>OX387245.1:150460301-153347864 GCA_947561735.1 Cenchrus americanus
CTCCCTTAAATTGTGAATTCTTTGTTATATTTGACCAAACACTTGTCCAAACTTTCCTATTAACATCCAAATTCACTTGTATCCCAAAAGTATTTAAGATATTAGTGTAAAATTTCTCAAAAAGTATGTCCAAAGTTGACTAGTTGACTCTATTTTCAGACTTAACATTTTTCATGTGTTGATTTAATAACACATAGGCTATTTCAAAATTAGATTTATCATTTTATACACCATGGTTTGTAGTTCTCATAGTTAAAATGGAACGTATGCACTCTATAGATCATATACCTCGAGTTTCACAAATTTAGAAGCTCATTTGGTAATTAAAAGGAATGAGTAAACATGGCTAAATGAGACTAGGAACTTCCGGGCCAGGCAGTGTATCGAACCGGTCACGCCACGGTGCATGGCGTGACTCACGTATGAGTCGCGCCACGCAGAGGTGGCGTGACTCCCTCCGCCACGTCAGATGCGACTTTTTCTAACACCACCGTGGACATTAGTCGCGCCACATCATGTGGCGTGACTCAAGTATTAGTCGCGCCACAAGGCTTGGCGGGACCAAAAGGGCTACTTCTTGGAATTTTAGTTGGGGTGGGGTTAGTTTTAAAATTTGAGATTAAAAAGGGTTAAAAAATAAAAAAACTCCAAGAACAGCAAGATGAAGTCATGGACGGTTTCTTGGTTGAGCCTCAAAACCAAGGTCGAGTCGGGACTACGTGGGAGCCGAGTCATGAGTGGCGATTGGCGGAGGCTACACCGAGTTCGCGGGATTTCCATGGTTCACCAGAAAACCACTAGGTTCCATGGTTGATCCACAAAGCCAAGACCGAAGAACCGAAGACGGAGGTGCAACAGCATCGGACTGGTCTGACTGGTGGGTACTGGTCAGACTGGTGAGGAGCACCGGTCTGACCGGTGTGCGACGACCTAGTCCGGAGACTTCAAAGCAGAGGACACGCGTCGGGAACGGAAGGCTTGCTTCGAGGCTAAGCAAGTTTGCGGTCGCTGGGCATCCATCCGATGGAGCGATGACAAAGATTTCCGAATTCGCCCTCGAGGGGCATGTATCCCTAATTAGCTAGTAAGGGTATTTTTGACTTTTGGGTTGCCTCCATATAACCCAAGGGGTGAGAGGATGGCAGCAAGCACTTGGAATCCTAGCTCATTTTGTTTTGCTATTTTCTTCTTCCTTTTCCCTTGGAATTTTTAGGACTAGCTTGAGAGCTTCATGGTGAGATCTTGTGAGAGGGTAGGATGATCGGGCGGAAGCTAGTGTTGACGCAAAATCCGCACCCTACGTCAAGCACACAGCAAGCCGAACAAGCTAGCTTCACACACGAGCAGATTCCAAGACATGCCAGTCAATTTTCCCTGTAAATCAACAAAAGACGAAGTAGTTAAATACCAAAGCTTGGAACTTGCCGGGTGGTACCAGAAAGTTCCATATTTACGGCTACAAAGCCATGTGAGATGACATATAGCTATGAGAAGCTATCTGCCAGTAAACTAGAATCCATTCGGGAGCTTTAAAGTGTGAAACAGAACATAGCCGAACGGATGACGCAAGCATGACGATAGATCGGTCTTCATTTGGATAAAATTGCACGTGCACAAAAACATGACCGATCCTTGGGAATAAATAACAATAAACAATAAATGAAGCAAAGCATGATTATAAACATGTAATGAACAAGCATGCATAGGCCCAAAGCACTAGTCTACCGCATGCTAGATACTTTAAAACCCGTCAAGCATGAGGCCAAACAAGTTTATCCACCGCATGATACAACTTGTCTGAAAATCATACCACCTACCACAAATAGATCTATCCACCGCATGATACATTCTAAATATGGAAAGCTTAAAAGCACACGTTGTTTAAAACATAACTTATAAACACGTTTTACTCATGAAAGCATAACCGATTACGGCTGAACAACCGAATCGGGGTCCATGGAGAAAGAACAAACATTGCCAAAGATGATAAACCTATCAGATTGAATTAAAAATCTAATCCACCTAATGATTAGCTTTAAGACACTCCAAAAACCTGCATCTACCGCATGATACCTGGTTCTGTCAAGGTTTACGCAAGATTAACAAGATTGAACCCGCAACATGTAACAATCTAGATTGGTTCAGTTTCGGCTATTTGGCAAACACGTGATCCACGTGCCTTTTGAAGTAAGATATGAATGTGCGATGTAAAGATCACGAAACGAGATAAAGTCGATCCAAATCAATCTAAATTGGGCAAAAGAGTGTTACGTGAATTTAAACATAAAGTAAAAACTCAAACAACACATGGTAACTTAATGAATCTATTAGATCTTGCCAAAATCTAATAGAGCCGATAACTAGCTCCAAGCTAGATCTTATCCTACCGCATGGCTCATGATCTTACAAGAAACCCTCTTGAACCAAGCTTAAATCCACCGTATGATACTAAGCATGGTAACAAGACTACTTGCATCACGATCTAAATGCACCGCATGATACTAGACATGATACAAGGTTGCCGGTACTTATGGAGGTCGACGGATCGATGAACCCTCTCTAAGAACTCGACGACACGACTAAAGGACTCGAGAGTTTTGCGTAAATCCGGTTTGTTATGAGAATGTTTCGATTACCATTACATACATCCAGGGTTCGTATTTATACCCTGTCATGGCATGACTCCTGGTGGACTACGAGCACAATATTTGATACCTAATTTATCTCTAAGTGCGAATGCTTATCCATCCATTCGTCCCTTCCGCTCGGGCCACGTCATCACGCAATCCCGTGAAATCAGCGCAAACAGTCCCCTTGCCGAACGGAAGCAAATTGCCGACCGCAAGCTCTTCTGCCGAATCCTTTTGAAGAAACCTTCCTTCCCTGGACGGATTTTTTCACCAAGCTGGGCCCACAAACCAGACTCTCTCCTGTACCAAATTTTGGTCTTAACATATGCCCCTTCAATTACGGGATAAAAGTGATTTTATTCCGAAATCGACTCCAATTGCCAATGTCTCCAGGTTAAATCTGTTCAAAACCTATTCTCTCTCTTCGCAATCCATCGGAGCCTCAGTCCAGATCCAAACCCTAGGTCATCCTTCCCCAAAGCTCGAACCTTCAATGGCGGGTCAAAATCAAGCTGCCCAGGTAAATTTTATCCCCGCAAGTTTTATTCGGCATTACCCCTTTCGATTTTGTTACCTCAGATTTCTCCCTCCGTCTTCCTTTGATAGGAGCTTTCCACCGAGCTTTTGATTCGTACTGAGGCCAATTCGACGTCTTATTTCCTTGGACCTGTGGGAACTTCCGATCCCCGCGAGTTCATCGCAGCCGAATCCCAAAGAATCCCCTTCAAGGCGGCTTTATCAGGACCTCCCCTGTGGCAAGATGCTTTCAAGAACTGGCCTTTTCCCCCAATTGCCGGCTGGAGAAATTGGTATAAAAGGATACTTGCAGATAACAGCACCAAGACCAGCAACTGGGACAGCCTCCGCATTGCTCAATGCATGGAGTTATCCTTGGCTGAGACCCCAAAAAATGAAAATCTTTTGATAGCGGCTTGCCATTTTTGGTCAAACGGCGTCAATGCCTTTCACTTTGGTCATGGACCAATGTCCCCAACTCTGGCAGATGTGTACATGATCACTAGCCTTGACATTTCAGGATCTGTGTACCCTTGGGAATTCAGAGGCTCCACAAGACAGACAGGAGTGAAATCAGGAAGTGGATACAAATCATATATCCAGAATCACATGAAAGATGGCCCTCTGAGTGAAGTCGAATACAGGGCATTACTGAACATGTGGCTGTGCAGGTTCATTTTCTGTGGTAAAGCCAATGAGCCAACTTTGAATCATATTGCAATGGCTACACGCTTGGCTACTGGTAATCGTGTTCCTCTTGGAAAATACCTCCTGGGGAGTGTGTATCATATGCTTCATCAGACTATCTCCCAAATGCACACCGGCCAGAAGATACTATGTGTCAACGGCCCTTGGTGGTTTGTGCAGATATGGCTGCAACTGTACATGCATCAGATCGTCAACATTGACCTCAACAACCGGCTTTTCCCTTCATCCAGCTATGAAGAAGGGGAAGGTCAAATCACCAGAGGATGCCAAACTCATGGGGAAGCTGCTTCAACTATTTCCATTGATCAAAATGCCAGTCAGCTTTTCGAGCTCTTCTTCAGAGGCTTCCCTGATCCTCTTTGGCTGCCTTATCTGGACAATGACAATTTAACTCTCCCCTGTGAATTCTCCTTTGAAACTGGACGCTATGATGCAAGGTCTATAGAAATCTTTAATATCTTCATCCATCCATGTCCTTTGCCGGCTGAATTTTGTGGAGGGAGGTTAAATCACAACACTTATGAATATTATCAGCCAAATATGATGGCCCGACATCTTGGATGTGGCCAGATGCCCCCAAGATTATTCCTTCATGAGTTCCTCAAGCCCAGAGAGGAAATCAAGGATAGCATACAAGCCATAAGGGTCTTCGAGTATGAATGCAGCCCAACTCTTTATACCTGGCCTTTCACACCCACAACAGTAGTCCATCCCACCTTCATCCCATGGTGGCAAGAATTTCATGACCATATCTTCAGTGAGCTAGTGCACTCATTCTGCTTGGAGTTGATGCCTGATTTTCATCCAACCTCAGAGGTAACACACTTGTCCTTTTCCCTTTGATCAGACACACCTTTCACCACTAACCATGATCTTGATCATTCCCTGCAGAATACAGTGCCTGCCCCTCGATCCAAGACAATTGTTTATAATGCGGTATATCCAGTTTCAGCTCTGGGATTTAAATCCCCAACTCTGGCTCAACTGATGGCCAGGTATGCTATAATGGACCCAATTCTCTTCAGCTCTATTGCTGATAAGAGAAAAGGCCTATCTCTGATTGCACCTCCAGCTGCCAAGAGGAAAAGGACCACCAAAAAGGTCCCTGCTGAGGTAAGATTTCCCCTTTCTTGAACACAAGACTACTTTCACTCTGACAAATTTCATCTTGTGCAATTTCAGACTAGAACCCAGCAGCCATTAGTTTCAGAACCTGCCAATGCTTCATCCATTGGTATGACCTTTATCACTTTTTTCCCTAAAAGATCAATACCCACACTGGCATTTACCCTTCATCTGGATTTGCAGAAGAAGTATTGGTGAATCATCGTGTGGAAACCTCTCCCCCTCAGCATGCAAGTTCACCAAGGGCTGAACCATCTTCTCCTCAAGTGGAGATTTTATCTTCATCAGGGGCCCAGTCACCCCCTTCTCAAACAGAAGTGCCAGCTTTACCAGAGATGAACCCATTAATTCAACCAGAAGCTTTAAGCCCTTTGAGGGTTCAATCTCCCCTTGGTCAAGAAGAAATCCCAGTCTTAATAGAGGTAAATCCACCTTCACCTCAGCCAGAAGCTCCAAGTTTGCCAGAGACAGCACCAGCCTCTCTTCAAGCAGAAACTTCAGCTTTGCCAAGAGCTCCTCAAACTCTTCTTCCACCAGTGGCCCAAGAAATCCCCCTGAACCTGAACAAGTCCCTGCCCCAGTTCAGGGAATCGGGCATGAGGCAAGCACATGCACCCAACTCTGTTTCCTTCTTTTAACAAACCATTCCTAACCCGACAATCTTTCTTTTCCAGGACCAAACTGCATCACCATCAGATTCATCTGTGGTGAATGATCCAGTTGCCGAAACAGGAGATGGAGGAACTCAAAATCAGGCTCTACCAGAAGAAATTCAGACAAGGCTCAAAGAAATCTTTACTTGGCTGCAAAAGGATGCTCGAGATCAAATCAGAGATGTTGACCATTTCGAGGAAATGCTTGAACCCATTAGTCAAAAGCTCCCTGAAGACGTCAAGGCTTCACTGGAGCCCACCTCTGGTTGGGACACTCATTATGTGGCAATAAGGCGAGCTTTGAAGAGTCAATCTACCCGACCAGCTATTGGGCAAAAGAAAGCCAAGGCTGAACAAGCTGCGAAGGTAGCACAAACCCAAACCGAGAGCCACAAGGAAATGTTGACCAATCTGCAATCTGCTCGCGCATTGAAAATTGCCAGAAAGACTGCACTGGAAACAGAGCTGAAGAATTTTTCAGTTGAAATAGAAGCTGACGACAAGAAAATAGCCGAGCTTCCTAGACTGATAGAGAAAACCCAAGAGGAAGCATCATCGGCCATGACTGAAGCAAATCAGTGCGAGGCAGAGCTCACCGTCCTATCCAACACTCAAAAATATTATCAGGAACGGATGAGGAACATTAATCAGACAATATCAAATGCCTCCAATGTAATTGCAAAATATTTGAACATTTAGTTGTACTGAGCAATGCGTAACCGGATTGACCGTCCTTGTAACATTTGCCTTCTATAAATTTGCTTTCCTTTTCTCTGCATGACTTCGACTGCAACTCTGAACGATCCATTCGGTAACTAGTAGTCAAATAGTGCCACACCCGAACGGCACTCCGACCGCAATTCAGCCGAGCCAGTCAACCGAATATGACTTAGCTTTGAATTCCAAACGACCCGACGGCGAATCGGTTAAGGAAACCTCTCCACCTTCCAAGTTTCTCGGGATATGCACCACGATCTAAGGCCACGATCCTTCTCACCAGCCTTATAAATAAAACCGTAGGTGCCCCCAGCTCTTTACCAAGCCTTTAGCCTTCAAATCTTTGCCAACTCAAGCTTTCTTTTCCAATCACCAGCGCAACCCCAAGAACCGTGGCGGGTGGTAACAACAGGCGCCGCGCCGCCGACGAGGCGGAGGGAAGCCACGCCGGCGCGCGTCGGAGGCAGTGATCGTCATCTCTTTTTAAGAGTCCCTCTAATTTTTCCTCTGTCTCTGACGATCTCCTCTGTTTCAGGCTCATTCAATGGCACCCGTTCCCTGCGCCGGTCATGAATCAACCCCTGCCGGACGATTCCTCGGAGTCGGACCACTACTCCCCATGCCCTACGGGGAACTTGACGCCCTCCGCTTCAAGGCGGAGCTTGAGGTGGCCCAGCGCGAGCTAGAAGACATCTCCAAGAAGGCCGGCATCACCGAACTTGAGTGGGAAGACCAGCGCAAATAGTTGCTGGCAACCATCGATGGTACATTCCTTAGATTGCTCCTCAATCCAATCCGGATTTTGTTACTAATCATCACCTTGCATTTTGCAGCCCGCGACGCCGAACTCGACCAGCTGAAAATGCTGGTGGAGCAATTGGCAGACAAGGTGAACGCCCGTGGAGACATGCCGGCGGAGCGCCTTGCCGCGGTGGAAAACCTAGTGGACGAGGTGGCCACCCACGGCATCCGCCTGGGCACTACTTTGGGCTTGGCCACCATGGCGACGCACACCGGCGTCGACTACTCCGTCCGGCCGCGCGGCTTCCAGGGCGGCGCACCAGAAGACATCGACGAGATCGAGGTCATCCTGGAGCGCCTTGATGGCCACGGCGACGCCATTGCCGAACTCACTCATCCCCAGTCTGTGCTAAACAGGCTTTTTGATTAGATTGTACTAGGGATGTTTGATCTTCAGCAATAAATAAAGAATTTCAATTTCCATGCTTGTATTGTGATGATTCCTTCTTGTTTGCAACTGCGAGCCTCGTTCTTCTCAAACGCATTCGGGAACTTTGCTTGAGCCGAACAAGCGAAAATAAATGCCCCTTGGCACAAAACCCACAAAAAATTCTCAATTCGGGAATCCATAAGCACTATTCAATGAAAACCGCTCGCATTCGGGAGAGAAACCCTGCCGCTTGGTATTCCAATAACGCACGCCAACCAGTCATCACTCCCAATGCGTTCTCTCAATCAATAAAATAGCCCCCTGGGATGCCCTGCAAATCCACTCGCACACTCATCCATCACTTCACACCTTCTCCCCTGCTCCAGAAGAGAAAACCCCAAGGCCATGGACAAAGGCAAGCAACCCGCCAGGGAGGACAGCACCCCAAAGAAGCGCACCATTCGAGAGTGAGTTTTCCTTTAACTTGCTTCTTGCTTTCGTGTGTGATCTCGTGCTTTACCCCCTCTTTGTTTTCTCCAGCCTTGATCTGCTTCCTGAACAAATCTTTGGGACCGAAGAAACGCCTGAGTACATCTCCCCTGACTCCTCCCTCGAAGCAGAGGACGCCACGCCAGAACAGAGGATCAACCACCAGTTACGCCGCCGCGTTCGACATCTGGAGCATGACCTCCGGGACATCACCGCTCGCTACCAGGCCGAACGCGAACGTCGCATGGCTTTGGAGGCGTTGGTAGGAGGTAAAAATTTCCATCTTCACTTTGACTCCATGCTTGCGCTCGGATCTCTGTCCCTAACAACTGTTCTTCTGTTTCAGATGTTTCCGACAGGTACAGTAACCTAAAAGCGGCTTGGGACAGCTTGATGGAGGCAGCAAGCCATGGTCATCCCCAAAGCTTCCAAGTTGTCGTCACGGTGGTCCTGAAACAACCGAAGAGGGAGGAGCTGAAGAAGCAAAGAAAAAAGGATTGAAGCATACTTTCGCTTCTTACGCCAGGCCTTCTGCTTCCCACCCCTTTGTAATCCTGAGCAGCTGGGTTGTTAAATAAAAAACCTGCAAGAAGAATTTGTAATGTAGTTTTGTGCTAAGGGCAATACATCTGAGTATTGGCAATTTCCCCTGTTTAGGATTTTTTGTTCTAAAGGCGACTTCTTTCTTGAACGCCGGCTGTCTCTGTGTCAAATGTTTGTGAGCCTGATGCTTGCGATCAACGATCAACTTCAACACTAGGATAATATTTCTTCAAAAATCTTCCGTTTATTGCAGCAGAAAATTCCTCTCCTAGTAAAGTCTTTAGCATGTAAGCATTACCAGGCACACATCTGACTACCCGAAAAGGGCGTTCCCAGTTCGGGGACCATTTGCCGAATGCACTGTATTTGGTTCCAATCGGCAGTAATGCTTTCCAAACCAAATCCCCTTCTGCAAATTGCCTGACCTTTACTTTCTTGTTGTAATATTTAGCATATCGCAGTTTGTTCTTTTTAATATTTTCCAGGTCTCTAAGACGAATCATGTGCAAATCTTCCAACTCATCCATCATTAAGCCGCTGTAATCTTTGGAGCTCAAATCCTTTTGTAAAACTACTCTCCTAGAATCTGATTGCATCTCCTAAGGCAAAACGGCATGGTGCCCATAAACCAATTCATAAGGAGAAGTCTTCGTAGCTCCATGAGGAGCCATTCGGTAAGCCCACAAAGCTTCATTGAGTACCGAATGCCACCTCTTTGGCTTCTGGTCGATCTTCTTTTGTATGAGTTTGATCATGATCTTGTTAGAAGCCTCTGCCTGACCATTAGCTTGGGCATAATAGGGAGAAGAATTAAACAATTTGATCCCCATGCTTTCGGCAAACTCTCTGAACTCCAAGGACACAAACTGGGCTCCTTGATCAGTTGTGATTGTTTGAGGAATTCCAAACCTATAGATGATGTGTTCCTTAACAAACTCAACAATGTTCTCTGATGTTACCTTCTTCAATGGAATCGCCTCAACCCATTTGGTAAAATAATCTATTGCTAAAAGCACAAATTTATGCCCCTTGCTAGATGGTGGGTTAATCTAGCCAATCAAGTCTATACCCCAGCCTCTGAATGGCCATGGCTTGATAATGGGATTCAGGTCGTTGATCGGAACCCTTTGAATATTTCCAAACTTCTGACAATCTTGACATCCCTTGTAATATTCAAAGCAATCCTCCAACATCGTCGGCCAAAAACATCCAGCTTGCCAATAACCCATTTCATACGATAGGCCAATTGATGTGCTCCACATATCCCATCATGCACCTCACTCATCATTTTCTTTGCTTCTTCTGGACCCAGGCATCGTAGCAACACCCCATCTAATGATTTGTAGAATAGACTTCCATCCAGAAGAACAAATTTTATGGCTTTGTACGTGAGCTTCCTAGAAACTTTTCGAGATGGATCTTCTAAATAATCAACAATTTCCTTTCTCCAATCATCCTCTGTGATATCCATTCCCAAAGCACACACCTCCGTGGCAAACGCTTCTTGATTTTCCCTATAGCCTGAAGCACTTTGAGCCAACCTGTTCGCCTCTTCATTGTGCTCTCTGGAAATATGCTGAAGAATTAATAGCTGAAAACTTTTTAAAATTTGTCTGCATTCCTCGTAGTAATTCCTCAGGGCATCAGTCTTGCATTTGTATTGGCCGTTCAATTGTTTTATAACTAGCTCTGAATCTCCATAGATCTCAACTAAAACAGCCCCGGCCTCTTTCAGATATTGAAGCCCTCTAAGCAATGCCTCGTACCCAGCTTGATTGTTTGTAACAGTGGGCTGAATAGGGATAGCAAATTCAAACATCTCGCCCCTGGGTGAAATTAATAGAATCCCTACTCCCCCACCTTTACCACATGATGATCCATCATAGAACAAGGCCCAAGGAGTAATTTCAAGCAAATCAATCGATGGATCACAATGCTCAGTTATAAAATCAGCAATAATCTGACCTTTTATAGCTTTTGCCGATTCGAACTTCAACTCAAACTCAGATAAAGCTAAGATCCACTTGACAATCCTTCCATTCAAAATTGGCATAGATAACATATGTTTTATTACATCAAACCTGGAGTATACAACGCATTCGGCATTCAACAAGTAGTGCCGAAATTTTGTACACGAGTAGTACACACATAGGCACGGCTTCTCTCGCACTCGAATACCGGTCTCGGGATCAAGTAATTTTCGGCTAAGATACGCTACTACCCACTCCTTTCCTTCAAATTCTTGTATAAGGGCCGATCCAATGGTTTGGGTATCGGCCGCCACGTACAACTTGAAAGGCTTGTTCAATCTGCGGAGGCACCAAAGACCGTGGTTCCTTCATATATTGCTTGATTTCATCAAAAGCCTTTTGTTGTTTGTCACCCCATATGAACTTCTGATCCTTCTTGAGCTTCAATAATGGAGAAAAGGGCAAAACCTTTTGTGACAAATTTGAAATGAACCTTCTCACAAAATTAATCTTGCCCAGTAGTGATTGCAACTCCTTGAGATTGGTTGGAGGGACAACTTCATCGATAGCTTTCATGCTTTTCTTGCCAACTTGGATCCCCCCTTCGTGTACCAGAAATCCCAAGAATTCTCCAGCTGATACTCCAAAAGCACACTTGTTTGGATTCATCTTCAACCCATGCTTTCGGGTACATTCTGGGGTTCTTTTTACATCCTCCAAGTGTGAGTCATGATTCAAGGATTTGATCACGACATCATCAATGTAAATTTCAACAATTTTGCTGATCAACTCATGAAAGATATAATTCATGGCTCGTTGATAAGTTGCACCGGCATTTTTCAACCCAAATGTCATGACTATCCACTCGAACAGGCCTATGTGACCAGGACATCTGAAGGCTGTCTTCGATATATCCTCTATTGCCATGAAAATTTGGTTGTACCCCGCATTACCATCCATGAAACTGATAACTTTATGTCCAGCAGCAGCATCAACCAACAAATCAGCAACATGCATCGGGTATCCATCCATAGGAGTGGCTCTATTTAAATCTCTGAAATCTATACAAACTCTCATCTTCCTATTTTTCTGGTAGACAGGGACGATGTTAGAGATCCACTCTGCATGCCTGCATGGCCAAATGAAGTTTTCATCAAGTAATCTTTCAACTTCCTTCTTCACATCGGCCAATACTTCGTCCTTGTAGATTTTCCGGGGAGGTTGCTTATAAGGTCTAAAACCAGGCTTGATCGGCAACCGATGCTCAACAATGGAACGATCCAAACCAGGCATCTCCGAATAATCCCAAGCGAAGCAATCTTTGTACTCTTTTAACAGCTTGATTAACTCCCCTCTGAAACCTGACTCCAAGTTAGCATTGATAAATGTCGGCCTTGGCTTGTCACTGTTTCCAATATCAACTTCCTCCAGTTTGTCAGCCGACATGAATCCTCACCCCAACTTGCCATCAGTTCCATCAACTGGATTGTCCATTAAAAATTACTATAAGAGCCGACTGCTTGAATCGGCTGTTGATCACTGCTGACAGGTTCAACAGGACCTTCACCCCAGTCTTTACCTGAGAAACAATCGATGCTTTGATATTCCCATAAAGCGGGTTTGACGTTCGCAACGCTCACTGAATCATCTGCCTGGACCACCTCAATATCGTCATCTACCCATTGAACGAGCTGTTGATGCATGGTAGATGGGATGCAGCAGTTGGCCTGGATCCAGTCCCGCCCAAGTAGCAAGCTATAGGCTCCTTTGCCTTCGATGACAAAGAAGGTCATGAGCAATGTCTTGGACCCAATCATCAAGTCCACGTGCACGCACCCCTTGGTATCTGAAGGATTCACAGCGAAATCGTTCAGAATTATGCTCGTCGGCGTCAAATCTCCGGGGCCCATTCCAAGCTTTCTGAAGGTGGTGTACGGCATCACGTTGACCGCAGCCCCGCCATCAACAAACATCTTGGTCAATGGCTTGCCATTGATGTATCCCTTAAAGTATAACGGCCTCATGTGTCGATTCTTGGTCGGTTTGTCAAAGGTGGCCTGCTTGGCTAATACCAGTTGCACCATCAATCCCCCAAGCTGTTCATCATCATTGATATCCAAGGACGTTTCCTCCTGTACAACTTGATTAGTGGGAGCCATAAATTCATTCGGCAAAAAGTATACCATACACGCTGGAGCCGAACGAACCGATCCTTCAGGCTTGTCTTTTGGGCGCCACACTTGTTTTCTCTGGATCCCCGCCTGCTTCAGTTCCCTGTTCCTCAAGCGCTGAACCCTTCTTTTTTGGCTTTTCCTCAAGCCAGGCGGGCACCACTGTCCTTCTTGCCAGATGTACTCGTGTTCTTCTTCTTCTTGATCAGCCCATCTCTGGTCAGCTTGCCTTTTCCTGGGATGATCAATGACCTCAATTATTTTTTGACGCCGATCGTCATTAGGATGCATCCTTCCAATTCTCTCATGGACGGATCGGCGATTGACAGTCTCCTGCCTATACTCAAAGTACTTGTCACTGCATTCAGGGCAGTTCCTCAATGTGGGGAGTTTCAAACCCTCATTCCAGCAGTGTCTGAAGAATGCGCATCCCCAATGTGCACGCTCTTGTTCCCGCGTGTACTGCTCCAATTCTTTCTTGCGGGCTTCTTCCTCAAACATGCGCTTCTCCTCCTCGTGTCTTTGCCTCTAGTAGCGTTCTTTCTCCAGCTGACACTGCCATTTGTTGAGGAGGATGCGCGTGGTGACCCTGGGTTTGGTCCTGGACGATTCCCCAACTTCGACATGGCTTTTGAGGACACGAGGGGCTTCTCTGTGGACCTGTTCCAACGTCACTTGCCGTGCTGGATCCACTGCTCCATCTTGTTTTGCCCTAGCTGACGCCAGGGCCTTGACCTTCCCCTTCTCTTCAGCAGTCACCATGCTGACAGAAAAGCCAATCATATTTTGAGGGAAGGGATGGCCATCCGGTTTCATCTTATTGTCAAACTTCAGGTGTCCTTCCTGGGTAGCTTTTTGGATCCTCGTCCTGAAGACCCTGCAGTCGTTGATGGAGTGAGAGTTTCTATCGTGGAAGCCGCAGTGACGTTTCTCTTTAACCCCATCGGGCCGAAGCATAGAATGCCCTTCAGGCAGCTTGATTCGGCCTTCTTTCACCAAGAACTCAAAAAGCTTGTCAGCTTTGGTGACGTCGAAGTCGTATGTGCCCTTGGTTTGCTTGGTCCACCGCTGATTCATAGACAAAGGTTCCTTGCCCCACATAATTTCAGCGGCGGCCACTTCCTCATCATCGTCAGAATCTCCCATTTGGTCGGCCCTCTCGAGGAACTGATTATAGATATCAGCTATGTCGTTGTGCTTGGCAAACCTGGTATCCTTCTTAAACTCGTAGGCCTGGTTGCTCATCAGTGACAGCTTTTGAGACAGTTGACCTAGGTTGTCAAACTCCATACCAAACAACTTCTCCCGTACAGCCGACAACATTCTTGCAACGGCCATATCAGCCAACTGATCATCTGGTAGAGTTAAAGAAAAGCACATGCCCTTGACCTCCCTGGATCTCCTGAGGAACTCCAAAGGCGTCTCATTGTGCCTCTGTTTCAAGGTGGTCAGGTCGATCAGCTTCTTCTCTGTGTTGCCACTGAAGTAATGGGCGTGGAACTTTTGCTCCAGCTCCCTCCATGTGCCAACTGACTGGGGAGGCAAAGAAGTAAACCATTGGAACACCGAGCCCGTCAACGACAGAGGGAAATACCTAACCCTGAACGCCTCATCAGCCGAGGCCTCTCCAAGCTGCATCAGATAACGAGCAATGTGCTCCACCGTGCTCGTATCGTCCTGCCCAGAAAACTTTGTAAACTCCGTGGGAGGCTTCACCCTTGGCGGCAGGATCACTCTGTAGTACCATTCGGGGAAGGGAGGCATGTAAGCTGGTCCTTGCATTTTAGGCTTGAGGCCGAATTGATTTTGCATCAGATCAGCCATCTTCTGAACCAGAATATCATTCTCCTGCACTCCTGCAGCTGTGCCGTACCCAGGATTCGGGAGAGCGTCAATGGCGCCATAATCCATGACTTCGTGGTAACCCCCACCGTACATGTTTCTCTGCAACCTGTTGCTAGCTGGAGCTATCTTGTAAGTGGAATTAGGCGGTACTCCAGACAAGCCGAACGCCATCTCCCCATAGGTAGGCTGATATGGGTTTGGCTGTTGAACTGGTTGTCCTGCATTGCCTTGTAGAGGGGGCTGGACTAGCTGTCCCCCCGCGACTCGTAGAGGAGGTTGCATTGGCTGACTTCCAGCACTGTGTGGAGGAGGCTGGATTGTCTGGCTCCCAACGCTTTGTGGAGGCGGCTGGATCGGCTGTCCCCCAACGCTTTGTGGAGGAGGCTGGATCGGCTGGCCCTACAATGGTGGTTGAGCTCCTGTTGGCTGGGCAAAACTGGTTTCCCCGACTTCTGCTGAATATGCGTGAGGGGATACTCGACTGAAAACCTGTTCCATGCTTGGGCCAAACACGCCCACCATCATTTGCTTGAACATGCTCAAGAAAGCCCTATGGTGCCTACCCAGCACAGCTTCTGCAGAATCCCGAAACGCCTGTAGAACCTCCTCCTTTTCTTGAAGAGTTGTGGCATCAGTCTCTCCTGACAGTAGAACCCTGGGCATTTCATTTTTGAGATATGGAACGCCACTTCTGTTCTTCTTGAACGACATCAGGCACTTCAACTGAAATTGATCTGTAGCGTCTTTCAGCTGCTGTAGTTGCTCTGGAGAAAGGTCATCGACTGTGACGTCCAGAATGTCGCCGATTTCAGGCATCTTGATTTCGGCTGTAGTGTCCCACCGAGCGTGCCAAAAGGTGTGTTGACGCAAAATCCGCACCCTACGTCAAGCACACAGCAAGCCGAACAAGCTAGATTCACACACGAGCAGATTCCAAGACATGCCAGTCAATTTCCCTGAAAATTAACAAAAGACAAAGTAGTTAAATACCAAAGCTTGGAACTTGCCGGGTGGTACCAGACAGGTCCATATTTACGGCTATAAAGCCATGTGAGATGACATATAGCTATGAGAAGCTATTTGCCAGTAAACTAGAAACCATTCGGGAGCTTTAAAGTGTGAAACAGAACATAGCCGAACGGATGACACAAGCATGATGATAGATCGGTCTTTGTTTGGATAAAATTGCACGTGCACAAAAACATGATCGATCCTTGGGAATAAATAACAATAAGCAATAAATGAAGCAAAGCATGATTATGAACATGTAATGAACAAGCATGCATAGGCCCAAAAGCACGAGTCTACCGCATGTCTAGATACTTTAAAACCCATCAAGCATGAGGCCAAACAAGTTTATCCACCGCATGATACAACTTGTCTGAAAATCATACCACCTACCACAAATAGATCTATCCACCGCATGATACAATCTAAATATGGAAAGCTTAAAAGCACACGTTGTTTAAAACATAACTTATAAACACGTTTTACTCATGAAAGCATAACCAAATACGGCTGAACAATTGAATCGGGGTCCATGGAGAAGGAACAAACATTGCCAAAGACGATAAACCTATCAGATTGAATTAAAAATCTAATCCACCAGATGATTAGCTTTAAGACAATCCAAAAACCTGCATCTACCGCATGATACCTGGTTCTGTCAAGGTTTACGCAAGATTAACAAGATTGAACCCGCAACATGTAACAATCTAGATTGGTTCGGTTTCGGCTATTTGGCAAACACGTGATCCACGTGCCTTTTGAAGCAAGATATGAACGTGCGATGTAAAGATCACGAAACGAGATAAAGCTGATCCAAATCAATCTAAATTGGGCAAAAGAGTGTTACATGAATTTAAACATAAAGTAAAAACTCAAACAACACATGGTAACTTAATAAATCTATTAGATCTTGCCAAAATCTAATAGAGCCGATAACTAGCTACAAGCTAGATCTTAGCCTACCACATGGCTCATGATCTAACAAGAAACCCTCTTGAACCAAGCTTAAATCCACCGTATGATACTAAGCATGGTAACAAGACTACTTGCATCACGATCTAAATCCACCTCATGATACTAGACATGAAACAAGGTTGCCAGTACTTATGGAGGTCGACGGATCGATGAACCCTCCGAAGAACTCGACGTCACGACTAAAGGACTCGAGAGTTTGGCGTAAAGCCGGTTTGTTATGAGAATGTTTCAATTACAATTACATACATCCAGGGTTCGTATTTATACCCTATCATGGCATGACTCCTGGTGGACTACGAGCACAATATTTGATACCTAATTTATCTCTAAGTGCGAATGCTTATCCATCCTTTCGTCCCTTCCGCTCGGGCCACGTCATCACGCAATCCCGTGAAATCAGCGCAAATAGTCCCCTTGCTGAACGGACAAATTGCCGACCGCAAGCTCTTCTGCCGAATCCTTTTGAAGAAACCTTCCTTCCCTGGACGGATTTTTCCAAGTTGGGCCCACAAACCAGACTCTCCTGTACCAAATTTTGGTGTTAACAGCTAGACCTTGTATGAACCTTCATGGTATGTATAGATGATTCGGCGTGGTTCCTCAAGGCTTGTTTGAGTTCTTCCCGGTTTTCCTTTTTGGTGATTTTTGGAGCCTTTTTTGGCGATTTTCTTGGAGAGATTTCGAGGCCGTTCTCTTGGGGATTTGTTGGGGGATGTATGCATGAACCCTTCGTGGTTCTTTTCACTTTGACTCCCCTCCCAAATCTGTGAGAAAAGGGGCTCGATTTTGGGGTTTTTGTTGTCCTTGGGTTTGTGGTGTTCTTGGCAGAAATCCTTCAATTTTTCTTGATTCAACGAGTTTTGATGGACTGTAACTGGGCAATGGAGTTCCCATGAGGTGTTCCTACTATCCCCAAAGTCTTGTTTGGATCCGTGGAGCGAATCAGGAGATCGGGAGTTGGATTTGGAGGAGTTGACCCGCGGGTTCTGTTCATCCCGAGCTGCCCAGGTTCCACTAGCCCGACTAGTGCTCTTGACTGGTCTTACAGATGTGTGCCCTTTGTGGGATTTGCCTCTAGTGAGTTGCTTAATCCGTGTGTCTCTGGGTTGTGCTGTTGTTGGTCAGTTCTTGGCCAGTTTGGAGTTGTTTTGCTAGGCTTTGTGTAGGGTTCTTTTTCGTTGCAGGTTGTGTTTTGGGGTTGTTTCTGTTCCAAGGCCTTGAGAAGTCACTGAGGCTCTCTGGAATGTTTGTTGTGTGACTGCTGCAGCCACTGGCCTGACCGACTTTGTCCACCAGTCTGACCGGTGTCACCGGTCTGACCGGTGCAGGCCATCGGTCTGACCAGTGTAGCACAGGCAGCAAGCCGTGCAAGTTTCTGCTGTGTGTGTTCGTGAGTTTTGGTTTGGAAGGTTGTGTGTTGGTTCCTTGGACCAGTAGCACTCCAGTGGCTACGTGGTCTTGACCAACTTTGGTAGTTGAGTTGGGGATGTGTGTTGGAAGCCGTGTTCATCTTGTTGGAGCCTCCATCTCCTTCGAGAAATTTTTTTATCGACTCCTATTCACTCCGCTTTCTCTGGTTCGTTGTTTCGGTCTTTCAAGTGGCATCAGATCTAGTTACGGGTCTTGATTGACTCTAACCAGTCTAAGATCCAAGGATGGCGTACCAAGAACAGGGTTCGGGTCCTCCACACTTCGATGGCAAAAACTACCAGATGTGGAGTAAGCGGATGGCGGCGTTCCTCCGCGGAAAGGGTCAGATCCTTTGGGATGTCACGGTGGACACAAGTTATGTCCAGCCGATGAACTTCCTTGCTCCAGGATCGAGGGACATGTTTGACGCCAACAATAAGGCGGTTGACTACTTGTTTCGTGCTCTGTGTCAACCTGAATTTGATCGGGTGCACACGAAGATCTTGGCTTGTAGAATCTGGTCGGTGTTGAAGGAAGCTCATGTGGAAATGCTCAAGTTCAGGCTCGGATGTATGCGACTTATTAGAGAGAGTACGAGAATTTCACTCATCTCCCCGGTGAGTCCATCAATGCCTTGTTTCAGAGGTTCACGGTTGTGGTGAACAACATGAGGGCCAGTGTGACGTTCTCCTGTACGATGATCATGATAGAGCCGTCAAGCTCTTACACTTGTTGGATTGTATGGTTTGCGGCGGAAAGTTCAAGGCCATTGTAGAGTCGCAGAAGTATGACACTCTAACCGTGAACAAGCTGTTCTCGAAGCTGAAGTCAATTGAGGTGGATCGGGGCATGACAACCAAGATTGAGGGCCCGACTGACTTTCGTAGTCTCGCCCTCATCAGTGACTCGAAAGGAAAATATAACGCTAACCCATCCACCAAGGTGTTCTCCTTGTCCTCTTTGATGTCTTTGCCAGATGAGGAGTTCGACGTGCTTGGAGAGGACGAGCTGGCACTGCTGACGAGGCGATTCGAGAGGATGCACGAGAACCGAGTGAACATGAGGAGGAATATGAGGACATGCTTCTAGTGTGGCAAGCCAGGACACTTTCTTGCCGACTGCCCTGAGAAGGTCGAGAACAAGGATAGCTACAAGCACAAGTCGAAGACGGATAGCAAGTACCGATCAAGGCGCGACCACAAGCACAAGCACAAGAGAACGCACAAGGATGAGCGACGATCAAGGAGGAAGGAGAGCTGAGGCAAGGCCCGAGCGATGGTTGGAGCGAGCGACGTCGACTCCAGTTCCGCGTACTCCACCTCGAGCTTGAGCAGCAGTGAAGATGAAGGTGCGCAAGGGCAGGAAGTTGTCCAAGAATCTGAGTGGGCTGAGTTGCTTCGCTAGAGTAAACTTCTGCACCATGGCGCTTATCTCTAGCAGCAAGAAGAGTCACTAGATCGACTCGGGACTCTGATTCCGGGGATGAGGTACGTGACGAGCTTCCCATTTTGCGTCAGGAGAATGAACGACTTGCTTGTTGCTTGATAATAATGATGATATGCTTAAAGAGGCAAAGAAGATGAGGAAAGAGCTTAAGGCTTCGCTTGAGGATGCTAGGACTAGAGTGGCTGAGTTAGAAACACAGAACTTGGATGCTAAACTTGAAATTGACTAGCTTAAGGCTTCACATGTTGTTTCTGATGAAGTTGAATGTGCTGATTGTCCTATTTTCCTAGTTGATCTTGATATGTTTAAGGAAAAGCATGCCTCCAAGTGTGAGGAACTAGATGTTCTTAGGGTTGAAGTGGTTGAGCTTAAGTCTAGACCTGCTTTGCTAGGAGCTGGCACTTCGTGCCCTGTTTTGCATGGAAAATTTGATGAGATGCATGCTTATACTATTTCACTTGAGGCTAAGCTGAAAGGACCTATTCCTACTTCTTGCTCTACCTGTGAATTGCATGCTTTGAAGAATTTGGAACTTGGACATTATGTGGATCGCTTGCAGGATGAAAATGATGAATTGAGAAAAATGATGGGTTGGTTGTCGGGGCATGAACCCCAGCTGAGGATGATGATGGAGACCTATAAGTGCCAGGATGGCAAAGCGCTTGGGTCGGAGAAGGTTGGAGACTCTAGTGGTGAGGGAGGAGAGAAGATTGGTGATAACCTCGCTCCACCAAAAACCTACCACGAAAATACCTATGCTCCTAAACCCAACCCACTACGAAACAAACTCGACATAAATCCAAATCCGCCCATATTCTCTCACCCCACAATTGATTTCCAAAAGCCCATCAAAGTCAAGAGGGGCTTGGGGAATGTGTTCTTCGGGAAAGAGGGTGAGAAGCCTAGTGAGGAGAAATCAGGTGATAAACCAAGTGAGGAGGAACCGGTTGAGAAGTCGAGTGGAGAGAAACCAAGTGAGCAGCCCATCCCAAGCCTATGCCTAAGCCCATAAGGTTTCATTGTGGCTATTGTGGGAGAGATGGTCACAAGGGTGAGTTTTGCTTCAAGGGAAAGCGTGAGGAGAGAATGGCGAAAGAGTGGGCTAACAATGACAAGTACCACCCTTCCAATGGTGTACTTGAGCCTTGTGTGCAGATGCCTAGGGCCAAGGCGAATGTGAGGACAGTTCAAGCATGGGGAGAGCAAAAGGCTGCTGAAGGTGTTGCTGGCCGAGCTACACTGGTCAGACCGGTGCAGGTCTAGGCAGACAGGGGGCTGGTTTTCGTGCCCGTGATGAGTCTCGGTTTGGTTCAGAAGGTCGTGGTTCTGGTGGTTGGTCTGGAGAGTTTGCAGGTGGTCAGTTTACTAGGCGTTCTCCCCCTCATGCTCAATACGGGGATAGGAGTAGTCTTAGCCTTGAGATGGAAAGGAGGGACGGTCCACAGTCTTCCTTTCGTGGTTTTGGTCCTCCTCCAGTTAGAGAGGGTTGGTTTCCTCGTAGTGGTTACCGTGGTGGTGTTCGTGGATGTAGCTTTGGTAGGAGAGATGTTTTAGATTGTTCTAACCCCACTTTGGAGCAAATGGCTCGGCACTGGTTTTACTCTTTTGGTACTAACCCCAGTGTTGAGTCATTTGTTCGCCCACGTGCTCATTTTTGAATTTCAGGTGGCAGACTTGAAGAACATTTGGTTGATTGACTCCACTTGCTCGAGGCATATGACCGGAGAAAAGGGGTGGTTCTCAAGTCTCGTCCCGGTGGTGACAAAGAGGTACATCAACTTTGGGGACAATGGGCGAGGGCGTGTGCTGTTAGAAGGTGAGATTAAGGTGAGTGACAAGATCACTCTCAGGCGTGTTGCTCTTGTTCAATCGCTTGGGTACAATTTGCTTTCTGTGTCCCAGCTATTTGATGAGGGTTTTGAGGTGTTGTTTCGACCTAGTGGTTCTCGGATTTTGGATTCTCGAGGAAACCTTGTATGTATAGTCATTCCCGAGGGTCAGGTGTTTCGAGCTGATTTTTCTCAGTCTTCTAGTGTCGAGTGTTGCTTCTTGGCTGGTTCTTCGAGTGAGTTGTGGAAGTTGCATAGGAAGTTGGGTCACTTGAGCTTTGACCTTTTGTCTCGCTTGAGTAAACTCAATTTGGTCCGAGGATTGCCACGGTTGAGGCTTGAAAAGGAGTTGGTTTGTGCGCCGTGTAGGCATGCCAAGATGGTAGCCTCTTCTCACCCGCCTCTCACCGATGTGATGACTGAGCGTCCATACGAGCTGCTCCATATGGACCTTGTTGGTCCAACTCGTGTGCGATCTGCGGGTGGGAAGTGGTACATCCTTGTTGTGGTGGACGACTACTCTCGGTATGTGTGGGTGTTCTTTCTTGAGGAGAAAGGGAAGACGTTTGGTTTTGTTCGAGATCTTGTCTTGATGTTGAGGAACGAGAGGCACGGAGATGCCATACGAGCGATCCACAATGAAAATGGCTCGGAATTCAGAAACTCTTGCTTCGAAACCTTTAGCCATGACTTGGGTCTTGAACACCAGTTTTCGAGTCCGTATACGCCTCCCTAGAATGGTGTTGTGGAAAGAAAAAACAAAACATTGTGTGAGATGGCTCAGATGATGCTTGATGAGCATAGGACTCCGAGAAGGTTCTGGGCTGAGGCGGTGAATACCGCGTGCTATGTTTCGAACAGGATCTACCTTAGAGTGCATAAGAAGAAAACTTGTTATGAGTTAATGAACGGTCGCACACCCAAGGTGAGTCACTTCCATGTCTTTGGTTGCAAGTGCTTTATCCTTAAGAAAGGGAAGAAGTTGGATAAGTTTGAGGCTAGGTCGGTCGATGGTACTTTCTTTGGTTATGCATCTCACTGTAGAGCATATCGTGTGCTCAATCTTGAAACTAACCAAATCATGGAGATTTGTGAGGTAACCTTCGACGAGACACAGCCACGTAGTCAGCTTGTCTTTGAGTGTGCAGGCGATGATGAACTTGGCAAAGAGATCTTTCATGGGGAGGAGCATGAACATGGAGATGATGAAGATGGTGGAATGGTGCCCCCGGCTGAGCATGTACCTAGTACTTCGACTATGGTTATGGACGGCCCCTCTCCCACACCTACAACGATAAACCAAGTACAAAGTGAAGTTGCTGTTGAGGGGGGGTGGGGTAGCTTCAAGGCGAGAACCTCCCTGGCGAGTACAAGTGGATCACCCGGCTTCGAGGATCATCGGCGACATGAATGAATGTACTACACAGTCGAGGGTTATAAAAAATTATCATATCGCTCATGATGCTTTTGTTGCCACTTTTGAGGCCAAAGACATTGGACACACATTATCTGATCACAATTGGGTTAATTCGATGCATGAGGAGTTGGAGAACTTTGAGAGGAATCAAGTTTGGGAATTGGTGGACCCTCCCCCAAGGTGTAAACCGTTTGGGACAAAATGGGTGTGGAAGAATAAAGAGGGAGAGAAAGGTGAAGCTGTGAGGAACAAGTCAAGGCTTGTTGCTCAAGGGTTCAGTCAGAAAGAGGGGATTAACTACGAGGAGACGTTTGCTCCCGTAGCTCGTTTGGAGGCGATCAGGATCCTTCTAGATTTTTCCGTGGCTAAAGGGTTCAGGTTATACCAGATGGATGTGAAGAGTGCCTTCTTGAATGGTGTGTTAGAGGAAGTAATGTTTGTGAGGCAGCCACCGGGGTTTGAGAGCGAGAAGTACCCCCACCCGGTGTATAAATTGAGGAAGGCGTTGTATGGGTTGAAGCAGGCGCTTAGAGCGTGGTATGGTCGGTTGAGGGGGGTTCCTGTTTGAGAGAGGGTGAGGAAGGTGAACACTTGGACCCGAAGGAGTACCGGAGCATGATCGGGTCACTCCTCTACTTGACGACGACGAGGCCTGACATTCAGTTCTCAGTATGTCTGTGCGCTCGTTTTCAAGCGTCTCCAAGGACTTCACATCGGCAAGCGATCAAGTGTATATTCAGGTACTTGCGTCACACTCCCAACTTTGACCTTTGGTACTCCGCGTCTTCTTCTTTGGCGCTTCATGGTTTTCAGACGCGGATTTTGCCGGGTGTCGGTTGGATAGGAAGTCCACTTCTGGGACTTGCCAGTTTTTGGGATCCTTTTTGGTGTCTTGGTCTTCCCGCAAACAGTGGAGTGTTGCTCAATCCACTACCGAGGCGGAGTATGTTGCCGCAGCTAGTTGTTGCTCTCAGCTCTTTTGGATCACATACACTATGTGTGACTTTGGTGAGGAGTATACCCCTGTTCCACTTCAATGTGACAGCACCAGTGCCATAAGTTTAGCAAAGAACCCAGTTCTCCATTCCAAAACCAAGCACATAGAAGTGAGGTATCATTTTCTGAGAGACAACGTAGAGAAAGGGAAGATAGCTTTGGTCTATGTACCCACACATGACCAACTAGCCGATATTTTCACCAAACCCCTAGATCAAGCAACTTTCACTCATTTGCGGGGGGAGCTAGGTGTGTGCTTGATTTCTTGAGTTGGGTGTGTGGGAGCTCCTTTGTATCATATGTATAGCTTTTCTTTGTGCATTGCTTGCATTTGGCATGGCATATGTAACATGATGTATATGCATCCTTGTATCTTAGATTGCATGCATTTTGTATTATATGCATTGGTTAGGAAAAGCTTCTCCTATATACATTGTTCACCATGTAATGATATGTATGTCTTTGTGAAGCTTGTTTGGTAAGCTATGGTTAGTTTGGCTTAGCTCTTGATAATCTTGGTTTATATCCATCGTTGATGGCTATGTTTTTTTGAAAAATCTCACATTTATGCTCTCTTGTGAGTAAACGCCTTTATATGATCTTGACATGTTTTAGTGGCTTGGGTATGCTTAATTTGTGGTTGGATAGCTTATTTTGATCATATAGGGCCAAAGGCTCATTTGACATCATGAATGTTTAGCCCCCATGCTTTATCTTGTGGAGGGGCATAAGTTCCTTTTTGTCGCAAAGACATTTCATGTACCAAATATGAATCTGAAAATGAAATGTAAATTTCTTGGAAAATGTGCTCCCATGTCATATGTGCTAAATTTAATTTGTTTTGGGTGCTAAACCGTTGCATGATGCCTACGAATGAGAAGTCTCATATATAGAAGTAGGCACATGGCTCGGTGGCTTTGACATGACAAGATGTGCTTGTGGGTGTTTGTGATAGTCTTATGATTAGAATGGTTGTCCTAGCATGAAGTTTGTGTGGCTTTGCCATTTTGATATGTTTTGCTCATGTTTAGGACTTTGCTCATGAGAGGGTATTTTTTCGCACAATTGCTCAATTCCATCTTAGCTTCGTCCAATGGTTGTGAAACTTGGTGATCTTGTAGTTGATGTCATTAAGAAGCTATAGAGTATTTAACTTGCTCATTTGGACATGTGTAGCATCATATGTTGAATTTTGTCTATTTGAGAAGCTCTAGGTTGCAATTTTTGCATTGTTGGCTTGATTCATGCATTGTCAACAAGGGGGAGAAGTTTGAGCTTGTTTTGGGCTACTGAATGCATTTTGAAGGTTTTCAAGTGGTTTTGAGCCATTTCCGGGCTCTGTGTGTCACCGGTCTGACCGGTCGTGGTCACTGGTCTGACCGGTCAGAGTGCTGGCCCTGTTCACATGTTGCGCACCGATCTGACCGGTGGTGGCGACTGTCTGACTGGTCAGAGCTGAGCTGATCCAGCTACTCTATTTTTGTCAAGTGGTTTGAATGCATTGGTTCAGGGGGAGCTCTTTGTGGTTTTCGAGCTTTGGTTTTGTGGTTTGCGCTCTTTGCTTGAGCATACTTTTGTCTCGAATGTGTCGAGCCGTTTCCCTTGCCTAAGGGGTCCGAGACTTGTCTTGTTCAAGTGATCTTGCTCTTTGCCTTTCTTTGGCTTTCGATCGCTTGTTGGAGTTTCTTTTTAGTCGTTTCTTTTCTTTTTCTTTTCTCTCAGGTTACTATATGTGTGTGTTGTCAATGCACTCATCAAGGGGGTGATTGTGGACCATGTGTGGTTCGAGGACCGGTGGATGGTATGATGAGTCATTGACAACATTGTGTGGACTAATTCTTGGCTAAGTATTGCAGGTGCAGGTTGTGGCTTTACTGGTGTTGGTGCAGGTGAAGAACAAGCACGATAGGTCATTGCCAGTGAGGCTTCCAGGTGTAGAGAAGACAAGTAGGCTTCGTTTGATGGACCCGGTGGCCAGCGAGGTTAAGTGCGGGCCGCATGGTGGCAAGAACAGCAAGATGAAGTCATGGATGGTTTCTTGGTTGAGCCTCAAAACAAAGGTCAAGTCGGGACTACGTGGGAGCCGTGTAATGAGTGGTGATTGGAGGAGGCTACACCGAGTTCGTCGGGTTTACAATGGTTCACCAGAAAACCACTGGGTTCCTTGGTTGATCCACAAAGCCAATACCGAAGAACCGAAGATGGTGGTGCAGCAGCATCGAACCGGCCTGAACGGTGGGTCTGACCATTGAGGAGCACCGGTCTGTCCGGTGTGCGGTGACGCAGTCCGGAGACTTCGAAGAGGAGGACATGCGTCGGGATCGCAAGGCTTGCTTCGAGGCTAAGCAAGTTTGCAGTCGCTAGGCATCCGTCCGATGGAGTGATGACAAAGATTTCCAAATTCGCCCTCGAGGGGCATGTATCCCTAATTAGCTAGTAAGGGTAGTTTAGACTTTCGGGTTCCTAGCTCATTTTGTTTTGCTATTTTCCTCTTCCTTTTCCCATGGAATTTCTAGGACTAGCTTGAGAGCTTCATGGTGAGATCTTGTGAGAGGGTAGGATGATCGGGCGGAAGCTAGACCTTGTATGAACCTTCATGGTACGTATATATGATTCGGCGTGGTTCCTCAAGGCTTGTTTGAGTTCTTCTCGGTTTTCCTTTTTGGTGATCTTCGGAGCCTTTTCTTGGCTATTTTCTTGGAGGGATTTCGAGGCTGTTCTCTTGGGGATTTGTTAGGGGATGTATGCATGAACCCTTTGTGGTTCTTTTCCCTTTGATTCCCCTCCCAAATCCGTGAGAAAAGGGGCTCGATTTTGGGGTTTTCGTTGTCCTTGGGTTTGTGGTGTTCTTGGCGGAAAACCTTCGATTCCTCTTGATTCAACGAGTTTTGATGGACCGTAACTTGGCAATGGATTGCACATGAGGTGTTCTTACTATCCCCAAAGTCTTGTTCGGATCCTGGAGCGAATCGGGAGATCGGGAGTTGGATTTGGAGGAGTTGACCCGTGGGTTCTATTCATCCCGAGCTGCCCAGGTTCCACCGGTCTGACCGGTGCTCTTGACCAATCTGACCGGTGTGTGCCCTATGTGGGATTTGTCTTGGGTGAGTTACTTACTATGTGTGTCTTTGTGTTGTGCTGTTGTTGGTCAGTTCTTGGCCAGTGTGGAGTTGTTTTGGTAGGCTTTGTGTAGAGTTCTTTTTCCTTGCAAGTTATGTTTTGGGGGTATTTCTATTCCAGGGCCTAGAGAAGTCACTGAGGCTCTCTGAAATGTTTGTTGTGCTACTGCTACAGCAACCAGCCTGACCAGCTCTGTCCACCGGTCTAACCGGTGTCACTGGTCTGACCGGCGCTGGCCATCGGTTTGACCGGTATAGCACAAGCAGCAGGCCGTGCAAGTTTCCGCTGCGTGTGTTCGTGAGTTTTAGTTCGGAAGGTTGTGTGTTGGTTCCTAGGACCAGTAGCACTCTAGTGGCTACGTGGACTTGACCAACTTTGGTAGTTGAGTCGGAGACGTGTGTTGGAAGCCGTGTTCATCTTGTTGGAGCCTCCATCTCCTTCGAGAAGAATTTTTATCGGCTCCCATTCACTCCCCCCTCTCTGGTTCACTGTTTCGCTCCTTCAGCCCCGAACCTCTAGTATTGCACCCTCAATAACGGACTCTCCGCGATAGGCCCATGGACCGTCCGCCCCGACACAGACCATCCGGCACTCTAGTACGGACCATCCGCAAACTTTGTGCAACAAAAATCCACTGGCAAAAAGGACCAAACGAAAGACACGCAAGAACTCGTGAAGAACACGAAGAACACTTGGGCTATCAGGCTCCTCGCAGACCATCCGCCATGTACCCGCGGACCGTCCGCCATGAGGATTTCTGCAGCCCGAGCCCGACCTCTTGGAGGTCAAACCTTCCTCCCCTTTGCCCGATCTCCCAAATCAACCCAAGGATTGCTACCAAATCATGGGTGAAGGTGAAGCTCATCTAGGAGATGCTATACCTACGAATTTGTAGCCTCAAACCCAATAAATCGAGAGGGATCGAGATTCTACCGAGCTCAAGAACAAAGCTAGGTTTCCAACCGATATCTTTCAATCGGAGGCCAAACTCGGAGTTTGAGGGATCAAGATCATGCACAAAGATGCACGAGGCAACTATCCATGATTCCCACCAACAAATCCGAACCCAAACACCTCATAATCGAAGGAACACGTCGTGTGCGAAAAAACGACAAAAATAGCTCGAAAAAGACACGAAAATCCAGCGAGCTACAATCGGAGAATCAGCGCAACCATGAAAGCTTCCATTCACTCGGAGGTCAGATTCTTTACAAATGGAGGAAAAATCTAACCCTATAGAGCAAGGAAATGAGAAGCAGTCCAGATGGATGGTTTGCCTAGAAACCCTAGAGCTAATATATATTAGTCCCCTCCGGGCCAGGCAAAAGACCACACTACACCTAGCACTTATGTTGTGATACAACCCCTCAGGGGCAAATAGGTCATGTAGCACTCCTCTTCATCGCACGGTCACGCCGTTGTCGCAGACCGCGTCCTCCAGATGCAAACCCTGTGATCCCGCTATGCGTCCGCTGGCATCGAAGCTTCTCGGCGTGCCCGGATCCCATCTCCGCCCGCCGAGCCTCTGGTCTTGGTTTTGTGGCTCAACCAAGTAGCCCGACGGTTTTGTGGTGAACCACCGTAAACCCCGCGTGCAGACTCCGGTCATGAGCCGCTACCCTTCACCGTCTCCGATCGACGACTTCGTCTTGCTTTTCTCGCCACCATGTGGCCCACACTTGACCAGGAGTAGTAAACGTCGATAGTGTTATCTTGGCAAAAGTCCCAGAAAACCGAGCCAGTGAAAGCTTTGCCCAGGTCGGTGATTATCCTGTTGGGCACACCAAAGTGATGCGTGATGTCTCTGATGAACTTTGCGGCTTCTTTCGATGTTACTTTTGCAACAGGTCGGACCTCAATCCACTTGGTGAATTTGTCGACTGCGACCAGGATGTGTTTGTAGCCTCCTGGAGCAGTACGAAATGGTCCTACAATGTGGAGACCCCACATAGTGAAGGGCCATGATGAATGGATGGTGCGTAGGACCTGAGCTGGCAGGTGGTGCTGCTTGGCAAAGAATTGACATCCTTTGCACCTCTTAATGAGGTCTTTAGCGTCGGTCACGACCGTGGGCTAGTAGCATCCAGATCAGTAAGCCTTGCCGGCCAAGTTGGTGGATGCCACGTGGCAGCCACATTCGCCGCTGTAGATCACAGCTAAGAGTTGTAGACCTTTTGATCTTAGGATGCACTTCATCAGGACGCCAGTAGAGGTGGCTTTTCTATATAGGTAGGTTCCAATCATGATGTAGTTAGCACTTCGTCGTGTGATACGCTCTCTTTTTGCTTTGTCGTCAGGGACGAGCTGGTCGAGTATAAAGTCTATGAAGGGCTTGCGCTAATCATCTTCTTTTTCTGACATGAGCACGTCGTGGGGAGGTGCTGGGTTTTGACCGCTTGGAGGTGGTTCTGGGTTATCTAGGTCCAGAAGCTTGATTCAAGGCTTGCGTAGGTGTTGGACGAACACACCTGCTGGGACTAGAGCTCGTCGAGAGCCTAGTTTAGAAAGTACATCGGCAGCCACATTGTTGTTCCGTGGGATGTGCTGGAACTCGATTCCCTCGAAGTTGCCTTCGAGCTTGCGAATCTCAATGCAGTATGCATCAATCATGTCCTTGACGCAGTCCCACTCCTTGTTGACTTGCTCGATGACGACTTTAGAATCGCCAAAAGGTAGTACTCTCTTGATGCCAAGGGACACTGCTATGCGGAGCCTGTGAATCAGGGCTTCGTATTCTGCAGCATTGTTTGAGGCCTTGTAGTGAATTTGCAGGATGTATTTTAGTTGCTCTCCCTGTGGAGAGATGAGTAATACGCCTGCGCCCGCCCCTTCGAGGTTGAGGGCACCGTCGAAGTACATTATCCAGTGTTCAGGCCGCTCCTTGGGAGGGGGCATTTGGATTTCTGTCCACTCAGACACGAAATCTGCGAGGATTTGTGACTTGATTGCTTGTCGAGGACAAAACTCGATGTCGAATTCTCCGAGCTCAACAGACCACTTGACGATGTGGCCGTTGGCGTCGTGGTTGCGGATGATCTCTCCTAAGGGGAACAATGACGGAACCACGACCTTGTGAGCGTGGAAGTAGTGGCGAAGCTTTCTGGATGTAATCAGGAGTGCATAGAGCAGCTTCTGAGATTGTGTGTAACGTATCTTGGCATTGACCAGGACCTCGCTTACGTAATACGCAGGTTATTGAACAAGATAGGTCTGCCCTGCTTCTTCTTGCTCCGCGACGAGGACTGTGCTAACCACATTAGTGGTGGCAGAATGTAGAGTAGGAGAGTTTCCATTGGGATTGGCGGAGTCATGATTGGTGGCATCATCAAGGACTCTCTGAGAGCCTCAAATGCTTTCCAGGCTTCGTTGTCCCACACAAACTTGTCTAACTTCTTCAATAGCTTGAAGAAGGGTACGCCTTTCTCGCCGAGCTTGCTGATGAAACGACCTAGGGCCGCCATCATGCTTGTGAGCTTCATCACGTCTTTTTTGTTGGACAGCTTGGCCATCTTGCGTATAGAGTCGACCTTCGCGGGGTTGGCCTCAATGCCTCTGTGTCCGACCATGAAGCCTAGGAGCAATCCGGAAGGCGCACCGAAGACACACTTTGTTGGGTTGAGCTTCCACTGGAATTCTCGTAGGTTGGCGAAGGTTTCAGCGAGGTTGGTGATGAGCTTATCTTCCTCTGTGGTCTTGACGACCACATCGTCGACGTAGGCTTCGACGTTCTTCCCGATTTGTGACTTTAGGCACTTCTTAGTTTCCTTCTGATATGTTGCTCCAGCATTTTTCAGGCCAAAAGGCCAAAGGTCATGACCTTGTAGCAATAGATGCCATGAGGCGTTATGAACGCCGTTTTGTCTTCATCGTCGGGGTGTAGGGCTATCTGATGATACCCTAAGTAGCAGTCGAGGAAGCAGAGTAGAAGGCTACCAACCATGGAGTCCACGACCTGGTCGATATGAGGAAGAGGGAAAGGATCCTTCGAGCAGTGCTTGTTGAGGTTGGTGTAATCGATACACATCCTTAATCCTCCAGTTTTCTTTGGTACAAGAACCGGGTTTTCAAGCCAAACCAGGTGTTTACATTCTTTGATTGATCCTGCAGCTAAGAGCTTATAGACTTCTACTTTTATTGCTTGTTTTCTATCTTTTGCAAATCACGGAGCTTTTTCTTGATAGGTCGTGCGGTCTTGTTGACTTCGAGTGTGTGCTCAACAAGCTCCCTAGTGACACCAGGCATATTGGATGGACTCGATGTGAAGATATCAGCGTTGTCCCTAAGGAAGCTAGTGAGCGCGATTTCCTATTTGGGGTTGAGGTCGGCCCCGATGATGACTACCTTGGATGCGTCGGGCAGGCCGAGGATAACTTTCTTGACGGCTGGACTTGGGTCTAGAGCCATGCTTGTACGCTTCCATTCTAGTACTTCCAAGGTGGTTTGGTTGATCTTGGCTGCCTGGGCGACCATGACTGTTGTCACAGCTTTGATGGCTGAGTCTTTTGAGAGCTCGACGGTGGCGCTTTCACAGTTGTAGGAGACCATGATGTCCTCGAGGACGGAAAGGATTCCTTTTGGTGCTAGCATCTTCATGATGAGGTAGGTGTGGTGGGGTATGGCATGAACTTAGCGAGCATAGGTTGTCCGAAGATAGCATGATATGAGGAGCGGAAGTCAGCGACCTCGAACATCAAATATTCCGTACGGAAGTTCTCCTCTGTGCCAAAGGTGACCGGCAGACATACACAACCTATGGAGTATGCAGCCTTGCCAGGCACGACCCCGTAGAAGGGCTCATCGCAGGCGGTCATCTTGCTGAAGTCGAACTCCATCTTGCGTAGCGTCTCTGTGAAGATGATATTCATGCTACTGCCCCCGTCGATAAGGGTCTTAGGCAGGAAGGCCCCGTTGACAATAGGGTTAACGACCAGCAGGTAGGTCCTGGGGTCAGGGATGTGAACCCAATGATCTTTCCTAGAGAAAGTGATTGGGAATCCGGACCAACGCAGAGGCCGCGGGTTTTCAGTGTTAACTTGCCTAATTTCTCTAGCGTTTGATCAGTTCTGTCTGTTGCATTTGATCGCTTGGCGACCACTGATGATGAAGATAATCTCTGTTGGTCTTCTGGAACGCGCCTTTGGGGTTGCCCCTTTGGGCAGAGGCGGTGGAGTTCGTTCCTTCCGATCATTGTCGTGGTGATTGTGGTCGTCTCGGCGACGTCGATCATCGCGTTGATCATCTCGTCGGTCGTTGCGCTGGTTGTCGTGGCGATCATCACGACGATCACTACTATGGTCGTCATGCCTGTCGTTGCAATCATTGCGACGGTAGTCGTCGCGCCCGTCATCGCGGCGGTAGTCGCAACGATAATCATGTCAATCCATGTCATCGTTGTGAGGATAGGGCCTGCGATCACGGTAATCTCGTCGATCAGGTCGACGGTTACGGTTGTCGAAACGTTGGCCACCATTCCGGTCGTCGTTGTTACTGCTCCTGGTCCTCTTGGAGGTAGACAGGACCCCTAGGGCACGCTTCATCTGTTTGCACTCCCTCATGGTGTGCTTAGCATCGCGGTGAAATTGGCACTGATCATCCATGACTATGTTGAAGTCTCCTTCAAGGAAGGTGGAAGGTCTTGGTCTCTCAGCCATATAGGCTTCGCCAGATCGCTTGCGCGACCTGGTGCCTCTATCATCATGGTCTTCTCCGTTGAAGTCGTGCATCACCGTGTCTTGAGTGTTGATTAGTTTGTCGACGTAGGCCATGTGGACGGTAATGGTATGTGCGTCAGCTTCATGGATCTTCTCAAATAGCTTGATGTTGGTGATCCCCTTCTTGTAGTAGGCAATGACGTCCTCATCTTTGACACTAGCTAGGGTGTTACGGTTCTCAAAGTAGCGGTTAGTGTACTCTTGGAGAGTTTTGTCACGTCTCATCCTCACTCTTGCGAGGTGGTCGGTGTTGCCAGGATGATTATAGGTTGCCTGGTAGTTGGTCGTGAAAAGGCGAGACAGCGTTACCCAGGAGGTGATGCACTCTGCTAGGAGATTGTCGAGCCACAGGAGTGGTGCCTTGCCCATCACAAGGGGGAAATATCCCGCCACGTGGTCTTCATTGCCTCCAGAGGCACGTGCCGCAATGCTGTACATCTTGAGATATATACCTGGGTCCGAGTGACCGTCGTACTTCTCGATGGCTGGTTCGAAGTCTTTGGGGTATCTGATCATCCGAAGATGTCGTGAGAGCACTGGGAAATTATTGACTGCTCCCGGGCTTGTGGACGGGGCGTAAGCTACCAGGATGGCGTAAAGGTCGTTGGGAGGACCGTTGTCTTGGTCGTAGTGGGCACATCGTAGGAGTTCTTGGTCATGCATATGTTAGAGATCTGCTGCTTGGACGGGGTTGTTAGCATCGAGGGCGTCAGGGACCCCATGTTCACAATCATAGTTAGCACGTCGTGCTATCTCCACTTTGACTCTTATACGTTGACGCTGGCTTCCTTGTGCTTGGTTAACTTGCACTGGAGGAGGTTGAGCTCCTTCGTTTTGTCCTGGGTTTGCGACGACGTTTCTTTGAATGTTGGTAGTGTTGGCTACGTTATTGGCGGCATTGCCAGCGGCGTTGGCCGGGGCATTGGCTGCAGGGTTAGCTGGAACATTAGCTGCAACATTAGCAGCGGGATTGACCGGCTGCACTACTTCGTTTTTGCCTCATCCCTCTTCAGCCACTGGCTCAAGGGGACCCTGGCTGCGATGTCATTGGCGAGGGCGTTACGATCTACTCCTGGAGTAGGAACTTACTGCGAATCTGCTGTATCCGGGACCTCTTTCTTCTATTAGTGCACCAGCAACATGAACGTTGGCTTGGAGACGTCGGACCGCTGGAGAATCTTCGAGGTGATTTAGAGTGGCGAGAGCGGCTCCCAAGTTGGTTTGCGAAGAGTTGTAAACTTCGAGTCCGTCGCGTTCGAAATCCCTGAGGAGGTCTCTTGCGCGTATTTTGTTAGCACCAGATGAGTCATCGTGGCGTCGCTGCTGAGGGGCAACTGGTGTCGCAGGTGCTTGTTGCCAGGAGTTGGCGTTGACCTGTCCCGCGTTGAGCGGTTGTTGACTTGGCTATTGGCCTGCACCTGGGACGGCGGCAACGACCTCTTGTTGTCGTCGGACAGCTCTGGCAGCATTAGCGTTCTCATGCTCTTGGCGTTGCTCATCTGTTTCTCCATCTAGAGTCTCGAACTCCTTTCCCGGATAGTTCGGGGAGATGGTTGTGCGGGCGATTTGAAACGCGAGGCGATCCGGAGATGTCTCTCAGTTCAGTTGGCGGTGGTGGGCCGTATTAAGAGGTCGATGGAGCTTCTTGAAGGCGCGGCACTAGCATGCTGTGTGTTTAGGATTCTCATGGATAGGGCAGGGTTGGTCGAAGTAGTTCTTGCAGCTTCCACGATCTTGAGTCTTGGGTCCAGATTCGATCTGCATCTTGCGCTTCATGTAGCGTGATGCCATGTGAGCTGCGTTCCACAAGCCAAGAGGCATGCTGGATGAAGATGAGGTTCCGCGAGGGTGCTTGACGCGTTCGCAGACTTTGATCGTGTCGGAGAGCATGCCCTCAACAGGATTGATCCCAGCGATCAGGTCGCTTGGAGTGGGTGGGTGGGTGGGTGGGATTTTGACGACAGATCTATTTCGATCTGTTGGTCGGTGGTGACCGCATTACCTTCGATGATGAGGCAAGCGGTAGGAGCGGTGGATTCTGCCGGCATTGAGCCAAAACGGATGTCGACGGGATTGGCGAGGAAGTCCGCCATGCTCTCCAGGAAGATGACGCCGTTGGTCGAAGCCATCGAGTTGCACAAAGAACCTTGATTCCTTCCCTACCTGGCGCACCAACTATCAGATGGTGAGATCTAGACAGCCCACGGGGGTGCTAATCCCAGTGGTTTAGTTGTTCGACGGGGTGGAAACTAAGGCTAAGATTTCGAAGATCTCACACGAGTACGCAGAACACAGAGAACACGACGAGTTTATACTAGTTCGGGCCTCCGGAGAGTAAAACCCTACGTCTAGTTCTTGGTGTAGATTGCTTGAGGATTGCGTGATTGTACAAGGGGTCGCCTCGTCCGCCTTATATTGGCCAGCGGATGAGGTCGGCTCTCAGACTCCTAGTCGTTTATGACCAGGAGACCTAAATCTACGTTACACATCTTGCCATATCCTGTCGATCTGCTTTGATCGAAATCCACCGAGGTCTTGTCTTGTACGCCGAGTCTTGAGGTCGTGTTGAACTAGGTCGTTTGGGGAATCTTCTAGAAGGTCTTTAGGAGGTCGTATGGGCCGCCAACTAGGTCGGTTGGGCCCACAGATAGGTCGGCGGGTTGTGACACCCCAGGTTTCAAATTAGCATCATTAACGCCGATGGCCGAATCAGCCAAGTCAAACCGGCTGACCTTGGTCAAACCGAGGTCAACCTGGGTCATCACCTCGAAAACCTCGCCCAGACACCCTATTGAATCCCTTGACCAAGTCAACACACACTTGTGGTCAACCCTTGGTCAAAGACACGGACAAATCCCGCTTAAACCCTGACATTGGTGAATGTCTTCCGGAACTGTGACATCCCGCCCAGGAAAATACCGTACTATCGCCTAAGACAGATCTAATTTGGTCATTAAGCAATAATAAGGTATCATCCTGTCGTTAGTTGCCAGGTTAACGCCCGGTAAATCACTTGAAAAGCAACAAGGATCAAATATATGCATTAAAACTCACTCAAAGGCGAGTCCAGAGATACAACAACGTTAATATCCAAATTCATACCCTGAAGGGTTTAATTATTACAAACCATAGTTTTTGCCATGATGAAATAGTTTAGAGTTTTCGAAAGCAGCGGAAATAAACTAACGGAAGCGAAGACACCACGAGAGGCCATCCATGATGCTCTCAGTAGTCGTCCTCCACCCACTCCAACTCCCAGCCGGGCGGGATCTCTCCAGGCCACACATCACTGAAGGCATTACCTGGATCAACATATTATAGCAAGGCTGAGTATACTAATACTCACCAAGACTTACCCGTCGGTGTTAACTACTTCACCAAAACTAGACCATGAAAGGCTTTTTGGCTGCTGGGTTGCTTTGCTAAAAAGTAACAAAGAGTAGGTCCTTACTTTCAAGATTTTAGCACAAGTTCTAGTAGGTTTAATCTTTACTACATTAGCCCACTAGTACAAACAAAGTTGTAAAATACAATTAATCAAGCATAGTATTCATCATCTTCCATCATTAGGGATCTCATGACTAGTGGAGTAAGTAGTCTCGGATAACGGTGAGAGGCCGACAATCGATTGATTTAAACCTTGCAAGGTAGACCCAAACACACGGTAGGCTGCCCCCGAAAGGACAACTTCCCCAGGCCGTTTCAAAAAATCCTCGAGTCGGGATCGAATCTTACAGTCTTTGGTGCAGGCTATCCGGCATACCCCGCGAGATACCCAGAGTCACCATACACCACCGGTAGCTAGCCGTGAGAGCGAATCCCAAGAGTAGTAATGGTAGGATCCCTCACCGCCTCATTAAGGTACTAGGCTTACCGGTCCCATACCCGACATGTGCTTAGTACGTTCAAAAACTTAACCCACATAACCACTAGACCGGAGCCCAGATCCCATGCTCTTACCACGTGAGCAATCCATTTAGGATATATTATGATTCCTATCTAGGAACCTATTCTCGCGAGTGAGGTCATCACTCGACTTGTAACGGTCCTATAGCTTAGCAGCTATCGACCTATCATACTAGTAAGGAGAAGGTACCTATGGATCATGCATCTAGGGTTTCATTCAACTCCTGAACGTAAATGCACAATCATTCATAGATAATTGAATAAAGAACTTTAAAACTAGGTTAGATGCACCGGAGCTTGCCTTCATCAGCTAGGTTAGCCTGGGCACCCTCGGTGTCGAGCACTTCCACGTACTGTAGCGAAGCTTCCGCTCCTCCTTCCTCGGTGTCCGGGACAAGCGAGTAATCACCGTCTGGAAGATCTACACAGAATGCAATGCAAGTTTAGGTGATGTGATAGTTTGTTGTCTTATCCAACTCTTGTTGGTCATATTCACCTTAACAAGCATCTATCTAGTGTTTTTCTTTTAGGAAGGTTAGCAGTTGTATAACGGTTATTCTTTTATTGAACATTTGAATAAAGGTTTTTATTATATTGTTATTTCATGTGAAGGCTTTAATTCCTTTCCTTTTCACAAGCGAAGGTATAAATAATATTTTTATCCATGAATTAATTTTTTATCAGCAAGGGTATTTTATTATCTTTTAATTAAATTAGATAATATTTTCAAAAAGGAAAAAGAATTAAATAAGGGCTTTTCTTTATTTAATCTCCCTTTAATATTAAAAGGGCTTTTAAGCTTTTTCTTAAGCAATTAAATTACTAAAAGTGTTTAATGTGCATATTAGCACCTATCCTGGTCCATTGGACCCACATGTAAATGTTGGATGCTAGGAAATTAAATATTATAGAAAATAACAAAGACTAGCTAGTGATTCCATTTAAATCATTCAAAAATAAATAAGCATCAAAACGATCAAAACTTTCTCATGCATGCTCTCTGGTCCTAAACAAGCCTAAAGAACCAACATATACACCTAGGAACTTTACTGATCTATCCCCATTAATTTACAAAAGAAAACATGCCTAAATTGGGAATAATTATTTCTGGTAAGACAAAAATCATGATTAATTCGCAAGATGTGTATTTTGGAATTACAAGACAGTGTGCACAAGTTGAGCTCAAAAACATAAATATATTTAGCAAGAAAAATCATCTAGGCAGTTTCTGCAGGAATGGAAAAGAATTTATTTAACAAGATCTACAGCATAACTTTGTGCAACTTTTGGCACAGCAACTAGTCATGACCTAACACACATCATATCCAAAATTGGAATACAGAGGAGTTATGGATTTCAAGTTATGCCAGATATAGGTTTTCACATTTGTATTTTTCATCTTAAAACTATTTAGAATCCAGCCATGTGCAAATAACAAAAGTGGTGGGATTTCTCTTCCTGAACCCAACAAAATTAGTTTGGTATTTTTCTGATTTTTCTACGAATTTCTAGGAATTTACAAGGAGCTGGACTGAACTGCAAAGAAACTTAGATAGGGTTCTTAACAACTAGGCCCTGGACTTTTACGCAAAACACCCTAGACAAAACTCGATGCTTGCAATTGGGTCCCTGGCCGGGGAGGGTGGCGCGGCTCTGGCCAAATCCGGCGAGCCGGCGGCGATCCCGGCCGGCAAGCGCCGGAGTTGGACCACACACTAACCTAGGAATGGTAGGGGACCGGAGTGGGGGCAGAGAGGTGGCCGACGACGAGGTTCAGCGGCGACCAGCGGCGGTGGCCGCGGCGGCTCGGGAAATTCCGGCGAGAAGGCGAAATGGGTGGCAACAAGCGAACGCGTGAGCTTCACTAGGGCCTAGGGGAGCTAACCGGACGGCTGGTCGGCTGCGAGCACGGGCGGCGGCAATGGCGGCTGGCGGGTCCGGGGTGGCGCGCGGAGGGAGGCAAGGGCCTTAAATAGGCCGGGAGGCGCATCGTGGTAACGACGGGGTGACGGCGGAGATACCCGCCGTACCACGGCGGCTCGGGCGACGCGCGTACGGCGGCGACGCCGGCCGACGGACCGCCGATCCGCGGCACGCGCGCGCGCACGGTGACGCGGCTCGAGGCGCCTCGGGGCGGGGGGCGTTGGGGGCGCGGTCGGCTCGGGCGAGTGCGCCTCGGGCGGCGCTAGACATTGGTCTTCGCGGGCGCGGACGCCGGGCGGCGCCGGCGGCGGTCGGCGACGGGCGCCGCGCGGGTGCGCGACGGGCGCGCGCGCCGGCGTTCGGCCTGTTTTTGTTTTGCTGGAACGGTTTTGAAAATTGCAAAACTCAAAATTTTTGTACAGAAGTCGACCAAGTGATGAATACCAAAGTTGTAGATCTGGTTACCCTTAACATTTTATATAAAGGCTATATAGGGTTTTTCTGCCCAGATTTGAAGTTTTTTGAATGCCAAAAGTGAATGTCAGCCTGTTTTGGCAAACAGTAAAATCTGCCTTGCAGCTTATTTTCCAAGCTTTTCCCCTCAAAATTTGAAATGCCAATCTACATGAAAGTTGTGTCTCTCATCAAGATGGACAACTTTCATAAAGGTAGAATTTTAAGTGTTTAGGTGAAATTTACGCGGCAAAAGTTCCGGCAGACATCGGTGGACACTAGAGTGGCAAGGGGTTTGACCAAACCTTTGGGCATGGGTTGGCCCCACAAGTGTGTTTACTAGTCAAATAGGGTCACTAGGGTGGGTTAGTGAGTTTTTCAAGCTGAGGGCCCAGGTTGACCGTGGTTTGACCACTGTTGACCATTTGACCGGGTATTAAGGCTAATTAAAAACCTGGGGCGTCACAGCCTACCCCCCCTTAAACGGAATCTCGTCCCGAGATTCGATCTGATAACGAAGAAATCGGGAGAAGAACTCACGATTTCGAGATTGTAGGAAGCCCGGATACTTAGTATTAAGATAGTCCTCCGTCTCCCATGTTGCTTCTTCCTCCGTGTGATGACTCCATTGGATCTTGTACATTCGCATGGTCTGCCTTCGGGTCTTTCGCTCTTTTTTGTCTAGTACTTTCAATGGGTGCTCGATGAGCGAGAAATCCGGCTCAATCCAAGCATTAGCTTCCGTGATGATCTCATTCTCCGGCACAGGCATTCCCTTCTTCAACTGAGTTACATGAAACACATTGTGAACTGCAGAAAACCGTTCTGGCAATTGGATGCGGTAAGCCACGGGTCCACATACTTCTATAACCTCATATGGTCCAATGTAGTGCGGGGCTAGCTTTCCCTTGACTCCGAACCTTTGCACACCTTTGGTGGGGGATACTTTCAAATACACATAATCTCCCACTTCAAAGTGTCGAGGTGCGGTTCCCTTGTCATGGTAACTCTTTTGCCTCATCTGTGCGACCTTCAAATTCTCTCTTATCACTTGCACCCTTTCTTCGGCCTCTTTAACTAGTTCAGGTCCAAAGAGTGTTCTCTCTCCGGCCTCTGACCAATTCAGCGGAGTGCGACATCTACGTCCATAAAGAGCATCGAACGGTGCCATTTTCAAACTGGCTTGATAGCTGTTATTGTAGGAGAATTCTGCCAAGGACAAACACTTGTCCCAACTCTTGTCAAAGTGCAAGATGCTTGCTCTCAACATATCTTCCAAAATCTGATTTATTCTTTCTGTCTGACCGTCGGTCTGCGGATGATAACTGGAACTGCGGATCAGCTGGGTTCCCAAACTGAGGACCATGTGTGGTTCGAGGACCGGTGGATGGTCGCTTCCTTGTGTGATGAGTGATTGACAACATTGTGTGGACTGATTCTTGGCTAAGTATTGCAGGTGCAAGTTGCGGCTTGACTCGTGTTGGTGCAGGTGAAGAACAAGCGCGAAAGGTTGTCGCCGGTGAGGCCTCCAGGTGTGGAGAAGACAAGTAGGCTTCGTTCGAGGGACCGGTGGCCAGTGGGGTCAAGTGCGGGCCGCATGGTGGCATGAACAGCAAGATGAAGTCATGGACGGTTTCTTGGTAGAGCCTCAAAACCAAGGTCGAGCCGGGACTACGTGGGAGCCGAGTCATGAGTGGAGATTAGCGGAGGCTACACCGAGTTCGTGGGGTTTGCAGTGGTTCACCAGAAAACCACTGGGTTACTCGGTTGAGCCACAAAACCGAGGCCGAAGACTCGACGAGGGGGTGCGCCACCCAGGCCGGTTCAACCGCCCAGGAGGGGTGGTCAGATCGCCTGGGGCCGATCAGATCTCCCGGGCCGGTCTAACCGCCCAAGTGGGGCGATCTGACCGCTGTGGCCGCCGGCGCCGAGATGCTTCGAAGCGGAGGACATGTGTCGGGATCGCAAGGCTTGCGTCGAGGCTAAGCAGGTTGCGGTCGCCGGGCATCCGTCCGATGGTGAAGACATGAAGACTTCCAAATCTGCCCTCGAGGGGCATGTATCCCTAGTTATTAGTGAAGGGTAGTTTAGTCTTTTGGGTGCCTCCATATATACTCATTGAATAAGTGGAAGGCAGCCAACTCTTGGAACCCTAGCTCATTTGTTTTTCCATTTTCATTCTCCATTTTCCCTAGTTTTCCTAGGACTAGCTTGAGAGCTTCATGTGAGATCTAGAGAGAGGGATGGATGTTTGGGTGGTAGGCTAGACCTTGTACGGACCTTTCATGGTATGTATAGATGGTTCGGCGTTGTTCCTCATGGTGGTTTTCCCGTCTCTTTTGTGGTGATTTTCGGAGCTCTTTGTTGGCGGTGTTTTGAGAACGATTTCTTGGGGTTTTTGGTGGGTGTCACGTATGAGGTTCTTGTGCCTCTTTGGCTGGTGACTTTGCCCCCAAATCCCCTTTGAATCGGACTCAATTTGGTGGTTTTTCGAGTTGGGCGAGTTTGACCTAGAGAGGCGATTTCTTCAATTCCTCTTGATTGTGAGCGTTTCGGGTCGATTCCTTTGAGGTAGAGGTTGCCCAAGAGGTAACCCAGCTAATCTCGAAGTTTCGCTGCAATCCATGGAGTGATTCGGGAGATCGGGCACGAGGAAGTTAGGGTTTGACCCGCGGGCTGTTTTTCTGGGAGAGGCGGTCTAACCGCATGGAGGGGCCGGTCTAACCGCCCCTGGTGTTTACAGGTCGAAGTTTTGTTTCGCAGGATTTTCCTTTGTGAGTTTGTTCGCCTTGATCAGAGGAGCGTCTGGGTGAAATTTGGGGTCGTTCCCGTGTTGTTTGCTAGGAGTTCTTGGTTGGAGTTTGTTGCTAGGTACAGGAGGTTAGACCGCCATTGGTAGCCGGTCTAACCGCCCCTAGGCCCCTGGGTGGAGTTTTGGTTTTCGCCAAGATTTTCTAGTAGCTAGTATGGCCTTGACCAGAGATATTTGTTGGTGAAACCGTGGTGCGTTTTGGTGCTCGGAAGAGGTGTTTCAGAGGATTTCTTGGTTACTAGGTGGAGGCGGTCTAACCGCCCCCTATACCCGGTCTAACCGCCCTCCTCTGGTTAGCCGGCTTTCGAGTTGTTTCCGCTGTCGTCGGTGCGTGTGTGTTGTGGTTGCTGGTAGTGTTTGTTCCTAGGACTAGTAGCACTCCAGTGGCTACGTGATTTTGGCAAACAGAAGGTAGAGGTGCGGAGCGTGTGATTTCGGGGGTCCGACCGAGCTAGTTCGTCTTGTCGGAGTTTCAATCTCCCTCGAGAAGAATTTTTATCGGCTCCCATTCACTCCCCCCCCTCTCTGGTCGCCTAATCGGTCCTTCAAGTGGTATCAGAGCCGGTTCGGGTCTTTGTTGACACTAACCAGTCTACGATCCAAGGATGGCGTACCAGGAACGGGGTTCGGGTCCTCCACACTTCGATGGCAAGAACTATCAGATGTGGAGTAAGCGGATGGGTGCGTTCCTCCGCGTAAAGGGTCAGATCCTTTAGGATGTCACGATGGACACAGGCTATGTCCAGCCGATGGACATTCTCACTCCATGATCGAGGGACAGATTCGACGCCAACAATAAGGTGGCCGACTACTTGTTTCGTGCTTTGTGTCAGCCTGAGTTCGATCGGGTGCACACCGAGCACTTGGCTTGTAGAATTTGGTCGGTGCTGAAGGAGGCTCATGTTGGGAATGCCCGTGTTCGAGCACGGATGTATGCGACCTACTGGAGAGAGTACGAGAACTTCACTCATCTCCCCGGTGAGTCCATCGATGCCTTGTTTCAGAGGTTCATGGTGGTTGTGAACAACATGAGGGCCAATGTGGACGTGCTCCCGTATGATGATCATGATAGAGCTGTCAAGCTCTTACACTCTTTGGACCGTACAATATGGGGCGGAAAGTTCGAGGCCATTGTGGAGTCGGAGAAGTATGACACTCTGACGGTGAACGAGCTATTCTCGAAGCTCAAGTCGGCTGAGGTGGATAGGGGCATGACTGCCAAGCTCGAGGGTCCGACTGATTCCCATAGTCTCGCCCTCGTTGGTGGTTCGAAAGGAAAGTCTAACACTAACCCATCCACTAGGATGTTCTCTTTTTCCTCTTTGATGTCTATGCCAGATGAGGATTTCGACGTGCTTGGAGAGGACGAGCTGGCGCTGTTGACGAGGAGGTTCGAGAGGCTGCACGAGAACCGAGTGAACATATGGAGGAACACAATGACGTGCTTCCAGTGCGGCAAGCCGGGACACTTCGTCGCCGACTGCCCGGAGAAGGTCGAGGACAAGGACGGCTACAAGCACAAGCCGAGGAACGATGGCAAGTACCGGTCAAGGCGCGACCACAAGAGCAAGCACAAGAACAAGTACAAGGACGAGCGACGATCGAGGAAGAAGGAGAGCCGAGGCAAGGCCCGAGCGATGGTTGGAGCGAGCGATGTCGACTCCAGTTCCGCGTACTCCACCTCGAGCTCGAGCAGGCGGTGAGGATGAAGGTGATCGTCGCAAGAACAAGAAGTCGTCCAAGAACCCGAGCGGGGCCGAGCCGCTTCGCGAGAGACGGCTTCTGCACCATGGCGCTGAGCTCCGGCAGCAAGAAGAGCACACGGAGCAACTCGGACTCTGAGTCCGACGACGAGGTGCGTGATGAGCTTCCCTTCTTGCGCCAGGAGAATGAGCGGCTCGGTACTTTGCTTGATAATCGTGATGACATGCTTAGAGAGGCAAAGAAAATGAGAAAAGAGCTTAGGGCTTCACTCGAGGATGCTAGGACTAGAGTGGCTGAGCTAGAGACACAGGTGCTTGATAGCAAGCTTGAGATCGATTCCCTTAAGGCTAGCCCTATTGTTTCAGATGATGTTGATTCTGCTGATTGCTCCATATTTCTTGCTGATCTTGCTTTGTTTAAGGAGAAGCATGCCTCCAAGTGTGAGGAACTAGATGTGCTTAGGGTTGAAGTGGCTGAGCTTAAGTCTAGATCTGCTTTGCTAGGTGCTTGCACTTCTTGCCCTGTTTTGCATGCTAAGATCGATGAGATGCATGCCTACACTAGTTCTCTTGAGGCTAAATTGAAGGAACCCATGCCTACATCATGCTCTACCTGTGAAATGCATGCTTTGAAAATTTTGGAACTTGCACATTATGTTGATTGTTTGCAGGATGAGAATGATGACTTGAGAAAGTTGATGGGTTGGTTGTCTGGTCATGAGCCTCAGTTGAGGATGATGATCGAGGCATTTAAGAGGCAGGATGGTGAGGGACTTGGGGCAAACAAGGTTGGTGAGGGAAGTGGAGAGAATATCCCAGAGCCACCAAAAACCCACCACAAAAATGATTTCCCTCCAAAACCCAACCATCTTAGGAACCGACTAGACACAACCCCAGCTCCACCCATATTTCCTACACCCACAAATGATCTCCAAAAGCCTATCAAGTTTGTGAGCACTTCCAGGAAAGTGTTCTTTGGGAAAGTGAGTGAGAAGGCTAGTGAGGAGAAATCGGTGGAGGAGTTGAGTGGAGAGAAACCAAGCGAGCAGCCCCAATCCAAGCCTAAACCTAAGCTTGTGAGGTTTCGTTGTGGCCATTGTGAGAAAGAGGGTCACAAGGATGAGTTTTGCTTCAAGAGGAAGCGGGAAGAGATGATGGCAAAGGAGTGGGCGAACAAGGATAGGTACAACCCTTCCCATGGTGTACCTAAGCCTCGTATGCCACTGCCCAGGGGTAAAGCTGTGGTGAGAAGTGTTCCAACATGGGGAGATGCGAGTTCCCGCAGCCGAGGAGCAGTTCTGGAGGGGGCGGTCAGACCGGCCTGGCTAGGCGGTTAGACCGGCCCAGCTCAGAGGGGGGCGGTTAGACCAGCCTGGCTAGGCGGTTTAACCGGCCCCCCACAGAATTCTGGGCGGAGTGGTTTTCAAGGTGGTGAGTCGAGAGGTTTCTGGTCTGGAGGTGGAGTTGCTGGTGGTTGGTCTGGAGAGACAGCAGGTGGTCAGTTTGCAAGGCATTCTCCCCCTCGAGTTCACTACGGGGATGGGAGGAGTCGTAGCTTTGAGAAGGAGAGGAGGGATGGTCCACGGGTTGTATTCCGTGGTTTTGGTCCTCCACCAGGCAGTGAGGGGTGGTTTCCTCGGAGTGGTTACCGAGGTGGTGTTTGTGGTGGTAGTTATGGTAGGAAAGATGGCTTCATGTGTGCTAACCCCACTTTCGAGCAAATGGCTCGGCACTGGTTTTACTCTTTTGGTACTAACCCCAGTGCTGAGTCGTTTGTTCGCTCACGTGCTCATTTTTGAATTTCAGGTGGGAGACTTGAAGAACGTTTGGTTGATTGACTCCGGTTGCTCGAGGCATATGATCGGAGACAGGGGGTGGTTCTCAAGTCTCGTCCCGGTGGTGACGAAGAGGTACATCACTTTTGGGGACAATGGGTGTGGGCGTGTGCTTTCAGAAGGTGAGATCAAAGTGAATGACAAGATCACTCTGAGGCGTGTTGCTCTTGTTCAATCGCTGGGGTACAATTTGCTTTTCGTGTCCCGGCTTGTTGGATGAGGGTTTTGAGGTGTTGTTTCGGCCAGGTGGTTCTCAGATTTTGGACTCTCGAGGGGACCTTGTCTGTATGGTCGTTCCCGAGGGTCAGGTGTTTCGTGCTGATTTTTCTCAGTCTTCGGGTGTGGAGCATTGTTTCTTGGCTGGTTCTTCGAATGAGTTGTGGAAGTGGCATAGGAAGTTGGGTCACTTGAGCTTTGATCTTTTGTCTCGCTTGAGTAAACTCAATTTGGTCCGAGGATTGCCACGGTTGAGGCTTGAGAAAGAGTTGGTTTGTGCGCCATGTAGGCATGCCAAGATGGTAGCCTCTTCTCACCCGCCTCTCACCGATGTGATGACTGAGCGTCCATGCGAGCTGCTCCATATAGATCTTGTTGGCCCAGCTCGTGTGCGATCTGCGGGTATGTCCTTGTTGTGGTGGACGACTATTCTCGGTATGCGTGGGTATCTTTCTTGAGGAACTTTAGGACATGCTTTATTAAGACTGGTGTAGTCTATACAGATCCGCCATTTCCCGTTCTTTTTCTTTACTAGTACAGGATTGGCTAGCCACGTAGGGTGGAACACTTCCTTGATGAACCCGGCCTCGAGACGCTTCCGCAGCTTCGCTCCGATCGCCCGCCGCCGCTCCTCGTCGAAGCGGCGGAGCCGTTGCTGCACGGCGCGGGAATGAGGCAGACGTCAAGGGAGGCCGGGCGACCTCCCTCGGGATGCCTGGCATATCCGAGGGGCTCCACGCGAAGATGTCGGCGTTGGAGCGGAGGAAGTCGACGAGCACCACTTCCTATTTTGGGTCGAGGGTGGAACTGACCCTCAACGCCTTGCCCTCGGGGGCAGCAGGGTCGAGGGGCACCTCCTTGGTCTGCTCCGCGGCCTCGAAGTTGCCGGCGTGTTTGGCGGGGGAGTCAAGGTCCTCGTTGACCATCTTCTCCAGGGTGGTCACCAGCGCTTCATCCAGCGCCAGTGCTTCCGCGTGCTCCACGCACTCGACGTAGCAGTCGAACGCGTGCTCGATGGACGAGCCCACGGTGATGACACCGTTTGGTCCCGGCATCTTCATTTTGAGGTAGGTGTAGTTGGGGACGGCCATGAACTTGGTGTAGCAGGGCCGCCCAAGTATGGCGTGATAGGCGCCCCGGAACCCCACCACCTCAAAGGTGAGCATCAACTTGCGGAAATTGCTCGAAGTGCCGAACCAAACAGGCAGATCGATCTGCCCGAGGGGCTGGATGCGCTTGCCCGGCGCGACGCCATGGAACGGTGTCGTGCTGGGCCGCAGCTGGTCCAACCCGATCCCAAGTAGGCGCAGCGTGTGCGCGTAGAGGATGTTGAGGCTGCTGCCTCCGTCCATCAGGACTTTTGAGAACCGCGCGTTCCCAATGACCGGGTCGACCACCAGTGGGTACTGGCCCGGGTTAGGGATGCGGTTCGGGTGGTCTTGACGGCTGAAGGTGATGGCGTCCTCTGACCAGTCAAGGAAGGAGGGAGGCGCCTTCTCCGCTGTGAGAACCTCGTGCCGCTCCCGCTTGCGCTGGCGGCTCGACATGTCGACGGTTGGTCCCCCGAAGATGAGGAACACGATCTCCACGGCGGGGAAGCCGCCGGCGTCGCCATCTCCTCCGTCCTTCTTGACCTCTGCGTCCTTCGCGGCGGCACGGCCGTAGAACTTCTTGAGCATATCGCACTGCTCGAGGGTGTGGTTCAGCGGGGTCTTGTGGTATGGACATGGCTTTTTTAGCATGTCATCGAACACCCCCGGACCTCGAGGGGCCGGTCGAGGGCCCCGTCGAGCCGGGTCAACAGCAAGGGCCTCGGCGTCATCGCCGTCGCGTCCCTGCTCGCGCACCTCGCGGCGCGGCTTCTTCCTTTTCTTGCCCCGCTTGTCCTTCCGGTGGGGCTCCCTGGACTTGCTGCCCTCCGTGGGCGCGTCGTCCGAGCGCTCGCCTTTCTTTACGTCGAAGATTGCCCCCACGGCCTATTCACCTGAGGCAAAGCTGGTGGCGATGTCGAACAGCTCGTTGGAGTCCGCCGGCGGGCTGCGCCCCAACTCGCGCACGAGGTCCCGGCATGTGGTGCCCTGAGGAAGGCATGCACAATCTCGGATTGCGCCACGCTTGGGAGCTCTGTGCAGCGCTTGGAGAAGCGCCGTATGAAGTCCCGGAGTGACTCGCCGGGATTCTGGGTGCAGGAGCGCAGGTCCCAGGAATTCCCAGGGCGCACATACGTGCCCTGGAAGTTGCCCACAAACATGCGCACCAAGTCGTCCCAGTTATGGATCTGACTGGCCGGCAGGTGTTCGAGCCACGTCCGGGCTGAATCGCCGAGGTGGGGAGGGAGGTTGCGGATGATGACCTCGTCGTTGGTGGCCCCTCCCAGCTGGCATGCTAGGCGGTAGTCGTTAAGCCACACGCAGGGGTCCGTTTCCCCGCTGTACTTGACGATGGTCGTAGGCTGGCGGAAGCGCTGGGGGAAGGCCGCCGCGCGGATCCCCCGGCTGAACACACGGGTCCCCGGGGGTTCCGGTGTCAGCGAGCGGTCTTCATCGCTGTCGTAGCGTCCACCCCGTCGAGGGTGGTAGCCTGCCGCCGCTCGCGCATACGCTTTGCTCGTCCGCCGAGCATTGATGACGTTGCGGGCATCGCCGTCCCGTGCTTGCCCGCTCGTGTCGAGGAGCCGCTCTTTAGCCGGCGTGCGTCCCAGGTTGACGGGGCGCTCCGTTGCTCCGCCTGCGTGCATCGAGGGCTCGGCCCCCTGCGCACCCCCATCGCCTCGTGCGTCCCCCTGCTGGCGGATGCGGGACGCTGAGCTCTCGGCCTGTTGGACGGCCGCTTGCTCGATGAGTGCCTGCGCCTCACGGTGCAGGTTCCGCGCCTTGGGTGTCGAGGGTGCGGGCATGGCCCGCAGCAGCGTCGCGGCGGCAATGAGCTTCTGGCTCGCTCGCGGAGGCGTGTCTGGGTTGTCGACGTTGAAGTTGGCGTTGATGCGGTCGCGGGCCTGTATGCCCAACTCCCGCGCGCGTTCGCCGCGCGCAGAGGCCTCCCCGGCCATAGAGGCGCGGAGCAGCTGCACCGTCTGATACTCCTCCACCAGCTTGGCTTCGAGTTCGCGGGCTTGGGCTAACTGCGCATCGATGTCGGCCCCTGCAGGGTGCTTGGTCCCACCGCCAGGCGCGGAGCGATCCTGGGGCGGGCGTAACTTCCCCGTCGCCGGCGCCCACTGCGCCGGTGACGTTTGCTGGGTCGTTAGTGATGACGACGCAGCATTCCCCGCTCGGGGTCGTAGTTCCCGTGTCGGGAGTCGTCGGAGCAACCGAACCAGTAGTCCGTGGCGTCAAGAAAACGCCTGAACATTACTTGTCCCAGGCACGCCGGAAAAGTCCCACTCCGCGTACCCATGTAGGTTGGCGGGTGGCAACGCGTCGAGGGAGCCTAGGGACGACTCGTCGCCGGCGCGGGCGCTAGGGTCCCTGGCAACGAAGACGTGACGGCCAGGGGGAACCCTGCGCATCGTGGTGTTGACGTTGGCGTTGTAGGCCGTCGTAGCGCCGCGCAGACCGATGAGGAAGTGCGGCCCGGAGACCACGCGCTCCCCCGCCGGGGTGGTGGTCGTCGTGCCGATGGGCGCGCCGCGTTGGGAGGCGGCGCGTTCGGCTTGCCGTCGCTCCGACCGCGCCCGTTGTGAGCGCCGACCGGAGCGACGGCGACGCCGAGACGCTGACGGGCCCGCAGCGTCCGTGCTAGCGGGTGTTTGCCCCACGGTGGGCGCCAACTGTCGGTGCGGAATGTGGTCCCGACACTAACCAGTAATAAGCGCCAAGGTCTATCCCTCAATGGTCGATGCTAAGCAATCAGAGACACGGGGTTTATCCTGGTTCCGGCCGGGGGGGGGGGGGGGGGGCGTACGTCCAGCAGTGTTGTGCTCGGGGCACTATATTGCTCAGCACCGGGGGTGCCTGTAGTGGGGCAGCTACAAGCAAGGCGGGAGAGGAGGCGTGGCCTCCAAGTCCCTGGTGAAGTGGCTGAAGATGTTGTGGGAGAATTGGGGAATGTGTGGTGTGTCGTGTGTTATTCTCTGTCTCGTGTTGAGCGTTGTGTCCCTTGTCCCCTGCGGCAGGGGAGTTCACCTTCCTTTTATAGGCCAAGGATAGGGCGAATTACAAGCATGCCGCACTATTCAGCTACATAGGGAAGTATGGCGCACCGCGCCGTAGAGTGGGCGGCCGCATTGACGGTCCTTGCCGCGATCCGACCATCATGGCGTATCTTGTACCCGAACAGTGGTAGCTTCGAGGGTAGGAGCGCAGTGGTTGGCCGTGATGTCCCCACGCGGGCTCGAGGGGGTTGCCGACGTCGATCCGTACGGGATATAGTGGCGGGCGTGGTGGCGTCCCGTTCTCGCACGCCCCACAGCGCCGAAGCTGTTACCATAGTGCCCGGCGTGGGGTTGTACGCACCGGGGCGGCCGCCTGCAGTTAACAGTGGCAGGGATGGCGCCCCGCCGGCCTAGCGTCACGACTTGGCCCTGCAAAGTCACGGGAAAGTGCTTCGAGGGTGTGGCCGGCCCCCCTTTGAGGGCTCGACACATTAGCCGTACGGGAGTAGGCGACGCGGCGTCACGGGGCTGACACCGGCCACGTCGCACAGTCCCCCACAGTGGCGGGGATGGGTTCCCTCCTAGGGAGTTGGTGCAACAGGACCGGGGCGTGAGTCCCAGGCGCATGATGGCGCCGCCCCGCCGTTGTCAGAGCATTAAATGCCCGTACCCGCGTACGGGAACGGGCGTGCGCGTGCGGAGCGCCCTCGAGCGAGGCGGATCCTGCTCGAGGGAGGCGTGTGCCCTCGAGCGGGGCGGAGCCCGCTCGAGGGAGGTGTGTATCCTCGAGCGAGGCGGAGCTTGCTCGAGGGGACCTTTGAGTGGGCCGCAGGGGTCACCGCGGCGTGGGCCGTTCCCCGTGTGTGTGCCTTAAGCAAGATTCATTTAGCTTTGGTTTTTAGCAGGTTTTAAGCGGGATTTCCCCAGTTGTTTTAGGGGACCCTCAGGGCTGTCCCCGACAGCAACGGTGGTCCTGCCTGGCTCGTCTGATCCAGACCGGACAAGGCCTGCTGCTCCTCCGGGTGTGCCTGTACTGGGGGCAGTGGCTGTAAGGCTACTATAGCCTGCAAGGCTACCACCTGTACCTCGGCCTCCTCCACCTGCTACTGCATATCAGTAATGTTCTGAAGTGACGTCAGCCTCTCAATCTCATATACATCGGCATTCTCCTCTAGTGGATGGTTCTCGGCCTCCAGATCTACAATCCTCTACAGGCGGTCGCCTCTCTTAAGCTCTAACTGAAATCTCCTAGCACGCAGCCTGTCATTCTCCTGCTGCACCTGAGTAAGCGTAAAGTTCAGCTGCGGCGCTGAGTGCTTCCCACGCAAGGCGCGGAAAACCCTCTCAGTGCAACCCGTTGGTACGGATCGTACCGTCTGCGTCGAACTCGTGGAACACGGGGAAAGCCATCTGTACACAAATGTAACTCATGTCAGATCTCAAAGAGAACGGAATGTGCAATGGTGAAGTTCTGGCAGCTATGAATAACATTCATAACCAAAAATCTAGAAACCTCAAATCTTTCCCGGTTCAAAAATGAATTCTTTACCACCTAATTAAATTTTAAGGTTGATCAGCGAACAAGGAACAAGGTGGACGATACAAGACCTAGATGTGCCTAGGAATTGTAAACCAACCCAAACGGAACCAAGATTGAGACTTGCGATTACAAGATAACTAGTTAAGGAGCAATTGCTTTTAACAATTTGGTTGAATTAACCTAGCACAAGGTAACAACTTTTTCAAAATTTCGGCAGCATGACAGCTAGGAATGAGAGGTACTTCTAATTTATAAAAAGCACACACTAGCATAATCTTCCTTAGAGAGTATATGGAATTTCGATTCTTGGGTCCATTTTAGTTGTTTCGATTTTTAACATGCATGCCAGACATCCTAATCGACCTCACATGGCAATCAAGCCAAAAATCGAAGTTATACGGTACTCGCTTAACGACTAACGAAGTGCTGTTATGTACCTGCAAAAAACGAACCTTTCGTGCACATACATTACCGTTCACTGTAGAAACGGTATCCATGCGAGCACGCCATGAAAGCGTCCACATACATTACCGTTCACTGTAGAAACGGTATCCATGCGTTAAGCCACTGCATGGACAGCGTCCAACCTCGGACACCCTCCGTTTGAATGGAGTGTATCCTTGCCTCGCATGAGCGACATGCGGAATGCACATGTATGAGACACGTGGCGACACAAAACTCATAAACAGACGCGAAGATGGGATCCGTGGAATGGATCACTCCATCAACCCCCGCAATTCCCGTGATGCGGAAAAGCACACGTATAAAACACGTGGCTCAACTAGTTTGATTGTGCAAGAAAGTAAGTCTGACATAAAGTAATGTGCTGGAAGTTAGCAACATAAACCATAAGTTAATTAAGCCACCTGAAAGACCCCAAAATTCCCTCTAGGGCCTCTCGGTCTAGTTTATCCTTAGCGGACCAACGTATTTTGGAAAATCAAACAATCTTGGCATATTTTATTCAAAACCCATTTGATTAAGGTCTATTATAATCTCTGGTGCATATAAGCTCTGATGCCAACTGTGACAACCCGCCCAGGAAAATACCGTACTATCGCCTAAGACCGATCTACTTTGTTCATTAAGCAATAATAAGGTATCATCCTGTCGTTAGTTGCTGGGTTAACGCTCGGTAAATCACTTGAAAAGCAACAAGGATGGAATATATGCATTAAACTCACTCGAATGCGAGTCCAGAGATACAACAACGTTAATATCCAAATTCATACCCCGAAGGGTTTAATTATTACAAACCATAGTTTTTGCCATGATGAAATAGTTCAGAGTTTTCGAAAGTAGTGGAAATAAACTAACGGAAGCGAAGACACCACGGGAGGCCATCCATGATGCTCTCAATAGTCGTCCTCCACCCACTCCAGCTCCCAGTCGGGTGGGATCTCTCCGGGCCACACATCACTGAAGGCATTACTTGGATCAACATATTATAGCAAGGCTGAGTATACTAATACTCAGCAAGACTTACCCGTCGGTGATAACTACTTCACCAAAACTAGACCATGAAAGGCTTTTTGGCTACTTGGTTGCTTTGCTAAAAAGTAACAAAGAGTAGGTCCTTACTTTCAAGATTTTAGCACAAGTTCTAGTAGGTTTAATCTTTACTACATTAGCCAACTATTACAAACAAAGTTGTACAATACAATTAATCAAGCACAGTATTCATCATCTTCCATCATTAGGGATCTCATGACTAGTGGAGTAAGTAGTCTCGGATAACGGTGAGAGGCCGACAATCGATTGATTTAAACCTTGCAAGGTAAACCCAAACACACGGTAGGCTGCCCCGAAAGGACAACTTTCCCGAGCCGTTTCCAAAAATCCTCGGGTCGGGATCGAATCTTACAGTCTTTGGTGCAGGCTATCCGGCATACCCCGCGAGATACCCGGAGTCACCATACACCACCGGTAGCTAGCCGTGAGAGCGAATCCCAAGAGTAGTAATGGTAGGATCCCTCGCCGCCTCATTAAGGTACTAGGCTTACCGGTCCCATACCCGACATGTGCTTAGTACGTTCAAAAACTTAACCCACATAACCACTGGACCGGAGCCCAGATCCCATGCTCTTACCACGTGAGCAATCCATTTAGGATATATTATGATTCCTATCTAGGAACCTATTCTCGCGAGTGAGGTCATCACTCGACTTGTAACGGTCCTATAGCTTAGCAGCTATCGACCTATCATACTAGTAAGGAGAAGGTACCTATGGATCATGCGTCTAGGGATTCATTCAACTCCTAAACGTAAATGCACAATCATTCATAGATAATTGAATAAAGAACTTTAAAACTAGGTTAGATGCACCGGAGCTTGCCTTCGTCAGCTAGGTTAGCCTGGGCACCCTCGGTGTCGAGCACTTCCACTCACTAGTACAGTACTCAACATCAATGACCAAATGGTTTGGTCACGGTACATGGAAATTTGGTCACGGAACACTTTTTTATGACCAACTTATGACCAAATTGAATTGGTCACAGAAGCTCCGTCACATTTGGTCTACCATGACCAATCGGTCATTTTGGTCATAGAAGTGGAACTTTTCCATGACCAACACGTTTTTCGTCATAGAAGTGTATTTCTTCTATGACCAAGCCAAATGGTCACGAAATTGGTCACGGAAGGGGATAGAACGTGGCACAGCCATGCTGGCTACTGACGTGGCAAGGCACGTGCTGACATGGATGTGATGACGTGGCTCTTTGACACAGCGCCACGTGTCATGCCACGGTTTGTCCACGTGTCGAGCTCTGAATGGTCCACGTGTCGCACTCAGGTTTGTCTACGTGTCATGCTGCGGTTTGTCCACGTGCCGAGCTCTGAATGGTCCACGTGTCGCGTGTGGTTTGTCCACGGGTCGTTCCTTAAATTTATTTTAGCAAATAAAAATTTAAGCCCATAACATTTTAGCTTCGGCCCATAAAAGTTATGGCCGGAATCATTTCAGCCCACAAAAACTTTAAAGGCTACAGATCCCAAAAATTCAATAGCCTCATATATTATCTTAATTACAGCATCAAAATAGGTACAATATCTCAAATAATATAAAAGAGCAATAATAAAAACTTCTGGCCACCACCCATTCTAGAATCTGAGTGGTGACCAACTTTTTCCTCTGATCCGCCAATCCTCACACTACCAAGCATACCTCTCAATCCGTATTTACAAAACACCCAGATTGAGGCGAGAGAGCGCCACTAAATCTGACCCAATCTCAGATCCCCCACATGAATGGACACGGAGACAAAAAAACCCAGAAGGGTAGCTAGAACAGGTGTGCTGCAAGGTGATGCTGCCAATGCAAATGTAAGACTAGCAAGATATGCTTGTACACCTGCAAATTATTCACAAATAAAAATATTATTTGTGACAAAAGCAAGCTTGATGATGTGCACATCAGTATTGTCAATAGGAAATAAACAGTGTCAGGAGGCATCACTTGATGGGAGGTTAGCTGCAGCAGTTTGTGGGTCAAAATCACTGAAACACGAGGGAAGTTGCAACTCAACTACCTGTTAAATACAGAATAATCAAAAAATAAACAGTTGGGGCAAAATCATGTAGTAATATGTACCATTACAAGATTAAAAGCAGAAATATGATTCCATCAGAATTGACTACCACTAAAATCAGTTTATACAAGTATTTATCATGAGAAAGCGAGAGAAACGAGCATGAACTCGTAACAATTTAGCTTAAACAAGCAGGGTAGGAGTAGAAAAAAGTTCTGTCTGACATGCTCCATTTTACGAACTTTTCATTTCTCCCATGATTTACCTCCAGAAGATTCAATCCCATGACAATGGCCAGCCCAGAAGTAGCCACTAGGAGTCCTTGCCCAACCTGACCATAAGCCTTTCCATCAAAAGAGGCAGCAACACCAAGAATAGCTAAGGTTGTTGCCAGTCCTAATGAAAATGCTATTGAATTTCCAACAACCTAATAAACATGAATAGTCAAATCAGTGCATATCAAGAGCTAACTAGGCAAGATAAGTGGGAATTTCTTCCTAGTTTTTCTATGGCATACAAAACCACAAATACCTAAGCCTGGCCTTTCCCAGAACCGAAAGCCCCTGAAAGTTTATGAAGAAAGAATTATACCTGGAGTCAATGAGTGATCCATGACAACCGATTCTCGTGAACCCATCAACAATTCAAAACATAAACACATGCTCACCTATATATCCTAGAGTCAATGGTAGAACACTGAGTGTACAAGGAGACAGACTAGTTACAAGTCCAGCGCCAAAAATGACTGCTAAGCTAGAGAATAAGGTAAAGGTTAGAAAGGAAGAGGTATGGAAGTAGGCAGAGAAAAGGAAAAACTGAGGAGGTAGAAATGCCAACAAGAAGTTGACAGGAGAGAAAAAGAGGAACAAACCTAGAGAAGCGAGAGCGGATAGGCGATCCCGAACGGCCTTATTAGCTCGTCGCCCTGACTGAAAACAGCAAACCTCCGAACCAATCCCCAACGCCAAGGTCAGCCAAGAGGAGTCCTGATGGTCCGTGCTGATGAGAAGCAAGTGGTTTGCAGGGATTAAAGCGAAACAAAATAAACATTTGCAATGGAAGTCTAAACAAACTGATGCAACATAAATTGACCAACATAAACTGTTGCAAGGCGGTAACTGCTCGGTATCTGCAGATGCCCGTTGACTCTCGAGTTTGGGGGAGACACCTCAACCGGGCAACCAGCGCACAGGCACAGCAGCAACACGGTGGTCGGTGGGATCTCGAGTTGCTGAAAATATACAGGGCAGACAATAAATTTGCGGTGCAGCACAACGAATTTGCGGGGACAAGCGAGAAACGAAGCAGCGAAATGATGGTACCTGCTAGAGCTCAGATCTCCCTCTTCCAGTCCTCCTTTGCAGGAATTCAGTCCTGTGCAAACCAGAGGGGCTCGATGGGGAAAGAGAAGGAGCAGCAGGAGCAAAGTGTAGACGACGACTTGCGAGTGAGTACGGGCTGGCTGGCTGGCGGGCCGACCCGTACGGCCGGGCGGAGGATCCGGCAGCAGCTGGAGGGAGGGTGGCCACGGCGCGCGCCGGGGAGGAGCAGGGTTCGGGCGACGACGGCGTGGACTCGGGGGAGGCTAGGTTTGGACTCAGGGGAGGAAGGAGGCTAGCGGCTGGGGGTGCGTGTGCTGGTGTTGGAGTGGAGGTGACGAGATCTAGATCCCCGGCCGCCCACCCCCGCCCGTCGTCCAGGACCCAACGGAGCAAGCAAGCGCGCCTCGGCTTCTTTGGTCATGTTGCTGCGGGGGACAGTGGGAGCAGGGGCGGCGGATCTAGGGAGGAGGGGAGGAGGGACTACGGAATGAGGAGGGGGATGGGGTTAGGGTTGGATGCTGCATTATATATCAAGGAAACACGATGAGAACCATTGGATCTACGATCGATGGTTGCAAATCGTTGGGCTATTTGGGCCGACATGGGCTTCTGCGGTTACTTGTTTTCTTTTTCTTTTTTTCCTTTTTATTGCACCATTGTGAAGTAACACTAAAAAATAATTATGTTATATGTACAAATATATTTTTTATATATAACAGTATGGATACAAGTTTTTATCTAGGAGTTTCAAGATTTTTCGAGTGGATTTGCTATTTTCTATCATTTAAATGAATTTCTACGTGTTTACCGAAAGTAATTCAAAATTGACCTATATGTGCATCTAATAAGGTTAAAAAATTCAAACAAATTATATTTAGGCGCCTATGGTCCATTCTAGGCCACATCTAGGAGATTGACGAAAAATTCAATTGGCTTGTAGGAAATTTCAAACTTCTACTAGTCACCTTGTTATAAAATAATGATAATAATAAATAAAACTTATCAAAAGATTATGTAAATTGGCATAGGATCATTTATCAATGTACAAGCTTGACAAAAAAGTTTCATAAGATTTTGTGAAAATTGGAGTATACATTGTTCATAAACTAGCTAGATCATCACATTGTTTCATACAACTCAACTTAAACTTCAAAGTTTGTACACACTCAAATACTTTCTTACTCATGGGCACCTCAAATTTGGATGCAACCTTGTGTTGACCATAACATTAGAGAATATTAAGTTATATTAGCAATTATTATGAAAAAACATGTTTTTTATATTCTCTTTTTAGTTGAAAAAGATATGTTGTATGAAAAGCAATCAATAAATAGTAATTAAGATACAAACAAATGGCACTGAGTAAAACATCTCGATTTTAGAAAAAATTAGGAAAAAGAATCAACCGATTTGGAGTTCGTATGAGGGAGAAAGACTAGTTACAATTTTTAATCCGAGGAAAAAAGAGAAATCGGTCCTTCTTCATGAACACGTGACGAACTGGAATGAACTGATCGATTTTTCTTTTTTTCCTCGGATTAAAACTTGTAACTAGTCGTTCTCCCTCATACGAACTCGAAATGAGTTGATTCTTCTTCCCAAAAATTTCTAAAATCATGATTTATCAAGTTATGGTGTTGGATTCAATCATTTCTTCATGAAACAAAACATGAGCAATTCAAATTTTAAAATCCAAGTTTGACTCGGTCAAAACTCAGTCAAACGAAACACAAAATGAACTCGGATGAAAGTCTTTTGAACACAAAAGTTTCATAACTTGTTGAGACTAACAAACTTTGTGTAGGTCAAATTTCCATTTGAGGAAGTGGTGATATTATTTAGTTCAAATATAACGAGCATGAGAAATGGTACTAAGAAGGAAAAACAATTTGATGTGATTGCTAAGAGTAACATTTTGTCCTCACTATATGTATGCGTTTTCAATAGGGTTTTTAATTGTGAAAATGCTCATGAGCTATTGTCACACCCTGAAATTTCCAATTTCAGGATGTGAATAGAAAGAATAATTAAATAACGATTTTCTCATAATTTTAAAAAAATTTCCAACATTTATTTTTCTTTACAGGGAATATAGTATAGGAAAAATCCATTGTTTGATTTTCTAAATTGAATAAAAAGTTATGTGTGTTGCATTCATGCCGATGCATCAAGTGGTTCTTGAGTGCAAAAGGTTTAAAAAAATGCGTTTACGAGCTGTCCTAATTTTCCCGAGAATTTTCCGGATTTTTCTGGAACTTATTCTCATTTTCCTTGAGCTATTTCTATTTATTAGAAGGCTCTAAAATCTTTTTCATGAGCTCTAAATGTTTTATTTGGATTGTTCATGTCTTAATCTGTCTCTTGGAATTTTCCTGGATTTTTTGTGATTCTTCGAGTATTTTTCGTGCTCTAAAAACATTTTGTTGTGTTTACTGGAATTGTTTTCGCATTGAAAAATAAATTCGAAAAAAAACCTATCCTACTGGAACGGGCTGAGCCCGAAGGCCCGACCCGCTCCGGCCCGCTCGGCCCGCCCGCCAAGCCCATCGGGGCCCGACCGCATGCAGCAGATTCGTCTCACCCCTCACTCGTCAACTGTGACCAAATTCAACAATTGGTCACTGTTGAATTAACTACTATGACCAAATTTGTATATCGTCATAGAAAGAATAATCTTTTATGACCAAATATTTTTTCGTCACTGCAAAGAGAACTTCTATGACCAAACATGAAATCGTCACTAGGTAATGGTCATTGATGATAGCATTTGTACTAGTGACGTACTGTAGCGAAGCTTCCGCTCCTCCTTCCTCGGTTTCCGGGACAAGCGAGTAATCACCGTCTTGAAGATCTACATGGAATGCAATGCAAGTTTAGGTGATGTGATAGTTTGTTGTCTTATCCAACTCTTGTTGGTCATATTCACCTTAACAAGCATCTATCTAGTGTTTCTCTTTTAGAAAGGTTAGCAGTTGTACAAAGGTTATTCTTTTATTGAACATTTGAATAAAAGTTTTTATTATACTTGTTATTTCATGTGAAGGCTTTAATTCCTTTTCTTTTCACAAGCGAAGGTATAAATCATATTTTTATCCATGAATCAATTTCTTATCAGCAAGGGTATTTTATTATCTTTTAATTAAATTAGATAATATTTTCAAAAAGGAAAAAGAATTAAATAATGGCTTTTCTTTATTTAATCTCCCTTTAATATTAAAGGGCTTTTAAACTTTTTATTAAGCAATTAAATTACCAAAAATTAAAGAAGTGTTTCATGTGCATATTAGCACCTATCCTGGTCCATTGGACCCACATGTAAATGTTGGATGCTAGGAAATTAAATATTATAGAAAATAACAAAAACTAGCTAGTGATTCTATTTAAATGCATTCAAAAATAAATAAGCATCAAAACGATCCAAACTTTTTCATGCATGCTCTGTGGTCCTAAACAAGCCTAAAGAACCAGCATATACACCTAGGAACTTTACTGATCTATCCCCATTAATTTACAAAGGAAAACATGCCTAAATTGGGAATAATTATTTCTGATAAGCCAAAACTCACGATTAATTCGCAAGAGGTGTATTTTGGCATTACAAGACAGTGTGCACAAGTTGAGCTCAAAAACATAAATATATTTAGCAAGAAAAATCATCTAGGCAGTTTCTGCAGGAATGGAAACAAATTTATTTAACAAGATCTACAGCATAACTTTGTGCAACTTTTGGCATAGCAGCTAGTCATGACCTAACACACGTCATATCCAAAATTGGAATATAGAGGAGTTATGGATTTCAAGTTATGCCAGATCTAGGTTTTCACATTTGTATTTTTCATGTTAAAACTATTTAGAATCCAGCCATGTGCAAATAAAAAAAGTGGTGGGATTTCTCTTCCTGAACCCAACAAAGTTGGTTTGGTATTTTTCTGATTTTTCTACGAATTTCTAGGAATTTTACAAGGCGCTAGACTGAACTGCAAAGAAACTTAGATAGGGTTCTTAACAACTAGGCCCTCGACTTTTACGCAAAACACCCTAGACAAAACTCGATGCTTGCAATTGGGTCCCTGGCCGGGTAGGGCGGCGCGGCTCCGGCCAAATCCGGCGAGCCGGCGGCGATCCCGGCCGGCAAGCGGCCGAGGCCGGACCACACGCTCACCTAGGAGTGGTAGGGGACCGGAGTGGGGGCGAGAGAGGTGGCCGGCGACGAGGTTCGGGCGGCGACCGACGGCGGTGGCCGCGGCGGCTCGGGAAATTCCAGCGAGGGGGCGAAATAGGTGGCAACAAGCGAACGCGTGAGCTTCACTAGGGCCTAGGGGAGCTAGCCGGACGGGCCGGACGGCGGCGAGCACGGGCGGCGAGCTCTAGCACGGGCGGCGGCGACAATGGCGGCGGGCGGCTCGGGGCGGGCGCGCGGAGGGAGGCAAGGGCCTTAAATAGGGCGGGGAGGCGCATCGTGGTGACGACGGGGGTGACGGCGGAGATACCCGCCGTACCACGGCGGCTCGGGCGACGCGCGTACGGCGGCGACGCCGCCGACGGACCCACCGGTCCGCGCGTGCGCGCGCGTACGGCGACGCGGCTCAAGGCGCCTCGGGGCGGGGGGCGTTGGGGCGTGGTCGGCTCGGGCGAGTACGCCTCGGGCGGTGCTAGGCCTCGGGCTTCGCGGGCGCGGACACCGGGGGCGCTACCGGCGGCGGTCGGCGACGGGCGGCGTGCGGGCACGCGACGTCGCGGCGCGCCGGCGTTCAGCCTATTTTTGTTTTGCTGGAACGGTTTTGGAAATTGCAAAACTCAAAATTTTTGTACGGAAGTCGACCAAGTGATGAATACCGAAGTTGTAGATCTGGTTACCCTTATCATTTACTACAAAGGCTATATAGGGTTTTTCTGCCTAGATTTGAAGTTATTTGAATGCCAAAAGTGAATGTCATCCTGTTTTGGCAAACAGTAAAATCTGCCTTGCAGCTTATTTTCCAAGCTTTTCCCTCAAAATTTGAAATGCCAATCTACATGAAAGTTGTGTCTCTCATCAAGATGGACAACTTTCATAAAGGTAGAATTTTAAGTGTTTAGGTGAAATTTGGAGAATGCGACAAAAGTTCCGGCAGACATCGGTGGACACTAGAGTGGCAAGGGGTTTGACCAAACCTTTGGCCATGGGTTGGCCCCACAAGTGTGTTTACTAGTCAAATAGGGTCACTAGGGTGGGTTAGTGAGTTTTTCAAGGTGAGGGCCCAGGTTGACCGTGGTTTGACCACTGTTGACCATTTGACCGGCTATTAAGGCTAATTAAAAACCTGGGGCGTCACAGGAAGTTTTGTCGCGTTCTCTAAATTTCACCTAAACACTTCAAAATCTACCGTAATGAAAGTTATCCAGTTTGTTGAGGGACACAACTTTCATGAAGATTGGCATTTCAATTTTTGAGAGGAAATTGGTGGAAAACTTGGTCAACTCTCAGCATCTCATGTTCACTGAGATATGGCGACATTCAAAGTTTGGCTGCAATTTATGCAAAATCCGTTGAGAAAAACACCCTAGAGTCTTTGTAAAAACACCCTAGTGAGATCTACAACTTTCCTATTCACCATTTTATGCACTTCTATGCAAATTTTTTGGAGAAATTTGTTTTCGAACAGTGCCAGACGAGTTGGTTTGTCGTCGCGCCACGGCGTCGCGACGCCCAGAGCGCCGAGCGCGCCCGCACGCGCACCGCGCCTCGGGCCAACCGCACCCTCGACTTCCGGTCCGCGCGTGCCTTCCCCCGGACACGTTGCGCCGCCCGAGGTCGCGCGCCCCGGGGCCGGGAGGACTCGAGGCGGCTCGTGGCCCGAGCACGCCACACGCCGCGTCGCCGTCGGGCCGGGCCGCCCTCGCCGCGCCGCCCGCGTCGCCGTACGCGCTGCTGCCCGCGGTCACGTCCCTCCTCTGCTCAAGTGAGGCCACCGTGGAGCCGCATCTCGCACCTATAAAGCCTCCCCTTTTCCCTCCTCACGCGCTAGCACGCCGACGAGCCCGCCTTGCTCCGCCGCCGGCCTCCATTGCCACCGCTCGGCGAGCTCCGCCTCCTCTTGCCCCCACGATCTACCGACCCCTCAGGCGCCCCTTCTAGGATCCGTAGAGGCCACCACGGCTGCCGCTCGGGTGGGCCGCCGTGGGCCATCACCAGCCCTCCCTCCGCCCCGTCTGAGCGAGGGAATAGAGCCCTGGGAACCCATGGACCGTCCCTCGCCCGTGCCTGGCCGGACCTTGCCGCCGGTTCGCCAGAATTCAACCGGAGCGCCGGCGGCCGGTGCCCAAGGGGCCCATTGCAAAGGGCGACTTCTTTCTGAGGGCTAATCCGCAAAGTAAGGGTATATTTGTAAGACCCCAAGTATTTCCAGGGATCTTAGTGAAAAACTGTAACTTAAATAGTACATGTGTTTAGCTGATTTTTGTAAAATCCATATAAAATTGTAGAAAAAACAGAAAAATGCAAACCCAATAGAAATGCTACAACTTTTGCTGATTTCTGTGTTGGATTCTTTGTAAAAAATCCTACAACTTTTGTTATACTCACCTAGTTTGCTTCCTGATATTTTTTAACATGAAAAATAGAATTTCGAAAACCCTAGACCTGCTATATCTCAAAATCCATAAATTCTCTGTAGCTAATTTTTGGATATGTTGTGTGTCATGTCATGAATAACTTCTGTACCAAAAAATGCACAAAGTTATGTTGTAAATCATTTTATAAAAATTGTTTTCCATTTTTGCAGAATCTGCCTAAATGATTTTTGTAGCCAAATATAATTATGTTTTTGTGCCCAACTTCTGCATGTTGCCTTGTTATACTAAAATACACCTCTGGTGAATTAAACACAATGTTATGATTATCAAAAATATTTATTCCTGAAATATGCTTGCTTTTCTTTGAAAATACATAACTCAAGATTCATAATAGTTCTAGGTGTATATGCTACATCCCTAGGCTAGTTTTGAACCATGTAACATCTATGAGAAAGTTTGGATCATTTTGACGAGTATTTATTTTTGTGTGCATTTACCTTGTTCTTCTAGCTAGCTTTTGTTATTTTCAAAAATAATTAATTTCTTAGCTATCCTAAGCATGCACGAGTGTTCAATGGCTTGTTATGGGTGTTTAGTGCTTAATAAACCCTTCCACTGAATTTTTTTAATGAATTAGATTATGAATAAAAGCTATTGGAGCAATTTAAGGCTTAATAGTCATTTAAATGAGAAAAATCACCAATCCACCTTTTAAGACTTGTGTGTGATAAATATCATTTTAAAAAGGTAAATCCCAACCCATTGTTGTATGTGAAATTAAATTGAATTATTTACATATATATGTACACAGTCACTATCGGAAAGAATATTTAATAAAAAGCTGCATATTGTTCCTTTTTGGAAGAGTATGCTGAATGTATTCTTATCTAGGTGAATGTGTTCAACCAATGCACCCCATGGCTGTCATTTATTGTGTGTAATTAATTAAATTAAAAATCGTCGAATAAATCTTGCATTTGCATCTTCATGTAGATCTTCCCGACGGTAGACATATGCACGTGCCGGAAGGAGGAGACGAAGGTGCTGACGAAGAGCTGCAGTACGTGGACGTAGCTCAAGACCTGGACCCAAGTCCAGAAGGTCCCAAGACCAACTTTGCCAGCAAAGGCAAGCCCCGGATCATTAACCCGTCTCTTAAAACTATGACTTTATGTTTTACTATGATTGCGCATTTATGTTACATGAATTGAATTGAAACCCTAGATGCATGACCCCTAGGTACCTATGCTCTATCACTAGTATGGTAGGTCGATAGCTACTCTGCTATAGGACCTGATAGAAGTCGAGTGATGATCATCACTCGCAAGAATAGGTCCTTATGTTGGAATCATAAGATCTTATTAAATGAAATGCTCATGTGGTAAGAGCATGGGATTTGGGCTCCGGTCCAGTGGCTTTCATGGGCTAAGCTTTTGAACATACTAAGAACTTGTCGGGAATGGGACCGGTAAGCCTAGTACCTTAATGAGACGGTGCGGGAACTTACTATTACTACTCCTGAGGAATCACCTAACCGGCTAGCTACCGGCAAGGGGGGTGCATGTGTGAGACTGGATGCCTCGCGGGTTGTGCCAGTTAGCCTTGTACCCAGGACTGTAAGATTCGATCCCAACCCGAGGATTTTTTGGAACTACCTGGGTGGTTGTCCTCGCGGGGGCATCCTACCGTGTGTTTAGGTCTACCTTGCAAGGTTTAAATCAATCGATTGTCGGCCTCTCACCGTTATCCGAGACTGCTTAATCAACTGGCCATAATATCCCGTAATGATGGAATTGGTGAATAATATTGTATGAATTAAATGTTTGTTCAAATTCTTGATTGAATTAGTTGCCACACTTAGAAATGGTAATCAACTAGAACTTGTGATAAAATAATGAAAGTAAGGACCTACTCTGCGTGGCTTTTCAGCAAAAGAAACTCCACCGGCCAAAAGCCTTTCATGTCTAGAGTTTGGTTATGTAGTTGTCACCCGACGGTTAAGTCTTGCTGAGTATTAGTATACTCAGCCTTGCTTTCAAACTGTTGTGCAGGTGTTGTCGATCGGGTGGATAACGACAAGTGATGACATCACAAATGGCCTCCTATGATGTTTACTATTGCCCTAGTTTAATTTATTTCCGCTGTTTGCAAACTCTGAACCTTCACTCCATGTCATGAACAACGGTTGTCATAAACTGGCTCTTAACTCGTGTTGTACTCTGGACTCGCCTTCGTGTGAGTTTTAATGCATATGTCGATCCTCTATATGATTTCCAAGTGATTTACCGGGCGTTAACCTGGCAACTAACGACAGGATGATACTTTACTATTGCTTAATGACTAAAGTGGATTGGTTTTAGGCGATAGCACGGTATTTTCCTGGGCGGGTTGTCACACGGGTCTTCTGGTAGGCCGGACCCAGTTGTCGGGGACGGCCGTGAGCCTGGTCGGTGGGGACCCTGGGGTACCCATGTCTCACAGCTGGCCACCGGGTCCCTCGAGTCAGGCCTACTTGTCTCTCCACTCCTCGGAGGCCCCGCAAGGCAAAGACCTTTCGCACCCACTCTTCACCTGCACCAACGCAAATCAAGCCGCAACCTGCACCTGCAATACTCGGGCAAGAGTCAGTCCACACCACGTTGTCAATCACTCATCACAGCAAGGAGCGACCAACCACCGGTCCTCGGACGCTCTGGTCCTCAACAGTACTTGAAGAACGAACATCTCCAATGTCCTTTGTTACGTTGTGTACAATCTTCTCTTCCCTTTGCTTTTCTTGTTGACGCTGGAACTTGTTGATTAGCATATGGGAAGTGACAGGTTGGCGTGGCTTCAAGTATCCTTCTTCAAGTAGTAACCCTTTCCCCTTGACATCGGCAGTGGTTACTTGTACTTTGGGATCAACGAATCCTTTATTTTGAGCCAAATCAGATGTCAGTAACTTAACCTATGATGTGTCTTTGCTAGACACCTCAACTGTGTTAGTTGGGAAGGGGTGCTGATTAATCTTCATCGGCTTTTCAGCTTTGGTAGGAGTTTCAAATTTAAGCCTCCCATGCTCAATAGCTGATTGGATCTGTTTTCTAAAGATCTTGCAATCATTGGTGTCATGCGATGTCGCACTGTGCCACTTGCAATACTTCACCTTATTCAGCTCCTCTGCAGATGGTATGGTATGGAAGTGGGAGAGCTTAATCTGCCCTTGATGAAGCAACATATCAAATATCTTATCGTCCTTAGTGATATTGAAGTCGAATCTTTCTTGCCAAAGGGACAAGACACTATCTTCTTTCCTTTGACCCACAAGTCTTATCATATTGTCTTCATCTTCTGAATCAATGTAATCCACGTAAGACGCCTTCTTCTGAAAGTTTCTTCTAGGCTCATAGGACTTTGCAGTTTCTTGGCTCATTCGACTAACCAATTGACTAAGACTCTCGAAGTCATGTGATGCATATTTCTCCCTCAAGGTTGGCAAGAGACCTTGGAAAGCTAACTAGGCCAGTTGTTTGTCTCCCATATTTAAACTGTAGCACTTGTTTCTGACCTCTCGAATCTCAAAACAAATCCAACAAATTTTTCAACGTTCCTTTGCTTGAGTCTGGTCAGATCAGTAATATTATTTAATCTCATGGATGCTAGAGAAGAAGTAGTTGTGGAACTGCTGTTCCAAATCAGACCACTTGATGATGGAGTTAGCTGGCAATGATGTGAACCATGAGAATGCTGGCCCTGATAGGGATGAAGAGAACAAACGTATCCTAAGTGCATCAATGTTCCCTGTTTCTCCACATTGGATGATAAATCTAGTGATATGCTACATAGTGGATGTTTCATCTTGCCCAGAGAACTTGGTGAAGTCTGGCACCTTGAATCTTGGCGGGAACGGTATTTGATCATAGCTAGATGGATACTGTGTCCTGTACATGCTGGACTGTTGCTTGGGCTTTATCCCATATTGCTTTTGCAGCATCTCCGAGAAGTGGTCGATCAACTCCTGCTTCATGTGAGACTTCAATTCAGCAGATACTTTTTCAATTGCTTGTATCTCAGCTAGAGTTTCTAGAGGCCGTTCTTCTAAGATCCTTGGATATGGATTTGGTACCATTGATGTCCCTGTTCCAGAAGAACTTTGCTTATTTGAAACAGGTGGAACTTGTCGGATCCGCTGACCAGCCGATGGGCTTGATTGCTGCAAATTAAACTAGCTTCAAATAGCCAATTGATTCATAAGTGTTTGTAATAACTGTGCAGAAGCTACCCGTGGAATTACTATTTGTCCTGTTACCCCTTGGTTGAACGGCTGTTGAGGCGATGATCTGGTAGGAGCCACTGTATTGGCCGGGGTCAGGACAGGCTGTGTTGATGTTGATTGTTGTAGTGGGGTAGTTTGTACTAGCATCCCCAATGTTGGCTGCTGTATTGGAGCAGTTTGCACGGGCATCCCTAGTATCGGCTGTTGAGCCGATCTCTGAGGTGGAACAAGAGTTGGTTTCTGAGGTGGGATGTGAGCTCTTTTCTCTGTCGGTATGACCATATGAGCATGAGTTGGACTGATCTTGACTCTTTCAAAGTTCTTGCTCTTGTGAATGAAGTAGACGAAAACCACTCCTTCATTCATGTGCACAGTCCCTGGGGTACCCCCAAATGTAGCTTGGTAAAACTGTGGGTACTTCACTTCTGGAATTTCCTCCGGTTGAGGCTCAAGAAAGTTTGAGATATTATTCTCAAAATGATCACGAGGTAAATCCCATCGTGCAAGCTTCCATCTTGATTCCTCATGGGAGCATACTTTTTATTCTGCACTAAAAATGCTTGATCTTGGGCATTGGACTGTACTTCATGTGTTTGAATCACAGGCATAGTAACAGTAGGATCTTTGGCTTTTTCTCCAACACCTTGGTTCTAAAGAGATGGTGCAATTCTCACTGTTGAGTCATCAATCGGCGGAGCGGCCGATTGGTTCTACTGGAACACTGGAAGAGTTCTTTTTGGTTGAAAATATGCAGGCCCCAGATATCGTCCTTCCTCTCCTTGAGTGCTTCAATCTCTTGGACATTTTCTGGATCAATCTCAGAAGGACCAGTCTTCGTAGGCTTCGTCATTGTTGACTTTTTCGGGTCCCACCGAGCGTGCCAAAAGTGTGTTGACGCAAAAATAGGACGTCACCTTCGCGTGCAGCACATGTGACTCCCCTGTCTATAGAGAGGCGTGCCAACCAATCTGACCTGTTGATTGACAATGGAAAATATTAGGGATCGGCTAGAGACGTGATGGTCTTGTAGTGACATGTGTACCAGGCGATCGGCTAATACAGGTAAAAGCAGGATCGGTCGGCTTGAGAGTGATCAAAGAGCGGGTGCATGAATAGATGGATCGGTTGGAATCGGCCGATCATGACGTCAGCACTCGAGTAGGTCAGAATCGGCTGCAGTGTTAGAAGCTGATAGGATCTAAATTGAGTGGATGGTATGGATAATAGCTAAAACCACAAGAATTGGTACGAAAACTTGCAGATCTAGCTAATATTGGTAAGGGGTGAATAAAGAACTAGACAAAACCTCAGCGATGCGCCCGGAGGTTAAAGCCTAGGGTTATTCGGAGAAACGGTACTCACAAGCTTGCCGGAGATCAGTTGATGCAGCCCGACGAACTTGAAGCACGACATTGTAGAAAAGAGAAAATCGCAATGGCGAAGTCGCCGAAAAGTAGATGTTGTAAAAGTAGATGTTGTAAAGTAGATGCAGTAAAGTAAGGGTTTCCCGGAGGTGGTTTGTTTGATATTGGTGTGTACAGATTTTTCGACCATGTAGGGTCACTCTTTATGTCCTGAGGACAACCCCGACTCCCAGCCGATCACGACACTATTTACTTGCATCTAAAGAAAGATAAATACTACTAAAAACAAAAAAAGGACTCTCGCAGGAGTCGAAGACCTTCTAAAAACTGAATTCGACCCATCGTCAAACGTAGATTGTGAGGACCATGTGTGGTTCGAGGACCGGTGGATGGTCGCTTCCTTGTGTGATGAGTAATTGACAACGTTGTGTGGACTGATTCTTGGCTAAGTATTGCAGATGCAGGTTGCGGCTTGACTCGTGTTGGTGCAGGTGAAGAACAAGCGTGAAAGGTCGTTGCCGGTGAGGCCTCCAGGTGTGGGGAAGACAAGTAGGCTTCGTTCGAGGGACCTGGTGACCAGCGGGGTCGAGTGTGGGCCGCATGGTGGCAAGAACAGCAAGATGAAGTCGGCGGACGGTTTCTTGGTTGAGCCACAAAACCAAGGTCGAGCCGGGACTTCATGGGAGCCAAGTCATGAGTGGTGATTGGCGGAGGCTACATCAAGTTCGCGGGGTTTGCGGTGGTTCACCGAGAAATTCACGGGTTACTCGGGCTGAGCAACAAAGCCGAGGCCGAAGACCGGGCGTGGCTGTCTAGCCAAAACCGGCTCCGACCGGTTTGGAGAACCGGTCGACCGGTTTGGGGTCGCGAGGGCGCCGGAAGCTTCGAGGCGGAGGACACGCGTCGGGATCGCAAGGTTTGCGTTGAGGCTACGCGAGGGTGTGGTCGCCGGGCATTCGTCCGATGGTGAAGACATGAAGACTTCCAAATACGCCCTTGAGGGGCTTGTATCCCTAGTTATTAGGAAAGGGCATTTTATACATTCGGTTGCCTCCATATAACCCAAGAGGTGAGAGGATGGCAGCCAACTCTTGGAACCCTAGCTCATTTGTTTTCCCATTTTCCTTCCTATTTTCCTTAGGTTTTCCATAGGACTAGCAAGAGAGCTTCATGGTGAGACCTTGTTGAGAGGGATGGATGATCGGGCGGCTTGCTAGACCTTGTATGAACCTTTGTTTTCATGTATAGATGATTCGGCGTGGTTCCTCAAGGTTTGGATGTGTTTTTCACGGTTGTTCTTGGTGGTGATTTTCAGAGCCCTCTCTTGGTGATTTCTTTGGGTTGTTTTCGGGACCTTTCTCTTGGGGATTTGATGGGGGAAATTTGTGGGAACCCTTCGTGGTTCTTTGGGCTGTGATTCCCCTCCCAAATTCGTGAGTAAAGGCACTCGATTTTGGGGTTTCTTGAGTTCTTGGGTTGGAAGTGCTCTTGGAGGGATTTCTTTAATTCCTCCCTTTTTGGACGAGTTTTGGTGGGATTAAACTTGGCTATGGACTCCTCATGAGGTGTTCCTAATATCCCCAAAGTCTTGTTCAAGTCCGTGGAGCGATTCGGGAGATCGAGGTTTGGTTTTGGGGGAGTTGACCCGCGGGCTGTGTTCTTTCCGACTGTCCAGGCTAAAACCGGCCTGACCGGTTTCCCAAACCGGTCTGACCGGTTTCGCCCTGTGGGCTGTCGAGAAAGATCTTTGAGCAAGGAAGTCTTTGCTGCTCCATGGCTTCGTTTGTTCAGATGTGGAAAGGCTTTTGAGGTGTTTGGGGTCTTTGGGGAGTTTACGGGACGAATCGGTCCGACCGCTTTGCCTAACCGGTCGACCCGTTTTCCCCGCTTGCGTGAGGCTAAGTCCAACGAAGCGGTCCGGACCGGTTTCGGAAACCGGCCCGACCGGTTTGGGCGCCCCGGCCGGCCGTGTTGTGTGTGGTTCCGCTGCGTGTGTGTTGAGGCTGTTGGTTGGGTCTTGCTCCTAGGTTCAGTAGCACTCCAGTGGCTACGTGAACCTGGCAAGAGAAGCTTGCGGAGGTGCACGAGTGAATTTGGGTTCATAGGCCGAATTCTTGAATAGAATTTTTATCGGCTCCCATTCACTCCCCCCGCTCTGGTTCGCCGTTTCGGTCCTTCAAGTGGTATCAGAGCCGGTTCGGGTCTTCATTGACTCTAACCAGTCTAAGGTCCAAGGATGGCGTACCAGGAATGGGGTTCGGGTCCTCCACACTTCGATGGAAAGAACTACCAGATGTGGAGTAAGCGGATGGGTGCGTTCCTCCGCGAAAAGGGTCAGATTCTTTGGGATGTCACAGTGGACACAGGCTATGTCCAGCCGATGGACTTCCTCGCTCCAGGATCAAGGGACAGATTCGACGCCAACAATAAGGCGGTCGACTACTTGTTTCGTGCTTTGTGTCAGCCTGAGTTCGATCGGGTGCACACCGAACACTTGGCTTGTAGGATTTGGGCGGTGTTGAAGGAGGCTCATGTTGGGAACGCCCAGGTTCAGGCACGGATGTATGCGACTTACCGAAGAGAGTACGAGAACTTCACTCATCTCCCCGGTGAGTCCATCGATGCCTTGTTTCAGAGGTTCACGGTGGTTGTGAACAACAGGAGGGCCAATGTGGACGTGCTCCCGTACGATGATCATGATAGAGCGGTCAAGCTCTTACACTGTTTGGATCGTACGATTTGGGGCGGAAAGTTCGAGGCCATTGTGGAGTCGGAGAAGTATGACACTCTGACGGTGAACGAGCTGTTCTCGAAACTCAAGTCGGCTGAGGTGGATAGGGGCATGACTGCCAAGCTCGAGGGACCGACTGATTCCCATAGTCTTGCCCTCGTTGGTGGTTCCAAAGGAAAGGCTAACTCTAACCCATCCACCAGGATGTTCTCTTTCTCCTCTTTGATGTCTATGCTAGATGAGGAGTTCGACGAGCTTGGAGAGGACGAGCTGGCACTCTTGACGAGGCGGTTCGAGAGGCTGCACGAGAACCGAGTGAACATGAGGAGGAACACGAGGACGTGCTTCCAGTGCGGCAAGCCGGGACACTTCGTCGCCGACTGCCCAGAGAAGGCCGAGAACAAGGACGGCTACAAGCACAAGCCGAGGAACGATGGCAAGTACCGGTCGAGGCGCGACCACAAGAGCAAGCACAAGAACAAGTATAAGGACGAGCGACGATCGAGGAAGAAGGAGAGCCGAGGCAAGGCCCAAGCGATGGTTGGAGCGAGCGACGTCGACTCCAGTTCCGCGTAATCCACCTCGAGCTCGAGCAGCAGTGAAGATGAAGGTGATCATCGCAAGAACAAGAAGTCGTCCAAGAACCTGAGCGGGCCGAGAGCCGCTTCGCGAGAGACGGCTTCTGCACCATGGCGCTGAGCTCCGGCGGCAAGAAAAGCACACGGAGCGACTCGGACTGCGAGTCCAACGACGAGGTGCGTGATGAACTTCCTTTCTTGCGCCAGGAGAATGAGAGACTTGGCACTTTGCTTGATAACCGTGATGACATGCTTAGAGAGGCCAAGAAAATGAGGAAAGAGCTTAGGGCTTCACTCGAGGATGCTAGGACTAGAGTGGCTGAGCTAGAGACACAGGTGCTTGATAGCAAGCCTGAGATTGATTCCCTTAAGGCTAGCCCTATTGTTTCGGATGAGAATGACTGCGTTGATTGATCCATATTCCTTGCTGATCTTCCTTTGTTTAAGGAGAAGCATGCCTCCAAGTGTGAGAAACTAGATGTGCTTAGGGTTGAAGTGGCTGAGCTTAAGTCTAGACCAGCTTTGCTATGTGCTTGCACTTCTTCCTCTGTTTTGCATGCTAAGATTGATGAGATGCATGCATACACTAGTTCTCTTGAGGCCAAATTGAAGGAACCCATGCCTACATCATGCTCTACCTGTGAAATGCATGCTTTGAAAAATTTGGAACTTGCACATTATGTTGATCATTTGCGGGATGAGAATGATGACTTGAGAAAGTTGATGGGTTGGTTGTCGGTCATGAGCCTCGGTTGAGGATGATGATCGAGGAATTTAAGAGCGAGGATGGTGAGGGACTTGGGGCAAACAAGGTTGGTGAGGGAAGTGGAGAGAATATCCCAGAGCCACCAAAAACCCACCACAAAAATGATTTCCCTCCAAAACCCAACCATCTTAGGAACCGACTAGACACAACCCCAGCTCCACCCATATTTCCTACACCCACAAATGATCTCCAAAAGCCTATCAAGTTTGTGAGCACTACCGGGAAAGTGTTCTTTGGGAAAGTGAGTGAGAAGGCTAGTGGGGAGAAATCGGTGGAGGAGTTGAGTGGAGAGAAACCATGTGAGCAGCCCCAGTCCAAGCCCAAAACTAAGCTTGTGAGGTTCCATTGTGGCTATTATGGAAGAGATGGCCATAAAGATGAGTTTTGCTTTAAGAGGAAGCGAGAGGAGCGAATGGCGAAGGAGTGGGCTAACGGGGACAAGTATCACCCCTCTAGTGGTGCACTTAAGTCTCGTGTGCAGATGCCCAGGGCCAAGGCGAGTGTGAGGATAGTTCCGGCTTGGGGTGAGCGAAAGAGTGCGGGGAGGTGCTTTCTTTGGAGGAGTGAAACCGGTTCGACCGGTTTTGGAACCGGTCGGACCGGTTTGGGGTCTACGAGAATGACAAGTTTGGTTTTCGTGCTCGTACGGTGCGAGGGTTGTTTATGGAGGTCGTGGTTCTGGTGGTTGGGCTGGAGAGTTTGCAGGTGGTCAGGTTGCTAGGCGTTCTCCCCCTCGAGTTCACTACGGGGATTGGAGGAGTCGTAGCTTTGAGAAGGAGAGGAGGGACGGTCCACGGGTTCTCTTTCGTGGTTTTGGTCCTCCTCTAGGCAGAGAGGGGTGGTTCCCTCAGGGTGGTTACCGTGGTGGTGTTCGTGGAGGTAGCTTTGGTAGGAGAGATGCTTTGGTTGGTGCTAACCCCACTTTCGAGCAAATGGCTCGGCATCGGTTTTACTCTTTTGGTACTAACCCCGGTCTTTGAGTCGTTTGTTCGCTCACGTGCTCGTTTTTGAATTTCGGGTGGGAGACTTGAAGAACATTTGGTTGATTGACTCCGGTTGCTCGAGGCATAGGACCGGAGACGGGGGGGTGGTTCTCAAGTCTCGTCCGGTGGTGACGAAGAGGTACATCACTTTTGGGGACAACGGGCGTGGGCGTGTGCTTTCAGAAGGTGAGATCAAAGTGAGTGACAAGATCACTCTGAGGCGTGTTGCTCTTGTTCAATCGCTGGGGTACAATTTGCTTTCCGTGTCCCAGTTGTTGGATGAGGGCTTTGAGGTGTTGTTTCGGCCAGGTGGTTCTCGGATTGTGGACTCTCAAGGGGACCTTGTTTGTATGGTCATTCCCGAGGGTCAGGTGTTTCATGCTGATTTTTCTCAGTCTTCGGGTGTGGAGCGTTGTTTCGTGGCTGGTTCTTCGAGTGAGTTGTGGAAGTGGCATAGGAAGTTGGGTCACCTGAGCTTTGACCTTTTGTCACGCTTGAGTAAACTCAATTTGGTCTGAGGATTGCCACGGTTGAGGCTTGAGAAAGAGTTGGTTTGTGCGCCGTGTAGGCATGCCAAGATGGTAGCCTCTTCTCACCCGCGCTCTCACCGATGTAATGACTGAGCGTCCATGCGAGCTGCTCCATATGGACCTTGTTGGCCCAGCTCGTGTGCGATCTGCGGGTGGGAAGTGGTATGTCCTTGTTGTGGTGGACGACTATTCTCGCTATGTGTGGGTGTTCTTTCTCGAGGATAAGGGGGAGACGTTTGGTTTTGTTCGGGATCTAGTCTTGAGGTTGAGGAACGAGAGGCACGGAGATGCCATACGAGCTATCCGCGGTGATAATGGCTCGGAATTCAGAAACTCTCGTTTTGAAACCTTTTGTCATGACTTGGGTCTTGAGCACTAGTTTTCGAGTCCGTATACGCCTCCCCAGAATGGTGTTGTGGAAAGGAAGAACAGGACCTTGTGCGAGATGTCTCGGACGATGCTTGATGAGCATAGGACTCCGAGGAGGTATTGGGCTGAGGCGGTGAATACCACGTGCTATGTTTCGAACAGGATATACCTCAGAGTGCACAAGAAGAAAACATGCTATGAGTTGATGCATGGTCACACACCTAAGGTGAGTCACTTCCATGTCTTTGGTTGCAATTGTTTCATTCTGAAGAAAGGCAGGAAGTTGGATAAGTTTGAGGCTAGGTATGTCGATGGCATTTTCTTTGGTTATGCATCTCATTCTAGAGCATATCGTGTGCTCAATCTTTAAACTAACCAAATCGTGGAGGCTTGCGAGGTAACCTTCGACGAGACAGAGGCACATAGTCAGCTCGTCTTTGAGTGTGCCGGTGATGATGAGCTTGGCGAGGAGATCTTTCAGGTGGAGGAGCATGAACATGGTGATGATGAAGATGGCGGTGTGGTGCCCCCGGCTGAACATGTACCCACTACTTCGACTACGGTGATGGATGGACCCTCTACTACACCTACGACGACAAATCAAGAACGAGGAGAAGCTGATGTTGAGGGGGAGGTAGCATCGAGGTGAGAACCTCCCCGGCGAGTACAGATGGATCACCCAGCTTCGAGGATCATCGGCGACATGAATGAACGCACTACACGGTCGAGGGTTCGAAACAATTCCCATATCGCTCATGCTGCGTTTGTTGCTACTTTTGAGCCCAAAGACATTGGACATGCACTATCTGATCACAATTGGGTTAATTCGCTGCATGAGGAGTTGGAGAACTTTGAGAGGAATCAAGTGTGGGAGTTGGTTGACCCTCCCCCAGGGTGTAAGCCGATTGGTACAAAATGGGTGTGGAAAAACAAAGAGGGAGAGAAAGGTGAAGTGGTGAGGAACAAGTCGAGACTTGTCGCTCAGGGGTTCAGTCAGAAGGAGGGGATTGACTACGAGGAGACCTTTGCTCCCGTAGCCCGTTTGGAGGCAATTAGGATCCTTCTAGCCTTTTCCGTGGCTAAAGGGTTCAAGTTGCACCAAATGGATGTGAAGAGTGCTTTTCTGAATGGTGTGTTGGAGGAAGAAGTGTATGTGAGGCGAGCCTCGGGGTTTGAGAGCGAGAGTACCCCCACCAGGTGTACAAGTTGAGGAAAGCGTTGTATGGGTTGAAGCAGCGCCTAGAGCTTGGTATGGCGAGGTTGAGGGGGTTCTTGTTTGAGAGAGGTTTTGAGATGGGGAAGGTCGATCGGACCTTGTTTTTCCCGAGGCAAAGGGCGGAGATATCCCGATTGTGCGGGTGTACGTGGATGATATTGTCTTTGGTGGCTCGTCTAACTCTCTTGTTGCAAGGTTTGCAGATGATATTAGCAGGGAATTTGAGATGAGCATGATGGGCGAGTTGCAGTTCTTCCTCGGGCTACAAATCAAGCAATCAAAGGAAGGAACATTTGTGCACCAGGCTAAGTACACCAAGGACATTGTGAGGAAGTTCAAGATGGAGGATTCCAAGGCTATGACGACACCGATGAGTACGACTACAACTCTTGATGCGGACGGGGAAGGTGAACACGTGGACCAGAAGGAGTACCGGAGCATGATCGGGTCACTCCTCTACTTGACGGCGACGAGGCCGGACATACAGTTCCCGGTGTGTCTGTGCGCTCGTTTTCAAGCGTCTCCGAGGACTTCGCATCGGCAAGCGGTGAAGCGAATTTTCAGGTACTTGCGTCACACTCCCGACTTCGGCCTTTGGTACTCTGCGTCCTCTTCTTTGGCGCTTCATGGTTTTTCAGACGCGGATTTTGCCGGGTGTCGGTTGGATAGGAAGTCCACTTCTGGGACTTGCCAGTTTTTGGGTTCCTCTTTGGTCTCTTGGTCTTCCCGCAAACAGTCGAGTGTTGCTCAATCCACTACCGAGGCCGAGTATGTTGCCGCTGCTAGTTGTTGCTCTCAGCTCCTTTGGATTTCATACACCATGAGTGACTTTGGTGAGGAGTATACCCATGTCCCACTTCAATGTGATAGCACCAGTGCCATAAGCGTCGCAAAGAACCCAGTGCTCCATTCCAAAACCAAGCACATAGAAGTGAGGTATCATTTTCTGAGAGACAACGTAGAGAAAGGAAAGATAGATTTGATTCCCGTACCCACACATGACCAACTAGCCGATATTTTCACCAAACCCCTAGATCAAGCAACCTTCACTCATTTGCGGGGGGAACTTGGTGTGTGTTTGATTTCTTGAGTTGGGTGTGTGGGAGCTCCTCTGTAGCATATGTATAGTTTCCTTTGTGCATTTCTTGCAGTTGGCATGGCATATGTAACATGATGTATAGGCATCCTTGTAGCTTAGATTGCATGCATTTTGTATCATATGCATTGGATAGGAAAAGCTTCTCCTATATACATTGTTCACCATGGGTTGTTATATATGTTTTTGTGAGCTTGTTTGGTATGATATGGTTAGTTTGGCTTAGCTCTTGATGATCTTGATGAATGATCCATGGTTGATGGCTATATTTTTGAAAAATGTCACATATATGCTCTCTCATGTGTAAATGCCTTTATATGATCTTGACATGTTTTAGTGGCTTGGCTATGCTCAATTTGTGGTTGGATAGCTAGTTTATTGATCATATGGGGCCAAAGGCTCATTTGCCATCATGAATGTTTAGCCCTCTTGCTTTATCTTTTGGAGGGGCATAAGTTCCTTTTTGTCGCAAAGACATTTCATGTACCATTTACAAATCTGAAAACGAAATGAAAAATGCTTGGAAAACATGCTCCCATGTCATATGTGCTGAATTTAATTTTCTTTGGGTGCTAAACCGTTGCATGATGCCTACCAATGAGAAGTCTCATACATAGAAGTAGGCACATGGCTCGGTGGCTTTGACATGACATGAGGTGCTTGTGGGTGTTTGTGATGGTCTTATGATTAGAATGGTTGTCCTAGCATGAAGTTTGTGTGGCTTTGCCATTTTGACATGTTTTGCTCATGTTTAGGTTTTTGCTTGTGAGAGAGTAACTTTTTGTAAAATTACTCAAATCTTTTTTAGCCTTGTCCAATGGTTGTGAAACTTGGTGATCTTGTAGTTGAGGTCTTTACGAACCTGTAGAGTATATAACTTGCTCATTTGGACATGTGTGGCATCTTGTGATGAATTTTGTATACTTGAGAAGCTCTAGGTTGCATTTGTGCCTTGATTCATGCATTGGCAACAAGGGGGAGAAAGGAAGGTGGAGAAAAGTTGCTTTGTATCCCTGGAACCTATCCCAAGTGTCAAGGGGGAACTTGTGCATTTCTTTTGCATTTTTGGCTTTTGGGGGTGTGGTCTGCGTTGTGTGAAATCGGTCCGACGGCTTTGGAAACCGGCCGACCGGTTTGGTGAAACCGGCCCGACGGTTATGGGAACCGGTCGCCGACCGGTTTTTGCCCGCAGTTGGCACTTGATCAGGGGGAGCTTGCATATGTGCAGGGGGAGCTCTTGTGTGCTTTGGTGGTTTGTGCTCTTTGCTTGAGCATGGTTTTTGTCTCGGATGTGTCGAGCCGTTGCCCTTGCCTAAGGGGTCCGAGACTTGTCTTCTTCAAGTGATCTTGATCTTTGCCTTTATTTGGCTTTCGATCGCTTGTTGGAGTTTCTTTTTGTTCGTTTCTCTTCTTTTTCTTTTCTCTCTTGTTACTTTCATGTGGGTGTTGTCAATGCACTCATCAAGGGGGAGATTGAGGACCATGTGTGGTTCGAGGACCGGTGGATGGTCGCTTCCTTGTGTGATGAGTGATTGACAACATTGTGTGGACTGATTCTTGGCTAAGTATTGCAGGTGCAGGTTGCGGTTGACTCGTGTTGGTACAGGTGAAGAACAAGCGCGAAAGGTCATTGCCGGTGAGGCCTCCAGGTGTGGAGAAGACAAGTAGGCTTCGTTCGAGGGACCTGGTGACCAGCGGGGTCGAGTGCGGGCCGCATGGTGGCAAGAACAGCAAGATGAAGTCGGTGGACGGTTTCTTGGTTGAGCCACAAAACCAAGGTCGAGCCGGGACTTCATGGGAGCCAAGTCATGAGTGGTGATTGGCGGAGGCTACATCAAGTTCGCGGGGTTTGCAGTGGTTCACCAGAAAATCATCGGGTTACTCGGCTGAGCCACAAAGCCGAGGCCGAAGACCGGGCGTGGCTGTCTGGACAAAACCGGCCTGACCGGTTTGGAGAACTGGTCTGACCGGTTTGGGGTCGCAGGGCGCCGGAAGCTTCGAGGCGGAGGACACGCGTCGGGATCGCAAGGTTTGCGTTGAGGCTACGCAGGGTGCGGTCGCCGGGCATCCGTCCGATGGTGAAGACATGAAGACTTCCAAATACGCCCTTGAGGGGCTTGTATCCCTAGTTATTAGGAAAGGGCATTTTATACATTCGGTTGCCTCCATATAACCCAAGAGGTGAGAGGATGGCAGCCAACTCTTGGAACCCTAGCTCATTTGTTTTCCCATTTTCCTTCCTATTTTCCTTAGGTTTTCCATAGGACTAGCAAGAGAGCTTCATGGTGAGACCTTGTTGAGAGGGATGGATGATCGGGCGGCTTGCTAGACCTTGTATGAACCTTTGTTTTCATGTATAGATGATTCGGCGTGGTTCCTCAAGGTTTGGATGTGTTTTTCACGGTTGTTCTTGGTGGTGATTTTCAGAGCCCTCTCTTGGTGATTTCTTTGGGTTGTTTTCGGGACCTTTCTCTTGGGGATTTGATGGGGGAAATTTGTGGGAACCCTTCATGGTTCTTTGGGCTGTGATTCCCCTCCCAAATTCATGAGTAAAGGTACTCGATTTTGGGGTTTCTTGAGTTCTTGGGTTGGAAGTGCTCTTGGCGGGATTTCTTTGATTCCTCCCTTCTTGGACGAGTTTTGGTGGGATTAAACTTGACTATGGACTCCTCATGAGGTGTTCCTAATATCCCCAAAGTCTTGTTCAAGTCTGTGGAGCGATTTGGGAGATCGAGGTTTGGTTTTGGGGGAGTTGACCCACGGGCTATGTTCTTCCCGACTGTCCAGGCTAAAACCGGCCTCACCGGTTTCCCAAACCGGTCTGACCGGTTTCGCCCTGTGGGCTGTCGAGAAAGATCTTTGAGCAAGGAAGTCTTTGCTGCTCCATGGCTTCATTTGTTCAGATGTGGAAAGGCTTTTGAGGTGTTTGGGGTCTTTGGGGAGTTTCTGGACAGAATCGGTCTGACCGGTTTGCCTAACCGGTCGGACTGGTTTTCCCTGCCTGCGTGATGCTAAGTCCAACAGAAGCGGTCGACCGGTTCGTAAACCGGCCGCGACGGAGTTTGGGCTGCCGCCACCGTGTTGTGTGTGGTTCCGCTGCCTGTGTGTTGAGGCTGTTGGTTAGGTCTTGCTCCTAGGTTCAGTAGCACTCTAGTGGCTACGTGAACCTGGCAAGAGAAGCTTGTGGAGGTGCACGAGTGAATTTGGGTTCATAGGCCGAATTCTTGAATAGAATTTTTATCGGCTCCCATTCACTCCCCCCCTCTCTGGTTCGCCGTTTCGGTCCTTCAGATTGACCCGCCTCCACCATGCTTTCCTTCTAGTGTATCTCCTTAATTACCGCCTTCCTCCTCTCCATTGGCCGATCCACTGGTTAACCATCGGCCGATCTCTCTAACCCACTGGCCCACTGTCAGGATCAAGTCCCCCTGACTATCGGTGAATCTTCATTGACCGCCCTTCTCTTTCCCCAATCGGTCGATTGCACTCTGTTTTTTCATCGATCGCTTCTCCTTATCCCTTTTTTACATGTTTTCAAAAAACGGTGTCAACAGGTCCATATGGAGCAGCTCTCATGGACGCTCTGTCATCACATCAGTGAGGGGTGGTTGGGAAAAGGCTACCATATTAGCATGCCTACACGACGCACAAACCAACTCTTTCTCAAACCTCATCCGTGGCAATCCTCAGACGAAATTGAGTTTACTTAAGCAAAACAAAAGGTCAAAGCTCAAGTGACCCAATTTCCTATAACACTTCCACAACTCACTCGAAGAACCAGCCAAAAAGCAACGAGCCACACGAGAAGACTGAGACAAATCCGCTCGAAACATTTGACCCTCGGGAACGACTGTGCAAACTAGGTCCCCTCAAGAACCCAAAATCCGAGAACCACCAAGTCGAAACAACACCTCAAAACCCTAATGTAAAAGCTAGGACACGTAAAGCAAATTGAACTCGATCGATTGAACAAGAGCAACAAGCGTGATTGTGACCTTGTCACTCACCTTAATCTCACCTTCTGACAACACACATCCTCGCCCATTGTCCCCAAAGGTGATGTATATCTTGAACACCACTAGGACGAGATTTGAGAACCACCCCTTGTCTCCGGTCATGTGCCTCGAGCAACTAGAGTAAATCAACCAAACATTTTTCAAGTCTCCCACCTCATCCTCAGAGTCGGAGTCCGAGTCGTCCTTTTGGCTCTTCTTGCTATCGGAGCTTTGTGCCATGCCGCAGAAGCTGTCACTCGTGAAGCAGCTCAGCCCGCTCAAGTTCTTGGGTGCCTTCTTGTTCTTGCGCCGATCACCTTCATCTTCGTTGCAACTGGAGCTCGAGGAAGAGTAGGTGGAGCTGGAGTCGATGTCACTTGCTCCGACCATCGATTGGGCCTTCTTGTCATGGTCGCCATTCTTCTTCGATCCCTCGTCTTTGTTCTGGTGCTTATGCTGGTGATCGCGCCTCGATCAGTGCTAGTTTTCCACCCTCGACCGATGTTTGTAGCCGTCCTTGTGCTCCACCTTTTCTGGACAGTCGGCGACGAAGTGTCCTGGCTTGCCGCACTAGAAGCATGTCCATGTGGCCCTCCTTATGTTCACCCGGTTCTCATGCAGCCTCTCGAACCGCCTGGTCAACATCGCCAGCTCGTCCTCTCCAAGCATGTCGAACTCCTCATCTGGCAAAGACATGAAATAAGACAAAGAGAACATCATAGAGGATGGGTTAGCGTTAGACTTAGCACGAGAGCCACCGACTTGAGCAAGACTACGGGAGTTAGTCGGGCTCTCAAGACGGGTTGTCACACCACGATCGAATTCAGCTGACTTGAGCTTAGAGAACAGCTCGTTCACCATCAATGTCATACTTCTCTGACTCAAGAATGGCCTCGCCCTTTCTGTCCCACACACTACGATCCAGTGTGTGCAAGAGCTTCACGGATCTATCATGGTCATCGTATGGTAGCACGGCCACATTGGCTCTCATGTTAGTCACAACCACCATGAACCGCTGGAACAAGGCATCAATTGACTCAGCGGGGAGATGAGTGAAGTTCTCGTACTCTCCGGTAGGTCACATACATCCATTCCTGTACCTGAGCATTTCCAGCGTGAGCATCCTTCAATTGCTCCTGAATCCTACAAGCTAGGTCCTCTGTCCAAACCTGATCGAATTCGGATTGACACAGAGCACGAAACAAGTAGTCGACCGTCTTGTTGTTGGCATCGTGCATGTCCCTCGATCTAGGAGTTAGGATGTTAATTGGATGAACATAAGATGTGTTCACCGTAACACCCCAAAGGATTAGACCCTTCCCGCGGAGGAACGCCACCATCCGCTTCTACCACATCTGGTAGTTCTTCCCATAGAATTGCGGAGGACTCAAACCCCGTTCTTGGTACGCCATCTTTAGATCTTAGACTGGTTAGAGTCTCGAAAGTCCTGAACCAGCTATGATACCACTTGAAGGAGCGAACTGGCGACTAGAGAGGGGGTGAATGGGAGTCGATAAAAATTCTTCTCGAAGGAGATGGCTTCTCCAACAACAAGAACTTGGTCGGGTACCCAAAATCACAAGCTTCACGCACAACCTTCTGTTTGCCAAAATCACGTAGCCACGAGAGTGCTACTAGTCCTAGGAACGAACATCACCTGCAGACACAGCTTCTACTCACACATGGCAGCGGAAATAACTCAGAACTACCTACTTGGAGGGGGTGGTTAGACCGCCTCCACCTAGTAACCAAGAAATCCTCTGAAACGCCTCTTCCAGGCCACAAGATCCTCTGGTCAAGAACAAGCTATCTACCAAAAAATCTTGGAAAAACACGAACTTCACCCAAGGGCCTAGGGGCGGTTAAATCGGCTCACGGTGGCGGTTTAACCTCTTGTACCCAGCAACGAACTCATGGCAAGAATTCCTAGCAAACAACAACAAAATGAGCCAAGATTTCACCAAAACGCTCCTCTGTTCAATGCGAACAAACTCATAAAGGAAAATCCGGAGAAATGAAAACTTTCATGTGGGAGACCCAGGGCGGTTAGACTGCCCCCTATGGCGGTTAGACCACCACTCCCAGAAAACCTGGCCGCGGGTCAACCCTCAACTTCCCATCACCCGATCTCCCGATTGACTCCACGGATTGTAGCAAAACTTCGAGGATACCTGGGTTACCTTCTGGGCAACCTCTACCTCAAAGGAATTGCACCGAAATGCTCTCAATCAAAGGGAATCATGAATCTTGGCCCTCTAGGTCATGAACTCGAGCAACTCGAAAAACCACCAAATCAAGGTCGATTCAAAGGAGTTCTTATGGCAAAGTCACCAGGCAAAGAGGCACAAGGTCCACATACGTGACACCCAACAAGAATCCCGCATGAAATCACCCTCAAAACGCCGCCACGAAAATCACAAGATAGAGCTCTGAAAACCACCAAAAAGGAAAACGGGAGAGGCAACACAAGGCCTTGAGGAACCACGTCAAATCATTTATACATACCATGAAGATTCATAGAAGGTCTACCTTGCCACCGGGTCATCCATCCCTCACTCGAGATCTCACATGATGCTCTCAAGTAGAAAAGCTAGAGAAAATAGCAAATGAAAATGACAAAGGGAAATGAGCTAGGGTTCAAAGAGATGGTTGCCATCCATCCCATCAAGTGTTTATATGAAAGCACCAAAAAGACTAAACTACCCTTACTAGATAACTAGGGATACATACCTGTAATACATGGGGACCCCTGGGTCCCCACCGACCAGGCTCACGGCCGTCTCCGACAAGTGGTTCCGGCCTACCATAAGACCCGCCGACCTGTCAGTGGGCCTAACCAACCTAGTTGGTAGCCCACATGAACTCTTGAAGAGCTTCCAGAAAATTTCCCAAATGACCTAATCTATCACGTACAAGACAAGACATTGGTGGATTTCGACCAAAGCAGATCGACAGGATATGGCAATATGTGTAACGTAGACTTAGATATCCTGGTCGTAACTGACTAGGAGTCTGGGAACCGACCTCATCCTCTGGTCAATATAAGGCGGATGAGGCGACCCCTTGTACCAATCACGCAATCCTCAAGCAATCTACACCAACAACTGGATGTAGAGTTTTACTCTCTGGAGGCCCGAACCAGTATAAACTCGTCGTGTTCTCTGTGTTCCGCATATTCGTGTGTGACCTTCGAGTTCTTGGCTTTAGATTCTGCCCCGCCGAACAACTAAACCACAGGGATTAACACCCCTGTGGGGTGTCTAGATCTCACCATCTGATAGTTGGCGCGCCGGGTAGGGGAGGAATCAAAGTTATTTGTGTCGGGGACAGCCCTAGGGGTCCCCTTAGACAACTGGGGAATCCCCACTTAAAACCCGCAAAAAGCCAAAGCCGAACGCGCCTCGCTTAAACACTCAGGGCATGGCCCACGCCACGGTGGCCCTGACGGCCCACCAAAGCGACCCACTCAAAGATCCCCTCGAGCAGGCTCTGCCTCGCTCGAGGACACGCCTCCCTCGGGCGGGCTCCGCCCCGTTCGAGGGGGTGCGCTTACCTCGAGCGAGCTCTGCCTCGCTCGAGGGACCGCACCGCCCTCGAGCAGGCTCCGCCTCGCTCGAAGGCGCTCCGCACGTGCACGCCCGTTCCCGTACACGGGCATTTAATGTTCTGACAATGCTGGGGCGGCGCCATCATGCGCCTGGGACTCGCGCCCTAGTTCTGTTGCACCAACTCCCTAGGAGGGAACCCATCCCCGCCACTGTGGGGGACTGTGCGACGTGGCCGGTGCCAGTCCCATGACGCCGCGCCGCCTACTCCTGTACGGCTAACGTGCCGAGCCCTCGAGGGGGGGCTGGCCGCACCCTCGATTTACTTTCTCGTGACTTTGTAGGGTTAGGTCAAGGCGTTAGGGCGGCGGAGCACCATCCCTGCCACTGTTAACGGCATGGTGGCCGCCCCCACACGTACAATCCCACGGCGAGCACTGTGGCAACAGCTCTGGCGCTGTGGAGCATGCAGGGGACGGGACGCTGCCTTACCTGCCACTGTGCCCCTTACGGACCAACGTCAGCAACTCCCTCGAATCCGCTTGAAGACATCACAGCCGTTCGCCGCACTCCTACCCTCAAAGCTACCACTGTTCGGGTACAAGACACGCCATGATGGCCGGATCGCGGCAAGGACCGTCAGGGCGGCCGCCTACTCTACGGCACGGCACGCCACGCTTCCCCATGTAGCTAGATAGTGCGGCATACATGTAACTCGCTCTCTCCTTGGCCTATAAAAGGAAGACGAACTCCCCCGCCGCAGGGGACAGGACAGAAGAAACAACAACAATGCACGACACACCACGTACTTACTCTCCAATTCTCCCACAACATCTTCAGCCACTTCACCAGGGACTTGGAAGCCACGCTTCCTCTCCCGCCTTGCTTGTAGCAGCCCCACTACAGGCACCCCGGTGCTGAGCAATATAGTGCCTCGAGCACGCCACTGCTGGACGTACGGCCCCTCGGCCGGAACCAGGATAAACTTTGTGTCTCTGATTGCTTAGCATCGACCATAGAGGGATAGACCTTGGTGCTTATCACTGGTTAGTGTCAGGGCCACATTCCGCACCGACAGTTGGCGCCCACCGTGGGGCACTCGAGCGCCTAAGGTCAATCCACCGTCAACTCCCTCCATGGTGATCCGCACTGAGTACCATGGTACGCGCTACTCCATGGGCAGCTCGGACCCCCTCCCTGCCGGGTTCGAAATCCGGTTCGGGGGCTTGAACTTTCAGGCTACGGGGAACGGCTATCTGATGCGCCTCACCAACCGTGAGGAGCTCCGCGCGCGGCGCTAGGCCAGGTCCGCCCCGGTCCCCGCTGCGCACGCCGCCACGACGCAGACGCCCGCCGGCACGGATGCCGCGGGCCCGCCAACGCCACGACTTAGCCGCCGCTCGGCCGCCGTTCACGCCGGGCGCGGTCCGAGCGGCGGCAAGCTGAACGCGCCGCCTCCCAACGCGGCGCACCCGTCAGCACAACAACCACCGCCCCGGTGGGGCAACGCACGGTCTCCGGACCGCGCTTCCCCATCGGTCTGTGCGGGGCCACGACGGCCTACAACGCCAACGTCAACACCGCGATGCGCAGGGTTCCCCCTGGCCGTCACGTTTTCGTCGCTAGGGATCCCGGCACCTCTGCGGGCGACGAGTCGTCCCTGGGCTCCCTTGACATATTGCCACCCGCCAACCTGCATGGGTACACGGAATGGGACTTCTCCGGCGTGCCGGACCCAGTGATGTTCAGGCGTTTTCTTGACGCCACAGACTTCTGGTTCGGCTGCTCCGACGATTCCAGCACCGGGAGCTACGACCCCGCGCGGGAATGCTGCGTCGTCATCACCAACGACCTAGCAAACGCCACCGGTGCAGCGGGCGCCGGTGACGGAGAGGTCACGCCCGCCCCAGGGATCGCTCCGCGCCTGGCCGCAGGCCGAGCACCCCCCGCCGGGGCCGACGTCGACGCGCGCCTAGCCTGTGCTCGCGAGCTCGAGGCCAAGCTGGCGGAGGAGTATCGAACGGTGCGCCTCCATGGCTAGGGAAGCCTCCGCGCGCGGCGAAAGCGCGCGGCAGCTAGGCAAACAGGCCCGCGACTGCATCAACGCTGACTTCAACGTCGATAACCCGGACATGCCTCCTCGGGCGAGCCAGAAGCTCATCGCCGCTGCAATGCTGCTGCGGGCCATGCCGGCCCCCTCGACACCTGAGGCGCGAAACCTGCACCGCGAGGTGCAGGCACTCATTGAGCAGGCGGCCGTCCAGCAGACCGAAAGCTCGGCGTCACGCATTCGCCAACAGGGGGACGCACGAGGCGACGGAGCCGCGCAGGGGGGCGAACCCTCGGTCCATGCAGGTGAAGCGGCGGGGCGACCCGCCAACCCGGACGCGCGCCGGCCAAGGAGCGGCTTCTCGACACGCGCAGGCGCCGGACCGGCGACGCCCGCAACGTCATCAACGCTCGGCGTACGAGCAAGGCGGATGCGCGAGCGGCGGCAGGCTACCACCCTTGACGGGGTGGGCGCTACGACAGCGATGAGGACCGTTCTCCGACGCCGGAGCCCCCAGGGACCCGTGTGTTCAGCCGGGAGATCCGCGCGGCGGCCTTCCCCCAGCGCTTGCACCAGCCCACGACCATCATCAAGTACAACGGGGAAACAGACCCCCGTGTGTGGCTCAACGATTACCGCCTGGCATGCCAGCTAGGCGGGGCCATCAGCGACGAGGTCATCATCCGCAACCTGCCCCTACACCTCGGTGATTCAGCTCGGACATGGCTCGAGCACCTTCCCACCAGCCAGATCCACAACTGGGATGACCTGGTCCGCACGTTCGTGGGCAATTTCCAGGGCACGTACGTGCTCCCCGGGAATTCCTGGGACCTGCGCTCTTGCACCTAGAAGCCCGGCGAATCGCTCCGGGACTTCATACGGCGCTTCTCCAAGCGCTGCACGGAGCTCCCAAGCGTGGCGCAATCCGAGATTGTGCACGCCTTCCTCGAGGGCACCACGTGCCGAGATCTCGTGCGGGAGCTGGGGCGCAGCCCGCCTGCGGATTCAAACGAGCTGTTCGACATCGCCACCAGCTTTGCCTCAGGAGAAGAGGCCGTGGGGGCAATTTTTCAACGACAAGAAAGGCAAGCGCTCGGACGACGCGCCCGCGGAGGGCAGCAAGTCCAGGGAGCCCCACCGGAAGGACAAGCGGGGCAAGAAAGGGAAGAAGCCACGCCGCGAGGCGCGCGAGCAGGGGCGCGACGGCAATGACGCCGAGGCCCTTGCTGTTGACCTGGCTCGACGAGGCCCTCGACCGGCCCCTCTTCGAGGTTCGGGGGTGTTCGATGACATGCTGAAAAAGCCATGTCCATACCACAAGACCCCAGTGAACCACACCCTTGAGCAATGCGACATGCTCAAGAAATTCTACGGCCGCGCCGCCGCGAAGGACGCGGAGGCCAAGAAGGACGGAGGAGATGGCGACGCCGGCGGCTTCCCCGCCGTGGAGAACGTGTTCCTCATCTTCGGGGGACCAACCGTCGACATGTCGAGCCGCCAGCGCAAGCGGGAGCGGCACGAGGTCCTCGCCGCAGAGAGGGCGCCGCCTTCCTTCCTCGACTGGTTGGAGGACGCCATCACCTTCAGCCGCGAAGACCACCCGAACCGCATCCCCAACCTGGGCCAGTACCCACTGGTGGTCGACCCGATCATTGGGAACGCGCGGTTCTCAAAAGTTCTGATGGACGGAGGCAGCAGCCTCAACATCCTCTACGCGCACACGCTGCGCCTGCTGGGAATTGGGTTGGATCGGGCCGCGGCCCAAGACGACGCCGTTCCATGCCGTCGTGCCCGCAAGCGCGTCCAACCCCTCGCATCGACCCGCGCCTTGGTTCGGCACTTCGAAGAATTTCCGCAAGGAAACGCTCACCTTCGAGGTGGTGGGGTTCCAGGGCGCCTATCACGCCATACTTGGGCGTCCCTGCTACGCCAAGTTCATGGCAGTCCCCAACTACACCTACCTCAAGATGAAGATGCCGGGACCGCACGGCGTCATCACCGTGGGCTCCTCCATCGAGCACGCATTCGACTGTGACGTCGAGTGCGTAGAACACGCGGAAGCACTAGCATAGGATGAAGCGCTGGTGGCCACCTTGGAGAAGATGATCAACAAGGACCTCGACTCCACCACCAAGCACGCCGGCAACTTCGAGGCCGCAGAGCAGACCAAGGAGGTGCCCCTCGACCCTGCTGGCCCCGAGGGCAAGGTGTTGAGGGTCAGCTCCACCCTCGACCCGAAATAGGAAGTGGTGCTCGTCGACTTCCTCCGCACCAACGCCGACATCTTCGCGTGGAGCCCCTCGGATATGCCAGGCATCCCGAGGGAGGTCGCCGAGCGCTCCCTTGACATCCTGCCTCATTCCCGTGCCGTGCAGCAACGGCTCCGCCGCTTCGACGAGGAGCGGCGGCGAGCGATCGGAGCGGAGCTGCGGAAGCTTCTCGAGGCCGGGTTCATCAAGGAAGTGTTCCACCCTACGTGGCTAGCAAAACCTGTACTTGTAAAGAAAAAGAACGGGAAATGGCGGATGTGTATAGACTACACTAGTCTTAATAAAGCATGTCCCAAAGTTCCCTTTTGTTTGCCACACATTGATCAAATTGTTGATTCAACGGCTGGGTGTGAGCTACTTTGCTTCCTTGATGCCTACTCCGGGTATCACCAAATAAAGATTAAGGAGTCCGATCAGCTCGTGACTTCATTCATCACGCCGTTCGGGATGTTTTGCTACGTCACGATGCCGTTCGGCCTCCAGAAACGAGGGTGCAACGTTTCAACGCTGCATGCAACACGTTTTCGGGGATCACATCGAGCGAACGGTTGAGGCGTACGTAGATCACATCATCGTAAAAACCAGGAAGGCGGACGACCTGGTTAGCGACCTCAACATCGCGTTCGGCTGCCTACGGGCCAACGGGGTAAAATTGAACCTCGAAAAATGTGTCTTTGGTGTACCGCGGGGCATGCTCTTAGGATACATAGTCTCCCAGCGAGGCGTCGAGGCCAACCCCGAGAAAGTTGCGGCCCTCAAGCGAATGGGTCCAATTCGGGACCTCAAAGGGGTGCAAAAGGTGCTGGGGTGCCTTGCCGCCTTGAGCCGCTTCATCTCGCGGCTCGGCGAGAAAGGCTTACCCCTCTATCGCCTCCTCAAAAAGCACGAGCGCTTCTCCTGGACCACCGAGGCTCAGGACGCGCTCGACAAGCTGAAGGCATCCTTGACCCACGCCCCGGTCCTCACGCCGCCACGGGATGGCGAACCTCTGCAGCTCTACGTGGCCGCGACCACCCGTGTGGTCGGCCGCCGGTCTATTACATCAGCGAAGTCTTGTCCGACACCAAGACACGCTACCGTCAAGTCCAGACAGAAGCTGCTGTACGCGGTAGTCCTCGCACGACGCAAGCTTCGCCACTACTTCGAGGCCCACCCCGTCACGGTGGTCTCCTCCTTCCCACTGGGGGAGATCATCCGTAATCCAGACGCAGCAGGCATGATCGCCAAGTGGTCAGTGGAATTGATGGGCGAAATGCTCGCCTATGCCCCCCGCAAGGCGATCAAATCCCAGATCCTGGCGGATTTCGTCGCCGAATGGACGGATACTCGATTACCTCCGCCTCAGATCCAAGCAGAGTGCTGGACTCTGTATTTCGATGGATCAGTGATGAAAACAGGGGCAGGCGCAGGCCTGCTCTTCGTGTCACCCCTAGGGGAGCACATGCGGTACGCGGTGCGCCTCCACTTCCCCGCGTCAAACAACATGGCTGAGTATGAGGCCCTCCTCTGCGGCCTCAAGATCGCCATCAAAATAGGCGTCAAGCGCCTCGACGTGCGGGGGGATTAGCAGCTCGTGATTGACCAAGTCATGAAAAATGCGAGCTGCCATGACGACAAGATGGAAGCATACTGCAAGGCAGTGCGAGCCCTCGAGGGCAAGTTCTACGGCATCGAGCTCAATCATGTGCCCCGTCAGTACAACGAGGAGGCGGACGAGCTGGCCAAGATCGCGTCCGGGCGGATCACCGTCCCCCTGAACGTTTTTGCCCGTGATATCGCCCAGCCCTCCGTCACCCTCGAGCCTCACCCCTTGAGCCACGCGGAACCCTCGGGGGCTCCCTCGAATCCAGCAGGCGCGGAGCCCATGGATGAGGACCCCTCGAACGAGGCGTACGTGCTCTCCCTCCTCGAGGGGTACGGCACCAACGAGGCCGATGTGATGGATATCGAGCCAGCTCCCATTAAGGCGGATTGGCGCGACAAGTATGTCCCCTGGATGGCCCGAGGGGAACTCCCCTCGGACCAGGCCGAGGCCGGGCGCATCGCTAGGATGGCCAAGTCCTTCGCCCTCGTCGACGGCGAGCTGTACAAGTGGGCAGCTTCCGGCATCTTGCAGCGGTGCGTACCTATTCCCGAGGGGTGTGAGCTCCTCCGGGACATTCACGCGGGAATCTGCGGCCATCACACCGCACCCCGCACCCTCGTTGGCAACGCATTCCGTCAAGGCTTTTACTGGCCTACCGCGGTCGCGGATGCCAGCGAGATCGTGCGCACCTGCGAAGGGTGCCAGTTCTAGGCCCGTAAATCCAACCCTCCCTGCTCACATCCCCGAGACCATCCCCATAACATGGCCTTTCGCCGTGTGGGGTTTGGACATCGTCGGGCCCCTGCGAAAGGCGCCCGGGGGCTTCACTCACCTGTTGGTTGCGATCGACAAGCTTTCCAAGTGGGTAGAAGTGCGCCCCATTACGAATCTCAGGGCAGAGCAAGCGGTGACGTTCTTCACCGATATCATCCATCGTTTTGGAGTGCCAAACTCCATCATCACCGACAACGGGTCCCGTTCACGGGCAAGAAATTCCTGGAGTTCTGCGACAAATTCCACATCCGTGTGGATTGGGCAGCTGTGGCACACCCACAGACTAACGGCCAAGTGGAGCATGCCAACAGCATGATCCTACAAGGCCTTAAGCCCAGGATTTTCGACCAGCTGAATAAGTCTGGTCGGAAATGGCTCCAGGAGTTACCAGCGGTCGTGTGGAGCCTAAGGACCACCCCAAGCAGAGCCACCGGGTTCACCCCGTTTTTTCTAGTCCATGGCGCAGGCCGTCCTCCCCACGTACTTAGAGTACGGGTCACCCGGGGTTCGAGGCTACGACGAGGACGCCAACCGGCCGAGCCCGCGAGGACTCACTGGACCGGCTGGACGAAGCACGCCTCGTGGCCTTGATGCACTCCGCAAGATATCAACAGTCCCTCAGGCGCTACCAGGCACGGAAAATACGCCGGCGGGACTTCAGCGGAGCGGATTTGGTCCTAAGGCTACGCCAAGACAACCGAGGACGCCACAAGCTGTCACCTCCGTGGGAGGGACCCTACGTCGTGGTGAAAGTGCTCAAGCCCAGCACGTACAAGCTGGCCAACGAGGACGGCGAAGAACTCACCAACTCTTGGAACATCCAACAACTACGTCGCTTCTACCCCTAGCTAGGATTTCCAAGTATTTTGTTGTAAAACCACGTGACCAGCACCCCAGTTGGCGACAACCATGTAAACATCATCAGTTTAATAAAAAGGGCAACTCGGCTTTCCCCTGAAACCCAAGTTACCCTTGGGGGCTACTACGGGGGGCATCCCCCCCAAAATGGTCCCATTTTTTGCAAAAAAGAAACAACTCACACGCGCTAAGCATGTTTCTACCTCGGCCTCGAGCAAAATTCGAACAGGGCGCAGGCAGCCTAGCAGAAAGGACGCGCGAGCCAGAGATAGCCTACGCCTCCGTGAGGATACGACCCTTCTCTCTTGCCTCCAACCCAGCAGGCCACCCGCGGAAATCGAACTCCCCTAACTAGAATTTACTAAGGAAGAAGAAGAAACAAAAACGCGCGAAAGAGTAAAAGACATCATTTCACTTTGACAAATGTTCGAAGCAGAGTAATCTGTTCATTTACAAGGCCACACGGCCAGCATACTAATACATAAACAAAAAGGGCCTAGTGCCCAACTGTCTTCAGGCTGGAGGAGCGGCGGCATCAGCAGCATCCGGGAAGAGGAACTCTTCGAAGGCCTCGGCAAGCACCCCGGCGGCGTCGGCGGCTAACGCATCCACACGCTCCATCGCCACCTCGTCCTCGACACCCTCGGGGACGACGTAACCCTCCGCCAGCGCCTCGAAATTGACCTCGTAATGAGATCGCACCACCCCGAGGGCCTTCTGGACACCGAGATGCAACGCCCGGCGCATGCGCCCGGTGACATGCCCGCCGAGGGCGCGCAGGCGGCTTGCCAGCGAACTACCAGCCTACGCCTCGCCCTCCTCTACGGCCTGGCAGGTCTCAAGGGCTGCGGTGCGCAACTCCAGCAGCTCCTGCTCACAGGAGTTGTAGGAGGCCTGCAACGCCTCAGCCCGCTCAACCGCGTGCCCCAGCGCGGTGCGCAAGATTGAAGTTGCCCAGCAAGAAAGGGATCAGAAAAGGGGGCGAACCCCCTAAGAGAAAACCAGCAAAACAAGAGTCAAGCAGCGACGTACCCTCGACTTGCTTCTTCTCCACCTCAAGGGCGCGGCGCTCGGCCTCGATCGCCTGCTCAAGGCCCTTGAGGGTCTCGCCCTGCTCCTGGAGGGCCAGCTCCTGGCTCGCGCTCGTGATGCCGATCACCACCGGCTCGCCCTCGAGCTTCGAGAACTCCGCGTTTCGGCCCTCCAGGTGATTCTCGCGCCGCCTCGCGGCGACGTGCTCCTCGCTCCCGGCGCCGACCGGACGTCGGCAAGGGCGCCCGCTCCGGAGCCGCCCCTCGGCCCCCTCGGGCGGGCGGTGCGCTCCCCGGAGCCGGCCCTCCGCGATGGCAAGCGCCGCGGCCTTGGCATCGAGGGCGGCCTTCGGATCGTCGGCCTCCTTGGCCTCTCGCTCAGCGCGCGCGCCCGCTCCTCGCCCTAGCCCCCGCCGAGCTCGCGCCCCCCAGAGCAACGAGTGGAGCTCCAGGTTGTCTTTGCGGACGCCAGCCACCTCCGTCTCCCAGTTGGCCGCCAGGGTGCGCATCCTCTCCAGGTCCGCCCGCGCCTGCCGCAACACCTCATCACGGTCGATGAGGGCCGCGCAAACCCACTCGAGGGTGGACGGGCATGCCGGGTCCTGCCTTGCGCTCTCATGGAGCTGATCGCGCAGGGCCATGGCCCGGTATGACAGCCAGCCGTCCGGGGTCCTCAGGGCGTCCAACGCCTCGTTCAACGCCTCGTTCAACTCCCAGTCGAGCGCGGCGCCGTGGTTGCGGAGCTCTCCCCATAGCTCCTGCTCCCCCTGGGCGTCGGCAAACGCGGGCGGATCGCCAACGAGCCCCTCATCGGGGCGGAGCGGCCGGTGCGGGAAGACGAGGCCTCGCACGCGTGCCCTCGGCCTCCCGCCACCATGTGGCCCTCCCGCCGCCGCACGATAGCCCCCTCCCCGGGACTCGGGGGGACGCCGTGGGGAAACTCACCCACCGGTCCCACCCGGTGGCGGGGAATCGTCGTCCGGGATCTCCACCACCGCCGCCGGGAGCCGCCGGCGGTGCCGCCCCTACGTCGCCTCCGCCGACGCCGCCGCCCGTGCCTCCGTAGCCGCGGGCTCCCACCGCGGCGCCGCGGCCACCGTTTCCGGCCGCGCCCCGCGACCACGGGCGCCGCATCGCCCTCCTCGGCCGACGCCGCCGTTGTGCCTCCACCACGGCCGGCGCCGCGGACCGCGCCTCCACCACGTCCGCGCCGCAGCCGCGTCTCCGCCACGACCGCCGCCGCGGGCCGCGCCTCCGCCACGACCGGCACCCACCTCTCCTCGACGGCCGCCGGCCGCGCGCGGCGGACCGATCCGCCGGCCGTGGCCTCTTGGCCCTCGCCCGCACCCCCCGTGAGCTCTCACCCGTCGCGCGCAGCCGCGCTTGCCCCCGCCCGCGGCGCCCTCGATGAGCGCTGCCGGGTGGGAACCGACGCGTCCGCCCTTAACACTTTGGCCGGCACGAGGGGAGGCACGGTCGGCACCACCCTGCGCAAACACAAGCAAACAGTTAGGTTCTTAGTTATCAGAAATGCAACCTCGCAAGAGGGCGAGCCCCTCACCTGGAAGAAGAGAAGGCACGCTTCCTCTTCCTCGAGGCCCCGGTAGATGACGTCGGCGCGGCGGCGCGCGCCGCCGCCGCACCACCCGGCCGTCTCCGCCGCGCGCGCGAACCCCGCTCCGCGCGCAGCGCGTTTGCCGCGCGCACCTCCGGGCACGCGCCGACGCCTCTCGCGGCCCGTGCCGCTCCCGTTGTCGATGGCTCGGCGGCGGGCGCCTCGGCACCCACCCCGGGCGATGTCGCTCTTGCCGCCGGAGCCGGCTCCGGCGATGGGGGCGTAGGCTCCCACCTATCAGGGAGGCCCTGCCCCCCGGTCTCTTCCTCCTCCTCCTCCTCCGAGGACGAGTACTCCTCGGTCCCCGGAGAAGAGAGCCCCCGCCGCTCGCGCAGCCGGCACTCCTCGTTCCGCCGCTTGCGCGCTCGCGTGCCGCCTCGCGCGCTCCTTTCTGCGTGCCGCCCGCTCCCGCTCCCGTTGCTGCGACGCCCGACCAAGCGCACGGGAGTGAGGAGTTGGCGGATCCGATTTCGCGGCGCTCAGGCTCACCATCTGCGAGGGAAGCGTCAAAGGTGTGTCAGAAACCTGAAGCATCATCAAGATCAAAAACGGGGCCAAGTGTTCTACTTACCAGCGGGCCGGTGGGGAGCATCTCGAGGTCCCACAGGGACCGGTCGCTGCGCAGCAACCGGGTGTCGACGGCGCTCCGTGCCCGCGTGGCCGCATACTCCCGCAGGAGGGGGTTCGGAAGCATCCGCGACCTCGCCAGCGCGAAGGGGTTCGCTGTCTCCGTCATCTCGAAGATGCGGAGCGGCCTCTCCATCAGGGGGACGACCCGCCGGTGGTGGAGGAAGGCGGGGACGGCCGCCGCGGCCGCCCCTCGCGCCCCCGGTTCCTCGGCCGCGGCCAGGAGCGAGTCCAACCGCCTCCGATGCGAAGGCGGGGACACGCCGTGGCTCCAGGAGTCGGGCCTCTCCCGGAGCACCAGGCCGGTGTAAGGGGGGAGGCCGGGCTCGGCGTTGCGAAGGTAGAACCACCCCCGCTCCCAGCCGGCGTTGTTGGTCGTCATGGTACAAGGGATGTAGTCGTCCTTGTACTGCGCCCGCAAGGCGAGCGACATGCCACCGGCGCGCACCGCGCGGCGGGTCCTCTGCTCCGTCGTAGGCTGCGTGAACAACTCTGCGCGGAAGAGGTGTATCCAGAGATCCCAATTTACTGGGATCCCAAGGTACCCCTCGCAAACGCCCACGAACGTGGCCGCCTGCGAAATCACGTTCGGCGTGAAGTTGTGCAACTCCACGTCGTAGTGGTGGCAGAGCGCCCGCATGAAGCGACTCGCCGGCGCCGCGAAGCCGCACTCGTGGAACCAGGTGAAGCTCACCATGTAGCCGCTCGGCGGGTTGGGCACGTGGTCCCCAGCGGCGGCACGATCCATTCGGCCGGCCGGCCCTCCTCGTTCGCCGCCAGCTGGCCGGCGGACACCAGGTCGCCTAGGGCCAGCCGCGTCACCGACGAGCGCTCCCACGCGTACGGGTCGACGATCACGAGAGGCGGAAGGGGCGCCATGAGGAAAGGCAAGGGAGCTGGGAACAAAGGACGGGAAGGAGAAGAAGAGCTCCAACGGCAAAAGGGCGCGGTGACGAGAACGAAACAGAGGCAGGAGCACGGGGGGCAAGAATGGCGATTGCTAAGGTAAAAACCGTCGTTTTCCCTTCTCCTCAGATTTATAAGTTGCGGGCGTGCTCTCCGGAGCGCACGTCCCGAGCGCATTAACTGCAGGGGAATCTTTTCTCGCTGACGGGCGGGCTCCACCACGACCACGGCGGCCACGCCACCGCAGATGGGCCATCATCACGGCGTAGAACCGGGAGGGCCGTGGCAGGCGGTCACGTCCGCCTGCCCACGCCGCCCACTACGCGCGCGGCCACGGCGCCTAAAAAGGCGCGCCCGCGATGCGAAACCGTAGCCTCGACTGCGAGCGTTGAATGGTCCGGCCCCTTACCATGTAAGGAGGACCCTCGAGCGGCGCGAGCCCCTGGCTCAGGAAAATTCAACCCTCAAAAGGGTGCAGGCGTGAGACGGTCACCTCGGGGCCCGTTTGAGACAAGACAGGCACCGCAGGCACCAATGACGCGCCATTTTACTGATCAGCGCCTCGAGGACTGACGCGGTCAGGCCCCTCGCGGATTCGCAGATGCCAAGACGGGAGCGCTTAGCCGCCGCCCCGCACCATTTTACTGATCAGCGCCTCGAGGGCTGAAGCGGTCAGGCCCCTCGCGGATTCACAGATGCCAAGACGGGAGCGCTTAGCCGCCACCCCGCACCATTTTACTGATCAGCGCCTCGAGGGCTGACGAGGTCAGGCCCCTCGCGGATTCGCAGATGCCAAGATGGGAGCGCTTAGCCGCCACCCCGCACCATTTTACTGATCAGCGCCTCGAGGGCTGACGCGGTCAGGCCCCTCGCGGATTCGCAGATGCCAAGACGGGAGCGCTTAGCCGCCGCCCCGCACCATTTTACTTATCAGCGCCTTGAGGGCTGACGCGGTCAGGCCCCTCGAGGATTCGCAGATGCAAAGACGGGGCTGCCTAGGCGCCGCCCCGCACGGCCCTACTAATCAGAGGTTCGAAGCCTGACCCTCGACGGGTTCGAACAGGCGCCCCGCATCACCGCAGTCGGGGATGACGAGGGCACACGCATTCGAGCCATTCCTCGAGCCCGCCGGCTCGAGGGTGCCCCACATGTCGTGCTCGAGAGCCAGCGAGGGCAGCTAGCCGGGGGATCCCACCGAGGGAGAGATTCCGCGCCCTCGATCCTTAGCGAACGGGACCGAGCCCCACCTAGCAAACCCACGCAAGCACTTTAATGGACGTGTCTCCGGACCACGCAGCCTACCCTTATCGAACGGGGCATGGGCGTCCACTCGAACCACCCACTAACAGCTCAACGAGGAATCCGCAATCCTCGACCCGCCCGATGGGGGTTGCGAAAACCTCACCCTCTGTTCCGCGAAGGGACGTCGAGGGCGCGTTAAAAAACAAGTCGTAGAGCACTACCCGATCGCCTCGAACGGGCCCAGGCTCGGGGCCTCGACGCACGGCTACACCTCCTGGATTGCACCCACCGCGGAAAGTGCCAGCAGTGCGTGCGTCACCAAAGCCGGCTGAAACATTGCCGACGCCGGTTGAAATATGTACCACGCCCTCTTATCAAGTCTCGCGGTAAAACCCCTACAGGAGCGCCCACGCTCCTGCAGGGCTTCAGGGGCTAAACACGCGGGTCCGCTGACGCGGCCCCATGGAAAGCGTTCGCAAGCCAGGAGGGAAGGACGTCCTATCAGTAGGCTCCAGCATCTGCGGGAGCCTTGCCGGCGAACCCACGGACGCTCTAGGGGTCCCCTTAGACAACTGGGGAATCCCCACTTAAAACCCGCAACAAGCCAAAGCCGAACGCGCCTCGCTTAAACACTCAGGGCATGGCCCACGCCACGGTGGCCCTGACGGCCCACCAAAGCGACCCACTCAAAGATCCCCTCGAGCAGGCTCCGCCTCGCTCGAGGGCACACGTCTCCCTCGGGCGGGCTCCGCCCCGTTCGAGGGGGTGTGCTTACCTCGAGCGAGCTCCGCCTCGCTCGAGGGACCGCACCGCCCTCGAGCAGGCTCCGCCTCGCTCGAAGGCGCTCCGCACGTGCACGCCCGTTCCCGTACACGGGCATTTAATGTTCTGACAACGGTGGGGCGGCGCCATCATGCGCCTGGGACTCGCGCCCCGGTTCTGTTGCATCAACTCCCTAGGAGGGAACCCATCCCCGCCACTGTGGGGGACTGTGCGATGTGGCCGGTGCCAGTCCCGTGACGCCGCGCCGCCTACTCCTGTACGGCTAACGTGCCGAGCCCTCGAGGGGGCCGGCCGCACCCTCGATTTACTTTCCCGTGACTTTGCAGGGTTAGGTCAAGGCGTTAGGGCGGCGGAGCACCATCCCTGCCACTGTTAACGGCATGGTGGCCGCCCCCGCGTGTACAATCCCACGCCGAGAACTGTGGCAACAGCTCCGGCGCTGTGGAGCATGAGGGGACGGGACGCTGCCTTACCTGCCACTGTGCCCCGTACGGACCGACGTCAGCAACTCCCTCGAATCCGCCTGAAGACATCACAGCCATCCGCCGCACTCCTACCCTCGAAGCTACCACTGTTCGGGTACAAGACACGCCATGATGGCCGGATCGCGGCAAGGACCGTCAGGGCGGCTGCCTACTCTACGTCACGGCACGCCACGCTTCCCCATGTAGCTAAATAGTGCGGCATCATTTAACTCGCTCTCTCCTTGGCCTATAAAAGGAAGACGAACTCCCCCGCCGCAGGGGACAGGACAGAAGAAACAACAACAACGCATGACACACCACGTACTTACTCTCCAATTCTCCCACAACATCTTCAGCCACTTCACCAGGGACGTGGAAGCCACGCTTCCTCTCCCGCCTTGCTTGTAGCAGCCCCACTACAGGCACCCCGGTGCTGAGCAATATAGTGCCTCGAGCACGCCACTGCTGGACGTACGGCCCCTCGGCCGGAACCAGGATAAACTTTGTATCTCTGATTGCTTAGCATCGACCATAGAGGGATAGACCTTGGCGCTTATCACTGGTTAGTGTTGGGACCACATTCCGCACCGACAATTTGTGCAACGCCAAGAACATGAGAACACCAACGCTGCCAGAGCTGTCTGACGGCAACAAGAGATTGCCGCTGCTGCCCCAGGTGCAGGCCAACAACCAGGTCAACAACCGCTCAATGACGGCAAGGTCAACAATAATGCCGGGCAATAAGCACCTGTGGCACCTTCTGCCCTTCAGCAGTGACGCCACGATGATCCACCTCGCGCCAACCGAATACGTGCAAGAGACCTCCTCAGGGACTTCGAGCGCGACGGCCTTGAAGTGGACAACTCTTCGCAAACCAACTTGGGAGCCGCTCTTGCCGCCCTTAATCACCTAGAAGATTCTCCGACGGTTCGACGTCTTCAAGCCAACATTCGTGTCGCCGCCACCCAGATCGAAGAAAGAGGTCCTGGATACAGCAGATCCGCAGCAAGTTCCTACTCCAGGAGTAGATCAGAACATCCTCGCCAACGACGTCGCAGCCAGGGTCCCCTTAAGCCAGTAGCTGAAGAGGGACGAGGTGAAAACGAAGTAGTGAAGCCGGTCAATCACGCTGCTAATGCTGCAGCTAATGCTCTAGCTAACCCTGCAGCCAATGCCCAGGCAAACGCCTCGGCAAAGCCGCTGGCAACATCACCAACAACGCAGCTAATGCCGCCAACATTCAAGGAAACGCCGTCGCAAACCTAGGACAAAATGCAGGAGCTCAACCTCCTCCAATACAAGCTAACCGCGCGGAAGGAAGCTAGCGTCAACGTATAAGAGATGAAGTGGAGATAGCATGACGTGCTAATTATGATCGAGAACACAGGGTCCCTGATGCCCTCGATGCAAACAACCCCATCCAAGCAGCGGACCTCCGACATATGCATGATCAAGAACTCTTACGACGTGCCCACTACGACCAAGATAATGGTCCTTTCGACGACCTCTATGTCATCCTGGCAGCTTACGCCCCGTACGTAAGACTGGGAGCAATCAACAACTTCCCTGCATTTTCACGACGTCTCTGGACGATCAGATACCCGAAGGACTTCAAACCGGACATCGAGAAGTACGACGGTCGCTCTGACCCAAGCATACGGCTCAAGATGTATAGCGTTGCGGCACGTGCCTCTGGAGGCAACGAAGACCACATGGCGGGATATTTCCCCCTTGCGATGGGCAAGGCACCACTCCTGTGGCTCGACAATCTCCCAACATAGTGCATCACCTCCTGGGCAATGTTGTCTCGCCTCTTCATGACCAACTACCAGGCAACCTATAATCGTCCTGGCAACACTCACCACCTCGCAACAGTGAGGATGAGACGTGACGAAACTCTCCCAGAGTACACCAACCGCTACTTCGAGAACCACAACACCCTAGCGGGTGTCAAAGACGAGGATGTCATTGCCTACTACAAGAAGGGAATCACCAACATCAAGCTATTTGAAAAGATCCATGAAGCTGACGCACATACCATTGGTGACCTCATGGCCTACGTCGACAAGCTAGTTGACACTTAAGATGTGGTGATGCATGACTTCAACGGAGAAGACCACGACGACAGAGGAACCATGTCGCGCAAACGATCTGGTGAAGCCTACATGACAGATCCACCAAGACCTTCCACATTCCTCGAAGGCGACTTCAACATGGTCATGGACGACCAGTGTCAGTTTCACCGCGACGCTAAGCATAACATGAGGGAGTGCGAGCAGTTGAAGCGTGCCTTAAGGTCTCGTCTACCTCTAAGAAGACCAGGACCAACAACAACGACGACCGGGACGGTGATCAATGCTACAACAATTGTAACCGTCGACCTGATCGACGTGATTACCGTGATCACAGGCCCTACCGTCGCAATGACGATAGGGATCGACATGACTACCACCGCGACTACTGCCGCGATGACAGACGCGACGACTATCGTCGCAATGACCGCAACGATAGATGCAAAGATCGCAAAGATGGTCATCATGACAACCAGTGCAACGATCGCCGGGACGACCGACGTGATGACCGACGTCGCCAAGACGACCACAACCGCCATGACAACAACAGTAAAGAACGGTCTCCTCCACCACCGCCTAAAGGGAGCAACCCCAATGGCGTGTTCCAGACGGCCAACTGAGAGATTAACTTCATCGTCGGTGGTCGCCAAGTGGCCAAAAGCAATAGACAGAAACGATCAAATGCCAGGAAAGTTAGCACTGAAAACCCGCAACCTCTGCGTTGGTCTGAATTCCCAACCACTTTCTCCAAGAAAGATCATTGGGTCACATCCCCAACCCTGGGACCTACCCGCTAGTCGTCAACCCCATAGTCAAATGGGGCCTTTCTACCAAAGACCCTCATCGACGGGGCCAGCAGCTTGAACATCATTTTCACGGAAACGCTGCACAAGATGGAGTTCGACTTCAACAAGATGAGTGCATGTGATGAGCAATTCTACAGGGTCGTGCTCGACAAGGCTGCATACCCCATAGATCATGTATGCCTACCTGTCACCTTTGGCACAAAGGAGAACTTCCGCACGGAATACTTGACGCTCGAGGTCGCAGACTTCCGCTCCTCATACCATGCCATCTTCGGGCGACCTATGCTCGCGAAGTTCATGGCTATACCTAAACACACCTACCTCATCATGAAGATGCCAGCACCAAACGGAATTGTCTCCATCTTCGGGGACATCATGGTTTCCTACAACTGTGAAAGCGCTACCGTCTAGCTCTCCAAAGACTCAGCGATTAAAGTCCAGGAAGCCAAGATCGACCAAACCACCCTGGAAGTACCAGAACAGAAGTGTACAAGCACGGCTTTGGACCCAAGCCTAGCCGTTAAGAAAGTCTGCCTCAGTCTGCCCGATGCATCCAAGGAAGTTGTCATTAGGGCCGACCTCGACCCCAAATAGGAACTCTCGCTCACTAGTTTCCTTAGGGACAACGCCGACATCTTCGCATGGAGCCCAGTTTGGATTTATCAGAGGATGTAAACACCCAGTTTGGCTCGCAAACCCAGTCCATTGTAGGATCTAGGATATCGACTAGAAGGGGGTGAATAGTCGGTTTAAAAACTAGAATCACAACACTAGAGAAAATTAATTAGAACCACAAGGAGAATTAAATCTCTACCTACTCTATTCCTATGTTAGTGGTTTTGCTGCCTAGGGTGACAAGATAAACAAAAATCTCTAGAAATAGAATGCTCAAAGTAAAGTACTTGAAAGGAAAATGAGGAAAGAAATAACCGAGCACAAGAGACGAATTTTATCCCGTGGTATCGATGACTTGCGGTCACCTCTAATCCACGTTGAGGTGGATTCAATGTTCAACCGCTCCTCTATCAAGACACCACTTGATCTTGAGCCGGTTAGAACCAAAGAACCACTCCACACCTCGATTCCACTAGAGTTGCTCTTTACCACTCCGGTGAGGTGAGCACAATACCTCTCACAACACGAAATCCGGAGCCACGCACAATCTTCTTGCGAGCTTCAACGGATTCTTTCACCACCAAGCCGTCTAGGAAGCGGCAAATTCCAAGAGTAACAAATCAACCACTTGCTTGATGATTTCCTAGTGCCACAAAGATCAAAACCTTGATGCAATGCACTAGAAGCTCTCAATCTCACAAAGAATACAATCACTAAGCCAAGTGAGTGAGAGAGAGGAGAGGGAGAGCTCTACAAGGGAGTATAGACCTTTCAAAGTGCCAAGAGAGACACTCCAACCCCGGGCTTGGAGTATAAATACTCCCCCTTCCCGTTACTAGCCGTTAGGGACAAAACACGTGCCTCGCGGACTGTCCGCGATGCCCTCGCGGACTGTCCGCGTTTGAATTCCAATGGTAAAAACGCGAAGTCAACGGCTGGGGAGACTGCCCGTTGGGCCGGGCCGACCGTCCGCCAGGGCCACGCGGACCGTCCGTCCGGGCCACGCGGAGCCGTCCGCGGGCGGCCGCGGACCGTCCGCCCTGTCCACCGAGCAGCACCCCGTTCTGTAACGAATAACGGACCGTCCGCGGCACCTCATGGTCCGTCCACCTGGTCCACGCGGACCGTCCGCCCGGAAGCGCATTTTCTCGAAAACTTTTGCCAAAAACTCAGGTATTAAATAAAAATCAACAAGCCACGGACCGTCCGGCCCAAGGGCCCGGACTATCCGCCAAAAACCTGAAAACTTGTTTTTCTTATGATTTTCAATGAAACCCTTTTACCAAGAGAAACCGCCACTCATCTAAATGCAATGCATGCAAATTTTTTGATCCAAGTGGCACTATGGAAAGTCAAGCCAATGAAATTGATCCCTCTTGATAGTACGGTTATCTATCCTATTAACCCGGTCATTTAACATCCTCTAATCACCTTATGACCGGTAAAAATAAAACCCTATGTTTTACCTTTTCCTTGAGCTCTTTCCAACAAAAGTCATCCAAGACCTTCTCATGTATACCACATGATCTCAGCATTTCACCGGACTAACCTATTCTTATAACTCAAATAAAATTGTTAGTCCATAATGATTGTCATTAATTACCAAAACAGGAATTAGGGTCCTAGATGCTTTCAATCTCCCCCCTTTTGGTATTTGATGACAACCATTTAAAGGAGTGATATAAGAAAGGTTTTGTGTTTTGGAATTACTTACTCTTCTCAAATAAATTCAATAAATAGATAGAGTGAATGTATCCAAAACAAGAATATAGAGAGAACTCCCCCTACATATGTGCATGTAATTTCCATTTGATTTTTACACATATGCATAAACATAATAAATTTTGACAGAGTTTCCCTACAAAATAGAGATCAAGGCAACAACTACACACACACACACACACACACACACACACACACACACACACACACACACACACACATATATATATCCAAAACGATTAAGGAGGGGTTAGCTTCAAAACTATTACGAGAACTAGAACAAGCCATGAGATAAACAAAAGAAGATCATAATTATAGAATATCACAAGATAGCCACAAGTTCTAGTTGCCAATCACATCACACACCAAAACGTAAGTCTCACAAAATTATTACAAGCCAATCGAAGTTCATGCAAAACCGAAATTAAACATGTAGATGCAATGCAAGAGAGTTCCAAATTCATGCAAGCAAAGTGAGCTCCCCCTAAAGATCACACACTCCTCCAAATCTCACTCCCTCTTTGGCATCAAATACCAAAAGGGCCTAGTCATCCTGAGGCGGCGGCGGAGGATAGAATGGCGGAGGGGGACAGAACTGTGGTGGAGGAGCTGGAGCTGGATAGTAATGATAAAAATGATCTCTAAAGTCTCCAAAAGCAGTGTTCAGGGCATGGACATCGTGCTGAAGCTGAGTCTGCTGATCGTGTAGCAGCTGATACTGCTCTGAGGTGGACATCTAAGAGAATCTATCATTGAGGGCACTGAGGTCATTCTGAAGATCAGTCTGCATATCACCCAACCGCTGCATCATGGGGTCATGCATAGTATTATAGACATGATGTCCAAAAGTATCCAGACTAGTATCAATGCACATCGAAAATTCTTCGCCGCATAGTCCGAAAAGTATCGGTCATCTGCGTCGTCCATATGCCTCAAAGTGAGATTGAAACCCGGATTGCATTTGCTGAAACTGAGAGTTCATTGACTGTTGAATATTAGCAAAATATGAATCAAAATATCCAGCAGGAGGCTCCCACTGTGGCTGCATGGGAGGAACTGGAGGAGGAGGAGGAGGCATAGCATAAGCACCCTCATCAACATTAACATAGCCCATGTTGCAAACATTTGCATTTTCATCATCACCACCATGAGCCTCAATATTTTCTGCAACATTGTGAGCCTCTGCATCCTGTCCATAGGGTGTCAATGGCTTGTTCAGAAAGGCTTTAGCATTGTAAAATGGACGATAAAGTTCATGCTTCACATCACATAAACCATTGAACCCGATCTTGATCTTGATCAATGACATAATATAGGGAGCAAAATAAATACTATCTCGGACAAGATGCTTCTTGCAAATCATTTGATCAAGAATAAGCTTCACATCATTAAATCTAGTTCCATTCATAACATAATCAATCACATTCCAATAATGTTCCCGGACTTTAACCTTATTACCACTTTTAGGCATAAAAGTGTGTCTAATGATGTTGTTGATGGCAGCCGGATGGTGTCTAAGTCCTGTTGCTAGCTAGTTCATTATAGTTGCATTAGGGGTGCCAGGCTCATAGAATACAGCTGTATCTTCAAGAATATCCTCGTTATAAACATCAAACACCCTCGCTAAAATACTCATAGTTAAGATGATTGGCAGCCGCAAATTCTGCAAATGTGGCCTCATACTCACTCTTACCAGTCATCCACCTCATTTTCTTCCCTATGAAATCCATTTCATAAGTTGCATAGAATTGTCTAATTATTGTATCATTCCAGTCACATCTATGCTGAAGAAATGGTTTCAACCCCAAAGATTCAAGTTTCGTTGCCACCCCAAAGAAGGACAAGATTTAGACTCAAGATAATCAAAATCAACCCTTTGATGAGAGAAAACTGTGCACTCCATCAAACTACCGAAAAAAACTTGTTCTTGCACAAGAGTGTGGAAGAATAAATTGTGGGTGTCGCGGGGTTGATTATAAGCATTTTCATTTCGAGCAATAGCAAACTCTCTTTGTGTCCACTGCCTTCTAGGAGCCGTATAATTAACCACATCAATGATTTCAACATTATTACCTCCCCCTTGATTTATCTCATCTTCATCCACCATGAATGAGGCACTTGCCGCTTCATCGGCCGGATCAAAGTCGCTGACATTTGGATTGTCGGGTTCCTCTTCTTCCTCAGCGGTATCATCCTTTCTCCGCCTCTTTGATGTCCCAACATCCTTGCTCTTCTTCTTTGATGTGCCCTTTTGGTCACCTTTCTAGTTAGTGAAGTTATAGCCTTGCGAGCACTGTCAAAAACCATATATTTCAATGAGTATTAACAATTTGAAGTTATTAGAAGTGAGCATGAATCTTCATACTAGAAGTCACTAGACACGAGGCCGCTGCCGGGGCCGCGCGGACCGTCCGCGCAGAGGAGGCGGACAGTCCGCCCGGTCTGGGACGGCAGACGCTCGTGAACAGTAATTTCAGTTCTTTCCAACCTCATAACTTGATCAAAATCCAATATTTCTTTACCAAAATTTTGCCACAACACCACATTGATATCCCAAACACATTCAGCAAGCCAAAATCTTGAAATCATGGACGAATTTTAGATCACACCTCCAAACCCTAATCACCTTCTTGCTCAAAATCCGAAAAATAGAATGAGGGATTCAGAAAAATACCCGGATGACATGGTGGAGAACCTCGCGGAGAGTCCGGGGATGTGCTCGGACAGTCCGGGGAGTGCCCCAATCAAAATCCCTAAGAGGGAGTCCTTATCTATGAGAGGGAGCAAGAAAAGAGAGAAGAGGACGAACTGGCTTCGGTGGAGGAAGAGAAAGGAGGGCTGAAACGTTTTCATCCCGCGGCCTGGGTCCCACCTGCGCGCGGAATGGGCGGACGGTCTGCGACACCCCCGCGGACAGTCCGCGAGGCGCGCGGACGGTTCGGACCCCGGTGCGCGGATGGTCCGTTATTGCTTCCAGAACGACCAGTGATGCACCTCCTTCCCACGAGCCACGCGGACGGCTGCGCGGCGCCCGCGGCGGACGGTCGCGGGGAGAGCCGGACGGTCCGCCCTGTTGCTGCGGACGATCTGACCTCCTCTTTTAAATTCAGCGTGAAATAAGTCGAGAAAGAGATTTTCAAGGATATCTTTTGGGATCATTGCTCAAGAATAATGAAAGAAAATTATTGAATGATGCAATGTACCGAGTAATGCTAGAAAAAATATGCAAAAGGCAAGCTTCATAAGAAAATAGAGAATAAAAGACAAGCGATGAGCTAGAAAAAGAATAAGAGAGATAGACAAAAGCATATGAATAAACACATGTGCTAGTTCTCAAGCCACATTTGAGATGTCAATCACATTTAGCTCATTTCTCAATTTGCAAAACCGAGATTCATCCAAAGGCTTGGTAAATATATCCGCCAATTGATCATCCGTGCTTACTCCTTCAATCTTGATATCTCCTTTACTCACATGGTCTCTAAGAAAATGGTGCTGGATATCAATATGCTTGGTTCTAGAGTGTTGAACCGGATTGTTTGCAATCTTGATAGCACTTTCATTGTCACATAAGAGAGAAATTTCCTTGAATTTCACACCATAATCAAGAAGTGTTTGCTTCATCCATAGCAATTGAGCACAACAACTCCCCACCGAGATATATTCCGCATCGGCGGTTGAAAGAGCCACTGAATTTTGTTTCTTAGATGACCAAGAAACAAATGACCGTCCAAGCAATTGACAACCTCCGGAAGTGCTCTTCCTATCAACCTTGCAACCGGCATAATCCGAGTCCGAAAAGCCTACTAACTCAAATTGAGCACCCTTTGGATACCAAAGACCAATGTTAGGAGAATACTTCAAATATCTCAAAATCCGCTTTACGGCGGTCAGATGACATTCTTTAGGAGCGGCTTGAAATCTAGCACACATGCACACACTAAACATTATATCGGGCCTAGATGCGGTAAGACAAAGCAAACTACCAATCATGGACCTATAAAGCTTAAGATCAACCGGTTTACCTCCCTCATCAAGATCAAGATGTCCATTAGTAGCCATATGAGTTTTGATGGGTTTTGCATCTTCCATGCCAAATTTCTTTAAGATGTCCCTCGCATATTTAGATTGGCAAACAAAAGTGCCTTCCTTCAATTGTTTGATTTGAAGACCAAGGAAGAAACTCAATTCACCAATCATAGACATTTCAAATTCCTTAGAGATCATTTCTCCAAATTCTTTACAAAAGTCTTCATTTGTTGACCCAAAGATGATATCATCAACATAAATTTGACAAATAAAGATGTCATTTCCAATTTTCTTGGTGAACAATGTAGTATCAACCTTTCCAATTTTGAAGCCCTTTGAAAGAAGAAAGTCCCGAAGCCTTTCATACCAAGCACGAGGGGCTTGTTTCAACCCATATAATGCCTTAGAGAGCTTGTACACATTATTAGGCTTTGTGGGATCTTCAAAACCGGGAGGTTGCTCAACATATACTAGTTCACTAATTTTCCCATTTAAGAAAGCACTTTTGACATCCATTTGATATAACTTGATATTGCGTGAACAAGCATAAGCAAGCATGATTCTTATGGCCTCAAGTCTAGCTACGGGAGCAAAGGTTTCATCAAAATCCAATCCCTCGACTTGAGTATAACCTTGAGCAACTAATCTCGACTTGTTCTTCACAACAATACCATCTTCATTTTCTTTGTTTCGGAAGACCCATTTAGTACCAATAACATTATGATTCTTGGGTCTTTCAACCAACTCCCAAACTTCATTTCTACTGAAATTATTTAATTCTTCTTGCATGGAAATAACCCAATCCGGATCATTAAGTGCTTCATCTACACACTTAGGCTCATGGAAAGAAACAAAAGAATAATGTTGACAAAAAGAAGCAACACGAGATCGAGTTTGAACACCCTTACTAATGTCACCCATGATCTGATCAATAGGGTGATCTTTGGCGACTTGATGATGAATTCTTGGTTGATCAATTTGTTCTTGAGTTGATGGAGAAGGTGTAGTCATATAGGTCATTTGATCATATTCTTGGGGTGAGCCATTGTTGCTTGAGTTACCATTTTGTTGATCATTATCATTTGTTGTGGAAGTAGATGGGTTAACTTCAATAGATATCGATTGATCTTCATTATCATCTTCTTCTCTAGGCATGATATCTCAAATGGCCATAGTTTTCATTGCTTTGCTTAATTCTTCACCTCTCACATCATCTAAGTTTTTTTTCATCTTGAGAGCCCAAAGTTTCATCAAATTGCACATCATATGCCTCCTCAACAAATCCTTTGGACTTGTTGTATACTCTATAGGCTTTGGAATTTGAAGAATATCCAAGAAGAAATCCCTCATCACACTTTCTTTGAAATTTAGACAACCGAGATCCTTTCCTCAAGATATAGCACTTGCAACCAAAAACCCGGAAATATGAAATATTTGGCTTTCTTCCATTTAGAAGTTCATATGGTGTTTTGTTGAAGAATCTATGACAATATAGCCTATTAGAGGCATGGCAAGCGGTGTTGATAGCTTCGGCCCAAAAAGAATCCGAAACTTTATACTCATCTAGCATTGATCTTGCCATCTCAATCAAGGTCCTATTCTTCCTCTCAACTACACCATTTTGTTCCGGTGTATACGTAGTTGAAAACTCATGCTTGATTCCTTTCTCATCACAAAAGTCTTCAACATTTGTGTTTTTGAACTCACTACCATTGTCACTTCTAACTTTCTTCAATTTTAGCTCAAATTCATTTTTTTCTCTTCTCACAAATGACTTGAAAATATCACACGTAATAGCCTTGTCATGAAGAAAGAATACCCATGTGAACCTTGAATAATCATCCACAATTACAAGACAATAGGTATTTCCACCAATGCTTCTATAGGTAGTAGGACCAAATAAATCCATATGTAGCAATTCCAATGGTCTTGAGGTTGACATACTGCTCTTGTTAGTATGTGGATTAGCAACTTGTTTTCCGGCTTGACAAGCACTACACAATTTATCTTTCTCAAACTTTACATTTTTCAAGCCGAGAACTAAGTCATGTTTCACCAACCGATTAAGTTGTTTCATACCAACATGACCAAGTCTTGTATGCCATAACCAACCCATAGAGGCTTTTGAGAATAAACAAGTAGTCAAATTAGCCTTCTTAGATGAGAAATCCACTAGATATAAGCTCTCATGACGAAAGCCCTTAAAAATGGAATCTTTCCCATCAAGTGAGGTAACCTCAAAATCATTTCTAGTGAATGCACATTTATAACCATTATCACAAAGTTGAGCAATAGATAGCAAATTGAAATTGAGAGAGTCAACTAGCAAGACATTAGAGAGATTATAGTCTTTAGAGATAGGTATTTCACCAATGCCTTTTACACCTCCCTTGCTATCATCTCCAAAAGTGATGTTATCAAAATCGGAAATGTCTTCATCAAGATGAGAGAATATTTTTCTTTCGCCGGTCATGTGGTTTGTACAACCACTATCAATTGCCCAATGTCTTCCTCTGGCTTTATAGTTCACCTACAAAAGAAATTAATTTGTTTTAGGTACCCCAATTTTCTTGGGTCCTTCAATGTTAGTGACCAAAATTTTTGGCACCCAAATAGATTTCTTTTTACTACTACCGAGAGAGCGACCAACATATTTAGCACAAACAACTCCCTTAGAATCTTTCTTAAGAATATATGAAGGATCCAAGGATATGGTCTTCTTGCTCTTGCATTGGTGATTCACATCAACCCTTGTCTTGCACTTATGGCACATCTTAATCTTTTCTTCTTCCTCAAAGGAAACATTTGAATTTACAAAGATACTTTCCTTAGAAATGAAAGCCTCTTTTCCTTTCTTGGGCAAGTAACCAAGTGAATCTTTATTTAAGGTGAATTTTTGATTTGTCCAAATATGATTAAACCGAACATGACTTCCAAAATACCGTGCAAGATCATTAGATAAGCACTCAATTTCCTTCATCAAAGATTCATTTTCCAATAATAGAGAGTCATAAGACATATCTTCACTAATGCAAGAGCTAGTGCTTGTGCTACAAGATGGGTTAGATGAACAAAGAGGAGTATTCAACATATTGCATTCAACACCCATACTCATTTTTCCTTTGACTTCTTGTGCAAGGAGAGAGTTGTGAGCTTCCTTAAGCTTCTCATGCACATCTTTAAGAGTTTCCCAAAAAATGTTAAGTGTTCATGGGAAGTCTTTAGATTTTCATGAGTAGTCTTTAGCTCCTCAAAAGAATTTTGAAGTGAAATATTTTTCAACTCCAAATCCTTCAACTTTGATCTCTCCAAGCGCAATTTGTCATCGGACTTAATAATCATGGCAACAAGATCATCATAAGATAAAGCATTATCATCATTATCACTACCACAATCATCACCATCATCGTCGATTATTACCTTTGATTCACCTTTTGCCTTGAGACAATATGGCTTGGAGAAGAGTGAAGGTGCTTCCTTGATAGCAACCCCGGCAATACCTCTTGAAGGCTTGTCATCATCTTCTTCATCGGAGCTTGCATCGGAATCCCACTCAACAAAATATGCTTGACCATTCTTCTCCTTCTTGTAATATTTCTTCCTCTTAGGTACACTCTTCTTGTCTTTCTTCTTGCCATATTTGTCTTCTTTCTTATTTGGACAATTAATTGAGATATGTCCAATTTCACCACAATTGAAGCAATCTTTGCCCTCAAAAGGATTCTTCTTTGAAGATTGCCCCATCTTGCCAAACTTGTTATTCTTCATGATTCTTCTAAGTCCCTTTACAATGAGAGCCATATCCTCATCGGAGTCAATATCTTGGTTCTCATCATCATTTTCCTCTTAAGTAGCCTTGGCCTTGAGAGCAATATTCTTCTTCTCTTCATTTATTGATTGGCCTTGAACTTCCTTTTGTGATTGCTTGAATAGGTCATGAGTTTGCACTTCACCAAGCACCTCCGTAGGAGTCATCTTACTCAAATCACTCCTCACAAGCAAGGTCACAATTGTCTCATATTTTTCCGGAAGACACCTAAGGAACTTGTGAGAGAAGTCTTTGTTTGATACATCAAAATAAAGACACTTGAGTTCATTCACTATATCATTCAACCGGTTGAACATGGTTGAAACATCTTCATCCTTCTTCATGGTGAATTCATTGAACTTTCCCTTATACACATAAAGCTTTGCTTCTTTAACGGTAGACGTTCCCTCATAAATTTCCATAAGCTTCTCCCATATCTCATTTGCCTTCTCAAGTCCCTTCACTCTATTGAATTCACTAAGAGCAAGAGCATTGTAAAGCACACTCAAGGCTCTATCATTGAGTTTTTCATTTTTATTATCTTGATCCGACTTATTTTTAGGATCCAAAATAACATAACCTTCCATTACAATTCTCCATATTTCTCTTCCCAAGGCCTTGAAGTGAACCTCGATTCTTTTCTTCCAATAGTCATAATTGTTCCCATCAAAGACCGGTGGCTTCCCAACATGAAATTTTATCATCCTCAGCCATTTATCCTACTCCGAGATGGTTAAATCTCTCAAATAAGGAGTTCTTAGCTCTGATACCACTTGTAAGATCTAGGATATCGACTAGAGGGGGGTGAATAGTCGGTTTAAAAACTAAAATCACAACACTAGAGAAATTTAATTAGAACCACAAGGAGAATTAAATCTCTACCTACTCTATTCCTATGTTAGTGGTTTTGCTGCCTAGGGTGACAAGATAAATAACAATCTCCAGAAATTGAATGCTCAAAGTAAAGTACTTGAAAGGAAAATGAGGAAAGAAATAACCGAGCACAAGAGACGAATTTTATCCCGTGGTATCGATGACTTGCCGGTCACCCCTAATCCACGTTGAGGTGGATTCAATGTTCAACCGCTCCTCTATCAAGACACCACTTGATCTTGAGCCGGTTAGAACCAAAGAACCACTCCACACCTCGATTCCACTAGAGTTGCTCTTTACCGCTCCGGTGAGGTGAGCACAATACCTCTCACAACACGAAATCCGGAGCCACGCACAATCTTCTTGCGAGCTTCAACGGATTCTTTCACCACCAAGCCGTCTAGGAAGCGGCAACTTCCAAGAGTAACAAATCAACCACTTGCTTGATGATTCCCTAGTGCTACAAAGATCAAAACCTTGATGCGATGCACTAGAAGATCTCAATCTCACAAAGAATACAATCACTAAGCCAAGTGAGTGGGAGAGAGGAGAGGGAGAGCTCTACAAGGGAGTATAGACCTTTCAAAGTGCCAAGAGAGACTCTCCAACCCCGGGCATGGAGTATAAATACTCCCCCTTCCCGTTACTAGCCGTTAGGGACAAAACACGTGCCTCGCCGACTGTCCGCGATGCCCTCGCGGACCGTCCACGTTTGAATTCCAACGGTAAAAACACGAAGTCAACGGCTGGGGAGACTGCCCGTTGGGCCGGGCGGATCGTCCGCTAGGGCCATGCGGACCGTCCGCCTGGGCCACGCGGACTATCCACGGGCGGGCCGCGGACCGTCCGCCCTGTCCACCGAGCAGCACCCCGTTCTGTAACAAATAACGGACCGTTCGCGGCACCTCGTGGTCCGTCCGCCTGGTCCCCGCAGACCGTCCGCTTGGTCCCTGCGGACCATCCGCCCGGAAGCTCATTTTCTCGAAAACTTTTGGCAAAAACTCAGGTATTAAATAAAAATCAACAACCCACGGACCGTCCACCCCAAGGGCCCGGACTGTCCACCAGAAACCTGAAAACTTGTTTTTCTTATGATTTTCAATGAAACACTTTTACCAAGAGAAACCGTCACTCATCTAAATGCAATGCATGCAAATTTTTTGATCCAAGTGGCACTATGGAAAGTCAAGCCAATGAAATTGATCCCTCTTGATAGTACGACTATCTATCCTATTGATCCGGTCATTTAACATCCTCTAATCACCTTATGACCGGTAAAAATAAAACCCTATGTTTTACCTTTGCGTTGAGCTCTTTCCAACACAAGTCATCCAAGACCTTCTCATGTATACCACATGATCTCATCATTTCACCGGACTAACCTATTCTTATAACTCAATTAAAATTGTTAGTCCATAATGATTGTCATTAATTACCAAAACACGAATTAGGGGCCTAGATGCCTTCATCCATGTACTAAAGAAAATGATGACTCCACGACTTTCCTCTACGATTTGATGTCTTTTATTTGCACCCGCTAGGCTCTACGTCCTGGTGCACCCGCTATGGCTCTGTACATAAACGGACCTATTCCAATCAGCCTATATTTCTGTTTCTTGAGCAGAATGGTCGTAGGTTCGATTGAAGACCCTCCGGGGTTGGAGTGCCTCGCTACTTTGCCAGATCCGTCTAGGCGTCTGAAGATCTCAAAGTACCATAGAGATCAGAAGCATCACGGAGATCTACAATTTTTTGTTGGGCCCCCATGGTCGGTGTGCCTATTGCTGAGGTCGCCAATACCTTAGTATTATGGCTCCGCTGGATGGTCAGCAGCTATGTTGGTCATCTGGACACAAAAATGACCTTGTTGAGGTCGGCGTGCCTCAATACCTAGGTCTTGCAATGTCTTGGTATGTCTACGGCCCTGCCAAGCTAGTTGGGCACCCCGGATACGTGACCTTCCGAGGTCGGTGTGCTCTCGTAGCCTTGCCAGCATGCTCTGGACACCAAGGATTTTACATCGAGAATGAAGGCCTCCCTGTGGGGTGCGCGCCTAATGGCCCTGCCAAGTACTTCTGGGTACTTGGGCGCTCTTTGTTTTGAGACCTTCCTGAGGTCGGCATGCCTCGGGTGGCTCTGCCCGACTCTTTGCAGCTATGCAAGATATCTGGGTGTCTCTACACTCCATATGTTCAAGATCAACATCGTTTTGCTAGCTTCATCGTTGATTTCGAAGACTATAAACAACCTCTTCATGTGACGCACCTTTTCAAGATCCAACTGGGTATCCTCATATACTGGATGAATTGAGGCCTCTTCGAGGTTGGTAGGCCTATAAGGCCTCCCTGAGGTCGGTCCTGCTAGACTCCTTGCAGCCATGCTGGGAGATCTGGTGCCTCTACACTTTGTTCGATCAAGACCATGACTCAGTTTTTTCTCTTCTTTTGAGCATCAAACCAGCCATGCTTCCTGCTTCAATGCTCGGGGACTACTCTACGAGTGTGTCTTCGATGCCCTCTTGTTTTCCTCATTGTACCGACCTGTTGGGAAACCCATTTCTGATCACGTCGTTACTCGACCTACTTTTTCTTCTTTTTTGGATCATCATACTGGCCATACTTCCCGCCACGATGCTCGGATACTACTCTATGAGTGCATCTTTGATGCCCTATGAATTTTTTCATTGTCGTTTTTATCTATTGAAAGTCTGCTTCCTATAGGTCGTCACTCGACCTCTCTTCATTCGGCATGACTACAAATAGGTCGGCTGCTAAGCTGAACTTGTTCTTTTTTCTTTTGGACCGACGTGCATGCTATTTAACCTGTCGATAGCTCTACGACTTCGTCATGACATTTCTAAGGTCGCTGCACATACACCGCGCTCGAGGGATTGTGATACATGGGTACCCCTGGGTCCCCACCGACCAGGCTCACGGTCGTCCTCGACAAGTGGGTCCGGCCTACCATAAGACCCGCTGACTTGTCAGTGGGCCCAACCGACCTAGTTGGTATCCCACACAACCTCCAGAAGACCTTCCAGAAGATTCCCCAGATGACCTAATCCATCACGACCTCAAGACATGGCGTACAAGACAAGACATTGGTGGATTTTGACCAAAGCAGATTGACATGATATGGCAAGATGTGTTACATAGACTTAGGTCTCCTGGTCATAACCGACCAGGAGTCTGGGAACCGATCTCATCTGCTGGCAATATAAGGCGGACGAGGCTACCCCTTGTACCAATCACACAATCCTAAAGAAATCTACACCAACAACTAGACATAGGGTTTTACTCTCCGGAGGCCCGAACTAGTATAAACTTGTTGTGTTCTCTGTGTTCCGCATACTCATGTGCGACCTTCGAGTTCTTAGCCTTAGATTCGGCCCCATCGAATAACTAAACCACAGGGATTAGCACCCCCGTGGGCTGTCTAGATCTCACCATCTGACAATGCCCCTCACGGGAAATTTTGGAAGTCTTCAATTCAGCTCCATCAGACGGATGCACATCCACCACAAGCATGGGTAGCTCCAATACAACTTTGTGATCATGCCGTGTGTCCTCCGCTTCGAAGCTTCTCGGCGGCTGCTACTCGGGCTGGTTAGTCTACCCCCCTGGGCGGTTGAATTGACCTGGGTGGCGGCATCTCCTCATCGAGTCTTCAGCCACCGTTTTGTGGCTCCACCGAGTAACCCAGTAGTTTTCTGGTGAACCACTACAAACCCCGCGAACTCGGTGTAGCCTCCGCCAATCACCACTCATGACTCAGCTCCCACATTGTCCCGACTCGATCTTGGTTTTGAGGCTCAACCAAGATACCGTCCACGACTTTGTCTTGCTATTCTTGCCACCGTGTGGTTTGCACTTGACCCCGTCGACCACCGGGTCCCTCGAACGAAGCCTAATTGTCTTCTCCCACCTGGAGGCCTCACCGACAATGACGTTTTCGCGCTTGTTCTTCACCTGCACCAACACCAGTCAAGCCGCAACCTACACCTGCACTACATAGCAAGGAGTTAGTCCACAACATGTTGTCAATCACTCATCACACCAGGAAGTGACCTTCCACCATCCTCGAACCACACACCTGTACTTGGTTTGGTGCACCAATGTTCCTTCTTTCGACTGATTGATCTAGAGGCCGAGGAAGAACTGCAACTTACCCATCATGCTCATCTCGAATTCCCTGCTCATGTCTTATACAAACCTTGTAACTAAAGAGTGAGACGAGCCACCAAAGATACTATCATCCACATACACCTGAACAATCAGAATGTCAACACCATGTCTGAGGAGAAACAAAGTCTAATGTACCTTCCCCATCTCAAAATCTTTCTCAATGATAAACCCCCTCAACTTGCCATACTGTTGACGATAGTTAAGTCCCTATTTTCAACCCTCAACTTTGAACAAATTTCACACCAAAAAGCTTGCATCATAGTTGTAGGGTCATAAACTAACGGATTCCAGGAGCTTTGGTGAATATTTGGATGCAGGTCATAATGAGGCATTATAGCACAAATAAATCATCTAGCCAAACAACCTCAAATGCTTATTTTGATAGCACCATCACAAAGTTCTCGTCGAGATGATCGAAATGATGTTTTGGTTCACCCAATTCGGAGTCCGCATGCAGAAGTTATGCCTCACGGAAGACTGTGACACGAGACGTGTCGGCGGTAAGTGCGGCCGAACCTAGTAGGTTCGGCTGGACCTATCAACCTCATCCGATCAACACCAAACTTTGCCAAATGCCTCTACACCTAGCATAATATCAAAGGGGACCAAGTCCATAGTCCAGGCACCAATTTCATGCATATTTTAGGTGCTAACGAAGTTCCACGAGTTGTCATGAGTTTTCATCTGCAGGATCAAGATTAGGGGGCAATTCCGGAGCACCGAGCCACATATGGTAGGCACGTGAAGGACCGAAGCGGCGAACCAGAGAGGGGGGGAGTGAATGGAAGCCGATAAAAATTCTATTCACGAATTCGGCCTATGAACCCGATTCCACTCGTGCACCTCCACAAGCTTCTCTTGCCAAGTCCATACAGCCACTGGAGTGCTACTAAACCTAGGAGCAATACCCAACCAACAGCCACTAAACACACGCAGCAGAAACACACACGACACGGTTGCTGACAGCCCAAACTGGTCATGCTAGTTTATGAAACCAGTCAGACCACTTATGTTGGACTTAGCCTCACACAGGCAGGGGAAAGTGAAGGACCGAAACGGCGAACAAGAGAGGGGGGAGTGAATGGGAGCTGATAAAAATTCTATTCAAGAATTCGGCCTATGAACCCGATTTCACTCGTGCACCTCCACAAGCTTCTCTTGCCAAGTTCACGTAGCCACTGAAGTGCTACTGAACCTAGGAGCAAGACCCAACCAACAGCCACAACACACGCACACAGTGGAAACACACATGACACGGCTGCTAGCAGCCTAAACCGGTCAGGTCGGTTTCTGAAACCGATCAGACCGCTTCTGTTGGACATAGCCTCACGCAGGCAGGGGAAACCGGTCAGACCGGTTTGGCAAACCGGTCAGACCAACTTTGTCTAGAACCTCCCCAAAGACCCAAAACACCTCAAGAGCCTTTCCTCATCCGAACAAAAGAAGCCATGGCACAACAGAGACTTCCTTGCTCAAAAACCCTTCTTGACAGCCCACAGGGCGAAACCGGTCAGACCGGTTTGGGAAACTGGTCAGGCCGGTTTTTGCCTGGACAGTCAGGAAGAACACAGCCCGTGTGAAAAACTCAACACTCCCTTCGATCGATCTCCTGATTCGTTCCATGGATCAAAGTGAGACTTTGGGAATAGATGGGGTACCTCGTGGGCTACCCTTGGCTAGAAGCTCGGTCCCCGAAACCCACTCAATCAAGAGGAATCGAAAGTCAACCCTCACGAACTCCTCTAACCCTAGAACTCCGAAACCACCAAAATCGAGCCCCTTAACTCATGGATTTGGGAGGGGAATCACAGCCCAAAGAACCATGACGTGTTCCCACAAATTTCCCCCATCAAATCCCCAAGAGCAAGGTCCCGAAAACAACCCAAGAAAATCACAAAGAGAGGACTACAAAAATCACCACCAAGAACAACTGGGAACAACATATCCAAAACTTAAGGAACCACGCCGAATCATCTATACATGCCACAAAGGTTCATACAAGGTCTAGCTTGCCGCCCGATTATCCAACCCTCTCAACAAGATCTCACCATGAAGCCCTCAAGCTAGTCCTATGGAAATCCTAAGAAAATAGGAAGGGAAAATAGAAAAGCAAATGAACTAGGGTTCCAAGAGATGGCTGCCATCCTCTCACCTCTTGGGTTATATGGAGGCAACCGAAAGTCTAAATTACCCCTAAGGCCTAAACTAAGATGCACGCCCACCAAGGGCACTTTGGGAATTTGTCTTCGTAGCACCATCAGACGGATGCCCGGCGACCGCACTTCGCATAGCCTCGACGCAAGCCTTGCGATCCCGACGCGTGTCCTCTGCCTCGAAGCTTCCGGCGCCCTGTGACCCCAAACCGGTCAGACCGGTTCTCCAAAACGATCAGGACGGTTTTGGCCAGACAGCCACGCCCGTTCTTCGGCCTCGGCTTTGTGGCTCAGCCGAGTAACCCGGTGATTTTCAGGTGAACCACCGCAAACCCCGCGAACTTGATGTAGCCTCCGCCATCACCACTCATGACTTGGCTCCCACGAAGTCCCGGCTCGACCTTGATTTTGTGGCTCAACCAAGAAACCGTCCACCGACTTCATCTTGCTGTTCTTGCCACCATGCGGCCCGCACTTGACCCCGCTGGCCACCGGGTCCCTCGAACAAAGCCTACTTGTCTTCTCCACACCTGGAGGCCTCACTGGCAACGACCTTTCGCGCTTGTTCTTCACTTGCACCAACTCGAGTCAAGCCGCAACCTGCACCTGCATTACTTAGCCAAGAATCAGTCCACACAACGTAGTCAATCACTCATCACACAAGGAAGCGACCATCCACCGGTCCTCGAACCACACATGGTCCTCAAAAAACGATCAGACCAGTTTAGCAAACCAGTCAGGCCGATTTTGTCCAGAAACTCCTCAAAAAACCCTTCAAAGAGAAAACCTACCTCAAGAACCTCTCCTCCTCTGAACAAGAACAGCCATAGCACGATAGAGACTTTCTTGCTCAAAAACTCTTCACAACAGCCCACAGGGCTAAAACGGTGAAACCGGTTTGGAAAACCGGTCAGACCGGTTTTGGCCTGGACAGTCGGGGAGAACACAGTCTGCGGGAAAAACTCAAAACTCCAATCGATCGATCTCCCGATTCGTTCCACAGATCAAAGTGAGCCTTTGAGGATAGTTGGGGTACCTCGTGGGCTACCTTTGGCTAGAAGCTCGGTCCCCAAAACCTACTCTATCAAGAGGAATCGGAAGTCAACCCTCAAGAACACCTTCCCATGGAAACCACCGAAATCACCCAAAACGAAGCCGTTACGGAGGGTTTGTTGGATCAAGATCACCAAGCAAAGAGGCACAAGGTCCTCATACGTGACATCCAACAAGAATCCCTAAAAGAAACGCCCCCAAAAATTCCCCACGGAAAAACCAAGAAAAGGCTCTGAAAATCACCAAAAGGGAAAAACAGGAGGAACATAGTCAAGCCTTGAGGAACCACGCCGAATCATCTATACATACCATGAAAGGTTCATACAAGGTCTAGCTTCCGCATGATCATCCTTCCCTCTCACAAGATCTCACCATGAAGCTCTCAAGCTAGTCCTATATAAATCCTAAGGAAAATAGGAAAAGAAAATAGGAAAACCAAATGAGCTAGGGTTCCAAGAGATGGCTTCCATCCCCTCACCCTTGGGTTATATGGAGGCAAGATGAAAGACTAAAATACCCCTAAAGCCTAAACTAGGATACACGCCCACCAAGGCACTTTGGGAATTTTTCTTTGTAGCACCATCGAACAGATGCCCGACCACCGCACTTCGTGTAGCCTCGACGCAAGCCTTGCGATCCCGATGAGTGTCCTCCGTCTCGAAGCTTCCGGTGCCCTGCGACCCCAAACTGGTCAGACCGGTTCTCCTGTCCTAACAGCCACGCCCAATCTTCAGCTTCGGCTTTATGGCTCAGCCGAGTAACCCGATGGTTTTCTGGTGAACCACCGCAAACCCCACGAACTTGATGTAGCCTTCGCCAATCACCACTCATGACTTGGCTCCCACGAAGTCCCGGCTTGACCTTGGTTTCGTGGCTCAACCAAGAAACCGTCATCGACTTCATCTTGCTGTTCTTGCCACCATGCGGTCCACCCTTGACGCCGCTGGCCACCGGGTCCCTCGAACCAAGCCTACTTGTCTTCTCTACACCTGGAGGCCTCACCAGTAACGACCTTTCGCGCTTGTTCTTCACCTGCACCAACACCAGTCAAGCTGCAACCTGCACCTGCAATACTTAGCCAAGAATCAGTCCACACAACGTTGTCAATCACTCATCATACCAGGAACCGACCATCCACCGGTCCTCGAACCACACATGGTCCTCAATCTCCCCCTTGATGAGTGCATTGACAACACACACATTTGGTAATAAGAGTGAAAATGAAAAAGAAAAGAAACGAATAAAAAGAAACTCCAACAAGCAATCGATAACCGAGAAAATGCAAAGAGCAAGATCACTTGACGAAGACAAGTCTCAGACCCCTTAGGCAAGGGCAACGACTCGACACATCCGAGACAAAACCATGCTCAAGCAAAGAGCACAAACCACCAAAGCATACAAGAGCTCCCCCTGAACAAGTGCCAACACTGGGCACAAATCGGTCAAGCCGGTTCCCATAACCGGTCAGACCGGTTACCAAAACCGGTCAGACCGCTTTGGTACAGCAGACCACACCCCCCAAAAGCCAAAAATGCAAAAGAAATACACAAGCTCCCTGTTGCCTCTTGGGATAGGTTCTAGGGATGCAATGCAAGTTTTCTCCACCTTTCTTTCTGCCCCTTGTTGCCAATGCATGAATCAAGGCACAAATTTGAAAAGATGCAACCTAGAGCTTCTCAAGTATACAAAATTCATCACAAGATGCTACACATGTCGAAATGAGCAAGTTAGATACTATACAGCTTCGTAATGACATCAACTTCATGATTAACAAGTTTCACATCCATTGGACGAAGCTAAGATAGAATTGAGCAATTTTGCGATAATTTACACTCTCATGAGCAAAGGCCTAAAAATGAGCAAAACATGTCAAAATGGCAAAGCCACACAAACTTCATGCTAGGACAACCATTCTAATCATAAGACCATCACAAACACCCACAAGCACCTCATGTCATGTCAAAGCCACCGAGCCATGTGCCTACTTCTATGTATGAGACTTCTCATTGGTAGGCATCATGCAACATTTTAGCACCCAAAGCAAATTAAATTTAGCACATATGACATGGGAGTACATTTTCCAAGCAATTTACATTTTATTTTCAGATTCATAATTGGTACATGAAATGTCTTTGCGACAAAAAGGAACTTATGTCCCTCCACAAGATAAAGCAAGAGGGCTAAACATTGATGATGGCAAATGAGCCTTTGGCCCCATATGATCAAAATACGCTATCCAACCACAAATTAAGCATAGCCAAGCTACTAGAACATGTCAAGATCATATAAAGGCATTTACTCACAAGAGAGCATACATGTGACATTTTTCAAAAACATAGCCATCAACCATGGATATAAATCAAGATCATCCGGAGCTAAGCCAAACAAACCATAGCATACCAAACTAGCTCACAAGATCATATATAGCACATCATGGTGAACAATGTATATGAGAGAAGCTTTTCCTACAAAATGCATACAATCTAAGATACAAGGATGTATATACATCATGTTACATATGCCATGCCAAAAGCAAGAAATGCACAAAGGAAAGCTATACATATGCTACAAAGGAGATCCCACACACCCAACTCAAGAAATCAAACAAACACCAAGCTCCCTTCGCAAATGAGTGAAAGTTGATTGATCTAGGGGCTTGTTGAAAATATCGGCTAGTTGGTCATGTGTGGGTACATGGATCAAAACTATCTTCCCTTTCTCCACGTTGTCTCTCAGAAAATGATACCTCACTTCTATGTGCTTGGTTTTGGAATGGAGCACTGGGTTCTTTGCAACACTTATGGCACTGGTGCCATCACATTGAAGTGGAACATGGGTATACTCCTCACCAAAGTCACTCATGATGTATGTGATCCAAACGAGCTGAGAGCAGCAACTAGCTGCGGCAACGTATTCTGCCTTGGTAGTGGATTGAGCAACACACGTCTGTTTGTGGGAAGACCAAGACACCAAAGAAGATCCCAAAAACTGGCAAGTCCCAGAAGTGGACTTCCTATCCAACCGACACCCGGCAAAATCCGCATCTGAAAAACCATGAAGAGCCAAAGAAGAAGACGCAGAGTACCAAAGGTTAAAGTCAGGAGTGTGACACAAGAACCTAAATATACGCTTGACCGCTTGCCGATACGAAGTCCTTGGAGACGCTTGAAAGCGAGTGCACAAACATACCGAGAACTGGATGTCCGGCCTCGTCGCCGTCAAGTAGAGGAGTGACCAGATCATGCTCTGGTACTCCTTCTGGTCCACGTCTTCACCTCCCTCATCCGCATCAAGAGTTGTAGTAGTACTCATAGGCGTCGCCATGGCCTTGGAATCCTCCATCTTGAATTTCCTCGCAATGTCCTTGGTGTACTTAGCTTGGTGCACAAATGTTCCTTCCTTTTATTGCTTGATTTGTAGCCCGAGGAAAAACTGCAACTCACCCATCATGCTCATCTCAAATTCCCTACTCATATCATCTGCAAACCTTGCAACAAGAGAGCTAAATGAGCCACGAAAGACAAAATCATCCACGTATACCTGCACAATCAGGATATCCCTGCCCTGCCTGAGAAGAAACAAGGTCTGATCTACCTTCCCCATCTCAAAACCTCGCTCAAACAGGAACCCCCTCAATCTACCATACCAAGCTCTAGGCGCCTGCTTCAACCCATACAGTGCCTTCCTCAACTTGTACACCCGGTGGGGGTACTTTTCACTCTCAAACCCCAGTGGTTGCCTCACATACACTTCTTCCTCCAACACACCATTCAAGAAGGCACTCTTCACATCTATTTGGTGTAACTTGAACCCTTTAGCTACGGAAAAGGCTAGAAGGATCCTGATCGTCTCCAAACGAGCTACGGGAGCAAAGGTCTCCTCGTAGTCGATACCCTCTTTCTAACTGAACCCCTGAGCGACAGGCCTTGACTTGTTTCTCACCACTTCACCTTTCCCTCTTTGTTCTTCCACACCCATTTTGTCCCAATCGGCTTACACCCTGGGGGAGGGTCAACCAATTCCCAAACCCGATTCCTCTCAAAGTTCTCCAACACCTCATGCATCGAATTAACCCAATTATGATCAGATAGTGCGTGTCCAATGTCTTTGGGCTCAAAAATGGCAATAAAAGCAGCATGAGCGAAATGATAATTGTTCCGAACCCTCGACCGTGTAGTACGTTCATTTATGTCGCTGATGATCCTTGAAGCTAGGTGATCCACTTGTACTCGCTGGGAGGTTCTCGCCTTGATGCTACCTACCCCTCAACAGTCACTTCTCCTTGATCTTGGTTTGTCGTTGTAGGTGTGGGAGAGGGGTCGTCCATCACCGTAGTCAAAGTAGTACGTACATGCTCAGCCGCGGGCACCACACCGCCATCTTCATCATCTTCATGTTCTTGCTCCTCCTCCTGAAAGATCTCCTCTCCAAGTTCATCATCACCTGCACACTCAAAAACAAGCTGACTACGTGGCTGTGTCTTGTCAAAGGTTACCTCGCAAGTCTCCGCGATTTGGTTAGTTTCAAGATTGAGCACATGATATGCTCTAGAGATGCATAACCAAAGAAAATACCATCGACCGACCTAGCCTCAAACTTGCCCAACTTCTTCCCTTTCTTAAGTATAAAGCACTTGCAACAAAAGACCTGGAAGTGACTCACCTTTGGTGTGTGACCAAGCATCAACTCATAACAGGTTTTCTTCTTATGCACTCTGAGGTATATCTTGTTTGAAACATAGCACACGGTATTCACAGCCTCAGCCCAGAACCTTCTCGAAGTCCTATGCTCATCAAGCATCGTCCGAGCCATCTCACACAAGGTTCTGTTTTTCCTTTCAACAAAACCATTTTGAGGAGGCGTATACAGACTCGAAAACTAGTGTTCAAGACCCAAGTCATGGCAAATGGTTTTGAAGCGAGAGTTTCTGAATTCTGGGCCATCGTCACTGCGGATCGCTCGTATGGCATCTCTGTCCCTCTCGTTCCTCAGCCTCAAGACAAGATCTCGAACAAAACCAAACGTCTCCCCTTTCTCCTCAAGAAAGAACACCCAAGCATACCGAGAGTAATCGTCCACCACAACAAGGACGTACCACTTCCCTCCCGCAGATCGTACACGAGCTGGGCCAACAAGGTCCATATGGAGCAACTCACATGGACGCTCAGTAATCACATCGGTGAGATGCGAGTGAGAAGAGGCTACCATCTTGGCATGTCTACATGGCGCACAAACCAACTCTTTTTCAAGCCTCAACCGTGGCAATCCTCGGAACAAATTGAGTTTACTCAAGCGAGACAAAAGGTCAAAGCTCAAGTGACCCAACTTCCTATGCCACTTCCACAACTCACTCGAAGAAACAGCCAGGAAACAATGCTCAACACCAAAAGACTGAGAAAAATTAGCTCCAAAACACCTGACCCTCGGGAACGACCATACAGACAAAGTCCCCTCGAGAATCCAAAATCCGAGAATCACCAGGCCGAAACAACACCACAAAACCCTCATCCAATAGCTGGGATACAGAAAGCAAATAGTACCCAAGCAATTGAACAAGAGCAACACGCCTGAGAGTGATCTTGTCACTCACCTTAATCTCACCTTCTGATAACACACGCCGTCGCCCATTGTCCCCAAAGGTGATGTACCTCTTTGTCACCACCGGGACAAGACTTGAGAACCACCGCTTGTCTCCGGTCATATGCCTCGAGCAACCGGAATCAATCAACCAAATGTTCTTCAAGTCTCCCACCTGAAATTCAAAAACGAGCACATGAGCGAACAAACGACTCAACACTGAGGTTAGTACCAAAAGAGTAAAACCAGTTGAGGACCAGGAGCGTCCCGGTGGTCGGTGGATGACTGCTCCTCAGTGATGAGTGATTGACAATGGGTGTTGGACTGACTCTTGGCTTAGTGCGCAGGTGTAGGCTGCGGCCTAGTTCGTGTTGTTGCAGGTGAAGAACGGGCGCGAAAGGTCTTCGGCCTTGAGGGGCCTCGGGAGATGGAGAGACAAGTAGGCTCGGTTCGAGGGACCGGTGGACGGCGGGACCGGGTGCGGGTCACATGGTGGAGACACAAGCAAGACAAAGTCATGGACAAGAGAGCCGGTGCACGGTGGCGGTAAAGTCAAGCGGTTTGGCGGGAGGCCGGACCGAGCACGCGAGGTTTGGTGGTTTGCCCACAAAACAATCGGCGGACGGTTTCTTGGTTTGGGCCTCAAAACCAAGTCCGAGGGCCCAACACGACGGAGACGGGATCCGGCGTGTCGGGGAAGCTTCGAGGCGGAGGACACGCGGCGGGATCGCATGGCTTGCGTCGGGAGGACGCGGGGTGCGGCAAAGGCGTGGCCGTCCGATGGCAAGACCCACAAACATTACATAAATGCCCCTACGTGTGTTGTATCGCCAGTAGTTAAGTTAGGGGTAGTCGAGTCATTTACCACTCCGGCGGGACCTGATATATAAGCCATGAGTGTGTGTGGATGGCTCTCTCGCTCCACGACTTAGGGTTTCATTTCCTCCCTCCTCTTTCTCATTTTCGTAGCTATTTTTCTTCCATTTTCTCTAGGCTAGCGTGAGAGCTTCATGAGAATTTGTTGAGAGGGATGGATGCTAGGGCGGCATGCTAGACCTTGTGAATCTTTCCTGGTTTGTATAGATGATTCGGGGTTGTGTTTTCGTGGCCTTTTTGTGCTTGTTTTCGTGCCTTTGTTCCCGGTTCGATTCCGCGGATTTGATTGGGTTTCTCCCCGGATTTATTTGAGGGATACATGGATAGATGTCTCGTGCATCTTTGTGATTTATCTTGTGCCCTCAAACGCCGGGAAACCACTTGGATTTGAAGTTTTTCGTTCGGTGCTCTAGTTTTTGGTGGTACTCAAAGGATTCGCGATTCCTGATGATTTAGGGAGTTAGGAGGCAAGATTTTTGGGCTATAGCATCCTTGTGTGACGCTTTTCAAGTCCCCAAACCCTTGTCTCCATAGCTTCAACCGTTTGGGAAATCCGATGATAATTTGGGGGAGTTGACTTTCGGGGTCGAGTGTTTTCTGCTCTGTCCGCACCTGGCGGACAGTCCGCGGGGTGCTGGCAGACGGTCCGCGCGGCTAGGGTTCGTCGCGTGTTCGTCGTGTTCTTACGCGTCCTTTCTTTCGATTTGGTTTGGCTTTTGGTTTTTGTTGTAGCCGGTTTGCGGACGGTCCGAGCTTGAGTAGCGGACGGTCCATGGGTGGCGCGGACGGTCCGCCCAGCCTTGGCGGACGGTCCGTTTTTCTCGGGTCGCTTTTGGTGGTTCTGTGAGCTTTAACGGACAGTCCGCGCGCGCGGCCGGACGGTCCGCGGCGTTGGCGCGGACGGTCCGCGAAAGCGGCCGGGTCGGTCCGTGAGGCCCGCGCGGACGGTCCGCCCCTACTGGTCGGACGGTCCGCCAGAGCCTGTGTGCTTTGCTTCTTGGTTCGATTCCTCCCTCCCTTTCTAGTGCTTCCGCGTGTGCTTCTAGGAATCGTTCCTAAGGCTAGAGGTTGACCCATAACCTCGTGGTCTTGGCGATTGGTGTGTGACTCGATCCATCGCTCGTGTGTGACCGGGGTTTGACTAGGGTATAGGCCGGGTTCTTTGGAAAGAATTTTTACCGGCTCCTATTCACTCCCCCCTCTCTAGTCGCCATCTGATCCTTCAATTGGTATCAGAGCTTGGTGCTGGATTCTTTGCGACTTTGACAAGTCTCGAATCCTAAGATGGCGTACGTTGAGCGGGGTGGTCCGCCGCACTTCGATGGCAAGGGTTACCACAAGTGGGCGGCTCGTATGATGATCTTTCTTCGTGGGAAGCTGTTGGATTTCATTGTGCTTGACAAGACCTATGCTATTCCGGTCAACATCCATACTCTTATGGTGACCGATGCCGGTGCTAAGGCCAAGTATGAGGCTAATGCAAAAGCCGTTGATCACTTGGTCCGAGCTTGTGTGATCCTGAGTTTGAGCGTGTTCGCCATTTGAATCTTGCTTGGCAAATTTGGGAGAAGTTGTTGGTTGCTCACGGTGGTGATAACCATGTGAAGGCTCGCCTCTTTGTCTATTACCGGATGCAATATGAGAATTTCACTCTACTTCTCGGTGAGGACATTGATGCGATGTTTCAGAGGTTCACCTCCATCGTGAACTACATGAAGGCTAATGTTGAGGATTTTCCTTACACCGAGCATGATCAGGCTTTGAAGCTCTTGCATGTCTTGGACCCAAATGTTTGGGGTGCTAAGGTTGAGGCCATCAAGGAGTCTGGGCAGTACTTGACTATTGAGCTAGATGACCTCTTTTCTAAGCTCAAGTCGGCTGAGGTTGACAGGAAGTTGCAATCCAAGCATGAGGGCTCGACTGACCATAGTCTTGCTCTTGTGGGCGGATCAAAGGGCAAATCTAACCCTTCCTATCGACAATTTTCCTTGTCTTCTCTTATGTCCATTCCAGATGAGTAGTTTGATGTGCTGGGCGAGGAGGAGCTGGCCTTGCTCTCAAGGAGGTTTGATCAACTACACGAGAGTCGGAGGAACGCAAGTCGGAGCTCAGGGATGTGCTACAAGTGTGTCAAGCGTGGCCACTTCATCGCCGAGTGCCCGGAAGCGGAGGAGAACAAGTACAAGGTGAACGAGTACAAGGCGCACCCGAGGCGTGAAGACAAGTACTCCTCCAAGGGCAAGCACTTCAACAAGTCCAAGAGCAAGGACAAGGACAAGCGGCGACCGAGAAAGAGCGGCTACAAGAAGAACAAGGCAAGAGCGATGGTGGCCGGTGTGAGCGACGTTGACTCAAGCTCAAGCGAGGAGCAGTCAAGCTCAAGCAGCGAAGATGAAGACGCCGGGAGGCGCAAGGGCAAGAAGAGTGCAAGCCGGAACCTCAGCGGGTTGAGCTGTGTGGCGCTTGAGGGCTTTTGTGGCATGGCCCATAGCTCAAGCAGCAAGAAGAGTGAGAAGGAAGACAGCGACTCCGACTCGGAGGATGAGGTAAACCGTGACCCCGACTCGTTGCTTGCTGAGATTGCTAGGTTGAATGGCTTGCTTGACAACCGTGATAGTGTGCTTAGAGATGCCAAAAAGATGAGGAAAGATCTTAGGGCACAACTTGAGAATGCTAGTGAGAAAGTAGGAGAGTTAGAGTCCAAATTGCTTGAATTGAAACTTGAGAATGACTCTTTGAAACTTGCTCCTACTACTCCTGATGATGTTGAATGCCTTGAGTGTGATGCATGGTTGAATGAGATCAAGCTGCTTAATGAGAAGAATGCTTCTACTTTGGCTAAACTAGATGCTCTTAGGACTGAGTATGATGAGCTTAAGGCTAGACCTACTTTGCTTGGTGCTTGTAAATCATGTCCTACTATGCATGCAAAGCTTGTTGATGCTCGTTCTACCATTAGTTCTTTGGAAGCATCTTTGAAATCTCCTGTTGTCAATGCATGCACTAGCTGTGATGAAGTTACTTTGCGCAATCTTGAACTTACTTCCCGTTTGGATGTCATCTATGAGGAGAATGACTATTTGGGGAAGGTGTTGGGTTGGTTGTCCGGGCGGGAACCTCAATTGAAAATCATGATTGAGGAGTTCAAGAGAGCTGATGGTCGTGGTTTGGGGTTTGAGAAGTTGGGTGAGAAAGTGGGAGAGAACAAGTGGGGGAGAGTGTGTACGAGAAGTGTGTTGAGTCTAACCCCGAGTTTGAGGTGATCGGAGAGATCCAAGTCCCACTTCCAAAAGCACCCAAGAACTCTTTCACACCAAAGCCCAACCACCTTTGCAATAAGCTTGACACAACCCAAGATCCACCCAAATTCTCACTCAAGACAAATGACCTCCGAAACCCGTGAAGTTTGTGAGTGAGAAGGGTGTGAAGCCTAGTGAGAAGCCGTGAGCCAAAACCAAAACCCATCCCCTTCGGAGTGTGAGTATTGTGGCAAGGAGAGGCACCTTGCGAGTTTTGCTACAAGAGGAAGAGGGATGAGAGGCTTGCTAGGGAGCAAGCAAACCAGACAGTATCGCCGGCCTCATGGTATTCCCCGAGCCTAGAGTGCCACTTCCACGGGGTGTGGGAAGTGTGAGGAGTGTTGGCAGGTTCCCACAGAGAGGTGGTGGTGAGAGGTTTGCTAGGAGAGATGATGGTGTGCGTGCCAGTGAGAGGTTTGGTCGGGCTCGTGGTGGCTTTGCTGGACGTCCCCCTACTCGTCCTCAGTACGGGTTTAGGGGAGATGATCGCAGCTTTGGGTTCCAGAGGAACTACGGACCATGTTTTCCCCCTCGTGGTGCTCGTACTCCTCCCATGGTACATGGGAAGTTTGGTGGCAAGGGAATTATGTTTGCTAACCCCTCTTTTGAGCGAGATGGCTTGACACCGGTTTAACTTTCTTTGTGCTAACCCCGGTGTCGAGTTGCTAGCTCACTCTCGTTCTTGTTTCGACTACGGGCGGGGAGGCTTGGAGGACATTTGGTTGATCGACTCCGGGTGTTCTCGACACATGACCAGAGATAAGAAGTGGTTCTCCAGCCTCACCCCAGTGAAGGAAAAAATGTACATCACATTTGGGGACAATGGACGAGGAAGGGTGCTTTCGGAGAGTGTTGTGCATGTGAGTGACAAGGTAACGTTGAAGAGAGTGGCTCTTGTGAAGTCTTTGGGTTTCAATTTGCTTTCGGTTTCTCAGTTGCTTGATGAGGGTTTTGAGGTGTGTTTCAAGTCTGGCGAGTCTCGTTTGCTTGATTCTCGAGGTGATCTTGTCCGTATGATCATCCCCGAGGGTCGATTTTCATGGCTCGATTTCTCTCGTTCTTTGGGTCCTCGCTCGTTGTTTGATGGCCGGTCCTTCTTCGATTTGTGGAAATGGCATAGGCGGTTGGGACACTTGAGCTTTGATTTGGTTTCCCGCTTGAGTGGTCTTGACCTTGTCCGAGGATTGCCGAGGTTGAAGCTTGAGAAGGATTTGGTTTGTGCTCCTTGTAGGCATGGCAAGATGGTAGCCACTCCCCATCCACCCCTGACCGATGTCATGACCGAGCGTCCGACAGAGCTGTTGCATATGGACCTTGTTGGGCCAGCTCGAGTTCGCTCGGTGGGTGGGAAGTGGTATGTCCTTGTTGTGGTGGACGATTACTCTCGCTATGCTTGGGTGTTTTTCTTGGAAGATAAGAGTGAGACTTTTGGTTTTGTTCGAGATCTGATCGTGAGGTTGAAAAACGAGAGGCATGGGAATGCTATTCGAGCTATCCGCAGTGATAATGGCTCAGAGTTCAAGAACTCTCGTTTTGATGCCTTTTGTCGTGATCTAGGTCTTGAACATCAGTATTCGACCCCTTATGTGCCCCCTCAAAATGGAGTCGTGGAAAGGAAAAATCGGACTCTTTGTGAGATGGCTAGGACGATGCTCGATGAGCACTGGACTCCTAGGAGGTATTGGGCTGAGGCGGTCAATACGGCTTGTCATGTTTCCAAATGGATTTTATTGCGAGCTTTCAAGAAGAAGACTCGTTGTGAGCTGATGCATGGTCGGGCACCCAAGGTGAGTCATTTCCGAGTCTTTGGCTGCAAGTGCTTTATTCTGAAGAAGGGAAAACTCGACAAGTTTGAGGCTAGGTCTAGTGATGGTATTTTCTTTGGATATGCTAACCACTCTAGAGCCTATAGGGTGCTTAACCTTGAGACTAATAAAATCATGGAGACTTGTGAGGTGACCTTCTACGAGACAATGCCATGTACCTCTCTTGGCTTTGAATGTGCAGGTGACGAAGAGATGGCCGAGAACCTCTTTGAAGAGGAGAAGGATGAAGCTGGAGATGCTGATGGGGAGAACCATGCGGCTGAAGCTGAGTGTGTACCCACTACTTCCCCTACGACCACTATGGAGCGTGGACCGTCTACTTCATGGACAACAACGGTGCAACAAGAAGATCAGGCGAGAGAAGCTGAAGTTAAGGGGGAGGTAGTCTCGAGGCGTGAGGCTCCCCGGCGGATTCAAGAAGTGCATCCCTTGTCGAAGATCATTGGGAACATCGACAAACGCACTACACGATCAAGGTCCAGGAATTCCTCTCATTTTGCTCATGCTGCTTTTGTTGCCACTTTTGAGCCCAAGGACATTGGACATGCTTTATCTGATGCAAACTGGGTCAATTCTATGCATGAGGAGTTGGAAAACTTTGAGAGGAACCAGGTGTGGGAGTTAGTTGAACCACTTCCAAATTGCCATCCCATAGGAACCAAGTGGGTTTGGAAGAACAAAGAGGGAGAGAATGGGATGGTTGTGAGGAACAAGTCCAGACTTGTTGCTCAGGGGTTTAGTCAGAAGGAGGGGATCGACTATGAGGAGACCTTTGCTCCTGTGGCCCGTCTTGAGGCAATTCGGATCCTTCTAGCCTTTGTCGTGGCTAAAGGGTTCAAGTTGTTTCAGATGGACGTGAAGAGTGCTTTTCTGAATGGGGTCATAGAGGAGGAGGTGTATGTGAAGCAGCCACCTGGGTTTGAGAGCGAGCTGTACCCACACAGGGTGTACAGGTTGAAAAGGGCTCTGTATGGGTTGAAACAGGCGCCCCGTGCTTGGTATGGGAGATTGAGAGGTTTTCTGTTGAGCAGAGGGTTTGTGATGGGTACCGTGGATAGAACTTTGTTTCTCCTCAAGCATGGAAATAACTTGCTGATTGTTCAGATATACGTGGATGATATTGTCTTTGGTGGCTCGTCACATAACCTTGTTGCCAAGTTTGCAGATGAGATGAGCAAGGAGTTCGAGATGAGCATGATGGGCGAGTTTCAGTATTTTCTCGGGCTGCAGATCAAGCAAGTGAAGGATGGAACGTTCGTGCACCAGACCAAGTACAGGAAAGACATGCTGAGGAAGTTCCAAATGCAAGATGTGAAACCGATGTCGACTCCCATGGGGAGTACGGCCACTTTGGATGCGGATGAGAACGGAGAACCAGTGGACCAGCGGGAGTACAGGAGCATGATCGGCTCCCTCCTCTACTTGACGGCGACGAGGCCGGACATACGTTCGGCCGTGTGTCCGTGCGCTCGTTTTCGTGCTTTGCCGAGGACATCACATCGACGGGCCGTCAAGAGGATTTTCGGTACCTGCGATCCGCCCCTGGTCTTGGCCTTTGGTATTCTTCCTCCTCGACTCTTTCTCTTCATGGTTTTTCCGATGCGGATTTTGCCGGTTGTCGAGTCGAGAGGAAGTCTACTTCGGTACTTGCCGGTTTCTTGGGTCTTCGTTGGTTTCATGGTCTTCCCGCAAGCGTCTAGTGTAGCTCGGTCTACCACCGAGGCGGAGTATGTTGCCGCCGCGAGTTCTTGTTCCCAGCTGTTGTAGATTTCATACACTTTGAGAGACTTTGGTGAGGAGTGCACCCAGATCCCACTTCTTTGTGATAGCACCAGTGCCATAAGCGTAGCCAAAAACCCAGTGCTTCACTCCAGAACCAAACACATAGAAGTGAGGTATCATTTCTTGAGGGACAATGTGGAGAAAGGAACCTGTTGTGTTGAGCCATGTTCCTACCCAAGATCAGCATGCAGACATTTTCACAAAGCCTCTCGACCAAGCTACATTTGTGCGCTTGCGGGGGGGAACTTGGGGTTTGTTGCCCTTTCTAGATGATTCTTGGGGGATTTCCTTTTTGTACCATATGTATCATACCATGTTTTACTTTGATGTATATACATGCTTTGCTTGATGTATAAACCATGGTAGGATAGCCATCTTGTCATATATCATGTTGCATTTGTATCATATTGCATTTTAGGATGATGAGCTTCTTTCATATGCCATATTTGAGTTTCTTTGGCTATTTGTGAGATTTTGGTCATATGTGTGGAGAAATGGTGATGTGAGGCTATGCTCTTGGAATATTTGAGATATATGTGTGGTGAGATAGCCCTTTTTGAAATAAATGCCAATCTTGACTAATTTGTGATGAAATATGCTCCACTCGTGTGTAGTTGTGTATCCATGTCACAGTTTGGTCTAAATGTGCTTTTCATGTTTAGATTGTGCTTGGATGCCTTGTTCTTGCATTTGGGCCAAAGGCCGAATATCATTGTGAATGTTTAGCCTATGTTGCATTCATGGGGGAGCATAAGCTTCTTTTTGCCGCAAAGGCACTTCATGTACCATGAAATGATTTAATCTTGAAAAGAAGGGTATCTTGCTTGAAAAATGCTCCATCCATCATGTCTATGCTTAAAATGTCTTATCTTTCACATATGGGTGCAAAACATGTTGCATGATGTTCACCAGTGGAGAAGTCTCCCCGAAGTGGACACATGGCTCATGAGCTTTGACATGACATGCTTTGCTTTATGGGTGTTTGCCATGATCTTTTGCTGAGAATTTGATATACTTGTATGATCTTTGAGTGGTATGCATGTTTGTGGCTCAAGTGTGACATGGATAGGCTTTTACATGTGAAGCGAGCCTTTTTTTTGGTAAAACTGCTTAAATCTGAAATTTTGCTTTGTCACATGCTTGTATTTTCATATATTACTTGTGGTGATGCTTTGACTATGCTATGATTCATATGTGTGGTCTTTGTCTCATTCTTAGCCTTTGACACTAGATTTGGCCTATTTGAGAAGCTCATGTAGATGTTTATATGCTTCGCTTTGCATTTCTGCATTTTCACCTTGATTCATACATTGTCAACAAGGGGGAGAAGAGGTGAGCTGAACGAAAATTCAGAAGAGGTGAGCTGAAATTTGGAAGTTTGCATCCACATGTTCACGGGGAGCTTGCATTTGTTCAGGGGGAGCTTTCTTGCTGTTTTCGGTGTGGAGTTTGTGCTTTGCTTGGCTTGTGACCTTTCTTCGCCTTTCTTCGGTTTTGGTCATGAGTTGAGCTTCTTTGTTTTTCTTTCTTCTTCCTTTTCCTTTTTCTCTGAATTTCATTTCGCGTTGTGTGTTGTCAATGCACTCATCAAGGGGGAGATTGAGGACCGGGAGCGTCCGGTGGTCGGTGGATGACCGCTCCTCGGTGAAGAGTGATTGACAACGGGTGTTTGACCGACTCTTGGCTTAGTGCGCCGGTGTAGACCGCGGCCTAGTTCGTGTTGTTGCAGGTGAAGAACGGGCGCGAAAGGTCTTCAGCCTTGAGGGGCCTCCGGGAGATGGAGAGACAAGTAGGCTCGGTTCGAGGGACCCGGTGGACAGCGGGACTGGGTGCGGGTCACATGGTGGCGACACAAGCAAGACAAAGTCATGGACAAGCGAGCCGGTGCACGGTGGCCATCAAGTCAAGCGGTTTGGCGGGAGGCCGGACCGAGCACGCGAGGTTTGGTGGTTTGCCCACAAAACAATCGGCGGACGGTTTCTTGGTTTGGGCCTCAAAACCAAGTCCGAGGGCCCAACACGACGGAGACGGGATCCGGGCGTGTCGGGAAGCTTCGAGGCGGAGGACACGCGGCGGGATCGCATGGCTTGCGTCGGGAGGACGCGGGGTGCGGCAAAGGCGTGGCCGTCCGATGGCAAGACCCACAAACATTACATAAATGCCCCTACGTGGGTTGTATCGCCAGTAGTTAAGTTAGGGGTAGTCGAGTCATTTACCACTCCGGCGGGACCTGATATATAAGCCATGAGTGTGTGTGGATGGCTCTCTCGCTCCGCGACTTAGGGTTTCATTTCCTCCCTCCTCTTTCTCATTTTCGTAGCTATTTTTCTTCCATTTTCTCTAGGCTAGCATGAGAGCTTCATGAGAGATTTGTTGAGAGGGATGGATGCTAGGGCGGCATGCTAGACCTTGTGAATCTTTCCCCGGTTTGTATAGAAGATTCGGGGTTGTGTTTTCGTGGCCTTTTTGTGCTTGTTTTCGTGCCTTTGTTCCCGGTTCGATTCCGCGGATTTGAGTGGGTTTCTCCTTGGATTTCTTTGAGGGATACATGGATAGATGTCTCGTGCATCTTTGTGATTGATCTTGTGGCCTCAAACGCCGGGAAACCACTTGGATTCGAAGTTTTTCGTTCGGTGCTCTAGTTTTTGGTGGTGCTCAAAGGATTCGCGATTCCCGGTGATTTAGGGAGTTAGGAGGCAAGATTTTTGGGCTATTGCATCCTTGTGTGACGCTTTTCAAGTCCCCAAAGCCTTGTCTCCATAGCTTCAACCATTTGGGAAATCCGATGATGATTTGGGGGAGTTGACTTTCGGGGTCGGGCGTTTTCTGCTCTGTCCGCACCTCGCGGACAGTCCGCGGGGTGCTAGCGGACGGTCCGCGCGGCTAGGGTTCGTCACGTGTTCGTCGTGTTCATACGCGTCCTTTCTTTCGATCCGGTTTGGCTTTTGGTTTTTGTTGTAGCAGGTTTGCGGACGGTCCGAGCTTGAGTAGCGGACGGTCCGTGGGTGGCGCGGACGGTCCGCCCGGCCTTGGCGGACGGTCCGTTTTTCTTGGGTCGCTTCTGGTGGTTCTTTGTGCTTTAACGGACAGTCCGCGGCGTAGAGCCGGACGGTCCGCGGTGTTGGAGCGGACGGTCCGCGAAAGCAGGCCGGTCGGTCCGCGAGGCCTGCGCGGACGGTCCGCCCCTCCCGGCCGGGACGGTCCGCCGCAGCTCGTGTGCTTTGTTTCTTGGTTCGATTCCTCCCTCCCTTTCTAGTGCTTCCGCGTGTGCTTCTAGGAATCGTTCCTAAGGCTAGAGGTTGACCCATAACCTCGTGGTCTTGGCGATTGGTGTGTGACTCGATCCATCGCTCGTGTGTGACCGGGGTTTGACTAGGGTATAGGCCGGGTTCTTTGGAAAGAATTTTTTCCGGCTCCTATTCACTCCCCCCTCTCTAGTTGCCATCTGATCCTTCACCAGTGCCGAGTCATTTGCTCCAAAGTGGGGTTAGCCCACTCCAAAGAATCTCTCCTATCAAAGCTACCTCCACGAACACCACCACGGTAACCACTACGAGGGAACCAACCCTCTCTACCTGGAGGAGCACCAAAACCACGAAAGGAAGACAGTGGGTCCTCCTCTCCACCTTAAAGCTACGACTCCTCCCATCCCCGTATTGAGCACGAGGGGGAGATGAGGACTAGGAGCGTCCCGGTGGTCGATGGATGACCGCTCCTCAGTGATGAGTGATTGACAACGGGTGTTGGACTGACTCTTGGCTCAATGCGCAGGGGTAGGCTGCGGTCTAGTTCGTGTTGTTGCAGGTGAAGAACGGGCGTGAAAGGTCTTCAGCCTTGAGGGGCCTCCAGGAGATGGAGAGACAAGTAGGCTCGGTTTGAGAGACCCGGTAGACGACGGGACTAGGTACGGGCCACATGGTGGCAAGATGAGCAAGACGAAGTCGTGGACGATCGAGCTGGTGCACGGTGGCGGTCGAGTCAAGAGGCTTGGCGGGAGGCCGGGCCGAGCACGCGGGGTTTGGTGGTTTGCCCACATAACCATCGAAGGACGGTTTCTTGGTTTGGGCCTCAAAACCAAGTCCGAAGGCCCAACACGACGGAGACGGGATCCAGGCATGTTGGGAAGCTTCGAAGCGGAGGACACGCGGCGGGATCACATGGCTTGCGTCGGGAGGACGCGGGGTGCGGCGAAGGCGTGGCCGTCCGATGGCAAGACCCACAAACATTACATAAATGCCCCTGCGTGGGTTGTATCGCCAGTAGTTGAGTTAGGGGTAGTTGAGTTAGGGTGGATGGCTCCCTCTCTCCTCGACCTACGGTTTCATTTCCCCCTTCCATTTCTCATTTTCCCGAGACATTTTCTTCTCCATTTCTTGTCGAGGCTAGCATGAGAGCTTCATGAGAGATTTCTTGAGAGGGATGGATGTTAGGGCGGCATGCTAGACCTTGTGAATCTTTCCTGGTTTGTATAGAAGATTCGGCGTTGTGATTTCCGTGGTCTTTTTCGTGCTTGTTTTTGGTGCCTTTGTTCTTGGTGTGATTCCGCGGATTTGAGTGGGTTTCTACCCGAATTTCTTTGAGGGAAACATGGATGGATGTCTTGTGCATCTTTGTGATTGATCTTGTGCCCTCAAACGCTGGGAAACCACTTCGATTCATGGATTTTCGGTCGAAGCTCTAGTTTTTGGTGGTGCACAAAGGATCCGCAATTCCCGGTGATTTAGGGAGTTAGGAGGCGAAATTTTTGGGGTATAGCATCCTTGTTTGACACATATCATGTTCCCAAACTCTTGTCTCTTCAGCTTCTACCATTTGGGAGATCTGGTGATGTGTTGGAGGAGTTGACCCGCGGGGTCGAGCTGTTTCTGCTTGTGTCCGTAAGGCGTGGACAGTCCGCGTGTGCCTGGCGGACCGTCCACGAGGTGCGTGTTCATCCCTGTTCTTCGTGTGTTCGTCGTGTTCTTGCTCGCCTTCGTTTTTGATCTGGTTTTGCTTTAGGTTTTTGTTGCAATCGGTTTGCGGACGGCCCGAGCTTCTGTAGCGGACGGTCTGGATCCGGTGCGAACGGTCCGCCTGGTCCTTGCGGACAGTCCGTTTTTTCCCGGTTCGTCTCTGGTTGTTCTGCTGGCTTTTACGGACTGTCCGCGGCTCCTGGCCGGACCGTCCGCGAGGCCCTTGCGGACTGTCCGTGTGGTCAGTGCGGACAGTCCGCCCCTCCTGGCCGGGCAGTCCGCCAGTGCCTGGCAGCTTTGTTCCTTGGTTCGATTCCTCCCTCCTTTCTTTCGTCCTTCCGCGTGTGCTTCAAGGAATCGTTCCTAAGACTTGAGGTTGATCCATAATCTCGTTATCTTGGCGATTGGTGTGTAATTCGATCCATCGCTCGTGTGTGACTGGGATTCGTTTAGGGTATAGGCCGGGTTCTTTGAGAAGAATTTTTACCGGCTCCTATTCACTCCCCCATCTCTAGTCGCTATCTAATCATTCAATTGGTATCAGAGCTTGGTGCCGGATTCGTGGTGACTTTGACAAGTCTTGAATCCTAAGATGGCATACGTTGAGCGGGGTGGTCCGCCGCACTTCGATGGGAAGGGTTACCACAAGTGGGCGGCCCGAATGGTGATCTTTCTTCGTGGCAAGTTGTTGGATTTCATTGTGCTTGACAAGACCTATGCTATTTCGGCAGAGATCCACACTCTTATGGTGACCGAGGCCGGTGATAAGGCCAAGTATGAGGCAAATGCAAAAGCCGTTGATCACTTGGTTCGAAGCTTGTGTGATCCTGAGTTTGAGCGTGTTCGCCATTTGAATCTTGCCTGGCAAATTTGGGAGAAGTTGTTAGTTGCTCACGGTGGTGATAACCATGTGAAGGCTCGCCTCTTTGTTTCTTACCAGATGCAATATGAGAACTTTACTCAACTTCTTGGTGAGGACATTGATGCGATGTTTCAGAGATTGTGAATAACATGAAGGCTAATGTTGAGGATTTCCCTTACACCGAGCATGATCAAGCTTTGAAGCTGTTACATATCTTGGACCAAAATGTTTGGGGTGCTAAGATTGAGGCCATCAAGGAGTCCGGGCAATACTTGACCATTGAGTTGGATGATCTCTTTTCTAAGCACAAGTCGTCTGATGTTGACAGGAAGTTGCAATCCAGGCATGAGGGCTCGACTGATCATAGTCTTGCTCTTGTGGGTGGATCAAAGGGCAAAGCCAACACTAACCCTTCCTGTCGACAGTTTTCCTTGTCTTCTCTCATGTCTATTCCAGATGATGAGTTCGATGTGCTGAGCGAGGAGGAACTGGCCTTGCTCTCAAGGAGGTTTGATCGACTACATGAGAACCGGAGGAATGCAAGGCGGAGCTTGGGGACATGCTACAAGTGTGGCAAGAGTGGACACTTTATCACCGAGTGCCCAGAAGCGGAGGAGAACAAGTACAAGATGAGCGAGTACAAGGCGCAACCGAGGCGTGAATACAAGTACTCCTCCAAGGGCACGCACTACAGCAAGTCCAAGAGCAAGGTTAAGGACAAGCGGCGATCGAGCAAGGGCGGCCACAAGAAGGACAAGGCAAGAGCCATGGTGGCCGGTGCAAGCGACGTCGACACAAGCTCAAGTGACGCGCATTCAAGCTCAAGCAGTGAGGATGAAGACGCCGGGAGGCGCAAGGGCAAGAAGAATGCAAGCCGGAACCTCAGTGGTTTGAGCTGTGTGGCACTTGGAGGCTTTTGTGGCATGGCCCATAGCTCAAGCAGCAAGAAGGACGAGAAGGAAGACACCGACTCCGACTCAGAGGATGAGGTAAACCGTGACCCCGACGCTTTGCTTGCTGAGATCACTAGGTTGAATGGCTTGATTGACAATTGTGATAGTGTGTTGAGGGATGCCAAGAAGATGAGGAACGATCTTAGGGCTCAACTTGAGAATGCTAGAGAGAAAGTAGGAGAGTTAGAGTCTAAATTGCTTGAATTGAAACTTGAGAATGACTCTTTGAAACTTACTCCTACCATTTCTGATGATGTTGAATGTCCTGAATGTGATGCATGGTTGAATGAAATCAAATTGCTTAATGAGAAGAATGCTTCCACTTCGGCTAAACTAGATGCTCTTAGGACTGAGTATGATGAGCTTAAGGCTAGACCCACTTTGCTTGGTGCTTGTAAAACATGTCCTACTATGCATGCTAAGCTTGTTGATGCTCGTTCTACCATTAGCACTTTGGAAGCTTCTTTGAAATCTCCTGTTGTCAATGCATGCACTAGTTGTGATGAAGTTACTTTGCGCAATCTTGAACTTACTTCCCATTTGGATGTCATCTATGTGGAGAATGATTATTTGAGGAAGGTGTTGGGTTGGTTGTCTGGCAGGAACCTCAATTGAAAATCATGATTGAGGAGTTCAAGAGAGCGGATGCTCGTGGTTTGGGTTTTGAGAAGTTGGGTGAGAAAGTGGGAGAAAACAGTGGGGAGAGTGTGTATGAGAAGTGTGTTGAGTCCACCCCCTGAGTTTGAGGTGATCGGAGACATCCAAGTCCCACTTCCAAAAGCACCTAAGAATTCTTTCACACCAAAGCCCAACCACCTTTGCAACAAGCTTGACACAACCCAAGATCCACCTAAGTTCCCACCTAAAGCAAATGACTTCCAGAAACCCGTGAAATTTGTGAGTGAGAAGGGTGTGAAGCCTAGAGAGAAGCTAGAGTCAAAACCAAAACCCATCCCCTTCAGGTGTGAGTATTGTACCAAGGAGAGGCATCTAGCAGAGTTTTGCTACAAGAGGAAGAGGGATGAGAGGCTTGCTAGGGAGCAAGCAAACCAGGACAGGTATTCCTGAGCCTAGAGTTCCACTTCCACGGGGTGTGGGAAGTGTGAAGAATGTTGGTAGAGTTGGAGCTCAGGGTGGTAGGTTCCCATAGAGAGGTGGTGGTGAGAGGTTTGATAGGAGAGATGATGGTGTGCGTGCTGGTGAGAGGTTTGGTCGGGCTCATGGTGGTTTTGCTGGGCGTCCCCCTACTCGTCCTCAATACGGGTCTAGCTTTGGGTTCCAGACGAACTACGGACCATGTTTTCCCCCTCGTGGTGCTCGTACTCCTTCCATGAGACATGGGAAATTTGGTGGCAAGGGAATGATGTTTGCTAACCCCTCTTTTGAGCAGATGGCTCGACACTAGTTCAACTTTCTTTGTGCTAACCCCAGTGTCGAGTCGTTGGCTCATTCTCGTTCTTGTTTCTGACGGCAGGCAGGAGGCTTGGAGAACATTTAGTTGATCGACTCCGGATGTTCACGACACATGACCGGAAACAAGAAGTGGTTCTCCAGCCTCACCCCAGTGAAGGAAAAGATGTACGTCACGTTTGGGGACAACGGACGAGGAAGGGTGATTTATGAGGGTGTAGTGCATCTGAGTGACAAGGTAACATTGAAGAGGGTTGCTCTTGTGAAGTCTTTGGGCTTCAATTTGCTTTCGGTTTTTCAGTTGCTTGATGAGGGCTTTGAGGTGCATTTCAAGTCTGGTGAGTCTCGTTTGCTGGATTCTCGAGGTGATCTTGTTAGTATGATCATCCCCGAGGGTCAGATTTTCAGGGCCGATTCTTCTCGTTCTTTGGGTCCTGCTCGTTGTTTGATGGCTGGTCCTTCTTGTGTTTTGTGGAAATGGCATAGGTAGTTGGGTCACTTGAGCTTTGATTTGGTTTCCCGCTTGAGTGGTCTTAATCTTGTCCAAGGATTGCCGAAGTTGAAGTTTGAGAAGGATTTGGTCTGTGCTCCGTGTAGGCATGGCAAGATGGTAGCCACTCCCCATCCACCCCTGACCGATGTCATGACCGAGCGTCCGACAGAGCTGTTGCATATGGACCTTGTTGGGCCAGCTCGAGTTCGCTCGGTGGGCGGGAAGTGGTATGTCCTTGTTGTGGTGGACGATTACTCTCACTATGCCTGGGTGTTTTTCTTGGACGACAAAAGTGAGACATTTGGTTTTGTTCGAGATCTGATCGTGAGGTTGAGGAACGAGAGGCATGGGAATGCCATTCGAGCTATCCGTAGTGATAATGGCTCAGAGTTCAAGAACTCTCGTTTTGATGCCTTCTGTTGTGATCTAGGTCTTGAGCATAAGTATTCGACCCTTTTATGCCCCCTCAAAATGGAGTCGTGGAAAGGAAAAATCGGACTCTTTGTGAGATGGCTAGGACGATGCTCGATGAGCACAGGACTCCTAGGAGGTATTGGGCTGAGGCGGTCAATACGGCTTGTCATGTCTCCAATAGGATTTTATTGCGAGCTTTCAAGAGGAAGACCTGTTATGAGCTTATGCATGGTCGGGCACCCAAGATGAGTCATTTCCGAGTCTTTGGCTGCAAGTTCTTTATTCTTAAGAAGGGAAAACTCGACAAGTTTGAGGCTAGGTCTAGTGATGGTATTTTCTTTGGATATGCTAACCATTCTAGAGCCTATAGAGTGCTTAATCTTGAGACTAACAAAATCATGGAGACTTGCGAGGTAACCTTCGACGAGACAATGCCATGTACCTCTCTTGGCTTTGAATGTGCAGGTGATGAGGAGATGGCTGAGGATCTCTTTGAAGAGGAGAAGGATGAAGCTGGAGATGATGATGGAGAGAACCATGCGCCTGAAGCCGAGTGTGTACCCACTACTTCCCCTACGACCACTACAGAGGGTGGACCATCTACTTCATGGACAACGACGGTGCGACAAGAGGACCAGGCGAAGGAAGCTGAAGTTGAGGGGGAGGTAGTCTCGAGGCGTGAGGCTCCCCGGCGGATTCAAGAAGTGCATCCCCTATCGAAGATCATTGGGGACATCGACGAACGTACCAAGCGGTCAAGGTCCAGAAATTCCTCTCATTTCGCTCATGCTGCATTTGTTGCCTCCTTTGAGCCCAAGGACATTGGACACGCTTTATCTGATGCAAACTGGGTCGATTCTATGCATGAGGAGTTGGAATATTTTGAGAGGAACCAGGTGTGGGAGTTAGTTGAACCACCTCCAAATTGCCATCCTATAGGAACCAAGTGGGTTTGGAAGAACAAAGAGGGTGTGAATGGGATGGTTGTGAGGAACAAGTCCAGACTTGTTGCTCAGGGATATAGTCAGAAGGAGGGGATCGACTATGAGGAGACCTTTGCTCCTGTGGCCCATCTTGAGGCAATTCAGATCCTTCTAGCCTTTGCTGTGGCTAAAGGGTTCAAGTTGTATCAGATGGATGTGAAGAGTGGTTTTATGAATGAAGTCATAGAGGAGGAGGTGTATGTGAAGCAGCCACCTGGGTACGAGAGTGAGAAGTACCCACACAGGGTGTACAGGTTGAAAAGGGCTCTGTATGGGTTGAAACAGGCGCCCCGGGCTTGGTATGGGAGATTGAGAGGTTTTCTGTTGAGCAGAGGGTTCATGATGGGTACCGTGGATAAAACCTTGTATCTCCTCAAGCATGGGAATGACTTGTTGGTTGTGCAGATATACGTGGATGATATTGTCTTTGGTGGCTCGTCACATAACCTTGTTGCCAAGTTTGCAGATGAGATGAGCAGGGAATTCGAGATGAGCATGATGGGTGAGCTGCAGTACTTTCTCGGGTTGCAGATCAAGCAAGTGAAGGACGGAACATTCGTGCATCAGACCAAGTACACGAAAGACATGCTGAAGATGTTCCAGATGCAAGACGTGAAGCCTATGTCGACACCCATGGGGAGTACGACTACTTTGGATGCAGACGAGGATGGAGAACCAGTGGACCAGCGAGAGTACCAGAGCATGATCGGCTCCCTCCTCTTCCTGACAGCAATGAGGCCAGACATACAGTTCAGTGTGTGTCTGTGCGCTCGTTTTCGGGCCTCGCCGAGGACATCACATCGACAGGCCGTCAAGAGGATTTTCAGTTACCTACAGTCTGCCCCTGGTCTTGGCCTTTGGTATTCGTCCTCCTCGACTCTTTCACTTCATGATTTTTCTGATGCGAATTTCGCTGGTTGCCGAGTCGAGAGGAAGTCTACTTCTGGTACTTGCCGCAAGCAGTCTAGTGTAGCTCAGTCTACCACCGAGGCGGAGTATGTTGCAGCCGCGAGTTGTTGTTCCTAGCTGTTATGGATCTCATACACTTTGAGAGACTTTGGTGAGGAGTGCACCCAGATCCCACTTCGTTGTGATAGCACCAGTGCCATAAGCGTAGCGAAAAACCCAGTACTTCATTCCAGAACCAAACACATCGAAGTGAGGTATCATTTCTTGAGAGACAATGTGGAGAAAGGGACCATTGTGTTGAGTCATGTCCCTACCCAAGATCAGCTTGCAGACATCTTTACAAAGCCTCTCGACCAAGCTACATTTGTGCGTTTGCGGGGGGAACTTGAAGTTTCTTGCCATTTCTAGTTGATTCTTGTGGGATTTATTTTTGTACCACATGTATCATACCATGTTTCCTTTGATGTATATACATGCTTTGCTTGATGTGTAAACCATGGTAGGATAGCCATCTTGTTACATATCATGTTGCATTTGTATCATATTGCATTTTAGGATGATGAGCTTTTTCCATATGCCTTATCTGAGTTTCTTTGGCTACTTGTGAGATATTGGTCATGTGTGCGGAGAAATGGCTATGTGAGGCTATGCTCTTGGAATATTTGAGATATATGTGTTCTGAGATAGCCTTTTTGAATCAAATGCTAATCTTGACTAAATTTGATGAAATGTGCTCCAAGTAGTGTATCCATGTCACTTTTTGGTCTAAATGTGCCTTTCATGTTTAGATTGTGCTTGGATGTCTCTTTCTTGCATTTGAGCCAAAGGCCGATATCATTGTGAATGTTTAGCCCATGTTGCATTCATGGAATAAGCTTCTTTTTGCTGCAAAGGCACTTCATGTACCATGAATTGAATTAATCTTGAAAAGAAGTGTGTATGCTTGAAAAATGCTCCATCCATCATGTTTATGCTTAAAATGTCTTATCTTTCACACATGAGTGCAAAACATGTTGCATGATGTTCACCAGTGGAGAAGTCTCCCCGAAGTGGACACATGGCTCATGAGCTTAAACATGACATGCTTTGCTTTATGGGTGTTTGCAATGATCTTTTGTTAAGAATTTGATATCCTTGTATGATCTTTGGATGATATGCATGTTTTTGGCTAGAATATGACATGGATAGGCCTTTAAATTTGAAGTGAGCCATCTTTTGATAAAACTGCTCAAATCTGAAAATTTGCTTTGTCACATGCCTATATTTCCATATATTACTTGTGGCAATGCTTCGACTATGTTATGATCCATATGTGTGCTCTTTGTCTCACTTCTAGCCTTTGACACTAGATTTGGCCTATTTGAGAAGCTCATGTAGATGTTTATATGCCTTGTCTTACATTCCTGCATTTTCACCTTGATTCGTACATTGTCAACAAGGGGGAGAAGAGGTGAGCTTAATGAAAAATTCAGAAAAATGCATCTAAAATTTGGAACTTTGCATCCACATGTTCAGGGGGAGCTTGCATTTGTTCAGGGGGAGTTTTCTTGCAGTTTTCAGTGTGGAATTTGTGCTTTGCTCGACTTGTGACCTTTCTTTGCTTTTCTTTGGTTTTGGTCATGAGTTGAGCTTCCTTATTTTTCTTTCTTTTTACTTTCTTTCTCTGAATTTCATTTCGCGTTGTGTGTTGTCAATGCACTCATCAAGGGGGAGATTGAGGACCAGGAGCGTCCCGGTGGTCGATGGATGACCGCTCCTCAGTGATGAGTGATTGACAACGGGTGTTGGAGCGACTCTTGGCTCGGTGCGCGGGTGTAGGTCGCGGCCTAGTTCGTGTTGTTGTAGGTGAAGAACGGGCGCGAAGGGTCTTCAGCCTTGAGGGGCCTCCGGGAGATGGAGAGACAAGTAGGCTCGATTCGAGGGACCCGGTGGACGACGGGACTAGGTGCGGGCCACATGGTGGCGAGATGAGCAAAGACGAAGTCGTGGACCATAGCCGGAGCACGGTGGCGGTCGAGTCAAGAGGCTTGGCGGGAGGCCGGGCCGAGCACGCGGGGTTTGTTGGTTTGCCCACAAAACCATCAGAGGACGGTTTCTTGGTTTGGGCCTCAAAACCAAGTCCGAAGGCCCAACACGATGGAGACGGGATCCGGGTGTGTCGGGAAGCTTCGAAGCGGAGGACACGCGGCGGGATCGCATGGCTTGCATCGTGAGGACGCGGGCTGCGGCGAAGGCGTGGCCGTCCGATGGCAAGACCCACAAACATTACATAAATGACCCTGCATGGGTTGTATCACCAGAAGTTGAGTTAGGGGTAGTCGAGTCATTTACCACACCGGCGGGACCCGATATATAAGCCATGAGTGTGGGTGGATGGCTCCCTCTCTCCGCGACGTACGGTTTCATTTCCCCCTTCCATTTCTTATTTTCCCGAGACATTTTCTTCTTCATTTCTTGTCTAGGTTAGCATGAGAGCATCATTAGAGATTTGTTGAGAGGGATGGATGTTAGGGCGGCATGCTAGACCTTGTGAATCTTTCCTGGTTTGTATAGAAGATTCGGCGTTGTGATTTCCGTGGTCTTTTTCGTGCTTGTTTTTGGTGCTTTTGTTCTTGGTGTGATTCCGCGGATTTGAGTGGGTTTCATCTCGGATTTCTTTGAGGGAAACATGGATGGATTTCTTGTGCATCTTTGTGATTGATCTTGTACCCTCAAACGCCGGGAAACCACTTCGATTCAAGGATTTTCGGTCGGAGCTCTAGTTTTTGGTGGTGCACAAAGGATCCGCGGTTCCCGGTGATTTAGGGAGTTAGGAGGCGAAATTTTTGGGATATAGCATCCTTATTTGACGCATATCATGTCCCCAAACTCTGGTCTCTTTAGCTTCTACCGTTTGGGAGATCCGGTGATGTGTTGGAGGAGTTGACCCGCGGGGTCGAGCTGTTTCTGCTTTTGTCCGTAAGGCGCGGACAGTTCGCGTGTGCCTGGCGGACCGTCCGCGAGGTGCGTGTTCAGCCCTGTTCTTCATGTGTTTGTCGTGTTCTTGCTCGCCTTCGTTTTGGATCCAGTTTTGCTTGAGGTTTTTGTAGCAATCGGTTTGCGGACGGTCCGAGCTTCTGTAGCGGACGATCCGGATCCGGTGCGGATGGTCCGCCTGGTCCTTGCAGACAATCCATTTTTACCTGGTTTGTCTCTGGTGGTTCTGTTGGCTTTTACGGACTGTCCGCGGCTCCTGGCCGGACCGTCCGCGTGGCCCTTGCGGACTGTCCGTGGCACCTGGTCGGACTGTCCGCGTGGTCAGTGCGGACAGTCCGCCCCTCCTGGCCGGACGGTCCCGCCGGTGCACGCGCGCTTTGTTCCTTGGTTCAATTCCTCCCTCCTTTCTTTCGTGCTTTCGCGTGTGCTTCAAGGAATCGTTCCTAAGACTTGAGGTTGATCCATAACCTCGTTATCTTGGAAATTGGTGTGTAATTCGATCCATCGCTCGTGTGTGACCGGGATTTGTTTAGGGTATAGGCCGGGTTCTTTGAGAAGAATTTTTACCGGCTCCTACTCACTCCCCCCCTCTCTAGTCACCATCCGATCCTTCAGGAGAACGCCTAGCAAATTCACCACCTGCAAACTCTCCAGACCAACCACCAGAACCACGACCTCCTGCAACAAACCGAGAATCCTCACGACCACAAAACCAAGCTGGCCTGCTGCTGTCTCCAAGCCGGTCTGACCGGTTTCACTCCTCCAGTAACACCTCCTGCAACCTTTCACTCTCCCCAAGCCGGAACTGTTCTCACACTTGCCTGGGCATCTGCACATGAGGCTCAAGTACACCATTTGTAGTATGGTACTTGTCATTGTTATCCCACTCCTTCGCCATTCTCTCCTCACGCTTCCTCTTATAGTAAAACTCACTCTTGTGACTGTCTCTCCCACAATAGTCACAATGGAACTTCACAACCTTAGGCTTGGGCTTGGGATGGGGCTGCTCACTTGGTTTCTCTCCACTCGGCTTCTCCACCGGTTCTCCTCACTAGGCTTCTCACTCTCTTTCCCAAAGAACACTTTCCCCAAAGTGCTTATGAATTTGATAGGCTTTTGGAAATCATTTGTGGAGTGAGGGAATATGGGTGGATCTGGATTTGTGTCGAGTTTATTTAGCAGTGCGTTGGGTTTAGGAACATAGGCATTCTTGTGGTAGGTTTTTGGTGGAGCAAGGATATCACCAATCTTTTCTTCTCCGTCACCACTAGACTCCCCAATCTTCTCCGACCCAAACCCACGCCCATCTTAGTGCTTATAGGTCTCCATCATCATTCTCAGCTGGGGTTCATGCCTTGACAACCAACCCATCATTTTTCTCAACTCATCATTCTCATCCTGCAAACGATCAACATAATGTGCAAGTTCCAGATTCTTCAAGGCATGCAATTCACTGGTATAGTAAGAAGTAGAAATCGGTTCTTTCAGTTTAGCCTCAAGAGAAACAATGTAGGCATGCATGTTGCTGGCACCTTTTCTCATCCTGCAAACGATCAACATAATGTGCAAGTTCCAGATTCTTCAAGGCATGCAATTCATAGGTATAGTAAGAAGTAGGAATCGGTTCTTTCAGTTTAGCCTCAAGAGAATGTAGGCATGCATGTTGATGGCACCTTTTAGGGGCCAACAACACGCAAAGGCAGCTGTCGTGGCACCTCTGCGTCGACACCGGTCAGACCGGTGAGATAGACCGGTCAGACCGGTCGTCGGGAGATTCCGGCGGTAGACCTTCGAACATCGCCCGGGCAGGATCCTGTCACGGAGACACACGTAGGGTTGCTTTAGGGTTAGCAAGGCCACCTAGAACACCTTCAAATGTCACGGAGACAAAGGAAGAACAGCAAGTAGTAGATTGGAAAAGTTGGGAAGAGGTAAAAGTAAATACGAGACAAATAAAGGTAAATAAATTTAATCGATTGGATGATAAACCTCAATTGGTCGTGACCCTTTATATTTATAGGGTGGGGAGGTCTTGCACCATAAGGAAATCCTTTTACGAGCCTAATCTATCAGGACTCCTTAATATGGCTCGGAATCAGGGAGGCACCGGTCTGACCGGTGAGGAGCACCGGTCAGACTGGTGCCTCCAGCGTGTAGATCTTGGAGATGTCATATCGCCCTCATCCGAACTCTGATTTGGACGTTCCACATATGGATTTTGATCTACTTGTCGAGACCTATCCAATGGTGAAGTCAAAATAGGATTTCGTGGACTTTAACCACACCGGTCTGACCGGTGGGCCCCACCGGTCAGACCGGTAGACCTGCCAATTTTGGGTGCGAACATATGCCCCCCTGTTTTTGGCAAAGGATACGTGCAAAAAATATCTTTCTAAACTAAAAAACACTTATAATGATGTTTAATAAAACAATGGCCGTACGCATATTTTACTCAAGTCGAGGATGACGCCTTTTTCAGTCTCCACTCCTTCCGGGTCCGTTTTGACTTGGCTGGCTTCTCTTCAATCTGCTGTTCCATTGCTCCTCGCTTGCGTAGTCTTTGCAACCTCCTTTTTTGAGTGTGGGACAAGCCTGAGGGACACCACCTCGGCTGCATCTCCTTAGCATTTTGCTTGTTGCTATTCTCACCGTGCTTATTTGTAGTACACACATTATTTTTGACCAGATTGCTATTGCAAACAATCGGTCTTTGTAATGCATTATAATTTGAGTATGCAATAGGATATTGAATCATATATGAATTCATGTACATACTACTATAATCAGCAGGTTAATAATAGCAAGGATAAAACCAAGATGATGGCATAACAGATCCAACAAAACAATATTGTGAAAAGTTACCTTGTTGGTGATGAATACCTTTATGTCTTGGTGGTGCTTTTACGCTATTAGCACCGATTGGCTGATTACTTTGATCCTTAGTAGCTCCTTCCCTCATATATTTGGCCAGGAGTTCATTAAAACACAGCCTTGCTTTTTTCTTGAGCTTGGAGCATCTTGAACCTTTCTGAAGGCACCGGTCATACCGGCCTGAGGCACCGGTCAAACCGGTCTGGGCACCGGTCAGACCGGTCGACGCAGTACCGGTCGTCTTGATCTTGTCTTGCCCCCAAGCGTTGAAGTCGTTGAAACCTTGGGGATCACCTCCAGAGGTTGCCTCTCGTCGTGTCTTTGCTTTCCAATGATCACATTCTTTCCTTTAGCGTTTTTTGGCTTGATCCGGCCGAATAAGCACCTTAGGATTTGACAACTCAAGAGTATTGACAAAGGTATTATTAGGGAAAGGATTTTCGTCGACTTGCATCTCATGGAATTTCAAACGACCTTCATTAATGGTCGATTGTATTTGCCGATGAAAAGTATTGCAATCATTAGTAGCATGAGAAAAAGAATTATGAAATCTACAATATGCATATCTTTTTAGTTGATCAATAGGTGGTATAGTGTGAGACATCTTAATTTTACCAGACTTAAATAACTCATCAAATATTTTATCACACTTAGCCACGTCAAAAGTAAATTTCATCTCATCCCGACTCTTATGAGCCGGCTTAAGAGAAGTACAAGTGTTTGCTTTATCATTAGGTAACCAAGTAAATTCAGCAGCACACACTTCTTTTACTCTCATCGTCCGACGATTCGTAATCTAGCAAATGCATGTTAGGACGATTAGATTTAAGCCGAGTATCTTTGCTTCGGCCTTCATGAGCTAAAGCTCTTACTAGGACTTGGGCAGCATCAAAAAATCCATGACCCTCTAATTTCTCTCTAATATGGGATCATAAACCATTAAAAGCTAATTCAGCTAGATCCCTTTCGGAGATAACAAGATTATAACAACGGTTTTTGGTTTCTCTAGACCTTCTAATATAGCTAGTAACAGGTTCATCATGCTTTTGCCTAACCGATGTTAAATAGCTCAACCTTAACTCATTATCTCCGCTATAAAAGTGGTCATGAAATTTTTGTTCTAATTGTTCCCAAGTATGAATAGAGTTAACAGGTAGTGAAGCAAACCATGAAAAAGCATTGCCAGTTAAAGATAAAGAAAATAAACGCACTCTTATTTCCTTTGTGGCACTAGCTTCTCCTAGTTGAGCAAGATATTGACTAACATGCTCCCACGTAGTTTTGCTATCATCCCCATTAAACTTCACAAATTCAAGATAATGCCAACCAGTGCTATAGGGAACCGAATCAAAACTAGAAGGATATGGATTTTGATATGAAAGATTTTTACTTTTCACTTCTATCCCATAGTCATCTTTCATTTGTTTAGCAAGATTAGCATTAAACCTATTGATGACTTCCTGGATAGTGGTTGGCATTGGCGTAGTGGAAGCATTCGATTGCATCATATTTGGCTGTCTGTACGAGCCAGAAGTATGGTGTTGCAAATGACTATTAACTTGGGGATTAGGTGCGTAACCATACCCAATGCCTGTCACAAACGGAACCATAATTGGAACACCTTGAGCTACTGAAGTATTCCCACCAGATCGACCATAAGCAGCCTCAATGGGAGGAATTGTAACTATAGGTTCCGGAGACGAAGGAAAAGTCACCATGGCGTCGGCACCGGTCTGACCGGTCGGACCCATCGGTCTAACCGGTCTGTTCTGACCAAATGGCGGTGGTGGTGTTTGTCCCGCAAAATAATTCAACAGCATACCATACTGAGGATTAATTGTTTGTGCAGCCGATGAATTAATAGATGGGGTCTGAGGTGCCACAGTTTTAGAACCAGATGCAACATTATCATCACCCTCTACTCGTTTACCTAGACTCTTATCTACCATGTTTTGTATATTTGCAATCATAGACAAGCGAAAGCTATCCATCACAGTAGTAAGATCAATGACGGTAACAAAAGAGGATGGAGACGATGATGTGCTCACATTGAGTGGTACCTCGGGCAGTGGAGTGTCGAAGGTGATGTCCTTGATCTTCTTCACCTTGCCTTCGGGATTCTCCTTGAAGTGTGACAAGTAGTGAAGTCGATCCTCTTTAGCCTTCTGCTTCATGAGCTTTTCTACTTCTTGGCGATCTCGTTCGGCCTTTTGCTTCAGGAAGTCCTCCATAGCTTGACGATCTTCAGGTGAGAGCTCTTCATCTGTGAAGTCGATGATGTTGCCTTTGTTTATCTCACACTGAGACATGTCGTTGGAGTTGGATAGATCGGTTAAGATAGCTAGATCTTCGCGTCCCCAGCGGAGTCGCCAATTTGTTGGCACCTTTTCGGGACCAACAACACACAGAGGCAGCTGTCACGGCGCCTCTGCGTCGACATCGATCAGACCGGTGAGATAGACCGGTCAAACCAGTCGCCGGGAGATTCTGGCGGTAGACCTAAGAACGTCACCCAGGCAGGATCTCGTCAGGGAGACGCACGTAGGGTTGCTCTAGGGTCCGCAAGGCCACCTAGAATGCCTTCAAACATCGAGGAGACGAAGGAAGAACAGCAAGCAGTAGATTGGAAAAGTTGGGAAGAGGTAAAAGTAAATAGGAGACAAATAAAAGTAAATATTCTCGGGGCAGTCGGCGACGAAGTGTCCCGGCTTGCCGCACTGGAAGTAAGTCCTCGTGTTCCTCCTCATGTTCACCCGGTTCTCGTGCATCCTCTCGAATCGCCTGGTAAGCAACACCAGCTCGTCCTCTCCAAGCACGTCGAACTCCTCATCTGGCATAGTCATGAAAGAGGACAAGGAGAACATCCTGGTGGATGGGTTAGAGTTAGACTTTCCTGAGCCACCGATGAGTGTGAGACTATGAGAGTTAGTCGGACCCTCAATCTTTGCTATCATGCCCCTATCCACCTCAACTGACTTGAGCTTTGAGAACAGCTCGTTCATGGTCAGAGTGTCATACTTCTCCGACTCTACAATGGCCTCAAACTTTCTACCCCAAACTGTATGATCCAACGAGTGTAACAGCTCGACAGCTCTATCATGATCATCGTACGGGAGTACGTCCACATTGGCCCTCATGTTGTTCACCGCCACCGTAAACCTCTGAAACAAGGCATCGATGGACTCACCCGGGAGATGAGTGAAGTTCTCGTACTCTCTCCGGTAAGTCGCATACATCCGAGCTTGAACTTGGGCATTTCCAACATGATCTTCCTTCAACACCATCCAAATTTTATAAGCCAAGTTCTCTATGTGCACCCAATCAAATTCAGGTTGACATAGAGCACGAAACAAGTAGTCGATCGTCTTGTTGTTGGCGTCGAACATGTCCCTCGATCCTGGAGCGAGGAAGTTCACCGGCTGGACATAGCCTGTGTCCACCGTGACATCCCAAAGGATCTCACCCTTTCCACAGAGGAACGCTGCCATCCATTTACTCCACATCTAGTAGTTCTTTCCATCGAAGTGTGGAGGACCCGAACCCCGTTCCTAGTACGACATCCTTGGATCTTATACTGGTTAGAGTCAATCAAGACCCGCAACCAGCTCTGATACCACATGAAGGACCGAAGCCCCGAACCAGAGAGGGGGGAGTGAATGGGAGCCGATATAAATTTTGTTTAAGAATTCGGCGAATGAACTCGATTTCACTCGTGCACCTCCACAAGCTTCTCTTGCCAAGTCCACACAGCCACTGGAGTGCTACTAGACCTAGGAGCAAGACCCAACCAACAACCACTAAACACACACAATGGAAACACACACGACACGGCTACTGACAGCCCAAACCAGTCAGGTCGGTTTCTGCAACCGGTCAGACCGCTTCTGTTGGACTTAGCCTCACACAGGCAAAGGAAACTCCCTGAAAAACCCTTCTGAGAGAAAACCTGCCTCAAGAACCTCTCCTCATCTGAACAAGAACAGCCATAGCACAACAGAGACTTTCTTGCTCAAAAACTCTTCATGACAGCCCACAGGGCTAAACCGGTTAGACCGATTTAGAAAACCTGTCAGACTGGTTATGGCCTGGACAGTCGGGAAGAACACAGCCCGCTGGAAAAACTCAAAACTCCAATCGATCGATCTCCCGATTTGTTCCAGGGATCAAAGTGAGACTTTGGGGATAGTTTGGGTACCTCGTGGGCTACCTTTTGCTATAAGCTCGGTCCCCAAAACCCACACTATCAAGAGGAATCGGAAGTCAACCCTCAAGAACACATTCCCATGGAAACCACCGAAATCACCCAAATCGAAGCCGTTTCAGAGGGTTTGTTGGATCAAGATCACCAAGCAAAGAGGCACAAGGTCCTCATATGTGACATCCAAGAAGAATCCCTCAGAGAAACACCCCCAAAACTTCCCCACAGAAAAACCAAGAAAAGGCTCCGAAAATCACCAAATGGTAAATCGGGAGGAACACAATCAAGCCTTGAGGCACCACGCCAAATGATCTATACATACCATGAAAGGTTCATACAAGGTCTAGCTTCCGCCCGATCATCCTTCCATCTCATAAGATCTCACCATGAAGCTCTCAAGCTAGTCCTATATATATCCTAAGGAAATAGGAAGAGAAAATAGGAAAACCAAATGAGCTAGGGTTCCAAGACATGGCTGCCATCCTCTCATCCCTTGGGTTATATGGAGGCAAGCCGAAAGAGTAAAATACCCCTAAAGCCTAAACTAGGATACACGCCCGCCAAGGGCACTTTGGGAATTTGTCTTTGTAGCACCATTGGACGGAGGCCCGGCGACCGCACTTCGCGTAGCCTCGACGCAAGCCTTGCGATCCCGACGCGTGTCCTCCGCCTCGAAGCTTCCGGCGCCCTGTGACCCCAAACCGGTCAAACTGGTTCTCCAAACCGATCAGGCTGGTTTTGGCCTGACAGCCACACTTGGTCTTCGGCCTCGGCTTTGTGGCTCAGCCGAGTAACCCGATGGTTTTCTGGTGAAGCACCGCAAACCCCGCGAACTTTATGTAGCCTCCGCCAATCACCACTCATGACTTGGCTCCCACGAAGTCCCGACTCGACCTTGGTTTTGTGGCTCAACAAAGGAACCGTCCTCGACTTCATCTTGCCGTTCTTGCCACCATGCGGTCCACACTTGACCCCGCTGGCCACCGGGTCCCTCGAACCAAGCCTACTTGTCTTCTCTACACCTGGAGGCCTCACCGGCAACGACCTTTCGCACTTGTTCTTCACCTGCACCAACATCAGTCAAGCTGCAACCTGCACCTGCAATACTTAGTCAAGAATCAATCCACACAATGTTGTTAATCACTCATCACACCAAGAAGCGACCATCCACCGGTCCTCGAACCACACATGGTCCTCAGCACGGCCACACCTAGTGGTACAGCCGGCCCTACCTTGCCCCTTTATACAGGTTCAACCGAGTGAAGTCCTGCGAACCAATCCTCAAAAGGCCAAACTCGTCACGATCGTGTTGGATCAAGCAGACACACCAAAAAAGAGATGCACCAGGGCTAGGAGGTAGGGCGGCCGAACCACTAGGGCCAGCCGCACCTGCCCAACTTGCCCAGACGTGCCGCCTAGCCTCGGCCACTCAAGGAAACACAGTTGCGAACGATCCTGATCGAAGGAATAAGGTCGGTTTGATCTAGAGGTTGAGATTAGCCACACTTGGATTGATGGACCCACACTTAACGCCGCAACCGCCATCAAGGAGTGATCCTAGACGACACTCCACACCGTCGGTTCATCACACGGTGATTTGGGAGGAGCGCCCACACCTATAGGACCGGCCGCACCTATTAACTGGCGTGCCGGACGACCCAAGTATCCGACCTAGAACCGCCTGAGAAGTAGTGATCAGGATCATTCAAGTCCATAGGCAGTGGATCACAGGGCCGGCTGCACCTAAAGTTACGGCCGCACCTGCTTGCTCGGCACTGCAGCTCCCTCTCGCCTACAAATACCCCCTCCTGCAGACACCGACCTACTGGGGCTATAAATTGAGCCAGACACCTCGGGGAAGAACACAAGTGATTAGAAGCAAGTGGCGGAGCCATCTAGAAGTTAGCATTAAGAGAGTAGGGAAAGAGAGCTGAGCGTTGGAGTAGAAGACGGAGTCGGTCTTCCTCTTGTACCTTGGCGGGTGCGGTACTACTTTGGTCGTCCACACCTAGGATACTTTGTAGGTTCAGATTCGTGAGTAACTAAGTCTCAAGTCATTTCATCATTCGCTCTTATAATCCTCGATTGTGGTTTAAGTAGTTTTCTACTTATCGTTGTTGCTTTGCTCTTGCGTGGGGTAAAGCAGTGCTTGGTTAGTGTATACACGATGTCTAGGCTTTCCGGTACCTTGGGATGCTTCCCGGTTCAACAAAATAGTTGTGGTACCTTAGAGAGGTAACAGCTCCAGACAGGCTCTGTAGTCCACCACGTTAGTTCCGGTTAGTAGGAGTTACGACATCAGAAGTTGTGCCTTGATTCTATCCATGACCCTCACGAGTCCCAAACTTCATTAGCTATCCCCTCTCTACTCGAATTTTACCCTTGCCTTTCTATCCTTCGTCGCCATACCCCCGGGACAAATTAGTTCAGGTTCTCCACACTTCTTGTTCCCCGAGCAAATTGATACCTTCGAATACTTTCAGGTGAAAGCTACAGCGGTACCTGTGCACTTGCGGATTTATCTGTGATTGTGTAGTGTACCAACAGGCTTTCTAGTGCTGTTGCGAATCTAGTAATGACATAGGAAACACCAACCATCATTCTAATGCCATTGCCGGGGAACGGTAGATGTTTTGGTTCCGAACCCAGTTCGTCCGTGTATCACCCCATTTATCTCATTGTTTCAAATCCAACCCTTTTTGATTTTTCGAATCCAAAGGGTGATTTATTGGAGCCTCCATCATCATCACATCCCATCAAAACACGTGGTTATGAGCTTTGCCCTGCTCTTATAGCCTTGGTCCGGGAGAATTCGTTCGCCAGAACGAAAGAGGAGAGCCCATACATTGATTTGCGAGGTTTCGAGCAAATTTGCTCGATAATCGTATTTGAGGGAATGACCCGACAAACCCTCAAATGGAAGCTCTTTCTGTTTTTATTAACGCGAGAAACAAAGAAATGGCACTCTTCCTCAGTTGGAAGCATGGAGCGAAGTTGGGAAAAGCTAAGAGAAAAGTTTTGTCTGGCCTTCTTCCCTATGTCTCGAGTAGTGACCCTACGGCTAGAAATCCTCTTTTTCAAACAACTAGACAGGGAGTCACTAGGGACTTCTTGGGCACGATTCACCAATTCTTTGGCCTCTGGACTCGACATTGGGATCTCAGAACCTATTCTTCTACAACATTTTAGAATGGGCCTCGATGTCGAGTCAGCCAAATTTTTGGATATTTCATCTGGAGGCTTGTTCTCTCATTTGACTCCTAGTGAAGGGAAGGTGATTCTATGAAAAATCCTAGAAAACACTCCCTACACAAGAATTTTTGATGAATTCCCAAACGAAGAAGAAGAACCCAAGCCCGACGCTGTCTCGGAACAAAAACCCATACAGGAGAAACCCACTAGCATCTTTTTGCATGAAGAACCACTCCTCTATCCCCGTGTATACCCAGCTGATTTCTCGTATGACTTCAACGAGGAATCAACAAACTCCAATTCACCCTCTGAATCGGACTTCATAGAGGAGCCTATCCTAGAAAACTTCATATTCACAGACACCCATCCTCCTCTTACCAAAACTTGGTTCACAGGGGAACCGTTCCAACCTTATCGAGAGTTTGATCACCCCTCATGTGACTTCGTTTATGAATACTATGATGAGTTATTTGATAATCATTAGACGGAGAAATCCTTCCCGAGAAGGGAAAGAGACTCAACATACGAGAGAGAATTGGTCAACTTACCCAACCCAGAGGAGGTAGAAAGATGGAGAGAAAGGTTGGAATATGTCTCCGCAATCAGTAGCCAGGAGTGGTTGAGAGAAACAGAAGTCATGGATCAAGTAATCCAGCTATACCCCAAGCTAAAGTTACTCTCGTGCCAAGTAGGAAACCTCCCTTACTAGGATGTGTTCTAGGACCCTAGGGTCGGTATCAATATAATTCCTAAATCCTTAGTATTAGAGGCCTTTCACTACAAGGTTTTCCCCCTATTGCAACAAATCCCTTAGGCAACACCACTATTTCGGTTGCAATAGGGGGGTACTATTGCACCGAAACGGTGATTTGGTTGCAATTTGTGTGTCTATTGCAACACAAAATTTGAGTTGCATTATTTATTTGTTCGGTTGCAACATGTTGACGCTAATGCACCCTTTTTTAGGATTTCCGTTGCATTTGGTTGGAAATAATGCCACCCCAATTTTGTGTTGCATTAGCATTCCTTGCGTTGCAACAGAAAGTTGCTATAGCCACCATACTAGGGATGGTTGCGTTTGAACAAGTATGTCGCAACGTAGAATTTTGGTTGCAAATATATCTTTGCGATGTTGCAACAAGTTGGCGCTAATGCACCCATTATTCAAAATTGTGTTGCATTTGGTAGGAAATATTGCTACCCTATTTCTGCGTTGCACTAGAAATTCGGGTGTTGCAATATAAACTTGCTATGGCTACCATACTAGGGTTGGTTGCGTTTGAACGGCCTTACGCAACGTCTTATTTGGGTTGCAAATATCTCTTTGCGTTGTTGCAAAACAAGGAAGGCTATTGCTTTGTTTCTAGCCTCAAGGAGGAATATTGTGTACGTATTGCCACAAAATTTGTTTTGATGAAAAAAATCTGCTATGGGGTTGTAGCGAAATTTAAAATGCGATTTAATAAATAAATTATATTATGAAAAATCTGAATTTTAACAATATGGTATAGACTATATGTACCATGAAAAAAAGAGAGGATTTGTTTAGATGAAAAAATTGTGTGCTATGGGGATGTGGGCTAAGCCAGACCACAATAGGCTCAACCGGCGAGCGTAAAGCCCAGCGAGCGGGAGCCCGAGTGGACCGGCCAGCCCATTAAGCCCCATAGCGCAAGTAGCAAGCATTAGTTGATGATGGTAATATGGAGTTCGAAAACGCAGGCACGCCTCTCCTTTTAAGCTGGGATACCCCCTTCTCAGTTTACGGGGTGGCACTAAAGGTACTGGAGACTAGGATGTGAAAATGTGAAATGGGCCGATGAGAGTAATAAAAACAAGGATATGCCGGCCCAAATCGTCTATAACTTTCAGCTCCCCCACCCCCAATACACTTTTGCTCCCAACCATCCCCCTTGTCGGCTCCGACCGTCGCGTCCACATCGAGATGCCCCGCATCGCGGTTTCCCCTGCGACAAGCGGCGGCGGCGGCCGGAGTGGCCGCATCGAGCCTTCCCGGACCGGTGGCGGGCGCGGACGGAGGGGGCCGCGGCGCCGTAACACAACCGAGCGGCCGCCACGGCGGGCGGGGCCGCATCGAGGGGATCCCGGAGAGCGGCGGCGGCGGGACGGCGGGGCCGCACCGAGGGTTTTCGGGGCGAGCGGTGGCGGCGTACGGAGGTGCCACTACTCCACCACGCGAGAAGCTCGATGCACGCGGGCGGTTCAAGTGTTCCACACCACCTACCTCGTCGTCCTCCGGTATGGTCGGCGGCACCCCAACTCGTCGTCCTGCGGTACGGACGACACCGCCACCTCGTCGTCGTCGTCGACGGCCCACATCGCCAAGTCGATCCATCCGGTAAGGGTAAGCGAGGCCCTAGTCGGATGCAAGCGTTCCGAGAAGAGAAGTGAGGTACACCGCCCTACCCTCTTTGATTTTCCGGGAATCGTGTGACTCCTTTTGCAATTAGAAAAATGTTAGTAGTTCATAGTAATCAAAATTTCATACTAGATAATGATAATTGTGTTTTTGTGCGGATCCATCTCACCCCATACTAGATAATGATAATGATAATTGGCTTGATTTCTTGCCATCTTATGCTGTGAATCTGACCTGTGTACATTTGATCGCAATCCTGAAAACAAAGCCAGCCAAATGAACGCAGGCTGTCCCATTTAGTAGGTTAGGCCTTTTCTGGCAGGTAGTCGGGGGATCACGGGTAAATTGGTATACATTATGAGTCAAGAGATTGAATAGGCTGTTTAAAAGGCGAAAAACAGCAAATTGTTTTGTTTGCTCGGACTAGTGAACAACGCTAATCGGGTGAGGATCATCATTCCGGACTCGGATGATGAGCAGGACAATAGCAAGAAACCGTCTCCATCGAAAGCTTCGGGATCATCGAAAAGAAAGGTGCATTTTTTGACTATTTTGCTTGCATTGGCCACTTTGTTGTAACACATTTCATGTTAGTAACTTGTGTTTGTTGTCCGCCACGACAAATGCCCTTGCGCCAAATGGTTCAACGGTGAAGGAGCGCTATGATGATTTGCGGGAGCGATTGAGAACCTAAGCGTCGACATTCTTTGGAACGCAGGAAGACATGGAGATGACCCTGAAGGAATTCATGGAGACCGTTGCGACAAGTTAGAAGTGATGGGGAAGAAGATCCGCAAGCTTCGGGATAAAGTCAATCGCAAGTAGTAGTAATCTAGCTTAGTACATAACATAACCGGGTCCTAGGTGAATGTTATGCGTATCTTGGTGAATGGTCTAAGAATGGATGTGTATGTGGCAACATCTAAGTAATAACTTTGAACCTTTATATATGCATCTTCGTATGTCTATGTGTTTGGATCTGGATGAGCCCTTGCAAAATATTTGAACTCATGAGTGACACAAATTGAAATCTGTTGGGTCTGTCATGCATATTTGGACTAACCATCCGTCCGTTTTCGGAATTGCGACATGCTATTGTTTATGCTATTCATGTGTATATTCACAAAGCATTGTGATCAACAATTTGGAGACTCTTCACTAGAACTCCCGAATTTTGTGTATTATTGTTAGCCTCTATAGTAGCCGATCGAAAAGAAAAATAATGAATTACGCATATGTTGAAAACCCTAAGAAAGGTCATACTACGTACAACCTCAGAAATATTGAAACCAGGTATTCCTTGGTTGTACTAAAATTTTGTCTATCGTGTATGTATTGCCACGATCAGATAGGGGCTCTTCCGATCTGGACCATTCCAAAATTCCGTCTTCGACAACCTGGTTATTGTTGCGGAGATCTCCACGAGGGCCTCTAGGGGATCGATCTCCACGGCGATCTCCACGTGATTCTTGTTGCGGAGATCTGAGCGGCGCTACGGCCACGGCCGGTACGTACCGATGTCTTGATCTCGTATATATATATATCCAATCGTTCGCTGCATATATATGCATATTGGTATATATATCGTGATCAAGGTCGATTGAAACATGAACAATGCAGATTAACTAATGGCATCAGACGAAGATCGAAGTTGGATGCGCTTGCCTTGACACTCAGCGGATTGGCAGAACAATTTTCGAATTTTTTTGCAAAAATTTACGGCCTCATCAGCGCGAGGTGGATCTATTGCGTGTCCATGTAATTTGTGTCAATGCATGATCAGACATTCCACCGTGGGTCCCATTCAAATTCATTTACTCAATAGAGGGTTTGCTGATTGTTTCATCGATGCTGGTAACATTCAAGACCAAACTAATACTTCTTCTCAGGGTCCTGTGAATCAAGATGTTACTGCTGATCTCAATAATCATGATGCACTACCTACAGCTGATGATACAACACATTTATTTGTAGAAGACGATGAAGAAGATGGTTTGGATGATAATCCGTCGCCACCAATACTCTGATTAGAAACATTATCAGTGGCACTATACATCATGGACAAACCAGAGATGAGGAAGAGGCGAGAGATCTTTTTGAAACTATTAGAGCAGGCAAAGAAGGAATTGTATCCAGGATGCAAAAATGCAACGAAGGTCTCTTTTATTGTGGAGCTTTTTCAAATAAAGTGCATGTATGGCTTAAGTAACGCGTCATTGGAGGCCATACTTAAGCTCTTTGGAAAGGTTCTCCTGACCGGCATTGTATTCCTGACTCCTTGGATAAAGTGCAAAGGGTGATTCGAGACACGGGCTTGGACTATGTCAAGATACACGCATGCCAAAATGATTGTGTGTTATTTTTTGATAAATACGCAAATCTGGAAACATGTCCCATTTGTAAGGAGTCAAGGTGGAAACTTGTAGATAAAACCTCCGATAATAATTGCAGTGCAGTGGGTGCTACTTCTGTTAAGAAGCGGTTACCAGTTAAGATCCTACGCTACTTTCCTCTTATTCCTCGGCTTCAAAGAATGTATATGTCAAAGCAAATGTCAAAGGATATGCAGTGGCACAAGAATGAATTGGTGAATGATGGGAAAATGCGTCACCCTGCTGACTCAAAGGCATGGAAGCACGTGGATTCAGAGTTTAAATGGTTTTCAGAAGGAGGAGGTCGTAACGTTAGGCTGGGTCTTGCTTCTGATGGGTTCAATCCCTTTGGCATGCAAAGTCTTACGTATTCCATTTGGCCTGTCATCCTGGTTCCTTACAATTTGCCTCCATGGATGTGTCGAAACAATCTAACCGGATTTTGTCAATGTTGATTCCTGGTCCAAAATCTCCCGGAATGGATATTGATGTATATTTGAGGCCCCTAATCCGGAGCTCAAGGAGCTTTGGAATAATGGTGTTAAAACAAGAGATGCGGGGACTAAGAACAATTTTAGATTGCGTGCTATACTTCTTTGGACAATTAAAGACTTCCCGGCCTATGCTATGTTGTCTGGTTGGAGCACTAAAGGAAAGTTTGCATGTCCATACTGCCACAAACATACTGAGTATTTGTGGTTGAAACATGGGCGGAAGCACTGCTACATGGCACATCAACGTTTTTTGGCCCCTGACCATCCATGGCGCAACAATGCGGTCAGCTTCAACAACAAGGTCGAAACCAGGGAGGCACCAGAACCACTATCTGGTGCACAGGTACTTGAGCAGTATTCTACTTTTGAACAAGTAGAATTTGGAAAGACATTGTTATCAAAAAAAAAGGAAGAGTGACGAAGACAACGAGATGGCACAATTGGAGGGAGAAGAGTATTTTTTTGAGCTCCCTTGCGGTCTTCTTTGCTCATCAGGCATAATTTGGACGTGATGCACATTGAGAAAAATATATGCGAGAGCATACTAGGCACTCTGCTTAAGTTGGATGGCAAATGTAAGGACGGGGAGAATGATCGGCTTGACATGGAGCATCTATGGATACGACCGGATCAGCACCCCGTGATTAAAGATGATAAGTATACCTTGCCATCGGCCTTGTACGAGTTAGATAAGGATGCCGAGAGAAAGTTTGTGTGAATTTCTATATGGAGTGAAGATGCTCGATGGGGTTTCCTCGAATATAAGAAGATGTGTTGATGTAAAGTCACGTAAGGTGTCGGGCTTGAAAACGCATGACTACCATCTAATTCTACGAAACTTTTACCCTTAGTGGTGCGTAGGATTTTGCCATCGGCCTTACGTTATTTGTGGTTGAAACATGGGCGGAAGCACTGCTACATGGCACATCGACGTTTTTTGGCCCCCGACCATCCATGGCGCAACAATGCGGTCGGCTTCAACAACAAGGTCGAAACCGGGGAGGCACCGAACCACTATCCGGTGCACGGGTACTTGAGCGTATTCTACTTTTGAACAAGTAGAATTTGGAAAGACATTGTTATCAAAAAAGGAAGCGTGACGAAGACAACGGATGGCACAACCGGAGGGAGAAGAGTATTTTTTTGAGCTCCCTTATCGGTCTTCTTTGCTCATCGGGCATAATTTGGACGTGATGCACATTGAGAAAAATATATGCGAGAGCATACTAGGCACTCGCTTAAGTTGGATGGCAAATGTAAGGACGGGGAGAATGCTCGGCTTGACATGGAGCATCTATGGATACGACCGGATCAAGCACCCTGTGATTAAAGATGATAAGTATACCTTGCCATCAGCCTTGTACGAGTTAGATAAGGATGCCGGAGAAAGTTTGTGTGAATTTCTATATGGAGTGAAGATGCTCGATGGGGTTTCCTCGAATATAAGAAGATGTGTTGATGTAAAGTCACGTAAGGTGTCAGGCTTGAAAACGCATGACTACCATCTAATTCTACGAAACTTTTACCCTTAGTGGTGCGTAGGATTTTGCCGTGTCGTTGTCATTGGATTGATTCGAGCTTAGTAATTTCTTAGATGCACTATGTTCAAAGGAGTTGGTGGAATCGAATTGGACGGAGCTCGACTGTTCAATTAGGGAGGTCGTTTGTCGACTTGAGATGATATTCCCACCGCATTTTTTGATATCATGATCCATTTGCTTGTTCATCTAGTCGAAGAAGCTAAACTTGGGGGGCCAGTGTGTTACATATGGATGTACGCGGTGGAACGGTACCTACGCACCGTGAAAGGATATGTGAGGAACAAGGCTCACCCCGAAGGTTCAATTGCTTTGAGGGATACATACTTGAGGAGTGCCTTACATTCGCTCAAGATTCTTGGACGTGGACACCAAAGACAATCGTGTTGATCGACATGAAACGGTTCATCGTTAATGAGCCACCATCTGGTTTGAGCATTTTTTCGAAATGGATTACAAGAGGAGAGGACGGACGGTTAAAGAAATACCACCAATTGAGTTTCGGAAGATGAGGCACTACATAATTTGCAATTGTGATGAAGCTAGACCATATGTCGAGTAAGATGCACTACCGAACATCATTATTGCTTTTAATTTTAAATATCAAACTAATGGTAATATTCTTTTGTGTGCAGCGAGCATTTGGAAGAGCGAGGGCACATGGATCCGAGAATTCTTGATAAGCGACATGAGGCTCAACTCGTAAGATGGTTTGAAACCAAGATCACGGGTTTACATGCTAGAGGGGAAGTAAGTTCGGATTTGTTTGCACCGGCTCAAGGACCGGATCCCCGACCTCGTACATTGAATAGATGTCATATCAACAATTGGTCGTTTCGTACCGTTAACATCGAGAGAACCCTTGTGACACAAAACGGTGGTGTGCTTGTCAAGGGTGAGGCGAAGGCACAAATTGGTATGGGGTGATTAAAAGAATGATCTCACTTGGAATTCCCTGGACAAAAAGAAGTTATTCCGTTCCGTGTGATGACTGGTTTGATGTGCCTCTTGTCACAAGTACCAACAGAGGCAAAGGATACGGTAAGGATAAATATGGGGTCATTGACATCGATACTACTCGACACAAGTTTAGCAATGAACCCGATATTCCGGCAACATAGGCGGGCGGGTGTTTTATGTGAATGCGGTGAACAAACACGGGCCGGAGCGGAGTGTTATTTCAATGAAACCAAGGAACTTGTTTGCCATGCTCGAATTAGATCTCGAGGACTCACTTCTTGTGGGTATCGAAGGTATTAATTTGCTCGGTGAACACCAGGTTTTGACAAATTGGTCTAGATCGGACAAGGAAGGCACAACCGGCGATGTCTCAGTTATTAATCAGGTTCGGGCCGAGGCGGTTGACGAACCAGACGATGAAGTATTTGATGTTGATGATGAACGTGATGCGGATGACACGTACATTGATGATGGAATTGTTGCACCAATAGTTCAAGATGCCCAAGATGATGAGTTTTTTAATTGATACTTACTCGACCGTAGTCATGACTTCTATGTTGCCATTATTTACTACTTCGGAAGACTTTTGCATAAATCTTAATATTTAAAATATGAATCTAAAAATTGGTATGACAAACAAAAATAGGGGGCTGTAGGGTAGGCCGGGTCACCAACGGGCTCTACCGGGGAGCGTGAAGCCCGGCGAGCGGGAGCCCGATGGGCCGGCTCGGCCCAACAAGCCGGAGGTTAGTAGAGAGGAAGCGGTGTTCGAGGCGTTCGGGATGGCAAGCACGCCTCGCCTTTTAAGTTGTGGTGCGCCCGCTTGAGGTAGCGGTGTGGCACTAAAGATTATGTCGATGTGCTTCTTGTGCGCGCTTCGCACACACCGGAAGTAATAAGGACAAATGGGCCGGCCCAATCTCGGATCGCAATCCTTTTCTAACAAAAGGCACATTGATAATTTGCATATGTCGTTGTTGCTTTTAATATGTTGATATAGAAAATAAAAAATTGACTAACAAATGATACAAATTAATCTTTAGTAAATCAACAAATAATTAGAGTAATATGGAAATTATCTCCGTCAAAATTGCCCAAATAAACAAGGCCTCCTAGTTTCAATCCATCACCGAATTACTACTAATATGTACACATATACTTGTTCCGAAAACCAAGAAATTCTACTTGCTACTTTTGGTTAGTACATTATTTACATGATTCTACAAATTAGCATCTGGCAGAAATCGGTAACCATGCTTGATCTCAAGCCGATTAGCAATCTCAAAAGACAGAAATGCATCCTTGGCGGCGTATTTCACCTGCCATTCGTGCAACACCCTCAAACCCCAAAGCCTGTGGTTCACATTTCGTCCTTGTACGGAGGTAGCTCCGATACTCGATTTCCAATCTTCTCCGGTGACGACCGTAACCATTTCGGTACGGATGGCTATACTTCTCTTCAACGTCGGCAACAATCAGTTGAAGGTCTTTCCAATTAGAAATCTTGACGCCGCAGTCCTCCTGTAGGCATTCAACATCGTTGGTGATATGCGCTCCGACAAAGATGTGGCCTTCCTCGCTGAGAAACTTGCTCAGGACATCAGGAAGCTTATAGCCGGCATGGTGCACCTGGTAAATAAGGCAGCTCGAACCGACACACAATTGCAGTAATGCAAGCTTGTACCCACCACTGCGAAGCTGAATCCACTCGGTGTCCAATCCAACGAGCAAACGTTCTGGAGGTGGGCTACCTTTGATTTCGTTGATGTACTCCGCCACTACTCCGGCGTCGCAAGTGACGATGGTCTTGATGCTCGAGTACCGCTCCTTGAAGAATTCAACCTCGTGCATCGTAGTTGGGGGCGGTCCCTCGCTCCTCCGAAAGTCGTGGACGGACGACGGCGGGCGCCATTCGTCCCACTCCCGGCCCGCTCCGATCTCGAACGTCGGCTAGATCAACGGCGGCCTCCCACGGGTTGAGGGCGACACGCTTGCCACCCTGCAGTCCCAAACCAAGAAAACAAAGTTCTGAATCTTCAACCTCATGACAAATCCACGACTAGCTAGCAACTCATTGTGCCTTGCGGGACTAACCTTCGTAGCGACGCTCTCGCCGACGCGGCCGGGATTGCTCCGCCCGCATCACCTAGGTTCTTGTAGAGACCGGCGGCGGCGGTGGCCTCTACGGCATCCCCCTTCATTTGTGGGGCGCCACCGTCACCCGATGCGTCACTTCGGGTCATCGCCGCCGTTTCGAGGTCGCTTGCAATGGCGGTTGCGGAGATTGCAAGCTTCGGGGGGTCGCCGCAATGGCGGCGGTCAAGAAAACCCCTTCTCCTTCGATGCGACAGGTGGGAGCGAGGGGGGTGGGGCGGGGGTAGGGAAGAGGCTAAACTAGTATATTCTATGCTGTCGTTTCGGCTTCATATACAGGTCAAATCGACGTGGTGGTTGCCGAAGCAATGGGCATGGCAAGATTTGAAGACAACCGGCAAGACGAAGGGGCGGCGGTTCCTAATTAACTGCTACACGCAAGCGCGCCTGGGGAGTCATGGTCTGGCCGCAACGCTTCACCTGCACCGGATAGTTGCATGCAAAATCACACTAAGGGTTTGATGTCTAAAAAGGTTTGCAAAAAGCTCTGTATCGCAAAGTAGATCCAAACTATGTATTTAGTTTTAGATTTCATCTACATTTACTACTCCATGAAGGTGCACCATTAATTACAAGTATTAAAGTAAGTTATTTTCAAAACTACTTTCAAAATCTGTAGCTAAATACTGGATTAAGTAGGTTCATTAGATTCGTCACACAAAGTTACGCTGACACGTGAAAAGGTTTTACAAATAAATTATATTTAGTGTTCCATTTATGAAAGATTCTTGGGGCTAATTTTATTTAGATGCGAACGGAAAAAGGAACGCAGCGCTGCGCCTCGCGATCTCCCACGCGTTCAGTCCTACGTACACTACTCGAGTACCCTGGACGCCTGTTCAATGAAGCTCCTAGCCTCCTACTGAGCACGCGTCAGCTGCTGTGACGGGTGACAAGACGACACGGGGGGCCGGAGTAGTTTGCTTCGTACACCCGACCACGCCCCCCCCCCCCCCGCAAGCGGTGAACAAAAATCGCAATGGCACAAACAAGGAACAATGCGAAGTTCGATTTCCTCGGCCACGAGGGGCCGGTACAGATTAATCTTAGAAAGGTGAGTTACAGGCTGCCAATGTCGGCGGTGGCACCGTCGCGAAGCACGCCGTCGATGTCAACCCCCGCGGCGGCGGCATCGGCCGCAATGGGGGAAGTGCGGCGCGTAGTGCCGGTGCCGATCCGGTGGTAACGACCACTCCGGCCGCGGATCGGCCAAGGGAAAGTCGACTTGAATGTCCGCCGCCGCGAGCGCGCGCGGGCGGCTCCCCCGGCGCGCACCGGCACGCACCGCCTCCTTGACAAGCCTTGGGAGCGCGCGAAGACGTCGGGCGGCACCGGAGCCCGGGGCCGACAACCGTGACGGCGACCTCCGCCGCGCGCGTAAGTTCATCGTGGCGATCCTCCGCATTGTTCGGGCGGCGGCGCAGCTCCTCCGCCGCTCGCGGCGGAAAGACGCCTCCGCCTCCTGCGGCGAGGCAAGAAACAATGGCGACGAGTCAAACAAGAGCCTAGTGGGCGGTGTGCACCGACGGAATACACAGGAACTCACCAAAGCGGCCGGGCCTCCACATCGGCCTTGGCGCCGCGAACTTCGGCCGTCTCCGTCTCGGCCCGCTTGAAGGGCGGTATGCATCGCATCCCGGGTCCCCTCCAGGTCCCGTACCTTGCGCAGCGCGTCGTCTAGACGACGCCGCGTCCTCGCCGGTCTCCTCGCCGAGTCCCCGGCCTCCTGACGAACGGGGGCGTCGCCCCGAGACGAGGAAGAAGACAAGCTCCAGGATTCCGACGACGAAGATCCACCGGACGGAGGCGCCGCGCCGGCTGAAGGACCCCGGCCATATGTCGCACTAGGAAACGAGAAGAAGAATGACAAGCATCGGATCCTCGGCGAGCACGGGAAATTAAGGAGATAGGAAGACACTCACCCCCGGCGAGAAAGCAACCGACGGAGACGCGGAGGGACTGACGGCGACGAACCCCCAGGGGCCTCTTCTGCGGGGCGCTTCTCTCCGGCCATAGATGCGCGCAGGGAGTCGAGGGGGGAGACGAGCGGCTACTCAAGATCGACGAGAGCAGCGCGGTGCAAAGGAGCGGGATTGGAAAACACAGCGAGGCCCCGCGGTTATATAACTCGCGTCGGGGCAACCGCATTTGTACCACCGCCGTGTGGGGCCGACGGATCAATGACTAAAAGGCGAGAATATCCCATTGCGGGGACGCGACCCCACTAACTCGGCGGGGTGGGGCGGTTACCATGGGTCAATGACGGGTCTACCCGGCCACTTGTTGGCCCACAAATCGATCTTTAAAGGAAATTTGACTGCGGGTGACCCCATCCGTGGACGAGTTGCGGGACCCACTGTCGGTAGGATTGTTGCGCCAAGCGTCGGCTGAACCCGCGAGAGATTTCCTCATTGGACGAGTTGTGGGCCCCACCTGTCGGCACCCAGATTGGGATGTGTTCTTGAGTTGTTCATGTTCATAATGAACTTGATCATTTGTATCGTTTAATCATAACTTCAAAGTTGTTTATATTTGTCAAATGACGTCCAAATCAAGAAATTTTTTTCCTACATTCTTATGACAACATAATCTAGATCATGGTGTCCACTCCATATCGTGTCACAGCGTCTGAGCAATAATAATTTAAAAATAGAACATTTCATAACTAGATTCAAGATTTTCAATCGATGAGACGACGTCAATTTGAAATTAGATGAATACCAAAGTTTCATAGGTCGTCGAGATGAACAAACTTTATATTGGTTGGATTCTCATTTGAAGAAGGGGTACGATCACGTAGAACAAAAATGACATGTCTTCGACCAAGTTTCTTAAACAATGAGAGTGAACCTAGGATTAACTAACAATGTGTAGGACCACTTCTTCAAATGAGAATCCAACCAATATAAAGATTGTTCATCTCGAAGAGCTATGAAACTTTGGTATTCATCTCATTTCAAATTGACGTCGTCTACTGATTGAAAATCTTGAATCTAGTTATGAAATGTTCTATTTTTAAATTATTATTGCTCGTACGCTCGTGACACGATATGCAGTGGACACCATGATCTAGATTATGTTGTCATAAGAATGTAGGAAAAAATTTCCTGATTTGGACGTCATTTGACAAATATAAACAACTTTGAAGTTATGATTAAATGATACAAATGATCAAGTTCATTATGAACATGAACAACTCAAGAACACATCCCAAACCGGGTGCGGAAGGGTGGGGCCCACAACTCTGTCCAATGGGGAAATCTCTCGCGGGTTCAGGCCGACAGTTTGGCGCAACAATCCTACCGACAGGTGGGTCCCGCAACTCCGTCCACAGATGGGGTCACCCAGAGTCAAATTTCCGTAAAGACTGATTTGTGGGCCAACTAGTGCCTGGGTACACCCGTCATTGACCCTGTGATTCCGTGTCCTCCCTATGAAAGCGCAGTTTCCTTAAAACCCAATGAACCCTGCGACCCCCAAATTCAATCTACAACATGATCTGGAGGCGGCGGTTCTTTTCCATCTCCCCTCATCCTCGCCGGGGGATAACGGCGTCGCACATCCAATTACCCACCGTGCGTGACGAACCGCAACCACTCCATGGAAAAGATCTCCGTGGCTCGCTACGAGGCGTCGTCGAGGCCGCCGGAACTGCCGACGAAGCCGACGATTGACATCGTCTCCCGCGTCGGCGCGCGTCGGAGGATGCCATTGTGGATCTCCGCAACGCGCGCGCAACATGCAAGGCAATGTGCGTGGTGGGTGGCGCCACCACGGTCGGACGACGCCTAGCCCCGAAACGCGTCCCGTGGCGTCGATTCTACCTCGGCCACGAGTATCACGCGGCGCTCGTCAACACACTGGCCAACGTCGGCAACCCGGAGGCCTTGTTCCGGAGCGGCTTGCGGCCGCGCGATCTCGGGGAACACACGTGGCGTCATCACGCCGTGCCTCGACCCGGCTACGGCGCGCCGTGGAGGCGGGTCACAAGGAATCGATGTACGCCCTCGCCCTCTTCCTCTACAGACCCAACAGCGGCGAGGCCGACGACGACGAGGCCAGGCGGCTCCTGCGCTTGGTCGAGGCACCCCAAGAGGGGGCGACGGTGCTTCCTTGGATAAATTTGACTTGCACAAAACGCCGCTCCAAGATCATTGCGTTGACGTGGCACTACTTGCTTACAGATGCGAATGCGATTGCCGTGTCGCCGGTGCCGGCGCCCGTACCTCGCCACGACGATTTGCAGTGTGCAGGTCGCGGGTGTGGCGACCACGCAGGATGGCATGCTTGGTACTCGTGGCGTAGGTTCTGCAGCGAGGAGTGTAGGATCCGAAACGAGTGTGATTGGTTCTTCTACACACTTAAGGAAGCGTTAATGATCCGAAGGAAGGTATAAAAGTTGTGATTGCTGATATTTCTTGATAAATTAGTTCCACACATGATGCACCCTATAAGACATTCGGATTTCGGTGTACATGTTTGCGTTCTTTCTTGTGTTTTACAAGTTCGACTGATTGCTAAACATTGTTTCGGTGCACGGGATTTCGGTTATCATTTGTTCTAACGAGTTCGTTTAATGCTTTCTTCATTTTCGGGAAATTTATCCGCCACCGATGAGGGACCTTGAAGAGAGGCTGCGGCGTCATTTCGTCACATCTTTGAAGAAATCCAGCTAATAAACACAAAGCATGTCTCTCAAGTTGTGTCTTTCGACTATGTATGTGTCTTTACAATTTGTGTCCTTGTAGAGCATGTTTTTGATGATCCTTAGTTGGTGTGGTGTCAACGTGACTCGGGTAGCTAGCCTGTGAAAACTCAGTTGTCATAAATCTTACCGATTGCTACCCGATCTTTATGTTTGTTACACATATTTGTGTGATGCATTTTACTCTGGTACAAATCTGATAAAGGGTTTATGGTAGTCTGCTAAAGTTTATACAAATATGACATTCATAAATTTACTCTAACCACATCAAAAAATGTGTAACCAACATACAATAACTTTGTGGTAAACAAGAAGTAAACTTTGTTGGACCCACCCGTCAGCTGGCCACACCAAAACGCATCCCTCAAATACGCCAAACGTTCAGAAAAAATGGGTAGCCAGCGATTTGGAATGTGGCGCCGCTTTTTCCCCATCCGAATTATTTAACTTTCGCCCAAACTACCGCGCAACCATGACCGGGGCCACCACGCCGGGTTACAAGAGTAAAAAGTCGCGCGTCTTTACTTTCCCTCCTGAATCCCCTCGCAAAACAAATCTACAACTCGGTCGGTTAGGGGCCGGGTAGACGATACGACTACCGCCGCCGCCGCCGCCAAGGCGCTTCTCGCCGCGTGTACACGAGGATGCCGTCGTCAAGGGAGCGGCAAGGGTGACCCCTACGTCTTCGAAGCGCGGCGCACACCGTCGTCGGCCATGCTACCTAGAATGTTCACAACCCCTCGGTGCGGCGATTGGTGAACCTACCGCCACCATGGCCCCCGGGCCTAGGGCGACGGGGGGCTCCCTTTGGGTCATCATCACCTTCGGCGACGATGAAGCACGCGTCGACGTGGACATAGGTGCGGACCCCGATGTTTTACCTTCATCTCGGGACGAGACGACCGAGGCCAGTACGCTCGTATCGTGGTTCCATCTTTCCCCTCGTTCGTACCGCATCCAACATCTCATGCATCCGTGCACACACCGGTACCCTAGATTTCATGCATTTGATCACGCGATTTGCACACCAAATTTCTTCACATGTTATTGATATGACATCGAAATGAATGCGCGGATCATTAGATGATCGATCTTGGACCGTATATATGATTGAGAAGGGTATAGATGGGGAGCCGGATACAACACATACTTGTCACCCTCGTGGTTCACAAATCACCCTACAAACCATAAACAACCTGAAACAAAAACGGGGTACGGGATGAGGGACATTGTTTACTACAAGACTAGAATTCCCGACTCTCTTGCGGAAGCAACACTCACCGAGATCGACTAAGACGTCGACGTAGAAAGAATGAAACAGATTCACGAGGAGGAGATGGTGATCGATTAGTTATCTCCGGAGAGCCAATACCTATAAACCATGCCATGGCCATAACACCTTTGAAATCCAAAAGTGCTTACATAAATGCCGATGATGAAGAAGAAGTAGAAGAATGTGACTTAGATGAATACAAACTTTGGCTAGCCGATTTGCATCAAGAGAAGAAAGCCTTGGGTAAGATATGCTTCAGCCAAATATTTGTGTACTTATACTCCCGAATTTGCATGTTCGGTCACATGAATGAAATTAATTATGGATTATATTTCAGAATTAAAAGACATTTTCGGGGATGACACAATCGGTACATACGAGAGAATACCGAATGTTGCGGACTCGCTTGAAGAAATCGGTAATATCCCTCTCCTAATTTGCAAGCAAATTACCATTTTTTTTCATACTACAAAATATGATCGGTCATCATATGCCACTAAATTCTCTGCGAACGGTACGTGGACCCCACCTTCATTTTGCAACACGAGAATGAAATGAACCCAACACCTGCAAGGTGCGAGCCTCCATCTCATGCTCGGCGTTGGAAACAACAGGAGCAAGGATCTGGTAACATGTGTTCCATAGAAATTACCTATCTGTGCATACAATTATTTTGTGGGTATTATCACATGCATGTTGTTCGCATGGAATAGGCTCACAAAAAGTTAAGAAAAGAGGACGCGGTCCCGTAAGAGCATTGACGGTAATCGCCAAGAGAATCAAGGCGGGCAAGCAGCAGTTAGACATTCAATTCTTTAAACATGGAGGACCTGTAGGTGATAACTACCGCTCATTCGTTGATGAAGTGGTCATGTATACAAGGAAAAGGGCTCCTATCATTGGAGTGAAATCATGGAAAAATGTTAGGGAAGAAGTCAAAAACGCAATAGCAACTGATGTATTGGTAATAATAGACTTTGCTTTTCAGTACAATTCAAATAAAAACTAACATATGAACTCACACAATATTTGAATGCTATTGTGATTATATAACAGGCAAAGTGGGACATGGAGGATAATGCTGAATCAAGGGAAAAGATATGGGCCATTGCTAGGGAGCGTTACAAAGGATGGCGTTCAACTTTCAGTGCTACAGCCAAGACATACAACAGCTACCACCAGAGAATGTTACATAAGCCTACAGAATTAGATATTGTTGAATGGCACTATCTGTTGAAGTATTTCAGACTGCTAAATTCAAGGTTTGTTCCACATTGTTAATTACGATTTCTGACCACTACATTTTTCATTCAAATGGCGATGTCTGAGTCTTTAAGATTTTTGTTCATAACTTTACATTGTATAGGAAAGGAGCACACAAAATTCTGCGATTCGATGCCAACAAATGACAAGACATTTGTCAGGCGCTAAGCCTTATTCTCGGCGCGGCTATGAGAAGGTAATAACTCGGACAAGCACATCTCCAATCTGTCTTGTAGGATGAAGAACATTAATTTGTTATTTTCTTGGCATAATAGAGAGACCCGTAAACCGGTGAAGAGCCCGATGATATGGAACTTTGGTGGATAACTCACACTAACCAGGGGTCTTGGACGGACGAACAATCTAAAAATGTCTATGTGAGTTCTCAATGAATTAGTTCATACATTACTATACATAGGCTTATGCAACTATAGAATGCAACCAATCTCTTGTTCAACTAACTCCTCCACCCGTGCCTTGCAAATGTTAGGACACCGCAAGCAAAGGCGTTATTGCCGAGGCGGAATCAAATGCGGACAACAACTTTGTTTCCCAAAAGGAAAAAAACGAGATGTTCCAAAAAGCCTACAAAGAAGTCACGAAGTGCAAATCAACCAAGTTGCATGGAAACGGGTACCGACAAAAAACCCAACTAGAAGGCAGCTGCTCAATGCGGAGCGCGAGGAACAAATTCGTAGGGAAGAGCTACAGCATGAGGAACACGTCGAGCTCATGGATGCATTTGGGCAAGCTACAAGAAAAAATGTCAGGATGGAAAGAAGAAAGGGAAGCAGAAAGGAGAGAACATGCACGCCAACTTGAAGAAAGTGAAAAGAGAAGGCAAGCAGATCTACAACAGCTTAGGCAAGAGTTCCTATCAATGCTGCAAGCATCAAATGGACAGTCACAAGTTCCACAGTACTTCGGTCAAGCTATTTGCATGAATGGGTTTCTTTCCTTGGGTTCTATATATGAATGTTTGTATCCTTAGGTAGGTTGACCAGCCAATATCTGTGCAACCATGCCCAAGCAACAATGTCACTGAATCTGCCGACGTGGCGGCGGTTGCATCAATCACCCAGCAAAACAACCTTGTCGCTGAATCCGCAGACAACGTGGCGGCGGAACCATCAATTCCTACATCTGGGAATGTACAACCAGACTCCAGGAATGTGCTCTCGTGTACTCAGGTTGTTCTCGAATTCACAACTTTTTACTAGTACATATCATCGATTCATCGATGAAATTACGCCTAATCTTGTCCTTCCAAATGATTGGTTCATAGGAGAAGGAATCGAAGAAGCTCGAAAACAAGTATTTCGCAAAACCGAAGCACTAAAGGTGGTGTTAACAATCCCGAAACACAATCCACCGTTAGACAAATTTCTTCTCAACAACTACGGGTACAAGTTGCAAAGGAGACGGCAAAGCACCAAAAAGACATGAGGTGAAGCTTTTTTCAACAACTCTTACCGCCGTGAATGTAATTCATGTTTCAAATTCGTCAAAGTGTGTTTATGGTTGTGGTAATTATTTGATGTCATTATGCTATTTTTATGAATCACAATCAATCTTTGGTTTTCTATATGTTGTTGTTTCACAAATTCCAATATTAGAGATTAATTGATGCTAGCTCAAAAATTTTGTTGATTCTTTACGGGTGATGCGACCTCCTTGCATTGAATCCCCCTTTGCCGATCAAGTGTTGGGATCATCTCCAAGTAACAATTGCGGACCAAGTTCTTCATGTCCTAGCAAATTTGTCTACTATGTGTTGAAACAATGTCCTGTGCCAAACTTTTCAGTATTTAAGTACTTCATGAGTCATGTAATTAACTCAGTGGATGGTTTAATGTTGGTTAATTAACTATAGATGCATTGTTATATTTATCTGTCGATGTTAATTAATGTTGCAATTACCGCGCTACATAAATGAGCGTGGCGAATACACCATACGTTGCAAATGATAAATCATGATATCACAACCAGTGTTTTTCGTTGCCAAAAAGTAGCGTGGCAATAGTAAGGTGCACTTGTAGCACCCCTAATACGAACGTGGTAATAAGAAATTCAACTTGTAGCGACACAAAAGGAACGTGGCAATAGTATGGTGTACTTGAAGCAACCCTTAATAGGAACGTGGTAATAAGAAGTTCAACTTGTAGCAACACAAAATGAGCGTGGCAATAGATAGTGCACTTGTAGCAACACTAATAGAAACGTTGTAATAAAGACTTTAACTTATGGCAACCAACCAAATTTCGAAGCAATAATAGAGGACCACATATTAGAACCAATCAAATTACGTGGCAATAGAGGATACCACCTAAAGCAACGTAACCAATATCGTGGCATCAGACAATGCTACCTATCACATCGAAATCAACTTTTGTGGCAATAGAGGAGACCACCTATAGCAACTAACCAATTTCGTGGCATCGGACAATACTACATATTCCAACCAAATTACTTTCGTGGTAATAGACGAGGTTCAACCAATAGCAACCAAAGTCGGTGCGTAGCAATACTATAACTTGCAACGAAACGAAACGTTGCAATTGCACCTTTGGCAACACCGCGGATGTGTCGCAATAGTACACTTTGCAACGGGAACAAGTGTTGTAAAAAACCCTAATTGCAACGTTGCGTTACGTTGCAACAAAAAAACTTTGGCAACCACTAGATGGACAACGACGCAATACCCTAATGCAACGCGGCCTTTCGCATCCCATGGCCCACGGAATAATTTGGTTGCAATTGTGTCTATTGCAACCAAATATGGCATATTGCAACACATTTTGTGCGTTGCATTAGGGGAAAAATCTAGTAGTGTTTCCCGATGAACCCCTCTCTTTCTCTTAGAAGCGTCTCCAATGAATTTCGGGTCAAACCATAGAGACGGAGGGAATCCTTAGACTCGTCCAAACAAAGATCGGAGAGTATGGGACCTTACTAGATTATAATATCTTTGACATCCCAAAAGGAGATCCACCCTTCATTCTCATAGGAAGACGCATTGAAGGGGTACTGAGTAGTGTGCTTGACCATGAAATGCAGCCATATGATCTTGAGGTTCGAGATACACATCTCCAACGTCATAGACCTGAGGTTAAGAATGAACATGTGTGGTCTATGGACATTCTTGAGGCATCGACACTGGATTCTCAAAATAGACTCGAGCATGAAGGTTTTACACTAGAGGGATCACAAATCCCATGCTCACATTAAAAGTTTCCAGAGTTATCAAGCCCCATTACCAATGACCTTTACAAAACCTACAACCTCCTCATTTTCCTTGTGCATGCTAACTTTGAAAGGAAGGTTGTAGATGCTTTTGTTTACCGTAAACATTGCAAATTTTATGGTCATTTTTGGTACTAACCTTGCAGCTAGACCTATGATGGTTTCATATCTCGATTGGCTGCAAGATGAAGGTCTCCAGTGGTCGAGCTTATGACCCAAAACAAAGCACTATCGGGAGATAGCCCAAATAGCCATTTAGATTTCCTTTCCAAATAAAAGCAAGAGCATGTCTTTTTAGAATTAGTAGTCCTACGGGTATTTTTGGTCGCTAACATTTCAAGTGGAGATTGAAAGGACCGATGGATAAGCAATGCCTAAAAACATGCGAGCTACAGCAACTACAACGCCAAGGTAATTCAGGGAGAGAAAATATTACAAGGAAGCTTGAACTCCGCACACTTGAGTTATATTGCCTAGCAATGCAAACTCCAAGTGTGGGGGAGATATGTGAGTATCCCCGAGTAAGTATCTCTCATACTAAATCTTATTTTTGTTTGAAGATGGTGTTTGTTCTTGCATCTAGCTCTCTTAAAAACACAAAAATATTTGAATTTGAATAAAGGTTTCCTAGCTCTTCAGCTAGTAGAGCCTCCCTTTTTGCTTCCATCTTTTTCTTTGAATAATAACACCAGGTACAAGAATAAGTGTGAGGGAGATCTTCCAAGCTCGTTGAAACACACAATTGAGATATCCCGCCATGGTGCCGCACAACACGGACTACACAACTTGACGAGAGATGAGGTAAGTGCATTAGAGCAAGTCCAGTCGCCCATGTGATTTGGCCTAATCACCATTTGTCTACCTCATTCCCCACTTTCTCCAAGAGCGATGGTATGTGCACCCCTAACTCTCTACTTTTGGAAATCATGAGTTTAAATGATCTTTAAATACGATCATAATCAAACTCAATTAAACCCTCATGCAGCCAATGACATGTTTCATATGGTTGGCTTGCATAAGTTTTATTCAATACTTATGATCTTGATGCTTGTGAACAACATATTTTTAGGGAACTCATGCTCATCTAAGTAGTTGATGTTTGAGATATGGTCTGATGAAATAATCTTCACTCCAAATGTTTGAGTTCTTGGGAAATTTATTTAAAAATTTTGAAAACCCTTTGTGAAGCTCCTCTTTGATATGCCAAGTCCTACCAAAGCCATATGATGAGATATCTTGAAAACCTCATACACATATGCTACTTGTCGTTGCATTGAGCTTTGTCAAATTGTTGTGAACCTTGTGAGAATTCTTTCATGCTTTCATGATCAAGATGCAGTACACGCCAACATCCTCCTTGCTATGCTCAGTTGAGACCTAGCATTGTACCATCTATCTATTCCACAAAATGAAGCTCCACACTATGTGTTGATCTCTCTCTCTCTCCAAGTTAATATGGACACATGAAGGTCCAAGTGAAAAAAAGTTGGACACATGAAGGTCCAAGGAAAAAAGTTGGACACATGAAGGTCCAAGGAAAAAAAGGAAAAGATAGCCATGTCAAAAAAGAGTCAAAAAAGAGAGAGAGGATCAAGCAAAATGGAGTTACAACAAATCAGATGGTAATAACTAGCACCCAATCCGGGCCTAGTGTACACCTTACCATATTAATGTTCATTATACATATGGTAATATCTAGTACCCATTTTGGTCCTAGTATCCACCTTACCATATTGTTGACGGATAAAAGACGTATCCCTCTACGATCCGCAAGCGTACGAACCACACACCTTTTTCACCACGGGATTCCCAAGGTTCTTGTCAATCCGCGGAGCAAGGGGATTACAAACGTTTGATCTACCTTCACACTCTAGCTACTCAAACCTCTAACTACAATTAAACTAGAAAACAACTAAACTACACTAGAGAGAATGATCAAGATATCAAGATAAAAGACACTCGCCCACGGGTCTATGATACTAGATCATGCAATCAAAAGACATGAAAACCAATCTAATCTATCGGGGTTGTGACCATGGTTTCGCCCTTTCCCTCGTCTCATACTGTCACTACGCGAAGGTATGATGGACACGGCGTATTGAATGGATCCAAGAAAGCATTGGAGCTCTTACTCCCTTTACGGCATGGTAGCTAACCTTAAGCATTAAAGTATATTCAACACAAGATGATAGATAGATAATCCGACAAAGTGCGATTACATCTCAAGATCGATTACAACCCATGGACTAAGGAGATTACCCCATCAAGGTGCTAGACATAGCACCGTTGATCATTGTTTCCCTTCCGACAGTGTCTTCCTTCTTCTCCACTTGTGGGTGCTTCCTTCGAGGTGGACGATCTCCCTCTGGAGATCTCCCTCCTCTCTCTTAGCTTGTGGATGGCTTCCTGTTGCGAATGGCTCTCTGCCCTATCGAATGGCAGCGCCTCCAGAGTTCTAGGGTTGAAGATTCTTCGGGTGCAAGGAAAGGGGGGCCGAACCGACCCTCGGAGTGGGCTGGGCCGGCCGGCCTGGGCCGACCGGCCGGGCCGACCGGCCCAGGCCCATCTCGGCCCGGTTCAGTCGCCCCTTCACTCCCGTGGGTCCTCAAGTGATTATGCATTTTGCCCCCTTCACTTTGTGAGCACCAAAATTTGGTAAGGAGTCTGACTTGTGGGTCCAGCTCGGTGAGGAATCCGTCCGGTGGAAGGAAGGTTTCTTCAGATGCATTCGGCAGAAAATCCGCGTTCGGCTATCCGGCAAAAGAACTGTTGAGCTGATTTTGCGGGATTGTGCGGTGACGTGGCCCAAGCGGAGAGGACGAATGGATGGATAAGCGATCAGGCTTAGAGATAAATTAGGTATCAAATCCATTCGACGTTGTGCTTGGCAAGGTATAAATATGAGCCTTGAATGTATGTAACATATACGTAATCATTCTCAATACAAACTGGCTTTACGCTAAACCCTAGAGTCCATTTGTCGTGTCGTCGAGTTCTTCGAGAGGGTTCATCGATCCGTCGACCTCCGTGAGTACCGGCAACCTTGTATCATATCTAGTATCATGCGGTGGATTTAGATCTGATGCAAGTAGTCTTGTTACCATGCTTAGTGTCATGTGGTAGATTCAAGCTTGGTTCAAGAAGGTTTCTTGTTGGGTCATGAGCTATGCGGTAGGCTAAGATCTAGCTTGAAGCTAGTTATCGCCTATATTGGATTTTGGCAAGATCCAATAGATTCATTAAGTTACCCCGTGTTGCTTTGAGTTTTCGCTTTATGTTTAAATTCATGTAACACCTTTTTGCCCAATCTAGATGGGTTTGGATCGGCTTTATATCTTTTGGTGATCCTTATGCGGGTCAAGTTCGATCCTTTGGCTATTTTAATGCGTGGATCGCGTGCTCCTTGATAGACGAAACCGAATTGATCTAGGTTGTTACGTGTTGCGGGTTCAAGCTTGCCAACGTTTGTATAAATCTTGAAAGAACTGAGTATCACGCGGTAGATGCAGGTTTTTGGGTTGCTTTGGAGCTAGTCATCCGGTGGATTAGATTTCAAATCGATCTGATAGATTTATCTTGCTTGGTAATGTTCGTTCCTTCTTCATGGACCCCGAATCGGCTGTTCAGCCGCATTCGGTTATGTTTCTCATGAGTAAAACACGTGCGTAACTTATGCTTTAAATAATGCATGCTTTTAGCTTTCTATATTTAGATTGTATCATGCGGTGGATAGATCTATTTGTATAAAGTGGTACGATCTCCACGCAAGTTGTATCACGCGGTGCATAGATTTGTTTGGTGTCGTACCCGACGGGTCCTTAAGTACCTATACATGCGATAGACTAGTGCTTTGGGCCTATGCATGCTTGTTTATTACATATCTACGTTCGTGCTTTTACTTCATTTATTATTTAATGTTGATTACCATGGGGATCGGTCGTGATCTTACGCATGTGCATCTTTGTCCAAACAAAGACCGATCGCCGTCATGCTTGCGTCATCCATTCGGCTATGTTACCTTTTCCTTTTTAAAGCTCCTGAATGGTTTCAGTTTGCTGGCAGATAGCTTTCCATAGCTATATGTCATCCCATTTGGCTTTATAGCCGTAAATATAGAACTATCTGGTACCACCCGGCAAGTTCCAAGCTTTGGCATTTAACTATGTCTTTTGTTAATTTTTAGGGAAATTTGACTGGCACGTCTTGTGATTCTCTGCACGTGTGAAGCCAGCTTGTTCGGCTTGCTGTGTGCTTGGCGCTAGGTGCACATTTTGCGTCAACACACTTTTTGTCACGCCCGGTGGGACAACAGCCAAAAATCAAGATGCCTGACATCGGGGATATCATGGATGTCAACATTGAAGACCTCTCTCCTGAACAACAGCAACAGTTGCAGGATGCCGAAGACCAATTCCAACAAAAGTGCTTGCTATCGTTCAAGAAGAACAGGAGCGGCGTCCCGTACTTGAAAAATGAGATGCCTAGGGTGTTGTTGCCAGGGGAAAGTGACGCTACAACCCAGCAGGAGAGGGAGGAATGCATGCAAGCATTCCGAGATACCGCGGACCACGTCCTAAGCAGGCACCACAGAGCTTTCCTGGGTGCGTTCAAACAAATGATGGTGGCTGTCTTCGGTCCAGGCATGGAACAGGCATTCAGCAAGACACCCATTCAAGGGTGCACCATGGAGTTGGGCGAATCCAGTTCTCAACCGCCATTGCGAGCCGGCCCGGCCCGGCCTCCCCCTCGGAGGCGGCCGGGAGCCAAGCTTTCCCGGCCTCCTCCACAAGGTGCCGGGGGTCATGTCGTATGGACCTCCCCGGGCCCACTACCTCGGTGGGTACCGGGACCGACTACTCGGTGGGCCCCACGGGACTACCGGCTTGCGCTACACGGCATCCGAAGGCGTGGAGCACAAGGACTACACGGGAGTAGTACTCGGTTAGGAAGCCGTACATGTTCCGCACCGTATAGAGGACTATTAGACGTACTCGACTAGTACTCTCTTCCTACTCCGACTTGTAACCCCGCCTCCCGGACTATATAAGGCGAGGCGAGGGACCGATCCCCCTCATCCAATCTCCTCTCATACAACTCACGGCGCACCATTGCACCATCTTGTAATCGTGCCCCATCAATCCAGAGCTACGCAGCATACAGGACGTAGGGTATTACGCACCTCGCGGCCCGAACCTGTCTAAATTGTGTGCCACGTGTCTCTTCCTTCGAGTTACCGATCTCGGCGAGTCACATTCATCTACTTCGGGTACTCCCCGTAGTAGGTTGCCGGTCTAAAACACCGACACCGGCGCGCGCCAGGTAGGGGCTCTCGCTCGAGATCACATGGCGAACTCGACGGCTTCCGTTCACATCAAGCCAACCGTCGCCTTCAACCGTGGCGACACCTTCGTCTTCGGCGCCCGGGTGCCGCACCGCCGATGGCGCGGGCTCCTTCCGGCGCCGCCCGACCATGCGGCCCAACCCGAGGACGAGGCCTCGTGACACTTCCCGAGGTCGTCACGGGCGAACTCGCCGGCATGTTCGGTGAAATTTCGCTCTTCGACCACCACGGCGACTTCGAGCTCGAGTCCGTCTCCAACTCGAACCCGACGTCACCATGGGCCATCGCATGCGAGCCGGCCGCTCGGCCATCGCGAGCGGCCCCTTCACCACGCCGGCGCTCCGCGCGTGGCAACCGCGCCCTCGGCCGGGCCCGCACGGAGGTCCCTACCCCACGCCGGGCCGGCAAGGAGCCCGTAACCGAGTACAACTCGGACTCCGACGCCGTCCCCCAACCATGCTTCGGACTCCAGCCCTCTCTCCGAGTTCTACTCGAACCCGGATTACGAGTTCGACTTCGGGTCGGACCCTGAGGAGCCCGAGTCCGAAGATGACTCCACTGAGCTTCCCTTGTCAGGGCCAGCCTCTGGGCTGGTTATAAGATCGACGCCGGCCGGAAGATACGTCTCATCGGCCAGACCGCAAGCCCGCTGACCTGGCAAAGGAGGACTCACGCTACGTCGCCTACATCGACTCACTACCGTTCCAGGAGGGAACACCACTGGCCCAGGCTGACTCAAACACACCAACTGAGGTGGCACCCTCTGAGTCCAGCTTGGGTACCCCCGATCGCCAAGTCTTCATGGCTGCCGGCGAAACTCCAGGACCCTCAGGCACGGCTGAAGACAGGTACCTGGAGGACATCTCCGCAGACGAGCTGTCTGCCGACGCACCTGCAGACGAGACCGCTGCCAACAGGGACGCTCGACGCGAACGCAACAGAAGCGCGCGGGGAACGACGCCGCGGCTCGAGACAACCTCCCCATCCGCAACCTTGCGGAAGCTCTCGAGGCGGTCGAGAGCAGAGTACACACCACCCCTGAGCAATGCCTCATGTCGATCACAACGATCGCACGTCAGGCTCAGGGCATACGCGCTGGAGAGGTCATCGCCAAGCTCGCTGAAGAAGCCTACTTCATGCGGGTCGACAACAGAGTCAACCAACCTCTCCCCGGCTAAACCCCCGCGACAATGAAGCTACTAGTCGCGGCGCTAACCCCCGGCCCCAACCGTACTCGAGCCGACCTCCCGCCGATCCAAACCGCCGCCGCTCCAACGCCGGCGGACCTTCTCGACAAGACCAAGGCAACCGAGAAGTCGTTCCCCACCTCGCTCCCGCCGGTGGCGGCGGCAACGACCCCCGACGGTGGCGGTAGCGACGGCGGCGGCTCCAACCACGGGGCCAACGGGAGAGGGCCGGGAGGCGGCGGCAGCCGCGGCGGCCACGGCCACGCGAACAGCCACGCCTCCGGTGCCTCTCATGGCGGGTACGATGCTCGCCAGAAGATCGAGGAGCTGCGGCGGAAGAAGTCGACCACCGCTGCTGAGGGCGACGGCTTCCCCGCCTTCTCACCCCGGCTTCGCAACCTGCTCCTCCCCGACAAGTTCAAGCCTTTGGGGATCACCAAGTACGATGCGAAGCGGATCCCATCCGGTGGCTCCGATGCTACACCCTCTCCATTGAGAACGGCGGCGGCAACGGCGACACCAAATGCCTCTACTTCCCCTTCTGTCTGGACCAAGCTCCACTCACATGGCTCGAGTCGCTGGACAAGCACTCGATCGACAAGTGGGACCAGCTGAAGGAACAGTTCACGAGCAACTTCGCGGGCGCCATGGGCCGTTCGGGTACTCGCATGGACCTTGCCATGATCAAGCAGGAACAAGGCGAGACCCTCCGCAAGTACATGCGCCGCTTCTTCGACAAGCGCGCTACCGTCGTCGACGTCACCGACAAGGAGGTCATCGACCTCTTCCAGACGGCCTCTACCATCGCCGCACCTTCGAGGACTTCGGTCGTCGCCGCCCCAGTCCATCCCCCACCTCAAGGACATGATCAAGTCCCGGGCGGATGAAGAGGACAAGGCCAACGCCATGTACGACGCCATCCGCGGCAAGTCCAAGCAGAACCGGGGGCGGCAGCGGCAGCAATGCAAACCAAGGCGGCCGCAACAACAACAACAACAACAACTACTACTACTACTACTACTCGGGTTCCAACCGCAAGCGCAAGCCAGACAACACCGTCGCGGCTATCCAGCGCCCTCCGAAAGGGAACTCGAAGAAGAATTCTGGCGGGTTCAAGGACCTGCTGAAGGAGAAGTGCCCGTGGCATCCAAACGGCAACCACACTACCGAGCAGTGCTACCAGCTCAGGCACGCACTCAAGGATACGCCGGAGCCACCGCACCCTCACGACCAAAAGGGCAAGAAGAAGGACGGCGACGACAACGACTTCCAAGAACCCGAGAAGACCGTCAACGTCCTCTTCGGCGGACTGCCCAGCAGGCGGGAGCAGAAGGCTACCCGTCGTGAAGTGATGTCCATTGAACCAGCGGTCCCGACCCCTCTCAGGTGGTCGGAGGTACCCATCACCTTCTCCCGCGCGGACCAATGGACCAACTTCTCCGAACCAGGACGGTTCCCCCTCGTCCTGAAGCCAAGCGTGGCGGGTTCCAAGCCCAACAAGGTGCTCATCGACGGTGGAAGCGGGCTCAACGTCCTCTTCACCAAAACCTTGAAGAAGATGAACCTCGACGTCACCCCCATGCTCACCAAGAGCAGCACGCCCTTCTACGGCATCGTCCCGGTGCAACGCGGCTATCCCACTGGGCTCAGTGGTACTGCCAGTTACCTTCGGGGCGTCTCGGGATAACTACCGCACCGAGTACATCAAGTTTGAGGTCGCGGATTTCGAGACTTCTTACCACGCCATCCTCGGCAGACCGGCCATCGCCAAGTTCATGGCGGTCCCCCACTACACCTACCCGGTACTCAAGATGCCAAGTCCAGCCGGCGTACTCTCCCTCCAAGGGGACTTGAAGATCTCCCACGACTGCGATACAGAGGCCGTGGTGATCGCCTCCACGAACCAAGTACCCAACGCAATGATGGAGGTCTACGCCGCGTCGAAGAAGCTCGGCACGAGCGAACTCGACATCCCGGAGAAATCTAACAAGCACCAACAAGCCTCGGCCACCGAGGAGGTACTCGTCGGGGCGGTCGACCTTGGAACAGGGCGACCCCGGCAAGACCACCACCATCGGGGCCGGCCTAGACCCCAAATAGGAAGACGCGCTCATCGGCTTCCTTCGGGCTAACCGCGACATCTTCGCGTGGAAGCCGACGGACATGCCGGGAGTGCCCGGGAGCCGATTGAGCACCGCCTCAACGTCGATCCAAAGGCCACCCCCAAGCGACAACACCTCCGACGTTTTGCCGACGACGGACGGGACGCCATCAAGAAGGAGCTCGCCAAGCTACTCGCAGCGGCTTCATCCGAGAAGTCTTCCATCCCGAGTGGCTCGCCAACCCCGTTCTCGTCCGCAAGAAGAACTCGAACGAGTGGAGGATGTGCGTCGACTACACCGATCTCAACAAGCACCGCCCCAAGGACCCCTTCGGGTTGCCGCGGATTGATCAAGTCATCGACTCCACGGCGGGCCGCGACCTCGCTCGCTTCCTCGATCGCTACTCCGGTACCACCGGATCGCAATCAAGGAGGAAGACCGAGGAAAAGACCGTGTTCATCACCCCGTTTGGCGCGATCTTGCTACACGACCATGTCATTCGGGTTGAAGAACGCCGGCGCTACATATCAACGGGCCATCCAGCCTGCTTCAAGCGGCAACTCAACAAGAACGTCGAGGCCTACGTGGATGACGTGGTTGTCAAAACCGGGGACTCCGGTACCCTCATCGACGACCTTGAAGAGACCTTCGCATCGCTACGCGAGTACCGCCGGAAGCTCAACCCGAACAAGTGCGTCTTCGGCGTCCCTTCGGGCAAACTACTCGGCTTCATCATCGCCCAACGCGGCATCGAAGCCAACCCCGAGAAGATCTCCGCCATCACCAGCATGAAAGCTCCCACGAGCATCAAGGACGTCCGTGTCGACGGGGTGCATGGCGGCGTTGAACGATTCATCTCGAGGCTAGGAGAACGGGGTATCCCCTTCTTCAAACTACTCAAGCATCACGAGAAGTTCGTGTGGACTCCGGAGGCGGATCAAGCCCTTGCCCGGCTCAAGGACTTCCGTCAAAGCCGCCAATCCTCACGGCTCCTCACAAGGGCGAGCGCTCATCGCTCTACCTAGCCGCGACTACTCACGTGGTCGATCGCCATCGTTGTCGAGCGGCAGGAAGACGGCCACGCCTATCCGGTCCAGCGCCCAGTCTACTTCGTCAGCGAGGTTCTATCAGAGTCCAAGGCTCGCTACCAGCCCGTGCAGAAGCTCCTGTACGCTCTACTCATCACCTCACGGAAGCTACGACACTACTTCCAGGAGTACTCGGTCTCCGTCGTCACCGACTACCCGCTCGGCGACATCCTGAGGAACCAAGACGCCACCGGAAGAATCTCCAAGTGGGCCGTCGAGCTCGGCGCCCTCACCATCGACTTCAAGCCACGCACGGCCATCAAGTCGCAAGCACTAGTCGACTTCATGGCGAGTGGCGGGAGAACCCGCCTACCTACTCCCACCGTGAGACCGAGCATTGGGTGATGTACTTTGATGGCTCACTCAACCTCGAGGGCGCAGCGCGAGGGGTACTCCCCCGATCTCTCCAACGGGCGAACAACTCAAGTACGTCCCGCAGATCTTCGGCGGAAGGTCTCAAACAATGAAGCCGAGTACGAAGCTCTCCTACACGGGCTCCGCCTCGCGGCTTCACCGGGCATCAAGCGGCTACTAGTCTACGGCGACTCCGCGGTGGTCATCAACCAAGTCAACAAGTCCTGGGACCGCAACAAGGAGAACATGGACGCCTACTGCCTAGAAGTCCGCAAGCTCGAGAACAAATTCTATGGTCTCGAGTTCCATCACATTGTCCGCGACAACAACGTTGCAGCGGACGTCCTCTCGAAGCTTGGATCCACCCGCGCCCAAGTACCCGCGGGCGTCTTCGTCCATGAGCTTCACGCGCCATCCATCCCGGAGCCGGCGCCACCGACCACTGTACCAGCTCATCCACCAGCTGGGCAGGAGGTCATGATGATCGACGTGGACTGGAGGCAACCCTTCATCGACTACCTCGGCCGATCGAAGGTCCCCTCCGACAAGAACGCAGCCGAACAACTCGTCCGCCGCGCCAAATCTTACGTCCTCGTCGGAGACAAGCTTTACAAGCGGGGCGCTTCTTCTGGAGTACTCATGAAGTGCGTCCCTCGTGAAGAAGGCAAGGACATCTTGGAGGGGATCCACAAGGGCGTTCGCGGCAACCACGCGTCCTCACACACGCCGGTCGCCAAGGCCTTCCGGCGAGCTTTCGCCGGCCCACGGCCCCCGGGCGATGCCGAAGAACTCGTCGAAGGTGCCAAGGATGCCGTTCTTCGCCAAGCGGCAACACGTCCCGGCCTACAAGCTAGTCACCATACCGCCAACCCTTGGCCCTTTGCCCGCCGGGGGGCTCGACATGATTGGGCCACCGCCAAGCCGCGCCGGGAGGATTCAACAGGGTACCGGTGGCTATCGACAAGTTCACCAAGTGGATCGAGGTCAAGCCGGTCACATGCCCCAAGGCCGACAGAGTACTCGACTTCCCGGATGAACTCGTACACCGCTACGGGCTACCCCACCGCATCATCACGGACCCGGGGTCCAACTTCAACAACCACCGGTTCGGGAGTACCGCGAGAGAAAGCGGGATCGACGTCGGATACGTCTCGGTTGCCCATCCACGGGCCAACGGACAAGTCGAGCGTGCAAATGGGATGGTGCTCGACGCCCTCAAGAAGCGGCTACACGACGCCGCTAACTCCAAAGGGGGAAAGTGGATCAAGGAACTACCCAAAGCACTGCGGGGGCCGCGGATTCAACCATCCAAGCCAACGGGGCAATCCCCCCTACTTCCGGTCTACGGCTGCGAAGCCATCCTCCCCGCCGACGTCATATGGAACTCGCCGGCGGTGGAGCACTACGACGAAGGCGTCCTCGGAAGACGACAGACGAGTTGATATCGACGGCCTCGAAGAAGCTCGCCGCGCCGCCCTCGTCCAATCGGCAAGGTACCGGAGGGTATCCGACGCTACCATGATCGCAACGTCAAGGAATGCTCCTTCAACGTTGGAGATCTTGTCCTCCGCCGTATCCGAGAACACGGAAGGACTCCACAAGCTCGCCTCCCCACTCGGGAAGGCCCCTTCACCGTGGCTAAGGTGACCGGGCCGGGCTCCTACCGCCTCCAAACACTTGAAGGCGAAGACGTCAACAACTCGTGGAACGTCGACCAACTCTGTCGATTCTATGCCTAGTCCGCACGACTACTCCGGGTTTCAAGTCCAATCGACTACATCGGCACCCCCTCGCCACAAGTGACCCTCCGGGTCCTGGCTCCAGTCTCCGGACTACTCTCCTCCGGGGTCCGGCCCATGCGGCTACCTACGGACCACGGGCTACGACGAGAGTCAAGGACTCTAGCGACGGTCTACCAAGAGACCACACTCCAAGATCCGGCCCCGCACGGCTACCTACGGATCCGCGATCCGGCCTACACGGCTACCTACGGATCACCCGCCGCAAGCGGCTACCCGCTCCGGCGCCACTTAGCCGTAAGCGGCCTCCGGTCCGAGCGACTACTTGTAACTACGGCCCCGGCCACCCGGGTGTACTTCTTCGTAATAAAGCTTGATTGTTCATCAACTTGTTTCTTGTTCGCTCCCTACGACGGGACTACTAAAGCCGAGTACTACTACTCACACCTACTCCACGATGGGCGCTCCGCACTCCGAGATCGCGGTTACGAGTACTCATTGTTGGAAAATTCCATTTAATTGATATATGGATACTTCATTACAAGTGTTTTTTGTACAACCGTGGCTACTAGCTACCTATGCGGGGCTACCGGAGGTTCGGCTTTTCGGCTACACTCGCTCCGCGATGGGAGCCATCTCGCTCCAAACAGCTCGCGTCTCGCTCATCCGAGCGGTTGGCGGCTACCCCGCCGGCGACCACCTCCACCGGAGCCTTCGGGAAGTACGACTTCATGAAGTCCGGGACTGCTTCGAGATCGACTTGGCCATGTGCTTGACGTAGGCGGCCGGCCGACTTGGTGCTTCACGAAGTCGATCCGCCGAGGAGTGATCTTGGGGCCGCCCGGTGCGGCACCGGGAGCCTCGCGATCGGGAGAGCAGCCTCTTCAAGGTCCTTCGACCGGGGCCCGAGCGCCTCGCAATCTTCATTCAACTTCGCAAAGATTTGTAGCGAGTTGACGAGATCTCCGTCGAGGCAATCCGCGGCTCCATGTGCTTCTCGCACTCGAAGGCGAGCTCCTTGTAGTCGAGCTCAAGTACCGGCGGGCTTCTTGCTCCGGTAGAAGAGGTTCTTCATGCCGACCTCCGAGGCCTTCACCGCTCCACCCGGCCTTCGAGTTCGCAACATGGAAACACAACAACGGGTCGAGGCTTGACGACTTCCAGCAAGTACCCGACAAGTCAAAGGACATACCTTTATTCTTGTTGCGGAGGCCTTTGTTCTTCCGCACCAACTCGTCGCCCTTCGCCTGCAACTCCATCACGTCGTTGTGGTACTTGGCGAAGGCGGCATCGAGTTTTGACTGCATGGCGGCCGCGTGCTTCCGCGACTTCACGAGCTGCTCCTCCAGGGCCTCGGCTCGGAGCACGGTGTCGCCGTAACCTTGCAGCAGGTTCGACTTCTCGCGGGATCGCTCCGCAACGTCCTGCACAAGACAAGCTCAAGTCAAGAAGAGTACTCAACGGCAAATGATTGACTACTCGGGGGGCTACGGCTACATACCTTCATCCACTGTTCGGCTCGCCGCATCGCCTCCAGGTGCTGGGCCACCGTCGCCGGCTCGACGAGATCGTCGGCCAGAAGTTCAATCCCGCCGCGGCTACTCGACGTAGCCTCCGTCATCGGCGCAGACCGGATGGGCTCCGCGTCTTGGATCTCAGGGGAGCGGATAGCCACCTCCAGGGCAACCCCTGGCGACGTGGTGACCGCCTCTCCCCCGGTGGACTTCTCGACGACTTCCACCACGGGCTCGGGGGCTCCTCCCGCGGCCTGCGGGGCCCTCGGTGTCAACTCTTACACGGGCACCCCTGCAGGGATGTCACCTCCTTCAGCGCCTGCCAGCAAACGACGCGCGCATCAGTGCCTACGACTACTCGTCCTGGAGTCCTACGGCTTCAAGAAGGGTACTCACCTTCGACTACGACCGCCTCTGGCAGCGGCGCTTCGGTAGCCGGGGGCTCGGTCGTGGCTTGGGCTTCGGGAGCGGCCTCCTCGACGGGCGGCGCAGTTTCCTCCGCCACTGCTGATGAGGGCTCGTCTCCATCCCAGCTTAGATCTGTGGATTTTCTGCAAAGCGTTCACAGAAGACCGTCGGGCAATCATCAACTACTGCAGCTAGTACTACTCGTAAAGACATGGTACTTACAAGCTCGACCGGACGATGGTCACGGCCGGAGCACCGAGGATGCTGGCAATATCAACCAGTCCACCCTCGGCGGGCGCCTCCTCCTCCGCCTCTTCGGCTACTGCCTCCTCCACGGCGGCGGCGGCAGTAGCACCTTCACCTTCCGCTCCAGGGGTCACCACCTTACCAACGGTGGCGGCCACGGGTCCTCTGCTCTCTGCTGGAGCAGGGGGCTGGCGCTCCAGCTGCGCCAGGAGCTCCTCGACAGTGGGGGCTGGACTTCGGCTTCCAGCCGGTTCCCCCACCGTGTCCCACACGCCCTCGTCGCCCTCTTCGACGGGCTCCGCTGGCGGCACCTCCTGCACACAAAGGAAGACTACTCGTCAGCAATGTACTCGAACGGCGGGTACCCGACTACTCGCTCAAGATGACTTACCTCGGGGAGGCGTGGTCTCTAAGACCTTCATCTTCTTCGCACCCGCTTCTTGGCGGGGTTGCGCGGCTTCCGTGGCGGCGCAGCAAGGCTAGCCTCCGGGCTAGGCCGGGAGGGTCTTGAACAAGTGGAACATGAGGCAAGCCCGGACGGCTAAACCTCGACCGCAGTTGGAAGCGGTCCTGAAGAGTCTCTTCGTCTTCGTCGTCGTCATCGGAGGTATCCTCCACGATGACGGTGTCGTCGCCTTCACCGACTTCGCGGCGCTCCTTCACCTTCCCCTCCGCCGGGGTCTCGATCCCGCTCGGTGGCGACCGCGGCTCGGAGACGAACCGCTTCACATCATCCGCGCAAAGACACAAGGCATCAACAACTCTACTACAAGCACTCACTACTCGACGAGGCGGGTACGGCTACTCACCTCGTTGGGTGGGCGCGCGGCGGAGTACTCCTCGGACCGGACACGCCGTGTACGGCGGCATGTCCTTGAGGATACGCGACAGCCGTTCGATGATGTCGTTGTCGTCCAGCTCGCCCCCCGGCATCTGCGACGAGTCGTCGTCGCCGGTGTACTCGAAGCCCAGCGTATCCCGCGCCATCAGTGGCTGGACCCTGCGCTTCATGAAACTGAAGGCCACGTGTTCGGCCCTCAGTCCAGCTTCTCTGAGCACTCGAATGCGTGCTAGCAGCTCGGGGAGCTGGATCCCCTCTTGCATGGTGGGCTCTGTGTTCCACCACTCACGATGCTCGGGCCGCCGTCCGCTCGGCCCGGCGGAGCCGGGATGGTGGTTCGTGATGTAGAACCACCTCGTCTTCCGGTCCGTGTTGGAGTCCACGAGCTTGTACGCCGGTGTGCGATCCGCGGCGTCTTCCCTCGGTGGATCCCGGCTCCTCCGACTACCCTGGGGTTGGAGGCACTGGGCTGCGGCTTGACGCGGAAGAACTTCCGGAAGAGCACCCAGTGCGGCTTGATTCCGAGGACGGCCTCGCGGAAGTGGACGAAGACCGACGTGTGGAAGATGCCGTTCGGGTTCGGAGTTGAGGTACTCGATGCCGTAGTACCCGAGCAGCCCCTTGAAGAAGTCGCTTGCTGGGAGCGCAAGGCCGCGCTCCACGAAGCGCGAGAACATCGGGATCTCGTCTTCGGCCTTCTCCATCGGATAAGGATCTCTGGCGGCGGATCTCCACATGTCGACCTCCTTCTCCCTGATGAACCCGCTGTTCAACAGGGTCGGCGGAGTCCTCCGTCTTGACCTTCGATTTCTTCCACTCGCGGCTTGGATCGCGCGCGCGGTGGCGACAGGGGCGGCGCCGCACTGGTGGCGGCCGCGGCGGCCTCTGCACGGCCCCTCTTCTTCCCGCCGGCCTTGGACGTCTTCGACGGCGACGGCTTCATTCTCCAAGTGCAAGGAGTTTTCACTCGCATCCGCTCGGGGGCTACCCTAAAGGCTTCGGGTGGCGATGCGCTCGGATCTACTACGGCGGCAGCAGGCTGCTGGGAGTGGATCTACTTCAAGATTCAAGTGGAGATGACTGCGGCTCACTTGGGTGAAAAACCCTAAAGGTTTTGGCTCTTATTTATAAGCCAAATCGCCTCCGTAACGGGCGGCTGGATAAGTCCACGCGCGGCTGACTCAGCGGCTGCGCGTGACTCTTCGAATTCTCGCTAGTCGACGCGCCTCACCTCGGGGGCTCGGTTACTTCTACTCGACTACCTGGGAAGCGGCTAGTCTCAAGAGCATCTCAGGACACATTCTCCAAGAAGACCCTTCAATTCGAGAGGAAGTACTCGACTCAAGGCTCGGGGGCTCCGTGCCACGTGTCCTTCGGTTTTTTCTCTCCGGATTTTTCGGGGTTATCTTGCCAAGATTATGGACCCTAAGCCAGAGCCCGCGGCTCGAGGCTCGGGGGCTACTCCACGTGGAGTGCGGTTCTGCAAATCGCGCCTCCATGACGGCTCCGGCTTCAAGACAAGACTGGCATTTCTTGAAGACCTTCGAAGGCGGATTTCAAGGAAGCTTGGGACTACTCGAGAAGACTTCAAGATTGCTCAAACATCGACCGGAGTACATTCCAGCCTCGGGATGCTTCGACTACTCTTGAGGACTTTTGACTTGTAGCGCTCAGGGACGCTTGAGGACTACTCGTTAAGGCCGTCAAGACTACTTGAAGCTATCCTTCTCGACTACAAAGTACTCGGGGGCTTGTCGTATGGACCTCCCTGGGCCCACTACCTCGGTGAGTACCAGGACCGACTACTCGTTGGGCCCCTGGGACTACCCGGCTTGCGCTACACGGCATCTGAAGGCGTGGAGCACAAGGACTACACAGGAGTAGTACTCGGTTAGGAAGCTGTACATGTTCCGCACTGTATAGAGGACTCCTAGACGTACTCGACTAGTACTCTCTTCCTACTCCGACTTGTAACCCTGCCTCCCGACTATATAAGGCGAGGCGGGGACCGATCCCCTCATCCAATATCCTCTCATACAACTCACGGCGCACCATTGCACCATCTTGTAATCGTGCCCCATCAATCCCGAGCTACGCGGCATACGAGACGTAGGGTATTACGCACCTCGCGGCCCGAACCCGTCTAAATTGTGTGCCACGTGTCTCTTCCTTCGAGTTACCGATCTCGGCGAGTCACATTCATCTACTTCGGGTACTCCCCGTAGTAGGTTGCCGGTCTAAAACACCGACGGGTCGGCCCGTTCGCCCCCACTACAGGCCGCAGGAGGGCGACCAGTCCAGCCACCACTACAGGGAGCACGGGTCAACCTGTGCAACAGCCGAACCCATACCAGCCCACGTACGGGGAGTTAGCATTCGGCTCGCTTGGGGCCCTGCTTGCTTCCGGCTACAGGATCGCTCCAGCAAGCAACAGGCTGCAGAGGAATCTATACGGAGGAGGCTACCATGAGGTGGGGAACTATGGAGCCATCGACGCTCTCCCAAACCCGGGTTACGGACCAGCTGCAAGCACGTAGGAGGACGATATCCTGGCGCAGAAGATGGCCGATTTGATGCAGAATCAATTCGGCCTCAAACCAAAAATGAAAGGACCTACCTACACGCCGCCGTTCCCGGAGTGGTACTACAACGTGATCCTGCCGCCAAGGGTGAAGCCTCCGACGGAATTCACAAAGTTCTCCGGGCAGGATGACACGAGCCCGGTGGAGCATATCGCTCGCTACCTGATGCAACTTGGAGAGTGCTCATCTGAGGAAGCGTTCAGAGTCAGATACTTCCCCGCGTCACTGACGGGCGCGGCGTTCCAGTTGTTTTCATCTTTGCCCCCTCAATCAGTTAGCACGTCGAAGGAGCTGGAACGAAAATTCCATGCCCACTATTTCAGCGGCAGCTCGGAAAAGAAGCTGATCGACCTCGCTACCCTGAAGCAGAGACACAGTGAGACCCCCTTGGAATTCCTCAGGAGGTTCAGGGAAGTGAAGGGTATGTGTTTTTCGCTCAATCTACCAGATGACCAGTTGGCCGACATGGCCGTTGCCGGGATGCTGCCTGCCGTGCGTGAGAAGCTATTTGGCATGGAGTTCGATAACTTGGGCCAACTGTCGCAAAAGCTGTCATTAATGAGCAACCAAGCATACGGTTTCAAGAAGGATGCCAGGTTCGGCAAACAGCATGACGTGGCGGATATCTACAACCAGTTCCTGGACAAAGCCGACCTGATGGATGACTCTGATGATGACCAGGACGTGGCTGCGGCCGAAATCATGTGGGGAAAAGAGCCATTGACTATGAATCAGCGCTGGGTCAAACAGACCAAAGGCACCTATGATTTCAACATCACAAAGGCTGACAAGCTGTTTGAGCTCCTAGTGAAGGAAGGCCGAATCAGATTGCCTGAAGGGCATTCCATGCTTCGGCCCGATGGAGTAAAGGAGAAACGTTACTGTGGCTTCCATGATAGGAACTCGCACTCCATCAACGACTGCAGGGTCTTCGGAATGAAGATCCAGAAAGCCATCCAGGAGGGACACCTCAAATTTGATAACAAGATGAAGCTGGATGGCCACCCTTTCCCTCAGAACATGGTGGGTTTTTTGGTCAACATGGTAACAGCTGAGGAAAAGGGCAAGGTCAAAGTCTTGACCTCAGCCAGGGCAAGACAGGATGGAGCAGTAGACCCGGAGCATCAGGTGACTTTGGAGCAGGTGCATGGTGAGGCCCCCCGCGTTCTCAAGAGCCACGTCGAGATCGGGGAATCGTCCAGAGCCAAGCCTAGGGTGACCACGCGTATCCTCCTCAATAAATGGCAGCGCCAGCTTTTAAAAGAGCGCTACCAGAAGCGGAAGTACGAGGAGGAGAAGCGCAGGGCTGAAGAGGAAGCACGCAGGAGAGATCTGGAGCAATACACGCGCGATCAGGAGCGCGCGCACTGGGGCTGTGCATTCTTCAGGCACTGCTGGAACGAAGGGTTGAAGCTGCCCACGCTGAGAAACTGCCCTGAGTCCAGGGACAGGTATTTTGAGTACAGGCAGGAGACTGCCAATTGCCGATCCGTCCATGAAAGAATTGGAAGGATACATCCTAGCGAGGATCGGCGTCAAAAAATTGAAATCATTGATCATCCCAGGAAAAGGCAAGCTGATTTGAAGTGGGCTGATCAAGAGGAAGATGAGGACGAGTACATCTGGCAGAAGGGGCAATGGTGCCCGCCCGGCCTAAGAAAAAGTCGAAGAGAAGGGTTCAACGCTTGAGGAACCGTGAACCGAGGCGGCCGGGGATCCGGACAAGGCGGTGCGGCGTCCAAAGGATAAACCTGAAGGGTCAAAGCGTTCGGCTCCAGCGTGCATGGTATATTTTCTGCCGAATGAATTTATGGCTACTGCTAATCAGGTTGTGCAGGAAGAGGCATCCCTGGACGATGAGCAGATCGAGGGGCTGATGGCGCAGCTGGTGCTAGCCAAGCAAGCCATCTTCGACAAACCGGCCAAAAATCGACACATGAGGCCGCTGTACTTGAAGGGATATGTCAATGGCAAGCCATTGACCAAGATGTTTGTCGACGGTGGAGCGGCGGTCAATGTAATGCCGTACACCACCTTCAGGAAACTTGGCATGGGCCCTAGCGATCTGACGCCTACAAGCATAATACTGAACGATTTCACCGGGAATCCTTCAGACACCAAGGGATGCGCTCACATGGATCTGATGATCGGGTCCAAGACACTGCTCACGACCTTCTTTGTTATCGAAGGTAAAGGAGCATACATCCTACTGCTTGGACGGGACTGGATTCATGCCAATTGCTGCGTCCCATCCACCATGCATCTGCAGCTCATCCAATGGGTGGATGATGATATTGAGGTGGTCCAAGCAGATGACTGTGTGAGCGTTGCAAACATGGAACCAGCTTTCTGGGAGTATCAAGGCATTGACTGTTTCTCAGGGAAATACTGGGGAGAAGGTCCTGTTGAACCTATCAGCAGCGATCAACAACCGATTCAAGCAGTCGGCTCTTATAGCAATTTTTAATGGATAACCCCGTCGATGGCACTGATGGCAAGTTGGGGCGAGGATTCATGTCGGCCGATAAATTAGAGGAAGTTGACATTGGAAGCGGTGACAAGCCAAGGCCGACGTTCATCAGCGCAAACTTGCAATCAGACTTCAGGGAGGAATTAATCAAGCTACTCGAGGAATATAAAGATTGCTTCGCCTGGGATTATTCGGAGATGCCTGGACTAGACCGTTCTATTGTTGAGCATCGGTTGCCAATCAAATCTGGTTTCAAGCCATATAAGCAACCACCCCGGAAAATCTACAAGGATGAGGTATTGGCCGATGTGAAGAAAGAAGTTGAAAGATTACTTGATGCAAACTTCGTTCAGAGATGCAAATATGCGGAGTAGATTTCTAACATTGTCCCTGTTTACAAGAAGAATGGAAAGATGAGGGTCTGCATAGATTTCAGGGATTTGAACAGAGCTACTCCGATGGATGGTTACCCCATGCCTGTTGCCGATTTGTTGGTTGACGCCGCTGCTGGACACAAAGTTATCAGTTTCATGGATGGCAATGCGGGATACAACCAAATTTTTATGGCAATAGAGGATATATCAAAGACGGCCTTCAGATGTCCTGGTCACATAGGCCTGTTTGAATGGATAGTCATGACATTTGGGTTGAAAAATGCCGGTGCAACTTATCAGCGTGCCATGAATTACATCTTTCACGAGTTGATTGGCAAAGTTGTTGAAATTTACATTGATGATGTCGTGATCAAGTCCCTAAGCCATGACACACATTTGGAAGATGTGAAAAGGACCTTGGAGTGCACCCGAAAGCATGGCCTGAAGATGAATCCAAACAAGTGCGCTTTTGGGGTATCAGCTGGAGAGTTCTTGGGATTTTTGGTCCACGAAGGGGGGATTGAAGTTGGCAAGAAGAGCATGAAGGCCATTGATGAAGTTGTCCCTCCAACTAATCTCAAGGAATTGCAATCACTGCTCGGCAAAATTAATTTCATAAGGAGATTCATTTCGAATTTGTCACAGAAGGTTTTGCCGTTCTCTCCATTGCTGAAGCTAAAGAAAGATCAAAAGTTCACATGGGGCGACAAACAACAAAAGGCTTTTGACGAGATCAAGCAATACATGAAGGAGCCACCAGTGCTGGTCCCTCCTCAGTTGGATAAGCCTTTCAAGTTGTACGTGGCGGCCGATACCCAAACCATTGGATCGGCCCTTATTCAAGAATTCGAAGGAAAGGAGCGGGTAGTGGCATATCTTAGCCGAAAATTACTTGATCCTGAGACCAGGTATTCGGCTGCAGAGAAGTTGTGCCTGTGCGTATACTACTAGTGTACAAAGTTTCGGCACTACTTGTTGAATGCCGAATGCACTGTATATTCCAAGTTTGATGTAATAAAACATATGTTATCTATGCCAATTTTGAATGGCAGGATTGGCAAATGGATCTTGGCTTTATCAGAGTTTGAGTTAAAGTTCGAATCGGCAAAAGCTATTAAAGGTCAGATCATTGCCAATTTTATAACTGAACATCGTGATCCGTCAATTGATTTGCTTGAAATTACTCCTTGGGCTTTTTTTTGATGGGTCATCATGTGGTAAAGGTGGGGGAGTAGGGATTCTGTTAATTTCACCCAGAGGTGAGATGTTTGAATTTGCCATCCCTATACGTGCCCCACCGTTACAAACAATCGAGCCGAATACGAGGCATTACTTCGGGGGCTTCAATATTTGAGAGAAGCGGGGCCGTTTCGGTTGAGGTGTATGGAGATTCAAAGTTGATAATCAAGCAATTGAACGGACAATACAAATGCAAAAGTGAAGCACCGAGAAGTTACTACGAAGAATGCGGGGAGATCTTGAAGAGCTTTCCATTGGTAACTCTACAAAGATATTCATAGGGAACATAACGAAGAAGCAAACAGGCTGGCTCAGAGCGCCTCTGGTTACAAAGAGAGCCAAGAAGCGTTTGCTGCAGATATGTGCGCACTGGGAACGGATCTTGCGGAGGATGATTGGAGAAAAGAGATCGTTGACTACTTGAAAGATCCATCCCGGAAGGTCCCTAGGAAGCTCAGGTATAAGGCCATAAAATTCGTTCTTCTGGACGACAATTTGTTTTACAAATCATTAGATGGGGTGTTGTTACGATGCCTCGGTCCAGAAGAAGCCAAAAAGATGATGAGTGAAGTGCAAGATGGGATATGTGGAGCACACCAATCGGCCTACCGCATGAAATGGGTTGTCAGGCAAGCTGGGTGCTTTTGGCCGACGATATTAGAGGATTGCTTTGAGTATTACAAGGGATGTCAATATTGCCAGAGGTTTGGAAATATTCAAAGGGTCCCCGCATCGGCATTAAATCCCATTATCAAGCCATGGCCATTCAGGGGCTGGGGTATAGACTTGATTGGCCAGATTAATCCACCATCTAGCAAGGGGCATAAGTTTGTGCTTTTGGCTACAGATTATTTTACTAAATGGGTTGAGGCAATTCCACTAAAGAAGGCGACGTCGAAAAACATGGTTGAATTTGTCAAGGAACACATCATCTATCGGTTTGGAATCCCTCAGACAATCACAACTGATCAAGGGGCCCAATTCGTGTCCCTGGAGTTCAGAGAATTTGCCGAAAGCATGGAAATCAAATTGTTTAATTCTTCTCCCTATTATGCCCAAGCTAATGGTCAGGCAGAGGCTTCTAATAAGATCATGATCAAGCTGATACAAAATAAGATCGACCAGAAGCCAAGGAGGTGGCATTCGGTACTCAGTGAGGCACTGTGGGCTTACCGAATGGCCCCTCATGGAGCTACAAAGACGTCTCCTTATGAATTGGTTTATGGACATCATGCGGTTGTACCTTGGGAGATGCAATCAGATTCCAGAAGAATCGTGTTACAGAAAGATTTAAGCTCCAAAGATTACAGTGGCCTAATGATGGATGAGCTAGAGGATTTACACATGATCCGTCTCAGGGCCCTGGAAAACATCGAGAAGAACAAGCTACGGGTTGCTAAGTATTATAACAAGAAAGTAAAAGTCAGGAAATTTGCAGAAGGGGATTTGATTTGGAAGGCGCTATTGCCGATTGGAACCAAATACAGCGAATTCGGCAAATGGTCCCCTAACTAGGAGGGACCCTTTTGCGTGGTCAGATGCGTCCCTAGTAATGCATACATATTGAAAACATTACTAGGAGAAGAATTTTCCTCTGCAATAAATGGGAGATATTTGAAGAAATATTACCCTAGTATTGAAATCGATCGGTGATCACCAGCAGTGGGATTACATGCATCTGACACAAGGATAGCCGGCGCTCAAGAATGAGGCCGCCTTTAGAACAAAAAAATCCCAAACAATGGAAAATGGCCAGTGCCTAGATGCATTGCCCTTAGCACAAAACTACATTACAACTGCCTCTTGCAGGTTTACATCCAACAACCCTGGTGATCAGGACTTCGAGGAGATGGGAAGCAGAAGGCCTGGAGGAAGAAGTGGAAGTATGATTCAATCTTTTCTTTGCTTCTTCGGCTGCTCCCTCTTCAGTTGCTCCAAGACCACCGCGACGGCAGCTTGGAATGCACGGGGGTGACCATGATTTGCTGCCTCCACCAAGCTATCCCAAGCCGCTTTCAGGTTGTTGTACCTATCAGAGACATCTGAAACAGAGGAGTGATTGTTAGGGGCAAAAAATCCAGATGTGGACGCGAAGTCAAGAAGGAGTCAGAAACATTTACCTCCCACTAATGCCTCCAAAGCCATGCGACGCTCGCGCTCGGCCTGGCAGCGAACGGTGATGTCCCTAAGGTCGCGCTCCAGGTGCCGAGCGCGGCGGCGCAATCGATGGCTGGATCTCTGTTCAGACGTGGCATCCTCTGCTTCGAGGGAGGACTCGGAGGATGTAACAACCCAGGAATTTAGGTGTGTAAATTTTGCGAAAATTTAAAACTTTTTGCTTGGATGTGAGTGCTATCAATTTTTGAACCAAATTGCTAGCCCTTCTCTAAATTCTCCACCAATCTATCCTATTTATAAAACATATATTTAAAATATGGTAAAATAAGTGAGTTGGTTTTTCCCTGGTTATTTTGGAGTTCAAATGTATGAAGTTTGAATTTGAGTGGGGGTCAAATTCAAACTCTAAATTCAATCCCTAGGTTCAAACCTTACTCTTTTATTTTGCAAATTAGTCAAACCTGCTAGCTGGGCCGTATCCACCTTACCTTGCGAAGCAGCCGGCCCAACCCGTGCCATCTTTCAGCCCACAAACCCGCACCGCTTCACCCTCTCCATTAGTCACTGGCAAGCGGACCCCGAGTGTCAGCCATCTCTTTCTCCCCACCTACCCAGCCAACACACCCAACCGCAGCGCCGCCGGTCCCGTCGCACCCACTCGCGCGGCGCGGACGCGGCCGGCCGCCCGGCCGCACGCACGCCGAGGGACCGGCGCCCGCACGTGAACCGAGCCGGGGCCGGGGAAGGAAAAGCCCCTTCTACCCCCGCGCCTTGCCCCGGTGGCCGCCGAGTGCGTGGAGAGGGGGCGAGCGGCGCCGCCACGGCCGCCCGGTCGGATCGAGCCGGGGAAGCCCCGGAATTTCGCCTTGCCCTGGCGGTGCCGTGGATTCAAAAGCGGGAGGAGAGCCAGTAGCAATCGTCCACCGCCACCAACCCACATTGGGGTTTTTGCCCCTTCCCAGAGCCGCTCCGCCATAGGGGGAAGAGGAAGGGGGAAGGTTGGGGAAGAGGAGCCGAGGCGGGGGACCGACGCCGCGCCGCCGCCGCGCGTTGCTCGCGGAGGCTGGACGAGGTCGCGAGGAGCCGGACGGGGGAGGAGGCGTGCGTGACCGAGGAGGAGCGGACCCCCGAGCAAGCGCCGCCGTGAACACCGACGCCGCGCCGCCACCCACGCCGGGGCTCGCGACGTCTACACCGCCGACCCGCCGTGAGGGCCGTGGCCTCTCTCTCTCTCTTCTCCTTGCGCCGGTCACGTTTTCGTTCGCATGTGGGCGTGCCTTCGAGCCGCCGGTGGCGGGGCGCGCCGCGCCGCCGTCTCCATATGGACGACGCCGCGTCGTGCCCTGCCGGTGAGGTCCAGGGGCGTGGCTACCCCAAGCCGCACGCACAGGGCGAACCTGTAAGGGCGGGAGCTCGGGCTGCCTTGCTGGGGAAAAGGAGGACGTCCCCGCGCCGCGCCGTCAAGCCCTGTGCCGAGCGCGCGTCGCGCCTCAGGTTCCATGTTTTGGCCGTGGTGCCGTTCTGGAGCGTGACCCAGGGAGAGAACGGTGGCGGAGCCGGCGCACCCCAGCGCCAAGACCGGGCCGTGCCTACCCGCCGATGCCGGTGCTTGTGAGGGAGCCGGCCCGCCGGCGTTCGGGGACCCTCGACGCCGCCGCGTCGTGTCCGGGCGAGCCGCCGCGGTGGCGCATCTCGTGCCGTGAGCCGGCCTTCGTGCCGAGGACTTTTGTTGCGGGTGGGCCGGTGAGCGCGAGAGCCGGCCGACCGCACCCACGCGCGCCATGGCCACGGCCTCGCCACCGGCGGGGGACGACACGCGAGCGCGCGCGCGCCGCGTCGCGCGCGTGGCGTCTTCCCGGGCATTCCGTCCAACATCTGGGGGGCGAGCGGACGGGGAGCGTTGGGTTAAAAAGGAGTAGTGGGCCGCCGGCCGCATCCTGGGCCCTAAACCCAGCTGGCTGCTAGCAGGCCGCCGGCCCAGCGCGGGATAGGAAGCTGGAGGATGTTTTCCGGACTTTGGGTGCTTCCGCTAGTGGGCTGTGGTGCGCAGCTAGGTTGGGCCGAAACCGACTGCCTGGCGGAATTGAGTCCGCTGGGCCGCCCACGGCCCAGTAGCGCTTATGGCCCCTTTCGGCCTGCCAACTGTGTGACGCTGACGTCAGGCTGACGTCGCAACGTCTTTTTTCTCGAAAACCCCTTTTCTTTTCGTTTAAAAATTCCGGAAAATGTTTTTAACCTTTAAAAATTCATAAGTAATTCTAGGGAGCTCGAAAAATACAAAACTAATTTCTATAAATCCGTATTTGTGAAACCTTGCCGATTGTAGGTAGTTTGGGTTCATTTGGATCTTCCGAATTGATTCTTATTTGGAGTTATTGCTTAGATGTGCACCGTTATCTTATTTTCGCGTCGAATATCGTGCCGCGCACCCGAGCTTCGACCAGGAGGACGTGGAGGACCCCGAGTACCTCGCTCCGACGGCGATCGCTTCAACGGCAACAAAGGTGTCATGTCACTCCCAACCATATAGATCCCATGTTGTTAAATAGTTGCTAGTGCTTTACTTTAATGCATTGATCGATGAGTTGCATAACCCGTTTACTAGTCATGCCTTGATGTTTTGATATATCCCGTTTCCTTGCTCTACTACCTGCGGGACTAGCTACAGACCCCTAGCTAGTCCCTTACCTCATCTATCCATACTTTTGTTGCTTGATTATGGATGGTGCTCTGGGCTTGGGCTGAGATGTGGGTATCTCGGTATGATTCTAGCGTGCGTTCTGGGTGCGTATCTCCTTGCTGTGTTTTCGCGGGGAGTGAGCCGCTTGGTTTCTTGTGAACGGCCGCCGAGGCAAGATGCGATCTGGCCTCTTACCCGAGGGTCGTGTCGTGTGGGATGGAGATGTTGAGTGCTCGCTCTCGGCCCCCTTAAGGACCGATCGTCAGTTGACCTTGTTTCGAATGACTATTTTCGTACAGACCGCCCGCCTTGTATTGGGCGGGGGTGCGGGGTAAGACTTGTAGTGGATAGCACCCCTCCCGTAGGAGGATCGGTGTGATCGTGTCGGGAGTGGTCTTTCCCTCCTTAGTAGACTTTGCCTCGGCGAGGCCGGGGGGAAGGGTTCCACCGCCGAGGGACCTCTCGCGGATAGTATGAGCTCCGCCGCGGAGGCCGGGCCGGGCTCGGGAGATGCGAAGGGTACTATCCACTTACTTGGGCTTCAGCCGTATGGTAGGGTCGGACACCGGTGATGGCCGGTTCGGACCTATTCGGGCGGGTACGGTTGTACAACCTCTCGCAGTGTTAAACCTATAACTATAGTCCGTGTCCACTGGTTATGGACAGTCTTTCGATCTCTCACCTGACTAGTTACACTTCTCTTGTGCTTCTTCTCTCCCCCGAGTGTGTGAGCCCGCTTCGGCCGTTGAGATGTGGGGATAGGAGCAGGTGGGCCCCACATCGCGGATGACGGTTGGGTTCTCGGATCGTGGTTGAGATCCGGGGTTTTGGTGTGGAATTCCTTGAGCGGGGTCCATACCCCTGAGGTGTGGACCTCGGAAGCGGAAGCTTCCCCGAGGTGTGGACCTCGTAGCTGTATTCTGCCTACCTTGTACGTTGCACTGCTGCTTTGCTTAAGCTTACTACAGCCAGATTAGGGATGTCTCATGCATAGTAGAATATACACCACATTTGCCTCTTTGTTGGGAAGCTGACATGACCTACCCGCTTATCGGGTAGACCCTGGTGACTCTGACGCAGAGTCGGACTACGACTTCGACAACGACGGTTGGGTGGACTAGAGCTCTTCCTACACTTGAGCTTCCTGCGGATATGGAGTTTCCCGCGCTTTCATGGAGCCGCTGCTAGACGTTTTATTTATGTTTGATTCAGTCCCGATGGACTTGTACCCGGCATGTGCCCAAGAGATGTACTCTGGTAAATGTAATAAAATAAATGTTGTACTCTACTTTACAGTTTTTGTCTTTCTGTATGGATTTTTGGCATCGCTGAGACAGGGATTGCACGTGGTAGCCCTCCTGGGACTACCACCGAGGTGCTAAGATTCGGGGTTCCGTTCGCGGAAATCCGGGTCGTTTCAGTTGGTACCAGAGCCATGCTTGACTGTAGGACGAGCCCCAGGAATGGTCGATAGTATAGGAAGCCGTTTCTGAATCTTGAAACTTTATATAAACCCCTTGGCTTCCGTATGTATATAACTATACTTATATATATGCATTGCCTTGATTAACTTTCACTAACTACCTTACTAACTACGCTCTAACTACGTTGTGCAGATGGCGGAGGAAGCTTGGATCCCTTTGGAGTCGGACGGCGAAGGAAGGTCGGAGGCTTCGCCACTTGCCGAGGGGAGTGCCCGGAGGCGCTCGGAGTAGGGACCGACCGAGTCGGCTACAAGGGGAGGACCATGGGGCACGGGGGAGCGGACACCCACTTTCCCCGACCGTTACGGTGCCGGCGGACCCACGGGTGCCGCAGTTCAAGGAGGTTAAGGTGCATCGTTTCGAGAGTTCGACCACGGAGGCACACCGGAGCGGCGCACACGAGCTCTCAAGATGGTTTGTGTTCAACTCAAGGAGAAGCTCAAGGACACCCCGTTCGGCCGTACTACCGGCGAGAGATCTACGACCCGGGTCGCTAAGACACGAGCGACCGAGCGCGGTACCTTGAGGTGACTTCGTGGAGGACAAGATGATGCACGCGGCCGGACGGTGCATCCGGCTCGGAGACCGGTGCGCTTTTCGGGGCGTACGGTGAGATCGCGTACCTTCGGTGGAAGTGGGATGATACCGCGGCGGGTTCGGGACACGGAGACGGAGAGAGAGGATTTGCTTGACCGAGTTGGAGAAGTCACACGAGAGGAACGGAGAGTCGGTACGGCTTGGATCGGCGACGACCACGGCCAAAGACCGAGAGGGACGCCGGGAGGATCGCTACACCGGAGGCACTGCCGAGGACAAGAGCGGAGAGTTGCACCGGACTACAGTGGAGGCCACGCGTGAGGACAGAGTGAGGCTTGCCGAGGCCGGGGGACCGTTGGAGTCGGTTGGAGCTGCGCAGGCACCGACTATCAAGTCAAGGTGTGGGATCTTCGAGAGGCGAGCCGACACAACTACCACCACTTGTGCTACCTCGGTGGACTGGTCTACGAGGAGAGAGACCGAGCAGCCAGGACCCGCACGGCCCGGGAGTGTTCGACCGGCGAGGGCCGAGAGAGTTGAGGAGCTCTCCGCGCGGCCTACCCCCTAAGAAGAGGCCACGACCGAGGACGGAGACCTTCGAGCTACCGCCGACACTCCTACCACGTGTACGCCCGTACCCGAGTGGTTATCAGGACACAGCAGAGATGGACCGTGCTCTTCAGGATACCCGAGACTACAACGGAGGACCGGCGATCAGGGTGCCGGGTTACCCAGGGACTCACTCACCACCGTTCTACTCGGTTCCACCAGACTCTAGCCCAGAGGCACCGCAGTGTACCCCGTGATGGGAGCAGGGATCTAGCAGTAGATTTTGAGTCGATGTAATGAGTTAGATGTGATGCTGCCACTCATGTTGTCATGCCTGTAGTAGCTACCCCATGTTGTACCATGCATTAGCGTGATGTGTTGCCGTGCACCCTCGAAGGTCGTTGGAGTAAACCTCGAGGTGCACCCCTTTTGTATGGTGGCATTGATTGAGTGACATGGATCTTCATGGTTACTTTCGGATTTTATGATTCTTTATGTCCGTATGAATTCTTTGACCGTTAGAAGGATTACTCCTTTATAGTTAATAACCTTAATAGATATATTCTCCCTACCACTACCGACTCTTGCAACCGGAACGGATGTCGGGAGCAAGGAGGTCCGGCGACTCTTGGCCCGTTTCGAGGAGGTCGCCGGGGACGACGGGAGGGGAGGATGCCCCTAACCCGGCGGGAGCGAGAGGCCGCGAACGCCGTCGAGGTCACGCGCCACGAGGCGGGCTCCGCGGAGGCCCCGGCAGGCCGCGTTGGCCGAGGAGGCCGGGTTGGTGGTCGAGGAGCCGCGCACGACGACGAGGGAGCTCGGGGAGCGGGAGCTCGAGCACGAGCAGGTACCCCAGCCCGAGGGAGGAGCGAGGCCGGGGCTCAGGGACACGAGGTGCCACCACCGCCACCTCCCCCGAACTTGGCCGACGTGATGGCAGTACAGACTCAGCTGATGCAGACGATCACCCAGATGCTAGCTCAGAACAACAACAACAACAACAACCACAGGGGTCAGAACCGCAACGCGCCAGAGGGTTTCCAGAAGAAGGTTGAGAACTTCAACAAGCTGCGACCGCCTACCTTCGACCACTCAGCAGACCCGATGGACGCAGACAACTGGCTACGTGAGATTGAGAAGAAGCTGGAGCTGACTGAGCTTACAGAGGAGGAGTGTGTGACCGTGGCAGCGCACCGTGGCCGATCGGCACGGCCCGGTGCGTGGTGGGGACGGCCCACCGTGACTCGCACGGGGACCCGTTGCACATCGGGTGGGACGAGTTTGTGGAGGCCTTCGGGAGTCACCACATCCCGGATGCGGTGATGGACGGGGAAGGGCCGACGAGTTCGAGCACCTCAAGATGGGAAACATGTCGGTGCGGGGAGTACGCCAACCGCTACCAGGAGGCGATGAGGTACGTGCCGACGACACCGACACAGAGAAGAAGAAGGTCTACTGGTTCAGAAAGGGGCTGCACAAGGGGATGGCACACCACTTGTCCGCACACGACTGCCCGACACTTCGCTCCATTATCGACAAGGCACTGATCGTGGAGAGATCAAGGCTTGAGTACATGGAGGTTCGTGGAAGCAAGTCCAAGCGCACAGACCAGGCAGGACGCTCAGGACCACCACAGAGGCAGAGGACAGGTTACGCTCAGGGCCACCAGTCACAGCAGAGGCACCACGTCTCTCAGTCTCAGCCGCGAGAGCGAGCCAACCCAGGCGGGAGTGGAGGTCAGAACAGCTGGAAACCGAGACCACCACCGCGGTCGGCGAGACGGATCCAAGGTGACATGCTTCAACCGCGTCGGGTTGGGCACAAGTCGTTCGAGTGTCCACGAGCGGGCGCCACCGGGGAGTCGAACCGCGGCTCTCGGTTCCGGACCCCCGGCCAAGCCACCGGCGCCGAGGTGGACGACCGCCACGTACACGGCGGAGGACCGCTCGGCCGCCGGCCACACGAGGCCGTCCGAACCACCTCACCGCCGAGGATGCGGCAGCCGCACCCGACGTCACACTTGGTGAGTTCCTTGTCGACTCGCTTTGGCAATTGTTTTGTTCGATGCGGAGCTCAGTTTTCGTATATTTCTACCAAGTTTGCTAAAGAAAGGTCTTTACCAACTAAGCCTCGACCAAGGCCTATCTTGACTAGCTCTCCGTTAGGAGAGAAGAGGAGTACGTTAGAGTGCAGGGGAGTGAGGATGGTGTTTGAGGGGCTACAGTTCACGGCAAACTTGACAGTTTTGGAGTCTACCGGGATAGATGTGATTCTAGGGATGGTTTGGTTGGCAAAACACAACGGGATAGTCTCTTGCAACCCCAGAGTGATACAGCTAGAACACCCCAGTGGGACTATAGTGCGGATCAAGCCACAGAGTCCGAAGGTTGCTACGATGATGTGCAACATGAGTGGGAAAGAGATTGAAGAAATCCCAGTGGTCCGTGAGTTTCCGGACGTGTTCCCAGAGGAGCTTACGGAGCTACCCCCAGACCGGGACGTGGAGTTCGTGATTGAGCTGGTGCCAGGGGCGGGGCCCGTTGCAAAGAGTCCATACAGGATGTCGTCTGACGAGCTGGACGAGTTGAAGAAACAGCTCAAGAAGTTGCTCGAGCAAGGGTTTGTTCGGCCGAGTGCCTCACCGTGGGGTTCACCAGTGCTCTTCGTGGAGAAGAAAGACGGCACAAAGAGGATGTGCATTGACTACCGCACGCTCAACTCGATGACAATCAAGAACAAGTACCCGCTACCCAGAATTGAGGATTTGCTGGATAGGCTCAAAAGGGCAAAGTTCTTCTCCAAGATCGACTTGAGATCAGGCTACCACCAGATGAAGATCCGAGAGCAGGATATTCCCAAGACAGCCTTCACCACACGTTACGGCTTGTACGAGTTCGTGGTGGTTTCCTTCGGCCGACCAACACCCTCGCTTACTTCATGAACTTGATGAACAAGGTCTTCATGGAAGAGTTGAACGAGTTTGTAGTGGTGTTTATCGACGATATCTTGATCTACTCTGAGACCACGGAGGAGCACGAGGAGCACCTGAGGGTCGTGCTAGAGAGGGCCGAGGGCAAGAAGCAACTATACGCCAAGTTCAGCAAGTGCGAGTTCTGGATGGAGAAGGTCGCGTTCTTGGGACACGTGTTGTCAGCAGAGGGGATAGCCGTGGACCCGTCCAAGGTTGAGTCAGTGACCAAGTGGGAGCAGCCGTTAAACGTGACAGATGTCGGGAAAGTCGGTCACACCCCGAAATTTCCAATTTCGGGATGTGAATAGAAATAATAATTAAATAACGATTTTCTCGATAATTTTAAAATTTTTCCAATATTTATTTTCTTTACGGGGAATATAGTATAGGAAAAATCCTTTGTATGATTTTCTAAATTAAATAAAGGTTATGTGTGTTGCATTCATGCCGATGCATCTAGTGGTTCTTGAGTGCAAAAAGGTTCCAAAAATGCGTTTAGGAGCTGTCCAAAACCTTCCGAGAATTTTCCGGAATTTTCTGGAATTTATTCTCATTTTCTCTGAGCTATTTCTATTTATTAGAAGGCTCTAAAATCTTTTTCATGAGCACCAAATGTTTTATTTGGATTGTTCATGTCTTAATCTAACTCTAGGAATTTTCCTGGAATTTTTGTGATTTTTCGGGTATTTTTCGTGACTTTATAGATTTATCTAGATAATTCTGGATTTATCTTTGCACAGGGAAAATATTTCGAAAAAAAAAACTTCCTATCTACCTCGGGCCGAGCCCGTGGGCTCGACCCGCGCCTGCCCGGCCCGCCCGCGCCGGCCCGCCCGCCGGCCCGGCGGGGCCCATCCGGCCACCGCCCATGGCCGCCGCCGTGCACGCACGGCGCGCGCCCCTATAAAGGGCGCCGCCCTAGCCCCCCGCGCGCGCGCCCCCCGTAGCGCCGCCGCCGCCCCTAGCGCGCCGCCGCCCCCGGCGCACGCGCAGCGCCGCCGCCCAAGCACGAGAGGTCGAGCCGCCGGCGTTGACCGCAAAAAAATCCGGCCGATTCCGTCGTCCTCCGCCCGAGGTGAGCCCCCCATCGTGTTCGTCTCGATCCCCTCTATCCGTTTTGTGCCCAAGCTCAGCTCCTCGTTGCCCGTATCGCCGGCGCCGCCACCCCCAAGGCCGCCGCCCCTCCCTGTGCGCCCCGTCCAGAGGAGGAAGAAGAGGTGGTCGGTTTGCGGTTAGACCCCTACCTTTTTCCGTAATGAGTAAACCTATTTCTTGTGTCTTCGAATCTTGCGTAAAAACCCTTAGATCTATTAGATTCCCTAGATCCAATCCATCCCGAAACTTTTTGCAGATCTAACCCCTAGATTTTATCCATTCGCGAGCACTGTTTGATGTGTCTCGGGAATCTTCTTTGCTAGCCCCTGAAATCTATAGTTAATCGCGAACAGGTCCTTACAATCTTGTTTTTCTCATATCTTTTTCGTTTTAGCTCCGATTTAATCCGTTCAAGTTGCGTTATGTCCATAATAATGTAAAGCACGCGTTAGTAGTGTGTTTTCACCATGTTTTGTTTCTGAAAATAAAATTGATAATAATTTTGATTAATGACTAGCTATGCATGCATTTTATAAATAAAAGCTATATAGAACTATATATTGTTTTTCATAAGCAAATTTAATTGGATTAATGTTTCTATCACATATTTTTGTACATATAAGTTAATTAGATCTTTATCTCGGTTTTTGTTAACCAAATGTTAATTTGTTTAATAGTTAATTAATCTTTTCTAATTAAAATTTGATTAGGCTTTTACATCGGCTTTTATAATAAATATTAATTTGATTAATGCCAATTTAATACTGTTTTTGATAATAATATGATCAACTCGAATTACAAAGTTTCGTTTAGATTGTTCATATAGTTTAGTTTTTCTAAATTAAATGTTTAATCGGTTTAATTCATATATGAATCTTTATTAATAAAACTTGACTAGTTCTTTACACCGGTTTCATAAATAAAGTTTAATATTGCATTAATGTCAACACAGGGTATTTTATTTCTGAAATATCCTTTATATTTGTTTTGTTAATTAAAATGAACCTAGCTCATAGCCTTGCTCTCTCATATATGCAAAACGTTTGTTAGACGTTCTTTTCTCACTCAATGCGAGTGTAATCTTTCCGGTTCTTGCTCAATCTTTCACAACCATCTATTTAAAGCTAACCAAGCCTTTCCAAGCACACTTTGTGTTCTTTAGTGATCCATCTAATCGAGCTTATCCTTTAGTGCATTCTTTTAAAGCTTTCTTATGATTGGTGCTTTGTTCTTAGTATATGTGTTTGTTTGCTTTGTGTATGTTTGTGCCCGATGATTGATGCGCTTAGAGTGAACGCCGTTCGAGAGGTTTGGAAGAGCTTGAAGTTGAAGATTCTGAGCAACAACATTTCTTTGGTTAAAGGCAAGTGTGTCCTTGATTTTGTCCTAAGAATTATACTTAATCACTCGTTGCATTGCTTGCATTAATTTTGACGGGTTCCTATTAAGGTTTGTCCTAGCCTTCGATTGTCATTCCTTGTTAACACGGGTTTACATTTATGTTGGGTAGCTATGCTTAGTTGCTATACCTGGGTTATGGTGGTTTTAATGAACATTAATGATGAAATGTGCTATACCTTTATGTTCTATCTTTGGATGTTTAATACAAGACCATATATTTAATCGGAACATGGAGCGACCACCCGGGACAACAGTGCAACCACAAGGACTATATGGCTCTGGTCTTGGCCGATTAATTAGGGAAGTCTTTGTGTGGTTATTACTCGCATAGTAGGATGGGGACGGAGGAATGCTTTTATGGCTACTTCTATTTTGGAGTGGTCTTGGAACGGAAGTACTCTATGGCTGACCGTCCGTAATAGAAGTGTGGTACGAAAGATAGCCTCTATGACATACTACTATGGACTAATACACACGGGAGGACTCTTTGTAAAGGCCTCGTAGCGTCCCTATGCAATCACACCTCGGTAGTGTGGTATGATGCTTGGCCGGCATCGCATGGTTGGGTTTAAAGTTCTTCGGGACTTTTACGCGACTTGTGGGTAAAGATGTACAACCTCTCGCGAGTGTAAAACTAATCGATTAGCCGTGCCCACGGTCACGGGCGGCCTGGACCCTCACATGATAATTGAACTTGAAGATGGACTTAAATCGCTCTCTCTGGTTATGCTTGCCATGTGCTTGTGGCGTATTTCTTACCTTATGCTTAATGTGGGTTGGTATAAACTTATACTTTATTAGTAATCAGGTGCTAATAAAACTTGACCAACTAAAATTGCTTAAATGCTTATAGCCCAGTCCACTATAAAGCCTTTGCATTCATTCTTTTTCCCACACTTGCTGAGTACGACAAGTGCTCACCCTTGCTATAACCATTGTCGCTCGTAAAGAGGATGCTACATGAAGATGACGTGAAGATGTTGTGGAGTGATAGGCGTACGCAACCCCCGCCGATTGCCCGTGATGTTTGGAGCCTTCGTTTCCGGGATAAAGCGTAAATCTCTCGATAATCTTTCTTTTTCTTACGTGATACCGTTTTCGTATTCACTTTTATGTCACTATATGCATGAAACTTGATCCCGGCATGCATATAGGCTTGCACTTGGTTTTCTTCGGAAAATCGGGTGTGACAGAGTGGTATCGTAGCCGTATCGACCGTAGGACGTAAGCCTAGTTAGCACCGGTCGTTTCTTAATGCCTCTTTTGTTCTACAATCCCTCCTTACCTTATCCTTGACCTCTCGATGAAGGATCTCACCTCTTAACCATCTTTTTTTCTCCATACCATGAATTCTTGTATATTATCTTCACTCTCCTTGAACATCTCTTCGACCTCGCCCGTCCATTCTCTCAAGCAATAACACCCCCTTGATTTCTTGGTAGAACTCGTTACCCTTAACATTCTATCTATTCGCGCAGCTCTCTGACACATCAGCACTGTTTCAATTTTATCTCGAGTTACAGAACTCCGATTGGCATGAAACCAGTTGGGTTAGTTCCTAAATTTCATATGTGAATTGCTATCAAAAATTCAGCCCTATCCAGTATATGTTCCAGAAGCTATGCCCGAAACATTGGAGCTATCAGAATCTGTAAACTCTGCTGACCTAGTTACCTTCAATATTCTATATCTCGGGCTATGGACCTCCGATTGAGGTAAATCCAATTGGAGTAGTTCAGGAATTTCATCAGCTTCGCTCTGTCCAAAATTCAGCAGTATTCGTTTTGTATCCAAGGAGATACCTACGAATTAGTGGAGCATTCAGAATCTGCCAACACTGCTGACATAGCCATCTTGTTTAATTCATATCTCGAGTTCTGAACCTCCGATTGAGGTGATTCCAGTTGGGTTGAACTCATAATTTCGTACTCCTTGATTTGGGAAAAATCCATTATTTATGGATATCCTTGCTAGGAGCTACATCTGATCTATTAGGAGGATACCCCCTGACTTCATTAACAACGTGTAGTGTCGTTCCCCTTTAGCTATGTCTTGATTGGTGGAATTGTGTGTTTGCATGATGATGCTTGGTTTTATGATATTGCTTGTGTTGGTTCTTTGAAGTGAGTGTTGGTGTATTGTGGGTCTTACATCCGCAATAACATCAGTTGCTTAGTTGGGTTCTTCTTTTGTACCTCCCACCTCCTTGTTCTCCCCCACTCGTTTTGCACTACTCTTGTTCCCCTTCTGATCATATCTTTATCTACCAACTAGATGGAAAACCAAGAAGGAGGAAACCAAGGAGAAAGCTACGAGAACGGTGACGACCATGGATACAACCAAGATGCGCTATCATTTCCACCCCCGGACGATAAGTATGCAGAGTTCATGAAGGCTGAGCCGCCAATGTTCTCCAGTACCACATATCCCTTAGAAGCTGAAGACTGGATCAAGACAATTGAAGAGAAGCTAGATGTGGTACAATGCAATGATGGAGAGAAAGCTTTGTATGCATCTTGGCAACTTACGGGAGCGACTTAGAATGGTGGAATTCTTACATCAATGGACATCAGCAACCTGAGAGTATTGTGTGGAAGGAATTCAAAGACAACTTTATCTTACACCATACTCCTGTGAGTGCGATGAAGCTCAAGAGGAAGGAGTTCCTTAACTTAAAGCAAGGACAGATGACGGTGAATCGAGTACGGGGATAAGTTTGTTCAATTATCTCTCGTATGCCCCAAGATCAGGTCGAAAGTGATAAGAAGAAACGAGAGCATTTCATCAAAGGGTTGAATGAAGATCTTCAAAGTATACTAAGCTTACACGATTATTCGAGTCTACAAGATTTAATCAACAAAGCCATTGGGCTAGAAAGCAAGCTACAGGAGATCATGAGTAAGAAGAGAAAACGGGAATATCCAGGGAAAGCTAATAACAATTCTCACCTACATCATATGTCTCAAGCCCAAGGTTTTCCTGAAGATCACAATGAAGATGCATATCTAGAATATCCTCATGGTGTCACAATACCAGTGATTTATGAGACACCACAGAATCGTCGCAACATTAGGGAAAGTAAAGCTTGTTTTTATTGCAAAGCTGGTGGACACTTTATCAACAGATGCCCGAAGAAATTTCTAGATCGTCATTTTAAGAAGGAATGGCGACAACGACACAAGCAAGACCAGACCCCCGCTATTTAAGGATGTTGGTATAAGTTAGGCTGTGAAAAGTTTTTCTGTAATATGAAAGGAAGAATATTGCTGAAGGATATGAAAAGAGTTCGAAATAAATCCTTGTCTCTTGCTAGCCTTTTTCGAATCTCGGGACGAGATTCCTCTTAAGGGGGGTAGATTTGTCACACCCTGAAATTTCCAATTTCAGGATGTGAATAGAAAGAATAATTAAATAACGATTTTTCGATAATTTTAAAATTTTTCCAATATTTATTTTCTTTACGGGGAATATAGTATAGGAAAAATCCTTTGTATGATTTTCTAAATTAAATAAAGGTTATGTGTGTTGCATTCATGCCGATGCATCTAGTGGTTCTTGAGAGCAAAAAGGTTCCAAAAATGCGTTTAGGAGTCATGTCCAAAACCTTCCGAGAATTTTCCGAATTTTCCGGAATTTATTCTCATTTTCTCCGAGCTATTTCTATTTATTAGAAGGCTCTAAAATCTTTTTCATTAACACCAAATGTTTTATTTCGATTGTTCATGTCTTAATCTAACTCTAGGAATTTTCCCGGAATTTTTGTGATTTTTCGGGTATTTTTCGTGACATTATAGATTTATCTAGATAATTATGGATTTATCTTTGCACGGGAAAAATATTTCGAAAAAAAAAACTTCCTATCTACCCGGGCCGAGCCCGTGGGCTCGACCCGCGCCGCCCCGGCCGCCGGCCCGGCGGGGCCCATCCGGCCACCGCCCATGGCCGCCGCCAGCACGCACGGCCGCGCGCCCCTATAAAGGGCGCCGCCCTAGCCCCCGTCGCGCGCGCCCCCCGTAGCGCCGCCGCCGCCCCTAGCGCGCCGCCTCCTCGCCTAGTTCGCCGCCGCCCCCGGCGCACGGCAGCCGCCGCCGCCCGGACACGGAGGTCGAGCCGCCGGCGTTGACCGCAAAATCCGCCGATTCCGTCGTCCTCCGCCCGAGGTGAGCCCCCCCATCGTGTTCGTCTCGATCCCCTCTATCCGATTTGTGCCCAAGCTCGGCTCCTCGTTGCCCGTATCGCCGGCGCCGCCACCCCCAAGGCCGCCGCCCCTCCCCGTGCGCCCCTGTCTAGAGGAGGAAGAAGAGGTGGTCGGTTTGCGGTTAGACCCCTACATTTTCCCGTAATGAGTAAACCTATTTCTTGTGTCTTCCGAATCTTGCGTAAAAACCCTTAGATCTATTAGATTCCTTAAGATCCAATCCATCCCGAAACTTTTGCAGATCTAACCCCCAGATTAGATCCATTCGCGAGCACTGTTTGATGTGTCTCGGGAATTTTCTTTGCTAATCCCTGAAATCTATAGTTAATCGCGAACAGGTCCTTACAATCTTGTTTTCCTCATATCTTTTTCGTTTTAGCTCCGATTTAATCCGTTCAAGTTGCGTTAGGTCCATAATAATGTAAAGCACGCATTAGTGGTGTGTTTTCACCATGTTTTGTTTCTGAAAATAAAATTAATATTAATTTTGATTAATGACTAGCTATGCATGCATTTTATAAATAAAAGCTATATAGAACTATATATCGTTTTTCATAAGCAAATTTAATTGGATTAATGTTTCTATCACATATTTTTGTACATAAAAGTTAATTAGATCTTTATCTCGGTTTTTGTTAACCAAATGTTAATTTGTTTAATAGTTAATTAATCTTTTCTAATTAAAATTTGATTAGGCTTTTACATCGGCTTTTATAATAAATATTAATTTGATTAATGCCAATTTAATACTGTTTTTGATAATAATATGATCTACTCGATTTACAAAGTTTCGTTTAGATTGTTCATATAGTTTAGTTTTTCTAAATTAAATGTTTAATCGGTTTAATTCATATATGAATCTTTATTAATAAAACTTGACTAGTTCTTTACACCGGTTTCATAAATAAAGTTTAATATTGCATTAATGTCAACATAGGGTATTTTATTTCTGAAATATCCTTTATATTTGTTTTGTTAATTAAAATGAACCTAGCTCATAGCCTTGCTCTCTCATATATGCAAAACGTTCGTTAGACGTTCTTTTCTCAGCTCAATCTGAGTGTAATCTTTCCAGTTCATGCTCAATCTTTCATAACCATCTCTTTAAAGCTAACCAAGCCGTTCCAAGCACACTTTGTGTTCTTTAGTGATCCATCTAATCGAGCTTATCCTTTAGTGCGTTCTTTTAAAGCTTTCTTTTGATTGGTGCTTTGTTCTTAGTATATGCTTGTTTGTTTGCTTTGTGTATGTTTGCGCCCGATGATTGATGCGCTTAGAGTGAACGCCGTTCGAGAAGTTTGGAAGAGCTTGAAGTTGAAGATTCTGAGCAACGACATTACTTTGGTTAAAGGCAAGTGTGTCCTTGATTTTGTCCTAAGAATTATACTTAATCACTCATTGCATTGCTTGCATTAATTTTGATGGGTTCCTATTAAGGTTTGTCCTAGCCTTCGATTGTCATTCCTTGTTAACCTGGGTTTACATTTATGTTGGGTAGCTATGCTTAGTTGCTATACCTGGGTTATGGTGGTTTTAATGAACATTAAGGATGAAATGTGCTATACCTTTATGTTCTATCTTTGGATGCTTAATACAAGACCATATGTTTAATCGGAACATGGAGCGACCACCCAGGACAACCGTACAACCACAAGGACTATATGGCTCGGTCTTGGCCGATTAACTAGGGAAGTCTTTGTGTGGTTATTACTCGCATAGTAGGTTGGGGATGGAGGAATGCTTTTATGGCTACTTCTATTCCGGAGTGGTCTTGGAACGGAAGTACTCTATGGCTGACCGTCCGTAATAGAAGTGTGGTACGAAAGATAGCCTCTATGACATACTACTATGGACTAATACGCACGGGAGGACTCTTTGTAAAGGCCTCGTAGCGTCCCTATGCAATCACACCTCGGTAGTGTGGTATGATGCTTGGCCGGCATCGCATGGTTGGGTTTAAAGTTCTTCGGGACTTTTACGTGACTTGTGGGTAAAGATGTACAACCTCTGCAGAGTGTAAAACTAATCGATTAGCCGTGCCCACGGTCACGGGCGGCCTGGACCCTCACATGATAATTGAACTTGAAGATGGACTTAAATCGCTCTCTCTCTGGTTATGCTTGCCATGTGCTTGTGGCGTATTTCTTACCTTATGCTTAATGTGGGTTGGTATAAACTTATACTTTATTAGTAATCAGGTGCTAATAAAACTTGACCAACTAAAATTGCTTAAATGCTTATAGCCCAGTCCACTATAAAGCCTTTGCATTCATTCTTTTTCCCACACTTGCTGAGTACGACAAGTGCTCACCCTTGCTATAACCATTGTCGCTCGTAAAGAGGATGCTACATGAAGATGACGTGAAGATGTTGTGGAGTGCTAGGCGTACGCAACCCCCGCCGATTGCCCGTGATGTTTGGAGCCTTCGTTTCCGGGATAAAGCGTAAATCTCTCGATAATCTTTCTTTTTCTTACGTGATACCGTTTCGTATTCACTTTTATGTCACTATATGCATGAAACTTGATCCCGGCATGCATATAGGCTTGCACTTGGTTTTCTTCGGAAAATCGGGTGTGACGAGAAGCTTCCTTGGGTTGGCGAGGTTACTACCGGAGGTTCATTGAGAACTTTTCCAAGATCGCCAAGCCGATGACAGAGTTGCTCAAGAACAACACAAAGTTCGAGTGGTCAGAAGCGTGTGAGAAGAGCTTTCAAGAGTTGAAAAAGAGACTCACAACAGCCCCAGTGCTTACCTTGCCAGATATCAAGAAAGACTTTGTGGTCTACTGTGACGCTTCAAGGCAAGGACTCGGATGTGTGCTGATGCAGGAAGGGAAAGTTGTGGCTTATGCTTCCAGGCAGCTGAAGAAACACGAGGAAAACTACCCGACACACGACTTGGAGTTGGCAGCCGTTGTGCATGCGCTCAAGATCTGGAGACACTACCAGATAGGGAACAAGTGTGAACTGTTTTCCGACCACAAAAGCCTGAAGTACTTCTTTACACAGACAGAGTTGAACATGAGGCAGAGGCGATGGTTGGAGCTGATCAAGGACTACGACGTCGAGATCAACTACCACCCAGGCAAAGCTAACGTCGTGGCAGATGCACTGAGCCGGAAAACATACTGCAACAACCTCATGATAAAAGAAGAGCAACCTGCTCTGCATGAAGAGCTAGAGAAGCTGAGAATCGAAATTGTAGACCAAGGCCAAGTCAACGTGATGCAAGTGACCTATGACCTGGAGGAACGAATCCGTACTGCCCAGACGGAGTGTGCGAAATCAAAGCTTTGTGAGAACTAATGAAGCGGGGCAAAGCGAGAGGACTACCGGGTAGATGAACAGGCACCGTGTGGTTGAAAGAACGGATCCGTGTACCACAAGACAAGGCACTCCGGGAGCGGATCATGAGGGAAGCTCACGACTCGAGGTACTCGATCCACCCGGCAACACCAAGATGTACGAGAGATCCGAAGATCGTGCATCGGTGGAAGGACATGAAGAAGGATATAGCACACTACGTGGCCCGTTGCGACACACCGTAGCGAGTAAAGATTGAACATCGAAACCCGTCTGGTTTGTTGAAGCCGTTGGCTATTCCGGCTTGGAAGTGGGAGGACATTTCCATGGACTTTGTGGTGGGACCGCCTCGAACACCAAAAGGAAACGACTCAGTTTGGGTCATAGTGGACGGATCGACCAAAGTGGCTCACTTTGTGCGGTGAAGACCCGTATGCAACCGAGAAGCTGGCAGAACTGTACGTAGAGCACATACTCAGGCTGCACAGGGCACCCAGAAGTATTGTATCTGATCGAGGGCCACAGTTTGTCTCCAAGTTTTGGCAGAGCTTTCACAAGCTTATGGGCACCACTCTCAACTACAGTACAGCTTTTCACCCACAGACCGACGGTCAGACAGAGAGGGTCAACCAGGTCTTGGAAGACATGCTACGAGCTTGTGCACTCACCTATGGTACCGATTGGGAGAGCGGTTGCCGTTTGCGAGTTCTCGTACAACAACAGCTTTCAAGCAAGTCTCCTGGGATGGCTCCCTTTGAGGCACTTTACGGGCGAAAGTGCAGGACCCCGCTAGCTTGGTCAGAGGTGGGAGAACGAGCACTGTTTGGGCCAGCGATCATTGAGGAAGCAGAGGAAAAGGTTGAGAAGGTCCGTGAGAATCTGAAGATCGCTCAAAGCCGTCAAAAGAGCTATGCCGACAAAAGAAGGAGAGAGTTGACTTTTGCAGTTGGCGACCGAGTGTACTTGAAAGTCTCACCGCTTCGAGGAACTAAGAGGTTCTTGGTGAAGGGGAAGCTGGCACCGAGGTACGTGGGACCGTACCCTATCACCCGAAGGATTGGGAGTTTAGCTTACCAGCTTGCACTACCCGAGACAATGGCAGGAGTTCACCCAGTGTTTCACGTGTCATAGCTGAAGAAGAGCGAGAAGGCAGTGGAGGCTAAGCAAGTGCCCATGGAGTTGCTTGACTTGCAAGACAACCTGGAGTATACAGAATGTCCTGAGAGAATCTCGGACCGAGCTGTCAAGGAGACCAGGAGAACAACCATTCCTTTCTGTAAAGTATTGTGGAGCAACCATACTGAGCGAGAAGCAACTTGGGAGAAGGAAGCTGATCTCAGAAAAGAGTACCCTCACTTGTTCACGGAGGAGGTCGAGGACTAAATCTCGAGGACGAGATTCTCGGTGGTGGGGGAGAATGGAACAACCCAGGAATTTAGGTGTGTAAATTTTGCGAAAATTTAAAACTTTTTGCTTGGATGTGAGTGCTATCAATTTTTGAACCAAATTGCTAGCCCTTCTCTAAATTCTCCACCAATCTATCCTATTTATAAAACATATATTTAAAATATGGTAAAATAAGTGAGTTGGTTTTTCCCTGGTTATTTTGGAGTTCAAATGTATGAAGTTTGAATTTGAGTGGGGGTCAAATTCAAACTCTAAATTCAGTCCCTAGGTTCAAACCTTACTATTTTATTTTGCAAATTAGTCAAACCTGCTAGCTGGGCCGTATCCACCTTACCTTGCGAAGCAGCCGGCCCAACCCGTGCCATCTTTCAGCCCACAAACCCGCACCGCTTCACCCTCTCCATTAGTCACTGGCAAGCGGACCCCGCGTGTCAGTCATCTCTTTCTCCCCACCTACCCAGCCAACACACCCAACCGCAGCGCCGCGGTCCCGTCGCACCCACTCGCGCGGCGCGGGACGCGCGGCCGGCCGCCCGGCCGCACGCACGCCGAGGGACCGGGCGCCCGCACGCGAACCGAGCCGGGGCCGGGGGAAGGAAAAGCCCCTTCTACCCCCGCGCCTTGCCCCGGTGACGGCGAGTGCGCGGAGAGGGGGCGAGCGGCGCCGCCACGGCCGCCGGTCGGATCGAGCCGGGGCAGCCCCGGAATTTCGCCTTGCCCTGGCGGTGCCGTGGATTCAAAAGCGGGAGGAGAGCCAGTAGCAATCGTCCACCGCCACCAACCCACATTGGGGTTTTTGCCCCCGTCCCGCAGCCGCTCCGCCGTAGGGGGAAGAGGAAGGGGGAAGGTTGGGGAAGAGGAGCCGAGGCGGGGGACCGACGCCGCGCCGCCGCCGCGCGTTGCTGCGGAGGCCGGACGAGGTCGCGAGGAGCCGGGACGGGGGAGGAGGCGTGCTCGACCGAGGAGGAGCCGGACCGCAGCAAGCGCCGCCGTGAACACCGACGCCGCGCCGCCACCCACGCCGGGCTGCGCGACGTCTACACCGCCGACCCGCTGTGAGCGCCGTGGCCTTCTCTCTCTTCTCCTTGCGCCAGTCACGTTTTCTGTTCTGCCTGTGGGCGTGCCTTCGAGCCGCCAGTGGCTGGGCGCGCGCGCGCCGCCGTCTCCCCATGGACGACGCCGCGTCGTGCCCTGCCGGTGAGGTCCAGGGGCGTGGCTACCCCAAGCCGCGCGCACCGGCGAACACTCGTAAGGGCGGGAGCTCGGGGCGCCTTGGCCGGGGAAAAGGAGGACGTCCCCGCGCCGCGCCGTCGAGCCCTCGTGCCGAGCGCGTGTCGCGCCTCGGGTTCCATGTTTTGGCCGTGGTGCCGTTCGGGAGCGTGACCCGGGGGAGAGCACGGTGGCGGAGCCGGCGCACCCCGGCGCCAAGACCGGGTCGTGCCTACCCGCCGATGCCGGTGCTTGTGAGGGAGCCGGCCTACCCGGCGTTTAGGGGACCCCGACGCCGCCGCGCCGTGTCCGGGCGAGCCGCCGCGGTGGCGCGTCTCGCGCCGTGAGCCGGCCTTCGTGCCGAGGACTTTTGTTGCGGGGGCCGGTGAGCGCGAGAGCCGGCCGCCGCACCCACGCGCACCATGGCCACGGCCTCGCCACCGGCGGGGGACGACACGCAGGCGCGCCGCGCCGCGTCGCGCGCGTGGCGTCTTGCCAGGGCATTCCGTCGAACATCTGGGGGGCGAGCAGACGAGGAGCATTGGGTTAAAAAGGAGTAGTGGGCCGCCGGCCAGATCTGGGCCCTAAACCCAGCTGGCTGCTAGCAGGCCGCCGGCCCAGCGCGGGATAGGAAGCTGGAGGATGTTTTCCGGACTTTGGGTGCTTCCGCTAGTGGGCTGTGGTGCGCAGCTAGGTTGGGCCGAAACCGACTGCCGGGCGGAATCGAGTCCGCTGGGCCGCCCACGGCCCAGCAGCGCTTATGGCCCCTTTCGGCCTGCCAACTGTGTGACGCTGACGTCAGGCTGACGTCAGCAACGTCTTTTTCTGAAAACCCCTTTTCTTTTCTGTTTAAAAATTCCAGAAAATGTTTTTAACCTTTAAAAATTCATAAGTAATTCTAGGGAGCTCAGAAAAATACAAAACTAATTTCTATAAATCCGTATTTGCGAAACCTTGCTGATTGTAGGTAGTTTGGGTTCATTTGGATCTTCTGAATTGATTCTTATTTGGAGTTATTGCTTAGATGTGCACCGTTATCTTATTTTCGCGTCGAATCTCGTGCCGCAGACCCGAGCTTCGACCAGGAGGACGTGGAGGACCCCGAGTACACTGCTCCAGACAGCGACTGCTTCAACGGCAACGAAGGTGTCATGTCACTCCCAGCCATATAGATCCCATGTTGTTAAATAGTTGCTAGTGCTTTACTTTAATGCATTGATCTGATGAGTTGCATAACCCGTTTACTAGCCATGCCTTGATGTTTTGATATATCCTGTTTCCTTGCTCTACTACCTGCGGGACTAGCTACAGACCCCTAGCTAGTCCCTTACCTCATCTATCCATACTTTTGTTGCTTGATTATGGATGGTGCTCTGGGCTTGGGCTGAGATGTGGGTATCTCGGTATGATTCTAGCGTGCGTTCTGGGTGCGTATCTCCTTGCTGTGTTTTGGCGAGAGTGAGCCGCTTGGTTTCTTGTGAACGGCTGCTGAGGGAAGATGCGATCTGGCCTCTTACCCGAGGGTCGTGTCGTGTGGGATGGAGATGTTGAGTGCTCGCTCTCGGCCCCCTTAAGGACTGATCGTCAGTTGACCTTGTTTCGAATGACTATTTTCGTACAGACCGCCCGCCTTGTATTGGGCGGGGGTGCGGGGTGAGACTTGAAGTGGATAGCACCCCTCCTGTAGGAGGATCGGTGTGATCGTGTCGGGAGTGGTCTTTCCCTCCTTAGTAGACTTTGCCCTGGCGAGGCCGGGGAAGGGTTCCACGGCTTTGAGGGACCTCTCGCGGATAGTATGAGCTCGCCGCGGAGGCCGGGCCGGGCTTGGAGATGCGAAGGGTACTATCCACTTACTTGGGCTTCGGCCGTATGGTAGGGTCGGACACCGGTGACGGCCGGTTCGGACCTATTCGGGCGGGTACGGTTGTACAACCTCGCGCAGTGTTAAACCTATAGCTATAGTCCGTGTCCACTGGTTATGGACAGTCTTTCGATCTCTCACCTGACTAGTTACACTTCTCTTGTGCTTCTTCTCTCCCCCGAGTGTGTGAGCCCGGCTTCGGCCGTTGAGATGTGGGGATAGGAGCAGGTGGGCCCCACATCGCAGATGAGAGTTGGGTTCTGGATCGTGGTTGAGATCCGGAGTTTTGGTGTGGAATTCCTTGAGCGGGGTATGGACCCCTGAGGTGTGGACCTCGGAAGCGGAAGCTTCCCCGAGGTGTGGACCTCGTAGCTGTATTCTGCCTACCTTGTACGTTGCACTGCTGCTTTGCTTAAGCTTACTACAGCCAGATTAGGGATGTCTCATGCATAGTAGAATATACACCACATTTGCCTCTTTGTTGGGAAGCTGACATGACCTACCCGCTTATCGGGTAGACCACCGGTGACTCGACGCGAGCCGGACTACGACTTCGACAACGACGGTTGGGTGGACTAGAGCTCTTCCTATACTTGAGCCGCTGCGGATATGGAGTTTCCCGCGCTTTCATGGAGCCGCTGCTAGACGTTTTATTTATGTTTGATTCAGTCCCGATGGACTTGTACCCGGCATGTGCCCAAGAGATGTACTCTGGTAAATGTAATAAAATAAATGTTGTACTCTACTTTACAGTTTTTGTCTTTCTGTATGGATTTTTGGCATCGCTGAGACAGGGATTGCACGTGGTAGCCCTCCTGGGACTACCACCGAGGTGCTAAGATTCGGGATTCCGTTCGCGGAAATCCGGGTCGTTTCGAGAGGAGATGTACTCGGGCATGTCTTCGGTCCCGATGATTTCTTCGGGGAAGCAAATCAAGGTCGGAAGAGGAAAGGTAGAGAGGAGGTAAAGCGCAAGATCATATGGGAAAACAAGGAGTAAATCAAGGGAAAACTCACTCTCGAATCGTGCGTTTCTTCGGAGTGCTGCTCTCCTGGGGTTGCTTGCCTTTGTCCATGGCCTTGGGGTTTTTTCCTCTGAGGACAGGGGAGGAAATGAGAAGTGATGGATGAGTGTGCGAGTGGATTTGCAGGGCATCTCAGCAGGCTATTTTATTGACCGAGGGGGTGCATTGGGAGTGATGACTAGCCGGCGTGCACTATTAGAATACCAAACGGCGGGGGTTTTCTTCCCGAATGTGAAGGGTTTTCGCTTGAACAAGTGCTTACGGATTGCCGATTCGGGGATCTTCGTGGATTTTGCGCCAAGGGGCATCCGTTCTCGTGTGTTCGGCTCAAGACAGCTTCCCGAATACGTTTAAGGAAAAACAAGATTCACCGATGCAAACATGAAGAAAATCATCGCGGTGCGAGCACGAAATTCACAAGTTCCTTATTTATTGCCGATATCAAGCATCCCTAATACAATCTAGTCAAAGAGCACGTTCGGCACAGATTGGGGATGAGTTAGTTCGGCAATGGCGTCACCGTGGCCATCGAGGGGCTCCAAGATGAGCTCTATCTCCTCGATGTCTTCGGCGCGCCGCCCGCGAAGCCACGCGGCCGGCGGAGTAGTCGACGTCGGTGTGCGTCGCCATGGCAGCCGGTGCCCGGTGGTGGTGCCCAAGCGGACGCCATGGGTGTCCACTTTGTCCACGCGGTGCTCCACCGCGGCAAGGCGCTCCGCCGGCATGTCTCCGCGGGCGTTCACCTTGTCGGCCAATTGCTCCACCAGCATCTTTAGCTGGTTGAGCTCGGCATCACGGGCTGCAAAGTGCAAGAAAAAGGGAGATTAGCATCAAAGGCCGGACTGGATCAAAGAGCGGTGTCAGGGCCGTACCGTCGATGGTCTCCAGCAGCTGCTTGCGCTGGTCTTCCCACTCCAACTCGGCTATGCCAGCCTTTTTGGAGACCTCCTCCCGGCTCGCGCCGGGCCACCTCCGGTTCCGCCTTGAAGCGGAGAGCGTCGAGTTCCCCGTAGGGTACGGGGGAGTGACCATCGGACTCGAGGAGTCGTCCGTGAGGGGGCCGACCGGCCGGCGCGGGGGATGGATTCCATTGAATCAACTTTGAAACGAGGATGATCGTCAAAAACAAAAAGAGATCAAAGATGAATCGAGAAAAGAGGGATTGACGATCATTGCCTGCGGCGCGCACCGGTGCGGCTTCCCTCCGCCTCATCGAGGCGCGGCGCGGTTGAGGGCCGCGCACCATGTCTCCGGGATTTGCGTTGTTTGAAGAAAAGAAGAAGACATGAGATTGGCAAAGATTTGAGAGCTAAAGGCTTGGTGGAGAGCTAGGGGCACCTACGGTTTTCATTTATAGGCCCGGCAAGACGGATCGTGGCCTCAAGTCGTGGCTGCGGATCGTGGCGCGTATCCCAAAAAAAAATTGGAAGGTGGAGAGGTTTCCTTGACCGGTCCGCCGACGAGTCGTTTGGAGTTCTAGGCTGAGTCATATTCGGTTGACTGGCTCGGCTGAAACGAGTCAAAGTGTCGTTCGGGTATTGGCATTTCTTTACCGAATGGGTCGTTCAGCGTTGCATTTGAGGACGCGCAGAAGAAAAGAGAAATAAAATTGCAAGAGCAAATGTTACAAGGGCGACCAGTTCGGCTACACATCGATTGAAGCGTCTAGATGTTCAAATGTTTCGCAATTACACTACGGACATTCGATGTTGCTTGGCGAAAACTTTCCATCCGCTCTTGATAATCTTTACGGGCGCCGGACGGGGTGATAAGTTCCGCATCACATTGATTCACCTTAGCTATAGCCGATATTGCTTCCTCTTGGGTCTTCTCTATCAATCCGGGGAGCTTGGCTAATTTCTTGTCATCGGCCTCTATTTCACCGACAAAGCTTCTCGGTCCCGCCTCCAAAGCGGCTTTTCGGCGACCTTCAATTCCCGAGAAGCTTGCAGTTTGGCCAATGTGTCTTTGTGGCTCTCGGTCTGAGATTGTGCCCCTTTCACGGCTTGTTCGGCTACGGCCCTCTTCGTTCAATAGGCCGAGCGGGAGGACACCTTTCTCAGAGCTTGTCTTATGGGCACATAATGAATTTCCAGACCGGAGATGGATGCAAGTGAGGCATTGATGTCCTCAGGGAGTTCTTGGCTGATGGGTTCAAGCATTTCTTCAAAGTGATCAAGATCTTTGAACTGATCTCGTGCATCTTTTTGCAGCCAGGAAAAAATCTCCTTGAGCTTTTCTCGCGTTTCCTCTGACAAAATTTGAGGCACCCCTTCCCTTGCCTCGGCAAGCCGGGTTGTTCCCCATTGATGGACACGATGATAATGGGGACTAGTCCTAAGAAAGCAATATTGCCGAGTCAGGAGTACTGGAAGTAAAGGATAACAAGATTAGGTGCAAATATTTACCTCATGCCTAACTTCCTGAGCTGGAGCAGGATTTTGTTCAAGGATGGCCACTGGTGAAGGAGATGTTCCAGGCAAAGCTGAAGTTTCTGTGTGAAAGGACGCTGATGCCGTTTCTGGCAACTCAGGAGCTTCTGGCTGAACAGGAGATGGGTTCACCTCTGCTGGGGTTGATGTTTTTGCTTGACCAGTGGGTGATTGGGCCCTTGGAGGACTTGATGGCTCTGGTTGGATTGGGAAATTCATCTCCGGCGAGTACGGTGCTTCGTCCGAACGGGGGGGGTGATTGAGTCCCTATTGAAGATGAGATTTCCACTTGGACGGTGGCTCAACCCCGGGTGGACTTGCTTGTTGAGACACCGGGACGTCCACAAGTTGATCCTCCATTGTTTCTTCGCGGATGCCAAATTAAGAATGAATGCCGGTGTTCATCCTCAAGAAAAAGACAAGTAAAGGTCATACCGATGGATGGGACATTGGCGAGGTTCGAAGCCGAGGCTCGTCGAGTTCTAGTCCGAAAATGCATAAGATAGGATTTATCGAAAAGGGTAATCCCGTGATCAAGAAAGGAAGAAATTTTACCTCAACAAGGACTTTCTTGATGGTTCTTCTCCTCTTGGCATTTGGAGGAGCAATCGGAGACAAGCCTTGCCTTCTATCGGTAGTAATGCTAGACGAGAGTTGGATCTGTTGTGGCATACCAAGCCATTAACCGAGCCGGGGTTGGTGATCCGAACCCCAATCTTTGAAATAGGGCCCTCTACCGCATTGTAGGCGATCTCCCCGGCCGCAGGGACGGGCATTGTGTTCTGTGGGCAAAAGAAATGAAATCAGGATCATGGTTGGAGGAGGGAATGTCTGATTTAAGGATTAATCATATTACCTCTGAAGATGGTTGAAAGTCATGCATCAATGCTACACAGAACAAATGCACAGGCTCACTAAAGATGTGATCATGGAATTCTTGCCACCAGGAGTTGAAGGTGGGATGAGCTACTGTTGTGGGTATGAAAGGCCGAGGGTGTAAACGGAAGAACCGCACACATACCGAAAAACTCGCTAGTTTGAATAAGTTCCTTGATTTCCTCTCCGGGCTTGAGGAATTCATGCGAGAAACGATCTTGGGGGCATCCGGCCACATCCGAGTTGCCGAGCCATCGGGTTGGGCCGATAATATTCATAAGTACTATGGTTTAGCATTCCTCCACCGAATTCGGTCGGCGGAGAATGCATGGGCGGGTAATGATATTGAGGATCTCCGGGAATCTTCCATCTTGGCGTTCGGTTTCAAAGGAGAACTCACAAGGGAGAGTCAAATTGTCATTATCCAAATAAGGGAGCCGGATAGGATTTTGGAAACCTTTGAAGAAGAGCTCGAAGAGTCGGGCCGACATTCTCGCTTGATGAGGACGGTTGAAGCGGCCTTCTCCATAAGTTTGGCATCCTCTCGGTGGATTGGGGTTCCCCTTCATGATGATTGGATGGAGGGAAGAGCCGGGTGTTCAAATCAACACCAACAATCGATGCATGTGCAATTGCGGCCACATTTGGACAAACCACCGGGGACCGTTAACACATGCTATCCTCTCGGTGGTGTACATGCGGGTGACGAGTTTGATGAAGCATGTGGTACACACTCGCCCGAGGAGGTATTTCCCAAGAGGGAAGCGATTGCCATTGTCTAGGTGTGAAGCCATTGCAATATGATTCGGGGTAGGCTCACCGGCTTTGCCACGGAAGATGAACCGCATAGCCACATGTTCGAAACGCCCCGTATTCAACTTCACCAAGGGGGCCGTCCTTCATGTGACTCGGGATATAATTCTTGTATCCGCTCCCCCGGTTTCACTCCTGTTTGTCCGGATGAACCTTTGAAATCTCGGGGACGAACGAGCCCGTAATATCAAGGCCGGTGATCATGTACACATCGCGAGTTGGGGACATCGGGCCGTGACCAAAGAGGAAGGCGTTGACGCCATTTGGCCAGAAGTGGCAAGCCGCTATCAAGAGATCTTCGTTCTTGGGGGTCTCGGCCAAAGATAACTCCAAGCATTGAGCAATGCGGAGGGTGTCCCAATTCTGGGTCCTGGCACTCTTGTCTGCAAGGATCCTTTGGTACCAATTTTCCACCCTCCAATTGGGGGCAAGGGCCGATTCTTGAAAGCATCCCGCCATTGAGGAGGTGTGGTCGAGCCGCTTTGAAGGGAATCCTTCGGGATTCGACTGCGATAAATTCTCGAGGATCGAAGCTCCCACAGGACCAAGGTAGTAGGATCTTGAATTGGCCTCGGTACGAATCAAAAGATCGGTGGAAGGCTCCTGAAGGAAAGCGGAAAAGAAATCTCAGGTAAAAAATTGAAAACCTAAATGCCGAATGAAGCTTATGGTAGAGGAATTTACCTGAGCAGCTGGATTTTGAGCCGCCATTGGGGATTCGAGCTCAGAATAAGGGGATCTAGGGTTTGGATCTAGACGAAGATTCCGGCGGATTGCGAAGAGAGAGAACGGTGTTGAGAAGATTCGATTTGAAGACGTTGGTGGTCGGAGTCAATTTCCGAATAAAATCACTTTTATCCCGTAATTGAAGGGGCATGTGTTAACACCAAAATTTGGTAAGGAGTCTGACTTGTGGGTCTAGCTCGGTGAGGAATCCGTCCGGTGGAAGGAAGGTTTCTTCGGATGCATTCGGCGAGAAAATCCGCGGTCGGCTATCCGCTTTCGTTCGGCAAAAGAACTGTTGAGCTGATTTTGCGGGATTGTGCGGTGACGTGGCCCAAGCGGAGAGGACGAATGGATGGATAAGCGATCAGGCTTAGAGATAAATTAGGTATCATATCCATTCAAGGTTGTGCTTGGCAGGGTATAAATATGAGCCCTGAATGTATGTAACATATACGTAATCATTCTCAATACAAACCGGCTTTACGCCAAACCCTAGTCCATTTGTCGTGTCGTCGAGTTCTTCGAAAGGGTTCATCGATCCGTCGACCTCCGTGAGTACCGGCAACCTTGTATCATATCTAGTACCATGCGGTGGATTTAGATCTGATGCAAGTAGTCTTGTTACCATGCTTAGTGTCATGCGGTAGATTCAAGCTTGGTTCAAGAGGGTTTCTTGTTGGGTCATGAGCCATGCGGTAGGATAAGATCTAGCTTGAAGCTAGTTATCGGCTCTATTGGATTTTGGCAAGATCCAATAGATTCATTAAGTTACCCCGTGTTGCTTTGAGTTTTCGCTTTATGTTTAAATTCATGTAACACCTTTTTGCCCAATCTAGATGGGTTTGGATCGGCTTTATATCTTTTGGTGATCCTTATGCGGGTCAAGTTCGATCCTTTGGCTATTTTAATGCGTGGATCGCGTGCTCCTTGATAGACGAAACCGAATTGATCTAGGTTGTTACGTGTTGCGGGTTCAAGCTTGCCAACGTTTGTATAAATCTTGAAAGAACTGAGTATCACGCGGTAGATGCAGGTTTTTGGGTTGCTTTGGAGCTAGTCATCCGGTGGATTAGATTTCAAATCGATCTGATAGATTTATCTTGCTTGGTAATGTTCGTTCCTTCTTCATGGACCCCGAATCGGCTGTTCAGCCGCATTCGGTTATGTTTCTCATGAGTAAAACACGTGCGTAACTTATGCTTTAAATAATGCATGATTTTAGCTTTCTATATTTAGATTGTATCATGCGGTGGATAGATCTATTTGTGGAAAGTGGTACGATCTCCACGCAAGTTGTATCATGCGGTGGATAGATTTGTTTGGTGTCGTACCCGACGGGTTCTTAAGTACCTAGACATACGGTAGACTAGTGCTTTGGGCCTATGCATGCTTGTTTATTACATATCTACGTTCGTGCTTTTACTTCATTTATTATTTAATGTTGATTACCATGGGGATCGGTCGTGATCTTGCGCATGTGCATCTTTGTCCAAACAAAGACCGATCGCCGTCATGCTTGCGTCATCCATTCGGCTATGTTACCTTTTCCTTTTTAAAGCTCCTGAATGGTTTCAGTTTGCTGGCAGATAGCTTTCTATAGCTATATGTCATCCCATTTGGCTTTATAGCCGTAAATTTGGAACTGTCTGGTACAACCCGGCAAGTTCCAAGCTTTGGCATTCAACTAATTTGTCTTTTGTTAATTTTCAGGGAAAATTGACTGGCACGTCTTGTGATTCTCTGCACGTGTGAAGCTAGCTTGTTCGGCTTGCTGTGTGCTTGGCGCTAGGTGCACATTTTGCGTCAACACACTTGCATGATTTTCACGTCCAAGATGGAGGTTCTCTACGCATGAAGTTCGGTCTTTTACGCTTCAATCCCCGGGGTGTTCCTACGTAGCACTTCGGTCCTTGCCACCATTGGAAGTGATTTCATCAAGCTCATGGACACGAACAAGACTCTGTAAATGCTCCTTTGAACTTGTTGCGAATCCATCCTTTATGTCCATGTTTTCCTACATAAACACAACATTTCCAAATGCATGCACATAGATGAACTTGTTATATGATTAGTGTGCCTAGTGGAGGGTTAGTTCCATAATCAAATCCAAACCAAAGTGTAATGAACATGCTTGGTGTACCAAAATACACCGTCAACATCTCCCCCACGCTTAGCTCTTGCTCGTCCTCGAGCAAGTACTCGTAAAAGAACTTCATCCAAAGTGTTGTAATCGTGTACCGCTAATCCTTCTTCACAAGTTAGTCAATCCTTTCATCTTTAATACATAAACATAAAGTAATGATCATCAAACATAAACATGGCGTTAAGAATCTTTACCACGTCAAGATTTACCCCACAACTCAAACTCTTCACTCGAAGCCTTCAATCTCAGTCATGCTTACTTCTTCGCTTCAAACGGAGGGTTTTTATGATTTTTCAAAAATAAAATTCCTGCAACAAGTGTTAGACAAAAACATTTCTCCAAGCTCTCTCAAGTCACTCATATGAGGTGGCTATCCCAAACCAATTTTATAAAAATCTCACCTCCCATAAGTCTCTCATATAACATGTAAAGTGGAGCTATAGGTAGGGCTAGTGCAATCAACACAAGTATTGTCAAACTAAGAACTTTCTCTAATGGTTATTTACCTTTCAAAGCCAATGATCATGAGAATTAACCATATGTAGGGATATCAAGGATGAGAAGATTTAGAATGGTGGACATGTGCAAGGGCAAAAGAAAATTATGACTACGAGGCACCGATGACGTCCTCGTTGTCGAATTGCACATGGTTGGAAAAAGAGTGAAAGTTTCGTCTCTCAACAACGTGACATCCTTCCTTGCACTTTTTATTTTTCTTTCACTTGATTCATCCCTCTCATATCCTTCGTGCCATTCCTCTTTGCTCTTTCTCTTCTTTTTTTTCATTCTTTCATTCTCATATTTTTCTTTTTCTTTACTTTTCTAAATTTTTCTTTCTTTCTTTTCCATACTCATACTTTTCTCTTTATTTTTCCATCTCTTGACAACTTTCAAAGCTCTCAACTCCTCTCTTTCTCGCATGCATACAATCTAAAATTTTAAATAAATCATGCTAGAGACGAGACGAAACTTTTGAAAATAGGTTGTGTTCAAGGAATGCGATGTACAAAAGAGATGTATAGGGTTGGGTATGGAATTCGGCGATGTACGGGACTTCCGATGTGAAAGTCACGTTACCGAATGCATGACAAGGCTAGCAACAAAAGATAAGCACAAGAACATGACCATTGCTCGAAATTAAAACTCCCAAGAGAGAAGGTCCTAGCCCAACTCATCGTGCTAATCGCACTTATGGTGGAGCAAAAAATAAACTGGACTTGTATAGGATTTTTTTGTTACTCTCATCTTGGAAAAAGAGATTTTGCTAACCTTTATTACAAGGTTTTTAGATAATTTTCAGAACTGAAATCCTCTAACTTTTAGCATTGAACATAGCACAACTAACAAGTGAATCTCAAGATCGAAGTGTGGTATGGGTACTTTAAGTAGTAGGAATTCCACTAAGCACCACGGTAAACGTTTTTCAAACCACACACTTATGTTCATATATCAAGAATCAAAGATAAACAAACAAGTGAATAAAGATAAGCATCACACAAGACACAAAATATATAAAGACTCTTTTTATTTGATTTTCTTTGACTCAACACTAATTTAAGACACTTCAAACTTGCAAAAATTTAAAGACACACTCAAAAACTAAAGACTCTTTAAACTCTAAGACTCTCTCGAAGATCAAACCGAACTAAACTAAACTTGAAGCTCAAAAGCTAAGGCTAGCTAGCTAGCTCTCCCCCATGCTAAAAACATACGACGTCCTCGTCGTACCTTACAAAATTCCTAAGGGGAAAAACTAGACCTAGTGGTACTTCCCGCAACTATTGCACCACTTGCCTCTCATGTTCCCGACCATGCCAAAAAGTTTGCGCATGTTGCGGTTAAGGAACTTGTAGTTGTCTTCAACTACGTGCTCCAAATCCTCCAAACGCCGCTTCATCGCCTCCATGGCTTGGAGACATTCGTCAACCGACGCGTAGAGATCCGCGATGAAGTGACGGCAAGACGCACAACACATCGGATGCAATCCGAACAGGTCGTCATTGCCATCGTCTCCACCATCGTCGCCACCATCGTCGCCACCACCATTGTCGTCGCCGCCGTCGTCGATGCCGCCGTTGGGGCCTTTGGGAGTCTTCTCCTTGGGCACCTCATCCCAAATGTAAAGGTCGTTATCATCTCTTCCGGCGGCCGCCCACGAGCTCGGGCTACGATCGTCGGAGTAGTCGCTATCCCTATAATCCTTAGGCTTGAGCGACACATCCTTGTAGTCTTTCCGCTTCATGCCTTGGATGCGCGCCGACCTTCGAACGGGCGTAGGGACCTTCTCTCCTTCGACGGGGTTGCAAGATGAGAGAGCTCCGGTCGGGACACACCCTCCGCAACGGATGCGGGCGGTCCTCTTGATCTCGACCGGTAGCTTGAGCTCGCATCGCTTCGCCTCCTCCATCGATGGCTCCTTGACACCTTACTCCAACTCTAAGCTCCTCGGGGACACAATGGCTGCTACATGGGTGCAAAATATTGCTTGAAGGGATTGATTCCCGAGCTCCAAATTCGTCCAAATAAGTAGTCCGAAGAGGAAAACCCTAGGAACCTCATTTTCCTTTTTTAAACCTCCCTTAAAATTTTTTGACCGAAGAAGGAAGTCTAAAAGGAGCAATTCGGGCAAAAACCGGGATCGACCACCGCTGGGACCCACCTGGGCCGGTCGGACTGGGCCGGCCGGCCCACCCTGTCTCGGGGGCTGGGCCGGTCCGGTTTTTCGTGCACCACCCCTTTTTCACCTCCTTAGCCCATGGGAAAAAGTTGGCCCAGTAAATCGTCGCGAGAAACTCCGGAAAATTAAAAGAAAAACTATTTACAAAAATTCATGCCTTGTTTTTCGTCCTAGGCGGGAGGTTCGAGCTCTTCTTCCATTGTGAAGACATCAACATGGTGAAGGGGCACAACGTCGGGTTCATAGTAAACCTTAAGTCGTTGACCATTCACCATAAATTGATCACCTTTTATATCCATAATGGTTACCGCTCCGTTGGAGAGCACCGAATGCACAACATAAGGTCCGTCCCACTTGCTTTGCAATTTCCCCTTTCCGAAGGTTTTAAACCTCGAATTGTAGAGGAGGACCTTATCTCCTTCTTTAAACTCTTTCTTTTTCAATATTTTATCATACCACCTTTTGATTCTCTCCTTGTATATGCTTGCATTTTCATATGCTTTCAACCTCATCTCCTCTAGCTCGCTTATTTGGATTCTTCGTTTCACCACCGCGGCATCGAGATCGAGGTTCATCTCTTTAATCGCCCAATAGGCTTTATGTTCCAACTCAACCGGAAGGTGGCAAGCCTTTCCATAGACGAATTGATAAGGGGTCATACCTATCGGTGTCTTGAACGCCGTTCGATAAGCCCATAAAGCTCCGTCTAATTTCTTTGACCAATCTTTGCCTCCCTTCTCTATGGTTTTGTTGAGGATGCTTTTTAATTGCCTATTTGACGTTTCCGCTTGTCCGTTGGTTTGTGGGTGATAGGCCGTAGAAACCCTATGTTCAATCCCCAACTTGGACAAGCACTTTTTCAAATTCTTCCCGGTGAAGTGAGTTCCTCCATCACTTATCAAGATTCTCGGTGTACCAAAACGAGGAAAAATCACGTTCTTGATTATAGTAATGGACTCCTCCGTGGAAGCTTTACGACACGGCATAGCCTCTACCCATTTGGATACATAATCAACCATGACTAGAATATACTCATATCCGCATGAGTTTTTGAAAGGCCCCATGAAGTCTATACCCCATACATCGAATAAGTCGATTTGTAGATTGTAATTCAAAGGCATAGAATTTCTTTGAGAGATGTTTCCGGTTCTTTGGCATTCGGGGCATGATGCAACATATCTTTTAGTATGTTCATGCATCTCTGGCCAATAGAATCCGCTTGACCATACTTTTGCTTTGGTTCGAAAATGGCTATAGTGTCCACCGTACTCCGCCGAGTGGCACTTCCTCAGAATTTCTACCCTCTCTTCTCTTGGCACACATCTTCTCATCACTCCATCATTGCCAAGTTTGAAGAGGTATGGTGCATCCCAAAAGTACTTTCTACTTTCGGAGATTATCTTCTTTTGGGAGTTTTTATCTAGATGATCGAGAGGCATCTTTCGAATCGCTCGAATGATATCAATCATCCAAGTGTCTTTATCGAGCACTCAATAGAGGTAGTCATCTCTCATCTTATCTTCTATGGGCTCTTTATCATCTTGTCCACGATTCATCCTAGACAAATGATCGGCCACAACATTCTCCACCCCCTTTTTGTCACGAATTTCAACATCAAATTCTTGGAGAAGAAGGATCCAACGAATCAAACGTGGTTTAGCTTCCTTCTTAGCCAAGAGATACTTGATGGCTGCATGATCAGTGTAAACAATGACCTTCGAGTTCACGATGTAAGATCTGAATTTTTTCGAAAGCGAATACCACCACTAGCAACTCCTTTTCCGTAGTGGTATAATTTAATTGTGCCCCATTAAGAGTTTTGCTAGCATAGTAAAGGGCGTGAACTCGGCCTTCATTTCTTTGACCCAAAACTGCGCCTACGGCGTAGTCACTTGCGTCACACATGATCTCGAAAGGTTGGCTCCAATTCGGAGGTTGAATAATGGGAGCACTCACCAACACACTTTTCATGGTCCGGAATGCCACTAGGCACTTCTCATCAATGTCGAAAGCCACATCCTTTTGAAGAAGATGCTTTAAAGGCTTAGTGATCTTTGAGAAGTCCTTAATAAATCTTCTATAAAATCCGGCATGGCCTAGAAAGCTCCTTAAGGACTTAACATCCGTCGGAGGTGGGGGTTGCTCAACCGCCTCTACCTTAGCCTTGTCCACTTCAATGCCTCTCTCGGATATAACATGTCCGAGCACTATGTCTTGCTTAACCATGAAGTGGCACTTTTCCCAATTTAACACCGAGTCTACCTCCGTACACCTCGTGAGGACCTTATTCAAGTTTGCCAAGCAATCCACAAATGTCTTCCCATAAGCAAAAAAATCATCCATAACACCTTGACAATTTCTTCGATGAATTCCGAGAATACGGCCATCATGCAACGTTGAAAAGAGGCCGGAGCGTTGCATAGACCGAAGGGCATCCTTCTATATGCAAACGTTCCATAAGGGCATGTAAACGTTGTTTTGTGTTGATCGTCCGGGTGAATGGGAATTTGCAACCCCAAGTACCCATCGAGAAAGCAAAAATAAGCGTGGTTTGCTAATCTCTCGAGCATCTCGTCAATGAACGGTAGGGGGGAGTTATCTTTCTTCGTCGCTTTGTTAAGCTTACGATAATCGATACACATCTGCCACCCGATCACTGTTCTTTGCGGTATCAACTCGTTCTTCTCATTCTTCACCATGGTTAAACCTCCTTTCTTCGGTACACAATGTACCGGGCTCACCCATTCGCTATGCGGAACCGGGTAGATGATTCCGGCATCAAATAACTTGATGACCTCTTTCTTTACTACCTCTCACATGGCATGAGTTAGCCTCCTTTGGTGGTCTACTACGATCTTACATTGGTCTTCCATTGGTATACGATGAGTGCAAAAGGCTGGGCTAATACCTTTGAGATCATTAATAGAATATCCAATCACCTTCCTATGTTTTTTCAATAAATTCAGCAACTTCTCATTTTCTTCAAGACTCAACTCGTCGCTCACGATGAGTGGATAAGTCTTGTCTGGGCCCAAAAATTCATATTTTAATCCTTTGAGCAAAGGTTTAAGGTCTACCTTGGGCAATTGTGGCTCCTCGGGTTTTATTTCTCCTATGTACTCAAATTTTCCTTCCTCCACGCTTCCATCATGTCGTTCTAAGCCTTTCGTTGCTTCTTCTAGTTCTTCATCTTGTTGATTACTAATTTGATTTTCCATCGCTCTTTGCAGCGGGTCTCTAAGGGTTTCAACAAAACAAAGACTATCTACCTCCTCTACTTCTTCATCTTCGGGAGGAAAGGGTGTAGGGTGTTTAGATACGCGAAGAAAATTATATGTGTACTTTGTTCCTTTAGGGTTCATTGTTACTTTTCCTTCTCCGGCATCCAACACGGCATCAACCAACTTAAGAAAGGGCCTACCTGGGATTATGTGATCACGATTACTATGGTAAGCATCAATAACAAAGAAATCGGTTGGTATACATTTTCCAGAGATTTTTACTTTCATATTGCAAGCAATACCTAGAGGTCTAATAGTTCTACCATCTCCCATAATTAATTTTGTTGATGTTGGAGCTAAGTCTAGGTTGTGGTCTTGGACTTTATCGTAAATTTTAGAAGATAGGACACTTACTTGGGCTTCGATGTCGCATAAAGCTTTGCATTGAACTCCATTGATCTCGCAACTCAAGCATGGTGCCATCTTCTCTTCTTCGTATCCTATCGCGTAAATTTCAGCGAGGCAAGCGTATGGTGATGCTTCGGGCTTGATCCCCATGATTCTCTTCACCTCGGCTATGTGTTCCGGATCCACTTCATCATCTCCAAAGAGTTTTTGAAAGATCTCACCGGTGGTTTCAAGGTCGTACGAATCTTCCGCTTTCTTCTCCGGTGGGAAATCCACTTACAATGCTCTTGCCATGCCCTTTTGATTAGGGCACGGTCTTCTCTTGTCGAATACTTCTCTGTAATCGATAGGTACCCAATCCATTGGTTCGAACTCCCTTAGTGGCTTCACGCTTGACATGCTTCTCTCGTTTATCTCATTTGATACGGCGAAGTCAACACTCGAGGTAGTTCTTGACTTGATGTGTTCTTGTTCAAACTTTTCCGGGATTGGCTCCTCTTTTGTGACTTCCGGGTTTGCCTCTTTAGAAAATTCAGCACACTTCTTCTTCTTTGAATTATATTCCATCTCTTCCGCAAGTCTTGTTTCCCAATCTCTTCGCATGGCAGCCGCTTTACTAATTTTTTGTAGAAGTTGGGCGGCTTCCATGAGTGTTTTCTCCATGGGATCCCCACCTGCACACATTTGGATGTGTTGCATGCAACTAGGGGTTAGGGAAAAGAAAAATGTATGCAAGAGTACGTCACAAGAGAAGCCGAGTCTTGGTCCTTGTTCGATTAACTCATTAAACCTATCCCAAGCTTGGTCTATCTCTTCCTCTTCTCCTTGCATGAAAGTGATCACTTGCCTCCTTAGATGTTGAACCTTGCTCATTGGAAAGAACTTCTCGCAAAACTTCTTTGTCAACTTGTTCCAATTGCCTTCAACTTCAAAGGACGCAAACGAGTACCATGTCTTTGCATTACCGGCAAGTGAGTAGGGAAAGAGATTCCATTTGAACTATTCACCGGGAACTCCTTCTTGACGCACCGTGTTGCATAGCGTCGTGAAAAGCCTTATGTGTCTATATGGGTTCTCCGTAACCATCCCTTCAAACGGGTTTGCCACAACCATCTCGATGATCTTGGATTTAATCTCATACTTGGTCGCTTCGAGCTTCGAATCCGACTCTTGCACTTTTGTGTCTTCACATCGAGGGCTAGCGTAATCCCTTAGTGATTTCTCCGGTTCTTCCATGGGTTGATTGACGAACGCCATCTAGACAATAAGATTAAAACAAAAACAAAAACAAACAAAGTGGTTTTCTAGATAATATATGTTAGATATAGCAAACAAAAGATAAACTAAATATAAAACTAAGTTAGATGCAAACCAAACGATGTAAACTAGCTTGCTCCCAGGAAACGGCGCCAGAAAAAGGGGCTTCTTGACGGATAAAAGACGTATCCCTCTACGATCTGCAAGCGTACGGACCCCACACCTTTTTCACCACGGGATTCCCAAGGTTTTTGTCAATCCGCGGAGCAAGGGGATTACAAGCGTTCGATCTACCTTCACACTCTAGCTACTCAAACCTCTAACTACAATTAAACTAGAAAACAACTAAACTACACTAGATAGAATGATCAAGATATCAATATAAAAGACACTCGCCCACGGGTCTACGATACTAGATCATGCAATCACTTAAAGACATGAAAACCAATCTAATTTATCGGGGTTGTGACCACGGTTTCGCCCTTTCCCTCCTCTCGTACTGTCACTACGTGAAGGTATTCATGACTAGACCTATGATGGACTCGGTGTATTGAATGGATCCAAGGAAGCATTGGAGCTCTTACTCCCTTTACGGCATGGTAGCTAACCTTAAGCATTAAAGTATATTCAACACAAGATGATAGATAGATAATCTGACAAAGTGCGATTACATCTCAAGATCGATTACAACCCATGGACGAATAAGGAGATTACCCCATCAAGGTGCTAGACATAGCACCGTTGATCATGGTTTCCCTTACGACGGTGTCTTCCTTCTTCTCCACTTGTGGGTGCTTCCTTCGAGGTGGACGATCTCCCTCCGGAGCTCTCCCTCCTCTCTCTCTAGCTTGTGGATGGCCTCCTGGTGTGAATGGCTCTCTCGCTTGCCAAATGGCAGCACCTCCAGGGTTTTAGGGTTGAAGATCCTTCGGGTGCAAGGAAAGGGGGGCCGAACCGACCCCCGAAGTGGGCTGGGCCGGCCAGCCTAGGCCGACCGGCCCAGGCCCATCTTGGCCCGGTTCGGTCACCCCTTCGTTCCCGTGGGTCCTCAGGTGATTATGCACTTTGCCCCCTCCACTTGCATGATTTTGACGATTTCATCCTCGCGTCCAAGATGGAGGTTCTCCGCGCATGAAGTTCGGTCTTTTACGCTTCAATTCCCGGGGGTGTTCCTACGTAGCACTTTGGTCCTTGCCACCATTGGAAGTGATTTCATCAAGCTCATGGACATGAACAAGACTCCGTAAATGCTCCTTTGAACTTGTTGCGAATCCGTCCTTTATGTCCATGTTTTCCTACATAAACACAACACTTCCAAATGCATGCACATAGATGAACTTGTTATATGATTAGTGTGCCTAGTGGAGGGTTAGTTCCATAATCAAATCCAAACCAAAGTGTAATGAACATTCTTGGTGTACCAAAATACACCGTCAACACATATCCATCATATCCCTACACATGCACATCTTGATCTGATTGCATGATTTCAATTTCTCCTTGGATCCGTTTTTGACTTTGCCATACATGTGATGCAAGTATGCCTCATATTTATACCATACCTTGTGCTCCATATATAGCCATCACTAGAAGTAGATTGAAGAAAGGCAATCTAATGCCTTGGTGAGGACTATACACATTGAGCGATTTGAGAGAATCAAATGAGGAGCCAAGAAAGGTTTATTTTGAAAACTTATTAAAAAAATCCCAAGCTACTTGACATGAGAAGTAGAAGTGATTTGATTCAAGATCATTCCATTCCTCAACTACCCAAGATTGCATGATAGACACTTCAAAGTTCACAAGTGCAAGGTATGATTCGGAATATCTCTTATGCTCGCTTGATACCGTAGGAATTTTTGTTTTCACCTTGGTCCTTAACCTTTACTCAAGGACGAGCAAAGGACCAAGTGCGGGGGTGTGTTGACGGTCGTTAAGTCCCTATTTTCGACCCTCAACTTTGAACAAATTTCACTCCATCAAAGCTTGCATCATAGTTTTAGGGTTATAAACTAACGGGTTCCACGAGTTTTGGTGAATATTTGGATGCAGGTCATAATGAGACATTATATAGCACAAATAAACATTTTTAAAAACAACCTCAAATGCTTAGTTTGATTACACCATCGTGAAGTTCTCATCAAGATGATCGAAATGAAGTTTTGGTTCACCCAATTTGGAGTCTGGATGCAGAAGTTATGCCTCACGGAAGATTGTGACACGAGACGTGTCGGAGGGTAGGTGCGGCCGAACCTAGTAGGTTCGGCCGGACCTATCAACCTCCTCCGACCAACAGCAAACTTTGCCAAATGCCTCTACACCTAGCATAATATCCAAGAGAACCAAGCCCGTAGGCCAGCACCAATTTCATGCATGTTTCAGGTGCTAACGAAGTTCCACGAGTTATCTTGAGTTTTCATCTGCAGGATCAAGATTAGGGGGCAATTCCGGAGCACCGAGCCACATATGGTAGGCACGGCCGGCCCTACCTTGCCCCTCTATACGGGTTCACATTGAGTGAAGTCTTGTGAACCAATCCCCAAAAGACCAAACTCGTCGCGATCGTGTTGGATCACGCAAACACACCACAAGAGAGATGCACTGAGGCCAGGAGGCAGGGCCGGCTGCACCTGTCTAACTTGCCCAAACGTGCCTCCTAGCCTCAGTCACTCAAGGAAACACAGCTGCGAACAATCCTTATCGAAGGAACAAGGTCGGTTTGATCCAGAGGTCAAGATTAGCCACACTTGGATCGATGGACCCGCACTTAACCGCCGCAGCCGCCATCAATGAGTGATCCTAGACGCCACTCCACACCGTCGGTGCATAACACGGTGATTTTGGAGGTGCGCCCGCACCTATAGGACCGGCCGCACCTATCAACAGGCGTGCCAGGCGAAACAGACCCAAGGAGTCGACCTACAACCGCCTCAGGAGCAGTGATCAGGGTCATTTAACTCCATAGGCAGTGGATCATAGGGCCGGCCACACCTGGAAATACAACTGCACCTCCTTACTCGGCACTGCAGCTCCCTCTCACCTACAAACACCCCTTTGTGCAGCCACCGACCTACTAGGGCTATAAATTGAGCCAGGAACCTCGATGAAGAACACAAGTGACTAGAAGCAAGTGGCGGAGCCATCCAGAAGTTAGCATTCAGAGAGTAGGGAGTGAGAGCTGAGTGTTGGAGTATTAGCCGGAGTCGATCTTCCTCTTGTACCTCAGCGGGTGCGGTACTACTTCGGTCGTCCACACCCGGGATACTTTGTAAGTTTGGATTCGTGAGTAACTAAGTCTCAAGTCATTTCATCTTTTGTTCTTAGGATCCTCGATTGTGGTTTAAGTAGTTTTCTACTTATCATGATTGCTTTTCTCCAGTGCGGGGTAAAGTAGTGCTTGGTTAGTGTAGACGTGGTGTCTAGGCTTTCTGGTACCTTGGGATGCTTCCCGGTTCAACGGAATAGTTGTGGTACCCTAGGAAGGTGATAGCTCCGGACGGGCTCTGTAGTCCACCACGTTAGTTCCGGTTAGTAGGAGTTACGACATCAGATCCCCCCTTCTCATCCCTTTATGTGGCTCTTTTCCCTCTGGCCCTGACGAGCGACAAGTTGTGCCTTGACTCTATCCGACCCTCACGAGTCCCAAACTTCATTAGCTATCCCCTCTCTACCTGAATTTCACCCTTGCGTTTCTATACTTTATTACCATACCCCCGGACGAATTAGTTCAGGTTCTCTACACTTCTTGTTTCCCGAGAAAATCGATACTTTGGAATACTTCCCGGGTGAAAGCTACAGCGGTATCTGTGCGCTTGCGGATTTATCTGTGATCGTGAAGTGTACCCATAGGATTTCTAGCGCTGTTGCAAATCTTGTAATGACGTAAGAAACGCCAACACATACCAAGCCATAGGCTCTGTTTCAACCCATAGAGTGCCTTTCTCAATTTGTACACCCGGTGGGGGTACTTCTCACTCTCAAACTTTGGTGATTGCTTCACATAAACCTCTTCTTCCAACACACCATTCGGGAAGGCACTCTTCACATCCATTTGGTACAATTTGAAAACTTTTAGCCACGAAGAAGGCTAGAAGGATCCTAATCACCTCCAGACAGGCTACATGAGCAAAGGTCTCCTTGTAGGCGATCCCCTCTTTCTGGCTATACCCCTGAGCCAACAACCTCGACTTGTTTCTCACCACCTCACCAGTCTCACCCTCATTATTCTTCCACACCCATTTTGTCCCGATAGGCTTTACATCCTGGCGTCAATCTAATGAGTCCTCCACATTTGTAGTTTCATACGACGGACTCCTACCAATTTACACTATGGAAAGAATTTGCACAAGTTATCCACATTCCATGAATATGGCAACTCCACGCTTGCCTCGTCCTTCAGACGAAAGGCTCCATCTCGAATGCTGCTTAAGACAACGTAAGGCCCTTCCCAAGTGAACTGAAACTTGCCTACTGAGTCGGCATTCTTCTTTCTCTTCAGGACAAATTCCCCAACCTAAGTTCTTGGGAGAGACTTTCTTGTTTCTCCACTTTCTGGTTTCTTCTTGGTACTTCAGCAAATTTTGGACTGCATCCAGCCTGTCAATTTTCACCAGGTCTTTGTCTGCTTCTTCGCTTTCGCGAGAGCTTCCCACCAGAACTCTAGCACTTTTAGTTGTTAACTCTTTTGGGCACATGGCTTCGGCTTCGTAAAGCAGCCTGAACGAGGTGAATTTTGTAGTTCTTGATTCAGTGGTGTTGTGTGACCAAATGACTCTAGATAATTCATCAGCCCACTTCCCCTTCTTCTGATCGAAGAGACATTTCTTTATAGCTGAGAAAACTTGCCCACTGGCCCTTTCGACCGCGTCGTTGGATTGATGATGATAGATGGATGCAAAGTGAAGCTTTGTCCCAATTGAACGATAGAACTCTCTCGAAATCCGGCAATCAAATTGCTTCCCATTGTCAATCGTGAGATCTTTGGGCATGCCAAACCTACGGATGATTTGCTCCCAAAAAATATTTTTGATAGTGGTTGAAGTGATGGTAGCGACGAGTCTTTCCTCGATTCCCGAAGTTGTCACGGGCGAACTCGCCGCAAGTTCGGCGAAATTTCACTCTTCAACCATCACGCCGACTTCGAGCTCGAGTCCGCTTCCAACTCGAACTCGACGTCTCCATGGGCTATCGCATGCGAGCCGGCCGCTCCACCATCGCATGTGGTCCCCCCACCCGGCCGAGCGCTCCACACGTGACCCATGCAACCCCCGTAGGGCCCGCACGGCAAGGAGCCCGTACCCGAGTACAACTCGGACTCCGACAACGCCCACGGCCACACTTCGGACTCCAACCCCCTCTCGGTTTTCCACTCGGATTCTGCATACGAGTTCGACTTCGGGTCGGACCCAGAGGATCCCGAGTCCGAGGACAACACTACTGAGCATCCCTTATCAGGGCCGGCCTCTGGGCTGGTTATAACGTCCACGCCTGCCGGAAGATTCGTCTACTGGCCAGACCGCAAGCCCGCAGACCTGATAAGTGGAGACTCACGCTACGTCGCCTACCTCGACTCGCTCCCGTTCCAGGAGGGAACACCACTTGCCCGGGCTGACTCGTACACTCCAACTGAGGTGGCGAGCTCTGAGTCCAGCCTTGGCAACCCCGATCGCCAAGTCTTCATGGGCTGCCCGGCGACACCCCCGACCATCGGGGACGGCTCAAGACAAGTACCTTGAGGACATCTCCGCGAAGAGCCGTCTCGCCGATGCACCTACGGACGAGACCGCCGCCAACGGGGACGCTCGACGTGAGCGTAACGGGGAAGCGCAACGAACGGCGGCGGCGTCTCGAGACAACCTCCCCATCCGCAACTCCGGCGGAAGCTCTCGAGGCGGTCGAGAGCAGAGTGCACACTACCCCGAGCGATTGCCTCATGTCGATCGCGGCGATCGCACGACGAGCTCGGGGTATACGCGCGGAGAAGTCATCACCAAGCTCGGCCGAAGATGCCTACGTCATGCGGGTCGACAACGGGGTCAACCCGGCCTCCTCCTCGCCGGGAACCGCGACAACGAAGCTACAAGTCGCGAGTCTCGACCTCGCCGCAACCCGTACTCAAGCCGAGCGCCGGCTCGGCCCAACCGTACTCGCGCGAACGTCGGCGGACCCTCGCGGGGTGGCAACAACAACCACGAGGTCGTCCCCCACCACGCTCCCGACGGCGGCGGCCGTGACCCCGCGGCGGCGGCGGCGCCGGCGGAAGCTCCAACTACGGAGCCAACGGGGAGGGCCGGCGGCGGCGGCAACCGCGGCGGTCGAGACCGGGCGAACGACCACGCCTGCGGTGCCTCACAAGGCGGCTACGACGCCCGCCAGAAGATTGAGGAGCTGCGGCGGAAGAAGTCAGCCACTGCAGGCGACAACGACGGCTTCCCCTCCTTCTCACCTCGACTTCGCAACTTGCTCCTCCCCGAAAAGTTCAAGCCTTTGGGGATCACCAAGTACGACGTGAAGCAAGACCCCATCCGGTGGCTCGGGTGCTACGCCCTCTCCATCGAGAACGGCCGGCGGCAACAACGACACCAAGTGCCTCTACTTCCCCTTCGCACGGACCAAGCTCCACTCACATGGCTCGAGTCGCCGGACAAGCACTCGATAGACAAGTGGGACCGACCGAAGGAGCGGTTCACCGGCAACTTCGCGGGCGCCATGGGCCGATCGGGTACTCGCATGGACACGGCCATGGTCAAAGCGAGAACAAGGCGAGACCCTCCGCAAGTACATGCGCCGCTTCTTCGACAAGCACGCTACCGTAGTCGACGTCACCGACAAGGAGGTCATCAACCTCTTCCAAGACGGCCTCTACCACCGCCGCACCTTTGAAGACTTCGGTCGCCGCCGCCCCAAGTCCATCCCCCACCTCAAGGACATGATCACGTCTGGGCGGATGAAGAAGACAAGGCCAATGCTAAGTACAACGCCATCCGTGGCAAAAACAAGCGAGAACGCGGGCGGCGGCACCGACAACAACGGGAACCAAGGCGGTCGCAGCAACAACAACAACTACTTGGGTCCCAACCGCAAGCGCAAGCCAGACAACACTGTCGCGGCTATCCAGCGCCCTACGAAGGAGAACTCGAAGAAGAACTCCGGCGGCTTCAAAGACTTGCTGAAGGAGAAGTGCCCGTGGCATCTGGACGGCAACCACACCACCGAGCAGTGCTACCAACTCAGGCAGGCACTCAAGAGTACTCTAGAGCCACCGCACCCTCACGACAAGAAAGGCAAGAAGAAGAACGACGGAGACAACGGCGACTTCCAGGAACCCGAGAAGACTATCAACGTCCTCTTCGGCGGACTACCCAGCAGGCGGGAGCAAAAGGCTACTCGTCGAGAAGTCATGAGCATTGAACCGGCGTTTCCGACCCCTCTCGGGTGGTCGGAGGTACCCATTACCTTCTCCCCGCGCGGATCAATGGACCGGCTTCTCCGAACGAGGGCGGTTCCCTCTCGTCCCGAAGCCGGTGGTCGCGGGCTCCAAGCTCAACAAGGTCCTCATCGACGGTGGAAGCGAGGCTCAACGTCCTTTTCACCAAGACCTTGAAGAAGATGAATCTCAACATCACCCACATGCTCACCAAGAGCAACACGCCTTTCTACGGCATCGTCCCCGTAACGCGGCTATACCGCCGGGCCCGGTGGTTCCGCTATTTACCTTCGGGGAATCCCGGGACAACTATCGTACCGAGTACATCAAGTTCGAGGTCGTGGACTTCGAAACATCCTACCATGCCATCCTCGGTAGACCAGCCATCACCAAGTTCATGGCGGTGCCCCACTACACCTACTTGGTACTCAAGATGCCAAGTCCGGCGGGTGTACTCTCTCTCCAAGGGGACTTGAAGATCTCGCACGATCGCGACACCTAAGACGTAGAGATCGCCTCTACAAATCAAGTACCCAACGCGATGATGGAGGTCTACGCCGCATCGAAGAAGCTCGCAACAAGTGAACTCGACATCCCCGAGAAGTCCGACAAAGGCAACAAGCCTCGCCCACGCCGAGGAGGTTCTAGTCAAGACGATCGACCTCGGGACAGGTGACAGCAGCAAGACCACCACCATCGGAGCCGGCCTCGACCCCAAATAGAAAGACGCGCTCATCAGCTTCCTCCGGGCTAACCGCGACATCTTCACGTGGAAGCCAGCGGACATGCCAGGAGTGCCCAGGGAGTTGATCGAGCACTGCCTCAACGTCGATCCTAAGGCCACCCCAAGCGACAACACCTCCGCCGTTTCGCCGACGACAGATGGGATGCCATCAAGAAGGAACTCGCCAAACTACTCGCGGCTGGCTTCATCAAAGAAGTCTTCCATCCTGAGTGGCTCGCCAACCCCGTCCTCGTCCGCAAGAAGAACTCGAACGAGTGGAGGATGTGCGTCGACTACACCGATCTCAACAAGCACTGCCCCAAGGACCCCTTCGGGTTGCCGCGGATTGATCAAGTCATCGACTCCATGGCGGGGCCGCGACTCGCTCCGCTTCCTCGACCGCTACTCCGGTACCACCGGATCGCGATCAAGGAAGAAGACTAGGAGAAGACCTCGTTCATCACCCTGTTTGGTGCGTAGTGCTACACGACCATGTCCTTCGGGTTGAAGAACGCCGGTGCCACCTATCAACGAGCTATCCAGGCTTGCTTCAAGAGGAAACTCAATAAGAACGTTGAAGCCTACGTGGATGACGTGGTCGTCAAGACCAGAAACTCCAGTACCCTCATCGACGATCTTGAAGAGACTTTCGCATCCCTGCAGGAGTACCACTGGAAGCTCAACCCGAACAAGTGCGTCTTCGGCGTACCTTCGGGCAAACTACTCGGCTTCATCATCAGCCAACGCGGCATCGAAGCCGACCCGGAGTAGATCTTTGCCATCACCAACATGAAAGCTCCCACGTGCATCAAAGACGTCCAGAAGCTAACCGGGTGCATGGCGGCCTTGAACAGATTCATCTCGAAGCTTGGAGAACGGGGGCTCCCCTTCTTCAAACTACTCAAACACCAAGAGAAGTTCGCGTGGACTCCAGAGGCGGACCAAGCCCTTGCTCAGCTCAAGGACTTCCTATCGAAGCCACCAGTCCTCACGGCTCCTCGCAAAGGCGAGCGGCTCTCGCTCTACCTCGCCGCGACTACTCACGTGGTCGATCGCCATCGTCGTTGTGCGGCGGGGAAGACGGCCACGCCTACCCGGTCCGGCGCCCGAGTCTACGCCGTCGGCGAGGTCCCTGTCGAGTCCAAGGAACGCTATCGGCTGTGCGAGAAGCTTCCGTACGCGGTACTCATCACCTCGCGGAAGCTACGACACTACTTCCGGGAGTACTCGATCTCCGTCGTCACCGACTACCCGCTCGGCGACATCTGCGGAACAAAGATGCTTCGGAAGAATCTCCAAGTGGGCGGTCGAACTCGGCGCCCTCACCATCGACTTGAAGCCACGTACGGCCATCAAGTCGCGGACACTAGTCGACTTCATGGCGAGTGGCGGGAGAATCGGCTACCTACTCCAACCGTGCGCCACAAAGCATTGAGTGATTTACTTCGACGGCTCACTAAACCTCGAGGGCACGAGGTGCGGGGGTACTCCCCGATCTCTCCAACGGGCGAACCACTCAAGTACGTCCCGGATCTTCTGGAAGGTCTCAAACAACGAAGCCGAGTACGAAGCTCTCCTACACGGCCTCCGCCTCGCGGCTTCACTAGGCATCAAGTGGCTACTAGTCTACGGCGACTCCGCAGTGGTCATCAACCAAGTCAACAAATCCTGGGACCGCAACAAGGAGAACATGGACGCCTACTGCCTAGAATTCCGCAAGCTCGAGAACAAGTTCTACGGCCTCGAGTTCTACCACATCGTCCGCAACAACAACGTTGCAGCGGATGTCTTGTCAAAGCTTGATTCTACTCGCGCTCAAGTACTACCGGGTGTCTTCGTCCACGAGCTTCACGCGCCATCCATCCCGGATCCAGCGCCACCGACCACTGTCCCAGCGCATCCGCCAGCTGGCTAGGAGGTCATGATGATCGACACGGACTGGAGGCAACCCTTCATCGACTACCTCAGCGAGCAGAAGGTTCCCTCAGACAAAAACTTGGCTGAGCAGCTCATCCGCCGCACCAAGTCCTACGTCCTCGTCGGAGACAAGCTTTACAAGCGGGGCGCATCTTCTGGAGTACTCATGAAGTGCGTCCCCAGGCAAGAAGGCAAGGACATCTTGGAGGAGATCCACAAGGGCGTTTGCGGCAACCACGCGTCTTCTCATACGCTGGTCAGAAAGGCCTTCCGGCGAGCCTTCTACTGGCCCACAGCTCTGGGCAACGCTGAAGAACTCGTCAGAAGGTGCCAAGGATGTCAATACTTTGCCAAGCAGCAACACGTCCCAGCCCACAAGCTAGTCACCATACCGCCAACCTGGCCCTTTGCTTGCTGGGGGCTCGACATGATTGGGCCACTGCCAACTGCGCCAGGAGGATTCAACAGAGTATTGGTGGACATCGACAAGTTCACCAAGTGGATCGAGGTCAAGTCAGTCACATGCCCCAAGGCCGACAGAGTACTCGACTTCCTGGATGAACTCGTGCATCGCTACGGACTACCCAACCGCATCATCACAGACATGGGCTCCAACTTCATCAATCACCAGTTCTGGGAGTACTCCGATATGTCTCAGTTGCCCATCCTCGGGCCAACGGACAAGTCGAGCGCGCCAACGGGATGGGGCTCGACGCTCTCAAGAAGCAGCTACATGACGCTGCCAACTCCAAAGGAGGCAAGTGGATCAAGGAACTACCCAATGCACTCTGGGGGCTACGTACTCAGCCTTCCAAGCCAACGGGGCAATCCCCTTACTTCCTGGTCTACGGCTCCGAAGCAATCCTCCCTGCTGATGTCATATGGAACTCACCAGCAGTGGAGCACTACGACGAAGGCGTCTCTGAAGACAGCAGATGAGTTGACATCGATGGACTCGAAGAAGCTCGCTGCGCTGCCCTCGTCCAATCAGCAAGGTACCTGGAGGGTATCCGACGCTACCACGACCGCAACGTCAAGGAACGCTCCTTCAACGTTGGCGATCTCGTCCTCCGTCATATACAGAACACGAAAGGACTACACAAGATCAGCTCCCCCTGGGAAGGTCCCTTCACCATCGCAAAGGTGACCCGGCTGGGCTCCTACCGCCTCCAGACACTTGAAGGAGAAGACGTCAACAACTCGTGGAACGTCGACCAACTCTGTCGGTTCTACGCCTAAGTCTACACGACTACTCTGGGGGCTCAAGTCTACTCGACTACATCAAGACCCCTTCGCCGTAAGCGGCCTCCAGGTCCTGGCTCCAGTCTCTGGACTACTTCTTCGCTGTAAGCGGCCTCCGGGTCCAGGCAATAGTCTCCGGACTACTCCCACTCCAGAATCCAGCCCACGCGGCTACCTACGGATCCTGAGCTGCGATGAGCGACAAAGGACTCTAGCAGCGGTCTACTGAGAGACCATGTACCCCTAGATCCAGCCTACACGGCTACTTACGGATCTACTGCTGTAAGCGGCTACTCGCCCTAGCACCACTTAGCTGTAGGCGGCCTCCGGGTCCTGGCGACTACTCTGTAACTACGGCCCTAGCCATCCAGGTGTACTTCTTCAGTAATAAAGTTCGATCGTTCATCAACTTCTTTACTGTCTACCTCCCTCAACGGGACTACTACTGAGTACGACCACTAGCGACAACTCCACGATGGGACTTCGCACTCTGAGATCGCGACTACGAGTACTCATTGATGGAACTTCTCTTCATTAATACTTAAACAATTTCATTACACTTTTTTTGTACATCTACTGCTACGAGCAAACTATTACAGGACTACTGGAGGTTAAGCTTGTCGATGACTTGTTCCGCAATGGGCGCCACCTGCTCCAGCAGCTCCGCATACTGCTCGTCGGTACAGTTGGTGGCTAGCACGCCAGCGACTACATCCACGGGTTCCTTCGGGAAGTAGGACTTCATGAAGGCCAGCACCTGGTTCGGGATTGACTTCGCTAGATGCTTCACGTAGGCCGCCAGCCGGCTGGGGGCTTTCTTCAGTCCATCCACCAGTGGTGCTATCTTGGGGCCGCCAGGGTGAGGCACCAGCAGCCTCGCGATGGGTAGCGTGGCTTCTTCAAGCTCCTTCAGCTGGGCCCGCAGCCTCTCGCAGTCCTCGTTCAGCTTCTGCAACGATTTGTAGCAGTTGACGAGGTCACGTTCGGAGGCAATACGAAGCTCCATGTGCTTGTCGCACTCGTAGGCAAGCTCCTTATAATCTAACTCGAGTACCTGGCGGGCCTCCTGCTCCCGGTAGAAGAGATTCTTCAGATCCGTTTCTGAAGTCTTCAGCTGCTCTACCCGGGTTTCAAGCTCTGTAAACAACAAGGAAAAGCGGGTTAGACTACCTCTCGACCTCCAACAAGTACTCAACAAGAGAAGTGTACCTTTGTTCTTACTGCGGAGCGACTTGTTCTTCCGCACCAAGTCGTCGCTCTTCGCTGCATCTCCTAGATGTCGTTGTGGTATTTGGCGAAGGCGGTATCAAGCTTGGACTGCATGGCGGCCGCGTGCTTCCAGGACTTCAAGAGTTGGTCCTCCAGCACCTCCGCCCGAAGCACCGCGTCGCCGAAGCCTTGAAGCATGGTGGACTTCTCGCGGGACCTCTCCACGACGTCCTGCACAGACAATACACATCAAATGGGTACTCAACGCTAAAAGATTTGTTAACACCAAAATTTGGTAGGGAGTCTGACTTGTGGGTCCAGCTCGGCGAGGAGTCCGTTTGGTGGAAGGAAAGGATTTTTTCAGATGTATTCGGCAAAGAAGTCTGCGGTCGGCTATCTGCTCCCGTTCGGCAAAGGAACAGTTGAGCTGATTTTGCGGGATTGGACGGTGACGTGGCTCAAGCAGGAAGGACGAATGGATGGATAGGTGATCAAGCTTAGAGATAAGTTAGGCAGCGAATCCATTCAAGATTGTACTTGGCAGGGTATAAATATGAGCCCTGAATGTATGTAATACACAATCATTCTTCAATACAAACCGGCCTTACGCCAAACCCTAGAGTCCTTTTGTCGTGTCGTCGAGTTCTTCGAGAGGGTTCATCGATCCGTCGACCTCCGTGAGTACCGGCAACCTTGTATCATGTCTAGTATCATGCGGTGGATTTAGATTTGATGCAAGTAGTCTTGTTACCATGCTTCGTGTCATGCGGTAGATTCAAGCTTGGTTCAAGAGGGTTTCTTGTTAGGTCATGAGCCATGTGGTAGGCTAAGATCAAGCTTGAAGCTAGTTATCGGCTCTATTGGATTTTGGCAAAATCCAATAGATTCATTAAGTTATCCCGTGTTACTTTGAGTTTTTACTTTGTGTTTAAGTTCATGTAACACCTTTTGCCCAATCTAGATGGGTTTGGATCGGCTTTATCCCTCTCGTGATCCTTGTACGAGTAGATTTCGTGTTTTAGCACGTGGATCATGTGCTTTCCGATAGCCGAAACCGAATCGATCTAGGTTGTTACGTGTTGCGGGTTCAAGCTTGCCAATGTTGGTATAAATCTTGAAAGAACTGAGTATCATGCGGTAGATGCAGGTTTTTGGGTTGCTTTGGGGCTAGTCATCCAGTGGATTAGATTTCAAATCAATCTGATAGATTTATTCGCCTGGTAATGTTCGTTCCTTCTTCATGGACCCCGAATCGGCTGTTCAGCCGTATTCGATTATGTTTCTTCACGAGTAGAACACGTGCGTAATTCATGCTTTAAATAACGTGTGCTTTTAGATTTCCATGTTTAGATTGTATCATGCAGTGGATAGATCTATTTGTGGAAAGTGGTACGATTTTCATCCAAGTTGTATCATGCGGTGGATAGATTTGCTTGGTGTCGTACCTGACGGATTTTTAAGTACCTAGACATGCGGTAGACTAGTGCTTTGGATCTATGCATGCTTATTTATTATATGTTTACGTTCGTGCTTTACTTTATCCATTTATTTAATGTTAGTTGCCATGGGGATCGGTCATGGCCTCGTGCACGTACATCTTTGCTCAAACGAAGACCGATTACTGTCATGCTTACGTCATCCATTCGGCAGTGTTACTTTTCCTTTTATAAGTTCCCGAATGGCTTTCAATTTATTGACAGGTAGCTTTCTATAGCTATGTGCCATCCCATCTGGCTTTATAGCCGTAAATATGGAACTGTCTGGTACCACCCGGCAAGTTCCAAGCTTTGGTATCTAACTGCTTTGTCTTTTGTTAATTTTCAGGAAAAATTGACTGGCACGTCTCGTGACTCTTTGCGCGTGTGAAGCCAGCTTGTTCAGCTTGCTGTGTGTTTGGCGCTAGGTGCACGTTTTGTGTCAACACACTTTTTGGCACGCCCGGTGGGACACGGCCGAAAAGATCAAGATGCACGAAATCGCGGACATCATGGATGTCAACATTGAGGACCTCTCTCTGAACGGCGGCGGCAACTCCGGGACGTCGTGAACCAATTCCGGCGAAGTGTCCGCTCGTCCTTCAAGAAGAACGGAATTGTCGTCCCCTACCGAAGAATGACATGCCCGGGATATTGTTGCCGGAGGAGAGCGACGCCACGACCCGGCGGGGAGAGAGAGGAATGCCCGCAAGCATTCGGGATGCGGCGGATCTCGTTTTGAGCAAGCACCACAAAGCTTTTCTTGGTGCGTTTGGCCCGGGCATGGAGCGAGGCATTCGGCAAGGCACCCGTCCAAGGGGGCACCGTGGGCCGGGCGAATCAAGCTCTCAACCACCACTACGAGCCGGCCAATTCAGCCTCCTCCTCGGAGTGCTAAAAGTCAAGCTTTCCGGCCTCCTCCGCGGGCGGCGGGGGTCGGCCGGTTCGGCCCCCCCTTGCGGGCCTCGGGGAGGGCGGCCAATCCGGCCACCACCGCGGGCGGCACGGGTCAGCACTGTGCAACGGCCCGAATCCGTACCGGCCCACGTACGGAGACCTAGCGTTCGGCTCGCCTGGGGCCCCGCTTGCCCCCGGCCACAGGATTGCTCCGGCAAACAACTGGCTGCAGAGAAACCTATACGGCGGAGGCTACCACGAGGTGGGAAACTATGGAGCCATTGACGCTTTCCCGCATCCGGGTTACGAGCCGAGCTGCGGGCGCACGGGGAGGACGACGCCCTGGTGCGGAAGATGGGCCGAGTTGATGCAAAATCAGTTCGGCCTCAAGCCGAAAATGCGGGGACCTGCCTACAAGCCGCTGTTCCCAGAGTGGTACTTCAACGTGCTCCTCCCGCCAAGGGTGAAACCTCCAACGGAGTTCACGAAATTTTCCAGGCAAGACGATACAAGCACGGTGGAGCACATTGCTCGTTATCTGATGCAGCTCGGAGAATGCTCTGCTGAGGAGGCGTTCAGGGTCAGATACTTCCCCGCTTCGCTGACAGGCCCGGCGTTCCAGTGGTTCTCGTCCTTACCCCCTGAGTCAGTTAGCAGATGGAAGGACCTGGAATGGAAATTCCACGCCCACTATTTCAGCGGCAGCTCGGAGAAGAAGCTGATCGACCTTGCCACCTTGAAACAGAGGCACAGCGAGACGCCATTGGAATTTCTCGGGAGATTCGGGGAGGTTAAGGGCATGTGCTTCTCGCTCAACTTGCCGGATGACCGGTTGGTCGATATGGCCGTCGCCGGGATGCTTTGCCGGCCGTGCGTGAGAGCTTGTTTGGGATGGAGTTTGAAAACCTGGGCCGAGCTGTCTCAAAAGCTATCGTTGATGAGCAACCGGGCGTATGGATTCAAGAAGGATGCCGGGTTTGGCAAGCGGCATGATGTGGTGGACATCTACAACCAGTTCTTAGACAAGGCCGATCGATCGAGGATTCGATGATGAGCTGGATGTGGCCGCGGCCGAAATTATGTGGGGGAAAGAGCCTTTAACGATGAATCGGCACTAGGTCAACCGGACCAAGGGCACTGCGATTTCGATATCACGAAGGCTGACAAGCTGTTTGAGCTCCTAGTGAAGGAAGGCCGAATCAGACTGCCTGAAGGGCATTCCATGCTTCGGCCCGATAGAGTCAAGGGGAAACGTTACTGTGGCTTCCACGACAGGGATTCGCACTCCATCAACGATTGCAGGGTCTTTAGGATGAGGATCCAGAAAGCCATCCAGGAGGGGCACCTCAAATTTGACAACAAGATGAAGCTGGATGGTCACCCCTTCCCTCATAACATGGTGGGCTTCTCTGTTAGCATGGTGACGGCTGAGGAGAAGGGAAAGGTCAAAGTCTTGACCTCAGCCAGGGCTAGACAGGATGGAACAGTGGACCCGGAGCGCCAAGTAACTCTGGAACAGGTGCATGGTGAAGCCCCCCGCATTCTCAAGAGCCACATCGAAATCGGGGAGTCATCCAGAGCCAAGCCCAGGGTGACCACGCGCATCCTCCTCAACAAGTGGCAGCGCCAGATGGAAAAAGAGCGTTACCAGAAGCGCAGATACGAGGAGGAGAAGCGCGAGAGCTGAAGAAGAGGCACACAGAAGGGACCTGGAGCAATACACGCGCGAGCGAGCGCGCACACGCGGGGATGTGCGTTCTTCGAGCCTTGTTGGAACGAGGGTTTGAAGCTGCCCACAGCGAGGAAGCTGTCCGAATGCGGCGACGGATATTTTGAGTACGGGCGGGGAGACTGCCAATCGCCGATCCGTTCATGAGAGAATTGGGAGGATCCACCCTAACGAGGATCGGCGCAAAAAATTGAAGTCATTGATCACCCCGGGGAAGCGGCAAGCTGATCTAAGGTGGGGCTGATCAAGAAAAGGATGAGGACGAGTACATACGGCGAGAAGGGGCAATGGTGCCCGCCGGCCTACGGAAAAGTCGAAGAGACGGGTTCGGCGCTTGAGGAACCGCGGGGGGGGCGGGCGGGATCCAGACAAGGCAGGTGTGGCGTCCAAAGGATCAGCACGAAGGGTCAAAGCGTTCGGCTCCAACATGCATGGTATATTTTCTGCCGAATGAATTCATGGCTCCCGCTAATCAGGTTGTGCAGGAGGAAGCGTCCCTAAATGATGAGCAGATCGAGGGGATGATGGCGCAGCTGGTGCTAGCCAAGCAGGCCATCTTCGACAAACCGGCCAAAAATCGACACATGAGGCCGCTGTACTTAAGGGGATAGGTCAATGGCAAGCCATTGACTAAGATGTTCGTCGACGGTGGAGCGGCAGTCAACGTGATGTCGTACACCACCTTCAGGAAACTTGGCATGGGCCCGAGCGATCTGACGCCTACAAGTATAATACTGAATGATTTCGCTGGGAATCCTTCAGATACCAAGGGATGCGCTCACGTGGATCTGATGATCGGGTCCAAAACGCTGCTCACGACCTTCTTTGTGATCGAAGGTAAAGGAGCCTACAGCCTACTGCTCGGACGGGACTGGATTCATGCCAATTGCTGCGTCCCATCCACCATGCATCAGCAGCTTATCCAGTGGGTGGATGATGATATTGAGGTCGTCCAAGCAGATGACTCCGTGAGCGTTGCGAACATGGAACCAGCTTTCTGGGAATACCAAGGCATTGATTGTTTCTCGGGGAAAAGGCGGGGAGAAGGTCTGTTGAACTGTCAGCAGTGACCAACAGCCGATTCAAGCAGTCGGCTCTTATAGTAATTTTTAATGGAGAACCTCGTAGATGGCACTGATGGCAAGTTGGGGCGAGGATTTATGTCGGCTGACAAATTAGAAGAGGTTGACATCGGAAGCGGTGATAAGCCAAGGCCGACGTTCATCAGCGCAAACTTGCAGCCTGACTTCAGGGAGGAATTAATCAAGCTGCTCAAGGAATACAAAGATTGCTTCGCCTGGGATTATTCGGAGATGCCTGGATTGGATCGTTCTATCGTAGAGCATCGGTTGCCAATCAAATCTGGTTTCAAACCGTACAAGCAACCACCCCGGAAAATCTACAAGGATGAAGTATTGGCCGATGTGAAGAAGGAAGTTGAAAGATTACTTGATGCAAACTTCGTTCGGCCATGCAGATATGCGGAGTGGATTTCTAACATTGTCCCTGTTTACAAGAAGAATGGAAAGATGAGGGTCTGCATGGATTTCGGGGATGCGAACGAGCTACTCCGATGGATGGTTACCCCATGCCTATTGCCGATTTGTTGATTGACGCCGCATTTGGACACAAAGTGATCGGTTTCATGGATGGCAATGCGGGATACAACCAAATCTTCATGGCAATAGAAGACATATCAAAGACGGCCTTCGGATGTCCTGGTCATATAGGCTGTTTGAATGGATAGTCATGACATTTGGGTTAAAAAATGCCGGTGCAACTTATCAACGAGCCATGAATTACATTTTTCACGAGTTGATCGGCAAAGTTGTGGAAATCTACATTGATGATGTGGTAATCAAGTCCCTAAGTCATGACACACATTTGGAAGATGTGAAGAGGACCTTGGAGTGCACCCGGAAGTATGGTTTAATGATGAATCCAAACAAGTGCGCTTTTGGTGTATCAGCTGGAGAATTCTTGGGGTTTTTAGTCCACGAGGGAGGAATTGAAGTTGGCAAGAAGAGCATGAAGGCCACCGATGAAGTTGTTCCTCCAACTAATCTCAAGGAGTTGCAATCACTGCTCGGCAAAATTAATTTCGTGAGAAGATTCATTTCAAATTTGTCACAGAAGGTTTTTCCATTCTCTCCATTGCTGAAGCTAAAGAAGGATCAGAAGTTTACATGGGGCGACGAACAATAGAAGGCTTTCGATGAGATCAAGCAGTACATGAAGGAACCACCAGTGTTGGTCCCTCCTCAGCTGGATAAGCCTTTCAAGTTGTACGTGGCGGCCAATACCCAAACCATTGGATCGGCCAATTCAAGAATTCGAAGGAAAGGAGCGGGTATTAGCATATCTTAGCCGAAAATTACTTGATCCTGAGACCAGGTATTCGGCTGTAGAGAAGCTGTGTCTGTGCGTATACTACTCGTGTACAAAGTTTCGGCACTACTTGTTGAATGCCGAATGCACTGTATATTCCAAGTTTGATGTAATAAAACATATGTTATCTATGCCAATTTTGAACGGCAGGATTGGCAAGTGGATTTTGGCTTTATCAGAGTTCGAGTTGAAGTTCGAATCGGCAAAAGCTATCAAAGGTCAGATCATTGCCGATTTTATAACTGACCATCGCGATCCATCAATTGATTTGCTTGAAATTACCCCTTGGGCTTTATTTTTTGATAGATCATCGTGTGGTAAAGGTGGGGGAGTAGGGATCCTACTAATTTCACCTAGGGGTGAGATGTTTGAATTGGCCATCCCTATACAACCCCCACTGTTACAAACAATCAGGCCGAGTACGAGGCACTGCTTCGAGGGCTTCAATATTTGAGAGAAGCTGGGGCCGTTTCAGTTGAAGTTTATGGAGATTCAGAGCTGGTGATCAAGCAATTGAACGGCCAATACGAGTGCAAAAGTGAAGCGCTGAGGAGTTACTACGAAGAATGCAGGGAAATCTTGAAGAGCTTCCCGTTGGTAACTCTACAGCATATTCCTAGGGAACATAATGAAGAAGCAAACAGGCTGGCTCAAAGCGCCTCTGGTTACAAAGAGAGTCAAGAAGCGTTTGCTGCAGAGGTATGTGCACTGGGGACGGATCTCGCAGAAGGTGATTGGAGGAAAGAGATCGTTGATTACTTGAGGGATCCATCCCGAAAGGTCTCTAGGAAGCTCAGGTACAAGGCCATAAAATTCGTTCTTTTGGATGACAATTTGTTCTATAAATCATTAGATAGGGTATTGTTACGATGCCTGGGTCCAGAAGAAGCCAAGAACATGATGAGCGAAGTGCACGATGGGATATGTGGAGCTCACCAATCGGCCTACCGTATGAAATGGGTTATTAGACAAGGTTGGGTGCTTTTGGCCGACGATATTAGAGGGTTGCTTTGAGTATTACAAGGGATGTCGGGATTGCCGGAGGTTTGGAAGTATTCAAAGGGTCCCCGCGTCGGCATTGAATCCCATCATCAAGCCATGGCCATTCAGGGGCTGGGGTATAGACTTGATTGGCCAAATTAATCCACCATCTAGTAAGGGGCATAAGTTCGTTCTTTTGGCTACGGATTAATTTACTAAATGGGTTGAGGCGATCCCACGAAGAAGGTGACATCGGAAAACATGGTTGAATTTGTCAAGGAGCACATCATCTATCGGTTTGGAATCCCTCGGACAATCACCACCGATCAAGGGGCACAATTCGTGTCACCTTTGGAGTTCGAGAGAGTTTGCCGAAAGCATGGGAATCAAATTGTTTAACTCTTCTCCCTACTACGCCCAAGCTAATGGTCAAGCAGAGGCTTCTAACAAGATCATGATCAAGCTGATACAAAAGAAGATCGACCAGAAGCCAAGAAGGTGGCATTCGGTACTCAGTGAGGCGATGTGGGCTTACCGAATGGCCCCCCATGGAGCTACAAAAACCTCTCCTTATGAATTGGTTTATGGGCACCACACGGTTCTACCTTGGGAGATGCAATCAGATTCAAGGAGAGTGGTGTTACAGAAAGATTTGAGCTCCAAAGATTACAGTGGCCTAATGATGGATGAGCTAGAGGATTTACATATGATCCGTCTTAGAGCCTTGGAGAACATCAAGAAAAACAAGCTGCGGGTTGCCAAGTACTATAACAAGAAAGTAAAAGTCAGGCAATTCGCAGAAGGAGATTTGGTTTGGAAAGCGCTATTGCCGATTGGAACTAAATACAGCGAATTCGGCAAGCTGTCCCCTAACTGGGAGGGGCCTTTTCGTGTGGTCAGATGCGTCCCTGGTAATGCATACATATTGAAAACTTTGCTAGGAGAAGAATTTTCCGCCGCGATAAATGGAAGATATCTAAAGAAATATTATCCTAGCATTGAGATCGATCGATGATCACCAGCAGCGGGTGTTGACGGTTAATAGTTGTATCAAAGTTCATTTGTGACTTGCAAGCGGACAAGTCTCCAGTCGTAGTCAAGGGACCCTTCTTCCCTCGAGTGGTGAACCCAAGGTATCGAATCCGTGGAACAATGTGCAACGCAAGGATTCAATCTAGTAAAGCAAGGTAAGCTATCTTATGATGAACTAAGTTGCATCTAATCTACTAACTCATAAAGAAAACACATCTAATCTAATCTACTAAAGAGGTAGCAAGAGAAAGCAAGAGATAACCAATCTAGAGAATCTAGATCATGCTTATGTTGTAGCTCCAAACAAGATAGATGAAGATAGAAAAGCAAATCTCATTAAAAGCATCTTTAAATCGTGGCCTTCCATCCGACTCCGAAAACGCCCGCCTTTCGGAACCCCCGTTCTGTCACAACGTATCCCTATTCATGCGGGTAGTCTAGGGCGAGTTCGATAGAACAAGTTGAAATCACTTGGCCGGTCCGGTATGCACCTCTAGCCACCGCGGCTACAAGAGCACCCTATGTAATCTAGCTATAGACTAGATCGTAGAAGAAGCAAAACCAAGAAGAAATCAAAATCATCGAGAAGGCACTTGATCGCTAGAAATCGGATTCACTTACAAACTTCACCATGAATGATTACATGAACAAGATCACCACCGGGATCCTACCTCGATCTTGATCCTCGCTCTGGAGCTCCAACGTGGTCTTCCATGCAAGGTTCCCACGTCGGCTAGGGAGACCCTAGACAACTAGCACGACCCTCATCTCCAAGATGGTGTCCCTCAAGCTTCTCTGCTCCTCGGCGGCGGATTACGACTTCCGTTCTGCGTGGCTCTCGGTCGGGGGGCTATTTATAGCACGAGAAGCAATTAGGTCAAAGGGGAGGCCGATTGGGCCCCGAATTGGGGCCGGGCCGGCCGGCCTGGGCCCAAGTCGGCCCATCCCGCGGCTGCTTCGCCGGTGTTGCTTCCCACGTCTTCTAGATGTTCTCCCCTTTTGCATGTGGGCCCTTGACGTCGGTTTCTCTCCGAATTGGACTCAATTCCTTGTCTTGCAAGATTCGAGCACTTTTCGGTTCGGTCCTCGGAGTTTATCATCTTCTCGGGCTTGGTCCTTGGGCTCTTGGAGTCATGTTCACTTCATTGCTTGACTTGTATCGGGCTTCAAAGTCTTGTCATGAGGTGCTTAATGAACTTATCCCGGAAGTCTTGCTTTCAACATTAAAACCCTGCGTAAACACTTAACTCCAAAACCGACATGCACAAGTGAACTTGTTATACCACGGGGGTTAGTACCAATGAATAAGATACAAAAGTCATGCCAACACCGAAGGTAAACTCATGGCTAGATTGACGGATTTTCACCGTCAACATCTCCCCCATGCTTAAACCTTGCTCGTCCTCGAGTAAGCCTTCGATGGATATCATCGTTGCCCATCAATGTTTAAACCTTGCACTTGATCATACATGAAAAAAAACATAATGCTCTCAAAAGTTTAATTCGTTAAATTTCCATAATGTACTAGCCTTCACCTCTACGGAGGGTAGATTCTTATTAAGCTTATCCCACAAGTATTAACATGCTCACAAAGTTTAAATAGATCTCAGAATTTTTGAAATAAAGAGCGAGATAAGGAAAAGAGCTAAACCAAATTCACAAATTTAAATCACCTTGCATATTGCTCATGAACTCTCATCTCGCTTGTCTCTCAAGCCTATATATTCTACTCCTTTCCCTCTCATCACATATGTGGTAGGCTTTATATGGAGCTTTGGGGAAAGTTTAGTCCTACCAAGATTTTATAAATGAGGTGTTGTCAAAACAAGACAAGCTTCTCATGGTCTTACCGAGACTCGTCAAAAAGGTCATTGGAAAATAATGTTAAATCAAGGAGGGGAAAGAGAAAAATACACACGCTTTTAGATGAGTGGACATGTGCAAATGGCAAAGAGTGATCCCGAGGCACAAAGAAAGTCCTTGTTATCGGATTGCACATGGTTGGAAAATGAGAATGGATCTTTTTAACTTGAAGCCTTGAATGCACTCTTAGAGAACCGGGGAGTTTACTTTACGCATATTTTTTTTTCTTTCTCATATTTCTCATTCTTTTCTTTCTTTCTTTCATTTATTATATATATATATTTTTTTCTTTACCTTGAAAGTCATGATTATCGCTGGATTTTTTTTCTTTCATCATTATTATTTTTTTTAAATACTCCCTTTTGAACTCTAAAACTGCACCGTACCTACCTCCTCCCCCATGCTTAGACGTTGCTCGTCCTCGAGCAAAGAGGCGAAAAATAAGGTAGGTACAAGAGTATTTTTCCTTGGAGAGATACTTGAAATCTTCAATGTTGGCACCGTCTTGCGATCTTCCTTGAATTGATGATCCATTCTCAACAATAGGTTGTGGTCAAGGAGGTAAACACAAAAGATGATATTTGGTTTTAAGGGTGGATATCCGGCGAAGTTTGTGAGATCTCCAATGCGGGGATACACAATGCACGAATAAAAGGCAAGCAAAAAGATAGATACGCAAAAACGGAATGACCAGCTTCTTAGTCTCGGGCCAGAGAAATCATGGCTTGCAATAACTCACTCAAAAATAAATCTTGTACACTAAAGTTTATGCACTCAAATATATATAAGGCTCTAGATAGGTTGAGCAACACGCAAGTGATATTTGTGACAAGGTTAGTGATATTTTTGAGCATAAAAGACATCTTTAATCTATTCATAACTTGAGAGCACATAAAACACTATGGGTCTTTATTTTAATCATAACCTCTGCTGAAAATTAAGCTAGCATTTAGATAATTTCAGATTTTTATTTTTAAGAGAGCACTAGTTCAAACATGCATAAGTCAATTACAAAGATAAACAAAGCGGCAATTATAATCATATATCATCATGGCACAAACTTTGTAACTTTACCAAAGGTAAAAACTTGGTGGCGACATTATTCATGATGAAAATGAACACTGAGACACACGCTGAAAGATTAAACTAACACTAAAAATTAAAGTAAAACTGAAAATACTACGCATACATAGGCGCAAACAAGCTGAAAATTAAAGAAAAGGGGTAAAGGAAAGATAACTAAAGCTCCTCCTCTCTCTAATCTTCCGCCGGTGGTTGATATTGATAGTCTTGGTTGTTGTACCCTTACTTGTAATAGGAATGCGCCTCTCCTCCTATGAATTGTCCGACGGTGCTAGGTGAAGGTGTCCAAGCACATAAGCGACTTTTGAATTTCCTTCACCCATTTGGTTTGCATTGGTTTGGATGGCTGCAATAAATTGCATGTTCCTTGCAGCGTATCCTCCAATGGTGGCTACATTTTGTTGTGGTTGAGTAAGGTGTGCTTATGGCTCTGCAAAGGCTACGTTGGGCACCGCAAAAATGGTGGGGGTATGGCTGCACCACTCCCCCATGCTTGCATTGGTACACCACCGTAGTAACTCGGCGGCGCCGGGGTTCCTCCCAATGGTGGGACATAATTTTGTTGCGCACCTCCTTCTTGGGTCGTGGAAGATCCTTCTCCTAATCCTTCTCTTTTGTTTTTTTCTCTTCACCGGCACAAGAAGTCCTTCCTCTAACCGATCTTCTTCCCCTCAAGAAAAGTCTTAATCTTCAATCCGGAAGGGGCAAATTCACCTAGGACACTTGTAATCCTCCTCTCTCATCTTCACTTATAAATTTTCCTTTCTTCATATATTCCTAGGGAAGTCCCGGGTAGGAGATGATTTGGGTTCCTTGTAATACCCGATTTTAAAGAGATAGCCAACATGGAGAGGTAACACCCCGAACCAATATCTTCCGAACTCGATGTTGCAACAACACCACCGGTTGATCATAGGTGAGTGGTGTCTATTGGCCACTTGGCAATCAAAGCCGAGTAAAGCCAATTCAACTCTGTGTTGGTTATCTTTGTCTCTCTTGTTCTCCCAAAAATCCACTTGCACAAAAGTGACACACTTGGATAATGGGTTCCGGATAGTATTTTTTTTCGTTGATGGTCTCTTCCCGTGATCATACTCCAAAAGCCTTCCCATGTGCCTTCATGCACATACTTGTTCCGGAGCTCCCTTTTGAAAATAGGAGACACTCGCCCATGGGTCTACGATACTAGAACATGCAATCGTTTCGAACATGAAAGCCAATCTAATCTACCGGGGATTGTGTTGAATGGATCCAAGGAAGCATTGAGGCCTTACTCCCTTTGCGGCATGGTTGCTAGCCTTAAGCATTAAAGTATTTCCAACACAATATGATAGATAGATAATCCAACAAAGTGTGATTACATCTCAAGATCGATTGCAACCCATGGATGGAAGGAGATTACCCCATCAAGGTGCTAGAAATAGCATCGTTGATCAAGGTTACCCTTCCGACGGTGTCTTCCTTCTTCTCCACTTGTGGGCTCCCTCCAAACGGAATGAGAGACTCAGCACTCCTTCATCAAGGGTATGCGCCATGGTCATGAAAATTTCCTAGGCGAATTCCTTGTGGGTGTTTGCCGACACTCCGTTAGAGAATTGCACCGGTGTCCCGTGTGAAACCCAATATGTGGAGAGCTTGGTCGTCGATGTCGACGTTCGCTACAAGCCTCTACTTAAGGTGAGCGAGCTTCTTCTCCTCCTCCTCCGTCATGATGACATACCCCTCGGAATACCGCGAAGCGTATGGAGGTGGAGCGGATGATCATGTCAAGTGGCGAGGTTGGACAGGCGGCTCCTCCATATGTTATTGAAGTTTGGTAAACCTAATAAACGAGTTTTGTGTGGCCCTCATGCCACCAAGGAGAAGAGTGCGATTCCTCCTCGGCGGTGCCGTGTCCTCCTCCACACTCCGGGTATACTCGGAAACCGAGTGCCTCCTCGAAGGGGTTGATGGCTTAGACGACGATGATCCCTTTTTCTTCGGTGACAAGGCTTGTAGTTTTCTTCCATGATTGCAGCACTCTCCCTCACAAATATATATCCGGGGTTTTCACCCGGTAACAAGGTACACAAATATTATTTTGGAGTCTGGACTTTGAGTGGATTAAGGATGTGATTTGTTGCACGAAACAAACGCGGTGGATGGCTAAGTCTAAGGTGATTCCGGCCTACAAACTAGAGCACACGAACAAAGAGTTGGATGAAAGACTTACCTCTCTCCTCCTCTTGGCTCGGTTCTTCTCTAGTGCATTTATGTTTCTTCGTGATCGCGTACACCTTCCAAACGTTCCCGTCCACTCCTTCGCTTGCATTATTGCTCCTTCCACTTGATGTTTTCGCTTTGACTCACTTCCATACTCCCTTGCCTCACATGCATGCATGATATTCCTACAAAACAAAGCCTTGGCTGCCCCCCATGCTTGTACTTTGCATGTGGTTTAAATATGTTGGAGGGGCATCCCGTGATGTATCATGGTGTATGCATGGTTAGGTTAACTAGATTGCCTCCCTTTAAGTGTGTTTAAGGCTAAGCACTCCTCTAATTTCGAAATAAAAAAATATTTTTCAGAGCCATGCAAGAGCTCAAGCATAAATTTAGAGAAGTTTTTAAACCATTAAAAACAAATGTAAGTCGAAAATATTTTTCGACTACGTCGATTTCGGTCTCACCGGTATAGTTTGCCTTCATTAGTTGAGAGCAAGCTTTTCCCGGCTTGATCATGGGGGCATAGGTTTAGGTCCTAATTTTGATTAGATGAGAGAGATTTTGAATGAAATAAAATTAAGTGAGGCTTAGAAAAATTCTAATCTTAGAGAAACCAAGGATATGGATTTTTAAACCAACCAAAAATCAAGTTTCTAGGTTCACGCGAGTCCTACCACGTGCTGAAATTTAAATAACATCTAGATACAAGTCGTGGCTCTACTCGTGTGTTTTTAGCATGAAAAACAAGTCAACCACAGCACCATAATGAGGGTGAAGGGTTGAGTTAGGTTCTAAAATTTTTTTTTTGGTTGTGGTTTCTCGAAAAAGAAGCAAACAATCACATAGGATGGTTCATGTAAAGGGTTTATGATCAAGCAAAATATTCAACCAAGAATTATGTCTCTAATATTGTTCAACCATTCTAAGTCTAAAGTTTTGCGTAGTAAAATTCAAAACTGAATTATATTTAAAAAGACTTGAAAAACCTGGAATCGGGTTGTCCTCCCGGTAGCTTATTCTTGACTCGACGAAACGGGTTGCCTCCCGCCTAGCGCTTCGTTTATAGTCCATGGCTAGACTTCTTCACTTGATTACTCCGGATCAACGCTCTTTGCGGGCGTTGCAATCTTGGGTACCCACTTCGGCTTAGTCATTTTTTTGGTCTTCACAGGCTGGCTTTGTCCTTTGGTCTTGACGGATGCAACAACTTCCTTGTGGCTCGGCATCTCGAACTCCGGTCTTCGGTTATGATCTTCATGGTCTACAAAGTGTGATCCTCCATCTCTCCCGAATGAGTTGAGTAGCCTTTCTCCGTCTTGGGACCTTGGAGTTGTCTCCGAAATTCTTCTTTGTTACCCATCAGGCTCCCGGCAAGTTGTCCCACTTGCGTCTAGCATCTTCATCACGATGAACACTTCACACTCCTTGCATGTGGATCTTGCTTTGGCGGCCTTTATGTGTTGAGCTTCTTTCTCCATCTCCATCTTCTCCACCCTCCTCTTGATTTGAGCGGCCTTCCGGCGTCTTGACTTGGAGGTGGTGATTCCCTTGGAGATTTTGATGGTCCTTCGAGTTTGACTTTTGAATCCAGGGTTTCCAACCCTTTAGCTTGTGTTGCACGTCACCTTTGCCTGTAAAGTTTTCCTGGATCATCCACAAAAAAGGTTTGGGTTTCTTGGAGAGGTAGCCAACCATCTCCGGTTAGGGTTAGTAATAAAACAAAAATCTAAACATAAAAACTAGGGTTAATCAAAACTAGATTAGATTGATTTATTTTTTCTTTTGAGGATGATCAAACATAAGAGATGCAAAAGAAAATCAAAAGAAAAGCGAAAGATAAGCGATACTAGATTGGATCTTGATTGCTTGGTCCCCGCAACGGCGCCGGAAAAAGGGGCTTGTTGACGGTTAATAGTTGTATCAAAGTTCATTTGTGACTTGCAAGCGGACAAGTCTCCCGTCGTAGTCAAGGGACCCTTCTTCCCTCGAGTGGTGAACCCAAGGTATCGAATCCGTGGAACAATGTGCAACGCAAGGATTCAATCTAGTAAAGCAAGGTAAGCCATCTTATGATGAACTAAGTTGCATCTAATCTACTAACTCATAAAGAAAACACATCTAATCTAATCTACTAAAGAGGTAGCAAGAGATAACCAATCTAGAGAATCTAGATCATGCTTATGTTGTAGCTCCAAACAAGATAGATGAAGATAGAAAAGAAAATCTCATTAAAAGCATCTTTAAATCGTGGCCTTCCATCCGACTCCGAAAACGCCCGCCTTTCGGAACCCCCGTTCTGTCACAACGTATCCCTATTCATGCGGGTAGTCTAGGGCGAGTTCGATAGAACAAGTTGAAATCACTTGGCCGGTCCGGTATGCACCTCTAGCCACCGCGGCTACAAGAGCACCCTATGTAATCTAGCTATAGACTAGATCGTAGAAGAAGCAAAACCAAGAAGAAATCAAAATCATCGAGAAGGCACTTGATCGCTAGAAATCGGATTCACTTACAAACTTCACCATGAATGATTACATGAACAAGATCACCACCGGGATCCTACCTCGATCTTGATCCTCGCTCCGAGCTCCGACGTGGTCTTCCAAGCAAGGTCCCCACGTCGGCTAGGGAGACCCTAGACAACTAGCACGACCCTCATCTCCGAGATGGTGTCCCTCAAGCTTCTCTGCTCCTCGGCGGCGGATTACGACTTCCGTTCGCGTGGCTCTCGGGCGGGGGGGCTATTTATAGCCCGAGAAGCAATTAGGTCAAAGGGGAGGCCGATTGGGCCCCGAATTGGGCTGGGCCGGCCGGCCTGGGCCGGCCGGCCTGGGCTGGTCGGCCCATCCCGCGGCTGCTTCGCCGGTGTTGCTTCCCACGTCTTCTAGATGTTCTCCCCTTTTGCATGTGGGCCCTTGACGTCGGTTTCTCTCCGAATTGGACTCAATTCCTTGTCTTGCAAGATTCAGCACTTTTCTGGTTCAGTCCTCGGAGTTTATCATCTTCTCGAGCTTGGTCCTTGGGCTCTTGGAGTCATGTTCACTTCATTGCTTGACTTGTATCGGGCTTCAAAGTCTTGTCATGAGGTGCTTAATGAACTTATCCCGGAAGTCTTGCTTTCAACGTTAAAACCCTGCGTAAACACTTAACTCCAAAACCGATATGCACAAGTGAACTTGTTATACCACGGGGGTTAGTACCAATGAATAAGATACAAAAGTCATGCCAACACCGAAGGTAAACTCATGGCTAGGTTGACGGATTTTCACCGTCAACAGCGGGATTACGCACATCTAACACAGAAACAGCCGGCGCTCAAGAACGAGGCCGCCTTCAGAACAAAAATTCACGAACAGGAGAAATGGCCAGTGCCTAGATGCATTGCCCTTAGCACCAAACTACTTTACAACTGCCTCTTGCAGGTTTACATCCAACGACCCTGGTGATCTAGGCTACGAGGAGGTGGGAAGCAGAAGGCGTGGAGAAAGAAGCGAAAGTATGATTCAATCTTTTCTTTGCTTCTTCGTCTGCTCCCTCTTCAGTTGCTCCAAGACCACCGTGAAGGCAACTTGGAATGCACGGGGGTGACCATGATTTGCGGCCTCCACCAAGCTGTCCCAAGCCGCTTTCAGGTTGTTGTACCGTCGAGACATCCGTAACGAGAGGTATGGGTGTTAGAGGCAAGAAATCCAGATGTGGGCACGAAGTCAAGAAGAAGTCAAACGTTTACCCCCTACTAGTGCCTCCAGAGCCATGCGACGCTCGCGTTCGGCTTGGCAACGAGCGGTAATGTCCCTGAGGCCATGCTCCAGGTGCCGAACGCGGCGGTGCAGTTGATGGCTGGTCCTCTGTTCAGGCGTGGCATCCTCTGCTTCGAGGGAGGAATCGGAGGAGATGTACTAAGGCACATCTTCGGTCCTGATGATTTCTTCAGGGAGCAAATCAAGGCTGAAAGAGGAAAAGAAAAAATATGAAGCGCAAGATCATATGGAGAACGAGGAGTAGATCAAGGGAAAACTCACCTTCGAATCGTGCGTTTCTTTGGAGGGCTGCCCTCCTGGGGTTGCTTGCCTTTGTCCATGACCTTGGGATTTTCTCCTCTGGAGACAGAAGAGGAAATGAGAAGTGATGGATGAGTGTGCGAGTGGATTTGCAGGGCATCCCGGCAGGCTATTTTATTGACCGAAGGGGTGCATTGGGAGTGATGACTGGCCAGCATACACTGTTGGAATGCCAAGCGGCAGGGTTTTTTCCCAAATGCGAAGGGTTTTCACTTGAACAGTCTTTACGGATTGCCGATTCAGGGATCTTCTGTGGATTTTTGCGCCAAGGGGCATCTGTTCTTACATATTCGGCTCAAGGCAGTTCCCGGGTATGTTTGAGGAAAGACAAGATTCACAGATGCAAACACAAAGAAGATCATCGCAGTACAAGCACAGGATTCAAAAGCTCTTTATTTATTGCCGATATTCAAACATCCCTAATACAATCTAGTCAAAGAGTCTGTTCAGCACAGATTGGGGATGAGTGATTTCGGCAATGGCGTCGCCATGGCCATCGAGGCGCTCCAAGATGAGCTTGATCTCCTCAATGTCTTCTGGCGCGCCGCCCCGGAAGCCGCGCGGCCTAGTGGAGTAGTCGACATCCGTGTGCGTCGCCATGGCAGCCAGACCCAGGGTGGTGCCCAAGCGAACGCCATGGGTGGCCACCTCATCAACTCGGTGCTCCACCGCGGCGAGGCGCTCCGCCGGCGCGTCACCGCAGGCGTTCACCTTGTCGGCCAGCTGCTCCACCAGCATCTTCAACTGGTTGAGCTCGGCGTCGCGGGCTGCAAGGTGCAAAAGGGAAGGAGATTAGCATCAAAAGCCGGACTGGGTCAAGGATTGATTTCAGAGCTGTACCGTCGATGGTTTCCAGCGGTGCCCTCGCGCTGGTCTTCCCACTCCAACTCGGCTATGCCCGCCTTCTTGGAGACGTCCTCCAGTTCGCACTGGGCCGTCTCCAGTCCCGCCTTGAAGCGGAGAGCGTCGAGTTCCCCGTAGGGCACGGGGGAGTGGCCGTCAGACTCCGAGGAGTCGTCCGGAAGGGGCTGATTGGCTGGCGTAGGGGACGGATTCCACTGGATCAACCTGAAAAGGAGATGATCGTCAAAGCAAAAGAAAAATCAAAGTTAAATAAAAGAAGAGGAATCGACGATCATTGCCTCCGGCGCGCATTAGCGCTGCTCCCCTCCGCCTCATCAGAGGCGCGGTGTCGGTTGAGGCGGCGCACCATGCTGTTCTGGGATGTGCACTGTTTGGGAAAGAAGAGGTGAGATTGGCAAAGATTCGAGAGCCAAAGGCTTGGTGGAGAGCTAGGGGCACCTACGGTTTCATTTATAGGCCTTGCAAGACAGATCGTGGCCTCAAGTCGTGGCTCTGGATCATGGCGCATATCCCAAGAAAATCGGAAGGTGGAAAGGTTTCCTTGACCAGATCGCCAATGGGTCGCTTGGAGTTCTAGGCCGAGTCGTGTTCGGTTGACTGGCTCGGCTGAGAGGAGTCAAAGTGCCATTCGGGTGTTGGCATTTCTTTGCCGAATGGGTCGTTCAGCATTACGTTTGAAGGAGCGCAGAGGGAAAAGGAAATAAAATTGCAAGAACAGATATTACAAGAGCGACCAATTCGGTTATACATCAATTGAAGAGTTTAAATGTTCAAGTATTTCGCAATTACATTACGGACATTGGATATTGTCTGGCGAAAATTATCCCACCGCTCCTGGTAATCTTTCTGGGCACTAGACAAGGTGGTAAGCTCTGCGTCGCATTGTTTCATCTTGGCCATAGCCGATTTTGCCTCCTCTTGGGTCTTCTCTATCAATTCAGGGAGCTCGGCTATTTTCTTGTTATCGGCCTCTATCTCAGCTGACAGGCTTCTCAATTCTGCCTCCAGAGCAGCTTTCCTGGCAATTTTCAAATCACGAGAGGCTTGCAGATTGGCCAATGTATCTTTGTGGCTCTCGGTCTGAGATTGTGCCCCGTTCATGGCTTGTTCGGAAGACCGGCTCTCTTCTTTTCAATAGTCGGGCGGGAGCGCACCTTCCTCAAAGCCTGCCTTATGGGCGCATAATGATTCTCCAGGCCACAGATAGATGCAAGAGAAGCATTGATGTCCTCAGGAAGCTCTTGGCTAATAGACTCAAGCATTTCTTCAAAGTGATAGAGATCTTTGAACTGATCTTGTGCATCCTTTTCCAGCCAGGCAAAGATCTCCCTGAGCTTTTCTAGCACTTCCTCTGTCAGGGTTTGATGCATTTCTTCCATCGCCTCGGCAACTGGATTGTTCCCCGTTGGCAAACTTGATGATGATGGGGCCTGATCCTAAGAAGCAGTATTGCCGAGTTAGGAGTGCTAAAAGTAAAGGTAGCAGAGTTAAGTGCAAATGAGTACCTCATGTCTGATTTCTTGAGCTGGGGCAGGACTCTGTTCAGGGGCAATCGCAAGCGAAGGAGGTGTTCCAGGCAAGGCTGAAGCTTCTATGTGAGAAGGCTCTGTTGTTGGCAGCTCAGGGGCTTCTGGCTGAAAAGGAGATGGGTTCACCTCTGCTGGGGTTGGTGTCTCGGCATGACCAGCAGGTGATTGTGCCCCTGGAGGACTTGACGGTTCTGGCTGGATTGAGAGACTCACCTCTGGAGAATTCATTGCTTCTGCAGAAGGTGATTGAGTCCCTGATGAAGATGAGATCTCCACTGGGATAGGTAATTCAACCCTGGGTGGACTTGCTTGTTGAGACACTGGGACGTCCACAAGTTGTTCTTCCATTGTGTCTTCTGCAAATGTCAAATTAAAAGATAAATGCCAGTGTTCATCCTCAAAAGGGGACAGTGAAGGTCATACTGGGGGATGGGGCATTGGCAGGTTCTGGCACTGAAGATTGCTGGGCTCTGGGCTGAAAATACACAAGATATGATTTATCAGAACCAGAGTAATTTTGTGATCAGGAAAAGAAAGGGTTTTTACCTCAACAAGGACTTTCTTAATAGTCCTCCTCCTCTTGGCATTTGGAGGAGCAATCAGGGTCAAACCTTGCCTCCTGTCAGCAGCAAGGCTGGAAAGGCTTGGGTCTGTTGTGGCAAACTTGGCCATTAGCTGAGCCAGAGTTGGGGACCTGAATCCCAGTGCTGAGATCGGGCCTACAGCATTGTAGGTGATGTTCCTGGCTCGAGGGGGGCAGGCACTGTGTGTTAACACCAAAATTTGGTAAGGAGTCTGACTTGTGGGTCCAGCTCGGTAAGGAGTCCGTTTGGTGGAAGGAAAGGATTTTTTTCAGATGTATTCGGCAAAGAAGGCTGCGGTCGGCTATCTGCTCCCGTTCGGCAAAGAAACAGTAGAGCTGATTTTGCGGGATTGGACGATGACGTGGCTCAAGTAGGAAAGACGAATGGATGGATAGGCGATCAAGCTCAGAGATAAGTTAGGCAGCGAATCCATTCGAGATTGTACTTGGCAGGGTACAAATATGAGGCCTGGATGTATGTAAAAAAAGACTATCATTCTTCAATACAAACCGGCCTTACGCCAAACCCTAGAGTCCTTTTGTCGTGTCGTCGAGTTCTTCGAGAGGGTTCATCGATCTGGCGACCTCCGTGAGTACCGGCAACCTTGTATCATGTCTAGTATCATGCGGTGGATTTAGATCTGATGCAAGTAGTCTTGTTACCATGCTTCGTGTCATGCGGTAGATTCAAGCCTGGTTCAAGAGGGTTTCTTGTTAGGTCATAAGCCATGCGGTAGGCTAAGATCTAGCTTGAAGCTAGTTATCGGCTCTATTGGTTTTTGGCAAGATCCAATAGATTCATTAAGTTACCCTGTGTTGCTTTGAGTTTTTACTTTATGTTTAGATTCATGTAACACTTTTGCCCAATCTATATTAGTTTGGATCGGTTTTAATCCTCTCATGATCCTTGTATGAGTAGATTTCATGTTTTAACACGTGGATCGTGTGCTTTCCGATAGCCGAAACCGGATCGATCTAGGTTGTTACGTGTTGCGGGTTCAAGCTTGCCAACGTTGATATAAATCTTGAAAGAACTGAGTATCATGCGGTAGATGCAGGTTTTTGGGTTGCTTTGAAGCTAGTCATCCGGTGGATTAGATCTCAAATCAATCGATAGATTTAATCGCTTGGTAATGTTCGTTTCTTCTTCATGGACCCCGAATTGGTCGTTCGACCGCATTCGGTTATGTTTCTTCATGAGAAGAACATGTGCGTAATTCATGCTTTAAATAATGTGTGCTTTTAGCTTTCCATATTTAGATCGTATCATGCGGTGGATAGATCTATTTGTGGAAAGTGGTGCGATTTTCATGCAAGTTGTATCATGCGGTGGATAGATTTGTTTTGGCATCGTACCCGACGGATTTTTAAGTACCTAGACATGCGGTAGACTAGTGCTTTAGATCTATGCATGCTTATTTATTACATGCTTATGTTCGTGTTTTACTTTATTCATTTATTTAATGTTGGTTGTCATGGGGATCGGTCATGGCCTCGTGCACGTGCATCTTTGCTCAAACAAAGACCGATTACTGTCATGCTTACGTCATCCATTCGGCAGTGTTACTTTTTCCTTTTATAAGTTCCTGAATGGTTTCAATTTATTGGCAGATAGCTTTCTATAGCTATGTGTCATCCCATCTGGCTTCTTAGCCGTAAATATGGAACTGTTCGGTACCACCGGCAAGTTCCAAGCTTTGGTATCTAACTGCTTTATCTTTTGTTAATTTTCAGGAAAAATTGAGCGGCACGTCTCGTGATTCTTTGCGCGTGTGAAGCCGGCTTGTTCGGCTTGCTTTGTGTGTTTGGCGCTAGGTGCACGTTTTACGTCAACACACTTTTTGGCACGCCCAGCGGGACACAGCCGAAAGGATCAAGATGCCTGAAATCGCGGACATCATGGATGTCAACATTGAGGACCTCTCTCCTGAACAGCGGCAACAGCTCCAGGACGCCGTAAACCAATTCCAGCAGAAGTGTCTGTTGTCCTTCAATAAGAACAGGAGTGGCGTCCCCTACCTAAAGAACGACATGCCCAGGGTATTGATGTCAGGGGAGAGCGACGCCACCACCCAGCAGGAGAGAGAGGAATGCCTGCAAGCATTCCGGGATGCGGCGGATCTCGTTTTGAGCAAGTACCACAAAGCTTTTCTTGGTGCGTTTCAGCAAATGATGGTGGCTGTCTTTGGCCCAGACATGGAGCAGACGTTCAGCAAGGCACCCGTCCAAGGGGCACTGTGGAGCTGAACGAATCAAGCTCTCAACCACCACTACGGAGCCAGCCAATTCAGCCTCCTCCTCAGAGCGCTGGAAGTCAAGCTTTCCAGCCTCCTCCGCAGGCACGCGGGGGGACGGCCGGTTCGGCCTCCCTCTGCGGGCCTCAGGAGGACAGCCAATCCAGCCACCACCGCAGGGCAGCACGGGTCAACCTGTGCAACAGCCGAATCCGTACCAGCCCACGTACGGAGATCTTGCATTCGGCTCGCCTGGGCCCCGTTCGCTTCCGGTCACAGGATTGCTCCGGCGAACAACTGGCTACAGAGAAACCTATACGGCGGAGGCTACCACGAGGTGCGAAACTATGGAGCCATCGACGCTTTCCCGCATCCAGGTTACGCGCCAGCTGCAGGCGCATAGGAGGACGACGCCCTGGCGCGGAAGATGGCCGAGTTGATGCAAAATCAGTTCGGCCTCAAGCCAAAAATGCAGGGACACCGCCTACAAGCCGCCGTTCCCAGAGTGGTACTTCAACGTGCTCCTCCCGCCAAGGGTGAAACCTCCAACGGAGTTCACGAAATTTTCCAGGCAAGACGACACAAGCACAGTGGAGCACATCGCTCGTTACCTGATGCAGCTCGGAGAATGCTCAGCTGAGGAGACGTTCAGGGTCAGATACTTCCCCGCGTCGCTGACAGGCCCGGCGTTCCAGTGGTTCTCGTCCTTACCCCTTGAGTCAGTTAGCAGATGGAGGGACCTGGAACGGAAATTCCACGCCCATTATTTCAGTGGCAGCTCGGAGAAGAAGCTGATCGATCTTGCCACCGCGAAACAGAGGCACAGCGAGACACCGTTGGAATTTTTCAGGAGGTTTAGGGAGGTGAAAGGCATGTGCTTCTTGCTCAACTCGCCGGACGACCGGCTAGGCCGACATGGCCGTCGCCGGGATGCCGCCGCCGTACGTGGAGAAATTGTTCGGGATGGAGTTTGAAAACTTGGGCCATTTGTTTCAAAAGCTATCGTTGATGAGCAACCAGGCGTATGGCTTCAAGAAGGACGCCAGGTTTGGCAAGTAGCATGATGTGGCAGAGATCTACAACCAGTTCTTAGACAAGGCCGATCTGATCGAGGATTCTGATGATGAACTGGATGTGGCCGCAGCCGAAGTCATGTGGGGGAAAGAGCCTTTAACGATGAATCAGCGCTGGGTCAAACAGACCAAGGGCACCTACGATTTCGATATCACGAAAGCTGACAAGCTGTTTGAGCTCCTAGTGAAGGAAGGCTGAATCAGGCTGCCTGAGGGGCATTCCATGCTTCGGCCCGATGGAGTCAAAGGGAAACGTTACTGTGGCTTCCACGACAAGGATTCACACTCCATTAATGATTGCAGGGTCTTACGGATGAGGATCCGAAAGCCATCCAGGAAGGGCACCTCAAGTTTGACAACAAGATGAAGCTGGATGGTAACCCCTTCCCTCAGAACATGGTGGGCTTCTCTGTTAACATGGTGACGGCTGAGGAGAAGGGAAAGGTCAAAGTCTTGACCTCAGCCAGGGCTAGACAGGATGGAGCAGTGGACCCGGAATGCCAAGTAACTCTGGAACAGGTGCATGGCGAAGCCCCCCGCATTCTCAAGAGCCACATCGAAATTGGGGAGTCATCCAAAGCCAAGCCCAGGGTGACCACGCGCATCTTCCTCAACAAGTGGCAGCACCATATGGAGAAAGAGCGTTACCAGAAGTGCAGATACGAGGAGGAGAGGTGCAGAGCTGAAGAAGAGGCACACAGAAGGGACCTGGAGCAATACACGCGCGAGCAGGAGCGCGTGCACTGGGGATGTGCGTTCTTGAGGCACTGTTGGAACGAGGGCTTGAAGCTGCCCACGCTGAGGAAGCGTCCCGAATGTAGCGACGGATATTTTGAGTACGGGCGAGGAGACTGCCAATCGCCGATCCGTCCATGAGACAATTGGAAGGATCCACCCTAACGAGGATCGGCGCCAAAAAATTGAAGTCATTGATCATCCCAGGAAGCGGCAAGTTGATCTGAGGTGGGCTGATCAGGAGGAGGACGAGGACGAGCACATCTGGCAAAAGGGGCAATGGTGCCCTCCCGGCCTAAGGAGGAGTCAGAAGAGACGGGTCCAGCGCTTGAGGAACCGCGAGCTGAGGCAGGCTGGGATCCAGACAAGGCAGGTGTGGCACCCAAAGGATCAACCTGAAGGGTCAAAGCGTTCAGCTCCAGCATGCATGGTATATTTTCTGCCGAATGAATTCATGGCTCCCTCTAATCAGGTTGTGCAGGAGGAAGCGTCCCTAGATGATGATCGTAGCCGAGGGGATGATGGCACAACTCGGTGCTAGCCAAGCGAGGCCATCTTTGACAAACCGGCCAAAAATCGACACATGAGGCCGTTGTACTTAAGGGGATACGTCAATGGCAAGCCATTGACCAAGATGTTCGTCGACGGTGGAGCGGCGATCAACGTGATGCCGTACACCACCTTCGAGAAACTTGGCACGGGCCCGAGCGATCGACGCCTACAAGCATAATACTGAATGATTTCGCTGGAAATGCTTCAGATACCAAGGGATGCGCTCACGTGGATCTAATGATCGGATCCAAGGCGCTGCTCACGACCTTCTTTGTGATCGAAGGTAAAGGAGCCTACGACCCTCGCTTTGCTCAGACGGGACTGGATTCATGCCAATTGCTGCGTCCCATCCACCATGCATCAGCAGCTTATCTAGTGGGTGGATGATGATATTGAGGTCATCCAAGCAGATGACTCCGTGAGCGTTGCTAACATGGAACCAGCTTTCTGGGAGTACCAAGGCATTGATTGCTTCTCAGGGAAAGACTGGGGAGAAGTTCCTGTTGAACCTGTCAGCATTGATCAACAGCCGATTCAAGCAGTCGACTCTTATAGTAATTTTTAATGGAGAACCCCGTAGATGGCACTGATGGCAAGTTGGGGCGAGGATTTATGTCGGCCGACAAATTAGAAGAAGTTGACATCGGAAGTGGTGATAAGCCAAGGCCGACGTTCATCAGCGCAAACTTGCAGCCAGACTTCAGGGAGGGTTTAATCAAGCTGCTCAAGGAATACAAAGATTGCTTCGCCTGGGATTATTCGGAGATGCCTGGATTGGATCGTTCTATCGTGGAGCATCGGTTGCCAATCAAATCTGGTTTCAAACCATACAAGCAACCACCCCGGAAAATCTACAAGGATGAAGTATTGGCCGATGTGAAGAAGGAAGTTGAAAGATTACTTGATGCAAACTTCGTTCGGCCATGCAGATATGCGGAGTGGATTTCTAACATTGTCCCTGTTTACAAGAAGAATGGAAAGATGAGGGTCTGCATAGATTTCAGGGATCTGAACAGAGCTACTCCGATGGATGGTTACCCCATGCCTATTGCCGATTTGTTGATTGACGCCGCAGCTGGACACAAAGTGATCAGTTTCATGGACGGCAATGCGGGATACAACCAAATTTTCTTGGCAATAGAAGACATATCAAAGATGGCCTTCAGATGTCCTAGTCATATAGGCCTATTTGAATGGAAAGTCATGACATTTGGGTTGAAAAATGCCGGTGCAACTTATCAACCAGCCATGAATTACATTTTTCACGAGTTGATCGGTAAAGTTGTGGAAATCTACATTGATGATGTGGTGATCAAGTCCCTAAGTCATGACACACATTTGGAAGATGTGAAGAGGACCCTGGAGTGCACCCGAAAGCATGGTTTAAAGATGAATCCAAACAAGTGCGCTTTTGGGGTATCGATTTGGAGAATTCTTGGGGTTTTTAGTCCACGAGGGAGGAATTGAAGTTGGCAAGAAGAGCATGAAGGCCATCGATGAAGTTGTTCCTCCAACTAATCTCAAGGAGTTGCAATCACTGCTCGGCAAAATTAATTTCGTGAGAAGATTCATTTCAAATTTGTCACAGAAGGTTTTGCCATTATCTCCATTGCTGAAGCTAAAGAAGGATCACAAGTTCACATGGGGCGACGAACAACAGAAGGCTTTCGATGAGATCAAGCAGTACATGAAGGAACCACCAGTGTTGGTCCCTCCTCAGCTGGATAAGCCTTTCAAGTTGTACGTGGCGGCCGATACCCAAACCATTGGATCGGCCCTTATTCAAGAATTCGAAGGGAAGGAACGGGTAGTAGCATATCTTAGCCGAAAATTACTTGACCCTGAGACCAGGTATTCGGTACGTAGAGAAGCTGTGTCTGTGCGTATACTACTCGTGTACAAAGTTTCGGCACTACTTGTTGAATGCCGAATGCACTGTGTATTCCAAGTTTGATGTTATAAAACATATGTTGTCTATGCCAATTTTGAATGGCAGGATTGGCAAGTGGATTTTGGCTTTATCAGAGTTTGAGTTGAAGTTCGAATCGGCAAAAGCCATCAAAGGTCAGATCATTGCCGATTTTATAACTGAACATCGCGATCCGTCAATTGATTTACTTGAAATTACCCCTTGGGCTTTATTTTTTGATGGGTCATCATGTGGTAAAGGTGGGGGAGTAGGGATTCTACTAATTTCGCCTAGAGGTGAGATGTTTGAATTTGCCATCCCTATACAGCCCATCGTTACAAACAACCGAGCCGAGTACGAGGCAACGCTTCGAGGGCTTCAATATTTGAGAGAAGCGGGGCCGTTTCGGTTGAAGTTTATGGAGATTCAGAGCTGGTGATCAAGCAATTGAACGGCCAATACGAGTGCAAAAGTGAAGCGCTGAGGAGTTACTACGAAGAGTGCAGGGAAATCTTGAAGAGCTTCCTGTTGGTAACTCTACAGCATATTCCTAGGGCATAATGAAGAAGCAAACAAGCTGGCTCAAAGTGCCTCGGTTACAAAGAGAGTCAAGAAGCGTTTCTTTTGCGGAGGTATGTGCACCGGGGACGGATCTCGCAGAAGGTGATTGGAGGAAAGAAATCGTTGATTACTTGAGAGATCCATCCGGAAGGTCTCTAGGAAGCTCAGGTACAAGGCCATAAAATTCGTTCTTCCGGATGATAATTTGTTCTATAAATCATTAGATGGGGTATTGTTACGATGCCGGGTCCGAAGAAGCCAAGAATATGATGAGCGAAGTGCACGATGGGATATGTGGAGCGCACCAATCGGCCTACCGTATGAAATGGGTTATTAGACAAGGCCGGGTGCTTTTGGTCGACGATATTAGAGGATTGCTTTGAGTATTACAAGGGATGTCGGGATTGCCGGAGGTTTGGAAATATTCAAAGGATCCCCGCGTCGCATTGAATCCCATCATCAAGCCATGGCCATTCAGGGGCTGGGGTATAGACTTGATTGGCCAAATTAATCCACCATCTAGTAAGGGGCATAAGTTCGTGCTTTTGGCTACAGATTATTTTACTAAATGGGTTGAGGCGATCCCACTGAAGAAGGTGACATCACAAAACATGGTTGAATTTGTCAAGGAGCACATCATCTATCGGTTTGGAATCCCTCAGACAATCACCACTGATCAAGGGGCACAATTCGTGTCACTAGAGTTCAGAGAGTTTGCCGAAAGCATGGGGATCAAATTGTTTAACTCTTCTCCTTATTATGCCCAAGCTAATGGTCAAGCAGAAGCTTCTAACAAGATCATGATCAAGCTGATACAAAAGAAGAACGACCAGAAGCCAAGAAGGTGGCATTCGGTACTCAGTGAGGCACTGTGGGCTTACCGAATGGCCCCCCACGGAGCTACAAAAACTTCTCCTTATGAATTGGTTTACGGGCACCACACGGTTCTACCTTGGGAGATGCAATCAGATTCAAGGAGAGTGGTGTTACAAAAAGATTTGAGCTCCAAAGATTACAGTGGCCTAGTGATGGATGAGCTAGAGGATTTACATATGATCCGTCTTAGAGCCTTGGAGAACATCGAGAAAAACAAGCTGCGAGTTGCCAAGTACTATAACAAGAAAGTAAAAGTCAGGCAATTCGCAGAGGGAGATTTGGTTTGGAAAGCGCTATTGCCGATTGGGACTAAATACAGCGAATTCGGCAAATGGTCCCCTAATATGGAAGGGCCTTTTCGTGTGGTCAGATGCGTCCCTGGTAATGCATACATATTGAAAACTTTACTAGGAGAAGAATTTTCCACCGCAATAAATGGAAGATATCTGAAAAAATACTACCCTAGCATTGAGATCGATCGGTGATCACCAGCAGCGGGATTACGCACATCTGACACAGAAACAGCCGGCGCTCAAGAATGAGGCCGCCTTCAGAACAAAAATTCACAAACAGAAGAAATGGCCAGTGCCTAGATGCATTGCCCTTAGCACAAAAACTACATTACAACTGCTTCTTGCAGGTTCACATCCAACAACCCTGGTGATCAAGACCTCAAGGAGGTGGGAAGCAGAAGGCGTGGAGGAAGAAGCGAAAGTATGATTCAATCTTTTCTTTGCTTCTTCTTCGACTGCTCCCTCTTCAGTTGTTCTAGGACCACTATGACGGCGATTTGGAATGCACAGGGGTGACCATGGTATGCGGCTTCCACCAAGCTGTCCCAGGCCGCTTTCAGGTTGTTGTACCTGTCAGAGACATCTAAAACAGAGGAATCGATGTTAGGGGGCAAGAAATCCAAATGCGGGCACAAAGTCAAGAAAGAGTCAGAAGCATTTACCCCCTACTAGTGCCTCCAGAGCCATGCGGCGCTCGCGTTCGGCTTGGCAATGAGCGGTAATGTCCCTGAGGCCATGCTCTAGGTGCCGAACGCGGCGGCGCAGTTGATGGCTGGTCCTCTGATCAGGCGTGGCATCCTCTGCTTCGAGGGAGGAATCGGAGGAGATGTACTCAGGCACATCTTTGGTCCCGATGATTTCTTCGGGAAGCAAATCAAGGCTGAAAAGGAAAAAAGAAGGGGAGGTAAAGCGCAAGATCATGTAGGAAGCAGGAAGTAAATCAAGAGAAAACTCACCTTCGAATCGTGCGTTTCTTTGGAGGGCTGCTCTCCTGGGGTTGCTTGCCCTTGTCCATGGCCTTGGGGTTTTCTCCTCTGGAGACGGGGGAGGAGATGAGAAATGATGGATGAGTGTGCGAGTGGATTTGCAGAGCGTCTCAGCAGGCTATTTTATTGACCGAAGGGGTGCATTGGGAGTGATGACTGGCCAGTACACACTGTTGGAATACCAAACGGCAGGGTTTTCTCCCGGATGCGAAGGGTTTTTGCTTGAACAGTGCTTGTGGATTGCCGATTCAGGGATCTTCTGTGGATCTGGCGCCAAGGGGCCTCTGTTCTGGCGTATTCGGCTCTAGACAGTTCCTGGATACGTTTAAGCAAAAAAGATCCACAGGTGCAAATGTAAAGAAAATCATCACAGAGCGAGCACAAAATTTAAAAGTTCTTATTTATTGCCGATGATCAAACATCCCTAATACAATCTATTCGAAAAGCCTGTTCAGTACAGATTGGGGATGGGTGATTTCGGCAATGGCGTCGCCGTGGCCATCGAGGCGCTCCAGGATGAGCTCGATCTCCTCAATGTCCTCTGGCGCGCCGCCCCGGAAGCCGTGCGGCCTGGTGGAGTAGTCGACGTCCGTGTGCGTCGCCATGGCAGCCAGGCCCAGAGTAGTGCCCAAGCGAACGCCATGGGTTGCCACCTCGTCGACGCGGTGCTCCACCGCAGCAAGGCGCTCCGCCGGCGTGTCACCGCGGGCGTTCACCTTGTCGGCCAAGCCTGCTCCACCGGCCGCCTTCGGTCGGTCGAGCTCGGCATCGCGGGGCTGCAAGGAGCAAGAAGAAGGGAGATTAGCATCAAAAGCCGGGTTGGATCAAAGATTTGATTTCAGAGCTGTACCGTCGATGGTTTCCAGCAGCTGTTTGTGCTGGTCCTCCCACTCCAGCTCGGCTATGCCCGCCTTTTTGGAGACGTCCTCCCACTCGCGCCGGGCCGTCTCCAGCTCCTCCTTGAAGCGGAGGGCGTCAAGATCCCCGTAGGGCACGGGGTAGTGGCCGTCGGACTCCGAGGAGTCGTCCGGAAGGGGCTGATTGGCCGGCGCGGGAGATGGATTCCACTGAATCAACCTGAAAGGGAGATGATCGTCAGAACAAGCAAAGACCAAAAGGGAATCAAAGAAGAAGAATCGACGATCATTGCCTCTGGCGCGCATTGGCGCTGCTCCCCTCTGCCTCATCAGAGGCACGGTGGCGGTTGAGGTGGCGCACCATGTTGCTTTGGGATGTGCACTGTTTGGAAAGAAGAAGAACTGAGATTGGCAAAGATTCGAGAGCTAAAAGTCTTGGTGGAGAGCTAGGGGCACCTACGGTTTCATTTATAGGCACGGCAAGACGGATCGTGGCCTCAAGTCGTGGCTGCGGGATCGTGGCGCATATCCCAAGAAAATCGGAAGGTGGAAAGGTTTCCTTGACCAATCGGCCAATGGGTCGTTTGGAGTCCTAGGCCGAGTCGTGTTCGGTTGATCGGCTCGGCTAAGGGAAGTCAAGGTGCCATTCGAGTATTGGCATGTCTTTGCCGAATGGATCGTTCGGTATTACATTGGAGGAGCGCGACGAGAAAGGGAAATGAAATTGCAAGAACAGATATTACAGAGCAGCCAACTCAGTTATACATCAATTGAAGCATTCAAATGTTCAAGTATTTTGCAATTACATTACGGACACTGGATATTGTCTGACGAATATTATCCCACCGCTCCTGATAATCCTTCTGGGCACTAGACAAGATGATAAGCTCTTCATCGCATTGTTTCATCTTGGCCATAGCCGATTTTACCTTCTCTTGGGTTTTCTCTATCAATTCAGGGAGCTCGGCTATTTTCCTGTCATCGGCCTCTATCTCAGCTGACAAGCTTCTCAATTCTGCTTCCAGAGCAGCTTTCCTGGCAATTTTGGAATCGCGAGAGGCTTGCAGATTGGCCAATGCATCTTTGTGGCTCTCGGTCTGAGATTGCGCCCCGCTCATGGCTTGTTCAGCACTGGTTCTCTTCTGTTCAATAGCCAGGCGGGAACGCACCTTCTTCAAAGCCTTCCTTATGGGCGCATAATGATCCTCCAGGCTACAGATAGATGTGAGAGAAGTATTGATGTCTTCAGGAAGCTCTTGGCTGATAGACTCGAGCATTTCTTCGAAATGATCGAGATCTCTGAACGGGTCTTGTGTATCCTTTTCCAGCCAGGCGAAGATCTCCCTGAGCTTTTCTAGCACTTCCTCTGACAGAGTTCGATGCATTTCTTCCCTCGCCTCGGCAAGCCGGATTGTTGTTGACGGTGAAAATCCGTCAACCTAGCCATGAGTTTACCTTCGGTGTTGGCATGAGTTTTATACCTTATCCATTGGTACTAACCCCCGTGGTATAACAAGTTCACGTGTGCATGTCGGTTTTGGAGTTTAATGTTTATGCGGGGTTTTAGTGTTGAATGCAAGACTTTCGGGATAAGTTCATCAAGCACCTCATGACAAGACCTTGAAGTCCCGAACAAGTCATGCAATGAAGCAAAATTAACTCCAAGAAGCCGGGGACTTGATCCGAGAAGACGACGGACTCCGGGGACCTAACCAGAAAAGTGCTCGAATCTTGCAAGACAAGGAGTTGAGTCCAATTCGGAGAGAAACCGACGACATGGACCTACATGCGAAGGGGGGAAGCATCCGAGAAGCAAGGGAACCGACCTCGGGCAAAGGAGCCCACGGGCCGGGCCTAAATGGGCCCGGGCCGGCCGGCCCTGGGCCCGGTCGGCCCCGAGCCCATTTAGGGCCCAAATCCGTCCTCCTTTGCCCTAGCCGCCAATCGGGCTATTTATAGTCCCCCGACCGAGAGCCACGTAGAGAAGATTTCGTCTTCGGCCGCCGAGAAGCGAGAGAAGAGAGGGACACCATCTAGGAGAGGAGAGGGTCGAGCTAGTTGACTAGGGTTGCCCTAGCCGACGTGGGAACCTTGCACGGAAGACCACGTCGGAGTTTCGGAGCTAGAAGCAAGATCAAGGAAGGATCCCGGTGGTGATCTTGTGTATGTATCATTGTTATAGTTGAATTATCAAGTTGAATCTTTTCCCAGCGATCAAGTGTTTCCTCGAAGATTTCGTTTTTCGATCGGCTTTGCTTATTCCAATTCTATTCTCGAGATAGATTACATAGGGTGTTCTTGTAGCCGCGGTGGCTAGAGGTACATGCCGGATCTTCCGAAAGAATCTCGACTTGTCTTTTGACTCGCCCTAAGCTCCCCGCATGAATAGGGATACGTTGTGACGAACGGGGGTCTCGAAAGGCGGATGTTTTCGGATTTGGACGGGAAACCACGATTTAAAGAGGCTTTTATTAAGATTCGATTTGCTACTTCTTCTCTTGCTTGGAACTTCAACAAAAGGCTTACCCCGATCCCTCTAGATCGGTTTATCTACCCAATCTTACTTTGTTTTCTCCGGTTTTTAGTAGATTAGATTCGTTTTGTGTCTTTTACTTAGATGCATTAGGTTCTTTATCGAAGATTGCAGTTATTTGGCTTTAATAGATTAAGTCTTGCGTCACACATTTGTTCCACGGATTCGATACCTTGGGTTCACCACTCGAGGGAAGAAGGGTCCCTTGACTACGACGGGAGACTTGTACGCTTGCGAGTCACGAACGAACTTTGATACAATTATTAACCGTCAACAAGCCCCTTTTTCTGGCGCCGTTGCCGGGGAACAAGTGATCAAGATTTGATTTTTTATTGCTTTTTTTGTAATTTTCAGTACTGATTTTGTTTTATTTTCGCATCTACCAAACTTCGATCATCCTCAAAATACATCTAATCTAGTTTGTCTAACTCTAGTCTTTATAGATTTGTTTTGTTTTCTAGTTTTTTTTGGCATACTTTGTTTATTGCTAACCCTAACAGGAGATGGACGGCTACCTCTCCAACAAACCCAATAATTTTGTGGATGATCCAGAAAAACTTTACAGGCTAAGGAGACGCGAAGCACATCAAGCTAAAAAGGCTGGATTTTGTAGATTCGGAGTCGGAAGACAAAGGATCGCAGAATCTCCGGAGAATTCACCACCTCAAAGTCCGCGGGAGAATCGACTTCCACCAATGGGTGACCAACCACCGGAAGAACGCAAGATTGGGGAGCTATGCACCCCAGACATCATCGACCTACCAATCTTGAACCTCGAGGAGATCGGAAGACCGTTCGAGATCAAGACCTCAACAATCCGCATGGTGCAACATTCACCCTTCACCGGCAAAGAGGATCCGAACCTTCACCTCCAAGCATTCATTCAACTATGTCAGACTTTCAACATGGATGGGGTGACTCAAGACCAAATGAGGGCAAGGCTTTTTCCGTTTTCACTACTCGGGAAGGCTTTGCAATGGTTCCACTCTCAACCGGCGGAGACGGTGCAAAATTGGAACATGTTGATGAAGGCTTTCATGAAGGAATACTACTCACCGGGTAAAACTCAAAGCTTGCGTAATAAGATTGCCACCTTTGTTCAATATCCTACGAAACTATCTCGAGGCATTCGAGCGCTTCAACGAGTACACCGGGCGGTTCCACATCACAAGTTCCCGAAAGAAGACCTCGTGCAAAAGTTCTATCAAGGACTCACCATGGCGTCAAGGACGATCATCGATGCATCGGCGGGAGGATCTATCATCGAGCTTACACCGACGGAAGCTTTCACGCCGTTCAAGAAGGTCGCGGATAATGATACGTGGGCGTCATCCGGCGCCTACACCCCGCTCAACCCATGGGGAACGTCAAGGGAGTCTTGCAAGTGGAGAAGGAAGACATACTTGAAGGCAAGATCGACTCGCTCATGAGGAGGTTGGAGAAGATGGAGATAGAAAAGAAAGAGGCTCAAGACTTGAAGGCCGCCGAAGCAAGGTCCACATGCGAAGAATGTGGAGAGTATGGCCATGTCCGCAAAGATTGTCCGGAGGAAGCCAAAGTGCTCGACTACATGAGGAAGGGAGAATTGCCTAACTTCCGCTACGGGCAAGGTAGGCCTCAATTTAATGCAAGCTCATCTATTCCTAACGCGGTTCCGCTTCGGATACAATTGAAGGAGTTCATGGATGAGCAAGCTAAGATCAACAAGGACACCGTCACCAAGTTCAAGACCATAGACAAGGTGTTGGAGAACATCGATAGCAAAGTGACGGAGGTCGGAAGTTCCAATCATCAAGTGCTCAACATGATGAAGATGCTCGAGACGCAAGTTGGACAACTTGCGGGGCGCCTCACTAATGATGAAGGGAAGCTTCGGGACAACCCAAATGTCCCGAATCGGTGAAGGCCATTCAAACACGTTCGGGGAAGGAGACCGAAGATCCGGAACGTTCCGCGGGAGCAAGGAAGCTTAAACCATCCACCGAGGTGGAAGGAGCCGCTAAAGAGAAGGTTACGGGGATCGTCACCGAGGAACCCGAATTCGAGATGCCGGAGGATGACACGAGGATACCGCAACTCAAGCCACGCTACTTCCGAGGTAAACTTGACAACCACTTTGAGAAGTTTGTGGAAGTTGTGCGTAGACTTAGCATCAACATGCCATTACTAGATGCCCTACAAGTACCTACATATTCTCGTTACTTTAAAGATATACTTGCAAATAAATATGAGATAGCAACGCTCGGGGTAGATCATGTCAAAATGTCCGAGGAGTGTAGTGCGGCTATTGCTTATGGGCTAGAGAAGCAAAAAGACCCCGGTGCCCTAAAATTCCATGTTCGGTTGGTTCTTTCAACTTCGAGAAGGCGTTATGCGACCTTGGAGCTAGTGTCGTTGTCATGCCGAGGGATGTGTTCGAGAAGCTACGCCTACCGATGGAGCCTACGGGAATATGTTTGGAGTTGGGAGACAACTCCATTCGCTATCCCTTGGGCATTGCTGAAAATGTACCCGTGAAGATTGGACACCACTTCACCCCCGTCGACTTCGTTGTGCTCGAGATGGGAGAGAGGGAGAAGCCGCCACTCATCCTAGGGAGGCCGTTCCTCAAGACCGTGGGAGCAACTATTGATGTTGGCAAGGGGGAGATCATGTTCGATATCAACGGAGAAAGGAGTTCCTTCAAGTTCCGTCCAAGGATTGAGGCATGCAACATGATTGGAGTGAAGGGAGAACCAAAACAAACGGAGGCGCTGAAAAAGAAGAAGGAGCCGAAAAAAATGAACGTAACGAAAATCAAAGAAGGTGTTGCATCCGTCAAGACAAAGGAAGAGAAGCGACTCGTGAAGACCAAAAAAATGACTAAGCCAACTAAGTCGGAAGTCAAGCCCGCGCCCAAGATGGTGCGGAAGTGGGTACCCAAGATTGCAACGCCCGCAAAGAGCGTTGATCCGGAGTAATCAAGTGAAGAAGTCTAGCTATAGACTATAAACGAAGCGCTAGGCGGGAGGCAACCCGTTTCGTCAAGTCAAGTCAAGAATAAGCTACCGGGAGGACAACCCGATTCCAGGTTTTTCGAGTATTTTTAATAATTTAGTTTTTGAGTTTTATTACGCAAAGACATTAGACTTAGAAGTGGTTGAACAATATTAGAGACATAATTCTTGATTGAATGTTTGCTTTATCATAAACCCTTTGCATGAACTCTCCTATGTGCTTGTTTGATTCTTTTCTTTTCGAGAAACCCCTCAACCAAATAATTTCAGAACCTTAACTCAACCTTTCACCCTCATTATGGTACTGAGGTTGGCTTATTTTTCATGCTAAAACCACACGAGTAGAGCCACGATTTATATTCAAGTGTTATAAAAATTCAGCACGTGGTAGGACTCGCGTGAACCTAGAAATCAAAGCTTTTGGTTGGTTTTAAAAATCTTTATCCTTGGTTTCTCTAGGATTAGAATTTTTCTAAGCCTATTATAATTTTGTTTTATTCAAAATCTTTCTTATTTAGCCAAAATTAGAACCTAAACCTATGCCCCCATGATCAAGCCGGGAAAACGTTCGCTCTCAACCGATGAAAGCAAACTTTACCGGTGAGACCAAAATCGACGTAGTCGAAAAATATTTTCGACTTACATTTGTTTTTAATGGTTTAAAAACTTCTCTAAAATTATGCTTGAGATCTTGCATGGCTCTGAAAAATATTTTAAATTTCGAATTAGAGGAGTGCTTAACCTTAAACACACCTAAATGGAGGCAACTAGTTTGAATTAATCATGCATGCACCATTGGATTCCCTTTTATCAACTTTCACCAATTCCACATGCAAAGGACAAGCATGGTGGGCAGCAAGCATCAACTTTGCAGGATTTTCATGGTGGCATGTGAAGCAAGTGGAGCTAGGGAGCATGGACATGACCCAAAGCATGGAGCATCAAGTGGAAGGACCAATAATTCAAGAAAAGGAGTGGACGAGAGCGTTTGGGCGGTGCAACTCATGGAGCACGCGGGCGGGGAAAGTTGCAGAGGCGAAATGATCGTGCCGGGAGAAAGACGCGCCGAGGAGGAGCCGGAGGAGCCCCGGCCGGCCGGCCCGGGCCGGCCGGCCCGCCCTATAAAAGGAGCCCCCGGCGCCCGTTTTCTCGCAGGCAAGCTTCCCTCTCCTTCCCTTGTTTGTGTGTTCAAGTTTGTGTGCTCGAACCTCCGTAGACTTAGCCAACCATCCCAAGCTTGATAGCTCAAGAAAAATCCACATCCCTAATCCACTCAAAGTCCACATCCGAAGCAAAGAGTTTAAGTGCCTAGTTTACCGGTTGCAACCCGGAATTTTAGTTGAAGAAAGAGTGCAGCAACCATGTGGAAGAAGACCACAAGTCTCTTCTCTAAGAAGAAGAGTTCATCGTCGTCCAAGCCGTCATCAACCACGTCTTCGAGGAGGCACTCGGTTTCCGAGTCTCCCCGAGCATGGAGACGGACACGGCACCACCGAGGAGGAACGATGCTCTCCTCCTTGGTGGTATGAGGGCTGCGAGAAGCTCTTCCATGAGGTTCACCGAACCTCGTGGGCACACGGAGGAGCAGCCCGCGCCACCACGACGATCGACTCGCTCAACCGCACCACCTCCTTACACCCCGACACAATCTTCGTACGGCTTCATCATCTTGTCGGCGGCGGAGGAGGAGGAGAGGCCGGCCAATCTTGAGAAGAGGCTTGTGCCAAACGTCGAGTTCGACGACCAAGCACTCTACACCTTGGGTTTTTACACCGACATATACTATATGTTGGGGCACCTCGAATGGGTGCGGTTCTCCAACGGAATATCGGTGGACACCCATTTGGGTTACGCCTTGGAAATTTTGATGACTATTGCACCCATCGTTGATGATGATGGGGTGCAAAGCTTGTCATTCCGGTTGGAGGGAATCGAGCAAGTGGTTCCCTACGAGCACGTTAGGGAGCTGCTCGGATTCCACAAGGGAGCTCCGGAGAAAGTTGACGTGCCACCCGGCATGTTGACGGGATTTTGGAACATGATCTCCGGAGAAGCCCATCAACTACGCAATTGCATCCGCAACCCCATTATCCGGATATTTCACTCTTGGATGTGCAAGAGGATATTGGGGAGGATGAAGGAAACAAAGGTGACCGACACGGAGTTGAATTGGCTATACTCGGCTTTAATTGCCAGGCAGCCAATTGACCCCTCTTACCTCATGATCAACCGTTGGTGTTGTGAAGCAACATCGGGGGCGGGTAATATTGGTTCGGGGTGTTACCTCTCCATGTTGGCCTTTTCCTTGCGACCGGGGATCGCAAGAAACCCCGCTCACCTTTTGCGTGGTACCTCTCTCGGTTTTGAGTATTTGCGGCAAGGCAAATACATTAGTGGAGATGAGAGAGGAGGTTATCGATTGGCCATTGTAAACCTACCCCTTCCAAATGAGAGGCTTAGGCTTTTCACCGAAGGAAGGGAAGATTGGTTGGAAGAGGGACTACTTGTCCCCGCAAGGAAGAACAAAATAGGAAGAATCGTAGAGGAGGGAACATCCTCCGCGCAAGCGAGTGGAGCACAACCCAATGTGCAACCATTCGGCGGGGTTCCTCCTCCGCCAAGTTATTACGGAGGGTCACAAGGACAAGCATGGGGGGGGTGGTGCACCGGTACCCCCACAAAATTATGTTGTGCCCAACGCTAACTTCGCGGAGTCCTACGCTCATCATCCCCAACCACAACAAAGCATGGCCATTATTGGAGGGTATGCTGCAAGAAATGCTCAAAACATCGCAGCCATCCAATCCAACGCAGCCCAACTCGGTGAAGGCAACGCAAATATTGCATTTGAACTTGGACGCCTTCACCTTGTGGAGCCAAATCAATTCGACGGAGGAAGCGTCCAACCATATTATGAGCAAGGGTATTATTATCAAGACTATCAACATCAACCACCGGCGGAGGACTAGAAGATTTAGGAACTTTAGTTTTCTTTTCTTTTCTTTTTCTCTCGTAATTTTCAGCTTTTGCTTATGTGTGTTTGCGTAGTATTTTCTGTTTTCATTTAAATTTCAGCAAGCATGTTTGTTTATTTTCAGTATGTATTTCAACTGGATGTCACAATTAATAAAGACACCACCTTGATTTTATCATTGGAAAAGTTACAAAATTCGTGCCATGATGATATATGATTAAAATTGCAGCTTTGTTCATCTTTGTAATTGATTTATGCATGTTTAAACTAGTGCTCTCTTAAAAATACAGATCTGAATTTATTTAAATGATAGCTTAATTTTCAGCGGAGGTTATGATTAAAATAAAGACCCATAGTGTTTTATGTGCTCTCAAGTTATGAATAGATTAAAGATGTCTTTTATGCTTAAAAATATTGCTAACCTTGTCACAAATATCACTTGTGTGTTGCTCAACCTATCCAAAGCCTTATATATATTTGAGTGTATAAACCTTAGTGTACAAGATTTATTTTTGAGTGAGTTATTGCAGGCCATGATTTCTCTGGCCCGAGACTAAGAAGCCGGTCATTCCATTTTTGCGTATCTATCTTTTTGCTAGCCTTTTATCCGTGCATTGTGTATCCCCGCATCGGTGATCTCACAAACTTCGCCGGATATCCACCCTTAAACCAAATATCATCTTTTTGTGATTACCTCCTTGACCACAACCTATTGTTGAGAATGGATCATCAATTCAAGGAAGATCGCAAGACGGTGCCAACGTTGAAGATTTCAAGTATCTCTCCAAGGAAAAATATTCCGGTACCTACCTTATTTTTCGCCTCTTTGCTCGAGGACGAGCAACGTCTAAGCATGGGGGAGGAGGTAGGTACGGTGCAGTTTTAGAGTTAAAAGGGGAATATTTTTTTAAAAAAAATATGATGAAAGAAAAAAAAATCCAGCGATACTCATGACTTTCAAGGTAAAAAAAAAATCAAAACTTCGTTGTGAAAGTCATGGGCTGAATATATGACGAGGAAAAAAATGAATGAATGAAAGAAAGAAAAGAATGAGAAATATGAGAAAGAAAAAAAATGTGCGTAAAGTAAATTCCCTAGCTCTCTAAAAGTGTATTCAAGGCTTCAAGTTAAAAAGATCCATTCTCATTTTTCCAACCATGTGCAATCCGATAACAAGGATTTCCTTTGTGCCTTGGGATCACCCTTTGCCATTTGCACATGTCCACTCATCTAAAAGTGTGTGTATTTTTCTCTTTCCCCTCCTTGATTTAACATTATTTTCCAATGACCTTTTTGACGAGTCTCGGTAAGACCATGAGAAGCTTGTCTTGTTTTGACAACACCTCATTTATAAAATCTTGTTAGGACTAAACTTTCCCAAAGCTCCATATAAAGCCTACCACATATATATGAGAGGGAAAGGAGTAGAATATATAGGCTTGAGAGACAAGCGAGATGAGAGTTCATGAGCAACGCATGAGATGATTTAAATTTGTGAATTTGGTTTAGCTTTTCTTATCTCGATCTTTATTTCAAAAGTTCTCGAGATCTATTTAAAACTTTGTGAGCATGTTAATACTTGTGGGATAAGCTTAATAAGAATCTACCCTCCGTAGAGATGAAGGCTAGCACATTATGGAACTTTAATGAATTAAAATTTTGAGAGCATTATGTTTTCTCATGTGTAATCAAGTGCAAAGTTTAAACATTGTTTAGCAATGATGATATCCATCGAAGGCTTACTCGAGGACGAGCAAGGTTTAAGCATGGGGGAGATGTTGACGGTGAAAATCCGTCAACCTAGCCATGAGTTTACCTTCGGTGTTGGCATGAGTTTTATACCTTATCCATTGGTACTAACCCCCGTGGTATAACAAGTTCACGTGTGCATGTCGGTTTTGGAGTTTAATGTTTATGCGGTGGTTTTAGTGTTGAATGCAAGACTTTCGGGATAAGTTCATCAAGCACCTCGTGACAAGACCTTGAAGTCCCGAACAAGTCATGCAATGAAGCAAAATTAACTCAAAGAAGCCGGGGACTTGATCCGAGAAGACGACGGACTCCGGGGACCCGACCGTAAAAGTGCGCGAATCTTGCAAGACAAGGAGTTGAGTCCAATTCGGAGAGAAACCGACGACATGGACCTACATGCGAAGGGGGAAGCATCCAGAAGCAAGGAAACCGACCTCGGGCAAAGGAGCCCACGGGTTGGGCCTAAATGGGCCCGGGCCGGCCGGCCCAGGCCGGTCGGCCCGGAGCCCATTTAGGGCCCAAATCCGTCCTCCTTTGCCCTAGCCGTCAATCGGGCTATTTATAGTCCCCCGACCGAGAGCCACGCGGGAGAAGATTTCGTCTTCGGCCGCCGAGAAGCAAGAGAAGAGAGGGACACCATCTAGGAGAGGAGAGGGTCGAGCTAGTTGACTAGGGTTGCCCTAGCCGACGTGGGAACCTTGCACGGAAGACCACGTCGGAGTTCCCGAGCTAGAAGCAAGATCAAGGAAGGATCCCGGTGGTGATCTTGTGTATGTATCATTGTTATAGTTGAATTATCAAGTTGAATCTTTTCCCGCCGATCAAGTGTTTCCTCGAAGATTTCGTTTTTCGATCGGCTTTGCTTATTCCAATTCTATTCTCGAGATAGATTAGATAGGGTGTTCTTGTAGCCGCGGTGGCTAGAGGTACATGCCGGATCTTCCGAAAGAATCTCGACTTGTCTTTTGACTCGCCCTAAGCTCCCCGCATGAATAGGGATACGTTGTGACGAACGGGGGTCTCGAAAGGCGGATGTTTTCGGATTTGGACGGGAAACCACGATTTAAAGAGGCTTTTATTAAGATTCGATTTGCTACTTCTTCTCTTGCTTGGAACTTCAACAAAAGGCTTACCCCGATCCCTCTAGATCGGTTTATCTACCCAATCTTACTTTGTTTTCTCCGGTTTTTAGTAGATTAGATTCGTTTTGTGTCTTTTACTTAGATGCATTAGGTTCTTTATCGAAGATTGCAGTTATTTGGCTTTAATAGATTAAGTCTTGCGTCACACATTTGTTCCACGGATTCGATACCTTGGGTTCACCACTCGAGGGAAGAAGGGTCCCTTGACTACGACGGGAGACTTGTACGCTTGCGAGTCACGAACGAACTTTGATACAATTATTAACCGTCAACAATTGTTCCCCGTTGGCAGACTTGATGATGATGGGGCCTGATCCTAAGAAGCAGTATTGCCGAGTTAGGAGTGCTAAAAGTAAAGGTAGCAGAGTTAAGTGCGAATGAGTACCTCATGACTAATTTCTTGAGATGGACTCTGTTCAGGGGCAATCACAGGCGAAGGGGGTGTTCCAGGCAAGGCTGAAGCTTCTATGTGAGAAGGCGCTGTTGTTGGCAGCTCAGGGGCTTCTGGCTGAAGGGGAGATGGATTCACCTCTGCTGGGATTGATGTCTCTGCATGACCAGCGGGTGATTGTGCCCCTGGGGGACTTGACGGTTCTGGCTGGATTGGGAGACTCATCTCTGGAGAATTCATTGCTCCTGCAGAAGGTGATTGAGTCCCTGATGAAGATGAGATTTCCACCGGGATAGGCAATTCAACCCCGGGCGGACTTGCTTGTTGAGACACCGGGACGTCCACAAGTTGTTCCGCCGTTGTGTCTTCTCGCAAATGTCAAATTAAGAGATAAATGCCGTTGTCATCCTCAAAAGGGGACAAGAAGGTCATACCAGTGGATGGAGCATTGGCGAGCCGGCACCGAAGATTGCCGGGCTGCGGGCCGAAAGTACACAAGATATGATTTGTCGAGCCGTAGTAGTTTTGTGATCGGGAAAAGAAAGGGTTTTTACCTCAACAAGGACTTTCTTAACAGTTCTCCTCCTCTTGGCATTTGGAGGAGCAATCAGGGTCAAACCTTGCCTCCTGTCAGCAGCAAGGCTGGAGAGGCTTGGGTCTGTTGTGGCAAATCTGGCCATTAGCTGAGCCAGAGTTGGGGATCTGAATCCCAGTGCTGAGATCGGGCCTACAGCATTATAGGAGATGTTCCTGGCTCGAGGGGCAGGCACTATGTTCTGTGTGTAAAAGGGAACAAGATTAGAATCATGAATGGAAGAGGAAATGTCTGATCCAAGGGTAGTCATATTACCTCTGAAGTTGGCTGAAAATCAGGCATCAATTCTGCACAGAACAAATGCACAGGCTCACTGAAGATATGATCATGGAATTCTTGCCACCATGAGTTGAAGGTGGGGTGAGCTATTGTTGTAGGTACAAAAGGCCAGGTGTAGACAGCGGGACTACACACATAATGAAAGACTCTACTACAGTGCATGAGCTCTTTGATTTCCTCTCTGGGTTTGAGGAATTCATGCAGAAACAGTCTCGGGGGCATCTGGCCACACCCAAGTTGTCGAGCCATTACATTGGGCTGATAATATTCATAGGTGCTATAGGTCTGCCTTCCTCCATTGAATTTAGCGGCGCAAAGCATGCATGGGTGGATGATGATGTTGAAGATCTCTAGAAATCTCCCATCTTGATGTTCGGATTCAAAGGAGAATTCAACGGGGAAAATCAAGGTGTCATTATCCGGATAAGGAAGCCGAGAGAGGGTTTTGCAAACCTTTGAAGAATAGCTCGAAGAGCCGGGCCGATATCCCGCCGAACAAGAACGATCGAAGCGACTTCTCCATAATCTCGGCATCCTCTGGTGGCTTGGGGTACCCCTTCAGGGTGATTGATTGAAGGGAAAAGCCTGGTGTTCAAATCAACACCAACAATCTGATGCATGTGGAGCTGCAGCCACATTTGAACGAACCACCAAGGGCTGTTGACACATGCTATCCTCTAGCTAGTGTACATCTGGGTGACAGTCTGGTGAAGCATATGGTACACACTTCCTAGGAAGAATTTCCCGAGGGGAAGGCGGTTGCCACTGACCAGATGAGAAGCCATGGTGATGTGATTCAGGGTGGGTTCATTGGCTTTACCACAGAAGACGAATTTGCATAGCCATATGTTCAGAAATGCCCTATATTCAATTTCACCAAGGGGATTGTCTTTCATGTGGCTCAGGATATAATGTTTGTATCCGTTCCCTGGTTTCACCCCTATTTGGCGTGAAGAACATCTGAAATCCCAGGGTTGAACGGATCCTGTAATATCAAGGCCGGTGATCATATACACATCGGCCAGAGTTGGAGACATCGGGCCGTGGCCAAAGAGGAAGGCGTTGGCACCGTTGGACCAAAAGTGGCAGGCTGCTATCAAAAGGTCTTCATTTTTGGGGGTCTCGGCCAAAGATAACTCCAAGCATTGAGCAATGCGGAGGGTATCCCAGTTTCGGGTTAATGCACTCTTATCTGCATGGATCCTCCGGTACCAATTTTTCTAGCCTGCAATTGGAGGCAAGGGCCAGTTCTTGAAAGCGTCTTGCCACCGGGGAGGTGGAGACAGAGCCGCCTTAAAGGGGATCCATTGAGATTCAGCTGCGATGAAATCTCGAGGATCAGAGCTTCCCACGGGACCAAGGTAATAAGATCTTGAATTGGCCTCGGTGCGAATCAAAAGCTCAGTAGAAGGCTCCTGAAGAAAAAGGAAACGAAATCTCAGGTAAAAATTGAAAACCTAAATGCCGAATGAAGCTTACGGGAGGGGGATTTACCTTAGCATCCTGGTTTTGAGCCGCCATTGGAGATTTGGCTTAGAGCAAGGGGATCTAGGGTTTGGATCTAAACGAGGACTCCGGCGGATTGCGAAGAAAGAAGAACAGGTGTTGACGGATTCGATTTGAAAATATTCGTGGCTAGAGTCAATTGCGGAACAAAATTACTTTTATCCCGCAATTGAAGGGGCATGTGTTAACACCAAAAATTGGTAAGGAGTCCGACTTGTGGGTCCAGCTCGGTAAGGAGTCCGTTTGGTGGAGGGAAAGGATTTTTTCAGATGTATTCGGCAAAGAAGGCTGCGGTCGGCTATCTGCTCCCGTTCGGCAAAGAAACAGTAGAGCTGATTTTGCGGGATTGGACGATGACGTGGCTCAAGTAGGAAAGACGAATGGATAGATAGGCGATCAAGCTTAGAGATAAGTTAGGCAGCGAATCCATTCGAGATTGTACTTGGTAGGGTATAAATATGAGCCCTGGATGTATGTAAAAAAAGACAATCATTCTTCAATACAAACCGGCCTTACGCCAAACCCTAGAGTCCTTTTGTCGTGTCATCGAGTTCTTCGAGAGGGTTCATCTATCCGTCGACCTCCGTGAGTACCGGCAACCTAATATCATGTCTAGTATCATGCGGTGGATTTAGATCTGATGCAAGTAGTCTTGTTACCATGCTTCGTGTCATGCGGTAGATTCAAGCCTGGTTCAAGAGGGTTTCTTGTTAGGTCATGAGCCATGCGGTGGGCTAAGATCTAGCTTGAAGCTAGTTATCGGCTCTATTGGATTTTGGCAAGATCCAATAGATTCATTAAGTTACCCCGTGTTGCTTTGAGTTTTTACTTTATGTTTAAATTCATGTAACACCTTTTGCCCAATCTAGATGGGTTTGGATCGGCTTTATACCTCTCGTGATCCTTGTACGAGTAGATTTCATGTTTTAACACGTGGATCTTGTGCTTTCCGATAGTCGAAACCGAATCGATCTAGATTGTTACGTGTTGCGGGTTCAAGCTTGCCAATGTTGGTATAAATCTTGAAAGAACTGAGTATCATGCGGTAGATGCAGGTTTTTGGGTTGCTTTGGAGCTAGTCATCCAGTGGATTAGATTTCGAATCAATCCGATAGATTTAATCGCTTGGTAATCTTCGTTCCTTCTTCATGGACCCCGAATCGGCTGTTCAGCCGCATTCGGTTATGTTTCTTCATGAGTAGAACACATGCGTAATTCATGCTTTAAATAACGTGTGCTTTTAGCTTTCCATATTTAGATCGTATCATGCGGTGGATAGATCTATTTGTGGAAGGTGGTGCGATTTTCATGCAAGTTGTATCATGCGGTGGATAGATTTGTTTTGGCATCGTACCCGACAGATTTTTAAGTACCTAGACATGCGGTAGACTAGTGCTTTAGATCTATGCATGCTTATTTATTACATGCTTATGTTCGCATTTTACTTTATTCATTTATTTAATGTTGGTTGTCATGGGGATCGGACATGGCCTCGTGCACGTGCATCTTTGCTCAAACAAAGACCGATTCTCGTCGTGCTTACGTCATCCATTCGGCAATGTTACTTTTTCCTTTTATAAGTTCCCGAATGGTTTCAGTTTAATGACAGATAGCTTTCTATAGCTATGTGTCATCCCATCTGGCTTTATAGCCGTAAATATGGAACTGTCTGGTACCACCCGGCAAGTTCCAAGCTTTGGTATCTAACCGCTTTATCCGTTGTTAATTTTCGGGAAAAATTGATCGGCACGTCTCGTGATTCTTTGCGCGTGTGAAGCCGCCTTGTTCGGCTTGCCGTGTGTTTGGCGCCGGTGCACGTTTTGCGTCAACACCGTGTTCGTGAGTAAAGGAAATAAGATCAGAATCATGATTGGAAGAGGAAATGTCTGATCCAAAGGTTAGTTATATTACCTCTGAAGTTGGCTGAAAATCAGGCATCAACTCTGCACAGAACAAGTGCACAGGCTCACTGAAGATATGATCATGTAATTCTTGCCACCAGGAATTGAAGGTGGAGTGAGCTATGGTTGTGGGCACAAAAGGCCAGGCATAGACAGTGGGACTGCACACATAATGGAAAACTCGTCTACTGTGCATGAGTTCTTTGATTTCCTCTCTGGGTTTGAGGAATTCATGCGTAAAACGATCTTGGGGGCATCCGGCCACACCCTAGTTGCCGAGCCATTACATTGGGCTGATAATATTCATAAGTGCTATAGGTCAGCCTTCCTCCATTGAATTCGGCCGGCGAAAGATACATGGGCGGATTATGATGTTGAAGATCTCTAAGAATCTCCCATCTTGGTGTTCGGATTCAAAAGAGAATTCACAAGGGAAGATCAAAGTGTCATTGTCCGGATAAGGGAGCCGGAGAGGATTCGGGAAATCTTTGAAGAATAGCTCGAAAAGCCGGGCCGATGTCCCGCCGAACGAGAACAGTTGAAGCCGCTTCTCCATAATTCGGCATCCTCTCGGTGGCGTGAGGTTCCCCTTCGGGGTGATTGGATGAAGGGAAGAGCCTCGGTGTTCAAATCGACACCAACGATCCGATGCATGTGAAGCCGCGACCACATTTGAACAAACCACCAAGGACCTTTGACACACGCTATCCTATGGCTAGTGTACATCCGGGTGACGAGTTTGGTGAAGCATATGGTACACACCGCCTAGGAGGAATTTCCCAAGGTGGAGGCGATTTGCCACCGACTAGATGAGAGGCCATGGCAATGTGATTCGGGGTAGGCTCATTGGCTTTACCACGGAAGACGAACCCGCATAGCCACATGTTCGTAAATGCCTTGTATTCAATTTCACCAAGGGTTTTGTCCTTCATATGTTTCAAGATGTAGTTCTTGTACCCGCTCCCCGGTTTCACCCCCGTTTGCCGTGAAGAATTTCGAAATCCCGGGGTTGAACGGATCCCGTAATGTCAAGGCCGGTGATCATATACACATCGGCCGAGTTGGAGACATCGGGACGTGGCCAAAAAGGAAGGCGTTGATGCCGTTTGACCAAAAATGGCAAGCCGCTATCGGGAGGTCTTCATTCTTGGGGGTCTCGGCCAAGGATAACTCCAAGCACCGAGCAATGCGGAGGGTATCCCGGCTCCGGGTTATGGCACTCTTGTCCGCGAGGATCCTCCCGGTACCAAGTTTTCCACCGCGATTAGAGGCAAGGGCCAGTTCTTGAAAGCGTCTTGCCACCGAGGAGGTGGGGACAGAGCCGCTTTGAAAGGAATCCTCTGAGATTCAGCTGCGATAAAATCTCGGGGATCGGAATGCCCCACGGGGCCAAGGTAATAAGATCTTGAATTGGCCTCGGTGCGAATCAAAAGCTCAGTAGAAGGCTCCTGAAGAAAAGCGGAAACGAAATCTCAGGTAAAATTGAAAACCTAAATGCCGAATGATTCTTACGGGAGGGGGATTTACCTGAGCGTCTTGGTTTTGAGCCGCCATTTGAGATTTGAGCTTGGAAAAGGGGATCTAGGGTTTGGATCTAGACGAGAACTCCGGTGGATTGCGAAGAAAGAAGAACGAGGTGTTGACAGATTCGATTTGAAAATATTCGTGGTCGGAGTCAATTGCGGAACAAAATCACTTTATCCCGCAATTGAAGGGGCATGTGTTAACACCAAAATTTGGTAGGGAGTCTTACTTGTGGGTCCGGCTCGGCGAGGAGTCCGTTTGGTGGAAGGAAAGGATTTTTTCGGATGTATTCGGCAAAGAAGTCCGTGGTCGGCTATCTCGCTCTCGTTCGACAAAGGAACAAGCTTGAGCCGATTTTGCGGGATTGGACGGTGACGTGGCTCAAGTAGGAAGGACGAATGGATGGATAGGCGATCAAGCTTAGAGATAAGTTAGGCAAAGCAAATCCATTCGACATTGTACTTGGCGGGGTATAAATATGAGCCCCGAATGTATGTAATACACAATCATTCTTCAATACAAACCGGCCTTACGCCAAACCCTAGAGTCCTTTTGTCGTGTTGTCGAGTTCTTCGAGAGGGTTCATCGATCCATCGACCTCCGTGAGTACCGCAACCTTGTATCATGTCTAGTATCATGCGGTGGATTTAGATTTGATGCAAGTAGTCTTGTTACCATGCTTCGTGTCATGCGGTAGATTCAAGCTTGGTTCAAGAGGGTTTCTTGTTAGGTCATGAGCCATGCGGTAGGCTAAGATCTAGCTTGAAGCTAGTTATCGGCTCTATTGGATTTTGGCAAAATCCAATAGATTCATTACGTTATCCCGTGTTACTTTGAGTTTTTACTTTGTGTTTAAGTTCATGTAACACCTTTTGCCCAATCTAGATGGGTTTGGATCGCTTTATCCCTCTCGTGATCCTTGTACGAGTAGATTTCGTGTTTTAGCACGTGGATCTTGTGCTTTCCGATAGCCGAAACCGAATCGATCTAGGTTGTTTTGTGTTGCGGGTTCAAGCTTGCCAATGTTGGTATAAATCTTGAAAGAACTGAGTATCATGCGGTAGATGCAGGTTTTTGGGTTGCTTTGGGGCTAGTCATCCGGTGGATTAGATTTCAAATCAATCCGATAGATTTATTCGCGTGGTAATGTTCGTTCCTTCTTCATGGACCCCGAATCGGTACGTTCGGCCCGTATTCGGTTATGTTTCTTCACGAGTAGAACACGTGCGTAATTCATGCTTTAAATAATGTGTGCTTTTAGCTTTCCATATTTAGATCGTATCATGCGGTGGATAGATCTATTTGTGGAAAGTGGTGCGATTTTCATGCAAGTTGTATCATGCGGTGGATAGATTTGTTTTGGCATCATACCCGACGGATTTTTAAGTACCTAGACATGCGGTAGACTAGTGCTTTGGATCTATGAATGCTTATTTATTATATGTTTACGTTCGCGCTTTACTTTATCCATTTGTTTAATGTTAGTTGTCATGGGGATCGGTCATGGCCTCGTGCACGTACATCTTTGCTCAAACGAAGACCGAAACTTCGTCATGCTTACGTCATCCATTCGGCAGTGTTACTTTTCCTTTTATAAGTTCCCGAATGGCTTTCGGTTTATTAACAGTAGCTTTCTATAGCTATGTGTCATCCCATCTGGCTTTATAGCCGTAAATATGGAACCTGTTTGGTACCACCCGGCAAGTTCCAAGCTTTGGTATCTAACTGCTTTGTCTTTTGTTAATTTTCAGGAAAAATTGACTAGCACGTCTCGTGACTCTTTGCGCGTGTGAAGCCAGCTCGTTCGGCTTGCTGTGTGTTTGGCGCTAGGTGCACGTTTTGCGTCAACGGGATTGACTACTCAGAAGTTACGACTACTCACCTTCATCCACTGCTCGGCTTGGCGGACCGCCTCCAGATGCCGAGCCACCGTTGCCGGATCGACCAAGTCATCCGCCAGCAACTCTACCCCGCCATGACTACTTGTGGCGGCTTCGGTCATCGGTGCAGAGCGGATGGGCTCTGCGTCTTGGATCTCTGGGGAGCAAACGACCACCTCCAGAGCGGGTTCTGGCTGCGTGGTGGCCTCCTCTCTCCCGTTCGTCGCGGCGGCCTCTCCGGCGGCCACCTCCATCAGCTCGGGGGCTCCTCCAGTAGCCTCCTGAGTTTCTGGTGTCAACTTCTCCACGGGCACCACCGATGGGATGTCATTCCCCTCGGCCTCGCGTGCTCGTCAACGAGAAGAAAAAAGTGCATCGAGTTATCTGATGACTACGACTACTCTTCGGGGATACTACAGCCTCAGCAGAGTACTCACCTTCGACTACGCTGGCTTCAGGCAACGTAGCCTCAGCATCCGGCGCTTCGGGCTCTGCCTGAGGGGCGGGAGCGGAGATCCTCGGCGAGGGCGGCGCGGCTTCTTCTTCCGTCACCGCTGCGGAGGGTTCATCCCCTCCCAGGACAGATCTGTCGACTTCCTGCAGAGTACACAAGTCGGTCGTCAGTCAGGCACGACTACCACTCCAAGTACTACTCGGGAAGATTCAACACTTACAAGCTTGACCGGACTACCGTCACGGTCGGGGCGCCGAGGATGCTGGCAATGTCCACCGGCCCGGCCTCGACGGGCGCCTCTTGTCGCGCCTCCGCGCGGCCGCCGCCCCCCCGCCAAGAACGCCGGCGGTGCGGCGCTCTCTCCGCGCTTCGCGGCCACCACTTCTTCTTCGGCAGCAGCCGGCCGGGCTCGTGCTCCCCCGAGGAGCGGGGGCCGGCGCTCCATCCGCGCCAAGAGCTCTTCAACGGGTGGGGGGCCGGGCTACGACTCCCGGTGGCTTCCCCCCACCGTGTCCCACCTCGCCTTCTTCGCCCGGATCAACGGGCTCCGTAGGCGGCAACTCCCGCAAGCAAGGAAACTTCGTCAACAAAGTGAACTCGAGACACTAGTACTCGACTACACTACTCAAGACGGCTTACCTCTGGGGACGTGGTCTCAGTGACCTTTAACTTCTTTGTCACGTGCTTGCGGGATGCATTGCGCGGCTTCCGCGGCGGCGTGGCCGGACTAGCCTCCGGGGCTGGCCGGCGGATCCCGAACAAGAGGCACATGAGGCAAGCCGGGACGGCTAAACCTCGACCGCGCCGGAAGCGGTCCGGCGGCGTCTCCTCGTCGTCGTCCTCGTCGGACGTGTCCTCCACGACAACGGTGTCGTCTCCTTCGCCGACCTCACGCCACTTCTTTGCCTTGGTCTTCCCCTCCTCCGAGATCTCGACTTCCCGAGGGGGCGGCGGCGGCTCGGAGACAAATTTCTTCAAGTCGTCCCGCAAGACACAACCCATCGGTACGACTACTCACACGGGATGGGTACTCGACACCGGGTACGGCTACTTACCTCCTTTGGCGGGCGCGCGGCGAGTACTCGGGACGGGGGCACACCGTGTACGGCGGCATGTCCTTGAAGATTCGCGCCGGCCTATCGACAATGTCATCATCGTTGACTTCGTCTCTAGGCATCCGCGACGTGTCGTCGTAGCCGGTGTACTCGAACCCCGGGGTGTCGCGAGGCATCGGCGGCCGCACCTCGCGCTTCATGAAGCCGAAGGCCACGTGCTCGGCCCTCGGCCCGCTTCTCTTAGCACCTTGATCCGCGCCAACAACTCCGGAGCCGGATCCCCTCCCCGCATCGTCGGCTCCGTGTTCCACCATGGGCGATGCTTGGGCGGCTTCCCTCTCGGCTTCGGCAACCCCGGATGGTGGTTCGTGACATAGAACCACTTGGCCTTCCAGTCTTGGTTGGAGTCAATGAGCTTGTACGAGACGATCTTGCTCGGCGCCGTCCTCCCGCATCTGGATCCCCGCTCCTCCGACTACCCGCGGGTTGCTGGCGCTGGGTTGCGGCTTCACTCGGAAGTATTTCCGAACAATATTTAACGGGGCTTGATCCCTAGAAAAGCTTCGCGAAGTGAACGAAGAAGGCGATGTGGAAAATACCGTTGGGGTTGAGGTTGAGGTACTCGATGCCGTAGTACCCCATGATCCCCTTGAAGAAGTTGCTCGCCGGGAGCGAGAGCCCGCGCTCCGCAAATCGCGCGAACATCGGGATCTCGTCTTCATTCTTCTCCATCGGGTAGGGATCCCCGGCGGCGGCCCTCCACATGTCCACCTCCTTCTCCCGGATGAATCCACTGTTGAGGAGGGCTAGCAGGTCGTCGGTCTTTGCCTTCGACTTCTTCCATTCGCGGTTCGGATCTAGCCGCTGTGGAGACATCGACTGTGATGTTCCTGCGGCAGATCCGGCGGCTTCGTCGCGGCTCCTCTTCTTCCCGCCAGCGGCCTTCGCGGTCTTGGACAGAGATGGCTTCATCCTCCAAGTGCACAAGGTCTTCACGCGCATTTGCTCGGGGCTACCGTTATGGCTTTTTCTCGGTGGCGCGCACTGGTGGTGATTTCTGACCAAGATGTGTTTGGAATGACTACAACTGCGTAGGGTGAAAACCCCTAAGGGATTTGGCTTCTATTTATAAATCAACGCGGCCCCCAACGGCCGGATGGATAAGTTTGCGCTCGGGCCGACTCGGCCGGCCGCGCGTGACTCTTCAACTTCAACTAGTCGATGCGCCTCACCTCGGGGGCTCGGCTACTTCTACTCGACTACCTGGGAAGCAACAAGACTCAGGAGCATCTCAGGACACATTCTACAAGATGACCCTTCAATTCGAGAGGAAGTACTCGACTCAAGGAACGGGGGCTCCGTGCCACGTGTCCTTCAGTTTTCTCTCCGGATTTTTCCGGATATTCTTGCCAAAACTTCAAATGGACCCTCGCCGCGAGTCCGCAACTCAACCTAAGGCTCGGGGGCTACTCCATATGGAGTGCGATTTTGCAATCGCACCTCCATATCGCCTTCGGCTTCAAGACAACACGGGCATTTTTGAAGACCTTCGAGGGCGCACTCGAGGACGCTTTAGACTACTCAAGAAGACTTCAGATTGCTCAAACATCGACCGGAGTACATTCCGGCCCTCGGGATCCTTCGACTACTCTTGAGGACTTTTGACTTGTACTACTCGGGGACGCTTGAGGACTACTCGTTAAGGCCGTCAAGACTACTTGAAGCTATCCTTCTCGACTACAAAGTACTCGGGGGCTTGTCATATGGACCTCCCCGGGCCCACTACCTCGGTGGGTACCGGGACCGACTACTCGGTGGGCCCACGGGACTACCCGACTTGCGCCGCACGGTACCCGATGGCGTGAAGCACAAGGACTACGGAGGAGAAGTACTCGGTCGGAAGCCGTACATGTCCCGCACCGTATGGAAGACTCCTAGACGTACTCGACTAGTACTCTCTCCCTATTCCGACTTGTAACCTCGCCTCCCGACTATATAAGGCGAGGCGGGGACCCCTCTCGATCATCTCATCTCACGGTGTACAATTGCACCATCTTGTAATCGTACCCAATCAATCCGGATCTACGCAAAGCATACGAGACGTAGGGTATTACGCACCTCGCGGCCCGAACCTCGTCTAAACCGTGTGCCACGTGTCTCTTCCTTCGAGTTACCGATCTCGGCGAGGCCACATTCATCTACTTCGGGTACTCCCCTTAGTAGGTTGCCGGTCCAAAATACCGACAGGACCCATTACCTTCTCCCGTGTGGATCAATGGAAAAGCTCCTCGGAGCCGGGGAGTTTCCCACTTGTTCGAATCTAGTAGTCGCAGGCTCTAGACTCACCAAGGTACTCATCGACGGTGGACGGTGGACTCAACATCCCGTTCACCAAGACCTTGAAGAAGATGAAGCTCGACATCACCGACATGCTCACCAAAAGCACATCACCCTTCTATAGCATCGTCCCGTGCAACGCGGCTATACCACTCGGCTCGGTGGTTCCGCCGGCTACCTTCGGTACAAGGGAGAATTACCGCATCGAGTACATCAAGTTTGAGGTTGCAGTAGTTCGAAACTTCCTACTACGCCATCCTCGGTAGACCAACTCTCACCTAGTTCATGGCGATTCCCCATTACACCTACTTGGTACTCAAAATGCCAAGTCCCGTCGTGGTACTCACACCGTAAGGGGACTTGAAGGGGACACCAAAGCCGTGGAGCTCACAAAGCAACTAATCAACTACTCAATGCAATGATGGAGATCTATGCTACATCTAAGAAGCTTGCGCCAACCAAACTCGAGACACCTAAGAAGATCAACATCTCAAGCAAGCCTCAACCGACAGGGGAAGTACAGGTGAAGGCCATCGACCTCGGGATCGGTGACAAGCAGCAAGACTACCATGATCGGCACAAGGCTCGACCCTAAATTGGAAGACATGATCATTAGCTTCCTCCGGGCTAGCCGAGACATCTTTGTGTGGAAGCCGGTGAACATGCCGAGTGTGTGCCCAGGAGGCCGATTGAGCATTCACTCAAGGTTGATCCTAAAGCTACCCCCAAGCAACAACATATTCGTCGTTTTGATGATGACCGACGGGATGCCATAAAGAAGGAACTCGTCAAACTCCTCGCGACCGACTTCATCCGAGAAGTCTTCCATACTAAGTGGCTCACCAACCCCGTCCTCATCCGCAAGAAGAACACAAACGAGTGGAGAATGTGTGTCAATTAAAGACCGATACGGCGAACCGAGAGGGGGGGGAGTCAATGGGAGCCGATAAAAATTCTTCTCGAAGGAGATGGAACCTCCAACAAGATGAACACGGCTTCCAACACACGTCTCCGACTCACTACCCAAATTGGCCAAGCCCACGTAGCCACCGGAGTGCCACCGGACCTAGGAACCAACACACAACCTTCCGACCCGAGAACACAAGCAGAACACCAAACCTCGAGTCCACCGACCAACACCGGTCGGACCGGTGAGCACCACCGGCCGGATCGGTCCCCGCCGGTGAGAGTTGGCAACTTCCACTAAGTGGCTTCACACCGGTCAGGGCGGTGCAACAAACCGGTCGACCGGTCTAAGCCTCGAAAGCCCCCAAATCACCAAACGGGCCAACCGACCTTGAAACCGACCCAAACACGAAACGGCCCCAACACGAGACTACAAAGAACTCACCCGGACGTTCACCCAAGCAAAAACCCACCAAGGATTGCATCGGTCGGACCGGTCACGAGCACCCGTCCGACCGGTGTAATCTGGGCGACTTCGGGATGAACAACACCTCGCGGGTCAACTCCCCCAAATCCAAACCTCGATCTCCCGAATCGCTCCACGGACTTGAACAAGACTTTGGGGTAATAGGACCACCTCATGAGGAATCCATAGCCAAGTTTAATCCCACCAAAACTTGTTCAAAAAGGAGGAATCGAAGAAATCCCGCCAAGAACACCTCTAACCCTAGAACTCGGAAAACCCCAAAATCGAGCCCCTTTACTCACGCATTTGGGAAGGGAATCACCGCCCAAAGAACCACGAAGGGTTCCCACAAATTTCCCCCATCAAATCCCCAAGAGAAAGGTCCCGAAAACAACCCAAGAAAAACACCAAGAAAGGGCTATGAAAATCACCACCAAGAACAACCGAGAACAACACAACAAGGCCTTGAGGAACCACACCATATCATCTATACATGCCACAAAGGTTCATACAAGGTCTAGCTTGCCGCCCGATCATCCAACCCTCTCACAAGATCTCACCATGAAGCTCTCAAGCTAGTCCTATGGAAATTCTAAGAAAAATAGGAAGGGAAAATAGGAAAGCAAATGAACTATGGTTCCAAGAGGTTGGCTGCCATCCTCTTACCTCATGGGTTATATGGAGGCAACCGAAAGTCTAAAATACCCTTTCCTAACAACTAGGGATACAAGCCCCTCAAGGGCGGTTTTGGAAGTCTTCAAGCTTTCTCCATCGAACGGATGCCCGCAACCGCAACCTCGCTTAGCCTCGACGCAAGCCTTGCGATCCCGACGCGTGTCCTCCGCCTCGAAGATTCCGGGACCGCGTCATCGCACACCGGTCCGACCGGTGAGGAGCACCGGTCGGACCCGGTACCCACCGGTCGACCGGTCCGGCGCCTTGGCAGCCTCCATCTTTGGTTCTTCGGTCTTGGATTTGTGGATCAACCAATTAACCCGGTGGTTTTACTCGGTGAACCACCGGAAACCCCGCGAACTCGGTGTAGCCTCCGCCAATCTCCACTCATGACTCGGCTCCCACGTAGTCCCGGCTCGACCTTGGTTTTGAGGCTCTACCAAGAAACCGTCCACGACTTCATCTTGTCGTTCATGCCACCATGCGGTCCGCACTTGACCCCCCGGCCACCGGTCCCTCGAACGAAGCCTACTTGTCTTCTCCACACCCGGAGGCCTCACCGAAAGGACCTTTCGCGCTTGTTCTTCACCTACACCAACACCGGTTAAGCCGCAACCCGCACCCGCAATACTTAGCCAAGAATCAGTTCACACAACGTTGTCAATCACTCGTCACACAAGGAAGCGACCATCCACCGGTCCTCGAACCACACATGGTCCTCAATCTCCCCCTTGATGAGTGCATTGACAACACCCACACTAAGTAACAAGAGAGAAAAGAAAAAGGAAAGAAATGAACAAAAAGAAACTTCAACAAGCGATTGAAAGCCAAAGAAAGGCAAAGAACAAGATCACTTGAAGAAGACAAGTCTCGGACCCCTTAGGCAAGGGCAACGGCTCGACACATCCGAGACAAAACAAAGCTCGGGGAAAGAGCGCAAACCACCGAAACAAAGCTCGAAAAACCACAAAGAGCTCCCTCCGCACACATGCAAGCTCCCTCGAACCAATGCACCTCCCGCTGGACGAATGTGTGCAAACCACTTGAAAACAAGGCAGCTGCAACAACTTCGGCCTCGGACCGGTCGGAGCGGTCACCACCACCGGTCGACCGGTGCCTAACATGTGCACGGGACCAGCACTCGACCGGTCGACCAGGTGCACAACAGAGCCCGTAAATGGCTCGAAACCACCTAAAAACCTTCTAAATGCATCCAAAGCAAGCCATTTCAAGCTCAAACTTCTCCCCCTTGTTGACAATACATGAATCAAGCCAAAAATGCAAAACTTTTAACCTAGAGCTTCTCAAATAGACAAAATTCAACAAAGGATGTTACACATGTCCAAATCAGCAAGTTAGATACTTTATAGCTTCGTATCAACATCAACTACATGATTATCAAGATTCACAACCATTGGACGAAGCTAAGATGGATTTAGGCAATTTTGCGAAAAGTTTGCCTCTCATGAGTAAAGTCCTAAACATGATCAAAACATATAAAAAATGGCAAAGCCACACAAACTTCATGCTAGGACAACCATTCTAATCATACGACCATCACAAACACCCACAAGCACCTCATGTCATGTCAAAGCCACCGAGCCATGTGCCTACTTCTATGTATGAGACTTCTCATTGGTAGGCATCATGCAACGGTTTAGCACCCAACGCAAATTAAATTCAGCACATATGACATGGGAGCACATTTCCAAGCATTTTACATTTCATTTTCAGATTCATAATTGGTAGATGAAATGTCTTTGCAACAAAAAGGAACTTATGCCCCTCCACAAGATAAAGCAAGAGGGCTAAATATTCATGATGGCAAATGAGCCTTTGGCCCCATATGATCAATAAACTAGCTATCCAACCACAAATTAAGCATAGCAAAGCCACTAAAACATGTCAAGATCATATAAAGGCATTTACACATGAGAGAGCATACATGTGACATTTTTCAAAAAAACATAGCCATCAACCATGGATTATTCATCACGATCATCAAGAGTTAAGCCAAACTAACCATAGCATACCAAACAACCTCACAAAGACATATATAGCATCCCATGGTGAACAACGTATATAGGCGAAGCTTTTCCTATCCAATGCATATGATACAAAATGCATGCAATCTAAGGTACAAGGATGCCTATACATCATGTTACATATGCCATGCCAAATGCAAGAAATGCACAAAGGAAACTATACATATGCTACAAAGGAGCTCCCACACACCCAACTCAAGAGAACACACACCAAGTTTCCCCCGCCAACGAGTGAAAGTTGCTTGATTTAGGGGTTTGGTGAAAATATTGGCTAGTTGGACATGTGTGAGTACATGGATCAAAGCTATCTTTCCTTTCTCTACGTTGTCTCTCGTAAAATGATACCTCACTTCTATGTGCTTGGTTTTTGAATGGAGCACCGGATTCTTTGCGACGCTTATGGCACCGGTGCTATCACATTGAAGTGGGACATGGTTATACTCCTCACCAAAGTCACTCATGGTGCATGAAATCCAAAGGAGCTGAGAGAACAACTAGCGGCGGCAACATACTCGGCATCGGTAGTGGATTGAGCAACACTCGACCGTTTGCGAGAAGACCAAGACACCAAAGAAGAACCCAAAAAGCGGCAAGTCCCGGAAGTAGACTTCCTATCCAACCGACAACCGGCAAAATCCGCGTCCGAAAAACCATGAAGCGCCAAAGAAGAGGACCCGAGAACCAAAGGCCGAAGTCGGGAGTGTGACGCAAGTACACGAAAATTCGCTTCACCGCTTGCCGATGCGAAGTCCTCGAGACGCTTGAAAACGAGCGCATAGACATACCGAGAACCGGATGTCCGGCCTCGTCACCGTCAAGTAAAGGAGTGACCCGATCATGCTCCGTACTCCTTTCCGGTCCACGTGTTCGCCTTCCTCGTCCGCATCAAGATCCGTAGTCGTACTCATCGGCGTCGTCATAGCCTTGGAATCCTCCATCTTGAACTTCCGCACAATGTCCTTGGTGTACTTAGCTTGGTGCACAAATGTTCCTTCCTTTGATTGCTTGATTTGTAGCCCGAGGAAGAACCGCAACTCGCCCATCGTGCTCATCTCAAATTCCCCGCTCATATCCTCGCAAACCTTGCAACAAGAGAGTTAGATGAGCCACCAAAGACAATATCATCCACGTACACTTGCACAATCGGGATATCTCCGCATCGCCTCGGTAGAAACAAGGTCCGATCGACCTTCCCCATCCCAAAACCTCTCTCAAACAAGAACCCCCTCAACCTGCCATACCAAGCTCTATGCACCCCGCTTCAACCCATACAACGCCTTCCTCAACTTATACACCCGGTGGGGGTACTTCTCACACTCAAACCCCGGAGGTTGCCTCACATACACTTCTTCCTCCAACACACCATTCAGAAAAGCACTCTTCACATCCATTTGGTGCAATTTGAACCCTTTAGCCACGGAAAAGGCTAGAAGGATCCTTATAGCCTCCAAACGGGCTACGGGAGCAAAAGTCTCCTCGTAGTCGATCCCGTCCATCCGATCGAACCCTTGAGCAACAAGTCTCGACTTGTTTCTCACAATTTCACCTTTCTATCCCTCTTTGTTCTTCCACACCCACTTTGTACCAATCGGCTTACACCCACGGGGGAGGGTCAACCAACTCCCAAACCTGATTCCTCTCAAAGTTCTCCAACTCCTCATGCATCGAATTAACCCAATTGTGATCAGATAGTGCGTGTCCAATGTCTTTGGGCTCAAAAGTAGCAACAAATGCAGCATGAGCGAAATGAGAGTTGTTCCGAACCCTCTACCGTGTAGTGCGTTCATTCATGTCGCCGATGATCCTCGAAGCTGGGTGATCCACTTGTACTCGCCGGGGAGGTTCTCGCCTCGATTCTACCTCCCCCGTCAACAACGGCTTCTCCTCGTTCTTGATTTGTCGTCGTAGGTGTGGGAGAGGGTCCGTCCACCACCTTAGTCGAAGTAGTAGGTACATGTTCAGCCGGGGGCACCATACCGCCATCTTCATCGTCTCCATGTTCATGCTCCTCTTGAAAGATCTCCTCGCCAAGCTCATCATCACCTGCACACTCAAAGACAAGCTGACTATGTGGCTGTGTCTCGTCGAAGGTCACCTCGCAAGTCTCCACGATTTGGTTAGTTTCAAGATTGAGCGCATGATATGCTCTAGAATGTGATGCATAACCAAAGAAAATATCATCGACAGACCTAGCCTCAAACTTATCCAACTTCTTCCCTTTCTTCAAAATAAAGCATTTGCAACCAAAGACATGGAAGTGACTCACCTTGGGTGTGCAACCATGCATCAGCTCATAGCATGTTTTCTTCTTGTGCACTCTGAGGTAGATCCTGTTTGACACATAGCACGCGGTATTCACCGCCTCAGCCCAATACCTACTCGGAGTCCTATGCTCATCAAGCATCATCCGAGCCATCTCGCACAAGGTCCTGTTCTTCCTTTCCACAACACCATTCTCGGGGAGGCATATATGGACTCGAAAACTCGGTGCGTAAGACCCAAGTCATGGAAAAAAGTTTCAAAACGAGAGTTTACGAATTCCGAGCCATTGTCACCGTGGATTGCTCGTATGGCATCTCCATGCCTCTCGTTCCTTAACCTCAATACCGGATCTCAAACAAAACAAATGTATCCCCCTTATCCTCGATAAAGAACACCCACGCATACCGAGAGTAGTCGTCCACCACAACGACATACCACTTCCCACCCGCGAGATCGCACACGAGCCGGGCCAATCGAGTCCATATGGAGCAGCTCGCATGGACGCTCGGTCATCACATTGGTGAGAGGCGGGTGAGAAGAGGCTACCATCTTGGCATGCCTACACGACGCACAAACCAACTCTTTCTCAAGCCTCAACCGTGACAGTCCTCGGAAAAAATTGAGTTTACTCAAGTGAGACAAAAGGTCCAAGCTCAAGTGACCAAACTTCCTATGCCACTTCCACAACTCACTCGAAGAACCAGCCAAGAAACAACGCTCCACACCCGAAGACCGAGAAAAATTAGCACAAAACACCCGACCCTCGAGAACGACCATACGTAAAAGGTCCCCTCGTGAGTCCAAAATTCGAGAACCACCGAGGCCGAAACAACACCTCAAAACCCTCATCCAACGGTACGGGACACAAAAAGCAGATTGTACCCCAGCGATTGAACAAGAGCAACACGCCTGAGAGTGATCTTGTCACTCACCTTAATCTCACCTTCTGAAAGCACACGCCCACGCCCATTGTCCCCAAAAGTGATGTACCTCCTTGTCACCACCGGGACGAGACTTGAGAACCACCCCTGTCTCCGGTCATATGCCTCGAGCAACCGGAGTCAATCAACCAAATGTTCTTCAAGTCTCCCACCTGAAATTCAAAAATGAGCACGTGAGCGAACAAACGACTCAGCACTGAGGTTAGTACCAAAAGAGTAAAACGAGTTGCGGAGCCATTTGCTCGAAAGTGGGGTTAGCACCAACCAAACCATCTATCCTACCAAAGCTACCTCCACGAACACCACCATGGTAACCACCCCAAGGGAACCACTCATCTCCGCCTGGAGGAGGACAAAAACCACGAAAGAAAGCCCGTGGACCGTCCCTCCTCTCCTTCCCGGAGCTACGACTCCTCCCATCCCCGTAATGAACTCAAGGGGGAGAATGCCTAGCAACATGACCACCGCAAACTCTCCGGCCCAACCACCGAACCACGACCTCCCGAAACAACCCTCGCACCCGTACTAGCACGAAACCCAACCCGCCGCCCGTCCAGCCCGCACCGGGTCTGACCGGTGCCCCACACCGGTCTGACCGGTGTAGCCTGGGCAGCAGCACCTCCAACAGCCTTCCGCTCTCCCCAAGCCCGAACTGTCCTCACACTCGCCTTGGCCCTGGGCATCTGCACACGAGGCTCAAGTACACCATCGAAAGGGTGGTACTTGTCCTTGTTAGCCCACTCCTTTGCCATTCTCTCCTCTCGCTTCCTCTTGAAGCAAAACTCATCCTTATGGCCATCTCTCCCACAATAGCCACAATGGAACCTCACAAGCTTAGGCTTAGGCTTGGGTTGTGGTCGCTCACTTGGTTTCTCTCCACTCAACTTCTCCACCGGTTTCTCCTCACTAGCCTTCTCACTCTCTTTCCCAAATAACACTTTCCCCGAAGTGCTCACAAACTTGATAGGCTTTTGGAGATCATTCGTAGGTATAGGAAACACGGGTGGAGTCGGGGTTGTGTCTAGTCGGTTCCTTAGATGGTTAGGTTTTGGAGGGAAATCATTTTTGTGGTGGGTTTTTGGTGGCTACGGGATATTCTCTCCACTTCCCCCACCAACCTTGTTTGCTCCAAGTCCCTCACCATCCCTGCCTCTTAAATGCCTCGATCATCATCCTCAACCGAGGCTCATGACCGACAACCAACCCATCAACTTTCTCGGCTCATCATTCTCATCCCGCAAACGATCAACATAATGTGCAAGTTCCAAATTTTTCAAAGCATGCATTTCACGGGTAGAGCATGATGTAGGAATGGGTTCTTTCAGCTTGGCCTCAAGAGAACTAGTGTAAGGATGCATCTCAACAATTTTAGCATGTAAAACGAGGCAAGAAGTGCAAGCACCTAGCAAAGCAGATCTAGATTTAAGCTCGGCCACTTCAACCCTAAGCACATCTAGTTCCTCACACTTGGAGGCATGCTTTTCCTTGAACAAAGCAAGATCGGCAAGGAAAATGGAGCAATCAAGACAATCAACCTCATCCGAAACAACGGGGCTAGCCTTAAGAGAACCAATCTCAAGCTTGCTATCAAGAACCTGTGTTTCTAGCTCAGCCACTCTAGTCCTAGCATCCTCGAGTGAAGCCCTAAGCTCTTTTCTCATTTTCTTGGCCTCTCTAAGCATGTCATCACGGTTATCAAGCAAAGAGCCAAGCCTCTCATTCTCCTGGCGCAAGAAGGGAAGTTCATCACGCACCTTGTCGTCGGAATCGGAGTCCGAGTCGCTTCTCGTGTGCTCTTCTTGCCGCCGGAGCTCGGTGCCATGGTGCGAAGCCGTCTCTCACGAAGCGGCTCGGCCGCTCGGGTTCTTGGACGACTTCCTCGCTCTTGCGACGATCACCTTCATCTTCACCGTTGCTCGAGCTCGAGGTGGAGTACGCGGAGCCCGGAGTCAACATCGCTCGCTCCAACCATCGCTCGGGCCTTGCCTCGGCTCTCCTTCCTCCTCGATCGTCGCTCGTCCTTGTACTTGTTCTTGTGCTTGCTCTTGTGGTCTCGCCTCGACCGGTACTTGCCATCCATCCTCGACTTGTGCTTGTAGCCATCCTTGTTCTCGACCTTCTCGGGCGGTCGGCGACGAAGTGTCCCGACTGCTGTCGCACCGGAAGCATGTCCTCATGTTCCTCCTCACGTTCACCCGGTTCTCGTGCGGCCTCTCGAACCTCCTCGTCAACGGCGCCGGCTCGTCCTCTCCAAGCACATTGAACTCCTTATCCGACATAGACATCGAGAGGACAAAGAGAACATCCCGGTGGATGGGTTAGTGTTAGCCTTTCCTTTCGAACCACCAACAAGGGCAAGACTATGGGAATCGGTCGGACCCTCGAGCTTGGAAGTCATGCCCCTATCCACCTCGGCCCGACTTGAGCTTCGAGAACAACTCGTTCACCATCGCAGTGTCATACTTCTCGACTCCACAATGGCCTCGAACTTTCCGCCCCATATTGTATGATCCAAAGAGTGTAAGAGCTTGACGGCTCTATCATGATCATCGTACGGGAGCACGTCCACATTGCCCCTCATGTTGTTCACAACCACCGTGAACCTCTAAAACAAGGCATCAATGGGCTCACCGGGGAGATGAGTGACGTTCTCGTACTCTCTCCGTAGGTCGCATACATCCGTGCCCGAACCCGGGCATTCCCAACATGAGCCTCCTTCAACATCGAAGTGTGGAGGACCCGAACCCCGTTCTTGGTATGCCATCCTTGGATCTTAGACTGGTTAGAGTCAATAAAGACCCGAACCGGCTCTGATACCACTTGAAGGACCGATACGGCGAACCAGAGAGGGGGGAGTGAATGGGAGCCGATAAAAAAATCTTCTCGAAGGAGATGGAAACTCCAACAAGATGAACACGGCTTCCAACACACGTCTCCAACTCACTACCCAAATTGGCCAAGCCCACGTAGCCACTAGAGTGCCACTAGACCTAGGAACCAACACACAACCTTCCGACCCGAGAACGCAGCGGAACACCAAACCTCGAGTCCATCGACCAACACCGGTCGACCGGTAAGCACCACCGGTCGAGCCGACCGGTCCCCGCTCGGTGAGAGTTGGCAACTTCCACTAAGTGGCTTCACACCGGTCAGGCCGGTGCAACACACCGGTCAGACCGGTCTAAGCCCGAAAGCCCCCAAATCACCAAACGAGCCAACCGACCTTCAAACAGACTCAAATACTAAACAACCCCAACACAAGACTACAACAAACTCACCCGGACGTTCACCCAAGCAAAAACCCACCTAGGGTTGCATCGTCGACCGGTCACGAGCACCGGTCGGACCGGTGTAGCTCCTGGGCGACTCGGGATGAACAAAGCACCCGTCGGTCAACTCCCCCAAATCCAAACCTCGATCTCCGGAATCGCTCCACGGACTTGATTAAGACTTTGGGGGTAATAGGAACACCTCACGAGGAGTCCATAGACAAGTTTAATCCCACCAAAACTTGTCCAAAAACGAGGAATCGAAGAAATCTCGCCAAGAACACCTCTAACCCTAGAACTCGGAAAACCCCAAAATCGAGCCCCTTTACTCACGGATTTGGGAGGGGAATCACGGCCCAAAGAACCACGAAGGGTTCCCACAAATTTCCCCCATCAAATCCCCAAGAGAAAGGTCCCAAAAACAACTAGGGCCTCCCTAGCCGACGTGGGAACCTTGCATGGAAGACCACGTTGGAGCTCCGGAGCGAGGATCTAGATCGAGGTAGGGCCCCGGTGGTGATCTTGTTCATGTAATCATTCATGGTGAAGTCTTTAAGTGAATCCGATTCTAGCGATCAAGTGCCTTCTCGATGATTTTGTTTTCGTCTTGGTTTTGCTTCTTCTACGATATATACTTAAGATAGATTACATAGGGTGCTCTTGTAGCCGCGGTGGCTAGAGGTGCACCGGACCGGCCAAGTGATTTCAACTTGTTCTTATCAAACTCGCCCTAGACTACCCGCATGAGTAGGGATACGTTGTGACAGAACGGGGGGTTCCGAAAGGCGGGCGTTTTCGGAGTCGGATGCAAGGCCATGATTTAAAGATGCTTTTAATGAGATTCGCTTTTCTATCTTCATCTATCTTGTTTGGAGCTACAACATAAGCTTGATCTAGACTCTCTAGATCGGTTATCTTTGCTTTCTCTTGCTACCTCTTTAGTAGATTAGATTAGATTAGTTTTCTTTATGAGTTAGTAGAATAGATGCAACTTGTCTTCATAAGATAGCTTGCCTTGCTTTACTAGATTGAATCCTTGCGTTGCACATTGTTCCATGAATTCTATACCTTGGGTTCGTCGTATGGACCTCCCCGGGCCCGCAACCTCGGTGGGTAACGGGACCGACTACTCGGTGGGTCCCACGGGACTACCCGACTTGCGCCGCACGGTACCCGATGGCGTGAAGCACAAGGACTACGGAGGAGAAGTACTCGGTTAGGAAGCCGTACATGTCCCGCACCGTATGGAGGACTCCTAGACGTACTCGACTAGTACTTTCTCCCTAAACCGACTTGTAACCCCGCCTCTCGGACTATATAAGGCGGCGCGAGGACCCCTCTCTCGATCATCTCATCTCACGGCGTACAATTGCACCATCTTGTAATCGTACCCAATCAATCCCGAGCTACAGGCAAAGAAGACGTAGGGTATTACGCATTTCGCGGCCCGAACCTATCCGAATTGTGTGCCACGTGTCTCTTCCTTCGAGTTACCGATCTCGGCGAGGCCACATTCATCTAGTTCGGGTACTCCCCTTAGTAGGTTGCCGGTCTAAAACACCGACAAACGGGTGTGCCGGGGTAGGGGCTCTCGCCGGAGATCACATGGCGAACTCGACGGCTCTCCCGTCTACTTCAAGCCAACCGTCGCCTTCAACCGCGGTGACACCTTCGTTTTCGGCGCTTGCCGCGCACCGCCGACGGCGCGGGATCCTTCCGGGCGCCGCCTCACCATGCCGCCCAACCCCGGAGACCGGCTTCGTGACGCTTCCTGAAGTTGTCACAGGCGAACTCGCCGGCAAGTTCGGCGAAATTTCGCTCTTCGACCATCACGCTGACTTCGAGCTCGAGTCCCCTTCCAACTCGAACTCGACGTCTCCGTGGGCTATCGCATGCGAGCCGGCTACTCAGCCATTGCATGTGGTCTCACCACCCCATGAGCGCTCCATGCGTGCCCCCCACATCGTCAGCAGGGCCCGCATGGAGGCTCCCTCTTCGCGCCGGGCCGGCAAGGAGCTCGTACCCGAGTACAACTCGGACTACGACACCGCCCCCGGCCACGCTTCAGACTCCAACCCCCTCTCCGAGTTCTACTCGGACTCCGCATACGAGTTCGACTTCAGGTCGGACCCGGAGGGATCCCGAGTCCGAGGACGACACTACGAGCACCCCTTATCAGGGCCGGCCTCTGGGCTGGTCATAACGTCCACACCTGCCGGGAGATTCGTCTACTGGCCAGATCGCAAGCCCGCGGACCTGATAAGTGGAGACTCACGCTACGTCGCCTACCTCGACTCGCTCCCGTTCCAGGAGGGAACACCACTTGCCCGAGCTGACTCGTACACCCCAACCGAGGTGGCGAGTTCTGAATCCGGTCTTGGCAACCCCGATCGCCAAGTCCTCTTGGCTGCCGGCGACACACCGGGACCCTCGGGGACGGCTCGGAGACAAGTACCTCGAAGTCATCTCCACAAACGAGTTGTCCGTCGACGCACACCGCGGACGAGACCGTCGCCAACACGGACGCTCGACGTGAGCGTAACGAGAAGGGCAACGAACGGCACCGGTATCTCGGAGACAACCTCCCCATCCTCAACCTTGCGGAAGCTCTCGAAGCGGTCGAGAGCAGAGTACACATACCCCCGAGCAATGACTCATGTCGATCACGCCGATCGCACGCCGGGCTCGGGGAATACGCGGCCGGAGAAGTCATCACCAAGCTCGGCCGAAGACGCTTACTTCATGCGGGTCGACAACGGGGTCAACCGGCCTCCCCCCCCCCCGCCGGGGAACCGCGACAACGAAGCTACAAGTCGCGGCGCCGACCTTGGCCGCAACCGTACTCGTGCAAACACCGGAGGACCCTCACGGGGGTGGCAACAAGAACCGTGAGGTCGTCCCTCACGCGCGCCCCCGGCGGCGGCCGTGACCCGGCGGCGGCGGCGCCGACGACAAGCTCCAACCACGGAGCCGTTGACGGATAAAAGATGTATCCCTCTATGATCCGCAAGCGTACGGACCCCACACCTTTTTCACCACGGGATTCCCAAGGTTCTTGTCAATCGCGGAGCAAGGGGATTACAAGCGTTCGATCAACAACGACACACTAGCTACTAAAACCCTAACTACTATTATACTAGAAAACACTAAACTACACTAGAGAGAATGATAAACGATCAAGGTAGAAGACACTCGCCCACGGGTCTACGATACTAGAGCATGCAATCGCTTAAAGACATGAAAACCAATCTAATCTACCGGGGGTTGTGACCACGGTTTCGCCCTTCCCTCCTCTCGTACTCGTCACTACGCGAAGGTATTCATGACTAGACCTTTGATGGACACGGTGTATTGAATGGATCCGAGGAAGCATTGGAGCTCGTACTCCCTCTACGGCACGGTTGCAAGCCTTAAGCAGTAAAGTATATTCAACACAAGATGATAGATAGATAATCCGACAAAGTGCGATTACATCTCAAGATCGATTACAACCCATGGACGAATGAGAAGATTACCCCATCAAGGTGCTGATCATGGCACCGTTGATCATGGTTTCCCTTCCGCCGGTGTCTTCCTCCTTCTCCACGAGAGGGTGCTTCCTTCGAGGTGGTTGATCTCCCACGGAGATCCTCCTCCTCTTTCTCTAGCTTATGGATGGCCTTCGGGTGCGAATAACTCCTCCCTTCGTGTTGGCGGCGCGTCGGGGGTTTTAGGGTCGAAGATCCTTCGAGGGCAAGGAAGACGGGACCGAACCGGTGCCCGAAGTGGGCCGGGCCGGCCCGCTTGGGCCGGTCGGCCCGGTGCCCGTTTCGGCCCGGTTCGGTCGCCCTTTTTGCTCCGTGGGTCCTCGTGCACTTATCTACTTTGCCCCCTCCACTTGGATGATTTTGACGCCGTTATCCTCACGATCAAGATGGAGGCTCTCTTTGCATGAAGTTTGATCTTTTACGCTTCAATCCCCGGGGGTGTTCCTCATAGCACTTCGGTCCTCACCACCATTGGAAGTAATTTCAGCTAGCTCATGAACACGAACAAGACTCCATGAATGCTCCTTTGAACTTATTGCGAATCTGTCCTTTATGTCCATGTTTTCCTACATAAACATAACACTTCCAAATGCATGCACAGAGATGAACTTGTTATATGATTAGTGTGCCTAGTGGCGGGTTAGTTCCATAATCAAATCCAAACCAAAGTGTAATGAACATGCTAGGTGCACCAAAATACACCGTCAACATCTCCCCCACACTTAGCTCTTGCTCGTCCTCGAGCAAGTACTCGTAAAAGAACTTCGTCCAAGGAGTGTAATCGTGTACCACTTATCCTTCTTCACAAGTTAGTCAATCCCTTCATCTTTAATACATAAACACAAAGTAATGATAATCAAACATAAACATGGGCGTTTAGAATTTTTACCACGTCAAGATTTACCCCACAACTCAAACCTTTCACTTGAAGTCTTCAATTTCAGCCATGCTTACTCCTTTGCTTCCATCGGAGGGTTTTTATGGTTTTCAAAACAAAAATTCTTGCAACAAGTATTAGACAAAAACCTTTCTCCAAGCTCTCTCAAGTCACTCATATGAAGTGTCTATCCTAACCAAATTTTATAAAACTCTCACCTCCCATTAATCTCTCATATATCATGTAAAAGTGGAGCTATAGGTAGGGCTAGCGCAATCAACACAAGTATTGTCAAACTAAGAACTTCCTCTAATGGTTGTCTACCTTTCAAAGCCAATGATCATGAGAATTAACCATATGTAGGGATATCAAGGATGAGAAGATTTAGAATGGTGGACATGTGCAAGGGCAAAAGAAAATTGTGACTTCAAGGCACCAATGATGTCCTCGTTGTCGGATTTCACATGGTTGGAAATAGAGTAAAAGTTTTGTCTCACAATCAACGTGACATCCTTCCTTACACTTTATTTTTTTTCTTTTCTTTCACTTGATCCATCCCTCTCATATCTTCATTGCTAACTCATCTTTCTCTCTTTTTCTTTTCTTCTTTCATTCACATATGATTTTTCTTTCTTTCTTTCTTTCTTTTCCATACACAGACTTTTTCTCTTTATTTTTCTCTCTCTTGACAACTTTTCAAAGCCTTCAATTCTCCCTTTTCTCGCATGCATACAATCTGAATTTTTTAAATAAAACATGCTAGAGACGAGACGAAACTTTGAAAATAGGTTGTGTTCAAGGAATACGATGTACAAAAGAGATGTATAGGGTTGGGTATGGAATCCAGCGGTATTCATGACTTTCGTTATGAAAGTCATGTACTGAATATATGACGAGGCTAGCAACAAAAGATAAGCACAAGGACATGATCATTGCTCGAAATTAAAACTCACCAAGAGAGAAGGGTCCTAGCCTAACTCATCGTGCTAATCACACTTATGGTGGAGCGAAAAAAATAAACTTGGCTTTGGAAAGGAATTTTTTTCTTACTCTCATCTTGGAAAAAGAGGTTTTGCTAACCTTTATTACAAGGGTTTTAAAATAATTTTCAGAACTGAAATCCTCCAATTTTTAGCATCGAAAATAGCACAACTAGCATATGAAGCTCAAGATCGAAGTGCGGTATGGGTACTTTAAGTAGTAGCGATTCCACTAAGCACCACGGTAAACGTCTTTCAAACCACATACTTGTGCTCATATATCAAGAATCGAAGATTAAACAAACAAGTAAATAGGGATAAACAATACATAAAACACAAAGATATATATAAAGACTCTTTTTATTTGGTTTTCTTGACTCAACACTAATTTAGGACACTTGCAAAAATTTAAAAACAGACTCAAAAACTAAAGACTCATTAAAACACTAAGACTCTCACACGAAGATTAAACCGAGCCTAAACTTGAAGTTCAAAAGCTAAGGCTAGCGAGCTAGCTCTCCCCCACACTTAAAACATACGACGTCCTCGTCGTATCTTACAAAAACCAAAGGGGAAAACTAGATCTAGTGGTACTTCGAGCAAGCTTTGCACCACTTGCCTCTCATGTTTCCAACCATGCCGAAAAGTTTGCGCACGTTACGGTTAAGGAACTTGTAGTCATCTTCAACTACGCGCTCCAAGTCCTCCATACGCTGCTTCATTGCTTCCATGGCTTGGAGACATTCGTCGGCCGACGTGTAGAGATCCGCGATGGATTGACGGCAAACTCGACAACACACTGGATGCAATCCGAAGGGGTCGTCGTCGCCATAATCTCCACCGTTGTCACCACCGTCGTCGCCACCTCCATTGTTGTCGCCTTCGCCACCGTCGTTGCCGTCGCCGTTGGGGCCTTCGGGAGTCCTTTCATAGGGCTGCTCGCCCCAATCGTCATCCTCTCTACCGGCGGCCGCCCACGAGCTCGGGCTACGATCGTCGGAGTAGTCGCTATCCCCATAATCCTTAGGCTCCGGCGACACCTCCTTGTAATCTTTGCGCTTGATGCCTTGGAGGCGTGCCGACCTTCGAACGGGTGTAGGGACCTTCTCTCCTTTGACGGGGTTGCGAGATGCAAGAGCTCCGGTCGGGACACGTCCTCCGCAACGGATACGTGCGGTCCTCTTGACGGGTAGCTTGACCTCGCATCGCATCGCCTCCTCCATCGATGGCTTCTTGGCTTCTACCTTCAACTCTAAGCTTTTTGGAGGCTCAATGGCTGCTACAAGGGTGCAACACATTGCTTGAAAGGTTTGATTCTCGAGCTCCCAATTCGGCCAAATATATAGTCCCGAGAGAAAAGCCCCGGGAACCTTATTTTCCTTTTTTACACTTCCCTTAAAATTTTCCGACCAAACAAGGAAGTCAAAAAGGAGCAATTCGGGCGAAATTCGGGGACATCGGGCGTCGGGCCACCCCCGGGCCGATCCGACCGGGCCGGCCGGCCCACCCCCGCCTCGAGGGCCGGGCCGGTCCGGTTTTTTTTTTGCACACCGCCCTATTTTTTCTTCCTCGGCCCACGAGAAAAAGTTGGCCCGAGTTAATCTTCGCGAAAAACTCCGAGAAAGCTAAAAGAAAAATTATTTACGGAGGTTGGTGCCTTGTTTTTCGTCCTAGGCGGGACGTTCGGGCTCTTCCTCCATGGTGAAGACGTCAACATGATGAATGGGCACGACGTCGGGTTCGTAGTAAACCTTAAGCCGCTGTCCATTCACCACAAATTGATCGCCATTTATATCCATAATGGTTACCGCTCCGTTGGAGAACACCGAATGCACAACATAAGGTCCGTCCCACTTGCTTTGCAATTTCCCCTTTCCGAAGGTTTTAAACCTCGAATTGTAGAGGAGGACCTTATCTCCTTCTTTAAATTCTTTTTTCTTCAATCTTTTATCATACCACCTTTTGATTCTCTCCTTGTATATGCTTGCGTTTTCATAAGCTTTCAACCTCAACTCCTCTAGCTCGCTTATTTGAATTCTCCGTTTCACCACCGCGGCATCGAGATCAAGGTTCATCTCTTTAATCGCCCAATAGGCTTTATGTTCTAACTCAACCGGAAGGTGGCAAGCTTTTTCATAGACGAATTGATAAGGGGTCATACCTATCGGTGTTTTGAACGCCGTTCGATAAGCCCATAAAGCTCCGTCTAATTTCTTTGACCAATCCTTGCCTCCCTTCTCTATGGTTTTGTTAAGTATGCTTTTTAATTGCCTATTTGACGTCTCCGCTTGTCCGTTGGTTTGTGGGTGATAGGCCGTGGAGACCCTATGCTCAATTCCCAACTTGGACAAGCACTTTTTGAAGTTCTTCCGGTGAAATGAGTTCCTCCATCACTTATCAAGATTCTCGGTGTACCGAAACGGGGAAAAATCACGTTCTTGATCATAGTGATGGACTCCTCCGTGGAAGCTTTACGACATGGTATAGCCTCTACCCACTTGGATACATAATCAACCATAACAAGTATATACTCGAATCCAAATGAGTTTTTAAAAGGCCCCATGAAGTCTATGCCCCATACATCGAATATGTCGATTTGCAAGTTGTATTTCAAAGGCATAGAATTTCTTTGAGAGATGTTTCCGGTTCTTTGGCATTCGGGGCATGACGCAACATATCTTTTAGTATCTTCATGCATCTCCGGCCAATAGAATCCGCTCGACCATACTTTGGCTTCGGTTCGAAAATGGCTATAATGCCCACCGTACTCCGCCGAGTGGCACTTCCTTAGAATCTCGAGCCTCTCTTCTCTTGGCACACATCTTCTCATCACTCCATCATTGCCAAGCTTGAAGAGGTATGGTGCATCCCAAAAATATTTCTTACTTTTAGAAATTATCTTCCTTTGAGTGTTTTTGTCTAGATGATCGAGGGGCATCTTTCGAATTGCTCGAATGATGTCGATCATCCAAGTATCTTTATCAAGCACTCTATAGAGGTGGTCGTCTCTCATCTTATCTTCTATGGGCTCTTTATCATCTTGCCCACGATTCATCCTAGACAAATGATCGGCCACAACATTTTCCACCCCCTTTTTATCACGAATTTCAACATCGAACTCTTGGAGAAGAAGGATCCAACGAATCAAACGTGGTTTAGCTTCCTTCTTAGCCAAGAGATACTTTATGGCTGCGTGATCGGTGTAAACAATGACTTTTGAGTTCACGATGTAAGATCTGAATTTTTCGAAAGCGAATACCACCGCTAGCAATTCTTTTTCCGTAGTAGCGTAATTTAATTGTGCCCCACTAAGAGTTTTGCTAGCGTAGTAAACGGCGTGAACTCGGCCTTCCTTTCTTTGTCCCAAGACCGCGCCTACGGCGTAGTCACTTGCGTCACACATGATCTCGAAAGGTTGGCTCCAATCCGGAGGTTGGATGATGGGAGCACTCACCAACGCATTTTTCAAGGTCCGGAATGCCGCTAGACACTTCTCATCAAAGTCGAAAGCCACATCCTTTTGAAGAAGGTGTGTTAAAGGCTTAGTGATCTTCGAGAAGTCCTTTATAAATCTTCTATAGAATCCGGCATGGCCTAGAAAGCTCCTTAAGGACTTAACATCCGTAGGAGGTGGGAGTTGCTCAACCGTCTCTACCTTAGCCTTGTCCACTTCAATTCCTCTCTCGGATATAACATGTCCGAGCACTATGCCTTGCTTAACCATGAAGTGGCACTTTTCCCAATTTAAAACCAAATCTACCTCCGCACACCTTGTAAGGACCTTTTCTAAGTTTGCTAAGCAATCCATGAACGTCTTCCCGTAAACGGAAAAATCATCCATAAACACTTCAACAATTTCTTCGATGAATTCCGAGAACACGGCCATCATGCAACGTTGAAAAGAGGCCGGAGCGTTGCATAGGCCGAAGGGCATCCTCCTATATGCAAACGTTCCGTAAGGACACGTAAACGTTGTCTTATGTTGATCTTCGGGTGAATGGGAATTTGCATGAACCCCGAGTATCCATCGAGAAAGCAAAAATAAGCGTGGTTTGCTAACCTCTCGAGCATCTCGTCTATGAACGGTAGGGGGAAGTGATCTTTCTTCGTCGCTTTGTTAAGCTTACGGTAATCGATACACATCCGCCACCCGGTCACGGTTCTTTGCGGTATCAACTCGTTCTTCTCATTCTTCACCACGGTCAAACCTCCTTTCTTCGGTACACAATGTCGGGGCTCACCCATTCGCTATGCGGAACCGGGTAGATGATTCCGGCATCAAGTAACTTGATAACCTCTTTCTTTACTACCTCTCGCATGGCATGGGTTAGCCTCCTTTGATGGTCCACTACGGGCTTACATTGGTCTTCCATTGGTATACGATGAGTGCAAAAGGCTGGGCTAATACCTTTGAGATCATTAATTGAATATCCAATCACCTTCCTATGTTTTTTTAATAAAATCAGCAACGCTTCATTTTCTTCGGGGCTCAACTCGTCGCTCACAATGACTGGATAAGTTTTGTCTGGGCCCAAAAATTCATATTTTAATCCCTTGGGCAAAGGTTTAAGGTCTACTTCGGGCACTTGCGGCTCCTCGGGTTTGATTTCTCCTATGTCTTCGAACTTCTCTTCCTCCACGCTACCGTCATGCGGCTCTAAGCCTTTTGTCGCTTCCTCTAGTTCTTCATCTTGTTGATTACTAATTTGATTTTCCATCGCTCTTTGCAGCGGGTCTCTAAAGGTTTCAACAAAACAAAGACTATCTATCTCATCTATTTCTTCATCTTCGGGAGGAAAGGGTGTAAGGTGTTTAGAAGCACGAAGAAAGTTATATGTGTACTTTGTTCCATTAAGGTTCATCGTTACTTTGCCTTCTCCGGCATCTAACACGGCATCAACCAACTTAAGAAAAGGCCTACCTAAGATTATATGATCAGAATTACTATGGTAAGCATCAATAACAATGAAATCGGTTGGTATATAGTTTCTAGAGATTTTTACTTTCATGTTGCAAGCAATACCTAGAGGTTTGATAGTTCTACCATCTCCCATAATTAATTTCGTTGATGTTGGAGCTAAGTCTAGGTTGTGGTATTGAACTTTATCGTAAATTTTAGAAGATAGAACACTTACTTGGGCTCGATGTCGCATAAAGCTTTGCATTGAACTCCGTTGATCTCACAACTCAAGTGCGGCGTCATCTTCTCTTCTTCTTCGGATCCGATCGAATAAATTTCAGCAAGGCGAGCGTATGGTGATGCATCGGGCTTGATCCCCATGATCCTCTTCACCTCGGCAATATGTTCGGATCCACCACGTCATCTCCAAAGAGCTTTTCAAAAATCTCACCGGTGGTTTCGAGGTCGTATGAATTTTCAGCTTTCTTCTCCGGTGGGAAATCGACTTCCAATGCTCTTTCCATTCCCTTTTGATTAGGGAACGGTCTTCTCTTGTCGAATACTTCTCCGTAATCAATAGGAACCCAATCCATTGGCTCGAACTCCCTTAGTGGCTTCGCGCTTGACATGCTTCTCTTGTTCGTCTCATTTGGTGCGGCGAAGTCGACGCTTGGTGTAGTTCTTGACTTAACGTGTTCTTGTTCAAGCTTTTCCATGATTGGCTCCTCTTTTGTGACTTCCGGGGTCGCCTCTTTAGAAAAATCAGCAAGCTTTTTCTTCCTTGAATTGAATTCCGGCTCTTCCGCAAGTCTTGTTTCCCAATCTCTTCGCATGGCAGCCGCTTTACTAACTTTTTGTAGAAGTTGGGCGGCTTCCGTGAGTGTTTTCTCCATGAGATCCCCACCGCACACATTTCGACGTGTCGCATGCAACTAGGGGTTAGGGAAAAGAAAAATGTATGCAAGAGTACGTCACCGGTGAAGCCGAGTTTTGGTCCTTGTTCGATTAATTCATTAAACCTTTCCCGGGCTTGGTCTATCCCTTCCTCTTCTCCTTGCATGAAATTGATCACCGCCTCCTTAGATGTTGAACCTTGCTCATTGGAAAGAACTTCTCGCAAAACTTCTTTGTCAACTTGTTCCAATTGCCTTCAACTTCAAAGGACGCAACCGAATACCATGTCTTTGCTTTGCCGGCAAGTGAGTAGGGAAAGAGATTCCATTTGAACCATTCATCGGGAACTCCTTCTTGACGCACCGTGTTGCATATTGTCGTGAAATCCCTTATGTGTCTATATGGGTTCTCCGTAACCATCCCTTCAAATGGGTTTTCCGCCACCATCTTCATGATCTTGGATTTAATTTCATACTTGGTCGCTTCGAGCTTCGAATCCGACTCTTGTACCTTTATGTCTTCACATCGAGGGCTAGCGTAATCCCTTAATGATTTCTCCGGTTCTTCCACGGGTTGATTAACGAACTCCATCTAGACAATAAGATAAAAACAAAAACAAAAAGGAAACAAGTGTTTTTCGATAATATACGTTAGATATAGCGAAAAAAAGATAAACTAAAATATAAAACTAAGTTAGATGCAAATCAAACGATGTAAACTAACTCGCTCCCCGGCAACGGCGCCAGAAAAAGGGGCTTGTTGACGGATAAAAGACATATCCCTCTACGATCCGCAAGCGTACGGACCCCACACCTTTTTCACCACGGGATTCCCAAGGTTCTTGTCAATCCGCGGAGCAAGGGGATTACAAGCGTTCGATCAACAACGACACACTAGCTACTAAAACCCTAACTACTATTATACTAGAAAACACTAAACTACACTAGAGAGAATGATAAACGATCAAGGTAGAAGACACTCGCCCACGGGTCTACGATACTAGAGCATGCAATCGCTTAAAGACATGAAAACCAATCTAATCTACCGGGGTTGTGACCACGGTTTCGCCCTTTCCCTCCTCTCGTACTGTCACTACGCGAAGGTATTCATGACTAGACCTTTGATGGCCACGGTGTATTGAATGGATCCGAGGAAGCATTGGAGCTCGTACTCCCTCTACGGCACGGTTGCAAGCCTTAAGCAGTAAAGTATATTCAACACAAGATGATAGATAGATAATCCGACAAAGTGCGATTACATCTCAAGATCGATTACAACCCATGGACGAATGAGAAGATTACCCCATCAAGGTGCTGATCATGGCACCGTTGATCATGGTTTCCCTTCCGCCGGTGTCTTCCTCCTTCTCCACGAGAGGGTGCTTCCTTCGAGGTGGTTGATCTCCCACCGGAGATCCTCCTCCTCTTTCTCTAGCTTATGGATGGCCTTCTGGTGCGAATAACTCCTCCCTTCGTGTTGGCGGCGCGTCGGGGGTTTTAGGGTCGAAGATCCTTCGAGGGCAAGGAAGAAGGGACCGAACCGGTGCCCGAAGTGGGCCGGGCCGGCCCGCACGGGCCGGCCGGCCCAGCCCGGTTCGGCCGGTTCGGTCGCCCTTTTTGCTCCGTGGGTCCTCGTGCACTTATCTACTTTGCCCCCTCCACTTGGATGATTTTGACGTTGTTATCCTCGCGATCAAGATGGAGGCTCTCTTTGCATGAAGTTTGATCTTTTACGCTTCAATCCCGGGGGTGTTCCTCATAGCACTTCGGTCCTCACCACCATTGGAAGTAATTTCAGCTAGCTCATGAACACGAACAAGACACCATGAATGCTCCTTTGAACTTATTGCGAATCTGTCCTTTATGTCCATGTTTTCCTACATAAACATAACACTTCCAAATGCATGCACGAGAGATGAACTTGTTATATGATTAGTGTGCCTAGTGGCGGGTTAGTTCCATAATCAAATCCAAACCAAAGTGTAATGAACATGCTAGGTGCACCAAAATACACCGTCAACGGGAGCCAACGAGAAGGGCCGGCGGCGGCGGTCGCGGCGATTGAGACCACGCGAACGGCCACGCCTCCGGAGCCTCACGGGGTGCCTACGACGCCCGCCGGAAGATTGAAGAGCTACGTCGGAAAAAGTCGGTCACCACGAGCGACAACGACGGCTTCCCCGCCTTCGCGCCTCGACTTTGCAACTTTCTCCTCCCCGACAAGTTCAAGCCTTTGGGGATCACCAAGTACGACGTGAAGCAGGACCCCATCCGGTGGCTCGGGTGCTACGCTCTCTCCATCGAGAACGGCGGCGGCAACAACGACACCAAGTGCCTCTACTTCCCCCTCTCGCCCGGATCAAGCCCCCGCTCACATGGCTCGAGTCGCCGGACAAGCACTCGATCGACAAGTGGGACCGACCGAAGGAACGGATCACCGGCAACTTCGCGGGCGCCATGGGCCGATCGGGTACTTGCATGGACCTGGCCATGGTCAAGCAGGAACAAGGCGAGACCCTCCGCAAGTACAGGCGCCGCTTCTTCGACAAGCGCGCTATAGTAGTCGACGTCACCGACAAGGAGGTCATCGACCTCTTCCAAGACGGCCTCTACCATCGCCGCACCTTTGAATACTTCGGTCGCCGTCGCCCCAAGTCCATCCCCCACCTCAAGGACATGATCACGTACTGGGCGGATGAAGAAGACAAGGCCAACGCCAAGTCCGACGCCATCCATGGCAAAAGCAAGCAGAACGCGGGCGGCGGTAGCGGCAACAACGGGAACCAAGGCGGTCGCAACGGCAATAACAACTACTCGGGTCCCGGCCCGCAAGCACAAGACGGACAACACTATCGCGGCTATCCAGCACCCTGCGAAGGAGAACTCGAAGAAGACCTCCGGCGGCTTCAAGGATTTGCTGAAGGAGAAGTGCCCGTGGCACCCGGACGGCAACCACACCACCGAGCGGTGCTACCAACTCGGGCGAGCACTCAAGAGTACTCCCGAGCCATCGCACCCTCACGACAAGAAAGGCAAGAAGAAGAACGACGGAGACAACGGCGACTTCCGGGGAACCCGACAAGACCGTCAACGTCCTCTTCGGCGGACTACCCGGCGAGCGGGGAGCAAAAAGCTACTCGTCGAGAAGTCATGAGCATTGAACCGGCGAGTTCGACCCCCGAGGTGGTCGGAGTTACCCATCACCTTCTCCCGCATGGATCAATGGACTAGCTTCTCGAACCGGGGCGGTTCCCTCTCGTCCCGAAGCCGGTGGTCGCGGGCTCCAAGCTCCTCATCGACGGTGGAAGCCGGCTCAACGTCCTTTTCACCAAGACCTTGAAGAAGATGAAGCTCGACATCACTCACATGCTCACTAAGAGCAATACGCCTTTCTACGGCATCGTCCCCGTAACGCGGCTATCCCACCGGGCTCGGTGGTCCCGCCGGTTACCTTCGGGGAATCTCGGGACAACTATCGTACCGAGTACGTCAAGTTCGAGGTCGTGGACTTCGAGACATCCTACCATGCCATCGTCGGCGGACCGGCCATCGCCAAGTTCATGGCGGTGCCCCACTACACCTATTTGGTACTCAAGATGCCAAGCCCGGCGGGTGTACTCTGTCTCCAAGGGGACTTGAAGATCTCGCACGACTGCGACACAGAAGCTGTGGAGATCGCCTCCACAAATCAAGTACCCAACGCTACGATGGAGGACTACGCCGCGTCGAAGAAGCTTGCCACAAGTGAACTCGACATCCCGGAGAAGTCTGACAAAGCCAACAAGCCTCAGCCAACTGAGGAGGTCCTGGTCAAGACGATCGACCTCGGGACAGGCAACAACAGCAAGACCACCACCATCGGGGTCGGCCTCGACCCCAAATAGGAAGACGCGCTCATTAACTTCCTCCGGGCTAACCACGACATCTTCGCGTGGAAGCCAGCGGACATGCCAGGAGTGCCCAGGGAGTTGATTGAGCACTGCCTCAACGTCGATCCTAAAGCTACCCCCAAGCGACAACACCTCCGCCGCTTCACCGACGACGGACGGGATGCCATCAAGAAGGAACTCGCCAAACTACTCGCGGCTAGCTTCATCAGAGAAGTCTTCCATCCCGAGTGGCTCGCCAACCCCGTCATCGTCCGCAAGAAGAACTCAAACGAGTGGAGGATGTGCGTCGACTACACCGATCTCAACAAACACGCCCCCAAGGACCCCTTCGGGTTGCCGCGGATTGACCAAGTCATCGACTCCACGGCGGGCTGCGACCTGCTCTGCTTCCTCGATCGCTACTCCGGTACCACCACATCGCGATCAAGGAAGAAGACCGGGGAGAAGACCGCGTTCATCACCCCGTTTGGCGCATACTTGCTACACGACCATGTCCTTCGGGTTGAAGAACGCGAGCGCCACCTATCAACGAGCTATCCGGGCACTCGCTTCAAGAGGCAACTCAACAAGAACGTCAAAGCCTACGTGGATGACGTGGTCGTTAAGACCGAGAGACTCCAATACCCTAATCGACGACCTTGAAGAGACTTTCGGATCCCTACGCGAGTACCGCCGGAAGCTCAACCCGAACAAGTGCGTCTTTGGCGTACCTTCAGGCAAACTACTCGGCATCATCATCAGCCAACGCGGCATCGAAGCCAACCCTGAGAAGATCTCTACCGTCACCAGCATGAAAGCTCCCACATGCATCAAAGACATCCGAGGCCGACCGGGTGCGGGGCGGCCTTGAACGAGATTCATCTCGAAGCTTGGAGAACGGGGGGCTCCCCTTCTTCAAACTACTCAAGCACCAAGAGAAGTTCGTGTGAACCCCGAGAGGCGGACCAAGCCGTTGCCCAACTCAAGGACTTCCTATGGAAGCCACCGATCCTCACGGCTCCTCGCAAAGGAGAGCGCCTCGCTCTACCTTGCTGCGACTACCCACGTGGTTAGTACGCCATCGTTGTCGAGCGGCAAGAAGACGGCCACGTTTACCCATTCCGGCGCCCGGTCTACTTCGTCGGCGCGGTCCCGTAAGAGTCCAAGGCACGCTACCGGCTGTACAGACGCTTACGTACGCGGACTCATCACCTCGTGGAAGCTACGACACTACTTCCGGGAGTACTCGATTTCCATCGTCACCGACTACCCGCTCGGCGACATCCCGTGAAACCAAGATGCTACCGGAAGGATCTCCAAATGGGCGGTTGAACTCGGTGCCCTCACCATCGACTTCAAGCCAAGCACGGCCATCAAGTCGCGAGCGCTAGTCGACTTCATGGCGAGTGGCGGGAGAATCGGCTACCACTCCAACCGTGCGACCGAGCATTGGGTAATGTACTTCGACGGCTCACTCAACCTCGAGGGTGCGAGTGCGGGGGTACTCCCGATCTCTCCAACGGGCGAACAACTCAAGTACGTCCTACGGATCTTCTCGGAAGGTCTCAAACAACGAAGCCGAGTACGAAGCTCTCCTACACGGGCTCCGCCTTGCGGCTTCACCGGGCATCAAGCGGCTACTATTCTACGGCGACTCCGCAAGTGGTCATCAACCAAGTCAACAAGTCCTAGGACCGCAACAAGGAGAACATGGACGCCTACTTCCTATAAGTACGCAAGCTTGACAAGTTCTACGGTCTCGAGTTCCATCACATCGTCCGCGACAACAATGTTGCGACGGATGTTCCGTGGAAGCTTGGTTCTACTCGCGCTCAAGTACCAGCGGGTGTCTTCGTCCACGAGCTGCACGCGCCATCCATCCCGGAGCCGGCGCCACCGACCACTCGTCCCAAAGACATCCGCCGGCTGGCCGAAGGTCATGATGATCAACGCGGACTGGAGGTAACCCTTCATCGACTACCTCGGCGAGCGAAGGTTCCCTCGGACAAAAATTTGGGCCGAGCGGCTCATCCGCCGCGCCAAGTCCTACGTCCTTGTCGAGACAAGCTTTAAAAGTGGGGCGCATCTTCTCGGAGTACTCATGAAGTGCGTCCCCGAGCAAGAAGGCAAGGACATCTTGGAGGAGATCCACAAGGGCGTCGGCGGAAACCACACGCCTTCTCGGACGGCGGTCGGCCAAGGCTTTCCGGCGAGCCTTCTGCGGCCCACAAGACGCGGGGCGACGCCGAAGAACTCGTCGAAGGTGCCAAGGATGTCAATACTTCGCCAAGCGAAGCAACACGTCCCGGCCTACAAGCTAGTCACCATACCACCAACCCGGCCCTTTGCTTGCCGGGGGCTCGACATGATTGGGCCACCGCCAACCGCGCTAGGTGGATTCAACGAGAGTATTGGTGGCCATCGACAAGGTCACGAAGTGCATCGAGGTCAAGCCGGTCACATGCCCCAAGGTCGACGAGTACTCGACTTCGGATGAACTCGTGCATCGCTACGGACTACCCCACCGCATCATCACAAACACGGGCTCTAACTTCAACAACCACCGGTTCGGGAGTACCGCGAGAACAAGCGGGATCGACGTCCGATATGTCTCGGTTCCCATCCTCGGGGCAACGGACAAGTCGAGCGCGCCAACGGGATGGTGCTCGATGCTCTTAAGAAGCGGCTACACGACGTTGCTAACTCTAAAGGAGGCAAGTGGATCAAGGAACTACCCAATACACTGCGGGGGCTACGTACTCGGTCCTCCAAGCCAACGAGGCAATCCCCTTACTTCCCCGGTGTAAGGCTGCGAAGCAATCCTCCCCGCCGATGTCATATGGGACTCACCGGCGGTAGCGCACTAAGACGAAGGCGTCTCGGAAGACGACGAGACGAGTTGACATCGATCGACTCGAAGAAGCTCGCCGGGCCGCCCTCGTCCAATCGAAGCAAGGTACCCGGAGGGTATCCGACGCTACCACGACCGCAACGTCAAGGAACGCTCCTTCAACGTTGGCGATCTCGTCCTCCGTCGCATCCAAAACACGAAAGGACTACACAAGCTCGGTTCCCCCCGGGAAGGTCCATTCACGGTCGCAAAGGTGACCGGGCCGGCTCCTACCGCCTCCGGACACTTGAAGGCGAAGACGTCAACAACTCGTGGAACGTCGACCGGCTCGTCGTTTCTAGGCCTAGTCTACACGACTACCCCGAGGGCTCAAGTCTACGCGACTACATCAAGACCCCTCGGCCGTAAGCGGCCTCCGGTCCCGGCACTAGTCTCCGGGACTACTTCTTCGTCGTAAGCGGCCTCCGGTCCGGGCACTAGTCTCCGGACTACTCTTCTCCGGGAATCCGGCCCACGCGGCTACTTACGGATCCCGGGCTGCGACGAGCGATAAAGGACTCTAGCGACGGTCTCGAGAGACCATGTACTTCTAGATCCAGCCTATACGGCTACTTACGGATCTACTGCTGTAAGCGGCTACTCGCCCTAGCACCACTTAGCCGTAGGCGGCCTCCGGGTCCTGGCGACTACTCTGTAACTACGGCCCTGGCCATCCAGGTGTAATTCTTCAGTAATAAAGTTCGAATGATCATCAACTTCTTTACTGTCTACTTCCCTCAACGGGACTACTGCCGAGTACGACTACTCGCGACAACTCCATGATGGGACTCCGCACTCCAAGATCGCAACAACGAGTGCTCATTGATGGAACTTTTCTTCATTAATACTTAAACAATTACAATTGTTTTTATACATCTACTACTATGAGCTAACTATTACGGGACTACCGTAGATTAAGCATGTCGGCGACTTGATCCGCAATGGGCGTCATCTACTCTAGCGGCTCCGCATATTGCTCGTCGGTACAATTGGCGGCTAGTCCACCGGCGACTACGTACGCGGGGGCCTTCGGGAAGTATGACTTCATGAAGGCTAGCACCCGGTTCGGGATCGACTTCGCCGGATGCTTCACATAGGTCGCCGGCCGGCCGGGGGGCTTCCTTTAGTCGATCCACCGGTGGCGCTATCTTGGGACCGCCGGGGTGAGACACCAGTAGACTCGCGATGGGGAGTGCGGCTTCTTCAAGCTCCTTCCGGTGGGCCCGCGGCTTCTCGCAATCCTCGTTCGGCTTCGCAACGATTTGTAGCGATTGACGAGGTCACGATCGGAAGCAATACAAAGCTCCATGTGCTTGTCACACTCGTGGGTAAGCTCCTTATAATCTAGCGGAGTACACGGCGGGCCTCTTGCTCCCGGTAGAAGAGATTCTTCGGATCCGTCTCCGAAGTCTTCAATCGCTCTACCCGGGTCTCAAGCTCGCAAACAACAAGGAACAACGGGTTAGAGCGCCTCTCGATCTCCAACTAGTACTCATCAAGTCAAGTGGTGTACCTTTGTTCTTGTTGCGAAGCGACTTGTTCTTTCGCACCAAGTCATCTCCCTTCACCTCGCATCTCCGTATGTCGTTATGGTACTTGGCGAAGGCAGCGTCCAACTTTGATCGTATTGCGGCGGCGTGCTTTCGAGACTTCACGAGCGGGTCCTCCGGCCGCCTCGGCCCGAAGCACTGCGTCGCCGAAGCCTTGAAGCATGCTGGACTTCTCGCGGGACCTCTCTGCGACGTCCTGCACAGACAACATATGTCAGATGGATACTCAACACTAAAGGATTGACTACTCCAAGAGTTACGACTACTCACCTTCATCCACTGCTCGGCTTGACGGATCGCTTCCAGATGCCGAGCCACCGTTGCCGGATCGACCAAGTCGCCCGCCAACAACTCGACCCCGCCACAACTACTCGCGGGGGCTTTGGTCATCGGTGCGGAGCGGATGGACTCCGCGTCTTGGATCTCGGGGAGAGAACGACCACCTCCGGAGCGGGTTCCGGCAGCGTGGTAGCCTTCTCTCCTCCTCCCGGTCGTCACGGCGGCCTCTCCCGGCGGCCACCTCCATCCGCTCGGGGCTCCTCCGTAGCCTCCCGAGTCTTTGGTGTCAAGTTCTCCATGGGCACCGCCGCTGGGATATCGCTCCCTTCGGCCTCAGCGCCTGTCAACGAGAAGACAAGTGCATCAGTCATATTAACGACTACGACTACTCTTCGGGGATACTACAGGCTCAGCAGAGTACTCACCTTCAACTACGCTGGCTTCGGGCAACGTAGCCTCAGCGGCCGGCACAGCTTCTTCTTCCACCACCGCTGCGGCGGGTTCATCCCCCTCCCAGGATAGGTCCGTCGATTTCTGCAGAGTACACAAGCCGGTTGTCAGTCAAGTACGACTACCACATCAAGTACTACTCGGGAAGACTCAACACTTACAAGCTTGACTGGACCACCGTCACGGTCGGGGCGCCGAGGATGCTGGCGATGTCCACCGATCCCGGCCTCGGCGGGCGCCTCCTCCCGCGCCTCCGTAGCCGCCGCCCCTCCCGCCGCCTCTTCCGCGGTAGCGCGGCGGGTTCCGCGCCTTCCTTGGGAGCGAGGGGGCCGGCGCTCCATCCGCGCCAAGAGTTCTTCGACGGGTGGGGGCCGGGCTGCGACTCCCGGCCGGCCTCCCCCACCGTGTCCCACTCGCCTTCGTCGCCCGATCAACGGGCTCCGTAGGCGGCAACTCCCGCAAATAAGGAAGCTCGGTCGTCAACACATCAACTCAAGATACGAGTACTCGATCACATCGGTGAAGACGGTTTACCTCTTGGGGTGTGGTCTCGGAGACCTTCAACTTCTTCGCCACGCGCTTACGGGCCGAGTTACGCGGCTTCCACGGCGGCGCGGCCGGACTAGCCTCCCGTGCTAGCCGGTCGATCCCGCACGAGAGGGACATGAGGTAGTCCGGGACGGCCGAACCTCGACCGCACCGGAAACGGTCCCGTAGCGTCTCCTCGACGTCGTCCTCGTCGGACGTGTCCTCCACGACTACGGTGTCGTCTCCTTCGCCGACCTCGCGCCGCTCCTTGGTCTTGGTCTTCCCCTCCTCGGGGATCTCGATTTCCGAGGGGGCGGCGGCGGCTCGGAGACAAACTTCTTCAAGTCATCCCGCAAAGAACCAACTTATCGGCGCGACTACTCAAATGAAATGGGTACTCGACTATGGGTGCGGCTACTTACCTCCTTTGGCGGGCGCGAGGCGGAGTACTCCGCAGACGGGGCACGCCGTGTACGGCAAAGCATGTCCTTGAAGATCCGAGCCCGCTCGTCAACAATGTCGTCGTCGTCGACTTCGTCTCCGGGCTTCCGCGACGTGTCATCGTCGTCCGTGTACTCGAACCCAAGGGTGTCGCAAGCCATCAGCGGCTGCACCCCGCGCTTCATGAAGCTGAAGGCCACGTGCTCGGCCCTCGGCCCGGCTTCCCTCGGCGCCTTTATCCGCGCCAACGGCTCGGGTAGCCGGATCCCTTTTTGCATCGTCGACTCCGTGTTCCACCACGGGCGGTGCTTGGGCGCTTCCCGCTAGGCTTCGGCGGCCCGGATGGTGGTTCGTGACGTAGAACTATTTGGCCTTCCGGTCTTAATTGGAGTCTATGAGCTTGTACGAGAGGTGCGCTCGGTGGCGTCCTCCCGCATCCGGATACCCGCTCCTCCGACTACCCGCGGGTTCTTGGCGCCGGGTTGCGGCTTCACCCGGGAAAACTTTCGGAACAAGATCCAATGGGGCTTGATCCCCAAGAAAGCTTCGCGAGAAATGAACGAAGACGGCGCAGTATGGAAGATACCATTGGGGTTGAGGTTGAGGTACTCGACACCGTAGTACCTCATGAGCCCCTTGAAGAAATCGCTCGCTGGGAGAGAAAGCCCGCGCTCCGCGAATCGCGTGAACATCGGGATTTCATCTTCATTCTTCTCCATCAGGTACGGATCCCCGGCGGCGGCCCTCCACATGTCGACCTCCTTCTCGCGCAGGAATCTGCTGTTGAGGAGGGCCAACAAGTCCTCGGTCTTCGCCTTGGACTTCTTCCACTCGCGGTTTGGATCTGGCCGCGGCGGGGACACCGGCGGTGATGTCCCCGCGGCGCATCCGGCGGCCTCATCACGGCCCCTCGTCTTCCCGTCGGCGGCTTTCGCGGTCTTCGACGGAGATGGCTTCATTCTCCAAGTGCACGACGTCTTCATGCGCATTCGCTCGGGGGCTACCGTGGTGGCTCTCTACGGCGGCGCGCTCGGATCTACACTTCACTCACCGAGGCGGTGCGCACCGGTGGCGATTAGCGGCCAAGAGCTACTTGGAATGGCTACGGGTGCAAAGGGTGAAAAACCCTAAGGGTTTCGGCTTCTATTTATAAGTCAACGCGGTCGTCCAACGGCCGGATGGACAAGTCCGCGCTCGGCCGACTCGGCGGCCGCGCGTGACTCTTCAACTTCAACTAGTCGACGCGCCTCACCTCGGGGGCTCGGCTACCTTTATTCGACTACACGGGAAGCGACAAAACTCAAGAGCATCTCGGGACACATTCTACAAGATGACCCTTCAATTCGAGAGGAAGTACTCGACTCAAGGCTCGGGGGCTCCGTGCACGTGTCCTTCGGTTTTTTCTCCGGATTTTTCGGGATATTCTTGCCAAAACTTCGGATGGACCGTCGGCCCGAGTCTACAACTCAACCCAAGGCTCGGGGGCTACATATGGAGTGCGATTTTGCAATCGCACTTCCATATCGCTTCGGCTTCGAGGACAACGTGGGCATTGTTGATGACTTCAAGGGAAGCACTCGAGGACGCTTGGGACTACTCGAGAAGACTTCGGGATTGCTAAAACATCAGGTGGAGTACATTCCGGCCTCGAGATGCTTCAACTACTCTTGAGGACTTTTGACTTGTAGTACTCGGGGACGCTTGAGGACTACTCGTTACGGCCGTCAAGACTATCGGAAGCTATCCTTCTCGACTACAAAGTCCTCGAGGGCTTGTCGTATGGACCTCCCTAGGCCCACTACCTCGGTGGGTACCGGGACCGACTACTCGGTGGGTCCCCGGGACTACCCGACTTGCGCCGCACGGTAGCCGATGGCGTGAAGCACAAGGACCACGGAGGAGAAGTACTCGGTTAGGAAGCCGTACATGTCCCGCACCGTATGGAGGACTCCTAGACGTACTCGACTAGTACTCTCTCCCTAAACCGACTTGTAACCCCGCCTCCCGGACTATATAAGGCGGGGCGGGGACCGCTCTCTCGATCATCTCATCTCACGGCGTACAATTGCACCATCTTGTAATCGTACCCAATCAATCCGAGCTATGCGAATATAGGACGTAGGGTATTACGCATCTCGTGGCCCGAACTCGTCTAATTTGTGTGCCACGTGTCTCTTCCTTCGAGTTACCGATCTCGGCGAGGCCACATTCATCTACTTCGGGTACTCCCCTTAATAGGTTGCCGGTCTAAAACATCGACAAAGTTCACCACGCGAGGGAAGAAGAGTCCCTTGACTACGACGGGAGACTTGTCCGCTTGCAACTCTAAACGAACTTTGATACAACTATTAACCGTCAACACTAGTAGACTAGTCACCAAGCGCACGGATGAGCAAGACGCGGAGCTATTTGGAGCGAGATGGCGCCCATTCTTTGGACAAGTTGCCGATAAGTTGAATCTCCGGTAGTCCCGTCATGTTAGCTCGTAGCCGTAGTTGTATATAAGCAAAGTTGTAATAAACTTGTTTAAGTATGAATGAAGGAAACTTCCATAAATGAGTACTCGTTATCGCGGTTTGTGAGTGTGGAGTCCCACCATGGAGTCGTTGCGAGTAGTCGCGCTCGCCGTAGTCCCGTTGAGGGAAAGAGACGAGAAAGTAGTTGTTAGATAATCGAACTTTATTACCGAAGAAGTACACCTGGATGGCCGGGGCCGTTGTTACGGAGTAGTCGCCGGGACCGGAGGCCGCCTACGGCTAAGTAGTGCTAGGGCGTATGGCCGCTTACGGCGAGTAGATCCGTTAGTAGCCGTGTAGGCCGGATCTAGAAGTACATGGTCTCTCGGTAGACCAGTCGCTAGAGTCCTTTGTAACTCGTCGCAGCCCAAGATCCGTTAGTAGACGCATGGTCCGGATCCGGAGTGGAGTAGTCGGAGACTAGGGCCGGACTCGGAGGCCGCTTACGGCGAAGGGGTCTTTGAGTAGTCGTATAGACCGGAGCCCCCGGTGTAGTCGTATAGACTAGGCATAGAATCGACAGAGTTGGTCGATGTTCCACGAGTTGTCGACGTCTTCGCCTTCAAGCGTCCGGGAGGCGGTAGGAGCTCGGTCCGGTCGGCTTTGCAACCGTGAAGGGACCTTCCCGGGGTGAGCCGAGTTTGTGTAGTCCTTCCGTGTTCGGGATGCGGCGAGAGGACAAGATCACCAACGTTGAAGGAGCGTTCTTTGACGTTGCGATCGTGGTAGCCCCGGATACCCTCTAGGTACCTTGCCGATTGGACGAGGGCGGCACAGCGAGCTTCTTCGAGTCCGTCGATGTCAACTCGTCGCTATCTTCAAAGATGCCTTCGTCGTATTGCTCTCCGCCGGTGAATCCCACATGACATCAGCGGGGAGGATTGCTTCGGAGCCGTAGACCAGGAAGTACGGGGATTGTCCCGTTGGTTTGGAGGGTTGAGTACGCAGCCCCCAGAGTGCATTGGGTAGTTCCTTGATCCACTTGCCTCCTTTGGTATTGGCAGCGTCGTGTAGCCGCTTCTTGAGAGAGTCGAGCACCATCCCATTAGCGCGCTCGACCTGTCCATTGGCCCGAGGATGGGCAACCGAGACATATCGGACGTCGATCCCGTCGTTCTCGCGGTACTCCCGGAACCGGTGATTGTTGAAGTTGGAGCCCGTGTCCGTGATGATGCGGTGGGGTAGTCCGTAGCGATGCACGAGTTCATCCAGAAGTCGAGTACTCGTCGGCCTTGGGGCATGTAACCGGCTTGACCTCGATCCACTTGGTGAACTTGTCTATGGCCACCGTACTCGTTGAATCCACCGGCGCGGTTGGGAGTGGCCCAATCATGTCGAGCCCCCGGCGGGCGAAAGGTCGGGTTGGCGGTATGGTGACTAGCTTGTAGGCCGTGATGTGTTGTCGCTTGGTGAAGTATTGGCACCCTTGGCACCTTCTGATGAGTTCTTCGGCGTCGCCCAGAGCTGTGGGCCAGTAGAAAGCTCGTCGGAAGGCCTTGCTGACCAGCGTGCGAGAGGACGCGTGGTTGCCGTAGACGCCTTTGTGGATCTCCTCCAAGATGGCCTTGCCTTCTTCTCGGGGAACGCACTTCATGAGTACTCCGGAAGATGCGCCCCCCTCGTAGAGCTTGTCTCCGACGAGGACGTAGGAATTGGCACGGCGAGATGAGTTGCTCGGCCAAGTTCTTGTCCGAGGGAACCTTCGCTCGTTGAGGTACTCGATGAAGGGTCGCCTCCGGTCCACGTCGATCATCATCACCTCCGGCCAGCCGGGGAGATGCGTTGGATCGGTGGTCGGTGGCGTCGGCTCCGGGATGGATGGCGCATGAAGCTCGTGGATGAAGACACCTACTAGTACTTGAGCACGAGTAGAACCAAGCTTCGACGGGACGTTCGTCGCAACGTTGTTGTCGCGGACGACGTGGTGGAACTCGAGACCATAGAACTTGTTCTCGAGCTTGCGAACTTCTAGGAAGTAGGCGTCCATGTTCTCCTTGTTGCGGTCCCGGGACTTGTTGACTTGGTTGATGACCACCGCGGAGTCGCCGTAGACTAGTAGCCCCTTGATGCCCAGTGAAGCCGCGAGGCGGAGCCCGTGTAGCGAGAGATTCGTACTCGGCTTCGTTGTTTGAGACCTTCCGGAAGATCCGCATGACGTACTTGAGGTGTTTGCCCATTGGAGAGATCAAGAGTACTCCCGCACTTGCGCCCTTGAGGTTGAGTGAGCCGTCGAAGTACATCACCTAGTGCTCGGGCGCTCGGTTGGAGTAGGTAGGCGATTCTCCCGCCACTCGCCATGAAGTCGACTAGTGCACGTGACTTGACGGCCGTGAGTGGCTTTAAGTCGATGTTGAGGGTGCCGAGTTCGACTTCCCACTTGGAGATTCTTCCGGTAGCATCTTGGTTCCGCGAAGATGTCACCGAGTGGGTAGTCGGTGACGAAGGAGATCGAGTACTCCGGGAAGTAGTGTCGTAGCTTCCGCAAGGTGATGAGCACTTGCGTACGGAAGCTTCGTACCGGCTAGTAGCGTGCCTTGGATTCGACGGGACCTCGCCGACGAAGTAGACCGGGCGCTAGACCGGGTAGGTGTGGCCGTCTTCCCCGCCGCTCGACGATGATGGCGATGCGACCATGTGAGTAGTCGCGGCGAGGTAGAGCGAGTAGTTGCTCACCTTTGCGAGGAGCCGTGAGGATCGGTGGCTTTGATAGAAAGTCCTTGAGTCGGGCAAGGGCTTGGTCCGCTCTCCGGAGTCCACTCGAACTTCTCTTGGTGTTTGAGTAATTTGAAGAAGGGGGAGCCCCCGTTCTCCAATCTTCGAGATTAACTGTTTAGAGCCGCCATGCATCCATTTAGCTTTTGCACGTCTTTGATGCACGTGGGAGCCTTCATCTTCGGTGATGGCGGAGATCTTCTCGGGATTGGCTTCGATGCCACGATGGCTTATGATGAAGCCGAGTAGTTTGCCCGACGGTATGCCGAAGACGCACTTGTTCGGGTTGAGCTTCCCGGCGGTACTCGCGCGGGGATGCGAAAGTCTCTTCAAGATCGTCGATGAGCGTGCCGGAGTTTCGATCTTGACGACCACATCATCCACGTAGGCTTCGACGTTCTTGTTTAGTTGCCTCTTGAAGTAGGCCCGGATAGCTCATTGGTATGTAGCGCCGGCGTTCATCAACCCGAAGGACATGGTCGTGTAGCAAGACGCACCAAACGGGGTGATGAACGTGGTCTTCGCCTCGGTCTTCTTCCTTGATCCCGATCCGGTGGTACCGGAGTAGCGGTCGAGGAAGCAGAGCGGGTGGCGCCCGCCGTGGAGTCGGTGACTTGGTCAATCCGCGGCAACCCGAAGGGGTCCTTGGGGCGGTACTTGTTAAGGTTGGTGTAGTCGATGCACATCCTCCACTTGCGTACGAGGATGGGGTTGGCGAGCCACTCGGGATGGAAGACTTCTCCGATGAAGCCGGCCGGTGAGTAGTTTGGCGAGTTCCTTCTTGATGTCGTCCCGTCCGTCGTCGGCGAAGCGGCGGAGGCGTTGTTGCTTTGGGGTGGCTTTAGGATCAACGTTGAGTGAGTGCTCAATCAACTCCCCGGGCACCCGGGCATGTCCGCGGGTTTCCACCCGAAGATGTCGTGGTTAGCCCAGAGGAAGTTGATGAGCGCGTCTTCCTATTTGGGGTCTAGGCCTCGCCCTTATGGTGGTGGTCTTCTGCTGTCGTCGTCGTCCCGAGGTCGATTGTCTTGACTAGAACCTCCTCGACCGGGCCGAGGCTTGTTAGCTTTGTCCGACTTCTCTAAGATGTCGAGTTCGCTTGGGGAAAGCTTCTTCGACGCGGCGTAGATCTCCATCATTGCATTGGGTACTTGATTGGTGGAGGAGATCTCCACGGCTTCCGTCTCGCGGTCGTGCGATATCTTCAAGTCCTCTTGCGGTGAGAGTACACCCGCCGGACTCGGCATCTTGAGTACCAAGTAGGTGTATTGAGGTACCGCCATGAACTTGGCGATAGCCGGTCTGCCGAGGATGGCATGGTAGGAGGTCTCGAAGTCCGCGACTTCGAACTTGATGTACTCGGTACGATAGTTGTCCCAAGATTCCCCCGAAGGTAAGCGGCGGGACCACCGAGCCCGGTGGGATAGCCGCGTTCCGGGGACGATGCCGTAGAAGGGCAAGGTGCTCTTGGTGAGCATGTGGGTGATGTAGAGCTTCATCTTCTTCAAAGTCTTGGTGAAAAGGACGTTAAGCCCGCTTCCACCGTCGATGAGGACCTTGTTGAGTTTGGAGCCCGCGACCACCGGCTTTAGGACGATTGGGAACCGCCCGGTTTGGAGAAGCTAGTCCATTGATCCGCGCGGGAGAAGGTAATGGGTATCTCCGACCACCTGAGAGGGGTCGGAACCGCTGGTTCAATGCTCATGACTTCTCAACGGGTAGCCTTTTGGACCCGTCTGCTGGGTAGTCCACCGAAGAGGACGTTCACCGTCTTGTCGGGTTCCTGGAAGTCGTAGTTGCCTTCGTCGTTCTTCTTCTTGCCTTTCTTGTCATGAGGGTGCTTGCGACTCTAGAGTATACTTGAGTGCTCGCCTGAGTTGGTAGCACTGCTCGGTGGTGTGGTTGCCATCCAGATGCCACGGGCACTTCTCCTTCAGCAAGTCTTTGAAGCCGCCGGAGGTCTTCTTCGAGTTCTCCTTCGCGGGGGTGCTGGATAGCCGCGACGGTGTTGTCCGGCTTGCACTTGCGGTTGGGACCGAGTAGTTGTTGTTGTTGCGGCCGCCTTGGTTCCCGTTGTTGCTGCCGCCGTCGCCCGTGTTCTGCTTGCTCTTGCCACGGATGGCATCGTACTTGGCGTTGGCCTTGTCTTCTTCATCGCCCCGGACGTGATCATGTCCTTGAGGTGGGTGATGGAGCTTGGGCGGCGACGGCCGAAGTCATCGAAAGTGCGACGGTGGTAAAGACCGTGTTGGAAGAGGTCGATGACCTCCTTGTCGGTGACGTCAACTACGGTGGTGCGCTTGTCGAAGAAGCGCGGCATGTACTTGCGAAGGGTCTCGCCTTGTTCTCGCTTCATCATGGCCGGGTCCATGAGAGTACCCGAGCGGCCCATACCGCCCGCGAAGTTGCTTCGGTGGCTTGTTCCTTCGACTGGTCCCACTTGTCGATCGAGTACTTTTCGAGTGACTCGAGCCATGAGAGAGGGGCTTGGTCCGGCGAAGGGGAAGTAGAGGCACTTGGTGTCGTTGTTGCCACCGCCGTTCTCGATGGAGAGGGCATAACACCGAGCCATCGGATGGGGTCTTGCTTCGTGTCGTACTTGGTTATTCCCGGAGGTTTGAATTTGTCCCGGGAGGAGCAAGTTGCGAAGCCGAGGAGAGAAAGCGGGGAAGCCGTCGTTGTCGCCTGCGGTGGCGGACTTCTTCCGCCGCAGTTCTTCAATCTTCTGGCGGGCATCGAAGCCGCCTTGAGAGGCTTCGGAGGCGTGGCTATTCGTGTGGCGTCGGCCGCCGCGATCGTCTCCGCCACCGACCCTTCTGTTGGCCCCATGATTGGAGCTTCCGCCGTCGCTACCTCCGCCGCCAGGGTCGCGGTGAGGGACGATCTCACGATCGCCGCCAGCAGTACCGCAACGCCGTTGCCACCTTGAGAGGGTCCGCCGGCCGTTGCACGAGTACAGTTGGGATTGGCGGCGGCTCGGCTCGAGTACGGTTACGACCAAGGTCCACGCCGCAACTTGTGGCTTCGTTGTCGCGGTTCCCGGCGGCGGTGGCCGAGTGACCTCGTTGTCAACTCGCATGAAGTAAGCATCTCCCGCAAGCTTGGCGATGACTTCTCTCGCGTGCATCCCCCGAGCACGGCGTGCGATCGCCGTGATCGACATGAGGCATTGCTCCGGGGTAGTGTGTACCCCTCGCTCTCGACCCGGTCGAGATCCTCCGCGAGGTTGCGGATGGGGAGGTTGTCTCGAAGACACCGGCGTCGTTCGTTCCTCTTTTCGTTACGCTCACGTCGAGCATCCCCGTTGGCGTCGGTCTCATCGGGTGCGTCGGCGGTCGGTTCATCCGCGGAGATGTCTTTGAGGTATTGGTCGCTTGCTATCCTTGAGGGTCCCGGTGTGTACTCCTCGGCTCGAGCGAGTGGTGTTCCCTCCGGAAGGGAAGTGAGTCGAGGGCGGCGACGTAGCGTGAGTTTCCGTCTATCGGGTCGGCGGGCTTGCGGTCCGGCCGATATACGAATCTCCCGGCCGAGTGTAGATGTTATAACCAGCCGGAAGCCGGTCTTGACAAGAATTGCTCGTAGAGTTGTCCTTGGACTCGGGATCCTCGGGGTCCGACCCGAAGTCGAACTCATACGAAGAGGGGGTTGGAGTCCGAGTCGTACTCGGGTACGAGCTCCTTTCCGGCCGGCGTGTGGTGGGAGCCTTCATGTGGGCCCCGTTGATGTTGCGGGGGCCACGCGTGAAGAGCTCGCGGGGGTGGGGAGTCCACATGCGATGGCCGAGTAGCCGGCTCGCATACGATAGCCCACGGGGACGTCGAGTTCGAGTTGGAGGAGGATCCAAGCTCGAAGTCGGCGTGTTGGTCGAAAAGCGAAATTTCGCCGAATTTGCCGGCGAGTTCGCCCGTGACTACTTCGGGATGTGTCACGAGGCCGGTCTCCGGGTTGGGCAGCATGGTGAGGCAGCGTTGGACGGATCCGGCGCCGTCGGCGGTGCGGACCCGGGGCCCCGAAGACGAAGGTGTCGCCGCGGTTGAAGGCGACGGTTGGCTTGATGTAGACGGAACCCGTCGAGTTCGCCATGTGATCTCGGGCGAGACCTCATACTCGGCGCGCCGCCGTAGGTGTTTTAGACCGGCAACCTACTAAGGGGAGTACCCGAAGTAGATGATTATGGCCTCGCCGAGATCGGTAACTCGAAGGAAGAGACACGTGGCACACAATTTAGACAAGGTTCGGGCCGCAAGGTGCGTAATACCCTACGTCCCGTATGCCGTGTGGCTCGGGATTGATTGGGTGTGATTACAAGATGATGCGTATGAGCGAGATGATCTAGAGAGGGGTCCCCGCCTCGCCTTATATAGCCGGAGAGCGGGGGTTACAAGTCGGTTCGGGGGAGAGAGTACTAGTCGAGTACGTCTAGGAGTCCTCTATACGGTGCGGGACTTGTACGGCCTTCCTATCCGAGTACTTCTCCTCCATAGTCCTTGTGCTTCACGCCGGCGAGGTGCGCGTGCGGCGCAAGCCGAGTAGTCCCGGGGGCCCATCGAGTAGTCGGTCCCGGTACCCGTCGAGGTAGTGGGCCCGGGGAGGTCCATACGACACCCGCGAACTCGGTGTAGCGTCCGCCAATCTCCACTCATGACTCGGCTCCCACGTAGTCCCGGCTCAACCTTGGGTTTGAGGCTCTACCAAGAAACCGTCCACGACTTCATCTTGTTGTTCATGCCACCATGCGGTCCGCACTTGACCCCACCGGCCTCCGGTCCCTCGAACGAAGCCAACTTGTCTTCTCCACACCGGAGGCCTCACCGAAACGACCTTTCACGCTTGTTCTTCACCCGCACCAACACCGGTCAAGCCGCAACCTCGCACCCGCAATACTTAGCCAAGAATCGGTCCACACAACATTGTCAATCACTCATCACACAAGAATCGACCATCCACCGGTCCTCGAACCACACATGGTCCTCGGTCGACTACACCGACCCGAACAAGCACTACCCCAAGGACCCCTTCGTTTTGCCGCGGATTGATAAAGTCATCGACTCCATCGCGGGTAGTGACTCGCTCTCGCTTCCTCAACTGCTACTCGGGTACCACCGGATCATAATCAAGGAGGAAGATTAGGGGAAGACCGTGTTATCACCCCGTTATGCGCCATCGCTACACAATGATGTCGTTCGGGTTGAGGAACGCCGGCGCAACTTACCAACAAGCTATCCGGACACCGCTTCAAGAAGGAGCTCAACAAGAACGTCGAAGCCTATGTGGATGACATGGTCGTCAAGACCAGAAACTCCTACGAGCTCATCGCCGATCTTGGAGAGACTTTCACATCCCTACGAGAGTACCAGGTGGAAGCTCAACCCCAACAAGTGCGTCTTCGGCGTACCCTCGGGGAAACTACTTGTCTTCATCATCGCCCATCGTGGCATCAAAGTCAATCCCGAGAAGATCTCCGCCAAAGACCAATATAAGAGCTCCAACCAAACATCAAGGATATCCGAAGTTGACCGAGTGCATGGCGGCCCCGAACGATTTATCTCGAAGCTCGGAGAATGGGGACTACCCTTCTTCAAACTACTCAAGCACCAAGAGAAGTTCGTGTGGACCGTGGAGGCAAATCAAGCTCGACGCAGCTTAAAAACTTCCGTCGAAGCCACCGGTCCTCACATCTCCTCGCAAACCGGAGCGCCATCGCTCTACCTCGCCGTGACTACTCATGTGGTCAAGACTACCGTCGTCGTCGAGTGGGAGGAAGAAGGCCACGCCTATCCAGTCTACTGACCCATCTACTTCATCAGCGAGGTCCCGTCCGAGTCCAAGGCACGGTACCGCCGGTCCGGAAGTTACTCTACGCAGTACTCATCACCTTGCAGAAGTTACAACACTACTTCTAGGAGTACTCAATCATCGTCATCACTGACTACCCGCTTGGTGATCTACTCCACAACCAAGATGCTACTGGAAGAATCTCCAAGTGGGCGGTCGAGCTTGGCGCCCTTAACATCGACTTCAAGCCACGCACCGCTATCAAGTCTCAAGCACTAGTCGACTTCATGGCAGAGTGGCAGGAGAATCGGCTACCTACCCCAACAAGGGCAACAAGAGCATTGGGTGATGTACTTCGATGGCTCACTCAAGCTCGAGGGCGCGGGTGCAAGGGTACTCATGATTGTCCCAAAGGGCGAACAACTCAAGTACATCCTACATATCTTCTCGGAACGTCTCAAACAACGAAGTCGATTACGAAGCCCTTCTACATTTGCTCGACTCAAAATCTCACTAGGCATTACGGTGACTGCGGTGGTCATCAACCAAGTCAACGACTCTTGGGACCGCAACAAGGAGAACATGGACACCTACCGCCTAGAAGTTCACAAGCTCGAGAATAAGTTCTATGGTCTCGAGTTCCACCACATCGTCTCCGCGACAACAACATTCCGAGAGGACATCCTATCAAAACTTGGCTCTACTCGCGCCCAAGTACCCACCAAAGTCTTTGTCCACGAGCTTCACAAGCCATCCATCCCGGAACCGGTGCCTACGACCACCGATTTCGGGCAATCAAAGCCCGACGGGAGGTCATGATGATCGATATGGACCGGAGACAACCCTTCATCGACTTCATCGGAGATAAGCTCTACAAGCGGGGTGCTACTTCGGTGTACTCATGAAGTGCATACCCCGGGAAGAAGGCAAGGACATCTTGGAGGAGATCCACAAGGGTATCCGCGGCAACCACATGTCTTCTCACATGCCGGTGAGCAAAGCCTTCTAATGAGCCTTCTATCGTCCCGCTATAGTTGACGCCGAAGAACTCGTTACAAGGTGCCAAGGGTGCCAATTCTTCGCTAAGCAGCAACACGTCCCGACCTACAAGCTAGTCACCATACCACCGACCGGCCCTTTACTGCCGGGGGCTCGATGTGATTAGGCCTCCGCCATCCGCGTCGGTGGATTCAACAGAGTCCTAGTGGCCATCAACAAGTTCACCAAGTGGATCGAAGTCAAGCTAGTTACCCGCCTAAAGGCCGACAGAGTACTCGACTTCTTGGATGAACTCGTGCATCGCTACGGGCTACCACATCACATCATCACAAACTTGGGTTCCAACTTCAACAACCACTAGTTCGGGATTATTGCGAGAACAACAGATCGATGTCCGATATGTCTCGGCTTGCCCATCCGCGCGCTAACGCCGAGGGTGGAGTGCGCCAACGAGGATGGTACTCGACGCCCTAAAGAAGCGATTGCACAATGCGCCTAACACCAAAAGAGGCAAGTGGATCAAGGAACTACCCAATGCGGCCTCGGCGCTTCGTACTCAACCTACCAAGCCAACCGTACGGTTGCCCTACTTCTTGGTCTACGGCTCCAAAGCTATTCTACCCACCGATGTGATGTGGGAATCCCCGCAAGAGAACACGACGAAGGCATCTCGAAGACGATCGACAAGTTGACATCAACGACCTCGAAGAAGCCCGCCGTGCCGCCCTCGTCCGATAAGCAAGGTACTTAGAGGGTATCCGACGCTACCATGATCACAACGTCAAAGAACGCTCCTTCAACATCAGCAATCTAGTCCTCCGTCGCATCCCGAACACGAACGGACTACACAAGCTCGCCCTCGCCGTGGGAAGGTCCCTTCTCAATCTCTAAGGTGACCGAACTAGGCTCCTATCATCTCCAAACACTTGAAGGCGATGACATCGTAACGTGGAACATCAATTAGCCGTGTCGCTTCTAAGTGTAGTCGCTCGACTATTCACCTACGAGTCCGACTCGCATGGCTACTAACGGACTCCTTGTCGTAAGCGACCTCTCGGTCCTAGAACTAGTCTACGGACTACTTCTATCCAAGATCTAGCGTCAACGGCTACTAACGGATCCCGGGCCGCAAATAGCCTAAGGGCTTTAGTGACGGTCTACGGACAATGTACTCTCTTGATCCGGCCTATACGGCTACTAACGGATCTCCAACCGTAAGCGGCTCAAGGGCCCTAGCAATTACTTAGCCGTAGGCGGCCCACGGGTCCTAGCGACTTCTTATTTGTAACGGCCCTAGCCATCCAGGTGTACTTATTCATCGGTAATAAAGTTTGATTATATTCAACTTGTTTATCGCGCCTTCCAACTAGGTAGATCTCACCGAGTACTACTACTCACTCCAACATCTTGGTACTCCACACTCTTTGATGCAAGCATCGGAAACGAGTACTTATTACAACATAGAAGTGAACCAACTTAATTCATATTCAAACAAGTTTATGAATAATTTGTTTGTGTTACACCAACTACTATGTACATAAGCTACCTCTACGGGTACATCTACTGGAGGTTCGGCTTGTCCACGACTTGCCCCGCGATAGGTGTCATCTCCTCCGGAAGGGTCTTGTATTGCTCATCCGTGCAGTTCGCCGTGAGACCACCAACCACCACATCCGCCGGTGCCTTCGGGAAGTACGACTTCATGAAAGGGAGTACCCGGTTCGGTATCGACTTCGCCAAATGTTAGACGTACATCACCAGCGCCCGAGGGCTTCTTTCGGCTTGTCTACCGGAGGTGCTATCTTGGGCCCACCGGATGTGGGACCAGAGAACCTTGCGATTGGCAATGCAACTTCTTCAAGTTCCTTCGGTTGGCCCCGTAGCTTCTCGCAGTCTTCATTAAGCTTCTATAGAGATTTATAACGGCGTACAAGGTCAAGATCTAAGGCTTAATGGAGCTCCATGTGCTTGATGCACTCATGGCGCAACCGTGCGTAGACCCACTCGAGTATCTCTCGACGGTCGATCTCCGGTACACGATATTCTTGAGGTCCATCTCGGAAGATTTCGGTTGATCAACTCTCACCTCAAGATCTCAGACAACTCAACAATGGTCTCGGACTACACATAAGTTCTATAACGAGTACTCGGTGGTCATGGTGGAGGGCATACGTTTGTTCTTCTTGATCAACTCATCCCTCTTCGCTCGCATCTCTTGTACCTCGTTGTGGTATCGGGCAAAGGCGCCGTCAAGCTTGGATTGGAGCAGCGCTAAGAGTTTCTTTGACTTCTCCACCTATTTCTCCAAAGCTTCGGCGCGAGAGGATGTGTCGCCATACCCCTTCGAAGGTTTGTCTTTCGGCGGGATCTCTCCACTAGGCCCTATGCAAGGACCAATGGTCAATCGGTACTCGGTACTCAATAAAGCAAGATAGTTCAGGTGTACTCGCAATGTACCTTGATCTAGTTCTTTGTGTGATGCCAAGACTCCATGCTCGAGACACGAAGGTCGGGTCGATCGACTCATCGTCCGGAACTCGAGACATCCTCGGCTCGAGGTTCCAATCTCGGCATTGGCGCCGAGCGAAGCGGCGCCTCGTCTTTTGTCATCACCTCACAAACGACAACTTCGGTACTTGCTTCGGGTTGCGGATCAACCCACGCTTCCATGCTTGGCTCGGGGGCTATCGTAGTCTCCGGCCCGGGGGATGCCGCCGTCGGCCGGCTCGCAACCGGCTCGTAGTTGTCACCTCAAATGTAGCGATCTCCATGGCTACTACCTCAAGGATCATCGCTCCGTCGACTTGTGTCCCCATCAAGATAAGCTTAACGATCAACAACGGCTACGAATACCGTCCCGGAATAACTACTCGTGGTGATAGGATGTGTTCCTTCCACCAAAGTAGCTTCTTCAAGCCTCGGACTCTTTGCGGCATTGGCTTGTGGTGGTGGTGTGGGATCTCGTACTTCCGCCAAGCGGTCTTCACCATCGGCATGAGTGCTAGTCTCCCCCTCATCCCATGACAAGTCCATGGATTTCCTACGTTATGGATTCTCTAGTCAACAACACAAGCTTGACGGTTACATGACTACTTAAGAGTTCGAGAAAACTTGCGAGTCGACCGCACTATAGTGACGGTCGGGGGTTCCCGCATCCTTGTGAGATCCACAAAACTAGCCTCACTAGCGGCTCCCGCCTCGATAGGAGGCTCCTCTATTCTATCCTCCGGCTGCTCAACGGCCACGGCCGCGGCACCGGAGGAGGGCTCGTACTTCTTCGACCGACGGCCGTGACTCCACGGCGGTGGTGTGCTCTTGTGCCCCTTCGGGCACAATGTCTTCGGTAGCCGAGAGGTGGGCTGGTGTTTCCTCCGACCATCACCCTCACGGTCTCCCGGACGTCTTCCTCATCTTGTGCGGTAGGGTCCGGAGAAGGGATGTCCCGCATAAGTGCAAGTCATGAAGTCGACAACGGACTACTCATTGTCAGTATTCGACTACTCTAGTCGTGGTACTCACCTCTTGCCCGGTGGCTTCCGACAACTTAATTTATTAACGGCATGTTTGTGCGCCACATTGTAGGGCTTCCCGGGTGACTCCGGTATGCTCGCTTCCGGGTTAGATGGCTTCTCAACTATTGGAATATGTGGCATCCCAACTCGGCCGAACCTCGAGCGGAGCCGGAACGGCTGGCGTTACGGCGTCTCCTCATCCTCGTCGTCGAGGTGTCTTCAATGACGACAACATCATCACCTTCGCCAACTTCTCGGTGCTCCTTCGCCTTCGGTCCGCCTTCCCCGTGCTTGTTCCTCAGGCCGTGGGGGGAAGGGCGGGACGAAAATGTACTTCTTCGGATGTCCTACAAGATCAAGCAAGCATAAGTACGACTACACAGAAATTAGTACACGGGGGGATTTCACCATGACAACTAACCTCATTTGGTGGCCGAGCCGTGGAGTACTCCAAGCACGGGGCATGGTGCATACGCGGGCATATCCTTGAAGACTTTGCACATGCATTCGATGATGACGTCATCATCTACTTCTTCACCGGCATCGGGATAAATCTTTATCGCCGGTGTACTTGTAGCCGAGATGGTTGCAAGCCATCAACGGTTTTACTCTTCTCTTCATGAAACTAAGGGTCACATGCTCGGCCCTCGGTCCGGCCCTCCCTCAAGTCCTTGATCTTCTTCGGCAACGGAGGTAGTTGAAGACCCTCTTGCATGGTGGGCTCGTGTTCCACCATGGTGCATGCTTCGGTTGTCTACCGCCGGGCTTTGGCGGTTCGGGGTGGTGGTTGCCGATGTAGAACCACTTCGCCTTCCAATCTTGGTTGGAGTCAATGAGCTTGTATGGCAAGTACGCCGGCGGCATCTTCGCGCATCGCACTCCAACCCCTTCAACTACTCGGGGGTCGTTCGTACTCGGTTGCGGCTTCACCCGGAAGAACTTCCGAATAGGATCTAGTGGGGCTTGATTCCCATGAACGCCTCGCGTAAGTGTACGAAGATGGAGATGTGGAAGATACCATTGGGGTTGAGGTTGAGGTACTCGATTCCGTTGTACTTGAGCATCCCCATGAAGAAGTCGCCGGTCGGCAATGCGAGTCCACTCTCCATGAACCACGCGAACATCGGAATCTCATTTGGGTTCTTCTCCATTGGGTATGGATCTCTAGTGGCGACGCGCCACGGATGTATCTCTCTCGCGGAGGAAACCACCGTTGACCGGGAAGAGGAGATCTTCGGTCTTCGGCATCGCCTTCTTCCACTCCTTTGCCGGATTTGGCGGGGGCCGAGGGGAGCATCGCCGCCCTCATCGCGACTCCTCTTTTTCGACGGGCTAGTCTTGGTGTGCTTCGGCGGGGACCCCTTCATCCTTCGAGTCACGAGCGTCTTCACTCGCATTCGCTCGGGTGCTCGCAGATGAGGGCCACTATGGTGGTAGGGCGGAAGTAGATCTAATATACTTAGCGATGGCGGTGACGAGAGAGGCACGAGGAGGGAGTGACTCAAATCTAAGCGTACATGAATGGAAATGTTGGAAGTGAAAACCCCTAATGGGTTGCCGCTATTTATAAGCCACCGGCGGTTCGGTTCCGAATGGGAGGATAGGTTCGGGGTGGCTAACTCAACGGCGGAGGATTGACCCTTTGTATTCCGGTACTCGATGCTATTAGTCTCGGGGGGATCGACAAAATTCGATGGATTCGGTGGGCTACACTAGATCACGAACCCATTTAGGACACATTCTACGGTCAAGATGACCCTTCAATTCTAGAGAAAGTACTCGACTCAAGGCTCGGGGGCTCCGTGCCACGTGTCCTTTGGTTTTTTCTCCGGATTTTTTGGGAGAAAATTGGCAAAACTTTAGATTGACCCTCGGCTTGAATCTATGATTCGACCTAAGGCTCGGAGGCTACATTCCATATGGAATGCGATTCTCTCGAATCACATTTTTCATATGGTTTTTCATCAAGACATCATGAGTACTATTGAAGACCTTCAAGAGAAGCACTCGGGGACGCTTGGGACTACTCGAGAAGACTTCAAGACTACTTAAAATCGGCTAGAGTACCTTCCGGCCTCAATAATTCAAGTGTTCTTGAGGACTTTTGGCTTGTAGAACTCAAGGACACTTGGGGACTACTCGCCAAGGTCATCAAGAATACTCAAAAACATCCTTCTCTACAAAGTACTCGAGGTCTTGTCGTATGGACATCCTTGGGCCCACTACTCGATGGTTACCGGGACCAACTACTACGTGAGCCCACGGGACTACTCGACTCGGCTGCACAACACCATATGGTGTGAAGCGCAAGGCATATGAAGGACTAGTACTCGGTTAGGAAGCTAGGTATGTCCGGATCCATGTAGATTACTCCTTGTTGTGTACGACTAGAACTCTCTCCTTCAAACCGACTTGTTGCGGGAATCTAGGCCCCTTATTCGAGTTTTGGTAATTATCGACAATCATTATGGACTAACATTTTTATTTGAGTTATAAGAATAGGTTAGTCGGTGAAATGGTGAGATCATGCGGTATGAACGAGAGAGTCTTGTATGGCTTGTGTTGGAAAGAGCTCAAGGCAAAGGTAAAATATAGGGTTTTACTTTTTGCCGGTCATAAGGTGATTAGAGGATGTTAAATGACCGGGTTGATAGGATAGATAGCCATACTATCAAGACAGATCAATTTCATTTACTTGACTTTCCATAGTGCCATTTGGATCAAAAATTTGCGTGTATTGCATTTCGATGAGTGGCGATTTCATTTGATAAAATGGTTTCGTTGAAAATCTTAAGAAAAATCGGTTTTACGGTGTTGGGCGGACGATCCGGCCTTTGGGACGGATGGTCCACGGGTTTTTGATATTTATTTAATATCTGAGATTTTTGGCAAAAGTTTTCGAGAAAATGCGCTTCCAGGCGGACAGTCCGCGAGCCTCTTGCGGACGGTCCGTTATTTTCTTCGAATCAAACGAACAGGGTGCAGCTCGGTGGACCGGGCGGACGGTCCGCGGCCTACCCGCGGACGGTCCGTGGGGCCACGGCGGACGGTCCGTGGGGCCACGGCGGACGGTCCGCCCGGCCCAACCGCCGGTCGCCGCGGCCGTTGAATTCGCGTTTTTACCGTTGGAATTCAAACGCGGACGATCCGCGAGAGCATCGCGGGCGATCCGCAAGGTACGCGTTTTGCCCATAACGGCTAGTAACGGGAAGGGGGAGTATATATACTCCAAGCCGGGGGTTGGAGAGCCTCGTTTGGAACTTTGAAAGGTCTATACTCCCATTGTAGAGCTCTCCCTCTCCTCTCTCTCTCACTTGGCTTAGTGGTTGCATTCTATGTGAGATTGAGAGGTTCTAGTGCATTGCATCAAGGTTTTGATCATTGTGGCACTAGGGAATCATCAAGCAAGTGATTGATTTATTACTCTTGGAAGTTGATGCTTCCTAGATGGCTTGGTGCTTGGGAAGAATCCGTTGAAGCTCGCAAGAAGATTGTGCGTGGCTCCGGATTTCGTGTTGTGAGAGGTATTGTGCTCACCTCACCGGAGCGGTAAAGAGCAACTCTAGTAGAATCAAGGTGTGGAGTGGTTCTTTGGTTCTAACCGGCTCAAGATCAAGCGAGTGCCTTGATAGAGGAGCGGTTGAACATTGAATCCACCTCAACGTGGATTAGGGGTGACCAGGCAAGTCATCGATACCACGGAATAAAATTTGTCTCTTGTGCTTGGTTATTTCTTTGCTTAATTTCCTTTCAAGTACTTTACTTTGAGCATTTAATTTCTAGAGATTGAATTATATCTTGTCACCCTAGGTCGCCAACCCCCAACATAGGAATAGAATAGGTAGAGATTTAATCCTCCTTGTGGTTCTAATTAAATTTGTCTAGTGTTGTGCTTTTAGATTTTAAACCGCCTATTCACCCCCCTCTAGTCGGTATCCTAGATCCTACAAGTGGTATCGAGCCAAGGACTCTTGTTTGTGAGATTTAACCATCTTGGAGTAGGATAAATGGTAGAGGAAGATAAATTTCATGTTGGGAAGCCACCGGTCTTTGATGGGAACAATTATGACTATTAGAAGAAAAGAATGGAGGTTCACTTCAAGGCTTTGGGAAGAGAATTATGGAGAATTATAATGGAAGGATATGTTATTTTGGATCCTAAGAATAAGTCGGATCAAGATGATAAAAATGAAAAACTCAATGATAGAGCCTTGAGTGTACTCTATAATGCTCTTGCTCTTAGTGAATTGAATAGAGTGAAGGGACTTGAAAAGGCAAATAAGACCGATATGAACCCGCTAGGGTTTGTTCCCGATCTTTCGATGAGAGGCGTGGATAACTCGATTGAAGAGGAGATGACGTTCTCGGCCCGACTACAACCCTTCAAGGCTGCGCCTTAGCAACCGATACACCACTTCCTATGGCTGCCGCGATCTTGTGGAGCGCGTCACCCGGCCACTAGGGCACCTGTCCTGCAAGCAATCGAAGAACTAGCAAGAACAAGTATTGAACAAGTACTGAATTTACTAGATGGGAATGAAAGATTGCAAACTCCAACTCAATCACAATAATGGCGGGGTTCTGAAGACAGGAAGACGGGCGACTGGACCAGCGCGCGCTTCAAGCAAGTAGCAATGGCTAAACTTGATCTAAACAAAACCCGAACTGTTTGTGGCGGCTATGGGGAAATATGAGGACATGGGAGGACGACCAAAGCGGTGCTGGGTCGACCTCTAACCCTAGGACACGTCTGTAATGGACCCAACTTGATACACGGCCCATTGGGCGAAATAAGGTGGCGCAGCACCTGGAACAGATTGACATCGGGTCACTATTTGGACGATTGAGGCCGCCTCAAAATAGATATGGACTTGAGACCAGATCCTTATGAAAGGTGACTTCATCACGGTTTCAAGAAGTACTTGAACGCCCCAATCCGACTCCGTATGCGTCCGTGGCGTCCATCACAAGATGGTGCTTTTCTGCAGTCCGAATCCGAGTGCCCAAAACGTGTCCCCTTGATCTCTTTCCATCTTTGGGCCATAAGTGACGTGGTGGCCTGGTGGAGGACGTGGGGAACACTTGGACTTGATCCCCAATCAACTTCTTTGATCCTCCATACCTTCCATGAGTGTTTAACATTCTTTTTGATCCAAGTACGTATTTCTAAAAATGACAATAAACAAACATCATTGCGCAACATCAATTCATCGAATGTAGCAACAATAACCATGATATATGATTGATTCACCTTTTGTTCACAAGCCATTAGCATTGTCATATTTGAGTTGGTGATGTCCTAAAGAAGGGGAGCATTGCAGTATACAAGTCGTTGCGTGTTTCAACATCGAGGCAAGCACCTTTAGATGCCACCAAAGCTTTGAGAGATATGGGAGAAGCTTATGGAAATCTATGAGGGAACATCCACCATTAAAGAAGTGAAGCTCTATGTGTATAAGGGAAAATTCAATGAGTTCACTATGAAGAAGGATGAAGACGTTTCAACCATGTTCAACCGGTTGAATGATATGATGAATGAACTTAAGTGTCTTGATTTTGATGTCTCAAATAAAGACTTCTCTCACAAGTTCCTTAGATGCCTTCCGGAAAAATATGAGACAATTGTGACTTTGCTTGTTAGGAGCGACTTGAGTAAAATGACTCCTACGGAGGTGCTTAGTGAAGTGCAAACTCATGACTTATTCAAGCAATCACAAAAGGAAGTTCAAGGCCAATCAATAAATGAAGAGAAGAAAAATATTGCTCTCAAGGCCAAGGCTACTCAAGAAGAAAATGATGATGAGAACCAAAACATTGACTTCGATGAGGAAATGGCTCTTATTGTGAAAGGACTTAAAAGAATTATGAAGAAGAAGAAGTTTGGAAAGATGGGGCAATCATCAAAGAAGAATCGGTTTGAGGGCGAAGAGTGCTTCAGTTGTGGTGAAATTGGACATATCTCAATTAATTGTCCAAACAAGAAAGAAGACAAATATGGCAAGAAGAAAGATAAGAAGAGTGCACCTAAGAGGAAGAAACATTATAAGAAGGAGAAAAATGGTCAAGCCTACTTTGTTGAATGGGATTCCAATGCAAGCTCCAATGAAGATGATGATGACAAGCCTTCAAGGGGTCTTGCGGGGGTTGCTATCAAGGAATCTCCTTCACTCTTCTCCAAGCCATATTGTCTCATGGTAAAAGGTGAATCAAAGGTAATAATCGACGATCATGATGATGATTGTGATAGTGATAATGATGACAATGCTTTATCTTATGATGATCTTGTTGCCATGGTCATTAAGTCCGATGACAAATTGTGCATGGAGAGATCAAAGTTGAGGGATTTGGAGTTGAAAAATGTTTCAATTCCAAATTCCTTTGAGGAGCTAAAGGCGAAGGACCGATACGGCGAACCATAGGGGGGAGTGAATGGGAGCTTATAAAAATTCTTCTCGAAGGAGATGGAAACTCCAACAAAATGAACACGGCTTCCAACACACGTCTCTCGACTCACTACCTAAGTTGGCCAAGCCCACGTAGCCACCGGAGTGCCACCGGACCTAGGAACCAACACACAACCTTCCGACCCGAGAACGCGGCGGAACACCAACCTCGAGTCCACCGACCAACACCGGTCGGACCGGTGAGCACCACCGGTCAGACCGGTCCCTGCTGGTGAAACTTGGCGACTTCCACAAAGTGGCTCCACACTAGTCGGGCCGGTGCAACACACCGGTCGGACCGGTTACGCCGAATGCCCCAAAACACCAAACAGGCCAACCGAGCTCCAAACCAACCCAAATTTGAAACAGCAGCAACCCAAGACAACAGCGAACACACCCGGACGTTCACCGAGCAAAAACCCAACGGGGGTTGCATCGGTCGACCGGTGAGAGGCACCGATCGACCGGTGTAGCACGGGCGACTCGGGATGAACAAGCACCCGCGGGTCAACTCCTCCAAATCCAAGCCTTGATCTCCGAATCACTCCACGGGCTTGAACAAGACTTTGGGGGCAATAGGAACACCTCATAAGGAGTCCATAGCCAAGTTTAATCCCACCAAAACTTGTCCAAATAAGAGGAATCGGAGAAATCCCGCCAAGAATTTCTCTAACCCTAGAACACCGAAAACCCCAAAATCGAGCCCCTTAACTCACCGATTTGGGAGGGGAATCACAACCCAAAGAACCACGAAGGGTTCCCAAAAATTTCCCCATCAAATTCCCAAGAGCAAGGTTCTTCCGTCTTCGGTTTAGACCGGTGCGGCGCTCTTGCAAAGACCGTCTTCGGTTCTTCGGTCTTGGCTTTGTGGATCAACCAAGGAACCCGGTGGTTTTACGGTGAACCACCGGAAACCCCCGCGAACTCGGTGTAGCCTCCGCCAATCTCAACTCATGACTCGGCTCCCACGTAGTCCCGGCTCGACCTTGGTTTTGAGGCTCTACCAAGAAACTATCCATGACTTCATCTTGTTGTTCATGCCACCATGCGGCCCGCACTTGACCCCACCGGCCACGGGATCCCACGAACGAAGCCTACTTGTCTTCTCCACACTTGGAGGCCTCACCGTGACGACCTTTCGCGCTTGTTCTTCGCCCGCACCAACACCAGTCAAGCCATAACTTGCACCCGCAATACTTAGCCAAGAATCGTCCACACAACGTTGTCAATCACTCATCACACAAGGAAGCGACCATCCACCGGTCCTCGAACCACACATGGTCCTCAATCTCCCCCTTGATGAGTGCATTGACAACACTCACACAAAGTAACAAGAGAGAAATGAAAAAGAAAAGAAACGAACAAAAAGAAACTCGAGCAAGCGGTTGAAAGCCAAACAATGGCAAAGAGCAAGATCACTTGACGAAGACAACTCTCGAACACATCCGAGACGAACAAAGCTCAAGCAACGAGCGCAAACCACCAAATCAAAGCTCGGAAAACCACAAAAAGCTCCCCCGCACACATGCAAGCTCCCCCCGAACCAATGCAACTCCCCCCTGGACAAATGCGGGCAAACCACTTGAAAACGGGGGCAGCTGCAACAACATCGGCTCGACCGGTCATCACCACCGGTCGAGCCGGTGCCCAACATGTGCACGGGACCGAAGCACTCGACCAGGTCAGACCGGTGCACAACAGAGCCCAGAAAAGGCTCGAAACCACATGAAAACCTTCTAAATGCATCTAGGATGCCATTTCAAGCTCAAACTTCTCCCCCTTGTTGGCAATGCATGAATCAAGCTAAAAATGCAAAACTTTCAACCTAGAGCTTCTCAAATAGACAAAATTCAACATAGGATGCTATACATGTCCACATGAGCAAGTTAGATACTCTATAGGTTCGTATTGACATCAACTACAAGATCACCAAGTTTCGCAACCATTGGACGAAGCTAAGATGGTTTTGGGCAATTTTGCGAAAAACTTGCCTCTCATGAGCAAAGTCCTAAACATGATCAAAGCATATCAAAATGGCGAAGCCACGAAACTTCATGCTAGGACAGCCATTCTAATCATAAGACCATCACAAACACCCACAAGCAACTCATGTCATGTCAAAGCCACCGAGCCATGTGCCTACTTCTATGTATGAGACTTCTCATTGGTAGGAATCATGCAACGGTTTAGCACCCAAAGCTAATTAAATTTAGCACATATGACACGGGAGCACATTTTCCAAGCATTTTACATTTCATTTTCAGATTCAAAATTGGTACATGAAATGTCTTTGCGACAAAAAGGAACTTAGGCCCCTCTACAAGATAAAGCAAGAGGGTTAAACATTCATGATGGCAAATGAGCCTTTGGCCCCATATGATCAATAAACTAGCTATCCAACCACAAATTAAGCATAACCAAGCCACTAAAACATGTCAAGATCATATAAAGTGAAGGACCGATTAGGCGACCGAGAGAGGGGTGGGAGTGAATGGGAGCCGATAAAAATTCTTCTCGAAGGAGATTGGAACTCCGACAAGATGAACTCGCTCGGTTGGACCCCCAAAATCACATGCTCCGCACTTCTACCTTCCGTTTGCCAAAACCACGTAGCCACCGGAGTGCTACCGGTCCTAGGAACAAACTCTACCAAAGCAACCTCAACACACACGCACCCACGACAAGCGGAAACAACTTGAAAGCCGACTGCCCGGGGGGCGGTTAGACCGGGTATGGGGGGCGGTTAGACCGCCTCCACCCGGCAACCAAGAAATCCTCCGAAACACCTCTTCCGAGCACCAAAACGCACCACGGTTTCACCAACACATATCCCGGTCGGGGCCTTGCTAGCTACCGAGAAAATCTTGGCAAAAACCAAAACTCCACCCGGGGGCCTAGGGGTGGTTAGACCGGCTACCGGGGGCGGTCTAACCTCCCCGTACCCAAGAACGAACTCCAACCAAGAACACCTAGCAAACGGCACGACAACGACCCGAAAGTTCACCCGGACGCTCCTCCGATCAAGGCGAACAAACTCACGAGAGGAAAATCCGGCGAAACAAAACTTTGACCTCGGAAAGGCCGGGCGGTTAGACCCCCCCGGGCGGTTTGACCGCCCCTTCCGTAAAAATGAACCGGCGGGTCAAACCTCAACTTCCTCCCGCCCGATCTCCCGAATCACTCCACGGATTGCGAGAAAAACTTCGGGAATAGGCGGGTTACCTCCGGGCAACCTCTACCTCAAAGGAATCGACCCGAAACGCTCACAATCAAGAGGAATCGAAGAAATCGCCTCTCTAGGTCAAGAACTCGCCCAACTCAAGAAACCACCAAATCGAGTCGATTCAAAAGAGATTTGGGGGCAAAGTCACCAGCCAAAGAGGCACAAGAACCTCATACGTGGCACGCACCAAAGACCCCAAGAAATCGTTCTCAAAACACCGCCAACAAAGAGCTCCGAAAATCAACACAAAAGAGGACAGGAAAACCACCTTGAGGAAGAATGCCGAACCATCTATACATGCAATGAAGGTTCGTATAAGGTCTAGCTTGCCACCCAAACATCCATCCCTTTCTCTAGATCTCACATGAAGCTCTCAAGCTAGTCCTAGGAAAAACTAGGGGAAATGGAGAACAAAAATAAAAAAACAAATGAGCTAGGGTTCCAAGAGTTTGCTGCCATCCATCCACTCAAGAGTATATATGGAGGCACCCAAAAGACTAAACTACCCTCACCTAATAACTAGGGATACAAGCCCCTCGAGGGCGATTTGGAAGTCTTCGGAATTTCTTCATCGGACGAATGCCGGCGACCGCAACCTCGCTTAGCCTCGACGCAAGCTTTGCGATCCCGACGTGTGTCCTCCGCTTCGAAGCATCTTGACGCCGCGCGCCGGGGAGGTCGACCGCCCCCCCGGGCGGTTAGGACCGGCTCGGGCAATCCGACCGGCCCCGGACGGTCCGACCGCCCCTCCTAGGCGGTTAAACCGGCCCGGGTGGCCGCACCTCCTCGTCAAGTCTTCGGCCTCGGTTTTGTGGCTCAACCGAGTAAATCGGTGGTTTTACGGTGAACTACCGCAAACCCCGCGAACTCGGTGTAGCCTCCGCCAATCTCCACTCATGACTCGGCTCCCACGCGATCCCCGGCTCGACCTTGGTTTTGAGGCTCTACCAAGAAACCGTCCACGACTTCATCTTCTTGTTCATGCCACCATGTGGCCCGCACTTGACCCCACCGGCCACGGGGTCCCTCGAACGAAGCCTACTTGTCTTCTCCACACCGGAGGCCTCACCGCAACGACCTTTCGCGTTTGTTCTTCACCCGCACCAACATGAGTCAAGCCGCAACCCGCACCCGCAATACTAAGCCAAGAATCGGTCCACACAACGTTGTCAATCACTCATCACACAAGGAAGAGACCATCCACCGGTCCTTGAACCACACATGGTCCTCAATCTCCCCCTTGATGAGTGCATTGACAACACCCACATGAAGTAACACAAGAGAAAAGGAAAACAAAAGAAACAAATAAAAAGAAACCTCAACAAGTGATCGAAAGCCAAAGAAAGGCGAAGAGCAAGATCACTTGAAGAAGACAAGTCTCAGACCCCTTAGGCAAGGGCAACGGCTCGACACATCCGAGACAAAATCATGCTCAAACAAAGAGCGCAAATCACCGAACCAAAACTCGAACACCATAAAGAGCTCCCCCCCCGCACATATGCAAGCTCCCCGAGTCAAAGCACACTCCCCCCGAACAAATGCGGCAATGCAACACGGGAATGCAACAACGAGCAAAAAACGCGCTCACATTGCCCAAGGCGGTTAGACCGCCTACCCCCGGCGGTTAGACCGCCTACCACTCATCTGACCACCTGGGGGCGGTTAAACCGCCCCATGTGACCGGCCCTGCACCAAACTCGCTCAAAATTTGCCCGAACCAATTGGAACACCTTCCAAACACTCCCAGGTGCCCAAAGCATGCACAAACTTCTCCCCCTTGTTGACAATGCATGAATCAAGGCAAAATGCGAAAACTTTCAACATATAGCTTCTCAAATATACAAAATTCATCAAAAAGAGCTACACAAGTCCAAATGAGCAAGTTAGATACTCTACGAGTTCGTAATGACCTTAACTACGTGATCACCAAGTTTCACAACCATTGGACAAGGCTAAAAAGGATTTGAGTAATTTTGCGAAAAGTTACTCTCTCACAAGCCACACAAACTTCATGCTAGGACAGCCATTCTAATCATAAGACCATCACAAACACCCACAAGCACCTCATGTCATGTCAAAGCCACCGAGCCATGTGCCTACTTCTATGTATGAGACTTCTCATTGGTAGACATCATGCAACGGTTTAGCACCCAAAGCAAATTAATTTCAGCACATATGACATGGGAGCACGTTTTCCAAGCATTTTACATTTCATTTTCAGATTTATGAATGGTACATGAAATGTCTTTGCGACAAAAATGAACTTATGCCCCTTCATAAGATAAAGCAAGAGGGCTAAACATTCATGATGGCAAATGAGCCTTTGGCCCCATATGATCAATAAACTAGCTATCCAACCACAAATTAAGCATCGCAAAGCCACTAAAACATGTCAAGATCATATAAAGGCGTTTACACATGAGAGAGCATATATGTGACATTTTTCAAAAATATAGCCATCAACCATGGATCATTCAACAAGATCATCAAGAGCTAAGCCAAACTAACCGTAGCATACCAAACAAGCTCACAAAAACATATATAGCATCCCATAATGAAAAATGTATATAGGAGAATCTTTTCCTATCCAATGCATATGATACAAAATGCATGCAATCTAAGATACAAGGATGCCTATACATCATGTTACATATGCAATGCCAAATGCAAAAAATGCACAAAGGAAACTATACATATACAACAAAGGAGCTCCCACACACCCAACTCAAGAAATCAAACACACACCAAGTTTCCCCCCGCAAACGAGTGAACGTTGCTTGATCTAGGGGTTTGGTGAAAATATCGGCTAGTTGGTCATGTGTGGGTACATGGATCAAAGCTATCTTTCCTTTCTCTACGTTGTCTCTCAGAAAATGATACCTCACTTCTATGTGCTTGGTTTTGGAATGGAGCACTAGGTTCTTTGCAACGCTTATGGCACTGGTGCTATCACATTGAAGTGGGGCATGGGTATACTCCTCACCAAAGTCACTCATCTTGTATGAAATCCAAAGGAGCCGAGAGCAACAACTAGCGGCGGCAACATACTCGCCTCGGTAGTGGATTGAGCAACACTCGACTGTTTGCGGGAAGACCATGACACCAAAGAAGAACCCAAAAGCGGCAAGTCCCGAAGTGGACTTCCTATCCAACCGACACCGGCAAAATCCGCGTCCGAAAAACCATGAAGCGCCAAAGAAGAGGATGCGGAGTACCAAAGGCCGAAGTCGAGAGTGTGACGCAAGTACCCGAAAATTCGCTTCACCGCTTGCCGACGCGAAGTCCTCGGAGACGCTTGAAAACGAGCGCACGGACACACCGAGAACCGTATGTCCGGCCTCGTCGCCGTCAAGTAGAGGAGTGACCCAATCATGCTCCGGTACTCCTTCCGGTCCACGTGTTCACCTTCCTCGTCCGCATCAAGAGTCGTCATAGCCTTGGAGTCCTCCATCTTGAACTTCCGCACAATGTCCTTGGTGTACTTAGCCCGGTGCACAAATTTTCCATATTTTGATTGTTTGATTTGTAGCCCGAGGAAGAACCGCAACTCACCCATCATGCTCATCTCAAATTCCCTCGCTCATATCTTTTACAAACCTTGCAACAAGAGAGTTAGACGAGCCACCAAAGACAATATCATCCACGTACACCCCGCACAATCGGGATATCTCCGCTCTCGCCTCAGGAAAAAACAAGGTCCGATCGACCTTCCCCATCTCAAAACTCTGTCTCAAACAAGAACCCCCTCAACCTACCATACCAAGCTCTAGGCGCCGCTTCAACCCATACGGTGCCTTCCTCAACTTGTACACCGGTGGGGGTACTTCTCACTCTCAAACCCCGGAGGCTGCCTCACATACACTTCTTCCTCCAACACACCATTCAGAAAAGCACTATTCACATCCATTTGGTGCAACTTGAACCCTTTAGCCACGGAAAAGGCTAGAAGGATCCTAATCGCCTCCAAACGGGCTACGGGAGCAAAGGTCTCCTCGTAGTCAATCCCCTCCTTCGACCGAACCCTTGAGCAACAAGCCTCGACTTATTCCTCACAACCTCACCTTTCTCTCCCTCTTTGTTTTTCCACACCCACTTTGTACCAATCGGCTTACACCCTGGGGGAGGGTCAACCGACTCCCAAACCTGATTCCTCTCAAAGTTCTCCAACTCCTCATGCATCGAATTAACCCAATTGTGATCAGATAGTGCGTGTCCAATGTCTTTGGGCTCAAAAGTAGCAACAAATGCATCATGAGCGAAATGGGAGTTGTTTCGAACCCTTGACCGTGTAGTGCGTTCATTCACATCGCCGATGATCCTCGAAGCTAGGTGATCAACTTGTACTCGCCGGGGAGGTTCTCGCCTCGATGCTACCTCCCCCTCAACATCAGCTTCTCCTTGTTCTTGATTTGTCATCGTAGGTGTAGTAGAGGGTCCGTCCATCACCGTAGTCGAGGTAGTGGGTACATGTTCATCCGGGGGCACCGCACCGCCATCTTCATCGTCTCCATGTTCATGCTCCTCCTCCCCGAAAGATATCCTCGCCAAGCTCATCATCACCGCACACTCAAAGACAAGCCGACTACGTGGCTCGTTCGTCGAAGGTTACCTCGCAAGTCTCCACGATTTGGTTAGTTTCAAGATTGAGCACACGATAAGCTCTAGAATGAGATGCATAACCAAAGAAAATACCATCGACGAGACCTAGCCTCAAAATTATCCAACTTCCCGCCTTTCTTCCGAATGAAACACTTGCAACCAAAGACATGGAAGTGACTCACCTTGGGTGTGTGACCATGCATCAACTCATAGCATGTTTTCTTCTTGTGCACTCGAGGTAAATCCTATTTGAGACATAGCATGCGGTATTCACCGCCTCGGCCCAATACCTCCTCGGAGTCCTATGCTCATCAAGCATCGTCCGAGCCACAACACCATTCTAGGGAGGCGTATACGGACTCGAAAACGCGGTGCTCACGACCCAAGTCATGGCAAAAGGTTTCAAAATGAGAGTTTTTGAATTCCGAGCCATTATCACCGAGGATATCTCGTATGGCATCTCCATGCCTTTCGTTCCTCAACCTCAAGACTAGATCTCGAACAAAACCAAACGTCTCCCCCTTATCCTCAAGAAAGAACACCCACGCATACCGAGAATAGTCGTCCACCACAACAAGGACATACCACTTCCCACCCGAGATCGCATACGAGCCGGGCCAACAAGGTCCATATGGAGCAGCTCGCATGGACGCTCGGTCATCACATCGGTGAGAGGCGGGTGAGAAGAGGCTACCATCTTGGCATGCATACACGGCGCACAAACCAACTCTTTCTCAAGCCTCAACCGTGGCAATCCTAGTACCAAATTGAGTTTACTCAAGCGAGACAAAAGGTCAAAGCTCAAGTGACCCAACTTCCTATGCCACTTCCAAAACTCACTCGAAGAACCAGCCAAGAAACACCGCTCCACACCCGAAGTCCGAGAAAATTCAAGACGAAACACCTGACCCTCGGGAACGACCATACAAACATGGTCCCCTCGAGAGTCTAAAATCCGAGAACCACCGGGCCGAAACAACACCTCAAAGCCCTCATCCAACATCCGGGACACAGAAAGCAAATTGTACCCCAGCGATTGAACAAGAGCAACACGCCTCAGAGTGATCTTGTCACTCACTTTTATCTCACCTTCGAAATCACACACCCACGCCCATTGTCCCCAAAAGTGATGTACCTCTTCGTCACCACGGGACGAGACTTGAGAACCACCCCCTATCTCCGGTCATATGCCTCGAGCAACCGGAGTCAATCAACCAAATGTTCTTCAAGTCTCCCACCCGAAATTCAAAAATGAGCACGTGAGCGAACAAACGACTCAAGAGCGGGGTTAGTACCAAAAGAGTAAAACCAAGTGCCGAGCCATTTGCTCGAAACTCGGGGTTAGCACACATCAAGCCATCTTTCCTACCATGACTACCACCATGAACACCACCTCGGTAACCACTCCGAGGAAACCACCCCTCGCTGCCCGGAGAAGGACCAAATCCATGAAAGACAACCCGTGGACCGTCCCTCCTATCCTTCTCAAAGCTACGACTCCTCCCATCCCCATAGTGAACTCGAGGGGGAGAATGCCTAGCAACCGACCACCTGTTCGTCTCTCCCGGACCAACCACCAAGCAACTCCACCTCCGGACCGAAACATCTCGACTCACCACCTCGAAAACCACTCCGCCTAGAATTCGGGGGGCCGGTTGAACCGCCTAGCCGGGTCGGTCTAACCGCCCCCCCTCGGGCGGGGCGCGGGTCCGACCGCCTAGCTAGGCCGGCCCGACCGCCCCTCCGAGATCGCTCCTCGGCCGCGAGAACTCGCATCTCCCCATGCCGACCACTTCTCACCACGGCTTTACCCCCGGGTAGTGGCATACGAGGCTTAGGTACACCATGCGAAGGGTTGTACATATCCTTGTTCGTCCACTCCTTTGCCATCCTCTCTTCTCGCTTCCTCTTGAAGCAAAACTCATCCTTGTTACCCTCTTTCCCACAATGGCCACAACGGAACCTCACAAGCTTAGGCTTAGGCTTGGATTGGGGCTGCTCCCTTGGTTTCTCTCCACTCAACTCCTCCATCAATTTCTCCTCACTAGCCTTCTCACTCACTTTCCCAAAGAACACTTTCCCGGAAGTGCTCACAAACTTGATAGGCTTTTGGAGATCATTTGTGGGTGTAGGAAATATGGGTGGAGGCCGGGGATGTGTCTAGTCGGTTCCTAAGATGGTTAGGTTTTGGGGAAAAATCATTCTTGTGGTGGGTTTTTGGTGGCTCTAGGATATTCTCTCCACTTCCCTCACCAACCTTGTTTGCCCCAAGTCCCTCACCATCCTTCCTCTTAAATGCCTCGATCATCATTCGCAACCGAGGCTCATGACCCGACAACCAACCCATCAACTTTCTCAAGTCATCATTCTCATCCGCTAACGATCAACATAATGTGCAAGTTCCAAATTTTTCAAAGCATGCATTCCACGGGTAGAGCATGATGTAGGCATGGGTTCCTTCAATTTAGCCTCAAGAGAACTAGTGTAAGCATGCATCTCATCAATCTTAGAATGCAAAACAGGGCAAGAAGTGCAAGCACCTAACAAAGCAGATCTAGATTTAAGCTCAGCCACTTCAACCCTAGGCACATCTAGTTCCTCACACTTGGAGGCATGCTTTTCCTTGAACAAAGCAAGATCCGCAAGAAAGATGGAGCAATCAGCACAATCAACATCATTTGAAACAACAGGGCTAGCCTTAAGGGAATCAATCTCAAGCTTGCTATCAAGCACCTGTGTTTCTAGCTCAGCCACTCTAGTCCTAGCATCCTCGAGTGAATCCCTAAGCTCTTTTCTCATTTTCTTTGCCTCTCTAAGCATGTCATCACGATTATCCAGCAAAATACTGAGCCGTTCATTCTCCTGGCGCCGGAAGGGAAGCTCATCACGCACCTCGTCGTCGGACTCGCAGTCCGAGTCGCTCCGTGTGCTCTTCTTGCCGCCGGAGCTCGGCGCCATGGTGCGAGCCGTCTCTAGCGAAGCGATTCGGCTCGCTCGGGTTCTTGGACGCCTTCTTGCCCTTGCGACGATCACCTTCGTCTTCATTGCTACTCGACCTCAAGGTGGAGTACACGGAACCGGAGTCGACGTCACTTGCACCAACCATCGCTCGGGCCTTGCCTCGGCTCTCCTTCTTCCTCGATCGTCGCTCGTCCTTGTGCTTGTTCTTGTACTTGCTCTTGTGGTCGCGCCTCGACTGGTACTTGCCATCGTTCCTTGGCTTGTGCTTGTAGCCGTCCTTGTTCTCGACCTTCTCCGGGCGGTCGGTGACGAAGTGTCCGGCTTGCCGCACCGGAAGCATGTCCTCGTGTTCCTCCTCATGTTCACTCGGTTCTCGTGCGGCATCTCGAACCATCTCGTCAGAGTGCCGACTCATCCTCTCCAAGCACATCGAACTCCTCATCCGGCATAGACATCAAGTAGGACAAACGAACATCCCGGTGGATGGGTTAGTGTTAGCCTTTCCTTTCAAACCACCAACGAGGGCGAGACTATGGGAATCGGTCGGACCCTCGAGCTTGGCATTGATGCCCCTATCCACCTCGCCCAACTTGAGCTTCGAGAACGGATCGTTCACCGTCGAGTATCATACTTCTCCGACTCCACAATGGCCTCGAACTTTCCGCCCCATATTGTACGATCCAAGGAGTGTAAGAGCTTGACCGCTCTATCATTATCATCGTATGGGAGCACGTCCACATTGGCCCTCATGTTGTTCACAACCGCCGTGAACCTCTCGAAACAAGGCATCGATGGACTCACCGGGGAGATGAGTGAAGTTCTCGTACTCTCTCCGGTAGGTCACATACATCCGTGCCTCGAATTTGGGCATTCCCGCCGTGAGCCTCCTTCAACACCGCCCAAATTCTACAAGACAAGTGCTCGGTGTGCACCCGATCGAACTCAGGCTGACACAGAGCACGAAACAAGTAGTCGACCGCCTTGTTGTTGGCGTCGAACCTATCCCTTGATCCTGGAGTGAGGAAGTCCATCGGCTGGACATAGCCTGTGAACACCGTGACATCCCAAAGGATCTGACCCTTTCCGCGGAGGAATGCACCCATCCGCTTACTCCACATCTGGTAGTTCTTGCCATCGAAGTGTGGAGGACCCGAACCCCGTTCCTGGTACGCCATCCTTGGATCTTAGACTGGTTAGAGTCAACAAAGACCCGAACCGGCTCCGATACCACTTGAAGGACCGATTAGGCGACCAGAGAGGGGGCGGGAGTGAATGGCGACCGATAAAAATTCTTCTCGAAGGAGATTGGAACTCCGACAAGATGAACTCGCTCGGCCGGACCCCCCAAAATCACACGCTCCGCACTTCTACCTTCCGTTTGCCAAAACCACGTAGCCACCGGAGTGCTACCGGTCCTAGGAACAAACTCTACCAAAGCAACCTCAACACACACGCACCCACGACGCCGGAAACAACTCGAAAGCCGGCCGTCCGCAGGGGGGCGGTTAGACCGGGTATGGGGGCGGTTAGACCGCCTCCACCAGGCAACCAAGAAATCCTCCGAAACACCTCTTCCGAGCACCAAAACGCACCACGGTTTCACCAACAGATATCTCTCGGTCGGGGCCATACTAGCTACCATAAAATTTTGGCGAAAACCAAAACTCCACCCGGGGGCCTAGGGGCGGTTAGACCGGCTACCGGGGGCGGTCTAACCTCCCGTACCCAGCAACGAACTCCAACCAAGAACACCTAACAAACGGCATGAGAACGACCCGAAATTTCACCCGGACGCTCCTCCGATCAAGGCGAACAAACTCACGAGAGGAAAATCCGGTGAAACAAAACTTTGACCGGAAACGCCGGGGCGGTTAGACCGCCCCCCATGCGGTTTGACCGCCCCTTCCGTAAAACGAACCCGCGGGTCAAACCTCGACTTCCTCGCGCCCGATCTCCCGAATCACTCCACGGATTGCAGCAAAACTTCGGCAATAGCCGGGTTACCTCTTGGGCAACCTCTACCTCAAAGGAATCGACCCGAAACGCTCACAATCAAGAGGAATCGAAGAAATCGCCTCTCTAGGTCAAGAACTCGCCCAACATGAAAAACCACCAAATCGAGTCCGATTCAAAAGAGATTTTGGGGCAAAGTCACTAGCCAAAGAGGCACAAGAACCTCATACGTGACACCCACCAAAGACCCCAAGAAATCGTTCTCAAAACACCGCCAACAAAGAGCTCCGAAAATCAACACAAAAGAGGATGGGAAAACCACCTTGAGGAACAACACCGAACCATCTCTACATACAATGAAGGTTCGTACAAGGTCCGGCTTGCCACCCAAACATCCATCCCTCTCTCTAGATCTCACATGAAGCTCTCAAGCTAGTCCTAGGAAAAACTAGGGAAAATGGAGAATGAAAATGGAAAAACAAATGAGCTAGGGTTCCAAGAGTTGGCTGCCATCCATCCACTCAAGAGTATATATGGAGGCACCCAAAAGACTAAACTACCCTCACCTAATAACTAGAGATACAAGCCCCTCGAGGGTGGATTTCGAAGTCTTCGGTATTTCTTCATTGGACGGATGCCCGACGACTGCAACCTGCTTAGCCTCGACGCAAGCCTTGCGATCCCGACGCGTGTCCTCCGCTTCGAAGCATCTTGACGCCGGTGGCCGGGCGGTCGACCGCCCCCCCCGGGTGGTTAGACCGGCCCGGGCAATCCGACCGGCCCGGGCGGTCCGACCGCCCTTCCTAGGCGGTTAAACCGGCCCGGGTGCCCGCACCTCCTCCTCGAGTCTTCGGCCTCGGTTTTGTGGCTCATCCGAGTAACCTAGTGGTTTTTCGGTGAACCACTACGAACCCCGCGAACTCGTTGTAGCCTCCGCCAATCTCCAATCATGAATCGGCTCCCACGCAGTCCCGGCTCGACCTTGGTTTTGAGGCTCTACCAAGAAACCGTCCACGACTTCATCTTGTCGTTCATGCCACCATGCGGCCCACACTTGACCCCACCGGCCACGGGTCCCTCGAACGAAGCCTACTTGTCTTCTCCACACGGAGGCCTCACCGCAACGACCTTTCGCGCTTGTTCTTCACCCGCACCAACACGAGTCAAGCCGCAACCTCGCACCCGCAATACTAAGCCAAGAATCGGTCCACACAACGTTGTCAATCACTCGTCACACAAGGAAGTGACCATCCACCGGTCCTCGAACCACACATGGTCCTCATAAAGGCATTTACACATGAGAGAGCATATATGTGACATTTTTCAAAAAACATAGCCATCAACCATGGATTATTCATCAAGATCATCAAGAACTAAGCCAAACTAACCATAGCATACTAAACAAGCTTACAAAGACATATATCTCATTCCATGGTGAACAATGTATATGAGAGAAGCTTTTTCTAACCAATGCATATGATACAAAATGCATGCAATCTAAGACAAAAGGATTCCTATACATCATGTTACATGTGCCATGCCAAATGCAATAAATGCACAAAGGAAACTATACATATGGTACAAAGGAGCTCCCACACACCCAACTCAAGAAATCAAACACACACCAAGCTCCCCCGCAAACGAGTGAAAGTTGCTTGATCTAGGGGTTTGGTGAAAATATCAGCTAGTTGGTCATGTGTGGGTACATGGATCAAAGATATCTTTTGTTTCTCTACGTTGTCTCTCAGAAAATGATACCTCACTTCTATGTGCTTGGTTTTGGAATGGAGCACTGGGTTCTTTGCAAAACTTATGGCACCGGTGCTATCACATTGAAGTGGGACATGGGTATACTTCTCACCAAAGTCACTCATGGTGTATGAAATCCAAAGGAGCCGAGAGCAACTACTAGCACCCTCAACGTACTCGGCCTTGGTAGTGGATTGAGCAACACTCGACTCGTTTGCGGGAAGACCAAGACATCAAAGAATAACCCAAAAAGCGGCAAGTCCCGAAGTGGACTTCCTATCCAACCGACACCCGACAAAATCCACGTCTAAAAAACAATGAAGCGCCAAAGAAGAGGACGCGGAGTACCAAAGGCCAAAGTCGGGAGTGTGACGCAAGTAACCGAAAATTCGCTTCACTACTTGCCGATGCGAAGTCCTTGGAGACGCTTGAAAAGGAGCGCACGGACATACCGAGAACTCGGATGTCGAGCCTTGTCGCCGTCAAGTAAAGGAGTGACCCGATCATGCTTCGGTACTCCTTCTAGTCCACGTGTTCACCTTCCTCGTCCGCATCAAGAGCCGTAGTCGTACTCATCGACGTCTTCATAGCCTTGGAAACCTCCATCTTGAACTTCCGCACAATGTCCTTGGTGTACTTATCTTGGTGCACAAATGTCCTTTTTATAAAGAGGGAGTGCCCAATCTTTCGGTGAGTGGAGATAAATCCGATTTGGTGGTTGTTGACCCTCACGATCCGACTACGACGAGCGAGACTCGAAGCGCCAATGCAATCGCTGAACCAACTCCCGATGGTTACCGACCTTGCTAGTGCAAGATCAGCCTGATCACGAAAATCAATTCCCGTGCGCAATCGAAGAACGAACAAGAATGCGAGACGAGCAATCTTAATATCACTCGAAGGTGGAGTCCGAATTACACGACGGCGGCACGATGGCGGCTGTTCGGTTGTAGCTAAGGCTAACAAATAAATCAAACTCAAGTTTCTAAGGCGGTGGCTACAGAAAATATAAGAGATCGGGCGTCCTAGGGTTGGGGGCGACCGGTGGTGGGGCGCCCCCAACTTGGGCCTAAGGCCCAATCAAGCTGTCGCCGCAGCACTTTGGCAGATTCTGGACGTCAACTTGTTTCGACGATTCCCGTTGACTCGGGACGGATTTTGGCACAAGACCGATGCCATTGGAAGCTTTATGAAATTCTGCTTCCAACCATATATAGAACGTCCAAAACCGACTCCGTATGCGACCTGGGCGTCCGTTTTATTGCGCACTGCTCCTGGACTCTGAACCGGACTCGAACTTGAATTGCTTTTGGCCTCCACCTCGGGGACTCGAACCGGATCAACCTTGGACCTCCTTGTTGACTTGGAAACCTTTGTTGGACTTCTTCTACTCCATTCCATGCACCAATCATGGTCGTATGCATGGGTGTCATGTCCTCATCATCTTTCCTTTGATTGCTTGAATGTAGCCCAAGGAAGAACCGCAACTCGCCCATCATGCTCATCTCAAATTCTCTCGCTCATATCCTCTCGCAAACCTTGCAACAAGAGAGTTAGACGAGCCACCAAAGACAATATCATCTACGTACACCCGGACAATCGGGATATCTCCGCCCCGCCTCGGTAGAAACAAGGTTTGATCGACCTTCTCCATCTCAAAACCTCTCTCAAACAAGAACCCCCTCAACCTATCATACCAAGCTCTAAGTGCTCGCTTCAACCCATACGGCGCCTTCCTCAACTTGTACACCCGGTGGGGGTACTTCTCACTCTCAAACCCCGAGAGGTTGCCTCACATACACTTCTTCCTCCAACACACCATTTAGGAAAGCAATCTTCACATCCATTTGGTGCAACTTGAACCCTTTAGCCACCGAAAAGGCTAGAAGGATCCTTATTGCATCCAAACGGGCTACGGGAGCAAAAGTCTCCTCGTAGTCGATCCCCGCTTCGACCGAACCCCCGAGCAACAAGCCTCGACTTGTTTCTCACCACTTCACCTTTCTCTCCCTCTTTGTTCTTCCACACCCACTTTGTACCAATTGGCTTACACCCCGGGGGAGGCTCAACCAACTCCCAAACCCGATTCCTCTCAAAGTTCTCCAACTCCTCATGCATCAAATTAACCCAATTATGATCGGATAGTGTGTGTCTAATGTCTTTGGGCTCAAAAGTAGCAACAAATGTAGCATGAGCGAAATGAGAATTGTTTTGAACCCTCGACCGTTTAGTGCGTTCATTCAAGTCGCCAATGATCCTCGAAGCCGGGTGATCCACTTGTACTCGCCGGGGAGGTTCTCGCCTTGATGCTACCTCCTCCTCAACAACGACTTCTCCTCGATCTTGATTTGTCGTCGTAGGTGTGGGAGAGGGTTCGTCCACCACCGTAGTCGAAGTAGTGGGTACATGTTCGGTCGGGGGCACCACACCACCATCTTCATCATCTCCAAGTTCATGCTCCTCCTCCCGAAATATCTCGTCGCCAAGCTCATCATCACCCGCACACTCAAAGACAAGCCGACTACATGGTTGTTTCTCGTCGAAGGTTACCTCACAAGTCTCCATGATTTGGTTAGTTTCAAGATTGAGCACACGATATGCTCGTCGAAGGTAGATCCTGTTCGACACATAGCACGCGGTATTCACCACCTCGGCCCAAGTACCTTTTCGGAGTCCTATGCTCATCAAGCATCCTCCGAGTCATCTCGCACAAGGTCTTGTTTTTCCTTTCCACAACACCATTCTTGGGAGGCGTATACGGACTCGAAAACGCGGTGTTCAAGACCGAAGTCATGGCAAAAGGTTTCAAAACGAGAGTTTCGAATTCGAGCCATTGTCACCGTGGATTGCTCGTATGGCATCTCTCGTACCTCTCGTTCCTCAACCTCAAGACTAGATCTCGAACAAAACCAAACGTCTCCCCCTTATCCTCGAGAAAGAACACCCACGCATACCGAGAATAGTCATCCACCACAACAAGGACATACCACTTCGCACCCACGGATCGCACACGAGCCGGGCCAACAAGGTCCATATGGAGCAGCTCGCATGGACGCTCGGTCATCACATCGGTGAGAGGCGGGTGAGAAGGGGCTACCATCTTGGCATGCCTACACGGCGCACAAACCAACTCTTTCTCAAGCCTAAACCATGGCAATCCTCGGACCAAATTTAGTTTACTCAAGCGAGACAAAAGGTCAAAGATCAAGTGACCCAACTTCCTATGCCACTTCCACAACTCACTCGAAGAACCGACCAAGAAACAACGCTCCACACTCGAAGACTAAGAAAAATTAGCACGAAACACCGACCCTCGGGAACGACCATACGGACAAGCTCCCCCCGAGAGTCCAAAATCCGAGAACCACCAGGCCGAAACAACACCTCAAAACCCTCATCCAACAAATGGGACACGTAAAGAAGATTGTACCCCGGTGATTGAACAAGAGCAACACGCCCGAGAGTGATCTTGTCACTCACCTTAATCTCACCTTCGAAAGCAACGCCCACGCCCATTGTCCCCAAAAGTGATGTACCTCCTTGTCACTGCCGGGACGAGACTTGAGAACCACACCTTGTCTCCGGTCATATGCCTCGAGCAACCGGAGTCAATCAACCAAATGTTCTTCAAGTCTCCCACCTGAAATTCAAAAAAGAGCATGTGAGCGAACAAACGACTCAAGATCGGGGTTAGTACCAAAAGAGTAAAACCAGTGCCGAGCCATTTGCTCGAAAGTGGGGTTAGCACAAACCAAACCATCTTTCCTACCAAAGCTACCTCCACGAACACCACCATGGTAACCACCATGAGGGAACCAACCCTATCCGCCTAGAGGAGGACCAAAACCACGAATGAAAGCCCGTGGACCGTCCCCCCTCTCATTCTCAAAGCTACGACTCCTCCCATCCCCATAGTGAACTCGAGGGGGAGAATGCCTAGCAACCCGACTTCCCGCAAACTCTCCCGGCCCAACCACCGAACCACGACCTCCCGAAACAACCCTCGCACCCGTACGAGCACGAAACCCAACCGATGCCTTTCCGTGCCCGCACCGGTCCGATCGGTGCCCCACACGGTCCGATCGGTGTAGCACCGGACAAGCGGCACCTCCAACGCCCTTCCGCTCTCCCCAAGCTCGAACCGTCCTCACACTCGCCTTGGCCCCGGGCATCCGCACACGAGGCTCAAGTACACCATCGGAAGGGTGGTACTTGTCCTTGTTAGCCCACTCCTTCGCCATTCTCTCCTCTCGCTTCCTCTTGAAGCAAAACTCATCCTTATGACCATCTCTCCCACAATAGCCACAATGGGACCTCACAAGCTTAGGCTTGGGATGTGGTCGCTCACTTGGTTTTTCTCCACTCAACTTCTCCACCGGTTTCTCCTCACTAGCCTTCTCACTTTCTTTCCCAAAGAACACTTTCCCCGAAGTGCTCACAAACTTGATAGGCTTTTGGAGATCATTTGTTGGTATAGGAAACACGGGTGGAGCTGGGGTTGTGTCTAGTCGGTTCCTAAGATGGTTAGGTTTTGGAGGGAAATCATTTTTGTGGTGGGTTTTTGGTGGCTCTAGGATATTCTCTCCACTTCCCTCACCAACCTTGTTTGCCCCAAGTCCCTCACCATCCTGCCTCTTAAATGCCTCGATCATCATCCTCAACTGAGGCTCATGACCAGACAACCAACCCATCAACTTTCTCAGCTCATCATTCTCATCCTGCAAAGGGTCAACATAATGTGCAAGTTCCAAATTCTTCAAAGCATGCATTTCACAAGTAGCGCAAGATGTAGGAATTGGTTCTTTCGACTTAGCCTCAAGGGAAGTAGTGTAAGCATGCATCTCATCAATATTAGAATGCAAAACGGGGCAAGAAGTGCAAGCACCTAGCAAAGCGAGGTCTAGATTTAAGCTCACCCACTTCAACCCTAAGCACATCTAGTTCCTCACACTTGGAGGCATGCTTCTCCTTGAACAAAGCAAGATCGGCAAGAAAGATGGAGCAATCAACACAATCAACCTCATCGAAACAAAAGGTCTAGCCTTAAGGGAATCAATCTCGGGCTTGCTATCAAGAACTCCGTGTTTCTAGCTCGCCCACTCTAGTCCTAGCATCCTCGAGTGAAGACCTAAGCTCGTTTCTCATTTTGTTGGCCTCTCTAAGCATGTCATCACGGTTATCAAGCAACGAGCCAATCTTTCATTCTCCCGACGCAAGAAGGGGAGCTCATCATGCACCTCGTCACCGGAATCAAAGTCCGAGTCGCTCCGTGTGCTCTTCTTGCCGCCGAGCTCGCCGCCATGGTGCGAAGCCGTCTCTAGGGAAGCGGCTCGGCCCCGCTCGGGTTCTTGGATGACTTCCTGCTCCGCGACGATCACCTTCATCTTCACCGCTTTGCTCGAGCTCGAGGTGGAGTACACGGAACCGGAGTCGACGTCGCTTGCTCCAACCATCTCTCGGGCCTTGCCTCGACTATCCTTCTTCCTCGATCGTCGCTCGTCCTTGTGCTTGTTCTTGTGCTTGCTCTTGTGCTCACGCCTCGACCGGTACTTGCCATCCATCCTCGACTTGTGCTTGTAGCCATCCTTGTTCTCGACCTTCTCGGGCGGTCGGCGACGAAGTGTCCCGGCTTGCCGCACCGGAAACATGTCCTCGTGTTCCACCTCATGTTCACCGGTTCTCGTGGAGCCTCTCGAACCTCTTTGTCGGCAACGCCGCTCGTCCTCTCCAAGCACATCGAACTCCTCATCCGGCATAGACATCATAGAGGACAAGAGAACATCCTAGTGGATGGGTTAGTGTTAGCCTTTCCTTTCGAACCACCAACGAGGGCAAGACTATGGGAATCAGTCAAACCCTCGAGCTTGGCAGTCATGCCCCTATCCACCTCAGCCGACTTGAGCTTCGAGAACAGCTCGTTCACCGTCAGAGTGTCATACTTCTCTGACTCCATAATGGCCTCAAACTTTCCACCCCAAATCGTACGATCCAAAGAGTGTAAGAGCTTGACAGCTCTATCATGATCATCGTACGGGAGCACGTCCACATTGGCCCTCATGTTGTTCACAACCACCGTGAACCTTTCGAAACAAGGCATTGATGGACTCACCGGGGAGATGAGTGAAGTTCTCGTACTCTCTCCGGGTAGGTCACATACATCCGATCCCGAACCTAGGCATTCCCAACATGATCCTCCTTCAACACCAACCGGATTCTACAAGCCAAGTGCTCGGTGTGCACCCGATCGAACTCGAGGGTTGACACAAGGCATGAAACAAGTAGTCGACGGCCTTATTGTTGGCATCGAACATGTCGCACAATCCTGGAGCGAGGAAGTTCATCGGTGGACATAACCCGTGTCCACCGTGACATTCCAAAGGATCCGACCCTTTCCTCGGAGAAACGCGGCCATCCGCTTACTCTACATCCGGTAGTTCTTGCCATCGAAGTGTGGAGGACCCGAACCCCGTTCTCGGTACGCCATCCTTGGATCTTAGATTGGTTAGAGTCAATAAAGACCCGAACCGGCTCGATACCACTTGAAGGACCGATACGGCGAACCGAGAGGAGGGGGGAGTGAATGGGAGCCGATAAAAATTCTTCTCGAAGGAGATGGAAACTCCAATAAGACGAACACGGCTTCCAACACACGTCTCCGACTCACTACCTAAGTTGGCCAAGCCCGGGTAGCCACTAGAGTGCCACCGGACCTAGGAACCAACACACAACCTTCCGACCCGAGAACGCGGCGGAACACCAACCTCGAGTCCAGCGACCAACACCGGTCGGACGCGGTGAGCACCACCGGTCGGACCCGGTCCACCGCTAGTGAAACCACGGCGACTTCCAAAAAGTGTCTCCACACCGGTCGGGACGGTGCAACACACCGGTCGGACCGATTCTACGGCCGAAAGCCCCAAAACACCAAACATGCCAACCGAGCTCTAAACCAACCCAAACTCGAAACAGCAGCAACACAGGACAACAGCGAACACACCCGGACATTCACACGAGCAAAAACCCAACGGGGGTTGCACCGGTCGGACCGGTGAGAGGCACGGTCGGACGGTGTAGCTCGGGCGACTCGGATGAACAAGCACCGCGGTCAACTCCTCCAAATCCAAGTCTTGATCTCCCGAATCGCTCCACAGGCTTGAACAAGACTTTGGGGACAATAGGAGCACCTCATGAGGAGTCTATAACCAAGTTTAATCCCACCAAAACTTGTCCAAACAAGAGGAATCCGAGAAATCCCGCCAAGAACTTCTCTAACCCTAGAACACCGAAAACCCCAAAATCGAGCCCCTTAACTCACGGATTTGGGAGGGGAATCACAGCCCAAAGAACAAAGAAGGGTTCCCACAAATTTCCCCAATCAAATCCCCAAGAGCAAGGTCCCGAAAATACCCCAAAAAAACACCAAGAAAGGGCTCCGAAAATCACCACCAAGAGCAACCGGAACAACACAACAAGGCCTTGAGGAACCACGCCGAATCATCTATACATGCCACAAAGGTTCATACAAGGTCTAGCTTGCCGCCCGATCATCCAACCCTCTCACAAGATCTCACCATGAAGCTCTCAAGATAGTCCTATGGAAATCCTAAGAAAATAGGAAGGGAAAATAGGAAAGCAAATGAACTAGGGTTCCAAAATGTTGGTCGCCATCCTCTCACCTCATGGGTTATATGGAGGCAACCGAAAGTCTAAAAAACCCTTTCCTAACAACTAGAGATACAAGCCCCTCAAGGGCGGTTTTGGAAGTCTTCAAGCTTTCTCCATCGGACGAATGCCCGGCGAACGCAACCTCGCTTAGACTCGATGCAAGCCTTGCGATCCCGACGCGTGTCCTCCACTTCGAAGATTCGGACCGTGTCGTCGCACCGGTCGGACGGTGCTCCTCACCGTCGGGGCCGTATCGATACCCACCGGTCGGACCCACCGGTCGGGACCGGTCCGGTGCTTCGCGGCAAAGACCATCTTCGGTTCTTCGGTCTTGGCTTTGCGGATCAACCAAGGAACCCATTGGTTTTACGGTGAACCACCGGAAACCCCGCGAACTCGGTGTAGCCTCCTCCAATCTCCACTCATGACTCGGCTCCCACGTAGTCCCGGCTTGACCTTGGTTTTGAAGCTCTTCCAAGAAACCGTCCATGACTTCATCTTGCTGTTTATGCCACCATGCAGCCCGCACTTGACCCCGCTGGCCACCGGGTCCCTCGAACTAAGCCTACTTGTCTTCTCCACACCTGGAGGCCTCACCGGTGACGACCTTTTGCGCTTGTTCTTCACCCGCACCAACATCAGTCAAGTCGCAACCTGCACCTGCAATACTTAGCCAAGAGTCAGTCCACACAACATTGTCAATCACTCATCACACAAGGAAGCGACCATCCACCGGTCCTCGAACCACACATGGTCCTCAAAGACTACTCATGAAAATCTTAAGACTTCCCATGAAACACTTCACATTTCTTGGGAAACTTTTAAAAATAAGCATGAGGAGCTTAAGAAAGCTCACAACTCTCTCCTTGTACAAGAATTCAAAGGAAAAATGAGCATGGGTGTTGAATGTAATATATTGAATAGTTCTCCATGTTCATCTAACCCATCTTGTAGCACAAGCACTAGCTCTTGCATTGGTGAGGATATGTCTTATGACTCTTTATTATTGGAAAATGAATCTTTTAAGAAGGAGGTTGAGTGCTTGTCTAAGGATCCTGCACGGTATTTTGGAAGTCATGTTTGGTTTAATCATATTTGGACAAATCAAAAATTCACCTTAGATAAAGATGCTCTTGGTTAATTGCCCGTGAAAGGAAAAGAGGCCTTCGTTCCTAAGGAAAGTATCTTTGTAAATTCAAATGTTTCCTTTGAGGAAGAAGAAAAGATGAAGATGTGTCATAAGTCCAAGACAAAGGTTGATGTGAATCACCAATGCAAGAGCAAGAAGACCTTATTCTTGTATTCTTAAGAAAGATTCTAAGGGTAATGTTTGTGCTCAATATGTTGGTCTCTTTCTTGTTAGTAGTAAAAAGAAATCAATTTGGGTGCCAAAAATTTTGGTCACTAACACTGAAGGACCCAAGAAAATTTGAGTACCTGAAACAAAGTAATTTCTTTTGTAGGTGAACTATAAAGCCGGAGGAAGACATTGGGTTATTGATAGTGGTTGTACAAACCACATGACTGGTGAAAGAAACATATTATCTCATCTTTATGAAGACATTTCCGATTTTGATAACATCAATTTGGAGATGATAGCAAAGGAGGTGTCAAAGGCATTGGTGATGTACCTATCTCCAAAGATTATAATCCCTCTAATGTCTTGCTAGTTGACTCTCTCAATTTCAATTTGCTATCAATTGCTCAACTTTGTGACAATGGTTATAAATGTACATTCACTAGCAATGATTTTGAGGTTAACTCACTTGATGGGAAAGATTCTATTTTTAAGAGAATTTGTCATGAGATCCTATATCTAGTGGATTTCTCATCTAAAAGGGCAAATTTGACTACTTGCTTATTCTCAAAGTCCTCTATGGTTGGTTATGGCATAGAAGACTTGGTCATGTTGGTATGAAACAACTCAACCGGTTGGTGAAGCATGGCTTAGTTCTTGGCTTGAAAGATGTAAAATTTGAGAAAGATAAATTGTGCAGTGCTTGTCAAGCCGGAAAACAAGTTGCCAATCCACATCCTAACAAGAGTACTATGTCAACCACAAGACCATTGGAATTACTACATATGGATTTATTTGGTCCTACTACCTATAGAAGCATTGGTGGCAATACCTATTGTCTTGTAATTGTGGATAATTATTCAAGATACACATGGGTATTCTTTCTTCATGACAAAGCTATTACTTTTGACATTTTCAAGTCATTTGTGAGAAGAGCCGAAAATGAATTTGAGCTAAAGTTGAAGAAAGTTAGATGTGACAATGGTAGTGAAATCAAGAACACAAATGTTGAAGAGTTTTGTGATGAGAAAGGAATCAAGCATGAGTTTTCAACTACATATACACCGGAATAAAATGGTGTAGTTGAGAAGAAAAATAGAACCTTGATTCAGATGGCAAGATCAATGCTAGATGAGTACAAAGTTTCGGATTCTTTTTGGCTGAAGCTATCAACACCGCTTACCATGCCTCTAATAGGCTATATTGTCATAGATTATTCAACAAAACACCATATGAACTTCTAAATGGAAGGAAGCCCAATATTTCATATTTTCAGGTTTTTTGTTGCAAGTGCTATATCTTGAGGAAAGGCTCTCGGTTGTCTAAATTTCAAAGAAAGTGTGATGAGGGATTTCTTCTTGGATATTCTTCAAATTCCAAAGATTATAGAGTATACAACAAGTCCAAGGGATTTGTTGAGGAAGCATATGATGTGCAATTTAATGAAACATTAGGCTCTCAAGATGAGAAAGGGAATTTAGATGATGTGAGAGGTGAAGAATTGAGCAAAGCAATGAAGACTATGGCTATCGGGGATATCATGCCTAGAGAAGATGATGATGATGAAGGTCCATCAATATCTATTCAAGCAAATCCATCTACTTCCACAACAAATGATCATGATCAATAAGAGGGTAACTCAAGCAACAATGACTCACCCCAAGAAGATGATCAAATGGCCCATATGACTACACCTTCTCCATCAACTCAAGAACCAATTGATCAACCAAGAATTCATCATCAAGTCGCCAAAGATCAACCCATTGATCAAATCATGGGTGACATTAGTAAGGGTGTTCAAACTCGATCTCGTGTTGCTTCTTTTTGTCAACATTATTCTTTTGTATCTTTTCATGAGCCTAAGCGTGTAGATGGAGCACTTAATGATCCGGATTGGGTTATTTCCATGCAAGAAGAATTAAATAATTTTACTAGAAATGAAGTTCGGGAGTTGATTGAAAGACCCAAGAATCACAATGTCATTGGTACTAAATGGGTTTTCCGAAACAAAGAAAATGAAGATGGTATTGTTGTGAAGAACAAGTCTAGATTAGTTTCTCAAGGTTATACTCAAGTGGAGGGATTGGATTTTGATGAAACCTTTGCTCCCGTAGCTAGACTTGAAGGCATAAGGATCTTGCTTGCTTATGCTTGTTCTCGCGATATCAAGTTATATCAAATGGATGTCAAAAGTGCTTTCTTGAATGGGAAAATTAGTGAACTAGTATATGTCGAGCAACCTCCCGGTTTTGAAGACCCCACAAAGCCCAATCATGTGTACAAGCTCTCTAAGGCATTATATGGGTTAAAACAAGCTCCTCGTTCTTGGTATGAAAGGCTTAGGGACTTTCTCCTTTCAAGGGATTCAAAATTGGAAAGGTTGATACTACTTTGTTCACCAAGAAAATTGGAAATGACATCTTTATTTGTCAAATTTATGTTGATGATATTATCTTCGGTTCAACAAATGAAGATTTTTGTAAAGAGTTTGGAGAAATGATGTCTAAGGAATTTGAAATGTCTATGATTGGTGAATTGAGTTTCTTCCTTGGTCTTCAAATCAAACAATTGAAGGAAGACACTTTTGTTTGCCAATCTAAATATGTGAGGGACATCTTGAAGAAATTTGGCATGGAAGATGCAAAACCCATCAAAACTCCTATGGCTACTAATGGACATCTTGATCTTGATGAGGAAGGTAAACCGGTTGACCTTAAGCTTTATAGGTCTATCATTGGTAGTTTGCTTTATCTTACCGCATCTAGGCCCGATATCATGTTTAGTGTGTGCATGTGTGCTAGATTTCAAGCCGCACCTAAAGAGTGTCATTTAACCGCCGTGAAGCGGATTATGAGATATTTGAAGTATTCTCCTAACGTTGGTCTCTGGTATCCAAAGGGTGCTCAATTTGAGTTAGTAGGCTTTTCGGACTCAGACTATGCCGGGTGCAAGGTTGATGGGAAGAGCACTTTCGGAGGTTGTCAATTACTTGGACGGTCACTTGTTTCTTTGTTGTCTAAGAAGCAAAATTCAGTGGCTCTTTCTACCGCTGAGGTGGAATATATATCAGCGAGAAGTTGTTGTGCTCAATTGCTATGGATGAAGCAAACATTTCTTGATTATGGTGTGGAGTTCAAGGAAATTCCTCTCTTATGTGACAATGAAAGTGCCATCAAGATTGCCAACAATCCGGTTCAACACTCTAGAACCAAGCATATAGATATTCGGCACCATTTTCTTAGTGATCATGTGAGCAAAGGGGATATCAAGATTCATGGAGTGAGCACGGATGATCAATTGAGGACCGGGAGCGTCCCGGTGGTCGGTGGATGACCGCTCCTTAGTGATGAGTGATTGACAACGGGTGTTGGACCGACTCTTGGCTTAGTGCGCGGGTGTGAGGCTGCGGCCTAGTTCGTGTTGTTGCGGGTGAAGAACGGGCGCGAAAGGTCTTCGGCCTTGAGGGGCCTCGGGAGATGGAGAGACAAGTAGGCTCGGTTCGAGGGACCGGTGGACGGCGGGGCCGGGTGCGGGCCACATGGTGGCGACACAAGCAAGACGAAGTCATGGACGGATGAGCGGTGCACGGTGGCGGTCAAGTCAAGTGGTTTGGCGGGAGGCCGGACCGGGCACGCGGGGTTTGGTGGTTTGCCCACAAAACCATCGGCGGACGGTTTCTTGGTTTGGGCCTCAAAACCAAGTCCGAGGGCCCAACACGACGGAGACGGGATCGGGCGTGTCGGGAAGCTTCGAAGCGGAGGACACGCGGCGGGATCGCATGGCTTGCGTCGGGAGGACGCGGGGGTGCGGCAAAGGCGTGGCCGTCCGATGGCAAGACCCACAAACATTACCAAAATGCCCCTACGTGGGTTGTATCGCCAGTAGTGTAGTTAGGGGTAGTCGAGTCATTTACCACTCCGGCGGGACCTGATATATAAGCCTGGAGTGTGTGTTGATGGCCCTCTCTCTCTAGGACTTAGGGTTTCATTTCCCCCCTTCTCTTTCTCATTTTCGTAGCCATTTTCCTTCCTATTTTCTCTAGGCTAGCATGAGAGCTTCATGAGAGATTTGTTGAGAGGGATGGATGCTAGGGCGGCATGCTAGACCTTGTGAATCTTTCCTGGTTTGTATAGAAGATTCGGGGTTGTTTTTTCGTGCCTTTTTGTGCCTATTTTCGTGCCCTTGTTCCGGTGTGATTTCGCGGATTTGAGTGTGTTTCTTCCGGATTTCTTTGAGGGAAACATGGATAGATGTCTTGTGCATCTTTGTGCTTGATCTTGTGCCCTCAAACGCCGGGAAACTACTTCGATTCGTGAGTTTTCGTTCGGTGCTCTAGGTTTTGGTGGTGCTCAAAGGATTCGTGATTCCGGTGATTTAGGGAGTTAGGAGGCAAGATTTTTGGGCTATAGCATCCTTGTGTGACGCTTTTCAAGTCCCCAAACCCTTGTCTCCATAGCTTCAACCGTTTGGGAAATCCGATGATGATTTGGGGGAGTTGACTTTCGAGGTCGGGCATTTTACGTTGCGTCCGAGCCTCGCGGACGGTCCGCGGCCTCCCGGGCGGACGGTCCGCGCCGCTCGAGTTCGTCCCGATTTCTTCGTGTTCTTGCTCGTCCTTTGTTTCGATCCGTTGTGATTTTGGTTTTTGGTTGGACGAAGTTTCGGACGGTCCGCGGTGTCGGGCGGACGGTCGCGGGTGCTGGCGGACGGTCCGCGTGCTCCCCCGCGGACGGTCCGTGGCACTTCGGGGTGTCTTTGGGTCGTTCTGTGTAGTTTAACGGACGGTCCGCGGCTAAGGCCGGACGGTCCGCGGCCGGGGTGCGGACGGTCCGCGATGCCGGCCGGACGGTCCGCGCGGCTCTTGCGGACGGTCCGCCCCTCTGCGCGGACGGTCCGCGAGCTGTGTGCTTTGCTTCTTGGTTCGATTCCTTCCTCCCTTTCTAGTGCTTCCGCGTTTGCTTTGAGGAATCGTTCCTAAGGCTAGAGGTTGATTCATAACCTCGTGGTCTTGGCGATTGGTGCGTGATTCGATCCATCGCTTGTGTGTGACCGGGGTTTGAGTAGGACATAGGCCGGGTTCTTTGGGAAGAATTTTTACCGGCTCCTATTCACTCCCCCCCTCTCTAGTCGCCATCTGATCCTTCAATTGGTATCAGAGCTTGGTGCCGGATTCTTTGCGACTTTGACAAGTCTCGAATCCTAAGATGGCGTACGTTGAGCGGGGCGGTCCGCCGCACTTCGATGGCAAGGGTTACCACAAGTGGGCGGCTCGTATGATGATCTTCCTTCGAGGGAAGGCTGTTGGATTTTATTGTGCTTGACAAAACCTATGCTATTCCGGTCAACATCCATACTCTTATGGTGGCCGATGCCGATTGCAAGGCCAAGTATGAGGCTAATGCAAAAGCCGTTGATCACTTGTGCCGGAGCTTGTGTGATCCGAGTTTGAGCGTGTTCGCCATTTGAATCTTGCTTGGCAAATTTGGGATAAGTTGTTGGTTGCTCACGGTGGTGATAACCATGTGAAGGCTCGCCTCTTTGTCTCTTACCGGATGCAATATGAGAATTTCACTCCACTTCCGGTGAGGACATTGATGCGATGTTTCGAGAGGTTCACCGCCATCGTGAACAACATGAAGGCTAATGTTGAGGATTTTCCGTACTCCGAACATGATCGGGCTTTGAAGCTCTTGCATGTCTTGGACCCAAATGTTTGGGGTGCTAAGGTTGAGGCCATCAAGGAGTGCGGGAGTTATTTGACTATTGAGTTGGATGACCTCTTTTCTAAGCTCAAGTCGGTGAGGTTGACGGGGAAGATGTTATCCAAGCATGAGGGCTCGGACCGACCATAGTCTTGCTCTTATGGGAGGATCAAAAGGCAAATCTAACCCTTCTTGTCGACAGTTTTCTTTGTCCTCTCTTATGTCCATTCCAGATGAGGAGTTTGATGTGCTGGGCGAGGAGGAGCTGGCCTTGCTCTCAAGAAGATTTGAACGACTACACGAGAGTCGGAGGAACGCAAGGCGGAGCTCAGGGACGTGCTACAAGTGTGGCAAGCGTGGCCACTTCATCGCCGAGTGCCGGAAGCGGAGGGAGAACAAGTACAAGGTGAACGAGTACAAGGCGCACCCGAGGCGTGAAGACAAGTACTCCTCCAAGGGCAAGCAATTCAACAAGTCCAAGAGCAAGGACAAGGACAAGCGGCGACCGAGCAAGAGCACCTACAAGAAGAACAAGGCAAGAGCGATGGTGGCCGGTGCGAGCGACGTCGACTCAAGCTCAAGCGAGGAGCGATCAAGCTCAAGCGGCGAAGATGAAGACGCCGGGAGGCGCGGTGGCAAGAAGAGTGCAAGCCGGAACCTCGGCGGGGGTGAGCCGTGTGGCGCTTGAGGGCTTTTGTGGCATGGCCCATAGCTCGAGCGGCAAGAAGAGTGTGAATGAAGACGGCGACTCCGACTCGGAGGATGAGGTAAACCGTGATCCCGACTCTTTGCTTGCTTTGAGATTGCTAGGTTGAATGGTTTGCTTGATAACCGTGATAGTGTCTCTGAGAGATGCCAAAAAGATGAGGAAAGATCTTAGGGCTCAGCTTGAGAATGCTAGTGAGAAAGTAGGAGAGTTAGAGTCAAAATTGCTTGAATTGAAACTTGAGAATGACTCTTTGAAACTTGCTCCTACTTCTCCTGATGATGTTGAATGTGTTGAATGTGATGCTTGGTTGAATGAGATTAAACTGCTTAATGAGAAGAATGCTTCTATTTTGGCTCAACTAGATGCTCTTAGGACTGAGCACGATGAGCTTAAGGCTAGACCTACTTTGCTTGGTGCTTGCAAGTCATGTCCTACTATGCATGCTAAGCTTGTCGATGCTCGTTCTACTATTAGCTCTTTGGAAGCATCTTTGAAATCTCCTGTTGCAAATGCATGTTCTAGGCGTGATGAAGTCACTTTGCGTAATCTTGAACTTACTTCCCGTTTGGATGTCATTTATGAGGAAAATGATTATTTGAGGAAGGTGTTGGGTTGGTTGTCCGGGCGGGAACCTCGGTTGAAAATCATGATTGAGGAGTTCAAGAGGGGTGATGGTCGTGGTTTGGGGTTTGAGAAGTTGGGTGAGAAAGTGGGAGAGAACGGCGGGGAGAGTGTGTACGAGAAGTGTGTTGAGTCTAACCCCGAGTTTGAGGTGATCGGAGAGATCCAAGTCCCACTCCCAAAAGCACCCAAGAACTCTTTCACACCAAAACCCAACCACCTTTGCAACAAGCTTGACACAACCCAAGATCCACCCAAATTCCCACCTAAGACAAATGATTTCCGAAACCAGTGAAGTTTGTGGGTGAGAAGGGTGAGAAGCCTAGAGAGAAGCCGAGCCAAAACCAAAACCCATCCCCTTCGGGTGTGAGTATTGTGGCAAGGAGAGGCATCTTGCGGAGTTTTGCTACAAGAGGAAGAGGGATGAGAGGCTTGCTAGGGAGCAAGCAAACCGGGGACGGTATCGCCGGTCTCGCGGTATTCCCCGAGCCTAGAGTGCCACTTCCACGGGGTGTGGGAAGTGTGAGGAGTGTCGGCAGGTTCCCACGCAGAGGTGGTGGTGGTGAGAGGTTTGTCGGGAGAGATGATGGTGTGCGTCTTTGGTGAGAGGTTTGGTCGGGCTCGTGGTGGTTTTGTTGGACGTCCTCCTACTCGTCCTCGGTACGGGTTCGGGGGAGATGATCGCAGCTTTGGGTTCCGGAGGAACTACGGACCACGTTTTCCCCCTCGTGGTGCTCGTACTCCTCCCATGGGACATGGGAAGTTTGGTGGCAAGGGAGTGATGTTTGCTAACCCCTCTTTTGAGCGGATGGCTCGACACCTGGTTTAACTTTCTCTGTGCTAACCCCCGAGTGTCGAGTCGCTAGCTCATTCTCGTTCTTGTTTTTGGTTGCGGGCGGGGAGGCTTGGAGAACATTTGGTTGATCGACTCCGGATGTTCTCGACACATGACCGGAGATAAGAAGTGGTTCTCCGGCCTCACCCCGGTGAAGGAAAAGATGTACATTACATTTGGGGACAATGGACGAGGTAGGGTCTTGTCGAGGGTGTTGTGCATGTGAGTGACAAGGTAACATTGAAGAGAGTGGCTCTTGTGAAGTCTTTGGGTTTCAATTTGCTTTCGGTTTCTCAGTTGCTTGATGAAGGTTTTGAGGTGCGTTTCAAGTCCGGCGAGTCTCGTTTGCTTGACTCTCGAGGTGATCTTGTCTGTATGATCATCCCCGAGGGTCAGATTTTCAGGGCTGATTTCTCTCGTTCTTTGGGCCCTGCTCGCTGTTTGATGGCTGGTCCTTCTTCTGATTTGTGGAAATGGCATAGGCGGTTGGGACACTTGAGCTTTGATTTGGTTTCCCGCTTGAGTGGTCTTGACCTTGTCCGAGGATTGCCGAAGTTGAAGTTTGAGAAGGATTTGGTTTGTGCTCCTTGTAGGCATGGTAAGATGGTAGCCACTCCCCATCCACCCCTGACCGATGTCATGACCGAGCGTCCGACGGAGCCGTTGCATATGGACCTTGTTGGGCCGGCTCGAGTTCGCTCGGTGGGTGGGAAGTGGTATGTCCTTGTTATGGTGGACGATTACTCTCGCTATGCACGGGTGTTCTTCTTGGAGGATAAGAGTGAGACTTTTGGCTTTGTTCGAGATCCGATCGTGAGGTTGAAAAACGAGAGGCATGGGAATGCTATTCGAGCTATCCGCGGTGATAATGGCTGCGAGTTCAAGAACTCTCGTTTTGATGCCTTTTGTCGTGATCTAGGTCTTGAACATCGGTATTCGACCCCTTATGTGCCCCCTCAAAATGGAGTCGTGGAAAGGAAAAATCGGACTCTTTGTGAGATGGCTAGGACGATGCTCGATGAGCACGGGACTCCTAGGAGGTTTTGGGCCGAGGCGGTCAATACTGACTTGTCATGTTTCCAATCGGATTTTATTGAGAGCTTTCAAGAAGAAGACTGTTATGAGCTTATGCATGGTCGGGCACCCAAGGTGAGTCACTTCCGAGTTTTTGGCTGCAAGTGCTTTATTTTGAAAAAGGGAAAACTCGACAAGTTCGAGGCTAGGTCTAGTGATGGTATTTTCTTTGGATATGCTAACCACTCTAGAGCCTATAGGGTGCTTAACCTTGAGACTAACAAAATCATGGAGACTTGCGAGGTGACCTTCGACGAGACAATGCCATGTACCTCTCTTGGCTTTGAATGTGCGGTGATGAAGAGATGGCCGAGGACCTCTTTGAAGAGGAGAAAGATGAAGGCGGAGATGATGATGGGGAGAACCATGCGCCCGAAGGCGAGCATGTACCCACTACTTCCCCTACGACCACTTTGGAGCATGGACCGTCTACTTCATGGACAACGACGGTGCAACAAGAAGACCGGGCGAGAGAAGGCGACATTGAGGGGGAGGTAGTCTCGAGGCGTGAGGCTCCCCGGCGGATTCAAGAAGTGCATCCCCTGTCGAAGATCATTGGAGACATCAATGAACGCACTACACGGTCAAGGTCCGGGAATTCCTCTCATTTTGCTCATCTTGCTTTTGTTGCTACTTTTGAGCCCAAGGACATTGGACATGCTTTATCCGATGCAAAGCCGGGTCAATTCTATGCATGAGGAGTTGGAAAACTTTGAGAGGAACCGGGTGTGGGAGTTAGTTGAACCACCTCCAAATTGCCATCCCATAGGAACCAAGTGGGTTTGGAAGAACAAAGAGGGAGAGAATGGGATGGTTGTGAGGAACAAGTCCGGACTTGTTGCTCGGGGGTTTAGTCGAAGGAGGGGATCGACTATGAGGAGACCTTTGCTCCTGTGGCCCGTCTTGAGGCAATTCGGATCCTTCTAGCCTTTGCCGTGGCTAAAGGGTTCAAGTTGTTTCGGATGGACGTGAAGAGTGCTTTTCGAATGGGGTCATAGAGGAGGAGGTGTATGTGAAGCGACCACCCGGGTTTGAGAGCGAGTTGTACCCACACGGGGGTATACGGGTTGAAAAGGGCTCGTATGGGTTAAAACGGGCGCCCGTGCTTGGTATGGGAGATTGAGAGGTTTTCTTTTGAGCGAGAGGGTTTGTGATGGGTACCGTAGATAGAACCTTGTTTCTCCTCAAGCATGGAAATGACTTGCTGATTGTTCAGATATACGTGGATGATATTGTCTTTGGTGGCTCGTCACATAACCTTGTTGCCAAGTTTGCGGATGAGATGAGCGGGGAGTTCGAGATGAGCATGATGGGCGAGTTGCGGTATTTTCTCGGGGCTGCGGATCAAGCAAGTGAAGGACGGTACATTTGTGCACCGGACCAAGTACACAAAAGACATGCGAGGAAGTTCCGGATGCAAGATGTGAAGCCGATGTCGACTCCCATGGGGAGTACGGCCACTTTGGATGCGGATGAGGACGGAGAACCGGTGGACCGGCGGGAGTACGGGAGCATGATCGGCTCCCTCCTCTACTTGACGGCGACGAGGCCGGACATACGGTTCGGCGTGTGTCCGTGCGCTCGTTTTGTGCTTCGCCGAGGGACATCACATCGACGGGCCGTCAAGAGGATTTTCGGTACCTACGATCTGCCCTTGGTCTTGGCCTTTGGTATTCTTCCTCCTCGACTCTTTCTCTACATGGTTTTTCCGATGCGGATTTTCTTTGGTTGTCGAGTTGAGAGGAAGTCTACTTCGGCACTTGTCGGTTTCTTGGTTCTTCGTTGGTCTCATGGTCTTCCCGCAAGCGAGTCTAGTGTAGCTCGGTCTACCACCGAGGCGGAGTATGTTCTTGCCGCGAGTTCTTTGTTCCCGGTTTGTTGTGGATTTCCTACACTTTGAGAGACTTTGGTGAGGAGTGCACCCGGATCCCACTTCTTTGTGATAGCACCGGTGCCATAAGCGTAGCCAAAAACCCGGTGCTTCACTCCGGGAACCAAACACATAGAGGTGAGGTATCATTTCTGAGGGACAATGTGGAGAAAGGAACCATCGTTTTGAGCCATGTCCCTACCCAAGATCAGCTAGCCGACATCTTTACAAAGCCTCTCGACCAAGCTACCTTTGTGCGCTTGCGGGGGTAACTTGGGGTTTGTTGCCCTTTCTAGTTGATTCTTGGGGGATTTCCTTTTTGTACCATATGTATCATACCATGTTTACTTTGATGTATATACATGCTTTGCTTGATGTATAAACCATGGTAGGATAGCCATCTTGTCATATATCATGTTGCATTTGTGTCATATTGCATTTTAGGATGATGAGCTTCTTTCATATGCCATATTTGAGTCTCTTTGGCTATTCGTGAGATATTGGTTATATGTGTGGAGAAATGGTGATGTGAGGCTATGCTCTTGGAATATTTGAGATATATGTGTGGTGAGATAGCCCCTTTTGAGATAAATGCCTAACTTGACTAATTTTTGATGAAATATGCTCCACTCGTGTGTAGTTGTGTATCCATGTCACAGTTTGGTCTAAATGTGCTTTTCATGCTTAGATTGTGCTTGGATGCCTTGTTCTTGCATTTGGGCCAAAGGCCGGATATCATTGTGAATGTTTAGCCTATGTTGCATTCATGGGGGAGCATAAGCTTCTTTTTGCCGCAAAGGCACTTCATGTACCATGAAATATATTAATCTTAAAAAGAAGTGCATAATGCTTGAAAAATGCTCCATCCATCATGTCTATGTTTAAAATGTCGTATCTTTCACATATGGGTGCAAAACATGTTGCATGATGTTCACCAGTGGAGAAGTCTCCCCGAAGTGGACACATGGCTCATGAGCTTTGACATGACATGCTTTGCTTTATGGGTGTTTGCCATGATCTTTTGCTGAGAATTGGATATCCTTGTATGATCTTTGAGTAATATGCATGTTTGTGGCTCAAGTGTGACATGGATAGGCTTTTACATGTGAAGCGAGCCTTCTTTTGGTAAAACTGCTTAAATCTGAAAATTTTGCTTTGTCACATGCTTGTATTTTCATATATTACTTGTGGCAATGCTTTGTCTATGCTATGATTCATATGTGTGATCTTTGTCTCATTTTTAGCCTTTGACACTAGATTTGGCCTATTTGAGAAGCTCATGTAGTTGTTTATATGCTTTGCTTTGCATTTCGCATTTTCACCTTGATTCATACATTGTCAACAAGGGGGAGAAAAGGTGAGCTTAATGAAAATTCAGAAAAAGGTGAGCTGAAATTTGGAAGTGTGCATCCACATGTTCGGGGGGAGGCATTTGTTCGGGGGAGCTTTCTTCTTGTTTTCGGTGTGGATTTTGTGCTTTGCTTGGCTTGTGACCTTTCTTTGCCTTTCTTCGGTTTTGGTCATGAGTTGAGCTTCTTCGTTTTTCTTTCTTCTTCTTTTCTTTCTTACTCTGAATTTCATTTCGCGTTGTGTGTTGTCAATGCACTCATCAAGGGGGAGATTGAGGACCGGGAGCGTCCCGGTGGTCGGTGGATGACCGCTCCTTAGTGATGAGTGATTGACAACGGGTGTTGGACTGACTCTTGGCTTAGTGCGCAGGTGTAGGCTGCGGCCTAGTTCGTGTTGTTGCGGGTGAAGAACGGGCGCGAAAGGTCTTCGGCCTTGAGGGGCCTCCGGGAGATGGAGAGACAAGTAGGCTCGGTTCGAGGGACCCGGTGGACGGCGGGAGCGGGGTGCGGGCCACATGGTGGCGACACAAGCAAGACGAAGTCATGGACGGATGAGCCGGTGCACGGTGGCGGTCAAGTCAAGTGGTTTGGCGGGAGGCCGGACCGGGCACGCGGGGTTTGGTGGTTTGCCCACAAAACCATCGGCGGACGGTTTCTTGGTTTGGGCCTCAAAACCAAGTCCGAGGGCCCAACACGACGGAGACGGGATCCGGGCGTGTCGGGAAGCTTCGAAGCGGAGGACACGCGGCGGGATCGCATGGCTTGCGTCGGGAGGACGCGGGGTGCGGCAAAGGCGTGGCCGTCCGATGGCAAGACCCACAAACATTACCAAAATGCCCCTACGTGGGTTGTATCGCCAGTAGTGTAGTTAGGGGTAGTCGAGTCATTTACCACTCCGGCGGGACTCGATATATAAGCCTGGAGTGTGTGTTGATGGCCCTCTCTCTCTAGGACTTAGGGTTTCATTTCCCCCCTTCTCTTTCTCATTTTGGTAGCCATTTTCCTTCCTATTTTCTCTAGGCTAGCATGAGAGCTTCATGAGAGATTTGTTGAGAGGGATGGATGCTAGGGCGGCATGCTAGACCTTGTGAATCTTTCCTGGTTTGTATAGAAGATTCGGGGTTGTTTTTTCGTGCCTTTTTGTGCCTATTTTCGTGCCCTTGTTCCCGGTGTGATTTCGCGGATTTGAGTGTGTTTCTTCCGGATTTCTTTGAGGGAAACATGGATAGATGTCTTGTGCATCTTTGTGCTTGATCTTGTGCCCTCAAACGCCGGGAAACTACTTCGATTCGTGAGTTTTCGTTCGGTGCTCTAGGTTTTGGTGGTGCTCAAAGGATTCGTGATTCCCGGTGATTTAGGGAGTTAGGAGGCAAGATTTTTGGGCTATAGCATCCTTGTGTGACGCTTTTCAAGTCCCCAAACCCTTGTCTCCATAGCTTCAACCGTTTGGGAAATCCGATGATGATTTGGGGGAGTTGACTTTCGAGGTCGGGCATTTTCTGTTCTGTCCGAGCCTCGCGGACGGTCCGCGGCCTCTGGCGGACGGTCCGCGCCGCTCGAGTTCGTCCCGATTTCTTCGTGTTCTTGCTCGTCCTTTGTTTCGATCCGTTGTGATTTTGGTTTTTGGTTGGACGAAGTTTCGGACGGTCCGCGGTGTCGGGCGGACGGTCCGCGGGTGCTTGGCGGACGGTCCGCGTGCTCCCCGCGGACGGTCCGTGGCACCGGGGTGTCTTTGGGTCGTTCGTGTAGTTTAACGGACGGTCCGCGGCTAAGGCGGACGGTCCGCGGCCGTGGGTGCGGACGGTCCGCGATACCCGGCCGGACGGTCCGCGCGGCTCTTGCGGACGGTCCGCCCCTCCCGCGCGGACGGTCCGCGCAGCCTGTGTGCTTTGCTTCTTGGTTCGATTCCTTCCTCCCTTTCTAGTGCTTCCGCGTTTGCTTTGAGGAATCGTTCCTAAGGCTAGAGGTTGATTCATAACCTCGTGGTCTTGGCGATTGGTGCGTGATTCGATCCATCGCTTGTGTGTGACCGGGGTTTGAGTAGGACATAGGCCGGGTTCTTTGGGAAGAATTTTTACGGCTCCTATTCACTCCCCCCCTCTCTAGTCGCCATCCGATCCTTCATCAATTGGCGGATATATTTACCAAGCCTTTGGATGAGTTTCGGTTTTGCAAATTGAAAAATGAGCTTAATGTCATTGATATCTCAAATGTGCTTGAGAGCTAGCACATGTGCTTATTCATATGCATTTGTATATCTCTCTTATCTATTTTTAGCTTATCTCTTGTTTTTGTTCTCTAATTTTCGTGAAGCTTGCTTTTACATAATTTTCTAGCATTATTTGGTACCTTGCATCTTTCGTCAAATTTCCTTCATTATTCTTGAGCTATGATCCCAAAAGATACCTTTGCAAATCTTTATCTCGAGTTATATCAAGCTAAAATTAAAAAGGGAGGTCGGACCATCCGCGGTAATGGGTCGGATTGTCCGGCTGCTCCTGGCGGACTGTCTGCCAGGGCGGCGTGGACCGTACGCGCGGCTTGTGGGGAAGAGGTGCAGCTCTGGACGTTCTGGAAGTAATAATGGACCATCCAAGCCGGGGGGCCGGACTGTCCGCGCGCCTCGCGGACCGTCCGCGGGGGTGTCGCGGACTGTCCGCGCGTGCCGCGTGCCGGTGGGACCCAGGCCGCGGGATGAAAACGAAGCAGGACTCCTTCTCTTCCCCAATCTGACCCAGGTCATCTCCTTTCTCCCATTCGTGCTCCCTCTCAAAGAAAAAGCCTCCCTCTTGGGGATTTCGATTGGAGCACTCCCCAGACCGTCCGAGCACATCCCCGGACTCTCCGCGACATTCTCCACCATGTCATCTGGGTATTTTTTCGAATATGTCATTCTCTCTCTCGGATTTTGAGGAAGAATATGATTAGGGTTTAGTGATGTGATCTAAATTTCGTCAATGGATTGAAGTTTTTGAATTGGTGAATGAGTTTGGGATACTAATGTGGTGTTGTGGCAAAAATTTGGTGAAGAAATACTGGATTTTGGTCAAGTTATGTGGATGGGAAAAATCGGACCTACTGATCATAGGCGCCAGCCTATACGCAGACAGTCCGAGCAGCCCCGGCAGTGGCACCTATGCCCGGTAGCTTCTAGTTTGGGGTTTCATTCTCACTTATAATTGCTTCCAATTGTTAATTCTCTTTCAAATACATGATCTTTGACAGTGCTCGCAAGGCTCTCGCTTCCCTCACCAAAAAGGTGACCAAAAAGGCAACTTCCAAAAAGAAGAACAAGGATGTCGGGACATCTATGAGGCGTAGAAAAGAGGATACATCTGAGGAAGAAGACGAGCCCGACAATCCTAATGACAGTGACTCTGATCCGGCCGATGAAGTGGCCAGTGCCTCATTCATGGTGGATGAAGATGAGATACATCAAGGGGGCGGTAATAATGGTGACATCATTGATGTGATTAATTACACAGCTCCTAGAAGGCAGTGGACACAAGGAGAGTTTGCTCTTGCTAGAAATGACAATGCTTATAATCAACCCCGTGACACTCACAATTTGTATTTCCACACCACTGTGCAAGAACAAGCCTTCTTTAGTAGTTTGATGGAGTGCACAGTTTTTGCTCATCAGAGGGTTGATTTTGATTATCTAGAGTCTAAACCTGTCTTAGCTGGTGTGGAAACAAAACTTGAAAACTTGGGCTTGAAACCGTTTCTTCAGCATAGATGTGATTGGAATGACACCATAGTTAGACATGTCTATGCAACATATGAAATGGATTTTATAAACAAGAAAATGAGGTGGATGACCGATAAGAGTAAGTATGAGGCCACTTTTGAAGAATTTGCAGCTGCCAATCATCTTAATTATGAGTATTTTAGTGTTGGTGTTGATATTTATAATGAGGATATTCTTGAAAACACTTATGTCTTTTATGAGCCTGGCACCTCAAATGCAACAATAATGAACTGGCTAGCAGCAGGACTTAGACATCATCCGGCTGCCATTAACAACATCATCAGACATACCTTTATGCCTAAAAGTGGTAATAAGGATAAGGTCCGAGAGTATTATTGGAATGGGATTAATCACATAATGCATTTGTTGACGTAAAATCAGCACCTCACGCCAAGCACACAGCAAGCCGAATCAGCTGGCTTAACACACGTGGCCCGGGCATCAGAATCCGGAAGCGTGCCAGTCAATTTTCCTTGAAACTGACAAAGGATGAAAACAGTTAGATAAAACCTGGAACTTGCCGGGTGGTACCAGACAGTTCCGTATTTACGGCTATAAAGCCAGTTAGAACGACATATAGCTACAACAAGCTATCTGTCAGCAATTCATACACCATTCGGGAACTGATAAAGCATGTAAATAGAGTATAGCCGAATGTATGACGTAAGCATGATGAAATCGGTCTTTATTTAAACAACGTTGCAGCACGTAGCCATGATCGATTATCAAAGGATAAATCATAATAAAATAAATAAAAGTGAAGCATGATCATAAATTTGCAGTAAACATGCATGCATAGACCAAAAGCACTAGTCTACCACATGTCTAGGTACTTTCAAACCCGTCGAGCATGACACCAAACAAGTTAATCCACCACATGATACAACTTGTTTGAAATCACTCCACCAACCAACAAAAAAGATCAATCCACCGCATGATACAATCTTAACATGGAAGGCTAAAAGCATACATTATTTAAAACAAGCTCATGAACATGTTTCACTCGTGATGGGATTGCCGAATACAGCTGTTCAGTCGATTCGGGTTCTGCGGAGAAGGAACAAACTATGCTAGATTAACAAGATTGAACCCGCAACATGTGACAATCTAGATTGATTCAAATTCGGCTATTAAAGAGCACGTGACACGTTCGCCACATCGAGCCAAAGATTTGAGCATGCAACACGTAGATCGCAAACAAGATAGAGCCAAATCTAGTCAATCTAAATTGGGCAATAAGTGTGTTACATGAATTAAACATAAAAGCAAAATTCAAAGCAACACATGGTAACTTGATGAATCTAATAGATCTTGCCAAATCTAATGGAGCCGATAACTAGCTCCAAGCTAGATCTTAGCCTACCGCATGACTCATGATCCAACAAGGAAACCTTCTTGAACCAAGCTTAAATCCACCGCATGATACTAAGTGTTGGGGGGTACCCGAAAAATTCGGATAACTACCCTAACACGAGTAAGAGTTCTCAACACGTTCAAGTACAAAGTTAGAGCGCAAAGAGACTGTGATTCTCTCTGCAAGTAGCACAAGTTCCAAAAAAGTCTGAATTCGTTTACATGTGCCCTTGCGCCCCCCTTTTATAGGGAGATGAAGGGACTTTTACATACCGATAACACCCCTGGCCTCAGAGAATATTCCTAGTGTGAACGCATACATGATTGTCTTTTTTACCTAACATATTTACAAATCTGCCACTAGTTCACACTCTAAACCCGGACTTTTTGGGACTACAACTTTGACTTTGCTTCTCCCCCCGGTTCGTGAATGTCTTCGCACAAAACTCCCGAACCGGGTCTTCAACGATTCCCGAAGTGACCCTCGCTTCCCGGCCCGGTTCGTGCGTGTCCATGCGCCCGAGTCCTTAACGAGTCTTCATCGGGTTCCCGAATCAACAATTCTTCCGAAGTTCGGACTATCACCGGTTGAGATTCGGGGCTCCCGCATGTTCGTGACTCCTCCTCCTCGCCGAATCAAGATCCCCGAACTCGCACATTCGCGAATTCTAGACTTCGCAGTCCCGAGCTTCCGAGAATCGCGAATTCCCCGCTCCCGAAAAACATGCTTTGAAAACTTCGTTAAGCTCAACGTTTCGAGGGTGACGGGTTTTCCCGAATTGCCCAACACTAGCCCCTCGGGGAAGCGGGTTGACTCCGACGATCCGATTCCACGAACCTTTCGGAAATTTAGTAAAAACGTCACCCTCGGAACGTCGGGAGGGGACACGCGTCGCCCGGGGAGCCAAAGGCGGTTAAATCGAGGCGCACTTCGCGGAACTACCCCCTCCCCGGCCCTATAAATAGCGGGCCGCTCGTCGTAAAAAAAATTTTATGGCTCTCGCGGCTTTTCACGATTCGCGCATCTCTCTTCCTTCGTGGAACCTGGTTTTCTGCTAGAAAGCTTACGAACTCCAGGTCCTCACGCACCTCTAAGGTATTCCTTTATCTTTGTTTTGTCGATTTGTTAGTTTGTTAAACTTTGGTGTAGTAATGTCGCGATTTCACGAGTTTTATTCTCGAACATTACTCTTAACTGTCTGAATGTTCGTGTTTGTTTGTTAGGTGGCTCGCGTTAAAAGTACAGCTAGGCCCATGACTACCGAAGAGCTGATCACTGCCGGTCTCCCACTTGACCCAGCTGCCAAAAGCGCGGATCGTGCTGCACCGGCCGAAGATGTTCGTTCACCTAGCGGTTCCCGGAGTCGCGAAGACGGGAAGATTGGGTCTGACGGCGGTGAAGACATCGGGGATGTGGACGCCAGTGCTGACGATCTCATCATGCTAAGGACCTCTGGCCCACTGCCGCCCTCGCTCGCCTTCTGAGAGCCGAAAGTCACAAGCAACATGGTTCGCGAGTACGAGAAGGCCGGATTCTTCTCTCCTGGCGCTGGGCGCGCCCCGCTTGATGAACTGATTCCCACTCCCAAGGACGGGGAGATTGTGGTTTTTCGGGACTTCTTCATCTGTGGGCTACGGTTCCCTTGTGACCCCATCCTGCCAGCAATTCTCGATGCATTTTCAGTGAAGATCCACCAGCTTACCCCGACATCCTTCCTCGAAGTGTCGAAGTTTATCTGGATTCTGAAGACCTTCGGCTGTAGTCCTACCATCGACGCCTTCACCAGATTTTACGAACTGGTGATCATCCCCGAAGTTGTGAAAGGTGAAGACGGGCAGTTCTACCACAGCCAGCACGCGTGCTGCACCTTCAATACACGACGCCAGAACACCCGACAAGGAATCACCCAAATCCAGATTTCTCCTTGCTGCAAGTCCAACCTTTCCGACGATTGGAAATCTTACTGGTTTTACTTGAAGGTCGATGTGCCGAAGCTATCATGCCCAATCGCGCCTCTCACCGCGGTGAACGTGGGGAAGTACAACCAGCGGGCCTTGGGAATCAGAAGCTGCGAGAGTGCATTTCACCTGGCCAGCACAATACTTGGCGGCCGCGACATCATCGAAGAATTCATTGCTGCCCGGGTCTGGCCTATCTCGAACGGTTAGTACTGGGCCGACCGAAGGTGCCTTTCCCGAAGTTCGGGATCAAGCTTCGCGAAGGCCAGAGCGCCAAGGACTTCATGGACGAAGTGGAAAAAAGGGTGAATGTTATGGTGGGCGAATACACGATGAACGAGTACAAGGCATACAAAGCCCTGGTGAAACATAAGAAGAAGATCAACCGCGTTTTTTCGGAAATCAGCGGTGACAAGTTTTTCAGCTCTCGAGGCCCTGGTCCCAAATTGAAAGTTCCCGCCGTCGCCATGGCCACTGCTGCGCCGCCCCCAATCAACGCTCCCCGAATCAGGTCGTCGAAGCGAAGCTCGTCGCCTGCCACCGAGGGAACCTCTTCGGGAGTGAAGCCTTCGAGGACCAGATCTCTTGAATCGTCGAAGCGGAAACGAAAAACCTCCGAACCTCGGACTTCGGAAGCTGAACTCCAGGCTGCTTCGTGTCACACCCTGAAATTTCCAATTTCAGGATGTGAATAGAGAGAATAATTAAATAACAATTTTCTCATAATTTTAAAATTTTACCAACATTTATTTTCTTTACAGGGAATATAGTATAGAAAAAAATCCTTTGTTCGATTTTCTAAATTAAATAAAATGCTGTGAGTGTTGCATTCATGTCGATGCATCTTGGTGCTTCCTGAGTGCTTGAGGTCTCAAAAATGCATTTAGGAGCTGTCCAAATCCTTCTGAGAATTTTCCAGATTTTTCTGCAATTTATTCTCATTTTCCTTGAGCTATTTCTATTTATTAGAAGGCTCTAAAATCTTTTTCATGAACTCCAAATATTTTACTTGGATTGTTCATGCTCCAATCTAGCTTTGGAAATTTTCCTAGAATTTTGGGAATTTTCTAAAATATTTTTCGTGCTTCAAAACATTTTCTGGGATTTCCTAGAATTGTTTTCACACTTAGAATATTTCAGAAAAATAATAAATCAATTCCTATTCTTTTAGTCCGCTCAGCAGTTGCTAGTGGCCCAGTAGCCGGCCCAGCTCGCTTCAAGCAACAGCCTCGGAAGTCTGAAGAACCCCCCTGAGTTCTGCACCCTCTCTCGCTCGGCCACCCTAGCATCGTTTTGGCCTAGCTAGCAAAACAGCTCGGCTTGGCCCAAGATCAAGCCCGACCGCAGAAGTCCGTCCGTGCCCCCTTATCTCTTTTGCAGGTCATCTTTTGCACCGCAGCCCAAACTCACTTCCGGCCCAATACAGCCCGACCTGCTCCCTCCTCTCGCGGTCACTGACAAGCGGGCCACCCCTGTCATCATCCTTCTCACGACCAGGCATGGGAGTCCTGGCCGGCGCCGCCAGGCCTCTGCCTTGGCGTGGCGTGCGCAACACGGCCAGGCCGCGCCCCTGCCCCTATAAAAGGAGGCCGAGCCACGTGCCCTAGCCCGGCTGCCTCGCGAACCCCGGCCGCCGCCGCCGCCCGCGTCCCGCCATCTCTGCTCGCACCGCCGCCGCGTGAGGTCGCCGCCGGGTCGTCGCCTTGGATCGCAGCCGGAGCCAAACAGCGCCGCCAATAGCTCCAGGACGGCGAGCCGAAGCCGTAGCGCCACTTCCCATCGTGGGTTGACCACCGGAGCGCCGCCATCGCCATGGGGACCGGTCGCCCTGAGCACAACCGCCGGCGCCGCCCCTTCTTCAAATCCGGCGGATTCCATCTGTCTCCACCACGGTGAGCCCCTCTACAATCATCCCCTCGAGCACCTCTCTCAATGCGACGCCTCGGCCAAGCCGGAGACCGCCCAGGGCGCTGGCGACCCCAACAACCAGAGCCCCCTGTCCGCCGCTGGTCAGAGCTCAGAGGAAGGGGATGAGTTGGACCTTTTGCGGTTAGGACCCTAGGGAACCCTATAATCCTTAAGAGTTATTCTTGTGTCTTGTACCTTTTCCAGAAAACCCCCTGAAGAGATTAGATTCCCTAGATTCCATCCACCCTGGACCTTTTGCAAGTAAACCCTTGGGTTTTAATACATAATTATGTATTTGCCCCTACCTTTTCGCAGTAAAACCCCTGAAGTTTCCAATCTCTGCAATTAGGTCCTTACATCTTTAAAAGTCCATATCTTTTTCGTTTTACCTCCGATTCCAACCGTTCAAATTGCGTCAGGTCCATAATGATGTAAAGCACGCGTTAGCGGAGTGTTTTCACCATGTTTTGTTTTCTGAAAATAAAATTAATATTAATTTTGATTAATGTTTATTTACACATGCCTTTTATAAATAAAAACTATATAGATCTATACATCGTTTTTCATAAGCAAATTTAATTTGATTAATGTTTCTCTCACATGCTTTTGCAAATAAAATCTTATTAGATCTTTATCTCGGTTTTTGTAAACTAAATGTTAATTTGTTTAATAGTTAATTAATCTTTTCTAATTAAAAGTTGATTAGGCTTTTACTCCGCTTTATAAGTAAATGTTAATTTAGATTAATACCAACGTAAATGCTGTTTTTAATAATAATAATATGATCTACTCGCCAGTACACGTATCGTTTAGACTGTTCATATAGTTTAGTTTTTATAAAATTAAATGTTTAATTGATTAATTCATATATGAATCTTTATAAATAAAACTCGACTAGTTCTTTACACCGGTTTTGCAAATAAAGTTTAATTTACTTTAATTCCAACATGGGGTATTTTATTTATGAAATATCCTCACATATATTTTGTTAATTAAAATAAACCTAAGCTTATAGTCTTGCTCTCTCATATGTGCAAATCAATCGTTAGACGTTCTTTACCCAGTATCTCTTTTGATCAAGTCTATCTGAAGCTCTGAATCTTTCTAGTATTAGCTCAAGCTCTGTCTCAGTGTGTCTCTGTTGTAGAGCTAGCCTTCTTTTAAGCTCAAGATCTTTCCAATCCTAGTACATGTCATCCTATTATAATTGTCTTTCATGTAAGACAACTATACTCTTTCAGTTCTTTGATCCAACCTTGTGTGGCTATCTTTCTAAGAATCTGTGTCCCCGTCATCTAGTTGTTCTTTCTTTCATCCTAGTTCTCTTTGTAGGCTAGTTCTCCTAAACCCTAGCCTAACGTTTGTGTGTGCGCTATAGTTCGTTGCTACCGTTCTCGTTCGTTTCACTTTAACTTGTACGTTAGCATGTGTATCACTGTTACTTGTTTTAATACTAAAGATGCATGTTAATCTTGACTAATTCTTATTCCAATGCTTTTATAAATAAAAAGTGATTAGGTTCTAATCCGGTTTTCTTTAATCATGATGTAATTGGTTAATCCCAATTCATAACTAGTTTTCTAAATAAAAGGTGTTAGAGTTAAACATCGGTTTTCATCATAAAGTTAATATGCCTAATGACATCATAAATGCCTTTTCAATATTAAATATGTTTAGTTGAACACGTGACATAAAGTTACTCGCCTAGATGTCTTATACTTGCTTTGTCTTTCTAAAGTAATTGTTAACTTGACATAACTTCTACTCAATTGTTATAAATAAAATATGATTAGGTTTATCGCGATTTCTTTAGTTAAACATAACTTGCTTAATGGTAACATAGAGTATTTCTCTGAAATATTCTTTCACATGATTTCTTAATTAAAATATGCCAAGCGTAGTTTCTTGTGGTTTGATAATAATCTTTCGATAGATTTGAGATTAGTTCCGTTCTCAGTGGTTCCCTCGTTTCTTGCGTAACCAATAGGACCAAGCCCTATCTCCGTGTGATCTTTCCGGTCCTTGCTCAATCTTCTGCGACCCTCTCTTCAAAGTTAACCAAGCCTTTCCCTTCCAAGCACACTTTGTGTTCTTTAGTGATCCATCTGATCGAGCCTGTCCTTTAGTGCGTTCTTTTAAAGTTTACTTTTTGATTGGTGCATTGTTCTTAGTTATGCTTGTGCTCGATGATTGATGCGAGTAGAATGAACATGGTTCGAGAGCTATGGAAGAGTATGAAAATGAAGTATTCTGAGCAACTACTCTTTGGTTAAAGGCAAGTGTGTCCTTGTTCTTGTCCTAATAACTTTATTAATCACTATTACATTGCTTTGCATTAATTTTGATGGGTTCCTATTAAGGATGACTAGCCTCATTTGACTGTTATCTTGAACCTGGTTCTTAATTAATATTGATGGTAGATATTGCTTAGTGTGCTCAATTGGGTTGGTAATAATCAACATGGTTATCATTTTATGCTCTATGTTCCTTTATGTGATGTTTAATATACAAGACCATATGTTTAATCGGAACATGGAGAACCACCCAGAAAACAAGACAACCACAAGAACTAATGGGCAATGGTCTTGGCTGAATAATTAGGAACTTTAGCTTGTGGTGATCTTACCCGATAAGGACAAGGGATCGGCGGACCGCGGGGTATGGACTCGCTCTAGCAGGGGGTTGGGTGAGTTATTCTTTTATGGTGGGGTATCGACCGCTAGGGGACTTTATACCTTGCTAATCGATCCGGACCTTGTGGGTCACAACTTGTTGGAGAACCTTTGTAAAGGCCATGTAGCGTCCCTATGCAATCACACCTCGGAAGTGTGATATGGTGCCGCGCAAAGCATCACATGGTTGGGTTTAAAGTTCTTCGGAGCTTTTACGCTGCTTGTGGTGAAAGTGTACAACCTCTGCAGAGTGTTAAACTAATTGATTAGCCGTGCTCACGGTCAAGAGCGGCCTGGACCCTCACATGATAACTGAACTTGAAGATGGACTTAAATTGTGATATGTGTTATGGTTATGTTAGCCATATGCTTATGGCGTACCTCTTACCTTATGCTTAATGTGGGTTGGTATATACTTATACTTTATTAGTAATCAGGTGCTAATAAAACTTGATCAACTAAAATGCTAAATGCTTATAGCCCAGTCCACTATAAAGCCTTTGCATTCATTCTTTCCCCACACTTGCTGAGTACGACAAGTGCTCACCCTTGCTATAAACAATGTTGCTCAGAAGGAGGAAGCTACTCTGAAGTCTTGTGAAGATGTTGCTGGTTCTAGGCGTACGCAACCCCCGCCGATCGCTTGTGGTGTTTGGTGTCTTCGTTTCCGGGATTAAGCGTAAATCTCTCGATAATCTCCCTTTTTCTTACGTGATATTGTTTCGTTATTCACTTATGTCGCCTATATGCATGAAACTTGATCCCGGCATGCATATAGGTTTGCACTTGGTTTTCTTTGGAAAAACAGTGTGACAGAGTGGTATCGTAGCCGTATCGACCGTAGGACGTGAGCCTAGATAGTAATGGTCGTTTCTTAAGGTTTCCTTTGATCTAAAATTCATCACTACCTCCCCTTTGAGCTCTCTCGATGAATATTCTTGCTCCTTAAACCATATCTTTCATCAATCCTCCTTGATAGCTCATCTTTGATCGTCACATTATCATTTGCACATCATTGTTTTTCAAATGATTACGACCTCTACCCTTGTTTGTTAATTTACTCTTCCCTTGATCTTGATCTTGTCTCTCCTTTCCACTTCTCTCAAGCAATTCCACCAATAAGTCAAAAGGTGAATTGTTACCCTTGATATTCTATCTTTTTCGCGCAGATCTCCGACACATCAGCGCTGTTTTAATTCTTTCTCGAGCTACGGAACTCCGATTGACATGAAACCAGTTGGGTTAGTTCCTAAATTCCATAAGTGAATTTCTATCAAAAATTCAGACCTATCCAAGATACATTCCGGAGCTATGCTCGAAACACCGGAGCTATCGAATCTGTAAACCCTGCTGACCTAGTTACCTTCATTATTTTATATCTCGGGCTATGGACCTCCAATTGAGTTAAATCCAATTGGAGTAGTTCAGGAATTTCATAAGATTCACTCTGTCCAAAATTCATCAATTTTTGTTTCATATACAGAGAGTTATGCCCGAAACTTTGGAGGTTCCCGAATCTGTCAACACTGTTGACATAGCCATCTTGTTTAATTCATATCTCGAGCTCTAAACCTCCGATTGAGGTGATTCCAGTTGGGATGAACTCATAATTTCGTACTCCTTGATCTGGGAAAAATCCATTGTTTATGAACATCCTTGCTGGGAGCTACATCTCATTTATTAGGAGGATACCCTCTGACTTTATTAACAACGTGTAGTATCGTTCCCTGAGCTATGCCTTGATTGGTGGAATTCAGTGTTTGCGTGATAATGCTTGGTTTTATGACATTACTTGTGTTGGTTATTTGAAGTGATTGTTGGTGTATTGTGGATCTTACATCTGCAATAATATCAGTTGCTTAGTTGGGTTCTTCTTTTGTATCCCCCACCTCCTTGCTCTTCCCATTCTTTCTCTTTACTCTTCCGTCTATTTCCTCTGACCCTATCACAAATACCCAATCAGATGGAGAGCTCCAACATAAAACATGAAGATAAAGATAATGAAGGAAACATCAACATTCCTCTTGCAACCTCGTCATTGGAGCGCAAGATGTTGGAGCATATCGCTACACAAACTCAGATTCGGCAAGCAATGGCTCAAACCATGGTTAAGATTCATCAGTCCATTACGGAGCAAGTTTCACTCCCTGAAGACCACAATACCGTCACCAATGATAACCATCAAAACATGACTCCTCCACCATTTGATAAATAGAAGCTATCAGCTATGCAGACTCAAGTCTTACAAGGAAGGATGCACAACCTACCTTCGTAATGAGATGGCCAAAGACAGAGTTCCCATTAGGCCGTTGAAGAGGCAATAATCAAAGAAAGAAGAAGAAGCATGAAGCACAGAAACTAACAACGGAGAAACAACATGAGGTTAACAAGTCTCTGGATATGTGTCCGTGTGGTGAGCACCATGGTCTTTCATGTCCCAGAAGGAAGCTAGTCTTATGACAGCAGAAGCTCGCCAACATAACCCTATAGATATCAATAAGCAGAACACGTTGTCCACCCAAAACCTAATTCAAGAAGAAGGTTCTCAAGCTGAAGGTCATACTCAAACCCTAAACCTTGATGGTTGGATTATCACTTGCAAGGAATACAAACCTGGTAGACGCAAGCGATCTAACCAACAAAATCGTAGAATGAGACGAGAGAAGAAGTTAACATATCTAGGGGCAGATAATGGTACTAAACCTGGTTCCGACAAACCCCAGCCTAAGATTGTTCGACGTATATATGTCACTCCTATCAAGAAGAATCCTGATGCACAAGTTGATCTACCAAGGACTATGATGGAGCAAAGCGAAGAATAGAGAAATCAAAATGATAGAAGAATGGATAAGTTATAAGTGGGACCAGACAATATATTTCTATACCAGGTCAATGAGCTATGGAGAATAGAAGAGCATGTTTGGTATGCTTGTGTAAGGAAGGTCGATATGAAGAAAGTTGATAAGCTTTGGATAATACCCCCATGAGTCTTTGTTTCTTGCTAACCTTTTTCGAATCTCGGGATGAGATTCCTTTTAAGGGGGGGTAGAGTTGTCACACCCTGAAATTTCCAATTTCAGGATGTGAATAGAAAGAATAATTAAATAACAATTTTCTCATAATTTTAAAATTTTTCCAACATTTATTTTCTTTACAGGGAATATAGTATAGAAAAAAAATCCTTTGTTTGATTTTCTAAATCAAATAAAATGCTGTGAGTGTTGCATTCATGCCGATGCATCTTGGTGCTTCCTGAGTGCTTAAGGTTTCAAAAATGCGTTTAGGAGCTGTCCAAATCCTTCCGAGAATTTTCCGGATTTTTCTCGGAATTTATTCTCATTTTCCTTGAGCTATTTCTATTTATTAGAAGGCTCTAAAATCTTTTTCATGAACTCCAAATATTTTACTTGGATTGTTCATGCTCCAATCTAGCTTTGGAAATTTTCCTAGAATTTTGGGAATTTTCTAAAATATTTTTCGTGCTTCAAAACATTTTCTCGGGATGTCCAAGAATTGTTTTCACACTTAGAATATTTCGGAAAAATAATACATCAATTCCTATTCTTTTAGTCCGCTCGGCAGTTGCTAGTGGCCCAAAGAGCCGCCCGGCTCGCTTCAAGCAACAGCCTCGGAAGTCTGAAGAACCCCCCTGAGTTCTGCACCCTCTCTCGCTCGGCCACCCTAGCATCGTTTTGGCCTAGCTAGCAAAACAGCTCGGCTTGGCCCAAGATCAAGCCCGACCGCAGAAGTCCGTCCGTGCCCCCTTATCTCTTTTGCAGGTCATCTTTTGCACCGCAGCCCAAACTCACTTCCGGCCCAATACAGCCCGACCTGCTCCCTCCTCTCGCGGTCACTGACAAGCGGGCCACCCCCGTCATCATCCTTCTCACGACCGGGCATGGGAGTCCCGGCCGCGCCGCCGGCGCCTCGCCTTGGCGTGGCGTGCGCAACACGGCCGGGCCGCGCCCCCGCCCCTATAAAAGGAGGCCGAGCCACGTGCCCTAGCCCGGCCGCGCTCGCGAACCCCGGCCGCCGCCGCCCGCGTCCCGCCGTCTGCTCGCTCGCACCGCCGCCGCGTGAGGTCGCCGCCGGGTCGTCGCCTTGGATCGCGCCGGAGCCAAACGGCCGCCGCCAATAGCTCCGGGACGGCGAGCCGAAGCCGTAGCGCCGCTTCCCATCGCGGGTTGACCACCGGAGCGCCGCCATCGCCATGGGGACCGGCCGCCCCGAGCACAACCGCCGGCGCCGCCCCTTCTTCAAATCCGGCGGATTCCATCCGTCTCCACCACGGTGAGCCCCTCTACAATCATCCCCTCGACCACCTCTCTCGGTGCGACGCCTCGGCCAAGCCGGAGACCGCCCAGTGGCGCCGGCGACCCCAACAACCGAGCCCCCCGTCCGCCGCCGGTCGAGCTCGGAGGAAGGGGATGAGTTGGACCTTTTGCGGTTAGGACCCTAGGGAACCCTATAATCCTTAAGAGTTATTCTTGTGTCTTGTCCCTTTTTCCGAAAAAAACCCCCGAAGAGATTAGATTCCCTAGATTCCATTCACCCCGGACCTTTTGCAAGTAAACCCTTGGGTTTTAATACATAATTATGTATTTTCCCCTATCTTTTCGCAAGTAAAACCCCCGAAGTTTCCAATCTCTCGCAATTAGGTCCTTACATCTTTAAAAGTCCATATCTTTTTCGTTTTACCTCCGATTCCAACCGTTCAAATTGCGTCAGGTCCATAACTATGTAAAGCACGCGTTAGCGGAGTGTTTTCACCATGTTTTGTTTTCTGAAAATAAAATAAATATTAATTTTGATTAATGTTTATTTACACATGCCTTTTATGAATAAAAACTATATAGATCTATACATCGTTTTTCATAAGAAAATTTAATTTGATTAATGTTTCTCTCACATGCTTTTGCAAATAAAATCTTATTAGAACTTTATCTCGGTTTTTGTAAACTAAATGTTAATTTGTTTAATAGTTAATTAATCTTTTCTAATTAAAAGTTGATTAGGCTTTTACTCCGGCTTTATAAGTAAATGTTAATTTAGATTAATACCAACGTAAATGCTGTTTTTAATAATAATAATATGATCTACTCGCAGTACACAGTATCGTTTAGACTCGTTCATATAGTTTAGTTTTTATAAAATTAAATGTTTAATTGATTAATTCATATATGAATCTTTATAAATAAAACTCGACTAGTTCTTTACACCGGTTTTGCAAATAAAGTTTAATTTACTTTAATTCCAACATGGGGTATTTTATTTATGAAATATCCTCACATATATTTTGTTAATTAAAATAAACCTAAGCTTATAGTCTTGCTCTCTCATATGTGCAAATCAATCGTTAGACGTTCTTTACCCAGTATCTCTTTTGATCAAGTCTATCTGAAGCTCTGAATCTTTCTAGTATTAGCTCAAGCTCTGTCTCAGTGTGTCTCTGTTGTAGAGCTAGCCCTCTTTTAAGCTCAAGATCTTTCCAATCCTAGTACATGTCATCCTATCATAATTGTCTTTCATGTAAGACAACTATACTCTTTCAGTTCTTTGATCCAACCTTGCGTGGCTATCTTTCTAAGAATCTGTGTCCCTGTCATCTAGTTGTTCTTTCTTTCATCCTAGTTCTCTTTGTAGGCTAGTTCTCCTAAACCCTAGCCTATGGTTTGTGTGTGCGCTATATTTCGTTGCTACCGTTCTCGTTCGTTTCACCTTAACTTGTACGTTAGCATGTGTATCACCTGTTACTTGTTTTAATACTAAAGATGCATGTTAATCTTGACTAATTCTTATTCCAATGCTTTTATAAATAAAAAGTGATTAGGTTCTAATCCGGTTTTCTTTAATCATGATGTAATTGGTTAATCCCAATTCATAACTAGTTTTCTAAATAAAAGGTGTTAGAGTTAAACATCGGTTTTCATCATAAAGTTAATATGCCTAATGACATCATAAATGCCTTTTCAATATTAAATATGTTTAGTTGAACCCGTGACATAAAGTTACTCGCCTAGATGTCTTATACTTGCTTTGTCTTTCTAAAGTAATTGTTAACTTGACATAACTTCTACTCAATTGTTATAAATAAAATATGATTAGGTTTATCGCGATTTCTTTAGTTAAACATAACTTGCTTAATGGTAACATAGAGTATTTCTCTGAAATATTCTTTCACATGATTTCTTAATTAAAATATGCCAAGCGTAGTTTCTTGTGGTTTGATAATAATCTTTCGATAGATTTGAGCTTAGTTCCGTTCTCAGTGGTTCCCTCGTTTCTTGCGTAACCAATAGGACCAAGCCCTATCTCCGTGTGATCTTTCCGGTCCTTTCTCAATCTTCTCGCGACCCTCTCTTCAAAGTTAACCAAGCCTTCCCCTTCCAAGCACACTTTGTGTTCTTTAGTGATCCATCCGATCGAGCCTCGTCCTTTAGTGTGTTCTTTTAAAGTTTACTTTTTGATTGGTGCATTGTTCTTAGTTATGCTTGTTTGTTTGCTTTGTATGCTTGTGCTCGATGATTGATGCGAGTAGAATGAACGTGGTTCGAGAGCTTTGGAAGAGTATGAAGATGAAGTATTCGAGCAACTACTCTTTGGTTAAAGGCAAGTGTGTCCTTGTTCTTGTTTTAATAACTTTATTAATCACTATTACATTGCTTTGCATTAATTTTGATGGGTTCCTATTAAGGATGACTAGCCTCATTTGACTGTTATCTTGAACCTGGTTCTTAATTAATATTGATGGTAGATATTGCTTAGTGTGCTCAACTGGGTTGGTAATAATCAACATGGTTATCATTTTATGCTCTATGTTCCTTTATGTGATGTTTAATATACAAGACCATATGTTTAATCGGAACATGGAGAACCACCTAGGAAAACAGTACAACCACAAGAACTAATGGGCAATGGTCTTGGCTGAATAATTAGGAACTTTAGCTTGTGGTGATCTTACCTGATAAGGACAAGGGATCGGCGGTGCATCGCGGGGTATGGACTCGCTCTAGCAGGGGGTTGGGTGAGTTATTCTTTTATGGTGGGGTATCGACCTGCTAGGGGACTTTATACCTTGCTAACTGATCCGGACCTTGTGGGTCACAACTTGTTGGAGAACCTTTGTAAAGGCCATGTAGCGTCCCTATGCAATCACACCTCGGAAGTGTGATATGGTGCCCGCGCAAAGCATCGCATGGTTGGGTCCAAAGTTCTTCGGAGCTTTTACGTCGCTTGTGGTGAAAGTGTACAACCTCTCGCAGTGTTAAACTAATCGATTAGCCGTGCTCACGGTCAAGAGCGGCCCGGACCCTCACATGATAACCGAACTTGAAGATGGACTTAAATTGTGATATGTGTTATGGTTATGTTAGCCATATGCTTATGGCGTAGCTCTTACCTTATGCTTAATTGTGGGTTGGTATATACTTATACTTTATTAGTAATCAGGTGCTAATAAAACTTGATCAACTAAAATGCTAAATGCTTATAGCCCAGTCCACTATAAAGCCTTTGCATTCATTCTTTCCCCACACTTGCTGAGTATGACAAGTGCTCACCCTTGCTATAAACAATGTTGCTCAGAAGGAGGAAGCTACTCTGAAGTCTTGTGAAGATGTTGCTGAGTTCTAGGCGTACGCAACCCCCGCCGATCGCTTGTGGTGTTTGGTGTCTTCGTTTCCAGGATTAAGCGTAAATCTCTGATAATCTCCCTTTTTCTTACGTGATATTGTTTCTGTTATTCACTTATGTCAGCTATATGCATGAAACTTGATCCTGGCATGCATATAGGTTTGCACTTGGTTTTCTTTGGAAAAACAGGTGTGACACTTCGGGGCTTGCCTAGATGAGCCGCAAGAAATTGAAGAAAGCTGCGAAGAAGGTTTCTTCCACTGGAGTTCGGCGGGTTCCATCCGCCTTCGACGACGACACCCTCACAAAGACAGATAGCCTTAAAGGTGTTTTCTTCTGGCCAGTACCTAATTTTCGAGATAGTTGTCCCGCTGGTTCCGAAAATGAATTCGTGGATGTCGATTCCTTTTCAGATGCTGCCCCCGAAGTCCGAAAGGAGGCATCCCCTGCTGTTGCTGAGAAGTCTGTTGTTGCTGCTGAAGTTGTTGCTCGCACTGAGTCCCCCGCTGCTGCCGAAAGTCTTGTTGCTGAGGTACCTGCCGCTGACCAAGCCTCCTCCGAATTCGCCCAGGACCTTGAGCGCACTATTCAAAGGGGGGCCCATCCTGCCGAAAATATTCCTTTGGTCGAAGTTCGGGAGGTCGTCCCCGAAGACCAGGCGCCCTCTCCTTCCTTAGCTGCTTTTAACAAAAGCTTTGGTACGTCTCATCGCGGCAAGCTATTGCGTGTTGGTTGAAGGATCGGATGGCGACTAGAGAGGCGGGGAGTGAATAGGAGCGGTAAAAATTCTTCCCAAAGAACCCGGCCTATGTCCTACTCAAATCCCGGTCACACACAAGTGATGGATCGAATCACGCACCAATCGCCAAGACCACGAGGTTATGGATCAACCTCTAGCCTTAGGAACGATTCCTCAAAGCACACTCGGAAGCACTAGAAAGGGAGGAAGGAATCGAACCAAGAAGCAAAGCACACGAGCTCGGCGGACCGTCCGCGCGGGAGGGGCGGACCGTCCGCAAGAGCCGTGCGGACCGTCCGGCCGGTATCGCGGACCGTCCGCACCCGGCCGCGGACCGTCCGGCCTTAGCCGCGGACCGTCCGTTAATTTACACGAACGACCCAAAGACACCCCCGTGCCACGGACCGTCCGCGGGGAGCACGCGGACCGTCCGCCTAGCACCCGCGGACCGTCCGCCCGACACCGCGGACCGTCCGAAACTTGGTCCAACCAAAAATCAAAATCACAACGGATCGAAACAAAGGACGAGCAAGAACACGAAGAACACGGGATGAAGCGGAGCCGCGCGGACCGTCCGCCCGGTCCTCGCGGACCGTCCGCCAGTGCGGACGAACGTAAAATAGCCCGACCCCGAAAGTCAACTCCCCCAAATCATCATCGGATTTCCCAAACGGTTGAAGCTGTAGAGACAAGGGTTTGGGGACTTGAAAAGCGTCACACAAGGATGCTATAGCCCAAAAATCTTGCCTCCTAACTCCCTAAATCACCGGGAATCGCGAATCCTTTGAGCACCTCCAAAAACTAGAGCACCGAACGAAAACTCACGAATCGAAGTGATTTCCCGGCGTTCGAGGGCACAAGATCAAGCACAAAGATGCACAAGGCATCTATCCATGTTTCCCTCAAAGAAATCCGGGAAGAAACTCACTCAAATCCGCGGAATCACACCGAGAACAAAGGCACGAAAATAAGCACAAAAAGGCACGAAAAACAACCCCGAATCTTCTATACAAACCAGGAAAGATTCACAAGGTCTAGCATGCCGCCCTAGCATCCATCCCTCTCAACAAATCTCTCATGAAGCTCTCATGCTAGCCTAGAGAAAATAGGAAGGAAAATAGCTACGAAAATGAGAAAGAGAAGGGGGGAAATGAAACCCTAAGTCCGAGAGAGAGAGCCATCAACACACACTCCAGGCTTATATATCGAGTCCCGCCGGGAGTGGTAAATGACTCGACTACCCCTAACTACACTACCGGCGATACAACCCACGTAGGGGCATTTTGGTAATGTTTGTGGGTCTTGCCATCGGACGGCCACGCCTTCGCCGCACCCCCGCGTCCTCCCCGACGCAAGCCATGCGATCCCGCCGCGTGTCCTCCGCTTCGAAGCTTCCCCGACACGCCGGATCCCGTCTCCGTCGTGTTGGGCCCTCGGACTTGGTTTTGAGGCCCAAACCAAGAAACCGTCCGCCGGTGGTTTTGTGGGCAAACCACCAAACCCCGCGTGCCCGGTCCGGCCTCCCGCCAAACCACTTGACTTGACCGCCACCGTGCACCGGCTCACTTGTCCATGACTTCGTCTTGCTTGTGTCGCCACCATGTGGCCCGCACCCGGCCCCGTCGTCCACCGGGTCCCTCGAACCGAGCCTACTTGTCTCTCCATCTCCCGGAGGCCCCTCAAGGCTGAAGACCTTTCGCGCCCGTTCTTCACCTGCAACAACACGAACTAGGCCGCAGCCTACACCTGCGCACTAAGCCAAGAGTCAGTCCAACACCCGTTGTCAATCACTCATCACTAAGGAGCGGTCATCCACCGACCACTGGGACGCTCCTGGTCCTCAATCTCCCCCTTGATGAGTGCATTGACAACACACAACGCGAAATGAAATTCAGAGTGAAAGAGAAAGAAAGAAGAAAGAAAAACAAGGAAGCTCAACTCATGACCAAAACCGAAGAAAGGCGAAGAAAGGTCACAAGCCAAGCAAAGCACAAAATCCACACCGAAAACGACAAGAAAGCTCCCCCCGAACAAATGCCTCCCCCCGAACAGGTGAATGCAAATTTCCAAATTTCAGCTCACCTCTTCGAATTTTCATTAAGCTCACCTTTTCTCCCCCTTGTTGACAATGTATGAATCAAGGTGAAAATGCAGAAATGCAAAGCATATAGACAACTACATGAGCTTCTCAAATAGGCCAAATCTAGTGTCAAAGGCTAAAAATGAGACAAAGATCACACACATGAATCATAGCATAGTCAAAGCATTGCCACAAGTAATATATGAAAATACAAGCATGTGACAAAGCAAAATTTTCAGATTTAAGCAGTTTTACCAAAAGAAGACTCGCTTCACATGTAAAAGCCTATCCATGTCACACTTGAGCCACAAACATGCATATTACTCAAAGATCATACAAGGATATCAAATTCTCAGCAAAAGATCATGGCAAACACCCATAAAGCAAAGCATGTCATGTCAAAGCTCATGAGCCATGTGTCCACTTCGGGGAGACTTCTCCACCGGTGAACATCATGCAACATGTTTTGCACCCATATGTGAAAGATAAGACATTGTAAACATAGACATGATGGATGGAGCATTTTTCAAGCATTATGCACTTCTTTTCAAGATTAATTCATTTCATGGTACATGAAGTGCCTTTGCGGCAAAAAGAAGCTTATGCTCCCCCATGAATGCAACATAGGCTAAACATTCACAATGATATCCGGCCTTTGGCCCAAATGCAAGAACAAAGGGCATCCAAGCACAATCTAAGCATGAAAAGCATATTTAGACCAAATTGTGACATGGATACACAACTACACACGAGTGGAGCATATTTCATCAAAAATTAGTCAAGTTAAGCATTTATCTCAAAAGGGGCTATCTCACCACACATATATCTCAAATATTCCAAGAGCATAGCCTCACATCACCATTTCTCCACACATATAACCAATATCTCACAAATAGCCAAAGAGACTCAAATATGGCATATGAAAGAAGCTCATCATCCTAAAATGCAATATGACACAAATGCAACATGATATATGACAAGATGGCTATCCTACCATGGTTTATACATCAAGCAAAGCATGTATATACATCAAAGTAAACATGGTATGATACATATGGTACAAAAAGTAAACCCCCCAAGAATCAACTAGAAAGGGCAACAAACCCCAAGTTCCCCCCGCAAGCGCACAAATGTAGCTTGGTCGAGAGGCTTTGTAAAGATATCGGCTAGCTGATCTTGGGTAGGGACATGGCTCAAAACAATGGTTCCTTTCTCCACATTGTCCCTCAGGAAATGATACCTCACTTCTATATGTTTGGTTCTGGAGTGAAGCACTGGATTTTTGGCTACGCTTATGGCACTCGGTGCTATCACAAAGAAGTGGGATCTGGGTGCACTCCTCACCAAAGTCTCTCAAAGTGTATGAAATCTGGGAACAACAACTCGCGGCAGCAACATACTCCGCCTCTGTGGTAGACTGAGCTACACTAGACTGCTTGCGGGAAGACCATGAGACCAACGAAGAACCAAGAAACTGACAAGTACCAGAAGTAGACTTCCTCTCGACTCGACAACCAGCAAAATCCGCATCAGAAAAACCATGAAGAGAAAGAGTCGAGGAGGAAGAATACCAAAGGCCAAGACCGAGGGGCGGATCGTAGGTACCCGAAAATCCTCTTGACGGCCGTCGATGTGATGTCCTCGGTGAAGCTCGAAAACGAGCGCACGGACACACGCCGAACGCGTATGTCCGGCCTCGTCGCCGTCAAGTAGAGGAGGGAGCCGATCATGCTCCCGTACTCCCCGCTGGTCCACCGGTTCTCCGTCCTCATCCGCATCCAAAGTGGCCGTACTCCCCATGGGAGTCGACATCGCTTCACATCTTGCATCCGGAACTTTCTCAGCATGTCTTTCGTGTACTTGGTTTGGTGCACAAATGTACCGTCCTTCACTTGCTTGATCCGCGCTGCCGTGAAAATACCGCAACTCGCCCATCATGCTCATCTCGAACTCCCCGCTCATCTCATCTCGCAAACTTGGCAACAAGGTTATGTGACGAGCCACCAAAAACAATATCATCCACGTATATCCGCACAATCAACAAGTCATTTCCATGCTTGAGGAGAAACAAGGTTCTATCCACGGTACCCATCACAAACCCTCTCGCTCAAAAGAAAACTTCTCAATCTCCCATACCAAGCACGGGCGCCCGTTTCAACCCATACGAGCCCTTTTCAACCCGTATACCCCGTGTGGGTACAACTCGCTCTCAAACCCGGTGGTCGCTTCACATACACCTCCTCCTCTATGAACCCATTCGGAAAAGCACTCTTCACGTCCATCCGAAACAACTTGAACCCTTTAGCCACGGCAAAGGCTAGAAGGATTCGAATTGCCTCAAGACGGGCCACGGGAGCAAAGGTCTCCTCATAGTCGATCCCCTCCTTCGACTAAACCCCCGAGCAACAAGTCCGGACTTGTTCCTCACAACCATCCCATTCTCTCCCTCTTTGTTCTTCCAAACCCACTTGGTTCCTAAGGGATGGCAATTTGGAGGTGGTTCAACTAACTCCCACACCCGGTTCCGCTCAAAATTTTCCAACTCCTCATGCATAGAATTGACCCAGTTTGCATCAGATAAAGCATGTCCAATGTCCTTGGGCTCAAAAGTAGCAACAAAAGCAGCATGAGCAAAATGAGAGGAATTCCTGGACCTCGACCGTGTAGTGCGTTCATTGATGTCTCCAATGATCTTCGAAAGGGGGTGCACTTCTTGAATCCGCCGGGGAGCCTCACGCCTCGAGACCACCTCCCCCTCAACTTCAGCTTCTCTCGCTCTGGTCCTCTTGTTGCACCGTCGTTGTCCATGAAGTAGACGGTCCATGCTCCAAAGTAGTCGTGGGGGAAGTAGTGGGTACATGCTCAGCTTCAGGCGCATGGTTCTCCCCATCATCATCTCCAGCTTCATCTTTCTCCTCTTCAAAGAGGTCCTCGGCCATCTCTTCATCACCCGCACATTCAAAGCCAAGAGAGGTACATGGCATTGTCTCGTCGAAGGTCACCTCGCAAGTCTCCATGATTTTGTTAGTCTCAAGGTTAAGCACCCTATAGGCTCTAGAGTGGTTAGCATATCCAAAGAAAATACCATCACTAGACCTAGCCTCAAACTTGTCGAGTTTTCCCTTTTTCAAAATAAAGCACTTGCAGCCAAAAAACTCGGAAATGACTCACTTTGGGTGCCCGACCATGCATAAGCTCATAACAGGTCTTCTTCTTGAAAGCTCTCAATAAAATCCGATTGGAAACATGACAAGCTGTATTGACCGCCTCAGCCCAAAACCTCCTAGGAGTCCTGTGCTCATCGAGCATCGTCCTAGCCATCTCACAAAGAGTCCGATTTTTCCTTTCCACGACTCCATTTTGAGGGGGCACATAAGGGGTCGAATACTGATGTTCAAGACCTAGATCACGACAAAAGGCATCAAAACGAGAGTTCTTAAACTCAGAGCCATTATCACTGCGGATAGCTCGAATAGCATTCCCATGCCTCTCGTTTTTCAACCTCACGATCGGATCTCGAACAAAACCAAAAGTCTCACTCTTATCCTCCAAGAAGAACACCCGGGCATAGCGAGAGTAATCGTCCACCACAACAAGGACATACCACTTCCCACCCACCGAGCGAACTCGAGCCGGCCCAACAAGGTCCATATGCAACGGCTCCGTCGGACGCTCGGTCATGACATCGGTCGGGGGTGGATGGGGAGTGGCTACCATCTTACCATGCCTACAAGGAGCACAAACCAAATCCTTCTCAAGCTTCAACTTCGGCAATCCTCGGACAAGGTCAAGACCACTCAAGCGGGAAACCAAATCAAAGCTCAAGTGTCCCAACCGCCTATGCCATTTCCACAAATCGAAGAAGGACCAGCCATCAAACGGCGAAAGCGAGGACCCAAAGAGCGAGAGAAATCAGCCCCGAAAATCGACCCTCGGGGATGATCATACGGACAAGATCACCTCGAGAATCAAGCAAACGAGACTCGCCGGACTTGAAACGCACCTCAAAACCCTCATCAAGCAACTGAGAAACCGAAAGCAAATTGAAACCCAAAGACTTCACAAGAGCCACTCTCTTCAACGTTACCTTGTCACTCACATGCACAACACCCTCTGAAAGCACCCTACCTCGTCCATTGTCCCCAAATGTGATGTACTGCTTTTCCTTCACTAGGGTGAGACTGGAGAACCACTTCTTATCTCCGGTCATGTGTCGAGAACACCCGGAGTCGATCAACCAAATGTTCTCCAAGCCTCCCGCTGCCGTCGGAAACAAGAACGAGAATGAGCTAGCGACTCGACACCGGGGTTAGCACAGAGAAAGTTAAACCGAGTGTCGAGCCATCGCTCAAAAGAGGGGTTAGCAAACATCACTCCCTTGCCACCAAAATTCCCATGTCCCATGGGAGGAGTACGAGCACCACGAGGGGGGAAAACGTGGTCCGTAGTTCCTCCGGAACCCAAAGCTGCGATCATCTCCCCTAAACCCGTACCGAGGACGAGTAGGAGGACGTCCAGCAAAACCACCACGAGCCCGACCAAACCTCTCACCAAAGCACGCACACCATCACCTCTCCGTGGGAACCCCGCTAACACTCCTCACACTTCCCACACCCCGTGGAAGTGGCACTCTAGGCTCAGGAATACCGCGAGGCTGGCGATACCTGTCTGGTTTGCTTGCTCCCTAGCAAGCCTCTCATCCCTCTTCCTCTTGTAGCAAAACTCGCAAGATGCCTCTCCTTGCCACAATACTCACACCTGAAAGGGATGGGTTTTGGTTTTGGCTCTGGCTTCTCTCTAGGCTTCTCACCCTTCTCACCCACAAACTTCACTGGTTTCTGGAAATCATTTGTCTTAGGTGGGAATTTGGGTGGATCTTGGGTTGTGTCAAGCTTGTTGCAAAGGTGGTTGGGCTTTGGTGTGAAAGAGTTCTTGGGTGCTTTTGGGAGTGGAACTTGGATCTCTCCGATCACCTCAAACCGGGGTTAGACTCAACACACTTCTCGTACACACTCTCCCCACTGTTCTCTCCCACTTTCTCACCCAACTTCTCAAAACCCAAACCACGACCATCAGCTCTCTTGAACTCCTCAATCATGATTTTCAATTGAGGTTCCTGCCCAGACAACCAACCCAACACCTTCCTCAAATAGTCATTCTCCTCATAAATGACATCCAAACGGGAAGTAAGTTCAAGATTACGCAAAGTGACTTCATCACAGCTAGAACATGCATTTGCAACAGGAGATTTCAAAGATGCTTCCAAAGAACTAATGGTAGAACGAGCATCGACAAGCTTAGCATGCATAGTAGGACATGATTTGCAAGCACCAAGCAAAGTAGGTCTAGCCTTAAGCTCATCATGTTCGGCCCTAAGAACATCTAGTTGAGCCAAAATAGAAGCATTCTTCTCATTAAGCAAGTTTGATCTCATTCAACCAAGCATCACATTCAACACATTCAACATCATCGAGAGAAGTAGGAGCAAGTTTCAAAGAGTCATTCTCAAGTTTCAATTCAAGCAATTTTGACTCTAACTCTCCTGCTTTCTCGCTAGCATTCTCAAGCCGAGCCCTAAGATCTTTTCTCATCTTTTTGGCATCTCTCAAGCACACTATCACGGTTATCAAGCAAACCATTCAACCTAGCAATCTCGGCAAGCAAAGAGTCGGGATCACGGTTTACCTCATCCTCCGAGTCGGAGTCGCCGTCTTCCTTCACACTCTTCTTGTTGCTCGAGCTATGGGCCATGCCACAAAAGCCCTCGAGCGCCACACGGCTCGGGCCCCGCCGAGGTTCCGGCTTGCACTCTTCTTGCCCATGCGCCTCCCGGCGTCTTCATCTTCGCCGCTTGAGCTTGATTGCTCCTCGCTTGAGCTTGAGTCGACGTCGCTCGCACCGGCCACCATCGCTCTTGCCTTGTTCTTCTTGTAGGTGCTCTTGCTCGGTCGCCGCTTGTCCTTGTCCTTGCTCTTGGACTTGTTGAAGTGCTTGCCCTTGGAGGAGTACTTGTCTTCACGCCTCGGGTGCGCCTTGTACTCGTTCACCTTGTACTTGTTCTCCTCCGCATCCGGCACTCGGCGATGAAGTGGCCACGCTTGCCACACTTGTAGCACGTCCCCGAGCTCCGCCTTGCGTTCCTCCGACTCTCGTGTAGTCGTTCAAATCATCTTGAGAGCAAGGCCGGCTCCTCCTCGCCCAGCACATCAAACTCCTCATCCGGAATGGACATAAGAGAGGACAAAGAAAAGCGTCGACGGGAAGGGTTAGATTTGCCCTTTGATCCTCCCACAAGAGCGAGACTATGGTCGGTCGAGTCCTCATGCTTGGATAGCATCTTCCCGTCAACCTCAGCCGACTTGAGCTTAGAAAAGAGGTCATCCAACTCAATAGTCAAATAATTCCCAGACTCCTTGATGGCCTCAACCTTAGCACCCCAAACATTTGGATCCAAGACATGCAAGAGCTTCAAAGCCTGATCATGCTCGGAGTACGGAAAATCCTCAACATTAGCCTTCATGTTGTTCACGATGGCGATGAACCTCTGAAACATCGCATCAATGTCCTCACCGGGAAGTGGAGAAAAATTCTCATATTGCATCCGGTAAGAGACAAAGAGGCGAGCCTTCACATGGTTATCACCACCGTGAGCAACCAACAACTTATCCCAAATTTGCCAAGCAAGATCCAAATGGCGAACACGATCAAACTATGGATCACACAAGCTCGGCACAAGTGATCAACGGCTTTTGCATTAGCCTCATACTTGGCCTTGGCATCGGCATCGGTCACCATAAGAGTATGGATGTTGACCGGAATAGCATATGTCTTGTCAAGCACAATAAACTCCAACGACTTTCCTCGAAGAAAAATCCTCATACGAGCCGCCCACTTGTGGTAACCCTTGCCATCGAAGTGCGGCGGACCGCCCCGCTCAACGTACGCCATCTTAGGATTCGAGACTTGTCAAAGTCGCAAAGAATCCGGCACCAAGCTCTGATACCAATTGAAGGATCAGATGGCGACTAGAGAGGGGGGGAGTGAATAGGAGCCGGTAAAAATTCTTCCCAAAGAACCCGGCCTGTGTCCTACTCAAATCCCGGTCACACACAAGCGATGGATCGAATCACGCACCAATCGCCAAGACCACGAGGTTATGGATCAACCTCTAGCCTTAGGAACGATTCCTCAAAGCACTCGCGGAAGCACTAGAAAGGGAGGAAGGAATCGAACCAAGAAGCAAAGCACACGGGCTCGGCGGACCGTCCGCGCGGCAGAGGGGCGGACCGTCCGCAAGAGCCGCGCGGACCGTCCGGCCGGGTATCGCGGACCGTCCGCACCCGGCCGCGGACCGTCCGGCCTTAGACGCGGACCGTCCATTAATTTACACGAACGACCCAAAGACACCCCCGTGCCACGGACCGTCCGCGGGGAGCACGCGGACCGTCCGCCTAGCACCCGCGGACCGTCCGCCCGACACCGGATCGTCCGAAACTTCGTCCAACCAAAAATCAAAATCACAACGGATCGAAACAAAGGACGAGCAAGAACACGAAGAACACGGGATGAACCGGAGCCGCGCGGACCGTCCGCTCGGTCCTCGCGGACCGTCCGCCGTGTGCGGACGAACGTAAAAATAGCCCGACCCCCGAAAGTCAACTCCCCCAAATCATCATCGGATTTCCCAAACGGTTGAAGCCGTAGAGACAAGGGTTTGGGGACTTGAAAAGCGTCACACAAGGATGCTATAGCCCAAAAATCTTGCCTCCTAACTCCCTAAATCACCGGGAATCGCGAATCCTTTGAGCACCTCCAAAAACTAGAGCACCGAACGAAAACTCACGAATCGAAGTGATTTCCCGGCGTTTGAGGGCACAAGATCAAGCACAAAGATGCACAAGGCATCTATCCATGTTTCCCTCAAAGAAATCCGGAAAGAAACTCACTCAAATCCGCGGAATCACACCGAGAACAAAGGCACGAAAATAAGCACAAAAAGGCACGAAAAACAACCCCGAATCTTCTATACAAACCAGGAAAGATTCACAAGGTCTAGCATGCCGCCCCTAGCATCCATCCCTCTCAACAAATCTCTCATGAAGCTCTCATGCTAGCCTAGAGAAAATAGGAAGGAAAATAGCTACGAAAATGAGAAAGAGAAGGGGGGGAAATGAAACCCTAAGATCCGGAGAGAGAGAGAGCCATCAACACACACTCCAGGCTTATATATCAGGTCCCGCCGGAGTGGTAAATGACTCGACTACCCCTAACTACACTACTGGCGATACAACCCACGTAGGGGCATTTTGGTAATGTTTGTGGGTCTTGCCATCGGACGGCCACGCCTTCGCCGCACCCCCCGCGTCCTCCCGACGCAAGCCATGCGATCCCGCCGCGTGTCCTCCGCTTCGAAGCTTCCCGACACGCCCGAATCCCGTCTCCGTCGTGTTGGGCCCTCGGACTTGGTTTTGAGGCCCAAACCAAGAAACCGTCCGCCGGTGGTTTTGTGGGCAAACCACCAAACCCCGCGTGCCCGGTCCGGCCTCCCGCCAAACCACTTGACTTAACCGCCACCGTGCACCGGCTCACTTGTTCCAACACCCGTTGTCAATCACTCATCACTAAGGAGCGATGTAGGCGCAAGCATCAATGAACATTATCTATCTTGAATGTAAAATATTAGATATTACTAAACGCGAGGATTTGATTTTATTAGGATGTCGAGTTTTTAATTAGTTTTTGATAGATAATATTTGATTTGTCACATTTGTGAGTCAAATTGAAGGTTGCGGTGGTCTCATTTGCCTTGGCGAGGCTGGGATGCCCTCTTGGATGTCAAAACCACCGAAGCGGGCACGACAACGGCGGTGGTGGGTGGTAGTGCCCTCTGCTTCCTCCTTTATCCGTCTCACGTCGGCCGAGCGACATTTCTCTTTTTTGTCCGCTGATCAAATTTTTGTAACATGTATTTCTCCATCGTAATTTGTCCAAATTTGATTTTCCCTACGGTTTTCTAAAATCAGGTTTGTGTTTTCATTATTTTCATTGTTTAGTGTATATTCCGTTTCTTGAACAATGTTTATATGTCTTATCTTGTTCTATGTAAGTACATCATATAAATAATAATTGTTTTCCACACCTCAAATAATTAAACTTTGCATTTTCGTAATCTTAAGGTGAACCACAAGGTTTTATTAAGTGTTCAAATGCATATGAGTTCGAACATGTTGCAAAGTGTGGAAAACTTCAATGTTCATGGAACATTCTAGGAAACTATGTGAGAGATGTAGATATTTGTACACAACTATATAATTCCTTCATCGAAACCATTTGAAATTTTGATGACAAGTCTAGGTACCCAAATTATATTGGCAAGTCAATTTGTAGATTTTTTAGAGCACACTAGATGTTAGTAAATTATTACATCATTAACATGGGATGTAAAAACGATTCTAAGTCTTGGGCACACAAGTGTATTTGTTGATATTTTATTCAAATACTAAATGTCCAAATACGAATTGTTCGTATTTTTATGATTTTTAGGTGCGCTGTTTTAGGAGCTCTAATATTTAGGGAAGCACATTTCATTCGAATGAAATAGTGGTTGGCCCATGCAAAATAAAAAATACTCTTGCTACCCGCCCGCGGACCCAACTCCCAACAAAGGCGATGGGTTCACTAACCATCGTCGCCGATGAGTACGGCCCACTCGTGTCCCGGCGAACGACCGTGCGCGGTACACTCCAAAATTTCCACACCTATATTATTTATCAATACCCGCAGAGACAATTGCTGCACGGAGCGCGTCAAGGGCACGTAGTAGTCTCATTAAACACGGTTATGCCGTAGTTCCTCTTCAGCTCCTCACTAGATAGATCCTGATACCGACATTCTCCCTACCACGCCGCCACTCGCCCGCTCGCCTTCGCCACTCTCTCCCCGCCGCAGCCTTCTCTTCTCCAACCCTACCGCTCACTCGCGTGACAGCGGTGGCCGAGGGACACGGTTGCGGCGTGCGAACGTCGTCTTCCCGGCCAACCTAAAGACGGTTGACGCGAATCCGTCGATGTCATCCACGGCCACGGCCGACGGCGGCGCCTCGGGACACGGTCAGCGTGGTCCGGCCCCTCCGATTATCATGAGAACAACTACTTCTTTCGTGATAGAGGTTAGTCACGGGAACCCCCCAACACCCTCTCTCTCATCGGCCACCAAAATCTGCTATATATTCATGTCAATGTAGATTAATTAGGGAGACATGCCTTGATAGTTCATCTTTAATTGATTGATTGTGGATTTGATGGATGGGTTTTGTTGCCCCAAGTCTGTTTGAATAACTTGTTGCTAACAGATGTAGTTATATGAACTGTTGAAATTCATTTTTATGTTCCTGGTGCACAATTTTTGCATTGTAAATTCATGAAAAGCATTAAAGATGTTAGCGTACTTTAATTCTGCTATGCTTTGAATGTACCAGATCGACAGTTATACTTTGGACCAGTTAGCATACTTTAATTCTGCTATGCTTTGAATTTACAGATGTTATTTATGCTTTGGACAGTTAGCATCTTTTAATTATTTAGCCCACATAAGGAAATTGGGAATTGCATCGCGATGGTTTATAATGTAGTCCACCCAATCTGCTATATATTCATGTCAAGGTGGATTAGGGAGATATGTCTTAATAGTTCATCTTGATTGATTATTTGGACTTCATGGATGGATTTTGTGGCTCCAAGTCACATTTTGAATAAATTGTTGCTAATAGATGATGTTATATGAAATGTTGAAATTCATTTTCATGTTCCTGGTGCTATAATTTTTGCACTGTAAATTCATAATACTTTAATTCTGATGGCCACATAATATCATTGGTAATTGCATCGCAGTGGTTTGTAATGTAGTGATAACTAGACTGTCTTATGCTTTGTTGTGAGTGTTAATTGTTTCACTACTATCATATATATTGTTACTGTTGGTGCCATGAAGTGTTGTGAGTGTTGTTTCACTACTGTCATATATAATGTCATGACCATTGCTTTATCCTCTTGTTGCATGTACGCATGGAACACACAATCCATCACTACTCAAGTTGGACAAGAAAGCGGTTGAAGGAATTTATTCTCTGCTTTGATATATAAGCATATTGTCGTGTCCTGTCAAAATGGTTAGCACATATCCCTGTATGCTAATTAAGTAAAATATGAGCATGTATGTCTATCTTGATTTTATTTATGACGATTATCGGCTATTTTGCACAATCGAGAGAAACGAATTTTATCTAATAAGAATTTTGTTTAGATTTTAGTCTTGCTTATGTTGCTCTAACGACCGACACGACATATCATATATGTAGTCTCCCACAACAACAAACTCCTCTACCTCCAGTGCATCATCACAGTCCATCGTCGGTGAACCTTCTTCACAGGGTCACTCAGCACAGACTAATGAGAGTAGTACTCAATCCCGCGGGTCAAGGACACAAACCAAATGGCCGAGAAGACAAGTTGACTACATTGGACTTGATGCCAATTTTAGCCTACCGGATCTTGCGGGGATAGATTTGTGATAGTTTGTGGTCTCATTGTTCGGGAGAGGGTGTCAATCAACAAGGCGATTGATGATCTCTCACCGATTGAGAAGGACCATCTATTCACGGTTTTAGAGGAAAAGCTAAAATACCCAACCGGTCTGGAAAGAATACGGTCGCAAGAAGGCGAGTTAATGCGGCTATATCAAGATTAGAACCTTGCAACGACGGTTCAAGGCCCATTTAAGAAAAAATATGTGAGTGAAGAGGAGACTCCCTTTGTGAAGCATGCCCTTTTTTTGCGGCTTAACAAGGCGAGACATGTTTGTGCGGGAAACCAATTCTCTGAATTTTAGCAATTGAGCCGGGAGATGAAACAAAAGAGAGCATTGCATAATAAGCCACACAAGACGGACATAAAAGATTATTGTGTTAAAAGGAAGAGTGGGGGGAGGAGGATACAAAGCTAGGCACGGAAAGGAAAACAAGAACCCTTGGGACCAATTTCCTAGATGTTCGACTTGCCCCATTTGGAGTTAGCGGCGTCGTGTAGCCGCTTCTTGAGGGCGTCGAGCACCATCCCATTGGCGTGCTCGACTTGTCCGTTGGCCGTGGATGGGCGGCGAGACGTATCCGACGTCGATTCCGCTGTTCTCGCAGTACTCCCGAACTTGTGGTTGTTGAAGTTGGACCCCGGTGTCCGTGATGATGCGGTGGGGTAGCCCGTAGCGGTGTACGAGTTCATCTAGGAAGTCGAGTACTGTCGACCTTGGGGCATGTGGCCAGAGCTTGACCTCGATCCACTTGGTGAACTTGTCGATGGCCACCGTACCTCGTTGAATCCTCCGGCGTAGTTGGCGGTGGCCCAATCATGTCGAGCCCCCGCGGGCGAAGGGCCGAGGTCGGTGGTATGGTGACTAGCTTGTGTAGGCCGGGACGTGTTGCGCTTGGCGAAGAACCGACATCCTTGGCACCTTCGACGAGTTCTTCGGCATCGCCCGGGGCGTGGGCCGTAGAAGGCTCGCCGGAAGGCCTTGCTGACTAGCGTGCGTGAAGACGCGTGGTTGCCGCAGATGCCCTTGTGGATCTCCTCCAAGATGTCCTTGCCTTCTTCACGAGGGACGCACTTCATGAGTACTCCGGAAGATGCGCCCCGCTTGTAAAGCTTATCTCCGACGAGGACGTAAGACTTGGCGCGGCGGACGAGTTGTTCGGCTGCGTTTTTGTCGGAGGGGACCTTCTGCTCGCTGAGGTAGTCGATGAAGGGTTGCCTCCAGTCCACGTCGATCATCATGACCTCCTTGCCCGACCGGTGGTGGATGGCCGCAGTACGGTGGTCGGTGGCGCCGGCTCGGGATGGATGGCGCGTGAAGCTCATGGACGAAGACGCCGCGGGTACTTGGGCGCGGGTGGATCCGAGCTTCGAGAGGACGTCCGCTGCAACGTTGTTGTCGCGGACGATGTGATGGAACTCGAGACCATAGAATTTGTTCTCGAGCTTGCGGACTTCTAGGCGGGTAGGCATCCATGTTCTCCTTGTTGCGGTCCCGGGACTTGTTGACTTGGTTGATGACCACTTGCGGAGTCGCCATAGACTAGTAGCCGCTTGATGCCAAGTGAAGCCGCGAGGCGGAGCCCATGTAGGAGAGCTTCGTACTCGGCTTCGTTGTTTGAGACCTTCCGAGAAGATCGCAGGACGTACTTGAGTTGTTCGCCCGTTGGAGAGATCGGGGAGTACCCCCGCGCCCGCGCCCTCGAGGTTGAGTGAGCCATCAAAGTACATCACCCAATGCTCGGTCGCACGGTGGGAGTAGGTAGTGGTTCTCCCGCCACTGCGCCATGAAGTCGACTAGTGCTTGCGACTTGATGGCCGTGCGTGGCTTGAAGTCGATGGTGAGGGCGCCGAGCTCGACGGCCCCACTTGGAGATTCTTCCGGTGGCGTCTTGGTTCCTCGGGATGTCGCCGAGCGGGTAGTCGGTGACGATGGAGACCGAGTACTCCCGGAAGTAGTGTCGTAGCTTCCGCGAGGTGATGAGTAGAGCGTACGGGGAGCTTCGCACGGGCCGGTAGCGAGCCTTGGACTGCGATAGAACCTCGGCCGAAGTAGAGCGGGCGCCGGACCAGGATAGGCGTGGCCGTCTTCCCGCCGCTCGACAACGATGGCGCATGCGACCACGTGAGTGGTCGCAACTAGGTAGAGCGATGTGCTCGCCCTTGTGAGGAGCCGTGAGGATTGGCGGTTTTGACGGGGAAGTCCTTGAGCTGGGCAAGGGCTTGATCCGCCTCCGCGGTCCACACGAACTTCTCGTGGTGCTTGAGTAGTTTGAAGAAGGGGAGGCCCCGTTCTCCTAGCCTCGAGATGAATTTGTTCAACGCCGCCATGCACCCCGTCGCCTTCACGGAGCGTCCTTGATGCTCGTGGGAGCTTTCATGCCGGTGATGGCGGAGATCTTCTCGGGGGTTGGCTTCAATGCCGCCCGGGCGATGATGAAGCCGAGTAGTTTGCCCGAAGGGACGCCGAAGACGCACTTGTTCGGGTTGAGCTTCCCGGCGGTACTCGCGTAGCGATGCGAAGGTCTCTTCAAGGTCGTCGATGAGGGTACTGGAGTCCCTGGTTTTGACAACCACGTCATCCACGTAGGCCTCGACATTCTTGTTGAGTTGCCGCTTGAAGCAGGCCTGGATGGCCCGTTGATAGGTAGCGCCGGCGTTCTTCAACCCGAATGACATGGTCGTGTAGCAAGCGCGCCAAACGCGGGGTGATGAACGCGGTCTTCTCTGGTCTTCTTCCTTGATTGCGATCTAGTGGTACCGGAGTAGCGAGCCGAGGAAGCGAGAAGGGGTCGCGGCCGCCGTGGAGTCGATGACTTGATCAATCCGCGGCAACCCGAAGGGGTCCTTGGGGGCGGTGCTTGTTGAGGTCGGTGTAGTCGACGCACATCCTCCACTCGTTCGAGTTCTTCTTGCGGACGAGGACGGGGTTGGCGAGCCACTCGGGGTGGAAGACTTCTCGGATGAAGCCGGCCGCCGGGAGCTTGGCGAGCTCCTTCTTGATGGCGTCCCGTCCGTCGTTGGCAAAGCGTCGGAGGTGTTGTCGCTTGGGGGTGGCCTTTGGATCGACGTTGAGGCGGTGCTCAATCGGCTCCCCGGGCACTCCCGGCATGTCCGCCGGCTTCCACGCGAAGATGTCGCGGTTGCCCGAAGGAAGGCCGATGAGCGCGTCTTCCTATTTGGGGTCGAGGCCGGCCCCGATGGTGGTGGTCTTCTTCGGGGTCGCTTTGTTCCAAGGTCGATCACTCCGACGAGTACCTCCTCGGTGGCCGAGGCTTATTGGCGCCGTCCGACTTCTGCGGGATGTCGAGTTCGCTTGTGGCAAGCTTCTTCGACGCGGCGTAGACCTCCATCATCGGGTTGGGTACTTGGTTTGTTGAAGCGATCACCACGGCCTCCGTATCGCGGTCGTGAGAGATCTTCAAGTCCCCACGGGAGGGAGAGTACACCGGCCGGGCTTGGCATCTTGAGTACCAAGTAGGTGTAGTGGGGCACCGCCATGAACTTGGCGATGGCCGGTCCGCCGAGGATGGCGTGGTAAGAGGTCTCGAAGTCCGCGACCTCGAACTTTATGTACTCGGTGCGGTAGTTGTCCCGAGATGCCCCGAAGGTAATGGCGGTGCACCACCGAGCCCGGTGGGATAGCCGTGTTGCACGGGACGATGCCGTAGAAGGGCATGTTTGCTCTTGTCGAGCATGGGGGTGACGTCGAGGTTCATCTTCTTCAAGGTCTTGGTGAAGAGGACGTTGAGCCCGCTTCCACCGTCGATGAGCACCTTGTTGAGCTTGGAACCCGCCACCGTTGGCTTCGGGACGAGGGGGGGACCGTCCGGTTCGGAGAAGTTGGTCCATTGGTCCGCGCGGGAGAAGGTGATGGGTACCTCCGACCACCGAGAGGGGTCGGGACCGCCGGTTCAATGGACATCACTTCGCGACGGGTAGCCTCTGCTCCCGCTGCTTTGGGCGTCCGCCGAAGAGGACGTTGACGGTCTTCTCGGGCTCTTGGAAGTCCTTGTCGTCGCCGTCCTTCTTCTTGCCCTTTTTGGTCGTGAGGGTGCGGTGGCTCCGTGTATCCTTGAGTGCATGCCCGAGTGGTAGCACTTGCTCGTAGTGTGGTTGCCGTTTGGATGCCACGGGCACTTCTCCTTCGGCGGGTCCTTGAACCCACCGAATTCTTCTTCGAGTTCCCTTTCGGGGGGGCGGCGGATAGCCGCGACGGTGTTGTACGCTTGCGCTTGCGGTTGGAACCCCGTAGTTGTTGTTGTTGTTGTTGTTGTTGTTGCGGCCGCCTTGGTTTGCATTGCGCATTGCCGCCGCCGCCCCGGTTCCCGCTTGGACTTGCCGCGGATGGCGTCGTACTTGGCGTTGGCCTTGTCCTCTTCATCCGCCCGGGACGTGATCATGTCCTTGAGGTGGGGAATGGACTCGGGGCGGCGACGACCGAAGTCCTCGAAGGTGCGGCGATGGTAAAGGCCGTCTGGAAGAGGTCGATGACCTCCTTGTCGGTGACGTCGACGACGGTAGCGCGCTTGTCGAAGAAGCGGCGCATGTACTTGCGGAGGGTCTCGCCTTGTTCCTGCTTGATCATGGCAAGGTCCATGCGAGTACCCGAGCGGCCCATGGCGCCCGCGAAGTTGCTCGTGAACTGTTCCTTCAGCTGGTCCCACTTGTCGATCGAGTGCTTGTCCAGCGACTCGAGCCATGTGAGTGGGGCTTGGTCCAGGCAGAAGGGGAAGTAGAGGCACTTGGTGTCGCTGTTGCCGCCAGCGTTCTCGATGGAGAGGGCGTAGCATCGGAGCCACTGGATGGGATCCTGCTTCGCGTCGTACTTGGTGATCCCCAAAGGCTTGAACTTGTCGGGGAGGAGCGGGTTGCGAGCGGGGTGAGAAGGCGGGGAAGCCGTCGCCTTCGACGGCGGTGGTCGACTTCTTCTCGCCGCAACTCCTCGATCCTCGCGGCGAGCATCGTACCCGCCATGAGAGGCACCCGGAGGCGTGGCTATGCGCGTGGCCACGGCCGCCGCGGACCGCCGCCGCCTCCGGCTTTCTTGTTGGCCCCGTGGTTGGAGGCCGCCGCCGTCGGCCGCCGCCGCCGTCGGGGGTCGTTGCGCCGCCACCGGCCGGAGCACGGTGGGGAACGACTTCTCGGTTGCCTTGGTCTTGTCGTGAAGGTCCGCCGGCCGGTGGAGCGGCGGCGGTTTGGATCAGCGGGGAGGTCGGCTCGAGTACGGTTGGGGCCGGGGTCGGCCACTTGCGACTAGTAGCTTCGTTGTCGTGGGGCTTAGGGCGGGAGAGGTTGGGCGACTTCGTTGTCGACCCGCATGAAGTAGGCTTCTTCGGCGAGCTTGGCGATGACCTCTCCGGCGCGTATGCCCCGAGCTCGTCGTGCGATCGGCCGTGATCGACATGAGGCACTCGCTCGGGGGTGGTGTGTACTCGCTCTCGACCGCCTCGAGAGAAGCTACGCAAGGTTGCGGATGGGAAGGTTGTCTCCCGAGCCGCGGCGCCGGTCGCTACGCTTCTGTTGCGTTCGCGTCGGGGCGTCCTGTTGGCGACGGTCTCGTCCGCGGGTGCGTTGGCGCACGGCTCGTACGCGGAGATGTCCTCCGTGCACTGTCTTCGGCCCGTGCTTGAGGGTCCTGGGGTGTTGTCGCCGGCGCCCATGAAGACTTGGCGATCGGGGGTACCCAAGTGGGGACTCGCAGGGTGCCACCTCGGTTGGTGTGCTTGAGTCGGCTCGGGCTAGTGGTGTTCCCCTCCGGAACGGTAGTGAGTCGATGTAGGCGACGTAGCGTGAGTCCTCCTTTGTCGGTTCGGCGAAGGCTTGCGGTCCGGCCGAGGACGTATCTTCCGGCCGGCGTCGATCTTATAACCGGCCCCGGAGGCCGGCCACGACAAGGGAAGCTCGGAGGAGTCATCTTCGGACTCGGGCTCCCTCGGGGGTCGACCCGAAGTCGAACTCGTAGTCGGGGTTCGAGTAGAACTCGGAGAGAGGGCGGAGTCCGAGATGTGGTCGGGGACGGCGTCGGAGTCCGAGTTGTACTCGGTTACGGGCTCCTTGCCGGCCCGGCGTGGTGCGAGAGCCTCCGTGCGGGCCCGGGCGAGGACGCGAGGGCCACGCGCGGAGCGCCGGCGTGGTGAAGGGGTCGCCGCGATGGCCGAGCGGCCCCGGCTCGCATGCGACGACCCATGGCGACGTCGGGTTCGAGTTGGAGACGGACTCGAGCTCGAAGTCGGCGTGATGGTTGAAGAGCGAAATTTCGCCGAACTTGCGGCGAGTTCGCCCGTGACAACTTCGGGGAAGCGTCACGAGGCTTGTCCTCGGGTTGGGGCATGGTCGGGGCGGCGGCGGAAGGAGCCCGCGCCATCGGCGGTGCGGACCCGGGCGCCGAAGACGAAGGTGTCGCCCGGTTGAAGGCGACGGTTGGCTTGATGTGAACGGAAGCCGTCGAGTTCGCCATGTGATCTCGAGCGAGATCCCCTACCCGGTGCGCCGAGTGTCGGTGTTTTAGACCGGCAACCTACTACGGGGAGTACCCGAAGTAGATGAATGTGACTCGCCGAGATCGGTAACTCGAAGGAAGAGACACGCGGCACACAATTTAGACAGGTTCGGGCCGCGAGGTGCGTAATACCCTACGTCCTGTATGCTGCGTAGCTCTGGATTGATAGGGCACAATTACACGATGGTGCAGTAGTGCGCCGTGGGTTGTATGAGATGAGATTGGATGAGGGAGATCGGTCCCTGCCTCGCCTTATATAGTCCGGGAGCGGGGTTACAAGTCGGAGTAGGAAGAGAGTACTAGTCGAGTACGTCTAGGAGTCCTCCGTACGGTGCGGCACATGCACGGCTTCCTAACCGAGTACTACTCCTGTGTAGTCCTTGTGCTCCACGCCTTCGGATGCCGTGTAGCGCAAGCCGGTAGTCCCGGGGGCCCACCGAGTAGTCGGTCCGGTACCCACCGAGGTAGTGGGCCCGGGGAGGTCCATACGACACTAGTGCTTTGGACCTATGCATGCTTGTTTATTACATATTTATGCTCATGCGTTTACTTCACTTATTATTTAATGTTGTTTATCACGGGGATCGGTCATGGCCTTGCGCACATGCATCTTTATCCAAATAAAGACCGATCAATCGTCATGCTTATGTCACCTATTCGGCTATGATACTTTTTGCACTTTAAAGCTCCCGAATGGTTTCTAGTTTGCTGGCAGATAGCTCTTTATAGCTATATGTCATCTCACTTGGCTTTTTAGCCGTAAATATGGAACTGTCTGATACCACCCGGCAAGTTCCAAGCTTTGGAATTTAACTACTTTCTCTTTTGTTAATTTTCAGGGAAAATTGACAGGCACGTCTTGTGATCTCTTCGCGTGTGAAGCTAGCTTGTTCGGCTTGTTGTGTGTTTGGCGTGAGGTGCAGATTTTACGTCAACACGCGGCTCAATCATGGACAGTTCGATTTTTCAGGGTGCGACTCTGTTGGTTCGGAGTGCTTTTTCGGACAGTCCGCGTGTGGTGGCCGGACGGTCCACGACCCCTTCGCGGATAGTCCGCCGGTGCCACACGGACAGTTCGCCCAGGCTTTTGCAGTTCAGAGCTTGTGCTTCGGTTCTTGTTTGTTTGCTTCCGCTTCTTGTCCCTAGGCTTCTTGGTGGTTCCTTTGAGGTTGTTTGATTCCTGTTTGGGGTCTTGTTTGTGCGTGGTTCGTGGAGTTGCGATTGGGGTATAGGCCGAATTCAACCAAAGGGAAGAATTTTTATCGGCTCCCATTCACTGCCCCCCCCCTCTCTGGTCGCCCGAATCAGTCCTTCAACCCTGCACTTGATCACACATGAGAAAGCATAATGCTCTTCAAGTTTATATTTGTTAAAATTCCGTAATGTAACTAGCTTTCATCTCTATGGAGGGTAGATATAATTTAAGCTCTTTCCATAAGTAATCAATCATGCTCCATAAAATTTGAATAGGTCTTAAAAACTTTTGAAGTGAAGAACGAGGTAAATAAAAGAGCTAAACCAAGTACAAAAATTTAAACCTTCTTGCATCTTGCTCATGAACTCTCTCATCTCACAACACTCTCAAGCCTACTTGATCTATATCCTTTCCCTCTCATGTTTTTAGGTGGAAGGGTTTTATTTGGAGCTCATAGGAAAGTTTTTATCCTACCAAGATGCTAAAGTTGAGACTATTATCAAAACAAGGCAAGCTTCTCATGGACTTATCATGACTCGTCAAAAAGGTCATTGGAAAAATAATGTTCACAAGAAGGGGGAAGAGAAAGAACTCACACTTTTAGATAGGTGGACATGTGCAAATGGCAAAGAATGATCCCGAGGCCCCAACGAAGTCCTCGTTATCGGATTGCACATGGTTGGAAAAAATGAGTATGGGTCTTGATCTTGAAGTCCTTGGAAAATCCTTAAGCAACTAGAGAACCGAGGGAGATTATTATTACTCTATTTTTTTCCTTTTTCTTTTTCTTATTTTCCTCCTTTTTTCCTTCTTTTTTTCTTTTTGCCATGTGAGGTACTTTGAATTTTTTTGTTTGGTCCTCTTATCTTATTCATTTTTTTATTTCTTTTGTTGCTAGCCTCGTCATGCATATCTCCATCTTTCGTCTTTTGTCTCCCCTAGCACTCTAATTTGCATAGTACCTACCTCCTCCCCCATGCTTAGACATTTGCTCGTCCCCGAGCAAAGAGGAAGTGGTGTTAAGGTAGGTACCGGATGTCTTGATGAGAGGGAACTTGAATCTTCCCTTTGAAGCTCCTTCTTGTGACGTGTCGTCTCCATACTCAAGTGATAGGTAGGTAGGTCAAGGAGGTTAACACAAAAGATGATGTTGGTTTAAAGGGTGGATATCCGGCGAGATTTGCAAAGCTTCCGATGTGGGAGCTCACAATGCACGGATAGAATAGGCTAGCAGAAGATAAGTTACACAAAAAACAGAATGACCAACTTCTTAGTCACGAGCCAGAGACTCGAGTCTTGAATCAATTCACCCAACAATAACTCTTGGAATCTATGGTTGCACTCAATATATAAGGCTTGGATAGGTAGAGAAAAATGCAAGAGGTATTAATGACAAGGTTAGCATGACTTTTAAAAGCAAAAAGTAATATGTCCTTCGACCCATCCAAAGTTGAGAGCATAAAAGAAACCATGGGTCTTTATTTTTATCATTACCTCCACAAAAGATTAAGCTAGCATTTAATTAATTTCAGATTTGTATTAAAGAGAGCAATAGCTTAATCATGCATAAACAAGCACAAAGTTTAAACAAGTGGCAACGATCATCATATATCAACGAGCAACATCAAATTGAAATTATTTCATCATGGTGAGCATAAAGTGGTGAAAATAAACAAAAACTAAAACTAGGTTGTACTCCTAGAAGCCATGTTATTTAACAAGAGAGGCATACAAAAGTTGCATCTAAGGTTGTTGAAGGCATATACATATATACAAGCATTTAGAAAGACAAGGACAAATAGAGGGTTGAGGAATTGTTACCGTCCTTTGATGCTTGTGATATAGCGCGCCCTCCCCCATGCTTAGGCATTGTGCCTAGCATGGAAGAACGAAGATCGGCATCCGTAGCAATCGTGATCCTTGAACTCCATGCTGTCTTCTTTCGTCCACCAAGTCTTCCCCCATGCTTAGCATGTTGCTAGGCACGGAAGATGATGAACCATCTTAAAATTCTTGAAGTCCTACCGTCATGCAAGGAGATCATCATCACATTGTTGCCTTTGTTCATCCTTCAATGTCCTCCCTTTGCCACGAGCCTTGATCCCAAATATTTCTCATCCCATCTTCTCCTCCTTCCATGTTGTCCCTTATCGCTGGTTCATCTTCCACAAGTTTTTCTTCTACTTCCAGAACTGAGTATGTAATGAATCATCACTCCATTGCAAAGTGCTTGAAATTATCTTTCCAACGAGCGGTCATTCATCCCGATCGGACTCGGAACAAGAGAGTTACTCCCTTTTTACTTTGTTGGTGCAAGCTGTCCCAAGCTGATTTCAGAATGTGTGACACCCAAAGATTTGGTTGTAACTTCTTGCACAGGTCCCCTAAAATGTTAATTCTTGATGCATTGGAAAGTAGACTTAATGGAGCACTTGAATATCCAATTTTTCCCTTTTGTACATCTCTGAACATGTGCTTAATCTTGATGAAAACAGCAGTGCTCCCTTCGGGATTTTGGAGGTGTTGATAATCTTGATTTCAGCTTTTATCACGAACTCATGGGAGTGATTCACCATGCCTACAAAATAACTATAATGCACAAAGTACCCCCGAGGTGACGGTCAGGAATACTCACCCTATGCCAACAAACCATGACATCCCTACGATTTTCACTCGTGGCATAATTAATCTAGCGAAAATACTAATGGGTGTACGTGAGTGCAAGTGTGTATGCAAATGAAAGGATGGTATAAAAACAAATCAATGTTTACACCAAATTCTAAGCTCCATGCTTACAAAGTGGTTGCCAAACTTTCTATTCCCATAGAGATTTGTTAACCAAGGTCAAAACACCATGTTCATCCCAAGATCAATAATTCTTTATAGTGCAAGAAAAGTATGGTGCATTGCTAAGTTTATGAACCAACTAATTCAACATGATGGCTCAGGATATAAGACTAAATGATGGTGGTCTCCAATCATGTCTAAACACCATGTTTACACAAGATTTCAAAAAGTAGTAACGCATGCCGGCAAGCATTAACATGGACATGAAAGCATTGATCATAAAGTTTCACAAAAGGTCCCAAGCTAACATAAAGTGAATGATGACAAAGAGATGGATGTAAAATACAAATGCAGAAAGTTAGCACAAACAAACATTAGCAAGGATTGAAAACCACTTTCGATGTGGTCCATAATAACCAAAGGACAAAGCTTGATCTCACACTTCATACAAAGTAAGCATTGTCAACAAGGAAGTCACCCATCGAAAAGAATCAATCAACCAAACTAACAAGGTTTAAGGGTAGGTTATAGGTATCCTATATTTTTGGCTCAACAAGGATTTTGAAGAGAGGAAGTCAAGTGTAGAAATGCTAACTAAGGTGGTCCTAGAGTCTTTCTACAAACCTATGGTTTTAGAATGTCTATAGGTAGGGGAAGTTTTCCTAAGGATTTTATGGGGAGGCTACTCAAAGTTTTTAATTAATAAAGTGGAAAGGGATAGACTTGTTCAACCTGGAGGGTGAGAGCCCTCGGTAAACTCAAAAAAAAATCCTACCTCTATAGGCTATGGTTCTTGGTGGGGGTTATAGGAAGGATTAGGTTGGTTGGACAAAAAGTTAGATTAACACAACATGCAATGCAATATAACATGGATGAACAAAACAACATGTTATGGAGGTTGTCTAAAGCAAAAACAAAAGTTATCCTAAATTAACTAGCCACAAGTTTAGAATCAAAGGATGGTGCCAACTTCATATATCTCTCTAAAAAGACACAAAAGAAAAAGACTCTAAACTCTAATAGGCACACAAAAAGGTCTACAAGGTTTTTGAGATCAAATAACAAAGTGCACCCTCAATAGCAATTAGAACATACAACATGGTGTTGTGGTTTTTATTAGAGCAATGGTACAATGTTACTTGATGGTTCGATTAAAGAGCACAATGTAGACGGTCATGTATATATATAAATAAATAAACGGGTTGCCTCCTGCAAAGCGCTTCATTTAAAGTCATAGAGCTCGACTTTCTCACATACCTTCTTATTGTTGCGGAGCCATGATCCTTCATGCAAGATTTGAAGGTGTTCATGCAGCCTTGATCCACTCTTCATGCTTTACACAATCACTTATGCTCGATGAGAAGCTTGCCCAATCGTCTCCTTGCATCATCATCATCACCTTCTCCATCACACTTTATCGCTGCCTCTTCTTTCACGGATTTTCCACTCTGTCCAGTTCAGACCATGTAAAGAACAATAGCTTCCATGTGTGGTGCATGAAATTGTCTTTCCATCAAGTATTTATTCACCCCCAACGGACTCCGATCGAGTGAGTTATGCCTGATCTACTCCGGCGCAGCAATCTGTCCAAGCTGATTTCAGACTGCACATCGCTCAATGTTTTTGCCATATCTCCTTGTACGGGTCTTCAAATTCATCAATCTTGGATGCGTTGGAACCGTCACTTGATGGAGCTTCTGATTTTCAACTTTTCCTTCCTTGAACATGTCTGACCAGGTCCTCAAAATTGATGAAAACAGCGACGTCTGTTTTTGAGGTTCGGTGATGGTGATGCACGGGTTTGCAATTCCTTTGGGTATGACTTCTCTCATCTTAATTTATATTTAATGCCCTGCATGGTTAGTGAAACTTGGGATTTCTCCCACAATTTGCTCTTTTAAGGTCACTAGCTTGACCGAGCACAAAGCAAGTCCAAGATTTACAAATCATATTGCAAACAAACGCTTCCATAACCACAATTTATGACAAAGTAAGTTGTGATTAATTATAGCATAAGTTTTCTTGCTCAGCACTAAGCTCTCATTAGGCAAAGGTTCATTAGGCATGTAACAAATTTTAAGCACAACAAAGCCTCTTTATCACTCTCAAGAAATTCTAGTCTATCATGATTATCATAAGAATAAGGAATAGAATTGAATCAACCTCACTAATGGATATGAATCATAGATAAACCAAAGAAATACTATCAGCTCCAAAAGTGTCTTGAGAGGTTAATTTGTACTTTTTCCTTTGAGCTTTTCATCATGAGTGGTCTCTCGGAGTTGGAAGCAAACAATCTTCAATGATCGGTGGCTTGTATCATCTTTTCGCAATTCCTTAGTTCGTGCCACACATAATTAAGGTTGCCTTGTGTGGACTCACTATTCTTATTCATTCGTAGGACTTCACACATGTCTCAAATATCTTCTTGTAACTCCATGATCCTTCGTGTGAGAGCCCAGAGTATCCGCGCCATTGGATGCTATCATTTGTGTGTAATCCATGGTGATTTGCTTCTAACATCTCCTAGCGTCGGATGTTGCCAACTTGTGCCTTCTTTTGCCAATGATCTTGGGGTCTTTGTTTTGTTCCAAATTCTGAATTTCATCTCGTGTGGTCTAATAGAAGCATTGCTCAAGCTTCTCTTTGTTGTCGTCGTCCTCATCTCCACTATCTTGTTCTCACCATGTTCTGCTGCCTCTTTTTCCCCTGTGTACATAACAAAACATATACCAAAATATTGTTCTATTGAAAACTATATAAAATTACCTTTCCAACGGGTTCTCATTCATCTTAATCGGAGCCCAAATGAGGGAGTTATGGCCGTTTTGTTTCCGCTCTTGCATGCTGTCCAGAAATTTCAGAACGTGCAACCTTCGGTAATTCGGCCATACCCGCTTGTAGGAACCTCCGATTGACTTGATTCTTAATTCGTTGGAAGCGTAACTTCATGGGTCTTATGAATATCCAAAGATATCCTGTTGTTTTCCCTTGAGGTTGTGCAGAAATTGATGGGAACAGAAACTTATTGTGAATTGATCCGAATATGTTGACGACCTTGATCTTGTGGTCTCCGGGGCGTTACATCACGTCTCCTTTGGCTTTAAGTCCTCACCATTACTGGACCAGTGAGTAGCATGATGGCAATGGTGTATATTCTTGGTTTTGTTTTAGCCAAAGTGACGGGTGCTTCTCTCGCAACGTGATTGCTTCCAACACCTATTGCTTGGACAAACAAACCTCCACAAAACATTAGTCTTAAAACTTTAATTGACACATTGACATACCTTGTTCAACATCACTCGTGTAGGGTGTGCACTCAATAGTGGATGATAGGACGCTAACAAAAGTTAGCACCTACCACTAAAGAGTGAATCCTGATGTAGTCATAATCTTGTCGGAGAGGATGTAAACGTCTTGTGTCTAGCTTTTCACCTTCTTTCAAGGACACAAACAAGAAAGCAAGCATATATGCAATAATAAAAATTAGGGTTAGTCAAAGAGATAGATGGATTGCCCTAAGGTTCGAGTTGCCGATCCCCGGCAACGGCGCCAGAAAAAGGGGCTTGTTGACGGTTCAAAACCGTGCTCAAGTTCACCGCAAGCCTACGGATGACTTGGTGCCTTTTTCACCAAGGAGGGTTCTCCCTAGATTTGTAAATCCAAGAATCGGAAGCAAACTCCTAGGATTCTCCATCTAACCTATTGATGTAGCCTAACATGAAGCATTGATTGCATAACAAGATAAACCTTAAAGATGTATGAATTATAGTATAAGGTTGATCGCATCCATGAACGTAGACAAGGTAAAGAGCAAACAAGGGAAACTAATGCCTATCATCTTCTAGTCGTAGTTCCAACCAAAAGAGCAAGCGCGACATGCATCTCATCCAAAGCCATCTTTAAACTACTATCCTCCGGTCTGATTCCGAAAACGCCCGCCTTTCGGAACACACGTTCTGTCAAAACGTATTCCTATTCCCGCGGGTAGTCTTGGGCGAGTTCGATAGAACAAGTTGAAATCACTTGGTCGGTCCAGTATGCACCTCTAGCCACCGCGGCTACAAGAGCACCCTATGTAATCTAGCTATAGACTAGATTGGGGAAGAAGCATAACCAAGAAGAAAGCAAAATCATCGAGGGAGGAATCGAGTCGCTAAAAGATCGGATGATATGAAGTACTTTACTCCATAATAAATGCGTTTAGATCATCTCCACCGAGTACATACCATTGATGACCTCAACTAGCTTCGGAACTCCGCCATGGCTCAACCGTGCAAGGCGGCCATGGCGGCTAGGGTAGGCCTAGGCCATCTCCTAGACGACTTCGAGGACTCGCGGCGGCCGTCGTCGCTCTCTCCCAGATTTCACCGAGTTCCTGTGGATGGATGGATGGATGTCGCGGCCGGCGGAGGCGGAGACAATTTATAGACAAACACCTAGGGCAAAAGGGGGGCGCGAACCGGGCCCGGAATGGGCTGGGCCGGTCGGCCCAGGCCGGCCGGCCCAGGCCCATTTCGGCCCGGTTCGGCCCTGGTTTGCTCCCTGGTTGCTTCTCACGTGATCCCTTATTTGTGTGCACTTGCATGTGGGCCTTTGACATCATTTCCTTCACGGTTTAGGCTCGAATCCTTGCCATGCAAGCTTCGTTGTTTTCTGGTTGAGTCCCTGAAGATTTGCACGTTGACGCTTCGGTCGTCGGGTCATTTGGAGTCATGTTCATCGCGTGTCTTGACTTGTGACGGGCTTCATGATCTTCTCTTGAAGTGCTTGGTGAACTTATCCCGAAAGTATCCTCTTTAACGTTAATTTCCTATGTAAACAACAAACTCCAAAATCAACATGCAAGTGTGAACTTGTTACATCATTAGTATGCCTAGTGGCGGGTTAGTTGCAAATCATAATCGAAACCAATGTATAACAAGTACTCTAGGTTGATGGAAATTCACCGTCAACAGAGTCAAAGAGAAAAGATATTGTGGATTTCATGACAAGAACTCTCACTCCATTAATGATTGCAGGGTTTTCAGGATGAGGATCCAGAAGGCTATCCAGGAGGGTCACTTGAAATTTGACAATAAAATGAAGCTGGATGGCAACCCTTTCCCTCAGAATATGGTTGGTTTCTCTGTTAACATGGTAACCACTGAAGAGAAGGGAAAAGTAAAGGTCTTAACTTCAGCCAGAGCAAAGCAAGATGGATCAGTTGATCCTTCTCGGCAAGTGACAGTGGAACAGGTCCACAAGGAAGCGCCTCGCATCTTGAGAAGCCAAATTGAAGTAGGAGAATCTTCCAGATCCAAACCCAGGGTGACTACATGTATCCTCCTTAACAAGTGGCAGCGTCAACAAGAGAGGGAATGCTACCAAAAACAGAAATACGAGGAGGAAGCACGGAGGTTTGAGGAAGAAGCGCACAGAAGACAGCTGGAAGAACATGCACGAGAACAGGAGCGTGCACATTGGGGATGTGCGTTCTTCAGGCATTGCTAGAATGAGGGCTTGAAGCTTCCTACGTTGAACAATTGCCCTGAATGCAGTGATAAGTACACTGAGTATAGGCAGGATACTGTCAATCGCCGATCCGTCCATGAAAGAATTGGAAGGGTTCATCCTAATGACGGTCGGCGCGTAAAAATAAATGAAGTCAATGATCACCCAAGGAAAAGATATGCTGATCAAAAATGGGTTGATCAAGAAGAACTGGAGCGTGAATACATCTGGCAAGAAGGACAATGGTGCCCGCCTGGCTTGAGGAGAAGCCAAAAGAGAAGGGTTCAACGCTTGCGGAATCAAGAGTTGAAGCAAGCCAGAATCAAGAGAAAGCAGGTATGGCATCCAAAGGATAGGCCTGATGGATCGGGTCGTTCGGCTCCAACATGCCTAGTATACCTTTTGCCGAATGAGTTCATGGCTCCAGCTAACCAAGTTGTGCAGGAAGAAGCGTCCCCAGACATCAATGAGGATGAACAACTTGGGTTGATGGCACAGCTGGTGTTGGCTAAGCAGGCGACCTTCGACAAACCGGCCAAGAATCGACATATGAGGCCGCTGTACTTGAGAGGATACGTAAATGGCAAGCCATTGACCAAAATGTTTGTTAATGGTGGAGTTGCAGTCAACGTGATGCCATACACCACGTTCAGGAAGCTTGGCATGGGCCCTGGAGATTTAACGCCAACAAGTATAATTCTGAATGATTTTGCTGGGAATCCTTCAGACACCAAGGGCTGCGTGCACGTGGACCTGATGATTGGGTCTAAGACTTTGCTCACGACCTTCTTTGTCATTGAGGGAAAAGGGGATTATAGCTTGCTGCTTGGACGGGACTGGATCCATGCCAATTGATGCATCCCATCTACCATGCACCAACAGCTTTTTCAATGGGTAGATGATGATATAGAAGTGGTCAAATAGATGATTCAGTGAGTGTGGCTAACGTCGAACCAGCCTTCTGGGAGTATCAAGGCATAGATTGCTTCTCAAGAAAAGATTGGGGTGAAGGTCCTGTTGAACCAGTCAGTAGTGATCAACAACCGATTCAAGCAGTCGGCTCTTATAGCAATTTTTAATGGATAATCCAATTGATGGAACTGATGAGAAGTTAGGGCGTGGATTCATGTCGGCTGACAAATTGGAAGAAATTGACATTGGAGATGGTGACAAGCCAAGGCTGACATTTAACAGTGCTAACTTAGATTCAAGTTTCAGAGAAGGATTAATCAAGCTATTAAAGGAATGTAAAGATTGCTTCGCTTGGGGTTATTCGGAGATGCCTGGTTTGGATCGTTCCATTGCTGAGCATCGGTTGCCAATCAAGCCTGGTTTTAAACCTTATAAGCAACCTCCCCGAAAATTCTACAAGGATGAAGTATTGGCCGACGTGAAAAAAGAGGTTGAAAGATTGATTGATGCAAATTTCATCCGGCCATGCAGATATGCGGAGTGGACCTCTAATATTGTCCCTGTTTACAAGAAAAATGGGAAGATGAGGGTTTGCATAGACTTTAGAGATTTGAACAGAGCTACTCCCATGGATGGATACCCAATGCTTGTTGCTTATTTGTTGGTTGATGCCGCTGCTGGACATAAAGTTATTAGTTTCATGGATGGCAATGCAGGGTACAATCAAATTTTTATGGCAATAGAAGACATATCAAAGACAGCCTTCAGATGTCCTGGACATATAGGCCTTTTTGAGTGGATTGTCATGACATTTGGGTTGAAAAATGCCGGTGCAACTTATCAAAGAGCCATGAATTATATTTTTCATGAGTTGATCAGCAAAATTGTTGAGATATACATTGATGATGTCGTGATCAAATCTTTGAATCATGAATCACATTTGGAGGATGTAAAGAGAACTCCAGATTGCACCCGAAAGCATGGGTTGAAGATGAATCCAAACAAGTGTTCCTTTGGAGTTTCAGCTGGAGAATTCTTGGGATTTCTGGTACATGAAGGGGGAATAGAAGTTGGCACGAAAAGTATGAAAGCTATCGATGAAGTTGTTCCTCCAACAAATCTCAAGGAGTTGCAATCACTGCTTGGCAAGATCAATTTTGTGAGAAGATTCATTTCAAATTTGTCACAAAAGGTTTTGCCTTTCTCTCCGCTTTTGAGGATCAGAAAGATCAGAAGTTTGTATGGGGTGACGAACAACAAAAGGCTTTCGATGAGATCAAGCGGTACATGAAGGAACCACTAGTGTTGGTGCCTCCACAGTTGAACAAGCCTTTCAAGTTGTACGTGGCGGCCGATACCCAGACTATTGGATTGGCCCTTATACAAGAATTTGAAGGAAAGGAACGGATAGTAGCGTACCTTAGCCGAAATTGCTTGATCCTGAGACCAGGTATTCGGCTGCGGAGAAGCTTTGCTTATGTGTTTATTACTCATGTACAAAGTTTCGGCACTATGTGTTGAATGCCGAATGTGTTGTATATTGAAAGTTTGATGTAATTAAACACATGTTGTCTATGCCAATTTTGAATGGAAGGATTGGCAAATGGATTTTGGCTTTGTCTAAGTTTGAGCTAAAATTTGAATCGGCAAAAGCTATTAAAGGTTAGATTATTGCTGATTTCATTACTGAACATCGTGATCCATCAATTGATTTGCTTGAAATTACTCCTTGGGCTTTATTCTTTGATGGATCTTCATGTGGCAAAGGTGGTGGAGTAGGAATTTTATTAATTTCACCCAGAGGTGAGATGTTTGAGTTTGCTATCCCTATTCAACCTACTGTCACAAACAATCAAGCTGAATACGAAGCACTGCTTAAAGGCTTCAATATTTGAAAGAATCAAAGGCTATTTCGGTTGAGATTTATGGAGATTCCAAGCTAGTTATAAAACAATTGAATGGCCAATATGAATGTAGAAGTGATATCCTGAGGAGTTACTACGAAGAATGCAAGGAAATCTTGAAAAGTTTTCAGTTAGTAATTCTACAACATATTCCTAGAGAACACAATGAAGAGGCAAACAGGTTGGCTCAAAGTGCTTCAGGTTATAGAGAAAATCAAGAGGTGTTTGCCATGGAGGTGTGTGCTTTCAGGAGTGACCTAGCAGAGGATGACTGGAGAAAAGAGGTTGTTGATTATCTGGAAAATCCGTCCCGAAAGGTTTCTAGGAAACTCAGGTATAAATCCATAAAATTTGTTCTTCTTGATGGGCATTTGTTTTACAAATCATTAGATGGGGTGTTGATGCAATGCCTGGGTCGAGAAGAAGCAAAGAAGATGATGAGTGAAGTGCACGATGGGCTGTGTGGAGCGCATCAATCGGCTTATCGAATGAAATGGGTTATCAGGCATACTGGATGTTTTTGGCTGACAATGCTGGAGGATTGCTTTGAATATTACAAAGGTTCTCAAGATTGTCAAAGGTTTGGGAATATTCAAAGGGTCCCAGCATCAGCTCTAAATCCTATTATCAAGCCATGGCCATTCAGAGGATGGGGTATAGATTTGATTGGCCAAATAAATCCTCCATCTAGCAAGAGGCATAAATTTGTGCTTTTGGCAACAAATTATTTCACTAAATGGGTTGAGGCAATTCCATTGAAGAAAGTAACATCAAAAAACATGGTTGAGTTTGTTAAAGAACACATAATCTACAGATTTGGGATTCCTCAAACAATTACAACTGATCAAGGAGCACAATTTGTACCTTCAGAGTTCAGAGAGTTTGCTGAAAGCATGGGAATCAAATTACTGAATTCTTCTCCTTATTGTACCCAAGCTAATGGTCAAGTAGAGGCTTCTAACAAGATCATGATCGAGCTTATACAAAAGAAAATTGATCAGAAGCCAAAGAGGTGGCATTCGGTACTCAATGAGGCTTTGTGGGCTTACCGAATGGCTCCTCATGGAGCTACAAAAACATCTCCTTATGAGTTGGTTTATGGGCATCATGCTGTTTTGCCCTGGGAAATACAATCAGATTCGAGGAGAGTGGTTTTGCAAAATGATTTAAGTTCCAAAGATTACATTAGCCTAATGATGGATGAATTAGAGGATTTGCATATGATTCGTCTTAAGGCCCTGGGAAATATTGAAAAGAATAAGATGCGAGTTGCTAAATATTACAACAAGAAAGTAAAGGTCAAGCAATTTGCAGAAGGAGATTTGGTTTGGAAAGCGTTACTGCCGATCGGGACTAAGTACAGTGCGTTTGGCAAATGGTCCCCGAATTGGGAAGGTCCTTTTCGGGTAGTCAGATGTGCGCCTGGTAATGCTTACATATTGACAACTCTATTAGGAGAAGAGTTTACTACTGCTATAAATGGAAGATATTTGAAGAAATATTATCCTAGTATTGAAGTTGATCATTGATTACAAGTACCAGGATTACAGGCATCTGATACACAGAAACAACCGGCGTTCGGGAAAGAAGCCGCCTTTAGAACAAAAAATCCTAATAGGAGATGGCCAATACTGGAATGTATTGTCCTTAGCACAAAAATACTCCACATTACAGATGTTTCTTGCAGGCTTTTATTTGACAACCCAACTACTTAGGATTACAAGAGGGTGGGAAGCAGAAGGCCTGAAGGATGAAGCGAAAGACCACCGTGACAGCAACCTGGAAGCTTCGGGGGTTGCCATGACTTGCAGTTTCCATTAGGCTGTCCCAGGAAGCCTTCAAGTTGTTGTATCTGTCAGAGAGATCTGAAGAAGAGAACAGTTGTTAAATGTGAAGATCTGAGCTTAAGCATGGGAATCAAATAAAGATGGAGATCTTACCCCCTATCAATGCCTCTAGGCTCATGCGACGTTCGCGTTCGGCATTGCAGCGGGCGGTGATGTTCCGCAAGTTGTGCTCTAGATGCCGAATACGGAGGCGCAGTTGGTGGTTCATCTTCTGTTTCGGCGTGGCATTCTCTTCTTCAGAAGAGTCGGAGAGGATGTACTCAGGAACATCTTCAGTCCCAAAGATCTGTTCAGGAAGCAGGTCAAAACTGGAAAAAGCAGAGAGGGGTAAACCATGAGATTGCAAGCGAGAGCAAGAAACGGATTGACAGAAAACTCACTCTCGAATGGTACGCTTTTTTGGTGGAGTGTTGTCCTCCTTGATGGGTTGCTTTCCCCTGTCTGCCATGGCTTTGGGGTTTCGTCCTCTAGAACAAGGGGAGAAGATGTGAAGTGATGGAAGTATATGCGAGTGGATTTGCAGGGCACCAATGGGGCTATTTTACTGACTGTGAGAGCACATTGGGAGTGATGACTGGTTGGCGTGCGTTATTGGAATACCAAGCGGCGGGGTTTTCTTCCCGAATGCGAACAGTGTTTATAGTTCCCGAATTGAAGATTCTCTGTGGATTCTGTGCCAAGGGGCAGAAGTTTTTGCGTGTTCGGCTAAAGTAAAGTTCCCGGATTCGTTCAGAAATAGTAAAGTCTGCGTTCGCAGGCAGAAGGGAATCATCACAATACAAACACAGAAGTTAAAATTTCATTATTTATTGCCGAAAATCCAAGCATCCCTAGTACAAACTAATCAAAAAGCCTGTTTAGCACAGACTGGGGATGGATGATTTCGGCAATGGCGTCGCCGTGGCTGTCGAGGTGCTCCAGGATGACTTCCATCTCGTCGACGTCCTCTGGTGCGCCGCCTTGGAAGCCACGCAGCTGCGTGGAGTAGTCGACACCGGTGTGCGTTGCCATGGCGGCCAAGCCCAGGGTGGTGCCCAGGCGAACGCCGTGGAGGGCCACCTCATCGACACGGTCTTCCACCGCGGCAATGCGGTCTACCGGCGTGTCCCCGGGGGCGTTAACCTTGTCCGTCAGTTGCTTCACCAGCATCTTCAACTAGTTAAGCTCGGTGTCACGGGCTGCAACATTACGAAGAAATGGCGGTTAGTTCAAAGTTGAGCTGGATCAAAGTCAATCAAGAGATTTACCGTCAATGGTCTCCAGCAACTGCTTGCGCTGATGCTCCCATTCGAGCTCGGCGATGCCGGCTTTCTTGGAAACCTCTCCCAGCTCGCGCCGAGATTCGTCATGCTCCACCTTGAAATGGAGGACGTCGCGCTCGCCGTAGCGCGAGGGGGAGTAGTTGTACGACTCCAAGGAGTCGTCTGGTAGAGCTGGATTCGCAGCCGGCGCAGGGGCCGGATTCCACTGGATGAGCCTGAAAAGATAAAGGGGATCGTCAGAAACAGGAAGAAATATGGAAGAAGGTCGTAAAAGAAGTTGATGATCACTACCTCCGACGAGCGCCGGCGCGGCTTCATTAAGCCTCATCGCTGGCACGGCGCCTGCTGCTGCCCGCCATCAAGTTTTTGGGAGTGCTGGTGCTGGAGAAAGAAAGTTTGGATTGGCAAAGTCTTGAAGGCAAAAGACTTGGTGAAAGGCTGGGGGCACCTACGGTTTTATTTATGGGGATGGCAAAGAGATCGTGGCCCTGGATCGTAGTGCATATCCCGAGAAATTTGGAAGGTGGAGAGGCTTCCTTAACCGAATCGCCGTCAGGGTCGTTTGGAATTCAAGCTGAGTCATATTCGGTTGACTGGGTCGGTTGAGTTGCAGTCGGATTGTTGTTCGAGTCTAGCACTGTTTACTAGAGTTGCCGAATGGATCTTCTAAAATTGCGAACAGGGTGAGACAGAAAATGGAAAGTGAAGTTTGTGGTAAACAAAATTACAAGGGCGATCAATCATTCGGTTACAAGTTGTTTGGCACGATCAAATGTTCAAATACTTTGCAATTACACTAGAAGTGTCTGATATCATTTTGTTGATACTCTCCAGTAGTTTCTGATCAGCTTCTTGAGTATTGGACAGAACGGAAATCTTTGTTTTGAGCTGGTTTGATTCAATCATGGCTGCTGAAGTTTCCTTTTGGATTTTCTCTGTTAATCCAGGGAGTTCGGTTATCTTATTCCTGTCAGCCTCAATTTCAGCTGTCAAAGTCTTCAATTCAGCTTCTAGTGCAGCTTTCCTGGCAATCTTCAACTCAAGTGCAGGCTGCAGTTCAGCTATCAACTCCTTGTTGCTCTGGATTTGAGCCTGGGATTATTTCACGAACTGCTTGACTTTGGCTCTCTTTTGCTCAAGAATTGGTCAGGAGGATTAGTTCTTTAAAGCTCGCCTCACCGCTGCATAGTGATTGTCCAGATGAGAGATGGGCTCCAGGGAAGCTTTGATATTACTGGGAAGTTCTTGATCAATGGATTCAAGTACTTGCTCCAAACGATCAACATCTCTAACTTGATCTTGGAGATCCCTTTGCAGCAAAGAGAAGACTTCTTTTAGTTTTGCCTGATTTTCCTCTGATAGAACTTGATTCGAAGATGCCTCATCTCCTTTTTCGGCAGTTGGGTCATTCACAATAAATGGAGGGCTTCATGATGATGCAGCCTGATTTTGAAAAAAAGAAGAATTGCCGAATTAGGGATGATTTATTAAATGGAAATGAAAGTGCAGGTGTTTACACTTACCTCGTTTCTGGTCTCCTGAATTGGAGAAGGGATTTTTTTCAGGTTCCGGAGGAAGCTCTTGAGTGATCGGTTGAGGAGGAGCTTGAGGAGTTCCTGGTAAAGTTGAAGCTTCTAATTGAGGGGAAGCTGGTGGAGTCCCTGGTAGGTTTGAAGCTTCTGGCTGAGGTGAAGATGGATTCATCCCTGGTGAAACTAGAGCTTCTGCTTGAGAGGGAGATGATTGAATCCTTGGTGAAGCTGAGGTTTCTGCTTTAGGAGAAGATGTTTGGGCCCTTGGTTAACTTGCATTTGAAGCATGTTGAGGAGAAGAAATCTCCAAGGTTGATTCACCAATATTTCTTCTGCAAATGACAAGTAGAGGGTAAGTGCCAGTGTAAAGAATGGTCTTTGAAAGGAAATGAAATAGTAAGGACCATACCAGCAGATGGAGCATTGGCAGGTTCTGTTGTGGTTGATGGTTGCTGAACTCTGGTCTGAAATTACACAAGATAAATTTATCAGCATGAGGAATGGTTTTGTGTTCAAGAAGGAAGAGATGTTACCTCAATAAAAACTCTTTTGGAAGTTCTTTTCTTCTTGGCAGCTGGAGGGGCAACCAGAGATGGAGCTTTTCTCTTATCAGAAGTTGAACTGATAAGATTTGGGTCTGATGTGGCATGTCTTGACATCATGTGAGCCAGGGTTGTGGAATTAAATCCCAAAGTAGAAATTGGGCCTGCAGCATTGTAAGCAATTGTCCTAGCTCGAGGGGCAGGCAATGTGTTCTGCAAGAAGCGGCAAAAATTATGGTCAGTGAAGAGAGGCGTGCTTGACAGAAGAAAAAGATAAGTGCATTACCTCTGAAGTTGGTTGGAAGTCAGGCATTAGCTCAATACAAAAAGAGTGTACTGGCTCATTGAAGATATGATCATGAAATTCTTGCCACCAGGAAATGAAAAGAGGATGAGCTATTGATGTTGGTATAAAGGGCCAAGTATAAATAGTTGGACTGCATTGATATTCAAAGACCCTTTTTGCTTGCAGGCTTTCTTTTATTTCCTCTCTGGGCTTGAGGAATTCATGAAGAAAAAGCCTTGGAGGCACTTGGCCACATCCTAGCTGACGAGCCATCATGTTTGGCTGATAATATTCATAGGTACTATGATTTTGCCTTCCTCCACAAAATTCTGCTGGCAGGATGCATGGATGGATGAAGATATTGAAAATTTCTATGGATCTTGCATCATTGCATCCATTTTCAAAAGTGTATTCATAAGGGAGGGTCAAGTTATCATTATTCAAATAAGGAAGCCAAAGGGGATTGGTGAAACCTCTGAAGAAAAGCTCAAAGAGTTGACTGATGTTTTGGTCAATGATTATGGTTGAGGCAGCTTCACCGTAGGTTTGGCATCCTTTTCTGATCTAAATTTCTCCTTCCTTATAGCCAGATGAAGGAAAATGCCGATTGTTGAGATTAATACCAATGATCTGATGCATATATAGCTGCAGCCACATCTGTACAAACCACAAGGGACCATTGACACAAGAGATTTTTTGGCTGGTGTACATCAGATGAGTGGTTTGATGAAGCATATGGTATACACTTCCTAAGAGGTACTTCCCAAGAGGAATGGAATGACCAGTAGCCAAATCTTCAGCCATTGCAATATGGTTCAAGGTTGGCTTATTAGCTTTGCCACAAAAGATGAATCTGCATAGCCACTTGTTCAGGAAGGCTCGGTATTCAACATCAGTCAGAGGGCCATCAGACATATGATTCTGGATATATTATTTACATCCAGATCCTGTTTTTACTCCTCTTTTCCTGATGGAGCTTTTGTACTTGTAACGGTACATGGATCTTGTGACATCAAGGCCGGTCATCATATATACATCGGCCAGAGTGGGAGACATTGGTCCATGACCAAAAAGGAAAGCATTGACGTCGTTTGACCAGAAATGACAGGCTGCAATTAGAAGACTCTCATTCTTGGGGGTTTCGGCCAGAGATAACTCCAAACACTGGGCAATGCGAAGGCTGTCCCGATTGCTAGTTTTTACACTCTTATCTTCGGGTATTCTCTTATACCAGTTTCTCCAACCTGCAATTGGGGGCAGGGGCTAGTTTTTGAAGGCGTCTTGCCACTCATGAGGTCTTGACAAAGCCGATTTAAAAGGTATTCTGCTGGATTCGGCTTCAATAAACTCAAGGGGGTCGGAGATTCCCACAGGTCCGAGGAAATAGGATGATGATTTATCCTCGATGGGAATCAAAAGCTCGGTGGATAGAGCTTATCAAGAAAAGATAGAGGAAGAAATCTAGGGTGGGGATCGGAAAAGTAATACCGAATGGACCTTAAGGGGATGAGATTTACCTAGACAGCTTGATTTTGGTCCGCAATTGAAGGTTTAAGCTTGGAGATTGATGACCTAGGGATTGGATCTGAGCGGGGACTCCAACAGATTGCAAGAAGAAGGAATGGGTGTTAAACGGATTTAGCTCAAAGACGTTGGGCATTTATGGTCAATTCCGAAATAAAATCACTTTTATCCCATAATTGAAGGGGCATATGTTAACACCAAAAATGGTACAGGAAAGGGACTGACTTGTGGGCCGAGTTTGGTGACGAAATACCATTCGGCTAGAAATGATCTTCTTAGAGGATTCGGTAAGAGATGCTTGCGGTCGGCAATGCACCATCATTCGGCAAAAGGACTGTTTGCGCTTTTAAAGGGAAGTTTTCGGGAATGCGTGGTGACGTGGCCCGATACAAGGAAGGAACGAGTTGATGGCGTATACGAGATGGACATTGGCATCGGAGCATTAAGTTAGACATTAAATGTTGTACTCGTAGTCGACCAGGAGTCGTGTTAGGACAAGGGTATAAATATAAACCCTTGATGTCTGTAATAGGGATCGAACATCTTCACAACAAAACCGGCCCCGTGCCAAACATCGAGTCCTTTAGTCGAGTCGTCGAGTTCTTCGAGAGGAGCCATCGATCCGTCGACCTCCATAAGTACCGGCAACCTTGTATCATGTCTAGTATCATGCGGTGGATTTAGATCGTGATGCAAGTAGTCTTGTTACCTTGCTTAGTATCATGCGGTGGATTTAAGCCTGGTTCAAGAGGGTTTCCTGTTGGATCCTGAGCCATGTGGTAGGCTAAGATCTGGCTCGAAGCTAGTTATCGGCTCTATTAGATTTGGCAAGATCTAATAGATTCATTAAGTTACCACGTGTTGCTTTGAGTTTTTTGCTTTATGTTTAAATTCATGTAGCACTCTTTTGCCCAATCTAGATTGATTGGTTTCGGCTTTACCTTCTTGAAATCCATGAGATGTGCTTTCAAATCTTTGTTATTATAAAGGATCAAGTGCTCTTAATAGCCGAATTTAGATCAATCTAAATTGTCACGTGTTGTGGGTTCAAGCTTTGACTTTTCAAATGTTTGTTCCTTCTCCACGGAACCCGGATCGGCTGTATAGCTGTATTCGGCAATGCTATCATGAGTAAAACGTGTTCATAAGTCTGTTTTAAATATTGTGTGCTTTTAGCCTTCTATATTTAGATTGTATCATGTGGTGGATTAATCTCTTTATGGTTGGTGGTGTGGTTTCAAATAAGTTGTATCATGCGGTGGATTAACTTGTTTGTGATCATGCTTGACGGGTTTGAAAGTACCTAGACATGCGGTACACTAGTGCTTTTGGCCTATGCATGCTTGCTTACTTCATATTTATAATCATGCTTTTACCTTATTTCTTTTAATTGTTATTTATCCTCGAAAATCGGTCATGATCACGTAGGAGCAACGCTATTTAAACAAAGACCGATCTTTTGTCATGCTTACGTCACGCATTCGGCTATTTCCTGTTTTCATGTTTTAAAGTTCCCGAATGATATTTAAACTGCTGACAGATAGCTTGTTGTAGCTATATGTCATTTTAATTGGCTTTCTAGCCGTAAATACGGAACTGTCTGGTACCACCCGGCAAGTTCCATGTTTTCTCTAACTATTTTCATCCTTTGTCAATTTCAAGGAAATTGACAGGCATGCTTTCGGATCGGGCACGTGTTTTAAGCCAGCTTCTTTCGGCTTGCTGTGTGCTTGGCGCGAGGTGCTGATTTTGCGTCAACACTTACCAAGCAATGACTGCAATTCCTTGTGATTGGTTGGAGGAATAACTTCATCAATAGCTTTCATGCTTTTCTTGCCAACTTCTATCCCTCCTTCATGCAGAAAAAATCCCAGGAACTCTCTAGACGAAACTCCAAAAGCACACTTGTTCGGGTTCATCTTAAGCCCATGTTTTCTAGTGCATTCTAAAGTTTTCCTCACATCATCCAAATGTGATTCATGATCCAATGACTTGATCACGACATCATCAATATATATCTCCACAATTTTGCCGATCAACTCGTGAAAAATATAATTCATGGCTCTTTAATAAGTTGCACCAGCATTTTTCAACCCAAATGTCATGACAATCCACTCAAACAAGCCTATATGTCCAGGACATCTAAAGCCTGTCTTTGCTACATCCTCCACTGCCATAAAAATCTGATTGTACCCTGCATTGCCATCCATGAAACTAATAATTTTATGTCCAGCAGTAGCATCAACCAACAAGTCAGCAACAGGCATTGGATATCCATCCATGGGTGTAGCCCTGTTTAGATCTCTAAAGTCTATGCAAACCCTCATCTTTCCGTTTTTCTTGTAAACAGGAACAACATTAGAGATCCATTCTGCATATCTGCATGGCCGAATGAAATTTGCTTCTATTAATGTCTCAACCTATTTTTTCACGTCGGCCAATACTTCATCCTTGTAGATCTTTCGAGGAGGTTGCTTGTAAGGTCTAAAACCAGGCTTGATTAGCAACCGATGCTCAACAATGGAACGATCCAAACCAGGCATCTCCGATAATCCCAAGTGAAGCAATCTTTGTACTCTTTTAGTAGCTTAATTAACTCTTCGCTGAAACTTGAATCCAAGTTAGCATTGATGAATGTCGGCCTCGGCTTGTCACCATCTCCAATGTCTATTTCTTCCAGTTTATCAGCCGACATAAATCCACATCCTAACTTCCCATTAGTTCCATCAATTGGATTCTCCATTAAAAATTACTATAAGAGCCGACTGCTTGAATCGGCTGTTGATCACTGCTGACTGGTTCAACAGGACCTTCACCCCAGTCCTTACCTGAGAAACAATCTATGCCTTGATACTCCCCGAAGGCTGGTTCCACGTTAGCCACGCTTACCGAATCATCTGGTGAACAACTTCTACGTCATCATCTACCCATTGAACAAGCTGTTGATGCATAGTAGATGGAATGCAGCAGTTCGCATAGATCCAATCTCTTCCAAGTAGCAAGCTATATGCCCCATTGCCTTCAATGACAAAGAAGGTTGTAAGCAGAGTCTTAGACCCGATCATCAAATCCACATGCACACAGCCCTTGGTGTGTGAAGGATTTCCAGCAAAATCATTCAGAACTATGCTTGTTGGCATCAAGTCTCCAAAGCCCATGCCAAGCTTTTTGAATGTAGTGTACGGCATCACATTGACAGCAGCTCCACCATCAACAAACATCTTGGTCAATGGCTTCCCATTGACATACCCTCTTAAGTACAGCGGTCTCATGTGCTGATTCTTGGCTGGCTTATCAAAAGTAGCTTGCTTGGCCAACACTAACTGTGCCGTTAGTCCAAATTGCTCGGCCTCATCCATGTCTGGCAATACCTCCTCCTGCACAATCTGATTAGCTGGAGCCATGAATTCATTTGGCAAGAAGCATACCATGCACGTAGGAGCTGAATGACCAGATTCATCAGGCTTGTCTTTTGGGCGCCACACTTGTTTCCTCTTGATTCCTTCCTGCTTTAGTTCCTGATTCCTCAAGCGTTGAACCCTTCTCTTTTGGCTTCTCCTCAAACCAGGTGGGCACCACTGTCCTTTTTGTCAGACATACCCTTGATCTTCTTCTTCTTCATGATCAACCCACCTATGATCAGCATACCTTTTCTTCAGTTGATCATTAATCCTGTTTATTTTTAAACGCTGACCATCACTAGGATGCACCCTTCCAATTCTTTCATGGACGGATCGACGATTGGCAATGTCTTGCCTATATTCGGTATACTTGTCGCTACATTCAAGACAATTATTCTGCGTAGGAAGCTTCAAACCCTCGTTCCAACAGTGTCTGAACAAGGCACATCCCCAATGTGCACGCTCTTGCTCTCACATATACTCTTCTTGTTCCTTCCTGCACACCTCTTCTTCATATCTCCGCTGCTCCTCTTCGTACTTATGTTTCTGGTAGCGCTCCTTTTCTTGTTGACGCTGCCACTTGTTGAGGAGAATACGCGAAGTCACTATGGGTTTAGAGGATTCACCCACTTCAATTTGACTTTTCAGAAAGCGACGCTCTCCCTTATGGGTCTATTCAAATGTTACTTGTCGAGCAGGATAAACTGAGCCATCCTACTTCGCCTTTGCCGAAGTAAAAACTTTCACTTTTCCTTTCTCTTCAACAGCATTCACCATGCTGACTGAGAACCCAATCATGTTTTGAGGAAAAGGATTACCATCCAATTTCATCTTACTATCAAACTTCAGATGACCCTCTTGGATAGCTTTTTGAATTCTCATTCTAAAGAACCTGTATTCATTAATGGAATGAGAATTTCTGTCATGAAACCCACAGTACCTCTTCTCTTTCACTCCATCAGGCCGAAGCATAGAATGCCCTTCTGGCAACTTGATTCGATCTTCTTTCACGAGGAATTCAAAGAGCTTATCTGCCTTGGTTACATCAAAATCATAGGTACCTTTGGCCTGCTTGATCCACCTCTGATTTACTGTCAATGGCTCTTTGCCCCATACTATCTCTGCTGCAGCTATTTCCTCTTCATCATCATATTCATCTCCTTGATCTGCTCTTTCGAGGAATTTATTATAGATGTCAGCTACTCATCAATGACAATCGGTGTGACAGCTGGACAAGATCATCGAATTTCATACCGAATAGCTTCTCCCAAATAGCTGGCAACATCCCTGCTACAGCCATACCAGCCAATTGATCATCTGGTATGTTCAAGAGAAGCACATGCTTTTTGTGTCTCTGAACCTCCTGAGGAATTCCATTGGTGTTTCATTGTTCCTCTGCCTCGAGGTAGTCAGATCAATTAGCTTTTTCTCATTACTGCCAATGAAATAATGAGCATGAAACTTTTGCTCCAAATCCTTCCAATAGCAGATTGAGTGAGCAAGTAGAGAAGTGAACCATGTAAATGCTGGGCCTGTCAATGACAGAGGGAAATATCTAATTCTGAAGGCCTCATCAGCAGAAGCTTTCCCAAGCTGCATTAGGTACCGGGCTATATGTTCCACAGTATTGGTATCATCTTGCCCTGAAAACTTGGTGAACTCTGAGCGGACTTTCACCCTGTTCGGTAAAGCCACCCTGTGGTACCATTTCGAAAAGGGAGGTGTATATACGTGTCCTTGACTCTTAGGCTTTAGACCGAATTGATTTTGAAGCACATCGGTTATTCTCTGCACCAGGAGATCAACATTGGTATCTTGATTCCCTAGTCCTCCAGCAGGCATCCATGTACTAGCACTATACCCAGGATTCGGGAGAGCATCAATAGCACTATAATCCATGAATTTTGAATACCCGTTCCCGTACATGTTCCTTTGCAACCTGTTACTTGTTGGGGCTATCCTGTAAGTAGAGACAGGTTGAACTCCAGGAGTGCCGAATGCCATTTCTCCATATGTACGTGGATTTGGTACTGTTGATGAGGGTTCTGCTGAATTGGTTGACTATCCACGTGCTGAGTTGGCTGAACACTTACACTCCGCGGAGGCGGTTGAACACTTGCATCTTGCCGAGATAGTTGACCAGCAGTTGTAATTGTTTTTCTGAAGACAGTTCATTGAAAGTGACATCCAGGACAGCTTGGATATTAGGCATCTTGATCAATTTGAGTGTCCCACTGGGCGTGCCAAAAAGTGTGTTGACGTAAAATCAGCACCTCACGCCAAGCACACAGCAAGCCGAATCAGCTGGCATAACACACGTGGCCCGGGCGTCAGAATCCGGAAGCGTGCCAGTCAATTTTCCCTGAAACTGACAAAGGATGAAAACAGTTAGATAAAACCTGAAACTTGCCGGTTGGTACCAGACAGTTCCGTATTTACGGCTATAAAGCCAGTTAGAACGACATATAGCTACAACAAGCTATCTGTCAGCAATTGATACACCATTCGGGAACTGATAAAACATGTAAACAGAGTATAGCCGAATGTATGATGTAAGCATGATGAAATCGGTCATTATTTAAACAACGTTGCAGCACGTAGCCATGACCGATTATCAAAGGATAAATCATAATAAAATAAATAAAAGCGAAGCATGATCATAAATTTGCAGTAAACATGCATGTATAGACCAAAAGCACTAGTCTACCGCATGTCTAGGTACTTTCAAACTCGTCGAGCATGACACCAAACAAGTTAATCCACCGCATGATACAACTTGTTTGAAATCACTCCACCAACCAAGAAAAGATCAATCCACCACATGATACAATCTTAACATGGAAGGCTAAAAGCATACATTATTTAAAACAAGCTCATGCACATGTTTCACTCGTGATGAGATTGCCGAATACAGCTGTTCAGCCGATTCGGGTTCCGCGGAGAAGGAACAAACTATGCTAGATTAACAAGCTTGTTGAATCCGCAACACGTGAAATCTAGATTGATTCGAATTCAGCTATTAAAGAGCACGTGATACGTTTGCCACATCGAGCCAAAGATTTGAGCATGCAACATGTAGATCGCAAACAAGATAGAGCCGAATCTAGTCAATCTAAATTGGGCAATAAGAGTGTTACATGAATTAAACATAAGAGCAACATTCAAAGCAACACAAGGTAACTTGATGAATCTATTAGATCTTGCCAAAACTAATAGAGCTGATAACTAGCTCCAAGCTAGATCTTAGCCTACCACATGAATCATGATCCAACAAGGAAACCTTCTTGAACCAAGCTTAAATCCACCGCATGATACTAAGCATGGTAACAAGACTACTTGCATCACGGTCTAAATCCCCCGCATGATACTAGACATGATACAAGGTTGTCGGTACTTACGGAGGTCGACGGATCGATGGATCCTCTCGAAGAACTCGATGACTCGACTAAAAGGACTCGAAAGTTGGCACGGGGCCGGTTTGTTGTGAAATTGTTCGATCCCTATTACAAACACTAAGGGTTCATATTTATACCTTGGCTCTCACACGACTCCTAGTCGACCACGACTACAACATTTCTTGCCTAAAATTAACGTCATGGCGTCATGTCCGTCATCAATTCATCCTTTCTTTATATTCAAGCCATGTCATCACGCATTTTCGAATGCTTCCTCTTCCAAACGTGAAACATCTCTTCTGCCGAATGATGACGTACTCCCAACCGCAGACGCCTTTACCGAATGCTTTGAGGAAAACCTCTTGTCGAATGGTGCTCTTCTACCAAATTCGGCCCACAGGTCAGTCTCTTCCTTGTACCAATTTTTGGTGTTAACAGCATGGAACTAAATTTGATGTTGTGAAGCTCATTCTTGATCAAATGATTTGCAAGAAGCGTCTTGTCAGAGATAGCATTTATTTTTCTCCTTATGTTATGTCTTTGATCAAGACCAAGACGGGGTTCAATGGTCTATGTGATGTGAAGCATGAACTTTATCGTCCATTTTACAATGCTAAAGCTTTTCTCAACAAGCCATTGACACCTTATGGGCAGGATGCAGAGGATCAAAATGTTGTTGAAAATGTTGAGGTTCATGCTAGTGATGATGAAAAGGCAAATGGTGGTAACATGGGTTATGCTAATGATGATGAGGGTGCTTATGCTATGCCACCTCCTCCTCCTCCAGTTCATCCCATGCAGCCACAGTGGGAGCCTCCTGCTGGATACTTTGACTCTTATTTTGCTAATATTCAGCAGTCCATGAACTCTCAGTTTCAGCAGATGCAATCCGGGTTCAACTCTCACTTTGAGGCATATGGGCAACAGATGAATGATACTTTTCAGACTATGCAGCAGGGTTTTCAGCAGTAGATTGACACTAGTCTGAATAATTTAGGTCATTATGTCTATAACACTATGCATGACCCCATGATGCAAAGGTTAAGTGATATGCAGACAGATCTTCAGAATGACCTCAGTGCCTTGAATGATAGATTCTCTCAGATGTCCACATCAGAGCAGTATCAGCAGCTATATGATCAGCAGACTCAACTTCAGAACAATGTCAATCTCCTGAACACAGCCTTTGGAGATTTCAGAGATCATTTTTATCATTACTATCCAGCTCTAGATCCACCACCACAGTTCTGTCCCCCACCGCCATTCTATCCTCCTCCGCCGCTGCCTCAGGATGACTAGACCTTTTGGTATTTTATGCCAAAGGGGAGAGATTTGGAGGAGTGATGTGTGATCTTTACGGGGAGCTCACTTTCTTTGCATGCATTTGGAACTCTTGCATTGCACTTGCATGTTTAATTTCGGTTATGCATGAACTTTGGTTGGCTTGTAATAATTTGTGAGACTTACGTTTTGGTGTGTGATGTGGTTGAGAACTAGAACTTGTGGTTATCTTGTGATGATCTATGGTTGTGATCTCATTTTGCTTATCTTATGACTTGTTCTAGTTCCCGTAGTGATTTTGAGGCTAACCCTTGCTTAATCTTTTCAGATATATATATGTGGTTGTTACCTTGATCTCTATTTTGTAGGGGAAACTCTGTCAAAATTGTTATATTTATGCATATGTGTGAAAATCAAATGAAAATTATATGCACATATGTAGGGGAGTTCTCTCTATATTCTTGTTTTGGAGACATTCACTCTATCTATTTATTTAATTTATTTGAGAATAGTAAGTGATTCCAAAACACAAACCTTTCTTATACCACTCCTTTAAATGGTTGTCATCAATTATCAAAAAGGGGGAGATTGAAGGCCTCTAGGCCCCTAATTCGTGTTTTGGTAATTAATGATAATCATTATGGACTAACATTTTAATTTGAGTTATAAGAATAGGTTAGTCCGGTGAAATGATGAGATCATGCGGTATGAATGAGAGAGTCTTGTATGGCTTGTGGTGGAAAGAGCTCGAGGCAAAGGTAAAAGATAGGGTTTTATTTTTGTCGGTCATAAGGTGATTAGGGGATGTTAAATGACCGGGTTGATAGGATAGATAGTCGTACTATCAAGAGGGATCAATTTTATTGGCTTGACTTTCCATAGTGCCACTTGGATAAAAAATTTGTGTGCATTGCATTTAGATGCGTGGCGATTGTTGACGGTCGATTTTGGTTCACCTAGCTATAAGTTTACCGTCAACATTTGCACGTATTTGATATTCTAACCAATGGTACTAACCCCCCGGAGGTATCAAGTACACACTTGCATGTCAATTTTGGAGTCCATTGTTTACGCAGGAAATCTACGCTAAAAAGGAGACTTTCGGGATAAGTTCACCAAGCACTTTGGAAGAAGATCATGAAGCCCGACAAGAGTCAAGACACGTGTTGAACATGACTCCAAATGACCCGAGGACCGAAGCGTCAACATGCAAGTCTTCAGAGACTCAACCAGAAAACAGCGAAGCTTGCATAGCAAGGATACAAGCCTTAACCGTGAAGAAAACGACGTCAAAGGCCCACATGCAAGTGCACATAAATAAGGGACCACGCGAGAAGCAACCAGGGAGGAAACCGAGGCCGAATCGGGCCTGGGCCGGTCGGCCTGGGCCGACCGGCCCAGCCCACTCCGGGCCCGGTTCGAGTCCCCCTTTTGCCCTAGGTGCTTGTCTATAAATTGTCTCTGCCTCCGCCGGCCGCCACATCCATCCATTCATCAGAGAGCCGCCGAGACGAAGGAGAAGCATCAGAAGGAAGCCGACGGCCGCCACGAGTCCTCGAGTTGCCTAGGAGATGGCTTAGGCCATGCCCTAGCCGCCATGGTTGGCCCTGCGTGGTGAAGCCATGGTGGAGTTCCGGAGCCGCGACTTGAATTCGTCAAGTCGTTTGTACCTTCAACATTCGGTGATGTAATTATATCTTGTCATACTTTGATCTACTACGAGTTATACTTATTCATATGTGTAGCTACCATATGCCTTTAGTAGGACTAGATCGAATCATGGTGATTAGTCTTGTCTTGCGGACACACTGTAGTAGTGCACGGACCGAGGTTTATCGCTCGGTGATGATTATCCTCGCGTAGTGACAGTACGAGAGGGGAGAAAGCGGCGAGTGAACGTGCATCGGACCACTCCATATCGGGTTACTCCATATCGAGTGTAATCCTTATCATAGTATAGGTTTAGATTGGTTTATCACATAGGCCAGAATGGCAACAAGAAGACGATAGGCTAGGTTTACCTTTGGTTTGCTTACCTTTATGGCTAGGTGGATGTGATCCATACATCCCTTCGTGTTTGTATGTTACCTTTATGCAATCAATGCTTCACATAGGGTTAGACCGGTAGGTTAGATAGAGAACCTTAGTGGTTTGATTCCGATCCTTGGATTGACAAATCTAGGGAGGACCCTCCTTGGTGAAAAAGGCACCAAGTCACCCGTAGGCTTGCGGTGAACTTGAGCACGGTTTTACACCGTCAACAAGCCCCTTTTTCTGGCGCCGTTGCCGGGGATCGGCAACTCGAACCCTAGGGCGATCTATCTTTCTTTTAACTAACCCTAATTTTTGTCATTTCATATACGCTTGCTTTCTTTTTGTGTCCTTGAAAGTAAGTGGAAAACTAGACACAAAGCGATCGAGAAAAGTTTGTAACATTCGAAGCAAACGAAGATGAACAAGGTATGCCTATGTGTCGATTAAGTTTTTAGATTAATGTCTTTTGGAGGATGTTTGTCCAAGCTATAGGTTTCGGAAACGACCATGTCAAGCACGATAGAGAAGGATTCCATTACCATCATGCTCATGCAGCGATGGTTATGATTTTTGAAGCCAAAGGATTTGTGACATGGTGCCCTAAAAGACTTCAAGATGAAGACCACACGCACATCTCCGGATCGATGGACGAAAGGATAATGATGTCATCGCGATGTTTGCATGAGCCTCAGCAGAAAACAATTAGATATATTTGAATTTTCAGAAGCTGCATGAAGTCTACGCTCCAACGAATCAAGCGGCAAGGCAATCGGAGGTTCCTACAAGCGGATATGGCCGAATCACCGATGGTTGCACATGCTGAAATTCTGGACAGCAAGCAGTGCTGAAGTGAAACAGCCATCGCTCCCTCATTCAGACTCCGATTAAGGCGAATGAGTACCCGTTGGAAAGGTAATTTTATAAATTTTTCAATAGAACTATATTTTGGTATATGTTCTGTTCTGGATGCAGGGGTAAATCCACGAAGAAGAGGCAGCAACAAGGCGATGACGACAAGATAGAGGAGATGGACACAATGATAATAAATAGAAGATGGGGCAACGGTTCCACAACACGTACATGATAAAATTCAGAAGCTAAGGACTAAAACAAACCCTCTAGAGCAGGGATGAATGAAGACACCAGAGGCACTACTCAACACATAATGATGTTGGAAGCGAACCACGACGGATTTCCTAAAGGCAACATCAAGCTGCATGGCTACTTTGGATTCTCGCACAAGTAACCATGGCTTCACGACAATAAAAATGTACGTGAGAAAGTTGAGTTCTATGACTTTAAATGAAGCGCTTTGCGGGAGGCAACCCGATCTTTTCATATATCTATATAAACTATGACAAGTCTACATTGTGTTTTTTATTTGAAAACTTCAAGTAACATCATACCATTGCTCTAATAAATGTCACAACCACATGTTGTATGCTTTAATATATATATACATTGAGTGAGTACTTTGATACTTGAATTTTGGGAAACTTGTAGACCCCTTTTTTGTGTAGTGTTTAGAGTCTTTTTATTTGTGTCTTTAGAGAGAAATATGAAGCATGATCCCTTTTGATTCTAAACTTGTGGCTAGTTAACTTAGGCTAACTTTTGCTTTTGGTTTAGATCACCACCATATCATGTCATATCATTTTGTTCATTCATAATCATGTTTTACTTCATTCCACTTTGTCCTCCACCTTTGCATTATGTTGCATGTTGCATCTCATCTTTTATAACCCTTAAAAAATCTCATCTTTACCTAAACCTTCCTATCAAACCACACCTAGAACCTAGACCAACAAAGGGAGGGATCGACTTATGTCAAGTCGACAAAGTCTATCTCTATCCCTTTCTAATTAAAGTTTTGACTAGCCTCATCCTAAACCATTAGAAAAAAACCCCTCATACCTTTAGTAATCCTAAAACCATAGGTTTGTTTTTCATCCAAAAATCTAACCCTCGCTTTTCTTCTATTTTTCAAAACCACCTTAGATAGAATTTCTTCACCTGACTTATCTTTTCAAAATTCTTGTCTTAAGCCAAAAATATAGGATACCCATAAGCCTTACCTTAAAACCTTGTTAGCATGTTTTAAGATCTTTTGCTAAAATGCTTTGTTGACAAGACTTTAAAGTGACTTGCTTGTCATTATAAGGAACAACTTTGAAAGCCTTTTTCAAACATTGCTGACCCTTTTCACTAATTCCTTTTCACATTTGCATTTTGCATCAACCCCTCTTTATTCTATCATGCATAGGTTAGCTTGGCTTCTTCGCAAAACTTTTTGATGAATGCTTTATTTACATAATGGTGCTTCGCGCGCGCGAGGCATTTTCTTTTGTCATCTTGTGTAAACATGATGTTTAGATTTGATTACGGACAATCATCATTTGAGTTTTTTTAGCCTTGTTAATTTATATTGCATTGGTTGGTATATAGACTTCACAATGCGCCCTACCTCTCTTACACTATTAAGAATTGTTAATCTTGGGATAAAGATGGTGTTTTGACCTTGGTTGATAAATCTTTATGGCGGTGGAGAAGTTTGGCAACCACTTTGTAAGCATGGAGCTTAGAATTTGGTGTAAACATTATTTTGTTTATATCCCTTCCTTTAATTTGCATTTTCACCTACACGCACGTACACTCATTAGGTCCTTACTTTTCTCTTTACTAGGTGAGCTATGCCACAAGCTAAGATCTTAGGGATGCATTTGGTTTGTTGGCAATTGTTTCTACTCCCAACCATAATCCCGGGGGTAGAATGTGCATTAGATTTGTTTTGTAGGCATGGAGAAGTGTTCCCATGAGTTCTTGACCAATTGCAATCAAGATCGTTAGTCATCTACAAGGCTTGAGAGGGAAGTTGCTGTTTCCATCAAGATTTGAGCACATGTTCAGAGATGTACAATGGAAGAAAATTTAATTTTCAGAAGCTCCTTCAAACCTTGTTCCCAACTCATCAAGAATCATCAATTTTGAAGACCCGTACAATGAGATATGGCAAAACCATTGAGCGCTGCGAAGTCTGAAATCAGCCTTGGACAGATTGCATCGCCGGAGTAAAATTGGCACAACTCTCTTGTTCGGAACCCGTTTCATGCATATGATGGCTCCTTGGAAAGATAATTTAATAAACTTCAACATGGAGGGGTGTTTCAGTACATTTTCTGTTCTGGATGAAAAATAAAAACTGTGGAAGATGAGGCAGCGACGAACGACGACATTGAAGTCGGTGATGACGATATGACGAAGGATTGGAACCATGACTTGATGATGATAAGAAAAAGTTGAGGGAAAAATGAGCAACAAAGGCAAGGAAGTGAAGACGATTCTCAAACACATGGCTAATTACAAGCAATTCAAGTTCTTCCACACTTAGCAACACGCTAAGCATGGGGGGGAATTTGAAGGATGAAAGGAAAAGGCCACATGGAGTGCAAGGATCACCTTCAACACAAGATGTTCATCATTCTTTTTCCATGCTAAGCACAATGCCTAAGCATGGGGGAGGCATCACTGCACTTCATTACGAGCATCGAAAAGGACGGTAACTCGCCCTTAACTCTATCTTTGTTCATCGCCTTTTAAATGCTTGCACGTATATGCTTTCAACCATAGACAACCTTTGTATTTATCTCTCTATCAATAACATGGCTACTAGGGACAACTTAGGTTAGTTAGTTTTTACTTTTCAATAAATAAATCACCATCTCTTTTGAGCTTACCACGATGATATTATTTGTATATCTTGATTATGGAAAAATGATGAAAGTTGCCGCCTTATTTTACTTGCATGATGTTTTATATAACATGACTACTTGGTCGCTATTAAAAGGAACTTAAATTGAATTAAATATCGGCTCTTTCATTTGTGGAGGTTAAATGACTAATTTCTAAGACCCACATACTTTATGTTGCTCTTTAATTTAATTTTACCGATGACCTATGCCTTGCACTTGTTTTATTTAAAATCATTATGCTATCTACATTTGTGAATCTTTTGCAAGTCTCTACCTACCAAAGCCTATACACATACAAGTACTTTAATGATATAACCTTTAGTTTGCAAACTTATATCTTGATGAGTTGGATTAGGATTGATTTCTGTGTGTACGAGACTAAGAAGCTGGTCATTCCTTTGCGTATCTTTTTCATTCTAGCCATTCTTGTCCATGCATTGTGAGTTTCTACATTGGAAATTTCACAAACTTCGCTGGGCATCTACCCTAAACCAAAAACATCTTTTTGTGATTACCTCCTTAACCACAACCCAAATTGAATTTGGATGATCTTTCAACGAATTTTCTGAAAATTTTCTGGCAAGATTTCAAGACATATAACCTATGGAGGGACTCATCAGTGATTATGCGAGTTTCTACATAGAGGATGCCCTTGAAAATTTCAAAAGATTTATAAAGGAATACAAGGATTTTGTACTTCTTTAGCAGCCATAGGCCCCTCACTTCTATGCTCGAGGACGAGCAATCATTTAAGCATGGGGGAGGATTGCTATAGCAAGTACTATGTTGCTTAAAAGTTCGGAGGAGCATAAAAAATGAAGAATAAAAAAAGAAGAAGAATAAGAAAATGAAGGAAAGAAAGAAGAAATAAATGAAGAAGAAATAAAAAAATAAGAAAAGAAAAAATAAAACAAAAAAAGAGAAAAATAAAAATGCTCCTCGGTTCTTTTTAGCTTCATTTAAATCTTAGAGAGCTTTGAAGACAAGTCCATACTCAAACTTTTCCAACCATGTGCATTCTGATAACGAGAACTTCATCCATGTCTCGGGATCACCCATTTGCCACTTGCACATGTCCACCTTTCTAAAATGTGTGTGTTCCATCTCTCTCTTTCCGACATTTATTTTCCATGGCCCTTTTGACTAGTCTCGGTAATTCCAATAGATCTCTCTCTTAGTTTAACAACATTTCAAGTATAATGTTTTGCTAGGATTGTTTTTACCTACCAAGCTCCACGTAAGCTTTTCACTTCCATAGATGAGTAGAATAGGTTGAGAATAATCTAGTGTAGGCTTGAGTGACTTGACGAGATGAGTATTTCCTTGAGCTTTTGCAAGAGAACCTCACTTATGTTAGATGTTCAACTTTTTGAAAACTCTTCACGATGCAACAAGGTAAAGGTTTGAAGTTTGCTTAAGTTTGAGAGCACTATATTTGTTTTATTTTATTGTGGCATGTTCTTTAATGATAGTCTATCTTCCATAATGAAGTAGCCGGTCAAAAATTGAACCTTAAATGCTAAATACTTGAGAGAGCAATATGTCTTGTTGTGTATAACTAAGTGTAGGGAAGACATTGAAGGGCAACACTGATTTCCAAATTAAGCAAAGATCTTGGACTTGCTCGAGGACGAGCAAGGTTTAAGCATGGGGGTATGTTGACGGTCGATTTTGGTACACCTAGCTATAAGTTTACCGTCAACATTTGCACGTATTTGATATTCTAACCAATGGTACTAACCCCCCGGAGGTATCAAGTTCACACTTGCATGTCGATTTTGGAGTTCATTATTTACGCAAGAAATCTACGCTAAAAAGGAGACTTTCGAGATAAGTTTGTCGGTGCGGAATATGGTCCCGACACTAACTAGTGATAAGCGCCGAGGTCTATCCCTCAATGGTCGATGCTAAGCAATGAGAGACACAGAGTTTATCCTGGTTCCGGCCGAGGGGGCCGTACGTCCAGCAGTGGTGTGCTCAAGGCACTATATTGCTCAGCAAGACCGGGGTGCCTGTAGTGGGGCTGCTACAAGCAAGGCGGGAGAGGAAGGGCGGCTTCCAAGTCCCTAGTGTCGTGGCTGGAGGTGTTGTGTTATGTTGCGTCGTGTGCGTCGTGTGTGTGTCTGTCCGTCCCCTGCGGCAGGGGGGTTCGTCCTCCTTTTATAAATGAAGGAGAGAGTGAATCACATGCGCGCTGCGCTATTTAGCTACGTGAGGGAGCGTGATATGCTATGCTGTAGAGTAGGCAGCCGTCGGACGATCCTTGCAGCGATCCGGCCATCATGGCGTATCTTGTACCCGAACAATAGCGGCTTTGAGGGTAGAAGGGCAGGGGATGGCTGTTATGCCTTTAGACGGGCTCGAGGGAGTTGCTGACGTCGGTCCGTACGGGGCACAGTGGCAGGTAAGGCGGCGTCCCGTTCCCGCACGCTCCACTGTGCTAGAGCCGTTGCCACAGCGCCCGGCGTGTGGTTCGTACGCGCGGGGGCGGCGCCATGCCGGTAGCAGTGGCAGGGATGGCGTCCCACCGGCCTAGCGCCTCCACCTAACTCTGCAAGATTACAAGAAAGCGAGTCGAGGGTGCGGCCGGCCCCCCCTTCGAGGGCTCGGCGCGTTAGCCGTACCGGAGTAGGCGGCGCGGCGTCACGGGACTAGCACCGGCCACGCTGCACAGTTCCTCCCACAGTGGCGGGGATGGAATCCCTCCTGGGGAGTTGGTGCGGCGGCACCGGGACGCGAGCCCCAGGCGCATGATGGTACCGTCCCGCAGTTGTCAGGGCATTAATGCCCACGTACGGGAGCAGGCGCACGCGTGCGGGGCGCCCTCGAGCGAGGCGGACCCCGTTCGAGGGGGGAGCGAGCCCTCGAGCGAGGCGGACCCCGTTCGAGGGGGGAGCAGGCCCTCGAGCGAGGCGGAGCCTGCTCGAGGTAAGTGTACCCCCTCGAACGGGACGGAGCCTACCCGAGGGGGGCGCGCACTCTCGAGCGAGGTGAAGCCTGCTCGAGGGGATCTTCGAGAGGGCCGCTTTGGTGGGCCGTTGGGGGCCTCCGCGGCATGGGTCGTGTCCTGCATGGTTAGGCGAGGTGTGTTTGGCTTCGTTGCATGTTTTAAGCGGGGATTTCCCAGTTGTTTAAGGGGCCCCTAGGGCTGTCCCCGACAAAGTTCACCAAGCACTTTGGAAGAAGATCATGAAGCCCGACAAGAGTCAAGACATGTGTTGAACATGACTCCAAATGACCCGAGGACCGAAGCGTTAACATGCAAGTCTTCAGGGACTCAACCAGAAAACAGCGAAGCTTGCATAGCAAGGATTCATGCCTTAACCGTGAAGGAAACGACGTCAAAGGCCCACATGCAAGTGCACACAAATAAGGGATCACGCGAGAAGCAACCGGGGAGGAAACCGGGGCCGAATCGGGCCTGGACCGGCCGCCCTGGCCAGCCGCCCTGGGCCGACCGGCCCAGCCCACTCCGGGCCCAGTTTGCGTCCCCCTTTTGCCCTAGGCGCTTGTCTATAAATTGTCTCTGCCTCCGCTGGCCGCCACATCCATCCATTCATCAGAGGGCCGCCGAGACGAAGGAGAAGCACCTGGAGGAAGCCGACGGCCGCCGCGAGTCCTCGAGTTGCCTAGGAGATGGCTTAGGCCATGCCCTAGCCGCCATGGTTGGCCCTGCGTGATGAAGCCATGGTGGAGTTCCGGAGCCGCGACTTGAATCCGTCAAGTCGTTTGTACCTTCAACATTCGGTGATGTAATTATATCTTGTAATACTTTGATCTACTACAAGTTATACTTATTCATATGTGTAGCTACCATATGCCTTTAGTAGGACTAGATCGAATCATGGTGATTAGTCTTGTCTTGCGGACACATCGTAGTAGTGCACGGACCAAGGTTTATCGCTCGGTGATGATTATCCTCGCGTAGTGACAGTACAAGAGGGGAGAAAGCGGCGAGTGAACGTGCATCGGACCACTCCATATCGGGTTACTCCATATCGAGTGTAATCCTTATCATAGTATAGGTTTAGATTGGTTTATCACATTGGCCAGAACGGCAACAAGAAGACGATAGGCTAGGTTTACCTTTGGTTTGCTTACCTTTATGGCTAGGTGGATGTGATCCATACATCCCTTCGTGTTTGTATGTTACCTTTATGCAATCAATGCTTCACATAGGGTTAGACCGGTAGGTTAGATAGAGAACCTTAGTGGTTTGCTTTCGATCCTTGGATTGACAAATCTAGGGAGGACCCTCCTTGGTGAAAAAGGCACCAAGTCACCCGTAGGCTTGCGGTGAACTTGAGCACGGCTTTACACCGTCAACAGCGATTTCATTTGATAAAAAGGTTTCGTGAAAATCTTAAGAAAATCAGTTTTCAGGTGTTGGGCAGACAGTCCGGGCCTTTGGGGCGGACGGTCCACGTGTTTTTGATATTTTTTAATATCTGAGATTTTTGGCAAAAGTTTTCGAGAAAATGCGCTTCCATGCGGACTCTTGCGAACGGTCCGTTATTCTCTTCAGAACCGAACAGAACAGGGTGCAGCTCGGTGGAACGGGCGGACGGTCGCGGCTGCCGGCGGACGTCCGCGGGGCCCAGGCGGACGGTCCGCGGGTCCCAAGCGGACAATCCGCGGGGCCCAGGTGGACGGTCCGCCCGGCCCAATGGCTAGTCCTGCCAGCCGGTGACTTCGCATTTTTACCGTTGGAATTCAAACGCGGACAGTCCGCGAGGGCATCGCGGACAGTCCGCGAGGTACGCGTTTTGCCCATAACGGCTAGTAACGGGAAGGGGGAGTATATATACTCCAAGCCCGGGGTTGGAGAGCCTCTCTTGGCACTTTGAAAGGTCTATACTCCCTTGTAGAGCTCTCCCTCTCCTCTCTCTCACTTGGCTTAGTGGTTGCATTCTATGTGAGATTGAGAGCTTCTAGTGCATTGCATCAAGGTTTTGATCATTGTGGCACTAGGGAATCATCACGCAAATGATTGATTTATTACTCTTGGAAGTTGCCACTTCCTATACGGCTTGGTGGTGGAATAATCCGTTGAAGCTCGCAAGAAGATTGTGCGTGGCTCCGGATTTCGTGTTGTGTGAGGTATTGTGCTCACCTCACCGGAGCGGTAAAGAGCAACTCTAGTGGAATCGAGGTGTGGAGTGGTTCTTTGGTTCTAACCGGCTCAAGATCAAGCGGTGCCTTGATAGAGGAGCGGTTGAACATTGAATCCACCTCAATGTGGATTAGGGGTGACCGGCAAGTCATTGATACCACGGGATAAAATTTGTCTCTTGTGCTTGGTTATTTCTTTGCTCAATTTCCTTTCAAGTACTTTACTTTGAGCAATTAATTTCTAGAGATTGAATTATATCTTGTCACCCTAGGCCGCCAACCCCCAACATAGGAATATAATCGGTAGAGATTTAATCCTCCTTGTGGTTCTAATTAAATTTCTCTAGTGTTGTGCTTTTAGATTTTAAACCGCCTATTCACCCCCCCTCTAGTCAGTATCCTAGAGCCTACACTTGTAACCCTGCCTCCCGGACTATATAAGGCGAGGCAGGGACGCCTATCTCTCATCTGTATAAACTTGTAAACACACTCAATCAATCTAGAGATACGTAGCATACAGGAAGTAGGGTAATATGCACCTCGCGGCCTGAACCTGTCTAAATTGTGTGCCATGTGTCTCTCCCTCGAGTTCCCGAGCTCGGTGAGGCCACAAACGTCTACCTCGGGTACTCCCTTGGTAGGTTGCCAGGTTAAAACACCGACAACTCCCTCTGCTGATCAGGTGCCCACAGGCCCCGAGATCTACACCGGGAACAGAAACTTCGAGATCAAGACTGGCCTCATTATAATAATACAGGCTAGCCCATTTTGTGGCAAGCCTAAAGAAGACAAGAGTGCCCATTTGCAATAGTTCTTGGAAGTGTGCAGCACCTTCACCATGAATTTATAGAATTAAAGAAGAATTTTCAAAGAATTTCTAGAATAAACACGAATTTTCTATGAATACACAGAAAATTCTAAGATTTTAAAATACTTTCTATGTATTTCTTGAATAAACAAGAATTTTCAAAAAAACTATAGAATCGACACAAAATTTCTATTTATGCACAAGAAATTCTATGAATATAAAATAATTTCTAGGAATTTCTAGAATAAAAAAGGATTTATAAAGAATTTGTAAAATAAACACGCATTTCTATTAATACACATGAAATTCTAAGAATATACAATAATTTCTATGATTTACGAGAATAAACAAGAATTTTCAAAGTATAAATGAATTTTCTAACTAAAAACATGAACTTTCCATTAATTTTGGAGTATAAAAATGAATGTCTGAATATACATGAATTTTCTATGAATATGTACGAAATTCCGCAGTGGCGCCTACCGGAGTCAGCGGGGAGGCGACAATGTGGTCCTGGGCACGTCAGGGAGGCAGCGGCGCGAGACAGCGACCGGGATGCGTTGGGGGAAGACGACACGGTGGAGGCAGTACCGTATGACGTTGGGGCAATGTCGAGGAGATAAACTAATACTTACAAAATTATAACTAATTATAATTATTATACACATATTTAAAAATTGCTACTTAAACTTAAATCTAACTTTCTAGTTAATTAAAAAAGAATATAAATTTCTAATTAATTAAAAAATGCTTGCTCATGCAAGCAATTAATTTGCTTACGTCAGCAAGCTAAAAGACCCTGATTTGGGGCCTGGCCGGGGGAGGCCGCCAGTGGTCGTGACAAGGGAAGGCTGCTCCCTGACATACCAGCGTTGGGGATGATGGTGTCGCGTAGTGACCATGGAGGGGGCGGTCGAGCGATGTGAGACATAGTGACGGTGGAGTGGGACGGGGAGGTCGTGTGACCAGCAAGGACGACGACGTACGACAGCGAGGCGCACTGGGGCCGAAGATGACGGAAGAGAAGTTGCAGATGCAGGGAGGCCGACGAGGGAGGACGCGTGATGCGGCGACTGGGGGGATGACGACGGTGACGAAGGAGGAGACGATGACAACGCACTACGGATTGGGGAATAAAAGTGGTTGAGTCCTGGAGGAGGGGTGCCCTTTTATATACCTCCCCTTTTGTCCCGGGTGGTATCATACAAAACTATATAAGAGCTCCCCACTAAGGAGTTCTCTCAACCCTCAGCGCATCACGTCACCATCCACTATGTCTTCTCTTAACATGAAAGGTGTCCACATCACTAACCACTAAAATCATCAATTTATTTCTTCTATTGATTTTCTACAGCTAATAGCATCCATGTATGCAATGTGTTGTTTGCAGTAGAATGTTGTGTAGCAATCACTTTAGCTTCTACTTTCAAATTTTATCTTTAAAATTTGTTGAAATTCCCGCATCAACGCGCGGGGTATCACCTAATTACCACTCGAGACTAACACCACTCACGACTAAAGGGGAGCCATTAGTCCCGAGTGCTAACTCCACCCGGGACTAAAGAGTAATATTAAGATGGAAGGCCTTCGGGTCCGGCTTTAATTAAAAAGCAAGAGTTGGACTGGGGATACCAATTTTACAAGACACGACCAACAGGGTAAACAAGCCACAAGATAAGCTAAGATGAGCATGCTTGAAAACCTAACACTCTCTAACCCACTCTAGAATAGACCTCAAGCATGACAGATTCAGGATTCCAAATAGAAAGAACAGTCCAAACATCGAAATAGCTAGAGAAGAATAAAAGCATTCAGACATGTAGCATATTCTTTTTGTCTTTCTTTTTTGAGATATCTTCTTGATCCACTTTTCAGTCCTCAGAGTTTAACAAAGATAGTTGGTGTTTGAGCTTGTGTATCACCGAAGCGATCTAGGGTCGCACCTTCTCCTTGTGAAGTATGCTCCACTTCTGCATGAATGAAATGGACCGGAATATACACACATCAGGGGAGGAAACGACTGAGTTATTGCAAATCAAATCATTTCTAATTAACCAAAGACTCCACGTAAGGCAGCCAAACAAAAATACAAATAGCCTGTTCTCTCTATTCAACCCCGCTACTAATTTGCAGTGTATGTCGTCCATGTTATCCGGAATGGAGCCCCACTCAAGGGCATCATTGAACAAATTCCAGGAGAACTTTGCTAATGCACAATTTATGAAGATGTGCTTTGTGCTTTCTATCTCTCCGCAAAGTTTGCATTCCAGAGGGCCAGACCAGTTTTTCTTCTTAAGCTTCTCAGCAGATTGTATTTTGTCATTAGAAATTTGCCACAGAAAAAATTTTATCTTCAAAGGTAATATCGCTCTCCAAAGACTCATCATCCACTTGTTCACTACTCCCTGGGAAGACTAGCTCCCTGTATAGTGAGGCTGTGGAGAACTGTCCACTTTTTTCAAACACCCATCTCACCGTATCTGATGAATGGGTTAAATGAATATTCTCCATCATAGCTGTGAGGTCAGCCCATTCCACTTCCTGAGCTGCCCCAAAATTTCTTCTGAAGGTCAAGTTCAAGTTTCCATTTCTCAGCACTCTAGCAACAGACCACTCTAGCTGATTGCATATTTCAAACAGTCTAGGGAAAGTTACTTTCAGGGCACAGCTGCCCCCCCCCCCACACATCTAGCAAAAATCTAATTTTCTTCCCATCTCCTAGTATGTATGTCAATACTCTAACCACATCCTCTCTAACTGACATAAGACCTTTCCAAAATTGAGATCCATTGTTCCTCTTATAGCTAAAAATCCCTCGCTCTCCTAAATATTTTTGTCTTAGCAAGTTACAACATAGGTTATCCTCACATGTCTCAATTTTTAACATCCATTTAGCTAGCAAGCATCTATTCATCACTCTAGTGTTGGTGAAACCAACACCTCCGGCATTCTTTGGGGTCATCATGAGTTCCCATTTGGCCATGTGATATTTTCTCTTCAAATTCGGACCATGCCAGAAAAAGTTGGTCTCGCAGCATCCATTTTATGGTGTATTTCTTCTTGCAGGTGGTAAATGCCCATCGAATACATGGGAATCGAGCTCAGGCATGATTCCACAAGAATCATTTTCCCTCCAGATGACAGACCCATGCTTTGCCAAGTGGGAACTCTCTTTTCCACTTTCTGATAAATATAGCTCAGCTCAGAACAGTCATGTGTTTGTTATCCACCATCACTCCAAGGTATTTCATAGGAAGCTTCCCAATCTTACAGTTAAAACTCTTCGCAATCGTCGCCTCTTCTTCTGTAGAGCGCCTAGAACATAAATCTCGCTCTTCTCATAATTAATCTTCAGCCCAGACATGTCTTCAAAACAATATAGCAAGAATTTTGTATATATGATGGATTGCTCATCTAAGTCCAGAAATATTATCGTATTGCAGGTGAGTTAACCCACCCTCTACCAGATGAGGCACCAGGCCTTTGATCTCCCCCGCTCTTTTCGCATGCTCCAACATCGTGGCTAGTGCATCACTCACCAGGTTAAAAAGCAGCGGTGACAGCGGATCCCCCTGTCTTAAACCTTTATGTGTGTTGAAAAAGTTTCCTGGCTCTCCATTAATATTTATGCCCACTCTACCCCCTTTATGACCTGTTTAATCCACTCTAGCCATTTGTGTGGAAAATTTTACTTTTTGAGCACCTCAAACATGAAGCTCCAATGTACTTTGTCGTAGGCTTTTTCTAAGTCTAACTTTAGGATTATCCCCTGGCTTTTCTGTATCCTCACCTCATGCAAAATTTCATGCAGTATCACAACCCCCTCAAGAATGTGCCTTCTGGGGATAAACGTCGTCTGTGTTTTACTAATGAGTTTGTCAACATGTGGGGTGAGTCTCATAGTTAGGACCTTTGTGAACCATTTGTAATCGACATTGAGCAGACATATCGATCTATATTGCTTGATATTGTTAGCATCCTTGACTTTTGGAATTAGTGAAATCATTCCATAATTTAGCCTACTTAAGTTAAGCTCTCCTCTATATAGGTCCAGGAACATCTCCAATACTGTGGATTTCAGTTCATTCCAGAACTCTTTATAAAACCCTACAGGCAACCCATCTGGCCCTGGCGCTAAATTAACATCCATGTCCTTCTGTGCATCTTTCAGCTCTTTAATGGTAAATGGTCTGATTAATTCTTCCGCCTCATCCTCTGTTAGTTTCCCACTCTCAGCCCAAAAGTTGTCCCCTAGTTCAACTAGCCCCTCCATTTCAGCACCAAACAGTTCTTTGTAATATTTTCCCACATGGTCCCTGATTTCTTTGGATCTCTGAGCTCTTTGTCCCTCTCCTGTAATGCAAAGATTGCACTTTTTTTCTTCCTGCCATTAGCTTTATTATGAAAATAATTATTGTTGGAGTCTCCTTTGAGGATCCAATTTACCCCCCCCCCCCCTCTTCTTTGCCACTGGATTTCCTCAAACATGTGGATCTCTACTAGTTTTTGTTCTAACTCATATCTCTGTTGCCATAGTGCCGCACTCATTGTTCCTTTTTCCACCTACACATCCAGATCTTTGATCCTTCTTAGCAACTCACTCTTGTCTTTTTTAATTTGACTATTCTTTTTGCCCCACAGCCTTTACAGAAAATCCTTGTTGCCGTCTTGATCCCTTTCCAGAAATCATGTACCTTACTTTCCCCCCTCTCTGGCCAATTTGCAATAATTGTGTCACGGAACCCTTCCTATGTTAACCAGGCCATTTCAAACCGAAAACTATGTAGTTGTTTGAATCTATGGTCCTCCGTGTTCACTATTATAGGACTGTGATCTGATCCCACCCTCGTTAGCGATTCAAAAGAGGCTTTCCTATAGAACTACTCCCATCTTGGACAAACCAAAACTCTGTCTAACACACTCATCACGGGATTTAGCTGTTTATTAGTCCATGTGAATTTACTGCCTTTCCTCAACATTTTTTTGACCCCATTGTCTCTAATAAACTCATTGAAAGCGCCCATCCACACCTGATTCACATTGTCAGATGATTTCTCCCAAGGAAACCTAATCATATTAAAGTCACATCCCATGACAAAAGGCTCTCTCATATTAGAGATTTTTATGGTAAGTTCATTCAAGAAATCTTTTTTCCTCTCTAGTTGCACTGGGCCACACACATTTACAATTTCCCATTTGAATTTGTCCTGTCTTGAGCTAACGAATATTCTTGAATAAAATTCGCCTTTATCTTTATTTAGCACTATGATGTCATCTGTCCGTACTCCAGTCAGGGTTCCACTAGAGTGGCCCTGTGCCTCTGTCCAAATCCACTCAACATTAAACCCTTCACTAAGATCATCCAACTCTCTTGAGGTATAATCAGCTTTGATAGTTTCCTGCAGACATATCACATCCACTCTATGTTGTTGTTTTATTTGTTTCAACTGATTTCTTCTCCCCACTATGCCCAAACCTCTTTTGTTCCAGAATAATACCTTCATTTGTGTTTTTGTTGGGTTTTGTTGCCTGGCTCCTTCCCTCTTGTTCTTTCCGACCCCCTCTTTTTTGGAGGGTTCTTTGGCGGCCTCAAGTCAGTTTCTCTCTCTAAATGTTCTTCCTCTTTTCCTTCATCGACCTTTTCGTTCTCATTTAGCTTACTTTCTGTTGTTGCTCCCTCTAACTATGCCTGTTCTTTTTGTTCCTCCACTCTCTTCTTTGTTGCATGTAATGCGGCTTTGGCTAGATCCTTAGCTTGAATTTTTGATATAGATGTAGTGACTTGCTCAGCTGTATTTCCTAACTTAATATTACTTGCAATGGCTAATTTTTCCAAGGTACAAGCATCTATTGAACTTAGAACAGTGAACGTCGAAGTTTTACCTGTAAGTTCGTTCATCTTCCTCTTGACCTCCTCCGCTTTGTCCTGAATTCTTCCACAATCATTTTTGGTCCTCTCACTCCTGCGTAAAACTGTTTGTTCAGTCTTCTTCTTTTTCACTTTAGTGAGATCCACCACTTCATTAGTATCTAGAGCATCCTGGACCTGGTCCCAATCAATTTCATCATCATCTTCTGTGCTATTTGTGTTGACTGTGTTTTCTTTCCCCTCCATTCCTTTTTCCACATAATTTTTTGCTCCCTCTTCCAGGTTTTTAGCTTCCCTTTTGTGGTTGCCATCCCCTTTCCCCGCCTCCACATCATCAGTTTGGATATTAATTGTTGCATTCTCGAGCAGCTTCAGATCTCTACTTTCCACTCTCTTTTCAATTGCTGCCATTTCTAACTTTTCAGCCACCATGGGATCTTCATCATAGTCCACTAGCTCTTCTTCACCAGCTTCCATTTCTTCATCCACAACTGAGGTGGAGCTTTGTTGTGTCTGAATCAAACCAGCATCACTATTAGTCAACACCCCTCCTTCCTTTCTAACAACTTCATATGTGTTTTTGCTCTTCATTTGTTTATCCTCCCCCTACAACTGACTTGTCTCCTTCTCACAGATGTCTCCTTCTTCCTTGCCCCAAGATTCTGCTTGCATTATAGATTGACTCATAGTTTTTCCCATATTTGTTGGCTTTCCAGCTTGGTTGGATTGTTGACTCTCTTGTCTCTCCTGAGTATCCCCTTCACCTCCCATTTGATCTATTTTATATCTCTTATTTTTCTGTTGGTAAGATTCATTAGCACCCTCTTGGTAGACCTTATTGTTATTTGCCCCTTTGCCCTCTTTCACATAGGGCCCCCCTCTTTCATATTCTCCCTGAAAATTCTCTTCTTCTTTATCTTCCTCCTCTTCCTCATCTATGTCTTTGTGCTATCAAATTTAGATGAGGATCTGCTTTTGTCCTGATATTCCTCAACAACCTCCCATGTTATCCTATGACTATCTCCATTAAAATAGAACTGGGTTTCTCCTCTAATCTGGGTCGCATCCCTACAGGCCAGCTTAATCCTGACAGGACCCTCTCCCTCCAAAGTACCGATGTCTACTTCCTCAGGATCTCCTGCCAATGTAGCTATCTCCATTACAGTCTCCACCTTTCTAGCAATGAGGGGTATATTGAAAGCTTTTATCCAAACCACATCTAATTTCCCATCTGCACCTGCAGCCATCTGAGTTGGGATAACCTTGGCTTTAACATTTGTTGACTCAAACTCAAAACTTTTGAACATTGCCATTTGATTGCGTATGCCCTCATCTGGGAAAGTGATAAGATATTTCCCCTCTTCACTGAGTTTTTAACATTCCATTTGGTCACTTCACTATATAGATGTCTAAGTTCCCTCTCTATCATTGTTGGAGAAGTTTGCCCACTGTTAATCTGTAGAATCCCTAGAACTTCCTTTTTCCTCATCTCTCTCTCTCTTGCCATGTGAAAATTATAGAAACTTTGTCCTGGGATCCCATATTCATAGAGCTTTAGACCTCTCTTTTTTGGACAGGTTGAAGACCTGTGCCCAGATTTCTTGCAGTAGTAGCAGTAGGGTGGGTTAACACAGTCTTTCCTTAAGTGCCCCATCAAATTGCAGTTGAAGCAAAGCTCAGCTCGATTTTGTAGCAGTTTTCCTCTATGTCCTTTGTTATCCCAGGACTCCTCCCTCTGTCTGTTCCATTGAGCTTGCTCATTACCTCTCCATTCCTCCTGCCCCTTCTTCAATTTGGCTCTCAACTCCTTTTCTTCCCACTCCATCCTCTCTCTGTCCTCAAACTGACGCTTGTTGTTGTTCAGTTTTTGCTGATCGAATCTTCCTCTTTCTCCCCCAAAACCACCTTGAAAGCCAGATGCTTGAACCCCATAATTTCCTCGGAACCTTTCCCACTCTAGATCATTAGGACCCCTGTCTCTATTCCATGAACTGCCCTCGAAATTGTCAGATCCCCAGTCTTCAGGAAATCGCCCCAAACCCACTCTCCTCCTCATCTGTCCTTGCCCTCTTCCACCATCCATCGCTGCTACCTCTGCAAATGTGCACCCGTCTACATCCTTGGCTGTAGTCCGGATCACTCTTCGACTCCAGCTCCCAAATCTCCTTACCTCTTCTCTTCTAGCAAGGAAGCCTAACCCTAGTTCTGCCGCCGTCAGCGCATCGCCTTTCTTCACCCAGATCCACACTCCCGCGGGGTTTGACCACGAGTGAGCGAACAGATGCTCTATACACGTCCCCAACTCTAGAACTGACTGCCTCACAGAGGGAGATGCCTGCTCAGCGAGACGCCGTGCAAAGTAGGAGAAATTGAAGCCTCCGCGAAGCCCTCTTAGCTCCCCAGCCCGAGGTTGAGTTCGTCAGAGGAGGGCGGAGATCACCGGCAAAAGGCGAAGATCGTCGGACGCCGCCTTCACCTTCACCTTCTCTGTCCAGCTGCTGTTTGTTTTCCAAGTCTTTCTATTTATTTCCAACATTTTTAAAAAAAATAGTAAGTTTAAATATTGGAACCAAGCAAAATTATATTAGGTTAAGAAATAATATCCTCTACTTTTCTATACACAAATTAATGTAAGAGTTGAAACAATTACTTCTAATATTTATTTATGATCTTCGTGTTTGGAAATTTTAATAATAAAATATGTTATTTTGATTTCAACAAATTCAGAAAACTCAATAGAGTATGTTTATGCATCATTAATTGATTCGACTATAAATGGTTCTAAGTGAAGACGATAGAATGTCTAAACAATAAAAGATCAATACATTTGTTCGTGTGATATCGCGCGGAAACTAAATTAAATTGAAAAATACTCAACTAATTCAGGAAAATCTCAAACTTGGTGGCCCTTCCCACAGGACATCTACAAACCTTATAAAAAGTTTGAGACAAATACGACACTACAAAGCGTATATCACTATGTGAAAACCTCAAATAGGTCACGCAGCATCTGTAACGGGCACTTAACGCCCGTTACATCCACCCACATTTGTCACGGTTGTTATTTGGCAGACGTTACCTATAAGCGTGCCAGGATGACCCCCGGGTTGGCCTCCACAACGCCCATTACCAATGTGGACTTCTGGTAACGGGCTTCTTAAACGCTCGTTACATAAATTCTTTGTAACGGATGTTAAAAGAGCCCGTTACAAATGTCAAACCTATCGGTAACGGGCTTGTAAAGTCCGTTAACGATCAATGCCCTATCAGTAACGGGCTACGTAAGTCCGTTACTGATCGCTATCGTATTGGTAATGGGCTATAAAGTTCGTTACCGATAATTTCGTACTGGAGACGCATGTTGAGCAAGTGTTCGATGTACCTAACCTTGCAAAGAAGAACTGGTCTACGGTTATGCCTGGAAAAAAAGGATTGCGGGGATTCAAAATGTTGTTGAGAAGGAGGAATACAACCAGTTTGACGAAATTCCATCCTTTGACACTTCATACAAGCCCCAACTCTTGGGAACTAACAAAACACCGTACTTGCGAAGCGATCATAGTGAAAAAATCCATACACAGAAATCAAGGAAGAAAAAGCAAGCCTGATTTCCGTTGAATCCTTTTTGTAATGCCGGAGGATGTGTCTATTGGTGGAAATGGAATCCGTTTTGTAATATAAAGGATGTGATGTATTGGTGGAATTTCAATCCTTTTTGTAATATATGGGATGTGGTGGAATTTGAATCCTGCTTGTAATATATTCTACCAAAGATACTATATATATTCTGTTTATATATATTTTGCTTCAGTTTAGTAACAGGCAAGAGACGAGGATGAACGAACCCGTGTCGCCATTGTTACGGGCAAGAAATGAGGACTAATGAACCCACGTCGCCATTGTTACGGGCAAGAGATGAGGACTAATGAACTAGCTCCGCCTTTGTTATGGGCAAGATATGCGAAATCACGAACAGATTACATCCAAGAGTTTGCCAAATTTTACTTGGCAAATCTTGTGCTTTGCCAACTTCTAAAAAGACATGCCAAGTAAAAAAAGAGCTCATATCCAACAATCTGGCATAATTTCACTTGCCAAATCCAGATCTAACTTACATCAGGAATCCTGAGAGAAATAAGTTGATTTGCCAAATTGTTGGAGTTGCTCTTAGCCAGCCCTGTTCTTCAGGCTTTGCAAGTGAGTGGGTAAATCATACAAAAAATTGTACTGCATAGAGATAATCACAAAAGCATGTCTCTTGAGATGCAAAATCACACACACACGCAGATTACAGTCATCATTGATACATCTGAACAAGGTTACAATGTGACCATATCTTCATGACGCGATATGCAAAATCACACACACACAGATTACAGTCATAATTGATACATCAGAACAAGGTTACAATGCGGCCATATCTTCATGACGAGATATGCGAAATCACACAGACGTCGATCTTGCTCGTAGTTCATCGATCTTGCTCGTAGGTCGTCGATCTTGCTGCATGTGGTCATTGAATAAGCTCCATCTCTGTTGATGGCTCAGAGAACTAATTCCTGGCTTGCAATGAGACCACAAAGCTTCCTAGCTTAACCTGCACTTTTGGTTTGCAAGAGCATTCCGTGAGTGGAAGGAGAAAGCATAGGAAAAATAATGATCATTGGACACAAGATGAAGAATTGTTCATCCTAAAAACAATGATCATTGGACACAGGATGAAATTATTCATCTTGATGACAGGAGGTTCTGGGCTACCTTCCCTGGACACGGCTACACGGAAGGAGTATGTCACAAGAATTCTTCTGGCAACTGTGTTAGAGGGATGAGCAACCCAATCACCCCTATCACAAGAATTCTTCTAGCAACTGAGAGATCGAGGAGGAGGAACAAGATAGAAAAGCAAAAGCTTGCGCCCTACAAGATATATTCTTTGCGCCATAGCTAGATCTAGATTTAGAGAAGAAGGAAGGAAGTGACTCGCTTTATTGTATCAGAAGAAGGAACCATATAGCTAGATCTAGATCTAGAGAAGAAGGAAGCAACTTGAAGTGAGGAGGACCGATAGGCATCCGTGCCTTTTTATAGAAAAACAAGGAAGGGATAAGATCAAGATCATAGGAATGGCCGGGAAGGTTCCCAACACGGTCAATGGCGAAACTGTTGCTACTCAATGGCTGAGAGCAGAGCAGCAGAGGTAGTGATTCCAATGTAGAATTAAATGATACGCGGAGTAAGCAAACATCGTCTCCAATGACCGTGTTTGGATGGTAGATGTTAGTGTTACTGTTAGTGGTAGTTTTTAACACCTCCAAATTAACACATGTGTTTGGCTCCAAAGTGTTTGTTTTGGTGTTAGTTTGCTACAAACTAACACTAACACCTCCATCCAAACATCCAATGTAGTTATCATCTCCAAAAAAAGAGAGGAAGGGATAAGATCAAGAGCACAGGAAACGGGACGAGGTTCCCAAAACGGTCAATGGCGAAACTGTTGCCAGTCAATGGCTGAGAGCAGAATTGCAGAGGTAGTGATTCCAATGTAGAATCAAATGATACGCGGGGTAACGAAACATCGTCTCTACGCAGATTAGCCAAACGTCGTTTCTGATGGAGAATTAAATGATAACGCAGATTAGCCAAACGTCATCTCCTTTGCATACTTAAACCGTGTTTGAAAACAAATCTCATGTATCTTCTCCTTTCAAAACAATTAGATTACCTGCCCCTTCATCTCTACCCATGAAAAACAGCAACTGCCTACTCCTCATCATCACCATTCCCGGCCGGAGATGGATAGCATGCCGGGAAGAAGCACGCAGCACCAGTCGTCATCGCTACTATTGGGCCTCCCTCAAGACCTCCGCATTGAGATTGCGGAGTGCATCAGTGCGACCTCGAAGCAGCCCTTGGCTGACCTCAACAGCCTACGTGGTACTTGCTCGACCATGTGCCGCGTGTGTAGCCACGGCGACGTCGGCCGGCATTTGTCGATAGAGGGGATACGAGATGATATTTCTTGGGTGTGGAACCCCACCGCTTACAAAGCATTCCTTGCTATGTTGAGCGGTCTCGGGAATCTGGAGGCTTGTTTCCTCTACGGAATCAAAGCCTTCTTCATCGAACATAGGGGACACAATGATCTCCGGCACGCCGCCGAGGGTGGGCACGATGCGGCGGCCTATCTATACGCCATCTTGCTCTACAAAGACAATGGCGGTGCCGCCGACGACGACACCGTGAAGGGGTACATGAGGCGGGTCATGGGCGGTAGTACGACGTCGTCGAGATGGCTGAGCAACGAGGGGTGTCTGCCTTTGTGCGAGAAGGCCGCGCGTGCACTCCACTACTCGACTTGGCGCATTTGGGGTGAACCGCTTCCGCCTCTGGCAAAGGTACGCGGCGATCAGCCGTGCGTAGGCATCGGCGGCAGCTGCGGCGTGGAAAAAGGATGGCTTCAAATTTCTCTGTTTTGCAGCGAAGACTGTAGGCTGCGCTGCGAAATGGTGAAGTTCGCACAGAGAATAGGAAATCAGTAGTAGATTAGCTTTTGTATGATGCTTGAATTATCTGTGTAAACTTTTGGGAGAGCAGAAATCCGACGCGGGTTTTCAGCCCCACGTCGCTAATGACTGTGGGGCCCAGTTCTATTCAAATGAAGAACAGTTCCCATTTCTCCTTTTAATCTGCAACCAAATGTTGTAACAAGTATTTCTTTGTCGTTATTAGTCTAAATTTGATATTTTTTTCTAAATTTTTCTAAAATCACCATCTATTCTTTAATTTCATTGTTTAGTGTACATTCTGTTTGTTGAGTGATGTTTATATGCCTTATTTTGTTCTTTGTAAGTACAACATACAAATAATATTAGTTTTACACAACCATTAGTGATGGAACTTTACATTTCGTAATCTTAAGGTGAACACAAGGTTTTGTTAAGTTTTCGAATGCATATGAGTTTGAACATGTTGCAAAGTGTGGAAAACTTCAATGTTCAAGCAAACATTATAGGAAACTATGTGAGAGATGAAGACATTTGTACACAAGTATATTATTCCTTCATCGATGCCACTTGAAATTTCGAAGACAAGTTTAGGTACCCAAATTATGTTGCCAAGTCAATTTGTAAATTTTATTAGAGTAAATTTGATGTTATTAAAATTATTATATAATTACCTTGGGGTGTAAAAACAAAATATATGAATTTTGGGCACACAAGTTGACTGTTGATATTTTATTCAAATACTGAATGTCTAAATACGAATTCGTATTTTTATGATTTTTTATGTGTTGTTTTATGGGCTCTAATAATTCAGGGAAGCAATTTTCATTCCCAAAAATATTGTGACAGGCCCACGCGTCAACGTCAGCAGCCAATATGAAAAAGATAATCATTGCCTGCCCGCCCGGACCCAACTGCCAACAAATGCGATCCGGGTTCACTAACCATCATCGCTAATGACAGTGGCCCACGCGTCAGCGTCATCGTCAGCAGGCTAACCTGCATCGGCAATGACTACTCTAATAAGATCTAGTTAATCACAACAGAACACAGTTCATCACAACGCGGTTGGATCTACTCGCGTATATTAGATCGAGTTCATGACATACAAAATCTAACAACCAAGCTAATTAACTAATCAGTTCATGATCGACAGACAAACTAAGCACTTCATGTCCAAGAACCGGACGAAGACACAAAAGCACACAGACATTATTGTTACTAATTGGTAGAGGAGTCTATCAATTAGTCGGAGTCCCGCCGTCACCGCCGTGGCTACCGTTGTCGCCGCCATCGTTGTTGTGGCTGCCGTCATCGCCGTCGGAGCCGTCTTCGTCAAAGAAGAAGTGGCGGCGGGCAGCCCGCTTGACCACGGGGAGGTTCTCGAGCTTCTCAGCCAACCCGTGGATCCTAAAGGCAAGACCCTTCAAGGTCGGGTCCTTGTACACATCATGATGCGCCTTGATGTCGAAGGCCTCGCCAATACCTTTAAGCTTTCTGAAGGCACTCCTGAGCAGCTCGGTGATCAACTTATTGTCTTCGAAGAGCGGTTCTTCATCGGCGTCCTTGGCCACTGGCTCCTTCCCCTTCTCCAACTTCTTCCGACGGCGGCTTTCGTTGTCGTCGTCCTCCCTTCGTCCCCGCTTCGACAGCGGTGGGCTCCTCGACACCATCTCCTCCATCTCTTGGTGACCGAAGATTTGTAGTGGTGAATCGTGGGGATGAAGAAGAAGTGAAGAAAAAGATGATAAGCTTATGGAGGAAGCAGGGGAGGGAGACTGGGCGAGGGAGTTATATTGACAAGATGTGGAACCGTCAGGCGCCTCTGCCCCCACCCACTACTCCATTACTGCTAGTACGTGCCACTCGATTGTGCATCGGGCTCCGTCTCGGGCGTGAAGCCATGCGTCGCCTTTCACTTACGTGGGAAGGAGAAGGGGCGGGGCAATGATGTCGGTCCCACTTGTCAATGGCGGTAGCCAAACTGCGGCGCTTTTCAATTTCCATTTATTGTTTTATTACGACATGGCCGAGGTGCCATCTTCAACCTTCAACCCTCGAGCTCGTCGCCTCGCTCCTTCAACTTTAATCCTCGTCACCAACTTCATCCCTCTTCAACTTCAATCCTCCTTGCCAACTTCATCCCTCGTCACCGCCAACTTCAACCCTCGTCGCCATTCAAATTTCAAACCCCGTCGTTGTGCTATTTCCTCCATTCTCCTTGATGGCCGCCGCAGTGTGCTTGATGCTGCTGCCAGATGAACTTCTCACCAAGATCATCATCCACTCCATCAAGGATGTGGCTATTTTCCCTTTTCTAAACCTTCGCAATAAAATTTGCGGCACCTTCCGGTGCATCTGCAACTCCGATGAGGTACTACTGCACGTGTCGCTGCATGATCTTCGTGAGACGTGCAAGAATCGCAGGTCGTTCTTTGAGCAGCACTTCCGCGAGGCCAATCATCAAGAGGCATTATGCTTCGAGGGGATGGTGAGGTTGATGAGGCGGCAGAACCCTGATAAGGGTCTGAAGCTCATCGGAGATGTCGCCGCTGCTGAAGACTCCGGTGCCAAGTACTTTTTAGCGATGCTGAAGTACCGTTGCAACCCGGCGGACCCCAAAGCCATGGCACTACTCCAGGAAATCAGCGGCAGCCCGTCGCCCCCTGACGGCTGGTGGAAGAACCACAACCTACGGCGGTTGCGCTACCTCGTCAAGCAGGATCTCGACAACATTACGTGGTTGTACTGGCTTGATGACGGTGATGACGATGACGACATTCCATTGCTGCCCGTCTAGAATCCCCACATCTGCATTTGGGAAGCGGGATGTAGACGCTACGGGCCGGATACCAAAGAGATCATCCACTACTGCAGCGCCGAGTGTCGCATCCGTCATGAGTTCGACCTCTGGACGTGTAGCTTCCGCCCCGCCGTGGAATACGCTGTCAGCAGGATAAACATCAGGATGTAGGCGCAAGCATCAATGAACATTATCTATCTTGAATGTAAATTATTAGATATTACTAAACGCGGATTTGATTTTATCAGGATGTCGGTTTTTAATCAGTTTTTGATAGTTTGTGAGTCAAACCGAAGGTTGCGGTGGTCTCATTTGCCTCCGATGAGGCCTGTGATGCCCTCTTGGGTGTCAAAACTGCCGAAGCGGGCATGGCGGCAGCGGCGGCGGGCGGCGGTGCCCTCTGCTTCCTCCTTTGTTCTATTTAAATGACTGTGGGGGCCAGTTCTATTCAAATGAAGAACAGTTCCAATTTCTCCTTTTAATCTGCAATCAAATGTTGTAACAAGTATTTCTTCGTCGTTATTAGTCCAGATTTGATACTTTTTTCTAATTTTTTCTAAACTCACCATCTATTCATTAATTTCATTGTTTAGTGTACATTTCGTTTGTTGAGTGATGTTTATATGCCTTATTTTGTTCTTTGTAAGTACAACATACAAGTAATATTTGTTTTACACAACCATTAATGATGGAACTTTACATTTCTTAAGCTTAAGGTGAACACAAGGTTTTGTTACATTTTCAAATGCATATGAGTTCGAACATGTTGCAAAGTGTGGAAAACTTCAATGTCAAGCAAACATTCTAGGAAACTATGTGAGAGATGTAGACATTTGTGCACAAGTATATAATTCCTTCATCGATACCACTTGAAACTTCGAAGACAAGTTTAGGTACCCAAATTATGTTGCCAAGTCAATTTGTAGATTTTTTAGAGCAAATTTGATGTTATTAAAATTATTATATAATTACCATGGGGTGTAAAAACGAAATATATGAATTTTGGGCACACAAGTGTGGCTGTTGATATTTTATTCAAATATTTAATATCCAAATACAAATTGTTCATATTTTTATGATTTTTTAGGTGTTGTTTTATGGGATCTAATAAATCAGGGAAGCAAGTTTCATTCTAAAAAAATGTGACAGGCCTACGCGTCAGCGTCAGCAGCCAATCTAAAAAAGATAATTGCTGACCCAACTCCCAACAAAGGCGATTCGGGTTTACTAACCATCGTCACCCATGAGACTAGACCAAACGTCAGCGTTAGCAGGCGAACCGTGCGCGGGCTGCTCAAAATTTCCCACCTATATTTACTATAGTGCCCATGAAATTCCAATTGCTGCACAGAGCCGTCAAGGGCACGCCAGTAGTTTCATTAAACATAGTTACGCACACCATTCATATTCGGTGTTGGGGGTATCCGAAATTCCGGATGAGATTCCTCAACACAAGAGAAAGGAATGTGAACACGTTCAAGTACACTGATGACGCAAGAGGAGACAAAGAGTCTCCTAAAGACAGCTCAAGCCTCAAAAGTTGTGAGTTCTTTTACATGTGCCCTCGCGCCCCCTTTTATAGGGAGACGAAGGGACTTTTACATTCCGAACGTACCCTCGAATCCAAGGAATATTCCTAATGTGAACACATACATGAATGTCTTTTACATCTCGTACATTTACAAGCCTGCCACTAGTTCACATGCCAAACCCGAACTTTTGAGGCAACGTCTTTGACATGGCTTCTTGCTGGTTCGCGAATCTTTTATTCATGGAAGCCTTCTCATGCCATAACCTCCGAACCATAACCTCAGAATTTGACCCTCAGTAGATTTCCGAATTTCACAGATTCCGGTTCCAGATCTTCCTAGGTTCGTGACTTCAGTGCTTCGCAGGTTCAAGATTCGAGATCTTTGCAAATTCGCGACTTCGGGCTTCGCAGTTTCAAGATTCCAGATCTTCACAGATTCGCAACTTCAGGGCTTCGCAGGTTCAAGATTCCAGATCTTCGCAGATTCGCAACTTCGGGGCTCCGCAAGTTCAAGATTCCAGATCTTCACAATATTTAATCATCCTGAAAGCTCATTTCACGAGATTTGTCAAACTCGACGTTTCGAGGGTGAGAGGGTTTTCCTGAATTCCCCAACACTCGGCTCCTCGCTAGACAGATCCACAACACCCGCATTCTCCCCACTGCCGCCGCCACTCGCCCCGCTCGCCTTCGCCGCTCTCTCCCCACCGCAGCCCTGCTCTTCTTCAGCCCCACCGCTCCCTGCGTAACGACGGTGACGAGGACGCGGTTATTGGCATGCGGACATACGTCCGGCCAACCTAAAGACAGTTGACGCGGATCTGTCGACGTCGTCCCCGGCCTCGACGACGAGCCGACCGCCTCAGGCCACGAGCCGCCGTGGATACGGCCCCTCTAACCATCACGAGAACAACTACTTCATTCGCGACAGAGGTTAGTCCTACTTGAACACCCAACGCCCTCTCTCTCATCGGCCACCAAGATCGATCTGCTATATATTCATGTCAATGTGGATTAATTAGGGAGACATGCTTAGATAGTTCATCTTTAATTGGTTGACTGTGGTTTTGATTGATGGATTTTGTTGCCCCAAGTCTGTGTCAATAAATTGTTGCTAACAGATGTAGTTATATGAACTGTTGAAATTCATTTTCATGTTCCTGGTGCTACAATTTTTGCACTGTAAATTCATGAAAAGCATCGAGGATGTTAGCATACTTTAATTCTGCTATGCTTTGAATGTATCAGATCGACAGTTATGCTTTGGATCTATTAGCATAAACTTTAATTTTGCTATGCTCAGATCGACAATTATGCTTTGGACATGTTAGCATATTTAAATTCTGATGGCCACATAATGTTATTGGGAATTGCATTGCAGTGGTTTAATATGTAGTCCACTCAATCAGCTATATATTCATGTCAAGGTGGATTAGGGAGACATGCCTTAATAGTTCATCTTCAATTGATTTACCGTGGATTTGATGGATGGATTTTGTTACTCCAAGTCTGTTTTGAATAAATTGTTGCTAACAGATGAAGTTATATGAAATGTTGAAATTCATTTTCATGGTCCTGTGCTATCATTTTTGCACTGTAAATTCATGAAAAGCATAAAGGATGTTAGCATACTTTAATTTTTCTATGCTTTGAATGTACCAGATCGACAGTTATGCTTTGGACCTGTTAGCATACTTTAATTTTGATGGCCACATAACGTCAGTGGGAATTGCATCGCAGTGGTTTATAAGGTAGTGATAACTAGACTATCTTATGCTTTGTTGTGAGTGCTAATACTGTCATATATATTGTTATTTTTGGTGTCATGATGTGTTGTGAGTGTTGCTTCACTACTATCATATATAATGTCATGACCATTGCTTTATCCTCCTGTTGCATGTACATATGGAACACACAATCCATCGCTGCTCAAGTTGGACAAGGAAGCAGTTGAAGGAATTTATTCTCTGCTTTGATATATAAGCATATTGTTGTGTCCCTGTCAAAATGGTTAGCACCTATCCCTGTATGCTAATTAAGTAAAATATGAACTGTGTATATCTATGCTAATTTTATTTGCGATTGTATCAACTATTTTGCCTGTCAGAGAAAATGAATTTATCTAATAAGAATTAAGTTTAGATTTTTAGTCTCGCTTATGTTGCTCTACTGACAAACCTGACATATCATCTATGCAGTCTCCCACAACAACAAACTCCTCTACCTCCAGTGCATCATCACAGCCCATCGTCGGTGAACCTTCTTCACAGGATCACTCAGCACAGACTGCTGCGAGTAGTACTCAATCCTGCGGGTCAAGGACACAAACCAAATGGCCAGAAGACAAGTTGACTACAACTGGACTTGATGCCAATTTTTGTCCTACCCCAGATGCTGCGAGGGATAGATTTGTATTGGTCTGTGGTCTCATTGCTCGGGAGAGGGTGTCAATCAATAAGGCGGTTGATGATCTCTCACCAATTGAGAAGGACCATCTGTTTATAGTTTTAGAGGAAAAGCTAGATTACCTAGCCAATCTGGAAGAATCTGTTCGCAAGAAGGCAGTTAAGGCAGCTATATCACAGATTGGAACCTTGCCATGTCGGTTCAAGGACCATTTAAGAAAAAATATGTGAGTGAAGAGGAGACTCCCTTTGTGAAGCATGCCTTTTTGCAGCAACAAGACTGGGACATGTTTGTGCAGGAAACCAATGATCTCCTTCATTTTAGCAATTGAGCCAGGAGATGAAACAAAAGAGAGCATTGCATAATAAGCCACACAAGACGAGCAGAAAAGGTTATCATGGTAAAAGGAAAGAGTGAAAGGAGGAGGATGCAAAGCTTACTGCCGAAGGAAAACAAAACCCTTGGGACCAATTTCCTAGACGTTCGAGACCTTATCTGCGGGCAAGGGTAGGGAAGAAGAAGAAGAAGAATACTAGTGAAGGAAGCGGGGGCATAAAATTCAGTAACCCTACGGTGGTGGGGTAGCAGATATGGTGAAAACACTTGCAGCTCAGGGTGGCGATGGTTCTTTCTCTGGGGTTAGGGAGGATGATATCCTCACCGCAGCACTTGAGACTCCAGAGCATCAAGGTCGGGTCCGAGGCATGTCTAGTTCACTTGGCTGGGGTAAAGGATTTGGTGAAGAGTTCACTGAAATGTACAGGAAGAAGAGGAACAAGAGGTCTGATGCTCATGATGTGATGGTGGACAAAACATTTAAATCAATTGTCCATGCTCTAAGACTATTAGGCATCAACATAACCAAAAATGCACTTCTTCCTTCGTAATTACCAGCGCCTGTAAGTAGCAGCGAGGAAGAAGATATGGATGGCATTGAGGAAGAAGATGGGCATGACAGCGAGGAAGAACATGCGCATGTCAGGGAGGAAGATGGCAGAGAGCAAGATCATTGGAATGCCAACGGTGACGAAGCGAATGAAGTGCACAGTGATAGTCGATCACCTATGCTGGACACAATAGATAAGCTGACAGAGCCAACCGTGTGCAGCCTTTTGGATGGCACCGTGGAGCTCGCACTAGCGAAAGTCTTTCCATCTCAAAAGGCTTGCCATTCGATCGGTGCGAGGATGGGTATGTTGTGGTGCAACCTACTTACGTGTGGGCCAATACGAGTCAATACCCTCTACCTGTACCAATTGATGGAGGTGACGTAGCAACCCTAGCTGCGGCTCTCGTTCAAAGGATCCAATGGCCAAAGGACAGGATCATTATACCACCCATGACGAGACATCCCAACCCTTAAGCTGCAACAGGTAGCAGGGGTACAACATCAAATGGAGGTGCTGCAGCTCAGTGTCAGCAAGAGAAGGCTCAACAGCGGCGAGCAGCAGACAAGCAAAACTACACAGGCGAGAGCATCGACAACAACCGGAGGAGGAGCCCGGGCAAACTCCGCCTAGCAAAGCGGTACCGCAACTTGAGGATAATCAACGAGATGAAACAACAACCTCTCCGGCAGCGGGAGCGTCGACAACGGCCGGAGGAGCCCGGGCAAACTACGCCTAAGCGGCAAAGCCGCAACATGAGGATAAGCAACGGACGAAACAACAGCCTCTCTAGCGGGGAGGAGGAGCGTAGGCAATCTCCCCCTAGCGACAGATACAACAAGTACAGGCGGTCTCGCAACGGGAGGAGCCCGGGGAAATCTCCACCGCCGAAGGGGAACCGGGCCGGGAAACCTCTATCTAAAGATGAGATTCTTAACCGTGTTAATGGGACGAACAGGACCGACCAAAATACAAGCCGGTGCACCTATGTTGTCAGAAGCAAATGTAAAGGCTGCTAGACCAAATTGTGCCAAGTTGCATGCTTATGTCATGGAACACAGTAAGGATAAACTTGCCTTTCCAGCAAAGGTGGATCAAGACTACTTTAAAGGTGGTTGTGGTGCTTTAATGTTAAAGATTGAATTCAGTGGCGTGTTTAACCTTATAACCCTAGCTTCTCTGGATGTTACCTTCATGAGGTTGTGGACATTGTAAGTCCTTTAAAACCCAAAAAGATATTTCTTTAATTTTGACCGCAAAGTTCATGCATGCTAACAATTTATTTTTTTGTAGGAAAATGATGGGCAAGGTAGCGGAGAAGCAGATCAGTGTTGGGTTTTTAGACCAGATTTGTTTACTTCAACAAATATTTCACAGCGGTCTCAGCAAGTTGGCAAAGCAATCTCAAATGCAATGATGAACAACTACTACGTGGTGGGTGCCTACTGCACTAGCCACTAGGTAACAGTGATCATCTGTATGAAGTTCAAAGAGGTTTGGTATCTAGATTCTGCTAAACAACATCCCCCGCTAAAGTTCCTAGACCTCCAAAATGTTTTGAATTGGTCAGTTTCTTGTAGGTTTTGTTCACAAAAATTCAATCTCTTAGTGTTTCTAATTGGTATTGCTGACCATGCAGGGCCTTTGGTACAGTATTTTTTGTTCACAAAAAATCAGTCTCTTAGTGTTTCTAATTGGTATTGCTGATCATGCAGGGCCTTTGGTGATGCATAGGACAAAGTGACGAAAGGAAAGAAAAAAGCCAAAAGCCACACTCAAGCACAAAACAAATCTCATTGTAAGACCGAGGTTTTTTTATGGTCCCTTCTTACCTATTTGGTACTGCATTAACTTATCATTTTGGTACCTCGATGCAGTGTGCTCAGCAGCCACGGGGGTCCTCTTTGTGTGGATTCCATGTGGCATTCCATATGTTAAGACTACTCGATGACATACCTGACATCAAGAAGGCTTTTGTAAGTAGATAATAATGCTCAACCTTGTCTCTGCTCATATTATCCATCTGATTTTAGAAAATGATTTATACTTGTATTCTCATAAATGATTGTATTTTGCAGGATTTCAAACCTCCTGTAGATGTTTCCACAGAATATGTAAAGTGTGTCCGGGAGATGTTGTGCGAGTACATTCTTAAGGAGACCATCGACTGAAAGGGCAAGTTCTACAGTGGTGCACCGTGAGTTTATTGTGACCAGAAACTTGAAACTCATTCAGTCTTCTTTAGTCAAGTGTTGTTGTCTGAGAAACCTGCTTGGCTTGCTTGGTTGGGTCAGATACTGCCTGGTTCAGGATGTTTTCTCATGACTCCATCCAAACAAGCCCTGATGAGAGTAACTTGAAACTTGATGTGATCCTAGATTGTCTATAAATGTGATCTTTCTTTGCCTATATCTGTGATGTGAGAATGTGTTTGTGATGTCTCCTTGCTGTGGTGGCTGCCATATCCTGGCTGGTTCCAGGATGCAGCCCCTGGTGGCTGCCAAATCCTGGCTGGTTCCAGGATGCCGCCGGCAACCGGGCAGGTTACTGTAGGGGTGGCCGCCGTATCTGTAACGGGTGTTAATTAAAGCTCGTTACAAACACTGATCAGTGAGTAACGGGCTTCATTCGGAAAGCCCGTTACAAAAATGCCCACAATGTAACGGGCAGTGTAAAAGCTCGTTACCAGTCCTGACTGGTGGGCCCCAGGACCTGGCCATTAATCGAGATATAGGAGACGCAAGTTGAAAGCAAGTGTCTCCTTTAATAGAGAGAAAGTAGACGCGCGTAGAAACAGAGGCATCTCATTTCGTCGAGACAGTGGAGACGCCGGTTCACAGAATGCGTCTCTGATGTTAATTTCGTAGTAACGAGCTCTGTTTCATGCCCGTTACCAAAGTGCCATGTGGGCCCAAAGAAACAGCCATTTCACGTGATCAGTGACTAGTTGTGGTAACGGTCGTTGTTTGATGTCTGTTACGAATACTAGTTGTTCTGAGATGCGCGTGAAATAGACGCGTCTCATTTCGTCAAGATAGTGGAGACGCAGGTGCACATCAGGCGTCTCTGATATTGAGCTTCTGTAACGGGCTTTGCTTTGGTGCCCGTTACGAAAGGTCCCAGTGGGCCCAGAGAAACAACCATTTCACGTGACCGGTGGCTAGTTGTGGTAACTGTCGTTGTTTAATGCCCGTTACGAATATGTCTTATCAGTAATGGGCAATCTGCCCGTTACCTTTCTTAGCTTATTTGTAACACTTGATCGGTAACGGGCGCATTGCCCATTACCAAAGGCTATCTACGCCCGTTACCAAAGCCAGTTTTTCACGTAGTGCATTGACTTCAGAACTCTAAGAACCTATGTACACACATGGTTCGAATAAAAGGTTCCATATACTCTTGTGAAACCAATACGACACTATAAAGCGTATTGACTTCAGAATCTCTAAGAACCTAAGTGTACACATATGGATTGATTAAAAGATTTCATATACTCCGTCTATGTCCAAATAACCTGAAATGTTTTTGGTTGCCATCTGCACCTAAAATATGATCACGTTTTCTCATAATTAAATGTATTATTGTATTTTTCTTTATTCTGAATAAGACAAAATATGGTGAAATACATATCGAAAACTAAAGAATTTCTCATCAGCCCACACAAAGATTTATCTCCTAAGGCATAAGAGACCATGTGGCATAGTTTGGCACCATTCCGAATCTTTCAGGGGTGGACTCGGTTCAACGTTTAACTACCAGGTAATATCGCATGGAAATTGAATTAGACTGAAAAATACTTAACTAATTCAGGAAAATCTCAAACTTTGGTGGTTCCTTCCCATAGGGTATCTGCAAACCTTAGAAAAAGTTTGGGACCAATATGACACTACAAAGCGCATGGACTTCAGAATCCCCAAGAACCGAAGTGTACACACATGGTTCGATGAAAGGTTTCATATACTTTTGTGAAACCCGTGGACACCATCTTTGTTGAAATGGTCTGACTTTTTTGCCATCTACACCCAAAATATGGTCCCACGCAAGATCTTAGGTTTTTCTCATGATTAAATGTATTGTTGTATTTTTCTTCGTTCTGCATGAGACAAAATATGGAAAATTACATATCGAAAAATAAAGAATTCTACACAACCTGCACAAAGATTTGTCTCCTAAGGCATAAGAGACCTTGTGGTAAAGTTTGGCACCATTCTGGATCTTTTCAGGGGTGGACTTAGTTCAACGTTTAACTGTCAAGTGATATCGTGAATCTCGAACTTGGTGGTTCTTTCACAGGGCATCTGCAAGCCTTAGAAAGAGTTTGAATTTACATAAAGCCATACATTGATATAACATTATATTACATAAAATAGTTGATCATAAAGTACCACATTAAAGTTCCTCTTCTTGAGGAAAGTTCCTAGTTCATGGTCGTCACATAAGTATGGTGTCTCTTTATTTCCAAGCAATATGCTTGGGTCAACTTCGACAACAAATGGAGGCATGCCATCAAACTGATAATAATCATCCGACTGGTCTATTTTGTCCACGACGCCCACAATTACTCTTTAGCCTGGTAGAACTATGTGGCACATTGGCTCTATGGTTCTTCTTCTTGGGGATTTTTATTCATCAATTTACTAGTCATATCATTGACATAGAAAACCTAATGCATATCTTTTTCGCAAGGACGAATGGTTCATCTTTGAACCCAATCTTGGTCAGGTTCACTATTGTCATTCCATATAGATCTTTGCTTACCCCACCTCTAGACAGTTTTACCCATTGGCAAAGAAACAGAGGGATGTTCAGGCCCCTGTACTCAAGCTCTCATATCTTTCTATGACACCATAATAGGAGTTCTTGCACCCGTTGTTATTGATGATGTCTATACGAAGCCCACTATTTTGGTTTGTGCTTTTTCGATCTTGGGCTCTTGTGTAAAAGTATAACAATTTATATATTACGTTTGGAATTTCACAATTGTGCTAGAAGGTCCCCTAGCTAACAAAGTGAGTTGTGAATGAATCGTGAAGTTACCGATAAGTTGTTCACTCAACCATGCGGGAAGTGTTTCCAAGTGACGATGTATAATCCAGGCTTCAGATCTAATTTGGTGGAATTTTGGGAAGAAATAATCTGCTTGTGTTCCTCGATATACAGAGTCACCAAGGATGATTTTTTGCAGAACAGCTAGGTGTGCTTATGGAACAAATCAATATTATTGCTCAAACTTGATTTCCTTCCAATGGTGTCCTTTAGTCTCGGGTGGTGATACCACTCTGAACTAAAGCATTAGTCCTACCACCTGGGACTAAAGGTAGTAATACCATCAAAGACTAAAAGTCGGCATCAATCATTGCCCCCTTTTTATCTCGGTTGGTAATACCTCTCGCAGCCATTTCAGGCCATGTCAACGGACACCTTTTAGTCCCGACTCAAAAGTTCAATCGGGACTAAAGGGGCATACCAAAGGTCCGGCCATTCTCTACCAGTGCCAGTCAGATGATCATTCTACCCTTAAAACATAAATAATGTTATTACATACCCACTCGGGGGTAAAACAGACCAAGTCCAGACAGAGAAATCGACCGCGATGTCGACACGTGTCTACATTTTGAGGCCCAAACCAGAAAACCCACCAACGATTGGTTTTCGGCCGAAACCAACAAACCGGTGATACGCAACGCCTAACCTCGCCTCTCAAGCCTCGAAGCCCAAGTCTTTCTTCCAATCCCCGAAACCTACTTGATCTTGCCCCCCATTTGTTGACTCGGTCAATGTCGCTGCATCGAGCTACACTTCCTTGCTCTTGTATGCACCATGTGAACCACCCATGATCCCGCCTTGCCTCAGTCCCTGGATCCAAGCGTGCCTTCATTCGGTGATCCGTCGGCCACAAACCTTTCATGCTTGTTCTTTCATCTACACAAACACCAACCAGGACGTGTCTGACACCTGCATGTGCTAGGTCAAGATACGCATCAAATCATACCAGGGGTGGACCCATGTTGAAGGGAGCGCACGTTTTCAATCACTCATCGCAAAGGAAGCGACCATCCATTTGTCCTCACAGTATGCAAGATAACTTGAATGCTACGAACGATGCTTAATCAAAATTATGACACCCTGATACCTGCTAACTAAAACTTAGTAACTCTACCAAGAAAGATGGCATATATACCCGTGTACCTTTATGCAAATATAATTTGAGTGTTGTGAACGTGTTCTTAATTAAAATGCATGATGTATACCTGACGCTCACATCTTCTATCTCTAAATCTAGTCGTTAATATTCCTCTAGATTTAAGACATGTGTCATAATAACTAGTAAAATGTGTCGCACTAGAGTTCCAGAGGTAGAACCCACTGACATTCATGGCCCACCTCGTTTAATTTACCCAAATTCCTACGTCTAGAGGGCTCTTCACATTCTTCCAATTAACATAGACTAGTATGCATGCTTCTCACCATTCCCTGTGCATCTCTCTTAAAAGTCCTCCCTCAGGTTCTTGGTCAAAAGCTGAGGAGATTTAGGTGACATACAAACGAAAAAACATTGCAAGACCTCCATTAAAGCTTTGGGTGCCAACTATAAAAAGAGAGGGTGCAAACAGAAGACGGTTTTGCCATTAATGTCTGGTTTTGGATCTTTTTGCTGGGGGTTCTGCACGGCGTGAGGGGAGGGAGCCGGGGTGGAGGATGGTAAGGGCCTACATAAGGGCTTCAGGCGGAGCTCTGCTGGAGGAGAAGACCACCACCACAACCACCACCATCACCGAGCACCTGAGCTCCTCCCCTAGGGTCTCCGGCGGAGCGCCACCTCACCGCCGACGATGATGCCTGCCTCTTCCACCATGTAAGTCACACAAGATTTATCTCGCATCACAGCTTCACGTGTTGCTGTCAGGTTCCTCTTTTGTTTTCGCGCCTTTTGGGGAGTTTCTAGCTCTATCTGTGTCTATACGAAGAAGGTGCAAATTTTTGTGGTTACTTCTTCAATTTCTTTCTCGAGATTAGGGGTTTGAGTTTGACATCTCGCTCTCATATGGTTGCTTCTGGTGCAAGTGATATCAAAAGGTGTGGAGGTTCTGTGTTTTTGCTAGGGTATGGGAATGGGATTTTCAATTCCCCCTGGAGTCTTGGCAATCAGAACTCAGAAGACTGTTCCATGGGTATCTTGCATCGATCTTGTAGAATCAAGTTTTGTCCTGAGTTGCTTATTTCTAGAATTCAACACCACACATGGAGATGAAGGGGTGGCGAAAGTTGAGAAAGAGACGGATCCCCCCATCATGGAGCACAATATCAGATTGTTTATTGGTTAGTTAGGGATCATGGAAATAGTTTAGGTGCTGAGGTAAGGAAGAAGGACACCAAATTGCCAAATACCAGGATATGATTTTTTTTCCTTAATTGTATCTTTCAGCAAGTAGCTAGATCAGAAGGCTTTTCAAGGATTTGTCACACCGACTGTTCCATCTGCTCCATTAAACAAAGCTAATCCCCCTACTTTGCTTTCTAATGCTTCCAACAACTAATTATTGCTTATTTCATCCTGGCCAATTCCCCTTTTAGGAGCAAGGAATCAGGAAGCTACGACATGGCGGAATTCGACCAATCAGCAATTTTTCTCTACCTGGATGGCCATGATCAAGAACAACGACGTATGTCATCCAACAACTTCTCTCTCTCTCTAGTATCAGTAATATTGTTTTCAGTACTCTTGTTTACACACAAAAAGTTTCCCCCTTTTTCCATGCACGGATTTTTATATATGTTCCTTTTGGAACATGATGTGCTTTCTTTCTTCTTGGGATTTGGTATTTCTTTCCTGTGTGAAGAGTGTGACATGTAACAGACACTCTGACGATGACGGCCTTTTGCAAGAACTTGATCTAAAAGAAGTTATAAATATCCCCCCTTTCCATTTCTCACCCGTTCCTTTCCATTTACACCTTCTCACGTACTCTGTTGAATTATAGCCCCAGAAGCATCTCCCGGACGACGTTGTGTGCACTGCCTCGATCTCTCTCACCGTGCGTGTCCATCCGCGCATCCGTGCGTTATCTTGGGGGGGAGAGGGAGAGAGAGAGGTGTGTGTAGAGAGAGAGACATGTAATTAACTTCTTAGAGGCAACTCTATTTAAACACTTGTTCTTCAAATCGTACACAAATTAAACCATCATGCACATCGATCTCTCTGTTTCACGTTGCGCTTATCACAACATTGTCAATTGCATGGTTTGCAGAGACTCTGAACATCTTCCCATCGCAGCCGATGCATGTGGCCGAGCCATTACCTGCCAAGGTACATACGTACATCTCCCAATACAGTGCTTCATGTTGATACATAATTTGTAAACGGTAACAAATTTCTGTGCTGATCTGTGTAGGGTGTTTGCATGGGCATGGTGGCAGCCATGCTGCCCAATGGTAATTCTTCTCCCAAGAGACAAGAGCAAGGTGGCCAGAGGAGTGCTGCTCCTCCCCCTGCCGCTGCTGTACCCTTGCCTAACTCATCTGCCAAGGAGAACAGGAGTAGTCTCGCTAAGGTAGCAGGAAAGCATGCTCTCTCTCTCTCTACACACGCGCGCGCACGCGCAATCTCTCTCTCTCTCTCAATTTTTACTGAACAAAACGAGGTGCCATGCAGAGGGAAGCTACAAGCGGTGGGAAGGGTGCAACATCTGGCGATCAGGAGAGAGTGAGAGATGCTAAGGTGAGACTCAGTGAGTGATGACCTTCTTGCAACAGCTCGGACGACGTAACCCTAGCTTTTTGGGTTAAAAATCACTTCCTACATACTGCCACGTTGCTGTAATATTATATTAATATTGAATTGATATTCACTTGTGTCCCATATGTGTGTGTATGTTGCAGACACTGAGGCGGCTTGCACAGAATAGAGAGGCAGCTAGGAAGAGCAGACTTAGGAAGAAGGTGAGTCAGTCAACTAAGCAACGGCAGACACTGAGGCGGCTTACACAATATTATTTCTTTTGAATGCAGCACACCATTTTGAATCATATCCGATCCATTTCTAGTTTCCTAATCGAAGTGATAAATTGTCAGCAGGTTGATCCAGTGAATTTTATGACGTAGCAGTTTTTGGCTCTTTCTTTGGCCTCACATGTGCTAAAGGATGTGTCTTATTTTTCCTTTCTCTCTTGAATTTGACAAACCACCTAAAGAATAATATCACTTTGCAAAAGCTCGCGAACTTTTCTGCTGGCATGATTTGTTTCCAATATATATGGAACTTAAATTCTGATGACCCATGTAATTAGTTGAGATACCATTAATTAGTTGAGAAGATGTACGAAAGTTTATCGACTTACTACGAGCTGGTACAAATTTTCTCATTTTTTATCTAAGTTAATTAAAATTCTTTTAATCTATCTAGGCAATTTTTTTATGGAATGTTTAGAGTAAATCGACAAAATAAACAATTAGATTTGCTTTCATTTCATACCATATGGATTGATGTATCTAGTCTTGTTTTTACTCTTCAGGCTTATATCCAACAGTTGGAGACAAGTAGGATCAGGCTAAGCCAGCTTGAACAGCAAGTTCAAGTGGCAAGAGTACAGGTACAATGGCAAAAGAAATGGCTAATTTCATAATTGGCTATCTGTATTATTTCTTCTACGACAAGCTATGTCTTGCAAGGACTTATTATAAGACAAGCTAAACCTAATTAACAAGTGACTACTACCATGCATATATAATATTCAGGGTGTCTTCTTGGGCGCTGGCGAGCAGCCAGGTTTTCCTTCTGCCCCTTCACCTGGTAATGGGACACTACTCCATTTCATCTTTAATTTTTTTCGGTCGCCCTCAAGTTTGCTACTAATTAATCTCAATATATTAGTTTGAAGATTCGATTGTGCAACTTTTTTTGAACTTCTCACTGAAATTAAAATATTAGGAACTGAAGAATAAACTAATTTGTGAAAAGAGCTACATAATAAGCCACCTTTTGTGTTTTCAAGTTTCCATCAACATCTAATTACTCCTCGAATTTGATAATATTTTTTCAAAGTGAAACATTTTTAACCACTATCTAATTACTTCCTCACATTCGATAATATATTTATGTAACATTGATCAGCAGCTGTGGTCTTTGACATGGAGTACGGGAGATGGGTCGATGAACACAGCAAACTGATGTTCCAGCTCAGGGCTGCGCTGAATGAGCACCTGGCGGATGAACAGCTGCAGGCCTTTGTCAATGGTGCGATGGCACAGCACGAGGAGCTGCTGAACCTCAAAGGTGCCATGGCCAGGGCTGATGTCTTCCACCTCTTGTCTGGAGTGTGGGCATGCCCTGCTGAGCGTTGCTTCCTTTGGTTGGGAGGCTTTCGCCCCTCAGAGGTTATAAAGGTATATGTTAGTAGAATTTTGACTGTCACATTAATTGATGATGATGATATATATATATATATATATATATATATATATATATATATATATATATATATATATATATATATATATATATATATATATATATATATATATATATATATATATATATATATATATATATTATATTCTGCAAAAAATGATATATATATATATATATATCCAGATATATAACATGCATAATAAACATATATATAGTAGTAAATTTATTTGAGCCATTTCTCGATTATGTATGTGCACAATTTCCCATAGTTGTTCTGCTGTGATGTTTTATAATATATACTCCATGACAATTTTTCTTGTTTAAGTATTTCTAACAAAATCTAAATTATATTACACTAATAGCATTCAGAACTCTTAGCATTGTATTTGCGAGGGCTAGCCACCATGCTTAAAGAGGTTCTTTACGGTACACAATACCACCCTGTACCGTCAGTTGAAAAGGACTCGTATGTAATATAAAGGGATCTATATGGAAGGATCCGGCGGTTGAGATTAATTATGTACCACCGGTTTTTTTTAGCGTGGTACCGGGTGAAATTTTTTCCAAACCATATACATCGAGCAAATTACCATTTTATCCATAGTAAAAAACTGAAAAAAATCTGATAATACCACTGTACTACTGTTGGGTGATATTGTGCACCATAAAAAACCTCATGCTGAAATCCCCTTTTTTTCATAGCTTCTCTGAGAAGTGTTGTTTATTAGTTTCCATTTGGAAAGGCATCTCACAAAAATAGGCCCCTGATGTGAAAATAGGTTGTTCGTGTATAGACAGAAGTTGCATCGATCACATGCCATGTCAGCAATTTAAAGATTTAAAGTTGGACATAGATGCACCACCATATATAGTAGCTAGCTTTGTTTAATTTAGTTGGCGTCTACGACTATAATGAGAATTAATTGATGATGCATTATTGCGAGTTCATTTGGTTGGTTCTGATAGTACTAGTAGTAGCAACAGAAATGACCAACTTAAGGGCAAGATGATATCTTGTAGCAAGTCATTGTTTAGTGTGGAAGCTTAACCCACTGCGGCACAAGCCATATTGTTTAGTGTTTACTCATTCAATAGGCCAACTAATGCTAGCAATGCCATCTAAACACCAATTATTGGCTAGATAGCTTGTGTGGCCGTTTAATCTCTGATTGACCAAATTTTTTATTTTCCATGAAAGTTTACTTGAAACCAGCTAGCAAGCAGTCGAAACATATCCAAACCCTCTGGGTTGACTGTACCCTTCCTTGTATGTATTCGATCTAGTCAATGATCGATTTTGGAGATGTCCGTGTAAAATTAAGTGTGTGTTTTAACTTTCAATATGACCCCTTAGCTTGTATTAGTTTTGTGGTTTAGTAAACTGATCTACCTAACCAAAGTTCTTTGAAAGGGTTGCGTACTCCAAAGAAACTTCTCTTTTTTTTTTTGCTGTTTTACTTGAGCAGCATTTCATGTCCCTTTGATTGGATTCTATAATCGAGAGGAGTTTGAAAAATCTTAGCTAATGTGTTAGAGAGGTTCTAGTACCTTGATAGGAAGAGTAGTTAAAACCTGATGGGCAAGGTAAGAGGGATTTTGGATTCATGCATCGTTGAGACACGAAGAATCGATCAGGGAGTAGGTAACCGGACAGGAACAGGTATGGAAGATATATATGTTACCAGATGTGTGATGGGGATAGTTTCTGGACTAATGGATGGTCCATGTGGGCTTAGTTTTTTTTTTTCATTTCCCCTTGCATATTGCTGTGACGATATTTCATTTCTTTTTCCTTCTAGAAGGTATATGCGTGTCCCTTCAAAATCAGCTAGGGACACATATACATATTTGTAAATTAAAATTGAAAAGGGTTGCCCAAAGTACAGATCGAAAATGGATATCAACACCAGGCCCTTTCTGTTACCATGATTCATGGTACCATTATTCTATTTTTTTTCTTGTGAAAGCGTGTCATTCTCAAAAATGTTAAAACGGAATTATTTAGTGCCCTAGATATAATGGAGTTACTTAAAACTAGGTTGTGCATTGACAGGTGCTTATAATAAGTATGTATATGGTATCCTTAAAACTGTTCTCTCACCAAGTAAATCACACATATTTACATGTTGTTTCTTGTGGACATTTATGCGCATTCACAGTTTCAGCTTAGTGAACACACATTTCAGATGGAATGTATAGATCAGACTGATTAATGTTTTCTTTGCCCACATGTCTCGTACACATGTGATGCATGGACCATTTATAAGGGCACACCACACTACTACTGTTGTGTGGCAAAAGATCATTCTAACATACCCTTACTCCATCTCAAATTATAGTTCGTTTTGACTTTTCTAAATTCATACGTTTTCCTATATGTGTTTAGATATACTCTATATCTAGATTTGAAACGAAGAGAGTACATGATTAGTTAAAATATATATTTGATCATATCACTTTATATACAGTTCTTTTTCATATTCATCGCTTGGAAAGAATGCAGCATGTCAAAATCAAGCTCTAAGAAATATAGAGAACAATGCAGGAAATTACATTTAATTGTTTGCTTTAATTGGCATATGCATATGTATTCAGGTGATGCTGAAGCATGTGGAGCCACTGTCAGAGGGTCAGATCCTTGGCATATACAACCTTCAGCAGTCAGTGCAAGAGAGGGAAGAGGCTCTCAACCACACCATGGAAGCCACCCAGCAAAGCATCTCCGACATTGTCGCTGCTCCAGATGTCGCCCCGGCCACCTTCATGGGCCACATGTCCCTCGCCATGAACAAGGCGGCCTCTATGGAAAGCTTTGTCCTTCAGGTACGTAATTCTTTGACACACAAATACTTGCATTGAAGGTTTTTTAGCAATTGTCTGCAGAAAATCGTCCTACACTATTTGAAGAAAGCATTAAAGGTGTGGCTTGGCAAATAAAGTAGCAATAGCAAGCAAGTGCAGGGTTTGCTAGCTACTGCACATATTTTGGACAAATATATGGTCAATTCACCATTTCGTTCGAGTTTTCTCTTACCGAAGAAAAATATAAACATCGCTAGCTGCAAGCCGCAGCAAGATAACAAAAGGGCCAGGTGTAGACGATCCTGCATATATAAACTGCCAGCATCATCCAAGGGTCATCACCTCATCATCGACATGGTTGTTGAGAGATCACGTCCAAACAAAAAGGGTGAACAGTTTGCATATATACATAAACAATAAACATAAAACAGCGTATAGTAGCAAAAGAAGGCGCGTTGCGTCGTCAGGTCAAACACATATTTGTACACAGAGCTTGCTGCTGCAAGTTTAAAAGAAGAACAATCGTCCCTTCCACACATGTGATGTACCACATAATAACCTTTGCATGCGATGATATGACAAGATCGATGTAGAAGCTGGGACATCAAGATCATGATAATTGTGCAGAGGAAAAAATAAGCAGCAGTCGAGATGTACCACGCTAGAGTAGTCTACAAGATTTTATTGTACCACGCTAAGCAAAATGCTCTTGCATTAAAATATGTTATAGTCTGGTATCTAATTTCTAGTATAGCCAGCTATCTATAAAGTTAAGTAGAAAATAGTGCCAAGCTATCTTATTTCTATGGAGGTACAAATAGCTACTACAGTTCTTTAATGAAACTGACAATTTAAATTTGGACTAATATATCATGGAACAGTTAGAAGCAAGCCAACCGCAATTAAAGTTTAATACTAAGATCTGGTGCAACTGCTTGTCCCCTGCCTCCTCTCATTTTTCAACAAATTTCATAAATTGTTGGCATGAAGATTAGCTTACATGCTTTAACAATATAGTACTGCATGCACTTCATATATATAACAAATTAAATGTGGTTACTAATAACTCTAGCCAACTGTTCATAGAACCAAGTAAGGACTGATGTAGATAAGCATCATATATATTACGAACATATTAAATTAACAAAAAACTATTAAGTTATTTCACCTAGGTGCTAATATATTTATGCCTCTTTTGCTCCCCCTACTACAGGCAGATGGCCTAAGGCAGCAGACCCTCCACAAGCTCCTCCACATCCTGACCACCCGTCAGGCTGCTCGGTGCATGGTGGCGATCGCCGACTATTTCCACCGCCTTCGTGCGCTCAGCACGCTCTGGGTTGCAAGGCCGAGGCAGGAGGACGCCCCGGGCTTGTAGATGAAACTCACCAAATAAAATGGGGAAGAAGAAGTACAATAATGCATGCATGTGCAAGTTTAATTGTTCTTCTTCTTCTTGAAAGCATGCCATCTAGATTAGTTCTGAGAGAAAACAATACATGCAAGAACTAATTGATCTAATCTAAAGACTAGTGTAAGGTCGATTAGTTTGATCTGGTGAAATGCGCACTGAGTGTGGATTGTCTTCAGGTGTGTGTGACTTTCAACTTTGTAAGGTGTACATACAGCGTTAGGGGCAGAGAAAGTAGGGAGTAAGAATAGTGGAGACTTTGGACTCCGTTTGTTCCTAATTTATGCACCAACTGTCGGACTTATTTGAGTTCAGCGAGAACATCATTGGTTTGGGGCAGCTCCCTCCTCTGAATGTCAATTAGCCTGTAAAGGAACTGCTTCATCATGATAGAATTTTCTCGGGAATAGCTTTCTGAAATATGTTTTTTTTGTTTTGCTAATAGCTATCTTCTATTTGCATATAAGAATTTAAACCAGCAGCATATTTATTCCCATATATAGTTACTGCATTTCTAAGAACATTTCCCACAATTATTGTTACTTTATGGAGTTGGATGCATCAACTAGTTTTTCACTTTTCAAGACTCGATCGAGAGTACATAAGTTTTTTTTATCAAACTAATTTGCAAGTACACACCCAACAACCGTGTCACGCAGGGCATATCAAATGCAAGCATATATACTTCAGTTGGACAATAGGGTTGCATGCGTAGGAGTTTGCTTTTAATAGAATGGGATCCGCCAACAGAAACAAAAAAAAATCGATCAGCTTAGTTTTATAGCATGGAAATAGTTCTATTTACATCCTACAGGCTAAACAATACTCTTAACTAGCTAAATACTTTATAAGAAATAGACTACTATTTTGGAACTAAGTAAAAGACCAATGTACGTATAGGGTATTTGCGTTTTTATAGTTGTGAACCCAATATTTCGAAAGCAATAATTTCTTTATTTTTTTATCTCGAGCATTTTTCAGACACACAAGCTTTGTCTCTATACGGTTCCTCTCCTTTCCTGCTGTCACTGCCTTTCTTTTTGGTCCATGTGTCGCTATATGGTCCTGTATATATACCCCTTTCCTTAATTTCCACATCAGAAAAAGTTATTATGTCACAAATTCTGCATCGACGGTGACCGTAGTGTTATTTGTCATTCTCACCGAGTATTCAGAATTTGTCTACGTCATCTATTTAGACAAGCTTGGTGTTGACCAACAATCAACAATTAATGCACCAAGTAATAACTCAAATGAGTAAAATGGGGTTCACCATATGTTTACTCCAAAATATAAAAGTTATTATACCTTCAAAGTAAAGCCATTGTGCCACTGTTAACTCAGGAGTAATATCGTATAGCTGTCTGGAGTTATCAACTCGGTAAATATATAGGATGCGCTACACATTTTTTTCCAGCTGACATGCATGCTTTATGATTATTCTAGAGCAATTACAAAGAAGGCTGATTACATTGCTTCAAATTTCAAATGCAGAGTATGAACAAGCTGGAAGAATGTGTGCACGCGCACGTGCTTTAAAAAAAACGAGCATGAAAGCTACCAAGCTGCCGCTATCTGAAAAAGAAGGGGTGCCCCTCCGGGGCAGAGAACCGTACACTGAAGGAGTGTTAAGATAAGGAAGAATGTGCTGCTCAAAAAAACGGAAGAATGTTTTGATTGAAAGACAATCTTTTTTAACATCGACAAAAAGTCAATTGTCTACGCTTGAAATCTTTTGAGTCTTTTACCTGTATACGTCATTACAAAAGATGCTTACGAGTATAATAACCACTACAAGAAACTGTTTAATCTGTGACGCATTCTCCGCGACATTTTTAGAAAACATCACGAATGTGCATTGCAGTCCAGAACACTGCGACAATTTGTTAAATCCGTCGCGATTATATGACGTATTCTTGTTTTTCGACACGGATGTGGATTGAAGCCCAAAACACTTCGATGATTTGTTTAATTTGTCGCGATTCTACAACGTATTCCTATTTTTCGTCACGGATGTGCATCGATGGATATTGAACCTCAAACCATCACGACGATTTGTTAAATTCGTCGCAATAGAGCCCACAACACCACGACGTTTGAGCAGATTCGTCGTGTTCAACAAATAAACAATAGTTATAGATCAAAAATCAAAATCGTCATAATTAGGACCATACACTACGGGAAAACCTACGTTTGCCGTGCGTCAAAATCTTTGCCGTGCGTTTTATATCGGGCGCACGGCAAAGAAGCTCTTTGCCGTGTGTTTTGTCGTGCGTCAAAAATAAAACGTGCGGCAAAGTATCTTGTGTGCCGTGTGTTTTCTCCACGACGCACGGCAAAGTATTTTTTCTTCATGATGTATCACCTAGGTCCCAAATCCAATTGCTCCTAAAAAAATTCTCCCCACCTTTAAATCTTTTTCAACTCTATACATACAACATGTGATACATCATGTTAAAATTTGGTAGATTTTTTAGTCATTTGCTATATGTAACTAATTAATTGTATTTCAAGCCATTTTTTTGAAAGAAGGAAATTTGGAACCACAAATGATGAAAATAAAGTTTAAAAATTATGAGATTTGACAATATCTCATGATCGTGAGTCCAAATGATTTAAAGTTTGAAAATTTTGAATGAGTTTCAAACATTTTTCATGTACGATGCTCGTTTCTCAAAATATCTACGATAAAGTTTCATAGAGTTACGAAAGTTATGGTTACATTTGTATGTGACACGACATTCAAATTGAGTTTTGACTTCAAAACTTGTTTCTATTAGCAATATACAACATAACTTAATTTCGTGTTAATTTTCTGATTTTTTTAAAAAAATTGATAATTTTTATAAATTTTACAAAAGTATAGAAAAATTATTTGTCGTGTGCCAGCGCACGGCAAAAAAATCATTGTCGTGCACCTTATTGGAAACGCACAGCAAACAATTGTTCTTTCCCGTGCGTGTGGCGGCGCGGCGCACGGCAAACGCCCGTGGCCCACCTCCAATTCCCACGCAACCATGTACAGGCCGCCCCGCTCCCTTGGTCCCACCTGTCAGCCCTCCAACACACCCCCGGCGTCGATCTTCATATCCGACGTCCCAAAATCACCCAAGATTCATATACAAACACCAGCTCCCACCCCCGCAGCCACCAAACCCTACCGTCCCCTCCTCCTCTGCAGGCCCCCCGCCCCCGGCTGCGGGCTCGCACTCCCACTCGCCGCCGCCCCGCCCGCGCCTCCCTTCCTCCCTCCCGACGCTCCTCCCTCTCTTCCTCCCGGTCGGCGCCCTCCTCTCCCGACGCGCACGGCATCCGGCGCCCTCCTCCCCGCGCGCGCATGCGGGATCCGGCGCCCCTTCCTCTCCCGGCGCACGTGCCAGATCTGGTCCCTCCTCCCTCAGTGCGCGCGGGGATCCTGCGCTCCCTCCTCTCCCCGGCGGCACACGCGGGATCCGCCCCCTCCTCTCCTGGCAGCGCGCGCAGGGATCCGGTGCCCCCTCCCTTTCTCCACGATGGCCGCCGGAGGAAGAGCAGCGGCGGCGGACCACACGGACGACGACAAGGACGAGGAAGACCCGGATCCGGTGGCCAGGGCCCCTGTTCTCCTTCACTGGCGGCGCCCGAGGTCGGCTGTTGCGGCGGAGGTACCGGACTGACTCACCCAAGTCCTCACAGATGTGTGTGTCTCTGTAACTTACTCACTTTCTCGGTCCCCGACTATCTCGTTCCGCAGGTGGTGGCAGCGGTGGGTGGTGGTGGAATCCGGCGGCCGCGGCCACTCCTCCGCGACGACGGGATCCGGTGGTGGCGGGCAACGGTGGCGTGGTGGTGACGGGCGCGGTGGCGTGGTGGTGATGGGCGGCGGTGGCGTGGTTGGCGGGCGGCGGTGGCGGCTAGCCGTGGCGTGGTGGTGGTGGTGGCGAGCAGCGGTGGCGGGCGGCGGGGAGGGGAGCGTGTGTTTTTTTTTATTTTTTTCAGAAATGTTTGTCGTGTGTTTTTTTACCGGCGCACGGCAAAGGCTGTAACGCGCCGTTTGGTGCGGGCGCCGTCAGTTGCTTTTCTTTGTCGTGCGCCTCCCCATGACGCACGGCAAAGAAAGGTTACCGTGCGTTGTCAGACGGGGTGCATGGCAATGAGAGTTTACCGTGCTAATTTCTGCCGTGTGCTCTTTGTCGTGCGCCCGACCAAAAACGCACGAGAAGACTTTGCCGTGCGTTTTCGGGCCTTTGCCGTGCGCCCTGGGCGCACGGCAAACCCCCCGTTTCTCGCAGTGATACTCAATCACTATTTTGTCAAAATAAATATATTTTTATTTTCATGGACTTGTTATTTTTTTTCACCCAAAAACTAAACATGAAAAATCAGAAAAAGGAAGAAAAACATATGGAACAAGTACAATTTGATCTCAGAACCCCAAGGCTTAGAAGAAACACGTTTGCCACTATGCTACTAGCCTTTTTACTTCCTGAATCTTATGTTTACGTGCTGTAACACACGAAACCACGCGCGCACTGAAAATTTGAAAAAAAAAAGAAGGCGTGGGAGGGATTCGAACCTGCATCTCCTAAGATAGACGTAAATGACTTACCACTGTAGCTCATTTGTAATTTCTATACCTGTGTGGCCTCCTTTACTCAAACAGCAGGGGGACTTGAGCGCCGGACAGTTTTATTTTGAAAAAATTAAAAGAGGTGTAGTGGTGGACTCGAGCGCCCTACCACCACACTACGTGGTTATTTGGTGAAGAAACTGAACCATTTTCATGTTTGTGAAACTTGCCTGAGTTGCTTCATCAGGACCATGGGGCAGCAACCAGATGGTTGAGTTGCTTCACGCGGACCATGTGGAGCACAGTAAACTTGTTTGCCGCGTCATTTTTTCTTTTTAATTTACAATTAAAATTTGCCGTAAATTTGTTGATTTTTTTTTCTGTTCTTTTGGAAAATCATAATCTTTCATATAATATTGTTCATTTGCATATTAATTGTTATTTTCGTGTATCTTTTTTATATAGCTTGTTTTCATCTACCAAAAGAGAATAGATAAAAGACATTTTCGCATAACAAATGCTAACATAACTTCATATATTCTAATGTTATGATAAACATAAGGTTTTATCCAAGTTTCAGGTGCATCCGACTTTCAAAATGTAAATTGCCACTCAAATCTCAAAGTTTGTGTTGAGTTATTAGAAACTATGTGAGAGGTGTATCATTTGTGAGGAATGTATGCTATCAAATTCTTGAAACTACTTAAATTTTTTATGGCAAGATTGTGGACCAAAAACATGATGTTATGCCAATTTGTAGAATTTTCGGAGAAGTTTTATATATTATTATCATTATTTGAAGACAAGGTGACTAGTAAAAGTTTGAGTTTTCCCTACAACTCAATTTAATTTTTCTTCAATATTCTAGATGAGGGCTAGAATGGATCATAGAAGCTTAAATATGATTTTTGTGATTTTTTTACAGTTGTATTCGTGGCACACATAGGTCAACTAGAAATTACTCTTGGTAAGCACGCAGGAATTTAATTAAATGATAAAAAATAGCAAATTTATTCAGAAAATTTTGAAACACCTAGAGCAAAACTTAAATGTTGTCATACATGTGAAAAATGTATTGGGGGTATATAAGTAATTAGTTTTCAAGTTACTTCATAAAGGTGTGTTAATTAGGTATTTAAAAATAGAAAACCAACTTTTTTAAGAAAAAAATGGTAATGTAACTTCATATTTGCTAATGTTATGGTCAATATAAAGTTGTGTCCAAAATTTAGATGCATGCAAGTCCAAAATAATTATGAGTTATGCAAATCTCAAAGTTTGACTTTGAGTTTTAGAAAACCATAAGAGGAATATATCCTTTTGTGATCAGTGTATGATTCTACTTTCTTGAAACCACTTGAGTTTTTTATGGCAAGATTGTAGACCAAAGACTTGCTGCTATGCCAATTTGTAGAATTTTTTGACCATATTTAGATACTATTATAATTACTATGTTGTATTTTGGAGATAGTAGTCTGAATTTCTCTAGAAGACAATTGAATTTTTTTATCTATCTCCAAACATGGTCTATAATAGAATATATGTGCCTAAATATATTTTTTTGCAATTATTCGAATCATATTAGAGGTACATGTTGTTCAACTTTGAATTATTTTTTATAAACACATAGAAATTCATTTAAATGATATAAAATACTTAATCTATCCAAAAACTCTTTAAACTCTACAAAGACAACTTATATAGAGTTTATAGCATATAAAAAATGAGTTGGTGTATATAATATAATTATTTTTATATGTTCCTTTACAATGGTTAAAGTAAAAAAAGTAAAAAGAAAACAATAAATGGGTCGTGAAATCTAGAAATGGTCATTTCTCTGATAATGCCCTACTTCTTCCGGTTGTCCATCACTGGTCTAGTAGATCTGCACCGTCCGTCTCAATCCCAACATGGATAAAAGCCGACCTGTTGAAACCCTACCTCGCATAGTCTCCTTTCCTCCGCCAGCCTCTCCCACCTCTGCCTCCTCCTCAGATCTGCGCCGCCCGCCTCTTCCTCTCGTCCTCTACCTCCCACTGCCACCACCACCCGCCTCTCTCCCGGCGGCGCATGTGACAACCCCACCCGAGATAATTCCGTACTATCGCCTAAACCACTCCATTTGGTCATTAAGCGATAATAAAGAAGCATCCCATTGAATGTTGTCGGGTTTACACCCGGTAAATCACTTGGAAACACAGAGAGGATCGAACGAATGCATTAAAACTCCCACAAAAGAGAGTCCAGAGTGCCTTACAAATTATCCATCACATCCCCGTAGGGGTCATTATTACAAACATAGTTCCTTGACATGAAAGTAAATGGTTCAGAGTTTATTGAAAACAGCGGAAGATAGCTAAACGATCTGATCACATCATAGGAGGTCTGTCCATGATGCAATCACTCTTCGTCATCCACCCATTCCAGCTCCCAGCCAGGTGGAAGTTCTCCGGGCCACACATCAGATGCATTACCTGGAACAACATTTATAAAGCAAGGCTGAGCATACTAATACTCAGCAAGACTTACCCGTCTAAATGAAAAGAATTTACCTTTAGTCATGCAAGGCTTTTGACTAATGGGTTTGTTTGCCAAAAAGCTGCTACGTAGTGGATCCTTACTTTACATATTTTAGCTCATGTTCTAGTTGAAGTAATCATTACTAGATAAGCAACTATTACAACCAAAGTTGGACAAACAGTTAATCAAGTAATAATCTTCACAAAGTTCCATCATAAAGGGATATCATGGCCAGTCGGGTAAGTAGTCTCAGATGACGGTGAGAGGCCGACAATCGATTGATTCATAACCTTGCAAGGTGGACATAAACACACGGTAGGTGCCCTCACTAAGAGTTCACCAACCAGGCGGTTCCCGTCATTCTTCGGTTTGGGGATAATAGCTCACAGTCTTAAGTACAAGGTTTATCTAGGTTACGCCACCAAGGTCACCCAGCCTCACGCATGCACTCGGGTGGCGAGCCCGGGGCCGCAACCCTAAGAGTAGTGATAGTAAAACCCCGTACCGCCTCATTTAGGTACTAGGCTTACCGTACCCATTTCCGACAAGTGTTTAGTACGTTCAAACACTTAGCCCACGAAGCTATTGGACCGGAGCCCAAATCCCATGCTCTTACCACATGAGCAATCCATTTAAACATATGGTGATTCCATAAAGAAGATCCTATTCTCGCGAGTGACGAACATCACTCGACTTGTACGGAATCCTTAAGCATAGCAACTAGCGACCTATCATGCTAGAAAAAGATCATAGGTACTTATGGATCATGCAGCTAGGGTTTCATTTCAACTCCTGAACGTAAATGCACAGACAATAACAAGAAGTAAATTCAGAAGTTTTAAAGAAACACAGGGGTTAATGAATAAACCGGGGCTTGCCTTCGTCAGCACAAGCAGACACACAAACTTCCGGACTTTGGCCCGGGTCTTGCTCTACGGTCACGTAGTGCACGTCTCCTCCTGCTCCCTCGTCCTCGTCAGCCGGCACAAGCGTATAGCTACAGTCGGGGACTTCTATACGGGGAATGCAATGCAGGGATTAGGAATGTAATAATTTTAAATTAATTCAAAAACAGTAGCAAAGAGCTGCAAGGAGTATATGGTTGGCCATATTCACCTTAACAAAGGTATTTACACATTTTTTCTTTTAAAGAAATAAGCAAAGGCCTAATTAGCCTTCTCTTTAAGGTGATTGTGTGCACATCTATTAAAGAAATAATTAATTTAATAACAAACAGCAAGGCCATTATTTTCCTAGCACCATTTTACTTTTCCTAACACTTCTTCCTAAGGCATGCACTAGAGTGGGTGACTTTTTCCTATTTTCCCTTTTCTAGATTATTCTAGTTTGAGCTCTTTTGCATAACCAAAACATACAAACTGATCCAGCAACCCCCCACTGGTCCTACTGACCAGGAGGCATACATGGACAGCAAGAAAAAGGGTTTTAGCACCATTGAATTTAATACACCAAAATAGGAGCATTCCTAGTTAGCATAAAAGGGATAATGCATATGAAAATAAATAGCACAGAAATGAGCCCCATCTTTCTCCTACATATACTCTGGTCCAAAACAAGCTTAAAGAACTAACAAACAAACATATAGCCTTCATGAAACATGCTACTCATATTTATGACTAAAAACAAGCATAAATGAGGAAATAATATTTCTATCAGAGATAAAATCATGATAAATTCACCAAAGGTGCTTTTTAACACAACAAGAATATATCCAGAAGTTGGGCTCAAAAATAACTATGTAGCAAGCTACAAAAATCATCTAAGTAGATTTACCAATATCACAAAATAATTTATTCAGGAAGATCCCTTCAGCAACTTTGTGCAAATTTTGGCATAGAGTCTAGGCATACTAGTTAACACAACATATCCAAAATCCAGCTCAAGAGCTTGGGTGGATTTTGCAGAAACACCAATCGAAGTATTTCACATTCCTATTTTTCAAGCAAAAACTAAAACTCAAAAGTATCTGCATATTTGGACAAAGTTGTAGTTCTGGTCACACTGAGCACAGCAAAATTGGGTTTGCTATTTTTGAATTTTTCTACGATTTTTAAGTGATTTTACAAGGTGCTGGACTAATCTACAAAACAAGGAAGAATCTTTTTGCGCCGGGGACCCTGAAACTTTTAAAATCTTCACAAATCTACCCTTGGTTCTTCCCCCTCGGGCCCGACGGCGGGAACCGACTTGCCGGCGGCGAGGTGGGGCTCGGCCACGCAAACAAGCAAGGGGAATCGTCGATTAGGCTCACCTGCGACCGATTGGTGGCGGTGGATCGACCAGTAAGGACTCCGACGAGCGGCGGCGGCGGAGCGGCGGCGCGCGCGCCGCGGGAAGCTCGACGGCGGTGAGGGAAGGGCCTGGGCTCAACCACGTGCTGCACGGGGGAGCTTCCATGTGACCCAGGGAAGGTACCAGGCAGGTCACGGGGCTTGGAGAAGCGGCGGAGGAGCGAGCTCGACGGCGGCGGCGGTCGCGGCGGACGCGGAGGCTCGGACTCCGGCGAATGGGTGGCTCAGCTTGATCAACACGTGGCTCGGGGAGGTGTTGTGGTTCACAGGGAAGGGCTGGAGCTCTTGGGTGTGCGAGGAAATCAACTGGAGCACGGTGCTCACCGAGCGGCGGCAATGGCGGACGGCGGCGGCTCGGCAGGAACGTGTGCGCGTGAGGGACGGCGAGGACCGGCTTATAAGCGCACGGGAAGGTCGGTTGGGGTAGGTAGGAACGTGCCGGTGCCACTAGGCTGCGTAGGGAGGTCGAAGGCATGGCCGGCGACGTGCGCCGCTCCGGCGGCCAATGGCACGCCGCGGACGGTACGCCGGCCGGCGGATCCGCGCCACCGGCCCCGCCACTTGCCACGAACGGCACGCACGGGTGCTCGTCGACGCCGCGTAGTGACCGGCGGTCACACCGGCGCCTCGGCGTGTGCACGCGAAGCGGGTACGCGCGCGTACGGCGGTGGGCGACGTGGCCGCGCACGACGTCGCGCCCTGGACGCGCTCCGGCGCTCTCGGTGCAAAAGTTTTTCATGGTTCGGTTTTCAAAATTGTTTTTCTCCAGTTTTCCAAACTAAACTGCACCTTAGCATCTGAAGCAAAGTTGGAGATTAGGGATCCCTCTACAACTTTCACAAAGGCTTGTAGGGGTTTTGTCCAAGAAATGAAGCAGGAACGCCATGCCAACATGGCTGGAAACTCGACGCCTGTGAATAGGAACAGGGCACCTTCCAAGGCCTGTTTCACCAAGAATTCCTCAAAATTTCAAATGCCACTCAACAACAAAGTTGTGTGCCTCAACATTCTGCACATTTTTCTCTTTGGGTGGTTTTGAAGTGTTTAGGGAAATTTTGGAGAACGCGCCAAAGTTCCCGAATGGCATCAGGGGGTTAAGGGAACAGAAGGGGTTTTGAGCTAGGGCTTTGACCAAGGGTTGACCTAAGGTCCTCAAGGTGATTTATAGGAGTGATTAAGTGGGTCATGAGCACAATTTGTCACTGAACAAAAACACGGGGTGTTACAGCCTACCCCCCTTAACGGGAATCTCGTCCCGAGATTCGAATCAATAGCACGTGAGGAGGGTTCACTTACGAGCTTGACTCGGAAGAAAGTCGGGGTACTTGGCGTTGAGAAACTGCTCGGTCTCCCATGTAGCTTCTTCTTCTGTGTGGTGGCTCCATTGTATCTTGTACATTTTTACCTTTTGTCTTCGAGTCTGCCTTTCTTTATGGTCCAATACCCTAATTGGATACTCTGCTAGCGATAGATCCGGTTCTAGTTCCGCATTAGTCCCTTCAATTATTTGTGTCTCTGGAACTTGCTCACACTTCTTCAATTGCGAGACGTGAAACACGTCGTGCATTGCAGATAATTGGTCGGGAAGTCGAATACGACAGGCAGTCGTACCAAACTTCTCGGTGACTTCATAAGGACCAATATAGCGTGGAGCTAATTTCCCTTTTACTCCAAAGCGTTGTACACCCTTGGTTGGAGATACCTTTAGGTATACGTAATTACCAACTTCGAACTCTCGGGGAGCTCTTGCTTTATCATGGTAGCTCTTTTGCCTCATCTGAGCTTCCCTCAGATTCTCTCTAATAACACTCACTTTTCTTCGGCTTCTTGCACTAGCTTAGGGCCAAACAAGGTTCGTTCACCCACTTGTGACCAATTCAAAGGAGTACGGCACCTTCTTCCATACAAGGCTTCAAACGGGGCCATCTTCAGACTAGCCTGATAGCTATTGTTGTAAGCAAACTCTGCTAGAGCAAGGCATTTGTCCCACGATTTGTCAAAATGAATGACACAAGCCCTCAACATGTCTTCAACTATCTAGTTTACTCTTTCCGTCTGACCATCAGTCTGGGGATGATAACTAGAGCTATGGATTAACTTGGTTCCCAAGGACTCGTGCACCTGTGCCCAGAAGCGAGCAACTAACTGAGTGCCACGATCGGACAAGATAGTCTTGGGAACACCGTGTAGTCGCACTATGAGATCAATATAGATTTCCGCGTAACGCTCAGCTGAATAAGTGGTGTGGACGGGGATAAAGTGAGCGGTCTTGGTAAGTCGGTCCACTATGACCCAAATGGAATCATGTTTCCGAGGTGTGAGAGGTAAACCGACAATGAAATCCATACTGATATCGTCCCACTTCCATGCAGGGATGGTTAATGGTTGCATTTGACCCGCGGTCTTTAGATGACTAGCCTTGATTCTTTGGTATGTGTCACAACTGGACACATACTCAGCTATTTCACCCTTCATTTTCGACCACCAAAAATTTTCCCTAAGATCTCGGTACATTTTGGTACTTCCGGGGTGAATGGTGAATTTAGAGAGATGAGCCTCATCTAAAATCTCCTTCTTTAATTCTTGATTTCGTGGTACTACTAACCTGTGTCCGAACCAAACAACTCCCTTGTCATCCTTTTGGAAGCAATCATACTTAGGGTCTCCTTCTTCTAATTTTTGGTTGATTTTGTGAATCTCTTCATCGCTGAGTTGAGCTATAGCAATTCTCTCACGGAGAGGGGATTCGATCGAAACAGCATGAAGCTCGACCACTTCCAAGCTAAGCTTCCTCATTTCTTCGCATAAAGCTTCATTCTTCGGCTCTAACGTCACATAGTTGCAATGCTTGCAGCTAAGCGCATCTGCAACCACGTTAGCCTTGCCGAGATGATAATGGACTTCCAAATCATAATCCTTGATTAATTCCAACCACCTTCGTTGCCTCATATTCAAGTCAGATTGAGTGAAAATGTACTTGAGACTCTTGTGGTCGGTGTAGATATTGCAGTGATTGCCCATCAGGTAGTGCCGCCAAAGCTTCAAGGAATGGACAACTGCTGCTAACTCAAGATCATGAGTCGGATAGTTCTTCTCATGAGGTCGAAGTGCCCGTGAGGCGTAGGCAATGACTCGGTTTTCTTGCATGAGCACGCAACCAAGACCAGTGCCCGAAGCGTCACAAAACACCTCAAATGGGTTGGACATATCCGGTTGAGTCAATATAGGAGCTGAGGTTAAGTGTTTCCTCAAGGTGTGAAAAGCTTGGTCACACTCCTCGCTCCACACAAACTTGACACCCTTCTTCAGAAGTTCAGTCATGGGTTTGGCTATTCTAGAGAAATCCGAAATAAACCGACGATAATAGCCTGCTATACCCAAAAAGCTACGGATTTGGTGTACTGATTTGGGTGGCTTCCAATCCATGACCTCCTTCACTTTGCTAGGATCCACGGAGATACCATCCTTGGAAATAGTATGACCCAAAAACTTCACACTATCCAACCAAAATTCACATTTGGAGAATTTGGCATAGAGTTTGTGATCTCTCAATCGCTGCAAAACAATACGTAGATGCCTCGCATGCTCGGCTTCGCTTTTGGAATATATGAGAATATCGTCAATGAAGACCACTACGAACTTGTCCAGTTCATTCATGAAAACTGAGTTCATAAGGTACATGAAATAGGCAGGTGCATTGGTGAGACCAAAGGACATCACTAGGAATTCATAGAGACCGTATCTGGTGGAAAAGGCTGTCTTTGGTACGTCACTCGCTCGAATTTTGATTTGATGATAGCCAGATCGAAGATCAATCTTGGAAAAGACTTTGGCACCAGCCAATTGATCAAAAAGAACGTCAATGCGGGGCAACGGGTATTTATTCTTAATTGTCACCGCATTGAGGGGACCATAGTCAACGCACATCAGCAAACTACCATCTTTCTTTTTCACAAACAGAGCGGGACTTCCCCAAGGAGACGAACTTGGGCGGATATATCCCTTATCAAGCAATTCTTGCAACTGAACCTTCAACTCTGCCAGTTCTTTGGGTGGCATTCGGTAGGGCCTTTTAGATATTAGTGCGGTACCTGGTTGAAGTTCTATGACAAATTCGACGTCTCTGTCTGGTGACATACCAGGAAAGTCGTCGGGAAAGACGTCGGGATACTCGCACACCACTGGAATATCTTCTAGTTGGATGGCTACGGCAGCATAGGAACAGGAATTGGTGCTATCCACCTTGGGTAGGTACAAGATAGTATGACCACTGGTAGGGGAATGGATTTCTATCATTCTAGTGGCAATATCCAAAACAACTTGATGCTAGGTCAACCAATTCATTCCTAGAATCACATCTAAACCTCCTAATCCCAATTGAATTAGGTTGGTTACGAAAATTTTACTGTCGAGCTGCAAGGGAACGACTTTGGTTATAGTGTTGGAGAGGATTCTTCCTCCCGCCGTGGCTACGACGAAAGAGTCTTTGGTATGACAAGAATGTAAGCCTAACTTGCTCACTAGGCTTTCACTGATGAAACTATGAGTCGCTCCAGAATCAAACACTATTCTAATGGGGTGATCACGGATAGAGAAAGTACCCGTTAGCACTGTTGCTCCCTCCGGAACGTCAGCCAGAGTGGTGAAGTTGAGTTTACCCTGCTTGACTTGCACCACTGGCTTCTTGACTTGGTTCCCCTGATGGAAGCCTGAGCTTTCACCCTGCTTGTTCTGCCTGGGCTTAGGGCACTCATTGGCATAGTGTCCGGGTTGCCCACAATTATAGCAGTGGCGATCCTTGGTAGCACTGTTGTTGTTGTTAGCCGGGGGTGCATTAGGCTTGAATGGTTGCTGCTATGCCTTACGGAACTGAAAGTTCCCAGATGGCTTGTTCTGAGACGGGGTCACCCTCTAGTGTCCAGTTGAAGATGACTGGGGAGGACCCTGAGTACCTTTCTTGATGAAACGGAATTTCTTACCCGACCCACCGGTAGTAGTGAATCCGGCCTGCCTCTTTCTATCCCTCTGGGCTTTGGACTTGGCATCCTCTTGAGAAATGGCCTTGTTCACAAGGTCCTGATAGCTGTTAGGCTCATAAAGGTTAAGCCTCTCATAGAGATCCCCGTGTAGCCCATCACGGAAACACTCTATCTTCTTGGCATCGTTGTCAACATGATTCCCACCATACTGACACAAGGCATTGAATTTCTTTGCATACTCATACACCGTGTCAGCTCCTTGCTTTAAAGCAAGCAACTCCTTCATCTTCCTATCCATGAGACCCTTAGGAATGTGATGTTCCTTGAAGGCCTGCTTGATTTCAGCCCATGTGATCTGGTGTCCGGCAGGAATCATGGTCCTGAAGTTCTCCCACCATAACAATGGTGCACCACGAAGCTAGAGAGCAGCAAAGTTGGCCTTTCGCTCCTCGGAGCAGGGCAAGGTGAACACAGAGAACTTGGCTTCAATAGCCTTGTTCCACGCATCGGCAGCCAGTGGCTCCTTGGCCTCTTCAAAAGTCGGAGGCTTCATGGCATAGAAATGCTCATATTTGGTGACTCGAGGCTGGCCGTCGATGTTTTCCCCACGAGGGTTATTCTGCAGCTACTGAGCAAGCTGCTGCTGCGTCTGCAAGAGCTGCCTCATCACCTCGGTTTGGGTGACTATAAACTGCTCCTGAATGGTCATGTTGGGAGGGGGAGGCAGAGCGTCGCTTCCGCTCGCACCAAAGCCATTGGGAGAAGCACGAGTTTGTCCCACCATCTAAAATCCATGAGATTTTCATTAGTCACATACTCGCAAGCTTGTTTACGTTATCCACAAGAAGAATATGCAGAATGAAACTCATAGCATCAATTTGGTGGAAAAACCGGACAGCACAACAGAGTTACTAGAAAATTCATAACTCTCTGCCCGCAATAGCAAAAATCCCCATTTTTGGTCAGCAAGTGCAAAATTTCCTGAGCTCCAACATTGGTATTCAACCCGAGGTCTAAATCCAACGTTAACATGCCCGAAAAATTCCAACACCGGGGTTCTGCCTAGCTGTTTTTGCTGTAGGCCGAACTGCACTATTTTCGCCATAGTTCTCGGTACGCTTATGCGATGGTGGTGAGTTTCGGTGAGCATGATCTCCACAACATAATACACAAGGTTGGTATTCAACACAAGGCGGGATTTTGGTCACAACAACCCTGAATTATTCATTAAACATGACTACACCGAGATATCCATCTACGCATTACATGAAGCGGAGTCCTGGAACCGCTTACACACTTATGTACAACAAAAGTCATCCGCTATACTCTCTGAGCAGCCTCTATCCTTACACAAAAGCTAGCTGAGGAGGCTAAACTAAGAGTACACGATCCTCTAGAGACAACTGCTAAGACTACTAGTAACCTGCAGCGGAGCCAGTACTAGTGTCCGGAGAGTCGGGTGGTGGACCACCGATCTGCCCTCGCTCAAGCTCGAAACTCCCCGTATCTTGTCCGGAGCGGCGAGGTGCGGCCGGCGGGGCGATCGGCGGCCGCCGACCCCACCGGGCCATCGCCCGCCACACCTCTACCTCAATCTCCATCTCTCGCTACCGGGTTCGCATCTCCATCACGTTCGCACCAAGGCAAAACGCCGAGCCTCGGTGTGAGCGAGCCGCACCCGAGTCATCTCAAGAGCGTGCTCTCGGGCAAACAAGCGCTGCCGTGAGCTCAGCACGCTCCTGGTGCCACTGAATGCGCTCGTCCTGAAGCGTAACGATCTCCTGCTGGAGGTGAGCAACTGTCTGGCGCTCGTACTGAAGGTCAAGAGTAAAGATATCCCTCATCGCTGTGGAATCCATCAACACAACGGAGAGCATACCCTGAGTGGAGCGACAAAACACCTGCATGTTGTACACTGCCTCCAAGAACCTCAGAAGCTGACGCACAACAACCGCTGGAGGGTCTGCCGTGAGTAACACGTCAGTGAGCGAGAGACGCTCACGCCAAGCTGGGTCGAGTGGGTCCATGTCCGGGAACAAACCCAGCGCAGTAAGCATCACCTCGTCCGGTGCTGCTCACAGAAAGTGTGAAGAATCCGCATGTCCGCGGACTCAACCGACTCCACACCACGATGAGAAAAGAACACCATGCTCAAGTCCGCCCACTCCGGGTGCTCGGGGTGAGGAAGCACCGTAGCGGTCGTGCGGGCGTAGGGAACACCCTGGCCCCAAAAAGAGACCACATCGTACAGCGGCGGCGTAACGTAGCCCACCTCACTGAGAGTCTCCCACAAGATCCGGGGAAAACCCTCCCAGTGCAGGGCATCGGTACGAATCGTACCGTCCGCGTCGATCTCGTAGATCAGTGGCTGCGCCATCTGTACAACAATTAGGAACTACACGTTAGATATCAATCGACATCAACGAGCATCAGGGTAAAAATCTGGTAGGTATGAACAAGATTCATATCACAAAAACCAGGGCCCAAAAAATTCCCAATTCTTCACAGCAACTTAATGACATGATTATGCACACTTTTGGTATTCAAAGGTAAATCTAAATTGAATTGGAAGAAGCTCTAAGAAATCTCTTCGCAGAAGGGTTGTGCTGAAAAACAGCGGAACAGTGACTCACTAAACTGAGCATAACTCTCTGTAGAAAATTCCTAAAATCCTGAAAAATTCACAGTGGATGCTCAACTTGATAACAAACAACTTTCCTAAAGGATGCCTATTCAGATTCCTTACAGATTTGGCTACAAAAATTGAGAAACGACAGAGACAGAATCTGCCCGAATTTTCCTAAATTCAAAAGAGAGGAAAAACTTATCTAAGATCAAGCAATTCACCCTAGAAAAATGATTCAAGCAATTGGGAACCAATTTTAGGTTTATAAAGATTTTAATTATGCATGCACACGCCTTAAACGACCTCACACCAATGGATCCAAAAGACGTAGTTAGTGCCGGTGGCAAGCTTATAATCGGCTCTCCTTATAATAACTAGTCAGAGCTATTCGATTCGCACTTAACGACTTATGAACGTTGTTAGTGTACCTGCAGAAAACGAACCTTTCGTGCCAGCACGTCACGAAAGCGTCCACATACATTACCGTTCACTTATAGAAACGGTATCCATGCGTCAAGCCGCTGCATGGACAGCGTCCAACCTCGGAAACCCTCCGTTTGAATGGAGTGTATCCTTGCCTCGCATGATTGACATGCGGAATGCACACGTATGAGACACGTGGCGACACCACAACTCACATCTAGACGCGAAGATGGGATCCATGGAAGGGATCACTCCATCAACCCTCACAATTCTCGTGATGCGGAACAGCGCACGTATGAAACACGTGGCTCATCTAGTTTGGTTGCGCAATAAAGTAAGTCTGACATAAAGTAGAGTGCTGGAAGTTAGCAAAATAAACCATAGATTCTTATGCCACCTTAAAGAACCCAAAATTCCCTCTAGGGCCTCTCGATCTAGGTCATTCCCCAACGATCCAACAGATTTTCGAAATCCAATCAATCTTGGCAAGTTTTATTGTAAAACATGTGATTAGTATTAAGCTAATCACTCTGGTGCATTCAATCGCTCTGATACCAGCTGTGACAACCCCACCCGAGATAATTTCGTACTATCGCCTAAACCACTCCATTTGGTCATTAAGTGATAATAAAGAAGCATCCCGTTGAGTGTTGCCGGGTTTACACCCGGTAAATCACTTGCAAACACAGAGAGGATCGAACGAATGCATTAAAACTCCCACGAAAGAGAGTCCAGAGTGCCTTACAAATTATCCATCACATCCCCGTAGGGGTCATTATTACAAACATAGTTCCTTGACATGAAAGTAAATGGTTCAGAGTTTATTGAAAACAGCGGAAGATAGCTAAACAATCTGATCACATCATAGGAGGCCTGTCCATGATGCAATCACTCTTCGTCATCCACCCATTCCAGCTCCCAGCCGGGTGGAAGTTCTCCGGGCCACACATCAGATGCATTACCTGGAACAACATTTATAAAGCAAGGCTGAGCATACTAAAACTCAACAAGACTTACCCGTCTAAACGAAAAGAATTTACCTTTAGTCATGCAAGGCTTTTGGCTAGTGGGTTTGTTTGCCAAAAAGCTGCTACGTAGTGGATCCTTACTTTCCATATTTTAGCTCATGTTCTAGTTGAAGTAATCATTACTAGATAAGCAACTATTACAACCAAAGTTGTACAAACAGTTAATCAAGTAATAATCTTCACAAAGTTCCATCATAAAGGGATATCATGGCCAGTCGGGTAAGTAGTCTCAGATAACGGTGAGAGGCCGACAATCGATTGATTCATAACCTTGCAAGGTGGACCCAAACACATGGGAGGTGCCCTCACTAAGAGTTCACCAACCAGGCGGTTCCCGTCATTCTTCGGTTTGGGGATAATAGCTCACAGTCTTAAGTACAAGGTTTATCTGGGTTACGCCACCAAGGTCACCCAGCCTCACGCATGCACTCGGGTGGCGAGCCCGGGGCCGCAACCCTAAGAGTAGTGATAGTAAAACCCGGTACCGCCTCATTTAGGTACTAGGCTTACCGTACCTATTTCCGCCAAGTGTTTAGTACGTTCAAACACTTAGCCCACGAAGCCATTGGACCGGAGCCCAAATCCCATGCTCTTACCACATGAGCAATCCATTTAAACATATGGTGATTCCATAAAGAAGATCCTATTCTCGCGAGTGACGAACATCACTCGACTTGTACGGAATCCTTAAGCATAGCAACTAGCGACCTATCATGCTAGAAAAAGATCATAGGTACTTATGGATCATGCAGCTAGGGTTTCATTTCAACTCTTGAATGTAAATGCACAGACAATAACAAGAAGTAAATTCGAAGTTTTAAAGAAACACAGGGGTTAATGAATAAACCGGGGCTTGCCTTCGTCAGCACAAGCAGACACACAAACTTCCGGACTTTGGCCCGGGTCTTGCTCTACGGTCACGTAGTGCACGTCTCCTCCTGCTCCCTCGTCCTCGTCAGCCGGCACAAGCGTATAGCTACTGTCGGGGACTTCTATACGGGGAATGCAATGCAGGGATTAGGAGTGTAATAATTTTAAATTAATTCAAAAATAGTAGCAAAGAGCTGCAAGGAGTATATGGTTGGCCATATTCACCTTAACAAAGGTATTTACACATTTTTCCTTTTAAAGAAATAAGCAAAGGCCTAATTAGCCTTCTCTTTAAGGTGATTGTGTGCACATCTATTAAAGAAATAATTAATTTAATAACAAACAGCAAGGCCATTATTTTCCTAGCACCATTTTACTTTTTCTAACACTTCTTCCTAAGGCATGCACTAGAGAGGGTGACTTTTCCTATTTTCCCTTTTCTAGATTATTCTAGTTTGAGCTCTTTTGCATAACCAAAACATACAAACTGATCCAGCAACCCCCCACTAGTCCTACTGACCAGGAGGCATACATGGACAGCAAGAAAAAGGGTTTTAGCACCATTGAATTTAATACACCAAAATAGGAGCATTCCTAGTTAGCATAAAAGGGATAATGCATATGAAAATAAATAGCACAGAAATGAGCCCCATCTTTCTCCTACATATACTCTGGTCCAAAACAAGCTTAAAGAACTAACAAACAAACATATAGCCTTCATGAAACATGCTACTCATATTTATGACTAAAAACAAGCATAAATGAGGAAATAATATTTCTATCAGAGATAAAATCATGGTAAATTCACCAAAGGTGCTTTTTAACACAACAAGACTATATCCAGAAGTTGGGCTCAAAAATAACTATGTAGCCAGCTACAAAAATCATCTAAGCAGATTTACCAATATCACAAAATAATTTATTCAGGAAGATCCCTTCTGCAACTTTGTGCAAATTTTGGCACAGAGGCTAGGCATACTAGTTAACACAACATATCCAAAATCCAGCTCAAGAGCTTGGGTGGATTTTGCAGAAACACCAATCGAAGTATTTCACATTCCTATTTTTCAAGCAAAAACCAAAACTCAAAAGTATATACATATTTGGACAAAGTTGTAGTTCTGGTCACACTGAGCACAGCAAAATTGGGTTTGCTATTTTTGGATTTTTCTACGATTTTTAAGCGATTTTACAAGGTGCTGGACTAATCTACAAAACAAGGAAGAATCTTTTTGCGCCGGGGACCCTGAAACTTTTAAAATCTTCACAAATCTACCCTTGGTTATTCCCTCTCGGGCCCGACGGCGGGAACCGACTCGCCGGCGGCGAGGTGGGGCTCGGCCACGCAAACAAGCAAGGGGAATCGTCGATTAGGCTCACTTGCGACCGATTGGTGGCGGTGGATCGACCAGTGAGGACTCCGGCGAGCGGCGGCGGCGGAGCGGCGGCGCGCGCGCGCCGCGGGAAGCTCGACGGCGGTGAGGGAAGGGCCTCGGGCTCAACCACGCGCTGCACGGGAAGCTTCCATGTGACCCAGGGAAGGTACCGGGCAGGTCACGGGGCTTGGAGAAGCGGCGGAGGAGCGAGCTCGACGGCGGCGGTCCGGCAGCGGCCGCGGAGGCTCGGACTCCGGCGAATGGGTGGCTCAGCTTGATCAACACGTGGCTCGGGGAGGTGTTTTGGTTCACAGGGAAGGGCTGCAGCTCTTGGGTGTGTGAGGAAATCAACTGGAGCACGGTGCTCACCGAGCGGCGGCAATGGCGGATGACGGCGGCTCGGCAGGAACACGTGCGCGCGAGGGACGACGAGGACCGGCTTATAAGCGCACGGGAAGGTCGGTTGGGGTAGGTAGGAACATGCTGGTGCCACTAGGCCGCGTAGGGAGGTCGAGGGCATGGCCGGCGACGTGCGCCGCTCTGGCGGCCAATGGCACGCCGCGGACGGTGCGGCCGGGCCGGCGGATTCGCGCCACCCGGCCCCGCCACTTGCCACGGACGGCACGCACGGGTGCTCGCCGGCGTTGCACGGTGACCGGCGGTCACACCGGTGCCTCGGCGTGTGCGCCCGAAGTGGGTACGGCGCGTACGGCGGTGGTCGACGTGGCCGCGCACGACGTCGCGCCCGGACGCGCTCCGGCGCTCTCGGTGCAAAAGTTTTTCATGGTTCGGTTTTCAAAATTGTTTTTCTCCAGTTTTCCAAACTAAACTGCACCTTAGCATCTGAAGCAAAGTTGGAGATTAGGGATCCCTCTACAACTTTCACAAAGGCTTGTAGGGGTTTTGTCCAAGAAATGAAGCAGGAACGCCATGCCAACATGGCTGGAAACTCGGTGCCTGTGAATAGGAATATGGCACCTTCCAAGGCCTGTTTCACCAAGAATTCCTCAAAATTTCAAATGCCACTCAACAGAAAAGTTGTGTGCCTCAACATTCTGCACATTTTTCTCTTTGGGTGGTTTTGAAGTGTTTAGGGAAATTTTGGAGAACGCGCCAAAGTTCCCGAATGGCATCAGGGGGTTAAGGGAACAAAAGGGCTTTTGAGCCAGGGCTTTGACCAAGGGTTGACCTAAGGTCCTCAAGGTGATTTATAGGAGTGATTAAGTGGGTCATGAGCATAATTTGTCACTGAGCAAAAACACGGGGTGTTACAGCAAACCACCGTCGAGCCCTCCTCGACTGCGCCGCAGCCGGAAGGCCCCTCCAGCATTCCTTCTCTCCGTCGCTCCCTGCCTCTCTAGCCTATCCCCACACAGATCCACTGTGCGAGCGGTCATGCGCGATGAGTTGGGTAGTGAGGGGTTTGTGGGATGGTGCTGCAGCGGCGTGAGGAGAGGGCGGTCGCACCTCGGGTGAAGCTCAGCCTACAGGCCGGGTCCGACGCCAGATGGTCCGTCGTCGTCCTCCTCAAATCAAGCTACAACGCCACCATGATGGTACGCTACTCCCTCCCTAGGTACCAATTTCCTGTCTCTTTCTCCTAGACATGCGCTCGCCTCTCAAATCTATGGACATCCTCTGTTGTTCCTTCCTATGTAGATTGATGAGTAGGAGGTTTCCTCGCGGCCGTATCTCTTGTGAATCGATGGCAACGAGGTCCGAGCATGGTCAACGATTGCTCTTCAATTTTTGCCATGTGATGCTTGACGATAGTGACGGCTCTACAGGCAACCGCTTGCTGCGGCAGATGTTGGATCTACACAATTGCGCGGATGCTGCTCCTTCCGTCGGTGTGGCTCCCCGCAGTGCTTGCGGCTGTGGTGCATGGCTCCGCCCAGATCCACGACGGCATATCATGTGTTCGTGCTTTTTTCTCGCCCGTTCTTTTTATTGTGCAAGTCCTCAGATCCCTGTGTTGCTCGTGCAGCTCTGACAGCTCAAGATCAAGATTCACAGATAAGAGCTCCAACCTCAATCCCCCAATTCACTTATTCATGTGTTTCTAGATTATTTAACCGAAGAACTAAGTGATTGATGGCCTTACTGTTGGAGTTGTAGTAATTCTCTGATTAGGCTATGAATGGAGTTGTCCTCTCTTTGTTAATAGGTTGCAGTTATTCCTCTCGAGCCTGGATTCTGTGTGATATGATTTGGCGTCTTGTGTGATGCTTGTGCTCATAGATTGGTCACAGTTGTACTCATAGATGGGGGTCTTCTGTCTTGTGTGATGCTTGTTGTCGTGGTTCTTGTGTGAATCGTGCCATAACTTGTGTGAATCATGTAGTTGAAACAGGAACTAGTGGCAAAACCACCTCCGCCTTTTATATTCTATTTAATTTGTTGTGCAAACCTTTAAAAACCAGTGGCGGAACTAGGAAGTTTTAGTAGGGGGCTTGGCTGATTTATCTGGTGGTATGCTAGGAGTTCAGTTCGTCCCTTGAATTGTTGACTTAGTAGCACCTATCATCATTTCTTATTGTGTTGTGATCATAAGTAAGGTTAATTTTTTTGACCAGCCAGACTTTAGATGCTTGGGTTCTGTTGCTCACTGCCAGGTTCTGAACATATGGGTTTATCACTTTATCTGTTTAATATTGCATGTCTCCCAATCATTTGTTCAATAGTGCTTGAACCATCTTGTAGTTTACATGGTACAATTTATTTGAACATATCGTTTTATCTGTTGATGCTAGATTACAATTTATTTGAGGATTGCTGCCACCTTTGTAGGCTGTAGTGTATAAAACATGTGTTTATATGTCACTACTTACTCGACTAGACTGATCCTTTTTTCCTGATAATCTTGTACCTTACAAGTTCAGTCTATTCCTTGGGCAATATGTCAATATCCAATCTTATGCGCACATATCAATAGATCAGGAAATCAATTTATTTTGCAGGTTACTGTATAGCACAATTATTAAAACAAAAATCAGTATGCTGGGTTCCCTGAGCTCTGCACCTTTTCATATTAGGAGTATAATTACTGGTGGTTTTGAATGAGTAGCATTTCTATGTCATGGATTGAATCTAAGAAGTATTTCCTAATATGCTCCTGCATGACTTTGCTATGCCTATGTTTAGAACTTCAGATCAGAATTGCTCTCAACTGCTATTTTGCTAGCTGGTAGGTTTAAGCTAGTTCAATTAGATTTTGCTAATCTGCTAGAAGTTGTAGGCCACTTAAAGTCTGAATAATCATGATTGGCCTCTAAAAGTTAAATTAAATAAAGGCAATTGTATATCCACAGCTAATTCAGTCATGCTATGTGCAATAATTAGAAAATTGTGCATTATATACTTTAAAATGGAGGAAGTGCTTCTGCTGGAAGGCCTTTGTGCTTTTATTTTGATTTGTCTGTAAAAACAAGTAGTGTATGCGGCTCTGGCAAGACAGATTTTAATCAAGCACAACCTCCCTGAAACTGCCCAATGCTTGAAACAATATAGAATCCTCTACTTGTCTCTTTGTACATACAGTCTGATTGGTTCATTAGGAAGTAAAATTGGCAACTTCTTTTATAGTTTTATGAATCAACATATGTGTTTAGTATTCTTTGTACATACAGTCTGATTTGTAAATTATCTGGTGTTGTGGTCAGCTTGGACTGAACTCGATCGTGACTCTTATCTTTTTGAGTTTTTTGTTGTGAAGGTGTTGTGGTGCAGCAGGGAGCTGAATCCTAGAATTGCAACTCTGAATCCTGGATCTGCATCAAGTGAGTGATTCCTTACCTTCAACGGTATGTGCTTATGTCCTAATGTTCATATATTCTATTCCTGATCTTTACCTACATTTACTTGTATACAAACCTGGTTGCCTGGTTAGTGTTTCTGGAGTTCTATGTTTCTCAATTGTTCGATTCTATCTTGTTGATTTAAGACAATGTGCTTAATCTTTGGAATGATTAGTTAACTATACCTATCCTAAATGCATGAGCTTTTTTGTGATTACTGAGAGTTTTTTTTGTAATATTCAAGCTCGTGCCATAAACACTGATGTTACATTTGGCCTCTTAATTTCAGGAAAAACTGGGAGAATTAGAACAAAACAAAGAGGGGCAGGCAATGAGAAGTCCTTGTGTGCTAAGACCTAATGATCTATTTTCTATAGTTTTAACTGTAATGTTGGATGAAAACTTGGACATGATTGTATTTGTGTGATGCCTTTAGACTGACTCCAACAAGCCATTGCAAAATGGGATAGGCATATGCCCATATGCATTGTGCACAGAAGCCGGCTCGAGCAGGCAAAAAACTTCGTCTCCAACAGCAGGTAGGCAAAAAAACTGCCTCTCCCGTCCTTCTCCCTCTCCGGTCTGTGCCGCCCCCTCCCCTTCGTCTCCGGCCGGGCAAGCAGGGCGGCCAGTGAGGGGCCGTCGAGCGCGCGACACCCCCTGCTCTCTCTCCTACTCCTCTGCTCCTCCACCACCGCGGCCCTCCCCTACTCCTTTGCTCCGCCCAGATCAGGCACCCGCTCCCCCATCTCCATGCCTTCTCCTCCGTGCCACCTCCGGCGGGGCAAGCAAGGGCGGACGGCAGGGAGCCGGCCGGCGAGGCGTCGCCGGGCGCGCGGCCCGTCCCCTCGCTCCTCCTCCGCCGCAAGGGGCCAGCCGACGAGGTCGCGCCGGCCCTCTGCCGCACTGGCTTGCTGCTCGTTTCCTCTGCTCGTCCCCCTCCTCCCGATCACATACCCCGCCGGTGTCCAGGAGCAGGCCGACGTTGTTGGTCGCCGTTGGTGCTGCCGCTGCCGCCGCGCGCCACGCGTTACTCGCCCAACGTGCTTTGTGTTTGCCTGCGAGGAGAGAGGAAGTGTATATTTGCATCTCCTATGAAGGACCGATACGGCGAACCTGAGAGGGGGGGGGGAGTGAATGGGAGCCGATAAAAATTCTTCTCGAAGGAGATGGAAACTCCTACAAGATGAACATGGCTTCCAACACACGTCTCTGACTCACTACCCAAGTTGGCCAAGCCCACGTAGCCAGTGGAGTGCCACTGGACCTAGGAACCAACACACAACCTTCCGACCCGAGAACGCAGCGGAACACCAAACCTCGAGTCTACAGACCCACACCGGTCGACCGGTGAGCACCACCGGTCGGACCGGTCCCCTACCGGTGAAACCGAGCAACTTTCACTAAGTGGCTCTACACCGGTCGGACCGGTGAGACACACCTGCCGTCGACCGATCACGGCTCGAAAGCCCCCAAGGCACTAAACAGAGTCAACCGACCACCAAACCGACCAAAACTCGAAACGGCGGCAACACGAGACAACAATGAACACACCAAGACGTTCACCCGAGCAAAATCCCACCGAGGGTTGCACCGGTCAGACCGGTCAAGAGCACCGGTCGGACCGGGTGCTGTAGCCGGGTAGCTTGGGATGAACAAGACCCGCGGGTCAACTCCCCCAAATCCAAAACTCGATCTCCCGAATCGCTCCACGGACTTGAACAAGACTTTGGGGATATTAGGAACACCTCATGAGGAGTCCATAGCCAAGTTTAATCCCACCAAAACTCGTCCAAAAAGAAGGAATCAAGGAAATCCCGCCAAGAGCACTTCCAACCCAAGAACTCAAGAAACCCCAAAATCGAGCACCTTTACTCACGGATTTGGGAGGGGAATCACAGCCCAAAGAACCACGAAGGGTTCCCACAAATTTCCCCCATCAAATCCCCAAGAGAAAGGTCCCGAAAACAACCCAAAGAAATCACCAAGAGAGGGCTCCGAAAATCACCACCAAGAACAACCGGGGAAAACACATCCAAACCTTGAGGAACCACGCCGAATCATCTATACATGAAACAAAGGTTCATACAAGGTCTAGAAAACCGCCCGATCATCCATCCCTCTCAACAAGATCTCTCCATGAAGCTCTCTTGCTAGACCTATGGAAAACCTAAGGAAAATAGGAAGGAAAATAGAAAAACAAATGATCTAGGGTTCCAAGAGTTGGCTGCCATCCTCTCACCTCTTGGGTTATATGGAGGCAACCGAAAGTCTAAAATGCCCTTTCCTAATAACTAGGGATACAAGCCCCTCAAGGGCGGAATTGGAAGTCTTCATGTCTTCACCATCGGACGGATGCCCGGCAACCGCACCCTGCGTAGCCTCGACGCAAGCCATGCGATCCCGACGCGTGTTCTCCGCTTCGAAGTCTCCGGACTGCGTCGTCGCACACCGGTCAGACCGGTGCTCCTCACCGGTCGGACCCGTACCCACCAGTCAGACCGGTTAGACCCACCGGTCAGACCGGTCTGGCGCTGCTGCAACACCGTCTTCGGTTCTTCGGTCTTGGCTTTGTGGATCAACCAAGGAACCCAGTGGTTTTCTGGTGAACCACCGGAAACCCCGCGAACTCGGTGTAGCCTCCTCCAATCTCCAGTCATGACTCGGCTCCCACGTAGTCCCGGCTCGACCTTGGTTTTGAGGCTCAACCAAGAAACCGTCCATGACTTCATCTTCTTGTTCATGCCACCCCGCGCCCGCACTTGACCCCCGCCGGCCACCGGGTCCCTCGAACGAAGCCTACTTGTCTTCTCCACACCGGAGGCCTCACCGCGACGACCTTTCGTGCTTGTTCTTCACCCGCACCAACACCGGTCAAGCCGCACCAGCACCTCGCAATACTTAGCCAAGAATCAGTCCACACAACGTTGTCAATCACTCATCACACAAGGAAGCGACCATCCACCGGTCCTCGAACCACACATGGTCCTCAATCTCCCCCTTGATGAGTGCATTGACAACACCCACATGAAAGAAACAAGAGAGAAAAGAAAAAGGAAAGAAACAAACAAAAAGAAACTCCAACAAGCGATCGAAAGCCAAACAAAGGCAAAGAGCAAGATCACTTGAAGAAGACAAGTCTCGGACCCCTTAGGCAAGGGCAACGGCTCGACACATCCGAGACAAAAACCAAGCTCATGCAAAGAGCGCAAACCACCGAAACAAAGCTCGAACAACCACAAAGAGCTCCCTCTGCACACATGCAAGCTCCCTCTGAACCAATGCACCTCCCCCTGGACGAATGCATGCAAACCAGCTGAAAACAGGACAGCTGCAGCAATTTCAGCTCACACCGGTCAGACTGGTCACCACCACCGGTCAGACCGGTGCCCAACATGTGCACAGGACCAGCACTCACACCGGTCAGACCGGTGACCTTGACCGGTCAGACCGGTGCACAACAGAGCCCAGAAATGGCTCGAAACCGCCTGAAAACCTTCTAAATGCGTCCAGCAAGCCATTTCAAGCTCAAACTTCTCCCCCTTGTTGGCAATGCATGAATCAAGCCAAAAATGCAAAACTTTCAACCTAGAGCTTCTCCAATAGACAAAATTCAACAAAGAATGCTACACATGTCCAAATTAGCAAGTTAGATACTCTACGGCTTCGTATCGATCTCAACTACATGATCACCAAGTTTCACAACCATTGGACGAAGCTAAGATGGATTTTGGCAATTTTGCGAAAAACTTGCCTCTCATGAGCAAAGTCCTAAACATGATCAAAGCATATCAAAATGGCAAAGCCACACACACTTCATGCTAGGACAAGTCATTCTAATCATAAGACCATCACAAACACCCACAAGCACCTCATGTCATGTCAAAGCCACCGAGCCATGTGCCTACTTCTATGTATGAGACTTCTCATTGGTAGGCATCATGCAACGGTTTAGCACCCAAAGCAAATTAAATTCAGCACATATGACATGAGAGCATATTTTCCAAGCATTTTCCATTTCATTTTCAGATTGATAAATGGTACATGAAATGTCTTTGCGACAAAAAGGAACTTATGCTCCTCCACAAGATAAATCAAGAGGGCTAAACATTCATGATGGAAATGAGCCTTTGGCCCCATATGATCAATAAACTAGCTATCCAACCACAAATTGAGCATAACCAAGCCACTAAAACATGTCAAGATCATATAAAGGCATTTACACATGAGAGAGCATACATGTGACATTTTCAAAAACATAGCTATCAACTATGGATTATTCATCAAGATCATCAAGAGCTAAGCAAACTAACCATAGCATACCAAACAAGCTCACAAAGGCATATATCTCATTCCATGGTGAACAATGTATATGAGAGAAGCTTTCCCTAACCAATGCATATGATACAAAATGCATGCAATCTAAGATACACAGATGCCTATACATCATGTTACATATGCCATGCAAAATGCAAGAAATGCACAAAGGAAAGCTATACATATGCTACAAAGAGAGCTCCCACACACCCAACTCAAGAAATCAAACACACACCAAGTTCTCCCCGCAAACGAGTGAAAGTTGCTTGATCTAGGGGTTTGGTGAAAATATCGGCTAGTTGGTCATGTGTGGGTACATGGATCAAAGCTATCTTTCCTTTCTCTACGTTGTCTCTCAGAAAATGATACCTCACTTCTATGTGCTTGGTTTCGGAATGGAGCACTGGGTTCTTTGCAACGCTTATGGCACTAGTGCTATCACATTGAAGTGGAACATGGGTATACTCCTCACCAAAATCACTCATGGTGTATGAAATCCAAAGGAGCTGAGTGCAACAGCTAGCAGCGGCAACATACTCGGCCTCGGTAGTGGATTGAGCAACACTCGAATGTTTGTGGGAAAACCAAGACACCAAAGAAGAACCCAAAAACTGGTAAGTCCCAGAAGTGGACTTCCTATCCAACCGACACCTGGCAAAATCCGCGTCTGAAAAACCATGAAGCGCCAAAGAGGAGGACACGGAGTACCAAAGGACGAAGTCGGGAGTGTGACGCAAGTACCTGAAAATTCGCTTCACCGCTTGCCGATGCGAAGTCCTCGGAGACGCTTGAAAACGAGCGCACAGACACATCGAGAACTGTATGTCTGGCCTCGTCGCCGTCAAGTAGAGGAGTGACCCGATCATGCTCCAGTACTACTTCTGATCCACATGTTCACCTTCCTCGTTCGCATCAAGAGCTGTAGTCGTACTCATCGGTGCAATCATAGCCTTGGAGTCCTCCATCTTGAACTTCCGCACAATGTCCTTGGTGTACTTAGCCTGGTGCACAAATGTTCCTTCCTTTGATTGCTTGATTTGTAGCCCGAGGAAGAACTGCAACTCGCCCATCATGCTCATCTCAAATTCCCTGCTCATATCATCTGCAAATCTTGCAACAAGAGAGTTAGATGAGCCACCAAAGACAATATCATCCACGTACACCTGCACAATCAGGATATCTCTGCCCTCCCTCAGCAAAAACAAGGTCTAATCGACCTTCCCCATCTCAAAACCTCTCTCAAACAAGAACCCCCTCAACCTGCCATACCAAGCTCTAGGCGCCTGCTTCAACCCATACAGCGCCTTCCTCAACTTGTACACCGGTGGGGGGTACTTCTCACTCTCAAACCCCGGAGGTTGCCTCACATATACTTCTTCCTCCAACACACCATTCGGAAAAGCACTCTTCACATCCATTTGGTGCAACTTGAACCCTTTAGCCACGAGAGAAGGCTAGAAGGATCCTAATCGCCTCCAAACGGGCTACGGGAGCAAAGATCTCCTCGTAGTCGATCCCCTCCTTCGGCGAACCCTTGAGCAACAAGTCTCGACTTGTTCCTCACAACCTCACCCTTCTCTTCCTCTTTGTTCTTCCACACCCACTTTGTACCAATCGGCTTACACCCTGGGGGAGGGTCAACCAACTCCCACACCTGATTCCTCTCAAAGTTCTCCAACTCCTCATGCATCGAATTTACCCAATTGTGATCAAATAGTGCGTGTCCAATGTCTTTGGGCTCAAAAGTAGCAACAAATGCAGCATGAGCGAAATGAGAACTGTTTCGAACCCTCGACCGTGTAGTGCGTTCATTCATGTCGCCGATGATCCTCGAAGCTGGGTGATCCATCTGTACTCGCCGGGGAGGTTCTCGCCTCGATGCTACCTCCCCCTCAACATCAGCTTCTCTTCGTTCTTGATTTGTCGTCGTAGGTGTAGTAGAGGGTCCGTCCATCATCGTAGTCGAAGTAGTGGGTACATGTTCAGCCGAGGGCACCGCACCACCATCTTCATCGTCTCCATGTTCATGCTCCTCCTCCTGAAAGATCTCCTCGCCAAGCTCATCATCACCTGCACACTCAAAGACAAGCTGACTACATGGCTCTGTCTCGTCGAAGGTTACCTCGCAAGTCTCCACGATTTGGTTAGTTTCAAGATTGAGCACACGATATGCTCTAGAATGAGATGCATAACCAAAGAAAATGCCATCGACAGACCTAGCCTCAAACTTATCCAACTTCCTGCCTTTCTTCAGAATGAAACACTTGCGACCAAAGACATGGAAGTGACTCACCTTGGGTGTGCGACCATGCATCAACTCATAACATGTCTTATTCTTGTGCACTCTGAGGTATATCCTGTTCGACACATAGCACGTGGTATTCACCGCCTCAGCCCAATACCTCCTCGGAGTCCTATGCTCATCAAGCATCGTCCTAGCCATCTCGCACAAGGTCCTGTTCTTCCTTTCCACAACACCATTCTGGGGAGGCGTATACGGACTCGAAAACTGGTGCTCAAGACCCAAGTCATGGCAAAAGGTTTCAAAACGAGAGTTTCTGAATTCTGAGCCATTATCACTGCAGATAGCTCGTATGGCATCTCTGGGCCTCTCGTTCCTCAACCTCAAGACTAGATCTCGAACAAAATCAAATGTCTCCCCCTTATCCTCAAGAAAGAACACCCACGCATACCGAGAATAGTCGTCCACCACAACAAGGACATACCACTTCCCACCCGCAGATCGCACACGAGCTGGGCCAACAAGGTCCATATGGAGCAGCTCGCATGGACGCTCAGTCATCACAACGGTGGAGGCGGGTGAGAAGAGGCTACCATCTTGGCATGCCTACACGGCGCACAAACCAACTCTTTCTCAAGCCTCAACCGTGGCAATCCTCGGACCAAATTGAGTTTACTCAAGCGAGACAAAAGGTCAACGCTCAAGTGACCCAACTTCCTATGCCACTTCCACAACTCACTCGAAGAACCGACCCAAGAAACAATGCTCCACACCCGAAGACTGAGAAAAATCAGCACGAAACACCTGACCCTCGAGAACGACCATACAGACAAGGTCCCCTCGAGAGTCCAAAATCCGAGAACCACCTGGCCGAAACAACACCTCAAAGCCCTCATCCAACAACTGGGACACAGAAAGCAAATTGTACCCCAGCGATTGAACAAGAGCAACACGCCTCAGAGTGATCTTGTCACTCACTTTGATCTCACCTTCTGAAAGCACACGCCCACGCCCATTGTCCCCAAAGGTGATGTACCTCTTTGTCACCACCGGGACGAGACTTGAGAACCACCCCCTGTCTCCGGTCATATGCCTCGAGCAACCGGAGTCAATCAACCAAATGTTCTTCAAGTCTCCCACCTGAAATTCAAAACCGAGCACGTGAGCGAACAAACGACTCAAGACGCGGGGTTAGTACCAAACGAGTAAAACCGAGTGCCGAGCCATTTGCTCGAAAGTGGGGTTAGCACCAACCATAGCATCTCTCCTACCAAAGCTACCTCCACGAACACCACCACGGTAACCACCCTGAGGGAACCACCCCTCTCCTGGAGGAGGACCAAAACCACGAAAGAGAACCCGTGGACCGTCCCTCCTCTCCTTCTCAAAGCTACGACTCCTCCCATCCCCGTAGTGAACTCGAGGGGGAGAACGCCTAGCAACCTGACCACCTGCAAACTCTCCAGCCCAACCACCAGAACCACGACCTCCAGAAACAACCCTCGCACCTGTACGAGCACGAAACCCAAAACGCTGCCTGTCCAGGCCTGCACCGGTCTGACCGGTGCCCCACACCGGTCTGACCGGTGTGACCTGGGCAGCAGTGCCTCCAACAGCCTTCCGCTCTCCCCAAGCCCGAACTGTCCTCACATTCGCCTTGGCCCTGGGCATCTGCACACGAGGCTCAAGTACACCATCGGAAGGGTGGTACTTGTCCTTGTTAGCCCACTCCTTTGCCATTCTTTCCTCACGCTTCCTCTTGAAGCAAAACTCCTCCTTATGGCCATCTCTCCCACAATAGCCACAATGGAACCTCACAAGCTTAGGCTTAGGCTTGGGATGTGGCTGCTCACTTAGTTTCTCTCCACTCAGATCCTCCACCGGTTTCCCCTCACTAGCCTTCTCACTTTCTTTCCCAAAGAACACTTTCCCCGAAGTGCTCACAAACTTGATTGGCTTTTGTAGATCATTTGTGGGTGTAGGAAACACGGGTGGAGCTGGGGTTGTGTCTAGTCGGTTCCTAAGATGGTTAGGTTTTGGGGGGGAAATCATTTTTGTGGTGGGTTTTTGGTGGCTCCGGGATATTCTCTCCACTTCCCTCACCAACCTTGTTTGCCCCAAGTCCCTCACCATCCTGCCTCTTAAATGCCTCGATCATCATCCTCAACTGAGGCTCATGACCAGACAACCAACCCATCAACTTCCTCAAGTCATCATTCTCATCCTGCAAATGATCAACATAATGTGCAAGTTCCAAATTTTTTAAAGCATGCATTTCACAGGTAGAGCATGATGCAGGCATGGGTTCTTTCAATTTAGCCTCAAGAGAACTAGTCTATGCATGCATCTCATCAATCTTAGCATGCAAAACGGGGCAAGAAGTGCAAGCACCTAGCAAAGCGAGTCTAGACTTAAGCTCGCCCACTTCAACCCTAAGCACATCTAGTTCCTCACACTTGGAGGCATGCTTCTCCTTAAACAAAGCAAGATCGGCAAGGAATATGGAGCAATCAAGCACAATCAACCTCATCCTAAACAACGGGCTAGCCTTAAGGGAATCAATCTCAAGCTTGCTATCAAGCACCGTGTCTCTAGCTCGACCCACTCTAGTCCTATCATCCTCGAGTGAATCCCTAAGCTCTTTTCTCATTTTCTTGGCCTCTCTAAGCATGTCGTCACGGTTATCAAGCAAAGTGTCAAGCCTCTCATTCTCCGGCACAAGAAGGGAAGTTCATCACGCACCTCGTCGTCGGACTCGAGTCCGAGTCGCTCTGTGTGCTCTTCTTGCTGCCGGAGCTCAGCGCCATGGTGCAGAAGCCGTCTCTCGCGAAGCGGCTCAGCCCGCTCAGGTTCTTGGACGACTTCTTGTTCTTGCGACGATCACCTTCGTCTTCACTGCTGCTTGAGCTCGAGGTGGAGTACGCGGAACTGGAGTCGACGTCTCTCGCTCCCACCATCGCTCGGACCTTGCCTCGGCTCTCCTTCTTCCTCGATCGTCGCTCGTCCTTGTACTTGTTCTTGTGCTTGCTCTTGTGGTCGCGCCTCGACCGGTACTTGCCATCCGTCCTCGACTTGTGCTTGTAGCTGTCGTTGTTCTCGATCTTCTCCGGGCAGTCGGCGACGAAGTGTCCCGGCTTGCCGCACTGGAAGCACGTCCTCGTGTTCCTCCTCATGTTCACGCGGTTCTCGTGCAGCCTCTCGAACCGCCTCGTCAGGAGCGCCAGCTCGTCCTCTCCAAGCTCGTCGAACTCCTCATCTGGCATAGACATCAAAGAGGAGAAAGAGAACATCCTGGTGGATGGGTTAGAGTTAGCCTTTCCTTTGGAACCACCAACGAGGGCAAGACTATGGGAATCAGTCGGTCCCTCGAGCTTGGCGGATCATGCCCCTATCCACCTCAGCCGACTTGAGCTTCGAGAACAGCTCGTTCACCGTCAGAGTGACATACTTCTCTGACTCCACAATGGCCTCAAACTTTCCGCCCCAAATCCTACGATCCAAAGAGTGTAAGAGCTTGACCGCTCTATCATGATCATCGTACGGGAGCACGTCCACATTGGCCCTCATGTTGTTCACAACCGCCGTAAACCTTTGAAACAAGGCATCGATGGACTCACCGGGGAGATGAGTGAAGTTCTCGTACTCTCTCCGTAGGTCGCATACATCCGTGCCTCGAACTCGGGCGTTCCCAACATGAGCCTCCTTCAACACCGCCCAAATCCTACAAGCCAAGTGCTCGGTGTGCACCCGATCGAACTCGGCCGACACAAAGCGAGGAAACAAGTAGTCGACCGCCTTATTGTTGGCGTCGAATCCGTCCCTCGATCTGGAGCGAGGAAGTCCATCGGCCGGACATAGCCTGTGTCCACCGTGACATCCCATAGGATCCGACCCTTTCCGCGGAGAAACGCACCCATCCGCTTGATCCACATCCGGTAGTTCTTGCCATCGAAGTGTGGAGGACCCGAACCCGTTCCGGTACGCCATCCTTGGATCTTAGGCGGTTAGAGTCAATAAAGACCCGAACCGGCTCGATACCACTTGAAGGACCGATACGGCGAACCGAGAGAAGGGGGGGGGGGGGGAGTGAATGGGAGCCGATAAAAATTCTTCTCGAAGGAGATGGAAACTCCTACAAGATGAACACGACTTCCAACACACGTCTCCGACTCACTACCCAAGTTGGCCAAGCCCACGTAGCCACTGGAGTGCCACTGGACCTAGGAACCAACACACAACCTTCCGACCCGAGAACGCGGCGGAACACCAAATCTCGAGTCTACGGACCCACACCGGTCGGACCGGTGAGCATCGCCGGTCGGACCGGTCCCTCGCTGGTGAAACCGAGCAACTTTCACTAAGTGGCTCGACACCGGTCGAGCCGGGTGAGACACACCGTCGGACCGATCACGACACGAAAGCCCCCAAGGCACCAAACGGGTCAACCGACCACCAACCGACCCAAACTTGAAACAACAAGCAACACGAGACAACAATGAACACACCAAGACGTTCACCCGAGCAAAATCCCACCGACGGTTGCACCGTCGGACCGGCCAAGAGCACCGGTCGACCGGTGTAGCTCGGGGGCGACTCGGGATGAACAAAGACCCCGCGGTCAACTCCCCCCAAATCCAAAACTCGATCTCCCGAATCGCTCCACGGACTTGAACAAGACTTTGGGGATATTAGGAACACCTCATGAGGAGTCCATAGCCAAGTTTAATCCCACCAAAACTCGTCCAAAAAGGAGGAATCAAGGAAATCCCGCCAAGAGCACTTCCAACCCAAGAACTCAAGAAACCCCAAAATCGAGCACTTTTACTCATAGATTTGGGAGGGGAATCACAGCCCAAAGAACCACGAAGGGTTTCCACAAATTTCCCCCATCAAACCCCCAAGAGAAAGGTCCCGAAAACAACCCAAAGAAATCACCAAGAGAGGGCTCCGAAAATCACCACCAAGAACAACCGGGGAAAACACATCCAAACCTTGAGGAACCACGCCGAATCATCTATACATGAAACAAAGGTTCATACAAGGTCTAGCAAGCCGCCCGATCATCCATCCCTCTCAACAAGATCTCTCCATGAAGCTCTCTTGCTAGTCCTATGGAAAACCTAAGGAAAATAGAAAAACAAATGAGCTAGGGTTCCAAGAGTTAGCTGCCATCCTCTCACCTCTTGGGTTATATGGAGGCAACCGAAAGTCTAAAATGCCCTTTCCTAATAACTAGGGATACAAGCCCCTCAAGGGCGGAATTGGAAGTCTTCATGTCTTCACCATCGGACGGATGCCCGGCAACCGCACCCTGCGTAGCCTCGACGCAAGCCATGCGATCCCGACGCGTGTCCTCCACTTCGAAGTCTCGGACCGCGTCGTCGCACACCGGTCGGACCGGTGCTCCTCCCGGTCGACCGGGTACCCACCGGTCGAGGCCGTGCGGCGGCGCCGGCTTCAAAGACCGTCTTCGGTTCTTCGGTCTTGGCTTTGTGGATCAACCAAGGAACCCAGTGGTTTTCTGGTGAACCACGGAAACCCCGCGAACTCGGTGTAGCCTCCACCAATCTCCACTCATGACTCGGCTCCCACGTAGTCCCGGCTCGACCTTGGTTTTGAGGCTCAACCAAGAAACCGTCCATGACTTCATCTTGTTGTTCATGCCACCATGCGGCCCGCACTTGACCCCGCTGGCCACCGGGTCCCTCGAACGAAGCCTACTTGTCTTCTCCACACCTGGAGGCCTCACCGGCGACGACCTTTCGCGCTTGTTCTTCACCTGCACCAACACCAGTCAAGCCGCAACCTGCACCTGCAATACTTAGTCAAGAATCAGTCCGCACAACGTTGTCAATCACTCATCACACAAGGAAGCGACCATCCACCGGTCCTCGAACCACACATGGTCCTCATCCTCTCTCCTGGGAAGGAACTTTGCATCCCCTTTTGCATTAGCTGTTGGAGGAGGAAACCAGAAGTCACAGTGGCCAGCGGGAGGCAAAAATGCTTTTGCCTCCCGCTGTTGGACTCAGTCTTATGTTCTCTTCATTTTGTTGTGGGTACAAAATTATGCAGATGTATGGAATTGTTACATTGGAATTGGGCTTCATGTCCTGGAATTGTAATTTGAAATGGTTTGGAAAAATTGTGGGCCTGATTTTTTATGGGCCGGCTGGGCTGTAATTATGGTGATGTCATCATCCACGTATGTGACACGTCATCGTCCATGTAGGTGTCACGTCATCGTCCACATAAGTGCCATGTCATCGTCCACATAGGTGCCACGTCATCGTCCACGGGTGCCACGTCATTGTCCACATAGGTGCCACGTGTCATCCACGTAGGCATCCACGTGTCATCCACGTAGACAGCCACATCAACATCCATGTTGGCAGCCACATAATGATACATGTCAGCAGCAATTCGTGACGATTATTTCCGTCGCTAAAACCGGGCTTTGGGTTGAGCTGCATGGGCCTCGGGCTGCTCCGTGACGATTCAGATACGTTACGGATCGCGACGTTTATTAAGGGAACATCGAGAGATTTAATCAATGACGCTCATTCCACTACGAAAAAGTAAATCGTCGCGGATGCTGATTTGCGACGAATTTTATTTAATTCGCGACAGAATGATTACGTCACAGATTAAATAGTTTCTTGTAGTGAACAACTATAAATGGGGAAAGAGGAAACAATTCACGAGTTCATGCGGTAGGGGAAAAATATGGTGCACGGTTAAACATTAAAAAGCAGGTGATTCATATCACCTAATTGAATCTTTATCGGCAATTTTACACATATATGGTTCCTACATTTCCCTGTGACAAATTTCAACCCTTGTCATAGATTCTCGCCTGCCATTGAGTTAGGATTGACACAAAGCAGAACCTGATTATTTTGCCTGACAACATTCCGTAGACACCTGATTCACAAACACTACGTGAAAACCTGTAATAGGTCACGCAACTTTGGTAACGGACACACAATGTTCGTTACAAGGTCCCAGATTAGTTACCAATAGTCTATTACATATAACACTTCTAAGATGCAGTCCAAACTTATTAGTACCAGGTGTCAATTAATACCTGTTACCTTTAATATTTGCGGTCCGTTACAATCCTCACTGCCGGACCCAAAATTTCATTTCAATCGCGTTAATTTCAACTCACGTCCGCATCTGCCAACCTCTCGTCGCGTCGGGTCCGCCAACCCCACGCGCCCACACCTCCACTCGCCTCCCCCTCCCTCTCTCCTCCCTCTCCCGCGGCCCTCTCTTCCACTCCTGCCCTCCCTTGGTGACGCCGGCAGTGGCAGCGGCAGCGGCCACCTCTACCCCCGGCACCGGCACCCTCACCCCAAGTTGAGCCGCTCTGCTCCTACTACTCTTCCACCCCTCGCCTTCCCTCTCCTCCCTCTCTCCAGCGAGATCTTCTCCCCCTGCACCCATGGCGGCCTCCACCTTCAGTGGTGACGAATCCGCCCCCATCTTCGGCTTACTCGCCGCCGCCGCCGCTGTGCTCATCATGGCCGGAGTCCACACCCCCACTCCCTGTCGCCTCCCACACCAGATCTGCATCTCCCTCGGTCTCTCCCTCGCTCTCCATTGCGAGATCTACTTACACGCGCACGCGGCGCTGCCGAAGCGAGCGCCCGCGAGGCGGCGGCTGCCGGCGGTAGGTCCTTCCTCACATCAGCTCTCTCTCTCTCTCCCCCTCCCTCATCCTCGTGTCCACTCCTCTTCGCTGCTTGGCTAGCTAGGGTTGCGCACTGGCCGGCGGCGGTGCATCCTGGTCCGACGTCAGTGTCAGCATCTCAAATCTGCGGCCTATCTTCTTCCCCAAGGGCTGCCGACGCCTCTCTCTCCTGGGGCCTTGACTGGTGGCCGCCGCCAGTTGCCACTTCCCGACGTTGGCCGCCCCCAGATCCACCCCATCTGCTGTTGACTGCCCTGGATCCAACCTGTTCATCACCGCCATCCCCTGGATCCACCCCGTTCGCCCCCGGCTCCACCTTGTCTGCCAACGGTCACCACCCTCTTCCTATCAGGTAATTTTTCTCCTCCTCTGTACCATCTATATCTTTGATTTGTCCCTCGATTTGATTGTGATCCTGACATAGGGTATGTGATTTGATTGTGATCCTGACCTAGGGTATGGGCCATGGGGACTGCTGGTTACACCTTCTGTCACATATAAGTGCTCTAACTTCCCTTCCCTGTTAAATCCCTCTGATTCTACATCACAACTGGTACTACCTTCAACTGTTAAGGATTGCTATTAATTTGTTCGGAGAAGTAGTTCTACCTTCTATGTAACCTGAAATTGGAGCACTGTCATTGTATAAGTCATGTAACTAGCTGTTAACTTGCTATTAACTGTTAACTGTGATGTTGGGGAAGAGTAATTGATTTTTGTAGTTCTGACCTGCAACATTGCAGTTTCTGTAAAGATCGAAAACTGCACTACAATTTTTTTTAAGTTGTTGTGCCAGTTTTTTAAATCTAAATTATTTGCATCATGAATTGTATTTTGTTGGGGTTCAGTTTGGTCTTACACACACTTATTGTTTTGTTTTCCCTGTGACATTTTTGTTGCCTGTAATGCCATGCTAATCTTAGGTGCCCATTAGTTGAACTAGAAAGGTTGTGAGAAACTGGTACAAAGTGTACTGAAGGCTGCACATTGTATAGCACTGACAACACATTGCTCTGACATAACTGGCTGATATGTGTTCTACGATATATTTTGACATTGAATGAATTAGCTAATGATTGAGTGTTCAAGTGTTATGTCTTCACTTAATATCTTTATTGCTCATGCCTGCCTGCTTGCCATTTTATGCAGATTTCGGTGAGTAAACAAACTGAGATTTCATTGTGTATGATCTTGGTAAGTAATACATATTTTCACCCGAAAGTCAAAACTGTTCTTGTATTTACTCTTTACTCTCCTCTGCATGTAAGGTTATTTGGGACTCAATGCCAAAATGATGCAGTAGTAGTATGCATCTCTGGTTCCATGTCATATGCTATTAGCTACCTGCGATTAGTTTTAAAAAAGATTCCACGTATCAACTTTGGAAAGTTCACCAAGTTGAGCAATGTCTGGCAACTGGATTTGGAAACTTAATGATGACCAAAACGGAGATTTCAATATTTATTTTTGAGCCCAAAATTTGAACTTATCACTGTTTTTTACCCTGGTAACTGAAGCTAAGCTTGGGATTTCCAGTTTTTGGCAAAAAGAAAAAAATCAGAGCTCCATAGCTTCAAATCTATTACCATTTGAACTTGCATTCTATTTATGACTTGTAATCCTATATATCAGCTACCATTTTTTTGGCAGAACTTGGCAGCAAGTTGAAGTTCGGACAAAAAGTATTGAACAAGTCCTATATATCAGCTACCATTCTATTTATGACTTGTAGTCCTATATACCAGCTTCAACTTCTGTTCAAGGTCATTGCTAATTGGTGTTCATTTTTGTACAATTTTTACCCAAATATGAAGTTTCCCATGCACCAAATGTGCTCCGCTTTCAAATTCTTAGCTGTTCAAAAGATTGGTGCCATACAAATTTGACATATATACAGTATGTAATCCTCGAGTTAATCTCAAGGTTGGACAACTGCAGTGGTACAAATTATTTCATAAGTTGTTAATTGTATTGTCTGACAGCCCATATACTACCATTTGGCAATGCAATGCAAAGGCAATTGGATCAGGCTCTGAAGGAGCTGACAGCAAGGTATAAATTTTAAGTTAATCAAAGAATCAGTCCTACAGAGGTATGCTGCATGTCAACCCTAGATACATGGAATTATGCATGGCTCAGACTAAATCTTATATAAGCTCACTCTAGTAAAACAGTGTTTGAGGGTACTAGTGTATGCATTACTGCCCTGTTGGGAGCAGATCCATAGAAAATGACAGTTGTTATTCCTATGAAAGAAAATCGAGAGTAACAACTTGCTCACATCTTGGTGCAGGAACTGACCCTCCAGGAGGTGGAGACCATAGCCCTTTCTGAAGTAGTTCTGAAGCAATGCTTCCAGATTCTTTTTGATAGTGACACCGGCGACACCATCAGCAGCTCGACAGTAGAAGCCACATAGCTCTTGCAGGTAAGCATGTAAGCAACTAGAGTAGCAAGGTTTTTGGGTGGGCAAGATCACCGCCTCACTCTTGTTGTATTACTAGCATCTGATAAATTTCAAGATCACTCATGTTGCACAAGTTTTTATGTTTCTTGTTAGGAGAGTAAAAAAATTAGTATCTAAGGAAGCTATCTTTGTGCTGCCTATTCGAACCTTATAGTATATTGCCATCTATTTCATGTACTGATTATAGTAAACTTAAAGCAATTTGATTCTACTTGCCAACTCATTCTTTCCTTGCTGAGTAATATGCCTTTTTTGGGATTGCCAACTCACTTTGTGGGATTGCTGAGTAATATGCTTTTTTTTCTTTGCCTGAGATCATTAATTTCACAAGGATTAGACCATTTCATTTGAAAAAGAAACAAGAATTGCACCAGAGCTAGTTGTTAGTGCTTGAGTTTTAGTGATCTCGATAGTGCAGTATGATAGAATCTATAAGCCTGTCTTAAATTTTGCAAGCCAATCTTTTCGTATGATGTATCTATGTGTACATGTGCTTAACCTTTCTTGGGATGCTGATCCTTGCCAGGAGAGCTGCTTGCTGATGTTTTTTTCTTTTGCTCTTGTTTCTTTATTTGTTCCTGAGATCTTATGAACAAATGTACTATGTGTTGTATAAGCATAGATGTGCGAACAGATGTATCTGTGTGTAAAGTTGAGATTTGATAATGTACATATATCTGTGTGTAAAGTTGAGATTTGATAATGTACACTTCTGTATGCAACTGTATAATTGTGTATGCATGTATGCACGTATAAAATAAAAGAATGGAATTTATGTTTTTGTTTTTTAATTCAACATTGGTAACGGGCAAAGATTGTTGCCCGTTACCGATATTGTGGCCCAGGTCACTGGTACCAACAGATTGGTAACAGACTTCTCTTTAATGCCTGTTACCTTTGCTGCTATTGGTAACAGGCAAAGATGGTTGCCTGTTACCAATATCGTGACCCCGGTCACCGGTACCAGCAGATTGGTAACGGGCTTCTCTTTAATGCCCGTTACATGTGCCAGTTATTGGTAACGGGCGTTTGCCTGTTACCGATGTTGGGCTATTTGTAACGCTTGAAAGGGCTATTTGTAACGCTTGAAAGGTAACGGTGTGATGCCTGTTACTAATAGCAGTTCGCGCCCGTTACCAAAGTAGATTTTTCACGTAGTGAAAGTAAACATGTGAATTATAATAAAACCATGTACTACATACAACTGCACCAACTGTTCGCATACCACCAACATGGATGAACTGGTAGATCCAACATTCTTTGGCGAGCAAGCTTACATACAATGCTGTAACAGGGCAGGCTGTTGGACATCACTGAAGATACTCGAAATCTTCAGTTATACCCACCTGAAGTTTTACAACTTAGTCAAGATATCAAGGTAGTCCACAGAATGAAAAATTGACTTGCAAAATAAAATGAGGATGCTTTACATTGTTGGGATAGAGAAACATGTAGCAATGACGAAAAGAACTGTCTCCCCAATTTCAGCTGTTCATTGTAAGGTAAATGGAGCTAAAACCATAGTCTCACCATCAACAAACAACTACTTTCTAATCATTTTTTTTCAGATTACGAAAACTAAAAGAATTAAAGTGCTTTTCATCTATGAAGCGCTTAGATTGGGTCATTTGCAACACTGCAGAACTATTAAACTATCATGTAGGGAATAGAAGTTCACTACAGAAGGGTATGCAAGTTAATCAGTTCATGTGAGCCAGGTTCAAAAAGGCCATTTTACATCACTTTTTCCATATTATCCACCCCTCCCTTTTTTCACATCAAAGCATGTAACATAATTTCCTTGGTGTCATCAAGAATCTTGTCTACAGATGTCATGGCAGAGGAGACCGCTAACTTACAAGCAAGATCTAATTATCTGAATACTAAAGACATAGAAGCACTAGCCTGTCTACAACGGTTGTGGGTAAAGCACATAGCGCAATGCAAAATAATCAATCAATTGGCCGTCAGGGAAGATACTGTAAGAGTGTATGAAGGTGCAACCTACCTCCCTGTACATATGTTCAAGTTGCTCTTTTGCTTGCGGGAATGTAGTTGAACACCATTGTTGCAAAGTGAAGATATTATCTGAAGTGCCATTAAAATGTGATTATCCTTAGAATGATAACATGTGTATAAATTATTGCATTTGAGAAGAGTTCACCTAGCAGAAGTACCATTACCTGTCCACCTGTTAGCTGCTGAATGAGCAATCAATAGCATCCTCTGCATTTATCAGAATACAGTAGCAGTTAAAATGGAAGAAGATTTGCATGCTTAGATGAAAAAGAGAAATAATCAGATGGATGTATCAGTAATGGTAGCATATCTATCCAAGGCTTGCACGAAAAAAACCCATACTCATTGGTTCTAGTGCAGATGGATCACTATCGGCATATGCAGCGAGTTCCTCCTGAAATCATTATGGGGTTCCTGAGCTGCATTGAGCAATAAGAGACACCCCCCCCTCCAACCCAAAAAAAAGGTTCAATGAAAGACAGAGGTACCTTGAGCTTCTTATGATGTAACTCTGCAGTCTTCAGCTCCTCCAAAGCAGCTTCCCTCTCTTCCTGTAGAAATGCATGAGTTGGGACAATATGCTTCCAATAGTGCAGATGTTTCAAAAGATACACATAACTTACAGAGTCTTCCCTGCCTCTTTTCAGGTTGTCTCTTTGTTCAACAAGCTCCATGTAGCGCTTTTTAAAGTTTGAAAGATCAGATTCCAGCTTATTGTAAGTATTTCTCAACTACAAACAAATCCAAAGATTTATTAGCTAAAACTTCACCAGCTATGGATCTAGGGAGGAGTAAATGTGCACTACAATGTGCAATGAGAGAGACAAGTAGGACCACTATATTCATCTTATTCTGATTTGTTCAATTTTATCTTTAAGCTTAGAATAAGTACAGTGTTCCTCTAAATAAAGTAGGCAAATGCAATCATAGCTTCCTACTTGCAAAGGTTCCATAAAGCATAACAAGCTTGTGCCACATCTGTAACAACATCATACTATGATAGTGTTGGGTTCAGATTCCGCAAGGTGAATATAAACATAATTAAATGATAGTGGAAATGAACACGGTATGTGTGACACCCAAAATTGAACTGCAACACAAAGATGGGGAAGTTACAGATTCCAAAATAAAGTTTCAAAATTCATACAAAAAATCACAAAAACTAGAGCCAGACTGATTACAAGTGACTCGATTTACAGTTCAGACTGAGATTTCACACAAATGCTTAACGCTGTAATCAGGTTACATCACATGAAACAAACCAAATACTATATATATTAGGAGAAGATTTTAGATCTTCTCATCATGTATACAGTAACTGCTGGAAGGGTTTCAAGAATATTGAATGTCTTCTGACTTCTGGCCTGCTTAGTTTTGACACATATTACTCATCATCATCAGAAAATTATATGTCTAAGGCATCAGATCTTAAATTCAGATCGTAATTCAAATCAACAACTTATCTGTCACTATAGTATGGAAGACAGGAAGACGTAAGAGGAAGCTTTCAGAGAAATACCTGGTTCCCAGCACAACTTGGAAGACTCCAAAACCAAAAGTACACCTGCAAGGAACTAATTTAGTTTGGGAAGTAGATACAAAAGGCAGACGAACAACAAGAAAATGTTATTGGCAACCAAGAAAACACACGAAGCTGGAGTTGCATAATTATTGTGCATGCTATTGAGCACCATAAGAATCCTTTTCTGAATCACCAATGAAATTAACTCGATGCTACAATTACATAAAGTGAATCTTACAGAAGTCCCAGTTTTGTCCTTCAACACAAGATCATCATCCACCAGGCTTTGCACCACATCCTTCACAGACTGGCTGACCACTCCCTTTTTGGGACCCATTTTCTCTAGCTCCTTAAGCTGAAAAATGACAGATGGAAAAATCATAATACAGGAAACATATTCTATATGAAGAAACATTAAAGAGGCAATTAACAGGAAAATACTACTTATGCATATGAGTATCAAAAGTTAAGCAATTAAGGTGGCATGAAGATCTGAACAGTCCTATGGAAAATAAATTGAATATAATAAATGGTATTGATAAAAAAGGACTATCCTTTAACTATGCAATGAAACATACAAATGATGGTTTCAGTAAAAGCGAAAGAAGCATGGTCAGGTCAACTTAACAAGTTAAGAACACTAACAAACTGACAGACTGGTGGTGAACTGCTGTAGTTTGATGATGCTTGGAAAGCAAATTGGTTTTCTTTATTTCAATCATCCAAAATATCTTAGTACAGTAAATAAGCAGACAAAAGGTGAAATGCAGATGCTGGTACAGTTACATGTGGGGCACATTTCCACATTAGGAACACAGAAAAAACAGAACCCACGAGTTTATTTCTGCAGGAAAGTTACTATCCTTGCGAACAGTTAATATGACAAAATTCATATGAACACAACAAATTATCGTCCAAAGAATTTACCAGATAGAAGTCTTGGCTCTCATAAAATATTTGAAGCATATGATCTCGCTTCTCCTCCAATGAAAGTCCCCTCTTCTTCGACTAAGCAGCGATAAGGGAAATAAAAATCAGCTATGCACGAACGGATTCTTGTAAAAACAAGAAATGCTCTAAACAGAGGCAATGCATTATCTGTAGATATATGCAGAAACAGAGGCAGGCACATCTTTAAGTCAGTCACACAGGTAACAAAACAACACAAGGAATTTACTACCTGAATCCGAACTTTCAAGTTTCATCAATCCGACCCCAAGTCCCCAACATCAACAGTGGATGAGAAGAAGATCTGTGACCGCCCGCGTTGCCCCCACGTGGGCGGCCTTGGTGGAAACCCTAGCCTCCGCCGCGCCGCCTTCACTCCCCACCCCTCTCCTGCTTCGCCGTCGCCTGAGCACGCTGCCGGCAAGGCCGTGCGGTCGCTGGGATGGCGCCGGCGGGGAGCTTTTCCTCCCAGGTGGTGTGGTGGCGTCGTGAGCCCGCGGATCGGCGCGGCATCACCTCGACTGCAGCCGCGTGGGGCTCGGCGATGGTGAAGGGCCGCGACCGCGGCGGCGTCGGCTAGTCGCCGGTTGGGAGCAGGGTGTCGGCGGCAGGAGGCTTCTTCTTCTACCGTTGCCGTCGCTTTTCCGTCGGGCTGTGCGGGCTCTGGGTCCCCGATTTCTCCTCTATGGATCTGGGGCCCATGGACGTCGCACCCCCTGCTCCAACACCCCAGTGCTTCACCCCTCTTCGGGACCTCTCCGGCGAACTGGCGGCCGGCGTGCTTGATCTAGGCCGCTGGGTGCCGGGTCTGCCCCCGATCTTGCCATTTGTGCTTCGGGAGATTGGTGGCGTCGCCATGGTGGGCAATTTCAGGATACGTCAGGTGCTGATCCGCCCCCTCTACTCCTCGTCCGCGCTCGGGAGACAAGCTTCACCGCCATGGCCAAATCCGAGCTACTTGGTGTTGGAGCTGCCGCAGCCTCGTCGTCAGTTTTCCCGTGCGACGTCGCTAGGCCGTCCTACCGCCGGCATGGGCCTGGACGTCTCGTTCGATCTATGGACGTCGTTGTGCCCTGTTCTAAGGGGGCGTGGTGGTCGGCTTTCGATCCATAAGGTCTGCGACATCCACAAGGCCGTCGTCTGTGTCGAGAAGGTCGTCCTCTTGAGGCAAGGTAAACTGCAGACCGGGTGCCCGGATTTGGGCATCTTTTGTTGTTCATTGACTGGGTGAAAACCTAGCCTGGTTCTCTAGGCCGGCTGTAATGGCGCAGTCGGCGCATCGTTGAATTTCATGTTCATCAAGACCGGTCTGGGTCGAAAGACCTCTTGTGCTTCTTCCAGCGGTGCTGGCGTCTGCGGATGTCAATATCCTTCTTGAAGCCATCGCTGGAGCACCAACTGCCTGCCTGGAGAGGAGAGGATGGGGTCGCATATCCTAGTGGCGACCTCCTATCTTCGCTGACAAGACAACGATGGCCGTTGCTTACGCGTTATATTAGTGAGCAATGACTTCTTTTTCATCGGAGAAAGGCCTTATACCACTTCGGCTTCTTGTTGGGGCGCGTTGAGGTGGGGTGTCCATGGCTCTCAATTCTTCAATGTCATGGACGTTAGTGGGTCTAGTACACTTATTTCCATGTACTAGAAGTTTTTTTTAAACTTAGTTGTAGTAACAAGTTTGGCTGTGTGCGGTCACGCAGAGGCTTTTGCTGTGTGCATTACTGCAGAGGCCAGGATTTAATTTCATTATTAAAAAAATCAACAGTGGATACAGAATATGTGATACCGAGCGTGATGTCTTGTTATTCCCTTGGGAATATGTAATCTCTTGACTTGCACCTATCCATGCCATTGGTCCTGTTTGGATCCATGGGCTAGAGTGAGTTTTGGCCAGTTGGAGCTCAACTAGCCACAAAGTATCCAAACATGAGGGCTAGATTGAGCTAGTTTGCATCTAACCCACCCAAAAAACTATCCCACCCAAGAGGTGCTTATTGGGGCTAGTTCATGTTGGGTCCACCAAAAAGTGACTTTTCTCTCTCCCTCCACCCACACCTAATGATTGAAAAAGTACATTTAATGTCATTCTAACCCTTTCATCCAAATACCTCTAGAGCTAGAGTTAGTTTAGGGCTAGAGCTAGAGTTAGAAACTAGCTCTAACTCTAACCCTGCTGTAGTATCCAAACAGAGCCATTGTTTCCATCTAGCCACGCACGTTCTCCCAGTTGGTTAATTATCAGCACCAGACCAGAAAATTTGCATGCGACCCCGAATCCAGCAGATATCTCTAGCGTGGTGCTAATCTCTGAATAGTGCAAGAACAAAATGCGGGCAGGAATACAACCCCCCCAACCCCACCCCAAACCACCACCAACACAATGCAGCATTCCTTCGTACACGTAGCATAGGATCAATCCAAGCAAGGAAAAACAAATTAGGAACCTTGCAACTAAGGGGGTGGGGGGTTGGGGGGGGGGGCGGGAGCGGAGGGCTTACCATCCTGATCGGGCCGGCGTTGCCGACGAGGCAGACCAGTCAGAGGCGAGCGCGGCAGAGGTGGCGAGCCGTCTCTTTCTCGTGCCGAAAAAGGAATGGCAGCAGTGAGTCAGGTGCGGTGCCGGTGCCGGAATTTATTTATTTTTTTAATTTATTTTTGTAAAAATATACTACCATTTTAAAATTTATCAGTTTTGATCACCAACCATCATGGCGCACGGCGGCCGCCATGGGCCACGGCGTTTGGAGGTCTAACCGCCTTGGGCATTAGCCGTGGGCCCAACAGGCGGGAAGGCCAGCCGTTGTGGCCCACGACGGTTAGGAGCCTAACCGCCGTGCGCCACGGCGGCAGGACCAACCGTCGTGGGCCCATGGCAATAGGGTGGATTGAAAACTGCGCTAAAAATAATCGAAATAAATAGAAAAAAAAATTATTTTTAGGTGGAGGACCCACCACCAGCACAATGCATCGTTCCTTTGTACACGTAGCATCTCAAGAGGATCGATCCAATCAAGGAAAAACAAACTAGGAACCTCAAAATTAAATAGGGGGGGGGGGGGGGGGGGGGGCGGGGGCGGAGGGCTTACCATCCCGATCGGGGTGGCGTCGCCGGCGAGGCGGACTAGTCACGGGCGAGCGCGGCGGAGGTGGCGAGCCGTCTCTTTCTCGCGCCAAAAAAGGAATGGCAGCGGTGAGTTAGGTGCGGTGTCGGTGCGGGATTTTTTTATTTATATTTTTTAATTCATTTTGCAAAAATATATGACCGTTTCAAAATTTATCAGTTTTGACCACCAACCACTGTGGCGCACGGTGGCCGCCATGGGCCACGGCGTTTGGAGGTCTAACAGCCGTGGGCGTCAACGGACGCGGGCCCAACGGGCTGGAAGGCTAGCCGCCATGGCCCACAACGGTTAGGAGCCTAACTGCCGTGCGCCACGGCGGCAGGACCAACCGCCATGGGCCCATGGCGATAGGGTGGACGGAAAACTGCGCTAAAAAATAATCGAAATAAATAGAAAAAATTATATTTAGTGGAGGACCCACTAACCAGCCACCCAGCGCCCCAAGCCATTGAGCCGCAAGTAACAGCATTTTTCGCTCAAAATCGCGACTCTACGCGCTCTGTGGGATTTGAACCCCGAACCTCTGACTTCGCGCAAAACCTTCCTTGCCACTACACTACACAACCACATGTGTCCATACTCTTGCCACTACACTACACACTCTCATGTGTCCATACTCAGTTTTTTTTCTCCTCATATTATACCTAGCCAAGTATAAATTGCTTTTTAAGGCTCTAAACGACATCAAATGAAAAAGTTGTAAACTACAATGTTTCATAACTTTTCGAGACACAACTTTCGTGTTTGCAGTTTCATGTTTTGAGGCCTTTCGTGGGCCACGACGGTTGGCCTTACCGCCATGGCTAAACTCAAACCGCCGTGGCGCACGACGGTTAGACTCCAACCGCCGTGGCCCACGGCGGCCGCCGTGCGCCACGGCGCTTGGTGGTCAAAACTGATAAATTTTGAAACGATCGTATATTTTAAAAATTATAAATAAATAAAAAAGATCCCGGTGCACTGGCGGGAGGGCCGGGTAGGGAAAAGGTCACAGACTCGCGCGCAGCTGCTGTCCGGAATCAAGAAGCGACCATCTCCGCCGCCTGATGCGATTCGTGTATGAGGCAGGCGATATCAAGAAGCGACCATCGCTTCATCCGAGCCTAATGCCCTCTCGCCTGGAGTTCTCCGGTCGCGAGCCTGTTCTGTTGCGGCATGTTCCTGGTCGGTGTAGAAGAAGATTGGATCAATCACACTTGTATTCATTCACATGGATATACATTTATAGAGTACAAGAGCTATGCCGATCCTATCTGTGCGGTGACGCGAGCGGCCAGAACGCGGTGCGGCGAGCGAGTCTCACGCGAGAGCGCGGCGCGACGCAGCACGGCGAGCGATCACTCTGGGCATATTACCCGCTACCCGTTACCCGAACCCGAACTACCCGGAACCGAACCCAAACTACCCGAACCCGTACTACCCGATGCTAATTCGGGTAGTGAATCTAATTACCCGAAGTTTTATTGGGTAAATCGGGTAGTGCGTCCCGGTACCCGAACTACCCGTAGTACCCGAACTTTGCAAACATCTATGATTCCACTCCTGGCCGGCTGGCCTGGCCCAACATCGGCCCAAGTTGGCATCCCATCGATTATGTTCTTGTGTCGTACACGTACGGCACTACCTGCATCTTGCTACTCTACTAGTACTTGCATGTTTGTGGTTGAAAACTTTATATCAATTATGTTGCTGAAAAATTCTATAATGTTTGAGGTTTTTTTATCAAATTACAAATTTTGGGTAGAACGGGAATACCCGAACCCGAACCCGAAAATACGGGTACCCGCAATTTCGGGTACTACAATTTCGGGGCTGACATCGGGTAACAGGTTTCAATTACCCGAGCTTTTCATTACCCGAACTACCCGACCCGATCGGATCGGGTAACCCGAACGCCCAGAGTGAGCGAGCGAGTCTCACGCGAGAGCGCGGCGCTGCATGCAGAGCGGCTGGAGCGCGTGGTGAGCGAGTCTTGCGGGACGTTGTGGCGTGCGGCGTTCGTGGGCGTCGACCGTTGAAGCTCAGCGCTGGATTCGCAGGACGTTGCGGAGAAGAACGGCGGCGTTCAACACCCCCCCCGCAGACGCAGCGTCGACGGTGTCGGTGCAGAGGCTGTGTCTGAAATTCAAGAAGAGTGTCGACGGAAGCCCCTTTGTGAAGACGTCCGCGAACTGTCGTGAGCTTGGTACATGCAGCACACGAACTTCGCCGATGGCTACCTTTTCCCGAACGAAGTGGATGTCCAATTCGATGTGTTTGGTGCGCTTGTGATGCACCGGATTGCCGCTCATGTACACGGTGGAGACATTGTCGCAGAAGATAACCGTCGCGGAAGGAAGCAGGCACCCAAGTTCGCCGAGGAGAGAGCGTAGCCAGGAACACTCGGCGACGGCGTTAGCTACGGCGCGGTATTCTGCCTCGGCGCTTGATCGGGAGACCGTGGTCTGCCGCTTTGAAGACCACGAGACCAAAGCATCGCCGAGGAATATACAGAAGCCCGAAGTAGACCGCCGTGTATCGGGACATCCAGCCCAGTCTGCGTCGGAGTACGCCGTCAGAGAGGGAGAAGACGAAGGACGGAGCTGGATACCGATGTTCGGCGTCCCCTTGACGTAGCGCAGCACCCGCTTCATCATGGCGACGTGAACGTCGTGCGGCGAATGCATGTGGAGGCAGAGCTGCTGGACGGCGTAGGCGATGTCCGGACGTGTCAACGTCTAGTACTGTAGAGCATCGGCGATGCTCTGGAAGAACGAAGCTTTAGATGCGTGCACAGGTTTGCCGTCGAGGGTGGACTGCTTTGGCTTGGTATCGGCGGGAGTAGTGACGGGCTTGCATTTTCGCATCCCGGCGCGATCGAGAATGTCATCGACATATTGCGCCTGGGACAAGAAGAAGCCGTCCGCCGTTTGTCGCACATCGACGCCGAGGAAGTAGGAGACGGGGCCCATGTCCTTGATAGCGAAAGCGGTCTTGAGCTTGCTGATAATGGCGTGGAGCAGAACGGATGTCTTGGCGGCGAGCACCATATCGTCGACGTAGAGCAAGAGATAAGCCACGACGTCGGTGCTGTCCCGTAGAACGAACAAAGAGGCGTCAGACCGCGTCTGGGTGAAGCCAATACTCTTGACGTAGTCTGTGAAGCTGTTGAACCATGCCCGCGGTGCTTGGCGGAGGCTGTATAGCGAGCGCTCGAGGAGGCAGACGGCGTCCGGCCGTTCCGGGTCTTCGAAGCCAACAGGTTGCCGGCAGTAAACCTTCTCCTGTAGATGTCCGTGCAGGAAAGCGTTGGAGACGTCGAGCTGGTTGGCCGGCCACTGCTTGTTCGCGACGAGACTCAAGACGGTGCGGATCGTCGCCGGCTTGACGACGGGGTGAAAGTCTCCCCAAAATCGATGCCGGGTCGTTGGCTGTCACCACGGACAACCCAACGCGCTTTCCGTCAGTTCGAGTGTGCCGTCGGCGCAGAGCTTGTATTTGAACACCCATTTGCTGCTGATGACCCGCGCGCCTGGTGGACGGTCGACGAGGGACCAAGTTTTGTTGCGCAGCAGAGCGTCGTACTCGGTGCGCATCGCGTCGGTCCAAGCGGCATCACGGAGCGCCGCGTGTGCGGAGCTGGGGAGCGGCGGCAGCGCTGTCGTTGCGGTGCTGGTGAGAGCATATTTGGGGTTTGGACAACGAATGCCGGCTTTAGCACGAGTAACCATGGGGTGTGTGGGAGCTGGCGGGGGTGCGCGAGTACTGGGAGCAGTGTGGTGGCGCTGTGGAGAGCATGAGCGCGGTCGCGGCGATGGTGATGGCAGTAGTGGAGAATGGTGGTGGCGCGGCGATACGGAGCGCGAACGCGAGCGTGGCGAGTGGGCGAGCGGCACCGGAGCATGTGGCGAGGATGACGCGTGTCCGCCAGCAGCAGGCGAGTGGCGGCGAGGTGCTGGAGCTGCGCGGCGTGATGTGGGCGCTGTGGGCAGAACCGGATCGTCGTCGTTTCAGGTGGTGGAGTCGCTGTTGCAGGTGGAGGAGGCGAGGCAGCACCCGAGGACGTCTGGAACGGGAACACCGTCTCGTCGAACGTCACGTGGCGAGACGTGAGGACGCGCTTCGTGGCGAGGTCATAGCATCGGTAGCCATGATGGTCGGCGGGGTACCCGATGAAGACGCAGGCCGTGGACCGCGGGCACAACTTGTGAGACGTCGTAGCCGAGGTGTTGGGGTAGCACAAGGAGCCGAAGACGCGGAGACGGCTGTAATCCGGCGGAGCGCCGAACAGCAGCTGGTATGGCGTCGTCGTGCCGGTTGATGAACAGGGACGGCGGTTGAGCAGGAACGTCGCCGTGGACAGAGCTTCCGCCCAGAAAGCCGTCGGAGCTGCACTGTGAATAAGCAATGTGCGTACACAATCGTTAAGAGAACGAAGGATCCGTTCTGCTTTGCCGTTCTGTTGCGAGGTATAGGGGCAGGAGAGACGGAAGGCAATTCCGTGAGAAGAGAGATAAACGCGCATGGCGGCAGAATCAAATTCCTTGCCATTGTCCGTCTGGATGGCAACGATAGGTAGACGAAATTGAGTATAGACATAAGCATGGAACGAACGGATGATGGGCATCACTTCAGATTTCAGACGTATAGGAAATGTCCACACATAGTGAGTAAAATCATCAAGCAATACAAGATAGTATTTAAAACCTGAAAAACTTAGCACAGGAGATGTCCATACGTCTGCATGAAGTAATTGAAAAGGAAAGTATGTCCTAGATTCAGAAGAAGTGAAAGGTAAATGAACATGTTTCCCAAGCTGACAAGAATGGCAAGTATGGGAAGGGAATTTATTGAAAGCGAAAGCGATCGTTCGGAGAATCGCAGACATGACTTGCCGGCCGGGGTGCCCGAGTCGCTGGTGCCACAGCTCGACTGACGAAGAGGCCTGAAGCGCGAACTGTGGAGGCAGCTGAAGCGGGTAGAGGTGCCCCGAGCTCTCACATCGGAGCTTCACCTGACGAGTTGGAAGATCCTTGATGGAAAAACTAGTGGGGTCAAACTCAATTGAAACATCATTGTCGCGGGTTAATTTTCGAATGGAAATCAAGTTGGTGACCAGAGAGGGGGAGATCAAGACGTTGTTGAGAAGAAGAGGGGAAGATGTGGTTGGGATGGATGGGCTGCGGTATGGGAAACCGGCAGCCGAGCACCATTACCAACAGTGATGTATGAGGGCATGAGGGAGGGAACAAGAGTAGCAAAGTTACCAGGCGCGTGGGACATGTGTGTCGAGGCCCCTGTGTCCAAGAACCATTCCGTCGAGCTCGGAGGAGTGGCGCCGGTGGTGGAGGTCTGGAGCGCGGCCATCAGAGCGGAGGTGTCCCACGGTGATAGAGACGACGCGGCGGGCGGTTGATGGTAGGCCGTCATGGCCTGCTGGGCGTTGACGGGAGACGAGGGCCCAGTACGCCATCACCGGGGGCCCGGAAGGACATGGGCCAGGCCTGAACGAGACCGGTCCATGGATTATAGCCGACGGCCCACGGTATTTGATTGTTGGAGGAGCGAGAACCCGAGGCAGGAGCACCGGCGCCGCCGCCAGCGCCGCTGCTGCCGCCGCCGCCGCCAGCGCCGCTGCTGCCGCCGCCGCTGCCAGCGCGTCCACCACCACCTCGCTTCTTCTGGTTGCGCGGTTTTGAGCGCGATCCGGAGTCGGTGGACGAGGAGCCAGAGGACTGGCCGGCGGAAGAGTTGCCGGCGGAGTGACCGGCGTAGAGGGCCTGGGCGGCGTCCTGCTTGGCGTCGCTGTCGGCGGTGAGTTCTTCGAGGAGGAGGAAGGAGCGCGCGGAGCGGAAGGTGTGAGGCGGGGACTTGCCGGCGATGACGGGCTTCAGATAGCGATACTTCGGGTTGAGGCCCCGGAGCAAGTTCAGCACTTGGCTGGACTCGGTGACAGGCTGACTAACATCACGAAGGCCGTCAGCGAGTTTCTTGAGTTTGGTGGTGTAGTCCGTCATGGAAAGATCGCCTTGCTGCAGGGTGCGGAACTCCGCCTCGAGGAGAACGGCGCGCTGGAGCTCGTTGTCGCGGAAGAAGGCCTCGACGTCGGTCCAGACGGTGTAGGAAGAGGCGCGCGGCTGGTGGACGATGTCGAAGACCGCCTTGGAGATGGTGGTGTAGATCCAGTTCACCACGGTGTGGTCGAGGCGTGTCCACTCGGCGTCGCGGTCCGGGATCGGCGCCGGCGAGGAGACATGGGTCGTGAGGCCAAACTTGCCAAGTGCGGACTCAAAGAGGGTGCGCTACTGGCTATAGTTGGACTCAGCAAGGTCGAGGATGACCGGGACGTGGGAACGGATGTTGACAGTCTGGACGGCGGCGACCGGAGTAGGAGAGAGCTCGGTCTCGTCGGCGTCGGAGGAGGAGGAGGAGTGGACAGGGGAAGTCATGGAGGACTCGGATGCGGAAGCAAAGGGGTTTTCCAGGTCGGAGGAGGAGGAGGAGTGGACAGGGGAGCCATGGAGGACTCGGATGCGGAAGCAAAGAGGTTTTCCAGGGTAGAGAACGCGGTGTCTGATACCATGTAGAAGAAGATTGAATCAATCACACTTGTATTCATTCACATGGATATACATTTATAGAGTACAAGAGCTATGCCGATCCTATATGTGCGGTGACGCGATCGGCCAGAACGCGGCGCGGCGAGCGAGTCTCACGCGAGAGCGCGGCGCGACGCAGCACGGCGAGCGAGTCTCACGTGAGAGCGCGGCGCTGCATGCAGAGCGGCTGGAGCGCGTGGCGAGCGAGTCTCGCGGGACGTTGTGGCGTGCGGCGTTCGTGGGCGTCGACCGTTGAAGCTCAGCGCTGGATTCGCAGGACGTTGCGGAGAAGAACGGCGGCGTTCAACAGTCGGCATTCTGTGCCGTCGGCGGCTCGACCTTAAGCAGCTCGACGTCCACCTGTATAACTCCGAGACAAGGAAATGGTGCACCAAGAAGATGCAGTCACCGCAAGAGAAGTTTTATTAATCCTACACATGCAAGGCTATCACAATCGGAGGGGAACTCGGTTCAGTTGGCTGGGTGGACCTCACGATGTTCTCCTGGACAAGGACTATCTTCGTTACATCCCACTGCCGCCGACAGTGCTGCCCAGGAGGCTCAGCAATCCGATGCTCACTCGGGATATCATCATTGTCAATGGTTTCTTCAAGTTCTTGAACATGAAAAAAATACATGAAGGTGGCAAACTCTGGGTACATCCCTGGTGGTTGGGAGGCTGCAATGTGGAAACTGAATATTTCCACGAATGCTGATTCCAACTAGGTGGGGACTGCAAGACCAATGTTTCTGAAGGAGTATCATTTAGGACCACACGGGGTACGCCCAATTGCTCCAGAATCCGAGAAATGCTGAGGTGCTGCCTGCTAATCTGAATGAGAGTGAAGATACAGAGCCATCACCCTTTGATGAGATTCCACGCAACTTACCCTGCTCTCAGCTTGCACGATGACGGTGTTGTTCACATCATGAGCAGGCTTCAACCCCTGGATGGCATGGCATGGATGGTTTCTGTTGATATGAAGAAGCACATTCCAAAAGGCGTGGCCTTTTTCGGCAATGGAAGACATGTGGGCTTTAGTTTCAACTTTTTTGAAAGTGGGATCTCCAAACACTGACCAGGTAATTTCTATTTGAAGGCTCCTAGCCTTTTGTAGCTTGATCGGACGTTTTGTACCGAATCATACTCATTTTTCTTAACTAGCCTGTAGTGGCAGCAGAAGACTCCTTTCATTCCAGAGCAATTATAGATCTGTTACCCGATAGACCTATCTTTCCTTAGTTGAGTTATATAATATTAATATCATAAGATGCCGTGTTCTTGTTTGACCAACTTACTTGTAGCTTGCTGCACCTGAAACATAATCCAAATTACTGGTACTCATATCTCGTTGCAATTGCTCAAGATTCCATGTGCTCGTTGATCGTTCTTCCATGCCATGTTGCGTCCTGATCTGTATTAAAAAAAGTTACCTAGTGGTCAAAATAATACAAAATGTGGACGCTAGTTTGCCTGTCATAAGATTTGCTCATCCTATAGTTTACAAAGAAACCTGTACTTGTCATGTTTAAGGTAATTAAAAAATGATCATGGCATGAAGAGTACTCAAATTTTCTTGATTGATTGTTGTATGACAATGGAGTACCCAAAACAGAAAAAGAGATGATGCAAACAAAAAAGAGTGACGCTGATACCAGATCAGTCATTTCTGTGTATGCTTATTATCTATAAATATCAGTGGATTTTTATTTGTGGGCCCACCTAATTTCTAGTCAATATCTAAATGCAATTGATTCTATAACAGGTTCATTATGAAACGTCCTCTTATCATCTACTTCAAGTTGTTCCCCCACATCCAAAGGCATTATTTTTAGGGAAAAAGCCTAATTTTCCTCCCTCAATTATTGCAAAATGTGGTATTTATCCCTCATGTTTCATTTGGTGCAACTAAACCGCTTAACTAACTATAGCGATGCATTTATCATCCCCACTTTATTTTAACAACCGTTTACTGTCATATAACATCAGTTTAGACCATGTAATCATCTTACTAAGATTGCTTAGCCAGGGCTAATGTTATGTCAATTGCTATAGTACAATATTTGGTGTGAGTTGGTTCTATCAATTTTCTAATGATTTTTTATGGGGTAGCCAATTTAGAAGACTAGTACATTTTTGTGGGCTTCATATAATTATGTGGCACAAACTTCCATTATATGACATTAAATCATTATTTGACAAAGGTGAGATGATAAATGCTCCGATATAATTAGTTAAGGGTTCCATTTGTACCAAATGAAACATGAGGCCAAGCTCGTGCACCCGCTCCAGGGAGCCTTGCTGGTCGACGTGCCCGCGCGCCCTAGGCCGGAGGCCGTGGCTTCCTCAGCTCGATCCAATCTGCAGCCTGGAATGGAGAGAAGATAAGATGTGAGGGGGAGAGAAAAGAGATAATGGAGAGAAAGGGATGAGAGAACGAGGAGACGGTGTGGATTTTAAAGTTATAGGAGGAGACGACGTGGGAGTATTAGTACCAGGGTTGGATTCTACCCGTTACTAATGTGATCACATTAGTACCGGGTGGTATTCTCGCCCGACACTAATGTGACTCGGGGGGGGGGGGGGGGGCGCATTAGGGCCCTCCGTCCCCACCCGGCACATTAGTACCAAGTACCAATATACTATGTACTAATGTGAAAATCGGCCCGGGACAAATGCTTGAGTCCCTAGTAGTGAGATGGCGAGCGACGCGGAGACAAGACGGAGGAACGAATGCATCCCAACACTGAGGGTCACGACTCCTTTTTGAGGGCCATGGCGCGCAGGCGTGCAAACACGGGTTTGACATTGAAGACAAATTCCAATTCAAAGTCTGAAGGCCTCCAAACAGCAACATTTGGTACCAATTCCAATTTCAGAGCTCAATGCAAACTTTCAAATGCAGCCTTCGTCCAAGTTCTGTAGGAGGTTTTACAAGATCTGTATGAATATTAAATTTGTAACATCAACAATTTTGCTGACTTTTGCAGTAAGAATAAATTCATCTGTTTTTAAGAAAGCAGAGGAGAAATAGTTTAATAAGATGAGGCAGAAATGACCGATTTGCTCCCGCTAGGCGCTAGCGCATCCAGTTCCGCCTTCTCTATCTTGCTGACTGTGGGAAATTCACTAAACAGGCCCAAGTCTTTCGGAATAGCAAAGGCCCGACCCAAGAAGGAAAGATGACGTTTTGATAGACCGTGGAGTTTGCTTTCGTTAGGGTTTCCTGCTTCCACCGCCGCTACCTACTCCACAGAGGGGGCTCCTTTGTGGTGAAGATCCATTACAGTCCACTTAGCTGATTTAGTTCCTTCAATTTCCGCACGTGCTTTCGACTTTTTTTATTTTTTTATCAAACATTTCATTAGGTTTTTCCTCTGATGATTTTCTGGCCAAACCAACAAACCCCGCATACACGGCCCGGCCTCACCACGCCAAGCGTCAAGCACGCCAAGCCTTTCACCTTTGGCGCCAAGATGGTCTACTCGGTCTTGCCTCATTCATTGACTTGGCCGCCACCATTGCACCGGCTCCATGTTCACGACTTCGTCTTGCTCTTCTTGCACCATGCGGATCGCACCTGTTCTCGTTGCATTGGCCACTGGGTCCCTCAAACCAAGCCTTCTTGTATCTCTATCACCCCGGAGGCCACCTTGGCCTAGACCTTTCGCGCTTTTCTTCACCTGCACCAACGCAATCCAAGCCGCAACGAACACCTACAATACTAGGCCAAGAGTCAGTCCACACAATGTTGTCAATCACTCATCACCGAGGAACGACCTTCCATTGATCCTCGGACGCTCCTGGCCCTCAACATCATCATTGTGGGTCAACATGATGATGCAACATTCCTTGGGTCTACAGACCTCACCGATCCCATCCATTGGTGGTAGCTATGACACCATCACATTCGCATGGTCGACCAGCACCCTTCTCATAGGAAGGCTCCAGCCTTAGTACGCCTTCTGCAAGAAGTAACAAAGTCATAATGGGATCCAAGTCTGACCACCCCCGAGGTGTAAGGAATGGGGTCTACAAGACAAGAAGATGACAAGAAACACAACTATTGTCTTATCAACCAAGGGTGACGAGGCGAAGATGGGCACACAAGGCATCTCAGGGGAAGTCTAACACGAAGGATAAGTCAAAGGATATTCCAGGGTATTAGAATTATGATGCTAGGTCGGAAAACTATAGAAGAGTGGCTACCTAACCATCACATTCACGCTTTAGGTAGAGAGTTCCCTAGCCATGGGCTGTGCCTATAAAAGGCCCATCCTTGGATCATGTAATGAGGGGCACTACTCATACATTGGACATAGGGTGTCACATGTTTGTGCTGCTCGAACCTGTGTAAATCCTCTCGAATCAATCATGCACCATTTCCCCCTAATACTTTCCCAAGCTTGTCGCGGACTAAGTACCTGCCCGAGGCACATTCATTTATGCCGAGAAATTGGTAGGCAATTGTGACAATCCGCCCAGGAAAATACCGTACTATCGCCTACACCAATCCACTTTGGTCATTAAGCAATAATAAAGTATCATCCTGTTGTTAGTCGTCAGGTTAACACCCGGTAAATCATATAGCAACAAGGATCGACATATATACATTAAAACTCACGCAAAGGCGAGTCTAGAGATACAACATGATTAACATCCGAAATTTACCCCAAAGGGTTTAGTCATTACAAACAGAAGTCTTTGTCATGACAACGCAGTTCAGAGTTTTTGTTTAAACAACGGAATTAAACTAAACGGCAAGCGAGAACACCACGGAAGGCCAACCATGATACCTTCATTCATCGTCATCCACCCACTGCAGCTCCCAGCTGGGCGAGATCTCTTCGGGCCCCACACCACCAAAGGCATTACCTGGAACAACAGATTATAGCAAGGTTGAGTATACTAATACTCAGCAAGACTTACCCGTCGGTGATAACTACATCACCAACTCTAGACATGATAGGCTTTTTGGTCCACTGGTTTCTTTTGCTGAAAAGCAACAAAGAGTATGTCCTTACTTTCAGGATTTTAGCACAAGTTCTAGTTGAGTTATTCCTTTCTAGATTAGCCATCTATTGCAAGCATAAGTTGTGCAAGACAATTAATCAAGCAGAAATATTCATCAACTTCCATCATTAGGGATCTCATGGCCAGTGGAGTAAGTAGTCTCATATAACGGTGAGAGGCCGATAATCGATTGGTTTATAACCTTGCAAGGTAGACCTAAACACACGGTGGGATGCCCCGCGAGGACAACCACCAAGCGGTTCCCGAAACTCTTCGGATCGGGATCGAATCTTACAGTCTTTGGTACAAGCTATCCGGTATACCCCACGAGGCACTCGGACTCACCATGCACCACCGGTAGCTAGCCGTGAGACGCATCCCAAGATGAGTAATAGTAATATCCCTCACCGCGTCATTAAGGTACTAGGCTTATCGGTCCCATTCCCGACAAGTGCTTAGTACATTCAAACACTTAACCCACGAAAGCCATTGGACCGGAGCCCACATCCCATGCTCTTACCACAAGAGCAATCCATTTAAGGAGACCTTATGATTCCAACATAAGAACCTATTCTCATGAGTGACATCATCACCCGTCTTGTAACGGCCCTATAGCATAGCAACTATCGACCTATCATACTAGTAAAGGACAAAGGTACCTAGGGATCATGCATCTAGGGTTTCATATCAACTCCTGAACGTAAATGCACAATCATCCATAGGTAGTTGCATAATAATTTTGAAATACTGGTTTATTTGCACCGGGGCTTGCCTTTGTCAGTAGGGTTAGCCTGAGTACCCTCGGTGTCTTCGATCACTTCCACGTACTGCAGCTCCGCTTCAGCTCCTCCTTCCTCGGCATCCGACACAAGCGAGTAGTCACCGTCAGGAAGGTCTACACGGAATGCAATGCAGGGTTCAGGTGATGTGATAGATTGCTTATTTTATCCAACTCTTGTTGGCCATATTCACATTAACAAACAATTAATTATTAATTCTTTTTCATTAATGTTATTATTGATATGGGTTTATTCTTTTAATAAACACTTAATTAATGTTCCCTTTTATAATTGTTATTTCATGTGAGGATTTAATATTCCATCTTTCAATAGCAAAGGTGTGCACAAAATGTAACTAATTACATTTAAATTCCTAAAACAACAAGGGGTGTATTTATAGATCCTAAATAAGCCATGCAACCATTTTAGAAAGGGTCACAAGGAAAAGAGGACATTTTCCTAATTAACTTAATATTAAACCTTTAATTACCTCCAAAGCTTTTATTCAAACAATAAATCATTACTACAGTGGAGGATTTCTTAAGCACCAAACTACCTATACTAAGCCACTGAACACACATGCATGCTCGGAAAAGCTAGAAAATTAATTACACCAAAAAATAACTAAAGCTAGTCACTTAAGCAAGATAAAAGCATACAAAATTAATAAGCATCCAATTGATCCAAACTTTCTTACACATGCTCTCTAGCAATGTAGCAAGTACATCTAGAAGTACCACTGATCTTGCATTATTAATTTGCAAAGAAAATCAAGCATATATCAAGAATAAATACTTCATATAACTATAAAATTGTGATTAATCCACCAGAGGTGCATTTTGGCATAAAGAGACCACATATAGAAGTTGGGCACAAAAACATAATTATGTTTAGCTACAAAAATCATATAGACTGATTCTGCATAAATGGAAAACAATTCATATGAAAAGATTTACATCATAACTTTGTGCAATTTTCGGTACAGGAGCTAGTCATAACATAGCACACAACACATCCAAAAATTAGCTACAGAGGATATATAGATTTTGGGATATCACAGATCTAGGTTTTTCACATTTCTATTTTTCATGCCAAAAATATCAGGAAACTGCCTAGACAAGTTTAACGAAAGTTGTAGTGCTCTTCACCAGGAGACTAGCAAAATTAAGCTTCCATTTTTATGATGTTTCTACGATTTTCTAGAGATTTTACAAGAACCAGCAAAACACATAAACTATTCAAGATTCGAACTTTCAGCCAGGCCCATGGAAGTTTTCTAGGCCCCTACTTAGCACTTAAGACCCTGGAAAGAAAAGGGGCTAAGCAATTGGGTCCCCGGCCATGGACGCCGGCGGTCCAATCGGAATTCCGGCGAGGTCCCGCCGGGGCTTGGCCGGGCAGCGGTTGGGGAAGGGGCTAGGGGTCACCTAGGGTCAATTTGAGGCCAGAGCTGTGGCAGGGCTGGTACCGGGGCGCACACTTGGCGGCGTCGGGCAGCGCCGGCCGCCGTGGCCGGGCCCGCCGGCGAGACGACGGCGCGAGCGGCGCAAGTCGTGGCTTGGAAAGGTGCTTTGCGCAGGTCACTAGGAAGGTGCTCGCGTGCGTGGGCAGCCTAGTGGGCGGGCGCGGGAAGGAGCTCACCTAGGCGGCGGTGGCAACCATGGAGGGCGCACGGCTAGGGCGGCTCGGCATGGCGCGCGGGGAGGGGCGGGCGGTGCTTAAATAGGCCGGCTCGCGTGGCCATGGCGTCGGCGGTGAAGATGTCGCCGTGGTACGGCGCTCCTCGGCTGCGCGCGTACGGGCGGGGACCGCGAACGGACCGGCGGTCCGCCGCGTGCACGGCGCACGTACGGCGCGACGGCGGGGAGGCGCGTGGCGCGCGGGCTTCAAGGCTGTGAGACATGGGTACCCCTGGGTCCCCACCGACAAGGCTCACGGCCGTACCCGACAAGTGGGTCCGGCCTACTAGAAGACTCGCCGACCTGTTTGTGGGCCCAACCTGAAACGACCCGGATTTCCGCGAACGGAACCCCGAATCTTAGCACCTCGGTGGTAGTCCCAGGAGGGCTACCACGTGCAATCCCTGTCTCAGCGATGCCAAAATCCATACAGAAAGATAAAAACAGTAAAGTAGAGTACAACATTTATTTTATTACATTAATCGAGTACATCTCTTCGGCACATGCCGGTACAAGTCCATCGGGACCGAACCAAACATAAATAAAACGTCTAGCGAGCGACTCCATGAAAGCGCGGGAAACTCCATATCCACCGGCGGCTCAAGTGTAGGAAGAGCTCTAGTCCACCCAACCGTCGTTGTCGAAGTCGTAGTCCCGGCTGCGTCAGAGGCATCAGGGTCTACCCGATAAGCGGGTAGGTCATGTCAGCTTCCCAACAAAGAGGCAAAAGCGGTGTATATTCTACTATGCATGAGATATCCCTAATCTGGCTGTAGAAAGCTTAAGCAAAGCAGCAGGGCAACGTACAAGGTAAGCAGAATACAACTATGAGGTGCACACCTCGGGGAAGCTTCCGCTCCCGAGGTCCACACCTCAGGGGTCCACACCCCGCTCAAGGAATTCCACACCAAAACTCCGGATCTCAACCACGATCCAGAACCCAACTCTCATCTGCGATGTGGGGCCCACCGGCTCCTATCCCCACATCTCAACGGCCGAAGCCGGGCTCACACACACTCGGGGGAGAGAAGAAGCACAGGAGAAGTGTAGCTAGTCAGCATAACAGATCTTGGGACTGTCCATAACCAGTGGACACGGACTATAGCTATAGGTTTAAACACTGCGAGAGGTTGTACAACCGTACCCGCCCGAATAGGACCGGATCCGCCGTCACCGTGTCCGACCCTACCATACGGGCGAAGGCCTAGTAAGTGGATAGTACCCTCCGCGTCTCCGAGCCTGGCTCAGCCTCCGCGGCAGAGCTCGTACTACCCGCGAGAGGTCCCTCGAAGCTGTGGAACCCTTCCCCGGCCTCGCCGGGGCAAAGTCTTCTAAGGAGGGAAAGACCACTCCCGACACGGTCACTCCGACCCGCCTACAGGAGGGACGCTATCCACTACAAGTCTCACCCCGCACCCCCGCCCATAACAAGGCGGGCGGTTTGTACGGTAAGAGTCCAAAGAAACATGGTTAAACTGACGATCGGTCCTTAAGGGCCGAGAGCGAGCACTCACCATCTCCATCCCACACGACACGACCCTCGGGTAAGAGGCCAAATCGCATCTTCCCTCGGCAGCCGTTCACATGTAACCAAGCGGCTCGCTCCCGCCATAACACAGCAAGGAGATACGTGCCCGGAACGCACGCTAGAAACACACTGAGATATCCACATCTCAGCCCAAGCCCAGAGTACCATCCATAATCAAGCAACAAAAGTATGGATAGTTGAGGTAAGGGACTAGCTAGGGGTCTGTAGCTAGTCCCGCAAGTAGTAGAGCAAGGAAACAGGATATAACAAAACATCAAGGCATGGCTATTAAACGGGTTATGCAATTCATCAGATCAATGCATTAAAGTAAAGCGCTAGCAGCTATTTAACAACATGGGATCTATATGGTTGGGAGTGACATGACACCTTCGTTGCCGTTGAAGCAGTCTCTATCTGGAGCAGTGTACTCGGGGTCCTCCACGTCCTCCTGGTCGAAGCTCGGGTCTGCGGCACGAGATTCGACGCGAAAATAAGAATACGATGCACAACTAAGCAATAACTCCAAATGAGAACCAATTTAGAAGATCCAAAAGAGCCCAAACTACCTACAATCAGCAAGGTTTCGAAATTACGGATTTATAGAAATTAGTTTTATATTTTTCTGAGCTCCCTAGATTTAGTTATGAATTTTTAAAGGTTAAAAACATTTTCTAGAATTTTAAAATAGAAAAGAAAAAGGGGTTTTTGAGAAAATAAGTCGCTGACGTCAGCATGACGTCAGCATTCCAGGGATCGTGGGCCGATGAAGGGCTGAAAGGTTTACTGGGCCGAAAACGGCCCACTGGGCTCGGCCCAACTGGCCCAGATGAGAAAAGTTCACTAAGCCTCCCTGAACTCACTGGTTGGGGCCACACTCAGCGCGTTGGGCTCCCAAAGCGGCCCGATGGGCCGGGTGGCTCTTAAGGCCCACATGCCTTTCGCATCCTGTCGCTAATTAGAGGAAAAGGGGGTTCACCCCTCCCTTCGGCGCTCACCGCGCGCGCGGCGGCGCGCGGCCCCCGCCCGCCGTATCGGCGGCGGCGACGCCCTGGGCCCGCGGCCGGGGTGCGCGTCGGCCCGGAGGCGAGCTCTCTCTCCCGCAAGGTAAGCGCCGGCCGGAGGCTGCGCCCGGCGCCACGCGCGCGACGCGGTGCGGTGCGCTCGCGCGCCGGCCTCCGCTGGTGGCGAGGCCGTGGCCATGGCGCGCGTGGGTGCGGCCGGCCAGCTCTCGCGCTCACCAGCACCTGCAACAAACATCTCACGGCACGAAGGCCGGTTCACAGCAAGGCAATGCACGCCACTGTGGCGGCTCGCCCAGAGACGCGACGCGGCGGGATTGACGTCCCTGCACGTCGGGCTTGAGGGCGCGACGCGCGTTCGGCGTGGAGCACGATGGCGCGGCGCGGGGGTGGCCCTCGGCCCTCTCCAGGAAAGCGCCGGGACACCGAACTTAGCGAGAACGCTTGGTCGACGCGGCTTGGGGTAGCCACGGCCCCCGGGGTTCCCGCCGGCAAGGCGCGACGCGGCGTCGTCCAAGGGGGAGACGGCGGCGCGACGCGCTCGAGAACCGGCGGCTCGAAGGCACGCCCACAAACGGGGACAAGGCAAGGAAGACGGCGCTAGGGAAAAGGATGGCCACGACGCTCACAGCGGGTCGGCGGTGTAGTCGTCGCGAGCTCGGCGTGGGCGGCGGCGCGCGCGTCGGTGTCGATGTCACGGTGGCGCCCCGCTCGGTCCGGCTCCTCCTCGGTCACGTGCGGCGCCTCCCTTGTCCGGCTCCTCGCGTCCTCGTCACTCCGCGGAGGCGACGCGCCGGCGGCGGCGCGGCTCACCAGCCCTCACCGCCCCTCCACCTCTTCTTCCACCTCCCCCCTTCCTCTTCCCCTTCGGCGGCACGGCTCTGGAAAGGGGGCAAAACCCCAATGTGGGTTGGTGGCGGTGGACGACTGCTCCTTGCCCTCCTCCCCTTGCTTTTGAAACCCCGGCACCGCCAAGGCAGGGCAAAATCCCGGGGCTGCCCCGGCTTGGACCGCCCGGGCGGCCGTGGCGGCGCCGCCCGCCCTTTCTATGCGACCTTGGACACCGAGGCATGGCGCGGGGGCAAAAGGGTCCTTCCCTTCCACGGCCGGCTCGTTTCGCGTGCGGGCGCGCCCAACCCCTCGGCGTGCGTGCGGGCCGGGCGACCGGCCGTGCCCCGCCCCCGCGAGCCGGTGTGGCGAGGCCCGGCGGCGCGCTAGGGGCGGCTCGGTGACGCAGCGGGTTGGTGAAGGTAAGGAAAGGGGCTGTCATGCGGGGTCCACGCGCCAGCAACAGATGGAAAGGATAGGGGCTGCGCGGTTTAGATGGGCTGATAGGGGACACGGGCTGGGCCGGCTGGGTTAGCTGGGTCGCGAGCTGGCTTTTAGGGGCTGCCGGCCCATGAGAGAGGCTATAGGTTTTGGAATTAACTTTAGATTAAAAGTTTGAGTTTAAGTTTGAATTTGGTTACAATCCAAATTCAAACCTCACAAATAAACTCCAAATAAAACCAGAAGAATCCAACTCACACATGTTACCATAATTTTGAATATATGTTTTTATAAATGGGCTAAATTGGTGGAGAAACCAGGGAAGGGCTAGCAATTTGGTTCAAAAATTGATAGCACTCAAATTCAAGCAAAAAGTTTTAATTTTTCGCAAAAATTACACACCTAAAATCCTGGGTTGTTACACAACCGACCTAGTTGGCGGCCCACACGACCTCCTGAAGACCTTACAGAAGATTCCCCAGACGACCTAATCCATCACGACCTCAAGACTTGGCGTACAAGACAACATTGGTGGATTTCGACCAAAGCAGATCGATAGGATATGACAAGAGTTGTAATTAACTAGACTTAGGTTTCCCTGTTGTAACCGACCTGGACTTCGATCCACCGACCTTGTCCGTCGCCCAATATAAGGCGGGCAAGGGCGTCCTCCCGGGGACAACTAGCAGACCATTGACACTTCGTCATGTAATCTCGCCATGCCGGCAATACAAACCGAAGAAGCCGGACGTAGGGTTTTACACTCCGGAGGCCCGAACCGATATAAAATCGCCTTGTCCTTGTGTCTCGTCGTAATTCCGTGTGCTACACTAGCATAACCATCACATTCTTAGCTCCTGATCTCCCCGCCGAACAACTAAACCACAGGGATTAACACCCCCGTTGACTGTCTAGATCTCACCATCTGACAGTTTGCGTGCCAGGTAGGGTGATCGCGAGCTCTTCGTGTAGCACAATGGTAATTCGCTCCGGCGATCAACTTCGGCGAGGACATGAAGGTTCCCTCGCCCCGCGATGCCTTTGTCGGATGGTGAGATCTGGACAGCCCACGGGGGTGTTAATCCCTGTGGTTTAGTTGTTCGGTGGGGAGATTGAGAGCTAAGAACGCAATGGTTATGCTAGTGTAGCACACGGAATTACGACGAGACACAAGGACAATGCGATTTTATACTGGTTCGGGCCTCCGGAGAGTAAAACCATACGTCCAGTTCTTCGGTTTGTATTGCTGGCGTAGCGAGATTACATGGCGACCTGTCGATGGTCTGCTGGTTGTCCCCGGGAGGACGCCCTTGCCCGCCTTATATTGAGCGACGGACAAGATAAAAAAATTGAACCCTCAAGTCTAGCGACCTACGTGTTGGCAAGACCAAAGCCCCGAGCATGTCGAGAGGGAGGGATCGGAAGAGCAGACAAAACCATGTAAAGCAGGTCTTCAAAATTAACTGAAGCCGTAACATATTTAATTGGAACTGACACTTCGCTTGCACATGGAGCCGTAGTGGTTGAGGTCGTGCTTGTCAGGTCAGGTCATCGAGACGTAGAAGAGGTCGTGAATAAGCTACGCAGCAGGTCGGTCTGACGGCGTTGACAGTCTCGTGGATACCACCTCCGAGCGAGCGTCGTGAGCTGGTCCAACTTCGGGAAGCTGGAAGCCGGAACCGTCGCCGGGTGTCCAGCCATGAGCAGGACGTAGTGTGCCTCACGTTACGGAAAGATAAATACGCATTAGAATAAAACTTTTGCCAAAATAATGATCGGACACGGAAGAAAAAAATAAAATAATAAAAGACTTCCTTGTTTACGTATCCATCTTGTAGATGGACTTTTCGTGACGGACTTTAGTCACGCATCTTCACACAGGTGTCGACGATGGGTTGAGCCGATGCGCAGACGCACGTTGCATCACCGATCTTCTTGGGTGGACGTGAAAAAATTTAGCGCGTCATGCATTAAATGAAGACGTCGACCTCGCGATTAGATCGGAGGGGCAACAAGCAGGTCGCTATGGAGATATCCTTCATGTCCTCGCCGAAGTTGATCGCCGGAGCGAATTACCATTGTGCTACACGAAGAGCTCGCGATCACCCTACCTGGCACGCAAACTGTCAGATGGTGAGATCTAGACAGTCAACGGGGGTGTTAATCCCTGTGGTTTAGTTGTTCGGCGGGGAGATCAGGAGCTAAGAATGTGATGGTTATGCTAGTGTAGCACACGGAATTACGACGAGACACAAGGACAAGGCGATTTTATACTGGTTCGGGCCTCCAGAGTGTAAAACCCTACGTCCAGTTCTTCGGTTTGTATTGCTGGCATGGCGAGATTACATGGCGAAGTGTCAATGGTCTGCTAGTTTTCCCCGGGAACCTGGGGAAGGGGTGCGGCCTCGGTCAGCACGCAGCCTCGGGAAGACGCGGCGGCGCGGCGCGCGGGCGCGCGACGTCGCGACACGGCGCCAGCTGGCTCGAACTCGTGTTGCTGAGCCCCTGTTTGAGCATGCAAAACTCCAAAATTTTGAATAGAAGTGCACAAAGTGGTGAATAATAAAGTTGTAGATCTCACTACCCTCTACAACTTTCATAAAGGCCATATGATGTTTTTTTCAACAGTTTTTGCATAAAATGCACCCAAAGTTTGAATGTCATTCTTTGTCAATGAACAGGTTGTGCTTGCAGTTGACCAAGATTTCCACCCTTTTCCACTCAAAATTGGAAATGCCATCCTACATGAAAGTTGTGTCCCACGACAAACTGGACAACTTTCATATTGGTAGATTTTGAAGTGTTTAGGTGAAATTTGGAGAACGCGGCAAAAGTTCCGGAAGACATTCAAGGTCACTAGGGTTTAGGTAGGGTTTGACCGTGCATTTGACCAAGGTTTGACCACACATGTCTATTAACTTGATCAAAGGGGTCATTAGGGTTGGTTGATGAAGTTTTCGAGGTGAGGACCTAGGTTGACCGTGATGTGACCAATGTCAGCAGAGTTGACCGACTATTAGAGTTAAATAAAAACCTGGGGCATCACAGCCTACCCCCTTAAACGGAATCTCGTCCCGAGATTCTATTTAAGAAAAACAAGATAGCCAGCAAGAACTCATGGTTTCGAGACTGCGGGAAGCCCGGGTACTTGGTGTTGAGGTATTCTTCCGTCTCCCAAGTCGCTTCTTCCTCCGTGTGATGACTCCACTGTATCTTGTACATTCTTACGGTCTGTCTTCGGTCTTTCTCCCCTTTCGGTCTAACACCCTCATGGGATGCTCGATGAGCGAGAAATCCGTCTCAATCTAAGCATTAGCTTCTGTGATCACTTCGTTCTCTGGCACAGGTATACCTTTCTTTAATTCAGTCACATGAAACACATTATGAACTGCAGAAAACTGTTCTGGCAGTTGAATACAATAGACCACTGGCCCACATACTTCTGTGACTTCATAAGGTCCAATGTAGCGCGGAGACAATTTCCCTATAACACCGAACCTTTGCACACCTTTGGTGGGGGAAACCTTTAGGTACACATAATCTCCCGCTTCAAAGTGTCGGAGTGTCGTTCCGTTATCGTGATAGCTCTTTTGCCTCGTCTGAGCTAATTTCAAATTTTCGATTATCACTTGCATCTTTTCTTCGGCATCCTTAACTAAGTTCGGACCAAAGAGTGTCCTTTCTCCGGCTTCTGACCAATTCAACGGGGTGCGACATCTTCGTCCGTAAAGAGCATCGAATGGTGCCATCTTCAATCTAGCTTGATAGCTATTGTTATAAGAGAACTCTGCCAAGGACAAACACTTGTCCCAACTCTTATCAAAGTGTAAGATGCTTGCTCGTAGCATGTCTTCCAAGATCTGATTTATCCTTTTTGTCTGACCATGAGTATTGTGACGCCCCAGGTTTTTAATTAACCCTAATCGTCGGTCAACTCTGCTAACAGTGGTCAAATCACGGTCAACCTGGGTCCTCACCTCGAAAACCCACCAACCAACCCTAATGACACCATTGATCAAGTTGACACTCATGTGTGGTCAACCCTTGATCAAAGTCTTGGTCAAACCCCACCTAAACCCTAGTGACCATGGATGTCTTCCGGAACTTTTGCCGCGTTCTACAAATTTTGCCTAAACACTTAAAAATCTACCAATACAAAAGTTGTGCAGAATCACCAGGGACACATTTCATCTTCAGGGTGGCATTGTTGGTTTTGAGTGGAAAACGGGTTAATTTGCTAAGGAAGCTCAGAATCACTATTCACCCGAGGCATAAAAATCTGCAAGTTGGCATTTGAGTTTCTCTCTCAATTTGAATCCAATTCACATTCGGCTTTAGCCATATTCTAGAGGGTAGATCCATCTACAACTTTAATTTCTACCAGTGGTGAAGTTTACATGTAAAGTTTTGAGAATTGTACAAGCAAACAGGGGCACAACGCTCGGACCGGGCCGAGAGGGCGCTCCGGCGTGACGTCGCACGCTCCGGCGCGACGCCACGCGCCGCCGACGCGCCACCGCCGTACCACGCCCGTACTCGGAGTTTGGGCGTGAGCATGGTGTGCGTCGGCACCGCACGCACCTCCGGGCCGCATCTCGGCCGGGAGAGCACCGCGCGCCACGCGGCGTGCGCGCGCTCGCCGCGCGCCGTCGAACCGCCCGCCCGCACGCACGCCGAGGCTCGTCGTACCACACCTTAACGCGACGGTCGCTTCGACATGAAGTGAATATGCCACGGCGCACGCATATCTGCTATAAAAGCCCACCGTTGTGGCTCCCGTCCGAGCACACCGCAGTTCGCCGCCCGCCATTGCGACCGCCGCCATGAGCTCGCGCCTCCGCTAGCTTCCACCGCCGGCCAATCATTCCGACCTCTTCCCTAGACCCTAGCGAAGCTTCCATGCCCGTGCGTTGACCTCCACCACCTCAAGCTCACCGGAGTCCGCGTGACCGCGGGCGTACCGCCGCGGTCTTGCTGCCACCGCTCGTCGGAGGTCTCCCCGACCACGCCACCGCCACCAATTGGCTAGGGGTGAGCTCAATCGTCCACCTGTGTCACTTGTTGCCCTGGTCCGGCCCCACCTCACCGCCGACGACCCTCCCCGCCGCTGCAAGGGTATGGATGTGAAGTCCAGGGACTCGATTGCAACGAAATTATCTTAGTTTCTTTACCAGTTAGTCCAGTGCATTAGAAAATCTCTAGAAAATCGTAAAAAATTCGGAAAATTGCAAACTCAATTTGCTAGATTCCTGGTGAGGAGCACTATAGATTTTGTTATACTCACCTAGGCCGTTTCTTGATATTTTTGGCACGAAAAATAGAAATATGAAAAGCCTAGATCTGTGATATCTCAAAATCCATAGGTCCTCTGTATCCAAATTTTGGATATGTTGTGTGTGATGCTGTGACTAACTCCTGTGCCTAAAATTGCACAAAGTTATGATGTACCGCTGAATTTTTAATGATTTATTATTAAATAAAATGTTGGAGGCCTTTTATAGACTAATGTTTGATTAAATTAGGAAAATGCCTTTTTAATCCTTTTTACCCTTTTGTGAAGTTTTGCCAAACTTACTAAAGAACTAAGAATACACCCTTGTTGTTTAAAGAATTAAATTGAAATTAATTATCTTTGTACGCACCTTTACTAGTGAAAGGTGAAGTATTAAATCTTCACATAAAATAACAATTATAAAAAGAGAGACATTAATTAAAGTGTTAAATTAAAAGAATAAAACACATATCAATAATAACCTTCATGAAAAGAAATTAATAATTAATTCTTTGTTAAGGTGAATATGACCAACAAGAGTTGGATAAGATAAATAATCTATCACATCACGTGAACCCTGCATTGCATTCTGTGTAAATCTTCCTGACGGTGACTACTCGCTCGTCCCGGAAGCTGAGGAAGGAGAAGCGAAAGCTGCACTCCAGTACGTGGAAGTACTCGACGACACCGAGGGTGCTCAGGCTAACCTTGCCGACGAAGGCAAGCCCCGGTGCATATGACCCAATTTTTCCAAATTTGTTATACGATTATCTATGAATGCTCGTGCATTTAAGTTCGAGAGTTGTATGGAACCTTAGATGCATGATCCCTAGGTACCATGTCCTTACTAGTATGATAGGTCAATAGCAGCTAAGCTATAGGACCGTTACAAGTCGGGTGATGATGTCACTCGCGAGAATAGGTTCCTAGGTAGGAATCATAAGATCTCCTTTAATGGATTGCTCATGTGGTAAGAGCATGGGATGTGGGCTCCGGTCCAATGGCTATCGTGGGTTAAGTGTTTGAACGTACTAAGCACTTGTCGGGAATGGGACCGGTAAGCCTAGTACCTTAATGAGGCGGCGAGGGATCTTACTATTACTCATCTTGGGATGCGTCTCACGGCTAGCTACCGGTGGTGTATGGTGAGTCCGGGGTGCCTCGTGGGTATGCCGGATAGCTTGAACCAAAAACTGTAAGATTCGATCCCGACCTGAAGAGTTTTAGGAACCGCTTGGTGGTTGTCCTCGCGGGGGCATCCCACCGTGTGTTTAGGTCTACCTTGAAAGGTTTGAATCAATCGATTGTCGGCCTCTCACCATTATCTGAGACTACTTACTCCACTAGCCATGAGATCCCTAATGATGGAAGTTGATGAATTTTATGCTTGATTAATGGTATGGTACAACCTTGTCTGTACTAGTTGGCTAATTTAGAAAAGAATAAACCCACTAGAACTTGTGCTAAAATCTTGAAAGTAAGGACATACTCTTTGTTACTTTTCAGCAAAAGAAACCTAGTGGCCAAAAGCCTTTCATGTCTAGAGTTGGTGAAGTAGTTATCACCGACGGGTAAGTCTTGCTGAGTATTAGTATACTCAGCTTTGCTATAATTTGTTGCTCCAGGTAATGCCTTTGGTGATGTGTGGCCCGGAAAGATCCCGCCCGGCTGGGAGCTGGACTGGGTGGAGGAGGACGAATGAAGGCATCATGGCCGGCCTCTCGTGGTGTTCTTGTTTTCCGCTTAGTTTAATTCCACTGTTTTAAAAACTCTGAACTTCGTTGTTATGTCAAAAACTTCGGTTTGTAATAATTAAACCCTTCAGGGTAAAATTTCGGATGTTATGTATGTTGTATCTCTGGACTTGCCTTCACGTGAGTTTTAATGCATATATGTCGATCCTTGTTGCTATATAAGTGATTTACCGGGCGTTAACCCGGCGACTAACGACAGGATGATACTTTATTACTGCTTAATGACCAAAGTGGATTGGTTTAGGCGGTAGTACGGTATTTTCCTAGGCGGGTTGCCACAAGTCTGCGGATGATAGCTGGAACTACGAATCAACTTGGTTCCTAAGCATTCATGTAACTATTCCCAGAAATGAGCTACAAACCGAGTTCCTCTATCAGAGATTATGGTCTTCGGAATTCCATGCAAACGAACTATATGATCCATGTATAACTCTGCGTATTGCTGCACTGAATATCTTGGTGAGTCTGGTCCAGACCAGACTATCTCTGCTGCTCTCCTCTGGAGGTGCCTGCACTGGAGGTAGCGGCTATAAAGCCACTATGGCCTGCAAGGTTGCAACTTGTACCTCGGCCTCCTCAACCTACTGCTGCATCTTGGCAATGTTCTGTAATAGTGTCAACCTCTCGATATCGTTAGCATCTGCGTCCTCCTGGAGGGTAGTAACCTCAGCCTCAAGGTCCACGATCCTCTGAAGATGGTCACCTCTCTCTAACTCCAACTGAAACCTCCTAGCACATAGCCAGTCATTCTCCTGCTGCATCTGAGTGAGAGTAAAGTTTAGCTGCTGGTGAGCTGCTGAAAGTCGCCGCCAGTCCAGCCTAGCTGCCTCCAAACGCTGACCGATCACCGCATCGGTGTTGTAACGCAGCCCCTGAAGTGTGAACACGACGTTGAGGCAACGTGCCAGCGTCTGAGTGACGTCCAGCGGCTAGGCTAGGAAAAGCAGCTCCCGAAGGTGGTCCATACGATCCAGCCACGCCGATTCGTGAGGACTCACAGCTGGAAACAACCCAAATGGGGAGAGAGCCACCACTGTAGGGTTGTGGTCACAAAAGTCCGTCAATACCCGAAGAGTGGCTGACTCGACAGGCTCGTGCCCACAAAACCCCCAATAGATGAAGCTCAAGCTAAACCAGTTGGCGTGGTCCGGGTGTGGTAGCACAGTGACAATCACCCTGCATCGGGGAACGCCTAAGCGCTCAAGCTCGAACACCTCGTAAGTCTGCAGAGTGGTGTAGCCAACGGCGCTGAGTGCTTCCCACGCAAGGCGTGAAAAACCCTCCCAATGCAACCCGTTGGTACAAATCGTACCGTCGGCATCGTACTCGTGGAACACGAGGAAAGCCATCTGTACAAAAGATGTAAGACATGTCAGGTCTCAAAGAGAACAACATGTCAAATGGTGAAGTTCTAGCAGCTGTGAATAAAAATTCATAACTAAAAATCCAGAACCCCATAAATTCCCAATTTTTTACAAGCTACTCCGCATGGTTTTTATACACACTTTTGGTATTCAAAGGTTGAGCTAGATCAAAAAGGAACAAGGTGAAAAGATGCAAAGTTTAGGATGCTGATTCTAAAAAACAACAAGACCTAGGTTCGCTTAGAAAGGTGCAACTTAAGGTTGAAAGAAGCTATGATCAAGAATTTTCGTGAGCAAAAGCTAGATTAAACATGGAACAACTCTGGTTTAGAACACCTATTCTAATTACTCTTAGAACGTGGTGCAAAAGCAAGGCGATTAAACCTTCAAAAAATTTGGGCAGCACAACACCTATGCATGAGAGGTCTTGTAGTTTATAGAAAGCACAACTAGCTATCTTCCTTAGAGAGCATACAAGGTTCTGTTTTTGGGTCTATTTAAAGTTTGTTTCGATTTTTAATATGTATGTGGAACGTCCTAGTCGACCTCACATGGCAATCAAGACAAAATTGAAGTTAGTGCAGGTGGCAAGGCCTTTATTCGTATCTCCCTATAACATCTAGTCGAGAGCTACTCGGTACTCACTTAGCGACTAACGAAGCGCTGTTATGTACCTGCAGAAAAAGAACCTTCTGTGCCAGCACGTTACGGAAGCGTTCACATACATTACCGTTCACTATAGAAACGACATCCATGCGTTAAGCCGCTGCATGGACAACGTCCAACCTCGGACACCCTCCGTTTGAATGGAGTGTATCCTTGCCTCGCATATTCGACATGCAGAATGCACACGTACAGAGCACGTGGCGACATCACAACTCACAACCAGACGCGAAGATGGGATCCGTGGAATGGATCACTCCATCAACCCTCGTAATTACCGTGATGCGTCACATCACACATATAAAACATGTGGCTCATCTAGTTTGGTTGTGCAAGAAAGTAAGTCTGACATAAAGTAAAACATGCTAGAAGTAAGCAAAATAAACCATAGGTTAATAGGCCACCTGAAAGAACCCAAAAAATCCCTCTAGGGCCTCTCGGTCTAGTTTATCCTTAACGGACCAACGTGTTTTGCAAATCCATACAATCTTGGCAAATTTTATTCAAAAAGCAGTGATTAAGGTTATTAATTCATCTCCGGTGCATATAATTGCTCTGATGCCAACTGTGACAACCCGCCCAGGAAAATACCCTACTATCGCCTAAACCAATCCACTTTGGTCACTAAGCAATAATAAAGTATCATCCTGTCGTTAGTCGCCGGGTTAACACCCGGTAAATCACTTATATAGCAACAAGGATCGACATATATGCATTAAAACTCACGCGAAGGCAAGTCCAGAGATACAACATGATTAACATCCGAAATTTAACCTGAAGGGTTTAGTTATTACAAACCGAAGTCTTTGTCATGACAACGCACTTCAGAGTTTTTTTAAACAGCGGAATTAAACTAAACGACAAGCGAGAACACCACGGAAGGCCAACCATGATGCCTTCATTCATCGTCATCTACCCACTCCAGCTCCCTCAGCAAGACTTACCCGTTGGTGATAACTACATCACCAACTCTAGACATGATATGCTTTTTGGCCACTGGGTTTCTTTTGCTGAAAAGCAACAAAGAGTATGTCCTTACTTTCAGGATTTTAGCACAAGTTCTAGTTGAATTTTTTCTTTCTAGGTTAGCCATCTATTGCAAGCATAAGTTGTGCAATACAATCAATCAAGCAGAAATATTCAACTTCCGTCATTAGGGATCTCATGGCCAGTGGAGTAATTAGTCTCATATAACGTTGATAGGCCGACAATCGATTGGTTTATAACCTTGCATGGTAGACCTAAACACACGGTGGGGTGCCCCTACGAGGACAACCACCAAGAGGTTCCCAAAACTATTCGAATTGGGATCAAATCTTACAGCCTTTGGTACAGACTATCTAGTATACCCCACGAGGCACCCGGACTCACCATGCACCACCTGTAGGTAGCCATGAGACGCATCCCAAGAGAGTAATAGTAACATCCCTCACCGCGTCATTAAGGTACTAGGCTTACCGGTCCCATTCCCGACAAGCGCTTAGTACATTCAAACACTTAACCCGCGTAAGCCATTGGACCGGAGCCCACATCCCATGCTCTTACCACATGAGCAATCCATTTAAGGAGACCTTATGATTCCAACATAAGAACCTATTCTCACGAGTGACATCATCACCCGTCTTGTAACGGTCCTATAGCATAGTAGCTATCGACCTATCATACTAGTAAAGGACAAAGGTACCTAGGGATCATGCATCTAGGGTTTCATATCAACTCCTGAACGTAAATGCACAATCATCCATAGATAGTGCATAATAATTTTGAAATACTGGGTTATTTGCACCGGGTCTTGCCTTTGTCAGCAGGGTTAGCCTGAGTACCCTCGGTGTCTTCGATCACTTCCACGTACTGCAGCTCCGCTTCAGCTCCTCCTTCCTCGGCTTTCGGCACAAGCGAGTAGTCACCGTCAGGAAGGTCTACACGGAATGCAATGCAGGGTTCAGGTGATGTGATAGATTGCTTATTTTATCCAACTCTTGTTGGCCATATTTACCTTAACAAACAATTAATTATTATTTTTTTCATTAAGGTTATTATTGATATGGGTTTATTCTTTTAATAAACACTTAATTAATGTTCCCTTTTATAATTGTTATTTCATGTGAGGATTTAATATTCCATCTTTCAATAGAAAAGGTGTGCACAAAATGTAACTAATTACATTTAAACTCCTAAAACAACAATGGGTGTATTTATAGATCCTAAATAAGCCATGCAACCATTTTAGAAAGGGTCACAAGGAAAAGAGGACATTTTCCTAATTAACTTAATATTAAACCTTTAATTGCCTCCAAAGCTTTTATTCAAACAATAATTCATTAAATTCAGTGGAGGATTTCTTAAGCACCAAACTACCTATACTAAGCCACTGAACACACATGCATGCTCGGAAAAGCTAGAAAATTAATTACACCAAAAAATAACTAAAGCTAGTCACTTAAGCAAGATAAAAGCATACAAAATAAATAAGCATCCAATTGATCCAAACTTTCTTACACGTGCTCTTTGGTCCACATCTGTCCTAGGAATGCAGCAAGTACATCTAGAACTACCACTGATCTTGCATTATTAATTTACAAAGGAAATCAAGCATATATCAAGAATAAATACTTCAAATAATTATAAAATTGTGATTAATCCACCAGAGGTGCATTTTGGCATAAAGAGGCCACATGCAGAAATTGGGAACAAAAACATAATTATGTTTAGCTACAAAAATTATTTAGACAAATTCTGCATAAATGGAAAACAATTCATATGAAAAGATTACATCATAACTTTGTGCAATTTTTGGTACATGAGCTAGTCATAACATAACACACAATATATCCAAAAATTAGCTATAGAGGATTTGTGGATTTTGAGATATCACAGATTTAGGTTTTTCACATTTCTATTTTTCATGCTAAAAATATCACGAAACAGCCTAAACATGTTTGACCAAAGTTGTAGAGCTCTTCACCAGGAGTCTGGACAAATTGAGTTTGCATTTTTCTGATTTTTCTATGATTTTCTAGAGATTTTACAAGAATGAGCAAAACACTTATATTATTCAAGATTCGAACTTTCAGCCAGGTCCCTGGAAGTTTTCTAGGACTCACACATATGCCCCTGCTTAGCACTTATGACCCTGGAATGAAAAGGGTCTAAGCAATTGGGTCCCCGGCCATGGACACCGGTGGTCCAACCGGAATTCCGGCGAGGTCCTGCCGGGGCTTGGCCGGGAAGCGGTTGGGGAAGGGGCTAGGGGTCACCTAGGGTCAATTTGAGGCCGGTGCTATGGTGGGGATGGTGCCAGCGAGCAGCCTTGGCGGCGTCGGGCGGCGCCGACCGCTGCGGCCGGGCCGCCGGCGAGACGGCGGCGCAAGGCGTGGCATGGAAAGGTGCTGCACGTCACTAGGAAGGTGCTCGCGTGCGTGGGCAGCCTAGTGGGTGGGCGCGGGAAGGAGCTCACCTAGGCGGCGGTGGCAACCATGACTGGCGCACGGCAAGGGCGGCTCGGCATGGCGCGCGGGAGGGGCTGGCGGTGCTTAAATAGGTCGGCTCGCGTGGCCATGACGTTGGTGGCGAAGATGCCGCCGTGGTACGGCGCTCCTCTACCTGCGCGCGTACGAGCAGGACTGCGAACGGACCGGCGGTCTGGCGCGTGCACGACGCACGTACGGCGCGACGGAGGGGGAGGCACGTGGCCCGCGGGCTTCAACGCATCGCGGGGCGTGGGAACCCGGGGAAGGGCGCGACCTCGGTTAGCACGCGGCCTCGGGAAGGCGCGGCGGCCGGAAGCCGAGGCGGCGCGGCGCGCGTGGGCGCGCGACGTCGCAGCGCGGCGCCGGCTGGCTCGAACTCTTGTTGCTAAGCCCCTATTTGAGCACGCAAAACTCGAAAATTATGAATAGAAGTGCACAAAGTGGTGAATAGGAAAGTTGTAGATCTCACTACCCTCTACAACTTTCACGAAGGCCATATGGTGTTTATCTCAATAGTTTTTGCATAAAATGCACCCAAAGTTTGAATGCCATTCTGTGTCAATGAACAGGAGGTGCTGACAGTTGACCAAGATTTCCAACTTTTTTCACTCAAAATTGGAAATGCCATCCTACATGAAAGTTGTGTCACTCGACAAACTGGAGAACTTTCATATTGGTAGATTTTGAAGTGTTTAGGTGAAATTTGGAGAACACGGCAAAAGTTTCGGAAGACATTCAAGGTCACTAGGGTTTAGGTAGGGTTTGACCGTGCATTTGACCAAGGTTTGACCACACATGTGTATTGACTTGATCAAAGGGGTCATTAGGGTTGGTTGATGAAGTTTTCGAGGTGAGGACCCAGGTTGACCGTGATTTGACCACTGTCAGCAGAGTTGACCGACTATTAGAGTTAAACAAAAACCTGGGGCGTCACAGCGATGCTCTTCAACTCACTCTGGCCTGAAAGAAAGGTGCTTTCCATACTGGAGACCACGCCTCCACTATTCCTGTCTAGGCCTGACAACCGGGTAAACCACCTCCCTCGCCTTTCAAAATTGTTCACTTTACCTACTGTTTATAAGCGGTTTACATATGGTTTTGTCTTTTTAATTAAAAAAATCTTGTAAATACTTGATAAGATTATTAAACCACGAAAATATCCTTAAGCTTCTAAAATTCTGAGAAAAAAATTAATGATGGATCGTGGCTTCAGAAATCTAAATAAATTATTTAAAAACAGTGAAAATATCTATAAATGGAAAAGTCGACACAAATAGATCATGCAGATGATGACAATAATAAGCATTGATGTCATTAACATATTTGTTTGTGAAACTTTCTCATCTTTGTACAACTGAGATTGATAGACTTCCAGTGAAGCACCTTACTTCATTCATCCTTATGCATTCACCTATCTATCTTTTCTGGAATCGGAGATAATTGATGGCAATGTAGAACACAAAACCAAAGAGCACGCTAAGAAAGAAGTGAAGAGCTGTGACCAGGGGAAGATAGCCAGTTTGCAGGCCTAGAAAATCATGCAAGAACTTCATCACTAGCTGGTCTGGTTGGCCGAGCACACGGATTAGTTCCATGTGGTCACCAAGCTGTGAGGTTAGAAGGCCGTATAGGGTCTATGCTGCGGGATCTGCCCAGTACATCCACCTCCACCACACTGGCATTGCCTATAGATGGGAATGGCAAAGCATCACACACAATTGTCTGTTTTGCTCTAGTATCTGAAGGAACAAATCACAAATGTAAGTGTCGATTACCTTAATCGGAATAATGAAGCCTGAGAAGAAATTCCACACCATAAAGATGAGGAAAGATAAGCCGGCAGCTATCTCAGCACTAGGTGTCAATGCAGCAGCCGTCATCCCGTAGAGTGTAGTCCATGAAACTCAGCATCATGTATAGTGCAAACAAGAAGAACTTTTTGGCTGTCAGCTACAATCCAACCATTGGGTACACAATTGCGGTGAAAATGAGTGGTTGGATAAGGATGTAAGGCATCTCAGCAACTACCTGCACAAGATCCATTTGGAGAATATAAGTTCCTGTGCCCAGCCATAATATATTGGTGATGTTCTAGGTCTACATCAATTGATCTTACCTGCGCAATGACAAATGTCATAGCGGAATACATGCCAGAAGCTTTTTCTCGGTAGAAAACAAGTCTCTCTGTTGCCACGACTGGTAGTAAACTATTGCAGTTCATGAATCCCAGAAACAGCGCTGATGCATATCCAATCCCCATGTGTTGAACACGTCTTGCTCCGTCTTCCTATTATGGAGAACATATATCAACATGTAAGAGTTCTGTCTACATAGCTCCTTTCAGATTTTTCCTACTAACGTAACGTGAGAGAATGCATCCAGACTTACACTGCTGCCCTGGTTTGCCAGAACACAATGCCAAACATGATTGACATAGCAAATGTGTTGAGGGAATGGAAAACATTTAGCTCTGAGTTCTGCCTGTAAGATCTGTGTTGCTTCCAAATGCATGCAGTGCATTGTGCCTTAATGTCTGGCCAGTATTTAGATGGGAAATGTAGATCATCGTCATTTATTTTTAGTTTGATTAATTCATTAACTAAAGCCATGTTCTACCTGCACGCACCATAGTGTTTTGTGTCAGAAAAAAACGGAAAGAGAGAATTAGTTTTATGACTGTGATTAGCTTACTAGTACAAATTGGAGTTATGATAAATTTCCGAGTAGTCCACACCAATCATGTATTCCATGGCATGTGAGCTAATGTCTAGCACCCAAGCTGCTGGATTCTGACCATTGTTAATTTTATGAACTCCAGGTATAGCCTGAAAATAGTCATTTAGGTCATTTCCCTGTCTTATGATTTCTGGATAATAGATCCATTTGAATAATTGGTCTCACCTCGAAATATTTTATCAAATCTCCAGATAGTGGACCAAGTGGACCATTGTAAATGAGCTGGCCTCCTCCTTTCATAAGTAGCAGCTTCAGTAAATAGAATAAAAAAAGTAAATTTGTTGTTTTAAACCCCGGCGCGTTCAAAGTAGATAGGATTTGATTTCCTCTTGGTTTTCAGTTTGATTTTGCTTGTTTTAGATGGAGCCCGAGTCTCTTGGGCGCGTCCTGTACAGGGGCTCGACGTGTGCCTAGCCACACGGAGTCTGTTGGTCCAGAGCGCTTCGCGCGGCATGTTCGAGCTGGGGGATGGCGCAGCTCCTGCAAAGCGTGGCGCGCGGCGCGCGCGTCGTGGCCTCAATGGCCTGCATGCTTGTTTTGATTCCTATATATAGCTAATAGAACAGAAAACGCAGCAAGCTTTGGCTGCCGAAAACTCTCCGTCTCGCGTTGTGGTGTTCGTTTGCAGGAAGCCGCCGTCGTCTCTCTCAACTCCGGCGACCTCGCCTTGAAGCCGGCGAGATTGGAACAATTGGCATCAGAGCCGTTGATCCCCGGGAGCAGCCATGTCGCAGAACTCCGAGCCGTGGAACCAGCGGTCGCACACGCCGGCTCGCCGTCGCCGCGTGTCGAGGTCGCCCGAGCGCACGCGCGGCCGCGGCGGACCCAAGGTCATCGTCAAGCGCACGGTCAAGGAGACGAACGCGACGATCCAGTACCCCACGCTCACCCGCACGAACTACGACGAGTGGTCGATGCTGATGCAGGTGAACATGGAGGTGGCGGGCATCTGGTACGCCATTGAGCCGTACCCCGACGAGGAGATCGAGTACCTCGACGACCGCCTCGCCTTGGCGGCAATCCTGCGTTCCGTGCCGTCGGAGATGCTTCCCACACTCAGGGGCAAGCGCTCGGCGCGCGCGGCGTGGGACACGACCGCGTCAGCGTGGAACGCGTATGCGAGAGCAAGGCTCAGCATCTCCGGCGTGAGTTCGCGGAGCTCACCTGGAAGGAGGACGAGACCGTGGAAGATTTCTCCGTGCGCATCACCGGCCTCGCCAACAACCTGCGCATGCTCGGCGACACCATCACCGACGCCGACGTCGTCCGCAAGATGCTCGACGTCGTCCCCGAGTACCTGGAACAAGTGGCGGTCGCCGCGGAGACGTTCCTTCACCTGAACACCGTCACGATCGAGGAGGTCACCGGACGGCTCCGAGCTGTTGAACAGCGCCGCCGCAAGAAGGCAACGCCCACCGTCGACAGCCACGGGCGTCTCCTCCTGACGCAGGAGGAGTGGATGGCGAAGTGGAAGATCTCGGGCGCTTATGGGGACAAGGGGAGCTCCAGCGGGGCTGGGGGCTCCGGCGGCGGCGGCGGGAACAGGCGTCCCGGTCCTTCACGCGGGCGCGGGCGTGGACACGCTGGCGGCGCTCGGCAGGCCGCTGGGACAGCAGATGCGTCGGGCCCGGCCAAGAAGCAGGACAAATGCCGCTACTGTGGCAAGAAGGGCCACTGGGCCAAGGAATGCCGGTCCAGGCTGCGCGATGAGGCCCACTTGGCCCAAGCTGAAGACGACGAGGAGCCCATGCTGAATGTGGCGACGGCAGAGGTCAACGCCACATCCTCCTTCCCCACGCAGACCTCCAGCACATCGCCGGCGGCGCCTCCCTCTCCGATCCACCTCAACGAGCCCAAGTTGTTCGTCCAGCTCGGGGGCAAGAGCGAGGGGGAGTCCACGCGATGGATTCTCGACACGGGCGCCACCAACCACATGACGGGAGCCCGATCCTCCTTCTCCGAGCTCGACACCGGCGTCCGCGGGACGGTCAAGTTCGGCGACGGCTCCGTCGTCGACATCGAGGGGCGCGGCACCGTCCTCTTCAAGTGCAAGGACGGGGAACACTAGGCGCTGGAGGGCGTCTACCACATCCCGCGTCTCACGGCCAACATCGTCAGCCTGGGACAGCTCGATGAGGAGAGGTACGCGTGGAGCTGCAAGAACGGCGTGCTCAAGATCTGGGACAAGGAGGGTCGCCTGCTCGCGAAGGTGTCGCGCGCGGTGAACCGCCTCTACGTCCTCAAGCTCGACATCAACAAGCCCGTGTGCCTCGCGGCACGGGCGGCCGATGCGGCCTGGCGGTGGCACGCACGGTTCGGCCACCTCAACTTCCGCGCGCTGGAGAAGCTCGCCCGCGATGCCATGGTACGCGGGCTTCCCCCGATCAACCACGTCGAGCGGTGTGCCGCGACACCGCCCGGCCGGGGGGAAGCGCCGGCGCCGCCATTCCCGAGCGAGGCCAAGTACCGTGCGAAGGAGAAGCTGGAGCTCGTGCACGGCGACATCTGCGGGCCCGTGACACCAGCGACACCAAGCGGCAACAAGCTGTTCCTCCTCCTCGTCGACGACCTGAGCCGCTACATGTGGCTCGTTCTCCTTAGCGGCGAGGACCAGGCGGCAGACGCGATCAAGACGTTCCTAGCGCGTGCAGAGGTGGAGGCCGGGCGGAAGCTGCGCACACTGCGCACTGACCGCGGTGGCGAGTTCACGGCGCACGCGTTCGCGGAGTACTGCGCCGAGCACGGGATCCAGAGGCACCTCACCGCACCGTACACGCCCCAGCAGAACGGAGTGGTCGAGCGGAGGAACCAAACGGTGATGGGGATGGCCAGAAGCATGATGAAGGCCAAGATGTTGCCAGGCTGGTTTTGGGGGGAGGCAGTGAACACTGCTGTGTTCCTCCTGAACCGTGCTCCAACTCAGAGCGTCGACGGCAAGACCCCCTACGAGGTATGGCATGGAGTCAAGCCCCCAGTCCATTTCCTTCGCACGTTCGGGTGTGTTGCACATGTGAAGAACGGCGGACAGCGCCTCGCCAAGCTCGACAACAGAAGCACGCCCATGGTGTTCGTGGGCTATGAAGCAGGATCGAAGGCGTATCGCTTCTACAACCCGGTGTCACGGCGCGTTCACGTGTCGCGCGACGCCGTGTTCGAGGAGGAGCGGTGCTGGAATTGGGGAGCCGAAAGGGGAGCCGGACCCGACGACGACGTCGAGCCGTTCCAGGTGGAGCACTTCACCATGGCGCCGGCAGGGCAGGGAGGCCCTGCCACTGCATCACGAGCTGCGCCGCATCCTACATCAGCACCAGCGGCCACGGCGCCCGTGGGAACGCTAGCCCAAGGTGCTCCATCGCCCAGGACGACACCACGCACGCCGGCTCCAGCGACACCAGCCCCGGTCCAGCTCGCGTCCCCGCCTGAGGGGGAGCCTGATCTGGACAACGACCACGACGACGACGCTCCTCTCCGTTTCAGGAACCTCGACAACATCCTCGGGGAAACATCACCACCTGTGTATGCAGATCGAAGGGAAGGAGAACATCTCATGGTGGCGATCGAGGATGAACCGGTGACAGCAGAAGAGGCCAAGCTTGTCAAGGAGTGGCGTGACGCTATGCTTGAGGAGATGGCGTCGATCGAGCACAACCAGACCTGGTCCCTGGTGAATGTGCCAGCGGGACAGCGCGCCATCGGCCTCAAGTGGGTCTTCAAGATCAAGAAGGACGAGCACGGGAACGTCACCAAGCACAAGGCCCGGCTCGTCGCGAAGGGGTACGTTCAGCGCCACGGAGTCGACTACGAGGAGGTCTTCGCACCATTCGCCAGGATGGAGTCCGTGCGTGTGCTTTTGGCCGTGGCCACCCACCGGTCATGGTCAGTGCACCACATGGATGTAAAATCCGCGTTCCTCAACAGCGAACTGGTGGAGGAAGTGTACGTGCAGCAGCCGCCCGGTTTCATCACCGCCGGGCACGAAGGGAAGGTGTTGAAGCTGCACAAGGCACTCTACGGCCTCGGGCGGGCGCCGCGCGCCCGGAACTCCAAGCCGGACGGCAGCCGCTCGCGCTCGGCTTCACCCGCGCCGAGTGCGAACACGGGCCGTACACGCGCGGCGACGACGACAAGCGGCCGGTGGTGGGGATCTACGTCGATGACCTCATCATCACGAGCGGCTCCGGCGGAGTGATCGCCGCATTCAAGGAGGAGATGAAGACGCTCTTCCGCATGAGTGATCTCGGGGTCTTTGTCCTACTACCTCGGGATCGAGGTCAGGCGAGGGCGCACGACATCAAGCTCCCGCAAGGCGCCTACGCCAAGAAGATATCGGAGCGCGCAGCATGGGTGCTCGCAACCCGTGCGCAACGCCCATGGAGACAAGACTGAAGCTGTCAAAGAAAAGCTCCTCGCCGGCGGTTGACGCGACGGAGTATCGCAGCTTGATTGGGAGCCTGCGGTACCTGATGAACACACGGCCAAACATGGCGTTCGCTGTGGGCTACCTGAGCAGGTTCATGGAGGACCCAAGACAGGAGCACATGGCGGTGATGAAGCATCTGCTCCGGTACGTGGCGGGTACGATCGACTACGGCTTGGCGTACACCAGAGGCGACGCTGAGTTTCAGCTCGTCGGCTACAGCGACAACGATATGGCCGGCGACGTTGACAACAGGAAGAGCACAAGCGGCATCCTCTACTTCCTCGACGGCAGCCCCATAGCGTGGTAGTCCCAGAAGCAGCGCGTGGTGGCTTTGTCATCGTGTGAAGCAGAGTACATCGCCGGAGCTGCGGCGGCATGCCAGGGCGTCTGGCTCCGGCGGCTGCTGCAAGACGTGGTGGGCGCAGGTGTGCCTGCACCACAGTTGAAGATGGACAACCAGTCCGCGATCGCCCTCAGCAAAAATCCGGTACTCCACGACCGCTCAAAGCACATTGATACGAAGTTCCATTTTCTCCGTGAATGCGTGGATGGCGGGGAGGTGCGCCTGGCGTTCGTGAGCACCCAAGGGCAGCTCGCGGACATCATGACGAAGGCGCTCGGGAAGGCCAAGTTTCAGGAGCTTCGCGAGTTGATCGGCGTCAGCAAGCTGAAGTGAACGGCGCCGGTGCTTACGGGGAGAATGTTGTTTTAAACCCCGGCGCGTTCAAAGTAGATAGGATTTGATTTCCTCTTCGTTTTCAGTTTGATTTTGCTTGTTTTAGATGGAGCCCGAGTCTCTTGGGCGCGTCCTGTACAGGGGCTCGACGTGTGCCTAGCCACACGGAGTCTGTTGGTCCAGAGCGCTTCGCGCGGCACGTTCGAGCTGGGGGATGGCGCAGCTCGTGCAGAGCGTGGCGCGCGGCGCGCTCGTCGTGGCCTCAATGGCCTGCATGTTTGTTTTGATTCCTATATATAGCTAATAGAACAGAAAACGCAGCAAGCTTTGGCTGCCCAAAATCCTCCGTCTCGCGTTGTGGTGTTCGTTTGCAGGAAGCCGCCGTCGTCTCTCTCAACTCCGGCGACCTGGCCTTGACGCCGGCGAGACTGGAACAAAATTTAGTTCATGAGCTCAAATTTGAGGTAGCCTGTGACAAATAAAAGAAAACAGAGATAATAGCTTTTATGTATGCTTTTTTTTTGAGAGTGTAGCTTTTATGTATGCTAGAGACCAGTTGATCTGGTTATGCGTGCGTAATTGTGTTGTTATGCACCTTAGGTGAATCTGTTCATTCTGCATTCTTGTCTTTACTATGTTGTATTAGTGAACAAAATTTCAGTAGTAACTATTGACCATGACTACTGGTCAAATACGACCGAAACCATATCCAGTATTTTGTGCTCAGTTTTATCTGTAGTTGGTAGTGGTGTAGAATAATATTTTATACACCTTCCTTAGGTATAGAATGGTGCTGATGCCCTCATTGGTAAAATTAGTTTCTCTAAATGTGGTGTGTAGACATAGAAATGCAAATTGGAAAAATGAGTTTATGTAGAAGTTGTGTACTTGTGTGCCCACTTACATTTTTTGCTTCATTATTGTTCCACCACGAAAGATATAGCCATGCCTCATCAATATGTGGAAAGCAATTTAATTTCTGTTTTAGATACTAGTACTTAGCTTGCCAGTATAAACTAAGTCATACCTCATCAAAAGATTCGAAAATCTGGATGCTTGGCTGATGAATTGTGCAGACAACAGTACGCCCGGAGTTTGCCAAATTTCTCACTGCACGCATGACAATTTGAAGGACCGATACGGCGAACCAGAGAGGGGGGAGTGAATGGGAGTCGATAAAAATTTTTCTCGAAGGAGATGAAGACTCCAACAAGACGAGCTCGGCTTCTAGCACACGTCTTCGACTCACCACCCAAGTTGGCCAAGTCCACGCTGCCACTGGAGTGCTACTGGACCTAGGAACCAACAAACAACCTTCCGAGCCAAAACTCACCAACACGCATAGCGGAAACTTGCACGGCTTGCTGCATGTGCTGCACCGGTCGGACTGATGGCCTGCGCCGGCCGGGGCCGGACACCGGTCGACCGGTGGACGAGCCGGCGGTGCCTGGTGGCTACAGCAGCCGCACAACAAGTGTTCCAGAGAGCCTCAGTGACTTCTTTAGGCCCTGGAACAAAAACACCCCCAAAACACAACCTGCACGAAAAGAAAACCCTACACAAAGCCTAGCAAAACAACTCCAAACAGACCAAGAACTGACCAGAAGCACCACGACCCAAAAACACACGAGTCAAGCAGTTCACCCGAGGAAAATCCCACAAGTTGAAGGACCGATACGGCGAACCAGAGAGGGGCGGAGTGAATGAGAGCTGATAAAAATTCTTCTCGAAGTAGATGAAACTCCAACAAGATGAACACGGCTTCCAACACACGTCTCCGACTCACTACCCAAGTTGGCCAAGCCCACGTAGCTACTGGAGTGCCACTGGACCTAGGAACCAACACACAACCTTCCGACCCGAGAACGCAGCGGAACACCAAACCTCGAGTCCACCGACCAACACCGGCCGACCGGTGAGCACCACCGGCCGATCGGTCCCCGCTCGGTGAAACTTGGCGACTTCCACGTAAAGGCTCCACACCGGTCGACCGGCCTCGCCCGTAAAGCCCCAAAACACCAAACAAAGTCTACCGACCTCCAAACAGACCCAAACTCGAAACAAACCCCCACACAGACAACAACAAACACACCCGTACCGTTCACCCGAGCAAAAACCCACCAAGGGTTGCACCGGTCGTATCGGTCAAGAGCACCGGACATACCGTGTAGCTCGGGCAGCTCGGGATGAACAACACATGAGGAGTCCATAGCCAAGTTTAATCCCACCAAAACTTGTCCAAACAAGAGAAATCGAAGAAATCCCGCCAAAAGCACCTCTAACCCTAGAACACGGAAAACCCCAAAATCGAGCGCCTTTTACGCACGAATTTGGGAGGGAAATCACAGCCCAAAGAACCACGAAGGGTTCCCACAAATTTCCCCCCATGAAATCCCCAAGAGCAAGGTCCCGTAAACACCCCAAGAGAATAAACAAGAGAGGGCTCCAAAATCACCACCAAGAACAACCGGGAACAACACATCCAAACCTTGAGGAACCATGCCGAATCATCTATACATGCCACAAAGGTTCATACAAGGTCTAGCTTGCCGCCCGATCATCCAACCCTCTCAATAAGATCTCATCATGAAGCTCTCAAACTAGTCCTATGGAAATCCTAAGAAAAATTGGAAGGGAAAATAGGAAAGCAAATGAACTAGGGTTCCAAGAGATTGATCGCCATCCTCTCACCTCATGGGTTATATGGAGGAAGCCGAAAGTCTAAAATACCCTTTCCTAACAACTAGGATAGAAGCCCCTCAAGGGCGGTTTTGGAAGCCTTCAAGTTTTCTCCATCGGACGGATGCCCGGCGACCACAACCTACTTAGCCTCGACGCAAGCCTTGCGATCCCGACGCGTGTCCTCCTCTCCGAAGATTCCGGACCGCGTCGTCGCACACCGGCCGACCGTACCCACCGGTCACACCGGTCCGGCATCGCTGCAAAGACCGTCTTCGGTTCTTTTGTCTTGGCTTTGTGGATCAACCAAGGAACCTAGTGGTTTTCTCGGTGAACCACCGGAAACCCCGCGAACACGGTGTAGCCTCCACCAATCTCCACTCATGACTCGGCTCCCACGTAGTCCCGGCTCGACCTTGGTTTTGAGGCTCTACCAAGAAACCGTACATGACTTCTTCTTGTCGTTCATGCCACCATGCGGCCCGCACTTGACCCCGCTTGCCGCCGGTCCCTCGAACGAAGCCTACTTGTCTTCTCCACACCCGGAGGCCTCACCGCGGACGAACTTTCGCGCTTGTTCTTCACCCGCACCAACACCCGCCCAAGCCGCAACCCGCACCCGCAATACTTAGCCAAGAATCAGTCCACACAACGTTGTCAATCACTCATCACACAAGGAAGCGACCATCCACCGGTCCTCGAACCACACATGGTCCTCAATCTCCCCCTTGATGAGTGCATTGACAACACCCACATAAAGTAACAAGAGAGAAAAGAAAAAGAAAAGAAACGAATAAAAAGAAACTCCAACAAGCGATCGAAAGCCAAACAAAGGCAAAGAGCAAGATCACTTGAAGAAGACAAGTCTCGGACCCCTTAGGCAAGGGCAACGACTCGACACATCCGAGACAAAACAAAGCTCAAGCAAAGAGCGCAAACCACCAAACCAAAGCTCGAAAAACCACAAAGAGCTCCCCCTGCACAGATGCAAGCTCCCCCTGAACCAATGCAACTCCCCCTGGACGAATGCATGCAAACCACTTGAAAACAGGGGAAGCCGCCACAACTTCACTCACACCGATCGACCGGCCACCACCACCAAGCCGACCGGTGCTCAACATGAGCACAGACCGAAGACTCGACCGGCCGGACCGGTGACCTCGACCGGTTAGACCGGTGCACACACCGAGCCCGTAAATGGCTCGAAACCACCCGAAAACCTTCTAAAGAATTCAAAGCAAGCCATTTCAGCTCAAACTTCTCCCCCTTCTTGACAATGCATGAATCAAGCCAAAAATGCAAAACTTTCAACCTAGAGCTTCTCAAATAGACAACATTCAACAGAGGATGCTACGTATGTCCAAATGAGCAAGTTAGATACTCTATAGCTTCGTATTGACATCAACTACAAGATCACCAAGTTTCACAACCATTGGGCGAAGCTAAGATGGATTTGGGCAATTTTGCGAAAAATTTGCCTCTCACGAGCAAAGTCCTAAACATGATCAAAACATATCCAAACGGCAAAGCCACACAAACTTCATGCTAGGACAAGGCCATTCTAATCATAAGACCATCACAAACACCTACAAGCACCTCATGTCATGTCAAAGCCACCGAGCCATGTGCCTACTTCTATGTATGAGACTTCTCATGGGTAGGCATCATGCAACGGTTTAGCACCCAAAGCAAATTAAATTTAGCACATGTGACATGGGAGCACATTTTCGAAGCATTTTACATTTCATTTTCAGATTCATATTTGGTACATGAAATGTCTTTGCGACAAAAAGGAACTTATGCCCCTCCATAAGATGAAGCAAGAGGGCTAAACATTCATGATGGCAAATGGGCCTTTGGCCCCATATGATCAATAAACTAGCTATCCAACCACAAGTTAAGCATAACCAAGCCACTAAAACATGTCAAGATCATGTAAAGGCATTTACACATGAGAGAGCATACATGTGACATGTTTCAAAAACATAGCTATCAACCATGGATTATTAAACAAGATCATCAAGAGCTAAGCCAAACTAACCATAGCATACCAAACAAGCTCACAAGGATATATATAGCATTCCATGGTGAACAATGTTTATAGGAGAAGCTTTTCCTATCCAATGCATATGATACAAAAATGCATGCAATCTAAGATACAAGGATGCCTATGCATCATGTTACATATGCCATGCCAAATGCAAGAAATGCACAAAGGAAACTATACATATGCTACAAAGGAGCTCCCACACATCCAACTCAAGAAATCAAACACACACCAAGCTCCCCCCGCAAACGAGTGAAAGTTGCTTGATCTAGGGGTTTGGTGAAAATATCGGCTAGTTGGCCATGTGTGGGTACATGAATCAAAGCTATCTTTCCTTTCTCTACGTTGTCTCTCGTAAAGTGATACCTCACTTCTATGTGCTTGGTTTTGGAATGGAGCACCGGGTTCTTTGCAACGCTTATGGCACCGGTGCTATCACATTGAAGTGGGACATGGGTATACTCTTCACCAAAGTCACTCATGGTGTATGAAATCCAAAGGAGCCGAGATCAACAACTAGCGGCGGCAACATACTCGGCCTCGGTAGTGGATTGAGCAGCACTCGACTGTTTGCGGGAAGACCAAGACACCAAAGTAGATCCCAAAAACTGGGAAGTCCGAGAAGTGGATTTCCTATCCAACCGACACCCAGCAAAATCCGCGTCTGAAAAACCATGAAGCGCCAAAGAAGAAGACACAGAGTACCAAAGGCCAAAGTTGGGAGTGTGACGCAAGTACCAAAAAATTCACTTCATCGCTTGCCGATGCGAAGTTCTCGGAGACGCTTGAAAACGAGCGCACAGACATACCGAGAACTGGATGTCTGGCCTCGTCGCCGTCAAGTAGATGAGTGACCAGATCATGCTTCAGTACTCCTTCTTGTCCACGTGTTCACCTTCCTCATCCGCATCAAGAGCTGTAGTCGTACTCATCGGCGTCGTCATAGCCTTAGAATCCTCCATCTTGAACTTCCGCACAATGTCCTTGGTGTACTTAGCTTGGTGCACAAATGTTTCTTCCTTTGATTGCTTGATTTGTAGCCCGAGGAAGAACCGCAACTCGCCCATCATTCTCATCTCAAATTCCCTCGCTCATATCCTCTCGCAAACCTTGCAACAAGAGAGTTAGATGAGCCTCCAAAGACAATATCATCCACGTACACCCGCACAATTAGGATATCTCCGCCCCGCCTTAGTAGAAACAAGGTCCGATCGACCTTCCCCATCTCAAAACCTCTCTCAAACAAGGTCCCCCTCAACCTCGCCATACCAAGCTCCGGGCGCCCGCTTCAACCCATAAAGCGCCTTCCTCAACTTATACACCCGGTGGGGGTACTTCTCAATCTCAAACCCCCGGTGGTCGCCTCACATAGACTTCTTCCTCCAACACACCATTTAGGAAAGCACTCTTCACATCCATTTGGTGCAACTTGAACCCTTTAGCCACGTAAAAGGCTAGAAGGATCCTTATTGCCTCCAAACGGGCTACGTGAGCAAAGGTCTCCTCGTAGTCGATCCCCTCCTTCGATTGAACCCCCGAGCAACAAGCCTTGACTTGTTCCTCACCACTTCACCTTTGTCACCCTCTTTGTTCTTCCACATCCACTTTGTACCAATCGGCTTACACCCCGGGGGAGGGTCAACCAACTCCCATACCCGATTCCTCTCAAGTTCTCCAACTCCTCATGCATTGAATTAAACAAATTGTGATCGGATAGTGCGTGTCCAATGTCTTTGGGCTCAAAAGTAGGAACAAATGCAGCATGAGCAAAATGAGAATTGTTTCGAACCCTCGACCGTGTAGTACGTTCATTCATGTCACCGATGATCCTTGAAGCCGGGATCCACTTGTACTCGCCGGGGAGGTTCTCGCCTCGATGCTACCTCCCCCTCAACAACGCCTTCTCCTCGATCTTGATTTGTCGTCGTAGGTGTAGGAGAGGGTCCGTCCACTACCGCAAGCCGAAGTAGTATGTACATGCTCGACGGGGGCACCACACGGCCATCTTCATCGTCCCCATGTTCATGCTCCTCCTCCCCGAAAGATCTCCTCGTCAAGCTCATCATCACCCGCACACTCAAAGACAAGCCGACTACGTGGCCGTGTCTCGTCGAAGGTTACCTCGCTAGTCTCCACGATTTGGTTAGTTCCAAGATTGAGCACACGATATGCTCTAGAATGAGATGCATAACCAAAGAAAATACCATCGACGACCTAGCCTCAAACTTATCCAACTTCTTCCCTTTCTTCGAATAGAACACTTGCATCCAAAGACATGGAAGTGACTCACCTTGGGTTTGCGACCGTGCATCAACTCGTAGCATGTTTTCTTCTTATGCACTCGAGGTAGATCCTATTCGACACATAACACGCGATATTCACCACCTCGGCCCCCGCACCTTCTCGCAGTCCTATGCTCATCACGCATCGTTCGAGCCATCTCACATAAGGTCCCGTTCTTCCTTTCCACAACACCATTCGGGGAGGCGTATACGGACTCAAAACTCGGTGTTCAAGACCCAAGTCATGGCAAAAGGTTTCAAAACGAGAGTTTCTAAATTCGAGCCATTGTCACCGCGGATTGCTCGTATGGCATCTCCGTGCCTCTCGTTCCTCAACCTCAAGACTAGATCTCGAACAAAGCCAAACGTTCCCCCCTTATCCTCGAGAAAGAACACCCACGTATACCGAGAATAGTCGTCCACCACAACAAGGACATACAACTTCCCACCCGCATCGCACATGAGCCGGGCCAACAAGGTCCATATGGAGCAGCTCGCATGGACGCTCAGTCATCACATCGGTGAGAGGCGGGTGAGAAGAGGCTACCATCTTGGCATGCCTACACGGAGCACAAACCAACTCTTTCTCAAACCTCAACCGTGGCAATCCTCGGACAAAATTGAGTTTACTCAAGCGAGACAAAAGGTCAAAGATCAAGTGACCCAACTTCCTATGCCACTTCCACAACTCACTCGAAGAACCAGCCAAGAAACAACGCTCCACACCCGAAGACCGAGAAAAATCAACACGAAACACCCGACCCACGGGAACGACCATACGTACAAGGTCCCCTCGAGAGTCCAAAATCCGAGAACCACCAGGCCGAAACAACACCTCAAAACACTCATCCAACAACCGGGACACAAAGAGAAAATTGTACCCCGCCGATTGAACAAGAGCAACACGCCCGAGAGTGATCTTGTCACTCACCTTAATCTCACCTTCCGAAAGCACATGCCCACGCCCACGCCCATTGTCCCCAAAAGTGATGTACCTCTTCGTCACCACCGGGACGAGACTTGAGAACCACCCCCTCGTCTCCGGTCATATGCCTCGAGCAACCGGAGTCAATCAACCAAATGTTCTTCAAGTCTCCCACCCGAAATTCAAAAACGAGCACGTGAGCGAACAAACGACTCAAAGATCGGGGTTAGTACCAAAAGAGTAAAACCAAGGCCGAGCAATTTGCTCGAAAGTGGGGTTAGTACAAACCAAGCCATCTTTCCTACCAAAGCTACCTCCACGAACACCACCACAAGAACCACCATGAGGGAACCAACCCTCTCTCGCCCGGAGGAGGACCAAAACCACGAAAGAAAGCTCGTGGACCGTCCCTCCTCTCCTTCTCAAAGCTACGACTCCTCCCATCCCCGTCGTGAACTCGAGGGGGAGAATGCCTAGCAACCCGACCTCCTACAAACTCTCGAGCCCAACCAACAGAACTACGACCTCCGGAAGCAAACCTCGCACCCGTACGAGCACGAAACCCAACCGCTCGCTCGTCTAGGCCTCGCACCGTCCGACCGGTGTAGCTCGGGCAAAGAAGCACCTCCAACAACGCCTTCCGCTCTCCCCAAGCCCGAATTGTCCTCACACTCGCCTTGGCCCCGGGCATCCGCATACGAGGCTCAAGTACACCATCGGAAGGGTGGTACTTGTCTTTGCTAGCTCACTCCTTCGCCATTCTATCCTCTCGCTTCCTCTTGAAGCAAAACTCATCCTTATGGCCATCTCTCCCACAATAGCCACAATGGAACCTCACAAGCTTAGGCTTAGGCTTGGGATGTGGTCGCTCACTTGGTTTCTCTCCACTCAACTTCTCCATCGGTTTCTCCTCACTAGCCTTCTCACTTTCTTTCCCAAAAAATACTTTCCCCGAAGCGCTCACAAACTTGATAGGCTTTTGGAGATCATTTGTTGCCGTAGGAAATACGAGTGGAGCCGGGGGTTGTGTCTAGTCGGTTCCTAAGATGGTTAGGTTTAGGAAGGAAATCATTTTTGTGGTGGGTTTTTGGTGGCTCGGGGATATTCTCTCCACTTCCCTCACCAACCTTGTTTGCCCCAAGTCCATCACCATCCTCGCCTCTTAAATGCCTCGATCACCATCCTCAACCGAGGCTCATGCCGAGACAACCAACCCATCAACTTTCTCAACCATCATTCTCATCCCGCAAACGATCAACATAATGTGCAAGTTCCAAATTCTTCAAAGCATGCATTTCAAGGTAGAGCAAGATGTAGGAATTGGTTCTTTTAGCTTAGCCTCAAGTGAAACAGTTGTAAGCATGCATCTCATCAATCTTAGCAAGCAAAACAGGCAAGAAGTGCAAGCACCTAGCAAAGCAGATCTAGATTTCAGCTCTACCCACTTCAACCCTAAGCACATCTAGTTTCTCACACTTGGAGGCATGCTTCTCCTTAAACAAAGCAAGATCGGCAAGAAAAAATGGAGCAATCAAGACAATCAACCTCATCGAAACAACGGGGCTAGCCTTAAGGGAATCAATCTCAAGCTTGCTATCAAGAACCTCGTGTTTCTAGCTCAGCCACTCTAGTCCTAGCATCCTCGAGTGAAGCCCTAAGCTCTTTTCTCATTTTCTTGGCCTCTCTAAGCATGTCATCATGGTTATCAAGCAACGAGCCAAGCCTTTCATTATCCTGACACAAGAAGGGAAGCTCATCACGCACCTCGTCATCGGACTCGGAGTCCGAGTCGCTCCGTGTGCTCTTCTTGCCGCCGGAGCTCGCGCCATGGTCCGTGCCGTCTCTAGCGGCGCTTCGGCCCCGCTCGTGTTCTTGGACGACTTCCTCGCTCTTGCGACGATCACCTCCGTCCTCACCGCCGCTTGAGCTCGAGGTGGAGTACTCGGAACTAGAGTCGACGTCGCTCCCTCCCACCATCGCTCGTGCCTTGCCTCGGCTCTCTTTCTTCCTCGATCGTCGCTCGTCCTTGTGCTTGTTCTTGTGCTTGCTCTTGTGGTCACGCCTCGACCGGTACTTTCCATCCATCCTCGACTTGTGCTTGTAGCCGTCCTTGTTCTCGACCTTCTCCGGGCAGTCGGCGACGAAGTGTCCGGCTTGCCGCACTAGAAGCATGTCCTCGTGTTCCTCCTCATGTTCACCCAGTTCTCGTGCAGCCTCTCGAACCTCCTCGTCAGCAACGCCAGCTCCTCCTCTCCAAGCACATCGAACTCCTCATCTGGCATAGACATCAAAGAGGACAAGGAGAACATTCTGGTGGATGGGTTAGTGTTAGACTTTCCTTTCGAACCACCAACGAGGGCAAGACTATGAGAGTCGGCCGAACCCTCGAGCTTGGTCGTCATGCCCCTATCCACCTCGGCCCGACTTGAGCTTCGAGAACATCTCGTTCACCGTCGAGTGTCATACTTCTCCGACTCTACAATGGCCTCGAACTTTCCGCCCCAAATCATACGATCCAAAGAGTGTAAGAGCTTGGATGCCTCTATCATGATCATCGTACGGGAGCACGTCCACATTGGCCCTCATGTTGTTCACAACCACCGTAAACCTCTCGAAACAAGGCATCGATGGACTCACCGGGGAGATGAGTGAAGTTCTCGTACTCTCTCCGTAGGTCGCATACATCCGAGCCTCGAACTCCGGGCATTCCCAACATGAGCCTCCTTCAACACCAACAAGATTCTACAAGCCAAGTGCTCGCTGTGCACCCGATAGAACTCGGCCGACACAAGGCACGAAACAAGTAGTCGACCGCCTTATTGTTGGCGTCGAACATGTCCCTCGATTCGGAATGAGGAAGTTCATCGGCCGGACATAGCCTCGTGTCCACCGTGACATCCCAAAGGATCCGACCCTTTTCGCGAGAAACGCAACCATCACCTTACTCCACATCCGGTAGTTCTTGCCATCGAAGTGTGGAGGACCCGAACCCCGTTCCCGGTACGCCATCCTTGGATCTTAGACCGGTTAGAGTCAATAAAGACCCGAATCGGCTCGATACCACTTGAAGGACCGATACGGCGAACCGCAGAGGGGGAGTGAATGAGAGCTGATAAAAATTCTTCTCGAAGTAGATGAAACTCCAACAAGATGAACACGGCTTCCAACACACGTCTCCGACTCACTACCCAAGTTGGCCAAGCCCACGTAGCTACTGGAGTGCCACTGGACCTAGGAACCAACACACAACCTTCCGACCCGAGAACGCAGGGGAACACCAAACCTGAGTCCACTGACCAACACCGGTCAGACCGGTGAGCACCACCGGTCAGACCGGTCCCTGCTGGTGAAACTTGGCGACTTCCACAGAAAGGCTCCACACCGGTTAGACCGATGCAACACACCGGTCAGACCGGGCCTCGACCGTAAAGCCCCGTAACACCAAACAGGCCTACCGACCTCCAAACAGACCCAAACTCGAAACGACCCCCCAACACAGACAACAAAGAAACACACCTAGACGTTCACCCGAGCAAAAACCCACCAAGGGTTGCACCGGTCAGACCGGTCAAGAGCACCGGTCGACCGGTGTAGCTCGGGGGACTCGGAATGAACAAAGACCCGCGGGTCAACTCCTCCAAATCCAAGCCTTGATCTCCCGAATCGCTCCACAGGCTTGAACAAGACTTTGGGGACAATAGAACACCTCATGAGGAGTCCATAGCCAAGTTTAATCCCACCAAAACTTGTCCAAACAAGAGGAATCGAAGAAATCCCGCCAAAAGCACCTCAAACCCTAGAACACGGAAAACCCCAAAATCGAGCCCCTTTTACTCACAGATTTGAGAGGGGAATCACAGCCCAAAGAACCACGAAGGGTTCCCACAAATTTCCCACATGAAATCCCTAAGAGCAAGGTCCCGAAAACACCCCAAGAGAATCAACAAGAGAGGGCTCCGAAAATCACCACGAAGAACAACCGGGAACAACACATCCAAACCTTGAGGAACCACACCGAATCATCTATACATGCCACAAAGGTTCATACAAGGTCTAGCTTGCCGCCCGATCATCCAACCCTCTCAACAAGATCTCACCATGAAGCTCTCAAGCTAGTCCTATGGAAATCCTAAGAAAAATAGGAAGGGAAAATTGGAAAGCAAAATGAACTAGGGTTCCAAGAGATTGATTGCCATCCTCTCACCTCATGGGTTATATGGAGGCAACCGAATGTCTGAAATACCCTTTCCTAACAACTAGGGATACAAGCCCCTCAAGGGCGGTTTTGGAAGCCTTCAAGTTTTCTCCATCGGACGGATGACCGGCGACCGCAACCTGCTTAGCCTCGATGCAAGACTTGCGATCCCGACGTGTGTCCTCCGCTTCGAAGATTCCGGACTGCGTCGTCGCACACCAGTCAGACCGGTGCTCCTCACCGGTCAGACCGGTACCCACCGGTCAGACCGGTTTGCACTGCTGCAGCACCGTCTTCGGTTCTTCGGTCTTGGCTTTGTGGATCAACCAAGGAACCCAGTGGGTTTCTGGTGAACCACCAGAAACCCCGCGAACACGGTGTAGCCTCCGCCAATCTCCACTCATGACTCGGCTCCCACGTAGTCCCGGCTCGACCTTGGTTTTGAGGCTCTACCAAGAAACCGTACATGACTTCATCTTGCTGTTCATGCCACCATGTTGCCCGCACTTGACCCCGCTGGGCGCCGGGTCCCTCGAACGAAGCCTACTTGTCTTCTCTACACCTGGAGGCCTCACCGGCGATGACCTTTCGCGCTTGTTCTTCACCTGCATCAACACCAGTCAAGCCGCAACCTGCACCTGCAATACTTAGCCAAGAATCAGTCCACATAACGTTGTCAATCACTCATCACACAAGGAAGCGACCACCCACCGGTCCTCGAACCACACATGGTCCTGAATCTCCACCTTGATGAGTGCATTGACAACACCCATATAAAGTAACAAGAGAGAAAAGAAAAAGAAAAGAAACGAACAAAAAGAAACTCCAACAAACGATCGAAAGACAAAGAAAGGAAAAGATCAAGATCACTTGAAGAAGATAAGTCTCGGACCCCTTAGGCAAGGGCAACGGCTCGACACATCCGGGACAAAACAATGCTCAAGCAAAGAGCGCAAACCACCAAACAAAGATCCAAAACCACAAAGAGCTCCCCCTGCACACATGCAAGCTCCCTTGAACCAATGCAACTCCCCCTGGACGAATGCATGCAAACCACTTGAAGAAAACAGAGCAGCTGCATCAGCTCAGCTCTGACCGGTCAGACCGGTCACCACCACCGGTCAGACCGGTGCTCAACATGTGCACAGAACCAGCACTCTGATCGGTCAGACCGGTGACCCCGACAGGTCAGACCAGTGTGCAACAGAGCCCAGAAATGGCTCGAAACCACCTGAAAGCCTTCTAAATGCATCCAGCAAGCCATTTCAAGCTCAAACTTCTCCCCCTTGTTGACAATGCATGAATCTAGCCAAAAATTCAAAACTTTCAACCTAGAGCTTCTCAAATAGATAAAATTCAACATAGGATGCTACACATGTCCAAATGAGCAAGTTAGATACTCTATAGCTTCGTATTGACATCAACTACATGATCACCAAGTTTCATGACTATTGGACAAAGCTAAGATGGATTTGAGTAATTTTGCGAAAAATTTCCCTCTCATGAGCAAAGTCCTAAACATGAGCAAAACATGTCAAAATGGCAAAGCCACACAAACTTCATGCTAGGACAACCATTCTAATCATAAGACCATCACAAACACCCACAAGCACATCATGTCATTTCAAAGCCACCGAGCCATGTGCCTACTTCTATATATGAGACTTCTCATTGGTTGGCATCATGCAATGGTTTAGCACCAAAAGCAAATTAAATTAAGCACATATGACATGGGAGCAAATTTTCCAAGCAATTTATATTTCATTTTCAGATTCATATTTGGTACATGAGATGTCTTTGCGACAAAAAGGAACTTATGCCCCTCCACAAGATAAAGCAAGAGGGCTAAACGTTCATGATGGCAAATGAGCCTTTGGCTCCATATGATCAATAAACTAGCTATCCAAACACAAATTAAGCATAACCAAGCCACTAAAACATGTCAAGATCATATAAAGGCATTTACACATGAGAGAGCATATATGTGACATTTTTCAAAACATAGCCATCAGCCATGGATTATAAATCAAGATCATCAAGAGCTAAGCCAAACTAACCATATCATACCAAACAAGCTCACAAAGACATAAATATCATTCCATGGTGAACAATGTATATAGGAAAAGCTTTTCCTAACAAATGCATATGATACAAAATGCAAGCAATCTAAGATACAAGGATGCCTATACATCATGTTACATATGCCATGCCAAATGCAAGAAATGCACAAAGGAAAGCTATACATATGCTACAAAGGAGCGCCCACACACCCAACTCAAGAAATCAAGCACACACCAAGCTCCCCCCGCAAACGAGTGAAAGTTGCTTGATCTAGGGGTTTGGTGAAAACATCGGCTAGTTGGTCATGTGTGGGTACATGGATCAAGGCTATCTTCCCTTTCTCTACATTGTCTCTCAGAAAATGATACCTCACTTCTATGTGATTGGTTTTGGAATGGAGCACTAGGTTCTTTGCAATGCTTATGGCACTGGTGCTATCACATTGAAGAGGGACATGGGTAAACTCCTCATCAAAGTCACTCATGGTATATGTGATCCAAAGGAGCTGAGAGCAACAACTAGCTGCGGTAACGTACTCTGCCTCGGTAGTGGATTGAGCAACACTCGACTGTTTGGAGGAAGACCAAGACACCAAAAAAGATCCCAAAAACTGGCAAGTCCCAGAAGTGGACTTCCTATCCAACTGACACCCGGCAAAATCCACATCCGGAAAACCATGAAGAGCCAAAGAAGAGGACGCGGAGTACCAAAGGCCGAAGTCGGGAGTGTGATGCAAGTACCTGGAAATTCGCATCACCGCTTGCCGATGCGAAGTCCTCGGAGACACTTGAAAACGAGCACACAGACATACCGAGAACTGGATGTCCGGCCTTGTCGCCGTCAAGTAGAGGAGTGACCCGATCATGCTTCGGTACTCCTTCTGGTCCATGTGTTCACCTTCCTCATCCGCATCAAGAGCTGTAGTCGTACTCATCGACATCGCCATAGCTTTGGAGTCCTCCATCTTGAACTTCTGCACAATGTCCTTGGTGTACTTAGCTTGGTGCACAAATGTTCCTTCCTTTGATTGCTTGATTTGTAGCCCGAGGAAGAATTGCAACTCTCCCATCATGCTCATCTCAAATTCCCTGCTCATATCCTCTGCAAACCTTGCAAGAAGAGAGTTAGACGAGCCACAAAAGACAATATCATCCACGTACACTTGCACAATCAGGATATCTCTGCCCTGCCTGAGTAAAAACAAGGTCTGATCGACCTTTCCCATCTCAAACCCTCGCTCAAACAGGAACCCCCTCAACCTACATACCAAGCTCTAGGCGCCTGCTTCAACCCATAAATCGCCTTTTTCAACTCGTACACCCGGTGGGGGTTCTTCTCACTCTCAAACCGCAGTGGTTGCCTCACATACACTTCTTCCTCCAACACACCGTTCAAGAAGGCACTGATCACATCCATCTGGTGCATCTTGAACCCTTTAGCCACGGAAAAGGCTAGAAGGATCCTAATCGCCTCCAAACGGGATACGGGAGAAAAGGTCTCCTCGTAGTCAATCCCCTCCTTCTGACTGAACCCCTGAGCAACAAGCCTTGACTTGTTTCTCACCACCTAACCTTTCTCTCCCTCTTTGTTCTTCCACACCCACTTTGCACCAATTGGCTTACACCCTGGGGGAGGATCAACCAATTCCCAAATCTGATTTCTCTCAAAGTTCTCCAACTCCTCATGCATCGAATTAACCAAATTATGATCAGATAGTGCATGTCCAATGCCTTTGGGCTCAAAGGTGGTAACAAATGCAGCATGAGCGAAATGAGAATTGTTTCGAATACTCGACCGTGTAGTACGTTCATTCATGTCGCTGATGATGCTTGAAGCTGAGTGATCCACTTGTACTTGCCGTGGAGGTTCTCGCCTTGATGCTACCTCCCCCTCAACAGCAGCTTCTCTTTGATCTTGGTTTGTCGTCGAAGGTGTGGGAGAGGGGCTGTCCATCACTGTAGTCGAAGTAGTAGGTACATGCTCAGCCGCGGCACCACACTGCCATCTTCATCGTCTCCATGTTCATGCTCCTCCTCCTGAAAGATCTCCTCGTCAAGTTCATCATCACTTGCACACTCAAAGACAAGCTGACTACATGGCTGTGTCTCGTCGAAGGTTACCTCGCAAGTCTCTGTAAGGAATCGGATCCTCGTTAGCCTAAGAGGGGGAGGGGGTGAATTAGGAAACTAAAAACCTTGACCTATGGCTTCACTATTTTCACACAAAGATAAACTAGAACATGCTATCTTAATGTGCAACTAGGGTTGTTCTAGTGTGAAACTCCCATCCCAAAACAAGGTTTGCAACCTATACCCATTCCTAGCATGATATTACTCTAGGAAAGGGTTGACGGATAAAAGGCATATCCACCTACGATCCGCAAGCGTACGAACCGACACCTTTTGCACCACGGGATTCCCAAGGTTCTTGTCAATCCGCGGAGCAAGGGGGTTACAAGCATTTGATCTACCTCTACACACTAGCTACTCAAATCCTAACTATGATTATTCTAGAAAACAACTAAACTACACTAGAGAGAATGATTAAGCTATCAAGATAAAAGACACTCTCCCATGGGTCTACGATACTAGAACATGCAATCGCTTTAAACAAGAAAACCAATCTAATCTATCGGGGGTTGTGACCACGGTTTTGCCCTTTCCCTCCTCTCGTACTGTCACTACACGAAGGTATTCGTGACTAGATCTATGATGGACACGGCGTATTGAATGGATCCAAGGGAGCATTGGAGCTCTACTCCCTTTACGGCATGGTAGCTAACCTTAAGCAATAAAGTATATTCAACTCATGATGATAGATAGATAATCCAACAAAGTATGATTACATCTCAAGATCGATTACAACCCATGGACGAATAAGGAGATTACCCCATCAAGGTGCTAGACATAGCACCGTTGATCATGGTCACCCTTCCGACGGTGTCTTCCTTCTTCTCCACTTGTGGGTGCTTCCTTCGAGGTGGTTGATCTCCCTCTGGAGATCTCCCTCCTCTCTCTCTAGCTTGTGGATGGCCTCCTGGTGCGAATGGCTCTCTCCCTTGCGAATGGCGGCGCCTCCAGGGCTTTAGGGTTGAAGATCCTTCGGGTGCAAGGAAAGGGGGGCCGAACCGACCCCCGGAGTGGGCTGGGCCGGCCGGCCTGGGCCCACCTCGGCCCGGTTCGGTCGCCCCTTCGCTCCCGTTGGTCTTCATGTATTTATGCACTTTGCCCCTTCTACTTGCATGATTTTGACGATGTCATCCTTACGTCCAAGATGGAGGTTCTCCGTGCATGAAGTTCGGTCTTTTACACTTCAATCCTTGGGGGTGTTCCTTCGTAACACTTCGATCCTCTCTACCATTTGAAGTGATTTCATCAGGCTCATGAACATGAACAAGACTCCGTAAATGCTCCTTTGAACTTGTTGTGAATCCGTCCTTTATGTCCATGTTTTCCTACATAAACACAACACTTCCAAATGCATGCAGAAAGATGAACTTGTTATATGATTAGTGTGCCTATTGGCGGGTTAGTTCCATAATCAAATCCAAACAAAAGTGTAATGAACTTGTTTGGTCTACCAAAATACACCGTCAACATCTCCCCCACGCTTAGATCTTTCTTGTCCTCGAGCAAGTACTCGTAAAAGAACTTCGTCCCAGGCGTTGTAATCATGTTCTGCTAAATCTTTTCTTCACAAGTTAGTCAATCCTTTATCTTTAATACATAAACATAAAGTAATGATCATCATACAGAAACATGGGCGTTTAGAATCTTTACCACGTCAAGATTCACCCCACAACTCAAACTCTTCACTCGAAGCCTTCAATCTCAGCCATGCTTACCTCTTTGCTTCCGTTGGAGTGTTTTTATGATTTTCAAAAACAAAATTTTTGCAATAAGTATTAGACAAAAACCTTTCTCCAAGCTCTCTCAAGTCGCTCATATAAAGTGGCTATCCTAAACAAATTTTATAAAACTCTCACCTCCCATAAGTCTCTCATATAACATGTAAAGTGGAGCTAGGTAGGGCTAGCGCAATCAACACAAGTTTTGTCAAACTAAGAACTTCCTCTAATGGTTGTTTACCTTTCAAAGCCAATGATCATGAGAATTAATCCATATGTAGGGATATCAAGGATGAGAAGATTTAGAATGGTGGACATGTGCAAGGGCAAAAGAAAATTATGACTACGAGGCACCGATGACGTCCTCGTTGTCGGATTGCACATGATTGGAAAAAGAGTGAAAGTTTCGTCTCTCAACAATGTGACATCCTTCCTTGCACTTTTATTTTTTTCTTTTCACTTGATTCATCCCTCTCATATCTTTCTTGCCACTCCTCTTCTCTCTTTTTATTATTTTCTTTCATTCTCTCATACACTATATTTATATTTCTTTACTTTTCTATTTTTTTCTTTCTTTTCCATACTCATACTTTTCTCTTTATTTTTCCCTCTCTTGACATCTTTTCAAAGCTCTCAACTCCTCTCTTTCTTGCATGCACACAATCTGAAATTTTAAATAAACCATGCCAGAGACGAGACGAAACTTTGAAAGTAGGTTGTGTTCAAGGAATGTGATGTACAAAAGAGATGTATAGGTTTGGGTATGGAATTCGGTGATGTACGAGACTTCTGACGTGAAAGTCACGTTACCAAATACATGACGAGGCTAGCAACAAAAGATAAGCACAAGGACATGATCATTGCTCGAAATTAAAACTCCCAAGAGAGAAGGGTCCTAGCCCAACTCATTGTGCTAATCACACTTATGGTGGAGCAAAAAATAAATTCGGCTTTGTATATGATCTTTTTCTTACTCTCAACTTGGAAAAAGAGGTTTTGCTAATCTTTATTACAAGGGTTTTTAGATAATTTTCAGAACTGAAATCCTCCAACTTTTAGCATTGAACAAAGCACAACCAACATGTGAAGCTCAACATCGAAGTACGGTATGGGTACTTTTAGAGGTAGCAATTCCACTAAGCACCACGGTAAACGTTTTCAAACCACACACTTATGTTCATATATCAAGAACTAAAGATAAACAAACGAGTGAATAAAGATAAGCATCACACAAGACACAAATTTTAAAGGACTCTTTTTATTTGATTTTATTTTGACTCAACACTAAATTAAGACACTTCAAACTTGCAAAAATTTAAAAACACACTCAAAAACTAAAGACTCTTAAACTCCAAGACTCTCTTGAAAACTAAACCAAACCAATCTAAACTTGAAGCTCAAAAGCTAAAGGCTAGCTATCTAGCTCTCCCCCACGCTAAAATAATACGACGTCCTTGTCGTATCTTACAAAAATCCTAAGGGGGAAAACTAAACCTAGTGGTACTTTCCGCAACTATTGCACCACTTGCCCCTCATGTTCCCGACCATGCCAAAAAGTTTGCACCCGTTGCAGTTCAGAAACTTGTAGTCGTCTTCGACCACGCGCTCCAAATCCTCCATGCGTCGCCTCATCGCCTCCATGGCCTGGAAACATTCGTCGACCGATGCGTAGAGCTCAGAGATGGAGTGGCGGCAAGCCACACAACACATCGGATGCATCCCAAAAGGGTCGTCATCGCTAGGGTCTCCGCCGTCGTCGCCACCATCGTCGTCGTCGTTGTTGCCGCCGTTGTTGGGGCCTTCTGGAGTCTTCTCCTTGGGCACCTCTTCCCAAATGTAAAGATCGTTATCATCTCTTCCGGCGGCCGCCCACGAACTCGGGCTACGATCGTCGGAGTAGTCGCTATCCCCATAGTCTTTAGGCTCAGGTGACACCTCCTTGTAGTCCTTCCGCTTCATGCCTCGGATGCGCTCCAACCTTCGAACAGGAGTAGGGACCTTCTCCTCTTCGACGAGGTTGTAAGAAGCGATAGCTCCGGTCGGGACACGCCCTCCACAACGGATGCGGGCAGTTCTCTTGATCTCGACGGGTAGCTTGAGCTCGCATCGCTTCGCCTCCTCCATCGATGGCTCCTTGGTGCCTTGCGTCAACTCTACGCTCCTCGGAGACACCATGGTTGCTGTGTGGGTGCAAAAGTATGCTTGATGGGATGGATTCCTGAGCTCCCAATTCGGCCAAATAAATAGTCCGAAGAGGAAAACCCTAGGAACCTCAATTTCCTTATTCAAACTTCCCTTAAAATTTTCTGACCGAAGGAAGTCGAAAAGGAGCAATCCGGGGAAAACCGGAGCGAAACGCCACCGGACCGACCTGGGCCGATCGGACTGGGCCGGCCGGCCCACCCTGTTCCGAGGGCCGGTCCGGTTTCCCGCGTACCACCCTTTTTTGCTTTCTCAGCCCATGGGAAAATGTTGGCCCAACAAATCTTCGCAAGAAACTCCAAAAAATTAAAAGAAAAACTATTTACAAAAATCCATGCCATGTTTTTCGTCCTAGGCCGGACGTTAGGGCTCTTCTTCCATGGTGAAGACATCAATGTGGTGAAGGGGCACAACTTCGGGTTCGTAGTAAACCTTAAGCCGTTTACCATTCACCATGAATTGATCACCTTTCACATCCATAATGGTTACCTCTCCATTGGAGAGCACCGAATGTACAACATAAGGTCCGTCCCACTTGCTTTGCAATTACCCCTTTCCGAAGGTTTTAAACCTCTAATTGTAGAGTAGGACCTTATCTCCTTCTTTAAACTCCTTCTTTTTCAACCTTTTATCATACCACCTTTTAATTATCTCTTTGTATATGCTTGCATTTTCATATGCTTTCAACCTCATCTCCTCTAGCTCGCTTATTTGAATTCTTCGTTTCACCACCACGGCATCGAGATCAAGGTTCATCTCTTTGATTGCCCAATAGGCTTTATGTTCCAACTCAACCGGAAGGTGACAAGCTTTTCCATAGACGAATTGATAAGGGGTCATACCTATCGGTGTCTTGAATGCCGTTCGATAAGCCCACAAAGCTCCATCTAATTTCTTTGACCAATCTTTGCCTCCCTTCTCTATGGTTTTGTTGAGCATGCTTTTTAAGTGCTTATTTGATGTTTCTGCTTTTCCGTTGGTTTGTGGATGATAGGCCGTAAAGATCCTATGTTCAATTCCCAGCTTGGACAAGCACTTTCTGAAATTTTTCCCGGTGAAGTGAGTTCCTCCATCACTTATCAAGATTCTCGGTGTACCGAAACAAGTAAAAATCACGTCCTTGATCATAGTAATGGACTCCTCTGTGGAAGCTTTACGACATGGCATGGCCTCTACCCACTTGGATACATAATCAACCATGACTAGAATATACTCATATCTGTGAGAATTTTTGAAAAGCCCCATGAAGTCTATACCCCACACATCGAATAAATCGATTTGTAGATTGTATTTCAAAGGCATAGAATTTCTTTGAGAGATGTTTCCGGTTCTTTGGCATTCGGGGCATGATGCAACATATCTTTTAGTATCTTCATGCATCTCCGGCCAATAGAATCCGCTAGACTATACTTTTGCTTGGGTCCTAAAATGGCTATAGTGTCCACCGTACTCCGCCGAGTGGCACTTTCTCAAGATTTCTAGCCTCTCTTCTCTTGGCACACATCATCTCATGACTCCATCATTGCCAAGTTTGAAGAGGTAAGTGTTGACGATGTATTTTGGTACACCTAGCATGTTCATTACACTTTGGTTTGGATTTGATTATGGAACTAACTCGCCACTAGGCACAATAATCATATAACAAGTTCATCTATCTGCATGCATTTGGAAGTGTTGTGTTTATGTAGGAACACATGGACATAAAGGACGGATTCGCAACAAGTTCAAAGGAGCATTTATGGAGTCTTGTTCTGTTCATGAGCTTGATGAAATCGCTTCCAATGGTGGCAAGGACCGAAGTGTTACAAAGGAACACCCCCGGGGATTGAAGCGTAAAAGACCGGACTTCATGCGAAGAGAACCTCCATCTTGGACGCGAGTATGACATCGTCAAAATCATGCAAGTGGAGGGGGCAAAGTGCATAATTACATTAGGACCCACGGGAGCGAAGGGGCGACCGAACCGGGTCGAGGTGGGCCCAGGCCAGTCGGCCCAGGCCGGCCGGCCCAGCCCACTTCAGTGGCCGGTTCGGCCCCCCTTTCCTTGCACCCGAAGGATCTTCAACCCTAAAACCCTGGAGGCGCCGCCATTCGAGAGAGGGAGAGCCATTCGCACCAGGAGGCCATCCACAAGCTAGAGAGAGAGGAGGGAGATCTCCGGAGGGGGATCGTCCACCTCGAAGGAAGCACCCTCACGTGGAGATGAAGGAAGACACCGTCAGAAGGGAAACCATGATCAACGGTGCCATGATCAGCACCTTGATGGGGTAATCTCCTTATTCGTCCATGGGTTGTAATCGATCTTAAGATGTAATCATACTTTGTCGGATTATCTATCTATCATTTTGTGTTGAATATACTTTAATGCTTAAGGTTAGCTACCATGCTGTAAAGGGAGTAAGAGCTCCAATGCTTCCTTGGATCCATTCAATACGCCGTGTCCATCATAGGTCTAGTCATGAATACCTTCGCGTAGTGACAGTACGAGAGGAGGGAAAGGGCGAAACCATGGTCACAACCCCCGATAGATTAGATCGGTTTAATGTCTTTAATTGATTGCATGATCGTAGACCCATGGGCGAGTGTCTCCTATCTTGATTGCTTATCATTCTCTCTAGTGTAGTTTAGTTGTTTTCTAGCATAATAGTAGTTAGGGTTTGAGTAGCTAGTGCATAGAAGTAGATCGAACGCTTGTAATCCCCTTGCTCCACGGATTGACAAGAACCTTGGGAATCCCGTGGTAAAAAAGGTGTGGGGTCCGTACGCTTGCGGATCGTAGAGGGATACATCTTTTATCCGTCAACAAGCCCCTTTTTCTGGCGCCGTTGCCGGGGAGCAAGCTAGTTTACATTGTTTGATTTGCATTTAACTTAGTTTTATATTTTAGTTTATCTTCCGTTTGCTATATCTAACATATAGTGTCTAGAAAACCACTTGTTTCGTTTTTTGTTTTTGTTTTTATCTTATTGTCTAGATGGCGTTCGTTAATCAACCCGTGGAAGAACCGAAGAAATCACTAAGGGATTACGCTAGCCCTCGATGTGAAGACATAAAAGTACAAGATTCGGATTCGAAGCTCGAAGCGACCAAGTATGAGATTAAATCCAAGATCATCGATATGGTGGCGGCAAACCCGTTTGAAGGGATGGTTACGGAGAACCCATATAGACACATAAGGGATTTCACGACGATATGCAACACGGTGCGGCAAGGAGTCCCCGATGAATGGTTCAAATGGAATCTCTTTCCCTACTCACTTGCCGGCAATGCAAAGACATGGTACTCATTTGCGTCCTTTGAAGTTGAAGGCAATTGGAACAAGTTGACAAAGAAGTTTTGCGAGAAGTTCTTTCCAATTAGCAAGGTTCAACATCTAAGGAGGCAAGTAATCAATTTCATGCAAGGAGAAGAGGAAGGGATAGACCAAGCTTGGGATAGGTTTAATGGGTTGATCGAACAAGGACCAAGACTCGGCTTCTCCGGTGACGTACTCTTGCATACATTTTTCTTTTCCCTAACCCCTAGTTGCATGCAACACATCCAAATGTGTGCAGGTGGGGATCTCATGGAGAAAACACTCACGGAAGCCGCCCAACTTGTACAAAAAATTAGTAAAGCAGCTGCCATGCGAAGAGATTGGGAAACAAGACTTGCGGAAGAGCCGGAATACAATTCAAGGAAGAAGAAGTGTGCTGAATTTTCTAAAGAGGCAACCCCGGAAGTCACAAAAGAGGAGCCAATCCCGGAAAAGCTTGAAGAAGAACACATCAAGTCAAGAACTACCCCGAGCGTTGACTTCGCCGTATCGAATGAAACAATCAAGAGAAGCATGTCAAGCGCAAAGCCACTAAGGGAGTTCGAACCAATGGATTGGGTTCCTATCGATTACGGAGAAGTATTCAACAAGAGAAGACCGTTCCCTAATCAAAAGGGAATGGCGAAAGCATTGGAAGTGGATTTCCCACTGGAGAAGAAAGCGGAAAATTCATACGACCTTGAAACCACCGATGAGATCTTTCAAAAGCTCTTTGGAGATGACATAGTGGATCTGGAACATATAGCCGAGGTGAAGAGGATCATGGGGATCAAGCCCGAAGCATCACCATACGCTCGCCTCGCCGAAGTCTACGCGATAGGATCCGAAGAAGAAGAGAAGATGACACCACACTTGAGTTGCGAGATCAACAGAGTTCAATGGAAAGCTTTATGCGACATCGGAGCACAAGTAAGTGTCCTATCTTCTAAAATTTACGATAAAGTTCAAGACCACAACCTAGACTTAGCTCCAACATCAACGAAATTAATTATGGGAGATGGTAGAACTATCAAACCTCTAGGTATTGCTTGCAACATGAAAGTAAAAATCTCTAGAAATTATATACCAACCAATTTCTTTGTTATCGATGCTTACCATAGTAATCATGATCACATAATCTTAGGTAGGCCCTTTTTTAAGTTGGTTGATGCCGTGTTAAATGCCAGAGAAGGCAAAGTAACAATGAACCTTAATGGAACAAAGTACACATATAACTTTCTTCGTGCTTCTAAACACCTTACACCCTTTCCCCCCGAAGATGAAAAAGTAGAAGAGATAGATAGCCTTTGTTTTGTTGAAACCCTTAGAGACCCACTGCAAAGAGCGATGGAAAATCAAATTAGTAATCAACAAGATGAACAACTAGAAGAAGCAACAAAAGGCTTAGAACCATATGATGGAAGCGAGGAGGAAGAAAAATTCGAAGACATAGGAGAGATTAAACCCGAGGAGCCACAAGTGCCCGAGGTAGACCTTAAACCTTTGCCCAAAGGATTAAAGTATGAATTTTTGGGCCCAGACAAGACTTATCCAGTCATCGTGAGCGACGAGTTGAGTCCCGAAGAAAATGAGAAGTTGCTGATTTTATTAAAAAACATAGGAAGGTGATTGGATATTCGATTAATGATGTCAAAGGTATTAGCCCAGCCTTTTGCACTCATCGTATACCAATGGAAGACCAATGTAAGCCGTAGTGGACCACCAAAGGAGGCTAACTCATGCCATGCGAGAGGTAGTAAAGAAAGAGGTCATCAAGTTACTTGATGCCGGAATCATCTACCCGGTTCCGCATAGCGAATGGGTGAGCCCGGTACATTGTGTACCAAAGAAAGGAGGTTTGACCGTGGTGAAGAATGAGAAGAACAAATTGATACCGCAAAGAACCGTGATCGGGTGGCGGATGTGTATCGATTATAGTAATCTTAACAAAGCGACAAAGAAAGATCACTTCCCTCTACCGTTCATCGACGAGATGCTCGAGAGATTAGTAAACCACACTTATTTTTGCTTTCTCGATGGGTACTCGGGGTTCATGCAAATTCCCATTCACCCGGACGATCAACACAAGACAATGTTTACATGCCCTTACGGAACGTTTGCATATAGAAGGATGCCCTTCGGTCTATGCAACGCTCCGGCCTCTTTTCAACGTTGCATGATGGCCGTATTTTCGGAATTCATCGAAGAAATTGTCAAGGTGTTCATGGATGATTTTTCCGTTTATGGGAAGACATTCATGGATTGCTTGGCAAACTTGGAAAATGTCCTCACGAGGTGTGCGGAGGTATACTTGGTATTAAATTGGGAAAAGTGCCACTTCATGGTAAGCAAGTCCATGAAGTGGCACTTTTCCCAATTTAACACCAAGTCCACCTCCGCACACCTCGTGAGGACCTTATCCAAGTTTGCCAAGCAATCCATGAACATTTTCCCATAAACGAAAAAATCATCCATGAACACCTCGACAATTTCTTGGATGAATTCCGAGAATACGGCCATCATGCAACGTTGAAAAGAGGCCGGAGCGTTGCATAGACCGAAGGGCATCCTTCTATATGCAAACGTTCCATAAGGGCATGTAAACGTTGTGTTGTGTTGATCGTCCGGGTGAATGGGAATTTGCATGAACCCCGAGTGCCAATCGAGAAAGCAAAAATAAGCGTGGTTTGCTAATCTCTCGAGCATCTCATCGATGAACGGTAGGGGGAAGTGATCTTTCTTCGTTGCTTTGTTTAGCTTTCGATAATTGATACACATCCGCCACCCGGTCACGGTTCTTTGTGGTATCAACTAGTTCTTCTCATTCTTCACCATGGTTAAACCTCCTTTCTTTGGTACACAATGTACCGGGTTCACCCATTCGCTATGCGGAACCAGGTAGATGATTCCGGCATCAAGTAACTTGATGAACTCTTTCTTCACAACCTCTCGCATGGTATGAGTTAGCCTCCTTTGGTGGTCCACTACGGGCTTACATTGGTCTTCCATTGGTATACGATGAGTGCAAAAGGCTGGGCTAAGACCTTTGAGATCATTAATCGAATATCCAATCACCTTCCTATGTTTTTTCAATAAAATCAGCAACTTCTCATTTTCTTTGGGACTCAACTCGTCACTCACAATGACTGGATAAGTCTTGTCTGGGCCCAAAAATTCATACTTTAATCCTTTGGGCAAAGGTTTAAGATCTACCTCGGGCACTTGTGGCTCCTCAAGTTTAATCTCTCCTATGTCCTCGAATTTTTCTTCCTCCATGCTCCCTTCTTGTGGTTCTAAGCCTTTTGTTGCTTCTTCTAGCTCTTCATCTTGTTGATCACTAATTCGATTTTCCATCGCTCTTTGCAGCGGGTCTCTAGTACGCCTGTCAGTGTTTTGGACCAGCAAACCTACCAAGGAGGTACCCGAGGTAGTAGATTGTGCGGTGAGGATCGTGATCGGGAGACCGAGAACTCGAAGGTATGCGCATGGACATGGGACATAAGATTTATACAGGTTCGGGTTGCCAAGGTGGCGAACCCTACGTCTTGTTTGGGGATCAAGTATGGCGCCCTGAGCTTGGTGTTGGTTTGAGATCTGGTGCCCGGCTAGGTACCCGGCCCTCCTTTATATAGTCCAGGGGGTGGGTTCCTAGTCGGTTACAAGGCGGGAGTCCTAGTAGGATTACACGGAACGAGTCCTAGTAGGATTACAGGAGAATTTTAGTAGGAGTCCGTCTTCATCCTTCCTCGTATGGGTACCCGGGGAGTATGCCCGACAAGCCCCCGAGCACATTGTAGTCGAGAGTAGTAGTTCGAGTAGTCTTGAAGCCTCTGCGAGTAGTTCTTGAGCGTCCTCGAGTACTGCTTGGAGAAGTCTTCAATAGTACTTGAACTGCCACGATGCTGGAAGGTGGTCCAGCTCATCAGTCTTGAAGTTGAGATTATATGGAAGTGCGGTTGCAAAATCGCACTCCATATGGAGTAGCCCCCGAGCCTTAGGTTGAGTTGCAAACTCTAGCTGAGGGTCAATCTTGATTTTGAATCTTCCGTCTTGAAAAATTTGAATGATGGGTGTTGCATAGCAGCCCCCGAGCCTTGAAATGATTAGGTAATCAATCCAAGGGTCTTCAGTGTTCGTGAAAGCCATCATCTGAGTACTCTTGCAGCGCGTAGCCCCCGAGATAAAAGAGCCGTATGAGCCACATTGAGTAGTTGTTGGTGCGGAGCCCCCGAGCTTGAGAGTGAGCAAAGCCTGCTGAAGTTATCCTCAAGTAGTAATTTGAATGCAGCCCCCGAGCTAGTGAGATTCCAAATAGTAGTTTGGCGCCGAGCCGTGTAGCTTAAAAAGTAGCCATGCCGTCAGAGCGGACTTTAGATGCGACCGAAGTCGACTTTAGATGTCGGCAGTGCAGATTTAGAATGCGACTTAAAAACCGAAGTCGACTTTGTGCCACGCGAGCGGACTTTGAGATGCGACTTGAAAACCGAAGTCAACTTTAGGATGCCGCATGGTCCGACTTTGAGTTGCGACTGAAGAAGTCGACTTTAGATTGCCGCGTAAAGCGGACTTTAGATGCGACTGCAGTAGTCGACTTTGTGCCACGCGGGGTGGACTTAAGATGCAAAAAAATGAAAATCACTTTCTGAGAAGCCAAAGCGAATAAAAAATCAGAGAAAATGAATAGTTTTGCCGCCGGAGCGGGCTTAAGATTGTGACGAAAGTCTGCTTGTGCCACCGGAGTGGGCTTGGGTGCGACCGTTAGCGTCAACTTGTGCCACCGGAGTGGGCTTAAGTACCCGAGCCATGGATTTCAGACCCAAGGTATAGTTGCCGCCGGAGCGGACTTTAGAATGCAACTTTAGAAGTCGACTTTAGATTGCCGCGCGTAGCGGACTTTAGAAGCTGCCTCCTAGGGATAGCCCTCGAGTTGATGAAGTAGACTCGTGGTGACTTGATTGATATACCCCAAGAGTAGTCAGCAAAGTGTAGCTCCCGTGAAAACCCGCCGAGAAGCGTACACAAATGTGTAGTCGGCAAGTAGTCCTACATGATGAGGAGAACAAGCCAAGAAAAAGAAAAACAATAATCATTTAAAAAATGACTTAGTTGTTGCTGCCTTGGCAGACTGTTGATGAAGCCGTGGTGGTCGGCGATGGAGCCACGACGGTTGTTGCTGAAGTTCACTAGTCAGAGTTGATTCCGACTAGTTGTTGGGGGCGTGACTGTCGTTCTCGACTAGTTTGGAAAACTAGTCGAGATGAATGGTCAACGCGATGCGACCAAAAGACGACGTCGCGGCGGCGCGCGGCGTAGTTGAAGTAGAGCCAATGTTGCCGCGAGGCAAGTAGTCGCGACGCACGGCGTGGCTGAAGTAGAGCCAGTGTGGCCCCAAGATGAAGTTGCGGTGCACGGAGTAGTCGACGACAAGCCGTGTAACGAGTCGCGCGACGTGCCGAGGCACCCGGATGCCGAGGCATCCTTGGATCTTAGACTAGTTAGAGTCCATAAAGACCCGAACCGGCTCTGATACCACTTGAAGGACTGATACAACGAACCAGAGAGGGGGGAGTGAATGGGAGCTGATAAAAATTCTTCTAGAAGGAGATGGAGACTCCAACCTTCTGAGCCAAAACACATCAACACGCACAATGGAAACTTGCACGGCTTGCTGCCTGTGCTGCACCGGTCAGACCGATGGTTTGCACCGGCCGGGACGGCGGACACCGGCCGACCGGTGGACGAGCCGGTCGTGGCCGGTGGCTACAAAGAAAGCCCACACAACAAGCGTTCTAGAAAGCCTTAGTGACTTCTCTAGGCTCTGGAACAAAAACACCCCAAAACACAACCAGCACAGAAGGAAAACCCTACACAAAAGCTAACAAACCAACGCCAAACAGACCAAGAACTGACCAGCAGCACCAAGACCCAAAGACACACGAGTCAAGCAGTTCACCCGAGGCAAATCCCACAAGTGGCTCGCACCGGTTAGACCGGTCAAGAGCACCGGTCAGACCGGTGTAACCTGGGCAGCTCGGGATGAACAGCACCTGTGGGTCAACTCCTCCAAATCCAAACTTCGATCTCCCGAATCGCTCCACAGACTTGAACAAGACTTTGGGGATAGTAGGAACACCTCATGAGAAGTCCATAGCCACAATTTTGTCCACCAAAACTTGCCAAATCAAGAGGAATCGAAGAAATCCCGCCAAGAACTCCTCTAACCCTAGAACACCGAAAACCCCAAAATCGAGCCCCTTAACTCACGAATTTGGGAGGGGAATCAAAGGCAAAAGAACCACGAAGGGTTCACACGAATTTACCCCATCAAATCCCCAAGAGCAAGGTCCCGAAAACACACCAAGAAAACCACCAAGAGAGGGCTCCGAAAATCACCACCAAGAACAACTGGGAACAACACAACAAAGCCTTGAGGAACCACGCCGAATCATCTATACATACCAAGGAGGTTCATACAAGGTCTAGCTTGCCGCCCGATCATCCAACCCTCTCACAAAATCTCACCATGAAGCTCTCAAGCTAGTCCTATGGAAATCCTCAGAAAATAGGAAGAGAAAATAAGAAAGCAAATGAACTAGGGTTCCAAGAGATGGCTGTCATCCTCTCACCTCATAGGTTATATTGAGGCAACCGAAAGTCTAAAATACCCTTACTTAATAACTAGGGATACAAGCCCCTCAAGGGCGATTTTGGAAGTCTTCAGATTTTCTCCATCGGACGGATGCCCGGCGACCGCACCCTGCTTAGCCTCGACGCAAGCCATGCGATCTCGACGCGTGTCCTCCGCTTCGAAGATTCTGGATTGCGTCATCGCACACCGGTCAGACCAGTGCTCCTCACCAGTCAGACCGGTACCCACCGGTCAGACCGGTCTGGAGCTGCCGGTAAGACCGGTCTGGAGCTGCTGCAGCACCGTCTTCGGTTGTTCGGTCTTGGCTTTGTGGATCAACCAAGGAACCCAATGGTTTTCTGGTGAACCACTGGAAACCCCGCGAACTCAGTGTAGCCTCCGCCAATCGCCACTCATGACTCAGCTCCCACGTAGTCCCGGCTCGACCTTGGTTTTGAGGCTCAACCAAGAAACCGTCCATGACTTCATCTTGCTGTTCATGCCACCATGCGGCCCGCACTTGACCCCGCTGGCCACCGGGTCCCTCAAACGAAGCCTACTATTCTTCTCCACACCTGGAGGCCTCACCGGCGATGACCTTTCGCACTTGTTCTTCACCTGCACCAACACCAGTCAAGCTGAAACCTGCACCTGCAATACTTAGCCAAGAATCAGTCCACACAATGTTGTCAATCACTCATCACACAAGAAAGCGACCATCCACCGATCCTCAAACCACACATGGTCCTCAGGGTGCTATGTTTTTATCAGAGAGATGCATAACTGGAAGGTGCTTCATATACTAATGCATGAAATCACTCACCAATGTTTTAAGTTTTATGAATTGGAAAAGGCCTCTTGTACAGAAAAGTTGGTAATAACTAACAAGCTGTATATTGTATCTTTATCTAAAAACATGAATTGTCAAAAATAAATCTAAGAAACAATAAAGCACCATACTTAAGACTGTGTAATCACACTTTTGTGTTTTCCTTTACGATTGAAGCACATAAATATTGCATGATGTCCTCTTATTGTTGAAATTTGCACAGTGATCATTTCATAGGTAATTATTTTATCTTTTGGAACTTCAATGATCGTTTCTAAAAGACGAAATCAAAACTAGCAAAAATTCATTGTGGAATGTATTGTTTCTTTATGAATGCTTGTTCTTTTGACATATAATATTTTTTAGTTTATACTCTACCTCTTGAAGGAAGTCGGCTAAATTCTTCCTGGTAGGGCATCTAAAGCCAGTAGTATTGAAGAAACCAACAGCATTTTCCCGAGGACCATGGTAAACAATTTGTCCCTCACACAGAAGGATTATGTCATCAAGCAATTCTAATGTCTCCATAGATGGTTGCAGCAATGAAATAACCATGGTAAGACTCATGATATGCTCCATTTGTTTGAGAAATGCCATAATCTCAAAGGTTGTCGAGTTGTCAAGGCCTGTAGATGCATCATCCACAAAGAAGCATCTTGCACGGCCAACTAACATCTCACCTGGATTGTGGAAACCAAGCTAATAAAGGAAATGTAATATATGATACAAAGAGAAAAACAACGAAAGCTTTGTATTAAACTTGTAGCTAGACCATAAAACGTTATATGCAAGTATTGAATGTCATAAGTTCATCATGTTTACTATTGGTATCTTTCAATAGCATTATCTGAGAGTTAATGTACCTTATTATGGGATTGTGTATCAGATTTGGAAACATCCTCTCTGTAAAAACATGTTTCATAACATGTGCTATAGTAACATGCACCAGCTTTGTAAAAACTTTTCTACAGAGAAACTTGAAAATCCATTGATCTTTGTTGTGGGCCAAACCCTTTGCCGTGCACTTTATTTCGAGCGCACGACAAAGAGCTTGTTTGCTATGTGCCAAAAAAATGCATGGCAAGCTCGTGAGTTCGGCGAGCGTCTTTTTCTCTGCGCACGACAAAGTATTTTCCCCCTTTCAACACTCCAAATAAATAAAATATCATTATTTCAAAAACTTTGTCATGCGCCCTTCCTAAAGCGTGTGACAAAGTATTTTTCTCATGATCCCTTCCCCCCTCCGAAACACAATTGCTAAAAATTAAAAGCTTTGTCGTGCGCTTTTTTTTCTAACGCACAACAAACTCATGTTTTTGTTGTGCGCTTTCCGTTGACTGTACACTTTCTTTTATGCGCACGGTAAATTATTTTTTTCTCACATTCAAATTTCTCCTAAGTCCCAAATCCAATTGCCCTCAAAACAATGTCTCCTCACCTTAATTGTTTTTACTCTATACATACAACATGTTAAAATTTTGTAGATTTTTGTAGTAATTTGCTATATTTAACTAATTAATTGCATTTCAAGCACTTTTTTGAAAGAAGTCAATTTTGAACTATAAGTGATTCAAATAATAGAATAAATGAGTGGAAAAATTATATTCATGTTATTTAGCCCAATTTAAGTCATTTTCCATGAAATCAAAAGAAATTTTGAACATCTTGACCAGGAAACACGACCATGATCACATGTCCAAATGATTGAAAAATAAAAAAAATGCAAATAAAATTTGAAAATTGTGAGATTTGAAAATTTGTGAATATCTCCTGATATCATATGTGAAGACTGTATTAAAAATATGAACGAATTTTGAACAATTTGTCATGTACAATTCTTAGAACCCGAAACATCTCCAATTAAGTTTCATAGAGTTAAGAAGTGTTATATTTGTATATATGTGACGTATCATTCAAAATGAGTTGTAACTTCAAAATTTTTTCTATAAGCATTATATAACATAACTTGTTTTATGTTAATTTTCATTTTTTTCAAACTTGTTTGATAATTTTTATGAATTAAGTATAAGTATTTAAAAAAATTTGTCATGTGTCGGCGCACGAAAAAGTTATTTTTCCATGCATATATCCTTCTAAGTTCTAAATCTAATTTCCCCTCAAAAAAAATTCCTCACCTTGAATTTTTTTCTACTCTATACATACAAAATATGATACTTAATGGTAAAATTTGGTAGATTTTTGTATTTATTTTCTATATTTAAATAATTAATTGCATTTCAAGAAATTTTGAAAGAAGTCAAATTTTAACTACAAGTGATTCAAATAATAGAATAAAATAAGTGAAAAAATGATATTCATGTTAGTTAGCTCAATTTGAGTTCTTACATTTGAAATGAAAAGAAATTTTCAACATCTTATCTAGGAAACACGATCAAACATGTGCATCCAATTGATTTCAAAATTCTAAAAATTGCAAATGAAGTTTGAAAATTATGAGATTGTCAATATCTCATGATATCATATGTGAATGTTGTGGTAAAATTTTCAATAAGTTTGGAACACTTTGTCATGTATGATGCTAACAAATTGAAACATCTCCGAAGAAGTTTCATAGAGTTTTTTTTCTTTTTTTCTCGAATACGCAAGAGAGCTGCGTATCAATATATTAAAAAGAAAAAGGGGGGAGAGCCCCCGGTACACAGGGTTTTTGAAGGAGAAAGCCCTAAAAACCCTTACACACCAAAGTACTACTAGAGATACATTATATTGGCAGGACCTGACCTATCACATAACAACTTCCTAGTCATGTGGTAGCTGGGCGAGGAGAAAGCTAACTCCTCTAGCCCTAGCCGAACCACACAATCTCATTTCCTCCCTGATGGTGGACATAAGTGCATGCAAATTAGGATGAAGTCCATCAAAAACACAGTGATTCCGATGGTTCCACAAAGTCCAGGCCACAAGGATGATGATGGAGTTAAGCCCCTCTTTCACAAGCCTGTCCACCTTGCTACTCACTCTTTGCCACCAATCCTCAAAGGAAGAGTCCTCCATCTGGGGAGCAAGAACTTGTAGATGAAGTCCCTGCAGAATGCCATACCAGATCTGCCGTGCAAATACACAGGATAGAAGCATGTGATTAATAGTCTCTTCCTCTTGGTCACAAAGGGGGCATTTGTCAGGATGCGACAATCCTCTTTTTGCCAACTGATCAGCTGTCCAACATTTGTTATGAGCAGCCAACCACAAAAAGAATTTGCATTTGCCAGGTGCCCAGCTCTGCCAAATTCTTTTGTCAGGCTGAAAATGAATGGCTACGATGAACAAAGCATCATATGCTGATTTTGCAGAATATTGTCCAGAAGCAGAGAAACACCAAATGTGAGAATCCTCCACAACAGGACGCAACACCTTTTCAGCTAATAAATCCCATAAACTAAGAAACTCAACTAGGACATCTAAGGTAAAAGCCCCTTTTATATCAGAGACCCACTTCCTTTCGGTTAAGGTCTCATAAACTGTCCTCCTCTTTCTAGCTTGATTAGGGATAGAGTTGAAAAGGTGTGGAACCAATTGATCAAGACTTTTCCCATGCAGCCAATTATCAGTCCAACAAGCCGCAACCTGCACCTACAATACTTAGCCAAGAGTCAGACCACACAACGTTGTCAATCACTCATCACACCAGGAAGCGACCATCCACCGGTCCTCGAACCACACATGGTCCTCAATCTCCCCCTTGATGAGTGCATTGACAACACACAAGATTTGGTAACTAACGAGAAAAGAAAAGAAAAGAAATGAATAAAAAGAAACTCCAACAAGGGATCGAAAGCCAAAGAAATGCAAAGAACAAGATCACTTGAAGAAGACAAATCTCGGACCCCTTAGGCAAGGGCAACGACTTGACACATCCGAGACAAAACCATGCTCAAGCAAAGAGTGCAAACCACCAAACCAAAGCTCGAACACCACAAAGAGCTCCCCTTGCACATATGCAAGCTCCCCCTGAGCCAAAGCACACTCCCCCTGAACCAATGCAGCAATGCAACACGAGAATGCAACAAAGAGCAATAAACTGCTCACTCTGCCAAGGGTGGTTAGACCGCCTACACCAGGCGGTTAGACCGCTTACCACACATCTGACCGCCTGGGGGGCGGTTAGACCGCCCCATGTGACCGGCCCTGCACCAAACTGCTCAAAATTTGCCCGAACCAATTGGAACACCTTCCAAATGCTCCAGGAGCCCAAAACATGCACAAACTTCTCCCCCTTGCTGACAATGCATGAATCAAGGCAAAATGCGAAACGTTTAAACATATAGCTTCCCAAATATACAAAATCCATCACAAGATGCTACACATGTCCAAATGAGCAAGTTAGATACTCTACAGGTTTGTAATGACCTCAACTACATCATCACCAAGTTTCACAACCATTGGACAAGGCTAAAAAGGATTTGAGCAATTTTACGAAAATTTACCCTCTCATGAGCAAAGTCCTAAACATGAGCAAAACATGTCAAAATGGCAAAGCCACACAAACTTCATGCTAGGACAACCATTCTAATCATAAGACCATCACAAACACCCATAAGCACCTCATGTCATGTCAAAGCCACCGAGCCATGTGCCTACTTCTATATATGAGACTTCTCATTGGTAGGCATCATGCAACGGTTTAGCACCCAAAGTAAATTAAATTAAGCACATATGACATGGGAGCACATTTTCGAAGCATTTTACATTTCATTTTCAGATTCATATTTGGTACATGAAATGTCTTTGCGACAAAAAGGAACTTATGCCCCTTCACAAGATAAAGCAAGAGGGCTAAACATTCATGATGACAAATGAGCCTTTGGCCCCATATTATCAACAAACTAGCTATCCAACCACAAATTAAGCATGACCAAGCCACTAAAACATGGCAAGATCATATAAAGGCATTTACACATGAGAGAGTATATATGTGACATTTTTCAAAACATAGCCATCAACCATGGATTATAAATCAAGATCATCAAGATCTAAGCCAAACTAACCATAGCATACCAAACTAGCTCCCACGATCATATATAGCACATCATGGTGAACAATGTATATAGGAGAAGCTTTTCCTAACAAATGCATATGATACAAACAACATGCAACCTAAGATACAAAGATGCATATACATCATGTTACATATGACATGCCAAATGCAAGAAATGCATAAAAGAAAGCTATACATATGCTACAAAGCAGCTCTGTGACGCCCCAGGTTTTTAATTAACCCTAACAGCCGGTCAACTTGGTCAAATCACAGTCAACCTGGGCCCTCACCTCAAAAAACTCACTAACCTACCCTAGTGACCCCCTTTGAATAGTAAACACACTTGTGGGGCCAACCCATGGTCAAAGACTTGGTCAAACCCCCTTGCCGCCCTAGTGTCCATGGATGTTTGCCAGAACTTTTGCCGCGTTCTCCGAAATTCACCCAAACACTTAAAATTCTACCTTTATGAAAGTTGTCCATCTTGATGAGGGACACAACTTTCATGTAGATTGGCATTTCAAATTTTGAGTGGAAAAGCTTGAAAAATTGGTTGCAAGGGCAGGGTTCAATGTTCAAAAGGACAGGCCGACATTCAAAGTTGGCATTGGTGTAATTCAAAATCCATGGAGAAAAACCCCCTATAGCTTTTCTATAAGTTGTAGAGGGTGACTAGATCTACAACTTTCGTATTCACAGTTTAGTCGACTTTTATTCAAAAATTTGGAGTAATTTGATTTTAAATCGGGCACCAGCAAAACAAATATCGGGCAAGGCACCCGCGCCGCGACGCCGCGCCGCCGCGCGCGCGCGCCCGTGAGTCGCCGCCCTTGGCGTCCGCGCCCCCACGCGCCGCCCGAGGCCGAGCGCCGCTCGAGGCGTGCGCTTCCCCGAGCCACACGCGCCCCGACGCGCCCCCGCCCGAGGCGCCTCGAGTCGGCCGCCGCCACGCCGCCGTACGCGCGGGCACGCCACGGACCGCCGGTCCGACGGCGGCGTCGCCGCCGTACGCGCGCCGCCCGAGCCGCCATAGCACGGCGGGAGCATCTCCTCGCCGTCACACCGTCATCACCAAGTGCCTGAGCGCCTATAAAAGTCGGCCTTTCTCCCCTCTCGCGCGCCATCCCCACCGCGCCACCCGCCATTGCCGCCGCCGCTGTGAGCTCGCATTCCCGCTCGCGCTCGCCGCCGGCCAGCCACTCCCTAGCTTCCTTAGAACCTAGTGCATCTCACAAGGTCGCGTGTTGCCCAGCACAACGCCTTCCTCGTTGTTTTCCCCGAGACGCCGCGGCCACCGCCGCCGGCCGCCGTCGATCCCCCTCGCCGGCAGCTTCTCCGCCCTAACTCCGGTCGCCCCTAGCCCCTAGGTGAGCACCCCGTCGAGCCCCACTGCTTGCCCAGCCGGGAGCACCGCCGGCTCGCCGGAATTGGCCGGAGCCGCGCCGCGTCTCCGGTCAAGGGCCCGATTGCAAGGATTGCAATCTTTCCATGGTGTTGGGTGTAAATTTTAGGACCTCTTCGTGATGAACCCTATCTAAGTTTTCTTGCTAATTAGTCCAGTGCAGTAGAAAATCCCTAGAAAATTGTAGAAAATTTAGAAAAATGCCAAAAAAATTTTGTTGGATTCAGGGAGAGAAATCCCACAACTTTGGTTATTCTCACATGGCTTGATTCTAAAAGGTTTTAACATGAAAAATAGGATTGCGAAATACCTAGATCTGCCATAACTCAAGACTATAACTCCTCTACATCCAAATTTTGGATATGTTGTGTATCATGACATGACTAGCTCCTATGCCAAAAATTGCACAAAGTTATGAAGTAAATCTTGCTAGATCAATTGTTTTCCATTTCTGCAGAAACTACCTAGATGATTTTTGTAGCTAAATATATTTATGTTTTTGTGCCCAACTTGTGTATACTGTCTTGTTATGTCAAAACACACCTCTTGTGAATTAATTCTGATTTTTGTCTTAACAGAAATATTTGTTCTTAATTTGTGCATGTTTTCCTTTGTAAATTAATGAAGCAAGTTCAGTAGAGTTTCTAGGTGTACATGCTGGTTCTTTAGGCTTGTTTAGGACCAGAGAGCATGCATGAGAAAGTTTGGATCATTTTGATGCTCATTTATTTCTATATGTATTTGATTTGAATCACTAGCTAGTCTTTGTTATTTTTCTATAGTATTTGATTTCCTAGCTTCCAAGCATTACATGTGGGTCCAGTGGGCCAGTATAGGTGCTAATATGCTTAAGAAACACTTATTTAAATTTTTGGTTATTTATTGTTTAACAAAAAGCTTTAAAGCCCTTTAAAATATTAAAGAGAAATTAAATAAAGGAAAGCCCCTTTTTAATTCTTTTTCCTTTTGGAAGGTATTACCTAATTTCATTAAATGATAATGAAATATCCTTGTTGATAAGAAATTGATTCAGGAATAAAAATATTGTTCATACCCTTGCTAGTGAAAGAAAAGGGACTAAACATTCACATGAAATAATGAGTACAAGGAAACATTTATTCCAAATGTGCAATAAAAGAATGAATCATATATAACTAATAACCTTTCTAAAAGAGATGTACTATCTAGATACTTGTTAAGGTGAATATGACCAACAAGAGTTGGATAAGATAACAAACTGTCACATCACCTGAACCTTGCATTGCATTCCGTGTAGATCTTCCGGACGGTGATTACTCCCTTGTCCCGAATCCGAGGAAGGAGGAGCGGAAGCTTCGCTGCAGTACGTGGAAGTACTCGACGACACCGAGGGTGCCCAGGCTAACTTAGCTGACGAAGGAAAGCTCCGGTGCATCTAACCCAGTTTTCAAATTCTATATTCAATTATCTATGGACGCTTGTGCATTTAAGTTCAGGAGTTGAATGGAACCCTAGATGCATGATCCCTAGGTACCTTTGTCCTTACTAGCATGATAGGTCGATAGCTGCTAAGCTATAGGACCGTTACAAGTCGGGTGATGACCTCACTCGCGAGAATAGGTTCCTAGATAGGAATCACAATATATCCTTAATTTTATTGCTCCTGTGGTAAGAGCATGGAATTTGGGCTCCGGTCCAATGGCTATTGTGGGTTAAGTGTTTGAACGTACTAAACACTTGTCGGGAATGGGACCGGTAAGCCTAGTACCTTAATGAGGCGGCGAGGGATCCTACTATTACTACTCTTGGGATTCGTCTCACGGCTAGCTACCGGTGGTGTACTGTGACTCCGGGTGCCTCGCGGGGTATGCCGGATAGCCTGCACCAAAGACTGTAAGACTCGATCCCGACCCGAGGATTTTTGGGAACCGCCTGGGAAAGTTGTCCTTGCGGGGGCAGCCTACCATGTGTTTGGGTTTACCTTGCAAGGTTTGAATCAATCGATTGTCGGCCTCTCACCGTTATCTGAGACTACTTACTCCACTAGCCATGAGATCCCTAATGATGGAAGTTGATGAATATTATGCTTGATTAATTGTATTGTACAACTTTGTTTGTACTAGTTGGCTAATTTAGTAAAGATTAAACCCACTAGAACTTGTGCTAAAATCTTGAAAGTAAGGACATACTCTTTGTTACTTTTCAGCAAAAGCAACCCAGTGGCCAAAAAGCCTTTCATGTCTCGAATTGGTGAAGTAGTGATCACCGGTGGGTAAGTCTTGTTGAGTATTAGTATACTCAGCCTTGCTATAATATGTTGATCCAGGTAATGCTTTCGGTGATGTGTGGCCCGGAGAGATCCCGCCCGGCTGGGAGCTGGAGTGGGTGGAGAATGACAACTGAAGGCATCATGGACAACCTCCCGTGGTGTTTCCGCTTCCGTTAGTTTAAATTCCGCTGTTTTCAAAACTCTGAACTATTTCGTTATGGCAAAAACTTTGGTTTGTAATAATTAAACCCCTTGAGGTACGAATTTGGATGTTGATGATGTTGTATCTCTGGACTCGCCTTCGGGTGAGTTTTAATGCATATACTTCGATCCTTGTTGCTATTCAAGTGATTTACCGGGCGTTAACCCGACAACTAACGACAGGATGATACTTTATTATTGTTTAATGACCAAAGTGGATTGGTTTAGGCGATAGTACGGTATTTTCCTAGGCGGGTTGTCACAGTTGGCATCAGAGCAATTATGCACCAGAGATTAATTAATAAACTTAATCACTAGTTTTTGAATAAAATTTGCCAAGATTGTCTGATTTTCCAAAAATACGTTGGTCCGCTAAGGATAAACTAGACCGAGAGGCCCTAGAGGGAAATTTGGGTTCTTTCAAGTGGCTTATTTAACCTATTGTTTATTTTGCTAACTTCCAGCACGTGTTTTATACGTGTGCTGTTCCGCATCACGGGAATTGCGAGGGTTGATGGAGTAATCCATTCCACGGATCCCATCTTCGCGTCTGTTTATGAGTTGTGTGTCGCCACGTGTTTCATACATGTGCATTCCGCATGTCGCTCATGCGAGGCAAGGATACACTCCATTCAAATGGAGGGTGTCCGAGGTTGGACGCTGTCCATGCAACGGCTTAACGCATGGATGTCGTTTCTATAGTGAACGGTAATGTATGTGGACGTTTTCGTGACGTGCTGGCACGAAAGGTTTGTTTCCTGCAGGTACATAACAGCGCTTCGTTAGTCGTTAAGCGAGTACCGTATAGCTCTCGACTAGATATTATAGGGAGAGACGAATAACAGCCTTGCCACCAGCACTAACCTTGATTTTTGGCTTGATTGCCATGTGAGGTCGGATAGGACGTCTTGCATGCATATTAAAAATCGAAACAACTAAAATGAACCCAAAACTAAATTTTCATATGCTCTCTAAGGGAGATTTTTCTAGTGTGTGCTTTTTATAAACTAGAGTACCTCTCACGCTTAGGTGTCATGCTGCTGAAATTTTTGAAAAAGCTTGTTTACCTTGTTGTACCTTGTGCTAGATTTAATTAAACCAAATTGTTAAAAACAGTGCTTGTTAACCAGTCTATCTTGTAGTCGCAAGTTTCGATCCTAGCTTCTTTTGGTTTGGTTTACACTTTCCTAGGCACATCTAGGTCTTGTATCGTCCACTTGTTTTCCTTTTTCAAGGTCAACCTTAAAAATCAAATACGTGCTAAAGAACTTTTGTAGTAACCGGGAAACTTGGGAAAGATTTGAGGGTTCTGGATTTTTGGTTATGAATTTTTATTCACAGCTGCCAGAACTTCACCATTTGACATGTCGTTCTCTTTGAGACCTGACATGTATTACATTTTTGTACAGATGGCTTTCCCCGTGTTTCACGAGTTCGACGCTGACGGTACGATCCGTACCAACGAGTTGCACTAGGAGGGTTTTCCATGCCTTGCGTGGGAAGCACTCAACGCCGCAGGCTACCTCACACCACCGACTTACGAGGTGTACGAGTTTGAGCGCTATGGCGTTCCCCGTTGCAGAGTGATTGTCACTGTTCTACCACACCCGGACCACGCCGACTGGTTCGACTTGAGTTTTATCTATTGGGGATTTATCACCCATGAGGCCGTTGAGTCAGCAGCCCTCAGAGTGCTGACGGACTTCTGTGACCACAACCCCACGGTGGTAGCTCTCTCCGTTTGGGCTGTTCCCTGCTGTGAGTCCTCACGACCCAGCATGGTTGGACCGTATCGATCACTTACGGGAGCTGTTGTCGCTAGCAGAGCCACTGGATGTCACTCAGACGTTGACTCGCTGTCTTAACGTGGTTTTCACACTTCAGGGGTTGCGCTATAATACCACAGCGGTTATTGGGCAGCGTTTGGAGGCATATAGGCGTGATTGGCAGCAGCTATCAGCAGCACATCAGCAGCTGAACTTTACACTGACGCAGATGCAGCAGGAGAATGACAGGCTGCGTGCTAGGAGATTCCAGTTAGAGCTAGAGAGAGGTGACCGCTTGCAGAGGATTGTAGATCTGGAGGCGGAGAATCACACCTTAGAGGAGAATGCCGATGCGTATGAGATTGAGAGGTTGACGCTACTTCAAAACATTGCTGATATGCAGCAGTAGGTGGAGGAGGCCAAGGTACAAGTGGCAGCCTTGCAGGCTATAGTGGCCTTACAGCCACTGCCTCCAGTACAGGCACATCGGAGGAGCAGCAGGATCTGTCTGGTCTGGATTAGACGAGCCAGACAGTACCACCGTTGCCGACTCCCCCAGCTTCGCCTACGGACAGTGGTGCTTCGGTGGGCAACTAGGTTGCCGGCAGCAAGAATAAGAAGGATGTCGATCCTATGGTGTTGTCTTCAAGATGTTGGAGTAGTTAACTTTTAGCACGTCTTCGTGCCGAGTAACTGCTTGTAACCTTGTCGTGTTGTGGCGTTTTCAAATTTAAGTGTTGTAATGTCCTTGGACCTTGTTCCATCTTGTTGTAATAATGAATGCTTAAGCACGTGGTGTTTTAATTGAGATTCGTTATTCACCCAGAAGTTGAAGTTTTATTGTGTATGATTGTTGATTTCTTGCTCAAAATCGTTGCAATGACCACGCTTGTCAAAGCTTGCATTTCACAAAAGCATTAGTAAACCAAAGCATTTCTAGGGGCATCCCTCGTTTTCCCAACGATTAAGTGCTCGTTCGTATACCACCTTCGTTGGTACCCGAAGTGACAGTAATTGTCCGAGAGTGAATGTTGGCTCATGTTATTCGAGTGATCGCGTTCCCAACTGTGTTGAAGAACGATCCTAGAAATTCTTGTTGGCTATGTGATACTTTTTCGACTGTTGATGTCCTCATCATATAAATGCTAATGAGTTGTGGTTATGTATGATCATGCTTGTCATCATTTTGGAGTAAGCTTTTGATTATGTAACTAATAAGATTCGCATTTCAGATGGTAGGAACCACGCGCAGCTCACCCAACGGGTTCGGAGCGAATGGTAGCGGTGACTTTCCGCCACCACCGCCCATGACGCCGTCGGAGGCCTTCATGGCCACCCAAACTGAGGTGCTGCGCTAGATCCTACAGACGCAGCAGCAGATCGCCCAGCAGATGAACCGAGGGCCGCCACATGGGGCCAACCACGAGGGGCCTAATCAGGTCACCATGTACGCCCAGTTCATCGCAATGAAGCCACCGACCTTCGCTAAAGCGGAAGACCCCCTGGAAGCTGAGGCTTGGATCAAGGCCATAGAGGCAAAATTCTCTGCCTTTGTGCTGCCTTGCTCCGGGGAGAACAAAGCTAACTTCGCAGCTCTGCAACTGCGGGGAGAAGCTTTGATGTGGTGGGACATTTCAAGTCGATGCAGCAAGGGCACGCTGTAACTTGGGATGAGTTCAAGCAAGCCTTCAAGAGTCACCACATTCCCAAGGGACTTATGGATAGGAAGATGAGGGAGCTGTTGGCCCTCAGGCAGGGATCTGACACAGTGTACCGCTATGCTCAGAAGTTTAACAGCTTGTGCTAGTATGGTGGGCATCACGTTGACTCTGATGCGAAGGAGATGGAAAGGTTCCGTGATGGGCTAGATGGCAAGTTGTACGAGCGGCTGAACCTGCTCGAGCCCGCAAACTTCCATGAGCTAGTGAACAAGGCTATCTCCCAAGAGGACACTATGAAGAAAGTCCACGGGGACAAGAAGAGGATGTCTGGTTTTGCTCCGGGCAGCGGAACGGGCAAAAAGTTTCCCTTTGTAAAGAAGAGCGTTCCAAGCCCATCCCAGCCATCTTCAACTGGACGCTGGACGATGAAGCCATCCCAGAGCAAACCCACAGGGAACTTCTAGTTCCGCAATGCTCAGCAGCAGGCTCCAAAGCCCAATGCACCTCCTCGCAACGTTTGTGATCGTCGTTGCTTCAACTGTGGCCAGCCAGGGCATTACATTAGCGAGTGTCCCAAGCCCAGGCAGATCAAGCCCAACCCGCAGAATCAAGGAGTAGGAAACAAGCCTGCCACTCCGGCTAAAAAGCCTATGGTGCAAGTACGCCAAGGCAAGCTGAACTTCACCACCATGAGCGATATCCCAGAAGGAGCTTCAGTGCTCACGGGTACATTCTCTATCAACGACACTCCTGTTAAGATTTTATTTGATTCAGGAGCTACCCATAGTTTCATCAGTGAAAAACTATTAGGCAAACTGGGTTTGAAGGGTTCTCATACCACTTCCGCTTATAAGATAATTACTCCGGGAGGGCAAATCACCTCTAATATCTTAATCCGCGGAGTATGTTTGGGATTTGGTAGCAAAATCATTCCAACGAACCTTATTGTCATAAACTTGGTTGGTATGGATGTTATCTTGGGTATGGAGTGGATGAACCAACATAAGGTAATTCTAGATATATCAGATAGGGTCGTAGAGATCAATTCTCCTACGGTCAGGCACACTACCTTGTACCTACCTTTCAAGGACGGTACCGATTCTTGTGCCTATGTGACCATTATCTCCCCTCTTGATGAAATTCTAGTAGTGTGTGAGTATCCGGATGTCTTTCCTGATGAGTTTCCTGGTATGCCGCCAGACAGAGATATCGAGTTTGTGATCGAACTCCAACCAGGTACCGCACCCATTTCCAAAATACCTTATCGTATGCCACCCAAAGAATTAGCCGAGCTGAAAACTCAACTTCTATATTTGCCCAAGCTCTTCTCCTTGGGGTTGTCCCGCTCTTTTCGTCAAAAAGAAAGATGGTAGCTTGAGAATGTGTGTGGATTACCGACCGCTCAATGCAGTCACCATCAAGAACAAATACCCTCTTCCCCGAATCGATGTTCTTTTTGATCAATTGGCTGGAGCCAAAGTTTTCTCCGAGATTGACCTTCGTTCTGGTTATCATCAAATCAAATTCGACCTTGTGATATTCCAAAAACCGCTTTATCCACTCGTTATGGTCTTTACGAGTTCTTGGTAATGTCTTTTGGTCTCACGAATGCCCCATCCTACTTCATGTACCTCATGAATTCCGTGTTTATGACGGAGCCCGATAAATTTGTCATGGTCTTTATCGACGATATTCTCATCTATTCCAAAAACAAGAAAGAACATGCCAAACACCTCTGAGTTGTCCTTCAGCGTTTGCGAGATCATAAGCTTTATGCTAAGTTCTCCAAATGTGAATTCTGGTTGAAAAGTGTGAAATTCTTAGGGCACACCATTTCCCATGATGGTATCTCCGTAGATCCTAGCAAGTCCAAGAGGTGATGGATTGGAAACCACCCAAGTCCGTATACCAAATCCGCAGTTTCCTAGGATTGGCGGGATACTACCGTTGATTCATTCCTGACTTTTCTAGAATTGCAAAACCTATGACGGAACTACTCAAGAAAGGAGTAAAGTTCGTGTGGAGTGAAGCATGTGAGAAAGCCTTCCACACCTTGAGGCAACATCTAACCTCAGCCCCAGTGCTAGTGCAACCGGATAATTCCAAACCGTTTGAAGTCTTCTGTGACGCATCAGGCACGGGTCTCGGCTGTGTCCTTATGCAAGAAGGCTGAGTCATTGCCTATGCTTCACGGGCACTTCGACCTCATGAGCTCAATTATCCTACCCACGATCTTGAGCTAGCTACTGTTGTCCACGCTCTCAAGATATGGAGGCATTATCTAATGGGTAATCGTTGCAACATCTTCACTGATCACAAAAGTCTCAAATACATCTTTACTCAGTCAGAGTTGAATATGAGGCAAAGAAGATGGCTTGAGTTGATTAAGGACTATGATCTAGAAGTGCACTACCACCCCAGCAAAGCAAACGTTGTTGCGGATGCTCTTAGCCGCAAAGATCACTACAACCACCTAGAGTTGGAGCCAGTTAGTGAACCATTATGTGAAGAAATGAGAAGGCTCAACTTAGAAGTGGTACCACAAGGAAGTCTTTGTGCCTTGACGACAGAGTCCAATCTTTATGATAGGATTGTCACTGCTCAGCGAAATGATGAAGATATACAAACCATCAAACAGAAACTAGCAGAGGGTGATCCTAAATATACTTGTTTCCAGAAAGATCACCAGGATGTGGTCTGGTTTGGAAAACGTCTTGTGGTCCCCATTGATCCGGAAATTAAAAAGATCATTCTAGATGAGGCTCACAAGTCCAAATTCTCTATTCATCCCGGCAGTACCAAGATGTACCAAGATCTGAAACAAAATTTCTGGTGGTCCAATATGAAGGTGGATATAGCCAAGTATGTAGCCGAGTGCGATACTTGCCACCGGATGAAAGCAAGCCATTTGAAATCGGCAGGTGTACTCCAACCCCTGTCGATACCCATGTGGAAGTGGGACGATATTAGTATGGATTTCATTGTGGGTTTACCCCTAACAGCTAGAAAGAAAGATTCTATTTGGGTAATCGTAGACCGACTCACCAAGACCGCTCACTTCATTGCCGTGCATACCACCTATTCAGTACAACAATATGCAGAGTTGTACATGGATCACATAGTTCGTTTGCATGGAATCCCAAAGACTATAATCTCTGACAGAGGAACTCAGTTTGTAGCTCGTTTCTGGGAGCAATTGCATGAGTGTTTAGGAACCAAGCTGGTTTGCAGTTCCAGTTATCATCCGCAGACCGATGGTCAGACAGAAACAATAAATCAGATTTTGGAAGATATGTTGAGAGCAAGCATCTTGCACTTTGACAAGAGTTGGGACAAGTGTTTGTCTTTTGCAGAATTCTCTTACAACAATAGTTATCAAGCCAGTTTGAAAATGGCACCGTTCGATGCTCTTTACGAACGAAGATGCCGCACTCCACTGAATTGGTCAGAGGCCGGAGAGAGAACACTCTTTGGTCTGGATTTAGTTAAAGATGCCGAAGAAAGAGTGCAAGTGATAAGAGAGAATTTGAAGATGGCATAGATGAGGCAAAAGAGTTGTCATGACAAGGGAACCGTACCTCTACACTTTGAAGTGGGAGATTACGTATATTTGAAGGTGTCCCCCACCAAAGGTGTGCAAAGGTTCGGAGTCAAGGGAAAGTTAGCTCCGCGCCTCATTGGACCCAATGAAGTTATAGAAGTATGTGGGCCAGTGGCATATCATATCCAATTGCCGGAATGGTTTTCCGCAGTCCACAATGTGTTTCATGTAACTCAATTGAAGAAGGGAATGCCTGTGCCGGAGAATGAAGTTATCGCAGAAGCTAATTCTTGGATTGAGCCGGATTTCTTTCTCATCGAGCACCCATTGAAAGTACTAGACCAAAAAGAGCGAAAGACCCGAAGACAGACCGTACGGATGTACAAGATCCAATGGAGTCATCATACGGAAGAAGAAGCAACATGGGAGATGGAAGACTATCTCAACACTAAGTATTCGGGCTTCCTGCAATCTCGAAACGTGAGTTCTCCTCCCCATCTTTTCGTTATCTAATCGAATCTCGGGACGAGATTCCGTTTAAGGGGGGTAAGCTGTGACGCCCCAGGTTTTAAATTAACCCTAACAGCCAGTCAACTTGGTCAAATCACGGTCAACCTGGGACCTCACCTCGAAAAATTCACTAACCTACCCTAGTGACCCCCTTTGAATAGTAAACACACTTGTGGGGCCAACCCATGGTCAAAGACTTGGTCAAACCCCCTTGCCGCCCTAGTGTCCATGGATGTCTGCCGAAACTTTTGCCGCGTTCTCCAAAATTCACCTAAACACTTAAAATTCTACCTTTATGAAAGTTGTCCATCTTGATGAGGGACACAACTTTAATGTAGATTGGCATTTCAAATTTTGAGTGGAAAAGCTTGAAAAATTGGTTGCAAGGGCAGGGTTCACTGTTCAAAAGGACAGGCTGACATTCAAAGTTGGCATTGGTGTAATTCAAAATCCGTGGAGAAAACCCCCCTATAGCTATTCTAGAAGTTGTAGAGGGTGACTAGATCTACAACTTTCGTATTCACAGTTTAGTTGACTTTTATTCAAAAATTTGGAGTAATTTGATTTTAAACCGGGCACCAGCAAAACAAAAATCGGGCAAGGCACCCGCGCCGCAACGTCGCGCCGGCCGCGCGCCGCGCGCGCGCGCGCCGTGCGCCGCCGCCCTCGGCGTCCGCACCCCCACGCGCCGCACGAGGCCGAGCGCCGCCCGAGGCGTGCGGCCGCTCGAGCCACACGCGCCCCCACGCGCCGCACGAGGCCGAGCGCCGCCCGAGGCGTGCGCCGCCCGAGCCACACACGCCCCCACGCGCCGCACGAGGCGTGCGCCGCCCGAGCCACACGCGCCCCGATGCGCCCCGCCCGAGGAGCCTCGAGTCGGCACCGGCCACACCGCCGTACACGCGGGCACGCCACGGACCGCCGGTCCGACGGCGGCGTCGCCGCCGTACGCGCGCCGCCCGAGCCGCCATAGCACGGCGGGAGCATCTCCTCGCCGTCACACTGTCATCACCAAGTGCCTGAGCGCCTATAAAAGCCAGCCTTTCTTCCCTCCGCGCGCCATTCCCGCCGCCACCGTGAGCTCGCATTCCCGCTCGCGCTCTCCGCCGGCCGGCCACTCCCCTAGCTTCCTTAGACCCTAGTGCATCTCACAAGGTCGCGTGTTGCCCAGCACAACGCCTTACTCGTCGTTTTCCCCGAGTCGCCACGGCCTCCGCCGCCGGCCGCAGTCGATCCCCCTCACCGGCAGCTTCTCCGCCCTAACTCCGGTCACCCCTAGCCCCTAGGTGAGCACCCCGTCGAGCCCCACTGCTTGCCCGGCCGGGAGCGTCGCCGGCTCGCCGGAATTGGCTGGAGTCGCGCCGCCTCCCCGGTCAAGGGCCCGATTGCAAGGATTGCAATCTTTCCAGGGTGTTGGGTGTAAATTTTAGGACCTGTTCGTGATGAACCCTATCTAAGTTTTCTTGCTAATTTGTCCAGTGCAGTATAAAATCCCTAGAAAATTGTAGAAAATTTAGAAAAATGCAAAACAATTTTTGTTGGATTCAGGGAGAGAAATCCCACAACTTTTGTTATTCTCACATGGCTTGATTCTAAATAGTTTTAACATGAAAAATAGGATTGTGAAATACCTAGATCTGCCATAACTCAAGACTATAACTCCTCTGCATCCAAATTTTGGATATGTTGTGTATCATGACATGACTAGCTCATGTGCCAAAAATTGCACAAAGTTATGAAGTAAATCTTGCTAGATAAATTGTTTTCATTTCTGCAGAAACTGCCTAGATGATTTTTGTAGCTAAATATATTTATGTTTTTGTGCCCAACTTGTGTATACTGTCTTGTTGTGTCAAAACACACCTCTTGTGAATTAATTCTGATTTTTGGCTTAACAGAAATATTTGTTCTTAATTTGTGCATGTTTTCATTTGTAAATTAATGAAGCAAGTTCAGTAGAGTTTCTAGGTGTACATGCTGGTTCTTTAGGCTTGTTTAGGACCAGAGAGCATGCATGAGAAAGTTTGGATCATTTTGATGCTCATTTATTTCTATATGTATTTGATTTGAATCACTAGCTAGTCTTTGTTATTTTTCTATAGTATTTGATTTCCTAGCTTCCAAGCATTACATGTGGGTCCAGTGGGCCAGTATAGGTGCTAATATGCTTAAGAAACACTTATTTAAATTTTTGGTAATTTATTGTTTAACAAAAAGCTTTAAAGCCCTTTAAAATATTAAAGAGAAATTAAATAAAGGAAAGCCCCTTTTTAATTCTTTTTCCTTTTGGAAGGTATTACCTAATTTCATTAAATGATAATGAAATATCCTTGTTGATAAGAAATTGATTCAGGAATAAAAATATTGTTCATACCCTTGCTAGTGAAAGAAAAGGGACTAAACATTCACATGAAATAATGAGTACAAGGAAACATTTATTCCAAATGTGCAATAAAAGAATGAATCATATATAACTAATAACCTTTCTAAAAGAGATGTACTATCTAGATACTTGTTAAGGTGAATATGACCAACAAGAGTTGGATAAGATAACAAACTGTCACATCACCTGAACCTTGCATTGCATTCCGTGTAGATCTTCCGGACGGTGATTACTCCCTTGTCCCGGAATCCGAGGAAGGAGGAGCGGAAGCTTCGCTGCAGTACGTGGAAGTACTCGACGACACCGAGGGTGCCCAGGCTAACTTAGCTGACGAAGGAAAGCTCCGGTGCATCTAACCCAGTTTTCAAATTCTATATTCAATTATCTATGGACGCTTGTGCATTTAAGTTCAGGAGTTGAATGGAACCCTAGATGCATGATCCCTAGGTACCTTTGTCCTTACTAGCATGATAGGTCGATAGCTGCTAAGATATAGGACCGTTACAAGTCGGGTGATGACCTCACTCGCGAGAATAGGTTCCTAGATAGGAATCACAATATATCCTTAATTTTATTGCTCCGTGGTAAGAGCATGGGATTTGGGCTCCGGTCCAATGGCTATTGTGGGTTAAGTGTTTGAACATACTAAGCACTTGTCGGGAATGGGACCGGTAAGCCTAGTACCTTAATGAGGCAGCGAGGGATCCTACTATTACTACTCTTGGGATTCGTCTCACGGCTAGCTACCGGTGGTGTACGGTGACTCCGGGTGCATCGCGGGGTATGCCGGATAGCCTGCACCAAAGACTGTAAGATTCGATCCCGACCCGAGGATTTTTGGGAACCGCCTGGGAAAGTTGTCCTTGCGGGGGCAGCCTACCGTGTGTTTGGGTTTACCTTGCAAGGTTTGAATCAATCGATTGTCGGCCTCTCACCGTTATCTGAGACTACTTACTCCACTAGCCATGAGATCCCTAATGATGGAAGTTGATGAATATTATGCTTGATTAATTGTATTGTACAACTTTGTTTGTACTAGTTGGCTAATTTAGTAAAGATTAAACCCACTAGAACTTGTGCTAAAATCTTGAAAGTAAGGACATACTCTTTGTTACTTTTCAGCAAAAGCAACCCAGTGGCCAAAAAGCCTTTCATGTCTCGAATTGGTGAAGTAGTGATCACCGGTGGGTAAGTCTTGTTGAGTATTAGTATACTCAGCCTTGCTATAATATGTTGATCCAGGTAATGCTTTCGGTGATGTGTGGCCCGGAGAGATCCCGCTCGACTGGGAGCTGGAGTGGGTGGAGGACGACAACTGAATGCATCATGGACGGCCTCCCGTGGTGTTTCCGCTTCCGTTAGTTTAAATTCTGCTGTTTTTAAAACTCTGAACTATTTCGTTATGGCAAAAACTTTGGTTTGTAATAATTAAACCCCTCGGGGTACAAATTTGGATGTTGATGATGTTGTATCTCTGGACTCGCCTTCGAGTGAGTTTTAATACATATACTTCGATCCTTGTTGCTATTCAAGTGATTTACCGGGCGTTAACCCGTCAACTAACGACAGGATGATACTTTATTATCACTTAATGACCAAAGTGGATTGGTTTAGGCGATAGTATGGTATTTTCCTGGGCGGGTTGTCACAAGCTCCCACACACCCAAATCAAGAAATCAATCACACACCAAGCTCCTCCCGCAAACGAGTGAAAGTTGTTTGATCTAGGGGTTTGGTGAAAATATCGGCTAGTTGGTCATGTGTGGGTACATTAATCAAGGTTATCTTCCCTTTCTCTACATTGTCTCTCAAAAAATGATACCTCACTTCTATGTGTTTTGTTTTGGAATGGAGCATGGGTTCTTTTCAACGCTTATGGCACTGGTGCTATCACATTGAAGTGGAACATGTGTATACTCCTCACCAAAGTCACTCATGGTGTATGTGATCCAAAGGAGCTGAGAGCAACAACTAGCTGCGGCATCATATTCTACCTCGGTAGTGGATTGAGCAACACTCGCCTGTTTGCGAGAAGACCAAGACACCAAAGAAGATCCCAAAAACTGGCAAGTCCCAGAAGTGGACTTCCTATCCAACCGACACCCAGCAAAATCCGCATACGAAAAACCAAGAGAGCCAAAGAAGAGGACGCGGATTACCAAAGGCCGAAGTCGGGAGTGTGACGCCAAGTACCTGAAAATTCGCTTCACCGCTTGCTGATGTGAACTCCTCGGAGACGCTTGAAAACGAGCGCACAGACATACCGAGAATTGGATGTCAGGCCTCGTCGCCGTCAAGTAGAGGAGTGACCCTATCATGCTTCGGTACTCCTTCTGGTCCACGTGTTCACCTTCCTCATCTGCATCAAGACTTGTAGTCGTACTCATCGGCGTCGCCATAGCCTTAGAGTCCTCCATCTTGAACTTCCGCACAATGTCCTTGGTGTACTTAGCTTGGTGCACAAATGTTCCTTCCTTTGATTGCTTGATTTGTACCCCGTGGAAGAACTGCAACTCGCCCATCATACTCATCTCAAATTCCCTGCTCATATCTTCTACAAACCTTGCAACAAGAGAGTTAGACGAGCCACTAAAGACAATATCATCCACGTACACCTGCACATTGAGGATATCTCTGCCCTGCCTGAGTAAAAACAAGGTTTGATCGACCTTTAACATCTCAAACCCTCGCTCAAATATGAACCCCCTCATCCTACCATACCAAGCTCTAGGCGCCTGCTTCAACCCATACAGCGCCTTCCTCAACTTGTACACCCGGTGGGGGTACTTCTCACTCTCAAACCCCGGTGGTTGCCTCACATACACTTCTTCCTCCAACACACCATTCAAGAAGGCACTCTTCACATCCATTTGGTGCACCTTAAACCCTTTAGCCACGGAAAAGGCTAGAAGGATCCTTATCGCCTCCAAACGGGCTACGGGAGCAAAAGTCTCCTCGTAGTCGATCCCCTCCTTCTGACTGAACCCCTGAGCAACAAGCCTTGACTTGTTTCTCACCACTTCACCTTTCTCTCCCTCTTTGTTCTTCCCCACCCACTTTGTACCAATCAGCTTACACCCTGGGGTAGGGTCAACCAATTCCCAAACCTGATTTCTCTCAAAGTTCTCCAACTCCTCATGCATCGAATTAACCCAATTATGATCAGATAGTGTGTGTCCAATGTCTTTGGGCTCAAAAGTTCTCCAACAAATGCAGCATGAGCGAAATGAGAATTGTTTCGAACCCTCGACCGTGTAGTACGTTCATTCATGTCTCTGATGATCCTTGAAGCTGGGTGATCCACTTGTACTCGCCGAGGAGGTTCTCGCCTCGATGCTACCTCCCCCTCAACAGCAGCTTCTCCTTGATTTTGGTTCGTCGTCGTAGGTGTGGGAGAGGGGCCGTCCACCACCGTAGTCGAAGTAGTAGGTACATACTCAGCCGCGGGCACCACACCGCCATCTCCATCGTCTCCATGTTCATGCTCCTCCTCCTGAAAGATCTCCTCGCCAAGTTCATCATCACCTGCACACTCAAAGACAAGCTGACTACGTGGTTGTGTCTCGTCGAAGGTTACCTCGCAAGTCTCCACGATTTGGTTAGTTTCAAGATTGAGCACACGATATGCTCTAGAGTGAGATGCATAACCAAAGAAAATACCATCGATCGACCTAGCCTCAAACTTATCCAACTTCTTCTCTTTCTTCAGAATAAAGCACTTGCAACCAAAGACATGGAAGTGACTCACCTTGGGTGTGCGACCGTGCATCAACTCATAGCACGTTTTCTTCTTATGCACTCTGAGGTAGATCCTGTTCGACACATAGCACGCGGTATTCACCGCCTCAGCCCAGAACCTTCTCGGAGTCCTATGCTCATCAAGCATCGTCTGAGCCATCTCACACAAGGTCTTGTTTTTCCTTTCCACAACACCATTCTGGGAGGCGTATACAGACTCGAAAACTGGTGTTCAAGACCCAAGTCATGGCAAAAGGTTTCAAAACGAGAGTTTCTGAATTCTGAGCCATTGCACTGCGGATTGCTCGTATGGCATCTCCGTGCCTCTCGTTCCTTAAACTCAAGACAAGATCTCGAACAAAACCAAACGTCTCCACCTTATCCTTTAGAAAGAACACCCACGTATACCGAGAGTAGTCGTCCACCACAACAAGGACATACCACTTCTCACCCGCAGATCGCACACGAGCTGGGCCAACAAGGTCCATATGGAGCAGCTCGCATGGACGCTCAGTCATCACATCGGTGAGAGGCGGGTGAGAAGAGGCTACCATCTTGGCATGCCTACACGGAGCACAAACCTACTCTTTCTCAAGCCTCAACCGTGGCAATCCTCGGACCAAATATAGTTTACTCAAGTGAGACAAAAGGTCAAAGCTCAAGTGACCCAACTTCCTATGCCACTTCCACAACTCACTCGAAGGACCAGCCAAGAAACAACGCTCAACACTAGAAGACTGAGAAAAATCACCTCGAAAAAGCTGACCCTCGGGAATGACCATACAGACAAGGTCCCCTTGAGAGTCCAAAATCCAACAACCACCAGGCCGAAACAACACCTCAAAACCCTCATCCAACAGCTGGGATACAGAAAGAAAATTGTACCCAAGCGATTGAACAAGAGCAACACGCCTGAGAGTGATCTTGTCACTCACCTTAATCTCACCTTCTGAAAGCACACGCCCACGCCCATTGTCCCCAAAGGTGATGTACCTCTTTGTCACTACCGGGACGAGACTTGAGAACCACCCCTTGTCTCCAGTAATACGCCTCGAGCAACCGAAGTCAATCAACCAAATGTTCTTCAAGTCTCCGACCTGAAATTCAAAAACAAGCACGTGAGTGAACAAATGACTCAGCACTGGGGTTAGTACCAAAAGAGTAAAACCAGTGCCGAGCCATTTGCTCAAAAGTGGGGTTAGCACAGTCCAAAACATTTTTCCTACCAAAGCTACCACCATGAACGCCACCACGAAAACCACTACGAGGGAACCATCCCTCTCTAACTGGAGGAGGACCAAAACCATGAAAGGAAGACCGTGGACCGTCTCTCCTCTCGATCTCAAAGCAACGACTCCTCCCATCCCCGTATTGAGCACGAGGGGGAGAATGCCTAGCAAACTAATTACCTGTAGACTCTCCAGACCAACCACCATCACCACGACCTTCAGAACTGAAAACACTCGACTCACCACCTCAAAAACCACTCCGCCCAAAATTCTGGGGAGCAGTTGAACCGCCTAGCCAGGCCGGTCTAACCACCCCCCTCTGGGCAGGGCCGGTCTGACCGCCTAGCCAGGCCGGTCTGACCGCCCTCTCCAGAAAAACTCCTCGACTGCAGGAACTCGCATCTCCCAATGCTGGAACACTTCTCACCACAGCTTTACCCCTGGGCAGTGGCATACGAGGCTTAGTTACACCATGGGAAGGGTTGTACCTATTCTTGTTCGCCCACTCCTTTGCCATCCTTTCCTCACGCTTCCTCTTGAAGCAAAACTCATCCTTGTGACCCTCTTTCTCCCAATAGCCACAATGGAACCTCACAAGCTTAGGCTTAGGCTTAGGTTGGGCTGTTCACTTGGTTTCTCTCCACTCGACTTCTCAACCGGTTTCTCCTCACTAGCCTTCTCACTTTATTTCCCAAAGAACACTTTCCCCGAAGTGCTCACAAACTTGATAGGCTTTTGGAAATCATTTGTTTGTGGTGGAAACATGGGTGAAGATGGGGTTGTGTCTAGTCGGTTCCTAAGATGGTTAGGTTTAGGAGGGAAATCATTTTTGTGGTGGGTTTTTGGCGGCTCTGGGATATTCTCTCCACTTCCCTCACCAACCTTGTTTGCCCCAAGTCCCTCACCATCCTGCCTCTTCTATGTCTCGATCATTATCCTCAACTGAGGCTCATGACCAGACAACCATCCCATCAGCTTTCTCAACTCATCATTCTCATCCTGCAAACGATCAACATAATGTGTAAGTTCCAGATTCTTCAAAGCATGCAATTCACAGGTAGAGCAAGATGTAGGAATTGGTTCTTTCAATTTAGCCTGAAGAGAAACAATGTAAGCATGCATCTCATCAATTTTCTCATGCAAAACAGGGCAAGAAGTGCAAGCACCTAGCAAAGCAGGTCTAGCCTTAAGCTCAACCACTTCAACCCTAAGCACATCTAGTTCCTCACACTTGGAGGCATGCTTTTCCTTAAACAAAGCAAGATCAGCAAGGAAAATAGGACAATCAGCACATTCAACTTCATCAGAAATAACAGTTGAAGCTTTCAAGGAATCAATTTGAACCTTAGCATCCAAGTTCTGTGTTTCTAACTCAGCCACTCTAGTCCTAGCATCCTCAAGCAAAGCCCTAAGCGTTTTCCTCATTTTCTTAGCCTCTCTAAGCATGTCATCACGATTATCAAGCAACAAGCCAAGCCGTTCATTCTCCTGACGCAAGAAGGGGAGTTCATCACGCACCTCGTCATCGGAATTGGAGTCCGAGTCGCTCTGTGTGCTCTTCTTGCTGCCGAAGCTCAGCGCCATGGTGCAGAAGCCGTCTCTAGCGAAGCAGCTCAGCCCGCTCAGGTTCTTGGACGACTTCCTGCCCTTGCGATGATCACCTTCATCTTCACTGCTACTTGAGCTCGAGGTGGAGTGCGCGGAACTGGAGTCGACGTCGCTCGCTCCCACCATCGCTCGGGCCTTGCCTCGGCTCTCCTTCTTCCTTGATCGTCGCTCGTCCTTGTGCTTGTTCTTTTGCTTAGTCTTGTGGTCACGCCTCGACCGGTACTTGCCATTCGTCCTTGACTTGTACTTGTAGTCATCCTTGTTCTTGACCTTCTCAAGGCAGTCGGTGACGAAGTGTCCCGACTTGCCGGACTGTAAGCATGTCCTCGTGTTCCTCCTCAAGTTCAACCGGTTCTCGTGCAGCCTCTCGAACCTCTTCGTCAGCAACGCCAGATCGACCTCTCCAAGCACATCGAACTCCTCATCTGGCATAGACATCAAAGAGGACAAAGAGAACATCCTGGTGGATGGGTTAGTGTTAGCCTTTCCTTTCGAACCACCGACGAGGGCGAGAATATGAGAGTCAGTCGGGCCCTCGATCCTTGTTGTCATGCCCCTATCCACCTCAGCCGACTTGAGCTTCGAGAACAGCTCGTTCACCGTCAGAGTGTCATACTTCTCCGACTCCACAATGGCCTCGAACTTTCCGCCCCAAACCGTACGATCCAACGAGTGTAAGAGCTTGACATCCCTATCATGATCATCGTACGGGAGCACGTCCACATTGGCCCTCATGTTGTTCACAACCACCATGAACCTCTGAAACAAGGCATTGATGGACTCGCCGGGGAGATGAGTGAAGTTCTCGTACTCTCTCTGGTAAGTCGCATACATCCGAGCCTGAACCTAGGCATTCCCAACATGAGCTTCTCTCAATACCGACCAGATTCTACAAGCCAAGCTCTCCGTGTGCACCCGATCGAATTCAGGCTAACACAGAGCGCGAAACAAGTAGTCGACTGCGTTGTTGTTGGCGTCGAACATGTCCCTCGATCCTAGAGCAAGGAAGTTCATCGGCTGGACATAGCTGTTGTCCACCGTGACATCCCAAAGGATCTGACCTTTTCCGCGGAGGAACGCCGCCATCCGCTTACTCCACATCTGGTAGTTCTTCCCATCGAAGTGTGGAGGACCCGAACCCCATTCCTGGTATGCCATCTTTGGATCTTAGACTGTCTAGAGTCAATAAAGACCCAAACCGGCTCTGATACCAATTGAAGGACCGATAAGGCGACCAGAGAGGGGGGAGTGAATGGGAGCCGATAAAAATTCTTCTCGAAGGAGATTGAAACTCCAACAAGATGAACTCGCTCGGTCGGACCCCCAAAATCACATGCTCCACACTTCTACCTTCCGTTTGCCAAAACCACGTAGCCACTGGAGTGCTACTGGTCCTAGGAACAAACACTACCAGCAACCTCAATTCCTACGCACCCACGACAGCGAAAATGACTCAGAAGTCGGCTGTCCAGAGGGGGGCGGTTAGACCGGGTATGGGGGGCGGTTAGACTGCCTCCACCAGGCAACCAAGAAATCCTCCGAAACACCTCTTCCGAGCACCAAAACGCACCACGGTTTCACCAACAGAGATCTCTGGTCAAGGCCAAGCTAGCTACCAGGACATCTTGGTGAAAACCAAAACTTCACCCAGGGGCCTAGGGGCGGTTAGACCGGCTACCAGGGGCGGTCTAACCTCCTGTACCCAGCAAAGAACTCCAAGCAAGAACACTTAGCAAACAGCACGAAAATGACCCGAAATTTCACTTGAACGCTCCTCTGATCAAGGCGAACAAACTCACAGAGGAAAATCCGGCAAAATCAAAACTTTGACTTGGAAGGCCCAGGGTGGTTAGACAGCCCCCAGGCGGTTAGACCGCCCCTTCCAGAAAACCTACCCGCGGGTCAAACCTCAACTTCCCATCACCCGATCTCCCGAATCACTCCACGGATTGCAGCGAAACTTCGGGAATAGCTGGGTAACCTCCTGGGCAACCTCTACCTCAAAGGAATCGACCCAAATCGCTCACAATCAAGAGGAATTGAAGAAATCGTCTCTCTAGCACTGCGTGAAAACCTCAAATAGGTCATGCAGCATTTGTAACGGGCCCTTAATGCCTGTTACATCCAGGCACATTTGTAACGGTTGTTGTTTGGTGCCCGTTACCTATAAGCGCGCCACGACGACCCCGGGGTTGGCATCCACAACGCCCGTTACCAATGTGGACTTCTGGTAACGGGCTTCTTAAACGCCCGTTACATAAATTCTTTGTAATGGATGTTAAAAGAGCCTGTTACAAATGTTAAACCTATCGGTAATGGCCTTGTAAAGTCTGTTACCGATCAATGCCCTATCGGTAACAGGCTGCTTAAGTCTGTTACTGATCACTCTGTATTGGTAACGTGCTATAAAGTCCATTACCGATGAGCATTTGACGCCCGTTACTAGTTTGAGAGCACTCAACTGCAGTGAAGCGGGAGTGCGGCGTCAGTGAACAACTGAGACGAAGGAGGAATTGTGGGGATTGAAAATGTTGTTGTTGAGGAGGAGGAATACAATCAGTTTGACGAAATTCCATCCTTTGACACTTTATACAAGCCCCAACTATTCGGAACTAACAAAACACCGTACTTGCGAAGCGACCATAGTGAAAAAATCCATATACAAAATTCAATGAAGAAAAAGCAAGCCTGATTTCTGCTGAATCCTTTTTGTAATGCCGGAGGATGTGTCCATTGGTGGAAATGGAATCCGTTTTGTAATATAAAGGATGTGATGTATTGATGGAATTTCAATCCTTTTTGAAATATATGGGATGTGGTGGAATTTGAATCCTACTTGTAATATATTCTGCCAAAGATACTATATATACTATGTTTATATTCTTCTTTAGTTCAGTAATGGGCAAGAGACGAGGATTGACGAACCCGCGTTGCCATTGCTACGGGCAAGAGACGAGGACTAACGAACCGGCGTCGCCTTTGTTATGGGCAAGAGACGAGGACTAACGAACTAGTGCCGCTTTTGTGATGAGCAAGAAGATATGTGAAATCACGAACAGATTACATCAAAAGAGACACGGATTAGAGTATCTCCAAGAGTTTGCCAAATTTTACTTGGCAAATCTTATGCTTTGCCAACTTCTAAAAAGATATGCCAAGTAAAAAAAGAGTTCATCTCCAACAAACCGGCATAATTTCACTTGCCAAATCTAGATCAGGAATCCTGAGAGAAACAAGTTGATTTGCCAAACTGTTGAGATAATCACAAGCTTTGCAAGTGAGTAGGTAAATCATACAAAAAATTGTACTGCACAGAGATAATCACAAAAGCATGTCTTTTGAGATGCAAAATCACACGCACAGATTACAGTCATCATTGATACATCAGAACAAGGTTACAATGCAGCCATATCTTCATGACGAGATATGCAAAATCACACACACAGATTATAGTCATCATTGATACATCAGAACAAGGTTACAATGCGGCCATATCTTCATGATGAGATATGCAAAATCACACACACATCGATCTTGCTCGCAGGTCATCGATCTTGTTGCACGTGGTCATCAAATAAGCTTCATCTCTGTTAATGGCTAGGCTTGCGATGAGATCGCAAAGCTTTCTAAACCTGCACTTTTGTTTCCAATGATCATTGGACAAAGGATGAAGGATTGTTCATCCTGAAAACAATGCTCATTGGACACAGGATGAAATTGTTCATCCTGATGCCAGGAGGTTCTGGGCTACCTACCCCGGACATGGCTATGAGGAAGGAGTATGTCACAAGAATTCTTCTCGCAACTGTGTTCGAGGGATGAGCAACCCAATCATCCCCTGTCACAAGAATTCTTCTAGCAACTGAGAGATCGAGGAGGAGGAGGAAGAAGAGAGAAAAGCAAAAGCTTGCGCCCTACAAGATCTATTCTTTGCGCCATAGATAGATCTAGATCTAGAGAAGAAGGAAGCAAGTGCCTCACTTTATTGTATTAGAAGAAGGAACCATATACTAGCTAGATCTAGATCTAGATCTAGAGAAGAAGGAAGCAAGTGACTCACTTTATTGTACTCCTATCAGAAGAAGGAACCATATAGCTAGATCTAGATCTAGATCTAGAGAAGAAGGAAGCAACTTGAAGTGAGGAGGACCGAAAGGCGTCGGTGCCTTTGTATAGAAAAAACATGGGATAAGATCAAGAGCACAGGAACGGTCGGGAAGGTTCCCAAGACGGTCAAGACGGCTGGGAAACTGTTGCTAGTCAATGGCTGAGAGCAGAGCTGCAGAGGTATAGTGATTCCAATGTAGAATTAAATGATACGCGGAGTAAGCAAACATCGTCTCCAATGGCCGTGTTTGGATGGTAGATGTTAGTGTTACCGTTAGTGGTAGTTTTTAACACCTCCAAACTAACACATGTGTTTGGCACCAAAGTGTTAGTTTTGGTGTTAGTTTGCTACAAACTAACACTAACACCTCCATCCAAACATCCAATGTAGTCATCATCTCCAAAAAAAGAGAGGAAGGGATAAGATCAAGAGCACAGGAAACGGGAAGAGGTTCCCAAGATGGTTAATGCGAAACTGTTGCTAGTCAATGGCTGAGAGTAGAGCTGCAGATGTAGTGATTCCAATGTAGAATTAAATGATATGCGGGGTAACGAAACATCGTCTCTACGCGGATTAGCCAAACATCGTTTCTAATGGAGAATTAATTGATAACACGGATTAGCCAATGTTGACGGTGAAAATCCGTCAACCTAGCCATGAGTTTACCTTCGGTGTTGGCATGAGTTTTATACCTTATCCATTGGTACTAACCCCCGTGGTATAACAAGTTCACGTGTGCATGTCGGTTTTGGAGTTTAATGTTTATGCGGGGTTTTAGTGTTGAATGCAAGACTTTCGGGATAAGTTCATCAAGCACCTCATGACAAGACCTTGAAGCCCCGAACAAGTCATGCAATGAAGCAAACTTAACTCCAAGAAGCGGGGACTTGATCCGAGAAGACGACGGACTCCGGGGACCCGACCGGAAAAGTGCTTTGAATCTTGCAAGACAAGGAGTTGAGTCCAATTCGGAGAGAAACCGACGACATGGACCTACATGCGAAGGGGGAAACATCCGGGAAGCAAGGGAACCGACGTGGGGCAAAGGAGCCCACGGGGCCGGGCCTAAATGGGCCCGGGCCGGCCGGCCCGGTCCGGTCGGCCCAGGGCCCATTTTGGGCCCAAATTCGCTCTCCTTTGCCCTAGCCGCCAATCGGGCTATTTATAGTCCCCCGACCGAGAGCCACGCAAAGAAGATTTCGTCTTCGGCCGCCGAGAAGCGAGAGAAGAGAGGGACACCATCTCGGAGAGGAGAGGGTCGAGCTAGTTGACTAGGGTTTCCCTAGCCGACGTGGGAACCTTGCACGGAAGACCACGTCGGAGTTCCGGAGCTAGAAGCAAGATCAAGGAAGGATCCGGTGGTGATCTTGCGTATGTATCATTGTTATAGTTGAATTATCAAGTTGAATCTTTCCCTAGCGATCAAGTGTTTCCTCGAAGATTTCGTTTTTCGATCGGCTTTGCTTATTCCAATTCTATTCGCGCGATAGATTACATAGGGTGTTCTTGTAGCCGCGGTGGCTAGAGGTACACGCCGGATCTTCCGAAAGAATCTCGACTTTTCTTTTGACTCGCCCTAAGCTCCCCGCATGAATAGGGATACGTTGTGACAACGGGGGTCTCGAAAGGCGGATGTTTTCGGATTTGGACGGGAAACCACGATTTAAAGAGGCTTTTATTAAGATTCGATTTGCTACTTCTTCTCTTGCTTGGAACTTCAACAAAAGGCTTACCCCGATCCCTCTAGATCGGTTTATCTACCCAATCTTACTTTGTTTTCTCCGGTTTTTAGTAGATTAGATTCGTTTTGTGTCTTTTACTTAGATGCATTAGGTCTTTTATCGAATATTGAAGTTACTTGGCTTTAATAGATTAAGTCTTGCGTCACACATTTGTTCCACGGATTCGATACCTTGGGTTCACCACTCGAGGGAAGAAGGGTCCCTTGACTACGACGGGAGACTTGTACGCTTGCGAGTCACGAACGAACTTTGATACAATTATTAACCGTCAACAAGCCCCTTTTTCTGGCGCCGTTGCCGGGGAACAAGTGATCAAGATTTGATTTCTTATTGCTTTTTTTTGTAATTTTCAGTATTCTTTTTGTTTTTATTTTTGCATCTACTAAATTTTGATCATCTTCAAAATACATCTAATCTAGTTTGTCTAACTCTAGTTTTTATAGATTTGTTTTTACTTTCTAGTTCTTTGCATACTTTGTTTATTGCTAACCCTAACGAGAGATGGACGGCTACCTCTCCAACAAACCCAATAATTTTGTGGATGATCCGGGAAAAACTTTACGAGGCTAAGGAGACGCGAAGCACATCAAGCTAAAAAGCTGGATTTTGTAGATTCGGAGTCGGAAGACAAAGGATCGCGAGAATCTCCGAAGAATTCACCACCTCAAAGTACGCGGGAGAATCGACCTCCACCAATGGGTGACCAACCACCGGAAGAACGCAAGATTGGGGAGCTATGCACCCCAGACATCATCGACCTACCAATCTTGAACCTCGAGGAGATCGGAAGACCGTTCGAGATCAAGACCTCAACAATCCGCATGGTGCAACATTCACCTTTCACCGGCAAAGAGGATCCGAACCTTCACCTCCAAGCATTCATTCAACTATGTCAGACTTTCAACATGGATGGGGTGACTCAAGATCAAATGAGGGCAAGGCTTTTTCCGTTTTCACTACTCGGGAAGGCTTTGCAATGGTTCCACTCTCAACCGGCGGAGACGGTGCAAAATTTGAACACGTTGATGAAGGCTTTCATGAAGGAATACTACTCACCGGGTAAAACTCAAAGCTTGCGTAATAAGATTGCCACCTTTGTTCAATATCCTACGAAACTATCTCGGAGGCATTCGAGCGCTTCAACGAGTACACCGGCGGTTCCACATCACAAGTTCCCGAAAGAAGACCTCGTGCAAAAGTTCTATCAAGGACTCACCATGGCGTCAAGGACGATCATCGATGCATCGGCGGGAGGATCTATCATCGAGCTTACACCGACGGAAGCTTTCACGCTATTCAAGAAGGTCGCGGATAATGACACGTGGGCGTCATCACGGCGCCTACACCCGGCTCAACCCATGGGGAACGTCAAAGGAGTCTTGCAAGTGGAGAAGGAAGACATACTTGAGGGCAAGATCGACTCGCTCATGAGGAGGTTGGAGAAGATGGAGATAGAAAAGAAAGAGGCTCAAGACTTGAAGGCCGCCGAAGCAAGGTCCACATGCGAAGAATGTGGAGAGTATGGCCATGTCCGCAAAGATTGTCCGGAGGAAGCCAAAGTGCTCGACTACATGAGGAAGGGAGAATTGCCGAACTTCCGCTACGGGCAAGGTAGGCCTCAATTTAATGCAAGCTCATCTATTCCTAACGCAGTTCCGCTTTGGATACAATTGAAGGAGTTCATGGATGAGCAAGCTAAGATCAACAAGGACACCGTCACCAAGTTCAAGACCATAGATAAGGTGTTGGAGAACATCGATAGCAAAGTGACGGAGGTCGGAAGTTCCAATCATCAAGTGCTCAACATGATGAAGATGCTCGAGACGCAAGTTGGACAACTTGCGGGGCGCCCTCACTAATGATGAAGGGAAGCTTCGGGACAACCCAAATGTCCCGAATCGGCGAAGGCCATTCAAACACGTTCGGGGAAGGAGACCGAAGATCCGGAACGTTCCGCGGGAGCAAGGAAGCTTAAACCGTCCACCGAGGTGGAAGGAGTTGCTAAAGAGAAGGTTACGGGGATCGTCACCGAGGAACCCGAATTCGAGATGCCGGAGGATGACACGAGGATACCGCAACTCAAGCCACGCTACTTCCGAGGTAAACTTGACAACCACTTTGAGAAGTTTGTGGAAGTTGTGCGTAGACTTAGCATCAACATGCCATTACTAGATGCCCTACAAGTGCCTACATATTCTCGTTACTTTAAAGACATACTTGCAAATAAATATGAGATAGCAACACTCGGGGTAGATCATGTCAAAATGTCCGAGGAGTGTAGTGCGGCTATTGCTTATGGGCTAGAGAAGCAAAAAGACCCCGGGTGCCCTACAATTCCATGTTCGGTTGGTTCTTTCAACTTCGAGAAGGCGTTATGCGACCTTGGAGCTAGTGTGAGTGTCATGCCGAGGGATGTGTTCGAGAAGCTACGCCTACCGATGGAGCCTACGGGAATATGTTTGGAGTTGGGAGACAACTCCATTCTCTATCCCTTGGGCATTGGCGAAGATGTACCCGTGAAGATTGGACACCACTTCATCCCCGTCGACTTCGTTGTGCTCGAGATGGGAGAGAGGGAGAAGCCGCCGCTCATCCTAGGGAGGCCTTTCCTCAAGACCATGGGAGCTACTATTGATGTTGGCAAGGGGGAGATCATGTTCGATATCAACGGAGAAAGGAGTTCCTTCAAGTTCCGTCCAAGGATTGAGGCATGCAACATGATTGGAGTGAAGGGAGAACCAAAACAAACGGAGGGGCTGAAAAAGAAGAAGGAGCCGAAAAAAATGAACGTAACGAAAATCAAAGAAGGTGTTGCATCCGTCAAGACAAAGGAAGAGAAGCCGCCTGTGAAGACAAAAAAAATGACTAAGCCAACTAAGCCGGAAGACAAGCCCGCGCCCAAGATGGTGCGGAAGTGGGTACCCAAGATTGCAACGCCCGCAAAGAGCGTTGATCCGGAGTAATCAAGTGAAGAAGTCTAGCTATAGACTATAAACAAAGCGCTAGGCGGGGAGGCAACCCGTTTCGTCGAGTCAAGAATAAGCTACCGGGAGGACAACCCGATTCCAGGTTTTTCGAGTATTTTTAATAATTTAGTTTTTGAGTTTTACTACGCAAAGAAATTAGACTTAGAAGTGGTTGAACAATATTAGAGACATAATTCTTGATTGAATGTTTGCTTTATCATAAACCCTTTGCATGAACCTCTTATGTGCTTATTTGATTCTTTTCTTTTCGAGAAACCTCAACCAAATAATTTCAGAACCTTAACTCAACCTTTCACCCTCATTATGGTGCTGAGGTTGACTTATTTTTCATGCTAAAACCACACGAGTAGAGCCACGATTTATGTTTAAGTGTTAATAAAATTCAGCACGTGGTAGGACTCGCGTGAACCTAGAAATCAAAGCTTTTGGTTGGTTTTAAAAATCTTTATCCTTGGTTTCTCTAGGATTAGAATTTTTCTAAGCCTATTCTAATTTTGTTTTATTCAAAATCTTTCTTATTTAGCCAAAATTAGAACCTAAACCTATGCCCCCATGATCAAGCCGGGAAAACGTTCGCTCTCAACCGATGAAAGCAAACTATACCGGTGAGACCGAAACCGACGTAGTCGAAAAATATTTTCGACTTACATTTGTTTTTAATGGTTTAAAAACTTCTCTAAAATTATGTTTGAGCTCTTGCATGGCTCTGAAAAATATTTTAAATTTCGAATTAGAGGAGTGCTTAACCTTAAACACACCTAAATGGAGGCAATCTAGTTTGAATTAATCATGCATGCACCATTGGATGCCCTTTTATCAACTTTCACCAATTCCACATGCAAAGGACAAGCATGGTGGGCAGCAAGCATCAACTTTGCAGGATTTTCATGGTGGCATGTGAAGCAAGTGGAGCTAGGGAACATGGACATGACCCAAAGCATGGAGCATCAAGTGGGAGGACCAATAATTCAAGAAAAGGAGTGGACGAGAGCGTTTGGGCGGTGCAACTCGTGGAGCACGCGGGCGGGGAAAGTTGCGGGAGGCGAAATGATCGTCTTTCGGGAGAAAGACGCGGCGGGGAGGAACCGGAGGACCCCCGGGCCGGCCGGCCCGAGCCGGCCGGCCCGACCTATTTAAGGAGCCCCCCGGCTCCCGTTTTCTGCGAGCAAGCTTCCCTCTCCTTCCCTTGTTTGTGTGTTCAAGTTTGTGTGCTCAGAACCTCCGTAGACATAGCCAACCATCCCAAGCTTGATAGCTCAAGAAAAAAAAATCCACATCCTTAATCCACTCAAAGTCCACATCCGAAGCAAAGAGTTTAAGTGCCTAGTTTACCGGTTGCAACCCGGAATTTTAGTTGAAGAAAGAGTGCAGCAACCATGTGGAAGAAGACCACAAGTCTCTTCTCCAAGAAGAAGAGTTCGTCGTCGTCCAAGCCGTCATCAACCACGTCTTCGAGGAGGCACTCGGTTTCCGAGTCTCCCGGAGCATGGAGACGGATACGGCACCACCGAGGAGGAACGATGCTCTCCTCCTTGGTGGTATGAGGGCTGCGAGAAGCACTTCCATGAGGTTCACCGAACCTCGTGGGCACACGGAGGAGCAGCCCGCGCCACCACGACGATCGACTCGCTCAACCGCACCACCTCCTTACACCCCGACACACTCTTCGTACGGCTTCATCATCTTGTCGGCGGAGGAGGAGGAGAGGCTCGCCAATCTTGAGAAGATGCTTGTGCCGAACGTCGAGTTTGACGACCAAGCACTCTACACCTTGGGTTTTTGCACCGACATATACTATATGTTGGGGCACCTCGGATGGGTGCAGTTCTCCAAGGGAATATCGGTGGACACCCATTTGGGTTACGCCTTGGAAATTTTGATGACTATTGCACCCATCGTTGATGATGATGGGGTGCAAAGCTTGTCATTCCGTTTGGAGGGAATCGAACAACTGGTTCCCTACGAGCACGTTAGGGAGCTGCTTGGATTCCACAAGGGAGCTTCGGAGAAAGTTGACGTGCCACCGGCATGTTGGCGGGATTTTGGAACATGATCTCCGGAGAAGCCCATCAACAACGCAATTGCATCCGCAACCCCATTATCCGGATATTTCACTCTTGGATGTGCAAGAGGGTATTGGGGAGGATGAAGGAAACAAAGGTGACCGACACGGAGTTGAATTGGCTATACTCGGCTTTAATTGCCGGGCAGCCAATAGACCCCTCTTACCTCATGATCAACCGTTGGTGTTGTGAAGCAACATCGGGGGCGGGTAATATTGGTTCGGGGTGTTACCTCTCCATGTTGGCCTTTTCCTTGCGGCCGGGGATCGCAAGAAACCCCGCTCACCTTTTGCGTGGTACCTCTCTCGGTTTTGAGTATTTGCGGCAAGGCAAATACATTAGTGGAGATGAGAGAGGAGGTTATCGGTTGGCCATAGTAAACCTACCCCTTCCGAATGAGAGGCTTAGGCTTTTCACCGAAGGAAGGGAAGATTGGTTGGAAGAGGGACTACTTGTCCCTGCAAGGAAGAACAAAAGAGGAAGAATCGTAGAGGAGGGAACATCCTCCGCACAAGCGAGTGGAGCACAACCCAATGTGCAACCATTCGGCGGGGTCCCTCCTCCGCCAAGTTATTACGGAGGGTCACAAGGACAAGCATGGGGGGGTGGTGCACCGGTACCCCCACAAAATTATGTTGTGCCCAACGCTAACTTCGCGGAGTCCTACGCTCATCATCCCCAACCACAACAAAGCATGGCCATTATTGGAGGGTATGCTGCAAGAAATGCTCAAAACATCGCAGCCATCCAAGCTAACGCAACTCAACTTGGTGAAGGCAACGCAAATATCGCCTTTGAACTTGGACGCCTTCACCTTGTGGAGCCAAATCAATTCGTCGGAGGAAATGTCCAATCGTATTATGAGCAAGGGTATTATTATCAAGATTATCAACATCAACCACCGGCGGAGGACTAGAAGATTTAGGAACTTTAGTTTTCTTTTCTTTTCTTTTTCTCTGTAATTTTCAGCTTTTGCTTATGTGTGTTTGCGTAGTATTTTCTGTTTTTATTTAAATTTCAGCAAGCATGTTTGTTTATTTTCAGTTTGTATTTCAACTTGATGTCACCATTAATAAAGACACCACCTTGATTATATCATTGGAAAAGTTACAAAATTCGTGCCATGATGATATATGATTAAAATTGCAGCTTTGTTCATCTTTGTAATTGATTTATGCATGTTTAAGCTAGTGCTCTCTTAAAAATACAGATCTGAATTTATTTAAATACTAGCTTAATTTTCAGCGGAGGTTATGATTAAAATAAAGACCCATAGTGTTTTATGTGCTCTCAAGTTATGAATAGATTAAAGATGTCTTTTATGCTCAAAAATATTGCTAACCTTGTCACAAATATCACTTGTGTGTTGCTCAACCTATCCAAAGCCTTATATATATTTGAGTGCATAAACCTTAGTGTACAAGATTTATTTTTGAGTGCGTTATTGCAGGCCATGATTTCTGCGGCCCGAGACTAAGAAGCTGGTCATTCAATTTTTGCGTATCTATCTTTTTGCTAGCCTTTTATTCGTGCATTGTGTATCCCCGCATCGGTGATCTCACAAACTTCGCCGGATATCCACCCTTAAACCAAATATCATCTTTTGTGATTACCTCCTTGACCACAACCTATTGTTGAGAATGGATCATCAATTCAAGGAAGATCGCAAGACGGTGCCAACATTGAAGATTTCAAGTATCTCTCCTAGGAAAAATATCTCCGGTACCTACCTTATTTTTCGCCTCTTTGCTCGAGGACGAGCAACGTCTAAGCATGGGGGAGGAGGTAGGTACGGTGCGGTTTTAGAGTTCAAAGGGGAATATTTTAAAAAGAAAAAAATGATGATGAAAGAAAAAAATCCAGCGATATTCATGACTTTCAAGGTAAAATATATATATATATATATATATATATATATATATATATATATATATATATATATATATATATATATATAAGAAAGAAAGAAAGAAAGAAAGAAAGAAAGAAAAGAATGAGAAATATGAGAAAGAGAAAAAAATATATATGTGTGTAAAGTGAACTCCCCGGTTCTCTAAGAGTGCATTCAAGGCTTCAAGTTAAAAAGATCCATTCTCATTTTCCAACCATGTGCAATCCGATAACGAGGACTTCTTTTGTGCCTCGGGATCACTCTTTGCCATTTGCACATGTCCACTTATCTAAAGTGTGTGTATTTTTCTCTTTCCCCTCCTTGATTTAACATTATTTTCCAATGACCTTTTTGACGAGTCTCGGTAAGACCATGAGAAGCTTGTCTTGTTTTGACAATACCTCATTTATAAAATCTTGTTAGGACTAAACTTTCCCAAAGCTCCATATAAAGCCTACCACATATATATGAGAGGGAAAGGAGTAGAATATATAGGCTTGAGAGACAAGTGAGATGAGAGTTTATGAGCAATACACGAGATGATTTAAATTTGTGAATTTGGTTTAGCTTTTCTTTATCTCGTTCTTCATTTCAAAAATTCTCGAGATCTATTTAAAACTTTGTGAGCATGTTAATACTTGTGGGATAAGCTTAATAAGAATCTACCCTCCGTAGAGATGAAGGCTAGTACATTATGGAACTTTAATGAATTAAAATTTTGAGAGCATTATGTTTTCTCATGTGTGGTCAAGTGCAAAGTTTAAACATTGTTTGGCGATGATGATATTCATCGAAGGCTTACTCGAGGACGAGCAAGGTTTAAGCATGGGGGAGATGTTGACGGTGAAAATCCGTCAACCTAGCCATGAGTTTACCTTCGGTGTTGGCATGAGTTTTGTACCTTATCAATTGGTACTAACCCCGTGGTATAACAAGTTCACGTGTGCATGTCGGTTTTGGAGTTTAATGTTTATGCAGGGTTTTAGTGTTGAATGCAAGACTTTCGGGATAAGTTCATCAAGCACCTCATGACAAGACCTTGAAGCCCTGAACAAGTCATGCAATGAAGCAAACTTAACTCCAAGAAGCGGGGACTTGATCCGAGAAGACGACGGACTCCGGGGACACGACCGGAAAAGTGCTGAATCTTGCAAGACAAGGAGTTGAGTCCAATTCGGAGAGAAACCGATGACATGGACCTACATGCGAAGGGGGAAACATCCGGGAAGCAAGGGAACCGACGTGGGGCAAAGGAGCCCACGGGCTGGGCCTAAATGGGCCCGGGCCGGCCGGCCCGATCCGGTCGGCCCGAGGCCCATTTTGGGCCCAAATTCGCTCTCCTTTGCCCTAGCCGCCAATCGGGCTATTTATAGTCCCCCGACCGAGAGCCACGCGAGAGAAGATTTCGTCTTCGGCCGCCGAGAAGCGAGAGAAGAGAGGGTCACCATCTCGGAGAGGAGAGGGTCGAGCTAGTTGACTAGGGTTTCCCTAGCCGACGTGGGAACCTTGCACGGAAGACCACGTCGGAGTTCCGGAGCTAGAAGCAAGATCAAGGAAGGATCCCGGTGGTGATCTTGCGTATGTATCATTGTTATAGTTGAATTATCAAGTTGAATCTTTTCCTAGCGATCAAGTGTTTCCTCGAAGATTTTGTTTTTTGATCGGCTTTGCTTATTCCAATTCTATTTGCGCGATAGATTACATAGGGTGTTCTTGTAGCCGCGGTGGCTAGAGGTACACGCCGGATCTTCCGAAAGAATCTCGACTTGTCTTTTGACTCGCCCTAAGCTCCCCGCATGAATAGGGATACGTTGTGACGAACGGGGGGTCTCGAAAGGCGGATGTTTTCGGATTTGGACGGGAAACCACGATTTAAAGAGGCTTTTATTAAGATTCGATTTGCTACTTCTTCTCTTGCTTGGAACTTCAACAAAAGGCTTACCCCGATCCCTCTAGATCGGTTTATCTACCCAATCTTACTTTGTTTTCTCCGGTTTTTAGTAGATTAGATTCGTTTTGTGTCTTTTACTTAGATGCATTAGGTCTTTTATCGAATATTGAAGTTACTTGGCTTTAATAGATTAAGTCTTGCGTCACACATTTGTTCCACGGATTCGATACCTTGGGTTCACCACTCGAGGGAAGAAGGGTCCCTTGACTACGACGGGAGACTTGTACGCTTGCGAGTCACGAACGAACTTTGATACAATTATTAACCGTCAACGACCAAACGTCATCTCCATTGCATACTTAAACCGTTTTTGGAAACAAATCTCCTGTATCTTCTCCTTCCAAAACAATTAGATCCCCTGCCCCTTCATCTCTACTCGTGAAAAACAACAACCGCCTATTCCTCATCGTCACCATTCTCGGCCGGAGATGGATAGCATGCTGGGAAGAAGCACGCAACACCAGCCGTCATAGCTGTTACTAGGCCTCCCTCAAGACCTCCACATTGAGATTGCAGCGCGCGTCGGTGTGACCTCGGAGCGGCCCTTGGCTGACCTCCGTAGCCTACGCGGTACTTGCTCGACCATGCGCCGCTTGTGCGGCCACGACGACGTCGGCCGGCGTTTGTCGATAGAAGGGATACGAGATGAGATTTCTTGGGTGTGGAACCCCACGCTTACAAAGCATTCCTTGCTATGCTGATCGTTCTCGGGAATCTGGAGGCTTCTTTCCTCTCCGGAATCAAAGCCTTCTTCATCGAACACAGGGGATACAATGATCTCTGGCACGCCGCAGAGGGTGGGCACGATGCGGCGGCCTATCTATACGCCATCTTGCTCTACAGAGACAATGGCGGTGCCGCCGCCGACGACACCGCGAAGGGGTACATGAGGCGGGTCGCGGGCGGCGGCAGTACGACGTCATCAAGATGGCTGAGCAACGAGGGGTGTCTGCCTTTGCGTAAGAAGGCCGCACGTGTGCTCCACTACTCGACTTGGCGCATTTGGGGTGAACCGCTGCCGCCTCCGGCACAGGTGCGCGACGATCAGTGCGCAAGCACCGGCGGCGGCTGCGGTGTGGAAAAAGGATGGCTTCGAATTTCTCTGTTTTGCAGTGAAGACTGTAGGCTGCGGTGCGAAATGGTGAAGTTCGCACAGAGAATAGGTAATCAGTAGTAGTAGATTAGCTTTTGTATGATGCTCGAATTATCTGTGTAAAATTTTGGGAGACCAGCAAATCCGACGCGGGTTATCAGCCCCGTGTCGCTAATGACTGTGGGGCCCAGTTCTATTCAAATGAAGAACAGTTCCCATTTCTCCTTTTAATCTACAATCAAATGTTGTAACAAGTATTTTTCGTCGTTATTAGTCCAAATTTGATACTTTCTTTTCTATTTTTTCTAAAATCACCATCTATTCATTAATTTCATTACTTAGTGTACATTCAGTTTGTTGAGTGATGCTTATATGCCTTATTTTGTTCTTTGTAAGTTCAATATACAAATAATATTTGTTTTACACAACCATTAGTGATGGAACTTTACATTTCGTAAGCTTAAAGTGAACACAAGGTTTTGTTAAGATTTCAAATGCATATGAGTTCGAACATGTTGCAAAGTGTGGAAAACTTCAATGTTGAAGCTAACATTCTAGGAAACTATGTGAGAGATGAAGACATTTGTACACAAGTATATTATTCCTTCATCTAAACCACTTGAAATTTCGAAGACAAGTTTAGGTACCCAAATTATGTTGTCAAGTCAATTTGTAGATTTTTTAGAGCAAATTTGATGTTATTAGAATTATTATATAATTACCATGGGGTGTAAAAATGAAATATATGAATTTTGGGCACACAAGTTTAACTGTTGATATTTTATTCAAATACTGAATGTCCAAATACAAATTGTTCATATTTTTATGATTTTTTAGGTGCTGTTTTATGGGCTCTAATAATTCAGGAAAGCAAGTTTCATTCCAAAAAAATTATGACAGGCCCACACGTTAGCGTCAGCAGCCAATATAAAAAAGATAATCATTGCCTGCCCGCCTGGACCCAACTGCCAACAAATGCGATCCGGGTTCACTAACCATCGTCGCCAATGACACTGGCCCACGCGTCAGCGTCAGCAGATCTAATTCATCACAACAGATCTCCAGATAATCTCGGGTATATTAGGTCGAGTTCATGACATACAAAATCTAAAAACCAAGCTTGTTAACTAAGCAGTTCTTGATCGACAGACAAACTAAGTAGTTCATGTCCAAGAACCGGACGAAGACACAAAATCACACAGACATTATTGTTACTAATTGGTAGAGGAGTCTATCAATTAGCGGAGTCCCGCCGTCGCTGCCTTGGCTGCCGTCGTCGCCGCCATCGTCGCTGTGGCTGCCGTCGTCACCGTCGGAGATGCCGTCGTCGAAGAAGAAGTGGCGGCGGGTAGCCCGCTTGACCACGGGGAGGTTCTCGAGCTTCTCAGCCAACCCGTGAATCCTGAAGGCGAGACCCTTCAAGGTCGGGTCCTTGTACGCATCATGATGCGCCTTGATGTCGAAGGCCTCGCCAACAACTTCAAGCTTTCGGAAGGCGCTCCTGAGCAGCTCAGCGGCAAACTTATTGTCGTCGAAGAGCAGTTCCTTGTCGGCGTCCTTGGCCGCCGGCTCCTTCCCCTTCTCCAACTTCTTCCGACGGTGGCTTCTGTCGTCTTCATCCTTCCCTCGTCCCCGCTTCGACGGCAGTGGGCTCCTCGACGCCATCTCCTCCGTCTCTCGGTGACCGAAGATTTGTAGTGGTGAATCGCGAGGAGGATAAAGAAGTGAAGAAAAAAGATGATAAGCTTATGGAAGAAGCAGGGGAGAAAGCAGGGGAGGGTGACTGGGCGAGGGAGTTATATTGACACGACGCGGAACCGTCAGGCGCCTCTGCCCCCACCCACTACTCCATTACTTCCAGTACGTGCCACTCGATTGCGCATCGGGCTCCGTCTCGGGCGCGAAGCCACGCATCGCCTTTCACTTAGGCGGGAAGGAGAAGGGGCGGGCCAATGATGTCGGGCCCTCTTGTCAACGACAGCAGCAAAACTGCGGCGCCTTTTCAATTTCCATTTATTGTTTTATTACGACATGGCCGAGGTGCCATCTTCAACCTTCAACCCTCGAGCTGCTCGTCGCCTCCTTCAACTTCAATCCTAGTGCCAACTTCATCCCTCTTCAACTTCAATCCTCCTTGCCAACTTCATCCCTCGTCGCCGCCAACTTCAACCCTCGTCGCCATTCAAATTCCAAACCCCATCACTGTGCTATTTCCTCCATTCTCCTTAATGGCTGCTGCGGTGTGCTTGATGCTGCTGCTGCTGCTGCCAGATGAACTTCTCACCAAGATCATCATCCACTCCATCAAGGATGTGGCCATTTTCCATTTTCTAAACCTTCGCAATAAAATTTGCGGCACCTTTCGACGCATCTGCAACTCCGATGAGGTACTACTGCACGTGTCGCTCCGTGATCTTCGTTCGGCGTGCAAGAATCACTACGTCAAGTCGTGCTTTGAGCGGCGCTTCCGCGAGGCTAAACATCCGGAGGCATTGTGCTTCGAGGGGATGGTGAGGTTGATGAGGCAGTGGAACCCCGATAAGGGTCTGAAGCTCATCGGAGATGCCACCGCTGCTGAAGACTCCGGTGCCAAGTACTTTTTAGCGATGCTGAAGTACCGTTGCAACCCAACGGACCCCGAAGCCATGGCACTGTCGGTGTTTTAGATTGGCAACCTACCAAGGGGAGTACCCGAGGTAGATGAATGTGGACTCGCCGAGATCGGTAACTCGGAGGAAGAGACATGTGGCACACAATTTAGACAGGTTCGGGCCGCGAGGTGCGTAATACCCTACGTCCTGTATGTTGCATGGCTCTGGATTGATTGGATGTGATTACAAGATGATGTGTAATAAGAGAGAAGGGTCCCTGCCTCGCCTTATATAGTCCGGGGGGTAGGGTTACAGGTCGGTTTAGGGAGAGAGTACTAGTCGTGTACGTCTAGGAGTCCTCTACACAGTACAAGGTGTGTATAGCTTCCTATCTGAGTACCTCTCCACCGTAGTCCTTGCGCCTCATGCCATCAGGTGTCGTGTGGCACAAACCGGGTAGTCCCAAGGGCCCACCGAGTAGTCGGTCCTGGTACCCACCGAGGTAGTGGGCCCTGGGAGGTCCATACGACAAGCCCCTGAGTACTTTGTAGTTGAGCAGGATAGCTTCAAGTAGTCTTGACGGCCTTGGCGAGTAGTCCTCAAGCGTCCCCGAGTACTACAAGTCGAAAGTGCTCAAGAATATTTGAAGCATCCCGAGGCTGGAAGGTACTCCAGTTGATCCTTGAGTAATCTAGAAGTCTTCTCGAGTAGTCCCCAAGCGTCCTCGAGTTCTGCCCTTGAAGGTCTTCAACAATACTCGTGTTGTCTTGAAGCCGAAATTTATATGGAAGTGCGATTGCAAAATCGCACTCCATATGGAGTAGCCCCCGAGCCTTAGGTTGAGTCGTAGACTTTTGCTGAGGGTCAATCTGAAGTTCTAGCAAGATTATCCCGCAAAATCCGGAGAAAAAACCGAAGGACACATGGTACGGAACCCCCGAGCCTTGAGTCGAGTGCTTCCTCTCGAATTGAAGGGTCATCTTGAATGTAGAATGTGTCCTGAGTTGCTCTTGAATCTTGCCGCTACACAGGGAATTGATTATATGTAGCTGAGCCCCCGAGATAAGGCGCATCGACTACTGGAAGTTGAAAGGTCAGGCGCTCCCGTTCAGTCAACTGTTTTGAAACATATCCATCTGGCCGTTATGGAGCTGCCGGTTGACTTATAAATAGAAGCCAAAACCCTTAGGGTTTTTTACCCCCCACACTTGTAGCCATTCGTAGTAGATCTCGCTAAGAATCCGCCGCCAGTGCACACTGCCACCTCGGTGGGAATCGTAGATCCAAGCGCACTGCCGCCAGTAGCCACCGCCACAGCCCCCGAGCGAATGCGAGTGAAAACCCGCTGTACTTGGAGAATGAAGCCCTCACCATCCAAGAGCATGAAGACCGCCGGCGGGAAGAAGAGATCCCGGGAGGAGGCTGCTGGATCCGCCGAAGGGTCAACACCGCCAGTGTCTCCCCCGCGCCCAAATCCCAACAAGGAGTGGAAGAAATCCAAAGCGAAGACTGAGGACCTGTTGGCGCTGCTGAACAGCGGATTTCTCCGGGAGAAGGAGGTCGACATGTGGCGCGCCGCCGCGGGAGATCCATACCCGATGGAGAAGAATCTCGATGAGATCCCAATGTTCGCGCGATTCGTGGAGCGCGGGCCGGGTTGGCCCTCCCAGCAAGCAATATCTTCAAGGGGCTTCTTGAGTATTACGGTATCGAGTACCTCAACCTCAACCCCAGTGGCATCTTCCACATTTCTGTCTTCGTCCATTTTTGCGAAGCGTTCTTGGGGATCAAGCCCCACTGAGTACTATTCCGGAAGTTCTTCCGCGTGAAGCCCCAGCCGAGCGCCAACGACCCGCGAGTAGTCAGAGGGGCCGGCATCCAGATGCGCAAAGACGGCACTGAGCAGTACATGGCGTACAAGTTGATGGATTCCAACCAGGACTGGAAGTCGAAGTGGTTCAACATCACCAACCACCACCAGGAGCTGCCGAAGCCCAGCGGGAAGCAGCCGAAGCACCGACCCTGGTGGAATACGGAGCGACGATGCAGGAGGGTATCCAGCTACCCAAACTGCTGCTGAAGATCAAGGCTTTGAGGGAAGCTAGGCTGAGGGCCGAACATGTGGCCTTCAGCTTTATGAAGAGGAGGGTGCAACCACTAATGGCTCGCGACACCCTCGGCTACCAGTACACCGGCGAGGGCGACTTGTCGCGGATGCCTGGCGGTGAAATTGATGATGACGACATCACTGATAGGCTGGACAGGATCTTCAAGGACATGCTAGCGTACACGCCCTGTATGGTCCCCGAGTACTCCACCGCCCATCCGCCGAACGAGGTCAGCAGCCGCACTCAGTGTACGAGTACTGATTATGTGGTAGTAGTTGTGCTTCACCCAATGTGCTTGTTGCAGGAGGACATAGCAAAGTTTGTCTCTGAGCCGGCTTCGCCTCCCCGACTTGTGGATATCCCAGAGGAGGGGAAAGGCAAAGCCAAGGAGCACCACGAAGTCGGCGTAGGTGACGACACCGTCATCGTTGAGAACACGTCAGACGAAGAGGACGAGGAGACGCTTCAGGAGTGGTTACAGTTGCGGTCGAGGTTCAGCACCCTGGAGTGCCCAACGTTCTTCTTATCCACGATCCTCCGACTAGTTTGGAGGCTAGTCTGCCTGCGCCGCCCCGCGCAACTTGGCACGCAAGTATGTCGCTAAAAAGTTGAAGGTCACTGAGACTACGTCTCAAGAGGTAAACTCTTTGAGTAGAGTAGTCGAGTACTTGTCTTGCAATGTTGTGTATGCTGACAATAGAGTTCCAAGTGTCTGTAGGAGATTCCGCCTTCCGACCCCGTAGACCAAGGGGACGAAGGGGACTGGGAGACGGTGGGAAAGCCGGCTGAAAGAAGCCGCAGCCCAGCCCAAGCCGTGACAGAAGTCGAACCGCAGGCGCCGGTTGCTGAGAGCAGGACGGAGCCGGCCGTAGCCCCTGCTGTGGAGGAACCAGCAGCAACTGAAGCCAAAAAAGAGGCGCCCGCTGAAGCCAGACTTGTCGACATCGCCAGCATACTTGGCACCCCGGCCGTGACTGTTGTCCGGTCGAGCTTGTAAGTGAAGATCTTTCCCGAGTAGTACATGTAGATTGGTAGTCGTCCTTGGTTGACAACCGATTGTGTACTGTGCAGGAAATCGACAGACTTGTCCTGGGAGGGAGATGAACCCAGCGTGGCAGTGGCTGAAGAAGGTTCCACGCTAGCCGCCGAGGAGTCCGCTCCCCTCCCCCAAGCTGAGACCGTGGCGCCGGCCACAAAGGCTACACTGCCGGAGGCCGGTATAGTAGAAGGTGAGTACACTGTGTGCAGACCCAGTCTTCCTCGAAGAGTAGACATAGCCCCCAGTAAAATAATCCCGTATGTCTTCTGTTGACAGGGGCCAAAGCCGAGGGAAGCACCATCCCCGAGGCTGTGCCCATTGAAGGCTTGGTGCCGGAGACCCAAGTCGCCGCCGGAGCAGCAACCGAGCCGGCGGAGGTAGCCATCGGAGGTGCCCCCGCGATGGCCGAAGAGAAGCGCGACGAAGTACTGCCAGAATCAAGCCTGGAAGTAGTCGTCCATTCGCCAGAGATTCAGGATGCAGAGCCGATCCGTTTGGCGCCGATGTCCGGGACCGCCACGACTAGTCGTGGTGGGATCGAGCCTTATGGCGGACGATCTCGTCGACCCGGCAGCAGTAGCGCGCAACTTGGAGGCGATGCGCCGGGCCGAGCAGTGGATGAAGGTAAGTTATCAGTACCCTTGGATGGTCAATTTGCCATGAGTTGTGAATACCCGAGTGACAATTGTTGTCTGTTGCAGGATGTCGTGGAGAGATCCCGACAGAAATCTGAGATGCTCCAAGGATATGGCGATACGGTGCTCCGAGCGGAAGCATTGGAAGAAGAACTCGCGAAGGCCAGGAAGCACTCCGCCATGCTCCAGTCGAAGCTTGATGGTGCCTTCGCCCAGTATCATAATGAAGTCCAGGACATGCAGGCGAAGAGCGACGAACTGGTGCGCAAGAACAAGTCGCTCCGCAACAAGAACAAAGGTATGCTGCGGTCTTGTCGAGTACCTATTGGAAGTACCCTGCAGTAAGCTAACCCCGCCCTCTTTGTTGATTGCAGAGCTTGAGACCCGGGTTGAGCAGCTGAAGGCCTCAAAAGTCGACATGAAGAACCTCTTCTACCGGGAGAAGGAGGCCCGCGAGGTACTTGAATATGATTATAAGCAGTTGGCTTACGAGTGCAATAAGCACAAGGATCTTCGAATTGTCTCAGACCATGATCTTGTCAACTGCTACAAATCCCTGCAGAAGCTGAACGAGGATTGCGAGTAGTTGCGGGCACAACTCAAAGAACTTGAAGAAGCCACACTTCCCATTGCAAGGCTGTTGGTGCCTCATCCGGGCGGGCCGAGGATTGCTCCATTGGTTGACCAGCTGAGAGAGGCTCCCGGTCGTCTGGCGACGTACGTCAAGCATACGGCGAAGTCCATCCCCAATCAAGTCTTGGTATATATGATGTTGTACTTCCCCAAAACTCCAGTGGACGTAGTCGCGGGTGGACTAGCCGCCAACTGTACTGATGAGCAATATGCGGAGCTCCTGGAGCAGATGGTGCCAATAGCTGAGCAAGTCACCGGAAAGCTGAACCTCCAGTAGTCCTGTATGGTTAGATTTGTAGCAGTAGTTGTGTATAAACAAAGTTGTAATGAACTTGTTTAAGTATGAATGAGAAAACTTCCATAAATGAGTACTCGTTGTCGCGGAATATATATGCGGAGTGCTCATCGAGGAGTTGTCACGAGTAGTGGTACTCGCCAGTAGGCCCATTGAGGGAAAACACAGTAAGTTAGTTGATAGATAATGAAACTTTATTACTGAAAGAGGTACACCTGGATGGCCAGGGCCGTTTTACAAGTGTAGTCGCCAGGACCCAGAGGCCGCCTATGACTAAGTGGTGCTAGGGCGCATAGCTGCTTACAGCAGTAGATCCGTTAGTAGCCGTATAGGCTGGATCTAGAAGTACATGCTCTCTTGATAGATTGCTGCTGGAGTCCTTTGACGCTCTGAGCAGCCCGAGATCCGTTAGTAGCCATGAACGCTGGATCTTGGAGTAGAGTAGTCCGGAGACTAGTGCCTGGACCCGGAGGCCGCTTACAGCGAAGGGGTCTTGGAGCAGTCGTACAGACTTGAGCCCCCAGGGTAGTCGAGAGACTAGGCGAAGAATCGACAGAGCTGGTCGATATTCCTTGAGTTGCTGACGTCTTCGCCTTCGAGGGTCTGGAGGCGGTAGGAGCCTGGTCCGGTCACCTTTGCAGCTGTGAAGGGACCTTCCCATGGCGAGTAGGACCTACTCCAGGAAATCAGCGGCGACCTGTTGCCCCCTGAAGGCCGGTGGAAGAACCACAACCCGCTGTGGCAGCGCTACCTCGTCAAACAGGATCTCGACAACATTGTGTGGTTGTACTGGCTTGATGACGGCGGCGATGACGACGACATTCCATTGCTGCTCGTCCAGAGTCCCCACATCTGCGTTTCGGAAGCGAGATATAGGCGCTACGGGCCGGATACCAAAGAGATCATCCACTACTGCAGCGCCGAGTGTCGCATCCATCATGAGTTTGACCTCTGGACGCGTAAATTCCGCCCCGCCATGGAGTACGCCGTCAGCAGGATAAACATTGGGATGTAGGCACAAGCATAAATATGAGCATTATCTATCTTGAATGTAAATTATTAGATATTACTAAACGCTGATTTGATTTTATTGGGAAATCGGGATGTCGACAGTGCCCTCTGCTTCCTCCTTTGTTCTATTCAAATGACTGTGGCGGCCAGTTCTATTCAAATGAAGAACAGTTCCCATTTCTCCTTTTATTCTGCAACCAAATATTGTAACAAGTATTTCTTCGTTGTTATTAGTCCAAATTTGATACTTTTTTTCTAAATTTTTCTAAAAGCACCATCTATTCATTAATTTCATTGTTTAGTGTACATTCCGTTTGTTGAGTGATGTTTATATGCCTTATTTTGTTCTTTGTAAGTACCACATACAAATAATATTTGTTTTACACAACCATTAGTGATGGAACTTTACATTTCATAAGCTTAAAGTGAACACAAGGTCTTGTTACGTTTTCAAATGCATATGAGTTCGAACTTGTTGGAAAGTGTGGAGAACTTCAATGTTCAAGCAAACATTCAAGGAAACTTTGTGAGAGATGTAGACATTTGTACACAAGTATATAATTCCTTCATCTAAACCATTTGAAATTTTGAAGACAAGTCTAGGTACCCAAATTATGTTGGCATGTCAATTTGTCGATTTTTAGAGCACACTAGATGTTAGTAGAATTATTACATCATTAACATGGGATGTAAAAACGGATTCTAAGAATCTTGGGCACACAAGTGTGACTGTTGATATTTTATTCAAATACTAAATGTCCAAATACGAATTTTTCGTATTTTTATGATTTTTTAGGTGCTGTTTTATGGGCTCTAATAAATCAGGGAAGCAAGTTTTATTCCAAAAAATTGTGACAGGCCCACGCGTCAGCGTCAGCAGCCAATATAAAAAAGATAACCGTTGACCCAACTCCCAACAATGGCGACCCGGGTTCACTAACCATCGTCGCCCATGACACTGGCCCACTCGTCAGCGTTAGCAGGCGAACCGTGCGTAGGCTGCTCAAAATTTCCCACCTATATTTACTATAGTGCCCATTAAATTCCAATTGCTGCACAGAGCCGTCAAGGGCACGCCAGTAGTTTCATTAAACACAGTTACGCGTGTTGTTCATATTCGGCTCCTCGCTAGACAGATCCACAACGCCCGCATTCTCCCCACCGCCGTCGCTAGTCGCCCCGCTCGCCGCCGCTCTCTCCACGCCGCAACCCTGCTCTTCTCCAGCCCCAACGCTCCCTGCGTGACGACGGTGATGAGGACGCGGTTACTAGTGTGTGGACGTACGTCCGACCAACCTAAATACGGTTGACGTGGATCCATCGACGTCGTCCCCGGCCACGACGACGAGCCGGCCGGCCGCCTCAGGCCACGAGCCACTGTGGATCCGACCCCTCCGACCATCACGAGAACAACTACTTCATTCGCGACAAAGGTTAGTCCTGCTTGAACCCCAACACCCCCTCTCTCATCGGCCACCAAAATCGATCTGCTATATATTCATGTCAATGTGGATTAATTAGGGAGACATGCCTAGATAGTTCATCTTTAATTGATTGATTGTGGTTTTGATTGATGGATTTTGTTGCCCAAAGTATGTGTGAATAAATTGTTGCTAACAGATGTAGTTATATGAACTGTTGAAATTCATTTTCATGTTCCTGCTGCTATAATTTTTTCACTGTAAATTCATGAAAAGCATAAAGGATGTTAGCATACCTTAATTCTGCTATGCTTTGAATGTAGTGATAACTAGACTGTCTTATGCTTTGTTGTGAGTGTTAATTGTTTCACTACTGTCATATATATTGTTATTGTTGGTGTCATGATGTGTTGTGAGTGTTGTTTCACTACTGTCATATATAATGTCATGACCATTGCTTTATCCTCCTGTTGCATGTACATATGGAACACACAATCTATTGCTGCTCAAGTTGGACAAGGAACCAGTTGAAGGAATTTATTCTCTGCTTTGATATATAAGCATATTGTCGTGTCCCTGTCAAAATGGTTAGAACCTATCCCTGTATGTTAATTAAGTAAAATATGAACTGTGTATGTCTACGCTGATTTTATTTACGACTGTATCAGCTATTTTGTCTGTCAGAGAAAACAAATTTATCTAATAAGAATTAAGTTTAGATTTTCAGTCTTGCTTATGTTGCTCTACTGACAAACCTGACATATCATCTATGCAGTCTCCCACAATAACAAACTCCTCTACCTCCAGTGCATCATCACAGCCCATCGTCGGTGAACCTTCTTCACAGGGTCACTCTGCACAGACTGCTGCGAGTAGTACTCGATCCCGCGGGTCAAGGACACAAACCAAATGGCCAGAATACAAGTTGACTGCAACTGGACATGATGCCAATTTTTGGCCTACCCTAGATGCTGCAAGGGATAGATTTGTATTGGTCTGTGGTCTCATTGCTCGGGAGAGGGTGCCAATCAACAAGGCGGTTGATGATCTCTCACCAATTGAAAAGGACCATCTGTTTATAGTTTTAGAGGAAAAACTAGATTACCCAGCCAATCTGGAAGAATCTGTTCACAAGAAGGCAGTTAAGGCAGCTATATCATAGATTGGAACCTTGCAACGGCGGTTCAAGGCCCATTTAAGAAAAAAATATGTGAGTGAAGAGGAGACTCCCTTTGCGAAGCATGCGTTTTTGCAGCAACAAGACTGGGACATGTTTGTGCAGGAAACCAATTCTCCTTCATTTTAGCAATTGAGCCAGGAGATGAAACAAAAGATAGCATTGCATAATAAGCCATACAAGAAGGGCAGAAAAGGTTATCATGGTAAAAGGAAAGAGTGGGAGGAGTAGGATGCAAAGCTCGCTGTTGAAGGAAAACAAAACCCTTGGGACCAATTTCCTGGACGTTCGAGACCTTATCTGCGGGCAAGGGTAGGGAAGAAGAAGAAGAATACTAGTGAAGGAAGTGGGGGCATAACATTCAGTAACCTTGTGGTGGTGGGGGTAGCAGAAAGGGTGAAAACACTTGCAGGTCAGGGTAGCGATGGTCCTTTTTCTGGGGTTAGAGAGGATGATATCCTCACCACAGCACTTGAGACTCCAGAGCATCGAGGTTGACTCCGAGGCATGTCTAGTTCACTTGGCTGGGGTAAAAGGTTTGGTGAAGAGTTCGTTGGAATGTACAGGAAGAAGAGGAACAAGAGGTCTGATGCTCATGATGTGATGGCGGACAAAACATTTAAATCAATTGTCCATGCTCTAAGACTATCAGGCATCAACATACCCAAAAATGCACTTCTTCCTTCCCAATTACCAGCGCCTGTCAGTAGCAGCGAGGAAGAAGATATGGATGGCATTGAGGAAGAAGATGGGCATGACAGCGAGGAAGAACATGCGCATGTCAGGGAGGAAGATGGCAGAGAGCAAGATCATTGGAATGCCAATGGTGACGAAGCAAATGAAGTGTACAGTGATAGTCGATCACCTATGCTGGACATAATACATAAGCTGACAGAGCCAACCGTGTGCAGCCTTTTGGATGGCACCGTGGAGCTCGCACTAGCGAAAGTCTTTCCATCTCAAAAGGCTTGCCATTCAGTACTGGTGCAGGATGGGTATGTTGTGGTGCAACCTGCTTATGTGTGGGCCAATACGAGTCAATACCCTCTACCTGTACCAATTGATGGGGGTGACGTAGCAACCCTAGTTGCGGCTCTCGTTCAAAGGATCCAATGGCCAAAGGATAGGATCATTATACCATTTATGACGAGACATCCCAACCCTGAAGCCGCAACAGGTAGGAGGGGTACAACATCAAATGGAGGTGCTTTGCGGCTCGGTGTCGGCAAGAGAAGGCTCAACGGCGGCAACGGCGACGGATCGGCAAAACTACGCGGCGGGGAGCGTCGACAACAAGCGGAGGAGGAGCCCGGGCAAACTCCGCCTAAGAAGCGGGCGCAACTTGAGGATAATCAACGGACGAAACAACAGCCTCTCCCGGCGAGCGGGGAGCGTCGACAACGGCGGGGAGGAGCCCGGGCAAACTACGCCTAGCGGCGAGGCTGCAACATGAGGATAAGCAACGGACGAAACAGCGGCCTCTCCGGCGGGAGGAGGAGCGCGGGCAATCTCCCCGGCAGCCTCGCAACGGGGAGGAGCCCAAGCAATCTCCACCGCAAAAGGGGAACCAGGCCGGGGAAACCTCTGTCTAAAGATGAGATTCTTAAGCGTGTTAATGGGACGAACGGGGACCGACCAAAATACAAGCCTGGTGCACCTATGTTGTCAGAAGCAAATGTAAAGGCTGCTGGACCAAATTGTGCCAAGTTGCATGCTTATGTCATGGAACACAGTAAGTATAAACTTGCCTTTCCAGCAAAGGTGGATCAAGACTACTTTAAAGGTGGTTGTGGTTCTTTAATGTTAAACATTGAATTCAGTAGCGTGTTTAACCTTATAACTCTGGCTTCTCTGGATGTTACCTTCATGAGGTTGTGGACAATGTAAGTCCTTTAAAACCTAAAAAAATATTTCTTTAATTTTGACCGCAAAGTTCATGCATGCTAACAATTTGATTTTTTGTAGGAAAATGATGGACAAGGCAGTGGAGAAGCAGATCAATGTTGGCTTTTTAGATCCAGATTTGTTTACTTCAATAAATATTTCTCAACGTTCTCAGCAAGTTGGAAAGCAATCTCAAATGCAATGATGAACAACTACTACGTGGTGGGTGCCTACTGCACTAGCCACTGGGTAACAGTGATCATCTGTATGAAGTTCAAAGAGGTTTGGTATCTAGATTCTGCTAAACAACATCCCCCACTAAAGTTCCCAGACCTCCAAAATGTTTTGAACTGGTCAGTTTCTTGTAGCTTTTGTTCACGAAAATTCAATCTCTTAGTGTTTCTAATTGGTATTGCTGACCATGCAGGACCTTTGGTACAGTATTTTTTGTTCACAAAAAATTAATCTCTTAGTGTTTCTAATTGGTATTGCTGATCATGCAGGGCCTTTGGTGATGCACAGGACAGAGTGACGAAAGGAAAGAAAGAAAAGCCAAAAGCCACACTTAAGCACAAAACAAATCTCGCTGTAAGACCGAGGTTTTTTTATGGTCCCTTGTTACCTATTTGGTACTTCATTAACTTGTCATTTTATTACCTCGATGCAGTGTGCTCAGCAGCCACGGGGGTCCTCTTTGTGTGGATTCCATGTGGCATTCCATATGTTAAGACTACTCGATGACATACCTGACATCAAGAAGGCTACTGTAAGTAGATAATAATGCTCAACCTTGTCTCTGCTCATATTATCCATCTGATTTTAAAAAATGATTTCTACTTGTATTCTCATAAATGATTGTATATTGCAGGATTTCAAACCTCCTGTAGATGTTTCCACAGAAGATGTAAAGCATGTCCGAGAGATGCTGTGCGAGTACATTCTTAAGGAGACCATCGACCGAAAGGGCAAGTTCTACAGTGGTGCACCGTGAGTTTATTGTGACCAGAAACTTGAAACTCATTCGGTCTTCTTTAGTCGAGGTGTTGTTGCTCGAGAAACCCGCTTGACTTGCTTGGTTGGGGTCGGATATCGCTGGTTCGTCGTTTTCTCATGACTCCATCCAAACAAGCCCTGATGAGAGTAACTTGAAACTTGATGTGATTCTAGCTAGCTTGTCTATAAATGTGATCTTGCTTTGCCAATATCTGTGATGTGAGAATGTGTTTGTGATGTCTCCTTGCTGTGGTGGCTGCCATATCCTGGCTGGTTCTAGGAGGCAGCCTCTAGTGGCTGCCAAATCCTAACTGGTTCTAGGATGTCGCCGACAACCGGGTAGGTTACTGTAGGGATGGCCGCCGTATCTGTAACAGGCGTTAATTAAAGCTCGTTACAAACACAGATTAGTAAGTAACGGGCTTCATTCGAAAAGCCCGTTACAAAAAATGCCCACAATGTAACGGGCAGTATAAAATCCCATTACCAGTCCTGACCGGTGGACCCCAGGACCTGGCCGTTCATCGAGATATAGGAGACGCAAGTTGATAGAAAGCGTCTCCTTTAATAGAGAGAAAGCAGACGCGTGTAGAAATTGATGCGTCTCATTTTGTCGAGACAGTAGAGACGCCGGTTCACAGAATGTGTCTTTGATGTTAATTTAATAGTAATGGGCTCTGTTTCATGCCCGTAACCAAAGTTCCATGTGGCCCCGGAGAAAGAGCCATTTCACGTGACCAGTGACTAGTTGTGGTAACGGTCGTTGTTTGATGCCCGTTACGAATACTAGTTGTGCTGAGACGCGCGTGAAATAGACGCATCTCATTTCATCAAGATAGTGGAGACGCAGGTGCACATCAGGCGTCTCTGATATTGAGCTTATGTAACGGGCTTTTCTTTGGTCCCCATTACGAAAGTTCCCTGTGGTCCCAGAAAAACAGCCATTTCATGTGACCGGTGGCTAGTTTTGGTAACGGTCGTTGTTTGATGCCCGTTACGAATATGTCTTATCAGTAACGGGCATCTGCCCGTTACCTTTCTTGGCTTATTTGTAACACTTGATCGGTAACGGGCACATTGCCCATTACCAAAGGCGATCTACGCCCGTTACCAAAGCCAGTTTTTCACGTAGTGTAGGTCAAGAACTCGGCCAACTCGAAAAACCACCAAATCGAGTCTAAATCAAGGGAGATTTGGGGGCAAAGTCTCCAGCCAAAGAGGCACAAGATCCTCCTACGTGACACCCACCAAAAACCCTAAGAAATCGTCCTCAAAACTCTGTCAAGAAAAGCACAACAAATAGCTCCGAAAATCACCACAAAGAAGGACGGGAAAAGCACTTCACCACCTTGAGGAACCACGCCAAACCATCTATACATAACATGAAGGTTCATACAAGGTCTAGCTTGCCACCCATACATCCATCCCTCTCTCTAGATCTCACATGAAGCTCTCAAGATAGTCCTAGAAAACTAGAGGAAAAATGAGAACAAAAATGGGAAAACAAATGAGCTAAGGTCCCAAGAGTTGGCTGCCATCCACCCCCTCAAAGAGTATATATGGAGGCACCCAAAAGACTAAAGTACCCTTACTTAATAACTAGGGATACAAGCCCCTCAAGGGCGAGTTTGGAAGTCTTCAGATTTTCTTCATCGGACGGATTCCGGTGACCGCAACCTGCTTAGCCTCGACGCAAGCCTTGCGATCCCGACGCGTGTCGTCTGCGTCGAAGCATCTCGGCGCCAGCGACCAGGGCGGTCAGACCGCCCCCTTGGTTGGTTAGACCGGCCTTGGCGATCTGACCGGCCCAGGCGGTCTGACCGCCCCTCCTGGGCGGTTGAACCAGCCTGGGTGGCCACACCTCCTCGTCGAGTCTTCGGCCTCGGTTTTGTGGCTCAACTGAGTAACCCAGTGGTTTTCTGGTGAACCATTGCAAACCCCGCGAACTCGGTGTAGCCTCCGCCAATCGCTACTCATGGCTCGGCTCCCACGTAGTCCCGGCTCGACCTTGGTTTTAAGGCTCAACTAAGAAACCGTCCACGACTTCGTCCCGCTGTTCTTGCCACCATGTGGCCCGCACTTGACTCCGCTGGCCATCGTGTCCCTCGAACCAAGCCTACTTGTCTTTTTCACACCTGGAGGCCTCACCAGCGACGACCTTTCATGCTTGTTCTTCACCTGCACCAACACCAGTCAAGCCGCAACCTGTACCTGCAATACTTAGCCAAGAGTCAGTCCACACAACATCGTCAATCACTCATGAAACTAGGAAGCGACCATCCACCGGTCCTCGAACCACACATGGTCCTCAGTTTCCAAACTGACCAAGACGATTCTAAGTCGCAATCAGGATACATATTTATGATAAATGGTGGAGCTGTGAGCTGCAAGAGTCCAAGCAGGAGACAGTGGCTGATTCTACAACAGAAGCCGAGTACATCACGGCTTCAGAAGCTGCAAAGGAGGGTGTTTGGATAAGGAAGTTCCTTTCTGAATTTGGTGTGTTTCCGAGTGTCTCTATCCCATTGGATCTTTATTGTGACAACAATGGGGCTATTGCGCAAGCAAAGGAGCCAAGGAACCACCGGAAGAATAAATATGTACTGCGGAAATTTCATCTGATACGAGAGATCGTTAGACGAGGTGATATCAAGACATGCAAAGTACACACAGATTTGAATGTTGCAGATCCTTTGACTAAACCCCTTTCATAACCTAAGCATGAGGCGCACATGAGAGCTATGGGTATTAGATATATTCTAGATAAGCTCAAGTGCAAGTGGAAGAATGCTAGAAATGTGTCTTATAAGGAATCATACAGATGATTATATTTCATTATATCCATGTCACTTGTTTCTTTTATTGAATATCCATGAAAGGCGACCTGTATTTGATTGGCAATTATGTGAATTGTTTGTGAAACTCTTTTACTTGTATGGTTATTCAAAAGTTGTCCCTAGTATGAGTTAATAACTAGCACATGAATTAGTTGATGACTATGTTTCACAAGTCATGAACATGGAGATGTATAACTAATGATGTGGGCACATGTATGACATGGGGCTGGAGTGACCCAGTTTGAGACTTTGTTATATAGTTCTCTATTTACACAACGTATACGCTATGTCCTTAGACTTGAGATTGTCGCATGTACTCAAGATGTGAATTGACCTACTTAGGGGCTATCAACCGCTACTTCGTAACTGGGTAGTTATAAAGATGGCTTTCGGGTTTGTCAGGAAGCATGCTGTGAGGCATGGTCAATCAAGATAGAATTTGCCCCTCTACTTGAGAGAGATATCTCTGCGCCCCTCGGGTAATCGGATCAAGAAATGCATGGCCGTGCTGGGTTAAGAGTTAACCCCCTTTTAAAGGATTCGAATCACAGTGTCGAGAAAGAGAGGTCAGCTTGGAGCTAGACCAAATATCTTGAGGCAAAGGGAATAGCATGTATGAAATGTTGTGATGGTTTGTCTGATAAGATCTTTACGTATGCATAGGAGTTGACACGTCTTGCTAGAGGCCGCTATCAACTATTGATCGAGTAAAGTACTTGGGTCAAGTCTATGTGTACGTGAACCTATAGGGTCACACACTTAAGGGGTTGGAAGTCGAATGAGAATGAATATACTTGCATAGTTGACTCTAGTGCAAGTGGGAGACTGTTGGAAATATTCCCTAGAGCCAACTGAATTTGATCCACTAGTGGGCTCAAATGGATTTGATCCATTATGGTGTAAAAGTCCTAATGGACTACAAATGTTGTAAAGCCCATTAGCATTGGAAGGGGTACACCATCTATTAGTCCTGCATTGCTAATGGACGATGGTGTGGGGGGTTTTCCTCCCAATATATATGGACCACACCCCTCCTGAAAAGGCACGACTTTTTCAAGTAGCAGTCGCGCCGCCAACGCTCTCTCCTAGTCGCACTCGTGGACCTAGCAGTCCGGCGTGTGTCACTTCCTTCTCCGTACGTGTGGATACCATGGAGGTGCTGCATCTGGAGCACTTGGATCGGACGAGCCACACGTGCGACGTGAGCAACTGCACTGTCTTCTTCCCTCGACGCGTTCGTCTACATCGAGACGGTTCCACTGTATCTGCGTGTCTAGTGGTATTCGTGTGATCTCTGACAGCAGCAGTTCCTGTTTTGCGTGGAAAATTTTGTTTTGCGCTAGGGTAGCCACCCCGTATCCCTTCACTTGGCCACCCAGCTGTTGATCTCCTTCCTTGCTTCCTCGGGCTATGAAGATGGATCATAGAGAAATCAACATATCAATCGTTGCATGCATGTGTATAGTTGGATCTCGAAGTAAACTAGTGGTGAGATGAACGAATCTGACCTAGGTGATGAAGTCGACAGCGTGCACCACGGCGTTGCAGGACACAGCGATGACGTTGCGGTACGCCGGCTTGAGCGTCTTTGTGGTGTCATGCCACAGGCCGCAGGAGTAGGCGACGCATGGCCCTCCGCCTCCGCCCCGGCCCGGCAGGGCGCGATCGACCATGTCGCGGACGTTCTCGGCGAGGCTATCCCGGGATTTCGCGCCTAGGGCGTCGAGGAGCTCGGCGAGGGTGCTCCCGCGGGCGCCGGCGGCCGCCAAGGAGAGCGCAGAGTAGATGGACAACGGCGAGAACACAAGGTTTTCGACCTGGTCTCTCCGTCGACGGCGGGGCCGGGGCGTTACTGGGAGGAGAAAGGGAACTTGCTCATGAGGCGGTGAGACAGCGCCGTGAGGCCGCCTGAGCTCGGCGCCGCGTCGTGGCCTTCCATGGCTGCCGTGCTATCTCTCGTCGGTCTTTTCCGGTGAAAAACCGCTTTTTCTACGCAGGTCCTGATCCAGATCATGAGGCCATGTTCCTAATTAATAATATCTTTATCGACTTGATGCCCAAGAATTGATGGCCATGATCAACTATTTTCTTGTTGCAAAAGTAAATCATAATTATGCTTTGTTTTGTCAGGTCGATCCCATTAGACAGTCCGCTCAAATATTGTTGTGTATGTATGTGTGTGTGTGTCTATATATACACACACACAACAAGGTGTATTCTGCATAGCAAATGCACAGACCCCGTGGTTGCAACCAACTTTGTCACCATACTAAATGCAACTTGACGAAAAATCATTTTGTGCAACAAATGTAACTCTCGCAGTTACAAATGTGTGACTTGCACCAATTAAAACTAGATGGACTTGCTATTGGATGAGGACCGATAGCAATCGGACCCAACTAGTTGTAACTAGGTGCTGAATCTACGTGTAAACCAATTGCAACTGTGAGACTAGACAATTACAACTATGATATTGTACTAATTGCAACTTGAAACTAATTGCAATAGTTTTGACCCGTTGCAACTTCCTAAAACAATTGCCACTGGACCAGACCTGGTTGCTACCCGATGCAAACCAATTGCAGCTATAGTTGGTCTAGTTGCAACTGACCAAAAATCGATTGAAATCATGGTGGGAGCATTTTCTATACAAAATGCACCCATGTGCATTATAGCAAAACACTATATATATACAGGAAAATAGTCAGAACTGCCAAGAAACTTGAATCTCTATTCTCGTATGAATCAGTTGCTGTATACAAAATATCAGAAGAAAAATGCTCTTGAAAAATGTCTACTCCAGCATTATTGTCCTGAATTACAAATGTGTTGAACCAATATTATTTCCTAAATTACTGGTGGCCCAAGTAATATAGAAGATGGACCTGAAGATTTTACTGAGATTAATACAAACTTAAAAGCCATAGGAAGGAAAATCTAGTAATCCAATAACCAAACAAAAATAATACAGACTCCGAGTTTTGATTTACTAAGCTACAGAAAATGAGTGTGACCATTTATTTATTCAGTAATGAAGGGTGCTAAATTCCAAGGCCTCTATGAGCACAATAATCATCCAAACAACCCAATTCTTCTCAGTAATAAACGAGTCCAAATTCCAAGGCTCTATGAGCATAGTAATCAGCCATGGAATCATATTTTGCATGTGAGCATTAGGTTGCAGAAGACCAATGAAGGCAACTTTGCTTCAGGGGATGGGTTGATTGCATGCCAGTTATAGTTTAAAGTGTGATAGAGAAAATAATATACAAAAATGCAATATTCTGCTTAATTCACAACATATATGTTTTTTCTCAAGCACCTGATATGCAAGTGCAACCAAGTACTGTAATCAAACATTCTACTTCCTGCTCCACCCTGACACATACAAGGAAGAACAGATAATCGCACAGTATCCTTACCATGAAGCAGCCTAGTATGTGGCCATCTTCTGCTACAGCAGCATTGATGACCCTGAAGTACTTGACAGCAACATCTCACGATGGCATCCTTGCGCCATCCCTCAATGTGGGGTAGACGCCGATGAATCAAGCTGGCCGCGCCATCCAATTCTAGGCACTAGAGATTGAAGTTGAATATTAAAAAATATATATAAGCTGCACAAATCAACCAACTCAAAGAAAATCAACTGAGAATGGAAAGGAACCTTACGAGGGGGAATATCTGAGTAATCCGAATAAATCCACGCCAAAGGGGAAGGATAGGAAACTGTTGCCGTCGAGGAGCAACACCTCAATGCGAATCATGTCTTAGCGAATGGGATTGTAAGGGGGGACTGGTGAGGAAAGAAATTGGAGGCTGCCGCAAGGGACGGGAAAGAACCTGCCGCCGCCGATTCAACGCCGCACGCCTGTGTACTACTGGTAGCGGTGTCGAGGAGGCGTGCGGAACCGGATCTATGCTCTAGCGGCGCGGGAGGAACCAGGGTTCACACGATGGGTCCTTCCACGGCAGATTGATGACGACACCTCACGTACAAGCTGAGTAGAACTCACCGCAATGAAGATCCTTACCGGCGGCGGCGAAGTGCGAGGATTCAAGCGGCACATGGCAAGAGCAACACCAATACCTAGCACCGCTAGAGCATAGATCCGGTGGGCCCCTGCGGTGTACATCCACTGCGTTGATAAGGTGAGAAACTGCGGCGACGAATGGTGGAGTGGCCGAGGGCGCAGCTACGTGGGGACGGAACGGCGGGGCCGGCGGCGCCGGGTGGCGGGCGGTGGCCGGCCGCCTTGTCGGGAGTGAGAGAGGCAGAGGGGAAGAGTCGGAGATAGTAACCGCCCCGTGTGGACCCACGATCTCGCTGTAAAAAATCGGTGGAAAAAACGAGAGACTACCCGCAGCCATGCGAGCCGGCCAGAGCAACGACTCGGGTATGGAATATTATTCCATACCCAGGGTATAAAATATAAATACCCTATATATATAAAGAATGAAACTAAGACTCGTTTTTCGTCTGCTTTTTTCTCGAATCCCGCGGGTCAGCCCCCCTCCGCACGCGTCCTTCCAGTCGCACCGTGCGCACGATGGCCACGTCTTCCCACTGTGCCCCCACCCCCCGCGCCAGCGCATACGCTCCACAACCCAAAACCTAAACCGCCGCCGTCGCTCTCCAATCCTTGGCGCCGCCGCCGTCGCCCACATCCTCCGATTTCTCATCCCTCCGCCACGGGACGCCGCGTCCGAGAGAGAGGAACCGGCGCCGCCGGCAGATGCCAGGGTCGTGCCACCGCTGACGCCCGGAGACCACCGCTGACGCCTGGAGACCGCCGCTGCCGCGCCCTCTCCCTCTCGTCTCCTCTCCTCTCCTCCACCCCTCTCCCCGACCGGCGGCAGCGGCGGCGAGGCATGGGAGACACCTTCGACGCCTCGCAGGAGCCCCAAGCCTTCTCCTCACCTTGGATCGACACCGCTGCCAAATCGACACCGTGCGCGCCTCTTTGGGTCTCTCCGGGTCGCCGCCGCCGCCAGATCGAAGACATCTCCTCCCGACGCACGCCCGAACCTGTCGCCTCCCCACCCCATCGCCTTATCTCGCCGGCGGCGCATCGTCCCTGCCGCCTGTTGTCTCCCCTACTCCAGCCGCCTCTCCATCTCCCCAAACCCTAACCCGGGTCATCCTCTCCCCGATGTGGTGAGTGGAGGCACCACCGAGGACGTCCCCTGCCTCCACCTCGCGCATGACGCCCAGGCGCCGTTCCGGCTGAGCTCGCCGCGGGACGGCAATGGGGACAACTACCTCTCCCTCCCTACGTCCTCTGCTAAGCTTTGCTCAACCTCCGGTGCTCCACACCGTGGCTCCTTTGCCACCGCTCCTATTCCATACTATGTTGCGTTAGGTCATCACTGGGGTGCATGCTGTTGTTGCCTGACCCTAACCCTAGGTTTGTACATTTACTCATTAATTTATTTGTATTTGTACACAGTTCATAAATATGTATGTTTTGTACTGTGCAGATCATCTGGTTTAATCTGATTGCTTTTATTGGGTTTGCCCTAACAGGTAGAGCTCCAAACAGTTTCATGTTAATAGTTTCAGTTTCTTCCTATTGAACTAAACGCAAATACATCCAATTCTTAGCATGGTTCCCGTTGCAAATCATTGGCAAGCCTGCAATCTTAGTAGGGCTCCATGTATATATAGACGCTAATGCTTGATCAAGTTAGTCGCTTATAGCTTCTGTTGAGTAATTTTGGAGCATATACCAAATTCCTTTTTGTCTCCTGGACAGTTAAGAGCAACCATGAGCTCTTGGGTTGGAAGCCAGCTCTTGCTGCACCAAGCAGCTCAAGTAAAAAGAGGCATGCATGCTTTTTCTTTAGTTTGGAACATTTTAATTTTTTTAGGAACCATCTTTGTTGTTTGGTCAATGCAAAAGGGTCTGATCTGGCATGTGCAAAAAGAACGCACACATATATTGGTGTTGCTGTTCTCACAAAATGTTTCGGAAAGTATTGACAGTTTTTAGTTGATGAGTATATACCAACAAAGAGTCGTTATATACCAATTTATATTGTTCCTCTGATATCCATGAGGAAATCATAAAAGAAACACCTGTCTTGTCTTGGTCTGATCTTTGTTGAACCTATGAGCTCGTGTTATCCTAGCTATTGATTTCAGTTTGGCTACAAAACTGAAATTTTTTGAATGTGGATCTTCATTGGCTTCGGAAGTTTTCTGAATGTGGCTCTTCATGGACTGAACCTTGAAACTAGTGCTACTTAAGTAAATTAATTAATTAGGATTTGGTTTGTACTCAGAGCTTATTTGATTTGGCTATTTAGTAACAAGCTTAATGATTTTAGAATCAAGTGACTTTGATATGTACACAACTATCATTCTACCACTGACACTCTTTAAGTAGCCCTAGGATTTGGTTTTTATTTGGAGCCTATGATATTGGTCTTTTTCCCTCAAGAATAATGATTTTCAGAATCAAATGACTTTGATGTAGTTATTAATGGATTTCAGTATTATCTATCTAATGAATGAAGGGGGGTTAAAGTTCAAGCGCTGATTTTCATGTGCAGGCTTCAGAGGAGCAACTGAATTTTTTGGACAAGCTAGGAGCTTGAGAGGAAACTCTGCCTATTTTTTATCATCTCATGTAAGAAGTTTGATTCTTCCTTTGTGATCGATCCAATCTTTTTTGTATTGCCTCCTTAGTGCTAAGACGTATACCAATTGCCACTTGATGTGTGCAGATATATTTTAGAGACCTTATTCTAAAAATGCAGCTGCTATGGATAGTCCTAAATATAAACCTCATATTTCTTAGGGAAATCAATATGTTTTTAATTGTCCAATCTAGGATTTTTTATCATCTGAACCGCCTGCCCGTTCCAATCAAATTTGGATAGCGCTTCAAGGAGCTGGCAGCAGTGCACTTTTGTCATCGGCTAGCAGCACGTTGGCATGCAAGTAGGCCTTTATCTTCTTTACTTATTGTCAACTTGGCTCTTGTTCTCTTTGTTCTTGTTAGCATTCCATCTTTGGAATTCTAATATTTTTTTATCAGAAATCTGATATTAACTCAATGGGAGGGGATCCTATATCTGAAATGCTCAGCTTAGTGTTTGATGACAGAAAGAAAATGCCAACTGAAATGTCTACTTGAAACATTTGTTTCAGTTTGTACCATCCAAAGGTACATGTTGATAGAGCTTCATGTTGACTTATTTCAGGATCTCCTTTCTCTTGTATTTATTCTTACTCTCAATGTTGAAATGTAACAGACTCTTAGAGGTATTTACTTCACGCCCTTCTTGTTATGTATTGCCTCTTAACATTATACTGATTAACTTGCAAATTTCTGCAATTGATGTTTCTAGAAAGTAGATCAAGCTCTTGCAGAAAACCAACACCAGAGAGCCCTTATACTTAGCCTTCGGTTAAACGAGGACTCCTTAATTAAAAATTATATATTCTCTGCGGATTCATCCAATGTACAAGCTATTTGTGCTTCAATTCCTTCCAAGTATCTCCAAAGATTGATCGATGCATTCGCTGAACTTTTGGAAAGTTGTCCCCATCTGGAATTTATCCTCATTGGTGACTCTACTTGAATCATTGCTTGTAGTATTTACATTGTCTATTTTTTGTAGCTAAAATTTGTTGCATTTGCCTCATTTAATCAACACTGTAGCGATGAATTGTCATGCTCATAGATTCCTTTTGGTTTGCTGCAGTCATATATGTGACTATTTTCTATATGTAGTACTTTCTCTCTAACTTGTGTTAATTCTATATCACCAAATTCACAGTTTTTGAGCTGCATGATGTTGCAATCCAAATGTATGCTGTCCAAACAGCCCAAACAATGTTGACATAAATCATCCAATTGATATATGCTAATTTTGGAACTTTCTTGCTTTATTCTCTCCTGTTGGCCACAAACTAATCATAGACACTTTGCAGTATGGATGGATGCCTTTGTTATGTGGCTGTAGGATATCAAGAGGAATACTATTTGACATTCCTTCAAGATGTTTATTATTTAGCATTCTTTTAGGTTTATTATTTATTATATTTTTAAGATCATTGATCCAGGTAACTATTAAGTGACATTATTGATGACATGGTGTTGACTGGACATGGCTGGCTCCTCTCATCAACTCTGAAAGCATTAGATGTCCAGATGCCTCAACATGTGTGACCTTGCAATGTTTTTATTTGATCTTATTATCAGATCAGATGCCTCAACAAAACATTTGTTATTTTTGTGTTAGGAAGAGAGAAAAATTTTACTTCCTAGAAATTGGTAGTACTTGAACTTGGTTCATTGCAATAATTGTGCACAAGGTAGTACTTGAACTTGGTTCATTGGTAGTAATTGAGGTTGTTGTGTGGCCCGCATATTGGTGCTTATGCCTAGAAATTTTACTTCCTAGAAATTGATTAGTTAAATATATTGGTGCTTATGCCTAATCTTGAGATTGTTGTGTGGCCTGCATATTCTCCATGCAGTCATACTCCAATAATATTCATTACTAGTGAAATTCTCTGACAACTCCCAAAACAAAATCCTGGAAAATGTTAATTTGAGCATATGGCTGCAAGTGCATACCTAATGTCTGCTTGAACTCTAATGAGCCATCTGGCTGGTAATTGCAAGAAGAAGATGCATTTCCTGAGACTTACATTGCTCTTATCCTTCCGGTTACTGTTGCACTCAAGATGTTTATGGAAAAATGATGTACCTGGAATATTAATTCTGCCATGCAGGATGGCTTTGTTGTTCATGCAGCCACCTGTATTTAATACATAGCTCCTGCTGCTTTGACCTTTTTTATTTCCATCACAATGTATGTCATAGAAGTATAATTAGCATCCACCTGTATTTAATACATAGCTTATGTATCTGATCACAAATTCTTTTGGTTTTCCAACAAATGGAGGTCTTGAAGGGAATTAATAAATATAATTCATTTTTTCTACATGGATGCTTGTAAAGTATCTCATTTAGGTAGCAGCCTAATGCTGAATATTGTAGGCTTAATGCTTACCATAAGAAAGAATGGTTCACATTTCGATATGAAGGTTCCTCTATTTTAATTTGAGATTTTCTAGACTTTGATATCATCAATGCTATTCTTGATTCCTTGACGCCATGATATTATATTCAAGAAATATAAGTCTCTGTCTTCTATTATTCCTAGTTGGTTTGCATTGCAGGATGGCAGTGTATGGATCCTCAAGTTCGATCCTCACAAAGAGAAGCCAGCGAGTACTCAGTTGTGTTCAGTATACCTTCATCTTCAGCTAACTATTTAATGCACGCTGATAATTAAGTAAAAAAATCATGTGAGACATACCTATTAATCTCAATCTTATGTTTTGTTCTTCAGAATGCAGTGTCGAATAGTGTTTCCTTTTGCTGCTAGCAAGCAGGAGCAGCGCAAGGAGCAACTGACCCTCACCCAAAGAGCTATTGTATCACATGGCAGCCCCTGATACTATTTGGGACTTGAGTTACAAGTTGCTCCCAAGGGTCTTCCTTCCCTAGGGACGTCATCTCCCAAGGTATGAGACCCTAGCTGCTGAATTATTGTTCGAAAGAGTTGTTGTGTTCCCAATCCCTTCTCTTCATCACTCTATTTGTTTTCATGGACCACCCTGAGCTTCGGTCTTTGCCTACCCCTTTTCCCTTCCTGCTGATTTGGATTTGTTGTGTATTTGTGTTCTTTGAACTGGCCTGCAGCTCTTTGATGTTCTTTTGCAGATGAGTGGCCAACCATGGCTGCAGTGACTTGAGGTATAGGGTTTGCAAAAAAGATTAGGTGCCTTCATTTCTGTTTAGGAGAAATTGACACAAAAATAAACATACATGCTTTGAGTATTTTAGACTATCCCTATTAATGTATTTGATTACTTGGCTACAGACACAAGCACTGGTGCTCGGATAGCTATTGTAGAGTTCAAGAATCATTATCCGGAGGTTCAACAGGTAATTAATTTCAGTTTACTTTTTTTAATTAGGACTATAACACAGGTTCGTTTCTTTCTACAAATGCTTCGGTAGGAATCTTAAATGCAGGGCCTACAAACCTAAATTTTGAGTTCTAATAGAGTTATTGAATTAGTCATTGTTTCACATAATCTCAAGGGACGAAGCACATCGCTCTCATCTCCACTGGTGGCATCCACAGGAGGTGCAGGCTGCAACAGGCAAGTGGAAATCTAGAAGAGATGCAAGGGCAATTCAAGGGCAATTCTAGAAGAGGTTGAGGGAGGAGGCAGTCTTCAACCACAAGATCCACCAAGCGCGACACCGTATCGCATCCCAGGTGATGAATTTGTCCCAAATGTTATATGCTATGTATGTCATAAATTAAGATGTATATAATTTGTGTGCTGCTCATACCCATGTGTTGAAAGCAACAGATTTGATATTTCAGTCTACAGGCTGAAAATGTGATGGTTGAATCTGTTCCTGGTCCAATAAGGAGTTATAGGTTTTATCATTAGCTTTCTACCAGTGCTGATCACTCAAATCGAGTTAGTGGTTTAGGAGCAACCATAAAAAAATGTGTTGTTTGGCTGGTTCCATGGATGTTTCATCTTTATACATATCTGCATTCATATATGTTTTCAATATATGTATGATATGTGAGAGATTATGTGATGGCTTAGTTTGTTTTGATGATTCGCTACATGTCATTGCCATGTGGTTACTTAGCACATGTATAATATATATTTTTGCCTTTGGTTTTGATTCTTGTGCGTATGTTTGTCCTGGGGAGAGATGTGCAAAGAGATTGTTAAGAATCCAAATTAAGTTTTCTTGTAGTTTTGCTGGCAACACTTTTCCTATTCGATAATATAGTTTTGGTGGCCATATTCAGCCTGGGTCTCGAGATGCAACCATGCAGTTCTTTATCAAAAGGGACAGATCTACCCATATGTACTACCTATATCTGTGTCTTAGCATATGTAAGCCTTTTTAAGCATTGTGATTATTTGTACTTTTTGTAATTCCTTACACCACATCATAGCCATCGGTCCGAGTGAAATGCTTGTACACATTATAAATGACCATCTTTCTAGCTTTGCTTAAATTGCTGTATTGAAGGATCTATTTTACTTTAGATCTGAGTATGTTGAGACCTCATAGTAGTTCAATAGTTGTCTTGTTAGATTATCATTTACGTAACACCTATACATTTTATTCATGCTGTCTTTTGTGGACGCTTATGCACATATGTTCGGTGTGATTGGCATTCTTGATTGCCTATGTTTGGAATTTAGAAAACCAATCCCTCTGTGTTGCTCTTGTAGAACATGCACTATGTTTTCTTTCCAGTAGTAATGGCACATTACCATGATTTTTGTTTCTTTACAGGTCCGTAAAAATGGCAAGGGCAAAAGGAGGCTACGCATGTGAACAAGGACATGTCCATCAGCGACATTTCACTCGTCATGTAGAAAACCTGAAGTGAGTCTAAGCAAGTCATGTGGCATTGTGATGGTGCATAAGCATTGTGCAACACAAGTGATTTACAATCATTCATTTATATTGAATGTTTGAGGTTGTGATTGTACATTGCGCGTGATGTATGCAAGTAGTCCGGACATCTTTTAATTTTGTCGATCTAGTGAATTTGCATTCCTGATACTTGAATGAGGTGCCCCCATATTTTTCTCTTATGTAAAGTAAATACTTAAGAATTGTGGTGAACCTTAACCTAGCTTGTAGCAATGATCTTATGATGTCTTAAATTAAGAAATACAATGTTGTGTTTGCATGACATACTATAATTATGTATTATGATTTATCGGCATTGCTTTCGTATGATATAATTTTATTAAATATTTTGTGTATTGCATTATAGATATTTAGATGCCCGTAGCAAAGCACGGACACTTTCCTAGTATATATATATATATAGGGTATTTATATTTGAGTCAGGTTGCAACGCTCTCGGCGCCAACGGTTCCCCTACCCCGCGCACCGTGTCTGTTTTTTCCTTTTTTTTGCCCCGGGCCCCGGTCCTCCCACGGCCCACGTTCTAGAAAAATTGGCGGCAGTTTTCTTTTTTTTTGGGAAAAAATCGGCTGCAGTTTTGCAATCCGTCTCCGCCGCCGCCCACGCGCTGCCCGCCTGCGACTCCATCCCGTCGCCTCCGGCTCCGCCCCGCCCGCCCGCTCGTGACCCCCTCCGTCGCCGATGCCCCGGTCCTCCGCTCGCCTGCGCAGCCCCTTGCCATCCGCCTTCGCCTCTTCCAGCTCGGTCGGGGGATGAACACGCACCGTCCGCCCAATTCACCATCCCACCATGAAATTTAGGTTCGTGCCATGACCATGCGTGTTTGGTCTGTTGGTATCTACAGCTCCGCCATCTGCCTCTCCGGTTGAACTCGACCCCATCCCGCAGGCCAGGTGAATTGGTGATCGTGGGTGCTCGGACTGGGTGAGCACGCACCAATGCTACATCCAATGTTTTGGTCTGCCCCCCATCCTGTCAATCCTCACCTCCATTTGATTTCTAAAGATTTTTCTTAATTCCATGCCACTAGGTTTGCGAATCTTGTGGTGGCCTGACCGTTGACGGATTCAGCAGCACCGACTGGGTTGGAGTCATTGTTGGAGGCGAAGGGCTGTCCTGGTTTAATCTCATGAGCACTGCTGCAGCTGTACTTCCGGTTGGAGCACTGGATTTGCAGCTGGTCTCATGCCCCAGCTGGATCTGTGCACTCCTGCTTCATGTTTCTTTGTTGGTACTTTTCTGTTATTTTTCTTTGCTACGCTTCTGTTATTGTCCTTGTGTGTTCGTGTGCTACTGGCTTGATACCAACTTTTTACTTTTGGCTGATGCATTCAGTATGCACATCTATATGGTTGAGAAAAAATAAGTGTTATGTTTCATCTTGTTACCATTTCTCTTATCGATGTTACATGCTTGATCAAATCCATATGACCATGGTGCTGATAAGAGAAAAGCAAGCTATGGTGGATTCTACCATGATAATTCGTGATTTCTTTTGCTGACCTAGGCCACAGTTGAGCTTCCTGGTCCCTTGCATTTCTTGTTGTAGTCATATATAAATAGAGGTGTGATCTGCATCACTGAGCTGAGAGTATGTTTCTTAGTTTTGTCATGAATGGCTTGGTGTTGCTATTTTTTATTTTATATAGTCTATCAATTGGGGATCCTGGATTTCGTTCCCTATATTTGCACATACTGAATAGTGTGCAAGTTAATTTACAATTTTTACATGTCCGGAAAGGGTGTATCATTTTTTTTAACCAAAGTACTGAAAATTGGTTTCAGAAATCTAAAATTTCGAAGAAAATATGTGCCATTTACGTACTAATTAGGATTACTCCAGATGTGAGCATTTCCATTGTTTCAGTATGTGATGCTACCTTCCACATCATACCCAAAAATGTGTCTGCTTTTTTCTGTTGGTGCGTAGGAAATCCTGCTATCTTCTCCTCTCGGACAAGGTACGAATAAGTCATTGAAGGTACTCCCTACCAAGTCATCTTTTCCCTTCAAATCACGTATTCGATATCCTTTGCTCTTGCTCGATTTCCCATGTTAGTGGCGACGATTCGTGATAATGATTAGGTTTAATAATGAAATTGAGTAGGGGCACAAAGCTGGTGTCCTCACTCGTAGGGATAAAGGAAGCTGGTGGTGGGTCATCTTGTGCTAGACTAATTATAGAGACGTCATGATAAAGCACTACAAGATTTTTCCTTCACATCAACATTTCCCTTTTTTTCCTTTTTTGAGTCTACAAGTAGTTTTCTAGTTCCATCCACGTCTAATTTCCTGATCCATGGATATTGGGGTGGAGACCACGCCACGCCTCACATTAATGTCTTGTTGTTAAGTAAGTTGTCCATCTTCTACATCCATTATAGTAAATTTTTTTCGACATGCCATGGCATGACGGTGCAAAACCTGTTGAATTTCTTGGCATTAATTTTTGTTTGTTGATTACAGTTTTGATTGTAAATTCCATGGTTCAGTGGAACCTATGTTCCTGTTCAAGGGATTCTGCAGGTAGATTGCCTTTCACATGTAGTTCTATATTCATTGAATCTGAAGCATGTGCATGATCAGATTATGATCCGAAACCTTGATGTGGTTGATTTTATTATTGTTTACTTTAACTGAAACTGATTAGGATTTATTACTAGGGCCACAAATAGTTTAGAAAATAATAATGGTTCACCACATTTGATGTTCAGGACTTAACACTAGATTAGACATTCTCAAGAGCATTTTTTCTTTTATTGTTTGTATACAGGGATTGATTCACACCAGATAGTAGATTAAAGTTTTTTTTTGAGAGTTCTGATCATTCCCCTGTATATATGTCTTTGCAGCTTAGCTACAGACTTTTCCTGTGGAGTCCTTTCCATGGCAATAATGGTTTTCATGAACAAAGTAATTCTTATGTAATATGAACTCCAAGACCCTTCTCATTTACACTTATGGCTGATTTTCACGACTGAGAATGTCAAAAGAAAAGACTTCAGCTTGATAACCACAAACCGCACTGGTAAGAGTGCATTGTTTGGCCTTCCTTTTACATACAGTACAATGGTTACTCCAGCTGTTGACCACTCACTTTCTTCATTTAAAATCTTGAAAATAGATCAAGTTCCCCAGCTCAACTTTAATCATCAAGTAGAAGGGGTAAAAGTTGGCCTTGGACAAAAAGAAATATTCCATACTTTTAAAACAAGTTTGGTCAGTCATATCACAAGTTATATAACTCAATTTTTTCAAACACAGTTTGATGCGCCAAATATTCGGCTTCTGCTCAAAATCACCTATTTTGAATGTAAAGCAATCAACTCTGAAAGGGACAAAAGTACATGTAGTAAGAAAGTAGTATTTTTTTATCAGAGACGCCTAATTGGCTACATATTGATATGGTCATGGCCTCACGGGTGACAAACGACCGCAAGTCATGAGCTTTTTCATAAAAAAATACTATACAACGCTTGTACTCATTTTTCGCAGGAGGCTAGCCTCAGTTAGACCATAATGTGTCATTTGCCTTCCAATTACAGACTATTATTCTTCAGTTCATAGCAACAAGTAGAAGGAGCTCAAAATTGCTAATGCGGATGATTTAGAATCACATTAGTAAACAAAAGGTTTTTCTGTACCTTGTCCTAAGATTCTGTTGCGCTATACATGTACTTCTATTTTTCTACTATTGTTTGGATGGATTAACCTGTTGAAATATTGATCTGAAGGCTCCAACTTGTTATATGTGCTCCTTTGACCAGCTGATCTTGTTTGTATGCAATTGGGCCTTGGAGCTTGATATTTTTGCTCAGCTTCCACGCAAGACCCATGCGCTAATTCATAGTCTATCATGGTTATTTGGATGCATTGATACTTGAATGGGACTGCTCGATTTATCTGCTCTCAGCTTACCTCATGCTCACAGTCTGGGACATCAGGAGCTGCTGCGCCATTGAGCTGCATGTGAACTGAGTAAGATGTGGAGTAGCAGCACAACTTGAGGACATCGTTCATGACTAATTCCCAACTGATTTTTGATTGTTCTTTTCGTTTCAGATTTATATATAGGCTCATCCTGATATCCAGCTGCTCGTCATCATCAGCGCCCGGCTCGCAAAGAGCTTCCTGAGCTTTGCTACTAGGTTCGGCTGCTTGTGGAGCACGGCCTCCTCTCCTGCAACTCCATTGTGTTCATGTCATGCTTGTGGGGTATGCAGAGTGCCCCTAAAAGCTCAAGTCATGTCCGTTGGCATATGCGTGTCACAATATTTTGTCGTGTTTGTTAACTTGTAAGATTATAATGTTTTATACATTGATTTGTCGTTTTTCTAATTACTACCAAAGAACAGATGGTACACCATTTGTCACAAAAAGTCATTTTTTTCTCATATTCTAAAGTAGTGTATTGACCACTACCGAAATAAAATGTCGAATATAAAATCATTGTGCTCAACTAGCACTAGATGACGTAGCACTGTTGATACAAGAGCTGAAAATATACAGTACTCGGATATCCTAAACACTGAAATTTTGGTTGATGCAACAATACTTGAATGTTGATGCTGTACTGTATTTTGAGGAAAAGAAACAATTAAATGGACCTCAGGTGACAAACTAGTTCTGACTAAAATTGCAAATTATTTGTTTTGATAAGTCAATCAACGATATGATGCACCACTTAATTAATAAGTAAAAAATCCTGACCGCTATACGATGCTACGAGTGTCAATCGATGCACTGGTAGACCCTGCAGCACTATCCACATGCGCGAAAAAAATAACGAATGGTGCAACTGAACCACACGTCCGCACGGGGCCAGCGAAAAAAGAAACTCCGAGGAGTACTGTGGAACCGTCCAACCGGACATGCTCGCACGCGCGCCTAAGGGCTTATTTGGGAATTAGTGGAATGAATGGGAATGAAGGGTATTGGGGTGGAGGAATTTCCACTATAAGTCAAAATTTTCCAAAATTTCCAGTTGAATCCTCCATTTCCCAAACAAGCCCTAAGGAAAACCGAAGTTGGATCGCGGGAGGAGGGCTCGCGCGCGTGGTGGCGGGGGTGGGCTCGGGTATGGTGTGTGTGTAAGTGCTCGTGTGTTGCAACGGGTGAATGGTACATACTCAATGTCTTTGTTACTTGGAAACATCTTGTGTACTTCCTATTAAAAAAACTCAACTAAGAATACATGTCACTAATTAATGCAATCAAATATACATGTCCTAAAAAGTATAAAGTGGAGACAAAAACTTAGTTCCTACTTTTTTTTTAGGCATAATCACGTCCGCCCTCCGCCCGGTGCGTCCGCCTCTGCAATCCCATGTCCGCTCCTCATGCCGCCCTCCGGTCCCACCCTCCCTCTACGATCCATCGTGATATGCTCTGCCTCCTACCCCCGCGACCCTCCCACACCGCCGCTGATCTGCATCCTGCCCTCATCCTCTGCCGCGCTTCTCCGGCTCCGTTTCTCTCATGAGATCACAACGCCCCTCCCTACCCCCATCTGCTTCTACATCGCTACAGGAGGAGGTGGCACGCGGGCTGTCGTCGGCGTGGCCGCTACGGCGGTTGGTGTCACTGAGGTGGCCACAACGCTGCGGTGGCAGGAGCCATTGAGGCACTCGCGCCGTCATCCATCTCACCATCACTCGCTCGCGGGAAGAAGGCCCAATCTGTCGCGCCCTTCTCCTCTACCGTCCGGCGTTGAAGCTGCCTACTAGGCCCAACCCTCGTGCCTGCAAGGTGAGGTTCTGGATCTCAATGGTGCATGCTTAGGTAAGCGACACCCCTTCCCTCCGTCTATTGGCTTTCCCTTCCTCATAGATGGTTTTGAATTTCGTAAACACATGGAAGATGGAAAGTAGAGTGAGGCCCTAAAATAAAGAAGATGGTAACTCACACATTGTACTGTGTGGCAAGAGGTGGAGTTCATGAATCATTGTCGGAAGTGGCTTTCACAGATATAGTGTGGATGAAAGGATGAGTGCTGGCATGGTAAGTTAGCTCTGAGCTCAAGTCTCTATACATTCTCTTGTGAAGCCAATTCCTGAATATATTCCTATGGATTTTTCATACATGAAGTTTATTGTTTTCAGGGGCTAGGCTGTTATTGAAGTGCCAGAAGAAAATTCACTTTTAGTATCCAAGAGTATTATGCTGTGGATTACCATTATTTTCCCACACTGAGCTAATTCCATTTAACTGTTGAATAAAATAAACACAAATTATATTGTTGTATAGGAGATCATAGGATGGAAAGATGCAGTTGCTTGATAAACTGAACTTGTGGAGCAAGAGCTGGCAGAAACAAAAGGGCAAGAGTGCATCACATGAATTGGCTGACTATCAAGAGTGGGATCGTGATCAAGAAAAAATATCTTAACGTAAGGTATAAATCTACCAAAATAACTGAGTTTTTGTTTTTCTTTCTTCCTTCCACTCTTCTGGTGGCCGGAAGGCTACTTCATGTTCCAGAATGTGATAATGTGCTAAGCTCGAGATCAGTGCACGAGAACTGTGTAGACAGACTATGCAAGATCGATTCCTAGGATTGTCATTAAAAGCATACTCCATATTATGTATCAATGTTCAAAATACTATGATCTGCAAACATCATTGATACTTGGAAAGTGGATATATTGCATTTTTGTGCTGAATTATATTGCAGACACGTCCTTTTCTTGTTAATTGGAAAGTGGAGTATGCGACATTAGCAAATTAAATCATAATTGTGTGAACTCTGGGTGAACTATATATGTGAATAACTACAATTGTTTGGCAGAGACTTGGATCAGTTTCAAACATCATTTGAGTATGAGGAACTCATGAAGTTGCCTCTAGAATTGCTATGGCTCTGGGGTAGAAGATCAGTTGGTGCTCAAGGACAAGCGGAAGGCCGCCTCTAGAACTTCTAGAACAATAGGTTTTGGCTATACTCTTGATAGCACACTACTTATTCAATTGTATCTGTTTTTATTCACATTGTTGGAAGCTAAATTTCACAGAAAGAAAGGAACTTTATGGGAAATCAGAAGTACAACAATGACATAGTTTGATATATGATGATAGACTTTTTCATGTGACTTGATAACCTTTTTTTCTGAGATATGCTAATAACCTGTTCAGCTGGTGCATTTTTTGGGACATTGCATTGTACTATTTGTACAAAGCATATTTTTCTTAACCATGATAATGCTTGCTTTTCCATGACTTTCATATCCAGTAGTATAATCTTGTGTTGTATACAGTTCTGCTCTCTAGGAGAGAATTTCCTCCTAGAATTAACACTAATTCATCATATTTGTGTTGTCAGCCATACAAGATGAATGGGCTCAAGATCTCGAAAGAAAGGAGATGAATGCACTTTTCTGCAGCATGAACATCTCTGATGGAACAGATGGAATCAAAGAGAGATCAATGGCATGTTTGGAGGCATGGACGGTGACAAGTAATTTTAGATGAGCAGCAATTACTATGTGAAATCGGCAAGGGTTCCTTATTTTTATTATAGATTATAGAGCAAAGTTTGGATATGAAAAAAATCTCCTTAGGAAGAGCCAACCATACGAGTCATTAGATTATAAAATAAAGTTTTCATCTTCATGCTTTTGTTTTCCTCGAGTTGTATTTCCTATCACTGCCAAAGCACATAGATAATGGAGTAATGCATTGACCAGGAGGTAAGAACCTTAATTGCACCAACAAGAAAGCAGGAACCCTGTTTTTCTTCTACAACAATGGTCCAGATAACTTGTATTAAACACTTCCCCATGCTACTGCAGGCATTTCTTGTGATTGGTATCTGATGAATGGAATTGCATACTCTTTCTCATTTCACAATAATGCAGTATAAGTTTTAATAAACTTAAGTTTCATTTTTCCATGGTCAAACCATTTGGTCTTTCCCATCATCCTGCTTGTACAACACCTTGAACTCATTTGATGACATGTTTGTTAAAATTGAATATTGATGAGTTGATATGCCAGCAGATAAATATCTCGTTTTTTGCTAAAACTATTATCTTATTTTTTCTGTTCATATATAGTGTATTCTATGTCCTATGCGGTCTTTTTTGTTTATCTAGCTGCCACCCACCAATAGGATACACATGGACATGAATGCAATATTTCATTGAAGTAAATGTGTAAGGTTGTGGCAGTTGCTATATTTATTTGAAAATTAGGCTGGCAAATATTATTCAGAGGAGGGGAAAAGGATTTAGTACTCGAATTGGCAGGTTAGCCTACACGGTTCGGCCCACACAGGCATTGCCAGCTTTTGCATCATTTTTCTTTTGAATTGTTGTTCTGATACCTTTTTCTAACTATTGTGTAGTCTGATTTCATTTTGTCAGCTATGAAAGTGAAAAACGAATTGGTGGTCAGCTTTTGCTTCAAGCATACAAGGTGAAACCAATTGCACTACCTGGTAGCATTATGCAAATATTTTGTTTTCACCAGCTTCCATCTGACCCCATCTTTCACCCATACAGACTGTTGAGGAGGAACTGCTTGGACTTGGTGGCTCAGAGAGCAATCTGTTCAATTGAGTGTAGTGGAGTGGACTAGAAAGGCAACCTCTCCTAACATCTACTATGACCCAACTTACTTACAGTAGAGTTTTAGAATATCCCTCCATGAAGTGCAATTATTGATGCATCTTGATTTTGGTAGCTAAAAGCAACCCAGCTCCCAGTGTGGAGCTTGTTGATTTGGTCCTACCAGATTTGGCCTTTGATATGGATGGTTGATTCTTGTGACAAAGATGCTCTTTTTTCAGGCTATCGTCTGCTAGGTGAGTGATTGTTGCATTTTGCTTGAGAATTGGGATGCTAGAAGGGAGTAGTATGGGCGCTTTTGTGTGCCTGTTTTCATCACTTGGTCAAGAAGGCTTGTTTAGTTTTCCTTTTGATGAATTCGGATTATCAATCACTATGATACATGTGATTAGAAACTGGTCCATCATGCATATAAATTTGACATTCGAGTTGTTGCAATTGTGGAAAACATACAATCGAAATGATGATTATGTGCTACAGTATTTCTTAACACCAATGTGCAAAGGTTGTGATGAATAGGTGCTTGACATTTTAGAGACTATGCAGAGAGTGTAATGTACGGTCAAGGTCTCTAACATGAAAATACTCGTCCTTTTCTAAAAGAACATGAAAGTACTGGTCAATCACAATAAATTTTCTACTGAATTGGTTTCTTTCATGTAGATCTTTATAAGTTTTCTACTGAATTGGTTTCTTTCATGTAGGATAGATGTAAATTGTGTACTGAAATGATTTCTTTCGTATAGGATAGATGTTATTTACACATGATTGAATTGCCCGTAGCAACGCACGGGCACGATCCTAGTAAGAGTACTATTTGTGTAACTACCATTATTGGTGCATATAATTAACGCCTCCACATACCACATATATTTAACAACTTTTTAGAGTTTTTTCATTTTCTTTTGTCATTGCGCTGCAGTAATTGTTATATTTTTTTAGAAAAACTTCAGCCTCCACATAATTTGCAGATTTAAAAACTTTTCAGAGTTTTTTCATTTTCTTTTGTTGTTGTACTGCAATGATCTTTATATTTTTTCTGGAAAATTTATCATTTTTAATTTTGCAACTCCTACTCAAGTAATAATTGTTACATCGCTAACTTATTATTTTATTTTAGCATGAGTTTCGAAAGGAATCAAATATTACCATAGAAAATAACCTTGTTGGTAGGTTGTAGCAATACGTCCGTGCATAGCTATTGGAATAAAATTTTCCAAACAAGATCAAAAAGAGAAGATATAAAATTCAAAAGATGAATTATATGTGGAATTTCACCGGCCCTTCGAAATATGGCTTGTCTTAACCTGGTCTATAAGCATGCAAGAGAGGGTAGGAGGCTTGTCGGCAAATCGGTGAAATCCCTTTGAAATATGGCTTGTCTTAACCTACATTCTATTCAATGGGTCTATATTAATAGAGTTTGGGTCAAGATTTGTATTGAAAGAACTTCAATATATAATGAAATTGTTGACTTGTGAAACTATTCACCATCTGGATTTTTTCTTAAGTCAGCAACAGTAGTAATTAGGCAACTTTGGAGTGGAATTCTGAAGGATTTTGTAATATAAACTTTGGAAGGATTTGGTTCACAAGTGTACTTGGATATTCAACAAGTACTTTGTTCATGTTGTTGGATAGGAAGTTTATTTATTCGAATTTCATGTGAAGGTTCAAAGTGTGAAAGATGTCACTAATTTGGTGCTCACTGTCTATCTGAATAGCAAAAGCAAAGTCTGAAAATAATAAGTGGCCTACTTTGGGTTAAGATTTTGAGATAAAATTTTATTAAGACTATATGGACCACATCATGCAGAATGGGTTGTGTGAGCTATGGTAAAAAAGTTTCAATAGTTTTGCATAATCAAAACCGAGATTAGACATTTAAGTATGAGTGCAAAGTTGGAACTCTGCATTGGTTCATTTGGTTATGTCAGTTTAGCTAAAGAACACGTGCACAGGTTCAGAGAAAACCCTTGAGTTTTCATCCAAGGTTTATCTTCCAATTCGTTGATGTTTGCAACAAAAATCCTAGGGCACCCCCTGGTGCCTGAACCAGTATAATTCCGGTGTCTCTAAGCCCAACCATCCAGATCAAACGCACGAACATACCAAAATTTACTTGCCGGCGGTATCAAACCCCGATAGTTGGCGTGCCAGGTAGGGGCATTTCGTGTGTCATGACGCCAACAAGGGTCCGGATGGCCCATTCTGACGAGCAGCCGATGCGCACCACCATGTTGCGCTTTGGCTCCCTGGACTTCATCTTCGATGGTCCTATCGAGTCGCCTGCTAGGGCCGTGTTCTCACGGTCCCAGCCTGACGCCCCCGTGGTTAGCCGCTGAAGGATCAGATGACGACTAGAGAGGGGGGGAGTGAATAGGAGCCGGTAAAAATTCTTTCCAAAGAACCCAGCCTATGCCCTAGTCAAACCCCGGTCACACACAAGCGATGGATCGAATCACACACCAATCGCCAAGACAACGAGGTTATGGATCAACCTCTAGCCTTAGGAACGATTCCTTGAAGCACACGCGGAAGCACGAGAAAGGAAGGGAGGAATCGAACCAAGAAGCAAAGCTCACGGAGCTGCTGCGGACCGTCCGGCCAGGAGGGGCGGACCGTCCGCACTGGCCTCGAGGACTGTCCGGCCTACTCCGCGGACCGTCCGTTAAATCACACAGAACCAACCGAAGTGACCCACGAACCACGGACCGTCCGCGGGGAGCACGAGGACTGTCCGCCAGGCACCCGCGGACCGTCCGCCCTCTGCTGCGGACCGTCCGAAACTCCGTCCAACCGAAAACCACAATCGCGACGGATCGAAACGAAAGGCGAGCAAGAACACGAAGAACACGGGACGAACCCTAGCGGCGCGGACCGTCCGCCAGGTCCTCGCGGACCGTCCGCCAGGTGCGGACGGAGCGTAAAAACGCCCGACCCCGAAAGTCAACTCCACCAAATCATCATCGGATTTCCCAAACGGTTGAAGCTGTGGAGACAAGGGTTTGGGGACTTGAAAAGCGTCACACAAGGATGCTATAGCCCAAAAATCTTGCCTCCTAACTCCCTAAATCACCGGGAATCGCGAATCCTTTGAGTACCACCAAAAGCTAGAGCACCGAACGAAAATCCTCGAATCGAAGTGGTTTCCCGGCGTTTGAGGGCACAAGATCAATCACAAAGATGCACGAGACATCTATCCATGTTTCCCTCAAAGAAATCCGGGGAGAAACCCACTCAAATCCGCGGAATCACACTGAGAACAAAGGCACGAAAACAAGCACAAAAGACCACGAAAAACACAACTCCCAACCTTCTATACAAACCAGGAATGATTCACAAGGTCTAGCATGCCGCCCTAGCATCCATCCCTCTCAACAAATCTCTCATGAAGCTCTCATGCTAGCCTAGAGAAAATGGAAGAAAAATAGCTACGAAAATGAGAAATGGGAGGGAGGAAATGAAACCCTAAGTCACCCAGAGAGAGAGCCACTCACACACCCTCATGGCTAATATATTGGGTCCCGCCGGAGTGGTAAATGACTCGACTACCCCTAACTTAACTACTGGCGATACAACCCATGCAGGGGCATTTAGGTAATGTTTGTGGGTCTTGCCATCGGACGGCCACGCCTTTGCCGCACCCCGCGTCCTCCCGACGCAAGCCATGCGATCCCGCCGCCGTCTCCATCGTGTTGGGCCCTCGGACTTGGTTTTGAGGCCCAAACCAAGAAACCATCCGCCGATGGTTTTGTGGGCAAACCACCAAACCCCACGTGCTCGGTCCGGCCTCCCGCCAAACCACTTGACTTGACCGCCACCGTGCACCGGCTCGCTTGTCCATGACTTCGTCTTGCTTGTGTCGCCACCATGTGACCCGCACCCGGCCCCGCCGTCCACCGGTCCCTCGAACCGAGCCTAGTTGTCTCTCCATCTCCCGGAGGCCTCTCAAGGCTAAAGACTTTTCACGCCCGTTCTTCACCTCGCAACAACACGAACTAGGCTGCAGCCTCACACCGCGCACTAAGCCAAGAGTCAGTCCAACACCCGTTGTCAATCACTCATCACTGAGGAGCGGTCATCCATCGATCACTGGGACGCTCCTGGTCCTCAATCTCCCCCTTGATGAGTGCATTGACAACACACAACGTAAAATGAAATTCAGAGAAAGAAAGAAAGGAAGAAGAAAGAAAAACAAAGAAACTCAACTCATGACCAAAACCAAGAAAAGGCAAAGAAAGGTCACAAGCCAAGCAAAGCACAAAATCCACAAATGCAAGCTCCCCCTGAACAAAAGCAAACTCCCAAATTTCAGCTCACCTCTTCTCCCCCTTGTTGACAATGTATGAATCAAGGTGAAATTGCAGAAATGCAAAACAAAGCATATAAACATCTACATGAGCTTCTCAAATAGGCCAAATCTAGTGTCAAAGGCTAAAAATGAGACAAAGATCACACATATGAATCATAGCATAGTCAAAGCATTGCCACAAGTAATATATGAAAATACAAGCATGTGACAAAGCAAAATTTTCAGATTTAAGCAAAGTTGTTACCAAAAGAAGGCTCGCTTCACATGTAAAGGCCTATCCATGTCACACTTGAGCCACAAACATGCATACCATTCAAAGATCATACAAGGATATCAAATTCTCAAGCAAAAGATCATGGCAAACACCCATAAAGCAAAGCATGTCATGTCAAAGCTCATGAGCCATGTGTCCACTTCGGGGAGACTTCTCCACTGGTGAACATCATGCAACATGTTTTGCACCCATATGTGAAAAATAAGACATTTTAAGCATAGACATGATGGATGGAGCATTTTTCAAGCAATATACACTTCTTTTCAAGACTAAATCATTTCATGGTACATGAAGTGCCTTTGCGGCAAAAAGAAGCTTATGCTCCCCCATGAATGCAACATAGGCTAAACATTCATAATGATATTCGGCCTTTGGCCCAAATGCAAGAACAACGCATCCAAGCACAATCTAAGCATGAAAAGCACATTTAGACCAAACTGTGACATGGATACACAACAACACACGAGTGGAGCATATTTCATCAAAAATTAGTCAAGATTAGCATTTCTTTCAAAAAGGGCTATCTCACCATACATATATCTCAAATATTTCAAGAGCATAGACTCACATCACCATTTCTCCACACATTTGACCAAAATCTCACAAATAGCCAAAGAAACTCAAATATGGCATATGAAAGAAGCTCATCATCCTAAAATGCAATATGATACAAATGCAACATGATATATGACAAGATGGCTATCCTACCATGGTTTGTTCATCAAGCAAAGCATGTATATACATCAAAGTAAACATGGTATGATACATATGATACAAAAGGAAATCCCCCAAGAATCAACTAGAAAGGGCAACAAACCCCAAGTTCCCCTCGCAAGCGCACAAATGTAGCTTGGTCGAGAGGCTTTGTAAAGATGTCGGCTAGCTGATCTTGGGTAGGGACATGGCTCAACACAATGGTTCCTTTTTCCACATTGTCCCTCAAGAAATGATACCTCGCTTTTATGTGTTTGGTTCTGGAGTGAAGCACTGGGTTTTTGGCTACGCTTATGGCACTGGTGCTATCACAAAGAAGTGGGATCTGGGTGCACTCCTCACCAAAGTCTCTCAAAGTGTATGAAATCCACAACAATTGGGAACAACAACTCGCGGCTGCAACATACTCCGCCTCGGTGGTAGACTGAGCTACACTAGACGCGCTTGCGGGAAGACCATGAGACCAACGAAGACCCAAGAAACCGGCAAGTACCGAAGTAGACTTCCTCTCGACTTGACAACCGGCAAAATCCGCATCGGAAAAACCATGAAGAGAAAGAGTCGAGGAGGACGAATACCAAAGGCCAAGACCGGGGGCGAGTGTAGGTACCGAAAATCCTCTTGACGGCCTGTCGATGTGATGTCCTCGGCGAAGCCTGAAAACGAGCGCACATACACACGCTGAACTGTATGTCTGGCCTCGTTGCCGTCAAGTAGAGGAGGGAGCCGATCATGCTCCTGTACTCCCGCTGGTCCACTGGTTCTCCGTCCTCGTCCGCATCCAAAGTAGCCGTACTCCCCATGGGAGTCGACATCGGCTTCACATCTTGCATCTGGAACTTCCTCAGCATGTCTTTTGTGTACTTGGTCTGGTGCACGAATGTTCCATCCTTCACTTGCTTGATCTGCAGCCCGAGAAAATACTGCAACTCGCCCATCATGCTCATCTCGAACTCCCTGCTCATCTCATCTGCAAACTTGGCAACAAGGTTATGTGACGAGCCACCAAAGACAATATCATCCACGTATATCTGCACAATCAACAAGTCATTTCCATGCTTGAGGAGAAACAGGGTCCTATCCACGGTACCCATCACAAATCCTCTGCTCAACAGAAAACCTCTCAATCTCCCATACCAAGCATGGGGCGCCTGTTTCAACCCATACAGAGCCCTTTTCAACCTGTACACCCTGTGTGGGTACAGCTCGCTCTCAAACCCGGTGTGGTCGCTTCACATACACCTCCTCCTCTATGACCCCATTCGAAAAGCACTCTTCACGTCCATCTGAAACAACTTGAACCCTTTAGCCACGGCAAAGGCTAGAAGGATTCGAATTGCCTCAAGACGGGCCACAGAAGCAAAGGTCTCCTCATAGTCGATCCCCTCCTTCTGACTAAACCCCTGAGCAACAAGTCTGGAATAGTTCCTCACAACCATCCCATTCTCTCCCTCTTTGTTCTTCCAAACCCACTTGGTTCCTATGGGATGGCAATTTGGAGGTGGTTCAACTAACTCCCACACCTGGTTCCTCTCAAAATTTTCCAACTCCTCATGCATAGAATTGACCCGGTTTGCATCGGATAAAGCATGTCCAATGTCCTTGGGCTCAAAGGTGGCAACAAAAGCGAAGATGAGCAAAATGAGAGGAATTCCGGACCTTGACCGTGTAGTGCGTTCGTCGATGTTCCCAATGATCTTCGACGGAGGATGCACTTCTTGAATCCGCCGGGGAGCCTCATGCCTCGAGACTACCTCCCCCTCAACCTCGCCTTCTCTCGCCCGGTCCTCTTGTCGCACCGTCGTTGTCCATGAAGTAGACGGTCCACGCTCCGTAGTGGTCGTAGGGGAAGTAGTGGGTACATGCTCGCCTTCGGGCGCATGGTTCTCCCCATCATCATCTCCAGCTTCATCCTTCTCCTCTTCAAAGAGGTCCTCAGCCATCTCCTCATCACCGCACATTCAAAGCCAAGAGAGGTACATGGCATTGTCTCGTCGAAGGTTACCTCGCAAGTCTCCATGATTTTGTTAGTCTCAAGGTTAAGCACCCTATAGGCTCTAGAGTGGTTAGCATATCCAAAGAAAATACCATCACTAGACCTAGCCTCAAACTTGTCGAGTTTTCCCTTCTTAAGAATAAAGCACTTGCAGCCAAAGACTCGGAAGTGACTCACCTTGGGTGCCCGACCATGCATCGGCTCATAATAGGTCTTCTTCTTGAAAGCTCGCAATAAAATCTCGTTAGAGACATGACAAGCCGTATTGACCGCCTCATCCCAATACCTCCTAGGAGTCCTGTGCTCATCGAGCATCGTCCTAGCCATCTCACAAAGAGTCTGATTTTTCCTTTCCACGACTCCATTTTGAGGAGGCACAAAAGGGGTCGAATACTGATGTTCAAGACCTAGATCACGACAAAAGGCATCAAAACGAGAGTTCTTGAACTCAGAGCCATTATCACTGCGGATAGCTCAACGCTGAAAACAAAACTAAGCTCGAATCTATCGTGAGATCATTAACAAACAACAAGAGACTACGTGCTTGTTCATATTTTAATGAGAAATCATGTGGAAACATATTTCGGAAAAATACTCTATGTTACCACTAAACAAGTTACATTTCATTAAAGAAATCACGATAAACCTACTCATATTTTATTTATAACATTCGAGTAGAAGTTATGTCAAATTAACAATTACTTTAGAAAGATTAAGCAAGTATAAGATATCTAGGCGAGTAACTTTATGCCACGTGTTCAACTAAACATATTTAATATTGAAAAGGCTTTTATGATGTCATTAGGCATATTAACTTTATTATGAAAACCGATGTTTAACTCTAACATATTTTATTTAGAAATACTAGCTATGAATAGGGATTAACCAATTACATCATGATTAAAGAAAACCAGATTAGAACCTAATCACTTTTTATTTATAAAAGCAATGGAATAAGAATTAGTCAAGATTAACATGTAGTTTTAGTGCTAAAACAAGTAACAGGTGATACACATGCTAACGTACAAGTTAAGGTGAAACAAACGAGAATGGTAGAAGCGAACTATAACGCACACACAAACCTTAGGCTAGGGTTAGGAAAACTAGTCTACGAAGAGAATTAGATCGAAAGGACAACACTTAACAAAGGTAAGCTGAGCTGATGCTGGTAGAGAAGAGATAACAAGATTGGCTCTAAAAGAAGATAGCTGCGGAAGACTAGACACAAGAACATAGCTGATTCATGAACTAGCTAGATGTTAAAGATTGGATCACATTGAACTGAAAGAGTGTAGTTGCCTTACATAAAAGACAATTACGATAGGATGGCATGTACTAGGATTGGAAATATCTGGAGCTTGAAAGAAAGCTAGCTCTATAACAGAGACACACTGAGACAGAGCTTGATAAAGAACGATTAACGAACAGTTTGCATAGATAAGAGAACAAGGCTATGAGGTAAATTTATTTTAATTAACAAAATATATGTAAGGATATTTCATAAATAAAATACCCCATGTTGGAATTAAAGCAAATTAAACTTTATTTACAAACCTGGTGTAAAGAACTAGTCAAGTTTTATTTACAAAGATTCATATATAGATTATACCAATTAATCATTTAATTTTAGAAAAACTAAACTATATGAATAATCTAAACGAAACTTTGTAATTCGAGTAGACCATATTATTATCAAAAATATTATGACATTGGCATTAATCAAATTAACATTTATTTATAAAGTCGGAGTAAAAGCCTAACCAACTTTTAATTATAAAAGTCAATTAATCATTAAGCAAATTAATATTTGACTTATGGAAAACCGGGTAAAAGATCTAATTAGATTTTATTTACAGAAGCATGTGAGAGAAACATTAATCAAATTAAATTTGATTGTGAAAAGCGGTGTACAGATCTACATAGCTTTTATTTAGAAAAGGCATATTTATGAAGCATTAGACAAAATTAATATTCAATTTATTTTTAGAAAACAAACATGACGAAAAGTCACGACTAATGCGTGCTTCACAAAATTATGGACCTAACGTAACTGGAACGAATTAAAACAGAGCTAAAACAAAGAAGATATGGTTGTTCAAAGGTTCAGGGACCTATTTGCAGTTAACTATAGACTTCAGGGGCTAGCTGAGAAAATCCCGAGACACAACAAATAGTGCTCGTGAAAAGGTAAAAGAACAGGGTTTGATCTACAAAAAGCACAGATGGGGTTTATGTGTGACTGATGGAATCTTTTTAGGGGTTTTCTGGAAGTTTGCAAGACTCAGAAACAGATCTGGGAAATTCACCTTTTCTCAGGGGGTCAACCGCAAAGTCACCCTATCTGCTTCCTCCTTTGGACAGAAACAAAGGATAGGGGGCTTCCGCCGGCGGCTTGTGGAATGGTGGCGTCGGTGTTTGGGATGATGAGGGGCTCAACGGGTTGGGGAAAACGAGGAGGAAGGAGAGGGAATCACATGGAGCTGCTTACCTAGGTCGGAAGACGACGGCGGCGGCTTGTCGGCGTGGATCAGGGTCGACCGGCGGCGGTCCAAGGTGATAGTCGCGTTCTGGCATCCGGCGGTCGACGGGAAAGGGTGAAGCTTGATCAACTCGGCGTCATGTGGCTTGCGGCAGGGTCGGCTGCTCCGGTGGCCACTCCATCCGGCGAAACGGCGCGGCGGCGGCGCTCGGCTTGGCCGGTGGCGCAAGGGCGAGCGAGGCACGAGGCGGCGGAGCTAGGGCACACGAGCGGCTCGGCCGCGCGGTTAAATAGGGCGCGGGCGGGGCACGGGCCCGGGGCGCGCACTCCAAGGTGGCGGCGGCGGCGCGCGTGCCGCCGCGGCCTCCGGCCGGGCGGACATGGAGGCCGGACTCAAATGGGCCTCGCGCGGGCCGACGGGCGGGGCGGCGCGGACCTAGGTCGGGCCTTCGGGCTCGGCCCAGTTAGATAGGATTTGTTTTTTTCGAATTTATTTTTATTGCGAAAACAATTCTAGAAAAATCTAGAAATTGTTTACAGGCACGAAAAATACTCCGAAAATAACAAAAATTCCAGAAAAATTCCCAGAGGCTCATTGGGACATGAACAATCCAAATAAAGTATTTGGAGTTTGTGAAAAAGATTTTAGAGCCTTCTAATAAATAGAAATAGCTTAAGGAAAATGAGAATAAATTCCAGAAAAATCCGAAACATTCTCGGAAGGATTTGGACAACACCTAAACGCATTTTTGAAACCTTTTGCACTCAAGAAGCACCAAGATGCATCGGCATGAATGCAACACTCACAACTTTTTATTTGATTTAGAGAATCAAACAATAATTTTTCCTATACTATATTCCCTGTAAAGCAAATAAATGTTGGGAAAGTTTTAAAATTATGAGAAAATTGTTATTTTAATTATTCTCTCTATTCACATTCTGAAATTGGAAATTTCAGGGTGTGACAGAAGCTGATGACAAGACAACAATATCAGCGCTCATCAAAGGTCTGACTCTAGGACCAATAGCCTCACTGACCCGAAGAGAGCCAAAGACCATTGATGAACTCTTTCATGAACTAGAAGAATACGTCAAGTCCGACGAAGATCATAGAAGAAGAGTGGCTGAGCGAAATCAAAAAAAGGCAGGGTAATAGAGGAACAACATGGAGACCTCATTACCAAAATCCACGAAACATCAACATGTGGAAAATCCACAGTTCAACCAGCACAACAAATCAAGTACAAGAGGAGGTTTTGCGTCTAGGGGAAGACGAAGGGGAAGAGGACCCCTGAAATTCAGAATCAGGACCCCAAAGACCCATACTTCTACTGCAAATATCAGTGAAGAGGCCATAGCACCGAAGCGTACCCAGAAACCAAAAAGAACATAGCTAGAATTCAGCAAGAGAAAACCATGATGAGTCTTGCCTCCACAATGTCGAACCAATTTCGTCCAAACTTCTGGCAACCACAATTCGTGGGTCCTCAACCAAATCCAGTCACAGTGTAGTAGTTCTAGCAGTCACAGTCATCCTAGTAGCCTTCTCAGCAGTTCTATCCTCAGTCTCAGGCAATTCAAGCCATTCAGCAGCCGCAACCAATTCAAGAAATATTGTCGCCATCTCCCGATAATTCGTCAACACCTGAGTCAAGTTCGAGAGGCCACAACCCGAAAGCATTGCCCTCATTTGGAACCATCATGCCCATAACAGGTGGTTCAGGCATGGAGTCCGATACAAAAAGCCAGAGGAACAATTACTTCAGATCTGTGAACACAGTCATCAATGATGGTCCAGCCGCATGACCAGAATGGGCCAAACTGCCGATAACATTCACTGAAGAAGACTTCAGGTTGAAATCAACAAACCACAACGATGCCATGGTCATTGAGGTGAATACAACTGGATCGGTTATCGAAAAATTCTGGTAGATAATGGAAGTTTGGTAGATATACTATTCTTGAAAACCTTCAAGAAGATGAATTTGAGTCAACACATGTTGCACGCACCAAAGTACCTGTCGTATGGACCTCCCTGGGCCCACTACCTCGGTGGGTACCAGGACCGACTACTCGGTGGGCCCCTGGGACTACCCGGCTTGCGCTACACGGCACCTGAAGGCGTGGATCACAAGGACAACACAGGAGTAGTACTCGGTTAGGGAGCTGTACATGTTCCGCACTGTATAGAGGACTCCTAGACGTACTCGACTAGTACTCTCTCCCTACTCCGACTTGTAACCCTACCTCCCGGACTATATAAGGCGAGGTAGGGACCGATCTCTAGGATCACCTCATCCAACCTCATCTCATACAACCCACGGCGCACCATTGCACCATCTTGTAATCGTGCCCAATCAATCCAGAGCTGCGCAGCATACAGGACGTAGGGTATTACGCACCTCGCGGCCCGAACCTGTCTAAATTGTGTGCCACGTGTCTCTTCCTTCGAGTTACCGATCTCGGCGAGTCACATTCATCTACTTAGGGTACTCCCCTTAGTAGGTTTCCGGTCTAAAACACCGACACCGGCGCGCCGGGTAGGGGCTCTCGCCCGAGATCACATGGCGAACTCGACGGCTTCCGTCCGCTTCAAGCCAACCGTCACCTTCAACCGCGGCGACACCTTCGTGTTCGGCGCCTGGGTCTGCACTGCTGATGGCGCGGGCTCCTTCCGGCCGCCGCCTCACCATGCGGCCCAACCCGAAGACAAGCGCGTGACGCTTCCCCGAAGTTGTCACGGGTGAACTCGCCGCAAGTTCGGCGAAATTTCGCTCTTCGACCACCACGCCGACTTCGAGCTCGAGTCCACTTCCAACCTCGGACTCGACGTCACCATGGGCCATCGCATGCGAGCCGGCCGCTCGCCCATCGCAGGCGGTCCCCTCACCGCGCGAGCACTCCGTGCGTGGCCCCCCGCATCCTCGGCCGGGCCCGCACGGGGCTCCCACTTCGCGCCGAGCCGGCAAGGAGCCCGTACCCGAGTACGGCTCGGACTCCGACGCCGCCCCCGATCGCGCTCCGACTCCAACCCCCTCTCCGAGTTCTACTCGAACCCGACTACGAGTTCGACTTCGGATCGGACCCTGAGGAGCCCGAGTCCGAGGACAACCCCACTGAGCTTCCTTTATCAGGGCCAGCCTCTGGGCTAGTTATATCATCCACGCCGGCCGGAAGAAACGTCATGCGGCCGGACCGCAAACCTGCCGACCTGATAAAGGGAGACTCACGCTAGGTCGCCTACATTGACTCGCTACCGTTCCAGGAGGGAACACCGCTAGCCCGGGCTGACTCAAGCACACCAACTGAGGTGGCACCCTCTCGAGTCCGGCCCTTGGCACCCCCGATCGCCAAGTCTTCATGGTCGCCGGCGACACCCCGTGGCCTTCGAGCACGGCTCAGGACAAGTACCTGGAAGACATCTCCTCCGACGAGCTCTCTGCTGATGCTCTACCAAACGAGACTCCGGCAGACAGAGACGCTCGACGTGAACGTAACCGGAAGCGCAACGAACGTCGTCGACACCTCCGCGACAACTTCCCCGTCCGCAACCTTACGGAAGCTCTCGAGGCGGTCGAGAGCAGAGTGCACACTACCCCCGAGCAGTGCCTCATGTTGATCACAGCGATCGCACGCCAGGCTCAGGGCATACGCGCCGGGAGAGGTCATCACCAAGCTCGCCGAAGAAGCTTACTTCATGCGGGTCGACAACGCAGTCAACCGGCCTCCTCCCGGCCGGACCCCGCGACAACGAAGCTACTAGTCGCGGCGCCAACAACGGTCCTAACCGTACTCGAGCCGACCTCCCGGCCGAGCCAAACCGTCGTCGCTCCAACGCCGGCGGACCTTCACAAGCACGACCACGGCAACCGGGGAAGTTGTTCCCCACCGCGCTCCCCGCCCGTGGCGGCGGCAACGACCCCGACGGCGGCGGCGGCCGACGGCGGCAACTCCAACCATGGAGCCAACAGAGAGCCGGCGGCGACGGCAGCCGCGGCGGCCGAGGCCACGCGAACAGCCACGCTTCGGTGCCTCACATGGCGGGTACGACGCTCGCCGAAGATTGAGGAGCTACGGCGGAAGAAGTCGACCACCGCGGCCCGAGGGCGACGACTTTCCCCGCCTTCTCACCTCGACTTCGCAACTTGCTTCTCCCCGACAAGTTCAAACCTTTGGGGATCACCAAGTACGACGCGAAGCAGATCCCATCCGGTGGCTCCGATGCTACGCCCTCTCCATCGAGAACGCCGGTGGCAACAACGACACCAAATGCCTCTACTTCCCCTTCGCCCGGACCAAGCACCACTCACTTGGCTCGAGTCGCTAGAGAAGCACTCGATCGACAAGTGGGACCACCGAAGGAGCGGTTCACGAGCAACTTCGCGGGCGCCATGGGCCGATCGGGTACTCGCATGGACCCGGCCATGATCAAGCGAGAACAAGGCGAGACCCTCCGCAAGTACATGCGCCGCTTTTCGACAAGCGCGCCACCGTCGTCGACGTCATCGACAAGGAGGTCATCGACCTCTTCCAAGACGGCCTCTACCACCGCCGCACCTTCGAAGACTTCGGTCGTCGCCGCCCCAGGTCCATCCCCCACCTCAAGGACATGATCACGTCCTGGGCGGATGAAGAAGACAAGGCCAATGCCAAGTACGACGCCATCCGCGGCAAGACCAAGCAGAACCACGGCGGCGGCAGCGGCAGCAATGCGAACCAGGGCGGTCGCAACAACAACAACAACTACTACTACTCGGGTCCCAACCGCAAGCGCAAGCCAGACAACACCGTCGCGGCTATCCAGCGCCCTGCGAAAGGGAACTCGAAGAAGAACTCTAGAGGTTTGAAAGACCTGCTGAAGGAGAAGTGCCCGTGGCATCCAAACGGCAACCACACCACCGAACAATGATAACAGCTCAGGCACACACTCAAGGAGACGCCGGAGCCACCGCACCCTCACGACCAAAAGGGCAAGAAGAAGGACGGCGACAACAACGACTTCCAAGAACCCGAGAAGACCATCAACGTCCTCTTCGGCGGACCGCCCGACAGCGGCGGGAGCGAAGGCTACACGTCGCGAAGTAATGTCCATTGAGCCGGGCCGGTCCCGAGCCCCTCTCGGGGTGGTCGGAGGTACCCATCACCTTCTCCCGCGCGGATCAATCGACCGGCCTTCTCCGAACCGGGACGGTTCCCCCCTCGTCCTGAAGCCAACGGTGGCGGGCTCCAAACTCAACAAGGTGCTCATCGACGGTGGAAGCGGGCTCAACGTCCTCTTCACCAAGACCTTGAAGAAAATGAAGCTCGACATCACTCATATGCTCACCAAGAGCAACGTGCCCTTCTACGGCATCGTCCCTGGCAACGCGGCTATTCCACTGGGTTCAGTGGTCCCGCCGATTACCTTCGGGGCATCTCGGGACAACTACCGTACCGAGTACATCAAGTTCGAGGTCGCGGACTTCGAGACCTCCTACCACGCCATCCTCGACAGACCGGCCATCGCCAAGTTCATGGCGGTGCCCCACTACACCTACTTGGTACTCAAAATGCCAAGCCCAGCCGGTGTACTCTCCCTCCAAGGGGATCTCAAGATCTCCCACGACTGCGACACAGAAGCCGTGGAGATCGCCTCCACAAATCAAGTACCCAACGCGATGATGGAGGTCTACGCTGCGTCGAAGAAACTTGCTACAAGTGAACTCAACATCCCAGAGAAGTCTGACAGCACCAACAAGCCTCAGCCACCTGAGGAGGTACTCGTCAAGACGGTCGACCTCGGAACAGGCGACCCCGAAGAAGACCACCACCATGGGGCAGGCCTCGACCCCAAATAGGAAGACGCGCTCATCAGTTTCCTTCGGGCTAACCACGACATCTTCGCGTGGAAGCCAGCGGACATGCCGGGAGTGCCCGGGGGAGCCGATTGAGCACGCGCCTCAACGTCGACCCTAAGGCCACCCCCAAGCGACAACACCTCCGACGCTTTGCCGACGACAGACGGGACGCCATCAAGAAGGAACTCGCCAAGCTACTCGCAGCTGGCTTCATCAGAGAAGTCTTCCATCCTGAGTGGCTCGCCAACCCTGTCCTCGTCCGCAAGAAGAACTCGAATGAGTGGAGGATGTGCGTCGACTACACCGACCTCAACAAGCACTGCCCCAAGGACCCCTTCGGGTTGCAGCGGATTGATCAAGTCATCGACTCCACGGCGGGTCGCGACCGCTTCCGCTTCCTCGACCGCTACACCGGTACCACCGATTGCGATCAAGGAAGAAGACCAGGAGAAGACCGCGTTCATCACCCCGTTTGGCGCGCATCGCTACACGACCATGTCCTTCGGGTTGAAGAACGCCGGCGCTACCTACCAACGAGCTATCCAGGCCTGCTTCAAAAGGCAGCTCAACAAGAACGTCGAGGCCTACGTGGATGACGTGGTCGTCAAGACCAGAAACTCCAGTACCCTCATCGACGACCTTGAAGAGACCTTCGCATCACTACGCGAGTATCGATGGAAGCTCAACCCGAACAAGTGCGTCTTCGGCGTCCCTTCGGGCAAACTACTCGGCTTCATCATCGGCCCGGCGCGGCATCGAAGCCAACCCCGAGAAGATCTCCGCCATCACCGAGATGAAAGCTCCCACGAGCATCAAAGACGTCCGAAGGCCGACGGGGGTGCATGGCGGCGCTGAACAGATTCATCTCGAGGCTAGGAGAACGGGGCCTCCCCTTCTTCAAACTACTCAAGCATCAACAGAAGTTCGTGTGCACTCCAGAGGCGGATCAAGCCCTTGCTCAGCTCAAGGACTTCTTATCAAAGCCACCGATCCTCACTGCTCCTCACAAGGGCGAGCAGCTACTGCTCTACCTAGCTGCGACTACTCACGTGGTCTGTACTGCCATCGTTGTCGAGCGGCAAGAAGACGGCCACGCCTACCCGGTCCAGGCGCCCGGTCTACTTCGTCGGCAAGGTGCTATCGTAGTCCAAGGCTCGCTATCGGCCCATGCGAAGCTCCTGTACGCACTACTCATCACCTCGCGGAAGCTACGACACTACTTCCCAGCGATGCGGGTCTCCGTCGTCACCGACTACCCGCTTGGCGACATCTGCGGAACCAAGACGCTACCGGAAGAATCTCCAAGTGGGTTGTCGAGCTCGGCGCCCTCACTATCGACTTCAAGCCACACACGACCATCAAGTCACGGGCACTAGTCGACTTCATGGCGAGTGGCGGGAGAACCGCTACCTACCCCCACCGTGCGACCGAGCATTGGGTGATGTACTTCGACGGCTCACTCAACCTCGAGGGCGCGGTGCGGGGGTACTCCGATCTCTCCAACGGGTGAACAACTCAAGTACGTCCCGAAGATCTTCTCGGAAGGTCTCAAACAACGAAGCCGAGTACGAAGCCCTCCTACACGGACTGCGCCTCGCGGCTTCACTGGGCATCAAGCGGCTACTAGTCTACGGCGACTCCGCAGTGGTCATCAACCAAGTCAACAAGTCCTGGGACCGCAACAAGGAGAACATGGACGCCTACTGCCTAGAAGTCCGCAAGCTCGAGAACAAGTTCTATGGTCTCGAGTTCCATCACATCGTTCGCGACAACAACGTTGCAGCGGACGTCCTCTCGAAGCTTGGATCCACCCGCGCTCAAGTGCCAGCGGGTGTCTTCGTCCACGAGCTTCACGCGCCATCCATCCCGGAGCCGGCGCCACCGACCACTGTCCCAGCCCATCCACCAGCTGGGCAGGAGGTCATGATGATCGACGTGGACTGGAGGCAACCCTTCATCGACTACCTCAGCGAGCAGAAGGTCCCCTCCGATAAGAACGCGGCCGAGCAACTCGTCCGCCGCGCCAAATCCTACGTCCTCGTCGGAGACAAGCTTTACAAGCGGGGCACATCTTCTGGAGTACTCATGAAGTGCGTCCCTCGTGAAGAAGGCAAGGACATCTTGGAGGAGATCCACAAGGGCGTCTGCGGCAACCACGCATCCTCGCGCACGCTGGTCAGCAAGGCTTTCTAACGAGCTTTCTACTGGCCCACAGCTCTGGGCAACGCTGAAGAACTCGTCAGAAAGTGCCAAGGATGCCAATGTTCGCCAAGTAGTAACACGTCCCGGCCTACAAGCTAGTCACCATACCGCCAACCTGGCCCTTTGCTTGCTGGGGGCTCGACATGATTGGGCCACTGCCAACTGCGCCAGGAGGATTCAACAGGGTATTGGTGGCTATCGACAAGTTCACCAAGTGGATCGAGGTCAAGCTAGTCACATGCCCCAAGGCTGACAGAGTACTCGACTTCCTGGATGAACTCGTACACCGCTACGGGCTACCCCACCGCATCATCACAGACCTGGGATCCAACTTCAACAACCACCAGTTCTGGGAGTACTGCGAGAACAGCGGGATCGACGTCCGATACGTCTCAGTTGCCCATCCACGGGCCAACGGACAAGTCGAGCGCGCCAACGGGATGGTGCTCGACGCTCTCAAGAAGCGGCTACATGATGCTACTAACTCCAAAGGGGGCAAGTGGATCAAGGAACTACCCAACGCACTCTGGGGGTTACGGACTCAACCGTCCAGGCCAACGGGGCAATCCCCCTACTTCCTGGTCTACGGCTCCGAAGCAATCCTCCCTGCTGACGTCATATGGAACTCGCCAGCAGTGGAGCACTATGACGAAGGCGTCTCAGAAGACAGCAGACGAGTTGACATCGACAGCCTCGAAGAAGCTCGCTGCGCTGCCCTCGTCCAGTCAGCAAGGTACCTAGAGGGTATCCGACGCTACCATGATCGCAACGTCAAGGAACGCTCCTTCAACGTTGGTGATCTCGTCCTCCGCCGTATCCAGAACACGGAAGGACTACACAAGCTCGTTCCCCACGGGAAGGTCCCTTCACCGTCGCAAAGGTGACCGGGCCGGGCTCCTACCGCCTCCAAACACTTGAAGGCGAAGACATCAACAACTCGTGGAACGTCGACCAACTCTGTCGATTCTATGCCTAGTCTACACGACTCCTCTGGGGTTCAAGTCTACACGACTTCATCAACACCCCTTGCCGTAAGCGACCCCCCGGGTCCTGGCTCTAGTCTCTGGACTTCTCCTCTCTAGGATCCAGCCCGTGCGGCTACCTACGGACCCTGGGCTGCGACGAGCGTCAAGGACTCTAGCAGCGGTCTACTAAAGAGACCACACTCCAAGATCCAGCCCGCACGGCTACCTACGGATCTGCGATCCAGCCTACACGGCTACCTACGGATCAACTGCTGTAAGCGGCTACCCGCTCCAGCGCTACTCAGCTGTAAGCGGCCTCCGGGTCCAAGCGACTACTTTGTAACTACGGCCCTGGCCATCCAGGTGTACTCCTTCAGTAACAAAGTTTGATTGTTCATCAACTTCTTTACTGCCTGCTCCCTACAACAGGACTACCAAAGCCGAGTACGACTACTCGCATCCACTCCATGATGGGGGCTCCGCACTCTGAGATCACGACTACGAGTACTCATTGCTGGAAAATTTCTTTCATTGATGCTTAAGCAATTCATTACAATTGTTTTCCTGTACAACCATGGCTACTAGCTATCTATTACAGGGCTACTGGAGGTTAAGCTTCTCAGCTACCTGCTCCGCGATGGGAGCCATCTCGCTCCGCGGCTCGCATACTGCTCATCAGAGCAGTTGGCGGCTACCCCGCCGGCGACTACCTCCACTGGGGCCTTCGGGAAGTATGACTTCATGAAGGCCAAGACTTGTCTTGGGATCGACCTGGCCATGTGCTTCACGTAGGCGGCCAGCCGGCTCGGAGCTTCCTTCGGGCGATCCACCGGAGGAGCAATCTTGGGGCCGCCGGGTGCGGCACCAGGAGTCTTGCGATCGGCAGTGCGGCTTCTTCGAGTTCCTTCAGTTGGCCCCGCAATGCCTCGCAGTCTTCATTCAACTTCTGCAAGGATTTGTAGCAGTTGACGAGATCGCGGTCAGAAGCAATCCGGAGCTCCATGTGCTTCTCGCACTCGAAGGCGAGTTCTTTGTAGTCGAGCTCGAGTACCTGGCGGGCTTCTTGCTCCCGGTAGAAGAGGTTCTTCATGCTCGTCTCCGAGGACTTCAGCTGCTCCACTTGGCCCTCAAGCTCTGCAACACAGCAACGCAACAGCGGGTTAGAGCCTTCTCGACCTCCAACAAGTACCCGACAAGTTGAGGGGTATACCTTTGTTCTTGTTGTGGAGGCCCTTATTCTTCCGCACCAAGTCGTCACCCTTCGCCTGCAACTCTAGGACGTCGTTGTGGTACTTGGCGAAGGCGGCGTCGAGCTTTGACTGCATGGCAGCCGTGTGCTTCCGTGACTTCACAAGTTGCTCTTCTAGCGCTTCGGCTCGGAGCACCGCGTTGCCATAGCCCTGCAGCATGTTCGACTTGTCGCGGGACCGCTCCGCAACGTCCTGCACAAGACAACTCAAGTCACAAGAGTACTCAACAAACAGAGGATTGACTACTCAGAAGCTACGGCTACTTACCTTCATCCACTGCTCGGCCCGACGGATCGCCTCTAGGTGCTTTGCCACCATCGCAGGCTCGACAAGATTATCTGCGAGCAACTCTATCCCACCGCGACTACTCGCAGTGGCCTCCGTTATCGGCGCAGAGCGGATGGGCTCTGCGTCCTGGATCTCCGGGGAGCGGATAGCCACCTCTAGAGCAACCTCTGGCCCTCTCCCCCGGCCGTCACGGCGGCATCCTCGACGACCTCCTTCACGGGCTCGGGGGCTCCTCCCGCAGCCTCCGGGCCCCTGTTGTCGACTTCTGCATCGGCACCCCCGCAGGGATGTCACCACCTTCAGCTTCAGCGCCTGTCAAAAGAAGATGAGTACATCAGCGACTACGACTACTTCCCAAGGGGCTCTATAGCTTCAAGAAGCGCACTCACCTTCGACAACGCTGGCCTCCGGCAACGTCGCCTCAGCAGCCGGCGGCTCGGGCACCACCTGGGCGCGGGAGTGGACTCCTCGCGGGCGGCGCGACTTCTTCCGCCACCGCCGATGAGGGCTCATCCCCCCTCCCGGGACGGATCCGTGGATTTCTGTGAAGCACACACTGGCGGTCGTCGGTCAACATCGACTACTATAACAAGTACTACTCGCGAAGATGGAGTACTCACAAGTTCGACCAGGACTATTGTCACAGCCCGGTGCACCGAGGATGCGGCGATGTCGACCGGTCCACCCTCGGCGGGCGCCTCCTCCGTGACGGCGGGCTGGCGCAGCGCTCTCTTGCGCTCCAGAAGCCACCACCTCTTCAACGGCGGCGGCTACAGGCTCCGTGCTCCCCTGTGGAGCAGGGGGCTGGTGCTCCAACTGCGCCAAGAGCTCCTCGACAGTGGGGGCTGGACTACGACTTCCAGCTGGCTCCCCCACTGTGTCCCACGCGCCTTCGTCGCCCTCTTCGACGGGCTCCGTTGGCGGCACCTCCTGCATACAAGGAAGACTACTCGTCAGCAAAGGGTACTCGCACGATGAGGTACTTGACTACTCTGGTCAAGGCATCTTACCTCCTGAGGCGTGGTCTCCGAGACCTTGAGCTTTTTTGCCACCCGCTTCCTGGCGGGGTTGCGCGGCCTCCGTGGCGGCGCAGCCAGGCTAGCCTCCAGGCTAGTCGGGGGGTCTTGTACCAGAGGAACATGAGGCAAGCCCGGGCGGCTAAACCTCGACCGCAGCTGAAAGCGGTCCTGCAACATCTCGTCGTCGTCGTCGTCGGAGGTGTCCTCCACGATGACGGTGTCATCGCCTGCACTGACTTCTCGCCGCTCTTTCTCCTTGGCCTTCCCCTCCTTCGGGACCTCGATCCCACTTGGGGGCGGCTGCGGCTCGGAGATGAATTTCTTCAAGTCATCCTGCAAGACACGAAGATGTCAGCAAGTCTACACCAAGCAACGACTACTCGACAAGGGGAGTACGACTACTCACCTCCTTGGGCGGGCGCGCGGCGGAGTACTCTTCAACAGGGCACGCCGTGTACGGCGGCATATCTTTGAAGATCCGCGACAACGTCTCGATGATGTCACTATCGTCCAGCTCGCCTCCGGGCATCTGCGACATGTCGTCGTCGTCAGTGTACTTGAAGCCTAAGGTGTCTCTAGCCATCAACGGCTGCACCCTCCGCTTCATGAAACTGAAGGCCACGTGCTCGGCCCTCAGTCCCGCCTCCCTCAGCACCTTGATGCATGCCAGCAGCTCGGGAAGCTGGATTCCTTCTTGCATGGTGGGCTCTGAGTTCCACCACTCTCGATGCCTGGGCTGCCGTCCGCTCGGCTTCGGCACGTCGGGGTGGTGGTTCGTGATGTAGAACCACCTTGTCTTCCAATCGGTGTTGGAGTCGACAAGCTTGTACGCCAGATATTGCTCCGCGGCGTCCTCCCTCAATTGGATGCCGGCTCCTCCGACTACTGCGGGGTTGGTGGCACTTGGTCGCGGCTTGACGCGGAAGAACTTCCGGAATAGTATCCAATGCGGCTTGATCCCGAGGAAGGCTTCGCAGAAGTGCACGAAGACCGCGGTGTGAAAGACGCCGTTGGGGTTCAGGTTCAGGTACTCGATCCTGTAGTACCCGAGCAGCCCCTTGAAGAAATCGCTGGCCGGGAGCGCAAGCCCGCGCTCCACGAACCGCGCAAACATCGGGATCTCGTCTTCGGCTTTCTCCATCGGATATGGATCTCCAACAGCGGATCTCCACATGTCGACTTCCTTCTCCCGGATGAACCCGCTGTTCAGGAGGGTCAGCAGATCCTCCGTCTTCACCTTGGATTTCTTCCACTCGCGGCTCGGATCGGCCCGCGGTGGAGACATGGGCGGCGCTGCTCCGGTGGCAGCCGCGGCGGCCTCTTCGCGGCCCCTCTTCTTCCCGGCGGCCTTCGACGTCTTGGATGGTGACGGCTTCATCCTCCAAGTGCAGGGCGTCTTCACGCGCATCCGCTCAGGGGCTACCCTCAAAGCTTTGGGTGGCAGCGCACTTCAATCTACTACGGCGGCAGCAAGCGCTGGGAGTGGATCTACTTCAGATGGAATCGAAAATGACTGCAGCTCGTATGGGTGAAAAACCCTAAGGGTTTTGGCTTCTATTTATAAGTCAAACTGGCTCCGCAACGGGCGGCTGGATAAGTCCACGCGCGGCTGACTCAGCGGCTGTGCGCGACCCTTCGCATTCTACTAGTCGACGCGCCTCACCTCGGGGGCTCAGCTACTTCTACTCGACTACCTGGGAAGCGGCTAGTCTCAAGAGCATCTCAGGACACATTCTTCAAGATGACCCTTCAATTCGAGAGGAAGTACTCGACTCAAGGCTCGGGGGCTCCGTGCCACGTGTCCTTCGGTTTTTTCTCTTCGGATTTTTCGGGATCTTCTTGCCAAGACTTCAGAATGGACCCTCAGCCAGAGCCTGCGGCTCAACCTAAGGCTCGGGGGCTACTCCATATGGAGTGCGATTTTGCAATCGCACCTCCATATCAGCTCCGGCTTCAAGACAAGGCAGGAAGTTTTTGAAGACCTTCGAAGGCAGTACTCGAGGACTCTTGGGACTACTCGAGAAGACTTCAAGATTGCTCAAATATCAGTTGGAGTACATTCCAGCCTCGGGATGCTTCGACTACTCTTGAGGACTTTGACTTGTAGCACTCAGGGACGCTTGAGGACTACTTGTTAAGGCTGTCAAGACTACTTGAAGCTATCATTCTCGACTACAAAGTACTCGGGGGCTTGTCGTATGGACCTCCCTGGGCCCACTACCTCGGTGGGTACCAGGACCGACTACTCGGTGGGCCCCTGGGACTACCCGGCTTGCGCTACACGGCACCTGAAGGCGTGGATCACAAGGACAACACAGGAGTAGTACTCGGTTAGGGAGCTGTACATGTTCCGCACTGTATAGAGGACTCCTAGACGTACTCGACTAGTACTCTCTCCCTACTCCGACTTGTAACCCTACCTCCCGGACTATATAAGGCGAGGCAGGGACCGATCTCTAGGATCACCTCATCCAACCTCATCTCATACAACCCACGGCGCACCATTGCACCATCTTGTAATCGTGCCCAATCAATCCAGAGCTACGCAGCATACAGGACGTAGGGTATTACGCACCTTGCGGCCCGAACCTGTCTAAATTGTGTGCCACGTGTCTCTTCCTTCGAGTTACCGATCTCGGCGAGTCACATTCATCTACTTCGGGTACTCCCCTTAGTAGGTTGCCGGTCTAAAACACCGACAGTACCCATTGCTGGGCTTCGGAGGGAAACCAATCAAGCGAGTAGGAAAAATAGCTTTGCATGTATCCTTTGGAGACCTTGACAATGCCAGAACCGAAACACTCACTTTCGATGTGGTCGACATGTACAATCCATATTTCGCGATTTTCGACAGAGGATTCATGAACAAGTTCGATACTGTCATAAGGTAACAATTCTTGTGTATGAAGATGCCAGCACCAAAGGGAGTTATTACTGTGTTCGGCGATTAGCAAGAAGCTTGAAGCATTGAAAAGTGTCACACGCCAGGGCAAACCAATGTGCATCAATTTAACTTTATCGAAGAGAAACCCTATTTTGATGAAGTACCTCAAGAAGGTTAGAGAAATGGAAAGACACTTCAAGGGGTATTCAGTTCAGCACATACCTAGAGATGATAATAACAAAGCAGACAAATTGGCGAAAGCAGCAGCCATAAGTCATGTAATGCCTCCAGATGTGTTCTTCGAAATCATCAAAGAACCGTCTATCAAAGATCCAAAGCAAAAAATTGTGAACATTGTGGAGACTCGCAATTGGAGAGCCGAAATCATGGAATACTTGAGGGGTCACTATGAACCACAAGACGATTTGGAGAAAAAAAGGCCAAAGCAAAGGGCAAGGGCTATGCTGTAGTCGACGGAGAACTCTGTAAGTCCAGGGTTACCGAACAATGGTTGAGATGCATAACCTCCGAAAAAGGTCTAGAACTTCTCAAGGAAATCCGTAGCAGATTCTGTGGTGCACACATAGGCACAAGGGCTCTAGCAAGCAAAGCAATAAACAAGGATTTTACTGGCCTTCTATAAATATTGATGCAAAGAAGCTTGTTCAAGAATGTGAAGCATGTCAAAAAACAGCAAATCAGCAAAACTTGCCATCCATGACAGTTCATTTAATTCCTCCATCATGGCTTTTGCAAAGGTAGGGAATTTATCTGTTGTATGGACCTCCCTGGGGCCACTACCTCGGTGGGTACCAGGACCGACTACTCGGTGGGCCCCTGGGACTACCTGGCTTGCGCTACACGGCACCTGATGGCATGGAGCACAAGGACTACAGAGGAGAAGTACTCGGTTAGGAAGCTGTACATGTCCCGCACTGTATGGAAGACTCCTAAACGTACTCGACTAGTACTCTCTCCCTACTCCGACTTGTAACCCTGCCTCCCGAACTATATAAGGCGGGGCAGGGACCTCCCTCCAGATCATCTCATCTCACGGCATAAGATTGCATCATCTTGTAATCGTACCCAATCAATCCAGAGCTACGCAACATACAGGACGTAGGGTATTACGCACCTCGCGGCCCGAACCTGTCTAAATTGTGTGCCACGTGTCTCTTCCTTCGAGTTACAGATCTCGGCGAGGCCACATTCATCTACTTCAGGTACTCCCCTTAGTAGGTTGCCGGTCTAAAACACCGACAGCTGGCGCGCCAGGTAGGGGCTCTCGCCCGAGATCACATGGCCAACTCGACAGCTCCTGTCTACTTCAAGCCAACCGTCGCCTTCAACCGCGGCGACACCTTCATTTTCGGCGCTTGGGTCTGCACCGCTGACGGCGCGGGATCCTTCCAGCGCCGCCTCACCATGCCGCCCAACCCGGAGACCGGCTTCGTGGCGCTTCCTGAAGTTGTCACAGGCGAACTCGCCGGCAAGTTCGGTGAAATTTCACTCTTCGACCATCATGCTGACTTCGAGCTCGAGTCCGCTTCCAACTTGAACTCGACGTCTCCATGGGCTATCGCATGCGAGCCGGCTACTCAGCCATCGCATGTGGTCCCACCACCCCGTGAGCGCTCCACGCGTGGTCCCCGCATCCTCAGCAGGGCCCGCACGGAGGCTCCCTCTTCGCGCCGGGCCGGCAAGGAGCCCGTACCCGAGTACAACTCGGACTCCGACACCGCCCCCGGCCACGCTTCGAACTCCAACCCCCTCTCCGGGTTCTACTCGGATTCCGCGTACGAGTTCGACTTTGGGTCGGACCCAGAGGATTCCGAGGACAACACTACTGAGCATCCCTTATCAGGGCCGACCTCTGGGCTGGTTATAACGTCCACACCGGCCGGGAGATTCGTCTACTGGCCAGACCGCAAGCCCGCTGACCTGATAAGTGGAGACTCACGCTACGTCGCCAACATCGACTCGCTCCCGTTCCGGGGAGGGAACACCACTTGCCCGAGGCGACTCGAACACCCCAAGCGAGGTAACGAGCTGCGAGTCCGGCCTTGGCACCCCCGATCGCCAAGTCTTCATGGCCGCGGCGACACGCCGGGACCTTCGGGGACGGCTCAAGACAAGTACCTTGAAGACATCTCCGCGGACGAGGGCTCGCCGAAGCATCTGTGACGAGGCACCGCCGCCACCGGGGACACTCGACGTGAGCGTAAGAGGAAGCGCAACGAACGGCGCGGGCGCCCTCCGAGACAACCTCCCCCATCCGCAACCTTGCGGGAAGCTCTCGAGGCGGTCGAGAGCGAGTACACACTACCCCCCGAGCAATGCCTCATGTCGATCATAGCGATCGCACGCCGAGGGCTCGGGGGAATACGCGCGAGGAGAAGTCATCGCCAAGCTCGGCCGAAGACGCTTACTTCATGCGGGTCGACAACAGGGTCAACCAGCCTCCTCCCGCTAGGAACCGCGACAACGAAGCTACAAGTCGCAGCGCCGACCTCGGTCGCAACCGTACTCGACCTGAGCTCCCACCTCAGCCCAACCGTACGCGCGCAAACGCCGGCAGACCCTCACAGGGTGGCAACAGCAACCGCGAGGTCGTCCCTCACCGCGCTCATGGCGGCGGCGGCCGTGACCTTGACGGCGGCGGCAGCGACGACGGAAGCTCCAACCACGGAGCCGACGGGGAGGACCGGCGGCGGCGGTAGTCACGGCGGTCGAGACCACGCGAACGCCCACACCTCCCGAGCCTCACGGGGCGGCTACGACGCCCGCCGAAGATTGAGGAGGCCGCGGCGGAAGAAGTCGGCCACCACGGGCGACAACGACGGCTTCCCCGCCTTCTCACCTCGACTTCGCAACTTGCTCCTCCCCGACAAGTTCAAGCCTTTGGGGATCACCAAGTACGACGCGAAGCGGACCCCATTCGGTGGCTCGGGTGCTACGCCCTCGCATCGAGAACGCTAGCGGCAAGAACGACACCAAGTTCCTCTACTTCCCCTTCTTCTTGGACCAATCCCCACTCACATGGCTCGAGTCGGCCGGACAAGCACTCGATCGACAAGTGGGACCGAGCCGAAGGAGCGGTTCACCGGCAACTTCGCGGGTGCCATGGGCCGATCGGGTACTCGCATGGACCCGGCCATGGTCAAGCGAGAACAAGGCGAGACCCTCTCGCAAGTACATGTGCCGCTTCTTCGACAAGCGCGCTACCGTAGTCGACGTCACCGACAAGGAGGTCATCGACCTCTTCCAAGACGGCCTCTAGCACTGCCGCACCTTTGAAGACTTCGGTCGTCGCCGCCCCAAGTCCATCCCCCACCTCAAGGACATGATCACGTCCTGGGCGGATGAAGAAGACAAGGACAACGCCAAGTACGACGCCATCCGTGGCAAGAACAAGCAGAACACGGGCGGCGGCAGCGGCAACAATGGGAACCAAGGCGGTCGCAACAACAACAACTACTTGGGTCCCAACCGCAAGTGCAAGCCAGACAACACTGTCGCGGCTATCCAGCGCCCTGCGAAGGAAAACTCGAAGAAGAACTCCGGCGGCTTCAAAGACTTGCTGAAGGAGAAGTGCCCGTGGCATCTGAACGACAACCACACCACCGAGCAGTGCTACCAACTCAGGCATGCACTCAAGAGTACTCCAGAGCCACCGCACCCTCACGACAAGAAAGGCAAGAAGAAGAACAACGGAGACAACAACGACTTCCAGGAACCTGACAAGACTGTCAACGTCCTCTTCGGCGGACTACCCAGCAGGCGGGAGCAAAAGGCTACCCGTCGAGAAGTCATGAGCATTGAACCAGCGGACCCGACCCCTCTCAGGTGGTCGGACGTACCCATTACCTTCTCCCGCGCTGATCAATGGACCAGCTTCTCCGAACCAGGGCGGTTCCCTCTCGTCCTGAAGCCAGTGGTCGCAGGTTCCAAGCTCAACAAGGTCCTCATCGATGGTGGAAGCGGGCTCAACGTCCTTTTCACCAAGACCTTGAAGAAGATGAAGCTCGACATCACCCACATGCTCACCAAGAGCAACACGCCTTTCTACGGCATCGTCGCCGGTAACGCGGCTATCCTACTGGGCTCAGTGGTCCTGCCAGTTACCTTTGGGGAATCACGGGACAACTATCGTACCGAGTACATCAAGTTCGAGGTCGCGGACTTTGAGACATCCTACCATGCCATCCTCGGCAGACCGACCATCGCCAAATTCATGGCGGTGCCCCACTACACCTACTTGGTACTCAAGATGCCAAGCCCAGCGGGTGTACTCTCTCTCCAAGGGGACTTGAAGATCCCCCACGACCGCAATACGGAAGCCTTGGAGATCGCCTCTACAAATAAAGTACCCAACGCTATGATGGAGGTCTACGCTGCGTCAAAGAAGCTTACTACAAGTGAACTTGACATCCCTGAGAAGTCTGACAAAACCAACAAGCCTCAGCCTGCTGAGGAGGTTCTGGTCAAGACAATTGACCTCGGAACAGGCGACTCCAGCAAGACCACCACCATCGGGGCCTGCCTCGACCCCAAATAAGAAGACACGCTCATCAACTTCCTCCGGGCTAACCATGACATTTTCGCATGGAAGCCAGCGGACATGCCAGGAGTGCCCAGGGAGTTGATTGAGCACTGCCTCAACGTCGATCCTAAGGCCACCCCCAAGCGACAACACCTCCGACGTTTTGCCAATGACAGACGGGATGACATCAAGAAGGAACTCGCCAAACTACTCGCGGCTGGCTTCATCAGAGAAGTCTTCCATCTTGAGTAGCTCGCCAACCCCGTCCTCGTCCGCAAGAAGAACTCGAATGAGTGGAGGATGTGCGGCGACTACACTGATCTCAACAAGCACTGCCCCAAGGACCCCTTCGGGTTGCCGCGGATTGATCAAGTCATCGACTCCACGGCGGGCTGCTACCGCCTGCTTCCTCGACTGCTACTCCGGGTACCACCAGATCGCGATCAAGTAAGAAGACCAGGAGAAGACCGCTTTCATCACCCCGTTTGGCGCGTACTGCTACACGACCATGTCCTTCGGGCTGAAGAATGCCGGCGCCACTTATCAACGAGCTATCCAGGCCTGCTTCAAGAGGCAACTCAACAAGAACGTCGAAGCCTACGTGGATGACATGGTCGTCAAGACCAGAAACTCCAGTACCCTCATCGACGACTTTGAAGAGACTTTCGCATCCCTGCGTGAGTACCGCTGGAAGCTCAACCCGAACAAGTGCGTCTTTGGCGTACCTTCGGGCAAACTACTCGGCTTCATCATTAGCCAACGCGGCATCGAAGCCAACCCCGAGAAGATCTCCGCCATCACCAGCATGAAAGCTCCCACGTGTCTCAAAGACGTCCAGAAGCTGACCGGGTGCATGGTGGCTGTCGTATGGACCTCCCTGGGCCCACTACCTCGGTGGGTACCAGGACCGACTACTCGGTGGGCCCCTGCGACTACCCGGCTTGCGCTGCCTGGCATCTAATGGCGTGGAGCACAAGGACTACACAGGAGTAGTACTCGGTTAGGGAGCTGTACATGTTCCGCATTGTATGGAGGACTCCTAGACGTACTCGATTAGTACTCTCTCCCTACTCCGACTTGTAACCCTGCCTCCCGGACTATATAAGGCGAGGCAGGGACCGATCTCTAGGATCACCTCAACACATCTCACATCATCTCATCACGGCGCACTATTGCACCATCTTGTAATCGTGCCCAATCAATCCAGAGCTACGCAGCATACAGGACGTAGGGTATTACGCACCTCGCGGCCCGAACCTGTCTAAATTGTGTGCCACGTGTCTCTTCCTTCGAGTTACCGATCTCGGCGAGGCCACATTCATCTACCTCGGGTACTCCCCTTAGTAGGTTGCCGGTCTAAAACACCGACAGCTGGCGCGCCAGGTAGGGGCTCTCGCCCGAGATCACATGGCGAACTCGACGGCTCCTGTCTACTTCAAGCCAACCGTCGCCTTCAACCACGGTGACACCTTCGTCTTCGGCGCCTGGGTCTGCACTGCTGACGGCGCGGGCTCCTTCCAGCGCCGCCTAGCCTTGCCTCCCAACCCGAAGACCGGCTTCGTGACGCTTCCTGAAGTTGTCACAGGCGAACTCGCCGGCAAGTTCGGCGAAATTTCGCTCTTCAACCACCACGCTGACTTCGAGCTCGAATCCGCTTCCAACTCGAATTCGACGTCTCCATAGGCCATCGCATGCGAGCCGGCTGCTCAGCCATCGCAGGCGGTCCCCTCACCTCGTGAGCACTCCACGCGTGGCCCCCGCATCCTCAGCCGGGCCCGCATGGGGGCTCCCTCTTCGTGCCGGGCCGGCAAGGAGCCCGTACCCGAGTACAACTCGGACTCCGACACCGCCCCCGGCCACGCTTCAGACTCCAGCCCTCTCTCCGAGTTCTACTCGAACCCTGATTACGAGTTCGACTTCTGGTCGGACCCTGAGGAGCCGAGTCCGAGGACAACTCCACCGAGCTTCCCTTGTCGGTGCGGCCTGCGGGGCCGGTTATAACATCCACACCGGCCGGGAAGGTCGTCTGCGGCCGGACCGCAAGCCTCGCCGACCCGATAAGCGGAGACTCACGCTACATCGCCTACATCGACTCGCTACCGTTCCGGGAGGGAACGCCACTTGCCCGGCCGACTCAAACACACCAGCGAGGGTGGCACCTTCGAGTCCGGCCTTGGCACCCCCGATCGCCAAGTCTTCATGGTTGCCGGCGACACCCCAGGGCCTTCAGGCACGGCTCAGGACAAGTACCTGGAAGACATCTCCTCCGACGAGCTCTCTGCTGATGCCCCAGCACACGAGACCACCGCCAACAGAGACGCTCGACGCGAGCGTAACCGGAAGCGCAGCGAACGTCGCCGGCGCCTCCGCGACAACTTCCCCGTCCGCAACCTTGCGGAAGCTCTCGAGGCGGTCGAGAGCAGAGTACACACTACCCCTGAGCAATGCCTCATGTCGATCACAGCGATCGCACGTCAGGCTCAGGGCATCCGCGCTGGAGAGGTCATCGCCAAGCTAGCTGAAGATGCCTACTTCATGCGAGTCGACAACAGGGTCAACCAGCCTCCCCCCGCCAAGCAACGTGACAACGAGGCTACAAGTCGCAGCGCTGGCAACGGTCCCAACCGTACTCGAGCTGAGCTCCCAGCCGAACCCAACCGCACCCGCTCCAACGCCGGCGGACGTCCACGGCGTGACAACAGCAACCGCGAGGTCGTCCCCACCGCGCTCGGCCGTCGGCGGCGGCCACGACCCCGACGGCGGCGGCGGCGACGGCGGAAGCTCCAACCATGGAGTCAATAGGAGGGCTGGCGGCGGTGGAAGTCGCGGCGGCCGAGGCCACGCGAACAGCCACGCCTCTGGCACTTCGCAGGGCGGGTACGATGCCCGCCAGAAGATTGAGGAGCTGCGGTGGAAGAAGTCGACCACCGCAGGCGACGGCGACGGCTTCCCCGCCTTCTCACCTCGACTTCGCAACTTGCTCGTCCCCGACAAGTTCAAGCCTTTGGGGATCACCAAGTACGATGCGAAGCGGATCTCATCCGGTGGCTCGGGTGCTATGCCCTCTCCATCAAAAACGCTGGCGGCAACAACGACACCAAGTGCCTCTACTTCCCCATCCGCCCGGACCAAGCTCCGCTCACATGGCTCGAGTCGCCGGACAAGCACTCGATCGACAAGTGGGACCACCGAAGGAGCGATTCACCGGCAACTTCACGGGCGCCATGGGCCGATCGGGTACTCGCATGGACCTGGCCATGATCAAGCAGGAACAGGGTGAGACCCTCCGCAAGTACATGTGCCGCTTCTTCGACAAGCGCGCTACCGTCGTCGACGTCACCGACAAAGAGGTCATCAACCTCTTCCAAGACGGCCTCTACCACTGCCGCACCTTCGAAGACTTCAGTCGTCACCGCCCCAGGTCCATCCCCCACCTCAAGGACATGATCACGTCCTGGGCAAATGAAGAAGACAAGGCCAACACCAAGTATGACGCCATTCATGGCAAGACCAAGCAGAACCAGGGCGGCGGCAGCGGCAGCAATGCGAACCAAGGCGGTCGCAACAAAAAAAAACAACAACAACTACTCGGGTCCCAACCGCAAGCGCAAGCTGGACAACACTGTCGCGGCTATCCAGCGTCTTGCGAAAGGAAACTCGAAGAAGAACTCCGACGGTTTCAAAGACCTGTTGAAGGAGAAGTGCCCGTGGCATCCAAACGGCAACCATACCACCGAGCAGTGCTACCAACTCAGGCATGCACTCAAGGATACGCCAGAGCCACCACACCCTCACGACCAAAAGGGCAAGAAGAAGGACGGCGACAACAATGACTTCCAGGAGCCCGACAAGACCGTCAACATCCTCTTCGGTGGGCTACCCAGCAGGCGGGAGCAGAAGGCTACCCGTCGTGAAGTCATGTCCATTGAACCAGCGGTCCCGACCCCTCTCAGGTGGTCGAAGGTACCCATCACATTCTCCAGCGCGGATCAATGGACCAGCTTCTCTGAACCAGGACGGTTCCCCGTCGTCCTGAAGCCAGTGGTCGCGGGCTCCAAGCTCAACAAGGTGCTTATCGATGGTGGAAGCGGGCTCAACGTCCTCTTCACCAAGACCTTAAAGAAAATGAAGCTCGACATCACTCACATGCTCACCAAGAGAAACACGCCCTTCTACGGCATCGTCTCCGGCAACGCGGCCATTCCACTGGCTCAGTGGTCCTGCCAGTTACCTTCGGGGCATCTCGGGACAACTACCGTACCGAGTACATCAAGTTCGAGGTCGCGGACTTCGAGACTTCCTACCACACCATCCTCGGCAGACCGGCCATCGCCAAGTTCATGGCGGTGCCCCACTACACCTACTTGGTACTCAAAATGCCAAGCCCACTCGGTGTACTCTCCATTCAAGGGGGACTTGAAGATCTCTCACGACTGCGACACAGAAGCCGTGGAGATCGCCTCTACAAACCAAGTACCCAACGCGATGATGGAGGTCTACGCTGCGTCGAAAAAGCTTGCTACAAGTGAACTCGACATTCCAGAGAAGTCTGACAGCGCCAACAAGCCTCAGCCACCTGAGGAGGTACTCGTCAAGACGATTGATTTCGAAACAGGTGACCCCAGCAAGACCACCACCATCGGGGCCGGCCTCGACCCCAAATAGGAAGACGCGCTCATCAGCTTCCTTCGAGCTAACCGCGACATCTTCGCGTGGAAGCCAGCGGACATGCCAGGAGTGCCCAGGGAGCTGATTGAGCACTGCCTCAACGTCGATCCTAAGGCCACCCCCAAGCGACAACACCTCCGACGCTTTGCCGACGACAGACGGGACGCCATCAAGAAGGAACACGCCAAACTACTCGCGGGCGGCTTCATCGGAGAAGTCTTCCATCCCGAGTGGCTCGCCAACCCCATCCTCGTCCGCAAGAAGAACTCGAACGAGTGGAGGATGTGCGTCGACTACACCGACCTCAACAAGCACTGCCCAAGGACCCCTTCGGGTTGCCGCGGATTGATCAAGTCATCGACTCCGGGGCGGGCTACGACCTGCTCTGCTTCCTCGACTGCTACTCCGGGTACCACCAGATCGCGATCAAGGAAGAAGACCAGGAGAAGACCGTGTTCATCACCCCGTTTGGCGCGTACTGCTACACGACCATGTCCTTCGGGTTGAAGAACGCCGGCGCCACCTACCAACAAGCTATCCAGGCCTGCTTCAAGAGGCAACTCAACAAGAACGTCGAAGCCTACGTGGATGACGTGGTCGTCAAGACCAGAAACTCCAGTACCCTCATCGACGACCTTGAAGAGACTTTCGCATTACTACGCGAGTACCGCTGGAAGCTCAACCCGGACAAGTGCGTCTTCGGCGTACCCTCGGGCAAACTACTCGGCTTCATCATCAGCCAACGCAGCATCGAAGGCAATCCCGAGAAGATCTCCGCCATCACTACCATGAAAGCTCCCACGAGCATCAAAGATGTCCAGAAGCCGACCGGGTGCATGGCGGCACTGAACAGATTTATCTCGAGGCTCGGAGAACGGGGACTCCCCTTCTTCAAACTACTCAAGCATCAAGAGAAGTTCGTGTGGACTCCAGAGGCAGATCAAGCCCTTGCCCAGCTCAAGGACTTCCTATCGAAGCCACCGATCCTCACGGCTCCTCACAAGGGCGAGCGGCCTCATCGCTCTACCTCGCCGCGACTACCCATGTGGTCGCATCGCCATCGTCGTCGAGCGGCGGGGAAGACGGCCACGCCTATCCGGTCCGGCGCCCGGCCTACTTCGTCGGCGAGGTTCTATCGAGTCCAAGGCCCGCTATCAACCCGTGCGAAGCTCCCGTACGCGGTACTCATCACCTCGCGGAAGCTACGACACTACTTCCGGGAGTACTCGATCTCTCGTTGTCATCGACTACCCGCTCGGCGACATCCTGCGGAACCAAGATGCTACTGGAAGAATCTCCAAGTGGGCAGTCGAGCTCGGTGCCCTCACCATCGACTTCAAGCCACGCACAGCCATAAAGTCGCAGGCGCTAGTCGACTTCATGGCGGAATGGCGCGAGAACCAGCTACCAACTCCAACCGTGCGACCAGAGCATTGGGTGATGTACTTCGACGGCTCACTCAACCTCGAGGGCGCAGGTGCAAGGGTACTCCTGATCTCTCCAACGGGCGAACAACTCAAGTACGTCCTGCAGATCTTCTGGAAGGTCTCAAACAACGAAGCCGAGTATGAAGCTCTCCTATATGGGCTCCGCCTCGCGGCTTCACTAGGCATCAAGCGGCTACTAGTCTACGGCGACTCCGCAGTGGTCATCAACCAAGTCAACAAGTCCTGGGACCGCAACAAGGAGAACATGGACGCCTGCGCCTAGAAGTCCGCAAGATCGAGAACAAGTTCTACGGTCTCGAGTTCCACCACATCGTCCGCGACAACAACGTTGCGGCGGACGTCCTTTCGAAGCTTGGATCCACCCGCGCTCAAGTACCGGCGGGTGTCTTCGTTCACGAACTTCACGCGCCATCCATCCGGAGGCCGGCGCCACCGACCACCTTGTCCCGGCTCACCCACCACCGGGCGGGAGGTCATGATGATTGATGCGGACCGGAGGCAACCGTTCATCGACTACCTCGGCGAGCGTAAAGTCCCCTCCGACAAGAACTCGGCCGAGCGGCTCGTCCGCCGCGCCAAGTCCTACGTCCTCGTCGGGAGACAAGCTTTACAAGTGGGGCGCATCTTCCGAGTACTCATGAAGTGCGTCCCTCGCGAAGGAGGCAAGGACATCTTGGAGGAGATCCACAAGGGCGTCGCGGCAACCACGCGTCCTCACGCACGGCCGGTCGGCAAGGCCTTCCGGCGAGCTTGACCGGCCCCACGGCTCCGGGCGACGCCGAAGAACTCGTCGAAGGTGCCAAGGATGCCGTACTTCGCCAAGCGAAGCAACACGTCCCGGCCTACAAGCTAGTCACCATACCGCCAACCCGGCCCTTTGCTTGCCGGGGGCTCAACATGATTGGGCCACCGCCAAGCCGCGCCGGTGGTTTCAACAGTACTGGTGGCCATCGACAAGTTCACCAAGTGGATCGAGGTCAAGTCGGTCACATGCCCCAAGGCTGACAGAGTACTCGACTTCCTGGATGAACTCGTGCATCGCAACGGACTACCCCACCGCATCATCACAGACCTGGGCTCCAACTTCAACAACCACTAGTTCTGGGAGTATTGCGAGAACAGTGGGATCGACATACGATACGTCTCCATTGCCCATCCTCGGGCCAATGGACAAGTCGAGCGCGCCAACGGGATGGTGCTCGACGCTCTCAAGAAGCGGCTACACGACGCTGCTAATTCCAAAGGAGGCAAATGGATCAACGAGCTACCCAATGCACTCTGGGGGCTACGTACCCAGCCTTCCAAGCCAACGGGGCAATCCCCTTAATTCTTGGTCTACGGCTCCGAAGCAATCCTCCCTGCCGACGTCATATGGAACTCACCAGCAGTGGAGCACTACGACGAAGGCGTCTCTGAAGACAGCAGACGAGCTGACATCGATGGACTCGAAGAAGCTCGCTGCGCTGCCCTCGTCCAATCAGCAAGGTATCTAGAGGGTATCCGACGCTACCACGACTGCAACGTCAAGGAACACTCCTTCAACGGTGGCGATCTCGTCCTCCGTCGTATCCAGAACACGGAAGGACTGCACAAGCTCAGCTCCCCCTGGGAAGGTCCCTTCACAGTTGCAAAGGTGACCGGGCCGGGCTCCTACCGCCTCCAGACACTTGAAGGCGAAGATGTCAACAACTCGTGGAACGTCGACTAGCTCTGTCGATTCTACGCCTAGTCTACACGACTACCCCGGGGCTCAAGTCTACACGACTACATCAAGACCCCTCCGCCGTAAGCGGCCTCTGGGTCCTGGCTCCATTCTCCGGACTACTCCTTCGCTGTAAGCGGCCTCCGGGTCCAGGCACTAGTCTCCGGACTACTCCTCTCCAGGATCCAGCCCGCGCGGCTATTTACGGATCCTGGGCTGCGACGAGCATCAAAGGACTCTAGCAGCGGTCTACTGAGAGACCATGTACTCCTAGATCCAGCCTACACGGCTACTTACGGATCTACTACTGTAAGCGGCTACTCGCCCTAGCACCACTTAGCCGTAGGCGGCCTCCGGGTCCAGGCAACTACTCTGTAACTACGGCCCTGGCCATCCAGGTGTACTTCTTCAGTAATAAAGTTTGATCGTTCATCAACTTCTTTACTGTCTACTTCCCTCAACGGGACTACTGCCGAGTACGACTACTCGCGACAACTCCACATGGGACTCCGCACTCTGAGATCGCGACTACGAGTACTCATTGATGGAACTTTTCTTCATTAATACTTAAACAATTTCATTACAATTGTTCTTGTACATATACTGCTACAAGCTAACTATTACAGGACTACTCGAGGTTAAGCTTATCGGCGACTTGCTCCGCAATGGGCGCCATCTGCTCCAGCAGCTCCGCATACTGCTCGTCTGTACAGTTGGCGGCTAGTCCGCCAGCGACTACATCCACGGGCGCCTTCGGAAAGTAGGACTTCATGAAGGCCAGCACCTGGTTCGGGATCGACTACGCCAGATGCTTCACGTAGGCCGCCAGTGGGCTGGGGGCTTCCTTCAGTCGATCCACTAGTGGTGCTATCTTGGGGCCGCCAGGATGAGGCACCAGGAGTCTTGCGATGGGGAGCGCGGCTTCTTCAAGCTCCTTCAGCTGGGCCTGCAGCCTCTCGCAGTCCTCGTTCAGCTTCTGCAACGATTTGTAGCAGTTGACAAGGTCACGATCGGAGGCAATACGAAGCTCCATGTGCTTGTTGCACTCGTAGGCAAGCTACTTATAATCTAACTCGAGTACCTGGCGGGCCTCCTGCTCCCGGTAGAAGAGATTCTTGAGGTCCGTCTCTGAAGCCTTCAATTGCTCTACCCGGGTTTCAAGTTCTGCAAAACACAAGGAAAAGCGGGTTAGACTACCTCTCGACCTCCAACAAGTACTCAACAAGACAAGTGGTGTACCTATGTTCTTGTTGCGGAGCGACTTGTTCTTCTGCACCAAGTCGTCGCTCTTCGCCTGCATCTCCTGGATGTCGTTGTGATACTTGGCGAAGGCGGTATCAAGCTTGGACTGCATAGCGGCTGCGTGCTTCCGGGACTTCACGAGTTGGTCCTCCAGCGCCTCAGCCCGAAGCACCGCGTCGCCGAAGCCTTGAAGCATGCTGGACTTCTCGCGGGACCTCTCCACGACGTCCTGCATAGACAACACACATCAGATGGGTACTCAACGCCAAAGAATTAACTACTCAGGAGTTAAGACTACTCACCTTCATCAACTGCTCGGCTTGGCAGACCGCCTCTAGGTGCCTGGCCACCGTTGCCGGATCGACCAAGTCGTCTGCCAAGAGCTCGATGTCAACACGACTACTCGCGGCGGCCTCGGTCATCGGTGCAGAGCGGATGGGCTCTGCGTCTTGGATCTCCGGGGAGCGGACGGCCACCTCTAGAGTGGGTTCTGGTTGCGTCTTGGCCTTTCCTCCCCCAGTCGCCGCGGCGGCTCCTCCGGCGGCCACCTCCATCAGGTCGGGGGCTCCCCCAGTGGCCCCCTGCACCTCTGGTGTCAAATTCTCCATGGGCACCACCGCTGGGATTTCGCTCCCTTCGGCTTCAGCGCCTATCAACGAGAAGACAACTGCATCAGCATCATCCGACGACTACAACTACTCTTTGGGGGGGGTACTACAACCTCAGCAGAGTACTCACCTTCGACTACGCTGGCTTCAGGCAATGTAGCCTCATCAGCCGGCGCTTCGGGCTCCGCCTGGGGAATGGGAGCGGACTCCTCGGCGGGCAGCGTGGCTTCTTCTTCCGCCACCGCTGCAGAGGGTTCATCCCCCTCCCAGGAGAGATCCGTCGACTTCCTGCAGAGTACACAAGTTGATTGTCAGTCAAGAAAGACTACCACATCAAGTACTACTCGGAAAGATCCAACACTTACAGGCTTGACCGGACTATCGTCACGGTCGGGGCGCTGAGGATGCTGGCGATGTCCACCAGTCCAGCCTCGGCGGGCGCCACCTCTTGCGCCTCTCGCGACCTCTACCCCTTCGCGCAAGCCGGCGCCGGTGCAGCGCTCTCCTGCGCTTCTGCGGCCACCACTTCTTCCACAGCGGCAACTGTGGGCTCCGTGCTCTCTTGACGAGCAGAGGGCTGGCGCTCCATCTGCGCCAGGAGTTCTTCGACAGTGGGGGCTGGGCTACGACTCCTAGTGACCCCCCCACTGTGTCCCACTCGCCTTCATCGCCCTGATCAATGGGCTCCGTAGGTGGCACCTCCTGCAAGCAAGGAAGTTCAGTCGTCAGCACATCAACTCGAGACACTAGTACTCGACTACACTACTCAAGACGGCTTACCTCTTGGGGTGTGGTCTCAGAAACCTTCAACTTCTTCGACACACGCTTGCGGGCGGGGTTGCGCGGCCTCCGTGGCAGCGCGGCCAGACTAGCCTCTAGGCTAGTTGGTGGATCCTGCACGAGGGGAACGTGAGGTAGGCCAGGACGGCTGAACCTCGACCGCAGCTGGAAGCGGTCCTGCAGTGTCTCCTCGTCGTCGTCCTCGTCGGACGTGTCCTCCACGACAACGGTGTCGTCTCCTTCGCCGACCTCCCGCCGCTCCTTGGCCTTGGTCTTCCCCTCCTCTGGGATCTCGACTTCCTGAGGGGGCGGCGGCGGTTCGGAGACGAACTTCTTCAAGTCGTCCTGCAAGACACAACTTATCAGTATGACTACTCACACGGAATGAGTACTCGGCACGGGGTACGGCTACTTACCTCCTTTGGCGGGCGCGCGGCGGAGTACTCCGGGACGGGGCACGCCGTTTACGGTGGCATGTCCTTGAAGATCCGCGCCAGCCTGTCGACAATGTCGTCGTCGTCGACTTCGTCTCTATTCATCCGTGATGTGTCGTCGTCGCTGGTGTACTCGAATACTAGGGTGTCGCGAGCCATCAGTGGCTGCACCCTGCGCTTCATGAAGCTGAAGGCCACGTGCTCGGCCCTCAACCCGGGTTCTCTTAGCGCTTTGATCCGCGCCAACAACTCGGGGAGCTGGATCCCCTCCTGCATCGTCGGTTCCGTGTTCCACCACGGGCGATGCTTGGGCTGCTTCCCGCTTGGCTTCGGCAACCCCGGATGGTGGTTCGTGATGTAGAACCACTTGGCTTTCCATTCTTGGTTGGAGTCGATGAGCTTGTACGAGAGGTACTGCTCAGTGGCGTCCTCCCGCATCTGGATCCCCGCTCCTCCGACTACCCGCGGGTTGCTGGCGCTCAGTTGCGACTTCACCCGGAAGAACTTCCGGAACAAGATCCAGTGGGGCTTGATCCCCAGAAAAGCTTCACAGAAATGAACGAAGACGGCGGTGTGGAAAATACCGTTGGGGTTGAGGTTGAGGTACTCGATGCCATAGTACCCCATGAGCCCCTTGAAGAAGTTGCTCGCCGGGAGTGAGAGCCCGCGTTCCGAGAACTGCGCGAACATTGGGATCTCATCTTCACTCTTCTCCATCGGATATGGATCCCCGGCGGCGGCCCTCCACATGTCCACTTCCTTCTCCCGGATGAAACCGCTGTTGAGGAGGGCTAGCAGATCTTCAGTCTTCGCTTTAGACTTCTTCCATTCGTGGTTCGGATCTGGCCGCGGTGGAGACATCGGCGGTGCTGCCCCTGCGGCAGATCTAGCGGCTTCGTCGCGACTCCTCTTCTTCCCGCCGACGGCCTTCGCGGTCTTGGACGGAGATGGCTTCATCCTCCAAGTGCACGGGGTCTTCATGAGCATTCGCTCGGGGGCTACCGCGGTGGCTCTCTCTGGCGGCACCGCTCGGATCTACACTTCACTCAGCGGAGGCGGCGCGCACTGGTGGTGATTTTCTGGCCAAGATGTGTTTGAATGGCTACAGCTGCGTTGGGTGAAAAACCCTAAGAGATTTGGCTTCTATTTATAAGTCAACGCGGCCCTCCAATGGCCGGATGGATAAGTTCGCGCTCGGCTGACTCAGCGGCCGCGCATGACTCTTCAACTTCAACTAGTCGACGCGCCTCAGCTCGGGGGCTCGGCTACCTCTACTCGACCAACTGGGAAGCGACAAGACTCAGGAGCATCTCAGGACACATTCTACAAGATGACCCTTCAATTCGAGAGGAAGTACTCACCTCAAGGCTCGGGGGCTCCGTGCCACGTGTCCTTCGGGTTTTTCTTCGGATTTTTCGGGATATTCTTGCCAAGACTTCAGATGGACCCTCAGCCAGAGCCTACGGCTCAACCTAAGGCTCGGGGGCTACTCCATATGGAGTGCGATTTTACAATCGCACTTCATATCAGCTTCGGCTTCAAGACAACACGGGCATTGTTGAAGACCTTCGAGAGCAGCACTCGAGGACGCTTGGGACTACTCGAGAAGACTTCAAGAATGCTCAGACATCAGCTGGAGTACATTCCAGCCTCGGGATGCTTCGACTACTCTTGAGGACTTTTGACTTGTAGTACTCGGGGACGCTTGAGGACTACTCGTTAAGGCCGTCAAGACTACTTCAAGCTATCCTTCTCGACTACAAAGTACTCGGGGGCTTGTCGTATGGACCTCCCTGGGCCCACTACATCGGTGGGTACCAGGACCGACTACTCGGTGGGCCCCCGGGACTACCGGCTTACGCTACACGGCACCCGATGGCGTGGAGCACAAGGACTACAGAGGAGAAGTACTCGGTTAGGAAGCTGTACATGTCCCGCACTGTATGGAAGACTCCTAAACGTACTCGACTAGTACTCTCTCCCTACTCCGACTTGTAACCCTGCCTCCTGGACTATATAAGGCGGGGCAGGGACCTCCCTCTAGATCATCTCATCTCACGGCGTAAGATTGCATCATCTTGTAATCGTACCCAATCAATCCAGAGCTACGCAAAATACGAGACGTAGGGTATTACGCACCTCGCGGCCCGAACCTGTCTAAATTGTGTGCCACGTGTCTCTTCCTTCGAGTTACCGATCTCGGCGAGGCCACATTCATCTACTTCGGGTACTCCCCTTAGTAGGTTGCCGATCTAAAACACCGACAGTATCTGGTTGGCCCATTGCCGACATCTCAAGGAAACTGCACATTCGCAGCAGTAGCGGTTGATTACTTCACCAAGTGGGTGGAAGCAAAGGCATTGGCAAATTTCACAGCACCAACAATCCAGAAATTCTTTTGGCAAAACATAATTTGCAGATTCAGGGTACCAAGGGAGCTGACTGTTGGTAATGGGAAGCAATTTGATTGTTACTCTTTCAAGGAATACTGCAGAACTCCGGGCATTCATGCGAAGTTCTCTTCAGTTTATCACCTGCAGTCTAATGGAGCTGTGGAAAGAGCAAATGGGCTGATATTTTCGGGAAGCAAAAAGTGTTTATATTATCAAAAGAAAGGCAAGTGGACGGATGAATTGCCGAAAGTGATCTGATCACATAATACCACAGTGTCAAGAGTAACGGGTTTCACACCTTTTCGCTTACTGTTTGGCACCGAAGTAATGACACCAGAAGAAATCAAGAATGAAAGCATGAGAGTGCAGAAGGCAAGAGGGATCGAAGAAGTTGACACGAAGGTAGAGGAAGGCATGATCGAGCTGACAATCCTCGAAGCTGCTGAAAACATCGAGAAATACAAAAAAGAAACCAAGGCATGGAAGGACAGAAAAGTGGTCAGGAAAGACATCAATACTAGTGATCTAGTTCTGAAAAGAAAGAAAAATTGGGAGAACCCCGGGAAACTCCAAGAACCGTGGGAGGGGCCATACATAGCAAAGGAAACAAACATGCCAGGGGCTTTCCGCTTGGTAGACCAAAGCGGTGAAGAGCTGCCGCATTCGTGGAATGCTGACTGCTTAAAGAGGTACTACCCATGAGAATCTTGAAAGTAGTTAGATTTATTTTTCAGCATTTATTTTCGTAAGTTCAAATCTCGTAAAAATTGTAAAAATCCGAACCACGGATCTATAAGTGGTTTCAGGAACAAAAACATTTACTTTTCGCACATTAACTTAGAATAAGGAGGACCGTACTCTTTTCCTTGCAAAGGGGGCCCTAAATCAAGGGGCAAGGTTTTTAATGAGGCGGATCCTATGTCAATACTTTTTGTGATATATATGAAAAGAGCCTTCCCCCAAATTATGTGTCTTGTGAAATTCCATCATGAAAGCTTGAGAAAGGCTCTGTGATAGCCGAAATTCCATCATGAGAAAAGAAAGTTCGTGAAAGGCTCTATGACAGCCAAAATTCCATCGTGAGAAAAGAAAGTTCGTGAAAGGCTCTGTGATAGCCTGAGTTCCATGAAAAGAGAAAAGAAATTCACGAAAGGGCTCCGTGATAGCCGAGATTTAAGAAGAGGAAGAAATGTTTCGAGAAAGAGGCTCCTTGATAGCAAAAGGCTCCGCGAAAGCCTAAAATCCCACTGTAAAAGGGATTTCCCAACAAAAGGCCGGAGACAACAACAAGTTGCGGCCTAGTTCCCACCTTGAAGGAACATCCTACCAAAAGCACGAGAACAAATGAAGGTTGTAGCCCAAAGAGTATAAACTTTTTTGTTCGGAACTTTATGTGTAAAAGGTTATAGAGTAAAAGTCAAAGTTATTCTAGTTGAAAGAGCAAACAAGAATAGTAGAAAACATTCATGAAGGTTTATATGAACCTTTTTTAGAAATTTTTTTCCAAGGGCCAATGGGCACAATCATCTTTGAAAGTTAGTGTTCGTAAAGGATGGTTGAAGCAACTGAAAGTTGCGATATCAACCAGGGCAGGTATGCCAAGCGGGCTGTTGACGGATAAAAGACGTATCCACCTACGATCCGCAAACGTACGGACCTACACTTTTTTCACCACGGGATTCCCAAAGTTCTTGTCAATCCGCGCAGCAAGGGGATTACAAACGTTTGATCTAACTCTACTCACTAGCTACTCAAACCTTAACTATGATTAAACTAGAAAACGACTAAACTACACTAGAGAGAACAATTAAGCTATCAAGATAAAAGACACTCGCCCATGGGTCTACGATCCTAGAACATGCAATTGCTTTAAACAAGAAAACCAATCGAAACTATCGGGGGTTATGACCACGGTTTCGCCCTTTCTCTCCTCTCATACTGTCACTACGCGAAGGTAATCGTGACTAGACCTATGATGGACACGGCGTATTGAATGGATCCAAAGGAGCATTGGAGCTCTACTCCCTTTACGGCATGGTAGCTAACCTTAAGCAATAAAGTATATTCAACACATGATGATAGATAGATAATCCAACAAAGTATGATTACATCTTAAGATCGATTACAACCCATAGACGAATAAGGAGATTACACCATCAAGGTGCTAGACATAGCACCGTTGATCATGGTCACCCTTCCGACGGTGTCTTCCTTCTTCTCCACTTGTGGGTGCTTCCTTCGGGGTGGTTGATCCCCCTCCGGAGATCTCCCTCCTCTCTCTCCAACGCTTGGATGGCCTCCTGTTACGAATGGCTCTCTCCTCTACGAATGGCGGCGCCTCCAGGGCTTTAGGGTTGAAGATCCTTTGGGTGCAAGGAAAGGGGGGCCGAACTGACCCCCGGAGCGGGCTGGGCTGGCCGGCCTGGGTCGACCGGCCTAGGCCCATTTCGGCCTAGTTCGGTCGCCCCTTCGCTCTCGTGGTTCCTCAGGTGATTATGCACTTTGCCCCTTCGACTTGCATGATTTTGACAATGTCATCCTCGCGTCCAAGATGGAGGTTCTCCGTGCATGAAGTTCGGTCTTTTATGCTTCAATCCCTGGGGGTGTTCCTTCGTAACACTTCGGTCCTCGCCACCATTGGAAGTGATTTCATCAAGCTCATGAACACGAACAAGACTCCGTAAATGCTCCTTTGAACTTGTTGCGAATCCGTCCTTTATGTCCATGTTTTCCTACATAAACACAACACTTCCAAATGCATGCACATATATGAACTTGTTATATGATTAGTGTTCCTAGTGGCGGGTTAGTTCCATAAACAAATCCAAACCAAAGTGTAATGAACATGTTTGGTGTACTAAAATACATCGTCAACATCTCCTCCACGATTAGATCTTGCTCGTCCTCGGGCAAGTACTCGTAAAAGAACTTCGTCCAAGGCGTTGTAATCATGTTCCGCTAAATCTTTCTTCACAAGTTAGTCAATCCTTTATCTTTAGTACATAAACATAAAGTAATGATCATCATACATAAACATGGGTGTTTAAAATCTTTACCACATCAAGATTTACCCCACAACTCAAACTCTTCACCCGAAGCCTTCAATCTCAGCCATGCTTACTTCCTTGCTTCCATTGGAGGGTTTTTATGATTTTTCAAAACAAAATTCCTGCAACAAGTATTAGACAAAAACCTTTCTCCAAGCTCTCTCAAGTCGCTCATATAATGTGGCTATCCTAAACAAGTTTTATAAAACTCTCACCTCCCATAAATCTCTCATATAATGTGTAATTTGAGCTATAGGTAGGGCTAGCACAATCAACACAAATATTGTCAAACTAAGAACTTCCTCTAATAGTTGTTTTGCCTTTCAAAGCTAATGATCATGAGAATAAACCATATGTAGGGATATCAAGGATGAGAAGATTTAGAATGGTGGACATGTGCAAGAGAAAAAGAAAATATGACTACGAGGCACCGATGACGTCCTCGTTGTCGGATTGCACATGGTTGGGAAAAGAGTGAAAGTTTCGTCTCTCAACAATGTGACATCCTTCCTTGCACTTTTATTTTTTTCTTTTCACTTGATTCATCCCTCTCATATCTTTCTTGCCACTCATCTTCTCTCTTTTTATTCTTCTTCTTCCCTTCATTCTCTCATATATTTATATTTTCTCTTTTCTTTCTTTCTTTTCCATACTCATACTTTTCTCTTTATTTACCCTCTCTTGACATCTTTTTCTCTCTTCTCAAAGCTCTCGACTCCTTTCTTTCTTGCATGCACACAATCTGAAATTTTAAATAAACCATGCTAGAGACGAGACGAACTTTGAAAGTAGCTTGTGTTCAAGGAATGCGATGTACAAAAGAGATGTATAGGGTTGGGTATGGAATTCGGCGATGTACGGGACTTCCAATGTGAAAGTCACGTTACCGAATGCATGACGAGGCTAGCAACAAAAGATAAGCACAAGGACATGATCATTGGTCGAAATTAAAACCCCCGAGAGAAGGATCCTAGCCCAACTCATCGTGCTAATCACACTTATGGTGGAGCAAAAAATAAATTGCCTTTGTATAGGATTTTTTTCTTACTCTCATCTTGGAAAAAGAGGTTTTGCTAACCTTTATTACAAGGTTTTTAGATAATTTTCAAAACTGAAATCCTCCAACTTTTAGCATTGAACATAGCACAACCAACATGTGAAGCTCAAGGTCGAAGTGTGGTATTAATACTTTTAGAAGGAAACTTTTCCACTAAGCACCACGGTAAACGTTTTTCATAGCACACACTTATGTTCATATAACAAGAACTAAAGATAAACAAATAAGTGAATAAAGATAAGCATCACACAAGACATAAAATTTAAAGGACTCTTTTTATTTGATTTTCTTTGACACAAACACTAAATTAAGACACTTCAAACTTGCAATAATTTAAAAACACACTCAAAAACTAAAGACTCTTAAACTCTAAAACTCTCTTGAAAACTAAACCGAACCAATCTAAACTTGAAGCTCAAAAGCTAAAGGCTAGCTAGCTAGCTCTCCCCCACACTAAAATCGTACGACGTCCTCGTCGTATCTTACAAAAATCCTAAGGGGGAAAACTAAACCTAGTGGTACTTCCCACAACTATTGCATCACTTGCCCCTCATGTCCCCGACCATGCCAAAAAGTTTGCGCACGTTGCGGTTTAGGAACTTGTAGTCGTCTTCGACCACGCACTCCAAATCCTCCATGCGTCGCCTCATCGCCTCCATGGCCTGGAAACATTCGTCGACCGATGCGTAGAGCTCCGAGATGGAGTGACGGCAAGCCGCACAACATATCGGATGCATCCTGAAAGGGTCGTCATCGACAGGGTCTCCGCCGTCGTCACCATCATTGTTGTCGTTACCGCCGTCGTCGTTGCCGCCGCCGTTGGGGCCTTCGGGAGTCTTCTCCTTGGGCACCTCTTCCCAAATGTATAAATCGTTGTCATCTCTTCCGGCGGCCGCCCACAAGGTCGGTCTACGATTGTCGGAGTAGTCGCTATCCCCATAGTCTTTAGGCTCGGGCGACACCTCCTTGTAGTCCTTCCGCTTCATGCCACGGATGCGCACCGACCTTCGAACGGGAGTAGGGACCTTCTCCTCCTTGATGGGGTTGCGAGATGCGATAGCTCCGGTCGGGACACGCCCTCCGCAACGAATGCGGGCGGTCCTCTTGATCTCGACGGGTAGCTTGAGATCGCATCGCTTCTCCTCCTCCATCGATGGCTCCTCGGCGCCTTGCTTCAACTCTACGCTCCTTGTGGACACCATGCCTGCTGCGTGGGTGCAAAAGATTGCTAGATGGGATGGATTCCCGAGCTCCCAATTCGGCCAAATAAATAGTCCAAAAAGGAAAACCCTAGGAACCTCATTTTCCTTATTCAAACTTCCCTTAAATTTCCTGACCGAAGAAGGAAGTCAAAAAGGAGCTTTTCGGGGAAAAACCGAGGCAAACCACCGCCGGGGCCCCACTAGGCCGGTCGGACCGGGCTGGCCGGCCCACCCTGTTCCAGGGGCCGGTTCGGTCCGGTTTCCCATGTACCGCCCTTTTTTCGCTTTCTCAGCCCATGGGAAAAAGTTGGCCAAGTAAATCTTCGTGAGAAACTCCAGAAAAATAAAAGAAAAACTATTTACAGAAATCCATGCCTTGTTTTTCATCCTAGGCCGGACGTTCGGGCTCTTCTTCCATGGTGAAGATGTCAATGTGGTGAAGGGGCACAACGTCGGGTTCGTAGTAAACCTTAAGCCATTGACCATTCACCATGAATTGATCACCTTTCACATCCATAATGGTTACCGCTCCGTTGGAGAGCACCGAATGCACAACATAAGGTCCGTCCCACTTGCTTTGCAATTTCCCCTTTTCGAAGGTTTTAAACCTCGAATTGTAGAGGAGGACCTTATCTCCTTCTTTAAACTCTTTCTTTTTCAACCTTTTGTCATACCACCTTTTACTCTTCTCCTTGTATATGCTTGCATTCTCGTATGCTTTTAACCTCATCTGCTCTAGCTCGCTTATTTGAATCCTTCATTTTACCCCGCGGCATCGAGATCGAGGTTCATCTCTTTAATCGCCCAATAGGCTTTGTGTTCCAACTCAACCGGAAGGTGGCAAGATTTTCCATAGATGAATTGATAAGGGGTCATACCTATCGGTGTCTTGAACGCCGTTCGATAAGCCTACAAAGCTCCGTCTAATTTCTTTGACCAATTCTTGCCTCCCTTCTCTATGGTTTTGTTCAGAATACTTTCTAATTGCCTATTTGATGTTTCCGCTTGTCTGTTGGTTTGTGGATGATAGGCCGTAGAGACCCTATGTTCAATTCCCAACTTGGACAAGCACTTTCTGAAATTCTTCCTAGTGAAGTGAGTCCCTCCATCACTTATCAAGATTCTCGGTGTACCGAAACGAGGAAACTCAAGTTCTTGATCATAGTAATGGACTCCTCCGTGGAAGCTTTACGACATGGCATGGCCTCTACCCACTTGGATACATAATCAACCATGACTAAGATATGCTCATATCCATGTGAGTTTTTGAAAGGCCCCATGAAGTCTATTCCCCATACATTGAATAAATCGATTTGTAGATTATATCTCAAGGGCATAGAATTTCTTGGAGAGATGTTTCCGGTTCTTTGGCATTCGGGGCATGATGCAACATATCTTTTAGTATCTTCATGCATCTCCGGCCAATAGAATCCGCTAGACCACACTTTTGCTTCGGTCCTAAAATGTCTATAGTGTCCACCGTACTCCGCCGAGTGGCACTTTCTCAAGATTTCTAGCCTCTATTCTCTTGGCACACATCTTGTCATGACTCCATCATTGCCAAGTTTGAAGAGGTATGGTGCATCCCAAAAATACTTCTTACTTTCGGAGATTATCCTCCTTTGAGAGTTTTTATCTAGATGGTCGAGAGGCATCTTTCGAATCGCTCGAATGATATCAATCATCCAAGTGTCTTTATCGAGCACTTATCTTCTATGGGCTCTTTATCATCTTGTCCACGATTCATCCTAGACAAATGATCGGCCAAAACATTCTCCACCCCCTTCTTATCACGAATTTCAACATCAAACTCTTGGAGAAGAAGGATCCAACGGATCAAACGTGGTTTAGCATCCTTCTTAGCCAAGAGATACTTTATGGCTGTGTGATCGGTGTAAACAATGACCTTCGAGTTCATGATGTAAGATCTGAATTTTTCGAAGGCGAATACCACCGCTAGAAACTCCTTTTCCATAGTGGCATAGTTAAATTGTGCCTCATTAAGAGTTTTGCTAACGTAGTAAACGGTGTGAACTCGGCCTTCCTTTCTTTGACCCAAAACCGCGCCTACAGTGTAATCACTTGCATCACACATGATCTCGAAAGGTTGGATCCAATCCAGAGGTTGAATAATGGGAGCACTCACCAACGCACTTTTCAAGGTCCGAAATGCCGCTAGGCACTTCTCATCAAAGTCAAAAGCCACATCTTTTGAAGGAGATGTGTCAAAGGCTTAGTGATCTTTGAGAAGTCCTTAATAAATCTTCTATAAAATCCGGCATGACCTAGAAAGCTCCTCAAGGACTTAACATCCGTCAGAGGTGGGAGTTGCTCAATTGTCTCTACCTTAGCCTTGTCCACTTCAATGCCTCTCTCGGATATAACATGTCCGAGCACTATGCCTTGCTTAACCATGAAGTTTGCCAAGAAATCCATGAACGGCTTCCCATAAACGGAAAAATCATCCATGAACACCTCGACAATTTCTTCGATGAGTTCCGAGAATACGGCCATCATGCAACGTTGAAAAGAGGTCAGAGCGTTGCATAGACCAAAGGGCATCCTTCTATATGCAAATGTTCCATAAGGGCATGTAAACGTTGTTTTGTGTTGATCGCCCGGGTGAATGGGAATATGCATGAACCCCGAGTACCCATCGAGAAAGCAAAAATAAGTGTGGTTTGCTAATCTCTCGAGCATCTTGTCGATGAACGGTAGTGGGAAGTGATCTTTCTTCATTGCTTTGTTAAGCTTACGATAATCGATACACATCCGCTACCCGGTCACGGTTCTTTGCGGTATCAATTCATTCTTATCATTCTTCACCACGGTTAAACCTCCTTTCTTTGGTACACAATGTACCGGGCTCACCGACTCGCTATGCGGAACTGGGTAGATGATTCTGGCATCAAGTAACTTGATGACCTCTTTCTTTACTACCTCTTGCATGGCATGAGTTAGCCTCCTTTGGTGGTCCAATATGGGCTTACATTGGTCTTCCATTGGTATACGATGAGTGCAAAAGGCTGGGCTAAGACCTTTGAGATCATTAATCGAATATCCAATCACCTTCCTATGTTTTTTCAATAAAATCAGCAACTTCTCATTTTCTTCGGGACTCAACTCGTCGCTCACAATGACTAGATAAGTCTTGTCTGGGCCCAAAAATTCATACTTTAATCCTTTGGGCAAAGGTTTAAGGTCTACCTCGGGCACTTGTGGCTCCTCGGGTTTAATCTCTCCTATGTCCTCGAATTTTTCTTCCTCCACGCTCCCATCTTGTGGTTCTAAGCCTTTTGTTGCTTCTTCTAGCTCTTCATCTTGTTGATCATTAATTTGATTTTCCATTGCTCTTTGCAGCGGGTCTCTAAGGGTTTCACCAAAACAAAGACTATCTACCTCCTCTACTTCGTCTTCGGGAAGAAAGTGTGTAGGGTGTTTAGAAACGCGAAGAAAGTTATATGTGTACTTCTTTCCATTAAGGTTCATTGTTACTTTGCCTTTTCCGGCATCCAACACAGCATCAACCAACTTAAGAAAGGGCCTACCTAGAATTATATGATCATGATTACTATGGTAAGCATCAATAACAAAGAAATCTGTTGGTATACATTTTCCAGAGATCTTCACATTCATGTTGCAAGCAATACTTAGAGGTCTAATAGTTCTACCATCTCCCATAATTAATTTTGTTGATGTTGGAGCTAAGTCTAGGTTGTGGTCTTGAACTTTATCGTAAATTTTAGAAGATAGGACACTTACTTGGGCTCCGATGCCGCATAAATCTTTGCATTGAACTCCATTGATCTCGCAACTTAAGTGTGGTGCCGTCTTCTCTTCTTCTTCGGATCCTGTCGCATAAACTTCAGCGAGGCGAGCATATGGTGATGCCTCGGGCTTGATCCCCATGATTCTCTTCATCTCGGCTATGTGTTTCAGATCCAATTCATCATCTCCAAAGATCTTTTGAAAGATCTCACCAGTGGTTTTGAGGTCGTATGAGTCTTCCGCTTTCTTCTCCGGTGGGAAATCCACTTCTAATGCTCTTGCCATCCTCTTTTGATTAGGGAACGGTCTTCTCTTATCAAATACTTCTCCGTAATCGATTGGAACCCAATCCATTGGTTCGAACTCCCTTTGGCTTCGTGCTTAACATGCTTCTCTTGTTTGTTTCATTTGATACGGCAAAGTCAACGCTCGGGGTAGTTCTTGACTTCATGTGTTCTTCTTCAAGATTTTCCGGGATTGGCTCCTCTTTTGTGACTTCTGGGGTTGCCTCTTTAGAAAATTCAGCACACTTCTTCATCCTTGAATTATATTCCGGCTCTCCCGCAAGTCTTGTTTCCCAATCTCTTCGCATGGCAGCTGCTTTACTAATTTTTTGTAGAAGTTGAGCGGCTTCCGTGAGTGTTTTCTCCATGAGATCCCCACCTGCACACATTTGGACGTGTTGCATGCAACTAGGGGTTAGGGAAAAGAAAAATGTATGCAAGAGTACGTCACCGGAGAAGCCAAGTCTTGGTCCTTGTCCGATCAACTCATTAAACCTATTCCAAGCTTGGTCTATCCCTTCCTCTTCTGCTTGCATGAAAGTGATCACTTGCCTCCTTAGATGTTGAACCTTGCTAATTGGAAAGAACTTATTATAAATCTTCATTGTCAACTTGTTCCAATTGCCTTCAACTTCAAAGGACGCAAATGAGTACCATGTCTTTGCTTCACCGGCAAGTGAGTAGGGAAAGAGATTCCATTTGAACCATTTGTCGGGAACTCCTTCTTGACACATCGTGTTGCATAGCGTTGTGAAATGCCTTACTTGTCTGTACGGGTTCTCTGTAACCATCCCTTCAAACGGGTTTGCCGCCACCACCTCGATGATCTTGGACTTAATCTCATACTTGGTCGCTTCGAGCTTCGAATCCGACTCTTGTAATTTTATGTCTTCACATCGAGGACTAGCGTAATCCATTAGTGATTTCTCCGGTTCTTCCAAGGGTTGATTAGTGAACGCCATCTAGACAACAAGATAAAACAAAACAAGTGGTTTTCTAGGTAATATGTGTTAGATATTAGCAAACAAAAGATAAACTAAATATAAAACTAAGTTAGATGCAAACCAAACGATGTAAACTAGCTTGCTCCCCGGCAACGGCGCCAGAAAAAGGGGCTTGTTGACGAATAAAAGACGTATCCACCTACGATCCGCAAGCGTACGGACCTACACCTTTTTCACCACGGGATTCCCAAGGTTCTTGTCAATCCGCGGAGCAAGGAGATTACAAGCGTTTGATCTACCTCTACTCACGAGTTACTCAAACCCTAACTATAATTAAACTAGAAAATGACTAAACTACACTAGAGAGAACAATTAAGCTATCAAGATAAAAGACACTCGCCTATGGGTCTACGATCCTAGAACATGCAATCACTTTAAACAAGAAAACCAGTCTAATCTATCGGGGGTTGTGACCACGGTTTCGCCCTTTCCCTCCTCTCATACTGTCACTACGTGAAGGTAATCGTGACTAGACCTATGATGGACACGGCGTTTTGAATGGATCCAAAGGAGCATTGGAGCTCTACTCCCTTTATGGCATGGTAGCTAACCTTAAGCAATAAAGTATATTCAACACATGATGATAGATAGATAATCCAACAAAGTACGCTTACATCTTAAGATCGATTACAACCCATGAACAAATAAGGAGATTACCCCCATCAAGGTGCTAGACATAGCACCGTTGATCATGGTCACCCTTCCGACGGTGTCTTCCTTCTTCTCCACTTGTGGGTGCTTCCTTCGAGGTGGTTGATCCCCCTCCGGAGATCTCCCTCCTCTCTCTCTAGCTTGTGGATGGCCTCTTGGTACGAATGGCTCTCTCCTCTACGAATGGCGGCGCCTCCAGGGCATTAGGGTTGAAGATCCTTCCACTTGCATGATTTTGACAATGTCATCCTCGCGTCCAAGATGGAGGTTCTCCATGCATGAAGTTCGGTCTTTTACGCTTCAGTCCCCAGGGGGTGTTCCTTCGTAACACTTCGGTCCTCGCCACCATTGGAAGTGATTTCATCAAGCTCATGAACACGAACAAGACTCCGTAAATGCTCCTTTGAACTTGTTACGAATCCGTCCTTTATGTCCATGTTTTCCTACATAAACACAACACTTCCAAATGCATGCACTTAGATGAACTTGTTATATGATTAGTGTGCCTAGTGGCGGGTTAGTTCCATAAACAAATCCAAACCAAAGTGTAATGAACATGTTTGGTGTACCAAAATACACCGTCAACACGGGCGCAGGTCCACAAAATTCGTGAAACAAATTTTGTCGACCTACGTTTCGAAGGGAGTTATCAATCCTCGGGCACCCACGAAATTTTGCATGCAAACGGCAAGGTGGGGAGGTGACGTTTTTTCTCAAGAAAAATGCATTTATTGCCTTAGTTTCATACAAAATTTTGTAAAAAGTACAAATTACATAGCTTCAAAGAGCTCAAAGTTCAAAAAGGAAGTCCGACGATACGGCCTGGCTTACGACCCCTTTCTTCATCGATATCACTAGCATAAGCAAAGCTACAATCATCAGTTGTAGGGCTAGGGGCTCTATCTTCTGGAAGGTTCGCGAGCTCGAAGATGCGCTAGTAAGAGCGTAACTGCCTCGTTGAAGGAAAAACCAGAAAAATACTGACAACATTTGAGCCAAAAGTCAGAAAACTTGCATCCGGAATTACCTTCTTTGTACAACCTCCTAGCTTCACCACTAACTACTAAATCTTGACAATGAATTTGTAAAGGTATCACATCCTGCGCAGGCCCACCTTGCAGGACCTGCGCAGGTTTAAGTTTACAAAATAACTGTTTAGAAAGGGGGTCGCAACCCACAAATTTACAAGTTTCTACAATGATATCAAAAGTGAATGTTCGAACATAATCTCATCCGACGATGTCAACCTTCGGGGAGCTAGTTTCACGATCAGAGCTTGCTTCATCTCACCACCTTCACCGTCGTTACTGCTGTTGTCGTCACCACTGCTCTCATCTCCTGAACCATCTTCATCATCGTCAGCATTGTCGTCTTATTCAGCTTCAGAAGATAATTCTTGAACTTCAGCATCTTTATCACTTTCCTCACTCTGGATCAACTAAAGAAACACCAAAAGAAAAAGGAGTTAATAAAAATCAAGATAGAAATGTTCGTGAGATGCCAAAAAACTAGCAACATTTTCCAAAAACCAACCTTATCTAATTTGGCACGAGCAATCTTTTTCGCAAACTCCTTGCTGCTTGCAAACCAAAACTCCCTTGTGAATGTAACCTTTATAGCTTGAACATCTCCATGGGGACGAATAATCGAAGTGCTCCCGGCGTCGGGAAAGTGTGAAAGATTCTCGCAAAACTTCACGAGATCGACGCAGTCGAAATCGTAGAGAAGCTTCAGAATACTTTCTACTGAAAAGGCAGCAGCGAAGTCACTAGCTCCTAAGATATGTCAGGAAGAGCCCGGAACTCAATTTCAATCCAGTCCATCAGATCAGACATTTCATTATTTTTAGGGAATGGGCTAGGACGAACACCGAAGTTTTTCAAGGCTCCTCTGTACTCCTCGAACAAGAGTTTCAGTTTTTTCCTAATTTCATCAACATATTGTCCTGAGGCCTCGCTTCGCTCAGATAAAGCCTTCTCAAGATCTTGAATATTATGTTCTTTGCTGCTCAGAGTCTTCGCAAGATCAATTTTTTTGTCGAAATCTCCGCATTACTAACACGAAGCTCGTCAACAGTTTTAGCGTTCTTATCAGAATCCTTGCGAAGGTTTTTGATCATTTTCAGATCATCTTCATGAGTCTTGTTTAGCTTTTCAAGTTCTTCGAGTCATGACACTTTTTTAGGGAGTCAACAAGCTCAGAGATTCATTGCTCTAATTAAATACCTGAAACTTGAGCCTTGTTGAGTTCATGCCCTGGCTTCTTAGATTTGCCGGAGAGCTTCTTAATAACCTCATCTTTTTCAAGGAGCCATTCAGAGACTACCTTGGCAACAATAGATGCCTTCAAGTCTTAAGTCTTCCGAAAACTGACAAGCTCCGAAGATGAGAGTTTTCTTCAAAAGCCGTGAAAGATATAAAGTCTAAAGTAACAAAAACTTACGAAATATAAGGCAACCATCAGAGTACAAAGAGATGGAAGAAACGTGCGAACCTGCTGGGTTCAGCTTCCTCAAAGGGATCTCGTTTGCAGACTCAGAAATCGTCTGAACAGACGAGGAGACGTGTGTCTCAATAGCAGAGGAATACTTTTCAACAGCGAATGATGTCTCGCTAGTCAACCGAGATTTTTTCTTCGGCACTCCCTCTCCTGTTTCACCCACAAATTCAGGGGATGTCCATAGCAAGGCAAATTTAGGAGCGTCATCATCCAAATCAACCACTTCACCCCTAACACTTAATAATTCACCTCAGATGTACCAAAACTTTCATTGAAAGCATAACTGAAGGAGAAGGGTCTTTACCTTTAGGAAGTTCTTCGCGACTCTCAATCAAAGAGGGGTTCTCGATAGGATCATCACCTCTTTGAACAGTCAGCTCCAAGTCTTTAGTAAATTTTGGGGAAGCCTTGTCCTTAGAAGCAACAGCCTGAGAAGTATCGACCTCAGTTTCAGCAGCAAACCCAAGAGGAACAACCTGAACTTCGAGAAAATCCTCTGAAAAAGTTTCAACATCAACAAATTCATTCTCAGAACCTGGACTATAATTGTGACGAACTCCATATCTCAAATCACACCATAAGCAAGAAGAGAAACCTATTGGGCGAGGCTCTTCAGTCATTTCATCATCCAAGAAAGCCAAAGGAACACACTGAATTGTAGCAACAACAATCTTGTTCACAGCTTTCTTGGCTTTTTTCTGGCCTAGTTGAGCAAGACTCGAAGCTGCTTGAATTTCTACATCACAAACACCCTCAGATGCCTTGTGTTTCCGCTTTCTAGATTCTAGGGACTTAGTCTTCTCAGGACGAATGATGGAAGAAGTGGTGTCGCCAACATCGCTTTTTCTTGTCCCTTTCTTCGACGCTTTCTTTCTAGGAGCCTTGGGTGGAGCAGCTGAGCAATTGGCTACAACAACAGTAGAAACTTTCTTATCCACACCCGAAGGGTGAGAGCGAAGAGCAGTTTCATCGCCAAGTTTTGAAAACACACGATTGACTCTCTTCTTGTGCTTAACAAGATTCTTGTAAGCCTGAAAGTGCATCTAGGCCCCTAAGTGTGTTTTGGTGAATTGAATGACAAAACGATTAAAGGACTAATGTATTTGTCTAAGTTTGTGAGCAAGTTTATCTTGAAATTCATAAGCAATTATTGGAGTATTTATTTGTGAATGAATATTATATTTCTCACATTGGAAAAGACAAATACATGGATGATACTTTATGCACAAAGGTTAATGTTAAGCAATAAATGGACTTATATTTTGGGGATATTTTGTGAAGATGAAATACATGTCTCCAAAGAGAGTGGTGGCTTGACTAAAATAAAAAGGGGATCATTCAAAAGGAAGTTGGTAATTCTATCAAGCAAAAGTGCAAGGTTTCATGTGGAATTTGAAAGAGGACATAAGTTTGAAAGAGGACATAAGGATGAGTGTAAACTTAATGGTTCTTAAAAGGAAGCTTGCATATTCGTTGTCAATCAAGAACAAACATACGAAGCAAAGTGGAACTCAAAGTGGATTGGGTAAGTGATGAAGAGATCAACCGAGGTGTCTAGGGTGAGGGACTAAGCAATCTTTGGGGTCTTGGCCCGGCCGCCATTAGTGTTTTGCTAAGGTGAAGTTCTAGCATCCGTGGAGTCTTCAAGTATCATATCCAAGCCTTAACCGAGGGAAGAAATGCAACACATCAAAATGTTATGATTGGCAATATGGAGTGACTTAAGTATTAAAGTGTTCACTCTCATGCAAAAAGGGAAAATCCTAAGTCACTAGCTCAAGTATGGAGTTGCTCAAGACATCGGCTATGCTAAAAGCCCTCATATTAGAATTACAAAAGTACGACAAGATTGAAGATTTACAAGCTCAAGTGATCAACCGATTTTATATTTATTCTTGAGTTTTTGATATGCCGTACTATCAAGAGGGATGCAACATTAGCTCTAAGACAAAAGATCAAAAGTGCTCATTAGTTGACCTAAGTGAGAACTAGCCTTGAGAGAGTCCCTGAGTAGTCTAACAACCTCTCACCCAGCCTTTGCCACTTCAACTCGTGTTGGAAGTGCTTAAGAGAAGAGAGAAGGGTTTTTGGGCTCTCTCTGCCCAGGGCGGTCTAACCGCCCAAGGGGGCGGTCTAACCGCCCCTAGCGGCCCAACAGCTAGGTTTTCAAACTGACTGTTGGGGGCAGTCTAACTGCCCTGACCAGGCGGTCTAACCTCCTTTGTCAGAGAACTAACGGCTAGTTTTCCTTGTGAGGGGTATAAGTACCCCACGAGCTCCACTTGTTGGAGCTGCTGTTTCTATGGTTGCTGAGGTGCTTCCCCTGCTGTTTTACATAAGTCAAAGCCAAAGAAACACTCCCCAACTCTCTCTCTCTCTCTCTCTCTCTCTCTCTTTGTGAGATTTTCTTTTCAAGCCATATCCTTGTGTTGGGTTGAGAGTTTAGGCCTTTGTGAGCTTGTATGAGCTGAGCAAGAGCATCCCATAGCTTGAGCACTTGTGATTCGCGTCGGAAAGCCTTTGAAGCATTTGTTACTCTTGGAGGTTCGCCTCCTAGATGGCTAGGCGTCGTAGGATAGCTCCTAAGGTTGTGGTGAGCAGCGACAAGTTTGTAAGGGCTGTGATCTTGCCTCTTCATGGAAAAGATCGCCTTAGTGGAAACGAGGAAAGCGGTTGAAAGAGACCCAGCTTGTTGTGGGAGAATTCCCTTACGAGCTCCTCAACGGAGACGTAGTCGTTTCTTTGTGGGCGGTGAACTTCGGGAAACAAATCCTCGTCTCTCCTTTGTGGTTTGCCTCACTTGTTTTGATCTCTAGCATATTTACTTTGCTTCCGCTCGATCTACTTGGGTGTGCTTGTCTTTGAGTGCAGGGATCATTACCCTGCTCGTGACCATCTACAGGAGCTACTCAAGAACTTAAGTTCATTCTAGAAGTCAAGAAAAGATTTGAGTTATTTTGCAGGTTTACTGGTAGTGCGCTCTAACCGCCCCAAGACCCAGTCTAACCTCCCCCTGTGGTTCAACACATCAGGGGCGGTCTAACCGCCTGGTAGGGGCGGTCTAACCGCGTGTGGCAATGAAGCTCAAGTTTCCGGGGAAAAGGTTTTATTTGGTCGTCCCGCCTATTCACTCTCCTCTAGGCGGCATCAAGGCCCTTTCAATTGGTATCAGAGCTTGGTGCTCTGGTTCGAGCTCAACCGCTCGGAGTTTTTCAATGTCGACCACTTGTGAGGTACCGTTTGAGCCTCTAGCTTTTGATGGCTCAAACTACTCTTCTTGGCATTCCAATGTTCTCATTGCACTTAAGGTTTTGGGTCCCACCGCTGAGGGTATTATGGTTGCGAGTATCCTTCCAGAGGATGAGACGTGTGTCTTACCAAAGGAATTGGAGAAGAAGCGACTCAATGCCATTGTTACTAACCTTTTGTGTAGCTGTGTATGTAGTGAACTAAAGCATATTATTCTAACGAGTAAAGGAATTAGCAAGGATGCTCATCTCATTTGGAAATTGCTATTTGGGATAGCTCACATCAAATGGGATGAAGTTGAGAGTGAGGATGATGATGATGAACAAGTGGTGATGTGCCCCACAACCTCAACAACAACCACTGAACATCAAACCTCAACTCTCAAGCAAGAAGGAAACAAGAGAAGCGAAGGAAGAGTCTCTCTGGAGGAGGCGGTCTAACCGCCCCCAACAGAGAAGCCTCAACCTTCTACGGTGAAGGCGCTTGTCTTGTGGCCAAGAAGAAAAGCAAGAAGAAGAGGCAGGCCAAGGGTGCAAAGAGTCAAAAGATCGAAGATTCAAGATCTTCAACAAGAGAACTTGAACTTCTCAAATCCGAACTTGCCTCCTTGGCTTGTAAGTATGAATCATTTGCTAACAAATATGATCATGATATCAAATCTTTCTCATATAGAACGAAGATAGAAGAAGAAGTCAATGATGTGCTAGAAGCTCAACTAGCAAAGCTCACTAGTGAGCATATGACTTTAAAAGCAACTCACAAGGAACTTGAGTGTTCCAATGAGAAGCTTGTGGATTCATATGCCTCACTAGAAATTGCTCATGTGATTGTTCTTTCATTGGTAAAATTCCTACAACCTCTCACACCCATTTGCACATGCTCACTTTTCAGTAATGAATTTGCTTGTAATAAACCTTGTTGTACCCAAGCAAGCCAATCTAGTATTGAGCATGTATTTGTAGAAACTTTTGATGACCTCATTGCCCAAGAAAATGATGAACTCAAGCAAGAGGTTGAAAAGATTAAAAGAGATTTGTATGTGCTGAAGGAAGAGAACCAAGTGCAACCTTTTCAAGATAACCGTGATGACGTGGTGAAGAAGCTTGAGAAGGGTTCAACCGTCACAAGCTCAACTCCTCAACAACATATCAAGATCATCAAGGGCAACATTCAAGAAAAGAAAACGGGGCATGGCATGTCGTATGGACCTCCCTGGGCCCACTACCTCGGTGGGTACCAGGATCGACTACTCGGTGGGCCCCTGGGACTACCCGACTTGCGCTGCACGGCACCAGATGGCGTGAAGCACAAGGACTACAGAGGAGAAGTACTCGGTTAGGAAGCTGCACATGTCCCGCACTGTATGGAGGACTCCTAGACGTACTCGACTAGTACTCTCTCCCTGAACCGACTTGTAACCTTGCCTCCCGGACTATATAAGGCAAGGCAAGGACCCCTCTCTCTATCATCTCATCTCACGACGTAAGATTGCATCATCTGGTAATCGTACCCAATCAATCCAAAGCTACGCAGCATACAGGACGTAGGGTATTACGCACCTCGCGGCCCGAACCTGTCTAAATTGTGTGCCACGTGTCTCTTCCTTCGAGTTACCAATCTCGGTGAGGCCACATTCATCTACTTCGGGTACTCCCCTTAGTAGGTTGCCGGTCTAAAACACCGACAGTTGGCGCACCAGGTAGGGGATCTCGCCCGAGATCACATGGCAAACTCGACGGCTCCCGTCTACATCAAGCCAACCGTCGCCTTCAACCGCGGCGACACCTTCGTCTTCGGCGCCTGGGTCTGCACTGCTGACGGCGCTGGATCTTTCCAACGCCGCCTCACCATGCCGCCCAACCCGGAGACCGGCCTCGTGACGCTTCCCGAAGTAGTCACGGGCGAACTCGCCGGCAAGTTCGGCGAAATTTTGCTTTTCGACCAACACGCCGACTTCGAGCTCGGATCCGCCTCCAACTCGAACTCGACGTCCCCGTGGGCTATCGTATGCAAGCCGGCTACTCAACCATCGCATGTGGTTTCCCCACCCCGCGAGCGCTTCACGCGTGGCCCCTGCAACCTCATCAGGGCCCGCACAAAGGCTCCCTCTACACGCCGGGTCGGCAAGGAGCCCATACCCGAGTACAACTCGGACTCCGACACCGCCCCCGGCCACGCCTCGGACTCCAACCCCCTCTCCGACTTCTACTCAGACTCCGCGTACGAGTTCGACTTACCCTGAAGACCCTGTGTCCAAGGACAACTCTACTGAGCAACCCTTATCAGGGCCGGCTTCTAGGCTGGTTATAACGTCCACACCTGCCGAGAGATTCGTCTACTGGCCAGATCGCAAGCCCGCCGACCTGATAAGTGGGGACTCACTCTACGTCGCCTACCTCAACTCGCTTCCCTTCCAGGAGGGAACACCACTCGCTCGGGCTGAGGATTATACTCCAACTGAGGTGGCGAGCTCTGACTCTAGTCTTGGCAACCCCGATCGCCAAGTCTTTATGGCTGCCGGCGACACGCCAGGACCTTCAAGGACGGCAGAGGACTGGTACCTTGAAGACATCTCCGCAGACAAGCTGTCTGCTGAAGCACCCGCTGATGAGACCGACGCCAACAGGGACGCTCGACGTGAGCATAACAGAAAGCGGAACGAACGGCGCCGGCGTCTCCGAGACAACCTCCCCATCCGCAACCTCGCGGAAGCCCTCGAACAAGTCGAGAGCAGGGTACATACCACCCCCGAGCAGTGCCTCATGTCGATCACAGCGATCGCACGTCAAGCTCAGGGGATACGTGCTGGAGAAGTCATCCCCAAGCTTGCAAAAGACGCTTACTTCATGTGAGTTGACAACAGGGTCACCCAGCTGCCCCCGCCAGGAACCATGACAAGAAGCTACAAGTCGCAGCGTGGACCTCGGCCGTAACTGTACTCGAGCCGAGCTGCCGGCTCAGCCCAACCGTACTCGTGCAAACGCCGGTGGACCCTCACAAGCTGGCAACAGCGCCGCAGCTGTTGCCGGCGATCGTGAGATCATCCCCCACCGCGACCCTGGTGGCGGAGGCAGCGACGGCGAAAGCTCCAACCATGGGGCCAACAGGAGGGCCGGTGGCGGAGGCGATCGCGGCGGCTGAGGCCACGCGAACAGCCCCGCCTCCGGTGCATCACAAGGCGGCTACGACACTCGCCAGAAGATTGAGGAACTACGACACAAGAAGGCTTCTACGTCAAGCGACAACAACGGCTTCCCCGCCTTCTCTGCGCGACTTCGTAACCTCCTCCTCCCAGAAAAATTCAAGCCTCTGGGAATCACCAAGTACGACGCAAAGCAGGATCCCATCCAGTGGCTCAGATGCTACGCCCTCCATCGAGAACGCTGGTGGCAACAATGACACCAAGTGCCTCTACTTCCCCTTCTGCCTGGACCAAGCCCCGCTCACATGGCTCGAGTCGCTGGACAAGCACTCGATCGACAAGTGGGACCAGCTGAAAAAGAGTTCAGTAGCAACTTCGCGGGCGCTATGGGACGATTGGGTACTCGCATGGACCTGGCTATGGTGAAGCAGGAACAAGGCGAGACCCTCCGCAAGTACATGCAGCGCTTCTTCGACAAGCGCGCCACCGTAGTCGACGTCACCGACAAGGAGGTCATCGACCTGTTCCAGGACGGTCTCTACCACCGTCGCACCTTTGAAGACTTCGGTCGACGCCGCCCTAGGTCCATCACTCATCTCAAGGATATGATCACCTCCTGGGCGGATGAAGAAGACAAAGCCAAGGCCAAGTACGATGCCATCTGTGGCAAGAGCAAACAGAACACGGGCGGTGGCAGCAGCAATAACGGGAACCAAGGCGGTCGCAACAACAACAACTACTCGGGTCCCAACTGCAAGCGCAAGCCAGACAACACTGTCGCAACTATCCAGCGCCCTACGAAGGAGAACTCAAAGAAGACCTCCGGCGGCTTCAAAGACTTGCTGAAAGAGAAGTGCCATGGCATCTGGACGGCAACCACACCACCGAGCAGTGCTACCAACTCAGGCGAGCACTCAAGGGTACTCCAGAGCCACCGCACCCTCATGACAAGAAAGGCAAGAAGAAGAACGACGACAGCAATGGCGACTTCCAGGAACCCGACAAGACGGTCAACGTCCTCTTCGGCAGACTACCCAGCAGACGGGAACAAAAGGCTACCCGTCGAGAAGTCAAGAGCATTGAACCAGCGGTTCCGACCCCTCTTAGGTGGTCGGAGGTACCCATTACCTTCTCCCGTGCGGATCAATGGACTAGCTTCTCCGAACCAGGGCGGTTCCTTCTCGTCCTGAAGCCGGTGGTCGCGGGCTCCAGGCTCAACAAGGTCCTCATCGACGGTGGAAGCGGGCTCAACGTCCTTTTCACCAAGACCTTGAAGAAGATGAAGCTCGACATCACCGACATGCTCACCAAGAGCACCTCGCCCTTCTACGGCATCATCCCCGGGAACGCGGCTATCCCACTAGGCTCAGTGGTCTTGCCAGTTACCTTTGGGGAATCTCGGGACAACTATCATACCGAGTACATCAAGTTCGAAGTCGCGAACTTCGAGACGTCCTACCATGCCATCCTCGGCAGACCGGCTATCGCCAAGTTCATGGCGGTACCCCACTACACCTTCTTGGTACTCAAGATGCCAAGTCCAGCTGGTGTACTCTCACTGCAAGGGGACTTGAAGATCTCGCACGACTGCGACACGGAAGCTGTGGAGATTGCCTCCACACATAAAGTACCCAATGCAATGATGGAGATCTACGCTGCGTCGAAGAAGCTTTCCCCAAGTGAACTCGACATCCTAGAGAAGTCGGACAAGCCTCAGCCAGCTGAGGAGGTTCTGTTCAAGACAATCGACCTCGGGACAGGCGACAGCAGCAAGACCACCACCATCGGGGCGGGTGTCGACCCAAAATAGGAAGACGCGCTCATCAACTTCCTCCGGGCTAACCGCGATATCTTCGCGTGGAAGCCAGCGGACATGCCAGGGGTACCCAGGGAGTTGATTGAGCATTCCCCCAACGTCGATCATAAAGCTACCCCGAAGCGACAACACCTCCGTCGCTTCACCGACGACAGATGGGACGCCATCAAGAAGGAACTCGCCAAACTACTCGCGGCCGGCTTCATCAAAGAAGTCTTCCATCCTGAGTGGCTCGCCAACCCCGTCCTCGTCCGCAAGAAGAACTCGAACGAGTGGAGTATGTGTGTCGACTACACCGACCTCAACAAGCACGCGCCCCCAAGGACCCCTTCGGGTTGCCGCGGATTGACCAAGTCATCGACTGCACGGCGGGCTGCGACCTGCTCTGCTTCCTCGACTGCTACTCCGGGTACCACCAGATCACGATCAAGGAAGAAGACCAAGAGAAGACCGCGTTCATCACCCCGTTTGGCGCGTACTGCTACACGACCATGTCCTTCGGGTTGAAGAACACCGGCTCCACATATCAATGAGCTATCCAGGCCTGCTTCAAGAGGCAACTCAACAAGAACGTCGAAGCCTACGTGGACGACGTGGTCGTCAAGACCAGAAACTCGAGCACCCTCATCGACGATTTTGAAGAGACTTTCGCATCCCTGCGCGAGTACCGCTGGAAGCTCAACCCGAACAAGTGCGTCTTCGGCGTACCTTCGAGCAATGCTTCATCATCAGCCACCGTGGCATCGAAGCCAATCCCGAGAAGATCTCTGCTATCACCAGCATGAAAGCTCCTACGTGCATCAAAGATGTCCAGAAGCTGACCGGGTGCATGGCGGCCTTGAACAGATTTATCTCGATGCTTGGAGAACGGGGGCTCCCCTTCTTCAAACTACTCAAGCACCTAGAGAAGTTCGTGTGGACTCCAGAGGTAGACCAAGCCCTTGCCCAGCTCAAGGACTTCCTATCGAAGCCTCCAGTCCTCACGGCTCCTCGCAAAGGCGAGCAGCTACTGCTCTACCTCGCTGCGACTACTCACGTGGTCAGTATTGCCATCATCGTCGAGCGGCAGGAAGACGGCCACGCCTACCAAGTCCAGCGACCAGTCTACATCGTCAGCAAGGTCTTGTCAGAATCCAAGGCATGCTACCAGCCTGTACAGAAGCTTTTGTACGCAGTGCTCATCACCTCGCGGAAGCTACGACACTACTTCCAGGAGTACTCGATCTCCGTCGTCACCGACTACCCGCTCGGTGACATTCTGCGGAACCAAGATGCTACTGGAGGAATATCCAAGTGGGCTGTCGAACTCGGCACCCTCAACATCGACTTTAAGCCACGCACAGCCATCAAGTCGCAGGCACTAGTCGACTTCATGGCGGAGTGGCGGGAGAATCAGCAAACTACTCCAACCGAGCACCCAGAGCATTGGGTGATGTACTTCGACGACTCACTCAACCTCGAGGGAGCAGGTGCAGGAGTACTCCTGATCTCTCCAACGGGCGAACAACTCAAGTACGTCCTGCAGATCTTCTGGAAGGTCTCAAACAACGAAATCAAGTACGAAGCTCTGCTACACGGGCTCCGCCTCGTGGCTTCACTGGGCATCAAGCGGCTACTAGTCTACGGCGACTCCGCAGTGGTCATCAACCAAGTCAACAAGTCCTAGGACCGCAACAAGGAGAACATGGACGCCTACTGCCTAGAAGTCCGCAAGCTCGAGAACAAGTTCTATGGTCTCGAGTTCCACCACGTCGTCCGCGACAACAACGTTGCAGCGGACGTCCTGTCGAAGCTTGGTTCTATTCGCGCTCAAGTACCAGAGGGTGTCTTCGTCCACGAGCTTCATGCGCCATCCATCCCGGAGCTGGCACCACCGATCACTGTCCCAGCGCAGCCCCCGGCTGGCCAGGAGGTCATGATGATCGACGTGGACTGGAGGCAGCCCTTCATCGACTACCTCAGCGAGAGGTTCCCTCAAACAAGAACTTGGCCGAGCAGCTCATCTGCCGCGCCAAGTCCTATGTCCTCGTCGGAGACAAGATCTACAAGCGGGGCGCATCTTCAGGAGTACTCATGAAGTGCGTGCCCAGACAAGAAGGCAAGGACATCTTGGAGGAGATCCACAAAGGCGTCTGCGGCAACCACGCGTCCTCTCGCACGCTGGTCAGCAAGGCCTTCCAACGAGCTTTCTATTGGCCCACAGCTCTGAGCGACGCTGAAGAACTCGTCAGAAGGTGCCAAGGGTGCCAATACTTCGCCAAGCAGCAACACGTCCCAGCCTACAAGCTAGTCACCATACCGCCAACCTGGCCTTTCGCCTGCTGGGGGCTCGACATGATTGGGCCACTTCCAACTGCGCCAGGTGGATTCAACAGAGTACTAGTGGCCATCGACAAGTTCACCAAGTGGATCGAGGTCAAGCCGGTCACATGCCCCAAGGATGACAGAGTACTCGACTTCCTGGATGAACTCGTGCATCGCTATGGACTACCCCATCGCATCATCACAGACCTGGGCTCCAACTGCAACAACCACTAGTTCTGGGAGTATTGCGAGAATAGCGGGAACGACATCTGATATGTCTTAGTCGCCCATCCTAGGGCCAACGGACAAGTCGAGCGCGCAAATGGGATGGTGCTCGACGCTCTCAAGAAGCGGCTACAGGATGCTGCTAACTCCAAGTGGATCAAGGAACTACCCAATGCTCTCTGGGGGCTACGTACTCAACCCTCCAAGCCAACAGGGCAATCCCCTTATTTCCTGGTCTATGGCTCTGAAGCAATCCTCCCTGCTGAAGTCATGTGGGACTCACCAGCAGTGGAGCACTACGACGAAGGCGTCTCTGAGGACAGCAGACGAGTTGACATCGATGGACTCGAAGAAGCTGGCTGTGCCGCCCTCGTCCAATCAGCAAGGTACTTGGAGGGTATCCGACGCTACCATGATCGCAACGTCAAGGAAGCTCCTTCAACGTTGGTAATCTTGTCCTCCGTCGCATCCAAACCATGGAAGGACTACACAAGCTCAGCTCGCCCTGGGAAGGTCCCTTCACAGTTGCAAAGGTGTCCGGATCGGGCTCCTACCGCCTCCAGACACTTGAAGGCGAAGACGTTAGCAACTCGCGAAACATCGACCAACTCTGTCGATTCTACGCATAGTCTACACGACTACCCTGGGGGCTCAAGTCTATACGACTACATCAAGACCCCTTCGCTGTAAGCGGCCTCCGGGTCTAGGTACCAGTCTCCGGACTACTCCTCTCCAGGGTCCAGCCCATGCTCCTAGATCTCGGGCGCGACGAGCGACAAAGGACTCTAGCAGCGGTCTACTGAGAGACCATGTACTCCTAGATCCAGCCTACACGGCTACTAACGGATCTACTGTTGTAAGCAGCTACACGCCCTAGCACTACTTAGCTGTAGGCGGCCTCCGGGTCCTGGCGACTACTCTGTAACAACGGCCCTGGCCATCCAGGTGTACTTCTTCAGTAATAAAGTTTGATTGTCCATCAACTACTTTACTGTCTTCCTCCCTCAACGGGACTACTGGCGAGCACGACTACTTGCGACGACTCCACGATGGGACTTCGCATTCACAGATCGCGATAACGAGTACTCACTCATGGAAGTTTTCTTCATTCATACTTAAACAATTTCATAACAATTATTTATGTACAACTACTGCTATGAGCTAACATTACAGGACTACTGGAGGTTGAGCTTCTCGGCGACCTGTTCAGCAATGGGCGCCATCTGCTCCAGCAGCTCCGCGTATTGCTCGTCGGTGCAGTTGGCGGCTAGCCCGCCGGTGACTACGTCCATAGGAGCCTTCGAGAAGTACGACTTCATGAAGGCAAGAACTTGGTTCGGGATCGACTTCGCCAAGTGCTTCACGTAGGTCGCCAGGCGGCTGGGGGCTTCCTTCAGCCGGTCCACCAGTGGAGCTATCTTCAGACTGCCAGGGTGGGGCACCAGCAGCCTCGCGATGGGGAGCACGGCTTCCTCGAGTTCCTTGAGCTGAGCCCGCAGCTTCTCGCAGTCCTCGTTCAGCTTCTGCAAGGATTTGTAGCAGTTGACGAGGTCATGATCTAATGCAATACGGAGCTCCATGTGCTTGTCGCACTCGTAAGCAAACTCCTTATAATCGTACTCTAGTACCTGGCGGGCCTCCCGCTCTCGGTAGAAGAGGTTCTTCAAGTCGGTCTCTAAAGCCTTCAGCTGATCGACTCGGGTCTCAAGCTCTGCAATCAACAAGGCAAAGTGGGTCAGACTACCTCAAGCTACCATCAACAAGTACCCGACAAGGCGGTCACGTACCTTTATTTTTGTTGCGAAGAGACTTGTTCTTCCGCACCAGATCGTCGCTCTTCGCCTGCATCTCTTGGACGTCATTGTGATACTTGGTGAAGGCAGTGTCCAGCTTCGACTGCATGGCGGCGGTGTACTTCCGGGACTTCACGAGTTGCTCCTCTAATGTCTCGGCCCGGAGCACCGCGTCGTCATATCCTTGAAGCATCTCGAACTTCTAGCGGGACCTCTCCGCGACGTCCTGCAAAGACAACACACGTAAAATGGGTACTCAACACTAAAGGATTGACTACTCAAGGGTGTCGACTACTCACCTTCATCCATTGCTCGGCCTGGCGCACCGCCTCCAGGTGCCGAACCACCGTCGCCGGGTTGACAAGATCATCTGCTAACAGCTCGAGCCCGCCGCGACTACTCGTAGCGGCTTCGGTCATTGGCGCCGAGCGGATTGGCTCCGCGTCCTGGATCTCCGGCAAGCGGACGACCACCTCCAGAGCGGGTTCTGGCAGCGCGTCGTCGCCCTCTCCTCCAGTCGTCGCGGCGGCTTCTCCGACGGCCACCTTCATCGGTTCGGGGGCTTCTCCGGCAGCTCCCTGAGCCTCCGGTGTCACATCTTCTACGGGCACCGCAGCCGGGATATCACTCCCCTCGGCTTCAGCACCTGTCGACAAGAGAACAAGTGCATCAGTCATACCTGGCGACTACGACTACTCTTCGGGGCTAATTTCACCTGAGAGAGTACTCACCTTCAACGACGCTGGCCTCAGGCAACGTAGCCTCAGCGGCCGGCGCTTCGGGCTCTGCCTGAGGGGCGGGAGCGGACTCCTCAGCGGGCGGTGCGACCTCCTCTTTCGCCACCTCTGCAGCGGGTTCATCCCCCTCCCAAGACAAGTCCGTTGATTTCCTGCGGAGTGTACATGCTGGTTGTCAACCTAGTACGACTACCACGTCCAATGCACTACTCGGGAAGGATCAACACTTACAAGCTCGACCGGACCACCGTCACGGTCGGGGCGCCGAGGATACTGGCGATGTCAACCAGTCCCGCCTCGGCACGCGCCTCCTCCTGCGCCTCAGCAGTTGCTACCCCTTCAGTGGCAGTAGCGGTGAGTTCTATGCTCCCCTGAGCAACAGGGGGCTGGCGCTCCATCTGCGCCAATAGCTCTTCCACGGTGGGGGCAGGGCTACGACTACCCCCAGCTGGCTCCCCCATTGTGTCCCAACCGCCTTCGTCACCCTGCTTAATGGGGTCGGAAGGCGGCATCTCCTGCAAGCAAGGAAACTTCGTCATCAACACGCCACATCGAGACATAAGTACTCGACTACACTACTCAAGACAGCTTACCTCTTGGGACGTGGTCTCTGAGACCTTCAACTTCTTGGCCACGTGCTTGCGGGCCACATTGCGTGGCTTCCTCGGCGGCGCGGGCAGACTAGCCTCCAGGCTAGCCGGCGGATCCTGAACGAGAGGGATATGAGGCAATCCAGGGCGGCTGAATCTCGACCGCAGCTGGAAGCGCTCCTGCAGCGTCTCCTCGTCGTCGTCCTCATCGGACGTGTCTTCAACGACAACTGTGTCGTCTCCCTCGCCAACTTCGCACCGCTCCTTGGCCTTGGCCTTCCCTTCCTCTGGGACCTCGACAAGCTGAGGAGGCGACGACAGCTCGGAGATGAACTTCGCCAAGTCATCCTGCAAGAAGCACAACACATCAGTACGACTACTCTTACGCAATGAGTACTCGACAACAGATGTGGCTACTGACCTCTTTTGGTGGGTGCGCGGCGGAGTACTCTAGTATTGGGCACGGTGTGTACGCCGGCATATCTTTGAAGATCCTGGCCAGCCTATCAACAATGTCGTCGTCGTTGACTTCATCTCCAGGCATCTGCGATGTGTCGTCGTCGCCGGTGTACTCGTACTCTAGGGTGTCGCGGGCCATCAGCGGCTGCACCCTTCGCTTCATGAAGCTGAAGACCACATGTTCGGCCCTCAGCCCGGCTTCCCTCAGCGCCTTGATCTTTGCCAACAGCTCGGGCAACTAAAGACCTTCTTGCATCGTCGGCTCCGAGTTCCACCATGGCCGGTGCTTGGGCTGCTTCCCGCTTGGCTTCGGCAGCTCCGGGTGGTGGTTCGTGATGTAGAACCACTTCGCTTTCCAATCTTCATTGGAATCAATCAACTTGTAGGAGAGGTACTGCTCTGCCGCGTCCTCCCTCATCTGGATCCCCGCTCCTCCGACTACTCAGGGATTGCTGGCGCTAGGCTGAGGCTTCACCCGGAAGAACTTTCGGAACAAGATCCAATGGGGCTTGATCCCCAAGAAGGCTTCACAGAAATGTACAAAGACGACGGTGTGGAAGATACCGTTGGGGTTGAGGCTGAGGTACTCGATGCCGTAGTACCCCAGCAACCCATTGAAGAAGTCGCTGGCAGGGAGGGACAGTCCGCACTCCGCGAACCGGGTGAACATCGGGATCTCGTCCGGGTTCTTCTCCATGGGGTACGGATCCCCTGCCGCGGCTCTCCACATGTCCACCTCCTTCTCCCGTAGAAACCCACTTTTGAGAAGGGCCAGCAGGTCTTCGGTCTTGGCCTTATACTTCTTCCACTCCCGATTCGGATCTGGCTGCGGCGGAGACACCGGTGGCGTCCCTGCAGCAGATCCGGCAGCCTCTTCACGGGCCCTCTTCTTCCCACTGGCGGCCTTCGCGGTCTTCGACAGTGAAGGCTTCATTCTCCAGGTGCACGGTGTCTTCACGCGCATTCGCTCGGGGGCTACAGCGGTGGCTTCCTACAGCGGCGCGCTCGGGTCTACAATCCTCTCAGCGGCGGTAGCGTGCACTGGCGGTGATTTCTGGCTAGATCCGCTGGAATGTCTACGAATGCGTTGGGCGAAAAACCCTAAGAGTTTTGGCTTCTATTTATAAGTCAACGGCGGCCCCTCCAACGGCCGGATGGATAAGTCTGCGCTCGGCGGACTCAGCAGCGGCGCGTGACCCTTCAACTTCTACTAGTCGACGCGCCTCACCTCGGGGGCTCGGCTACTTCTACTCAACTTCCTGGGAAGCGACAAGACTCAAGAGCATCTCAGGACACATTCTACAAGATGACCCTTCAATTCGAGAGGAAGTACTCGACTCAAGGCTCGTGGGCTCCGTGCCACGTGTCCTTCAGTTTTTCTCCGGATTTTTCGGGACTTTATTGCCAAAACTTCAGATGGACCCTCAGCCAGAGTCTACAACTCAAACTAAGGCTCGGGGGCTACTCCATATGGAGTGCGATTTTGCATTCGCACTTCCATGTCAGTTTCGGCTTCAAGACAACACGGGCATTGTTGAAGACCTTCAAGGGCAGCACTCGAGGACGCTTGGGACTACTCGAGAAGACTTCAGGATTGCTCAAACATCAACTGGAGTACATTCCAGCCTCGGGATGCTTCGACTACTCTTGAGGACTTTTGACTTGTAGTACTCGGGGACGCTTGAGGACTACTCGTTAAGGCCGTCAAAACTACTCGAAGCTATCCTTCTCGACTACAAAGTACTCGGGGGCTTGTCGTATGGACCTCCCTGGGCCCACTACCTCGGTGGGTACCAGGACCGACTACTCGGTGGGCCCCTGGGACTACCCGACTTACGCTGCACGGCACCTGATGGCGTGAAGCACAAGGACTACAGAGGAGAAGTACTCGGTTAGGAAGCTGTACATGTCCCGCACTGTATGGAGGACTCCTAGACGTACTCGACTAGTACTCTCTCCCTGAACTGACTTGTAACCTTGCCTCCCGGACTATATAAGGCGAGGCAAGGACCCCTCTCTCTATCATCTCATCTCACGGCGTAAGATTGCATCATCTTGTAATCGTACCCAATCAATCCAGAGCTACACAACATACAGGACGTAGGGTATTACGCACCTCACGGCCCGAACCTGTCTAAATTGTGTGCCACATGTCTCTTCCTTCGAGTTACCGATCTCAACGAGGCCACATTCATCTACTTTGGGTACTCCCCTTAGTAGGTTGCTGGTCTAAAACACCGACATGGCACTCCACATTGCCCCACCAAGCTCAAGGCTCAAGAAACAATCTCCAAGAAGAAAAGAAGATCAACCAGAGGGAGATTGTGCTATATATGCAAAGAGAAGGGTCACTTGGCTGCGGATTGCACACAAGCTAGCTGCACAGACCAGGGGCAGTCTGACCGCCCCCCAGGGCAGTTAGACCGGGTCTGGCCACCACTATGAAGAATCACCGCAGCGAGGAGAATAAAGATCACCCTTCAAGCAAGAAGCCTCCATGCAAGCCAAGACAAGACAAGCAAATGGATCCCAAGCCTAGGAGTGCCAAAGGCCGCATTTGCTACACATGTCAAGAGAAGGGTCACTTGGGCAAGGATTGCCCGAATGGTAACAGTCCTCATTCCAACCTTGTTCATTATGATTTTCATAAGCTTAGGAATGACAAGGTGGACACTTTTACTATGAGGTGATTGGTTCACCTCAAGTTAGTACAAGGTCCATATGGATTCCAAAGCACATTGTGACTAATCTTGTAGGACCCAACAAGCGTTGGGTACCAAAAAGTGTTTGCTGAGCTTGTAGGTAAATCGAGTTGCATTGAAGTCATGGCAATAGAGAAATAATTGGTTACTTGATAACATGCCATGAGACGGACTAGAAAGTGAACTCAACACAACCAATGCAATCTCGGTAACTAGTACTTAAGTTGTGCCTTGGTCACTCTTAGTTCTTTATGAACACTCATGAATCACTAGAGCTAGGTTTGTGAAGCATGAGGAAGTGACCTTGACACGTTCAATAATCTCTTTATCCCGTGCCATTCGGTGCTCCTAATGGCTCTCTAGAAGAGCATTTGTTGTGATGAGCTTTGCAGGGTGTTATATAGGTAAAATAGAGGCCTATAAAGGATCTAGAGCTAAAAGATCACCAAAATGACCAAGGAAGGGCAGGGCGGTCTAACCGCCCCCTTGGGGCGGTCTGACCACCTGCCCCCCAGAACTGTATTTGGCAGGTGACCCGACACCTGTGGCAGGGTGACCCGGCGCGCTTCTAGAGAGTGGCGGGTGACCCGGCACTTGTGCCCGGGTAACTCAACTTGGAGCAGTTTTGTCGACATTTTGGTGATTCAAAGGCGGTGGTAATGAGACTATCGAAATGATTCATTTTTATAAACCTTTTTATGCGATAGACATACCTTTGTAGCAATCTCCCCTATTCTTGATTGAATTACGTGCTAAGTTTGAGAAATTCAAAATTCTCTAAGCACTAATTAAGGGGGAGTTTACTTCAAAGATTGTGTCATTTGTGGGACTAACAATTTCTTCTAGTGAACTTGTAGTCTCATATGTTTGTGCATCTTAAGCGAGCTCTTGACTCCATCAATAAATCTCAAATAATCAAGTAAGAGCTACTTGTTCCTAAATATTTACTTATGCACAAATTCAAATGGTCTAAAGGCAAAGGTATGTCAACATGAACTTCTTTGTTTACCGAAATGCATCTAGGCCATAATACCATGCTACTGTGCCTTCTTAAGCTTGTAATTGCCTCAAATGAATGTTTGTGGGCTACTCTAGATATTTTGTTGATACCTTACTATCACTCGTCTTTGTGTCTCGAGAATGGAGGTATGAGTCAAATATTCTTGAAAAGTTATTCATTTGAAGTGGATGCATGCACTTCATGACATAGGATAGATTTTTCAAAAAACCCAACTAGCATGTGTAGGAAGTGTGCTTATTTTTAAAAATATACTTGGTTCTTGGTCTTTGTGACCCTATTGATCCATTTGTGACTATAGTTGTTCGTGTTTGTTTGATGGCTAGTCACAAGTGGTGATATTTTACTCAAGTCCATAATATCCCTAAATCCATATCTTTATCTCTCTCTCTCTCAAACACTCTTGGAAGAATCAAGAATATGATTTATTTGGATTAGCTCAAGTTCTTCTAAGATTGGTGATTTTTGGATCGAATTCTTCTATACATCTTTTATCCAAATATTCCATGGAAATAAAGAATCAAATCCATTAATGCTGAAAAAGTGTTTTTCGGAACTACCAACCCTAGGGCGGAACTACCGATAAGAGCTCTCTGTCCAAAAGTATGGAAATTCTCGGTACTACCGATATGGGGTCTCTGGAGGAATTTTTCGTAAGGGCGGTTTAACCGGGGGATCAGGCGGTCTAACCACCACTCCAAGTTTTTGCTCCTATCCTCCTATTCCTCTCTAAGTGAACTTTCAGGTATCCCAGGGGCCTATGTGGAAAAGAGGGACCAAACCCTAAATCTTTAACTCGATCTGCTGAGTCAGCGGGGGGCAGGGGGGTCTAACCGAGTCCCCTACCCGATTAGACCGGGTACCACAGGTCTTCTGTTTTTACCCCAACCCGTGACTCTACACCCCCTATCCCTATCCACTCACTCCCATCTCTCTCCAACGACTGTGAACAGTCCATTTCGTCCAAAACTTCAACCCCTTCTTCCTCCTCAAGCTCTCACACCCTCCCATGGTGATTTCAATATTCCACCCCTAGAAATCAAATCCAATCCGTGGAAAGCACTCCCCTAAGGCGGCTGAACCGGTTCCCAACCCAGTTCTTTGGATTTCATCTCGGTTTCATCCCTCCAAAGGTATTCAAATCTTGTTTTTACCCGATCTATCAACTCCATGAGTAGTTTTGAATATCCTTTGGTAGAACATCTCCTGGCAACCCCTAGAATACATTCCTAGAGTTTGGTTCCATTTCCTTTAGTACATTGTCATGAACTCAATTTTTGGGTTGACTCCGGGGGGCGGTCTAACCGCCCCTGCAGGGCGGTCTAACCGCCTTTCGCATTGTTGGACCAAGTGTTAGTTTCTGCATGTACTAGAATCTCAATCACTCTAGAGTCGTCCCATGAACAGTAATTTCACATTCAAATATTGGTGTTGTTGTGTTTGGCCGAAAGAAGCCATTGGCTCAAAACTAGCAGGGGCGGTCTAACTGGCCCCCAGGGGCGGTCTAACCTCCCTGGCCAGTTTTGTGCCAATTGCTTTGGATTGCCGAGGCTCGATGCTCATTCTAGCCAATATTGTTCCTGGTGTCTCACACACTTCTATTTCATATCTTGTGATCCAGGGACAGCAGCAATGCCTAAGGGTGCAGGTGCTCAGAAAAGGAAGAAAAGAGGCAGTGGCGATGCTGGAACATCCTCTGGTCCTAGCGTCAATTTGAGGCCAACAGGACCGCCACCACCTCTTGTCTACTATGGGGATGACATTGAGATGAGTGACAGGGTGGAGAGTAGTGATGATGATGTTGAGGATCCCTCTCTCAACTTTGAGCTCAGCTGGAGTAACCGGGGACTTGCAGGTGGAGGCAATGATAGTGATGATGACAGTGCTAAGGAAGATGATGAGAAAGAAGAGCAACAAGGTGGTCAGCAGCAGCAGCTTGGTAGGCCATACATCAGGGAGCCTAACTATCCTTCCTATAGAGGGCCTATTGATTATTATCAGGTAGGGATGGCAGACACTGTAGTGACCTTGAGAAGAACTAATCTAGCTAGTGAGGAGAGGACTGCTACAGATTACAGGTTTCGTACCATCTTTCACCAGGACTAATACACCTTAACTATCATCACTGGTAGAAAGTCAGAAATCACTAATGATGCTCAGTATGTGGATTGGGAGTTTATGGAGAGGAAGAATAATCCTATCTTTGATGAGGTAATTCAGGCTTGTGAGGCTAAAGGGATTAAGGCCCTCATGGGGTTCAAGCAGCATTGGAACAAAGAACTCATTGCCCAGTTTTATGCGACAATGTATTTTGGCTATGTGCCAAAAGAGGATGGGCGGAGTGACAGAGCCATGTTTTGGATGACTGAGGGTGAGAATCACCACCTCTCTTTCTCCAACTTCCTCACTCTATTCAGGTTACCTGATGATGGGTTTGCTAGGTTTCTCCATGATGAGGGTCCACTTGAGGCAAAAAGGATGGCTTTTATATATCCCAGAAATGCAAGGGACAGTTGGGGACATGTGAAGGGCCTATATACATACTATTCTATCCTCAACCGTTTATTCAGAAAGACCCTCACTCCTAGGGAGGCAACACCTCAAATATCACTGCTTTTCAGAGGAACTTGATGGTGGCTATGAAGCCCGGTGAGCCGCCATTTCATGTTGGAGACTTTTTGTGGCAAGAAATAAAGAACTCCTCTGAAAATCCACAAAGGTTGTGTAGCTATGGTCCCTACATAGCTACATTATCAAGAAAGTGACACAAAGGGCTTATCCAAATGACACGAAGCATCGCCCTTTGCAACCCAAACCCAGTAGGACAGTGAGGGTGCCCTATCCACAGGATGATCAGCAAGAGGAGCAAGAAATCCTTGAAGAAATGGAGGTGCCGCGCAGCTGGGAGGCTTATCAGCCTGGGGGCGGTTCAACTGCCCCCAGGGGCGGTCTAACCGCCCCTGGTAGGAAGAGAAAAACACACGTCACCTCTTCGCAAACTGATCAGTATCTTCCTTGGTATGTGCAAAACACAGAGAGAAATTGAAGTTGCTCAGCAAGATGAAAGGAAGAAGAATAAGAAGATGAGGGATACAATGAAGGATCTTCACAATCAGGCTGGTTGTCAACCTCCTAGGTCACCCATCTCACCTTCCCCTCCAGAGGTTGAGATAGCCTCCGTGGATGATAGGGTGAATGCCTTTCTCAACTTCGATCTTTACAATCAGTATGGGAGCAACTTTGGATCAGACATTGGTGCATCTTCCTCCTTGGCTCCTCCTCCGCCACCACCTACTGGTTTTGATTCTATCTTTGAAGGTGACACTACTGCCCCGCCTCCATGGGTTCCTCCTCCATTGACTGATGAGTGGGCAGCACGTGTCTCATATTAATTCTTTGATCATCCAAGCACTTCCTATGGTATGGGTAATTCACTCTTGTCTCTATTTTTGAAATCCATTCATATATAGCTCTTTCATATCCTAGTTTCTCTTGTGTGTGTGCCTAGTTGCAAATCTGAGCACCGGAGGCGACACTTGGGATCAGTGGCAGCGGCAGTGATTTGGCAGCAGCTTTTCCTTCTCCAGGCCCTTTATGGATGTTTGATGACAAAGGGGGCGAAGAGATGGATAAAGCTTTGTGTTTGTAGCTGTTCTGTAGGGGGCGGTCTGACCGCCCGTGGTAGGCGGTCTAACCGCCCTACCCCTGTGAGTTGAGAGTGAGACTTGGTTTGTAATAAATGGATCTCTACTTTATCTTGTGGACTTGAGTATTTGTATGAGTGCTACTGGGTGTGTAGAACTTATTTATGTATCTTAAGTGACACTTGTGATAGTTTGTGATGCATAGTGTTTATTGATTGTGTTTGTAGGCTGAATGGGGGAGGCGGTCTAACCGGCCTGCAACCCCGGTCTGACCACCCCTACCCAAACAGCCCACACCTCTCTTTGTTGAGTGCTTGTCATGCCATATGCATCATGGTTTTATTTTTTTAATTTCGTCACACACATCTTTTTGCACTCTACTAATTCTAGGATATAGGGGAGAGCTCTATTGTTGTCATTCTAATATGTGCTTTTGGCATTTGAGGCCAAATTTTTCATATTTCATTCAAAGGACACATTGAGGGGGAGCTCTAACTATATCTAAGAATTAAAATTGTGCTTAATCGATTTATTTTGTAAAGCTTTAATCGAATTGTCATCAATCACCAAAAAGGGGGAGATTGAAAGTGCATCTAGGCCCCTAAGTGTGTTTTGGTGAATTGAATGACAAAACGATTAAAGGACTAATGTATTTGTCTAAGTTTGTGAGCAAGTTTATCTTGAAATTCACAAGCAATTATTGGAGTATTTATTTGTGAATGAATGTTATTTGTCTCACATTGGAAAAGACAAATACATGGATGATTCTTTGTGCACAAAGGTTAATGTCAAGCAATAAATGGACTTATATTTTGGGGATATTTTGTGAAGATGAAATACATGTCTCCAAAGAGAGTGGTGGCTTGACTAAAATAAAAAGGGGATCATTCAAAAGGAAGTTGGTAATTCCATCAAGCAAAAGTGCAAGGCTTCATGTGGAAATTGAAAGAGGACATAAGGATGAATGTAAACTTAATGGTTCTTAAAAGGAAGCTTGCATATTCGTTGTCAATCAAGAACAAACATATGAAGCAAAGTGGAACTCAAAGTGGATTGGGTAAGTGATGAAGAGATCAACCGAGGTGTCTAGGGTGAGGGACTAAGCAATCTTTGGGGTCTTGGCCCGGCCGCCATTAGTGTTTTGCTAAGGTGAAGTTCTAGCATCTATGGGGTCTTCAAGTATCATATCCAAGCCTTAACCGAGGGAAGCAATGCAACACATCAAAATGTTATGATTGGCAATATGGAGTGACTTAAGGATTAAAGTGTTCACTCTCGTGCAAAAAGGGAAAAATTCTAAGTCACTAGCTCATGTATGGAGTTGCTCAAGACATCGGCTATGTTAAAAGCCCTCATATTGGAATTACAAAAGTACGACAAGATTGAAGATTTACAAGCTCAAGTGATCAACCGATTTCATATTTATTCTTGAGTTTTTGGTATGCCGTACGATCAAGACGGATGCAACATTAGCTCTAAGACAAAAGATCAAAAGTGCTCATTAGTTGACCTAAGTGAGAACTAGCCTTGATAGTGTGCCTGAGTACTCTAACAAACCTCTAACCCAGCCTTTGCCACTTCGACTCGTGTTGGAAGTTCTTAAGAGAAGAGAGAAGGGTTTTTGGGCTCTCTCTGCCCAGGGCGGTCTAACCGCCCAAGGGGGCGGTCTAACCGCCCCTAGCAGCCCAACGACTAGTTTTTCAAACTGACTGTTGGGGGGCGGTCTAATCGCCCTGACCAGGCGGTCGAACTGCCTTTGTTAGAGAACTAACGGCTAGTTTTCCTTGTGAGGGGTATAAGTACCCCACGAGCTCCACTTGTTGGAGCTGCTATTTCTAGGGTTGCTGAGGTGCTTCCCCTGCTGTTTTACATAAGCCAAAGCCAAAGAAACACTCCCCAACTCTCTCTCTCTCTCTTTGTGAGATTTGCTTTTCAAGCCATATCCTTGTGTTTGGTTGAGAGTTTAAGCCTTTGTGAGCTTGTGTGAACTGAGCAAGAGCATCACATAGCTTGAGCACTTGTGATTCACGTCGGAAAGCCTTTGAAGCATTTGTTACTCTTAGAGGTTTGCCTCCTAGACGGCTAGGCGTCGCCGGATAGCTCCCAAGGTTGTGGTGAGCAGCGAAAAGTTTGTAAGGGCTGTGATCTTGCCTCTTCGTGGAAAATATCGCCTTAGTGGAAACGAGGGAAGCGGTTGAAAGAGACCCGGCTTGTTGTGGGAGAATTCCCTTACAAGCTCCTCAACGGAGACGTAGCTGTTCCTTTGTGGGCGGTGAACTTCGGGAAACAAATCCTCGTCTCTCCTTTGTGGTTTGCCTCGCTTGTTTTGATCTCTAGCATATTTACTTTGCTTCCGCTCGATCTACTTGGGTGTTCTTGTCTTTGAGTGCATGGATCATTACCCTGCTCGTGATCATCTACAGGAGCTACTCAAGAACTTAAGTTCGTGCTAGAAGTCAAGAAAAGATTTGAGTTATTTTGCAAGTTTACTGGTAGGGTGGTCTAACCGCCCCAGGACCCAGTTTAACCGCCCCCTGTGGTTCAGCACATCAGGGGCGGTCTAACCGCCCGTGGCAGTGAAGCTCAAGTTTCCGGAGGAAAAGGTTTTATTTGGTCGTCCTGCCTATTCACCCCCCTCTAGGCAGCATCAAGGAAAGCCTTGTGCTCGTTAAGCGTAGATTCACCAACCATTGCATCAACTTTCTTTTCAACTTCGTGAATAAAGTCTTTGAGACTCTGCCTTCCTTGAGTCACAAATTGAATCAGGGAAACGACACTTGCTGTGTTGCCCAATCCATGTCCAAGAGAATGATGTTAGCAGGCTTCCAGCCATTGGATATCAGCCAAATTTTAGCAGCAACGAATTCCTCAATTGCATCACGACCTCCGAGAATTGTGCTGGCTAGAAAGAAAGCATTTTCGCAATTCTTGAAACCAACAGTTCGGACGTTATTCAAAGCTGTGCAAGTAGCAGTCACTGGCTCTATAAGTGAGTAAACGGGGCAAGCTGGCCCGGTGTAGCCAGAAATCCTGGACATGTCAACCTTTACATAAAACCAGTGTGACCTCCAATCTTCGAAGAAGTTGGTCTTGTTGCAGGGTGCGAGTTAAATTCGAGTAAGGCTCTTTCGCGAATTCTGCCTTCGGGTGTTGAAAGTACAGCACGCATAGTGCGCTTCATAACACTGCTCGTCATCGAGCTTTAGAATGTCCTTTTCAATTATAAGCTCGAATAAACAGGCAAATATATCAGTGCCAAAGGTGCACTTGAAGGTCTTCATGATCCAAAAGAACTTCGAAAGTTCCAGGAAAGAGTTCGGTGTCAACTGATGCATCTTTACTGAAAATATCTCGAAAATGGCAGGCAAGATAGGGTCACAAGGGAATCTGAGTCCGCATGTAAAAAAGTCCCGAAACACAACAACCTCGTTGGCTTCAGGAGCAGCTACTTGTTCATCAGAAGGAGGACGTTCGTCACCGACAGGGAAAAATCTGGCATCCTCGTATTCCCTGATAAGGTCGGTCGTAACCTTTGATTCGCCAAAGACAGAAGCTGGGGGATGAGATGAAGCTTACACAACAACAGGCTCGTTGAGATCAACGTCAACATTGGAAAGATCCTCTTCGCTGCCAGATTTGTTTTCAGATCTTATTTCACCATCTTCGCGACTACCAGAATCGTGAATGATTTCTATAGCCGGATCATTAGTACTGGAGGGGGCGTTTCCCTTAGTCGGTGAAACACCAGTAGCGGCCAACTCCTTAGAAGTCATTGTTCTAGCAGTGCTTTTTGTACGAGCCACCTGCTTGAGAATATTGCAAATAGAAAATGCAAAACAACTCGTAAGAAACAAAAAACTTACGAAATTATAAGTCCAAAAACGAAAACATATAAGAAAAGAAGAAGATAATACCTTTAAAAATGAAAGAAATTGCCGAACTTCGGATTCCTCTTCCGCGAAAATGCCTTGAAATTTTCGTAGGAAGCGATGGAACGGTGAAAAAAACTTACAGCACCCGCCCTCTATTTATAGGGAGAGGGGGTAGCTTCAAGAAAACACCTCGATGACTGTTGCGAGTTTTCAGGGGGGACACGTGTCCACTCCGACATTCCGAGGGTAACGTTTTTACCAGAATTAGGGATATTATTCGTGGAAATGGATCGTCGGAGTCAACCTGCTTTACCGAGGGGCTAGTGTTGGGGAATTGGGAAAAACCTCTCACCCTCGAAATGTCGGATTTGCCGAATTCATGAATATGTTCGTGAATATGTCGCGAGGTCTTTCGTGGAATCGTGGTAGGAAAGCATTCTTGAAGGTGTTTTGTTATTGTTTAACTTCACGGATCCACTGACAACGTGCGAAACGAATTGCTGAATTGGCATCAGGATCGCGGGTCTTTTTCTTATTTCAAGACGACTGGAATGTGGCGAGTTCAGGAAGTCATGAACCTGCGAACTTCAAGAAGTTTAAGGAATCTTAGTTCAGAAGTCTTGATAAGTGATGATCTTCATGAATGAGGTTTCGGGAGTCAATGGAAGGTCAAGTCAAAGACGTCATCTCAAGAAGTCCGTGTTTGAATTGTGAACTAGTGGCAGGCTTATAAATGTATGAAATTGGCCCCGCAAATCACGGGATGTAAAAGACATTCATGTACATGTTCACACTAGGAATATTCTCTAGATTCGAGGGTAATCTCGGAATGTAAAAGTCCCTTCGTCTCCCTATAAAAGGGGGTTCGAGCGCACGTGTAAAGGGATTCACAACTTTTGAGGCGAGTATAGACTTTCGAGGATTCCTTGTCCCCTCCTTCGCTTCTACTTTCGTGTGTTCATTTCGTAATCTCGTGTTCGGGGACTCCATCCGATTTTCGGACCCCTAACACCATGCAGCGGCGAAGCCCCAGCCAGCTATGGCTGACCGCTCCATGGCCCCGGGCGGCTGCACCCTGGTTGTGCTATGCTGCGCCACGGTCCTGGCCGGCTGAGCCCTGGCCGCACCTTGCCTTACGTCTGCAGCAAAAAAATTCAAAAAAAGTTGTGAAACCCAAGGTTCGAACCTAGGTTGTTGGCATACCAACCAACTACCCCAAACCACTATGCCACTAGTAGTTATGTGTATTTCCTTTAAAGTTTGTTATATGAACTCTTTCTAACACATGGGCCCACAGTAGCAATGGCGGCAGGTCATGTCGGCTCGGCCCACTAGCGGCCAGTCGGCCCACAGTAGCGCGACGGCGGTGGTGGCGGGGCTCGGCCCAATAGCGGCTTGTCGGCCCACAGTAGCGCGGTGAAAAAAGAGGGCAAAGGGGATTCAAACATTGGCCTTCTCAGTGGGAAGGGAGGGACATACCACTAAGCTATAACATGGTTTGCATCCTTTTAGTGTATGTGGTTCCTTTTATATCTTCATTGAAACTTTTTAAAATTTTAGAGACTCAAAATTACTTTAAATTTTGTATGAAAACTTTAAAAACTCAAAATACCAATATTGTCGATCATGAAAAGATCCACAATATTGCTTTTGTAACCAACATCAATTTTTTATATTTTGAATTGAAACAAGGGTAAAATTAAACACATCTATCTCACAGATATGGATGGACTGGGATGAACAAGTGTAGTTTATCTTTTTAATCTTTGACTATAACTTGTAAGTAGTTTTTCTCCCTCATACTAACTCCAAATCGGATGATTCTTTTTCATAATTTTTTCTAAAATCATGCTCTAAGATAACGTGTTGAGTTTCGTCTTGTTTCATGTGATCAAGTTGGAGATTCAAAATTTGAATTATTTTTTTGAAGTGACAAATTTTGAAACCTGAAAAGATTTCATGTGAGGAAGTGATGAATACCAAAATTTCATAACTCATCAAGCTCTACAAACATTATCTAGGTCATTTTTCGATTTGAGAAAGTGATAGTGTACATCACTCCTTAATCCTATGTTCACCCGCATAGTTTCAGAAACTATGTGAGGGGTTTGTCAAATTTGAACCAACTATTGTAACCACTTTCTCAAATGATAAAGTGGTCTAAATAAAGTTTGTAGATCTTGATGGGTTATGAAACTTTGGTATTCAACACTTTTTGATTTGACATCATTTAGCATTCGAAAAACTTGTATCTAGTTGTCATTTTTTGAAATTCGAAATATGATTGTTCAAATAGAGTCGGACAGGGAAATGACCAAAATAAAAGTTGTATATCTCGATAAGTTCTATAACTTTTATATTGACAAATTTTTTATTTAAAATCATTTTTGGTATCTTAAACTTTAATATAATTCTATCATTAAAAGAAAATAAATGTTAAATTTGATTAAAAGTGTCCAAAGATCTATTTTTTGACTTTGGACTCAGTTTATATAGCCCAATTGTTTCTTACCGTCCATCTATGGGGGTGTTTGAATCCATGAGCTATTTCTTAGTCCACCCCTTTTTAGTCCAAATAGCTCAAATAGTAACCAAACAGGTGGGCTATTTTAGGGTTATTTGCAACTAACTCACCCAAAACAAATTATCCCCCAAATGCATGCTAACTGAGCTATTTGGGCAAGGGAGAAAGAAGTTAGAGAGAGGGGTAAGGTCAAATAACTCAAATAGCTCAAGAGCTATTTCATTATAGAGCTATTTTCTAATGCTAAATTTTAGCCCTCAAAAAATAGCTCTAGCTATTGTCTCGCGGCCGCCGTCGCCGAGGTCTCGCGCCGCTGGCCACCAACGAGGTCCGCGGCCACCGAAGATGTGTCCCGCGCCACCCCCGCCGAAGAGCCTCGCACTGGCTGCTACCGAAACCCTGCGCCGCCGGATCTGAAAAGCCGTCATACCGGTGAACTCGGTGAGCTACGAGGTCTTCCTGCTGCTGCTGCAGTTCCTGTACAGCGGGCAGGTGTCCCTCGTACCGCAGAAGGGGGAGCCCCGGCCGGGCTGCAGCGAGCGCGGCTGCTGGCACACCCACTGCACCGCCGTCGTCGGCCTCGCGCTCGACACCCTCGCCGCCGCCCGGTCCTCGGCGTCGAGGAGCTCGCCCTCTCACCCAGGTAATAATTGTTTGCTGTGCTTCTTGATTTCTTTAGTCTCTGTACGTCGTTGCTCTTGAAATTAATAGAAGAAATTAAGAGATGTAGAAAAAGAAAACAACAATTTCCTGTTGCATTTTTATTTCTCGCCACTGCTTGGTGATTGCCGAGCATTGTGCAGCAATGATTTCATCTCTATCTGTACCCCTCCCTGCTTTTGCTTTTAAAATGAAGTGAAGGATGACTGTGAGTTGCAGATGCTGTGCAAATAAGTAAAGTGGAATTAAGAGGATGAAGCTATACTTGTAATTTTAAAAAAACTATTTACCGTATTTGTGACAGGCTGCATCCAACGAGGATCGCCACCTTAGGCGCCATTGTGCGCCCACCTCAGGCTACTTAGTGCTACCCATTCTTTTAATTTGCGTATTATTTTTGTGTGAAGCCAATCATTGAAAAAATTACAATTGTCCAAGCAAAGTGGTGCAGAGTTTTTTCTCTCAACAAGCTATCTTCCAGACCTTGCCCGCACGGCCATATGTTTTGGATCTTAATTCCACATCTGTGCTTAAACTAAAATATCTGATGTATTCCATTGCCATCCCCATCAGAAATCTTTCTTCACAGGGTCACCCCACTGAATTCCTAGTGCCAATGCTAGTTAGCAATTCATCACCCACCCTAATTCCAGCAGAACCATATTAATTCCAGACTACACAGGAGGCATGATTTTTCTCCGACATATAAGGTTTTAGCTTTATAGAAGTGGATATGGAAGAATGTTCAATTATATCCTGCATGTTTTTCGAGCCACTCATGTTGATAAGGAATGCTGCAAGTGACAGCCTCAAAACCCTCCCTTTGCATCTTACAATTACTTTTTTTTAGGAAAACCGGAGGGGCAAGCCTCTACTGAATATCTCACAGTTACTTGCACACCAAATTGGGCTGCAAATAGTGAATGAAGCTCAATTTCCCTTATCAGCTTCGTTTGAAACTCCCAATGTGTCCTATCCAAGGCTCACCCTTAGTATCACCATTCACTGCAGCATAACTGTTGCCCTGTTGGGTCTATCCTCCATCTTCAATCTTGCTAGGTGCTGCTATATATAAAAGAGTTGAGGTTGTAGTGTGTGTGTAACCTATTTTTTATAAGCTACATTTGTAGCTGCATGAAGTAAATTGAGCTGTCCAATCACCTAACTTCACTGAAGACGCCATAGTCGTCACTGAGGTTGTGCTTGTTTGCTCTTCTAATCAGGGACCTTGCTTGGTGTTTTTGTTGGCCAGGCTTCTCCATTCAAGCTGTGTGATGATATCCTCCTAAGAGCCACAGAGCTTACCATCTATGACTGCATAACAAATGCATGTGTCTTGCATCTGCAAGGTGGCCTGGGGTGCAACTGCTGAACAGCCCAGCAGATCTTCGGCAGAATCATGAGGTTTATGGCTTCACCAATTAGGACAAACTAACATAACAGTTCTGTCGTCAATTGTCAGTCCTTATATCACTGTTTAGGGTCAGTTACTAATTTTAAGCAAAACCTTGCCTTGTCTAGTTGTTATTTTTAGGATTCGTAATTATTCCTGGAAACCCGGTTGCTGGTTAAATGATGAGGTAATAGTCTTGCTGAATATACTAAATAGACTTTCACTGATTCTGTCGTTTACAAGGGTGAGTGACTGCACATTTCTTTACAACATGATAAATTTCTCTTGCTTGTTTCCATGTTAACATATACATTGAATTGTTGAAGGAGAGGGCAAAAAGAGAGCCAAAAACATTTCTGAAATGCCATTTCTTTAATACTTTCTTTTATAAGAAGGTTAGATTATATGCTTCTTTATCCTTCAACTATATATTAATATGCAGGACATCATATCTCTTTTCTGTACTAAAGTTAGTATGCTTTTTTTTCATATATTAAAGATTCTCCCCAAAGCAGTTCTTTTGTTTTGTTTCTTCAGTAACTAGTCAATGTTGATTAAAATTTCTGCATTGGATCTTGTAATAAATTTATATATGATGATGAAAATTTGAGTGATAGTTTAGTTTCATATTAGTTTATGTACATGTTGATGTATCACGTCGAGCATTTTGTCAATATATGTGAATGAATATTGTAGCACTGCTAATTCTGCATCATTCTATATCTTAATGCATACTATATATAACAGTACTTGTTACCCTGTTCTGATTTGGAATTTCTTCTTTGACATATATTTGTTATACTGTACATGGTCTTACTGCTCATCCATGGTAGGGTTGGTTGGGAAATTTGAATTATTGGTTGGGATAGTTTTCAGTTTTATAGGCTCAGACTGGGATTAGTGATTACATCTTTGTTCCTTATCATGATAATAAGAATAAATCAATGACTTTATTGCTTTATTTTCTGCAGGAATAAAGATCCGCATTTGCCCTTTGGTGGTCACAGAGTCACTTCATCACAATTGTCAAGCAGTACCACGATTCAAGTTGCTATTGTGAAGCCCACAATTCTTAGTTGTGTATATAGGCTATAATTATACATTATACATACTTTAGTTGTAATATATGTTTGTCTTTAAACGAGTGAAATTTTTGTGGAGCACTGGATACTTATCTTTTTATCGGAGGAATTGTTTGATCATTTCAATATTATTTGCAAATAGTAATGAAACCATGTGCATATTTGTGATGACATTGATGAGTCTTCAGTGACCAATATATAATTATTTCTATGATGAATTGGTAATAACATGTTTGATGAAAATTGTAACCTATCATAGCATGCCATGTGGCCTAATAAAAAGAGGATATGTGGTGGAACCTAATTTGGCCACGTGTCATTTAAAAATGCAATGTCAGCAGCCATGTCATCTGCCACGTCATTAAGCACATCATCTGCCAGTGGCATACGACCGGAAATGACGAAAAATAGGACTATTGATGACGTAATTGGATCGTCATAGAAAACAAATGTCGTTAACAGTGCCGTCAGGACGCCTGATAGACGGGGGATTATGACGAAAATGGTTTATCATCCATGACCAAAAGCGATCGTCACAGATTGAATCCAATTCCATGACGACGTCTAATTCGTCACAAAATGGAGACACATCTGTGACGAAAATTACCATTTCGTCACCGATGATCAAATGTGGCGCGACCATAGTGACGAAATACAAATCGTTACAAACTCGTCACAAATGAACATCAGTGACAATTATGGCGTCTTCTGTGACGTTAGGTGTATTGATGACAACATCCCTATTAGTGAGGTATGGCTAGTGAAGTTAGCACAAACATTATCAACCTAAGAAAATCCTCTAGTGGTTGTTCACCTTCCAAGCCAATGATCATGAGAGTTAAACCATAATGTAAGGGTATCAATGATAAGAAGATTTAGAATGGTGGACATGTGCAAAGGGAAAAAAGAATAATGACTTCAAGGCACTAATGACGTCCTCGATGTCGGATTGCACATGGTATGGAATATCGAAGATTCGTTCTCAACATCGTCGCATCCTTCCTTGCACTTCTCTTGATCTTCACTTGACTTATCATCCCTCATTATATCTTTCTTGCCTTGCCTTGAATCTTCATCTCTTTTTCTTTCTCTCTCTTCTTTTCTTTTCTCTCTTTCCTTTTTCTTTTCTTTCTTCTCTCTTTTTCTCTTTTCTTTTTCTTTCTTCTCTCTCTTTATCTTATTTTCTTGTGTGTGTGCACATATACATATATTGTTTTCTTTCCTCCACATCTTTATCTTCTTTTCCGAAGCCTTTCGCCCATCTTTTTACTATGAATACCAATTTGAATTTTAAATAAAACCTTACCTAAAAATTGAACGAATCTTCGAACATGGGTTGTGTTCAAGGAATAAGATGATAAAAAGATGTTTATGGTTTCGGGTATGGAATCCGGTGATGTATGGGGCATTCAATGTGAAGTTCCCATTACCGAATATATGATGAGGCTAGCAATAAAAGAAATAACCTCAAGGACGTGATCATTGTTTGAAATTAGAAGTCCTAACCCAATTCATCATACTAAACAACACTTATAGTTTAGGCTTTGTATAGGATAGACTTGCCTCTCAACTTGGAGAAAAAAATCGCTAACCTTCATTGCAAGGGTTTTTTCATAATTTTCAGAAATAAACACCTCCAATATTAGTATTACTCAAAGCATAGCCAAAGTAAGGTCCTAGTTTAAAGTTGAGCATGGATACTGTCGTATGGACCTCCCTGGGCCCACTACCTCGGTGGGTACCAAGACCGACTACTGGGTGGGCCCCTGGGACTACTCGGCTTGTGCCACACGACACCTGATGGCGTGGGGCGCAAGAACTACGGTGGAGAAGTACTCGGATAGGAAGCTATACATGTCCTGTACTATGTAGAGAACTCCCAGACGTACCCGACTAGTACTCTCTCCTCAAACCGACTTGTAACCCTGCCTCCCGGGCTATATAAGGCAAGGCAGGGACCCTTCTCTCTCATACGCATCATCTTATAAACACACCCAATCAATCCAGATCTACGTAGCATACAAGACGTAGGGTATTACATACCTTGCGGCCTGAACCTGTCAAAATTGTGTGCCACGTGTCTTCCTTCGAGTTACCGATCTCGGCAAGGCCACATTCATCTACCTCGGGTACTCCCCTTGGTAGGTTGCTGGTCTAAAACACTAACAGCTGGCGTGCCTGGTAGGGGATCTCGCCGAAGATCTAATGGCGAACTGGACGGCTTCAATCTCCATCAAGCCAACCATCGCTTTCAACCGCGGCGACACCTTCGTCTTTGGGTCTTGGGTCTGCGCCGCAGACGGTGCTGGATCTTTCTAACGCCGTCTCACCACGACTCCCAACCCGAGCACTGGGTTCGTGACACTTCCCGAAGTGATCACGGGCGAACTCGCCGAAAAATTCAGCAAACTTTCGCTCTACAACCAACACGCTCACTTCGAGTTTGGATCCGCCTCCAACTCGAACTCGACATCCCCGTGGGCCATCGCATGCGAGCAGGCTATTGAGCCATCGTGTGCAGACTTCCCACTCCATGAGCACTTCCCATACGGCCTCTGCAACGCTAGCAAGGCCCATGCGAAGGCTCTCACTACGCGCCGGGCCGGCAAGGAGATCGTCTCCGACTACACCTCGGACTCCAACCCCGACTCCGGCTACTACTCAGACTCCTCCTACGAGTTCGACTTCGGCTAGGACCCCACGCCCGAGTCCGAGAACACCACGACCGAGCAACTGCTGTCAAGACCAGCTACCGGCCTGGTTATAACATCTACACCCGCCGGGAGATTCGTTTTCGGCCGGACCCCAAGCCTCGCGGACGACGACAGACGGGAACTCACGCTGCGTCGCCTACCTCGACTCGCTTCCCTTCCAGGAGGGAACATCTCTAGCTCCAGTAGAGGAGCACACTTCAACAGAGGTGGCGACTACCGACTCCGGTCTCGGCACTCCAGATCGCCAAGTCTTCATGGCTGCCGGCGAGATGCTGGGACCCTCAGGGACACGCCCTGACCGCTACTTCGAAGATATCTCAGCAGACGAGTTGTTTGCCAACGCACCCGCAAATGAAACCAACGACGATAAGAACGCCCGACGTGAGCGCAACAGGAAGCGGAACGAAAAGCGTAGACGTCTCCGTGAGAGCCTCCCCATACGGAACCTCACAGAAGCACTTGACCAAGTCGAAAACCGGGTGCACACTACTCCTGAACAGTGCCTCATGTCTATCACCATGATAGCACGTTAGGCTCAGGGGATGCGTGCGAGAGAAGTCATCGCCAAGCTCGCGGAGGATGCCTACTTCATGAGAGTCGACAACAGAGTCACTCAAGTGCCTCCCCTCAGAACTCGCGAAGCCGACCATGAAGCCACAAGTCGCAGTCCAGCCGACAACGGACGCAACCGTACTCGAGGAGAACTACCGCAGAACCCCAACCCCACTAAGGCATCACCTGGTGGACCTTCTCTGGGCGGCAACAGTGCCGGCGGTGCTGGTGGTAGTCGCGCCGTGGCGGCTCATGGTGATGCTGGCGGGGGAGGCAACGGCGGTGGGAGCTCCTCACACGGGGCTGGCAGGAGAGCCGGTGGCAGAGGCGATCGCGGAGGCCGAGGCCACGCAGACAGCCATGTCACAGGTGTCTCACGCGACGGCTACCATGCCCGCCGCAGAATCGAAGAAATTTGACGCAACAAGTCCTCCACGACAGGCGAAAATGACGGCTTCCCCGCCTTCTCTGCTCGGCTTCGCAATCTACTTCTCTCGGAGAAATTCAAACCTCTCGGGATCACCAAGTACGATGCGAAGCAAGACCCAGTCCAATGGCTCAGATGCTATGCCCTCTCCATCGAAAATGCTGGTGGCAACAACGACACAAAGTGCCTCTACTTCCCTTTCTGTTTGACCAAGCTCCGCGTACATGGCTCGAGTCACTCGAGAAGTACTCGATCGACAAGTGGGACCAGCTCAAGGAGCAGTTCACTAGCAACTTCGCGGGCGCCATGGGGCACTCGGGTACTCGGATGGACCTGGCTATGGTGAAGTAGGAACAGGGCGAGACCTTACGCAAGTACATGCGGTGCTTCTTCGACAAGCGCGCCACCGTAGTCAACGTCACAGACAAAGAGGTCATCGACCTATTCCAAGATGGTCTCTACCATCAACGCACCTCCGAAGACTTCGGTCGACGCCGCCCGAGTTCTATAACCAAGCTCAAGGACATGATCACTTCATGGGCCGACGAATAAGACAAGGCCAACGCTAAGTACAATGCTATTCGCGGCAAGAGCAAGCAAAACGCGGGCGGCAGCAACAATAACAACAGGGATCATGGGGGTTGCAACAACAACAACAACTCGGGTCCTAATCGCAAGTGCAAGCCAGACAACACAGTCGCGACTATACAGCGCCCTGGGAAAGACAACTCGAAGAAGACCTCCAGTGGCTTCAAGGACTTGTTGAAAGGGAAGTGCCCGTGGCACCTGGAGGGCAACCACACCATCGAGCAGTGCTACCAACTGTGGCGAGCACTCAAAGACTCTCCAGACCCACGGCCTCCTCACAACAAGAAGGGCAAGAAAAAAGCTGACGAAGGCAACGACGACTTCCAAGAAACCGACAAGATGGTGAACGTCCTCTTCGGTGGACTACTGAGCAGACGATCTCAGAAGGCCACCAGGCGGGAAGTCTTGAACATTGAACCAGCGGTTCCGACCCTTCTCAGGTAGTCAAAAGTACCCATCACCTTCTCCGACGTGGATCAATGGACAAGCTTTTCTGAACCAGGGCGGTTTCCACTCGTCCTGAAGCAGGTAGTCGCGGGCTCCAGACTCAACAAGGTACTCATCGACGGTGGGAGCAGGCTCAATGTCCTTTTCACCAAGACCTTGAAGAAGATGAAGCTCGACATCACTCACATGCTCACCAAGAGCACATCGCCTTTTTATGGCATCGCTCCGGGAACCAGGGAGAACTGCCGCACCGAGTACATCAAGTTCGAAGTCGCGGACTTCGAGACTTCCTACCATGCCATCCTCGGCAGACTAGCTATCGCCAAATTCATGGCGGTACCTCACTACACGTACTTGGTACTCAAAATGCCAAGTTCGGCCAGTGTACTCTCGCTACAAGGGGACTTGAAGATATCCTTTGACTACGACACAGAAGCTGTAGAACTCACAGCCACTAATCAAGTACCAAATGCCATGATGGAGATCTATGCTGCATCTAAGAAGCTTGCCCCAAGTGAACTCGACATCCCAGAGAAGTCGGACACAGCCAACAAGCCTCAGCCATCCGATGAAGTGCAAGTCAAGGCGATCGACCTGGGGATAGGCGACAGCAACAAGACTACCATGGTCGGGGCGGACCTTGACCCGAAATAGGAAGACGCTCTCGTCAGCTTCCTTCCGGCTAATCGAGACATCTTCGCTTGGAAACCAGCGAACATGCCAGGGGTGCCCAGGAACCTGATCGAGCACTCACTCAACGTCGATCCTAAAGCTACCCCGAAACGACAACATCTCCGCCGTATCGCCGACGACCGATGGGATGCCATCAAGAAGAAACTCGCCAAACTACTTGCGCTGTCTTCATCAGAGAAGTCTTCCATCCTGAGTGGCTCGCCAACCCCGTCCTCGTCCGCAAGAAGAACACGAACGAGTGGAGGATGTGCGTCGACTACACCGACCTCAACAAGCACTGCCCCAAGGACCCCTTCGGGTTGCCACGGATAGATCAAGTCATCGACTCCACGGTGGGCGGTGACCTACTCTGCTTCCTCGACTGCTACTCCGGGTACCACCAGATCGCTATCAAGGAAGAAGACCAGGAGAAGACCGTGTTCATCACCCCGTTTGGCGCCTACTGCTACACGACAATGTCATTTGGGTTGAAGAAAACCAGCGCTACCTACCAGTGAGCTATCCAGGCCTGTTTCAAGAGACAGCTCAACAAGAACGTCGAAGCCTACGTGTATGATGTGGTCGTCAAGACCAGAAACTCTGACACGCTCATCACCGATCTTGAAGATACTTTCACATCCCTGCGAGAGTACCGTTGGAAGCTCAACCCGAACAAGTGCGTCTTCGGCGTACCTTCGGGAAAACTACTTGGCTTCATCATCAGCCATCATGGCATCGAAGCCAACCCCGAGAAGATCTCCGCCACCACCAAGATGAAAGCTCCCACCTGCATCAAAGTTGTGCAGAAGCTCACCGGGTGCATGGCGGCCTTGAACAGATTCATCTCGAAGCTTGGAGAACGGGGACTACCTTTCTTCAAACTACTCAAGCATCAAGAGAAGTTTGTGTGGACTCCAGAGGCAGATCAAGCTCTGGCTCAGCTCAAAGATTTCCTGTCCAAACCACCAGTCCTCACGGCTCCTCGCAAAAAGGAGCAGCTACTACTCTACCTCTCTGCGACTACTCACGTGGTCAGTACTGCCATCGTTGTCGAGCGGCAGGAAGATGGCCACGCCTACCCAGTCCAGCGACCAGTCTACTTTATCAGCGAGGTCCTGTCGGAATCTAAAGCACGCTACCAACCAGTACAGAAGCTACTATATACAGTGCTCATCACCTCGCGGAAGCTACGACACTACTTCCAGGAGTACTCGATCTCCGTCATCACTGACTACCCGCTCGGTGACATCCTGCGGAACCAAGATGCTACTGGAAGAATCTGTAAGTGGGAAGTCGAACTCGGCGCCCTCAACATCTACTTCAAGCCACGAACAGCCATCAAGTCGCAAGCACTAGTCGACTTCATGGCAGAATGGTGGGAGAATCAGCTACCAACTCCAACCGAGCGACCAGAGCATTGGGTGATGTACTTCGACGGTTCGCTCAAGCTCGAAGGCGCGGGTGCAGCGGTACTCCTGATTTCTCCAACGAGCGAACAACTCAAGTACATCCTGCAGATCTTTTGGAAGGTCTCAAACAACGAAGCTCAGTAAGAAGCCCTGCTACATGGGCTCCGCCTCGCAGCTTCTCTAGGCATCAAGCGACTACTAGTCTACGGCGACTCTGCAGTGGTCATCTACCAAGTCAACAAGTCTCGGGACCGCAACAAGGAGAACATGGACGCCTACTGCCTAGAAGTCCGCAAGCTCGAGAACAAATTCTACGTTCTCGAGTTCCATCACATCGTCCGCGACAACAACGTTGCAGTAGACGTCCTGTCGAAGCTTGGTTCTACTCGCGCTCAAGTCCCAACGGGTGTCTTCGTCCACGAGCTTCACGCGCCATCCATCCCGAAGCCCGCGCCCACGACCACTGACCCAACGCATCTGCCAGCTGGCTAGGAGGTCATGATGATAGACGTGGACTGGCGACAACCCTTCATCGACTACATTCGCGATCAGAAGGTTCCCACGGACAAAAACTTGGCCGAGCAGCTCATCCGCCGGGCCAAGTCATACGTCCTAGTCGGGGACAAGCTCTACAGGCGGGGCGCCACTTCCGGAGTACTCATGAAGTGCATTCCCCGAGAAGAAGGCAAGGACATCTTGGAGGAGATCCATAAAAGTGTCTGCGGCAACCACGCATCTTTACGTATGCTGGTCAGCAAGGCTTTCCGACGAGTTTTCTACTGGCCCACAGCCCTGGGCGATGCTGAGGAACTCGTCAGAAGGTGCCAAGGGTGCCAATACTTCGCTAAGCAACAGCACGTCCCAGCCTACATGCTAGTCACCATACCACCAACCTGCCGTTTCGCTTGCTGGGGGCTCGACATGATTGGGCCTCTTCCGACTGCGCCAGGAGGATTCAATAGAGTTCTGGTGGCCATCGACAAGTTCACCAAGTGTATCGAAGTCAAGCCGGTCACCTGCCCCAAGACTGACAGGGTACTTGACTTCTTGGATGAACTCATGCACCGCTACGGACTATCCCATCGCATCATCACAGACATGGGCTCCAACTTCAACAATCACCAGTTCTCGGAGTACTATGAGAATAGCGGGATTCACGTCTGGTACGTCTCAATCACCCATCCACGGGACAATGGAAAAGTCGAGCGCGCCAATGGGATGGTACTCGACGCTCTCAAGAAGCGACTGCACGATGCTGCAAACACAAAAGGAGGCAAGTGGATCAAGGAACTACCCAATGCACTCTGGGGGCTTCGTACTCAACCCACCAAGCCGATGGGACAGTCACCCTATTTCCTGGTCTACGGCTCCGAAGCTATTCTACCTGCCGACGTCATGTTGGACTCGCTGGCAGTAGAACAATACGACGAATGCATATCTGAAGACAGCAGACGAGTTGACATCGACCGACTCAAAGAAGCTCGTTGCGCTGCCCTCATCCAATCAGCAAGGTACCTCGAGGGTATCCGACGCTACCATGATCGCAATATCAAGAAACGCTTCTTCAACATTGGTGATCTAGTCCTCCGCTGCATCCAGAACACAGAAGGACTACACAAGCTCAGCTCGCCATGGGAAGGTCCCTTCACAGTTGCAAAGATGACCGGACCTGGCTCGAATCGCCTCCAGACACTCGAAGGCGACGACATCAGCAACTCGTTGAATGTCGACCAGCTCTGTTGATTCTACGCATAGTCTCTCGACTACTCTGGGGGCTCAAGTCTACACGGCTACTCCCGGACCTTTCATTGTAAGCGGCCTCTGGGTCCAGGTACTAGTCTTCGGACTACTCTACTCTAAGATCCAGCGCTAACGGCTACTAACGGATCTTGGGCTGCTCAGGGCATCTAGGACTCTGGCAGCGGTCTATCAAGAGACCATGTACTTCTAGATCCAGCCCATACGGCTACTAACGGATCTACAGTTGTAAGCGGCCACGCGCCCTAGCACTACTCTAGCCATAGGAGGACTCCGGGTCTTGGTGACTACACTTGTAAATGGCCCTGGCCATCCAGGTGTACCCTTTCAGTAATAAAGTTTGATTCTCGATCAACTCATTTACCGTGTCTTCCTCAACGGGTCTACTGCCGAGTACTACTACTCACTCAAAACTCCATAGATGGGCACTCCGCACATACACATCGCGACAACGAGTACTCATTTCATGGAAGTCTTTTCATTAAAACTTAAACAAGTTCTTTACAATTTTGTTTATATTATAACTACTGCCAAAATCTAACCCTACAGGACAACTACTGGAGGTTCAGCTTCTCCGCAACTTGTTCCGCGATTGGCGCCATCTGCTCCAGAAGCTCCTTGTACTGCTCATCTGTGCAATTGGCGGCTAGTCCACCCGCGACTACATCTACCAAAGCCTTCGGGAAGTACAACTTCATGTACGCTAAGACTTGGTTCGAGATGGACTTCGCCAGATGCTTGACATACGTCGCCAGACGTTCGGGAGCCTCCTTCAACCGGTCAACCAACGGAGCAATCTTCGACCCGCCCGGGTGTGGCACTAGCAGCCTTGCAATGGGAAGTGCGACTTCTTCAAGTTCCTTGAGATGTCCCCGCAACTTCTCGCAGTCTTCGTTGAGCTTCTGCAGAGATTTATAGCAGTTGACAAGGTCACGATCCGAGGCGATCCGAAGCTCCATGTGCGTACTACACTCAGGGGCCAGCTGCTTATAATCATACTCAAGTACCTCGTGGGCATCCTTCTCTCGGTAGAAGAGATTCTTCATATCGATCTCCGATGCCTTCAGCTGCTCCACCCGGGCCTCAAGATCTGTAAACAACTCAGGAGGAGATGTCAGACTACTATAGGGTACTCCCAATAAGTACTCGAAAGGCTGGCACCGGCATACCTGAGGGCCATGTGTGGTTCGAGGACCGGTGGATGGTCGCTTCCTTGTGTGATGAGTAATTGACAACGTTGTGTGGACTGATTCTTGGCTAAGTATTGTAGGTGCAGGTTGCGGCTTGACTGGTGTTGGTACAAGTGAAGAACAAGCGCGTAAGGTCATCGCCGGTGAGGCCTCCAGGTGTGGAGAAAACAAGTAGGCTTCGTTCGAGGGACCCGGTGGCCAGCGGGGTCAAGTGCGGGCCGCATGGTGGCATGAACAGCAAGATGAAGTCATGGACGGTTTCTTGGTAGAGCCTCAAAACCAAGGTCGCGCCGGGACTACGTGGGAGCCGAGTCATGAGTGGCGATTGGCGGAGGCTACACCGAGTTCGTGGGGTTTCCAGTGGTTCACCAGAAAACCACTGGGTTCCTTGGTTGATCCACAAAGCCAAGACCAAAGAACCAAAGACGGTGTTGCAGCAGCGCCAGACCGGTCTGACCGGTTGGTCTGACTGGTGTGACCGGTGGGTACCGTTCGGACCGGTGAGGAGCACCGGTCTAACCGGTGTGCGACGATGCAGTCCGGAATCTTCGAAGTGGAGGACACGCGTCAGGATTGCAAGGCTTGCGTCGAGGCTAAGCAGGTTGTGGTCATCGGGCATCTGTCCGATGGAGAAAACTTGAAGACTTCCAAAACCGCCCTTGAGGGGCTTGTATCCCTAGTTGTTAGGAAAGGGTATTTTAGACTTTTGGTTGCCTCCATATAACCGATGAGGTGAGAGGATGGCAGCCAACCCCTGGGGAACCCTAGTTCATTTGCTTTCCTATTTTCCCTTCCTATTTTCTTAGGATTTCCATAGGACTAGCTTGAGAGCTTCATGGTGAGATGTTGTTGAGAGGGTTGGATGATCGGGCGGCAAGCTAGACCTTGTATGAACCTTGTGGCATGTATAGATGATTCAGCGTGGTTCCTCAAGGTTTGGATGTGTTGTTCCCGGTTGTTCTTGGTGGTGATTTTCGGAGCCCTCTCTTGTTGATTCTCTTGGGGTGTTTTCAGGACCTTGCTCTTGGGGATTTGATGGGGGAAATTTGTGGGAACCCTTCGTGGTTCTTTGGGCTGTGATTCCCCTCCCAAATCCGTGAGTAAAGGGGCTCGATTTTGGGGTTTTTTGTGTTCTAGGGTTAGAGGTGCTTTTGGTGGGATTTCTTCGATTCCTCCTTTTTGGACAAGTTTTGGTGGGATTAAACTTGGCTATGGACTCCTCATGAGGTGTTCCTACTATCCCCAAAGTCTTGTTCAAGTCCTTGGAGCGATTCGGGAGATCGAAGTTTGGATTTGGGGGAGTTGACCCGCGGGTGCTGTTCATCCCGAGCTACCCAGGCTACACCGGTCTGACCGGTGCTCTTGACCGGTCTGACCGGTGCAACCCTTGGTGGGTTTTTGCTCGGGTGAACGTCTGGGTGAGTTTGCTGTTGTCCTGTGTTGGGACTGTTTCGAGTTTGGGTCTGTTTGGAGGTCGGTAGGCCTGTTTGGTGTTTTGGGGCTTTCTGGTTGTGACCGGTCTGACCGGTGTGTTGCACCGGCCTAACCGGTGTGGAGCCTTTCTATGGAAGTCAACAAGTTTCACCAGTAGGGATCGGTCTGACTGGTGGTGCTCACCAGTCTGACCAGTGTTGGTCAGTGGACTGGAGGTTTGGTGTTCCGCTGCGTTCTCGGGTCGGAAGGTTGTGTGTTGGTTCCTAGGTTCAGTAGCACTCTAGTGGCTACGTGTGTTGGAAGCCGTGTTCGTCTTGTTGGAGTCTTCATCTCCTTCGAGAAGAATTTTTATCGGCTCCCATTCACTCCCTCCTCTATGGTTCATCGTATCGGTCCTTCAATACCTTTGTTCTTTTGGCACAACGACTTGTTCTTGCGGACCAATTCATCGCTCTTCACCTGCATGTCTTGTACCTTGTTGTGGAACTAGGCGAAGGCACCATCGAGCTTGGACTGTAGCATGGCGGAGTGCTTTCTGGCCTTGTTGAGTTCCTTCGCCAGCGATTCCGCCCGGAGCATTGTATCGCCATAACCCTGGAGCATATCAGATTTCTGTCGGGATCTCTCCATGACATCCTGCACAATGCAACAATTATTACTTGGGTACTCAATTTTGGCGGAACTCGACTACTCAAGGGTACCGTCACATACCTTCATCCATTACTCAGTCCGGCGCATCGATTCCAAGTTGCGGGCCACCGTTGCTGGGTTGATGAGGTCATCTGCTAGAAGTTCGAGCCCACCACGACTAGCCGCTGTGGCCTCTAACATCGGCACCGAACGAATCGACTCCGCGTCTTGGATCTCCGGCGACCGGACGACTATGTCCATGCTCGTCTCCGACAGTGCATCGTCATGCACTTCTTCTGTGATCTCGGGGGCTGGTGTCTCTGCCGGCTCGGATGCTGATCCTGCGATCACCTCGGCTTCAGGCATGGCGCCTTCTACCGGCACGGCTTCGGGGATTGTGGTCCCCTCGACTTGTGCCCCTGTCAAACACAAGCCACACGATATCAGTACCCGGGGGCTATGACTACTACACGGGGCAGACGACACCATCATTGAGTACTTACCTTCTACCACAGTGTCCTCCGGCGGCGTATCTTCTGTGCCTAGCTCCACGGTTTCGACCTAGGGAAGGGGGGTGGACTCATCGACAGTGAGCGTCGGATTTTCTTCAGCTACTTCCGCGCTGGGTTCATCTCCTTCCCAGGACAGATCGGTCGACTTCCTGTATAGTACAAAATCGGTGGTCAACTAAGTAAGATCACCAAGTTACAAGTACTACTCGAGATCGGTTTTTACTTACAAGCTAGACCGCACAACAGTCACGGTCGGAGCGCCAAGTATGCTAGCAATGTCGACGAGCCCGGCTTCCGCGGGCGCCTCTTCTTCAACCTAAGCTGCTACTGGTTCTTCGGCCCCATTAGTCGCGCTCGGCTCTAGCCTGCTCTCGACGGCCGGCACCTGCGGCTCGACAACTCTAGTTGTTCGCTGTGTCATCTGTGACACAAGCTCTTTTACGGTGGGGGCTGGACTGCGGCTTCTTTCAGTCGGCTCGCCCACCGTGTCCCAGTCATCTCCTTCCCCTAGATCAACGGGGTCGGATGATGGAATCTTCTGTGACAACTCAGAATTCAAATTGTCAGCATACAATTCTTCAAGACAAGTACTCGACTACTCTACTCGAGGAACTTACCTCTTGGGACGTCGTCTCTGTCACCTTTAACTTCTTCGCGACATGTTTGTGCGCCACATTGCGCGGCTTCCTCGGCGGCGCAGGGAGACTAGCCTCCAGGCTAGTCAATGGATCCTCAATAAGGGGGATATTGGGTAGCCCAGGTCGTTTGAACCTGGACCGCAGCTGAAATCGCTCCTGCAGTGTCTCCCCATCCTCCTCGTTGGTGGTATCTTCAATGTTAACAGTGTCGTCACCTTCGCCGACTTCACAGCGTTCTTTCGCCTTGCCCTTGCCCTCCTCTGGAATATCTACAAGTCGAGGAGGGGGAGTTGGGTCGGAGACAAACTTCGCAATTGCATCCTGCAGCAAACAACTTGGGTTAGTGTGATTGCTTCAATCCAATCAGTACCCAGAGATAGAGGTCATCGACTACTAACCTTGTTAGTGGATGAGGTGCGGAGTACTCGGGGACTGGGCAGGGTGTGTATGGCAGCATATCCACGAATATCCTGCCCAGCCTCTCAACAATGTCTTCATCATCGACTTTGTTGCCGGGCATCCTCGACGTGTCCTTGTCGCTGGTGTACTGGTACCCAAGGGTGTCGCGTGCCATCAACAGCTGCACCCTCATCTTCATGAAGCTGAAGGCCATGTGTTCGGCCCTCAGCCCGACTTCTCTCAAAGCCTTAATCTTCCACAACAGCTCGGGTAGTTGGATACCCTCATGCATCGTCGGCTCAGTGTTCCACCACGCCCGATGCTTCGGCTGCTTCCCGCTGGGTTTCGGAGCTCCGGGTGGAATTTTTTTATTTTTAATCCCTTTTAATCTAATTTATTAAAAATAACCCTGGCCCAACTGAAATTGCAAAAAGTAGCTCTTTTGGTCGCGCCAGGCCGCGTGGCGCGACTCCTCACTGAGTTGCACCACATGCCCTGGCGCGACTGAGCCGCCACGTCGGCCGGGCGCGGTCCGGCGTTGCTGAGGTGGCGCCTGAGTCGCGCCACATGCCCTGGCGCGACTCAATGAGAAGTCGCGCCAGGCGGCGTGGCGCGACTCACTTAATATACCGGGGGCCGCCAGGCCTCTTCTTCTTCCTCCTTCTTTCTTTTCCTCCCACCTCTACCCAAGCCGGTCCAGGTCCATGGCGTCGCCCCGCCTCCTCCCCCTCTAGATCTGCATCCTCCACCGGATTCGAGTGGATTTGGGTGGGAAATCACTCATTGAAGGTACCTCCTCCACTTTAACCGGCTAGTTTTTCTTGATTTGTTTGTTTACCTAGGGTTTAGCCATTGCTAGGGTTTGTTGACTATGTGGCTCCAATGGAGGATTGAGTACGAATCGGTCACTATTAGTTGGCTTGTATCGATGCATTGGTTGATTGTAACACCGATCTATCATGTAGTTTGCAATGCATGTTTCGGTTTCGATGGATTTTGGTGGTGTAGATGTTGAGCACTATGAATGAATGCAAATGCAATGTAGGCTCATGTAGTAGGTTTGATTAGTAGTACTAGCTTTGAGTAGTATTTTCACTAGTATTTCGTTACTTACCTTTGAGCAGTAGTATTTATTTTTCACTAGTATTTCTTTACTTACCTTTCACTAGTCTATTGTATTTTGATTGAAATTTGAATTGCAATTGAATAAATCAATACTTACATACCTTTGATTGATGTTTGAAATGCAAGTGATGGTACTAGCTTTAGTCATGACTTAGTAGTTTTTTCACTAGTAATTCTTTCACTATGTGTATGTATGTTGGAGATTGTAATATTTTCTTCACAAGTTGATGCATGTTTGAGATAGTAGTATATATCTTGGTGCTTATTTTCTTTGCTAGCTTTTCTTATGAATTTTAATTTTACTTCACGTATGCATGCAAATTTTTAGGTGGGTTATAAATATTATTTTCTTCATTTAGGACCATGGCACAACAAGAGCAGTACCACCCAAGGTATCCACTCCTTGAGAAGTACTATGATGACAATCACCGTGGGAGGAAGCTTGAAGAGCGTTTGGAGGTAGGTTTAGAAGCACTTGTTAATTTGCTGATGGATGGATTGAAATTGGATTGTCATGTACTAATCAATTTTTGTGAATGTGATATTTTTTGGTAGGTTTTGAAGCCTTTGCGACCCCGTACTCACACTCCTCTGCAATGGGATGATAGGTACACACCTTTCATTCGCCGATTGGGTTCCTCCCTCTTGCCACATTGATCAAGACTGGGCTCCCGAAGATGGACAATGCTGCTTTGACTGCGCTAGTGGATCGTGGAGGCCCGAGACACATAGCTTCCACCTCCCCTGTGGTGAGATGACTATCACATTGGAGGATGTTGCCATGCTCTTTGGCCTTCGTGTTGACGGGTATGCTGTGACTGGTCACATAAACCCACAAGATTGGAGGGATATTGTTGAGGCATTGTTAGGAGTGCGGCCAGATGAACCGCAAGAAGGTGTGAAAGATAGGAAAACCACTGGAGTGAATTTGTCTTGGTTGGCCCAGCACTTTGGTCATCGGCCACCACAACATGCTAATGCCCTCCAAATTCAGATGCATGCTCGTGCATGTTTGTGGCATATGGTGGGTGGATTTCTTTTTCCCGATTCTAGCGAGAATACCATATCTTGGATGTGGATTCCAATCATCGGGCAAGAATGGGATGGCATTGCAACTTATAGTTGGGCGAGTGCGACTCTGGCATGGTTGTATCGGCAGATGTGTGATGCATGCAGGAGAAGTGGCCCTAATGCTAATTTTGGCGGGTGTGCTTACCTTCTCTAGTTGTGGATGTGGGAGCGGCTTCCAATTGGTCGGCCAGAGCGCTACTCATTTGGTGTACGTAATTTGCATCTCTAATGTTCTTAAGCATTTGTCCGTTTGAGTTCTTATTTAGATTTGACACTATGTTGTAGGATTTGCCATATGACGGCGAGGTTCCCTTGGCCACTGTCGGGTATCTTTGGACCAACATTGCAAGGGTCCATGGGAACCCAGGACGGCGCTACACAGACTACACCAACGGCATGGACTGCCTTCAACCAAGTCATGTAAGTGATACACTTCACTACTACTTTCTTTCTTAAGGACTGCTTATATATGTTACAACATTTGCTTAGATAAATCAATATGTGTATCTAGGTTACTTGGCAGCCATATATAAGGAATGAGATTGCTGAGGGGATTTTAGCCCGATGTGCACAATTGATGAAGATTATTGGCGTAACATTTGCCCTTTGATTTGCTTCTATGTTGTGGAGTACCATCTGCCACATAGAGTGCAACGACAATTTGGGCATCTTCAAAACTACCCTCCAGATTACTACAACACTAGCCACAACATCCACGAGTATGTACTTTTCATTTGTTTCATACCCTTCAAATTGTTGGTTGTCTACGAAATTACTCACTACGATTAATTACTATGTAAATGCAGAACTGACCGTCGCAAGCAAAGGGGTGCCAAGAATTGGCTGGAGCATCACATCCACGCGGTCAATGCATGGAATGCGAGAGCGAACAACATAGTGCATGGGGGGCCACGACACCGTGACGGTCCATTCAATGAGTACTTGGATTGGCTAAAACAAAACACCCGCTTAAAGTTAGGGGTTGCAATGGATGAAGAGTACATTGAGGATCTACCTTCAGATCCGGAAGATGTTTTGCCCGAGTACGACGAAATCACTAGACGTGGGAGGCAGCCAGAGCGTGGTCCCTTCGAGGATTATATTGTAAGTGATGATACTCTTGTCACTAGTTTGGAATTTCACTTGGTATTGTGACATAATGTTAATTTATTAACCACATGTAGGGGCAACAACTAGGAAGATTTTCTAATGAAGCGGAGCAAGCTTTGGTCGTCCCGATCGGATCTCGGAGGAGGCGGTGTGTTGAGGAGTTTTGTGCGAGTAATATCCTTTTTCTTCAGGACTTTTGTGCTTGTTATGGATGAATGCTCAATTTGGTTATGGTGCTTTACAGAGGATTAGACGGGGATGTAGAAAAGCGGCGTTCAAGTTGAATTGCTTGGCAAGACCGACACCAGGACCCAAACATGTTGCTGGAGCTTCACAGTCCGCACAAAGATCCACGAGACGAGCACAAAGTGCATCAACTTCAGGTGTGTGGCCTTGGTAGTTGCAGGTTTGTCTTTTTCTAAAATATTGTTAGGTACATCAATGATGCAAATATGGTTGTTGTAGGAGGATCTCGTCGTCGTGCACCGGGGATTGTAATTAGATCCCCTCCACGTACCCTAGAGCCGGAAACCGAGTCCGAGGCCAGTGTAGACAGCGAGCCGGAATATCCCTCTTACATTGAAGCAACTGAGATTGGGTCCTCTCAACTTGCGGGTGCTCCTGTTGCCACACAAGAAACTCAACCGAAGCGGCGTGGGAGGCGGGATCGTGCGGATGTGGGCAGCCATAATGTTGTTGACACGCAACCTGGGCGGGTTCGAAAGGCGAAGAAAGTCTACACTCCGCATCCTTAGGCTTGTGCTTGGTTTGAGTGGTTGAACATTCCCTTAGGCTTGTGGTCGAACTATGTGGTTTGTGGTTGAACTTTGTGTCTTGTGGTCGAACTATGTGGCTTGTGATCGAACTATGTGCCTTGTGGCCGAACATCGTAGAACTATGTAGGTTTGGTGTTTGTGATCGAATTGAACTATGACGGTTTGTGATCGATGTATATATGTGTTAAGTTATGTGTGAATTGGTGTTTCTAAATCTTGTAAATATTTGTGGTCGTTTTCTTGAACTCACTCCAAAAAAACGGCTATAATTTAGCGAATTTCGATCTATATTGCTTAAGACAAGTCCTAGTGAAACCCACTCAAACATGAACTACTGAATCTGCAAAAAACTTAGCCAATTTCTCGAACTGCGCTTATCTGGAAAATGACCTACTGGAAAACTGGCCTTGGCTCCTCACTGGCGCGACTGCTTCATGAGTCGCGCCAGGCGGCTTGGCGGGACTGCTTCATGAGTCGTGCCATGTCACTTGGCGTGACTCTTCTTCGCCAATTGACCTGCTGGAAAACTGTCCTTGGCTCCCCATTGGCGCGACTGCTTCATGAGTCGCGCCATGCAACATGGCGCGACTCGGGCGTCGAGTCGCGCCAAGTGACATGGCACGACTCATGAAGCAGTCGCGCCAGTGAGGAGCCAAGGCCAGTTTTCTAGTAGGTCATTTTCCAGATAAGCGCAGTTCGAGAAATTGGCTAAGTTTTTTGACTGGGGTCATTTTTGACTAGGTTCCACTAGATCGAAAATAGTTAAAATACATCAAACAATCAATATGTTCTTAAGCCACAGTTTTCAAACATTCCATAAGGTCCATGATATAAGTTCATTACAATAATTGACGAGGTACACATCACAAGTTCACTACTCTGACTCAAAATCAAACAATAGTTCATCGTCACCCCAATCGTCATCCTCCACCTCCATCACATTGGTTTTGCCCTTGTCCTTGTCATCCACCTCTTGTGCCTTGGCCTTGTCCTCCACCTCTTGCGCCTTGGACTTGTCCACCACCTCTTGTGCCTTGGCCTTGTCCTCCACCTCTTGCGCCTTGGTAGCAAGTGTCTTTATCGCCTCCCACTGAAATTTGGTAGTTGCATCCACAATTTCCTCTACATTGTTGCCACACTTTTTTTGTGTTGTAAATTTTGGCAATTCTCTCACAAGATCTTTCATTGCCTGCAATTGTGCCATTTTTGCCTCAATTCTAGCCAACTTCAAATTAATCCCTCTCTTCTTCGCCTCTGCCATTTGGAACCACTCGGCTATGGTATCCTTTGCAAATATCCTAGATGGACCAAACTCACTCCAATCACGACACCACTTTTCCCTCATGTTATGCATGCATGTCCCTCTTCTCTCCTTCTCCTCTTCCTCCTCCCTCAACCTCTTCCTCCTCTCACTCGCACTTAGGGGCGGTGGATAATTCATCCTATTCTGCCTCCAAAATTCAATGAGGCCCTCTCTAATGCCCTCTCCAACACTAGTTTGTGAACATCCCTCCTCTCTAGGAAGTTTATCCTTTGCAATTTGTCCAAACAACTCTTTATCCGACGGAATTGGGACATCATATTTTTCTCTTAATTTATTTTTCTTCTTGGCTGTTTCCTTGATTTTCAAATACCCAAAACATTGCCCCAAATGTAAACAGAGTGCTTCCCTCCCTGCAAAGCTCTCCCAATCACATGTTCTCCCCTCCTACAAAATTAATATCAATTTTTAGGCAACCCAACCATTTACGTGGGCACAACACATGGATAAAAAAGTTAGGAAAGTGGCTTTACCCAATAATCTCCATACGAGTTACCACAAACCATATCCAAGCTCAGATGGAACCACTCCCTTTCGAGCGAGTATTCCACACTTGCAACGAGGCCTATAAGGCTCATCACATGGCCATGGCTTCTCCCCACTCTCGAATGCTTGCACATCTTCTTCTGACGGCCATTGAGACTTCAGACCGTATATGTCCTCTTGAAAATCACATAGGGGCCATCCATCCTGCACAACAAATTCAATAAAGTCCTCTATATATCAAAATATCGAGCACAATGAATTTGTTGGGAAGAGCAATGATGCTTACATGTGTTCTTTGGTTGCACCGAAAAAATGGTGTGAATTTATCGGGAAGGTCAAGATCAGGAAGTTGCAACTTGCTTGGCCTCCCACAATGACACAATGGAGGGTTGCTAACACGCTTGCATCCCGCCTCTTGTTTTTCTTGGAATGTCATTTCTGGTGGATTTGGTGGTGGTGGCACCCACCGTCTGAACTCATGATATGGTTGCACCACCGATTCTATCCACAGAAATAATCGGATCCTAGGGTCAAATTTTTCCGGTCCATCAATCCACTGGTGGAAAAAGCAAGGTGCCATGTTGTATTGATTTGGGCTGCCATCTTCATTTAGTATCCACTTTCTTGCACATGTGTAGAATGCCCTTCCAGCTGCTGCCTCATCCCTTGATTGCTTCACTTGTGCTGGAATGCCACAATGACACATAGGAACCGGAAGAGGTGGTGGGACGGGATCATCACGCCTGCCTTTGCTCGCCGCCATTTGCCCGAGAAAACATAAAATTTCATCGATTATTTATACAAAAGGAAATGACAAAAATGTTATTTGCATAATTAAGAAATAGAGACATGAAATCCTAAGTAGCTACCGTATGCCCGCTTCCACTAGATTGTTTATGTCGTTCCTTCCGATGACCCTCCTCGTGGCAGACACTACATCGGTTCTTCGACTTTTCTTGGTCAAACTCCCCGCACCGTAAATATCCCTGTCGTACCCACTTGTTTGGTCCATCTCATTGCATAATCGCTTTTTCTTCCTCCTTCCCACAACCGTTTGCTCTTCTCGTCATCTGGGACGTAGTCGGGACCATTGTACTCGGGCCAATGTGTCTCGTCTAGTATTGGCTCAAAACGAGCCGCCCATGTCTTCAATACCGAATCCTTAGAATACAATTGTGTTGTGTACGCCGGTGCTAGCCAAGACACCCCTCTAACAAAGGCATGCGGCAATCATATGAGAGCATGGAACATGTAGCAACCGAGGTATACAACAAGTGCAAGACACTCCGAGAGAGGTCCACCTTATATATGCGTCCGCCCGTCATGTCACCTCCAACATTCAAAGCGGAAGCTGTCCTCATTGAGTACACATACAATGTGGGATCAAACAACTCGGCCCTCATGCTCGCAGCCTTTTTTACCTTGCTCGTTTAAGTGCTTCTTTGCGGCTTTACCAAAAATATTCATCCCACGTAACCCTCTTTCTATGTGGACTTTTGCTTTTTTCCACCTATGCACAAAATATGAATTGATCTTGTAAAAAGTGTACTCCACAATAGCCAATACTGGCATAGCACGGATGCCTTTGAGGACCTTGTTGAGCACTTCCGAAAGATTTGTATTGTTCACACCATATCTCCAACCACCTTCATCAAATGCATTGGCCCACTTATGTTTGTTGACCATCTGCTCCTCCAACCACTCTTTTGCTTCCGGATTCATCATTTGTTTTAGTTTCTCTAGTCTAATATTAAACGTCCTCTCGGCTTTGGCTGCACACACCGATTTTAGCTGCTCTCTAACTTTCTTGTTAGCTTGCCTATGCCATATGTTCGCTGCAAAGTGTTGCATGCACCAACGACTCACGACAGGTTCGTACCCTTCCATGTAATCCTCAAGCGCACTTAGTATTCCTTGATGGCGGTCTGAAACTATGCACACCTTCCTGAGACGTCCCACAACGTCCCGACGGACCAAATGCAAAAACCAAGACAAGCCGTCAATATTCTCACCATGGAAAAAAATAGCATGCTAATAGCACGCTATAGCACGCTAATAGCGGCTCCGAGCACTTGCCGCAACGATATCTTACTTTTTTGCGCTATCGGTGCTATTGCCGCTATAGCGCGCTAAAGTGCCGCTATTCAAATTTAGCGCCATAGCGCCGCAAATAGCGCGCTATGAATATTTTTTGATTTTGATGCCTGAAACCTCGAACCATAGAAGATCGTTGCTCTTGGACTTGATGCCTTTATAGTTGTTTGCTTGTTTCCTTTGAATTGTGGTTGTTTATTTTTGTTAAATGTTTATGGTAGAATTGTGAACTTGTGATCGAATCCTCGTGTCTTCATGGTTGAATTAGTGAATTATGAACTTATTATGTTGGTTGTGGCTTGTGGTTATCAACTTATCATATATATATCTGCTGTTATATTTCCTGTTATTTGATTAAAATAGCTCGCTATAGCGGTGCAATAGCGACAAAATAGCGCGAGCGACGTGTAACGCTACCGCGCTATTGCGCGGCTATAGCGTGGCAATAGCGGTGCTATAGCGTCCGCTATAGCGGCAATAGCGGTCGAAACGCTTGCCGCTATTTTTCATAGCCCGCGATTAAAAACCTTGATTCTCACTTTCAGCTAAGGCAAATGAAAGGGGTACCAATCTATCCTCACCATCAACACCAGTGGCGATCAACAAAACACCCCTATACTTTCCAGTTAAGAATGTGCCATCGACACTTATCACCGATCTGCAATGCTTGAATGCCTCTACACATTGGGGGAAACACCAATACACCCGCTCCATTACTGGCTTCATTACACCTTTGTGGAGCTCCACCTTTCCCGTAGTATGAGTGCACCACTTCGTACCCGGTTGAAGTGTGTTATTGCTTGTAGGATTTTTGGCACCCTACCGTAAGCATCCTTCCAATCACCCCACAACATGGATATTGCATGCTGCTTAGCTCTCCATGCCTTTCCATAATTCACCGTGTAGTTGCTGAAAGCTTTGATGGATTCAATGATGGCAGCTATAGAAACATCGGGATCCTTATAAACCATGGCAAAGCAATCCGTCTCGAAATGTAACGAGCCGTGCATTGAGAATGTTCTTGTGCCACTTCCGACGTCCCACATGTATGAGGTTGGACAACTCTTGTGATTCTCCATTTGTTCCTATCATCAGGAAGTGGACGCGCCCACACCTTCCAAGCACAATCTTGTTGGCAAGCAACCGTGTATCTTGTTTTGGCCGATGAATGAATCACATTATATGGCCTATGGTGCCGCACCGAGTAATCCCTTAAGAAAAACTTTAATTCTTCCAAGTTATCAAATTGCATTCCCTTGGTTATAAACAATTCACCACTGTCGGGATCTACTTTACTAAGATGTAACCCTGAATCACAATATGCCTTCCTCGGAACCGAATGGAAAACGGAAACTTCAGGTACATCAACATGTACAGCTTCCAATTGCCTCAACTCTGTTTGAGTGAATTCTGGCACTTGAAATCCAGATAGAGTGTACACCGACCCTCTAGACTCCTCATCTACCCTCTCACCAAATAATGGAGTCTCTTCACCCAAAGAACTGAATTGGCGTATAGGATTTACTCGAGCCATATGTGTTAGTTGGGTTGGTTGCCTAAGTGGAGTTGGGGTTGGTTGGCTAACTGGAGTTGGAGTTGGTTCTTCTTCTTCTTCAGAGCTCACAGATATATCATCCCCATCTTCTTCCTCATCATCCTAATACTCACCAAAATTATTATTCAACCCACATCTATCAAAGTCATCTTCCCCATCTGAACCATAAGAACATTCCTCATCATCACCACCTTCTTCATCATCCTCATTATCATGAACCTCATTGTGTGGTACCATATCTTCCTGAGTTAAGTGTTCCATGGGCTCATCATTATGCGGTGAATCAACCGGAGAGTGAACATCAACAACTAACTCAGCACAACGAACTTGAGATTCTTTCACACACTCTTTGTAAAATAACCAATCATCACCACAATTAATAGGCATCATCACATAGTGACTTCTTTTCTCACCGGAGTCAAACCTTCCATGAATCCTTAATTCCTCCCCCTCATTACCAACCTTGAACAAAGTATTCACTCGGGTTTTAATATCTTCAAATGTTGGAGGACTATCAAATCTTGCTACTTGTTGCCTCATGCTTTTAAACTCCCCATTGTCATCAACTATGCCACTCGAAAATATACGTACTAAACGATCCATCTACACACAACCACAAATTAAATTGATTATACTAACCCTCATCTCACATATCAATAGCATCTACACTATCACTTGAACGATACACTACACTAAATCATACCGGATTCGTACTCAATCATGCTATCTATCTCAAATCATTCACTAAACCTAACCACCTCAAATCCAACGAAAACGATGGAATCCGCGAAAACTAATTGGTTAGAATGGAGGAGTTACCTTCCACGAGCAATTTCCCACACTTTCCTCTTCAAAACGGGTGAGGAAGGGAGTGGATATAGAGGGGGGCGGAGGGGGCGATGCCATGGGAGAAGGGAGGGAGCTCGGTTTGGGAGAAAGAAATGAGGAGGAAGAAAGAAAAGGGGCCCAGCGGCCCCCTGTATATTAAGTGAGTCGCGCCAGGCCGCATGGCGCGACTCCTTACTGAGTCGCGCCAGGGCATGTGGCGCGACTCAGGCGCCACCTCAGCAACGCCGGACCGCGCCCGGCCGACGTGGCGGCTCAGTCGCGCCACGGCATGTGGCGCGACTCAGTGAGGAGTTGCGCCACGCGACCTGGAGCGATCAAAAGGGCTACTTTTTGCAATTTTAGTTGAGCCCGGGTTATTTTTAATAAATTAGATTAAAAAGGATTAAAGAATAAAAAAATTCCTCGACGTAAAACCACTTGGCCTTCCAGTCTTGGTTCGAGTCGATGAGCTTATACGACAAGTACTGGTCGGCGGCGTCTTCACGCATCTGAATGCCAGCTCCTCCGACTACTCGCGGGTCGTTGGCGCTCGGCTGCGGCTTCACACAGAAGAATTTCTGGAACAATAGTGGGGTTTGATCCCCACGAAGGCTTCGCAGAAGTGGACGAATACGGAGACGTGAAAAATTCCATTAGGGTTCAAGTTCAAGTACTCGATACCGTAGTAGTTGAGGAGACCCTTGAAGAAGTCGCTTGCCGGGAGTGCTAGTCCGCGCTCCACGAACTAGGCGAACATGGGGACCTCGTCGGGGTTCTTCTCCACCGGGTACGGGTCGCCCGCAGTGGCGCACCACATGTCCATCTCCTTCTCCCGGAGGAACCCGCTGTTCACCAGCGCCAGCAAATCTTCAGTCTTCGCCTTGGATTTCTTCCACTCCTTGTTCGGATTGAGGCGTGGGGGAGACGTCGGTGGCGATGAATCCTGGGCAGATCCTTCCGCCTCACTGCGGTATCTCTTCTTCCTGGCACCGGCTCCAGCCTTCGCGCCCTTGGACGGAGAAGACTTCATCCTCCAAGTGCACCGGGTCTTCACTCGCATCCGCTCAGGGGCCTTACTGGTGGCGATGTTGACGGTGAAAATCCGTCAACCTAGCCATGAGTTTACCTTCGGTGTTGGCATAAGTTTTATACCTTATCCATTGGTACTAACCCTAGTGGTATAACAAGTTCACTTATGCATGTCGGTTTTCGAGTTTAGTGTTTATGCAGGGTTTTAGCGTTGAAAGCAAGACTTCCGGGATAAGTTCATCAAGCACCTTGTGACAAGACCTTGAAGCCCCCTACAAGTCATGCAATGAAGCAAACTTGACTCCAAGAAGGTAGGGACTCAACCCGAGAAGATGACAAACTCCGAAGACCTAACCAGAAAAGTGCCGAATCTTGGGGGACAAGGAGCTACGTCCAACTCGGAGAGAAACTGACGACAAGGGCCTACATGCAGAAGGGGGAAGTATCTAGAAGACTCGGGAACCGACAACACGTGAAGGAGGCCGAGAACTGGGCCTGGATGGGCCCAGGTCGGCCGGCCCAGCCCAGTCCAGGGCTCAATCCCGCCCTCCTTTGACCTAGCAGCCATTCAGGCTATTTATAGCCCCGGGGTCGAGAGCCACGCATCAATCAATTCGTCATCGGTGAAGGACCGATTAGGCGACCAGAGAGGGGGGGAGTGAATGGGAGCCGATAAAAATTCTTCTCGAGGGAGACTGAAACTTCGACAAGATCAACTCACTCGGTCGGACCCCCAAAATCACACGCTCCGCACTTCTACCTTCTGTTTGCCAAAACCACGTAGCCACTGGAGTGCTACTGGTCCTAGGAACAAACACTACCAGCTACCTCAACACACACACACACCCACGACATCGGAAACAACTCGAAAGCCGGCTGTCTAGAGAGGGGCGGTTAGACCGGGTATAGGGGGCGGTTAGACCGCCTCCACTAGGCAACCAAAAAATCCTACGAAACACCTCTTCCGAGCACCAAAACGCACCATGGTTTCACCAACAAAGATCTCTGGTCAAGGCCATGCTAGCTACCAGAAAATCTTCGCGAAAACCAAAACTCCACCCAGGGGCCTAGGGGCGGTTAGACCGGCTACCAGGGGTGGTCTAACCTCCTGTACCCAGCAACGAACTCCAACCAAGAACACCTAGCAAATGGCACGAGAACGACCCGAAATTTCACCCAGACGCTCCTCTAATTAAGGCGAACAAACTCATAGAGGAAAATACGGCGAAACAAAACTTTGACCTGGAAACCCCAGGGCGGTTAGACCGCCCCCTGGCGATTAGACCGCCTCTCCCAGAAAAACAGCACGCGGGTCAAACCCTAACTTCCTCGCGCCTGATCTCCCGAATCACTCAACGGATTGCAGAAAAACTTCGGGAATAGCTGGGTTACCTCCTGGGCAACCTCTACCTCAAAGGAATCGACCCGAATCGCTCACAATCAAGAGGAATCGAAGAAATCACCTCTCTAGGTCAAGAACTCGCCCAACTCAAAAAACCACAGAATCGAGTCCGATTCAAGAGAGATTTGGGGGCAAAGTCACCAGCCAAAGAAGCACAAGATCGTCATACATGACACCCACCAAGAACCCCAAGAAATCGTCCTCAAAACACCGCCAACAAAGAGCTCCGAAAAACAACACAAAGAAGGACGGGAAAACCACCTTGAGGAACAACGCCGAACCATCTATACATACCATGAAAGGTTCGTACAAGGTCTACTTGCCACCCAAACATCCATCCCTCTCTCTAGATCTCACATGAAGCTCTCAAGCTAGTCCTAGGAAAAACTAGGGAAAATGGAGAACGAAAATGGAAAAACAAATGAGCTAGGGTTCCAAGAGTTGGCTGCCATCCATCCACTTAATGAGTATATATGGAGGCACCCAAAAGACTAAACGACCCTTAACTAATAACTAGGGATACATGCCCCTCAAGGGCGGATTTGGAAGTCTTCGGAATATCTTCATCGGACGGATGCCCGGCGACCGCAACCTGATTAGCCTCGACGCAAGCCTTGTGATCCCGACGCGTGTCCTCCGCTTCGAAGCATCTCGGCGCCGGCGGCCAGGGCGGTCAGACCGCCCCCCTGGGCGGTTAGACCGGCCTGGGCAATCTGACTGGCCCCAGGCGGTCTGACCGCCCCTCCTGGCGGTTGAACCGGCCTGGGTGGCCACACCTCGTCGTCGAGTCTTCGGCCTCGGTTTTGTGGCTCAACCGAGTACCCCGCGAACTCGGTGTAGCCTCCGCTAATCTCCACTCATGACTTGGCTCCCATGTAGTCCCGGCTCGACCTTGGTTTTGAGGCTCTACCAAGAAACCGTCCACGACTTCATCTTGCTGTTCATGCCACCATGTGGCCCGTACTTGACCCCACTGGCCACCGGGTCCCTCGAACGAAGCCTACTTGTCTTCTCCACACCTGGAGGCCTCACCGGCAATGACCTTTCACGCTTGTTCTTCACCTGCACCAACACGAGTCAAGCCACAACCTACACCTGTAATACTTAGCCAAGAATCAGTCCACACAACGTTGTCAGTCACTCATCACACAAGGAAGCGACCATCCACCGGTCCTCGAACCACACATGGTCCTCAATCTCCCCCTTGATGAGTGCATTGACAACACCCACATGAACTAACACAAGAGAAAAGAAAAAGAAAAGAAACAAAATAAAAAAGAAAACTCAACAAGCGATCGAAAGCCAAAGAAAGGCGAAGAGCACGATCACTTGAAGAAAACAAGTCTCGGACCCCTTAGGCAAGGGCAACGGCTCGACACATCCGAGACAAAAACCATGCTCAAACAAAGAGCGCAAACCGCCGAACTAAAGCTCAAAGCACACTCCCCCTGAGCCAAAGCACACTCCCCCTGAACCAATGCAGCAATGCAACCCGGGAATGCAACAAAGAGCAAAAACTGCTCACTCTGCCCAGGGTGGTTAGACCGCCTACCCCAGGCGGTTAGACCGCATACCACACAACTGACCGCCTGGGGGCGGTCTAACCGCCCCATGTGACCGGCCCTGCACCAAACTGCTCAAAATTTGCCCGAACCAATTGGAACACCTTCCAAACACTCCCAGGTGCCTAAAGCATGCACAAACTTCTCCCCCTTGTTGACAAAGCATGAATCAAGGCAAAATGCGAAAAGTTTTAACATATAGCTTCTCAAATATACAAAATTCATCACAAGGAGCTACACAAGTCTAAATGAGCAAGTTAGATACTCTACAGGTTTGTAATGACCTTGACTGCATGATCACCAAGTTTCACAACCATTGGACAAGGCTGAAAAGGATTTAAGTAATTTTGCGAAAAGTTACTCTCTCACAAGCAAAAACCTAAACATGAGCAAAACATGTCAAAATGGCAAAGCCACACAAACTTCATGCTAGGACAGCCATTCTAATCATAAGACCATCACAAACACCCACAAGCACCTCATGTCATGTCAAAGCCACCGAGCCATGTGCCTACTTCTATATATGAGACTTCTCATTGGTAGGCATCATGCAACGGTTTAGCACCCAAAGCAAATTAATTTCAGTACATATGACATGGGAGCATGTTTTCCAAGCATTTTTCATTTCATTTTCAGATTTATAGATGGTACATGAAATGTCTTTGTGACAAAAAGGAACTTATGCCCCTCCACAAGATGAAGCAAGAGGGCTAAATATTCATGATGGCAAATGAGCCTTGGGCCCCATATGATCAATAAACTAGCTATCCAACCACAAATTAAGCATAACAAAGCCACTAAAACATGTCAAGATCATATAAAGGCATTTACAGATGAGAGAGCATATATGTGACATTTTTCAAAAATATAGCCATCAACCATGGATCATTCATCAAGATCATCAAGAGCTAAGCCAATCTAACCATATCATACCAAACAAGCTCACAAAAACATATATAGCATCCCATGGTGAACAATGTATATAGGAGAAGCTTTTCCTATCCAATGCATATGATACAAATGCGTGCAATCTAAGATACAAGGATGCCTATACATCATGTTACATATGCCATGCCAAATGCAAGAAATGCACAAAAGAAACTATACATATGCTACAAAGAGCTCCCACACACCCAACTCAAGAAATCAAACACACACCAACTTCCCCCCGCAAACGAGTGAAAGTTGCTTGATCTAGGGGTTTGGTGAAAATATCGACTAGTTGGTCATGTGTGGGTACATGGATCAAAGCTATCTTTCCTTTCTCTACATTGTCTCTCAGAAAATGATACCTCACTTCTATGTGCTTGGTTTTGGAATGGAGCACTGGGTTCTTTGCAACGCTTATGGCACTGGTGCTATCACATTGAAGTGGGACATGGGTATACTCCTCACCAAAGTCACTCATGGTGTATGAAATCCATAGGAGCTAAGAGCAAAAACTAGCAGCGGCAACATACTCTGCCTCGGTAGTGGATTGAGCAACACTCGATTGTTTGCGGGAAGACCAAGACACCAAAGAAGAACCCAAAAACTGGCAAGTCCCAGAAGTGGACTTCCAATCCAACCGACACCCGGCAAAATCCGCGTCTGAAAAACCATGAAGCGCCAAAGAAGAGGACGCGGACTACCAAAGGCCGAAGTCGGGAGTGTGACGCAAGTACCTGAAAATTCGCTTCACCACTTGCCGATGCGAAGTCCTCGGAGATGCTTGAAAACGAGCGCATAGACACACCGAGAACTGTATGTCCGACCTCGTCGCCGTCAAGTAGAGGAGTGACCCGATCATGCTTCGGTACTCCTTCTGGTCCACATGTTCACCTCCCTCGTCCGCATCAAGAGCTGTAGTCGTATTCATCGGCGTCGTCATAGCCTTGGAATCCTCCATCTTGAACTTCCGTACAATGTCCTTGGTGTACTTGGCTTGGTGCACAAATGTTCCTTCCTTTGATTGTTTGATTTGTAGCCCGAGGAACAACTGCAACTCGCCCATCATGCTCATCTCAAATTCCCTGCTCATATCCTCTGCAAACCTTGCAACAAGAGAGTTAGACGAGCCACCAAAGACAATATCATCCACATACACCTGCACAATCAGGATATCTCTGCCCTGCCTCAGCAAAAACAAGGTCTGATTGACCTTCCCCATCTCAAAACCTCTCTCAAACAAGAACCCCTCAACCTACCATACCAAGCTCTAGGCGCCTGCTTCAACCCATACAGCGCCTTTCTCAACTTGTACACCCGGTGGGGTACTTCTCACTCTCAAACCCCGGAGGTTGCCTCACATACACTTCTTCCTCCAATACACCATTCAGAAAAGCACTCTTCAAATCCATTTGGTGCAACTTGAACCCTTTAGCCACAGAAAAGGCTAGAAGGATCCTAATCGCCTCCAGACGGGCTACGGGAGCAAAGGTCTCCTCGTAGTCGATCCCCTCCTTCTGACTGAACCCTTGAGCAACAAGTCTCGACTTGTTCATCACAACCTCACCCTTCTCTCCCTCTTTGTTTTTCCACACCCACTTTGTACCAATCGGCTTACACCCTGGGGGAGGGTCAACCAACTCCCACACCTGATTCCTCTCAAAGTTCTCCAACTCCTCATGCATCGAGTTAACCCAATTGTGATCAGATAGTGCGTGTCCAATGTCTTTGGGCTCAAAAGTAGCAACAAATGCAGCATGAGAGAAATGGGAGTTGTTTCGAACCCTTGACCGTGTAGTACGTTCATTCACGTCGCCGATGATCCTCGAAGCTGGGTGATCCACCTGTACTCGCCGGGGAGGTTCTCGCCTCGATGCTACTTCCCCATCGACATTAGCTTCTCCTCGTTCTTGATTTGTCGTCGTAGGTGTAGTAGAGGGTCCGTCCATCACCTTAGTCGAAGTAGTGGGTACATGTTCAGCCAGGGGCACCGCACCGCCATCTTCATCGTCTCCATGTTCATGCTCCTCCTCCTGATAGATCTCCTCGCCAAGCTCATCATCACCTGCACACTCAAAGACAAGCTGACTACGTGGCTTTGTCTCGTCGAAGGTTACCTCGCAAGTCTCCACGATTTGGTTAGTTTAAAAATTGAGCACACGATATGCTCTAGAACGAGATGCATAACCAAAGAAAATACCATCGACGGGCCTAGCCTCAAACTTATCCAACTTTCTGCCTTTCTTCAGAATGAAACACTTGCAACCAAAGACATGGAAGTGACTCACCTTGGGTGTGCGACCATGCATCAACTCATAACATGTTTTCTTCTTGTGCACTCTGAGGTAGATCCTGTTTGATACATAGCACGCAGTATTCACCTCCTCGGCCCAATACCTCCTCGGAGTCCTATGCTCATCAAGCATCGTCCGAGCCATCTCGCACAAGGTCCTGTTCTTCCTTTCCACAACACCAGTCTGGGGAGGCGTATGCGGACTCGAAAACTGGTGCTCAAGACCCAAGTCATGGCAAAAGGTTTCAAAACGAGAGTTTTTGAATTCCGAGCCATTATCACTTCGGATAGCTCGTATGGCATCTCCGTGCCTCTCGTTCCTCAACCTCAAGACTAGATCTCGAACAAAACCAAACGTCTCCCCCTTATCCTCGAGAAAGAACACCCATGCATATCGAGAATAGTCATCCACCACAACAAGGACATACCACTTCCCACTTGCAGATCGCACACGAGCTGGGCCAACAAGGTCCATATGGAGCAGCTCGCATGGACGCTCAGTCATCACATCGGTGAGAGGTGGGTGAGAAGAGGCCACCATCTTGGCATGCCTACACGGAGCACAAACCAACTCTTTCTCAAGCCTCAGTCGTGGCAATCCTCGGACCAAATTGAGCTTACTCAGGCGTGACAAAAGGTCAAAGCTCAAGTGACCCAACTTCCTATGCCACTTCCACAACTCACTCGAAGAACCGGCCAAGAAACAACGCTCAACACCCGAAGACTGAGAAAAATCAGCACGAAACACCTGACCCTCGGGAACGACCATACAAACAAGGTCCCCTCGAGAGTCCACCATCCGAGAACCACCAGGCCGAAACAACACCTCAAAACCCTCATCCAACAACCGAGACACGAAAGCAAATTGTACCCCGCCGATTGAACAAGAGCAACACGCCTCAGAGTGATCTTGCCACTCACTTTGATCTCACCTTCTGAAAGCACACGCCCACGCCCATTGTCCCCAAAAGTGATGTACCTCTTCGTCACCACCGGGACGAGACTTGAGAACCACCCCCTGTCTCCGGTCATATGCCTCGAGCAACCGGAGTCAATCAACCTTCAAGTCTCCCACCTGAAATTCAAAAACGAGCACATGAGCGAATAAATGACTCAGCACTGGGGTTAGTACCAAAAGAGTAAAACCAGTGCCGAGCCATTTCCTCGAAAGTGGGGTTAGTACACATCAAGCCATCTCTCCTACCAAAACTACCACCACGAACACCACCTCGGTAACCACTTCGTGGAAGCCAACCGTCGCTGCCTGGAGGAGGACCAAAACCACGAAAGAAGACTCGTGGACCGTCTCTCCTCTCCTTCTCAATGCTACGACTCCTCCCATCCCCGTAGTGAACTCGAGGGGGAGAATACCTAGCAAACTGACCACCTGCTGACTCTCCAGACCAACCACCAGCAATACCACCTCTAGAACTGAAACCTCTCGACTAACCACCTCGAAAACCACTCCGCCCAGAATTCTGGGGGGGGAGCGGTTGAACCGCCTAGCCGGGCCGGTCTAGCACGCGCCCCCTTCGGGCATGGCCGGCCCGACCGCCTAGCCAGGCCGATCTGACCGCCCTCTCCAGAACTGCTCCTCGGCTGCGGGAACTCGCATCTCCCCATGCCGGAACACTTCTCAGCACAGCTTTACCCCTGGGTAGTGGCATACGAGGCTTAGGTACACCATGGGAAGGGTTGTACCTATCCTTGTTTGCCCACTCCTTTGCCATCCTCTCTTCCCGCTTCCTCTTGAAGCAAAACTCATCCTTGTGACCCTCTTTCCCACAATAGCCACAATGGAACCTCACAAGTTTAGGTTTAGACTTGGATTTGGGCTGCTCACTTGGTTTCTCTCCACTCAACTCCTCCACCGGTTTCTCCTCACTAGCCTTCTCACTCACCTTTCCAAGGAACACCTTCCCCGAAGTGCTCACAAACTTGATAGGCTTTTGGAGATCATTTGTCGGTGTAGGAAACACAGGTGGAGCTGGGGTTGTGTCTAGTCGGTTCCTAAGATGGTTAGGTTTTGGAGGAAAATCATTCTTGTGGTGGGTTTTTGGTGGCTCTGGGATATTCTCTCCACTTCCCTCACGAACCTTGTTTGCCCCAAGTCCCTCACCATCCTGCCTCTTAAATGCCTCGTTCATCATCCTCAACTGAGGCTCGTGACCAGAAAACCAACCCATCAACTTTCTCAGCTCATCATTCTCATCTTGCAAACGATCAACATAATGTGCAAGTTCCAAATTTTTCAAAGCATGCATTTCACAGGTAGAGCATGATGTAGGCATGGGTTCCTTCAATTTAGCCTCAAGAGAACTAGTGTAAGCATGCATCTCATCAATCTTAGCATGCAAAACGAGTCAAGAAGTGCAAGCACTTAGCAAAGCGAGATCTAGATTTAAGCTCGGCCACTTCAACCCTAAGCACATCTAGTTCCTCACACTTGGAGGCATGCTTTTCCTTGAACAAAGCAAGATCGGTAAGAAAGATGGAGCAATCAGCACAATCAACCTCATCGGAAACAACAGGGCTAGCCTTAAGGGAATCAATCTCAAGCTTGCTATCCAGCACCTGTGTTTCTAGCTCAGCCACTCTAGTCCTAGCATCCTCGAGTGAAGCCCAAAGCTCTTTTCTCATTTTCTTTGTCTCTCTAAGCATGTCATCACCGTTATCAAGCAAAGTACCAAGCCTCTCATTCTCCTTGCACAAGAAAGGGAGTTCATCACGCACCTCTTCGTCGGACTTAGAATCCGAGTCGCTCTATGTGCTCTTCTTGCTGCCGGAGCTCAGTGCCATGGTGCAGAAGCCATCTCTAGCAAAGCAGCTCAGCCCGCTCAGGTTCTTGGATGACTTGTTGCCCTTGCGACGATCACCTTCATCTTCACTGCTACTCGAGCTCGAGGTGGAGTACACGGAACTGGAGTCGACGTCTCTCGCACCAACCATCGCTCGGGCGTTGCCTCGGCTCTCCTTCTTCCTCGATCGTCGCTCGTCCTTGTGCTTGTTCTTGTACTTGCTCTTGTGGTCGCGCCTCGACCGGTACTTGCCATCATTCCTCGGCTTGTGCTTGTAGCCGTCCTTGTTCTCGACCTTCTCCGGGCAGTCGGCGACGAAATGTCCCGGCTTGCCGCACTGGAAGCATGTCCTCGTGTTCCTCCTCATGTTCACTCGGTTCTCGTGCAGCCTCTCGAACCGTCTCGTCAGGAGCGACAGCTCGTCCTCTCCAAGCACATCGAACTCCTCATCTGGCATAGACATCGAAGAAGAAAAAGAGAACATCCTGGTGGATGGGTTAGTGTTAGACTTTCCTTTCGAACCACCAACGAGGGCAAGACTATGGGAATCAGTCAGACCCTCGAGCTTGGCTGTCATGCCCCTATCCACCTCAGCCGACTTGAGCTTCGAGAACAGCTCGTTCACCGTCAGAGTGTCATACTTCTCCGACTCCACAATGGCCTCGAACTTTCTGCCCCATATTGTACGATCCAACGAGTGTAAGAGCTTAACCGCTCTATCATGATCATCGTACGGGAGCACGTCAACATTGGCCCTCATGTTGTTCACAACCACCGTGAACCTCTGAAACAAGGCATCAATGGACTCACCGGGGAGATGAGTGAAGTTCTCGTACTCTCTCCGGTAGGTCACATACATCTGTGCTTGAACCTGGGCATTCCCAACATGAGCCTCCTTCAACATCGTCCAAATTCTACAAGCCAAGTGCTCGGTGTGCACCCGATCGAACTCAGACTAACACAAAGCACGAAACAAGTAGTCGACCGCCTTATTGTTGGCGTCGAATCTGTCCCTCGATCCTGGAGCGAGGAAGTCCATCGGCTGGACATATCCTATGTCCACCGTGACGTTCCAAAGGATCTGACCCTTTCCGCGGAGGAACGCACCCATCCGCTTACTCCACATCTGGTAGTTTTTGCCATCGAAGTGTGGAGGACCCGAACCCCGTTCCTGGTACGCCATCCTTGGATCTTAGACTGGTTAGAGTCAACAAAGACCTGAACCGGCTCTGATACCACTTGAAGGACCGATTAGGTGACCAGAGAGGGGGGTAGTGAATGGGAGCCGATAAAAATTCTTCTCGAGGGAGATTGAAACTCCGACAAGATGAACTCGCTCGGTCGGACCCCCAAAATGACACGCTCGGCACTTCTACCTTCCTGTTGCCAAAACCACGTAGACACTAGAGTGCTACTGGTCCAAGGAACAAACACTACTAGCTACCTCAACACACACGCACCCACGACATCAGAAACAACTCGAAAGCCGGCTGTCCAGAGGGGGGCGGTTAGACCGGGTATAGGGGGCGGTTAGACCGCCTCCACCAGGCAACCAAAAAATCCTCCGAAACACCTCTTCCGAGCACCAAAACGCACCACGGTTTCACCAACAAAGATCTCTGGTCAAGGCCATGCTAGCTACCAGAAAATCTTGGCGAAAACCAAAACTCCACCCAGGGGCCTAGGGGCGGTTAGACCGGCTACCAGGGGCGGTCTAACCTCCTGTACCCAGCAACGAACTCCAACCAAGAACACCTAGAAAACGGCACGAGAACGACCCGAAGTTTCACCCAGACGCTCCTCTGATCAAGGCGAACAAACTCACTGAGGCAAATCCGGCAAAACAAAACTTTGACCTGGAAACCCCAGGGCGGTTAGACTGCCCCCCTGGCGGTTAGACCGCCTCTCCCAGAAAAACAGCCGGCGGGTCAAACCCTAACTTCCTCGCGCCCGATCTCCCGAATCACTCCACGGATTGCAACAAAACTTCGGGAATAGCTGGGTTACCTCCTGGGCAACCTCTACCTCAAAGGAATCAACCCGAATCGCTCACAATCAAGAGGAATCGAAGAAATCGCCTCTCTAGGTCAAGATTCAAAAACCACCAAATCGAGTCCGATTCAAGAGAGATTTGGGGGCAAATTCACTAGCCAAAGAGGCACAAGATCTTCATACGTGACACCCACCAAGAACCCCAAGAAATCGTCCTCAAAACACCGCCAACAAAGAGCTCCGAAAATCAACACAAAGAAGGACGGGAAAACCACCTTGAGGAACAACGCCGAACCATCTATACATACCATGAAAGGTTCGTACAAGGTCTAGCTTGCCACCCAAACATCCATCCCTCTGTCTAGATCTCACATGAAGCTCTCAAGCTAGTCCTAGGAAAAACTAGGGAAAATAAAGAACGAAAATGGAAAAACAAATGAGCTAGGGTTCCAAGAGTTGGCTGCCATCCATCCACTCAATGAGTATATATGGAGGCACCCAAAAGACTAAACTACCCATAATTAATAACTAGGGATACATGCCTCTCAAGGGCGGATTTGGAAGTCATCGGAATATCTTCATCGGACGGATGCCCGGCGACCGCAACTTGCTTAGCCTCGACACAAGCCTTGCGATCCCGACGAGTGTCCTCCACTTCGAAGCATCTCGGCGCCGGCGGCCAGGGCGGTCAGACCGCCCCTCTGGGCGGTTAGACCGGCCTGGGCTATCCGACCCGCCCGGGCAACCGACCGGCCCCAGGCGGTCTGACCGCCCCTCCTGGGCGGTTGAACCGGCCTGGGTGGCCACACCTCCTCGTCGAGTCTTCGGCCTCGGTTTTGTGGCTCAACCGAGTAACCTAGTGGTTTTCTGGTGAACCACTGCAAATCCCGCGAACTCGGTGTAGCCTCCGCCAATCTCCACTCATGACTTGGCTCCCACGTAGTCCCGGCTCGACCTTGGTTTTGAGGCTCAACCAAGAAACCGTCCACGACTTCATCTTGCTGTTCATGCCACCATGCGGCCCGTACTTGACCCCACCGGCCACCGGTCCCTCGAACGAAGCCTACTTGTCTTCTCCACACACTCGGAGGCCTCACCGGCGACGACCTTTCGCGCTTGTTCTTCACCTGCACCAACACGAGTCAAGCCGCAACCTGCACCTGCAATACTTAGCCAAGAATAAGTCCACACAACATTGTCAATCACTCATCACACAAGGAAGCGACCATCCACCGATCCTCGAACCACACATGGTCCTCAATCGGCCGCCGAGGAGCAGAGAAGAGAGCGACACCATCCCAGAGAGGAGTGGGTCGAGCTAGTTGACTAGGGTTACCCTAGCCGACGTGGGAACCTTGCAAGGAAGACCACGTCAGAGTTCCCGGAGCTAGAAGCAAGATGAAGGTAGGATCCCGGTGGTGATCTTGTTTAGTATCATTGTATTAGTTGAATTATCAAGTTGAATCCGATTTCTAGCGATCAAGTGTTTCTTCGATGATTTTGTTTTTCGATCAGCTTTGCTTATTCTAGATCTATTCTTGAGATAGATCACATAGGGTGTTCTTGTAGCCGCGGTGGCTAGAGGTACACGCTGAATCTTCCAAAAGAACTCGACTTGTCCTTGGACTCGCCCTAGACTACCCGCATGAATAGGGATACGTTGTGACTGAACGGGGGTTCCGAAAGGTGGGCGTTTTCGGAGTTGGACGAGAAACCACGATTTAAAGAGGCTTCTAATGAGATTCGATTTGCCACTTCTTCTTTGCTTGGAACTTCAACAAAAGGCTTAACCCAATCTCTCTAGATCGGTTTATCTACCCAATCTATCTTTGTTACCTCCGGTCTTTAGTAGATTAGATAAGTTTTGTGTTCTTTATCTAGATGCATTAGGGTTTCTCTTTTATGAAGATTGAAGTTACTTGGCATTACTAGATCATCTTTTGCGTCACACATTTGTTCCACGGATTCGATACCTTGGGTTCACCACTCGAGGGAAGAAGGGTCCCTTGACTACGACGGGAGACTTGTCCACTTGCAAGTCTAAACGAACTTTGATACAACTATTAACCGTCAACAAGCCCCTTTTTCTGGCGCCGTTGCCGGGGAACAAGTGATCAAGATTTGATCTTTTATTGCTTTTTTATAATTTTCAGTTTTCTTTTAGTTTTTCTTTTTGCATCTACTAAACTTTGATCATCCTCAAAATAAATCTAATCTAGTTTGTCTAACCCTAGTTTCCATAGATTTATTTTTACTTTCTAGTTTTTGCATATTTTGTTTATTGCTAACCATAATAGGAAATGGACGGCTACCTCTCCAACAAACCCGATAATTTTGTGGATGATCCAGAAAAACTTTACAGGCTAAGGAGATGCGAAGCACATCAAGCTAAAAAGCTGGATTTTGTAGATTCGAAGTTGGAAGACAAAGGATCGAAGGAATCTCCGAAGAATTCACCACCTCAAAGCCCTCGGGAGAATCGACTTCCACCGATGGGAGAACAACCGCAAGAACGCAAGATCGGGGAGCTATGCACTCCGGACATCATCGACCTACCAGTCTTGAATCTTGAGGAGATCGGAAGACCGTTCGAGATCAAGACCTCAACAATCCACATGGTGCAACATTCACCCTTCACTGGTAAAGAGGATCCGAACCTTCACCCCCAAGCATTCATTCAACTATGTCAAACTTTCAACATGGATGAGGTGACTCAAGACCAAATGAGGGCAAGGCTTTTTCCGTTCTCACTACTCGGGAAGGCTTTGCAATGGTTCCACTCTCAACCGGAGGAGACGGTGCAAAATTGGAACACGTTGATGAAGGCTTTCATGAAGGAATACTACTCGCCGTGTAAAACTCAAAGTTTGCGTAATAAGATTGCCACCTTTGCTCAATATCCTACGGAAACTATCTCGGAGGCATTCGAGCACTTCAACAGAGTACACTCAGGCGGTTCCACATCACAAGTTCCCGAAGGAAGACCTCGTGCAAAAGTTCTATCAAGGACTCACCATGGCGTCAAGGACGATCATTGATGCATCGGCGGGAGGATCTATCATCGAGCTTACACCGACCGAAGCTTTCAATTTATTCAAGAAGGTCGCGGACAATGACACGTGGGCATCAACTGGACGCCTACATCCAGTTCAACCAACGGAGCAAGTGGAGAAGGAGAACATACTTGAAGGCCAGATTGACTCGCTCGTGAGGAGGTTGGAGAAGATGGAGATAGAAAAGAAAGAGGCTCAAGACTTGAAGGCTGCTGAAGCAAGATCCACATGTGAAGAATGTGGAGAGTATGGCCATGTCCGCAAAGATTGTCCAGAGGAAGCCAAAGTGCTCGACTACATGAGGAAGGGAGAATTGCTGAACTTCCGCTACGGGCAAGGTAGACCTCAATTTAATGCATGCTCATCCATTCCGAACTCGGTTCCGCTTCGTATACAATTGAAGGAATTGATGGACGAGCAAGCTAAGATCAACAAGGACACCGTCACCAAGTTCAAAGCCATAGACAAGGTGTTGGAGAACATCGATAGCAAGGTGACGGAGGTTGGAAGCTCCAACCATCATGTGCTCAACATGATGAAGATGCTCGAGACGCAAGTTGGATAACTCGCGGGGCACCTCACTAATGATGAAGGGAAGCTTACGGGACAACCTAAAGGTCCCGAATTGGTGAAGGCCATTCAAACACATTCGGGAAAGGAGACCGAAGATCCGGAATGTTCTGCGGGAGCAAGGAAGCTTAAACCATCCGCCGAGGCGGAGGAAATTGCTAAGGAGAAGGTTACGGGGATCGTCACAGAAGAACCCAAGTTTGAGATGCTGGGAGAAGACACGAGGATACAACAACTCAAGCCACGCTACTTCCGAGGTAAACTTGACAACCACTTTGAGAAGTTTGTGGAGGTTGTGCGTAGACTTAGCATCAACATGCCATTATTAGATGCCCTACAAGTACCTACATATTCTCGTTACTTTAAAGACATACTTGCAAATAAATATGAGATAGCAACACTCAAAGTAGATCATGTCAAGATGTCCGAGGAGTGTAGTGCCGCTATCGCTAATGGGCTAGAGAAGCAAAAGGACCCCGGATGCCCTACAATTCCATGTTCTGTTGGTTCATTCAATTTCGAGAAGGCGTTGTGCGACCTTGGAGCTAGTGTGAGCATCATGCCAAGAGATGTGTTCGAGAAGCTACGTCTACCGTTGGAGCCTACGGGTATGTGTTTGGAGTTGGGAGATAACTCCATTCGCTATCCCTTGGGCATTGCCGAAGATGTACCCGTGAAGGTCGGAAACCACTTCATCCCCATCGACTTCGTGGTGCTCGAGATGGGAGAGAGGGAGAAGCCGCCGCTCATCCTTGGGAGGCCCTTCCTCAAGATCGTGGGAGCTACTATTGATGTTGGCAAGGTTGAGATCATGTTCGATATTAACGGAGAAAGGAGTTCCTTCAAGTTCCGACCACGACTCGAGGCATGCAATATGATTGGAGTTAAAGATGTTCCACCTCATCGTCGCGTTGTTAAGGAAGAACCAAGGAAGAAGGAAGGGCTGAAAAAGAAGAAAGAGCCGAAGAAGAAGGACATAAAGAAAATCAAGGAAGGTGTTGCATCCGTCAAGACAAAAGGAAGAAAAGCCGCCTGTGAAGACCAAAAAAATGACTAAGCCGGAATATAAGCCCGTGCCCAAGATGGTGCGGAAGTGGGTACCCAAGATTGCAACGCCCGCAAACAGCGTTGATCCGAAGTAATCAAGTGAAGAAGTCTAGCTATGAATTATAAACGAAGCGCTAGGCGGGAGGCAACCCGTTTCATCGAGTCAAGAATAAGCTACGGAGAGGACAACCCGATTCCAGGTTTTTCGAGTCTTTTTAATAATTCAGTTTTGAATTTTATTACGCAAAGACATTAGACTTAGAAGTGGTTGAACAATATTAGAGACATAATTCTTGGTTGAATATTTAGCTTGATCATAAACCCTTTATATGAACCCCCTATGTGTTTGTTTGTTTCTTTTCGAGAAACCACAACCAAATAAATTCAGAACCTAACTCAACCATTCATCCTAGTTATGGTGTTGTGGTTGACTTGTTTTTCATACTAAAAACACATGAGTAGAGCCACGACTTATACCTAGGTGTTAATTAAATTTCAGCACGTGGTAGGACTCGCGTGAACCTAGAATTTAAACTTTTGGTTGGTTTAAAAAAATCTATATCCTTGGTTTCTCTAAGATTAGAATTTTTCTAAGCCTTATTTAATTTTATTTTATTCAAAATCTCTCTCATTTAGCCAAAATTAGAACCTAAACCTATGCCCCCATGATCAAGCCGAGAGAAGTTTGCTCTCAACCGATGAAGGCAAACTATACCGGTGAGACCAATATCAACGTAGTGGGAAAATATTTTCGACTTACATTTGTTTTTAATGGTTTAAAAACTTCTCTAAATTTATGCTTGAGCTTTTCCATAGCTCTGAAAATATTTTTAATTTTCGAAATTAGAGGAGTGCTTAGCCTTAAACATACTTAGATGGAGGCAATATGTTCATCATGCATGCACCATTGGATGCCCTTTCATCAAGACCACATGCAAAGGACAAGCATGGGTGGGCAGCAAGCATAACTTTGCAATAAATTCATGGTGACATGTGAAGCAAGTGGAGCAAGGGAGCATGGACATGACTCAAAGCATGAAGCATCAAGTGGAAGGACCAATAATGCAAGAAAAGGAGTGGACGAGAGCGTTTGGGCGGTGCAACTCGTGGAGCACGTGGGCAAGAAAGTCATGGAGGAGAAATGATCACGCTAGAGGAAAATGGAGCCCTGGGGAGGCACGAGGCCACCCAGGCCGGTCGGCCCAGGCCGGCCAGCCTCCCCTACAAAAGGAGCCCCGGGCTCCCGTCTTCTGCAGGCAAGCATCCCTCTCCTTCCTGAGTTTGTGTGCTCAAGTTTTCATGCCCAGAACCACCGTAGACATAGCCAACCTTCCCAAGATTAATAGATCAAACAATACACACCCTTAATCCACTCGAAGTCCAGATCCCGAATCAATCTTTGAAGTACCTAGTCACCAGTTGAAACCCGGAATTTTAGTAGAGAGAAGAGTGTTGCAATCATGTGGAAGAAAACCACAAGTCTCTTCTCCAAGAAGAAGGGGTCATCGCCATCCAAGCCGTCTTCGACAACGTCTTCGAGGAGGCACTCGGTTTCCGAGTCTCCTCGAAGCATGGAGGATGATACAGCACCGCCAAGGAGGAACGACACTCTCCTCCTCGGTGGCATGAGGGCAACAAGGAGCACGTCCATGAGGTTTACCGAACCTCGAGGGAGTACGGAGGAGCCACCCGTTCCACCTCGACGATCGACATCCGCGCCACCTCCATACACTCCGCGGTATTCCACATATGGCTTCATCATATTGTCGGAGGAGGAGGAGAAGAAACTCTCTCGTCTTGAGAAGAGGCTTGTCGCAAACGTCGATTTCGACGATCAAGCACTCAACTATTTGGGTTTCGGCACAGACATATATTATATGTTGGGGCACCTTGGATGGGTGCAATTCTCCAACGGGGTGTCAGCAAACACCCACAAGGAGTTTGCCTTGGAAATCTTGATGACTATTGCGCCTATCCTTGATGAGGGGGTGCAAAGTTTATCATTCCGTTTGGAGGGAATCCAACAAGTGGTTCCCTATGAGTATGTTAGGGAGCTACTTGGGTTCCAAAAGGGAGCTCCGGAGAAAGTCGACGTGCCGGACGTCTTGTTAGATGGGTTTTGAAATTTGATCTCCAGAGAAGCTCACCAACAACGCAATTGCATCCGTAACCCCATTATCCAAGTATTTCACTCTTGGATGAGCAAGAGGATATTGGGGAGGATGAGGGAGATGAAGGTGACCGATACAGAGTTGAATTGGCTCTACTCGGCTTTAATTGCCAAGCAGCCAATAGACCCCTCATACCTTATGATCAACCGATGGTGTTGCGAGGCAACATTGGGATCGGGAGATATTGGTTCGGGGTGCTACCTCTCTATGTTGGCCATCTCCCTAAGGCCGGGGATCACAAGAAACCCCGAACATCTTTTACGTGGGACCTCTCTCGGCCTTGAGTATTTGAAACAATGTAAATATATTAGTGGAGATGAGAGAGGAGGCTTTCATGTGCCCAAGGTGAACCTACCCCTTCCGGACGCAAGGCTTAGGCTTTTCATTCAAGGGAAGGTAGATTGGTTGGAAGAGGGACTCCTTGTCCCGGCAAAGAAAAATAAAAGAGGAAGAACCGTGGAGGAGGGATCCTCCTCCGCACAAGCGGGTGGTGCACAACCCAACTATGTACCACCGTTTGGCGGGATTCCTACTCCGCCAAGTTATTACGGAGGGCCACAAGTGCAAGCATGGGGGGGTGGTGCACCGGTACCCCCACCAAATTATGTGGTGCCCAACGTGACCTTCGCAGAGCCCTACGCACAATATCCCCAACCACAACAAAGCATGGCCATATTGGAGGGTATGTTGCGAGAAATATGCAAAACGTCGCAGCCATCCAAACCAACGCGGCTCAACTTGGTGAGGGCAATGCAAATATTTCCTATGAGCTTGGACGCCTTCACCTAGTGCAGTCGGATCAATTCGTTTGAGGGGATGTCCAACTCTACTATGAGCAAGGGTACAACTACCAAGATTATCAACACCAACCACCGGCGGAGGATTAGGAAGAAGGAGGAATTTTAGTTTTCTTTTCTTTTCCCTTTTTCTGTAATTTTTAGCTTGTGTTTGCATAATATTTTCAGTTTTTATTTAAATTTCAGCAAGTGTGTTAGTTTATTTTCAGCATGTATTTCAGTTTGTTTTCACCATTAATAAAGACACCACCTTGTTTACATCATTGGAAAAAAGTTACAAAATTTGTGCCATGATGATATATAATTGATGCTTTGTTTATCTTTGTAATTTATTTATGCATGTTAAAGCTAGTGCTCTCTTAAAATATGGATCTGAATTTATCTAAATGCAAGCTTAATCTTTAGCAGAGGTTATGATTAAAATAAAGACCCATAGTGTTTTATGTGCTCTCAAGTTATGAATAGATTGAAGATGGTTTTTATGCCCAAAAATATCGCTAACCTTGTCATGAATATCACTTGTGTGTTCCTCAACCTATCTAGAGCCTTATATATTTGAGTGCATAAACCTTAGTGTACAAGATTTATTTTTGAGTGAGTTATTGCAGGCCATGATTTCTCTGGCCCGAGACTAAGAAGCTGGTCATTTCGTTTTTGCGTATCTATTTTTTTGCTAGCCTTTTATCCGTGCATTGTGTATCCCCACATTGGAGATCTCACAAACCTCGCCGGATATCCACCCTTAAAACAAATATCATCTTTTGTGATTTCCTCCTTGACCACAACCTATCGTTGAGAATGGATCATCAATTCAAGGAAGATCGCAAGACGGTGCCAACATTGAAGAATTCAAGTATCTCTCCAAGAAAAAATATTTCCGGTACCTACCTTATTTATCACCTCTTTGCTCGAGGACGAGCAACGTCTAAGCATGGGGGAGGAGGTAGGTACAATGTAATTTTAGAGTTCAAAGGGGAGCCAATAAAAAAATTTCAAAAGAAAGAAAGAAAGAAAAAATATATATGAGAAAAAGAGAAAAAAATGAGTATGTGTAAAAAAATAAGTATGTGTAAAAAAAATAAAAAGTGAACTCCCCGGTTCTCTAAAGTACATTAGGAATTTCAAGGCTTCGAGATTAAAAGATCCATACTCAATTTTCCAACCATGTGCAATCCGATAACGAGGAATTATTTTGTGCCTCGGGATCATTCTTTGCATTTTGCACATGTACACCCATCTCAAGTGTGTGTATTTTTCTCTTTCCCCTCCTTGATATAACGTCATTTTCCAATGACCTTTTTGACGAGTCTCGGTAAGACCATGAGAAGCTTGTCTTGTTTTGACAACATCTCATTTATAATATCTTGGTAGGACTAAACTTTCCCAAAAGCTCCATATAAAGCCTACCACACATATATGTTATGAGAGGGAAAGGAGTAGAATATATAGGCTTGAGAGACAAAGCGAGATGAGAGTTCATGAGCAATATGCAAGATCATTTAAATTTGTGAACTTGGTTTAGCTCTTTTTCATCTAGTTCTTTATTTCAAAAATTCTGAGATCTATTTAGATTTTGGGAGCATGTTCATACTTGTGGGGTAAGCTTAATTAAGAATCTACCCTCCGTAGAGATGAAGGCTAGTACGAACGAATTAAAATTTCGAGAGCATTATGTTTTCTCATGTATGATCAAGTGCAAGGTTTAAACATTGATTGGCAACGATGATATCCATCGAAGGCTTACTCGAGGACGAGCAAGTTTTAAGCATGTGGGAGATGTTGACGGTGAAAATCCATCAACCTAGCCATGAGTTTACCTTCGGTGTTGGCATAAGTTTTATACATTATCCATTTGTACTAACCACCGTGGTATAACAAGTTCACTTGTGCATGTCAGTTTTAGAGTTTAGTGTTTATGCAGGGTTTTAGTGTTGAAAGCAAGACTTCCAGGATAAGTTCATCAAGCACCTTGTGACAAGACCTTGAAGCCCCGTACAAGTCATGCAATGAAGCAAACTTGACTCCAAGAAGCCAGGGACTCAACCCGAGAAGATGACAAACTCCGAGGACCTAACCAGAAAAGTGCCGAATCTTGCGGGACAAGGAGCTATGTCCAACTCGGAGAGAAACTAACGACAAGGGCCTACATGTAGAAGGGGGAAGTATCTAGAAGACTCGGGAACCGACACCATGCGAAGAAGGCCGGAAACTGGGCCTGGATGGGCCCAGGCTGGCCAGCCCAGCCCAGTCCAGGCCCAATCCCCCCTCCTTTGACCTAGCCGCCATTCGGGCTATTTATAGCCCCAGGGTCGAGAGCCACGCATCAATCAATTCGTCATCAGCCGCCGAGGAGCAGAGAAGAGAGGGACACCATCTCGGAGAGGAGAGGGTCGAGCTAGTTGACTAGGGTTACCCTAGCCGACGTGGGAACCTTGCAAGGAAGATCACTTCAGAGTTCCTGGAGCTAGAAGCAAGATCAAGGTAGTATCCCGGTGGTGATCTTGTTTATGTATCATTGTATTAGTTGAATTATCAAGTTGAATCCGATTTCTAGCGATCAAGTGTTTCTTCGATGATTTCGTTTTTCGATCGGCTTTGCCTATTCTAGATCTATTCTCGGGATAGATCACATAGGGTGTTCTTGTAGCCACGGTGGCTAGAGGTACATGCCGGATCTTCTGAAAGAACTCGACTTGTCCTTGGACTCGCCCTAGACTACCCGCATGAATAGGGATACGTTGTGACAGAACGGGGGTTCCGAAAGGCGGGCGTTTTTGGAGTCGGATGGGAAACCATGATTTAAAGAGGCTTCTAATGAGATTCAATTTGCTACCTCTTTTTTGCTTGGAACTTCAACAAAAGGCTTAACCCGATCTCTCTAGATCGGTTTATCTACCCAATCTATCTTTGTTACCTCTGGTCTTTAGTAGATTAGATTAGTTTTGCGTTCTTTATCTAGATGCATTAGGGTTTCTCTTTTATGAAGATTGAAGTTACTTGGCTTTACTCTATCATCTTTTGCGTCACACATTTGTTCCACGGATTCGATACCTTGGGTTCACAACTCGAGGGAAGAAGGGTCCCTTGACAACGACGGGAGACTTGTCCACTTGCAAGTCTAAACGAACTTTGATACAACTATTAACCGTCAACAGGCGAGTAGCGGCAGCGTGCGTAGATCTGCAGATTACGGCGCGGCAGCAGTGGCACGAGTGGCTGGAGTCTTGGCTAGATCTACTCCAGTGGCTGCAACTGTGGGGAATGGAAAACCCTAAGGGTTTAGGCCTCCATTTATAACCTAACCGGCGGCGCTGCAACGGCCAGATGGATAAGTATCGGCAGCTAACTCAGCGGCGGCCGTCTGACTCTTCGTCTTCCAGTAGTCGACGCACTCCATCTCGGGGGCTCGTTTACATCTGTTAGATTTCCTGGGTGGCAACACGGTTCAAGAGAAACTCAGGACACATTCTACAATCAAGATGACCCTTCAATTCGAGAGGAAGTACTCGACTCAAGGCTCGGGGGCTCCGTGCCACGTGTCCTTCGGTTTTTCTCCGGATGTTACAGGATAATCTTGGCAGAATTTCAGTTTGACCCTTAGCTTGAATCTGCGATTCGACCTAAGGCTCGGGGGCTACATTCCATATGGAATGCGATTCTTCTAATCACATTTCCCATATGGTTTCCCCTTCAAGACAAAGCAAGTACCATTGAAGATTTTCGAGAGAAGAACTCAAGGACGCTTGGGAACTACTCAAGAAGACTTCAAGACTACTCAAGGATCAGCTGTAGTACCTTCCAACCTCAGGATGCTTCAAGTACTCTTGAGGACTTTTGGCTTGTAGTACTCGGGGACGCCTGAGGACTACTCGTCAAGGCCATCAAGACTACTCGAAACTATCATGCTCGACTACAAAGTACTCGGGGGCTTGTCGTATGGACCTCCCTGGGACCACTACTTCGGTGGGTACCAGGACCGACTACTCGGTGGGCCCCTGGGACTACTTGGCTTGTGCCACACGACACCTGATGGCGTGGGGCGCAAGGACTACAGTGGAGAAGTACTCGGATAGGAAGCTATACATGTCCTGTACTATGTAGAGAACTCCTAGACGTACCCGACTAGTACTCTCTCCTCAAACCGACTTGTAACCCTGCCTCTCGGGCTATATAAGGTGAGGCAGGGACCCTTCTCTCTCATACGCATCATCTTGTAAACACACCCAGTCATTCCAGAGCTACGCAGCATACAGGACGTAGGGTATTACGCACCTTGTCGCCCGAACCTGTCTAAATTGTGTGCCACGTGTCTCTTCCTTCGAGTTACCGATCTCGGTGAGGCCACATTCATCTACCTCGGGTACTCCCCTTGGTAGGTTGCCGGTCTAAAACAAAGACAGATATATTCAAAGGCAAACTTCCACTAAGCACCACGGTAAACAATTGTTGACGGTAGATTATCATATCAAAGTTCATATGGATTTGCAAGCGGACAAATCCCCCCCCCCCCCCGTCGTAGTCAAGGGACCCTTCTTCCCTCGAGTGGTGAACCCAAGGTATCGAATCCATGGAACAATGTGCAACGCAAGGATTCAATCTAGTAAAGCAAGGAAAGCTATCTATTGAAGAACCAAGTTGCATGTAATCTAAGATATCATCAAGAAAACTAATCTAATCTAATCAACTAAAGAGGTAGCAAGAGAAAGCAAAAGATAACCGATCTAGAGAATCTAGATCATGCTTATGTTGTAGCTCCAAACAAGATATATGAAGATAGAAAAGCGAATCTCATTAAAAGTATCTTTAAACCGTGGCCGCCGGTCCGATTCCGAAAACGCCCGCCTTTCGAAACCCTCGTTCTGTCACAACGTATTCATATTCATGCGGGTAGTCTAGGGCGAGTTTGACAAGAACAAGTTGAAATCACTTGGTCGGTCCGGTATGCACCTCTAGCCACCGCGGCTACAAGAGCACCCTAAGAAATCTATCTTAAGTATAGATTGGGGTAGAAGCAAAACCAAGAAGAAAACAAAATCATCAAGAAGGCACTTGATTGCTAGAAATCGGATTCACTATAAAAACTTCACCATGAATGATTACATGAACAAGATCACCACGGGTATCCTACCTCGATCTTGATCCTTGCTCCGGAGCTCCGACGTGGTCTTCCATGCAAGGTTCCCACGTCGGCTAGGGAGACCCTAGACAACTAGCATGACCCTCATCTCCGAGATGGTGTCCCTCAAGCTTCTCTGCTCCTCGTTGGCGGATGACGAATTGATTGATGCGTGGCTCTCGGTCAGGGGGCCATAAATAGTGTGAGATGCATCTAGGTCAAAGGGGGGCCGACTAGGCCTCGAAATGGGCTGGGCCAGCCTGCCTGGGCCGACCGGCCTGGGCCCACTTCGGCCCAGTTCGTGGCCTCCTTCGCCCGATGTTGCTTCCCGAGTCTTCTATATCCTCCCCCTTCTGCATGTGGGCCCTTGTCGTCAGTTTCTCTCCGAATTGGACGAAGCTCCTTGTCTCGCAAGATTCGGCACTTTTCTGGCTAGGTCCTCGGAGTTTGTCATCTTCTCGGGCTTGGTCCTTGGGCTTCTTGGAGTCATGTTCACTTCATTGCTTGACTTGTACCGGACTTCAAGGTCTTGTCATGAGGTGCTTAATGAACTTATCCCAGAAGTCTTGCTTTCAACGCTAAAACCCTGCATAAACACTAAACTCCAAAACCGACATGCACAAGTGAACTTGTTATACCATGGGGGTTAGTACCAATGGATAAGATACAAAAGTCATGCCAACACTGAAGGTAAACTCATGGCTAGGTTGACGGAATTTCACCGTCAACAGCTCCCCCATGCTTAAACCTTGCTCGTCCTCGAGTAAGCCTCGATGGATATCATCGTTTCCCCTCATTGTTTAAACCTTGCACTTGATCATACATGAGAAAACATAATGCTCTCAAAAGTTTAGTTCGTTAAAGTTCCATAATGTATTAGCCTTCATCGCTACGGAGGGTAGATTATTAATTAAGCTTATCCCACAAGTATTAACAAGCTCCAAAAATTCAAATAGATCTCAGAAATTTTGAAATAAAGAATGGGATGAAAAAAAGAGCTAAACCAAGTTCAAAAATTTAAACCACCTTGCATCATGCTCATGAACTCTCATCTCAACTTGTCTCTCAATCCTATTTATTCTACTCCTTTCCCTCTCATAACATTCATATGTGTGGTAGGCTTTTATATGGAGCTTTTTGGGAAAGTTTAGTCCTACCAAGATATTATAAATGAGATGTTGTCAAAACAAGACAAGCTTCTCATGGTCTTACCGAGACTCGTCAAAAAGGTCATTGGAAAATAATGTTATATCAAGGAGGGGGAAGAGAAAAATACACACACTTGAGATAGGTGGACATGTGCAAATGGCAAAGAATGATCCCGAGGCACAAAGGAAATCCTCGTAATCGGATTGCACATGGTTGGAAAGATGAGTTTGGATCTTTTAAATCTTGAAACCTTGAAATTCCTAATGCACTTTAGAGAATCGGGGTGTTCACTTTATTTTATTTTTATATCATACATACTCATATTTTTTTTCTTTTCTTCTCTTTTTCTCATACTCATATTTTTGTTCTTTCTTTATTTTTCTCATTTTTTTCTTTTTTTATTTGCTCCCCTTGAACTCTAAAATTGCATTGTAACTACCTCCTCCCCCATGCTTAGACATTGCTCGTCCTCGGGCAAAGAGGTGATAGAGATAACGTATGTACCGGAAATACTTTTCCTTTAGAGAGATACTTGAAATCTTCAATAATGGCATCATCTTGCTATCTTCCTTGAATTGATGATCCATACTCAACGATAGGTTGTGGTCAAGGAGGTAAACACAAAAGATGATATTTGGTTTTAAGGATGGATATATGGCGAGGTTTGTGGGATCTCCGATGTGGGGATACACAATGCACGGATAAGAGGCTAGCAATAAGATAGTACACAAAAACGGAATGACCAGTTTCTTAGTCTCGGGCCAGAGAAATGAAGGCCGTAAATAACTCACCCAAAAATAAACCTTGTATACTAAGTTTTTGCACTCAAATATTTATATGGCTCTGGATAGGTAGAGCAACATGCAAGTGGTATTTATGACAAGGTTAGCATTACTTTTAAGAACAAAAATAAATCATCTTTAATCCATCTAAAACTTGAGAGCACATAAAATACTATGGATCTTTATTTTTATCATAACCTCCGCTAAAGATTAAGCTAGCATTTAGATAATTTCAGATTTGTATTTTAAGAGAGCATTAGCTTAAACATGCATAAAACAATTACAAAGATAAACAAAGCGGCAATTATAATCATATATCATCATGGCACAAACTTTGTAACTTTACTAATGGTAAAAACTTAGTGGTGACTTTATTTATGATGAAAATAAACACTAACATATATGCTGAAAATAAACTAACACACATGCTGAAATTTAAATAAAAACTGAAAACACTACGCACACATAAGTAAACACAAGCTGAAAATTAAAGAAAAGAGGAAAAAGAAAAGATTAAAGCTCCTCCTCTCTCTAATCTTCCACCGGTGGTTGATATTGATAGTCTTGGTTGTTGCACCCTTGCTCATAATAGGATTACACCGCTCCTCCTAAGAATTGTATGACGGTGCTAAGTGAAGGTGTCAAAGCTTATAAGCGATGTTTGCATTACCTTCACCCATTTGGTTTGCATTGTTTAGGATGGCTGCAATAATTTGCATGTTCCTCACAGCGTATCCTCCCATGATGGCCACATTTTGTTGTTGTTGAGGAAGGTGTACATATAGCTCCGCAAAGGCTACGTTGGGCACCACAAAATTTGGTGGGGGTTTGGCTGCACCACTCCCCCATGCTTGCATTGGTACACCACCGTAGTAACTTGGCGGCGCCGGAATTCCTCCAAATGGTGGCACATAATTTTGTTGTGCACCTCCTTCTTGGGCCATAGAAGATCCTTCTCCTATAATCCTTCTCTTTGAAGGACCGATAAGGCGACCAGAGAGGGGGGGGGGGGAGTGAATGGGAGCCGATAAAAATTCTTCTCGAGGGAGATTAAAACTCCGACAAGACGAACTAGCTCGGTCGAACCCCCGAAATCACACGCTCCGCACTTCTACCTCCCGTTTGCCAAAACCACGTAGCCACCGGAGTGCTACCGGTCCTAGGAACAAACACTACCAAGCAACCACAAGCACACACGCAAGACCGACAAGGCGGAAACAACTCGAAAGCCGGCTAACCGTAGGGGGCGGTTAGACCGGGTATAGGGGGCGGTTAGACCGCCTCCACCCGGCAACCAAGAAATCCTCCAAAAAGCCTCTTCCGAGCACCAAAACACACCACGGTTTCACCAACAGAGATCTCTCGGTCAAGGCCATGCTAGCTACCGGAAAATCTTGGCGAAAACCAAAACTTCACCCAAAGGCCTAGGGGCGGTTAGACCGGCTACCCGGGGCGGTCTAACCTCCCGTACCCAAAGCAACGAACTCCAACCAAGAACACCTAGCAACCGCACGAGAACGACCCCAAATTTCACCCGTACACTCCTCTCGATCAAGGCGTACAAACTCACGAGAGGAAAATCCGGCGAAACGGAAATTTGACCCGGAACACCCCGGCGGTTAGACCGCCCTCGTAGGCGGTTAGACCGCCCCTTCCGTAAAACGAACCCGCGGGTCAAACCTCAACTTCCTCGCGCCCGATCTCCCGAATCACTCCACGGATTGCAGCCAAACTTCGGGGATAGCCGGGTTACCTCCCCGGGCAACCTCTACCTCAAAGGAATCGACCCGAAATGCTCACAATCAAGAGGAATCGAAGAAATCGCTTCTCTAGGTCAAGAACTCGCCCAACTCGAGAAACCACCAAATCGAGTCCGATTCAAAGGGGATTTGGGGGCAAAGTCACCGACAAAGAGGCACAAGAACCTCATACGTGACACCCACCAAAAACCCCAAGAAATCGTCCTCAAAACTCCGCCAAAAAGAGCTCCGAAAATCAACACAAAAGAGACGGGAAAGCCACCATGAAGAACAACGCCGAACCTTCTATACATGCCATGAATGGTTCGTACAAGGTCTAGTTTGCCACCCAAACATCCATCCCTCTCTCTAGATCTCACATGAAGCTCTCAAACTAGCCTTCTAAAAACCTAGGGAAAATAGAGAACGAAAATGGAAAAACCAAATGAGCTAGGGTTCCAAGAGTTGGCTGCCATCCACCCCTCTAATGAGTATATATGGAGGCACCCGAAAGACTAAAACGCCCTTCACTAATAACTAGGGATACATGCCCCTCAAGGGCGGATTTGGAATTCTTGATGTCTTCACCATCGGACGGATGCCCGGCGACCGCACCCTGCGTAGCCTCGACGCAAGCCTTGCGATCCCGACGCGTGTCCTCCGCTTCGAAGCTTCTCGGCGCCGGCGGCCGAGCGGTCGACCGCCCCCCGGGCGGTTAGGACCGGCCCCGGGAACCGACCGACCCCGGGCGGTCCGACCGCCCCTCCCGGGCGGTTGAACCGGCCCGGGTGGCCGCACCTCCTCGTCGAGTCTTCGGCCTCGGTTTTGTGGCTCAACCGAGTAACCCGGTGGTTTTCTGGTGAACCACTGCAAACCCCGCGAACTCGGTGTAGCCTCCGCCAATCCACTCATGACTCGGCTCCCACGTAGTCCCGGCTCGACCTTGGTTTTGAGGCTCTACCAAGAAACCGTCCACGACTTCATCTTGTCTGTTCATGCCACCATGCGGCCCGCACTTGACCCCCGCCGGCCACCGGGTCCCTCGAACGAAGCCTACTTGTCTTCTCCACACCTGGAGGCCTCACCGGCAACGACCTTTCGCGCTTGTTCTTCACCTGCACCAACACGAGTCAAGCCGCAACCTGCACCTGCAATACTTAGCCAAGAATCAGTCCACACAACGTTGTCAATCACTCATCACACAAGGAAGCGACCATCCACCGGTCCTCGAACCACACATGGTCCTCAATCTCCCCCTTGATGAGTGCATTGACAACACACTCACATGAAGTAACACAAGAGAAAAGGAAAAGAAAAGAAACAAAATAAAAAGAAACCCCAACAAGCGATCGAAAGCCAAAGAAAGGCAAAGAGCAAGATCACTTGAAGAAGACAAGTTTCGGACCCCTTAGGCAAGGGCAACGGCTCGACACATCCGAGACAAAACACGGCTCAAGCAAAGAGCGCAAACCACCAAAGCAAAACTCGAACACCACAAAGAGCTCCCCCGCACAAATGCAAGCTCCCCCCGAGCCACAACACACTCCCCCCGAACACATGCATCAAGGCAACTCGGGAATGCAACAAAGAGCAAAACCTCCGCTCACACGCCTGTGGCGGTTAGACCGCCTCCGCCCGAACCGACCGCCCGGGGGGCGGTTAGACCGCCCAAAGAGACCGGCCCCGCACCAAACTCGCTCAAAAATTGCCCGAAACAATTGGAACACCTTCCAAACACTCCCGGGTGCCCAAAACATGCACAAACTTCTCCCCCTTGTTGACAATGCATGAATCAAGGCAAAATGCGAAAACTTGCAACATAGAGCCTCTCGAATATACAAAATGCATCACAAGGAGCTACACAAGTCCAAATGAGCAAGTTAGATACTCGACAGGTTCGTAATGACCTTAACTACGTGATCACCAAGTTTCACAACCATTGGACAAGGCTAAAAAGGATTTTAGTAATTTTGCGAAAAGTTACTCCCTCACAAGCAAATACCTAAACATGAGCAAAACATATCAAAATGGCAAAGCCACTCAAACTTCATGCTAGGACAGCCATTCTAATCACAAGACCATCATAAACACCCAAAAGCACCTCATGTCATGTCAAAGCCACCGAGCCATGTGCCTACTTCTATGTATGAGACTTTTCATTGGTAGGCATCATGCAACGGTTTAGCACCCAAAGCAAATTAATTTCAGCACATATGACATGGGAACATATTTTCCAAGCATTTTTCATTTCATTTTCAGATTTGTAAATGGTACATGAAATGTCTTTGCGACAAAAAGGAACTTATGCCCCTCCACAAGATTAAGCAAGAGGGCTAAACATTCATGATGGCAAGTGAGCCTTTGGCTCCATATGATCAATAAACTAGCTATCCAACCACAAAGTAAGCATAGCAAAGCCACTAAAACATGTCAAGATCATATATAGGCATTTACACATGAGAGAGCATGTATGTGACATTTTTCAAAAAATTAGCCATCAACCATGGATCATTCATCAAGATCATCAAGAGCTAAGCCAAACTAACCGTAGCATATCAAACAAGCTCACAAGAACATATATAGCAACCCATGGTAAACATTGTATATAGGAGAAGCTTTCCCTAATAATGCATATGATACAAAATGCATGCAATCTAAGATACAAGGATGCCTATACATCATGTTACATATGCAATGCCAAATGCAAGAAATGCACCAACGAAAGCTATACATATGCTACAAACCGGCTCCTCGAGGGGAGGCAAAACGGGCTCGACACCACCGGCAAAAGAAAGCCCCCCACACACCCAACTCAAGAAATTAAACACACACCAAGTTCCCCCCGCAAACGAGTGAAAGTTGCTTGATCTAGGGGTTTGGTGAAAATATCGGCTAGTTGGTCATGTGTGGGTACATAGATCAAAGCTATCTTCCCTTTCTCTACGTTGTCTCTCGGGAAATGATACCTCACCTCTATGTGTTTGGTTTTGGAATGGAGCACCGGGTTCTTTGCAACGCTTATGGCACCGGTGCTATCACAATGAAGTGGGACATGGGTATACTCCTCACCAAAGTCACTCATGGTGTAGGTGATCCAAAGGAGCCGAGAGCAACAACTAGCGGCGGCAACATACTCGGCTTCGGTCGTGGATTGAGCCACACTCGACTGCTTGCGGGAAGACCAAGACACCAAAGAAGAACCCAAAACTGGCAAGTCCCAGAAGTGGACTTCCTATCCAACCGACACCCGGCAAAATTCGCGTCTGAAAAACCATGAAGCGCCAAAGAAGAGGACGCGGAGTACCAAAGGCCGAAGTCGGGAGTGTGACGCAAGTACCTGAAAATTCTCTTCACCGCTTGCCGATGCGAAGTCCTCGGAGACGCTTGAAAACGAGCGCACAGACACACTGAGAACTGTATGTCCGGCCTCGTCGTCGTCAAGTAGAGGAGTGACCCGATCATGCTCCGTACTCCTTCCGGTCCACATGTTCACCTTCCTCGTCCGCATCAAGCGCCGTAGTCGTACTCATCGGCGTCGTCATGGCCTTGGAGTCCTCCATCTTCAACTTCCTCACAATGTCCTTGGTGTACTTAGCCCGGTGCACAAATGTTCCTTCCTTTGATTGCTTGATTTGTAGCCCGAGGAAGAACCGCAACTCGCCCATCATGCTCATCTCAAACTCCCCGCTCATATCATCCGCAAACCTTGCAACAAGAGAGTTAGACGAGCCACCAAAGACAATATCATCCACATACACCCGCACAATCGGATATCTCCTCCCCTGCCTCAGCAAAAACAAGGTCTGATCGACCTTCCCCATCTCAAAGCCTCTCGCAAACAAGAACCCCCTCAACCTGCCATACCAAGCTCTAGGCGCCTGCTTCAACCCATACAGCGCCTTCCTCAACTTGTACACCCGGTGGGGGTACTTCTCACTCTCAAACCCCGAGGTCGCCTCACATACACTTCTTCCTCCAACACTCCATTCGTAAAAGCACTCTTCACATCCATTTGGTGCAACTTGAACCCTTAAGCCACGGAAAAGGCTAGAAGGATCCTAATCGCCCGCAAACGGGCTACGGGAGCAAAGGTCTCCTCATAGTCAATCCCCTCCTTCGATCGAACCCTTGAGCAACAAGTCTCGACTTGTTCCTCACAACCTCACCCTTCTCTCCCTCTTTGTTTTTCCACACCCACTTTGTACCAATCGGCTTACACCCCGGGGGAGGGTCAACCAACTCCCACACCTCGATTCCTCTCAAAGTTCTCCAACTCCTCATGCATCGAGTTAACCCAATTGTGATCGATAGTGCGTGTCCAATGTCTTTAGGCTCGAAAGAAGCAACAAACGCAGCATGAGCAAAATGGGAATTGTTTCGAACCCTCGACCGTGTAGTGCGTTCATTCATGTCGCCGATGATCCTCGAAGCTGGGTGATCCACCTGGACTCGCCGGGGAGGTTCTCGCCTCGAAGCTACCTCCCCCTCAACATCAGCTTCTCCTCGTTCTTGATTTGTCGTCGTAGGTGTAGCGAGAGGGTCCATCCATCATCGTAGTCGAAGTAGTGGGTACATGTTCGGCCGGGGGCACCGCACCGCCATCCTCATCATCTCCATGTTCATGCTCCTCCTCCCGAAAGATCTCCTCGCCAAGCTCATCATCACCGCACACTCAAAAACAAGCCGACTACGTGGCTCGTCTCGTCGAAGGTTACCTCGCAAGTCTCCATGATTTGGTTAGTTTCAAGATTGAGCACACGATATGCTCTAGAATGAGATGCATAACCAAAGAAAATGCCATCGACAGACCTAGCCTCAAACTTATCCAACTTCCCGCCCTTCTTCGAATAAAACACTTGCAACCAAAGACATGGAAGTGACTCACCTTGGGTGTGCGACCATGCATCAACTCATAGCATGTCTTCTTCTTGTGCACTCGAGGTATATTCTCGTTCGACACATAGCACGCGGTATTCACCGCCTCGCCCCAATACCTCCTCGGAGTCCTATGCTCATCAAGCATCGTCCGAGCCATCTCGCACAAGGTCCCGTTCTTCCTTTCCACAACACCATTCTCGGGGAGGTGTATACGGACTCGAAAACCGGTGCTCAAGACCCAAGTCATGACAAAAGGTTTCAAAACGAGAGTTCCCGAATTCCAAGCCATTATCACCGCGGATAGCTCGTATGGCATCTCCGTGCCTCTCGTTCCTCAACCTCAAGACTAGATCTTGAACAAAACCAAACGTCTCCCCCTTATCCTCCGTAAAGAACACCCACGCATACCGAGAATAGTCGTCCACCACAACAAGGACATACCACTTCCCACCCGCGGATCGCACACGAGCCGGGCCAACAAGGTCCATATGGAGCAGCTCGCATGGACGCTCGGTCATCACATCGGTGAGAGGCGGGTGAGAAGAGGCCACCATCTTGGCATGCCTACACGGAGCACAAACCAACTCTTTCTCAAGCCTCGCCCGTGGCAATCCTCGGACCAAATTGAGCTTACTCAAGCGTGACAAAAGGTCAAAGCTCAAGTGACCCAACTTCCTATGCCACTTCCACAACTCACTCGAAGAACCACCAAGAAACAACGCTCAACACCCGAAGACCGAGAAAAATCAGCACGAAACACCCGACCCTCGGGAACGACCATACAAACAAGGTCCCCTCGAGAGTCCACCATCCGAGAACCACCAGGCCGAAACAACACCTCAAAACCCTCATCCAACAACCGAGACACGAGAAAGCAAATTGTACCCCGGCGATTGAACAAGAGCAACACGCCTCGAGTGATCTTGTCACTCACTTTTATCTCACCTTCCGAAAGCACACGCCCACGCCCATTGTCCCCAAAAGTGATCTACCTCTTCGTCACCACCGGACGAGACTTGAGAACCACCCCCCCGTCTCCGGTCATATTGAAGGACCGATAAGGCGACCGAGAGAGGGGGGAGTGAATGGGAGCCGATAAAAATTCTTCTCGAGGGAGATTGGAACTCCGACAAGACGAACTAGCTCGGTCGAACCCCCGAAATCACACGCTCCGCACTTCTACCTCCCGTTTGCCAAAACCACGTAGCCACCGGAGTGCTACCGGTCCTAGGAACAAACTCTACCAAGAATCACAACACACACGCAAGACCGACGGCGGGAAACAACTCGAAAGCCGGCTAACCGAGGGGGCGGTTAGACCGGGTATAGGGGCGGTTAGACCGCCTCCACCCGGCAACCAAGAAATCCTCCGAAACGCCTCTTCCGAGCACCAAAACACACCACGGTTTCACCAACAGAGATCTCTCGGTCAAGGCCATGCTAGCTACCGTAAAATCTTGGCGAAAACCAAAACTTCACCCAAGGGCCTAGGGGCGGTTAGACCGGCTACCCGGGGCGGTCTAACCTCCCCGTACCCAAAGAACGAACTCCAACCAAGAACACCTAGCAAACCGCACGAGAACGACCCCAAATTTCACCCGGACACTCCTCCGATCAAGGCGAACGAACTCACGAGAGGAAAATCCGGCGAAACAAAACTTTGACCCGGAACACCCCGGGCGGTTAGACCGCCCCGCAGTGCGGTTAGACCGCCCCTTCCGAACAGGAACCCGCGGGTCAAACCTCAACTTCCTTGCGCTCAATCTCCCGAATCACTCCACGGATTGCAGCCAAACTTCGGGGATAGCTGGGTTACCTCCGGGCAACCTCTACCTCAAAGGAATCGACCCGAAGCGCTCACAATCAAGAGGAATCGAAGAAATCGCTTCTCTAGGTCAAGAACTCGCCCAACTCGAAAAACCACCAAATCGAGTCCGATTCAAAGGGGATTTGGGGGCAAAGTCACCAGCCAAAGAGGCACAAGAACCTCATACGTGACACCCACCAAAAACCCCAAGAAATCGTTCTCAAAACACCGCCAAAAAGAGCTCCGAAAATCAACATCAAAGAGACGGGAAAACCACCATCAAGAACCACGCCGAACCTTCTATACATGCCATGAATGGTTCGTACAAGGTCTAGTTTGCCACCCAAACATCCATCCCTCTCTCTAGATCTCACATGAAGCTCTCAAACTAGCCTTCTAAAAACCTAGGGAAAAATAGAGAACGAAAATGGAAAAACGAAATGAGCTAGGGTTCCAAGAGTTGGCTGCCATCCACCCCTCTAATGAGTATATATGGAGGCACCCAAAAGACTAAAACGCCCTTCACTAATAACTAGGGATACATGCCCCTCAAGGGCGGATTTGGAATTCTTGATGTCTTCACCATCGGACGGATGCCCGGCGACCGCACCCTGCGTAGCCTCGACGCACGCCTTGCGATCCCGACGCGTGTCCTCCGCTTCGAAGCTTCTCGCCGCCGGCGGCGGGCGGTCGGGACCGCCCCCCGGGCGGTTAGACCGGCCCGGTGAATCCGACCGGCCCCGGGCGGTCCGACCGCCCCTCCCGGGCGGTTGAACCGGCCCGGGTGGCCGCACCTCCTCGTCGAGTCTTCGGCCTCGGTTTTGTGGCTCAACCGAGTAACCCGGTGGTTTTTCGGTGAACCACCGCAAACCCCGCGAACTCGGTGTAGCCTCCGCCAATCTCCACTCATGACTCGGCTCCCACGTAGTCCCGGCTCGACCTTGGTTTTGAGGCTCTACCAAGAAACCGTCCACGACTTCATCTTTCTTGTTCATGCTACCATGCGGCCCGCACTTGACCCCGCCGGCCACCGGTCCCTCGAACGAAGCCTACTTGTCTTCTCCACACCGGAGGCCTCACCGGCAACGACCTTTCGCGCTTGTTCTTCACCCGCACCAACACGAGTCAAGCCGCAACCCGCACCCGCAATACTTAGCCAAGAATCAGTCCACACAACGTTGTCAATCACTCATCACACCAGGAAGCGACCATCCACCGGTCCTCGAACCACACATGGTCCTCAATCTCCCCCTTGATGAGTGCATTGACAACACACTCACATGAAGTAACATAAGAGAAAAGGAAAAGAAAAGAAACAAAATAAAAGGAAACCCCAACAAGCGATCGAAAGCCAAAGAAAGGCAAAGAGCAAGATCACTTGAAGAAGACAAGTCTCGGACCCCTTAGGCAAGGGCAACGGCTCGACACATCCGAGACAAAACGCGGCTCAAGCAAAGAGCGCAAACCACCAAAGCAAAACTCGAACACCACAAAGAGCTCCCCCGCACAAATGCAAGGTCCCTCCGAGCCACAAGACACTCCCCCCGAACACATGCATCAATGCAAGAAGGTCACTTGGAAATGCATGACAAAGAGCAAACCAAGCTCACATCGCCCGGGCGGTTAGACCGCCCGCCCGTGGCGGTTAGACCGCCCCGCCCGACTTGACCGCGGGGGGCGGTTAGACCGCCCGAAGAAACCGCCCCGCACCAAACTGCCCAAAAATTGCCCGAAACAATTGGAACACCTTCCAAACACTCCCAGGTGCCCAAAACATGCACAAACTTCTCCCCCTTGTTGACAATGCATGAATCAAGGCAAAATGCGAAAACTTGCAACATATAGCTTCTCGAATATACAAAATTCATCACAAGGAGCTACATAAGTCCAAATGAGCAAGTTAGATACTCGACGAGTTCGTAAGGACCTTAACTACGTGATCACCAAGTTTCACAACCATTGGACAATGCTAAAAAGGATTTGAGTAATTTTGCGAAAAGTTACTCTCTCACAAGCAAATACCTAAACATGAGCAAAACATATCAAAATGGCAAAGCCACTCAAACTTCATGCTAGGACAGCCATTCTAATCATAAGACCATCATAAACACCCAAAAGCACCTCATGTCATGTCAAAGCCACCGAGCCATGTGCCTACTTCTATGTATGAGACTTCTCATTGGTAGGCATCATGCAACGGTTTAGCACCCAAAGCAAATTAATTTCAGCACATATGACATGGGAACATATTTTCCAAGCATTTTTCATTTCATTTTCAGATTTGTAAATGGTACATGAAATGTCTTTGCGACAAAAAGGAACTTATGCCCCTCCACAAGATTAAGCAAGAGGGCTAAACATTCATGATGGCAAGCGAGCCTTTGGCTCCATATGATCAATAAACTAGCTATCCAACCACAAAGTAAGCATAGCAAAGCCACTAAAACATGTCAAGATCATATATAGGCATTTACGCATGAGAGAGCATGTATATGACATTTTTCAAAAATTAGCCATCAACCATGAATCATTCAACAAGATCATCAAGAGCTAAGCCAAACTAACCATAGCATATCAAACAAGCTCACAAGAACATATATAGTAACCCATGGTGAACAATGTATATAGGAGAAGCTTTTCCTATGCGATGCATATGATACAAAATGCATGCAATCTAAGATACAAGGATGCCTATACATCATGTTACATATGCCATGCCAAATGCAAGAAATGCACAAAGGAAAGCTATACATATGCTACAAACCGGCTCCTCGAGGGGAGGCAAAACGGGCTCGACACCACCGGCAAAAGAAAGCCCCCACACACCCAACTCAAGAAATTAAACATACACCAAGTTCCCCCCGCAAACGAGTGAAAGTTGCTTGATCTAGGGGTTTGGTGAAAATATCGGCTAGTTGGTCATGTGTGGGTACATGGATCAAGGCTATCTTCCCTTTCTCTACGTTGTCTCTCAGGAAATGATACCTCACTTCTATGTGTTTGGTTTTGGAATGGAGCACTGGGTTCTTTGCAACGCTTATGGCACTGGTGCTATCACATTGAAGTGGGACATGGGTATACTCCTCACCAAAATCACTCATGGTGTAGGTGATCCAAAGGAGCTGAGAGCAACAACTAGCAGCGGCAACATACTCGGCTTCGGTCGTGGATTGAGCAACACTCGACTGCTTACGAGAAGACCAAGACACCAACGAAGAACCCAAAACTCGGCAAGTCCCGAAGTGGACTTCCTATCCAACCGACACCCGGCAAAATCCGCGTCTGAAAAGCCATGAAGCGCCAAAGAAGAGGACGCGGAGTACCAAAGGCCGAAGTCGGGAGTGTGACGCAAGTACCTGAAAATTCGCTTCACCGCTTGCCGATGCGAAGTCCTCGGAGACGCTTGAAAACGAGCGCACGGACACACCGAGAACCGTATGTCCCGGCCTCGTCGCCGTCAAGTAGAGGAGTGACCCGATCATGCTCCGGTACTCCTTGTGGTCCACGTGTTCACCTTCCTTGTCCGCATCAAGAGCCGTAGTCGTACTCATCGGCGTCGTCATAGCCTTGGAGTCCTCCATCTTGAATTTCCTCACAATGTCCTTGGTGTACTTAGCCCGGTGCACAAATGTTCCTTCCTTTGATTGCTTGATTTGTAGCCCAAGGAAGAACCGCAACTCACCCATCATGCTCATCTCGAACTCCCCGCTCATATCATCGCAAACCTCGCAACAAGAGAGTTAGACGAGCCACCAAAGACAATATCATCCACGTACACCCGCACAATCGAATATCTCTCGCCCGCCTCTCGCAAAAACAAGGTCCGATCGACCTTCCCCATCTCAAAACCTCTCTCAAACAAGAACCCCCTCAACCTGCCATACCAAGCTCTAGGCGCCGCTTCAACCCATACGGCGCCTTCCTCAACTTGTACACCCGGTGGGGGTACTTCTCACTCTCAAACCCCGAGGTCGTCTCACATACACTTCTTCCTCCAACACTCCATTTCGTAAAAGCACTCTTCACATCCATTTGGTGCAACTTGAACCCTTTAGCCACGTAAAAGGCTAGAAGGATCCTAATCGCCTCCAAACGGGCTACGGGAGCAAAGGTCTCCTCGTAGTCGATCCCCTCCTTCCGACCGAACCCCCGAGCAACAAGTCTCGACTTGTTCCTCACAACCTCACCCTTCTCTCCCTCTTTGTTTTTCCACACCCACTTTGTACCAATCGGCTTACACCCCGGGGGGAGGGTCAACCAACTCCCACACCGATTTCTCTCAAAGTTCTCCGGCTCCTCATGCATTGAGTTAACCCAATTGTGATCGGATAGTGTGTGTCCAATGTCTTTGGGCTCAAAAGAAGCAACAAACGCAAGCATGAGCAAAATGGGAATTGTTTCGAACCCTCGACCGTGTAGTGCGTTCATTCATGTCGCCGATGATCCTCGAAGCCGGGTGATCCACTTGAACTCGTCGGGGAGGTTCTCGCCTCGAAGCTACCTCCCCCTCAACATCGCCTTCTCCTCGTTCTTGATTTGTCGTCGTAGGTGTAGCAGAGGGTCCATCCATCATCGTAGTCGAAGTAGTGGGTACATGTCCACGGGGGAACGGCACCGCCATCTTCATCATCACCATGTTCATGCTCCTCCTCCCGAAAGATCTCCTCGCCAAGCTCATCATCACCCGCACACTCAAAGACAAGCCGACTACGTGGCTCGTCTCGTCGAAGGTTACCTCGCAAGTCTCCACGATTTGGTTAGTTTCAAGATTGAGCACACGATATGCTCTAGAATGAGATGCATAACCAAAGAAAATGCCATCGACGGACCTAGCCTCAAACTTATCCAACTTCCTCGCCTTTCTTCGAATGAAGCACTTGCAACCAAAGACATGGAAGTGACTCACCTTGGGTGTGCGACCATGCATCAACTCATAGCATGTCTTTTTCTTGTGCACTGCGAGGTATATTCGTTCGACACATAGCACGCGGTATTCACCGCCTCGGCCCCAATACCTCCTCGGAGTCCTATGCTCATCAAGCATCATCCGAGCCATCTCGCACAAGGTCCTGTTCTTCCTTTCCACAACACCATTCTGGGGAGGCGTATACGGACTCGAAAACTGGTGCTCAAGACCTAAGTCATGACAAAAGGTTTCAAAACGAGAGTTCCTGAATTCCGAGCCATTATCACTGCGGATAGCTCGTATGGCATCTCCGTGCCTCTCGTTCCTCAACCTCAAGACTAGATCTCGAACAAAACCAAACGTCTCCCCCTTCTCCTCAAGAAAGAACACCCATGCATACCGACAAAAGTCGTCCACCACAACAAGGACATACCACTTCCCACCCGCATCGCACACGAGCCGGGCCAACAAGGTCCATATGGAGCAGCTCGCATGGACGCTCGGTCATCACATCGGTGAGAGGCGGGTGAGAAGAGGCCACCATCTTGGCATGCCTACACGGAGCACAAACCAACTCTTTCTCAAGCCTCAAACGTGGCAATCCTCGGACCAAATTGAGTTTACTCAAGCGAGACGTAAGGTCAAAGCTCAAGTGACCCAACTTCCTATGCCACTTCCACAACTCACTCGAAGAACCGGCCCAAGAAACAACGCTCAACACCCGAAGACCGAGAAAAATCAGCACGAAACACCCGACCCTCGGGAACGACCATACAAACAAGGTCCCCTCGAGAGTCTACAATCCGAGAACCACCGGCCGAAACAACACCTCAAAGCCCTCATCCAACAACCGAGACACGAAAGCAAATTGTACCCCAGCGATTGAACAAGAGCAACACGCCTCGAGTGATCTTGTCACTCACTTTTATCTCACCTTCGAAAGCACACGCCCACGCCCATTGTCCCCAAAAGTGATGTACCTCTTCGTCACCACCGGACGAGACTTGAGAACCACCCCCCGTCTCCGGTCATATGCCTCGAACAACCGGAGTCAATCAACCAAATGTTCTTCAAGTCTCCCACCCGAAATTCAAAAACAAGCACGTGAGCGAACAAACGACTCAAGACCGGGGTTAGAACCAAAAGAGGAAAACCAGGTCTGCCGAGCCATTTGCTCGAAAGTGGGGTTAGCACCAACCAAAGCATCTCTCCTACCAAAGCTACCTCCACGAACACCACCTCGGTAACCACTCCGAGGAAACCACCCCCTCATCGCCCGGAGGAGGACCAAAACCACGGAAGACAACCCGTGGAGCGTCCCTCCTCTCCTTCTCAAAGCTACGACTCCTCCCATCCCCGTAGTGACCTCGAGGGGGAGAATGCCTAGCAACCGACCACCCGCCGTCTTTCCGGACCAACCACCGTAACTCCACCTCCGGACCCGAAACCTCTCGACTCACCACCTCGAAAACCACTCCGCCCGACCCCGGGGGGGGGGGCGGTTAAACCGCCTAGCCGGGGGCCGGTCCCTAACCGCCCCCCTCGGGCCGGGCCGGCCCGACCGCCTAGCCGGGCCGGCCCGACCGCCCCCTCCCGAACGCCTCCTCGCCGGCGGGAACTCGCATCTCCCCATGCCGGAACACTTCTCACCACAGCCTTACCCCCCGGGCGGTGGCATACGAGGCTTAGGTACACCATGGGAGGGGTTGTACCTATCCTTGTTCGCCCACTCCTTTGCCATCCTCTCTTCCCGCTTCCTCTTGAAGCAAAACTCATCCTTGTGACCCTCCTTCCCACAATGGCCACAACGGAACCTCACAAGCTTAGGTTTTGGCTTGGATTGGGGCTGCTCGCTTGGTTTCTCTCCACTCAACTCCTCCACCGATTTCTCCTCACTTGCCTTCTCTCTCACTTTCCCAAAGAACACTTTCCCCGAAGTGCTCACAAACTTGATGGGCTTTTGGAGATCATTTGTGGGTGTAGGAAATATAGGTGGAGCCGGGGTTGTGTCTAGTCGATTCATAAGATGGTTGGGTTTTGGAGGGAACTCATTCTTGTGGTGGGTTTTTGGTGGCTGCGGGATATTCTCTCCACTTCCCTCACCAATCTTGTTTGCTCCAAGCCCCTCACCATCTTGCCTCTTAAAGGCCTCGATCATCATCCTCAACCGAGGCTCATGACCGGACAACCAACCCATCAACTTCCTCAAATCATCATTCTCATCCCGCAAACGATCAACATAATGTGCAAGCTCCAAATTTTTCAATGCATGCATTTCACAAGTAGAGCGAGGATGTAGGCATGGGTTCCTTCAATTTAGCCTCGAGCGAACTAGTGTAAGCATGCAACTCATCAATCTTAGCATGCAAAACGGGGCAAGAAGTGCAAGCACCTAGCAAAGCAGGTCTAGACTTAAGCTCGCCCACTTCAACCCTAAGCACATCTAGTTCCTCACACTTGGAGGCATGCTTCTCCTTAAACAGAGCAAGATCAGCAAGGAATATGGAGCAATCAAGACAATCATTTTCATCGGCAACAACGGGGCTAGCCTTAAGCGAATCAATCTCAAGCTTGCTATCAAGCACCTCGTGTCTCTAGCTCACCCACTCTAGTCCTAGCATCCTCGAGTGAAGCCCTAAGCTCTTTCCTCATTTTCTTGGCCTCTCTAAGCATGTCATCACGGTTATCAAGCAAAGAGCCAAGCCTCTCATTCTCCGGCGCAAGAAGGGAAGTTCATCACGCACCTCGTCGTCGGACTCGGAGTCCGAGTCGCTCCGTGTACTCTTCTTGCTGCCGGAGCTCGCGCCATGGTACGAAGCCGTCTCTCGCGAGCGGCTCGGCCCCGCTCGGGTTCTTGGACGACCTCTTGTTCTTGCGACGATCTCCCTCGTCATCGCTGCTGCTCGAGCTCGAGGTGGAGTACGCGGAACTGGAGTCGACGTCGCTCGCTCCCACCATCGCTCGGGCCTTGCCTCGGCCCTCCTTCTTCCTCGATCGTCGCTCGTCCTTGTACTTGTTCTTGTGCTTGCTCTTGTGGTCGCGCCTCGAACGGTACTTGTCGTCGTTCTTCCTCGGCTTGTGCTTGTAGCTGTCCTTGTTCTCGGCCTTCTCCGGGCAGTCGGCGACGAAGTGTCCAGGCTTGCCGCACTGGAAGCAGGTCCTCGTGTTCCTCCTCATGTTCACGTGGTTCTTGTGCAGCCTCTCGAACCACCTCGTCAACAGCGCCAGCTTGTCCTCTCCAAGGTCATCAAACTCCTCATCTGGCATAGACATCAAAGAGGAAAACGAGAACATCCTGGTGGATGGGTTAGAGTTAGTCTTTCCTTTGGAACCACCAACGAGGGCAAGACTATGGGAGTCAGTCGGTCCCTCGAGCTTGGCAGTCATGCCCCTATCCACCTCGGCCGACTTGAGCTTCGAGAACGGCTCGTTCACCGTCGAGTGTCGTACCTCTCCGACTCGACTATGGCCTCGAACTTTCCGCCCCATATCGTACGATCCAAAGAGTGTAAGAGCTTGACCGCTCTATCATGATCATCGTACGGGAGCACGTCCACATTGGCCCTCATGTTGTTCACCACCACCGTGAACCTGCGGAACAAGGCATCGATGGACTCACCGGGGAGATGAGTGAAGTTCTCGTACTCTCTCCGTAGGTCGCATACAACCGTGCCTCGAACTCCGGGCGTTCCCAACATGAGCCTCCTTCAACACCGCCCAAATCCTACAAGCCAAGTGCTCGGTGTGCACCCGATCGAACTCGAGCCGACACAAAGCACGAAACAAGTAGTCGACCGCCTTATTGTTGGCGTCGAATCCGTCCCTCGACCCCCGGAGCAAGGAAATCCATCGGCTGGACATAGCCCGTGTCCACCGTGACATCCCAAAACGGCGACCCTTTCCGCGGAGGAACGCACCCATCCGCTTGCTCCACATCCGGTAGTTCTTGCCATCGAAGTGTGGAGGACCCGAACCCCGTTCCCGGTACGCCATCCTTGGATCTTAGGGCGGTTAGAGTCAATAAAGACCCGAACCGGCTCGATACCACTTGAAGGACCGATAAGGCGACCGGGGGAGAGGGGGGGGGAGTGAATGGGAGCCGATAAAAATTCTTCTCGAGGGAGATTGGAACTCCGACAAGACGAACTAGCTCGGTCGAACCCCCGAAATCACATGCTCCGCACTTCTACCTCCCGTTTGCCAAAACCACGTAGCCACCGGAGTGCTACCGGTCCTAGGAACAAACTCTACCCGGCAATCACAACACACACGCAAGCACCGACGGCGGGAAACAACTCGAAAGCCGGCTAACCGGAGGGGGCGGTTAGACCGGGTATAGGGGGCGGTTAGACCGCCTCCACACGGCAACCAAGAAATCCTCCGAAACGCCTCTTCCGAGCACCAAAACACACCACGGTTTCACCAACGAGAGATCTCCGGTCAAGGCCATGCTAGCTACCGAGAAAATCTTGGCGAAAACCAAAACTTCACCCAAGGGCCTAGGGGCGGTTAGACCGGCTACCGGGGCGGTCTAACCTCCCGTACCCAAGAACGAACTCCAACCAAGAACACCTAGCAACCGCACGAGAACGACCCCAAATTTCACCCGGACACTCCTCCGATCAAGGCGAACGAACTCACGAGAGGAAAATCCGGCGAAACAAAACTTTGACCCGGGAACACCCCGGGCGGTTAGACCGCCCCTCGCAGCGGTTAGACCGCCCCTTCCGTAACAGAACCCGCGGGTCAAACCTCAACTTCCTTGCGCTCAATCTCCCGAATCACTCCACGGATTGCAGCCAAACTTCGGGGATAGCCGGGTTACCTCCCGGGCAACCTCTACCTCAAAGGAATCGACCCGAAGCGCTCACAATCAAGAGGAATCGAAGAAATCGCTTCTCTAGGTCAAGAACTCGCCCAACTCGAAAAACCTCCAAATCGAGTCCGATTCAAAGGGGATTTGGGGGCAAAGTCACCGACCAAAGAGGCACAAGAACCTCATACGTGACACCCACCAAAAACCCCAAGAAATCGTTCTCAAAACACCGCCAAAAAGAGCTCCGAAAATCAACATCAAAGAGACGGGAAAACCACCATCAAGAACCACGCCGAACCTTCTATACATGCCATGAATGGTTCGTACAAGGTCTAGTTTGCCACCCAAACATCCATCCCTCTCTCTAGATCTCACATGAAGCTCTCAAACTAGCCTTCTAAAAACCTAGGGAAAAATAGAGAACGAAAATGGAAAAACGAAATGAGCTAGGGTTCCAAGAGTTGGCTGCCATCCACCCCTCTAATGAGTATATATGGAGGCACCCAAAAGACTAAAACGCCCTTCACTAATAACTAGGGATACATGCCCCTCAAGGGCGGATTTGGAATTCTTGATATCTTCACCATCGGACGGATGCCCGGCGACCGCACCCCGCGTAGCCTCGACGCACGCCTTGCGATCCCGACGCGTGTCCTCCGCTTCGAAGCTTCTCGGCCGGCGGCCGGGCGGTCGGACCGCCCCCCCGGGCGGTTAGACCGGCCCGGTGAATCCGACCGGCCCCGGGCGGTCCGACCGCCCCTCCGGGCGGTTGAACCGGCCCGGGTGGCCGCACCTCCTCGTCGAGTCTTCGGCCTCGGTTTTGTGGCTCAACCGAGTAACCCGGTGGTTTTACGGTGAACCACCGCAAACCCCGCGAACTCGGTGTAACCTCCGCCAATCTCCACTCATGACTCGGCTCCCACGTAGTCCCGGCTCGACCTTGGTTTTGAGGCTCTACCAAGAAACCGTCCACGACTTCATCTTGCTGTTCATGCTACCATGCGGCCCGCACTTGACCCCCGCCGGCCACCGGTCCCTCGAACGAAGCCTACTTGTCTTCTCCACACCCGGAGGCCTCACCGCAACGACCTTTCGCGCTTGTTCTTCACCCGCACCAACACGAGTCAAGCCGCAACCCGCACCTGCAATACTTAGCCAAGAATCGGTCCACACAACGTTGTCAATCACTCATCACACCGGAAGCGACCATCCACCGGTCCTCGAACCACACATGGTCCTCACATATGCCTTGAACAACCGGAGTCAATCAACCAAATGTTCTTCAAGTCTCCCACACGAAATTCAAAAACAAGCACGTGAGCGAACAAACGACTCAAAGCCGGGGTTAGTACGAAAAGAGGAAAACCGAAGTGCCGAGCCATTTGCTCGAAAGTGGGGTTAGCACCAACCAAAGCATCTCTCCTACCAAAGCTACCTCCACGAACACCACCACGGTAACCACCCCGAGGGAACCACCCCTCACGCTTGGAGGAGGACCAAAACCACGGAAGACAACCCGTGGAACGTCCCTCCTCTCCTTCTCAAAGCTACGACTCCTCCCATCCCCGGAGTGACCTCGAGGGGGAGAATGCCTAGCAAGCCCGACCACCCGCCGTCTCTCCGGACCAACCACCGGCAACTCCACCTCCGGACACCGAAACCTCTCGACTCACCACCTCGAAAACCACTCCGCCCAGACCCGGGGGGGGGTTAAACCGCCTAGCCGCCGGCCGGTCTAACCGCCCCCCCCTCTAGGGGCCGGGGCCGGTCGACCGCCTAGCCGGGCCGGTCCCCGACCGCCCCCTCCGAACGGCTCCTCGGGCCGCGGGAACTCGCATCTCCCCATGCGGAACACTTCTCACCACGGCCTTACTCCCGGGTAGTGGCATACGAGGCTTAGGTACACCATGGGAAGGGTTGTACCTATCCTTGTTCGCCCACTCCTTTGCCATCCTCTCTTCCCGCTTCCTCTTGAAGCAAAACTCATCCTTGTGACCCTCCATCCCACAATGGCCACAACGGAACCTCACAAGCTTAGGTTTTGGCTTGGATTGGGGCTGCTCGCTTGGTTTCCCAAAGAACACTTTCCCCGAAGTGCTCACAAACTTGATGGGCTTTTGGAGATCATTTGTGGGTGTAGGAAACATAGGTGGAGCTGGGGTTGTGTCTAGTCGGTACCTAAGATGGTTGGGTTTTGGAGGGAAATCATTTTTGTGGTGGGTTTTTGGTGGCTCCGGATATTCTCTCCACTTCCTTCACCAACCCCGTTTGCCCCAAGCCCCTCACCATCTTGCCTCTTAAAGGCCTCGATCATCATCCTCAACCGAGGCTCGTGACCAGGACAACCAACCCATCAACTTCCTCAAGTCATCATTCTCATCCCGCAAACGATCAACATAATGTGCAAGCTCCAAATTTTTCAATGCATGCATTTCACGGGTAGAGAAAGATGTAGGCATGGGTTCCTTCAATTTAGCCTCGAGTGAACTAGTGTAAGCATGCAACTCATCAATCTTAGCATGCAAAACGGGGCAAGAAGTGCAAGCACCTAGCAAAGTAGGTCTAGACTTAAGCTCGGCCACTTCAACCCTAAGCACATCTAGTTCCTCACACTTGGAGGCATGCTTATCTTTAAACAAAGCAAGATCGGCAAGGAATATAGAGCAATCAAGACAATCATTTTCATCGGCAACAACGGGGCTAGCCTTAAGCGAATCAATCTCAAGCTTGCTATCAAGCACCTGTGTCTCTAGCTCCGGCCACTCTAGTCCTAGCATCCTCGAGTGAAGCCCTAAGCTCTTTCCTCATTTTCTTGGCCTCTCTAAGCATGTCATCACGGTTATCAAGCAAAGAGCCCGGCCTCTCATTCTCCTGGCGCAAGAAGGGAAGTTCATCACGCACCTCGTCGTCGGACTCGCAGTCCGAGTCGCTCCGTGTGCTCTTCTTCCGCCGGAGCTCGGCGCCATGGTACGAGAAGCCATCTCTCGCGAAGCGGCTCGGTCCGCTCGGGTTCTTGGACGACTTCTTGTTCTTGCGGCGATCTCCGTCGTCTTCACCGCCGCTCGAGCTCGAGGTGGAGTACGCGGAACTGGAGTCGACGTCGCTCGCTCCAACCATCGCTCGGGCCTTGCCTCGGCCCTCCTTCTTCCTCGATCGTCGCTCGTCCTTGTACTTGTTCTTGTGCTTGCTCTTGTGGTCGCGCCTCGAACGGTACTTGCCATCGTTCATCCTCGGCTTGTGCTTGTAGCTGTCCTTGCTCTCGGCCTTCTCGGGCGGTCGGCGACGAAGTGTCCCGGCTTGCCGCATCGGGAAGCGGTCCTCGTGTTCCTCCTCATGTTCACGCGGTTCTCGTGCAGCCTCTCGAACCGCCTCGTCAACAGCGCCAGCTCGTCCTCTCCAAGGTCATCAAACTCCTCATCTGGCATAGACATCAAAGAGGAAAACGAGAACATCCTGGTGGATGGGTTAGAGTTAGTCTTTCCTTTGGAACCACCAACGAGGGCAAGACTATGGGAGTCAGTCGGTCCCTCGAGCTTGGCAGTCATGCCCCTATCCACCTCAGCCGACTTGAGCTTCGAGAACAGCTCGTTCACCGTCAGAGTATCGTACCTCTCCGACTCGACTATGGCCTCGAACTTCCCGCCCCATATCGTACGATCCAAAGAGTGTAAGAGCTTGACCGCTCTATCATGATCATCGTACGGGAGCACGTCCACATTGGCCCTCATGTTGTTCACAACCACCGTGAACCTGCGGAACAAGGCATCGATGGACTCACCGGGGAGATGAGTGAAGTTCTCGTACTCTCTCCGTAGGTCGCATACAACCGTGCTCGAACACGGGCGTTCCCAACATGAGCCTCCTTCAACACCGCCCAAATCCTACAAGCCAAGTGCTCGGTGTGCACCCGATCGAACTCGGCCGACACAAAGCACGAAACAAGTAGTCGACCGCCTTATTGTTGGCATCGAATCCGTCCCTCGACCCCGGAGCAAGGAAATCCATCGGCTGGACATAGCCTGTGTCCACCGTGACATCCCAAAACGGTGACCCTTTCCGCGGAGGAACGCACCCATCCGCTTGCTCCACATCCGGTAGTTCTTGCCATCGAAGTGTGGAGGACCCGAACCCCGTTCTCGGTACGCCATCCTTGGATCTTAGGGCGGTTAGAGTCAATAAAGACCCGAACCGGCTCGATACCACTTGAAGGACCGATAAGGCGACCGAGAGGGGGGGGGGGAGTGAATGGGAGCCGATAAAAATTCTTCTCGAGGGAGATTAAAACTCCGACAAGACGAACTAGCTCGGTCGAACCCCCGAAATCACACGCTCCGCACTTCTACCTCCCGTTTGCCAAAACCACGTAGCCACCGGAGTGCTACGGTCCTAGGAACAAACACTACCGGCAACCACGAGACACACGCGAAGACCGACGGCGGAAACAACTCGAAAGCCGGCTAACCGGAGGGGGCGGTTAGACCGGGTATAGGGGGCGGTTAGATCGCCTCCACCGGCAACCAAGAAATCCTCCGAAAAGCCTCTTCCGAGCACCAAAACACACCACGGTTTCACCAACGGAGATCTCTCGGTCAAGGCCATGCTAGCTACCGGAAAATCTTGGCGAAAACCAAAACTTCACCCAAAGGCCTAGGGGCGGTTAGACCGGCTACCGGGGCGGTCTAACCTCCTGTACCCGGCAACGAACTCCAACCAAGAACACCTAGCAAGCGCACGAGAACGACCCCAAATTTCACCCGGACACTCCTCTCGATCAAGGCGTACAAACTCACGGAGGAAAATCCGGCGAAAGCGAGAAATTTGACCCGGAAACCCCCGGGCGGTTAGACCGCCCCCACGTAGGCGGTTAGACCGCCCCTTCCGGGAAAACAAACCCGCGGGTCAAACCTCAACTTCCTCGCGCCCGATCTCCCGAATCACTCCACGGATTGCAGCCAAACTTCGGGGATAGCTGGGTTACCTCCTGGGCAACCTCTACCTCAAAGGAATCGACCCGAAATGCTCACAATCAAGAGGAATCGAAGAAATCGCTTCTCTAGGTCAAGAACTCGCCCAACTCGAGAAACCACCAAATCGAGTCCGATTCAAAGGGGATTTGGGGGCAAAGTCACCAGACAAAGAGGCACAAGAACCTCATACGTGACACCCACCAAAAACCCCAAGAAATCGTCCTCAAAACTCCGCCAAAAAGAGCTCCGAAAATCAACACAAAAGAGACGGGAAAGCCACCATGAAGAACAACGCCGAACCTTCTATACATGCCATGAATGGTTCGTACAAGGTCTAGTTTGCCACCCAAACATCCATCCCTCTCTCTAGATCTCACATGAAGCTCTCAAACTAGCCTTCTAAAAACCTAGGGAAAATAGAGAACGAAAATGGAAAAACCAAATGAGCTAGGGTTCCAAGAGTTGGCTGCCATCCACCCCTCTAATGAGTATATATGGAGGCACCCGAAAGACTAAAACGCCCTTCACTAATAACTAGGGATACATGCCCCTCAAGGGCGGATTTGGAATTCTTGATGTCTTCACCATCGGACGGATGCCGGCGACCGCACCCTGCGTAGCCTCGACGCAAGCCTTGCGATCCCGACGCGTGTCCTCCGCTTCGAAGCTTCTCGGCGCCGGCGGCCGGAGCGGTCGGGACCGCCCCCACGGGCGGTTAGGCCGGCCCCGGGAACCGACCGGCCCCGGGCGGTCCGACCGCCCCTCCTGGGCGGTTGAACCGGCCTGGTGGCCGCACCTCCTCGTCGAGTCTTCGGCCTCGGTTTTGTGGCTCAACCGAGTAACCCAGTGGTTTTCTGGTGAACCACTGCAAACCCCGCGAACTCGGTGTAGCCTCCGCCAATCCACTCATGACTCGGCTCCCACGTAGTCCCGGCTCGACCTTGGTTTTGAGGCTCTACCAAGAAACCATCCACGACTTCATCTTGCTGTTCATGCCACCATGCGGCCCGCACTTGACCCCGCTGGCCACCGGGTCCCTCGAACGAAGCCTACTTGTCTTCTCCACACCGGAGGCCTCACCGCAATGACCTTTCGCGCTTGTTCTTCACCCGCACCAACATGAGTCAAGCCGCAACCCGCACCCGCAATACTTAGCCAAGAATCGGTCCACACAACGTTGTCAATCACTCATCACACAAGGAAGCGACCATCCACCGGTCCTCGAACCACACATGGTCCTCACTCTTTTATTTTTCTTCGCCGGCATGAGAAGTCCTTCCTCTAACCAATCTTCTTTCCCCTCAAGAAAAAGTCTTAATCTTCCATCCGATAGGGGCAAATTTACTTTGGCCACTTTGAAGCCTCCTCTCTCATCTTCACTTATATATTTGCTTTTCTTCATATATTCAATCCTAGGGAGGTCCCGTCTAGGCGATGCTTCAGGTTCCTTGTAATACCCGGTTTCAAAGAGATAGCCAACATGGAGAGGTAACACCCCAAACCAAGTTGAATGGGGTCGATTGGCTACCTAGCAAAGCCGAGTAAAGCCAATTCAACTCCGTATTGGTTATCTTTGTCTCTCTTATTCTCCCCAAAATTCTTTTGCACATCCATGAGTGAAACTCTTGGATGATGGGGTTCCGGATAAAATTTCTTTATTGCTATGCTTCTCTCGCAATCATACTCCAAAAACCTTCCCATGTGCCTCCATGCACATCCACTTGTTTTGGGGCTCCCTTTTGAAAATCGAGCTATTCCCTAATAGATAGGGAACCGCTTCTTCAATCAAGATAGGAGACACTCGCCCATGGGTCTACAATACTAGAACATGCAATCGTTTTGATCATGAAAACCAATCTAATCTATCGGGGGTTGTGACCACGGTTTCGCCCTTCCCTCCTCTCGTACTCACTACGCGAAGGTATTCATGACTAGACATATGATGAACATGGCGTATTGAATGGATCCAAGGAAGCATTGGAGCTCTACTCCCTTTATGGCATGGTAGCTAACCTTAAGCAATAAAGTATATTCAACACAAGATGATAGATAGATAGATAGATAATCCAACAAAGTATGATTACATCTCAAGATCGATTACAACCCATGGATGAATAAGGAGATTAACCCATCAAGGTGCTAGACATAGCGCCGTTGATCACGGTTACCCTTCCGATGGTGTCTTCCTTCTTCTCCACTTGTGGGTGCTTCCTTCGAGGTGGTTGATCTCCCTCCGGAGATTTCCCTCCTCTCTTTCTAGTTGTGGATGGCCTCCTGGTGCGAATGGCTCTTTCCAAACGAAATGAGAGACCCAGCACTCCTTCATCAAGGATATGCGCCATGGTCATGAGAATTTCCTAGGCGAATTCCTTGTGGGTGTTTGCCGACACTCCGTTAGAGAATTGCACCCAACCTCGGTGTCCCGTATGAAAACCCAATATGTGGAGAGCCTGGTCATCAAAGTCAACGTTTGCTACAAGCCTCTACTCAAGGCGAGCGAGCTTCTTCTCCTCCTCCTCCATCATGATGAAAAACCCCTCGGAATACCGCGGAGCGTGTGGAGGTGGAGCGGATGATCGTGTCAAGTGGCGAGATCGGACGGGCGGCTCCTCCATATGTCCTTGAGGTCTGGTGAACCTCATAAACAATTTTCGTGTGGCCCTCATGCCACCAAGGAGAAGAGTGTGGTTCCTCCTCGGCGGTGCCGTGTCCTCTTCAATACTCCGAGGAGACTCGGAAACCGAGCGCCTCCTCGAAGAGGTTGTCGATGATGGCTTAGACGACGATGATCCCTTCTTCTTTGGTGAAAAAGCTTGTAGGTTTCTTCCTTGATTGCAGCACTCTCCGTCACAAATATATATCCAGGGTTTTCAACCGGTCACAAGGTACACAAATATTATTTTGGAGTCTGGACTTTGAGTGGAATTAGGATGTGTTTTGTTGCACGAAACAAATGAGGTGGATGGCTAAGTCTAAGGTGGTTCCGGACTACAAATTAGAGCACACGAACAAAGAGCTGGATGGGAGACTTACCTCTCTCCTCCTCTTGGCTTGGTTCTTCTCTAGCGCACTCATTTTGCTTCGTGACCGCGTGCACCTTCCAAACGTTCTCGTCCACTCCTCCGCTTGCATTATTATTCCTTCCGCTTGATGTTTTCTCTTTGACTCACTTCCATACTCCCTTGCCTTACGTGCCTCCATGATACTCCTACAAAACAAAGACTTGGCTGCCCCCCATGCTTGTCCTTTGCATGTGGTTTGATAAAAGATGTTGGAGGGGCATCCCGTGATGCATCATGGTGCATGTATGGTTAGGTTAACTAGATTGTCTCCCTCTAAGCATGCATTAATGCTAAATACTCCTCTAATTTCGAAAACGAAAAATAAAATCAGAGATATTAAATATAAATTTAGAGGAGTTTCTAAAGCATTAAAAACAAATGTAAGTCGAAAATATTTTCCGACTACTTTTATGTTGGTCTCACCGATATCGTTTGCCTTCATTAGTTGACAGCAAATTTTTCCCAACTTGATCATGGGGGCATAGGTTTAGGTTCTAATTAGATGAGAGAGATTTTGAATAAAGTAAAATTAAATGAGGCTTAGAAAAATTTTAACTCTAGTGAAACCAAGGATAAAGATTTTTAAACCAACCAAAAGTCAAAATTCTAGGTTCACGCGAGTCCTACCATGCGCTGAAATTCAAATAACATCTAGGTACAAGATGTGGCTCTACTCGTGTGTTTTTAGCATGAAAAGCAAGTAAACCACAACATCATAAAGGGGATGAATGGTTGAGTTAGGTTCTGAATTTATTTGGTTGTGGTTTCTCGAAAAGAAGCAAACAAACACATAAGATGGTTCATGTAAAGGGTTTATGATCAAAATAAAATATTCAACCAAGAATTATGTCTCTAATGTTATTCAACTACTCTAAGTCTAATGTTTTGCGTAGTAAAATTAAAAACTAAATTACTTGAAAATACTCGAAAAACCTGGAATCGGGTTGTCCTCCCGATAGCTTATTCTTGACTCGACGAAAATGGTTGCCTCCCGCCTAGCGCTTCGTTTATAGTCCATGGCTAGACTTCTTCACTTGTTTACTTTGGATCAACGCTCTTTGCGGGCGTTGCAATCTTGGGTACCCACTTCCGCACCATCTTTGGCACGGGCTTATTCTTCGGCTTAGTCATATTTTTGGTCTTCACAGGCTGGCTTTGTCTTTTGGTCTTGACGGATGCAACAACTTCCTTCATGTAGTGGCCCGACATCTCAAACTCCGGTCCTTCGGTCGTGATCTTCATGGTCACCTTAGTGTGATCCTCCATCACCCCCGAATGAGTTTGAGCAGCCTTCTCCATCTTGGGACCTTGGGGTTGTCTCGGATATTCTTCTTTGCTACCCATTGGGCGCCCGACAAGTTGTCCCACTTGCGTCTCTAGCATCTTCATCATGATGAACACTTCACGTAAAGAGTTTCTGACCCCCGTCACCTTGCCATTTAAATCCTCCAATACTTTCTCCATAGCCTCGAACTTAGTGACGGCGTCCTCGTTGATCTTAGCTTGCTCGTCCATGAAGTTCTTGAATTGAGCACAAAGAGGAACCAAATCTTGAATCAACGAACTTGCATTAAATTGGGGTTTACCTTTGACATGGTCGTACTCCTCACACTCCTTGCATGTGGATCTTGCTTCGGCAGCCTTTAGATGTTGAGCTTCTTTCTCTATCTCCATCTTCTCCATCCTCCTCTTAAGTAAACCGATATGCCACTCAAGGAATACGGCTCGTATGTATTCATTGAAACGCTCCAAAGCTCTCGCAATCATCCCGGATAGTTGAGACCTTGATCTTGAACGGCCTTCCGGCGTCTTGAAGGTTTATGATAGGTATATCAATGATGTCCGGGGTGCATAGCTCGCACTCCGGTTGTGATTGTTCTCCCATGGGTGGCGGTTGACGTTGATCTTCCTTTGGACTTGGAGGTGGTGATTCCCTTGGAGATTCCGACGGTCCTTCAACTTCGGCTTTTGAATCTAGGGTTTCCAACCCTTTAGCTTGTGTTGCACGTCTTCTTTGTCTGTAAAGTTTTCCTGGAACATCCACAAAAAGTTTTGGGTTTCTTGGAGAGGTAGCCAACCATCTCCGGTTAGGGTTAGCAAAAACAAAAACCTAAAAAAAGAAAAATTAGGGTTAATCAAAACTAGATTAGATTGATTTTTTTCTTTTGAGGATGATCAAACTTAAAAGATGCAAAAGAAAATCAAAAGAAAAACTGAAAAATAAGCGATACTAGATTGGATCTTGATTGCTTGTTCCCCGGCAATGGCGCAAGAAAAAGGGGTTTGTTGACGGTAGATTATCATATCAAAGTTGCGGACAAATCCCCCCGTCGTAGTGAAGGGACCCTTCTTCCCTCGAGTGGTGAACCCAAGGTATCGAATCCGTGGAACAATGTGCAACGCAAGGATGCAATCTAGTAAAGCAAGGAAAGCTATCTATTGAAGAACCAAGTTGCATCTAATCTAAGACATCATCAAGAAAACTAATCTAATCTAATCTAATCTACTAAAGAGGTAGCAAGAGAAAGCAAGAGATAACCGATCTAGAGAATCTAGATCATGCTTATGTTGTAGCTCCAAACAAGATAGATGAAGATAGAAAAGTGAATCTCATTGAAAGCATCTTTAAACCGTGGCCTCCGGTCCGATTCCGAAAACGCCCACCCTTCGGAACCCCCGTTCTGTCACAACATATTCCTATTCATGCGGGTAGTCTAGGGCGAGTTCGATAAGAACAAGGTGAAATCACTTGGTCGGTCCGGTATGCACATCTAGCCACCGCGGCTACAAGAGCACCCTAAGCAATCTATCTTAAGTATAGATTGGGGAAGAAGCAAAACCAAGAAGAAAACAAAATCATCGATAAGGTACTTGATCGCTAGAAATCGGATTCACTATAAAAACTTCACCATGAATGATTACATGAACAAGATCACCACGGGTATCCTACCTCGATCTTGATCCTTGCTCCGGAGCTCCGACGTGGTCTTCCATGCAAGGTTCCCACGTCGACTAGGGAGACCCTAGACAACTAGCACGACCCTCATCTCCGAGATGGTGTCCCTCAAGCTTCTCTGCTCCTCGGCGGCGGATGACGAATTGATTGATGTGTGGCTCTCGGTCAGGGGGCTATAAATAGCCCGAGAGGCATCTAGGTCAAAGGGGGGGGCGACTGGGCCTCGAAATGGGCCGGGCGGCCGGCCTGGGCCGGCCGGCCTGGGCCCACTTCGGCCCAGTTCGTGGCCTCCTTCGCCCGGTGTTGCTTCCCGTGTCTTCTATATCCTCCCCCCTTCTGCATGTGGGCCCTTGTCGTCAGTTTCTCTCCGAATTGGACGAACCTCCTCGTCTCGCAAGATTTGGCACTTTTCTGGCTAGGTCCTCAGAGTTTGTTATCTTCCCGGGCTTGGTCCTTGGGCTTCTTGGAGTCGTGTTCACTTCGTTGTTTGACTTGTACCGGGCTTCAAGGTCTTGTCATGAGGTGCTTAATGAACTTATCCCGGAAGTCTTGCTTTCAACGCTAAAACCCTGCATAAACACTAAACTCCAAAACCGACATGCACAAGTGAACTTGTTATACCACGGGGGTTAGTACCAATGGATAAGATACAAAAGTCATGTCAACACTGAAGGTAAACTCATGGCTAGGTTGACAGAATTTCACCGTCAACAACAATTATTCGCAGTGCTCATGCTCAAATAATACGAACAAAATAAAGACATAACAAGTAAAAGAAACAAAAGACTTGCACGAAAAAAATGTAAAAGACTCTTTATTATTTTTTTTCTTGACTCAACGCTAACTTAGGACACATCACGAGCTAAAAAATTTAAAAACAAGACTCAAACTTGACTCGACTTTAAGACTCTACCTTCCACCACTTGAGCAAAAAATTTAAGAGCAAGCCCCCCCCCCACGCTTAGATCTTACAACGTCTTCGTCGTAATTTTACAAGGAGTACAAGAGGAAAGATAGATACTACACCTAATGAAACTTGTCACAATAAGAGCACCACTCCTTCAGGAAAAACTCGGCCTAAACCCTAACCTTCCTAATTTTGTAGTTGCTAAAGAGGTCGGCAAAGATAGGAAATAAACCGAGCCATTTCCCAGAGAAAACGGGCAAGAACCGATGCACATGGGTGTTGGGCCGGTCGGCATGGGCCGGCTGGCCTACCTTGTGGTTTGGGCCCCCATGGCCCATCTTTTGTAGGCCTCTTTGTTTCGTGCATAATAGACTATGTGGTGAAAGGTCCAACTAAAAATCACAAATAGGACTCGATAAAATAAGAAAAGAAAATGAAATTCTATTTACATCAAAGTTACCTTGTTTTACGTCTTAGGCTTGATGCTCGGGCTCGTTCTCCATGGTGTATATGTCAATGTAGTCGATGGGCACAACATCTGGCTCAAGAAAAACCTTCAATCGTTGTCCATTAACCACATATTGGTCTCCTTTTATATCCATAATCATTACCACTTCGCTTGGCGAGACCGAGTTGACCACATACGGTCCATCCCATTTGCTTTTCAATTTGCCTTTCCTTTGCTTGAAGTCTTTTATCATACCATCACTTCATTCTTTCCTTGTAGATGCTTGCGCTCTCATAATCTTTAAGCCTCATCTCTTCTAATTCACTTATTTGAATTCTCCGTTTGATTCTCATGGCATCCACATCAAGATTCATCTCCTTGATCGCCCAATATGCTTTGTGCTCTAATTCCAAAGGCAAATGACAAGATTTACCATAGACGAGTTGATATGGTGTCATACCTATTGGTGTTTTATGTGTTTTCCGATGTGCCCTTAATGCTCCGTCCAACTTTTTCGACCAATCTTTACCTCTCTTCTCAACAGTCTTGTTAAGAATACTCTTTGAGTTACCTATTTGAAGTTTCCGCTTGACCATTGGATTGTGGGTGGTAAGTCGTTGCCACTCTATGCTCGATTCCCAACTTGGACAAGCACTTTCTAAAACTATTTCCCGTGAAGTGTGTTCCTCCATCACTTATCAAAACTCTTGGGACTGCATAGCGTGGAAATATAACATTCTTGATCATTGATATAGATTCCTCCGTTGAAGCTCTTCGACAAGGGATGGCTTTTACCCACTTGGATACATAATCAACCATTACTAATATATGCTCATATGCATTTGAATTAGTGAAAGGCCCCATGAAGTCAATTCCCCATACGTCGAATATATTAATTTGCAAGTTATAATTTAAAGGCATGACATTCCTTTGAGATATATTCCCCGTTCTTTGACATTCTGGACAAGAAGCAACGTACCTTTTCGAATCTTGATGTATCTCCGGCCAGTAGAACCCACTAGCCTATACCTTTGTTTGAGTCCTAAAATTTCCACAGAGTCCTCCATACTTGCCCGAGTGACACTTCCTTAATATTTTGACTCTTTCTTCCCTTGGTACGCACCTTCGTAAGACTCCATCCGCTCCAAGCCTAAACAGGTAAGGTGCATCCCAATAATATTTTTGACTCTCAGCCATAACCCTTCTTTGAGTATTATTATCTAAGTGATCAACTGACATCTTTCGTATGGCTCGAATAATATTGATCATCCAAGTGTCTTTGTCGAGGATGCGGTATAGATGATCATCTCTCATCTTGTCTTCGATGGGCTCTTTATGATCCTCATCATTCATTCTCGATAGATGGTCGGCCACAACATTTTCTTATCCCTTTTTATCCAAAATCTCCACATCGAACTCTTGCAAGAGAAGGATCCACCTAATCAACCATGGCTTGGCATCCTTTTTAGACAAGAGATACTTGATTGTCGCATGATCGGTGTAGATGATTACTTTAGAATTCACAATATATGATCTGAATTTTTCAAAGGCGAACACTACCGTAAGCAATTCCTTCTCCGTTGCATAATTCAATTGAGCTCCATTAAGGGTTTTGCTAGCATAATATATAGCATGTACCTTGCCTTCTTTTCATTGTCCCAACACGGCTCAAATGGCATAGTCGCTAGCGTCACATGTGATCTCAAATGACTCCAATTAGACGGTTGAAGGAACTGTGACCGGATGGAAGATGTGTATTGATTATCGTAAATTGAACAAAGCAACAAAGAAGGATCATTTCTCCCTACCGTTCATCGACAAGATGATTGAGAGGTTAGCAAACCACACATATTTTTGCTTCCTTCATGGATACTCAGGGTTCATGCAAATTCCCATTCACCCGGATGATCAACACAAGACAAGATTCATTTGCCCTTATGGAACATTTGCATATAGGAGGATGCCCTTTGGTTTATGTAATGCTCCAGCCTTTTTTCAACGATGCATGATGGCGGCATTTTTGGAGTTCATCGAGGAAATTGTTGAAGTATTTATGGATGACTTCTTCGTTTATGGTATAACTTCTGCAGATTGTTTAGCAAATTTGGATAAAGTTCTTAGAAGGTGTGGGGAGGTTGACTTGGTGTTAAATTGGGAGAAATGTCACTTCATGGTGAAACAAGGAATAGTGTTGGGACACGTGATATCCTAGAGGAGGATTGAGGTGGACAAAGCTAAGGTTGAAGCAGTTGAGAAGCGTCCACCACTGAAGGATATCAAATCTTTGAGGAGTTTCTTAGGCCATGAGGGATTCTATAAGAGATTCATCAAGTATTTCTCAAAGATCACAAAGCTGTTGACTAATCTTCTCCAAAAAGATGTGACATTCGATTTTAATGAGAAGTGCTTGGTGGCATTTCGGACACTAAAGAGAGCTCTCGTAATCGCACCTTCTTTACAGTATTAGTTCATTCTTCTCATTCTTCACCACAGTCAAACCTCCTTTCTTCGGCACACAATGTACGGGCTTCACCCATTCACTATGCGGCACCGGGTAGATTATTTCGGCATCCAACAACTTGATAACCTCCTTCTTCGCCAGCTCTCGCATGGCATGGGTTAACCTTCTTTGATGGTCCACAACGGGCTTGCATTGATCTTCCATAGGTATGCGGTGAGTGCAAAACGCTGGTGCTAAGTCCTTTAAGGTCATTTATCGAATATCCGATCACTTTCTTATGCTTTTTCAATAAATTTAGCAACATTTCATTCTCCTTGGGGCTCAATTTGTCGCTCACAATCACAGGGTAAGTCTTGTACGACCCCAAAAATTCATATTTTAATCCTTTGGGCAATGGCTTAAGGTCCACCTATGGTACTTGTGGTTCTTCATGTTTAATTTCCCCAATGTCTTCAAATTTTTCTTCCTCTAAGCTCCCGTCTTGTGGTTCTAGTCCTTTAGTTGCTTCTGCTAATTCTCCATCTAGCTCATTATTAGATTCATTCTCCATTTCTCTTTGCAATGGATCCCTAAAGGTTTCAACAAAACAAAGGCTCTATACCTCTTCGTCATCGAGAGGTAGGGATGATACAATTCTAGAAGCGAGAAGAAAATTATATGTGTGATTATGCCCATCAAGATCAATAGTCACTTTTCCTTTTCCAGGATCTAAAACGACATTAACCAACTTGAGAAATGGTCTACCAAGAATTACATGATCATTTTTATCATAGTAGACATCAACAATGAAGAAATCGGTTGGTATATATTTTCCAGAAATTAAAACTTATAGATTTCAGGCAATTCCAATATGTTTAATAATTCTACCATATCCCATAATTAACTTAGTAGTGGTTGGAACTAGGTCAATGGTATGATCATGAATTTCATCGAAAATTCTAGAAGACAAGACACTTACTTGTGCTCCAATGTCGCATAACGCCTTGTAATCTGTACATGGTGATGTCTTCTCTTCTTCATCAGATCCTATGTAATAAATTTCAGCGAGGTGAGCGAATGGTGATGCCCTGGGCTTGATTCCCATAATCCTCTTTGCTTCGGCCACATGGTCTGGATCCACTGTCGTATGGACCTCCCTGGGCCCACTACCTCGGTGGGTACCAGGATCGACTACTCGGTGGGCCCCTGGGACTACTCGACTTGCGTTGCACGGCACCTGCTGGCGTGAAGCACAAGGACTACGGAGGAGAAGTACTCGGATAGGAAGCTGTACAAGTCCTGCACTGTATAGAGGACTCCTAGACGTACTCGACTAGTACTCTCTCCCTGAACCGACTTGTAACCCTGCCTCCCGGACTATATAAGGCGAGGCAGGGACCCCTCTCTATCTCATCTCGCTCATACGCATTAGCATCATCTTGTAATCGCACCCAATCAATCCAGAGCTACGCAGCATACAGGACGTAGGGTATTACGCACCTCGCGGCCCGAACCTTTCTAAACTGTGTGCCACGTGTCTCTTCCTTCGAGTTACCGATCTCGGCGTGGCCACATTCATCTACTTCGGGTACTCCCCTTGGTAGGTTGCCGGTCTAAAACACCGACGGGCGGGCACGCCGGGGTAGGGGGATCTCGCCCGAGATCACATGGCGAACTCGACGACTTCCGTCTACATCAAGCCAACCGTCGCCTTCAACCGCGGCGACACCTTCGTCTTCGGTGCTGCGGGTCCGCACTTGCCGACGGCACCGGATCTTTCCAACGCCGCCTCACCATGCCGCCCAGCCCGGAGATGGCCTCGTGACACTTCCCGAAGTAGTCACGGGCGAACTCCCGCCCGGCAAATTCGGCGAAATTTTGCTCTTCGACCAACACGCCGACTTCGAGCTTGGATCCGCCTCCAACTCGAGCTCGACATCCCCGTGGGATATCGTATGCGAGCCGGCTACTCGGCCATCGCATGTGGACTCCCCCACCCCGTGAGCGCTTCACACGTGGTCCCCGCAACGCCGATGGGTCCCACACGAAGGCTCCCACTACACGCCGGGCGGCAAGGAGCCCGTACCCGAGTATGACTCGGACTCGACACCGCCTCCGGCCACGCCTCGGACTCCAACCCCCTCTTCAGCTTCTACTCGGACTCCGCGTATGAGTTCGACTTCGGGTCGGACCCAGAGGAGCCTGAGTCCAAGGACAACTCTACAGAGCAGCCCTTGTCAGGACCAGCTTACGGGCTGGTTATAACATCTACACCCGCCGGGAGATTCGTCTCATCGGCCGGACCGCAAGCTCCGCCGACATGACGAATGGGAACTCATGCTACGTCGCGGTGACGGTGAAAATCCGTCAACCTAGCCATGAGTTTACCTTCGGTGTTGGCATGAATTTTATACCTTATCCATTGGTACTAACCCCCGTGGTATAACAAGTTCACGTGTGCATGTCGGTTTTGGAGTTTAATGTTTATGCGGGGTTTTAGTGTTGAATGCAAGACTTTTGGGATAAGTTCATCAAGCACCTCATGACAAGACCTTGAAGTCCCGAACAAGTCATGCAATGAAGCAATATTAACTCCAAGAAGCCGGGGACTTGATCCGAGAAGACGACGGACTCCGGGGGACCCGACCGGAAAAGTGCGTCGAATCTTGCAAGACAAGGAGTTGAGTCCAATTCGGAGAGAAACCGACGACATGGACCTACATGTAGAAGGGGGAAGCATCCGGGAAGCAAGGGAACCGACCTCGGGCAAAGGAGCCCACGGGGCCGGGCCTAAATGGGCCCGGGCCGGCCGGCCCGGTCCGGTCGGCCCGAGCCCATTTAGGGCCCAAACCCGTCGCCCTTTGCCCTAGCCGCCAATCGGGCTATTTATAGTCCCCCGACCGAGAGCCACGCGAGAGAAGATTTCGTCTTCGGCCGCCGAGAAGCGAGAGAAGAGAGGGACACCATCTAGAGAGGAGAGGGTCGAGCTAGTTGACTAGGGTTCCCCTAGCCGACGTGGGAACCTTGCACGGAAGACCACGTCGGAGTTCCGGAGCTAGAAGCAAGATCAAGGAAGGATCCCGGTGGTGATCTTGTGTATGTATCATTGTTATAGTTGAATTATCAAGTTGAATCTTTTCTCAGCGATCAAGTGTTTCCTCGAAGATTTCGTTTTTCGATCGGCTTTGCTTATTCCAATTCTATTCTCGAGATAGATTACATAGGGTGTTCTTGTAGCCGCGGTGGCTAGAGGTACACGCGGATCTTCCGAAAGAATCTCGACTTGTCTTTTGACTCGCCCTAAGCTCCCCGCATGAATAGGGATACGTTGTGACGAACGGGGGTCTCGAAAGGCGGATGTTTTCGGATTTGGACGAGAAACCACGATTTAAAGAGGCTTTTATTAAGATTCGATTTGCTACTTCTTCTCTTGCTTGGAACTTCAACAAAGGCTTACCCCGATCCCTCTAGATCGGTTTATCTACCCAATCTTACTTTGTTTTCTCCGGTTTTTAGTAGATTAGATTCGTTTTGTGTCTTTAACTTAGATGCATTAGGTTCTTTATCGAAGATTGCGGTTATTTGGCTTTAATAGATTAAATCTTGCGTCACACATTTGTTCCACGGATTCGATACCTTGGGTTCACCACTCGAGGGAAGAAGGGTCCCTTGACTAGACGGGAGACTTGTACGCTTGCGAGTCACGAACGAACTTTGATACAAACATTAACCGTCAACAAGCCCCTTTTTTCTGGCGCCGTTGCCGGGGAACAAGTGATCAAGATTTGATTTTTTATTGCTTTTTTTTGTAATTTTCAGTACTGATTTTGTTTTATTTTTGCATCTACTAAGCTTCGATCATCCTCAAAATACATCTAATCTAGTTTGTCTAACTCTAGTCTTTATAGATTTGTTTTGTTTTCTAGTTTTTTTTTGCATACTTTGTTTATTGCTAACCCTAACGGGAGATGGACGGCTACCTCTCCAACAAACCCAATAATTTTGTGGATGATCCGGAAAAAACTTTACGAGCTAAGGAGACGCGAAGCACATCAAGCTAAAAAGGTGGATTTTGTAGATTCGAGTCGGAAGACGAAGGATCGCGAGGAATCTCCGGAGAATTCACCACCTCAAAGTCCGCGGGAGAATCGACTTCCACCAATGGGTGACCAACCACCGGAAGAACGCAAGATTGGGGAGCTATGCACCCCAGACATCATCGACCTACCAATCTTGAACCTCGAGGAGATCGGAAGACCGTTCGAGATCAAGACCTCAACCATCCGCATGGTGCAACATTCACCCTTCACCGGCAAAGAGGATCCGAACCTTCACCTCCAAGCATTCATTCAACTATGTCAGACTTTCAACATGGATGGGGTGACTCAAGATCAAATGAGGGCAAGGCTTTTTCCGTTTTCACTACTCGGGAAGGCTTTGCAATGGTTCCACTCTCAACCGGCGGAGACGGTGCAAAATTGGAACACGTTGATGAAGGCTTTCATGAAGGAATACTACTCACCGGGTAAAACTCAAAGCTTGCGTAATAAGATTGCCACCTTTGTTCAATATCCTACGAAACTATCTCGGATGCATTCGAGCGCTTCAACGAGTACACCGGGCGGTTCCACATCACAAGTTCCCGAAAGAAGACCTCGTGCAAAAGTTCTATCAAGGACTCACCATGGCGTCAAGGACGATCATCGATGCATCGGCGGGAGGATCTATCATCGAGCTTACACCGACGGAAGCTTTCACGCTATTCAAGAAGGTCGCGGATAATGACACGTGGGCGTCATCCCGGCGCCTACACCGGCTCAACCCATGGGGAACGTCAAAGGAGTCTTGCAAGTGGAGAAGGAAGACATACTTGAAGGCAAGATCGACTCGCTCATGAGGAGGTTGGAGAAGATGGAGATAGAAAAGAAAGAGGCTCAAGACTTGAAGGCCGCCGAAGCAAGGTCCACATGCGAAGAATGTGGAGAGTATGGCCATGTCCGCAAAGATTGTCCGGAGGAAGCCAAAGTGCTCGACTACATGAGGAAGGGAGAATTGCCGAACTTCCGCTACGGGCAAGGTAGGCCTCAATTTAATGCAAGCTCATCTATTCCTAACGCGGTTCCACTTCGGATACAATTGAAGGAGTTCATGGATGAGCAAGCTAAGATCAACAAGGACACCGTCACCAAGTTCAAGACCATAGACAAGGTGTTGGAGAACATCGATAGCAAAGTGACGGAGGTCGGAAGTTCCAATCATCAAGTGCTCAACATGATGAAGATGCTCGAGACGCAAGTTGGACAACTCGCGGGGCGCCTCACTAATGATGAAGGGAAGCTTCGGGACAACCCAAATGTCCCGAATCGGCGAAGGCCATTCAAACACGTTCGGGGAAGGAGACCGAAGATCCGGAACGTTCCGCGGGAGCAAGGAAGCTTAAACCGTCCACCGAGGTGGAAGGAGCTGCTAAAGAGAAGGTTACGGGGATCGTCACCGAGGAGCCCGAATTCGAGATGCCGGAGGATGACACGAGGATACCGCAACTCAAGCCACGCTACTTCCGAGGTAAACTTGACAACCACTTTGAGAAGTTTGTGGAAGTTGTGCGTAGACTTAGCATCAACATGCCATTACTAGATGCCCTACAAGTACCTACATATTCTCGTTACTTTAAAGATATACTTGCAAATAAATATGAGATAGCAACACTCGGGGTAGATCATGTCAAAATGTCCGAGGAGTGTAGTGCGGCTATTGCTTATGGGCTAGAGAAGCAAAAAAGACCCGGGTGCCCTACAATTCCATGTTCGGTTGGTTCTTTCAACTTCGAGAAGGCGTTATGCGACCTTGGAGCTAGTGTGAGTGTCATGCCGAGGGATGTGTTCGAGAAGCTACGCCTACCGATGGAGCCTACGGGAATATGTTTGGAGTTGGGAGACAACTCCATTCGCTATCCCTTGGGCATTGCGAAGATGTACCCGTGAAGATTGGACACCACTTCATCCCCGTCGACTTCGTTGTGCTCGAGATGGGAGAGAGGGAGAAGCCGCCACTCATCCTTGGGAGGCCGTTCCTCAAGACCGTGGGAGCAACTATTGATGTTGGCAAGGGGGAGATCATGTTCGATATCAACGGAGAAAGGAGTTCCTTCAAGTTCCGTCCAAGGATTGAGGCATGCAACATGATTGGAGTGAAGGGAGAACCAAAACAAACGGAGGCGCCGAAAAAGAAGAAGGAGCCGAAAAAATGAACGTAACGAAAATCAAAGAAGGTGTTGCATCCGTCAAGACAAAGGAAGAGAAGCCGCCGTGAAGACCAAAAAAATGACCGAGACGACCAAGCCAAAAGACAAGCCCACGCCCAAGATGGTGCGGAAGTGGGTACCCAAGATTGCAATGCCCGCAAAGAGCGTTGATCCGGAGTGATCAAGTGAAGAAGTCTAGCTATAGACTATAAACGAAGCGCTAGGCGGGAGGCAACCCGTTTCGTCAAGTCGAGTCAAGAATAAGCTACGGGAGGACAACCCGATTCCAGGTTTTTCGAGTATTTTTAATAATTTAGTTTTTGAGTTTTATTACGCAAAGACATTAGACTTAGAAGTGGTTGAACAATATTAGAGACATAATTCTTGATTGAATGTTTGCTTTATCATAAACCCTTTGCATGAACCCTCCTATGTGCTTGTTTGATTCTTTTCTTTTCGAGAAACCCCTCAACCAAATAATTTCAGAACCTTAACTCAACCTTTCACCCTCATTATGGTACTGAGGTTGGCTTATTTTTCATGCTAAAACCACACGAGTAGAGCCACGATTTATATTCAAGTGTTATAAAAATTCAGCACGTGGTAGGACTCGTGTGAACCTAGAAATCGAAGCTTTTGGTTGGTTTTAAAAATCTTTATCCTTGGTTTCTCTAGGATTAGAATTTTTCTAAGCCTATTCTAATTTTGTTTTATTCAAAATCTTTCTTATTTAGCCAAAATTAGAACCTAAACCTATGCCCCCATGATCAAGCCAGGAAATGTTCGCTCTCAACCGATGAAAGCAAACTTTACCGGTGAGACCAAAATCGACGTAGTCGAAAAATATTTTCGACTTACATTTGTTTTTAATGGTTTAAAAACTTCTCTAAAATTATGTTCGAGCTCTTGCATGGCTCTGAAAAATATTTTAAAATTCGAATTAGAGGAGTGCTTAACCTTAAACACACCTAAATGAAGGCAATCAAGTTTGAATTAATCATGCATGCACCATTGGATCCCCTTTTATCAACTTTCACCAATTCCACATGCAAAGGACAAGCATGGTGGGCAGCAAGCATCAACTTTGCAGGATTTTCATGGTGGCATGTGAAGCAAGTGGAGCTAGGGAGCATGGACATGACCCAAAGCATGGAGCATCAAGTGGGAGTACCAATAATTCAAGAAAAGGAGTGGACGAGAGCGTTTGGGCGGTGCAACTCGTGGAGCACGCGGGCGGGGAAAGTTGCGAGAGGCGAAATGATCGTGCCGGGAGAAAGACGCGCCGAGGAGGAGCCGGAGGAGCCCGGGGCCGGCGGCCCGGGCCGGCCGGCCTGCCCTATATAAGCAGCCCCCCGACGCCCGTTTTCCGCGGGCAAGCTTCCCTCTCCTTCCCTTGTTAGTGTGTTCAAGTTTGTGTGCTCGGAACCTCCGTAGACTTAGCCAACCATCCCAAGCTTGATAGCTCAAGAAATATCCACATCCTTAAATCCACTCAAAGTCCACATCCGAAGCAAAGAGTTTAAGTGCCTAGTTTACCGGTTGCAACCCGGATTTTTAGTTGAAGAAAGAGTGCAGCAACCATGTGGAAGAAGACCACAAGTCTCTTCTCCAAGAAGAAGAGTTCGTCGTCGTCCAAGCCGTCATCAACCACGTCTTCGAGGAGGCACTCGGTTTCCGAGTCTCCCGGAGCATGGAGACGGACACGGCACCACCGAGGAGGAACGACGCTCTCCTCCTTGGTGGTATGAGAGCTGCGAGAAGCACTTCCATGAGGTTCACCGAACCTCGTGGGCACACGGAGGAGCAGCCCGCGCCACCACGACGATCGACTCGCTCAACCGCACCACCTCCTTACACCCCGACACAATCTTCGTACGGCTTCATCATCTTGTTGGCGGAGGAGGAGGATAGGCTCGCAAATCTTGAGAAGAGTCTTGTGCCAAACGTCGAGTTCGACGACCAAGCACTCCACACCTTGGGTTTTCGCACCGACATATACTACATGTTGGGGCACCTCGGGTGGGTTCAGTTCTCCAACGGAATATCGGTGGATACCCACTTGGGTTACGCCTTGGAAATTTTAATGACTATTGCACCCATCGTTGATGATGATGGGGTGCAAAGCTTGTCATTCCGTTTGGAGGGAATCGAGCAAGTGGTTCCCTACGAGCACGTAAGGGAGCTGCTTGGATTCCACAAGGGAGCTCCGGAGAAAGTTGACGTGCCTCCCGGCATGTTGGCGGAATTTTGGGGCATGATCTCCGGAGAAGCCCATCAACAACGCAAATGCATCCGCAACCCCATTATCCGGATATTTCACTCTTGGATGTGCAAGAGGGTATTGGGGAGGATGAGGGAAACAAAGGTGACCGACACGGAGTTGAATTGGCTATACTCGGCTTTAATTGCCAGGCAGCCAATTGACCCCTCTTACCTCATGATCAACCGTTGGTGTTGTGAAGCAACATCGGGGGCTGGTGATATTGGTTCGGGGTGTTACCTCTCCATGTTGGCCTTTTCCTTGCGACCGGGGATCGCAAGAAACCCCGCTCACCTTTTGCGCGGTACCTCTCTCGGTTTTGAGTACTTGCGGCAAGGCAAGTACATTAGTGGAGATGAGAGAAGAGGTTATCGATTGGCCATTGTGAACCTCCCCCTTCCGGATGAGAGGCTTAGGCTTTTCACCGAAAGAAGGGAAGATTGGTTGGAAGAGGGACTACTTGTCCCCGCAAGGAAGAACAAAAGAGGAAGAATCGTAGAGGAGGGAACATCCTCCGCACAAGCGAGTGGAGCACAACCCAATGTGCAACCATTCGGCGGAGTTCCTCCTCCGCCAAGTTATTACGGAGGGTCTCAACAACAAGCATGGGGGGGTGGTGCACCGGTACCCCCACAAAATTATGTTGTGCCCAACGCTAACTTCGCGGAGTCCTACGCTCATCATCCCCAACCACAACAAAGCATGGCCATTATTGGAGGGTATGCTGCAAGAAATGCTCAAAATATCGCAGCCATCCAATCCAACGCAGCCCAACTTGGTGAAGGCAACGCAAATATTGCCTTTGAACTTGGACGCCTTCACCTTGTGGAGCCAAATCAATTCGACGGAGGAAGCGTTCATTCATATTATGAGCAAGGGTATTATTATCAAGACTACCAACATCAACCACCGACGGAGGACTAGAAGATTTAGGAACTTTAGTTTTCTTTTCTTTTCTTTTTCTCTGTAATTTTCAGCTTTTGCTTATGTGTGTTTGCGTAGTATTTTTCTGTTTTTATTTAAATTTCAGCAAGCATGTTTGTTTATTTTCAGTGTGTATTTCAACTTGATATCACTATTAATAAAGTCACCACCTTAATTATATCATTGGAAAAGTTACAAAATTCGTGCCATGATGATGTATGATTAAAATTGCAGCTTTGTTCATCTTTGTAGTTGATTTATGCATGTTTAAGCTAGTGCTCTCTTAAAAATGCAGATCTGAATTTATTTAAATGCTAGCTTAATTTTCAGCGGAGGTTATGGTTAAAATAAAGACCCATAGTGTTTTATGTGCTCTCAAGTTATGAATAGATTGAAGATGTCTTTTATGCTCAAAAATATTGCTAACCTTGTCACAAATATCACTTGTGTGTTGCTCAACCTATCCAAAGCCTTATATATATTTGAGTGCATAAACCTTAGTGTACAAGATTTATTTTTGAGTGAGTTATTGCAGGCCATGGTTTCTCTGGCCCGAGACTAAGAAGCTGGTCATTCCGTTTTTGCGTATCTATCTTTTTGCTAGCCTTTTATCCGTGCATTGTGTATCCCCGCATCGGTGATCTCACAAACTTCGCCGGATATCTACCCTTAAACCAAATATCATCTTTTTGTGATTACCTCCTTGACTACAACCTATCATTGAGAATGGATCATCAATTCAAGGAAGATCGCAAGACGGTGCCAACGTTGAAGATTTCAAGTATCTCTCCAAGGAAAAATATCTCCGTACCTACCTTATTTTTCGCCTCTTTGCTCGAGGACGAGCAACGTCTAAGCATGGGGGAGGAGGTAGGTACGGTGCAGTTTTAGAGTTCAAAAGGGAGTATTTTTAAAAAAATATATAATGATGAAAGAAAAAAAAAATCCAGTGATATTCATGACTTTCAAGGTATAAAAAATCAAAACTTCGTTGTGAAAGTCATGGACTGAATATATGACGAGGAAAGAAAAAAATGAATGAATGAAAGAAAGAAAAGAATGAGAAATATAAGAAAGAAAAAAAAATATTTGTGCGTAAAGTGAACTCCCGGTTCTCTAAGAGTGCATTCAAGGCTTCAAGATAAAAAGATCCATTCTCATTTTCCAACCATGTGCAATCCGATAACGAGGACTTCCTTTGTGCCTCGGGATCACTCTTTGCCATTTGCACATGTCCACTCATCTAAAGTGTGTGTATTTTTCTCTTTCCCCTCCTTGATTTAACATTATTTTCCAATGACCTTTTTGACGAGTCTCGGTAAGACCATGAGAAGCTTGTCTTGTTTTGACAACACCTCGTTTATAAATTCTTGTTAGGACTAAACTTTCCCAAAGCTCCATATAAAGCCTACCACATATATATGAGAGGGAAAGGAGTAGAATATATAGGTTTGAGAGACAAGTGAGATGAGAGTTTATGAGCAATACACGAGATGATTTAAATTTGTGAATTTGGTTTAGCTTTTCTTATCTCGTTCTTCATTTCAAAAATTCGAGATCCATTTAAAACTTTGTGAGCATATTAATACTTGTGGGATAAGCTTAATAAGAATCTACCCTCCGTGGAGATGAAGGCTAGTACATTATGGAACTTTAATAAATTAAAATTTTGAGAGCATTATGTTGTTATCGCACCCAATCAATCCAGAGCTACGCAGCATACAGGACGTAGGGTATTACGCACCTCGCGGCCCGAACCTTTCTAAACTGTGTGCCACGTGTCTCTTCCTTCGAGTTACCGATCTCGGCGTGGCCACATTCATCTACTTCGGGTACTCCCCTTGGTAGGTTGCCGGTCTAAAACACCGACAGCTGGCGCGCCAGGTATGGGATCTCGCTCGAGATCACATGGCGAACTCGACGACTTCCGTCTACATCAAGCCAACCGTCGCCTTCAACCGCGGCGACACCTTCGTCTTCGGTGCCTGGGTCTGCACTGCTGACGGCACCGGATCTTTCCAACGCCGCCTCACCATGCCGCCCAGCCCGGAGATGGCCTCGTGACACTTCCCGAAGTAGTCACGGGCGAACTCGCCGGCAAATTCGGCGAAATTTTGCTCTTCGACCAACACGCCGACTTCGAGCTTGGATCCGCCTCCAACTCGAGCTCGACATCCCCGTGGGCTATCGTATGCGAGCCGGCTACTCAGCCATCGCATGTGGACTCCCTACCCCGCGAGCGCTTCACACGTGGTCCCCGCAACGCCAGTAGGTCCCACACGAAGGCTCCCACTACACGCTGGGCCGGCAAGGAGCCCGTACCCGAGTATGACTCGGACTCCGACACCGCCTCCGGCCACGCCTCGGACTCCAACCCCCTCTTCAGCTTCTACTCGGACTCCGCGTATGAGTTCGACTTCGGGTCGGACCCAGAGGAGCCTGAGTCCAAGGACAACTCTACAGAGCAGCCCTTGTCAGGACCAGCTTACGGGCTGGTTATAACATCTACACCCGCCGGGAGATTCGTCTACTGGCCAGACCGCAAGCCTGCTGACATGACGAATGGGAACTCATGCTACGTCGGCGTTGACGGTGAAAATCCGTCAACCTAGCCATGAGTTTACCTTCGGTGTTGGCATGAATTTTATACCTTATCCATTGGTACTAACCCCCGTGGTATAACAAGTTCACGTGTGCATGTCGGTTTTGGAGTTTAATGTTTATGCGGGGTTTTAGTGTTGAATGCAAGACTTTTGGGATAAGTTCATCAAGCACCTCATGACGGGACCTTGAAGTCCGAACAAGTCATGCAATGAAGCAATATTAACTCCAAGAAGCCGGGGACTTGATCCGAGAAGACGACGGACTCCGGGGACCCGACCGAGAAAAGTGCTTTGAATCTTGCAAGACAAGGAGTTGAGTCCAATTCGGAGAGAAACCGACGACATGGACCTACATGCGAAGGGGAAGCATCCAGAAGCAAGGGAACCGACCTCGGGCAAAGGAGCCCACGGGGGCCGGGCCTAAATGGGCCCGAGCCGGCCGGCCCGATCCGGTCGGCCCGAGCCCATTTAGGGCCCAAACCCGTTGCCCTTTGCCCTAGCCGCCAATCGGGCTATTTATAGTCCCCCGACCGAGAGCCACGCGAGAGAAGATTTCATCTTCGGCCGCCGAGAAGCGAGAGAAGAGAGGGACACCATCTAGAGAGGAGAGGGTCGAGCTAGTTTACTAGGGTTCCCCTAGCCGACGTGGGAACCTTGCACGGAAGACCACGTCGGAGTTCCGGAGCTAGAAGCAAGATCAAGGAAGGATCCCGTGGTGATCTTGTGTATGTATCATTGTTATAGTTGAATTATCAAGTTGAATCTTTTCTCAGCGATCAAGTGTTTCCTCGAAGATTTCGTTTTTCGATCGGCTTTGCTTATTCCAATTCTATTCTCGAGATAGATTACATAGGGTGTTCTTGTAGCCGCGGTGGCTAGAGGTACACGCCGGATCTTCCGAAAGAATCTCGACTTGTCTTTTGACTCGCCCTAAGCTCCCCGCATGAATAGGGATACGTTGTGACAGAACGGGGGTCTCGAAAGGCGGATGTTTTCGGATTTGGACGGGAAACCGCGATTTAAAGAGGCTTTTATTAAGATTCGATTTGCTACTTCTTCTCTTGCTTGGAACTTCAACAAAGGCTTACCCCGATCCCTCTAGATCGGTTTATCTACCCAATCTTACTTTGTTTTCTCCGGTTTTTAGTAGATTAGATTCGTTTTGTGTCTTTAACTTAGATGCATTAGGTTCTTTATCGAAGATTGCGGTTATTTGGCTTTAATAGATTAAATCTTGCGTCACACATTTGTTCCACGGATTCGATACCTTGGGTTCACCACTCGAGGGAAGAAGGGTCCCTTGACTACGACGGGAGACTTGTACGCTTGCGAGTCACGAACGAACTTTGATACAAACATTAACCATCAACGGTCGCCTACCTTGACTTGCTTCCCTTCCAGGAGGGAACACCACTCGCTCGAGCTGAGGAGTACACCCCAACAGAAGTGGCGAGTTCTGACTCCAGTCTTGGCAACCCCGACCGCCAAGTCTTCATGGCTGCCTGTGACACGCCAGGACCCTCGGGGACAGCAAGCAACCGATACCTCGAAGACATCTCCGCAGACGAGCTGTCTGCCAACACACCCGCGGATGAGACCGACGCCAACAGGGACGCTCGACGTGAGCGTAACAGAAAGCGGAACGAACGGCGCCGGCGTCTTCGAGACAACCTCCCCATCCGCAACCTCGCAGAGGCTCTCGACCAAGTCGAGAGTAGGGTACACACTACCCCGGAGCAATGCCTCATGTCGATCACAGCGATCGCGCGCCAAGCTCCGGGGATGCGCGTAGGAGAAGTCATCGCCAAGCTCGCAGAAGACGCTTACTTCATGCGACTTTACAACAGGGTCACTCAGCCGCCCCCTGCTAGGAACCGCGACAATGAAGCCACAAGTCGCAGTGCGGACCTCGGTCGTAATCGTACTCGAGCCGAGCTGCCCGCCAATCCCAACCGTACTCGTGCAACGGCCGGCGGACCCTCTCAAGGTGGCAACAGCGCTGCAGCTGCTGGCAGCGATCGTGAGATCGTCCCTCATCATGACCCTGGCAGCGGAGGCAGCTACGGTGGAAGCTCCAACCATGGGGCTAACAGGAGGGTCGGTGGTGGAGGTGACCGCGGCGGCCGACGCCACGCGAATAGCCACGTCTCCGGAGCCTCGCAGGGCGGCTTCGATGCCCGACAGAAGATTGAAGAACTGCGGCGGAAGAAGTCTGCCACCGTAGGTGACAACGACGGCTTCCCCGCCTTCTCTCCTCGGCTTCGCAACATGCTCCTCCCGGACAAATTCAAACCTCTGGGAATCACCAAGTATGACGCGAAGCAAGACCCCATCCAGTAGCTCAGGTGCTACGCCCTCTCCATCGAGAACGCTGGTGGCAACAACGACACCAAGTGCCTCTACTTCCCCTTCTGCCTGGACCAAGCCCCGCTCACATGGCTCGAGTCACTCGAAAAGGACTCGAACGACAAGTGGGACTAGTTGAAGGAACAGTTCACCAGCAACTTCGCAGGCGCTATGGGCCGCTCGGGTACTCGCATGGACCTGCTATGGTGAAGTAGGAACAAGGCGAGACTTTTCGCAAGTACATGCGGCGCTTCTTCGACAAGCGCGCCACCGCAGTCGACGTCACCGACAAGGAGGTCATCGACCTCTTCCAAGACGGTCTCTACCACCGTCGCACCTTCGAAGACTTGAGGACCATGTGTGGTTCGAGGACCGGTGGATGGTCACTTCCTTGTGTGATGAGTGATTGACAACGTTGTGTGGACTGACTCTTGGCTAAGTATTGCAGGTGCAGGTTGCGGCTTGACTCGTGTTGGTGCAGGTGAAGAACAAGCGCGAAAGGTCGTTGCCGGTGAGGCCTCCAGGTGTGAAGAAGACAAGTAGGCTTCGTTCGAGGGAACCGGTGGCCAGTGGGGTCAAGTGCGGGCCGCATGGTGACATGAACAGCAAGATGCGGCCGTGGACGGTTTCTTGGTAGGGCCTCAAAACCAAGGTCAAGCCAGGACTACGTGGGAGCCGAGTCATGAGTGGAGATTGGCGGAGGCTACACCGAGTTCGCGGGGTTTGCGGTGGTTCACCAGAAAACCACTGGGTTACTCGGTTGAGCCACAAACCGAGGCCGAAGACTCGACGAGGAGGTGCGGCCACCCGGGCCGGTTCAACCGCCCGGGAGGGGGTGGTCGGACCGCCCGGGGGGTCGGTCGAATCTCCCGAGCCGGCTCGACCGCCCGGAGCCGCCGGAGCCGAGATGCTTCGTAGCGGAGGACACGCGTCGGGATCGCAAGGCTTGCGTCGAGGCTAAGCAGGTTGCAGTCGCCGGGCATCCGTCCGATGAAGATATTCCGAAGACTTCCAAATCCTCCCTTCAGGGGCTTGTTGATGAGGACACGAACTACATCACACGTACATCTACACCTGCAGCAGCAGAAGCACCACATACATCTACACCAGCAGCACCGGAAGCACCTCAGGCGCCATCTACACCACTAGGCGCACCTCCAGTCCAGACGTCATTCCCTCCACCTGGGCCAATTACTCGGGCTCGTGCAAGGGAATTGAACTACATCATGCTATTGAAGAACGAAGGTCTAGAAGCATAGAAGATGGCCCAACAGGCAGCCCGGGTTGGGGCGCCTAGGGTTGGGCGCGCCACCCTCCTCCTGGCCGCACGCCCTTCCTTATCCGCCAGGAGCTGCGCCCCCTATTTAGATAGACTCCTCTTTAATTTTTAGACTTGAGTTTTGTTTTACATCTAGCTTTAGCTACACCAGAACACGCACAAATACGTGTTGTCCTCTGTGATTCAGAAGTCCACTTTCGAGTGATATTAAGATTGCTCGCCTCGGATTCTTGTTCGTTCTTTGATTGCGCACAAGAATTGATCTTCGTGATCAGGCTGATCTTGCGCCGGCAAGGTCGGTAACCATCGGGAGTTGGTTCAGCGATTGCATTGGCGCTTCGAGTCTCGCTCGTCGTAGTCGGATCGTGAGGGTCGTCTCCCACCAGATGGAAGTTATCTCCACTCACCGAAAGATCGGGCACTCCGCCTCTATCACTTGTATCCCTAGTGTTAAGTAAGGGTAGTTTAGGCTTGTATCCCTAGTGTTAAGTAAGGGAAGATATATGTTTTTGTGAGCTTGTTTGGTATGCTATGGTTAGTTTGGCTTAGCTCTTGATGATCTTGATGAATGATCCATGGTTGATGGCTATATTTTTGAAAAATGTCACATATATGCTCTCTCATGTGTAAATGCCTTTATATGATCTTGACATGTTTTAGTGTCTTTGCTATGCTTAATTTGTGGTTGGATAGCTAGTTTATTGATCATATGGGGCCAAAGGCTCATTTGCCATCATGAATGTTCAGCGCTCTTGCTTCATCTTGTGGAGGGGCATAAGTTCCTTTTTGTCGCAAAGACATTTCATGTACCATTCATAAATCTGAAAATGAAATGAAAATGCTTGAAAAATATGCTCCCATGTCACATGTGCTGAAATTAATTTGCTTTGAGTGCTAAACTGTTGCATGATGCCTACCAATGAGAAGTCTCATACATAGAAGTAGGCACATGGCTCGGTGGCTTTGACATGACATGAGGTGCTTGTGGGTGTTTACGATGGTCTTATGATTAGAATGGTTGTCCTAGCATGAAGTTTGTGTGGCTTTGCCATTTTGATATGTTTTGCTCATGTTTAGGTATTTGCTTATGGGAGAGTTACTTTTCGCAAAATTACTCAAATCTGTTTTAGCCTTGTCCAATGGTTGTGAAACATGGTGATCATGTAGTTAAGGTCCCTACGAACCTGTAGAGTATCTAACTTTCTCATTTGGACTTGTGTAGCTCCTTGTGATAAATTTTGTATATTTGAGAAGCTATATGTTGTAAAGTTTCGCATTTTGCCTTGATTCATGCATTGTCAACAAGGGGGAGAAGTTTGTGCATGCTTTGGGCACCTGGGAGTATTTGGAAGGTGTACGAATTGGTTCGGGAAATTTTTGAGCAGTTTGGTGCAGGCCGGTCACATGGGGCGGTCTAACCGCCCCCAGGCGGTCAGATGGGTGGTAGGCGGTCTAACCGCCTGGGGCAGGCGGTCTAACCGCCCTGGGCAAAGTGAGCAGTTCTTTGCTCTTTGTTGCATTCCCGTGTTGCATTGCTGCATTTGTTCAGGGGGAGTGTTCTTTGGCTCAGGGGAGCTTGCATATGTGTAGGGGGAGCTCTTTGTGGTGTTCGAGCTTTGGTTCGGTGGTTTGCGCTCTTTGCTTGAGCATGGTTTTGTCTCAGATGTGTCGAGCCGTTGCCCTTGCCTAAGGGGTCCGAGACTTGTCTTCTTCAAGTGATCTTGCTCTTTGCCTTTTTTGGCTTTCGATCGCTTGTTGAGGTTTTTTTTATTTGTTTCTTTTCTTTTCCCTTTTTCTCTTGTGTTACTTCATGTGGGTGTTGTCAATGCACTCATCAAGGGGGAGATTGAGGACCATGTGTGGTTCGAGGACCGGTGGATGGTCGCTTCCTTGTGTGATGAGTGATTGACAACGTTGTGTGGACTGACCCTTGGCTAAGTATTGCAGGTGCAGGTTGCGGCTTGACTCGTGTTGGTGAAAGTGAAGAACAAGCGCGAAAGGTCGTTGCCAGTGAGGCCTCCAGGTGTGGAGAAGACAAGTAGGCTCCCGGTGGCCAGTGGGGTCAAGTGCGGGCCGCATGGTGGCATGAACAGCAAGATGAGGCCGTGGACGGTTTCTTGGTAGAGCCTCAAAACCAAGGTCGAGTCAGGACTACGTGGGAGCCGAGTCATGAGTGGAGATTGGCGGAGGCTACACCGAGTTCGCGGGGTTTGCGGTGGTTCACCAGAAAACCACTTGGTTACTCGGTTGAGCCACAAAGCCGAGGCCGAAGACTCGACGAGGAGGTGCGGCCACCCAGGCCGGTTCAACCGCCCAGGAGGGGCGGTTAGACCGCCTGGGGTCGGTCAGATCTCCCGGGCCGGTCTAACATCCCAGGGGGGCGGTCTGACCGCCCTGGCCGCCGGCGCCGAGATGCTTCGAAGCGGAGGACACGCGTCGGGATCGCAAGGCTTGCGTCGAGGCTAAGCAGGTTGCAGTCTCCGGGCATCCGTCCGATGAAGATATTCCGAAGACTTCCAAATCTGCCCTTGAGGGGCTTGTATCCCTAGTGTTAAGTAAGGGTAGTTTAGTCTTTTGGGTGCCTCCATATATACTCATTGAGTGGGAGGATGGCAGCCAACTCTTGGAACCCTAGCTCATTTGTTTTTTCCATTTTCGTTCTCCATTTTCCCTAGTTTTTCCTAGGACTATCTTGAGAGCTTCATGTGAGATCTAGAGAGAGGGATGGATGTTTGGGTGGCAAGCTAGACCTTGTACGAACCTTTCATGGTATGTATAGATGGTTCGGCATTGTTCATCAAGGTGGTTTTCCCGTCCTTGTTTGTGTTGATTTTCGGAGCTCTTTGTTGGCGGCGTTTTGAGGACGATTTCTTGAGGTCTTTGGTGGGTGTCACGTATGAGGATCTTGTGCCTCTTTTGCTGGTGACTTTGCCCCCAAATCTCTCTTGAATCGGACTCGCTTTGGTGGTTTTTCGGGTTGGTCGAGTTCTTGACCTAGAGAGGCGATTTCTTCGATTACTCTTGATTGTGAGCGTTTCGGGTCGATTCCTTTGAGGTTGAGGTTGCCCAGGAGGTTTTAGGGAGATCAGGCGTGAGGAAGTTAGGGTTTGACCCGCGGGTTCGTTTTCTGGAGGAGGCGGTCTAACCGCCTGGAGGGGGCGGTGTAACCGCCTTGTGGTTTCCAGGTCAAAGTTTTGTTTCGCCGGATTTTCCTCTGTGAGTTTGTTCGCCTTGATCAGAGGAGCATCTGGGTGAAATTTCGGATCGTTCTCGTCCGTTTGTTAGGTGTTCTTGGCTGGAGTTCGTTGCTGGGTACAGGAGGTTAGACCGCCCCTGGTAGCCGGTCTAACCACCCCTAGGCCCCTAGGTAGAGTTTTGGTTTTCGCCAAGATTTTCTGGTAGCTAGCATGGCCCTGACCAGAGATCTCTGTTGGTGAAACCGTGTTGCGTTTTGGTGCTCGGAAGAGGTGTTTCGGAGGATCTCTTGGTTGCCTGGTGCAGGCGGTCTAACTGCCCCCTATACCCGGTCTAACCGCCCCCTCTGGTTAGCCGGCTTTCCAGTTGTTTCCGCTGTCGTGGGTGCGTGTGTGTTGAGGTTGCTGGTAGAGTTTGTTCCTAGGACCAGTAGCACTATAGTAGCAACAACAACAATTACTCGGGTCCCAACCGCAAGCGCAAGCCAGACAACACTATCGCGGCTATCCAGCGCCCTGCGAAGGAGAACTCGAAGAAGACCTCCGTCGGCTTCAAAGACTTGCTGAAGGAGAAGTGCCCGTGGCATCTGGACGGCAAGCACACCACCGAGCAGTGCTACCAACTTAGGCGAGCACTCAAGGATACTCCAAAGCCACGGCACCCTCATGACAAGAAAGGCAAGAAGAAGAACGACGAAGGCAATGGCGACTTCCAAGAACCCGATCAGACGGTGAACGTCCTCTTCGGCGGACTACCCAGCAGACGGGTTCAAAAGGCTACCCGTCGAGAAGTCATGAGCATTGAACCAGCGGTTCCGACCCCTCTCAGGTGGTCGGAGGTACCCATTACCTTCTCCCACGCGGATCAATGGACTAGCTTCTCCGAACCAGGGTGGTTCCCACTCGTCCTGAAACTGGTGGTCGCGGGATCCAAGCTCAACAAGGTCCTCATCGACGGTGGAAGCGGGCTTAACGTCCTTTTCACCAAGACCTTGAAGAAGATGAAGCTCGACATCACCCACATGCTCACCAAGAGCACCGCGCCCTTGTACGGCATCGTCCCCGGGAACGCGGCTATCCCACTGGGCTCAGTGGTCCTGCCAGTTACCTTCGGGGAATCTCGGGACAACTATCGTACCGAGTACATCAAGTTCGAAGTTGCAGACTTTGATACGTCCTACCATGCCATCCTCGGTAGACAGGCTATCGCCAAGTTCATGGCGGTACCCCACTACACCTACTTGGTACTCAAAATGCTGAGTCCAGCAGGTGTACTCTCGTTGCAAGGGGACTTGAAGATCTCGCACGACTGTGACACGGAAGCTGTGGAGATCGCCTCCACAAATCAAGTACCTAATGCAATGATGGAGATCTACACTGCGTCGAAGAAGCTTGCCCCAAGTGAACTCGACATCCCAGAGAAGTCGGACAAAGCTAACAAGCCTCAGCCACCTGAGGAGGTTCTGGTCAAGACAATCGACCTTGGGATAGGCGACAGCAGCAAGACCACCACCATCGGGGCAGGCCTTGACCCCAAATAGGAATACGCGCTCATCAACTTCCTCCGGGCTAACCGCGACATCTTCATGTGGAAACCAGCGGACATGCCTGGGGTGCCCAGGGAGTTGATTGAGTACTCACTCAACGTCGATCCTAAAGCTACTCCAAAGTGACAACACCTCCGCCGCTTCGCCGACGACAGACGGGATGCCATCAAGAAGTAACTCGCCAAACTACTCGCGGCTGGCTTCATCAGAGAAGTCTTCCATCCTGAGTGGCTCGCCAACCCCGTCCTCATCCGCAAGAACTCGAACGAGTGGAGGATGTGCGTCGACTACACCGACCTCAACAAGCACTGCCCCAAGGACCCCTTCAGGTTGCCGCGGATTGACCAAGTCATCGACTCCACGGTGGGCTGCAACCTGCTCTGCTTCCTCGACTGCTACTCCGGCTACCACCAGATCGCGATCAAGGAAGAAGACCAGGAGAAGACCGCGTTCATCACCCCGTTTGGCCCGTACTGTTACACGACCATGTCCTTCGGGTTGAAGAACGCCGACGCCACATACCAACGAGCTATCGAGGCCTGCTTCAAGAGGTAACTCAACAAGAACGTCGAAGCTTACGTGGATGACGTGGTCGTCAAGACCAGAAACTCCAGTACGCTCATCGCCGATCTTGAAGAGACTTTCGCATCCCTGCGCGAGTACCGCTGGAAGCTCAACCCGAACAAGTGCGTTTTCGGCGTAACGTCGGGCAAACTACTCGGCTTCATCATCAGCCATCGCGGCATCGAAGCCAATCCCGAAAAGATCTCTGCCATCACCAGCATGAAGGCTCCTACGTGCATCAAAGATGTGCAAAAGCTAACCGGTTGCATGGAGGCTCTTAACAGATTTATCTCAAAGCTTGGAGAACGGGGGCTCCCCTTCTTCAAACTACTCAAACACCAAAAGAAGTTCGTGTGGACCCCAGAGGCGGACCAAGCCCATGCCCAGCTCAAGGACTTTCTATCGAAGCCACCAGTCCTCACGGCTCCTCGCAAAGGCGAGCAGCTACTGCTCTACCTCGCTGCGACTACTCACTTGGTCAGTACTGCCATCATCGTCGAGCGGTAGGAAGACGGCCACGCCTATCCGGTCCAGCGCCTAGTCTACTTCGTCAGTGAGGTCCTATCAGAATCCAAGGCATGGTACTAGCCTGTACAGAAGCTTCTGTACGCAGTGCTCATCACCTCGCGGAAAATACGACACTACTTCCAGGAGTACTCGATATTCGTCGTCACCGACTACCCGCTCGGTGACATCCTGCGGAACCAAGATGCAACTGGAAGAATCTCCAAGTGGGCGGTCGAACTAGGCGCCCTCAACGTCGACTTCAAGCCACGCACAGCCATCAAGTCGCAGGCACTAGTCGACTTCATGGTGGAGTGGCGGGAGAATCAGCTACCTACTCCAACCGAGCGCCCAGAGCACTGGGTGATGTACTTCGACGGGTCGCTCACGAGGGCACAGGTGCAGGGGTACTCTTGATCTCTCCAATGGGTGAACAACTCAAGTACGTCCTGCAGATCTTCTGGAAGGTCTCAAACAATGAAGCCGAGTACGAAGCTCTGCTACATGGGCTCTGCCTCGCGGCTTCACTAGCATCAAGCGGCTACTAGTCTACGGCGACTTCGCAGTGGTCATCAACCAAGTCAACAAGTCCTGGGACCGCAACAAGGAGAACATGGATGCCTACTGCCTAGAAGTCCGCAAGCTCGAGAACAAGTTCTATGTTCTCGAGTTCCACCATGTCGTCCGCGACAACAACGTTGCAGCGGACGTCCTGTCGAAGCTTGGTTCTATTCGCGCTCAAGTACCAGCGGGTGTCTTCGTCCACGAGCTTCACGCGCCATCCATCCCGGAGCCGGCGCCACCGACCACTGACCCAGCGCATCCCCCGGCTGGCCAGGAGGTCATGATGATCGACGTGGACTGGTGGCAGCCCTTCATCGACTACCTCAGCGAGCTGAAGGTTCCCTCGGACAAGAATTTGGCCGGTTACATGCCCCAAGGCTGACAGAGTACTCGACTTCCTGGATGAACTCGTACACCGCTACGGACTACCCCATCGCATCATCACAGACCTGGGCTCCAACTTCAACAATCACCAGTTCTGGGAGTACTGCGAGAACAGCGGGATCGACATACGATATGTCTCAGTTGCCCATCCTCGGGCCAACGGACAAGTCGAGCGCGCCAATGGGATGGTGCTCGACGCTCTCAAGAAGCGGCTACACGATGCTGCCAACACCAAAGGAGGCAAGTGGATCAAGGAACTACCCAATGCGCTCTGGGGGCTGCGTACTCAACCCTCCAAGCCAACGGGGCAATCTACATACTTCCTGGTCTACGGCTCTGAAGCAATCCTCCCTGCTGATGTCATGTGGGGTGGGATTCACCAGCAGTGGAGCAATACGACGAAGGCATCTCTGAAGACAGCAGATGAGTTGACATCGACGGACTCGAAGAAGCTCGCTGTGCCGCCCTCGTCCAATCAGCAACGTACCTAGAGGGTATCCGACGCTACCATGATCGCAACGTCAAGGAACGCTCCTTCAACGTTGGTGATCTCGTCCTCCGCCGTATCCAGAACACAGAGGGACTTCACAAGCTCAACTCGCCGTGGGAAGGTCCCTTCACAGTTGCAAAGGTGACCGGACCGGGCTCCTACCGCCTCCAGACGCTTGAAGGTGAACACGTCAACAACTCGTGGAACATCGACCAACTCTGTCGATTCTACGACTAGTCTACACGACTACACCGGGGGCTCCAATCTATATGACTACTCAAAGACCCTTTCGCCGTAAGTGGCCTCGGGGTCTAGGCTCTAGTATCCGGACTACTCCATTCCAGGATCCAGCCCGTGCGGCTACTAACGGGTCTTGCGCTGCGACGAGCGACAAAGGACTCCAGCAGTGGTCTATCGAGAGACCATGTGCTCCTAGATCTAGCCTACACGGCTACTAACGGATCTACTGCTGTAAGCAGCCGTACGCCCTAGCATTACTTAGCCGTAGGCGGCCACCGAGTCCTGGCGACTACTCTGTAACAACTGCCCTGGCCATCCAGGTGTACTTCTCCAGTAATAAAGTTTGGTTATCTATCAACTGCTTTACTGTCTCTTTCCCTCAACGGGACTACTGGCGAGTACGACTACTCGCGACGACTCCATGATGGGACTCCACACTCACAGATCGCGATAATGAGTACTCATCTATGGAAGTTTCCTTCATTCATACTTAAACAAGTTCATTACAACTTTGTTTATATACAACTACTGCTACGAGCTAACTTTACAGGACTACTGGAGATGGAGCTTCTCGGCGACTTGTCCAGCAATTGGCGCCATCTGCTCCAGCAGCTCCTCATATTGCTCGTCCGTGCAGTTGGCGGCTAGTCCGCCGATGACTATGTCCACAGGAGCCTTCGGGAAGTACGGCCTTCATGAGGGCCAGAACTTGGTTGGGGATCGACTTCGCCAAGTGCTTGACGTACGTCGCCAGGCGGTTGGGGGCTTCCCTCAGCCGGTCCACCAAAGGAGCTATCTTCGGACCGGCAGGGTGAGGCACTAGTAGCCTCGCGATGGGGAGCGCGGCTTCCTCGAGTTCCTTTAGTTGGGCCCGCAGCTTCTCGCAGTCCTCGTTCAGCTTCTGCAAAGATTTGTAGCAGTTGACGAGGTCACGATCCGATGCAATGCGGAGCTCCATGTGCTTGTCGCACTCATAAGCAAGCTACTTATAATCATACTCCAGTACCTCGCGGGCCTCCTTCTCCCGGTAGAAGAGGTTCTTCATGTCGGTCTCTGAAGCCTTCAGCTGGTCGACGCGGGTCTCAAGCTCTGCAGTTAAACAAGGCAAAGCGGGTTAGACTCCTTCAAGGTACTATCAACGGGTACCCAGGACTACAATGGCGTACCTTTATTCTTGTTTCGGAGAGTCTTGTTCTTCCGCACCAGCTCGTCGCTCTTCACCTGCATATCCTGGATGTCGTTGTGATATTGGGCGAAGGCGCTGTCCAACTTCGATTGCATCGCGGCGGCGTGCTTCCGGGCCTTTACAAGTTGTTCTTCTAAGGCCTCGGCCCGAAGCACCATGTCGCCGTACCCCTGAAGCTTGTCGGACTTTTGCCGGGACCACTCTGCGACGTCCTGCACAGACAACAAATGTCAACTGGGTACTCAACACTAAAGGATTGACTACTCAAGGGTCTCGACTACTCACCTTCATCCATTGCTCGGCCTGGCGCATTGCCTCCATGTGACGAGCTACTGTCACTGGGTCGACAAGGTCATCCGCCAGCAGCTCGATCCTGCCAGGACTACTCGTTGCGGCTCCAGACATTGGCGCCGAGCGGATTGGCTCCGCGTCCTAGATCTCTGGCGAGCAAACGACTACTTCCAGCGCTAGTTCTGACAGCATGTCATCGCGCTCTCCTCCAGCCGTCGCGGCGGCTTCTTCAACGGTCACCTCCATCGGCTCGGGGGCTCCTTCGGCAGCCCCCTGGGTCTCCGGTGCCAGACTTTCAACGGGCACCGCTTCGGTAATGGCGCTTCCCTCGGCTTCGGCACCTGTCAACAAAAGGACAACTGGATCAGTCATACCTGGCGGATACGACTACTCTTCGGGGTTACTTGCACTTGAGCAAAGTACTCACCCTCTATGATGCTGGCCTCAGGCAATGTAGCCTCCACGGCCGGCGCCTCGGATTCTGCCTGAGGGGCGGGAGCGGACTCCTCAGCGGGCGGCGCGGTTTCCTCTCCAGCCACCGCTGTGGTGGGTTCATCCTCCTCCCAGGTCAAGTCCGTCGATTTCCTGCAGAGTACACAAGCTGGCTGTCAACCCAGTACGACTACCAAATCTAATGTACTACTCAAGAAGGATCAGCACTTACAGGCTCGACCGGACTACCGTCACGGTTGGGGCGCCGAGGATACTAGCGATATCAACCAACCCAGCCTCAGCGGGTGCCTCCTCTTGGGCCTCAGTAGCCACTGCCTCCTCAGCAACAGCAGCGGCCGGTGCAGTAGCCTCCTTAGCAACAGGGGGCTGGCGTGACAACTGCGCCAAGAGTTCATCTACGGTGGGGGCTGGGCTCCGGCTGGCTTCAGTTGGTTCTCCCACTGTATCCCAATCGCCTTCGTCACCCTGCTCTGCGGGGTCGGAAGGCGGCATCTCCTGCAAGCAAGCGAATTTCGTCGTCAATATAAAACATTGAGACAAAAGTACTCGACTACCCTATTCAAGGAAGCTTACCTCCTGGGACGTGGTCTCCGTGACCTTCAACTTCTTGGCCACGCGCTTGCGGGCCACGTTGCGTGGCCTCCTTGGCGGCGCGGGCAAACTAGCCTCCAGGCTAGTCGGCGGATCCTGAACGAGAGGAACATGCGGCAATCCAGGGCGGCTGAATCTCGACCGCAGCTGGAAGCGCTTCTGCAGTGTCTCCTCTTCATCTTCCTCAGACGTGTCTTCGACGACTACTGTGTCGTCTTCTTCACCAACCTCGTGCCTCTCCTTTTCCTTGGCCTTCCCTTCTTCCGGGACCTCGACAAGTTGAGGAGGCGACGCTGGCTCGGAGACGAACTTCACCAAGTCATCCTGCAAGAGGCACAATACGTCAGCATGACTACTCCTACGTAATGGGTACTCGACAATGTGTACGGCTACCGACCTCATTTGGCGGGCGCGCGGCGGAGTATTCAGGCACGAGGCATGGCGTGTATGCCGGCATATCCTTGAAGATTCTCCCCAGCCTGTCGACGATGTCGTCGTCATCTACTTCATCACCCGGCATCCGCGACATGTCGTCGTCGCCGGTGTACTGGTACCCTAGGGTGTCGCGGGCCATCAGCAGCTGCACCCTTCGCTTCATGAAGCTGAAGGCCACATGTTTGGCCCTCAGCCCGGCTTCTCTCAACGCCTTGATCTTCTCCAGCAGCTTGGGTAGCTGGATACCCTCCTGCATCGTCGGCTCCGAGTTCCACCACGGCCGGTGCTTTGGCTGTTTCCCGCTCGGCTTCGGCAACTCCGGGTGGTGGTTGGTGATGTAGAACCACTTCGATTTCCAATCCTGGTTGGAGTCGATCAACTTGTACGAAAGGTACTGCTCCGAAGCGTCTTCTCGCATCTGGATCTCGGCTCTCCCCACTACTCGAGGATTGTTGGCGCTGGGCTGGGGCTTCACTCGGAAGAATTTTTGGAAAAGGATCCAGTGGGGCTTGATCCCCAAGAAGGCCCCGTAGAAATGTACGAAGACTGAAGTATGGAAGATACCGTTGGGGTTGAGCTTGAGGTACTCGATGCCGTAGTACCCCAGCAGCCCCTTGAAGAAGTCGCTAGCCGGGGGAGACAGCCCTTGCTCCGCGAACCGGGTGAACATAGGGATCTCGTCCGGGCTCTTCTCCATGGGGTACGGATCCCCTGCAGCGGCTCTCCACATGTCAACTTCCTTCTCCCGCAAGAATCCACTGTTGAGAAGCGCCAGCAGATCTTCGGTCTTGGCCTTGGATTTCTTCCATTCTTGATTCGGATTTGGTCGCGATGGAGATACCGGCGGCGATGTCCTCGCGGCGGATCCGGCGGCCTCCTCGCGAGACCTTTTGTTCCCACCGGCGGCCTTCGAGGTCTTCGACGGCGAGGGCTTCATTCTCCAAGTGCACGGTGTCTTCACTCGCATTCGCTCGGGGGCTACGGTGGTGGTTTCCGGTGGCGGCGCGCTTGGATCTACACTCCCTTCACAGCGGCAGAGCGCACTGGTGGTGGTTCCTGGCACGATCTGCTGGGAATGGCTGCAAATGCGTGGGGTGAAAAACCCTAAAGGTTCCGGCTTCTATTTATAAGTCAACAGCGGATCCTCCAACAGCTGGATGGATAAGTCTTCAGACGGCTGACTCAGTGGCGGCGCGTGACTCTTCAACTTCTACTAGTCGACGCGCCTCGTCTCGGGGGCTCGGCTACTTCTACTCAACTTCCTGGGTAGCGACAAGACTCAAGAGCAACTCAGGACACATTCTACAAGATGACCCTTCAATTCGAGAGGAAGTACTCGACTCAAGGCTCGGGGGCTCCGTGCCACGTGTCCTTCGGTTTTTTCTCCGGATTTTGCGGGATTTTCTTGGCAAGACTTCAGATGGACCCTCAGCTAGAGCCTGCGGCTCATCCTAAGGCTCGCGGGCTACTCCATATGGAGTGCGATTTTGTAATCGCACTTCCATATTAGCTTCGGCTTCAAAACAAGACGGGTATTTTTTGAAGACCTTCGAAGGCAGCACTCGAGGACGCTTGGGACTACTCGAGAAGACTTCAGGATTGCTCAAACATCAGCTGGAGCATATTCCAGCCTCGGGATGCTTCGACTACTCTTGAGGACTTTTGACTTGTAGTACTTGGGGACGCTTGAGGACTACTCGTTAAGGCCGTCGAGACTACTTGAAGCTATCCTTCTCGATTACAAAGTACTCGGGGGCTTGTCGTATGGACCTCCCTGGGCCCACTACCTTGGTGGGTACCAGGACCGACTACTCGGTGGGCCCTGTGACTACTCGGCTTGCGCTAAGCTGTACAAGTCCTGCACTGTATAGAGGACTCCTAGACGTACTCGACTAGTACTCTCTCCCTGAACCGACTTGTAACCCTGCCTCCCGGACTATATAAGGCGAGGCAGGGACCCCTCTCTATCGCATCTCGCTCATACGCATTAGATTGCATCATCTTGTAATCGCACCCAATCAATCCAGAGCTACGCAGCATATAGGACGTAGGGTATTACGCACCTCGCGGCCCGAACCTGTCTAAACTGTGTGCCACGTGTCTCTTCCTTCGAGTTACGGATCTCGGCGAGGCCACATTCATCTACTTCGGGTACTCCCCTTAGTAGGTTGCCGGTCTAAAACACCGACATCCACTAATTCTTTGCTAAATAGTTTTTGAAGGACCTCCTCGCTTGTCTCTAGGTGGTATGGTTGTTCCATATGTTTCTCCGGCGGAATGTCCATCTCCAGGGCTTTCGCCATCCCCTTTTGATTAGGGAACGATCTGCTTTTGTCAAAGATTTCTCCAAAATCAATTGGGACCCAATCCATTTGCTCGAACTCCCTTAGTGGCTTTGCGCTTGACATAGTCCTTTTACTTGCTTTGCTTGTATCGGCGTGATCAATCTTCGGGATAGTTCTATCTTCCGCATGTATAATTTCTTCAACCTTTTTCGGGATTGGCTCATCTTTCTTCTCTTCCGGGACCGTATTTCCAAAATGTCACACCCTGAAATTTCCAATTTCAGGATGTGAATAGAGAGAACAATTAAATAACAATTTTCTCATGAATTTAAAATTTTTCTTTACATGAAATATAGTATAGGAAAAATCCTTGTTTGATTTTCTAAATCAAATAAAAAGTTGTGAGTGTTGCATTCATGCCGATGCATCTCGGTGCTTCGTGAGTGCAAAAGGTTTCAAAAACGCGTTTAGTGCTGTCCAAACTCTTCCGAGAATTTTCTAGGCTTTTCTGGAATTTATTTTCCCTTTCCTCGAGCTATTTCTATTTATTAGAAGGCTCTGAAATTTTTTTAATGAGCTCCAAATATTTTATTTGGATTCCTCGTGATCGAAAATATCTTTGAGCCATTGTACTCAGAGCCCCCATTCCGCCATGGCCGAAATAATCTGAGCTTCCTCTTTGAGCTAAGTTCTTCGTTACCATATGCATGGACTCCTTTGTCTTCTATATATCCATGAAAATTGAAAACCATGTGTCGGTATTCACTGTGGCTGTGCCCTGTTGTTTACTGTAATTGTTGCACTTATAAGCCACAAGTGTCAGTGCAGCGTAAACAACACCATCCATGCGTGTACGAGCAAGCAAGCAAGCCGGCCCATCTGTTTTTCCTATATCAGCCTATCCATTTCTTTTCTTTTCTTTCCATCACAACCGAGCTTGCCTCTATGTTCATAATGTTTTTGCCCTGTCGTTAAGCCAGGCTTGTTTCCTGCTCATATCCTGTACAGCCGCAGCATTGAACCGTAACACAGCAAGGCGCATCCACCCTGTCTTTCTTTTCTATATACTAGCACAATGCCCGTGCGTTGCCACGTTCCAAACTAAATATTGGTGAGAAGATCTTAGATTTGGTTCCAACCATTATTATCATGGATTAAAAGCAAAAAAGTAATATTACATGGGATGAAGACCTTCCTTGTGGTTTCAATTCATCCCAGCAAGTTTCGACAGGTGGTAATGCACGAGTTTGTTTAGTTCCGCAAATTTGCATGAATGAATAGTATATTAGGGTGTAAAGTCCTGTGATGAGTGAATAGTTCGATGTGATGGATTTATATTGCAAAATTGCAAATCTAACCGAAATGAAACAACTGTGAGTGATGTTTCTATCTGCTTTTTTCAAGGCTATGTCTCGGCCCTAGATAACTTTTTTCTAATCGTCTTAAGAGCACAAACGCAAATTATTATAATCACATCTCCCCCTCTTGTCTTCACCATTTGTTTCTAAGCTATAATCCATATCCAGTAGGATTATAAAATTAACTAAAAGTGATACAATAAAGGATTTAATTAATCTCATATAATGGTCATTATTTGGGGCGTTTATTAGATAACTTATTTAATTTTAAGCAAGACATCAAGGCATTTGCGGTCCTCCAGCATCCGACGCAATTAGCAAAATCAAATGTCTACGTGGCTGCATCATATCCACATATAACCAATAGATATTTTCACCCAGCATTTGACCACTCACTCTCCTCTACTCTCATCTTATCTGCTCTTCCTCCACCTTGAAACAGAGGGCCTGGTGCCACGCCGCCGCATGGCTCCTTCCCCTCCGCCATATCCTCTCCCTCGTTGAGGTCGTTCCCCGTTTTCTCGAGGTTCATCTCCGCCCATACATCCTTGAGCTCCCCTCCATCCGCTGCTCAGCCCACCTGCACCATCAGGAGAGACAACCAGTTGAACATGTCGCTGCCACTGGGTCATGATGCTTGTCGACATTGCTGCTCGCTAGGACAACCCCGCTCGCTCCAACCTCGCTGTTGTCGCTGCAGCTCTGCTCCTGTCTCACTGCTCCTCCGCCTCCCTTCTTTTCTTCTCGTCGGGACGCCGGTGCCCCTGCTTGGGCCACACTACTTCTCCACCTCCCTCCTCTTCTCTTTCGTGCTACTTCTCACCGCTCCAGGTCTACCAGATGGAGATTAGAGATTCAAATTTTGGCGTGCTGCGTGGGTGGGCTCCTAGTGGTTCTTTTTTCCTCTTGATTGTTTTTCTCTCTTGATTTTTTGGGTCATCGGGCAACTCGGATCAAGCGGACCTGACCGCGGACAGCTTGGCCCACCTGTCAGCGCTCGGTCAACTTTGGTCAACGACGTACGAAATATTTGGGCAGAAGCAATCCTTGCTTTAATATTAGGTAGAGATACCGTTTTGCAGAGCCCCTACGTGCCCTAGCTCCTAGAGTTTGAGGTCAATATGCTGCCGCCGTCGCCGCCGCTGAAGCCTTAGCGCTGTTGCGGTGCCTTGGGCCACATCAAGCTGTAGGCTAGCGCCGTCGATCTCATCCGCTCGAGCAGCGCCACCGTACCGTCGCTACCGTCCGCTTCAATCCCGGCCAGAATCCCGTCCACGCGCCCAACCTCTGGTGAGCAGCTCCACGAGATCCCCTCATACTCCTCTCCTTTTTGCCCCCCTAGTACTTGCCGATCATCCCGTGGATCGGAGCGTCGCAGATTTGTCCAGGATCGACCTCCGTCCTCTGTTCGTCGCCGCCGGCCGGGGTGCCGTCCTCTGTGAATTTGTGATGATATGGTGTACGTGGACGACCACGTCCAAGATGAAGGAACAGACAACCTTCCATGTCGCGAGATTGATCTCGAAGCCCCGCCGATTGCATGAAGCTCGAGCCATCACCATCAATCTGCTGCAGGCCGAAGCACGTCTGCTCGAACTGCAGCCTTCTTGTCCAGTTTGATGTTGCAGATTGTCGTTCCATCATTTACCCTCTGCCATAGGTGAGCATGCCATACGTTCCTCGTTGATACTCCTTTCTGTAATTTCTACATACAAATCTTATCTCGCCGTCGGCCATGAATCATCTCGTGTTTATTCTGTGTGCAACATGTGTTTGCTGCATGCTATGTACATGGTACATCGACCACTCCACCGGCCTGCCGACGTGCATGGAAGCCAGCCGCACCATGCCTACTCCTATCTCTGTCGTGCCGGCCATTCTCGTCGACACTGCTGGTGCCTGATGAGGACCTATGCATGGCCATCTATTTCTTTTCTCTCCGGTCTGAGTGCCATCCCATGCAAGCAATCAATGCCATGCATGCTTGTACGTATACAAGCAAGGCCATCATCAATTCCTTTGTCATATTGTTTATTTCTTAAATATCTTGGTGATGTCATGCTTACATCATGCTTAAGTACTAATAATTCTCTTTATCCCAGTACATGCACGAATGCACCACTAGCGTGCATGCCATGTGATCTTTAGCTAGCTATTCTTTTGTGTGCTGCCATGCAGTGCATGGCACCATCATGTTTAATAGCTATCCTTTTATCCCCTATCTTATTCCATTCAATTTCTATCATTTAGTATGTTCTTTCAAAGTTTTCCTCTTGATTGGTGTACTCTTTTTTAATTTAGATTGTTTGATTGCTAGAATATGTGTGCTCCGGATGTTTTGCTTTGGATGATTGATGCGAATAGTATGAACGTCTTTTGGGAGTATTGAAGAACATGAAGATGAAGATATTATGAGCAACAATTCTCTGGTTAAAGGTAAGTGTGTTCTTGTTCTTTTGTCCCAGTAAGTTTATTAATCACTATTGCATATGTCTTGCATTAATTTGATGGGTTCCTATTAAGGATGATGACTAGTATTCTTTTTACCATTACCTTGTATAAACTGGTTGCTTGATTAATATTGATGGTAGATGTTGCTTAGTGTGCTCAACTGGGTTGATAATAATCAACAAGGTTATCTATTTATGCTATATGTTCCTTTATGATAATTCTAATACTAGATCACTGTGCATTAATTGGAACATGGAGAACCACCCAGGAAAATAGTACAACCACAAGAACTAAACGGGCACTGGTCTTGTCCAATTATTTAGGAACTTTATCCTAGGGTGACCTTACCTGATAAGGACAAGGGATCGGTGGTACTGCGGGGTATATACTCGCTCTAGCAGGGGGCTGGGTGAGTTATTTTTTTATGGTGGGGCATCGACCTGCTAGGGGACTTTATACCTTGCTAACTGATCTGGACCTTGTGGGTCACAATTTGCTGGGAACCTTTGTAAAGGCCTCGTAGCGTCCCTATGCCGCCACACCTCGGTAGTGTGGTTTGGTGCCTGATCAACATCACGTGGTTGGGTCCAAAGTTCTTCGGAACTTTTACGCTGTTTGTGGTGAAAGTGTACAACCTCTGTAGAGTGTAAAAGTAATCGGTTAGCCGTGTTGACGGTTAAGAGCGGTCTGGACCCTCACATGATTAATCGAACTTGAAGATGGACTTAAATCGTGGCTTCTGGTTATGTTAGCCATATGCTTATGGCGTTTCTCTTATCTTTATGCTTAATTGTGGGATGGTATATACTTATACTTGCTAGTAGTAAATAGTTGCTAATAAAACTTGAACAACTAAAAGTGCTAAATGCTTTGAGCCCAGTCCACTATAAAGCCTTTGCACTCATCATTTCCCCACACTTGCTGAGTACGACAAGTGCTCACCCTTGCTATATATGTTGCTCAGAAATAGGAAGTTGCTACATGAAGATGACGTGAAGATGTTGTGGAGTTCTAGGTGTACACAACCCACAGTCGATTGCTTGTGGAGTTTGGTGCCTTCGTTTCCAGAATATAGCGTAATACTCTGATAATCTCCCTTTTTCATACATGATACTGTTTCTGTATTCACTTATATGTCACTATATGTATGAAAATAGATCCTGGCATACATACAGTTATGCACTTGCTTTTCTTTGGAAAAATAGGTGTGACACAAAAATTCCAGCAAGTGGTCTCATACTTGTATCACATTCCGGCTTCCTCGAAAATCATGTTTCCCAATCTTTATGCATGGCCGCCGCTTTGATTATTTTTTTAGAAGTTGGGCAGCTTCCGTGAGTGCTTTCTCCATGATATCCCCTCCCGCACACATTTGAATGTATTCCATGCAACTAGGGGTTAGGGGGAAAATGTATGTAAAAGTACATCACCGGGAAATCTGAATCTTGGTCCTTGTTCAACTAGCTTGTTGAATCTATCCCAAGCTTGTTCAATCCCCTCTTCTTCACCTTGCTTAAAGTTAATCATTTGCATCCTTATATGTTGAATCTTGCTTATAAGGAAAAACTTGGCACAAAATTTCTTTATCAATTGATTCCAATTTCCCTCGACTTTGAAGGACGTGAATGAATACAACTTCATTGCTTCATCAGCAAGTGAGTAGGGGAAGAGATTCCACTTACACCAATCATCGGGGACTCCCTCTTGTCGTATTGTATTACATAGTGTCGTGAAGCACTGGATATGTCTATATGGGTTGTCCGTCTCCACTCCTTGGAACTGATTAGTTGCTGCCATCTGAATGATTCGAGGCTTCATTTCATACCTTGTGGCTTGGAGAACGAAGTCCGACTCTTGTACCTTGACGTCCTCACATCGAGGGCTAGCGTTGTCTCTTAGTGATTTTCTGGTTCCTCCAAGGGATTTCGAACGAACGTCATCTAGACAATCAAAAGAAAACAAAAACAAAAAAGAGTGTTTTTCTAGAACAAAGGATTTAGATGTTAGTAATCGACAAAATTAATGGAAGATTGAACAAAGTAAACTAGCTTGCTCCTCGGCAAGGGTGCCAGGAAAAGGAGCTTATTGATAGGTGAAACTCATATGAAGCTTTGATCCGCAAGCGTACGGATCTCCTATGCCCTTCTTCACCTACGGGAGATCCCAAGGTTCTTGTCAACCCAAGGAGCAAGGGGATTACTAGCGTTTAACGTAACACTAATCTAGTTGATTGACAACTTATGATAGAAAGATTAATCTATAAAGACAAACTAACCCTAGATTATGTTAAAGAGAGATTAAAGGTGCACAAGTATGAAGAACGTTTTCCCATGGAGTCTAGGCACTTGAAAATGCAATAACCCAAAACATTATAAACCCCCGATCCAATCTATCTAGGTGTGTGATCAAGGATTAGACTTTTCCCTTCCCTCGTACAAGTCACTATGCGAAGGTAATCGGTACTAACCCTAATGAACACGGTATGTTGATGCGACCTACGGGAGCAACCCCGAAAGCACGGTAGCTAGCCTTAAACATTAAGCATCATTAACAAATGGTATGATAGACATAAGATCCAAATGAGATATATAGGTGACTACACTTCAAGTTCCGTTACAACTCCATGGACAAATGAAAGACTTTATCCCATCATGGCGCTAGGCATGGCACTGTTGAGATGGTGGATGCATCCGATGAAGATGGATCCTCATTGTCCTTCAACTCTGGCAGCGTCGTGGCAAGCTCTCGGTGTCCTCCTTCCTCGTGGCGACCTCCCTTGCGCTTGGCGATGATCTATCTCAAGTGTTCTCCCCCAAGAGTCTCTCTCGTAGTCGATCTTCTCTTCCTTGGCGGCTCTGAGGAACTAGTTGGCGTCTCTGGTGAATGGCGGCCTCCCCACGCGCTTAGGGTTCCACGTACTTAACACCGAAGAAAGGGGGCCCGAACCACCGTCAGAAGGGGCTGGGCCGACTGGCCTGGGCTAGCCGGCCTGGGCCCATATTGTGACACGCTTCGTCTTTTGCATTCTGGATCATGGGCCCCTTCAATTGTGGGCTTTGGACATTGTTATCTCCGCGACCAAGTTGAGGGATCTTTATGCATGAACTTCCGGTCTTTTCATCTCGGTCCTCGAGATTTATCCATTCAAGCACATTGGTTCTTGCCACCTTTGGAGGCGAGTTCGCACATGGTCGGAGCTCCTTGATTGACTTGCAAAATGTTCTCCAAACTAGTTGCATCTTTCCTCATTTAATACGTGAATTCATGCAACAACACTATACTCCAAAATGCACATCCAACAGTGAATTTGTTATATCATTAGTATGCCTAGTGGCGGGTTAGTTCCAAAATGAAGTTCAAACCATAACATAACAAGTGTTCTTGGTTGATGGAAATCGACCGCCAACACTAACCAGTCAAAAGAGCTCTTCTGCTTCGCAGTGTTCGCCACCTCCATGCTTGTGTTCGGTTTGTAGGAGGAGTAGACGCTGTCATGGGACGAGTTCAAGCTCTGCTATGACTTTGTGTACCCCTGAGGGGAACACGCGGCTCCCTTATGGTGGGGCAACCGCTCCCGTCACCACGGGAATGCACGCCCGGTCCCATCAGAAGCATCCCAAACTCTGTGATGAGGCTGAGAGTGCACCTCCATAGAAGAAGGCGCCCCACAACCCAAGGCGCGAGTGCTTCGTCCTCCAGCAGCAGCCGACGTGGTCCACTCCACCAACTCCCACAAAAGCTCCACATAAGGTGAGCCCACTTCGCCTGACACCTCCACTAGCAGAGAACCTCCGCAGGCCAGGGGTGACCGCGAATGACGTATGCTATCCTCGACGAGCTCGACGAGGCTCAAAAGGCTCTCGAGGAAGAGCAGGCAAGGCTCCACCACGCACTCGGCACGGAAGCCACAGCAACACCCACACACGAACGCACAAAAGAGGTACGCCACTGCATCATCAGCGACATTCATGGGACTTTTATTGCCAAACGGGCCTCCCAAAACCTCGCTACAGCAGTTGCGCTCCTCCGGGCCGGCCCTGAGCCGAGGACCTCAGAAGAGAAGAAGCTCTATCAACACCTTCAGACGCTCCTCAACACGGCCGCCGAGCAGCAGGCGTAAAACTCGGCGTCCCGACGGCGCGAGGCACGGGCTCCGACCCAGGAACGCTTGATTCACTATGGGTCCTCACACCCATCGGGGCAGCTAGGCCGCGCAGAAAGTGTGCACTCGCCCGACGGTCACAGGGTCGAGTCCAACCATGGAGTTCGAGGCGCATCCTCAGCGCGTGGAAGGGTGATGACCAGACACGGGTCGGACAGCAAACGCCAGTCACAAAGGGAATACAGCCGGAGGCGCGGGGCCGCTACGACAACAACAAAGACCAGATCCGGAGCCCAACGCCTGACCCTCGAGTTCTGCGGGCTTTTGGCGCCAACGTTCTCGCCGCAGCCCAACCAGCTTGATATCGTGCTCCAACCACTGTAGCGAAGTACGACAGAGAAACCAACCCGAGCGTTCGGCTCGAGGACTACAGTCTCGCCTGCCACAATGGAGGGGCGACCAAAGACCTGTTCATCATCAAGAGCATCCCACTGTACCTTGCCGACTCGTGTACATACCTGGCTCGAGCACCTCCCCTGGGTGGAGGATCAACAGTTGGGCTCAACTCCGAGACACCTTCATAGGGCACTTCTAGGGCACCTACACCCAGCCCAGCAACACTTGTGAGGTTCGCTATTACCGGCAAAAAGAAGGGCGAGAGTCTCCGTGTCTACATACACCGCTTCTCCAAGCACTGTGCCGAGCTCCTCGACACAGCCAACAACCAGGCCATCATAGCTTTCCAGGATGGTACTACATACGAGACCCTTATCCACCGGATTGGGCGAGTCAAGCCGAAGACCATCCGGAAGCTCCTTAACCTGGCCATCGATCACGCCGACAGGGAGGAAGCTGTCGGTATTTTAGACCGGCAACCTACTAAGGGGAGTACCCGAAGTAGATGAATGTGGCCTCGCCGAGATCGGTAACTCGAAGGAAGAGACACGTGGCACACAATTTAGACAGGTTCGGGCCGCGAGGTGCGTAATACCCTACGTCCTGTATGCTGCGTAGCTCTGGATTGATTGGGTACGATTACAAGATGGTGTAATTGTACGCCATGAGGTTGTATGGGATGAGATGCCAGAGAACGGTCCCTGCCTCGCCTTATATAGTCCGAGAGGCAGGGTTACAAGTCGGAGTAGGGAGAGAGTACTAGTCGAGTACGTCTAGGAGTCTTCCATACAGTGCAGGACATGTACAACTTCCTAACCGAGTACTTCTCCTCCGTAGTCCTTGTGCTCCACGCCATCAGGTGCCGTGTAGCACAAGCCGGGTAGTCCCAGGGGCCCACCGAGTAGTCGGTCCTGGTACCCACCGAGGTAGTGGGCCCAGGGAGGTCCATACGACAAGCCCCCGAGTACTTTGTAGTCGAGAAGGATAGCTTCAAGTAGTCTTGACGGCCTTAACGAGTAGTCCTCAAGCGTCCCCAAGTACTACAAGTCAAAAGTCCTCAAGAGTAGTCGAAGCATCCCGAGGCTAGAATGTGCTCCAGCTGATGTTTGAGCAATCTTGAAGTCTTCTCGAGTAGTCCCAAGCGTCCTCGACTGCTGCCTTCGAAGGTCTTCAAAAAATACCCGTCTTGTTTTGAAGCCGAAGCTGATATGGAAGTGCGATTGCAAAATCGCACTCCATATGGAGTAGCCCCCGAGCCTTAGGTTGAGCCGCAGGCTCTAGATGAGGGTCCATCTGAAGTCTTTCCAAGAAAATCCCGAAAAATCCGGAGAGAAAAAACCGAAGGACACGTAGCACGGAGCCCCCGAGCCTTGAGTCGAGTACTTCCTCTCGAATTGAAGGGTCATCTTGTAGAATGTGTCCTGAGATGCTCCTAAGTCTTGTCGCTTCCCAGGTAGTCGAGTAGAAGGAGCTGAGCCCCCGAGGTGAGGCGCGTCAACTAGTAGAATACAAAGAGTCACGCGCAGCTGCTGAGTCAGCCGAGCGTGGACTTATCCATCCGGCCGTTGCGGAGCCGGTTTGACTTATAAATAGGAGCCAAAACCCTTAGGGTTTTCCACCCATTGCTGCTACAGCCATTCGAATAGATCTGCACACGCTGCTGCCGCTGTAGATCCAAGCGCGCCGCAACCCAGAGCTGCTAGGGTGCCCCCGAGCGAATGCGCGTGAAGACTCCGTGTACTTGGAGAATGAAGCCATCGCCGTCCAAGTCCACGAAGACCGCAGGGAAGAAGAGGGGCCGCGACGAGGCCGGCGTGGCTGCCACGGGAGCAGCACCGCCGATGTCTCCACCGCGTCCAGATCCAAGCCGCGAGTGGAAAAAGTCGAAGGTGAAGACCGAGGATTTGTTGGTCCTTCTCAACAGTGGATTTATCCGGGAGAAGGAGGTGGATATGTGGAGAGCCGCCACCGGGGATCCGTACCCAATGGAGAAAGCTGAAGCCGAGATCCCGATGTTCGCGCGCTTCGCGGAGCGCGGACTCGCGCTTCCGGCCAGCGACTTCTTCAAAGGCCTCCTTGGGTACTACGGAGTTGAGTACCTCAATCTCAACCCTAATGGTATTTTCCATACCGCAGTCTTCGTCCATTTTTTGCGAAGCATTCCTGGGGATCAAGCCCCACTGGATCCTGTTCCGGAAGTTTTTCCGAGTGAAGCCACAGCCGAGCGCCAGCAACCCTCGAGTAGTAGGTGGAGCCGGCATCCAGATGCAGGAGGACGCCGCCGAGCAGTACCTCCCGTACAAGCTCATCGACTCCAACCAGGATTGGAAAGCGAGGTGGTTCTATATCACGAACCACCACCCCGGCTTGCCGAAGCCGAGCGGAAGGCAGCCCAGGCTCCGGGACTGGTGGAACACGGAGCCCACGATGCAGGAGGGGATCCAGCTCCCCGAGCTGCTGGCACGCATCAATGAGCTCAGAGAAGCCGGGCTGAGGGCCGAGCATGTGGCCTTCAGCTTCATGAAGCGGAGGGTGCAGCCGCTGATGGCCCGCGACACCCTAGGCTTCGAGTACACCGGCGACGGCGACACGTCGCGGATGCCTGGAGGTGAAGTCGACGACGACGACATCGTTGATAGGCTGACGCGCATCTTTAAGGACATGCCACCGTACACGGTGTGCCCGGTCCAAGAGTACTCCTCCGCGCGCCCACCAAAGGAGGTAAGTAGCCGTACCCCTAGTCGAGTAGTCATTGCTTGTGAGTAGTCGCGCTGATGTCTTGTGCCTTGCAGGACGACTTGAAGAGGTTCGTCTCCGAGCCGCAGCCTCCCCCTCAGGGAATCGAGATTCTGGAGGGAGAAAAGACCAAGGCCAAGGAGCGGCGGGAAGTCGGTGAAGGGGATGACACCGTCATCGTAGAAGACACGTCCGACGAGGACGACGACGAGGAGACGCTGCAGGATCGTTTCCAGCTGCGGTCGAGGTTTAGCCGTCCTGGCTTGCCTCATGTACCCCTCGTGCAAGATCCGCCGGCTAGCCTGGAGGCTAGTCTGGTTGCGCCGCCACGGAAGCCGCGCAGCCCCGCCCGCAAGCGGGTGACAAAGAAGCTGAAGGTCTCAGAGACCACGCCTCAAGAGGTAAGTCGTCTTGACTAGTGTAGTCGAGTACCCGTCGTGCGAGTTCACTTGCTGATGACTGATCTTCCTTGTATGCAGGAGGTGCCGCCGACGGAGCCCGTCGAGGAGGGCGACGAAGGCGAGTGGGACACAGTGGGGGAGCCGGCTGGGAGTCGTAGCCCAGCCCCCACTGTTGAAGAGCTCATAGCGCAGTTGGAGCGCCAGCCCCCTGCTCATCAAGAGAGCACAGAACCCACAGCCCCCGCCGTCGAAGAGGTGGTGGCTGCAGGAGCGCAGGAGGGCACTGCACCGGCTACCATTGCTGCAGATGAGGCAGCGGCTGCAGAGGTGCAAGAGGAGGCACCCACCGCGGGTGGACTGGTAGACATTGCCAGCATCCTCGGTGCCCCGGCCATGACGATAGTCCGGTCAAGTTTGTAAGTGCTGAGCCTTCCCGAGTAGTACTTGGTGTAGTAATCGAGCTTGAATGACAACCCGTTTTGTACTTTTGCAGGAAATCAACAGACCTGTCCTGGGAGGGAGTTGAGCCCTCTACGACGGTGGCGGAGAAAGAAGTCGCACCGCCCGCCGAGGAGTCCACTCCTGCCCCCCAGGCGGAATCAGAAGCGCCGGCTGCTAGGGCTGCATTGCCCGAGGCCAGCATGGTCGAGGGTGAGTACTCTACTGGGCTTTAGCCTTCCCCATAGAGTAGTCGTAGTTGCTGATGAACTTGACGTTTTCTTGTCAGGCGTCGAAGCCGAAGGGAGCGACATCCCTGCGGCGGTGCCCATGCAGAAGTCGACACCACAGGCGCCGGAAGCTGCTGAAGGAGCCCCCGAGCCGATGGAGGAAGTCGCCGAGGAAGCCGCCGTGGCGACCGGAGGAGAGGAGGCCACCGTGCCGCCAGAGGCTGCCCTGGAGGTGGTTGTCCACTCCCCGGAGATCCAGGACGCAGAGCTCATCCGCTCTGCGCCGATGACTGAGGCCTCCGCGAGTAGTCGTGGCGGGGTGGAGCGGCTCGCGGACGATCTGGTTGACCCGGCGACAGTGGCCAGGCACGTGGAGGCGGTCTGCCAGGCTGAGCAGTGGATGAAGGTAAGTAGTCTTAACTTCTGAGTAGTCAATCCTCTGTTGTTGAGTACTCGTATGACATGTGTTGTCTGTGCAGGACGTCGTGGAGAGGTCCCGCGAGAAGTCCAACATGCTTTGCAAGGCTTTGGTGACGCGGTGCTCGGGCCGAAGCACCGGAAGATCGGCTTTTGAAGTCGCGGAAGCACGCGGCCGCCATGCGAGTCCAAGCTCGACGCCACTTTTGCCAAGTATCATAATGACGTCCGGGGAGTTGCGGGAAAAGGGCGACGACTTGGTGCGGAAGAACAAGACACTCCGCAACAAGAACAAAGGTACGCCGCTTGACTTGTTGGGTAGTTGTTGGAGGTCGAGAGGTAGTCTGACCCGCTGCGCCTTGTTGTCTTGCAGAGCTTGAGACCCGGGTGGAGCAGTTGAGGACTTCCGAGACAGATATGAAGAACCTCTTCTACCGGGAGCAGGAGGCCCGCCAGGTACTCGAGCTTGACTATAAGGAACTTGCCTTCGAGTGCGAGAAGCACATGGAGCTTCGGATCGCTTCTGACCGTGATCTCGTCAACTGCTACAAATCGTTGCAGAAGTTGAATGAAGATTGCGAGGCGCTGCGGGCCCAGCTGAAGGATCTTGAGGAAGCCGCGCTGCCGATTGCAAGGCTCTTGGTGCCTCATCCGAGCGGCCCCAAGATCGCTCCGCTCGTGGATCGCCTCAGGGAAGCCCCCAGCCGGCTGGCGGCTTATGTGAAGCATATGGCGAGGTCGATTCCGAAGCAAGTCTTGGCCTTCATGAAGTCTTACTTTCTGAAGGCGCCCGTAGATGTAGTCGCTGGCGGGGTAGCCGCCAACTGTACAGATGAGCAGTACGCGGAGCTGCTGGAGCAGATGGCACCCATTGCGGAGCAAGTAGCCGATAAGCTTAATCTCCAGTAGCCCTGTAATAGTTAGCTCGTAGCCAAAGTTGTACAAAAACAATTTGTAATGGAATTGCTTAAGTATTAATGAAAGAAAGATTCCAGCAATGAGTACTCGTAGTCGCAATCTCAGAGTGCGGAGCCCCATCGTGGAGTGGATGCGAGTAGTCGTACTGGGCAGTAGTCCCGTTGAGGGAAGTAGACAGTAAAGAAGTTGATGAACGATCAAACTTTATTACTGAAGAAGTACACCTGGATGGCCAGGGCCGTAGTTACAAGGTAGTCGCCTGGACCCGGAGGCCGCTTGTACCGAGTGGTGCTAGGGCGAGTAGCCGCTTGCGCAAAGTAGATCCATAGGTAGCCGTGTAGGCTAGATCTTAGAGTATGGTCTCTCAGTAGACCACTGCTAGAGTCCTTTGTCGCTCGTCGCAGCCCAGGATCCGTAGGTAGCCGCGCGGGCTGGATCCTGGAGAGGAGTAGTCCGGAGACTGGAGCCAGGACCCGTGGGCCGCTTACGGCGGAGGGGTGGTGATGTAGTCGTGTAGACTTGAACCCCGGAGTAGTCGTGTAGACTAGGCGTAGAATCGACAGAGTTGGTCGACGTTCCACGAGTTGTTGATATCTTCGCCTTCAAGTGTTTGGAGGCGGTAGGAGCCCGGCCCGGCCACCTTTGCAACTGTGAAGGGACCTTCCCAGGGGGAGCTGAGCTTGTGTAGTCCTTCCGTGTTCTGGATACGGTAGAGGACGAGATCACCAACGTTGAAGGAGCGTTCCTTGACATTGCGATCGTGGTAGCGTCGGATACCCTCTAGGTACCTTGCTGATTGGACGAGGGCAGCGCAGCGAGCTTCTTCGAGGCTGTCGATGTCAACTCGTCTGCTGTCTTCTGAGACGCCTTCGTCATAGTGCTCCACTGCTGGCGAGTTCCATATGATGTCGGCAGGGAGGATTGCTTCGGAGCCGTAGACCAGGAAGTAAGGGGGTTGCCCCGTTGGCTTGGAGGGCTGAGTCCGTAGCCCCTAGAGTGCGTTGGGTAGTTCCTTGATCCACTTGCCTCCTTTGGAGTTAGCAGCATCGTGTTGCCGCTTCTTGAGAGCGTCGAGCACCATCCCATTGGCACGCTCGACTTGTCCGTTGGCCCGAGGATGGGCAACTGAGACGTATCGGACGTCGATCCCGCTGTTCTCGCAGTACTCCCAGAACTGGTGGTTGTTGAAGTTGGAGCCAGATCTGTGATGATGTGGTGGGGTAGTCCGTAGCGATGCACGAGTTAATCCAGGAAGTCGAGTACTCTGTCAGCCTTGGGGCATGTGACTGGCTTGACCTCGATCCACTTGGTGAACTTGTCGATGGCCACCAATACTCTGTTGAAACCACCTAGCGTAGTTGGCAGTGGCCCAATCATGTCGAGCCTCCAGCAGGCGAAGGGCCAGGTTGGTGGTATGGTGACTAGCTTGTAGGCTGGGACGTGTTGCTGCTTGGCGAAGTATTGGCATCCTTGGCACCTTCTGACGAGTTCTTCGGCATCACCCGTAGCCGTGGGCCGCAGAAAGCTCGCCAGAAGGCCTTGCTGACCAGCGTGCGTGAGGACGCGTGGTTGCCGCAGACGCCCTTGTGGATCTCCTCCAAGATGTCCTTGCCTTCTTGCATGGGGACGCACTTCATGAGTACTCCAGAAGATGCGCCCCGCTTGTAAAGCTTGGCGCGGTGGATGAGCTGCTCGGCCGAGTTCTTGTCAGAGGGAACCTTCTGCTCACTGAGGTAGTCGATGAAGGGTTGCCTCCAGTCCACGTCGATCATCATGACCTCCTGTCCGGCCAGAGGGTTGGCTGGGACAGTGGTCGGTGGCGCCGGCTCCGGGATGGATGGCGCGTGAAGCTCATGAACGAAGACACCCGCTGGTACTTGAGCGCGGGTAGATCCAAGCTTCGACAGGACGTCCGCCGCAACATTGTTGTCACGGAAGATATGGTGGAACTCAAGACCATAGAACTTGTTCTCGAGCTTGCGGACTTCTAGGCAGTAGGCGTCCATGTTCTCCTTGTTGCGGTCCCAGGACTTGTTGACTTGGTTGATGACCACTGCAGAGTCGCCATAGACCAGTAGCCGCTTGATACCTAGTGAAGCCACGAGGCGGAGCCCATGTAGGAGAGCTTAGTACTCGGTTTCGTTGTTTGAGATCTTCCAGAAGATCTGCAGGACGTACTTGAGTTGTTCGCCCGTTGTAGAGATCAGGAGTACCCCCGCACCTGCGCCCTCAAGGTTGAGTGAGCCGTCAAAGTACATCACCCAATGCTCTGGTCCCACGGTTGGAGTAGGTAGCTGATTCTCCCGCCACTCCGCCATGAAGTCGACTAGCGCCTGCGACTTGATAGCTGTGCGTGGCTTGAAGTCGATGGTGAGGGCGCCGAGCTCAACTGCCCACTTGGAGATTCTTCCAGTAGCATCTTGGTTCCGCAGGATGTCGCCGAGCGGGTAGTCAGTGACGACGGAGATCGAGTACTCCTGGAAGTAGTGTCGTAGCTTCCGCGAGGTGATGAGTATTGCGTACAGGAGCTTCTGCACGGGCTGATAACGTGTCTTGGACTCTGATAGGACCTCGCTGACGAAGTAGACTGGGCGCTAGACTGGGTAGGCGTGGCCGTCTTCCTGCCGCTCGACGATGATAGCAGTACTGACCACATGAGTAGTCGCAACGAAGTAGAGCAGTAGCTGCTTGGCCTTGCGGGGAGCCGTGAGGACCGGCGGCTTCGATAGGAAGTCCTTGAGCTGGGCAAGGGCTTGATCCGCCTCTGGAGTCCACACGAACTTCTCCTGGTGCTTGAGTAGTTTGAAGAAGGGGAGGCCCCGTTCTCCGAGCTTCGAGATGAATCTGTTCAGTGCCGCCATGCACCCGGTCAGCTTCTGGACGTCTTTGATGCTCGTGGGAGCTTTCATGCTGGTGATGGCGGAGATCTTCTCGGGGTTGGCTTCGATGCCGCGTTGGCTGATTATGAAGCCGAGTAGTTTGCCTGAAGGTACGCCGAAGACGCACTTGTTCGGGTTGAGCTTCCAGCGGTACTCGCGCAAAGACGCGAAAGTCTCTTCAAGGTTGTCGATGAGGGTACTGGAGTTTCTGGTCTTGACGACCACGTCATCCACGTAGGCTTCGACGTTCTTGTTGAGTTGCCTCTTGAAGCAGGCCTGGATAGCTCGTTGGTAGGTGGCGCCGGCGTTCTTCAACTCGAAGGACATGGTCGTGTAGAAGTACGCGCCAAACGGGGTGATGAACGCGGTCTTCTTCTGGTCTTCTTCCTTGATCGCGATCTGGTGGTACCGGAGCAAGCGGCCGAGGAAGCAGAGCAGGTCGCAGCCCACCGTGGAGTCGATGACTTGATCAATCCGTGGCAACCAAAGGGGTCCTTGAGGCAGTGCTTGTTGAGGTCGGTGTAGTCGACGCACATCCTCCACTCGTTCGAGTTCTTCTTGCGGACGAGGACGGGGTTGGCGAGCCACTCGGGATGGAAGACTTCTCTGATGAAGCCAGCCACGAGTAGTTTGGCAAGTTCCTTCTTGATGGTGTCCCGACTGTCGTCAGCAAAGCGTCGGAGGTGTTGTCGATTGGGGGTGGCCTTAGGATCGACATTGAGGCAGTGCTCGATCAACTCCCTAGGCACTCCTGGCATGTCCGCTGGCTTCCACGCGAAGATGTCGCGGTTAGCCCGGAGGAAGTTGATGAGCGCGTCTTCCTATTTGGGGTCGAGGCCGGCCCCGATGGTGGTGGTCTTGCTGGGTCACCTGTTCCGAGGTCGATCGTCTTGACAAGAACCTCCTCAGGTGGCTGAGGCTTGTTGGCACTGCCAGACTTCTCCGGGATGTCGAGTTCACTTGTAGCAAGCTTCTTCGACGCAGCGTAGACCTCCATCATCGCGTTGGGTACTTGATTCGTAGAGGCGATCTCCACGGCTTCTGTGTTGCAGTCATGGGAGATCTTCAAGTCCCCTTGTAGAGAGAGCACACCCGCTGGGCATGGCATCTTGAGTACCAAGTAGGTGTAGTGGGGCACCGCCATGAACTTGGCGATGGCCGGTCTGCCGAGGATGGCATGATAGGAAGTTTCGAAGTCTGCGACCTCGAACTTGATGTACTCGGTACGGTAGTTGTCCCGAGATTCCCCGAAGGTAACTAGCAGGACCACTGAGCCCTGTGGGATAGCCGCGTTACCGGGGACGATGCCGTAGAAGGGTGTGTTGCTCTTGGTGAGCATGTGGGTGATGTCGAGCTTCATCTTCTTCAAGGTCTTGCTAAAAAGGACGTTGAGCCCGCTTCCACCGTCGATGAGCACCTTGTTGAGTTTGGAGCCCGCGACCACTGGCTTCAGGACGAGGGGAACCGTCCTGGTTCAGAGAAGCTGGTCCATTGATCCGCGCGGGAGAAGGTGATGGGTACCTCTGACCACCTTAGAGGGGTTGGGACCGCTGGCTCAATGGACATGACTTCTCGACGGGTAGCCTTCTGCTCTCGCCTGCTGGGTAGTCCGCCGAAGAGGACGTTGACGGTCTTGTCGGGTTCCTGGAAGTCGTTGTTGTCGCCGTCCTTCTTCTTGTCCTTTATGTCGTGGGGGTGCAGTGGCTCTGGCGTGTCCTTGAGTGCATGCCTGAATTGGTAGCACTGCTCGGTGGTGTGGTTGCCGTTTGGATGCCACGGGCACTTCTCCTTCAGCAAGTCTTTGAAGCCGTCGGAGTTCTTCTTCGAGTTCTCCTTCGCAGGGCGCTGTATAGCCGCGACAGTGTTGTCTGGCTTGCGCTTGCGGTTGGGACCCGAGTAGTAGTTGTTGTTGTTGTTGCGACCGCCTTGGTTCGCGTTGTTGCCGCTACCGCCGCCCGCGTTCTGCTTGGTCTTGCCACGGATGGTGTAGTACTTGGCGTTGGCCTTGTCTTCTTCATCCGCCCAGGACGTGATCATGTCGTTGAGGTGCGGGATGGACTTGGGGCGGCGACGACCGAAGTCTTCAAAGGTGCGACGATGGTAGAGACCGTCTTGGAAGAGGTCGATGACCTCCTTGTCGGTGACGTCGACCACAGTAGCGCGCTTGTCGGAGAAGCGGCGCATGTACTTGTAGAGGGTCTCGCCTTGTTCCTGCTTGACCATGGCCAGGTCCATGCGAGTACCCGATCGGCCCATGGCGCCCGCGAAGTTGCTGGTGAAGCGCTCCTTCGGTGGTTCCACTTGTCGATCGAGTGCTTGTCCGGCGACTCGAGCCATGTGAGTGGAGCTTGGTCCGAGCGAAGGGGAAGTAGAGGCACTTGGTGTCGTTGTTGCCGCCGGCCGTTCTCGATGGAGAGAGCGTAGCACCCGAGCCTATTGGATGGGGTCTGCTTCGCGTCGTACTTGGTGATCCCCAAAGGCTTGAACTTGTCGGGGAGGAGCAAGTTGCGAAGTCGAGGTGAGAAGGCGAGGAAGCCGTCGTTGTCGCGCCGCAAGGTGGTCGACTTCTTCCGCCGCGCCTCCTCAATCTTCGGCGGGCGTCGTAGCCGCCCGTGAGGCACCGGAGACGTGGGCGTTCGCGTGGCCTCGGCCGCCGCGACCGCCGCCGCCGCCGGCCCTCCCGTTGGCTTTAGGTTGGAGCTTCCGCCGTCGGCCGCCGCCGCCGTCGGGGTCGTGGCCGCCGCCGCCGGCCGGAGCACGGTGAGGGACGACCTCGCGGTTGCTGTTGCCACCCTGTGGAGGTCCGCCGGCGTTGGAGCGAGTACGGTTCGGCTCGGCTGGGAGCTCAGCTCGAGTACGGTTGGGACCGTTGTTGGCGCTGTGACTTGTGGCTTCGTTGTCGCGGTGCCTGGCGGGAGGAGGTTGGTTGACCCTGTTGTCGACCCGCATGAAGTATGCATCTTCAACGAGCTTGGCGATGACCTCTCCAGCGCGTATGCCCTGAGCCTGGCGTGCGATCGCTGTGATCGACATGAGGCATTGCTCGGGGGTAGTGTGTACTCGCAAGCTTCCGCAAGGTTGCGGACGGGGAAATTGTCGCGGAGGCGTCGGCGACGTTCGGCCGCGCTTCCGGTTATGCTCACGTCGAGCGTCTCTATACGCGGGGGTCTCGTTTGCCGGAGCATCGCGCGAGAGAGCTCGTCGAGGAGATGTCTTCAAGGTACTTGTCCGGGCCGTCCACGAAGGTCCCGGCGTGTCGCCGAGCGACCATGAAGACTTGGCGATCCGGGGTGCCAAGGGCCGGACTCGAAACCGCCACCTCGGTTGGGGCGTTCGAGTCGGCTCGGGCAAGTGGTGTTCCCTCCTGGAACGGTAGCGAGTCGATGTAGGCGACGTAGCGTGAGTCTCCACTTATCAGGTCAGCAGGCTTGCGGTCTGGCCAGTAGACGAATCTCCCGGCCGGTGTGGATGTTATAACCAGCCCAGAGGCCGGCCCTGACAAGGGATGCTCAGTGGAGTTGTCCTCGGACTCGGACTCCTCAGGGTCCGACCCGAAGCCGAACTCGTATGCAGGGTTCGAGTAGAACTCGGAGAGAGGGTTTGAGTCCGAAGCGTGGCCGGGGGCGGTGTCGGAGTCTGAGTTGTACTCGGGTACGGGCTCCTTGCCGGCCCGGCGCGAAGAGGGAGCCTCTGTGCGGGCCCGGCTGAGGATGCGGGGGCCACGCGTGGAGCCCTCGCGGAGTGGTGGGACCACATGCGATGGCTGAGCGGTCGGCTCGCATGCGATAGCCCATGGGGACGTCGAGTTCGAGTTGGAAGCGGACTCGAGCTCGAAGTCAGCGTGATGGTTGAAGAGCGAAATTTCGCCGAACTTGCCGGCGAGTTCTCCTGTGACAACTTCAGGAAGCGTCACGAAGCCGATCTTCGGGTTGGGCGGCATGGTTAGGCGACGCTGGAAGGAGCCCGCGCCGTCTGCAGTGCAGACCCAGGCGCCGAACACGAAGGTGTCGCCGCGGTTGAAGGCGACGGTTGGCTTGAAGTAGACGGGAGCCGTCGAGTTTGCCATGTGATCTCGGGCGAGAGCCCCTACCTGGCGCGCCAGCTGTCGGTGTTTTAGACCGGCAACCTACCAAGGGGAGTACCCGAGGTAGATGAATGTGGCCTCGCCGAGATCGGTAACTCGAAGGAAGAGACATGTGGTACACAATTTAGACAGGTTCGGGCCGCGAGGTGAGTAATACCCTACGTCCTGTATGATGTGTAGCTCTGGATTGATTAGATGAGTTTATAAGATGATGCGTATGAGAGAGAAGGGTCCCTGCCTCGCCTTATATAGCCCGAGAGGCAGGGTTACAAGTCGGTTTGAGGAGAGAGTACTAGTCGGGTACGGCTAGGTGTTCTCTACATAGTACAGGACATGTATAGCTTCCTATCCATGTACTTCTCCAATGTAGTCCTTGTGCCTCACGCCATCAGGTGCCATGTGGCACAAGCTGAGTAGTCCCAAGGGCCCACCGAGTAGTCGGTCCTGGTACCCACCGAGGCAGTAGGCCCAGGGAGGTCCATACGACAAGCCCCCGAGTACTTTGTAGTCAAGTAGGATAGTTTCAAGTAGTCTTGACGGCCTTGGCGAGTAGTCCTAAAGCGTCCCCGAGTACTACAAGCCAAAAGTCCTCAAGAGTACTTGAAGCATCCCGAGGCTGGAAGGTACTCCAGCTGATCCTTGAGTAGCCTTGAAGTCTTCTCGAGTAGTTCCCAAGTGTCCTCGAGTTCTCCTCTTGAAGGTCTTCAATAATACTCGCTTCGTCTTGAAGAAGAAATCATATGGAAAATGCGATTCAAAGAATCGCATTCCATATGGAATGTAGCCCCCAAGCCTTAGGTCGAATCGTAGATTCAAGCTGAGGGTCAATTTGAAATCCTGCCAAGATTATCCCGCAAAATCCGGAGAAAAAACCGAAGGACACGTGGCACAGAGCCCCCGAGCCTTGAGTCGAGTACTTCCCTCGAATTTAAGGGTCATCTTGATTGTAGAATGTGTCCTGAGTTGCCTTGGAGTATTGTCATCACCCAGGGAATTGAGTAGACGTAGCCGAGCCCCCGAGATGGAGCACGTCGACTACTGGAAGTTGAAGAGTCAGGCGGCTCCCGCTGAGTCTGCCGCCGATACTTATCCATCTGGCCGTTACCAAGCCGCCAGTTGGCTTATAAATAGAAGCCGAAACCCTCAGGGTTTTCCATTCTCCACATTCGCAGTCGGTTGAAATAGATCCATCCAAAACTTAGCCATCCGAGCACACTGCCGGCACGCCTTAGGCCATAGATCCACCCGCGCTGCCGCTGCTTGCCTCTAGAGAAGCCCTTGAGCGAATGCGAGTGAAAACCCGGTGCACTTGGAGGATGAAGGCTTCTCCATCGAAGAGCATGAAGACTGGTGCCGGGAAAAAGAGATCTCGTGACGAGGCGGCTGGATCCGCCTAAGGGTCAACACCGCCGACCTCTCCTCCACGCCCGAATCCGAACAAGGAGTGGAAGAAATCCAAGGCAAAGACCGAAGACCTGCTGGCACTAGTGAACAGCAGTTTCCTCCGCGAGAAGGAAATGGACATGTGGCGCGCCGCCACGGGAGATCCATGTCCAATGGAGAAGAATCCCGACGAGATCCCAATGTTTGCGCGGTTCGTCGAGCGCGGGCTGGCTCTCCCTGCGAGCGACTTCTTCAAAGGCCTCCTCAAGTACTATGGTATTGAGTACTTGAACCTCAACCCCAACGGGATCTTCCACATTTCTGTCTTCGTCCACTTCTGCGAGGCCTTCGTGGGGATCAAGCCCCACTGGGTGCTGTTTAGAAAGTTCTTCCGCGTGAAGCCGCAGCTGAGCGCCAACGACCCCAGAGTAGTCAGAGGAGCCGACATCCAGATGCGCGAAGACGCCGCCGAGTAGTACCTCTCATACAAGCTTATAGACTCCAACCATGATTGGAAGTCGAAATGGTTCTACATCACCAACCACCACTCGGAACTGCCAAAGCCGAGCGGGAAACAGCCAAAACACCAGCCCTGGTGGAACACAGAGCCGACCATGCAGGAGGGTATCCAGCTACCCGAGCTGCTGCAAGAGATCAAAGCTTTGAGCGAAGCCGAGTTGAGGGCCGAACACGTGGCCTTCAGATTTATGAAGAGGAGGGTACAACCGCTGATGGCGTTTGACAACCTCGGGTACCAGTACACGGGCGACGACGACACGTCGAGGATGCCCTGCACTGAAGTCGATGATGACGACATCGTTGAGAAACTGGGGTGGATCTTCAAGGATATGCCACAATACACACCCTGCCCAGTCTCGGAGTACTCGGCGGCTCGTCGGCCAAACAAGGTTGGTAGCCAAACTCATGTCTTTGAGTTCTCGTTGCATTGTAGAACTCGAGCTCACCCGATCTGTTTGATGCAGGATGATTTGACGAAGTTTGTCTCCGAGCCCACTTCCCCTCCTCGAATTGTGGATATTCCAGAGGAGGGCAAGGGCAAGGGCAAGGAGCACCGTGAAGTCGGTGAGGGTGACGACACTGTCACCATAGAAGACACCTCCGACGAGGAGGACGGGGAGACGCTTCAGGAGTGGTTCCAGTTGCGATCCAGGTTCAGCAGGCCTGGGATGCCCCATATCCCTCTTGTCAAAGACCCTCCGACTAGCCTGGAGGCTAGTCTCCCTACGCTGCCGAGGTGGCCGCGCAATGTGGCATGCAAGCGTGTTGCCAAGAAGATGAAAGTGATCGAGACTACATCCCAAGAGGTGAACTCCTCGAGTAGAGTAGTCGAGTACTTGATTTGAAGAATCTTGTATGCTGACGATTGACTTCTGACTTGTCGCAGGAGATCACCTCGTCTGACCCTATTGACCAAGGGGAAGGAGAGGCCCCGGGACACGGTGGGCGGGCAGCCGAGAGAAGCCGCAGTCCAGCCCCCACCGATGAAGAACTCGTGGCGTGGATGACACAGCGGTCGACTAGTGTTGTCGAGCCACAGGCGCCGGCCACGGAGAACTAGCCGGAGCCAAGCGCGACTGCTGGTACTGAAGAGCCGACAGCAGCTCAAGCTAAAGAGGAGGCGCCCGCCGAAGCCGGGCTTGTAGATATCACCAGCATCCTTGGCTCTCCGACCGTGACTGTCGTCCGGTCTAGCTTGTAAGTGAAAAATTTTTCCCGAGTAGTACTTGTAGCTTGGTAGTCTTACTTGGTTAACCACCAATATTGTACCATGCAGGAAATCAACTGACTTGTCCTGGGACGGGGATGAACCCAGCACGGCAGCGGCAAAAGAAGGTTCCGCACCTGCCGCCGAGGAGTCCACTCCTTTTCCTCAGGCCGAGATCGTGGCACCAATCCCGGAGACTAGGCTGCCAGAGGCCAGCGTGGTAGAAGGTGAGTACACTGCAGTAATGCGAGCTTCCTCAAGTAGTAATCAAAGCCCCCAGGGTACTGATCCCATGTGTCTTGTGTTGACAGGGGCAGATGTTGAGGACAGCGCCATCCCTGAAGCTGTACCGGTTGAAGGCGTTGTGCCAGAAGCCGAGGTGGCCACCGAAGCAGCAACTGAGCCGGCAGAGATGGCAGCCCCCGGGGTGACCGAAGAGGGGCATGGCGACCCCTGCCGGAGGTGAACTTGGAAGTTGTCGTCCGTTCACCAGAAATCCAAGATGCGGAGCCGATCCATTAGGCGCCGATGTCCGAGGCCGCAACGACTAGTCGGGGTGGACTCGAGCTTCTGGCGGATGATCTCATCATCCCGGCAGCGGTGTCTTGCAACATGGAGTCAATGCGGCGTGCCGAGCAATGGATGAAGGTACGTGGTTGTACCCTTGAGTAGTCGAGTTCCAGCAGAACGAGTACCCAAATAATTGTTGCCTTTCGCAGGATGTCGTGGAGAGGTCCCGACAGAAGTCCGAGATGCTTCAGGGGTTTGGCGACACGGTGCTCCGGGTCGAGACATTGGAGAAAGAACTCACCAAGGCCTGGAAGCGGTCCGCCATGCTCTCGACATTGGAGAAAGAACTCACCAAGGCCTGGAAGCAGTCTGCCATGCTCCAGTCCAAGCTCGATGGCGCCTTCGCCCAGTACCACAATGAAGTGCAAGATATGCAGGCGAAGAGCGATGAGCTGGTCCGGAAGAACAAGTCATTGCGCCAGAAGAACAAGGGTATGCCGATGCCATCTTTTTCGAGTACTTATTATGGGTACCCTGTAGTAGTCTGACATCTCCCTTTGAGTTGTTTGCAAATCTTGAAGCCTGGGTAGAGCAGTTCAAGGCATCAGAAGTCGACATGAAGAATCTCTTCTACCGGGAGAAGGATGCCCGCGAGGTACTTGAGTACGATTATAAGCAGCTGGCCCATGAGTGCAATATTCATATGGAGCTTCGGATCGCCTCGGATAGTGACCTTGTCAACTGCTATAAATCTCTGCAGAAGCTTGGTGAAGATTGCGAGAAGTTGCGAGGTCAACTCAAGGAACTTGAGGAGGTTGTGCTGCCCATCGCTAGACTGCTAGTGCCTCACCCGGGCGGACCAAAGATTGCTCCCTTGGTCGATCGGCTGAAGGAAGCCCCGGGACGCCTGGCGATGTATGTGAAGCATCTGGCGAAGTCCATCCCCAACCAGGTCTTAGCGTTCATGAAGTCGTACTTCCCGAAGGCCCTAGTTGATGTAGTGGCGGGTGGACTAGCTGCCAACTGCACGGATGAGCAGTTTGCTGAGCTTTTGGAGCAGATGGCGCCGATCGCCAAGCAAGTCGCGGAGAAGTTGAATCTCCAGTAGGTAGCCTGTAGGGTTAGCTTGTAACAGTAGTTGTACATAAACAAAGTTGTAATGAACTTGTTTAAGTATGTGATGAAAAGGTTTCCATGAAATGAGTACTCGTTGTCGCAATGTATGTATGAGGAGTGCCCATGTTTTGGAGTTGTGTGCGAGTAGCAGTACTCAGCAGTAGACTCGTTGAGAGAGACACAGTAAATGAGTTGATTGATAATCAAACTTTATTACTGAAAGAGTACACCTGGATGGCCAGGGCCGTTTACAAGTGTAGTCGCCAGCACCCGGAGGCCGCCGACGGCAGAATAGTGCTAGGGCGCGCGGCTGCTTACAACAGTAGATCCGTTAGTAGCCGTATAGACTGGATCTTGAAGTACATGGTCTCTTGATAGACCGCTGCTAGAGTCCTTGACGCTCGAAGCAGCTCGAGTTCCGTTAGTAGCCATTACCGCTGGATCTCAGAGTAGAGTAGTCCGAAACTAGTGCCTGGACCCTGAGGACGCTTACAACGAAAGATTCGGGAGTAGTCGTGTAGACTTGAGCCCCCTGAGTAGTCGAGAGACTACGCGTAGAACCGACAGAGCTGGTCGACGTTCCACGAGTTGCTAATGTCTTCGCCTTCAAGTGTCTAGAGGCGATAGGAGCCTGGTCCGGTCACTTTTGCAACTTTGAAGGGACCTTCCCACGGCGAGTTGAGCTTGTGTAGTCCTTCCGTGTTCTGGATACGACGGAGGATGAGATCGCCAACGTTGAAGGAGCGTTACTTGACGTTGCGGTCGTGGTAGCGTCGGATACCTTCTAGGTACCTTGCTGATTCGACGAGGGCGGCGCAGCGAGCTTCTTCGAGTCTGTCGATGTCAACTCATATGCTATCTTCAGATATGCCTTCGTCGTATTGCTCTACTGCCGGCGATTCCCACATGACGTCGGCAGGTAGAATAGCTTCGGAGCCGTAGACTAGGAAATAGGGTGACTGTCCCGTCGGCTTGGTGGGTTGAGTACGCAGCCCCCAGAGTGCATTGGGAAGTTCCTTGATCCACTTTTCTCCTTTTGTGTTAGCAGCATCGTGCGGTCGCTTCTTGAGGGCGTCAAGTACCATTCCATTGGCACGCTCGACTTGTCCATTGGCCCGTGGATGAGCGACTAAGACATATCGGACGTCGATCCCGCTGTTCTCGCAGTACTCCCAGAACTGGTGATTGTTGAGTTGGAGCCCAAGTCTGTGATGATCCGATGGGGTAGTCTGTAGCGATGCACGAGTTCATCCAAGATGTCGAGTACCCTGTCGGCCTTTGGGCAGGTAACCGGCTTGACTTCGATCCACTTGGTGAACTTGTCGATGGCCACCAGAACTCTGTTGAATCCTCCTAGCGCAATTGGAAGAAGCCCAATCATGTCGAGCCCCCAGCAGGTAAAAGGCCAGGTTGGCGGTATGGTGACTAGCTTGTAGGCCGGGACATGTTGTTGTTTGGCGAAGTACTGGCACCCTTGGCACCTTCTGACAAGTTCCTCAGCATCGCCCTAGAGCTGTGGGCCAGTAGAAAGCTCGTCGGAAGGCCTTGCTGACCAACGTACGTGAGGATGCGTGGTTGCCACAAACACCCTTGTGTATCTCCTCCAAGATGTCCTTGCCTTCTTCTCGGGGAACGCACTTCATGAGTACTCCAGAAGTAGCGCCCCGCCTGTATAGCTTGTCCCCGACTAGGACATAGGACTTGGCCCGGTGGATGAGCTTCTCGGCCAAGTTTCGATGAAGGGTTGTCGCCAGTCCACATCAATCATCATGACCTCCTAGACAGCTGGTGGATGCGCTGGGTCTGTGGTCGTAGGCGCCTGCTCCGGGATGGATGGCGCGTGAAGCTCGTGGACGAAGACACCCGCTGGTACTTGAGAGAGAGTAGAACCAAGCTTCGATAGGACGTCCGCTGCAACGTTGTTGTCGCGGACGACGTGGTGGAACTCGAGACCATAGAACGTGTTCTCGAGCTTGCGGACTTCTAGGCAGTAGGTGTCCATGTTCTCCTTGTTGCGGTCCCAAGACTTGTTGACTTGGTTGATGACCACTGCAGAGTCGCCGTAGACTAGTAGCCGCTTGATGCCTAGGGAAGCTGCGAGGCGGAGCCCATGTAGTAGAGCTTCGTACTCGGCTTCTTTGTTTGAGACCTTCCAGAAGATCTGCAGGACGTACTTGAGTTGTTCACCCGTTGGAGTGATCAAGAGCACCCCTGCACCGTCACCTTCAAGCTTGAGCGAGCCATCGATGTACATCATCCAATGCTCTGGTCACTCGGTTGGAGTTGGCAGCTGATTCTCCCGCCACTCTGCCATGAAGACGACTAGAGCCTGCGACTTGATGGTTGTACGTGGCTTGAAGTCGATGTTGAGGGCGCCGAGCTCGACTGCTCACTTGGAGATTCTTCCAGTAGCATCTTGGTTCCGCAGGATGTCGCCGAGCGGGTAGTCGGTGATGACAGAGACCAAGTACTCCTGGAAGTAGTGTCGTAACTTCTGCGAGGTAATGAGCACTGCATACAGTAGCTTCTGTACTGGTTGATAGTGTGCTTTAGATTCTGACAGGACCTCACTGACGAAGTAGACTGGTCGCTGGACTAGGTAGGCGTGGCCGTCTTCCTGCCGCTCGACAACGATGGCAGAGCTGACCACATGAGTAGTCGCAGCGAGGTAGAGCAGTAGCTGCTCCTTTTTTCCAAGGAGCCTTGAGGACTGGCGGCTTGGATAGGAAATCCTTGAGCTGAGCAAGAGCTTGATCTGCCTCTGTAGTCCACACGAACTTCTCTTGATGCTTGAGTAGTTTGAAGAAAGGTAGTCCCCGTTCTCCAAGCTTCAAGATAAATCTGTTCAAGGCCGCCATGCATCCGGTGAGCTTCTGGACATCCTTGATGCAGTTGGGGGCTCTCATGTTGGTGATGGTGGAGATCTTCTCGGGATTGGCTTCGATGCTGCGATGGCTGATGATGAAGCCGAGTAGTTTACCCGACAGTACGCTAAAGACGCACTTGTTCGGGTTGAGCTTCCAGCGGTACTCTCGCAGGGATGCGAAAGTCTCTTCAAGATCGACGATGAGCGTTTCGGAATTTCTGGTCTTGACGACCATGTCATCCACGTAGGCTTCGACGTTCTTGTTGAGTTGTCTCTTGAAACAGACCTAGATAGCTCGCTGGTAGGTGGCGCCGGCGTTCTTCAATCCGAACGACATTGTTGTGTAGCAGTAGGCGCCGAACGGGGTGATGAACGCGGTCTTCTCCTGGTCTTCTTCCTTGATAGCGATCTAGTGGTACCCGGAGTAGCAGTCAAGGAAGCAGAGCAGGTCGCAGCCTGCCGTGGAGTCAATGACTTGATCTATCCGCGGCAACCCGAAGGTTTCCTTGGGGCAGTGCTTGTTGAGGTCAGTGTAGTCGACGCACATCCTCCACATGTTAGAGTTCTTCTTGCGGACAAGGATGGGGTTGGCGATCCACACAGGATGGAAGACTTCTCTGATGAAGCCGGTCGCGAGTAGTTTGGCGAGTTCCTTCTTGATGGCATCCCGTCGGTCGTCGGCAAAGTGGCGGAGGTGTTGTCGTTTCGGGGTAGCTTTAGGGTCGACGTTGAGTGAGTGCTCGACCAAATTCCTGGGCACCCCTGGCATGTCCGCTGGTTTCCAAGCGAAGATGTCTCGGTTAGCCCGAAGGAAGCCGCGTGGTCCTATTTCGGATCAAGCCCCGCCCCGATCATGGTGGTCTTACTGCTGTCTCCTGTCCCAAGGTCGATTGCTTTGACTTGCACTTCCTCGGATGGCTGAGGTTTGTTTCCCTTGTCCGACTTCTCTGGGATGTCGAGCTCACTTGGGGCAAGCTTCTTTGATGCAGCGTAGATCTCCATCATGGAATTGGGTAATTGGTTGGTGGCTGCGAGTTCCACAGCTTCTGTGTCGCAGTCGAAGGATATCTTCAAGTCCCCTTGTAGCGAGAGTACACCGGCCGAACTTGGCGATAGCTGGTCTGCTGAGGATGGAATGGTAGGAAGTCTCGAAGTCCGTGACTTCGAACTTGATGTAGTCGGTGCGGTAGTTTTCTCTGGTTTCCCCGAAGGTAACTGGCAGAACCACTGAACCTAGTGGAATAGCCGCGTTCCCGGGGACGATGCCGTAGAAGGGCGATGTGCTCTTGGTGAGCATGTGAGTGATGTCGAGCTTCATCTTTTTGAAGGTCTTGGTGAAAAGGATGTTGAGCCCGCTTCCACCGTCGATGAGTACCTTCTTGAGTCTGGAGCTCGCGACTACCGGCTTCAGGACGAGAGGAAAACGCCCTGGTTCAGAGAAGCTTGTCCATTGATCCGCGCGGGAAAAGGAGATGGGTACCTCCGACCACCGGACGGGGTCGGAACCAATGGTTCAATGTTTAAGACTTCTCGTCGAGTGGCCTTTTGAGACCGTTTGGTGGGTAGTCCGCCGAAGAGGACGTTCACCGTCTTGTCGGGTTCTTGGAAGTCGTCGTTGCCTTCGTCGGCTTTTTTCTTGCCTTTCTTGTCGTGAGGATGCCGTGGTTCTGGAGTGTCCTTGAGTGCTCACCGGAGTTGGTAGCACTGTTCGGTAGTGTGGTGCCCTCCAGGTGCCACGGGCCCTTCTCTTTCAGCAAGTCTTTGAAGCTGTCGGAGGTCTTCTTCAAGTTGTCTTTCGCAGGGCGCTGGATAGCGGCGACTGTGTTGTCTGGCTTGCACTTGCGATTAGGACCCGAGTAGTTGTTGCTGCGACCGCCTTGATCCCGGTTGTTGTTATTGCTACCGCCCGTGTTTTGCTTGCTCCTGCCGTGAATGGTGTCGTACTTAGCGTTCGCCTTGTCTTCTTCGTCGGCCCATGAAGTGATCATGTCTTTGAGCTTGGTAATGGAGCTCGGGCGGCGGCGACTGAAGTCTTCAAAGGTGCGATGGTGGTAGAGACCGTCTTGGAAAAGGTCGATGACTTCCTTGTCGGTGACATCGACTACAGTGGCACGCTTGTCGAAAAAGCACCACATGTACTTGCGCAGAGTTTCGCCCTGTTCCTACTTCACCATGGCTAGGTCCATGCGAGTACCCGAGCGTCCCATGGCACCCACGAAGTTGCTGCTGAACTGCTCCTTGAGCTGATTCCACTTGTCGATCGAGTACTTCTCGAGTGACTCGAGCCATGTAAGTGGAGCTTGGTCCAGGCATAAGGGGAAGTAGATACACTTCATATCGTTGTTGCCACCAGCGTTCTCGATGGAGAGGGCATAGCACCTAAGCCACTGTATTGGGTCATGCTTCGCATCGTACTTGGTGATCCATAGAGGCTTGAATTTCTCTTGGAGCAGCAGATTGCGAAGTCGAGCAGAGAAGGCGGGGAAGCTGTCATTCTCGCCTGCGGATTTGTTGCGTCTAATTTCCTCGATTCAACGACGGGTATCGTAGCCGCCGCATGAGACACCAGTGACATGGCTGTCTGCGTGGCCTCGGCCTCTGCGATCGCCTCCGCCACCGGCTCTCCTTCAAGCCCCGTGTGAGAAGCTCCCGTCGTCGCTGCCTGTGACACCCTAAAATTCCATCACTAAAATTCACCTAGCAACATGTTAATATAGTCCTAAGGTTTTAAATTGAAATGCCATTTAAATTTGAGCTCTAAATTATTAAATTTAATTTAATTACTCTAGGATAACAAGTGATTGTGCATCATTATTTGACTTTGCATGGTTTTTGGTTGCTTGGATGAATTCTAAAATATTTATAAAAATTTTGTAATAAGTTTAAAAAGGTTTGATTTGAATTTGAATTTGAAAGGTTGTTTTGAAAAGCGTTTGAAAAAGAAACAAAAGAAAACAACTTACCTCGCTTACCTTTCGGCCCGGTGGCCCAGCAGCCCGCTAACCTTTTCCCCCGCGCCAGCCCACGACCGCCGTCTCTTTTTCTTCTCTTCTTGTCTCGCGGACGTCCCAGCCCCACCGGTCAGCGGCGCCCCCTTCTCCTTCCTTCCTTTCTCCCCCTCCTCTGCTTCGCCCCGGTCAGCCGCCGCCATGATTCCCACCACGCCCGGCCGCTTCCTTTCCCCTTCCTACTCGCCGAGCAGGCCAATTAAGGCGGTATTTGCTCGCATTCAAATCTGGTCGTTTCCCCTTTCCCCCACTCCTGCCCGAGATGCCCGCGGCCTTCAATGGCAAGTGCGGGCTGCCGCTTGCCCCTTCCGCCTCCCCTCGCCCCCCCTCTCTCTCTCTCTCTCGGTTGCTATTTAAGGTCGAGCCCGAGCTCCCGCTTTCCCCTTTGCCCTCACACTGCAAGCACACATGCCCGAAGCTCCCCTAGCATGCAGTGCCGCCGCCTCTGTTCGTCCGCCGCCGCCGGTGAAGGACAACACCCTCCTCACCTTTTTGTTTCTCTTTTGGTTCGCCAGAGGCTCACCGAGCTTGTCATGCAACAGGTTGACGACCCCGAGCCTTCCCTGAGCCAATTCGAGGGTTGCCGGAGCTCCGCCCGATCTGCCGTCATCGTTAGTAATCCCAGAGGCTTGAATTTCTCTGGGAGGAGCAGATTGCGAAGTCGAGCAGAGAAGGCGGGGAAACCGTCGTTCTCGCCTGCCGTGGAGGATTTCTTGCGTCCGATTTCTTCAATTCCGCGGCGGGCATCGTAGCCGCTGCGTGAGACACCAGTGACGTGGCTATCTGCGTGGCCTCGGCATCTGCGATCGCCTCTGCCACTAGCTCTCCTTCCAACCTCATGTGAGGAGCTCCCACCGCCGCTGCCTCCGCCACCTGCGTCGCCATGAGCCACCACGGCGCGACTACTGCCAGCGCCACCGGCGCTATGACCGCCCTGAGAGGGTCCACTAGCTGATGCCCTAGTGCGGTTGGGGTTCTGTAGTAGTTCTCCTCAAGTACGGTTGTGTCTGTTGTCAGCTAGACTGCGGCTTGTGGCTTCATGGTCGGCTTCGCGAATTTTGAGGGGAGGCACTTGAGTGACTCTGTTATTGACTCTCATGAAGTAGGCATCCTCCGCGAGCTTGGCGATGACTTCTCCCGCGCGCATTCCCTAAGCCTGACGTGCTATCGTGGTGATAAACATGAGGCACTGTTCGGGGGTAGTATGCACCCGGCTTCTGACTTGGTTAAACACCTCTGTGAGGTTCCGTATGGGGAGGCTCTCATGGAGACATCGACGTCGTTCGTTACGCTTCTTGTTGTGCTCACATCGGGTGTTCTTGTCGTCGCTGATTTCTTCTGTGGGTGCATTGGTAGACAACTCGTCTGCTGAGATATCTTCGAGGTAACGGTCAAGCCGTGTCCCTGAAGGTCCCGGTGTCTCATTGGTAGTGATGAAGACTTGACGATCAAGAGATCCGAGACTGGAGTCAGTAGTCGCCACCTATGTTGGAGTGTGCTCCTTTGCTGGAGCTAGTGGTGTTCCCTCCTGGAAGGGAAGCGAGTCGAGGTAGGCGACGCAGCGTGAGTTCCCGTCTATCGGGTCTGCAGGCTTGCGGTCTGGCCAGTAGACGAATCTCCCGGCGGGTGTAGATGTTATTACCAGGCCGGTAGCTGGTCCTAACAGCGGTTGCTTGGTCCTGGAGATCTCGGATTCGGGCTTGTCTGGGTCCGATCCGAAGTCGAACTCGTAGCAGGAGACCGAGTAGTAGCCGGAGACGGGGTTGGAGTCCGAGGTGTAGTCGGAGACGATCTCCTTGCCAGCCGGGCGCGCAGTGAGAGCCTTCGCATGGGCCTTGCTAGCTTTGTAGAGGTCGTATGGGAAGTGCTCATGGAGTGGGGAGTCCGCACATGATGGCTCGATAGCCGGCTCGCATGCGATGGCCCAAGGGGACGTCGAGTTCGAGTTGGAGGCGGATCCAAGCTCCAAGTCGGCGTGTTGGTTGAAGAGCGAAATTTCGTCGAATTTTCCAGTGAGTTCAGCCGTGACTACTTCGGGAGCGTCACGAGCCCAGTGCACAGGTTGGGAGTCATGGTGAGGCGGCGTTGGAAAGATCCGGCACCGTCAGCGGTGCACACACAGGAGCCGAAGACGAAGGTGTTGCCGCGGTTGAAAGCGACGATTGGTTTGATGAAGACTGCAGCTATCGAGTTTGCCATGAGATCTTCGGTGAGACCCCCTACCTGGCGCGCCAGCTGTTGGTGTTTTTAGACCGGCAACCTACCAAGGGGAGTACCCGAGGTAGATGAATGTGGCCTCACCGAGATCGGTAACTCGAAGGAAGAGACACGTGGCACACAATTTAGACACGTTCGGGCCGCGAGGTGCGTAATACCCTACGTCCTGTATGCTGCGTAGCTCTGGATTGATTGGGTGTGTTTACAAGTTGATGCGTATGAGAGAGAGGGGTCCCTACCTCGCCTTATATAGTCCGGGAGGCAGGGTTACAAGTCGGTTTGTGGAGAGAGTACTAGTCGGGTACAGCTAGGAGTTCCCTACATAGTACAGGACATGTATAGCTTCCTATCCGAGTACTTCTCCACTGTAGACCTGGCGCCCCACGCCATCAGGTGCTGTGTGGCACAAGCCGAGTAGTCCCAGGGGCCCACCGAGTAGTCGGGTACCCACCGAGGCAGTGGGCCCAGGGAGGTCCATACGACACCGCCCTTCTTGTGGTGAGTGTTGACGGTTAATAGTTGTATCAAAGTTCGTTTAGATTGCAAGCGGACAAGTCTCTCGTCGTAGTCAAGGGACCCTTCTTCCCTCGAGTGGTGAACCCAAGGTATCGAATCCGTGGAAAAAATGTGTGACACAAAAGATGATCTAGTAAAGCCAAGTAACTTCAATCTTCGGTAAAGAGAAACCCTAATGCATCTAGATAAAGAACACAAAACTACTCTGATCTACTAAAGACCGGAGGTAACAAAGATAGATAGGGTAGATAAACCGATCTAGAGAGATCGCGTTAAGCCTTTTGTTGAAGTTCCAAGCAAGAGAAGAAGTAGCAAATCGAATCTTATTAAAAGCCTCTTTAAATCGTGGTTTCCCGCCCGACTCCGAAAACGCCCGCCTTTCGGAACCCCCGTACTGTCACAACATATTCCTATTCATGCAGGTAGTCTAGGGCGAGTCCAAGGACAAGTCGAGTTCTTTCAGAAGATCCGGCGTGTACCTCTAGCCACCGCGGCTACAAGAACACCATATGTGATCTATCTTGAGAATAGATCTAGAATAAGCAAAGTCGATCGAAAAATGAAATCATCGAAGAAACGCTTGATCGCTAGAAATCGATTCAACTTGATAATTCAACTAGTACAATGATACATAAACAAGATCACCACCGGGATCCTACCTTGATCTTGCTTCTAGCTCCGGGAACTCCGCGTGGTCTTCCTTGCAAGGTTCCCACGTCGACTAGGGAGACTCTAGTCAACTTGCTCGACCTTCTCCTCTCCGGGATGGTGTCACTCTCTTCTCTGCTCCTCGACGGCCGATGACGAATTGATTGATGCGTGGCTCTCGACCCCGGGCCTATAAATAGCCTGAATGGCGGCTAGGTCAAAGGAGGGGGCAAATGGGCCCTGCACTGGGCTGGGCCGGCCAGCCTGGGCCGACCGGCCTGGGCCCATCTAGGCCCTGTTCCCGGCCTACTTCGCGTGGCGTCGGTTCCTGAGTCTTCTAGATCCTTCCCCCTTCTGCACGTAGGCCCTTGTCATCAGTTTCTCTCCGAGTTGGACGTAGCTCCTTGTCCCGCAAGATTCGACACTTTTCTGGTTAGGTCCTCGTAGTTTGTCATCTTCTCGGGTTAGGTCCCTGGCTTCTTGGAGTTAACTTTGCTTCATTGCATGACTTGTACGGGGCTTCAAGGTCTTGTCACAAGGTGCTTGATGAACTTATCCCGGAAGTCTTGCTTTCAACGCTAAAACCCTGCATAAACACTAAACTCCAAAACCGACATGCTCAAGTGAACTTGTTATACCACGAGGGTTAGTACCAATGGATAAGGTATAAAACTTATGCCAACACTGAAGGTAAACTCATGGCTAGATTGGCGGATTTTCACCGTCAACATCTCCCCCATGCTTAAACCTTGCTCGTCCTCGAGTAAGCCTTAGATGGACATCATCATTGCCCATCAATGCTTAAACATTGCACTTGATCATGAGACAACATAATGCTCTCGAAATTTTAATTTGTTAAAGTTCCATAATGTACTAGCCTTCGTCCCTACGGAGGGTAGATTCTTAAGCTCACCCCTCAAGTATTAACATGCTCCAAAAATTTAAATAGATCTCAAAAATTTTGAAAATACAGAAATATGAAAAAGAGCTAAACCAAGTTCACAAATTTAAACCATCTTGCATATTGCTCATGAACTCTCATCTCATCATGTCTCTCAAGCCTATATATTCTACTCCCTTCCCTCTCATAACATATATGTGTGGTAGGCTTTATATGAAGCTTTTTGGGAAAGTTTAGTCCTACCAAGATTTTATAAATGAGGTGTTGTCAAAACAAGACAGGCTTCTCATGGTCTTACCGAGACTGGTCAAAAAGGTCATTGGAAAATAATGTTATATCAAGGAGGGGAAAGAGAAAAATACACACACTTGAGATAGGTGGACATGTGCAAATGGCAAAGAGTGATCCCGAGGCACAAAGGAAAGTTTTCGTTATCGGATTGCACATGGTTGGAAAATGAGTATGGATCTATTAATCTTGAAGCATTCAAATTCCTAATGTATTTTAGAGAATCGGGGAGTTCACTTTATTTTTATTTTTACACATACTCATATTTTTTCTTTTTCTCATATATTTTTTCTTTCTTTCTTTCGTTCTTTCTTTCTTTTGAATTTTTTTATTTGCTTTCCTTTGAACTCTAAAATTACATCGCACCTACCTCCTCCCCCATGCTTAGACGTTGCTCGTCCTCGGGCAAAGAGGTGATAAATAAGGTAGGTACCAGAGATATTTTTCCTTGGAGAGATACTTGAATTCTTCAATGTTGGCACCGTCTTGCGATCTTCCTTGAATTGATGATCCATTCTCAACGATAGGTTGTGGTCAAGGAGGTAATCACAAAAGATGATATTTGATTTTAAGGGTGGATATCCGGCGAGGTTTGTGAGGTCTCCGATGCGGGGATACACAATGCACGGATAAAAGGCTAGCAAAAAGATAGATACGCAAAAACGGAATGACCAGCTTCTTAGTCTTGGGCCAGAGAAATCATGGCCTGCAATAACTCACTCAAGAATAAATCTTGTACACTAAGGTTTATGCACTCAAATATATATAAGGCTCTGGATAGGTTGAGCAACACACAAGTGATATTCATGACAAGGTTAGCGATATTTTTGAGCATAAAAACCATCTTTAATCTATCTATAACTTGAGAGCACATAAAACACTATGGGTCTTTATTTTAATCATAACCTCCACTAAAGATTAAGCTAGCATTTAGATAAATTCAGATTCATATTTTAAGAGAGCACTAGCTTTGACATGCATAATTCAATTACAAAGATAAACAAAGCGGCAATTATAATCATATATCATCATGGCACAAATTTTGTAACTTTTCCAATGGTGTAAACAAGGTCGTGTCTTTAGTAATGATGAAAACAAACTGAAATACATGCTGAAAATAAACTAACACACTTGCTGAAAATTAAATGAAAACTGAAAACATTACGCAAACACAATCAAACAAAAGCTGAAAATTACAGAAAAAGGGAAAAGAAAAGAAAACTAAAGCTCCTCCTTCTTCCTAATCCTCCGCAGGTGGTTGGTGTTGATAATCTTGGTAGTTGTACCCTTGCTCGTAGTAGGGTTGGACATCCCCTCCAACGAATTGATCCGGCTGCACTAGGTGAAGGCGCCCAAGCTCATAGGCAATATTTGAATTGCCCTCACCAAGTTGAGCCGCGTTGGATTGGATAGCTGCGACGTTTTGCATGTTTCTCGCAACATACCCTCCAATTATGGCCATGCTTTGTTGTGGTTGGGGATATTGTGCATAGGTCTCCGCGAAGGTTACGTTAGGCACCACATAATTTGGCGGGGGCACCGGTGCACCACCCCCCATGCTTGCATTTGTGGCCCTCCGTAATAACATGGCGAAGTAGGGATCCCGCCTAATGGTGGCACATAGTTAGGTTGTGCACCACCCGCTTGTGTGGAGGAAGATCCCTCCTCTACAATTCCTCCTCTTTTATTTTTCTTTGTCGGGACAAGGAGTCCCTCTTCCAACAAATCCTCCTTCCCTTGAATGAAAAGCCTAAGCCCCGCGTCCGAAAGGGGTAGGTTCACCTTGGCCCAATGAAAGCCTCCTCTCTCATCTCCACTAATATATTTCCCTTGTTTCAAATACTCAAAACCGAGAGGGGTTCCACGTAAAAGATGTTCGTGATTCCTCGTAATCCCGGGCCTTAAAGAGATGGCCAACATAGAGAGGTAGCACCTCGAACCAATATCTCCCGATCCCGATGTTGCCTCGCAACACCATCGGTTGATCATGAGGTATGAGGGGTCTATTGGCTTCTTGGCAATTAAAGACGAGTAGAGCCAATTCAACTCTGTGTCGGTCACCTTCGTCTCCCTCATCCTCCCCATAATCCTCTTGCACATCCACGAGTGGAATACTTGGATAATGGGGTTGCGGATGGAATTGCGTTGTTGGTGGGCTTCTCCGGAGATTAAATTCCAAAATCCATCTAACAAGCCGTCCGGCACGTCGACTTTCTCTGGAGCTCCCTTTTGGAACCCAAGTAGCTCCCTAACATACTCGTAGGGAACCACTTGTTGGACTCCCTCCAAACAGAATGATAAACTTTGCACCCCCTCATCAAGGATAGGCGCAATAGTCATTAATATTTCCAAGGCAAACTCCTTATGGGTGTTTGCCGACACCCCGTTGGAGAATTGCAAGGTGCCCCAACATATAATATATGTCCGTGCCGAAACCCAAATAGTTGAGTTCTTGATCGTCGAAATCGACATTTGCCACAAGCCTCTTCTCAAGACGAGAGAGTTTCTTCTCCTCCTCCTCCGACAATATGATGAAGCCATATGTGGAATACCGCGGAGTGTATGGTGGTGGAGTGGATGAATGTGTCGATCGTCGAGGTGGAACGGGCGGCTCCTCCGTACACCCTTGAGGTTCGGTAAACCTCATGGACGTGCTCCTTGTTGCCCTCATGCCACCGAGGAGGAGAGTGTCATTCCTCCTTGGCAGTGTCGTATCCTCCTCCATGCTCTGAGGAGACTCGGAAACCGAGTGCCTCCTCGAAGACGTTGTCAAAGATGGCTTGGATGACGATGACCCCTTCTTCTTGGAGAAGAGACTTGTGGTTTTCTTCCACATGATTGCAGCACTCTTCTCTATACTAAAATTCCGGGTTTCAACCGGTGACTAAATACTTCAAAGATTGATTCGGGATGTGGACTTCGAGTGGATTATAGGTGTGTATTGTTTGATCTATCAAGCTTGGGAAGGTTGGCTATGTCTACGGTGGTTCTGGGCACGAAAACTTGAGCACACAAACTGAGGAAGGAGAGGGATGCTTGCCTGCAGAAGACGGGAGATGGGGGGCTCCTTTTGTAGGGGAGGCCGGCCGGCCTGGGCCGACAGGCCTGGGTGGCCGCGTGCCTCCCCAGGGCTCCGTTTTCCTCTAACGTGATCATTTCTCCTCCATGACTTTCTTGCCCGCGTGCTCCACGAGTTGCACCGCCCAAACGCTCTCGTCCACTCCTTTTCTTGCATTATTGGTCCTTCCACTTGATGCTTCATGCTTTGAGTCATGTCCATGCTCCCTTGCTCCACTTGCTTCACATGTCACCATGAATTTCCTGCAAGGTTATGCTTGCTTCCCACCCATGCTTGTCCTTTGCATGTGGTCTTGATGAAAGGGCATCCAATGGTGCATGCATGATTAACATAAACTAGATTGCCTCCATCTAAGTATGTTTAAGGCTAAGCAGTCCTCTAATTTCGAAAATTAAAAATATTTTCAGAGCTATGGAAAAGCTTAAGCATAAATTTAGATAAGTTTTTAAGCCATTAAAAACAAATGTAAGTCGAAAATATTTTCTGACTATATTGATATCGGTCTCACCGGTATAGTTTGCCTTCATTGGTTGAGAGAAAACTTTTCCCGGCTTGATCATGGGGGCATAGGTTTAGGTTCTAATTTCGGCTAAATGAGAGAGATTTTGAATAAAATAAAATAAAATGAGGCTTAGAAAAATTCTAATCTTTGAGAAACCAAGGATATAGATTTTTAAACCAACCAAAAGTTTAGTTTCTATGTTCACGCGAGTCCTACTACGTGCTGAAATTTAATTAACACCTAAGTATAAGTCGTGGCTCTACTCGTGTGTTTTTAGCATGTAAAACAAGTCAACCACAACACCATAACTAGGATGATTGGTTGAGTTAGGTTCTAAACTCATTTGGTTGTGGTTTCTCGAAAAGAAACAAACAAACACATAGGAGGGTTCATGTAAAGGGTTTATGATCAAGCAAAATATTCAACCAAGAATTATGTCTCTAATATTGTTCTACCACTTCTAAGTCTAATGTCTTTGCATAATAAAATTCAAATTTAAATTATTTAAAAAGACTCGAAAAAACTGGAATCGGGTTGTCCTCCCAGTAGCTTATTCTTGACTTGACGAAACGGGTTGCCTCCCGCCTAGCGCTTCATTTATAGTCCATAGCTAGACTTCTTCACTTGATTACTTCGGATCAACGCTCTCCGCGGGCGTTGCAATCTTGGGTACCCACTTCCGCACCATCTTGGGCACGGGCTTATCTTCCGGATTAGTCATTTTTTTGGTCTTCACAGGCGGCTTTTCTTCCTTTGTCTTGACGGATGCGACATCTTCCTTGACTTTCTTCACGTCCTTCTTCTTCGGCTCTTTCTTCTTTTTCAACCCTTCCTTCTTCCTTGGTTCTTCCTTAACAACGCGACGATGAAATGGAGCATCTTTAACTTCAATCATATTGCATGCCTCGAGTCGGGGTCGGAACTTGAAAGAACTCCTTTCTCTGTTAATATCGAACATGATCTCCACCTTGCCAACATCAATAGTAGCTCCCAAGGTCTTGAGGAAAGGCCTCCCAAGGATGAGCGGCGGCTTCTCCATCTCTCCCATCTCGAGCACCATGAAGTCGACAGGGATGAAGTGGTGTCCGACCTTCATGGGTACATCTTCGGCAATGCCCAAGGGATAGCGAATGGAGTTATCTCCCAACTCCAAACACATACCCGTAGGCAACAACGGTAGGCGTAGCTTCTCGAACACATCTCTTGGCATGACGCTCACACTTGCTCCAAGGTCACACAACGCCTTCTCGAAATTGAATGAACCAACGGAACATGGAATTGTAGGGCATCTAGGGTCCTTTTGCTTCTCTAGACCATTAGCAATAGCGGCACTACACTCCTCGGACATCTTGACATGATCTACCCCGAGTGTTGCTATCTCATATTTATTTGCAAGTATGTCTTTAAAGTAACGAGAATATGTAGGTACTTGTAGGGAATCTAATAATGGCATGTTGATGCTAAGTCTACGCACAACCTCTGCAAACTTCTTAAAGTGGTTGTCAAGTTTATCTCCGAAGTAGCGTGGCTTGAGTTGTGGTATCCTCGTGTCTTCTTCCAGCATCTCAAACTCGGGCTCTTCGGTGACGATCCCCGTAACCTTCTCCTTAGCAATTCCCTCCACCTCGGCGGATGGTTTAGGCTTCCTTGCTCCCGCGAAACGTTCCGGATCTTTGGTCTCCTTTCCCGAACATGTTTGAATGGCCTTCTTCAATTCGGAACCTTTAGGTTGTCCCAGAAGCTTCCCTTCATCATTAGTGAGGCGCCCGCCAAGTTGTCCCACTTGCGTTTCGAGCATCTTCATCATGTTCAATTCATAACAAGGGGGAGAGATGCATTTTGTAAGGGAGAGTCTTTGCATCAAGGGGGAGAAAAAGAGGGATACTCAGTTAGGGGCAGAACTTGAGTTTGCATGTATTTGTTTAGGGGGAGCTTGCATTCATGCTTTGGGAGCTCTTTGTGTCGTCTGAGTTTGCTTTGTGCTTTGCTCTTTTGCCAATGGTGTCGAGCCCTTTTGCCTCACCTTGAGGAGTCGACAGTTTGGAGCATTTTATCACGGTTTTGTTGAGTCGTTGCCCTTGCCTTAGGGGATCGAGACTTTCTCTTTCAAGTTATATTGTTTTGGCTTTTGTTTGGCTTTTGATCACTTGTTTGTGATCTTTGGTCGTTTCTTTTTTTTCTATTTCTCTTATGAATTGGTGACTATGTGTGTTGTCAATGCACTCATCAAGGGAGAGATTGAGAACCGGAGTGTCCAACGACCAGTGGATGGTCGCTCCTTGGTGTGATGAGTGATTGACAACATGGTGTGGACTGACTCTTGGCCGAGTATTACAGGTGTAGGTTGCGGCTTGATTTGCGTTGGTGCAGGTGAAGAGCGGGTGCGAAAGGTCTTAGCTTGTGTGGCCTCCGAGGAATGGAGAGACAAGTAGGCTCGACTCGATGGACCTGGTGGCTGAACGAGATCAAGTGCGGGCCGCATGGTGGCAAGAAAAGGAAGACGAAGTCGGGTACGGTTCTTGGTTGAGCCTCAAAACCAAGGTGGAGCCGGGGTGGGGTAGCTGCTCAGAACCGAAGTCTGCACGCGGGGTTTGTTTGGTTTACTCCACAAAACCAACACCGAGCCTGGACGACGTGGCGGCCAAGTCATGAGTGGGATTGGTGTGGAGGCTGCACCGAGTTCGCGGGGTTTGCGGCGGTTCACCACAAAATCATCGGGTTACTTGGTTGAGCCACAAACCCAAGACCGAAGGCTCGACGGACGGAGATGGGATCCGGGCGCATCAAGAGACTTCAAAGCAGAGGACACGTGTCGGGATCGCAAGTCTTGCGTCGAGGTGAAGTGAGGTGCGGTCACCGGGCATCCGTCTGATGGTGCTACAATGAGAATTTCTAAAGTGCCCTTCTGGAGCATGTATCCTAGTATTATGTAATAGGGGTAGTTTCATCTTTCGGTTGCCTCCATATAAACTTAGAGGAGAGAGGATGGCAGCTACCACTTGGAACTCTAGCTCATTTGCTTTCTTTTTTCCCTTCCTATTTTCGTTAGGATTTTCCATAGGACTAGCTTGAGAGCTTCATGGTGAGATCTTGTGAGAGGGAAGGATGATCGGGCGGCAAGCTAGACCTTGTGTGAAACCACAAGTGACCGGGTGCCTGGTGGCCCTCAGCCGATTCATCACCCGGTTAGGCAAAAGAAGCCTACCTCTCTATCAGCTTTTGAAGAAGTTAGAGCACTTCACCTAGACCCTGGAGGTGTAGGAGGCACTAGAGTTCCTTGAGATGCTGCTCGAGAAACCACCTCTCCTCATGACGCTAGCACATGGGGAGCCGATGTTACTATATATCATCAGCGCAGCTCTTGTGGTCGAGCGTGATGAGACGGAGAAATGTTGAACATGTAGCGGCCTGTCTACTTCGTCAGCGAGGTACTCTCCGAATCCAAGACCCGCTACCCGCAATTCCAGAAGCTGATCTACGCCGTGTTGATCTCCAAAAGGAAGCTCAAACACTATTTCGATGCGCATCCTATCACGACGGTTTCGAAATACCTGCTCAAAGTGGTAATCCAGAGTTTACGACAGAGAGAAGGATTGCTAAATGGGCCCTGGAGGTGATGGGGCAGAGCATCGCTCACGCTCCCCGCACCGCCATCAAATCCCAGGTCTTGGCTGACTTCGTTGCCGAATAAATGGAGATCAAAACGCCCGAGGCCCTGATCGAGCACGAGACATGGGCCATGTACTTCGACGGATCCCTCACGAAGGAGGGAGGAGGAGCCAGACTTGTTTTCATCTCGCCTCTGGCATGGGTATGGAATACATGATCTGGCTCCACTTCTAGTATCCAACAATGTTGCAGAGTACGAGGCTCTTCTCAACGGGCTCAAGATCACTCTCGAGATAGGGGTTAATTCAGCGCCTCGAGGTTCGAGGGGATTATGAGCTCGTCGTCAATCAGGTGATAAAGGAATCCAACTGTGTCAACCTGAAGATGGCAGCTTACTGCAAGGCCGTCAGAGAACTCAAGGAGAAATTCCTTGGGCTCGAGCTCAAGGATGTGCTGCGGAAGTACAATCAGGCGGCTAACACTCTTGCAAAGGCAGCTTTGAACCGAACGCCAATTCCTAATGGCGTGTTGGCGAGCAACCTACGGGAGCCCTTTGTCCGCTACGAGGAGGACGACTACCCCTCACTGCTAGATCTTTAGGAGGACATGGCACTAGGAGAGGCTTCAGAGCCCAACCTTGAGGACCCCGACTTGAGGATCCCGATCCTAGAGTGAATGGTGGAAGGGAAGCTCTCGACTAACAGCACCGAGGCCCGATGCATCCCGCCACGGGCCAAATCCTTCAAGCTCATCGATGGGGATCTTTACCTGCAAGGCACGACTAGGATACTTATGCACTACATCCTCACAGATCAAGGGCGCCAGCTACTACAAGGCATCCACGTGAGGGCCTGTGGCCACCATACAGCCCCAAGAGCAAATATCGATAGCGCGTTTCGACAGGGCTTTTACTAGTCCACGGCGGTCGCTAACACCAAGAGCATTGTGCGAAGTTGCGAAGGTTGCCAGTTCCACGCCTGGCAAATGCACCTCCTAGCACAGGCGCTCCAAACCATCCCCCGCACATGGCCTTTCGCTATGTGGGGGCTCGACATGGTAGGGTTGCTAAGGAAAGCGCTTAAGGGCTTCACGCACCTGCTCATGGCAATCGACGAGTTCTCTAAGTGGATTGAAGCACGACCCCTTGCAGTGTTGGGTCGGAGGAGGCCGTCGAGTTCTTCACTGACATCATCTATCAGTTCAGGATCCCGAACACCATTATCACTGACAATTGGTGAAACTTCATCGGCAAGAACATCTGGATAAACTGGGCCGCAGTTAGTCACTTGAGGACCAACGGGCAGGTCGAGACGGTGAACGAAACGATTTTGCAGTGACTGAAGCCTCGCATCTTCAAGAGGCTCGAGAAGTTCAAAGCAAGGTGGGTGGCCGAGCTACCCTCGGTGCTCTAGAGCCTACAGACTACCCTTGTGCACAACACAAGTTACACACCATTCTTAATGGTCCATCGGTCAGAGGCGGTCCTCCCAACTGGCATCGACTACGGAAGCATGAGGGTGCGAGCCTACACTTTTGAAGGAAACCAAGTATCCCTCAAAGATGCTCGACTAGCTCGACGAGGCACAAGACGTCGCACTACTACACTCCGCTCAGTATCAATAGGTGATGCGGTGTTACCATGGCCACACTGTCTGGGAAATGGCATTCCAAGTCAGGGATCTGGTGCTACGTTGGGTCCAGAGCAACAAAGATTGCCACAACCACCATGGGAAGGCCCCATCATCGTTGTCCAAGTCTCGCGTCCCGGTACCTACAAGCTTAAGGATGAAGACAACCAACCCATCACCAACACCTGGAACATCGAACAACTAAGTCGTTTCTACCCTTAAAGAAAACGAAAGCTTTTATGTTTCCAGTACGGAAGATATCCTAGTTTTTCCTCTCCAGCCACAAGGCGTTTCTTTGTCACCCAACAAATCCCTTGTAGCTCGGGGTCCCCCTACTCCTAGAGACTAGGAAAATGCTCGTACCTCGACGCAACAAGGGAAAGAAATGGAAGAGAAATAGGAAGGCAAACACTTCAAGATCTTTAAAAAAGAGGGGGTCCAACACGGTGGACATAGCCACAGTACACATCGGCGGATTCGACATCCAACGCCTACACGCCACCAGCTCCACCAACACCGTCGTCACGGAGGATCTCGCTGGCGTTGACACCATCGGAGATGGCATTGGCAGCTCTGGTGAACTCCAACGAGTCAAGGTGACGGCGCTCCGCGTCGTAGCCTTCGGGCCATCCCGGCGGGATGAAGGAGAGCCATGACTCGTGAATACTGGAGTGTCTGATGACTAGTGGATGGTCGCTCCTTGGTGTGTTGAGTGATTGACAAAGTGGTGTGGACTGACTCTTGGCCGAGTATTGCAGGTGCAGGTTGCGGCTTGATTTGCGTTCGTGCAGGTGAAGAGCAGGCGCGAAAGGTCTTAGCTTGTGTGGCCTCCAAGGAGTGGAGAGACAAGTAGGCTCGGCTCGATGGACCTAGTGGCCGAATGAGATCAAGTGCGGGCCGCATGGTGGCAAGAAAAGCAAGACGAAGTCGGGTGCGGTTCTTGGTTGAGCCTCAAAACCAAGGTGGAGTCGGTGCGGGGTAGCCGCTCACCACCAAAGTCTGCACATGGGGTTTGGTTGGTTTACTCCACAAAACCAACACCGAGCCGGAAGGACGTGGCGGCCAAGTCATGAGTGGGATTGGCGTGGAGTGTGCACCGAGTTCGTGGGGTTTGCGACGGTTCACCACAACATCGTCGGGTTCCTTGGTTGAGCCACAAAGCGAAGACTGAAGGCTCGGTGGACGGAGATGGGATCTAGGCGTGTTGAGAGACTTCGAAGCGGAGGACATGCGTTGGGATCGCAAGGCTTGCGTCGAGGTGAAGTGAGGTGCGGTCACCGGGCATCCGTCCGATGGTGCTACGACGAGATTCCCAAAGTGCCATTCGGGAGTGTGTATCCAAGTATTATGTAATAGGGGTAGTTTCGTCTTTCGATTGCCTCTATATAAACTTAGAGGAGAGAGGATGGAAGCTACCACTTGGAACCCTAGCTCATTTGCTTTCTCTTTTTCCCTTCCTATTTTCTTTAGGATTTCCCACAGGACTAGCTTGAGAGCTTCATGGTGAGATCTTGTGAAAGGGAAGGATGATCGGGAGGCAAGCTAGACCTTGTATGAACCTGTTTGGTATGTATAGATGATTTGGCGTGGTTCCTCAAGGATTGATTGTGTCTCTCCCGTTTTCCTTTTTGATGATTTTCGGAGCCTTTTCTTGGGATTTTTGTTTGTCGCTCGATTCGTCGATTTGAGGGCATTTCTCTCCGGATTTTTTTGAGGGGATCATGGGTGCCTTGTGTCTCTTTGTGGATGATCTTGATCCCTCAAACACCAGATTTGGCTTCGATTAGTTAACTTTTGCATGAACCCTAGGTCATAGTGCTCTTGGCAAGGATTTACGATTTCGGGAGTTGTAGGGAGTTTGAGGCCGTAATTTTTGGGGCATAACTTCTCCTTGGGGTGTTCATCATCTCCCGAAAATTTCGTCTCAAGAATCCAAGTGGTTTGGGAGATCCATTGATCGAACGTTTGGGGCGAATTCGCGGGCAGTTTTCTGGGATGTCCCTAGTGATCCGGACACTTGTGCCAGGTGACCGAAGGGGATAGGTTGACCCGGTCACTTGTGCCCAGGTGACCCAGTGAGGCTTTGGAAGGTTCAGGGTGACCCGGTCACTTGTGTCGGTTGACCCGGTAGGTCTCAGCCTTCTTTGTTGTTGCCCGAGTTCTTTCGTGCTTGCTTCTGCTTTGTGTCCTAGCCTTTCAAGCCTTGTTCCTAAGGTCTCAAGAGAGGTTTGTGTGTGCTTCTGGTTGTTCTTTTGTGACCCTCGGAGTTGCGATTGAGATATAGGTTGAGTTCTTTTGAGAAAAAATTTTTATCGGCTCCCATTCACTCCCCCCTCTCTGGTTGCCATTCCGGTCCTTCAATTGGCATTAGAGCCAATACAGATCTTCGTGATTCTAACCAGTCTAAGATCCAAAGATGGAATACCAGGAATGGGGTTTGGGTCCTCCACACTTTGATGGTAAGAACTACCAGATGTGGCAGAGGCGTATGGCTGCTTTCCTCTGCGGCAAGGGTCAGATCCTGTGGGATGTCACGGTGAACACAACTTATGTTCATCCTGTGAACTTCCTTGCTCTAGGATCGAGGGACATGTTCGACGCCAACAACAAGGTGGACGACTACCTGTACCGTGCTCTTTGTAAATCCGAATTCGATCGGGTTCAGACAAAGGACTTGGCGTGCAGGATTTGGGAGCAGTTGAAGAATGCTCATGCCCGGAACGCTCAGGTTCAGGCTCGACTCTTTGTGACCTATGTTGACATTGCTAACGTCATCGACTACAGATGGATATAAGATCCATCTCTATCAACGGCACCAGAAATGCAAAGGTATATCTTAACATGATACTAAGTGTATATCAGATGTTGCGTTTAGATAAACTAAAAGGTGAATTCCGACACGATTCATAGCACAACTCGATATAGGTTGTCAGCCCTGACAGGTGTGCCTGAAAACACATGGATATGGTACTCTTACATATGCCTTGGATCTCTAGAAAAGAAGATATATATAAGCAGGGAATCCGCAAGCGCACAGATATGAATATACCATTGTAGCATTTTAACCAGGAGTAAAACCAGGTATCGTATTCGTATTCTACCACAGGGAAAGAAGGTCTTTCTAATCCACAATAGCTAATACATGCTCATATCTCAGTTTATAATGTAGAGTGGCCAAAATATGTCAATTGCTATAAACAGGGGTAAGTCACATAAAGATAAAGATATTGATAGCATTATCTAAGTCATAACATCATGAGCAGCTAGAAAGTGTCATTATAGCAAGAGAAACATAGCAAAGTCTAGTTAGAGTGGATACTCCTCGGTAACTCTAAACTATATGTCAATGCAACCTATGATTAGTTCAAACATTTAGCAATCATTGAAGAAGAACTATTATATTAATGCACGGGGAGACTATCTAGGAGGATCAAGGCTGAAACTTGAAACAACCCAAACAGTATAAAGCTCCACTAGTCCTATACACAGGGGGTGGACTGCGAAGGACTCAATAGTGCTATCACCACCACGATCTACCACACGACCCGGCATATAGGGTGCAATCGCAGATGAATACAATATAAGCACCACACTTACACTGTCTTTACCGTTCACCCATGTTAACAAATGATCTAGGTGAGGGCTATATGACTCCATAAATGAATATAAAGGCAAATCAACTATGCTAAACATGTAATGATAATAAACACCAAAGCCTATAATGTAGAATATAATCATTGATAAGAACATATGTCTGTATAACAAATGTAAGGAACTAGATAAGAACTTACAAGAGCGAAGCTAGATCAGTATCTATATCAGCCTCTAGACGATCAGGAGCCAAGTAGACGCCTTGCCTCCTCCTAGATCTAGACTAGTTAGCTACTCTGCTATATGGTGTTTCTAGGTCGTAGTTTCAACATGCCTCTGCCAGGGGCAGGGGGCTGCTTATATAGTCTTGCGGGGTAGACATGCGCCGTAGCATAAAACCGACCTAACCATGTGGTTTAGATTGATCCTCATAGGCGGTGGAAGAACCTTCCGGAAGATGGGCCCATTTGGCACCAGGGGGGCTACCGGCCTCACCACTAGGCCGCTCGGGCTGGGGTGGGCCCCCCTCGGGGTCCACTTCGGCCAGGTGAGTTCTTGATCCATCTAGATGCTTGTTTCTTAGGTGCTAAGTCACATTGAGTTCCGTAGCCTTCTGGAGTCCTCTAGAGTGGTTTCTTTGCATATTTTCTGAATAGTCCCTGTAGATTCATAGATTCACCAAAACTCGTGGAAATTGTCAATATAAACCCTAATAAGGCGATCTAATTATATTTAGTCCTTTTTCCAATAAATGTGAGGGATAAAATTCATAGATTAAATGTGTCAACAACCTAGTGAAGAGAGTACGAGAACTTCACTCATCTCCCCAGTGAGTCCATCGATGCTATGTTCCAGCGGTTCATGGTGATTGTGAACAACATGAGGGCTAATGTGGTCGTGCTCTCGTACGATGATCATGACAGGACTATCAAGCTCATGCACTCTCTGGATCGTACCGTGTGGAGTGAGAAGGTCGAGGCCATTCTTGAGTCGGAGAGGTATGAGACCCTCACAGTGGACGGGCCATTTTCCAAGCTCATGTCGTCCGAGGTGGACCTTGGGGTGCGAGCAAGGATCGAGAACCCAACTGACCCCCATAGTTTGGCTCTCGTTTCCGGTTCAAGGACTAATGCTAACCCATCCTCCAAGATGTACTCCTTGTCTTCTCTTGTGTCCTTGCAAGATGAGGATTTTGACATGTTGGGCGAGGATTACCTAGCACTGTTGTCGAGAAGATTTGAGAGGATGTACGAGAACCGGATGAGCTCAAGGAGGAACTCGAGGACATGCTTCTAGTGTGGCAAGACCGGACACTTTTTCACCGAGTGTCCGAAGTTGAACGACGATGCCAAGCACAAGTCCAAGGACAAGAGGAGGAAGTCCAAGAAGAAGGATCATGGACATGGTAGGAGGACATGGTCTCGAGAGAAGTTTAAGAAGTCGAGCGACGTCGAACCCGACTCTGAGGACACATCATCAAGCTCTAGTGATGAAGAAGAAGAGGGTGACAAGAAAAAGAAGAACCTTAGCAAGTACCTCAACGGCCTTTGTGTGATGGGCCTAAGCTCCAAGGACGATTTTTGCGGTATGGCTCATAGCTCCAGCAGCAAGAGAAGCCAGAAGGACGCCTCAGACTCATATTTTGAGGATGAGCAATGTGATGAGCTCTCTTCCTTGCGTAAGGAGAATGAGGGGTTGGTTGACTTGCTTGACAACCACGACCACATGCTTAGAGAGGCCAAGAAGCTTAGGAAAGAGCTTATGTCTTTGCTTGAAGATGCTAGGAATAAAGTAGTGGAGCTAGAAACCCAAAACATTGAGGCTAAGCTTGAGATGGATTCGCTTAAGACCAATCTTATTGTTTCTGATGAGGTTGATTGTGGTGATTGCCTTGTCTTACTAGCTGAGTTGACTGCTCTTAAGGAAAAGCATGCCTCCAAGTGTACGAAACTAGATGTGCTTAGGGTTGAATTGGCTGAGCTGCAATCTAGACCCACTTGCTTGGTGCATGCACTTCTTGCCATGCTTTGCATCAAAAGATTGTTGGGTTTCGCTCTCGCAATGTTTCACTTGAGGCTGATTTGAAAGTTCATGTTCCTACTTCCTGCTCTACTTGTGAATTGCATGCTGTGAAGAATATGGAACATGGACAATGTATTGATCGCTTGCAAACTGAGAATGATGATTTGTGTAACTTGTTGAGTTGGATGTCTAGTCAAGAACCTCAACTTGGTATGATGATTGCGACATTTAAGCATTTTGATGGTCACGCACTTGGGTCGGATAAGGTAGGGTAGTGTCGGTGTTTTAGACCGGCAACCTACCAAGGGGATTACCTGAGGTAGATGAATGTGGCCTCGCCGAGATCTGTAGCTCGAAGGAAGAGACAGGTGGAACACAATTTAGACAAGTTCAGGCCGCGAGGTGCGTAATACCCTACGTCCTGTATGATGTGTAGCTCTGGATTGATTAGATGAGTTTATAATATGATGCGTATGAGAGAGAACGGTCCCTGCCTCGCCTTCTAAAGCCCGGGAGGCAGGGTTACAAGTCGGTTTGAGGAGAGAGTACTAGTCGGGTACGGCTAGGAGTTCTCTACATAGTACATGACATGTATAGCTTCATATCCATGTACTTCTCCACTGTAGTCCTTGTGCCTCACGCCATCAGGTGCCATGTGGCACAAGCCGAGTAGTCCCAGGGGCCCACCGAGTAGTCGGTCCTGGTACCCACCGAGGCAGTGGGCCCAGGGAGGTCCATACGACAAGCCCCCGAGTACTTTATAGTCAAGTAGGATAGTTTCAAGTAGTCTTGACGGCCTTGGTGAGTAGTCCTCAAGCATCCCTGAGTACTACAAGCCAAAAGTCCTCAAGAGTACTTGAAGCATCCCGAGGCTGGAAGGTACTCCAGCTGATCCTTGAGTAGTCTTGAAGTCTTCTCGAGTAGTTCCTAAGTGTCCTCGAGTTCTCCTCTTGAAGGGCTTCAATAATACTCACTTTGTCTTGAAGAAGAAATCATATGGGAAATGCGATTCGAAGAATCGCATTCCATATGGAATGTAGCCCCCGAGCCTTAGGTCGAATCGTAGATTCAAGCTGAGGGTCAATTTGAAATCCTGCCAAGATTATCCCGCAAAATCCGGAGAAAAAACCGAAGGACACGTGGCACAGAGCCCCCGAGCCTTGAGTCGAGTACTTCCCCTCGAATTGAAGGGTCATCTTGATTGTAGAATGTGTCATGAGTTGCCTTGGAGTCTTGTCATCACCCAGGGAATTGAGTAGACGTAGCCGAGCCCCTGAGATGGAGCACGTCGACTACTGGAAGTTGAAGAGTCAGGCTGCTCCCGTTGAGTCAGCCACCGATACTTATCCATCTGGCCGTTACCAAGCCGCCAGTTGGCTTATAAATAGAAGCCGAAACCCTTAGGGTTTTCCATCCTCCACATTCACAGTCAGTTGAAATAGATCCATCCAAAACTTAGCCATCCGAGCACACTGCCGGCACGCCTTAGGCCATAGATCCACGCGCGCTGCCGCTGCTTGCCTCCAGATAAGCCCTTGAGCGAATGCGAGTGAAAACCCGGTGCACTTGGAGGATGAAGGCTTCTCCATCGAAGAGCATGAAGACTGGTGCCGGGAAAAAGAGATCTCGTGACGAGGCGGCTGGATCTGCCCAAGGGTCAACACCGCCGACCTCTCCTCCACGCCCGAATCCGAACAAGGAGTGGAAGATATCCAAGGCAAAGACCGAAGACCTGCTAGCACTTGTGAACAGCGGTTTCCTCTGCAAGAAGGAAATGGACATGTGGCGCACCGCCGCGGGAGATCCATATCCAATGGAGAAGAATCCCGATGAGATCCCAATGTTTGCGCGGTTCGTCGAGCGCGGGCTGGCTCTCCCTGCGAGCGACTTCTTCAAAGGCCTCCTCAAGTACTACGGTATCGAGTACTTGAACTTCAACCCCAACGAGATCTTCCACGTTTCTGTCTTCGTCCACTTCTGCGAGGCCTTCGTGGGGATCAAGCCCCACTGGGTGCTGTTTAGAAAGTTCTTCCGCGTGAAGCCGCAGTCGAGCGCCAATGACCCCAGAGTAGTCGGAGGAGCCGGCTGTCACACCCGATTTCCGGAGGGAAACCAGATGCATCACATATGTGTGCCAGGATCTAGTTCCACACATATGTTAGACAAAATGAGTGTAATATCATAGACAGTAAAAACGTAACAAGGGGTTTAACAACTTACTACACTCATTCGGAAGACACGAAGGTCTTTAACATCGGAAAACGATAACTACACGACGAGTCTTCGTCTTCCGCTTCCACGGTGCACTTGATCGGGGGAGACGCAAGCCTCAGAACTCCTCAAGGTTGCAGTAGAACTCTTCACCATTGTTCTCTTCTGAACAGCGGTAAGCAAGGCTGAGTACACTTATGGTTGGTACTCAACAAGTGGGGGAAAATGCAAGGCTATCAAGGATAGGCTATGGTTTTGCAGCGGTTAGCATTTTAATGTTGGTCAAACTTTTATTTAAAGAACGCCTAATTACTAGATGTAAATATATACCAACCCACTTAAGAAAATTTTAAGCAAAACAACCCAAAGCTCATCGAGCTTCACCAAACCACGATTTATTCTCATCTTCAAGTTTATTAATCATGTGAGCACGGCTAATCGATCGGCTTTTACACTCGCAGAGGTTTGCACACTTTACCCACAGCTCGCGTAAAAGTTCCGAAGAACTTTGAACCCAACCATGCGATGCTGATCAGGCATCATACCACACTTCCGAGGTGTGATTGCATAGGGAAGCTACGAAGCCATTACAAAGGTATACAAAAGACTAACGACCCGCATAGTTACAGATCAGGGCGGACCATAACCCTCCCTAGTGGTCAGCACCTTAGCAAAGGCTGCTACCACAAAAGGACCGGGTTATACCCCTGCAACCCAGATCCCCCTCTGCTCCTTTCGGAAAAGGGCCATCAGATCAATCGCACACCTAATTAATTGGCTAAGGTCAGAGCCATGTAACATTGTGGTTGCGCATCTTTTCTTGGGTGGTTCTCCATGTTCCGATTAAGTCATATGATCTTGTATTACCAAAAGCATCATCGTTCAACATACAAGCCTTTATCTTGGAAAACCATTTTTATCCAACCCAAGTTGAGCAACTAGCATATTCTACCCAAAAACATTTGTTAAACCGGGTTGATCCAAGGATTGTGGGTAAAAGTCTAGGTAAGTCCTTAAAAAGGGTGTTCCCATCAATTAAATGCAATAACATAATAAATATAAACTTAGTTGTCATGCAATTACATAGGATAAAATAGAATCATGCAGGGGGAGAAGAGCGCTTGCCTTCCTTGCTTAAACACTAAGGTTCTTCTTCTTCAAACACTTGCTCTTGATCTACTTCAACTGGTTGCTAGCTTGAAACTGGCACGATGTCTACGAGCACACAATAATACATTCAATAAACAAAACAATACACCAAGCATGAAAAGCTTAAGGGGAAACAAGGTTTTGGGTCTAGGAAAGCGAACATAAGGAACACTCGGAACTATCGGGAGATTTGGATGATCACATACAAGAGCTAGCTATGCGTTTGATATCTTTTAATTAAGTAAAATCATGTGTATAGGTTATTTCAGAGAAATACCTTATTTATAATTAAGCAAGTTGTATTTGTATTTAAAATACGATGTAGGCCTAGTCCAATTTTACTTATAAATATTCAAGTATGTTTTATGCAAATTAAACATTTAATTTAAAAGAACATGTAAAAGCATCTAGGCGTTTGTCTTTATATTTCGAGTTATTCTAATCAAATTATAATTTAAAAATACATTTATATTTTAATCAAGTTGACGTTTAATTAAGAAAACCCGAGACATAGCCTATGTTACATTTTAGTAGAAAGCGAATTGCATAATCATTAATCAAATTAAGTCTGATTATAAAACCGAGGTATACATCTAATTAACTTTTAATTAAAAGAAATGTTCATTTAATATTAATCATATTAACTTTCTTATGAAAACACGTGTTAAACTTATAATTAGATTTTAATTAGAAAAGCATGTGTAATAGGATTTAATCATATTTAATATGTAAATAAAATATAAAACAAAGAACATGTACATCATTGCTCCTAACGCGTACTTTTAGTTGATATGAGCCTAACGCAACTTGAAACGGTGGAATCAGAGCTACAACGCAAAAGATGCGGCCAAAACAAGGTTCTAAAGCTGACGGGCTTGAAAAGACGGTCGCACGGACACCAAGAACGCTTAAAACGGAGCTAGAACGGAAAAGATATGGCTAAAACAAGATTCAGGGACTAATTTGTGAATATCTGGAAGTTTAGGGGGTTTTCGCAAGATTTCGGGGACCTAAACATAATTATGCGTGAAACTAGGAGGTCTAACATGGAAATGGTCAAGTGTAGGCTATTAAACGAGAAAAACTAAAGAGATCGGGGGCCTAGACATAAGAATCGGGGATCGAATTGTAAGAGTTCGATAGGTGGAAGGGTATATTTATAATTTCCGAAACTCTGGGTTCTTTTTGCAAAATTACCGGGGCGGCCGGCGGGTGAGCCGTGGTGGCGCCACGTGGCGGGCCGTGATTTGCCGGCCGACGCAATGCCGATGCGGGGGGCCGACGCGAGCGGTGACGCGACCTGGCCGACGCCGCCGATGAACCGCGCCCGTGGACCCGCCGTGGACCGGTCCACCGGTCCACGGTGGACCGATCCAAGGGGTACGCCCCTTTTCTAATCTGGGCCGTCCGCGCCGATCGGACGGCCCGGTCGCACGCGGGCGACGGGGCGGCGGTGGACGGCGGAGACCGGCGGCGCCGGCGGGAGGCGGCGGCGGAGCTCGCCGGCGATGGCCAGATCGGCCATCCGAGCACCTAATCGCGCGGAAATAAGTCCAGGAGGAAGAGGGGAAGATAAGGAAGCTCACCAGGGGCTCGGAGGGGAGGGAATCACGGCGAAGGAAGAGATCGGCGGCGGTGGCGGCGGTGCTCCACGGCGGCGGCGCTGTGGTGAGCGAGGAGAGAAGGGGAGGGGCGCGGGATAGAGAGGAGGTCCTGGCGCACTCTTTACAGGGCGTAGGAGGGAGAGGAAGGGGCGCGCAAGGCGGTGGCGGGTGCTCGCCGGCCGGCCATTAATGGCGGCGGCGGCTCAGAATCAGGCAGCGCCTGTGGGGGAGGGCGAGGATGAGGATGTGGGAGCACGGGAGAGGACGAAGGGGCAACCTGGGTGTGCTTTTATAGGGCGAGGAGGGGAGAGGGGGGCGACGGCCGGAAGTAATGGCCATCAATGGCCATGGCGGCCGGCGGCCTTTAATGCATTCAAGGGAGAGGCTTGAATGGAGAGGAAACCGAAGGAGTTAAGGAGGGAGGCGGCGGCCGGTGGTTTTAGTGCGCCTTGATAGCAAGCTTGAATGAGGGAGAGGCGCGGGATGGGCGTGGGGAGGCGGCACGTCCGTGGGGGTCGGGGCGGCAGGGGAGAAGGGAGGCGGCGGGAGGTTAGGGATGCTCCCGACAGGTGGGCCCCACGTGTCGGTGAGTGTGTGAGAGAGGGAGGAGTGGAGCGGGCCGGTGGACAAATGGGCCAGAGAAGATTTCGTGGGCCGCTGCGATAAAAAAAAAGAAATAGGAGTTGGGCCGCGGGGAAAGAAAGAAGGTTGGGCTGGGCCGCGGGTAGAGATGGTGGGTTGGGTTTGTTGTTTTTTTTTCTTCTTTTTTTCCAAACCCATTTTTAAACCAATTTCAAACCTTTTTAAATTCAAATCTTTTACATGTTTTCAAATTCAAATTTTAACACAAATTTCTCCAACTATTTTAAAGGCTTTTCACAAACTATTTTTAACAACTTTTCAAACATATTTTAAATTCAAACCTTCACACAAATTTTCACAAACTATTTCACAATTTTTTTTAAAGAATTTTCACAAGTATTTTAAGACTTTTAAAACCACACCACAGCCAAAACTCATGCATTCAAATCATGATGCACAAGCACTTATTTCTTCTAAATTATTAAAATGATATTTAAATATTTTTAAGGCCAACTTTATTTGATAATTTAATTAATCCTTAGAAAATAAAATCTAAACACCATGTTGCTTACATTAATTTAGTGATGGAATTTTAGGGTGTTACAAATCTACCCCCCTTAAAAAGAATCTCGTCCCGAGGTTCGGAGAGATTGAAAAGAACTAAGGGTATTATTCTGAGTCCATCTTGTTAACTAAGTTCTTCCGACAGGCATAGCTCCTTCACCTACTTTCTTTAATCTTGATTCACTTTGCCTTCTTCTTTAAATGGGCAGTAGCAACAACCTCAATTCTATCTCCTTGGGGCTGGTTAAGAGTACTGACTTCTTGGCACACAGAATTATTATGTCACATTCGCCCAACCAATCCATTCCAAGTATTACATCTATTCCACTAGATGTAAGCACTACTAGATCAGCTTGAAAATTTATTCCCTTGATCTTAAGATTGACTTCTGAGCATACATATGCAGATTTCATTTCACCATTCGGGGAGCTAACCAACAAATGTGTCTTCATATGACTCATAGGTATTTCATGCTCTGACACAAACTATTTAGTAATGAATGAATGTGATGCTCCGAAATCCAATAAAATCGTTGTAGGCACAGAGTGGACAGGAAACGTATCCAGCACAATACCAGGAGCGTCTTGAGCTTGTTCAGCTGTCACGTGGTTCACTCTACCACGCACGTAATTCTGTTGACCCTTGTTGATCTGAGAATTTGCACTCCCATGGTGTATCTGAGATGTGGGTTGTCCGAGCCTGTGACCATTGTCTTTCTGGGAAGTCTAGATGTTACGATTTGGGTAGATGCTAGCATAATGTCCCAATTCACAACAATTGAAACAACCATCAGGGTGAACTGGAGAGTTGTTTCGTCCTGGTGCACCTGAGTGATCCTGTTGATGACTTGCAACATGTGTTGTCTGTTGGCTAGAATGTTAGGACTGCTGGGTTGAACGCTGCAACTGAGAAGTTTGCAAATAATTTCCACTTGATCTATCAGAACTAAATTGAGAACTCTGTGATGAGTTGAAGCGGGGGTGTGTGTTGCTAGATTGTCCACGAGATTGGAACTTGCGCTCTTGTTCACCAAGTTTCGCACATTTGTCCTCCAGACCTTTAGCTTTGTTCAGTAATGTAGTGAAGTCCGGGAAACTGTGACTCTGTAGTTGATAGTTGAGTGGCTCTATCAGACTATCTAGGAAGCATTCTTGCCTCTTTGGGTTGGTATTAACTTGATCCGGTGCATAGAGGGACAATTGAGTAAACTTGTCTAGATACCTGTTAACTGACATATTGCCTTGCTTTAGAGCGAGGAACTCTCTTTGCTTAAGCTTGACCACACCAGAAGGAATGTGGTGCACACGAAAACTATACCTGAACTCCTGCCAGGTGATGGTGCTAGGTACAACATGTGCGACAGTGTACGCATTCCACCATTCAGCTGTTAATCCTTACAAACGACTCGTTGTATACAAGACCATCTCTCGATCAGTGCACTTTGTCATCTCCAACTTCTTGGTGACAGTCTTTAATCAATCATCAGCATCCAATGTATCAGTTGAGTAGGAGTATGTGGGAGGACGGTGACTCATGAATTCCTTATGCTTGTCCACCGGTGCTGGTGGTGCTGGTGGTGGTGACTGATTTTGCTAAGCTTGAATGTTTTGAAATAGTGGCAGTCGGATTTTAGATTAGCCGCATCTGAGTGACAAGGAACTGTTGCTTTACTGGATCCATTGCTCGGTTGACGGGTGGGGTGGTGCTTAATTCTGCTGATTAGCAATATGAGCACAGACAACAGATGGAATGTCGTGACCTTCTCCTGACCTGGTGCTTACCATCTGATTGTTAGAGAAAGGTATTCCAGATATGAATAGTTAACTAATGCATGGAGAGATGAACTCAAAAAGATGAAGCAATTTGAACTTCCAATTTAAGACAGATTCTCATCCCGAGATTCACAAAAGCTGGCATGAAACAAGAATTCGGGTGTTTAGCATCCAACACTGCTTATCTTGCTTCCATATAATTCGTCTTACACAAGCTCCATAAGCATAATTCTTTATTCTTTACAACTCACTTTATAAACATCATTGGAATACTCAACCTAACTCCACTTGTATGCTTGTCCATTCCTTTTTCTCGACTCGTTGATTTGCCTTTGTAGGATTTTTCTTCTTTTCTTGATAAAGTGATTTGAATAGAGCTGGATCGACTCCATAATTGTTTCTTTTCCTAAGCTTAGCCATCTCGAATCATACTTCGGGTCCTCATACACAACTTTTAATATTCTTCTCCATTTGATCCAAGGCTTCTTGGGTATTGATTTGCTTATTCTGTCTCTGCTGAGCTTTCTTTTCATATCGGTCAGTATATTTCTTAGGACACCTGCTAATAAAATGTCCATGATCTTTGCAGTAGAAACAATCTCCACTTTCTTTAATGTTTCGACGATTGCGTGGTCGATCTTCATACTCATGTTCTGATCCTTGAGTCAAATGGTAAAGATGTGAATTGTTCTCATGTTGCTCTGGAAAATTCATTTTCCTCTTCTTACTTATGATTTCCTGTAGTTTGCTCTCTAACTCAATAGCTTTGTTGATGACATCTTGCAAACTAGAATATTCATGTAAGCTTAGTATACTCTGAAGGTCTTCATTCAACCCTTCAGGAAATGTTCTCGTTTCTTTTTATCACTTTCAGACGATCTTGGTGCGTACATAGATAACTGAATAAATTTATCCCTATACTCATTCACTGTCATTTGCCCTTGCTTCAAGTTAAGGAACTCCTTCCATTTGAGCTTCATCGTACTTACAGGAATGAAGTGTGTTATAAAGTTGTCCTTGAATTCTTCCCAAACAATACTTTGTGGTTGCTCATGTTCGTAGATGTAAGAATTCCACCATTCTGAGGCTGCTCCTACAAGTTGTCCTAATGCAAACAAAACTTTCTCTCTATCGTTGCATTGCACCAAGTCCAGCTTCTGTTCAATTGTTGTGATCCATTCATCAGCTTCTAGGTGATCCATAGTATTAGAGAACATAGGTGGTGAAGGACCGATACGGCGAACCAGAGAGGGGGGGAGTGAATGGGAGCCGGTAAAAATTCTTCTCGAAGGAGATGAAAAATCCAACAAGACGAACGCGGCTTCCAACAACGTCTCCGACTCACTACCCAAGTTGGCCAAGCCCACGTAGCCACTGGAGTGCCACTGGACCTAGGAACTAACACACACGACCTTCCGACCCGAGAACGCAGTGGAACACCAAACCACGAGTCTACAGACCCACACCGGTCAGACCGGTGAGCACCACCGGTCGGAGGCCGGTCCCCGCCGGTGAAACCGAGCAACTTTAACTAAGTGGCTCTACACCGGTCGAGCCGGTGAGACACACCGGTCGGACCGATGGCGGCTCGAAAGCCCCCAAGGCACCAAACAGGCCAACCGACCACCAAACTGACCCAAACTCGAAACAACAGCAACACGGGACGACAACGAACACACCAAGACGTTCACCCGAGCAAAACCCTACAAGGGCTCGCACCGGTCAGACCGGTCAAGAGCACCGGTCAGACCGGTGTAGCCTGGGTAGCTCGGGATGAACAGCACCCGCGGGTCAACTCCCCCAAATCCAAACCTCGATCTCCCGAATCGCTCCACGGACTTGAACAAGACTTTGGGGATATTAGGAACACCTCATGAGTCCATAGCCAAGTTTAATCCCACCAAAACTCGTCCAAAAAGGAGGAATCAAGGAAATCCCGCCAAGAGCACTTCCAACCCAAGAACTCAAGAAACTCCAAAATCGAGCACTTTTACTCACGGATTTGGGAGGGGAATCACAGTCCAAAGAACCACGAAGGATTCCCACAAATTTCCCCCATCAAATCCCAAGAGAAAAGTCCCGAAAACAACCCAAAGAAATCACCGAAAGAGGGCTCCGAAAATCACCACCAAGAACAACCGGGGAAAACACATCCAAACCTTGAGGAACCACGCCGAATCATCTATACATGAAACAAAGGTTCGTACAAGGTCTAGCAAGCCGCCCGATCATCCATCCCTCTCAACAAGATCTCTCCGTGAAGCTCTCTTGCTAGTCCTCAAGAAAACCTAGGGAAAATAGGTGGAAAATAGGAAAACTAATGAGCTAGGGTTCCAAGAGTTGGCTGCCATCCTCTCACCTCTTGGGTTATATGGAGGCAACCGAATGTCTAAAACGCCCTTCTCTACTAACTAGGGATACACGCCCCTCAAGGGTGGATTTGGAATTCTTGATGTCTTCACCATTGGACGGATGCCCGGCGACCGCACCCTGCATAGCCTCGACGCAAGCCATGTGATCCCGACGCGTGTCCTCCGCTTCGAAGTCTCCGGACTGCGTCGTCGCACACCGGTCGGACCGGTCCCCACCGATCGGACCGGTCGGACCCACCGGTCGGACCGGTGCGGCGGCCGCTGCGGCTCCGTCTTCGGTTCTCCGGTCTTGGCTTTGTGGATCAACCAAGGAACCCGGTGGTTTTTCGGTGAACCACCGGAAACCCCGCGAACTCGGTGTAGCCTCCGCCAATCTCCACTCATGACTTGGCTCCCACGTAGTCCCGGCTCGACCTTGGTTTTGAGGCTCAACCAAGAACTGTCCACGACTTCATCTTCTTGTTCATGCCACCATGCGGCCCGCACTTGACCCCGCTAGCCACCGGGTCCCTCGAACGAAGCCTACTTGTCTTCTCCACACCGGAGGCCTCACCGGCGACGACCTTTCCCGCTTGTTCTTCACCTGCACCAACACCAGTCAAGCCGCAACCTGCACTTGCAATACTTAGCCAAGAATCAGTCCACACAACGTTGTCAATCACTCATCACACAAGGAAGCGACCATCCACCGGTCCTCGAACCACACATGGTCCTCAATCTCCCCCTTGATGAGTGCATTGACAACATCCACACGAAAGTAACAAGAGAGAAAAGAAAAAAGAAAAGAAACAAACAAAAGAAACTCCAACAAGCGATCGAAAACCAAACAAAGGGAAAGAGCAAGATCACTTGAAGAAGACAAGTCTCGGACCCCTTAGGCAAGGGAAACGGCTCGACACATCCGAGACAAAGCAAAGCTCAAGCAAAGAGCGCAAACCACCGAATCAAAGCTCGAACAACCACAAAGAGCTCCCCCTGCACACATGCAAGCTCCCCCTGAACCAATGCACCTCCCCCTGGACGGATGCATGCAAGACACCACTTGAAACAGGGCAGCTGCAACAACTCAGCCCTGACCGGTCAGACCGGCCAACACCACCGGTCAGACCGGTGTGCAACATGTGAACAGAACCAGCACTCACACCGGTCAGACGGTGGCCACGACCGGTCGGACCGGTGCACAACGGAGAGCCAGAAATGGCTCGAAACCACCGAAAACCTTCTAAACACTTCCAGCAAGCCATTTCAAGCTCAAACTTCTCCCCCTTGTTGGCAATGCATGAATCAAGCCAAAAATGCAAAACTTTCAACCTAGAGCTTCTCAAATAGACAAAATTCAACAAAGAATGCTACACATGTCCAAATGAGCAAGTTAGATACTCTACGGCTTCGTATTGATCTCAACTACATGATCACCAAGTTTCACAACCATTGGACGAAGCTAAGATGGATTTTGGCAATTTTGCAAAAAACTTGCCTCTCATGAGCAAAGTCCTAAACATGATCAAAGCATATCAAAATGGCAAAGCCACACAAACTTCATGCTAGGACAGCCATTCTAATCATAAGACCATCACAAACACCCACAAGCACCTCATGTCATGTCAAAGCCACCGAGCCATGTGCCTACTTCTATGTATGAGACTTCTCATTGGTAGGCATCATGCAACGGTTTAGCACCCAAAGCAAATTAAATTCAGCACATATGACATGGGAACATAATTTCCAAGCATTTTTCATTTCATTTTCAGATTTGTAAATGGTACATGAAATGTCTTTGCGACAAAAAGGAACTTATGCCCCTCCACAAGATAAAACAAGAGGGCTAAACATTTATGATGGCAAATGAGCCTTTGGCCCCATATGATCAATAAACTAGCTATCCAACCACAAATTAAGCATAGCAAGGCCACAAAAACATGTCAAGAGCATGTAAAGGCATTTACACATGAGAGAGCATACATGTGACATTTTTCAAAAGCATAGCTATCAACCATGGATTATTCATCAAGATCATCAAGCGCTAAGTCAAACTAACCATAGCATACCAAACAAGCTCACAAAGACATATATTTCAATCCATGGTGAACAATGTATATGAGAGAAGCTTTTCCTAACCAATGCATATGATACAAAAAGCATGCAATCTAAGATACAAGGATGCCTATACATCATGTTACATATGCCATGAAAAATGCAAGAAATGCACAAAGAAAAGCTATACATATGCTACAAAGGAGCTCCCACACACAAAGCTCACAAACCACCGGCTCCTCGAGGGGAGGCAAAAAGGGCTCGACACCACCGGCAAAAGAGAGCTCCCACACACCCAACTCAAGAAATCAAACACACACCAAGTTCCCCCCGCAAACGAGTGAAAGTTGCTTGATCTAGGGGTTTGGTGAAAATATCGGCTAGTTGGTCATGTGTGGGTACATGGATCAAAGCTATCTTTCCTTTCTCGATGTTGTCTCTCAGAAAATGGTACCTCACTTCTATGTGCTTGGTTTTGGAATGGAGCACTGGGTTCTTTGCAACGCTTATAGCACTGGTGCTATCACATTGAAGTGGGACATGGGTATACTCCTCACCAAAGTCACTCATGGTATATGCAATCCAAAGGAGCTGAGAGCAACAACTAGCAGCGGCAACATACTCGGCCTCGGTCGTGGATTGAGCAACACTCGACTGCTTGCGGGAAGACCAAAACACCAAAGAGGAACCCAAAAACTGGCAAGTCCCAGAAGTGGACTTCCTATCCAACCGACACCCGGCAAAATCCGCGTCCGAAAAGCCATGAAGCGCCAAAGAAGAGGACGCGGAGTACCAAAGGCCGAAGTCGGGAGTGTGACGCAAGTACCGAAAATTCTCTTCACCGCTTGCCGATGCGAAGTCCTCGGAGACGCTTGAAAACGAGCGCACAGACTCACCGAGAACTGTATGTCCGGCCTCGTCGCCGTCAAGTAGAGGAGTGACCCGATCATGCTCTGGTACTCCTTCTGGTCCACGTGTTCACCTTCCTCGTCCGCATCAAGAGCCGTAGTCGTACTCATCGGCGTCGTCCTAGCCTTGGAGTCCTCCATCTTGAACTTTCGTACAATGTCCTTGGTGTACTTAGCCTGGTGCACAAATGTTCCTTCTTTTGATTGCTTGATTTGTAGCCCGAGGAAGAACTGCAACTCGCCCATCATGCTCATCTCAAATTCCCTACTCATATCATCTGCAAACCTTGCAACAAGAGAGTTAGACGAGCCACCAAAGACAATATCATCCATGTACACTTACACAATCAGGATATCTCTGCCCTGCCTCAGCAAAAACAAGGTCTGATCGACCTTCCCCATCTCAAAACCTCTCTCAAACAAGAACCCCCTCAACCTACCATACCAAGCTCTAGGCGCCTGCTTCAACCCATACAGCGCCTTCCTCAACTTGTACACCCGATGAGGGTACTTCTCACTCTCAAACACTGGAGGCTGTCTCACATACACTTCTTCCTCCCACACACCATTCAGGAAAGCACTCTTCACATCCATTTGGTGCAACTTGAACCCTTTAGCCACAGAAAAGGCTAGAAGGATCCTAATCGCCTCCAAACAGGCTACGAGAGCAAAGGTCTCCTCGTCGTCAATCCCCTCCTTCTGACTGAACCCCTAAGCAACAAGACTCGACTTGTTCCTCGCAACCTCACCCTTCTCTCCCTCTTTATTTTTCCACACCCACTTGGTACCAATCGGCTTACACCCTGGGGGAGGGTCAACCAACTCCCACACCTGATTCCTCTCAAAGTTCTCCAACTCCTCATGCATCGAGTTAACCCAATTGTGATCAGATAGTGCGTGTCCAATGTCTTTGGGCTCGAAAGAAGCAACAAATGCAGCATGAGCGAAATGAGAGTTGTTCCGAACCCTCGACCGTGTAGTGCGTTCATTCATGTCGCCGATGATCCTCGAAGCTGGGTGATCCACCTGTACTCGTCGGGGAGGTTCTCGCCTCGATGCTACCTCCCCCTCAACATCAGCTTCTCCTCGTTCTTGATTTGTCGTCGTAGGTGTAGCAGAGGGTCCATCCATCATCGTAGTCGAAGTAGTGGGTACATGTTCAGCCGGGGGCACCGCACCGCCATCCTCATCATCACCAAGTTCATGCTCCTCCTCCTGAAAGATCTCCTCGCCAAGCTCATCATCACCTGCACACTCAAAGACAAGGCGACTACGTGGCTCTGTCTCGTCGAAGGTTACCTCGCAAGTCTCCACGATTTGGTTAGTTTCAAGATTGAGCACACGATATGCTCTAGAATGAGATGCATAACCAAAGAAAATGCCATCGACAGACCTAGCCTCAAACTTATCCAACTTTCTGCCTTTCTTCAGAATGAAACACTTGCAACCAAAGACATGGAAGTGACTCACCTTGGTTGTGCGACCATGCATCAACTCATAGCATGTCTTCTTCTTGTGCACTCTGAGGTATATCCTGTTCGACACATAACACGCGGTATTCACTGCCTCAGCCCAATACCTCCTCGGAGTCCTATGCTCATCAAGCATCGTCCGAGTCGTCTCGCACAAGGTCCTATTCTTCCTTTCCACAACACCAATCTGGGGAGGCGTATACGGACTCGAAAACTGGTGCTCAAGACCCAAGTCATGGCAGAAAGTTTCAAAACGACAGTTCCTGAATTCCGAGCCATTATCACTGCGGATAGCTCGTATGGCATCTCCGTGCCTCTCGTTCCTCAACCCCAAGACTAGATCTCGAACAAAACCAAACGTCTCCCCCTTATCCTCAAGAAAGAACACCCACGCATACCGAGAATAGTCGTCCACCACAACAAGGACATACCACTTCCCACCCGCGAGATCGCACACGAGCTGGGCCAACAAGGTCCATATGGAGCAGCTCGCATGGACGCTCAGTCATCACATCGGTGAGAGGCGGGTGAGAAGAGGCCACCATCTTGGCATGCCTACACGGAGCACAAACCAACTCTTTCTCAAGCCTCAACCGTGGCAATTCTCGGACCAAATTGAGTTTACTCAAGCGTGACAAAAGGTCAAAGCTCAAGTGACCCAACTTCCTATGCCACTTCCACAACTCACTCGAAGCACCAGCCAAGAAACAACGCTCCACACCCGAAGACTGAGAAAAATCAGCACGAAACACTTGACCCTCGGGAACGACCATACAGACAAGGTCTCCTCGAGAGTCCAAAATCCGAGAACCACCTGGCCGAAACAACACCTCAAAGCCCTCATCCAACAACTGGGACACAGAAAGCAAATTGTACCCCAGCGATTGAACAAGAGCAACACGCCTCAGAGTGATCTTGTCACTCACTTTGATCTCACCTTCTGAAAGCACACGCCCACACCCATTGTCCCCAAAAGTGATGTACCTCCTTGTCACCACCGGGACGAGACTTGAGAACCACCCCCTGTCTCCGGTCATATGCCTCGAGCAACCGGAGTCAATCAACCAAATGTTCTTCAAGTCTCCCACCTGAAATTCAAAAATAAGCACGTGAGCGAACAAACGACTCAGCGTGGGGTTAGTACCAAAAGAGGAAAACCAGTGCCGAGCCATTTGCTCGAAAGTGGGGTTAGCACCAACCAAAGCATCTCTCCTACCAAAGCTACCTCCACGAACACCACCACGGTAACCACCCTGAGGGAACCACCCCTCTCTGCCTGGAGGAGGACCAAATCCACACAAGAAAGCCCGTGGAACATCCTTCCTCTCCAACTCAAAGCCACGACTCCTCCGATCCCCGTATTGAGCACGAGGAGGAGAACGCCTAGCAAGCCGACCACCGCACCCTTTCCAGCCCAACCACCGAACCACGACCACCGAAACAACCCTCGCGCCCGCATGAGCTCGAAACCCAAACAACTGTTTGTCCGGACCGCACCGGTCTGACCGGTGCCCCACACCGATCTGACCGGTGTGGCTTGGGCGCGAAGCACCACCGGCGACCTTCCGCTCTCCCCAAGCCGAAGCTGTCCTCACACTCGCCTTGGCCCTGGGCATCTGCACACGAGGCTAAAGTACACCATCAGAAGGGTGGTACTTGTCCTTGTTAGCCCACTCCTTTGCCATTCTCTCCTCACGCTTCCTCTTGAAGCAAAACTCCTCCTTATGGCCATCTCTCCCACAATAGCCACAATGGAACCTCACAAGCTTAGGCTTAGGCTTGGGATGTGGCTGCTCACTCGATTTCTCTCCACTCAAATCCTCCACCGGTTTCCCTTCACTAGCCTTCTCACTTCCTTACCCAAAGAACACTTTCCCCGAAGTGCTCACAAACTTGATAGGCTTTTGTAGGTCATTTGTGGGTGTAGGAAACACGGGTGGAGCAGGGGTTGTGTCTAGTCGGTTCCTAAGATGGTTAGGTTTGGGGGGAAAATCATTTTTGTGGTGGGTTTTTGGTGGCTCCGGGATATTCTCTCCACTTCCCTCACCAACCTTGTTTGCCCCAAGTCCCTCACCATCTTGCCTCTTAAAGGCCTTGATCATCATTCTCAACGGGGCTCATGACCGGACAACCAACCCATCAACTTCCTCAAGTCATCATTCTCATCCTGCAAACGATCAACATAATGTGCAAGTTTCAAATTTTTCAATGCATGCATTTCACGGGTAGAGCAAGATGTAGGCATGGGTTCCTTCAATTTAGCCTCAAGAGAACTAGTGTAAGCATGCATCTCATCAATCTTAGCATGCAAAACAGGGCAAGAAGTGCAAGCACCTAGCAAAGCAGGTCTAGACTTAAGCTCAGCCACTTCAACCCTAAGCACATCTAGTTCCTCACACTTGGAGGCATGCTTCTCCTTAAACAAAGTAAGATCAGTAAGGAATATGGAGCAATCAGCACAATCATTCTCATCAGAAACAACAGGGGTAGCCTTAAGGGAATCAATCTCAAGCTTGCTATCAAGCACCTGTGTCTCTAGCTCAGCCACACTAGTACTAGCATCCTCGAGTGAAGCCCTAAGCTCTTTCCTCATTTTCTTGGCCTCTCTAAGCATGTCGTCACAGTTATCAAGCAAAGTGCCAAGTCTCTCATTCTCCTGGCGCAAGAAGGGAAGTTCATCACGCACCTCGTCGTCGGACTCAGAGTCCGAGTCGCTCTGTGTGCTCTTCTTCTGCCGGAGCTCAGCGCCATGGTGCAGAAGCCGTCTCTCGCGAAGCAGCTCAGCCCGCTCAGGTTCATGGACGACTTCTTGTTCTTGCGACGATCTCCCTCGTCTTCACTGCTGCTCGAGCTCGAGGTGGAGTACGCGGAACTGGAGTCGACGTCGCTCGCTCCCACCATCACTCGAGCCTTGCCTCGGCTCTCCTTCTTCCTCGATCGTCGCTCGTCCTTGTACTTGTTCTTGTGCTTGCTCTTGTGGTCGCGCCTCGAACGGTACTTGCCATCCATCCTCGGCTTGTGCTTCTAGCTGTCCTTGTTCTCGGCCTTCTCCGGGCAGTCGGCGATGAAGTGTCCCAACTTGCCGCACTGGAAGCAAGTCCTAGTGTTCCTCCTCATGTTCACGCGGTTCTCGTGCAGCCTCTCGAACCGCCTCGTCAGAAGCGCCAGCTCATCCTCTCCAAGCTCGTTGAACTCCTCATCTGGCATAGACATCAAAGAGGAGAAAGAGAACATCCTGGTGGATGGGTTAGAGTTAGCCTTTCCTTTGGAACCACCAATGAGGGCAAGACTATGGGAATCAGTCGGTCCCTCGAGCTTGGCGATCATGCCCCTATCCACCTCGGCCGACTTGAGCTTCAAGAACGGCTCGTTCACGGTCGAGTGTCATACTTCTCCGACTCCACAATGGCCTCGAACTTTCCGCCCCAAATCGTACGATCCAAAGAGTGTAAGAGCTTGACCACTCTATCATGATCATCGTACGGGAGCACGTCCACATTGGCCCTTATGTTGTTCACAACCACGGTGAACCTCCGAAACAAGGCATCGATGGACTCACCGGGGAGATGAGCGAAGTTCTCGGACTCTCTCCGGTAGGTCGCATACATCCGTGCCTGAACCTGGGCGTTCCCAACATGAGCCTCCTTCAACACCGCCCAAATCCTACAAGCCAAGTGCTCGGTGTGCACCCGATCGAACTCAGGCTGACACAAAGCACGAAACAAGTAGTCGACCGCCTTATTGTTGGCGTCGAATTTGTCCCTCGATCCTGGAGCGAGAAAGTACATCGGCTGGACATAGCTTTGTGTCCACCGTGACATCCCAAAGGATGCGACCCTTTCCGCGGAGGAACGCACCCATCCGCTTGCTCCACATCTGGTAGTTCTTGCCATCGAAGTGTGGAGGACCCGAACCCCGTTCTCGGTACGCCATCCTAGGATCTTAGGCGGTTAGAGTCAACAAAGACCCGAACCGGCTGCGATACCACTTGAAGGACCGATACGGCGAACCAGAGAGGGGGGAGTGAATGGGAGCCGATAAAAATTCTTCTCGAAGGAGATGAAAACTCCAACAAGACGAACGCGGCTTCCAACACACGTCTCCGACTCACTACCCAAGTTGGCCAAGCCCACGTAGCCACTGGAGTGCCACTGGACCTAGGAACCAACACACACAACCTTCCGACCCGAGAACGCAGCGGAACACCAAACCTCGAGTCTACGGACCCACACCGGTCGAACGGTGAGCACCACCGGTCGGACCGATGGTAGCCCGAAAGCCCCCAAGGCACCAAACGAGCCAACCGACCACCAAACCGACCCAAACTCGAAACAACAGCAACACGGGACGACAACGAACACAAGGGCTCGCACCGGTCGGACCGGCCAAGAGCAGCCGGTCGGACCGATGTAGCACGGGTAGCTCGGGATGAACAGCACCCGCGGGTCAACTCCCCCAAATCCAAACCTCGATCTCCCGAATCGCTCCACGAACTTGAACAAGACTTTGGGGATATTAGGAACACCTCATGAGGAGTCCATAGCCAAGTTTAATCCCACCAAAACTCGTCCAAAAAGGAGGAATCAAGGAAATCCCGCCAAGAGCACTTCCAACCCAAGAACGCAAGAAACTCCAAAATCGAGCACTTTTACTCACGAATTTGGGAGGGGAATCACAGTCGAAAGAACCACGAAGGATTCCCACAAATTTCCACCATCAAATCCCAAGAGAAAAGTCCCGAAAACAACCCAAAGAAATCACCGAAAGAGGGCTCGAGAAAATCACCACCAAGAACAACCGGGGAAAACACATCCAAACCTTGAGGAACCACGCCGAATCATCTATACATGAAACAAAGGTTCGTACAAGGTCTAGCAAGCCGCCCGATCATCCATCCCTCTCAACAAGATCTCTCCGTGAAGCTCTCTTGCTAGTCCTAAAGAAAACCTAGGGAAAATAGGTGGAAAATAGGAAAACTAATGAGCTAGGGTTCCAAGAGTTGGCTGCCATCCTCTCACCTCTTGGGTTATATGGAAGAAACCGAATGTCTAAAACGCCCTTCTCTACTAACTAGGGATACAAGCCCCTCAAGGGCGGATTTGGAATTCTTGATGTCTTCACCATCGGACAGATGCCCGGCGACCGCACCCTGCGTAGCCTCGACGCAAGCCATGCGATCCCGACGCGTGTCCTCCGCTTCGAAGTCTCCGGACTGCATTGTCCCACACCGGTCAGACCGGTGCTCCTCACCGGTCATACCGGTCCCCACCGGTCGAGCCGGTGCGGCGCTCTTTGCGGCTCCGTCTTCGGTTCTCCGGTCTTGGCTTTGTGGATCAACCAAGGAACCCAGTGGTTTTCTGGTGAACCACCGGAAACCCCGCGAACTCGGTGAGCCTCCGCCAATCTCCACTCATGACTTGGCTCCCACGTAGTCCCGGCTCAACCTTGGTTTTGAGGCTCAACCAAGAAACCGTCCACGACTTCATCTTGCTTGTTCATGCCACCATGCGGCCCGCACTTGACCCCCCGGCCACCGGGTCCCTCGAACGAAGCCTACTTGTCTTCTCCACACACGGAGGCCTCACCGGCGACGACCTTTCGCGCTTGTTCTTCACCTGCACCAACACCAGTGAAGCCGCAACCTGCACCTGCAATACTTAGCCAAGAACCAGTCCACACAACGTTGTCAATCACTCATCACACAAGGAAGCGACCATCCACCGGTCCTCGAACCACATATGGTCCTCAGGTGGCTCAGTATTCCAGAACTTTGTGTGTGTATCCTCCGGGTTTGGATATGGTGACACATATTGATCACATCCCAGGTTGTAACTGCTATCATTTCTCTTGTCTTGGTTGCCTTGACTTTCTTCACTTGCATGCTTCTTGAGTTGTTTGATTCCGTCAGGCTGAAATTCATTGAAATTTATACTCCAATCCTCAAGGTTGATAATCTGATTACTATCTACAGCTTGAGCAACTTCTTCTGGGACTGATTTTGGGTACATAACTTCCTTTTCTTATTGATATCCAAATGGTAACATTGTCTAGCCTCATCTCTCATTAGGCCGGCTTCTTTTTGGAGACGTGAACGACCATAATGCATTGACATGTTCCTGTAATCTTCATATGTTGATGTTGTTCATTCATCCGCAATTCTTGTGCTCCATGACTTCTCTTATTATTTTGATGGTTCCATGCTTCTACAACTTGCTTCTTTACTGGTTCGGCGGGAACTCCAACTTTGGTTATCTCTGTGTTATGAGGGGATGATGTGTTGATCTCCTTTTGTCATTGTAAGACTTGAGCTTGCATGACTGATAGATCTTCTTTGTCTAATGATAGTGGGACAGATGGAATCTTAAGGTTATCACCCAAAACAAGATTGGGGTTCTTAGGATTTGATGCTTGCTCTATAATATACTGATGGATATTAACCATGGTTTGAGTCATTGATTGTAGAGTCTGAGTTTGTGTTGCCATATACTCTAGCATTCTGCGTTCAATTGCTGAGGTTGTAGATGGAATATCGATGTTTCATTTGTTGTCTTTATATTCATGATTTCCATTGGGACTCACCATCCGGTTGTGTGATAAAGGTAAGCTCAGAAGAGATTGGAAACATACAGATTGAAGAGCAAGGTAAAATTATTGATATCATATCCATCTTTTCTTGTTGTGATTGTAATCACACTGTGGTAGAGAGGAGAATAACAGGGGTGAAAGAAGTTGACCATCTTTTTCTTTAACTCCTTTCATACGTTGATGTCTGTATATGCTTGTAGATTTATGGTTGTTGATGTTGTTGCTTCCAGACTTTGATCTTCAAACATCCATCAACCAACTTGTATGGTAGATAAGGATAACCCAGATTTGAACCCAAACTATCTTTATTAACCTAACAATTTATTTCTTGTTGCATTTGTGGCCATCACTCCACAATACAACTCACACAATCAAAACTCCAAATCAAACATGAGTTCAAACAATCAAACATTTACATCGAACGTCCTCACAGAAACGATTCTATCGAAGTTGATAAGAGGGTAGGCCATCTAAGAACTTATACTAGGAAACGCTGGTGGTAGATCCAGCTGACAGAACAAGAACTGAACTCAGTATAGATCAAAAACAATTGATGGGTTTTGTCAAAGAACAATGGATAAATTAGATTTTTATGCGTAAATAAGATAATTTTGAAGGATGACATGGCTTTCTAGGACATGAATCCTTAATTTTTGACAATTTCTAGCTAAGGCTGTGTTCCTACGATCAACACTTTGCTACGATACCACTCTGTCACACCCGATTTCCGGAGGGAAACCGGATGCATCACATATGTGTGCCGGGATCTAGTTCCACACATATGTTAGACAAAATGAGTGTAATATCATAGACGGTAAAAACGTAACAAGGGGTTTAACAACTTACTACACTCATTCGGAAGACACGAAGGTCTTTAACATCGGAAAACGATAACTACACGACGATTCTTCGTCTTCCGCTTCCACGGGCACTTGAGTCGGGGGAGACGCAAGCCTCGGAACTCCTCAAGGTCGCAAGTAGAACTCTTCACCATTGTTCTCTTCGAACGACGGTAAGCAAGGCCGAGTACACTTATGGTTGGTACTCAACAAGTGGGGGGAAATGCAAGGCTATCAAGGATAGGCTATGGTTTTGCAGCGGTTAGCATTTTAATGTTGGTCAAACTTTTATTTAAAGAACGCCTAATTACTAGATGTAAATATATACCAACCCACTTAAGAAACTTTTAAGCAAAACAACCCAAAGCTCATCGAGCTTCACCAAACCACGATTTATTCTCATCTTCAAGTTTATTAATCATGTGAGGGTCCAAGCCGCTCATGACCGTGAGCACGGCCGATCGATCGGTATTACACTCGTAGAGGTTTGCACACTTTACCCACGGCTCGCGTAAAAGTTCCGAAGAACTTTGAACCCAACCATGCGATGCGATCGGGGCATCATACCACACTTCGAGGTGTGATTGCATAGGGACGCTACGAAGCCTTTACAAAGGTATACAAAAGACTAACGACCCGCATAGTTACAGATCAGGGCGGACCATAACCCTCCCTAGTGGTCAGCACCTTAGCAAAGGCTTCTACCCCAAAAGGACCGGGCTATACCCCTGCAACCCGGATCCCCCTCTGCTCCTTTCGGAAAAGGGCCATCAGATCAATCGCACACCTAATTAATTGGCTAAGGTCAGAGCCATGTAACACTGTGGTTGCGCATGTTTTCTTGGGTGGTTCTCCATGTTCCGATTAAGTCATATGATCTTGTATTACCAAAAGCATCATCGTTCAACATACAAGCCTTTATCTTGGAAAACCATTTTTATCCAACCCAAGTTGAGCAACTAGCATATTCTACACAAAAACATTTGTTAAACTGGGTTGATCCAAGGATTGTGGGTAAAAGTCTAGGTAAGTCCTTAAAAAGGGTGTTCCCATCAATTAAATGCAATAACATAATAAATATAAACTTAGTTTTCATGCAATTACATAGGATAAAATAGAATCATGCAGGGGGAGAAGACCACTTGCCTTCCTTGCTTAAACACTAAGGTTCCTCTTCTTCAAACACTTGCTCTTGATCTACTTCAACTGGTTGCTCGCTTGAAACTGGCACGATGTCTACGAGCACACAATAATACATTCAATAAACAAAACAATACACTAAGCATAAAAGCTTAAAGGGAAAACAAGGTTTTGGGTCTAGGAAAGCGAACACAAGGAACACTCGGAACTATCGGGAGATTTGGATGATCACATACAAGAGCTAGCTATGTGTTTGATATCTTTTAATTAAGTAAATCATGTGTATAGGTTATTTCAAGGAAATACCTTATTTATAATTAAGCAAGTTGTATTTGTATTTAAAATACGATGTAGGCCTAGTCCAATTTTACTTATAAATATTCAAGTATGTTTTATGCAAATTAAACATTTAATTTTAAAAGAAGCATGTAAAAGCATCTAGGCGTTTGTCTTTATATTTCGAGTTATTCCAATCAAATTATAATTTAAAAATACATTTATATTTTAATCAAGTTAACATTTAATTAAGAAAACCCGAGACATAGCCTATGTTACATTTTAGTAGAAAACAAATTGCATAATCATTAATCAAATTAAGTTTGATTATAAAACCGAGGTATACATCTAATTAACTTTTAATTAAAAGAAATATTCATTTAATATTAATCATATTAACTTTCTTATGAAAACACGTGTTAAACTTCTAATTAGATTTTAATTAGAAAAGCATGTGTAATAGGATTTAATCATATTTAATATTTAAATAAAATATAAAACAAAGAACATGTACATCATTGCTCCTAACGCGTACTTTTAGTTGATATGAGCATAACGCAACTAGAAACGGTGGAATCGGAGCTACAGCGCAAAAGATGCGGCCAAAACAAGGTTCTAAAGCTGACGGGCTTGAAAAGACGGTCACATGGACACCAAGAACGCTTAAAACGGAGCTAGGACGGAAAAGATATGGCTAAAACAAGATTCAGGGACTAATTTGTGAATATCCGGAAGTTTAGGGGGTTTTCTGCAAGATTTCAGGGACCTAAACATAATTATGCGTGAAACTAGGAGGTCTAACATGTAAAAGGTCAAGGGTAGGCTATTAAACAGAAAAACTAAAGAGATCAGGGGCCTAGACATAAGAATCAGGACTGAATTGTAAGAGTTCTGATAGGTGGAAGGGTATATTTGTAATTTCCAGAAACTCGGGGTTCTTTTTGCAAAATTACCAGGGCGGCCGGCGGGTGAGCTGCGGTGGCACCACGTGGCGGGCTGTGATTTGCCGGGCTGACGCAATGCTGATGCAGGGCTGACGCAAGCGGTGACGCAGCTGCTGACGCCAGCGATGAACCGCGCCCATGGACCCGGCTGTGGACCCGGTCCACCGGTCCACGGTGGACCGATCCAAGGGGTACGCCCCTTTTTCTAATCTGGGCCGTCCGCGCCGATCGGACGGCCCTGGTCGCACGCGGGCGACCGGCGGCGGTGGACGGCCGGAGGCCGGCGGCGCCGGCGGGGAGGCGGCGGCGGAGCTCGCCGCGATGGCCAGATCGGCCATCCGAGCACCTAATCGCGCGGAAATAAGTCCAAGAGGAAGAGGGGAAGATAAGGAAGCTCACCAGGGGCTCGGAGGGGAGGGAATCACAGCGGAGGAAGAGATCGGCGGCGAGGGGCGGCGGTGGCGGCGGTGCTCCGCGGCGGTGGCATTGTGGTGAGCGAGGAGAGAAGGGGAGGGGCGCGGGATAGAGAGGAGGTCCTGGCGCACCCTTTACAGGGTGTAGGAGGGAGAGGAAGGGGCGCGCAAGGCGGTGGCGGGTGCTCGCCGGCCGGCCATTAATGGCGGCGGCGGCTCAGAATCGGGCGGCGCCTGTGGGGGATGGCGAGGATGAGGATGTGGTAGCACGGGAGAGGACGAAGGGGCAACCTGGGTTTGCTTTTATAGGGCGAGGAGGGGAGAGGGGGGCGACGACCGGAAGTAATGGCCATCAATGGCCATGGCGGCCGGCGGCCTTTAATGCATTCAAGGGAGAGGCTTGAATGGAGAGGAAACCGAAGGAGTTAAGGAGGGAGGCGGCGGCCGGTGGTTTTAGTGCGCCTTGATAGCAAGCTTGAATGAGGGAGAGGCGCGAGATGGGCGTGGGGAGGCGGCGCGGCCGTGGGGGTCGGGGCGGCCGGGGAGAAGGGAGGCGGCGGGAGGTTGGGGATGCTCCCGACAGGTGGGCCCCACGTGTCGGTGAGCATGTGAGAGAGGGAGGAGTGGAGCGGGCCGGTGGACAAATGGGCCAGAGAAGATTTCGTGGGCCGCTGCGATAAAAAAAAGAAATAGGAGTTGGGCCGCGGGGAATGAAAGAAGGTTGGGCTGGGCCGCGGGTAGAGATGGTGGGTTGGGTTTCTTGTTTTTTTTCTTCTTTTTTTTCCAAACCCATTTTTAAACCAAATTCAAACCTTTTTAAATTCAAATCTTTTACATGTTTTCAAATTCAAATTTTAACACAAATTTCTCCAACTATTTTAAAGGCTTTTCACAAACTATTTCTAACAACTTTTCAAACATATTTTAAATTCAAACCTTTACACAAATTTTCACAAACTATTTCACAATTATTTTTTTAAGAATTTTCACAAGTATTTTAAGACTTTTAAAACTACACCACAGCCAAAACTCATGCATTCAAATCATGATGCACAAGCACTTATTTCTTCTAAATTATTAAAATGATATTTAAATATTGTTAAGGCCAAATTTATTTGATGATTTAATTAATCCTTAGAAAATAAAATCTAAACACCATGTTGCTTACATTAATTTAGTGATGGAATTTTAGGGTGTTACACCGGCATCCAGATGCGCGAAGACGCCGCCGAGTAGTACCTCTCATACAAGCTTATAGACTCCAACCAGGATTGGAAGTCGAAATGGTTCTACATCACCAACCACCACCCGGAACAGCCGAAGCCGAGCGGGAAACAGCCAAAACACCAGCCTTGGTGGAACACAGAGCCGACCATGCAGGAGGGTATCCAGCTACCCGAGCTGCTGCAGGAGATCAAAGCTTTGAGAGAAGCCGAGTTGAGGCCCGAACACGTGGCCTTCAGCTTTATGAAGAGGAGGGTACAACCGCTGATGGCGCGTGACACCCTCGGGTACCAGTACACGGGCGACGACGACACGTCGACGATGCCCGGCACTGAAGTCGATGATGACGACATCGTTGAGAGACTGGGGTGGATCTTCAAGGATATGCCACAATACACACCCTGCCCAGTCCCAGAGTACTCGGCGGCTCGTCGGCCAAACAAGGTTGGTAGCCAAACTTATGTCTTTGAGTTCTCGTTGCATTGTAGAAGTCGAGCTCACCCGATTTGTTTGATGCAGGATGATTTGACGAAGTTTGTCTCCGAGCCCACTTCCCCTCCTCGAATTGTGGATATTCCAGAGGAGGGCAAGGGCAAGTGCAAGGAGCACCGTGAAGTCGGTGAGGGTGACGACACTGTCACCATAGAAGACACCTCCGATGAGGAGGACGGGGAGACGCTTCAGGAGTGGTTCCAGTTGCGATCCAGGTTCAGCAGGCCTGGGATGCCCCATATCCCTCTTGTCGAAGACCCTCCGACTAGCCTAGAGGCTAGTCTCCCTACGCTGCCGAGGTGGCCGCTCAATGTGGCACGCAAGCGCGTTGCCAAGAAGATGAAAGTGATCGAGACTACATCCCAAGAGGTGAACTCCTCGAGTAGAGTAGTCGAGTACTTGATTTGAAGAATCTTGTATGCTGACGATTGACTTCTGACTTGTCGCAGGAGATCACCTCGTCTGACCCTATTGACCAAGGGGAAGGAGAGGACTGGGACACAGTGGGCGGGCCGGCCGAGAGAAGCCGCGTCCACCCCCCCCACCGATGAAGAACACGTGGTGTGGATGACACAGCGGTCGACTAGTGTTGTCGAGCCGCAGGCGCCGGCCACGGAGAACTAGCCGGAGCCAAGCGCGCCTGCTGGTACTGAAGAGCCAACAACAGCTCCAGCTGAAGAGGAGGCGCCCGCCGAAGCCGGGCTTGTAGATATCGCCAATATCCTTGGCTCTCCGACCGTGACTGTCGTCCGGTCTAGCTTGTAAGTGAAACTTTTTTCCGAGTAGTACTTGTAGCTTGGTAGTCTTACTTGGTTGACCACCAATATTGTACCATGCATGAAATCAACTGACTTGTCCTGGGACGGGGATGAACCCAGCACGGCAGCGGCTAAAGATGGTTCCGCACCTGCCGTCGAGGAGTCCACTCCTTTTCCTCAGGCCGAGACCATGGCACCGGTCGCGGAGACTAGACTGCCAGAGGCCAGCATGGTAGAAGGTGAGTACACTACAGTAATGCGAGCTTCCTCGAGTAGTAATCAAAGCCCCCAGGGTACTGATGGCATGTGTCTTGTGTTGACATGGGCAGAAGTTGAGGACAGCGCCATCCCTGAAGCTGTACCGGTTGAAGGCGTTGTGCCAGAAGCCGAGGTGGCCACCGAAGCAGCAACTGAGCCGGCGGAGATGGCAGCCCCCGGGGTGACGGAAGAGGGGCATGGCGATGCCCTACCGGAGGTGAACTTGGAAGTTGTCGTCCGTTCACCAGAAATCCAAGACGCGGAGCTGATCCGTTAGGCGCTGATGTCCGAGGCCGCAACGACTAGTCGGGGTGGACTCGAGCTTCTGGCGGATGATCTCATCAGCCCGGCAGCGGTGGCTCGCAACATGGAGTTAATGCGGCGTGCCGAGCAATGGATGAAGGTACATGGTTGTACCCTTGAGTAGTCGCGTTCCAGCAGAACGAGTACCCAAATAATTGTTGCCTTTCGCAGGATGTCGTGGAGATGTCCCGACAGAAGTCCGAGATGCTTCAGGGGTTCGGCGACACGGTGCTCCGGGTCGAGACATTGGAGAAAGAACTCACAAAGGCCTGGAAGCAGTTCGCCATGCTCCAGTCCAAGCTCGATGGTGCCTTCGCCTAGTACCACAATGAAGTGCAAGATATGCAGGTGAAGAGCGATGAGCTGGTCCGGAAGAACAAGTCACTACACCAGAAGAACAAGGGTATGCCGATGCCATCTTTTTCGAGTACTTATCGTGGGTACCCTGTAGTAGTCTGACATCTCCCTTTGAGTTGTTTGCAGATCTTGAAGCTCGGGTAGAGCAGCTCAAGGCATCAGAAGTCGACATGAAGAATCTCTTCTACCAGGAGAAGGATGCCCGCGAGGTACTTGAGTATGATTATAAGAAGCTGGCCCATGAGTGCAATATTCATATGGAGCTTCGGATCGCCTCGGATAGTGACCTTCTCAACTGCTATAAATCTCTGCAGAAGCTTGGTGAAGATTGCGAGAAGTTGCGAGGTCAACTCAAGGAACTCGAGGAGGTCGTGCTGCCCATCGCTAGACTGCTGGTGCCTCACCCGGGCGGACCAAAGATTGCTCCCTTGGTTGATCGGCTGAAGGAAGCCCCCGGACGCTTGGCGACGTATGTGAAGCATCTGGTGAAGTTGATCCCCAACCAGGTCTTAGCGTTCATGAAGTCGTAATTCCCGAAGGCCCCGGTTGATGTAGTGGCGGGTGGACTAGCCGCCAACTGCACGGATGAGCAGTTTGCTGAGCTTTTGGAGCAGATGGCACCGATCACCAAGCATGTCGCGGAGAAGTTGAATCTCCAGTAGGTAGCCTGTAGGGTTAGCTTGTAACAGCAGTTGTACATAAACAAAGCTGTAATGAACTTGTTTAAGTATGTGATGAAAAGGTTTCCATGAAATGAGTACTCGTTGTCGCAATGTATGTATGCGGAGTGCCCATGTTGTGGAGTTGTGTGCGAGTAGTAGTACTCAGCAGTAGACTCGTTGAGAGAGACACAGTAAATGAGTTGATTGATAATCAAACTTTATTACTGAAAGAGTACACCTGGATGGCCAGGGCCGTTTACAAGTGTAGTCGCCAGGACCCGGAGGTCGCCTACGGCTGAATAGTGCTAGGGCGCGCGGCCGCTTACAACAATAGATCCGTTAGTAGCCGTATAGACTGGATCTTAAAGTACATGGTCTCTTGATAGACCACTGCTAGAGTCCTTGACGCTCGAAGCAGCACGAGTTCCATTAGTAGCCATTAACGCTGGATCTCGGAGTAGAGTAGTCCGAAGACTAGTGCCCGGACCCGGAGGCCGCTTACAGCGAAAGATTCGGGAGTAGTCGTGTAGACTTGAGCCCCCAGAGTAGTCGAGAGACTACGCGTAGAACCGACAGAGCTGGTCGACGTTCCACGAGTTGCTAATGTCTTCGCCTTCAAGTGTCTAGAGGCAATAGGAGCCTGGTTCGGTCACCTTTGCAACTTTGAAGGGACCTTCCCATGGCGAGCTGAGCTTGTGTAGTCTTTCCGTGTTCTGGATACGACGGAGATGAGATCGCCAACGTTGAAGGAGCGTTACTTGACGTTGCGGTCGTGGTAGCGTCGGATACCTTCTAGGTACCTTGCTGATTGGACGAGGGCGGCGCAGCGAGCTTCTTCGAGTCTGTCGATGTCAACTCATATGATATCTTCAGATATTCCTTCGTCGTATTTCTCTACTGCCGGCGATTCCCACATGACATCGGCAGGTAGAATAGCTTCGGAGCCGTAGACTAGGAAATAGGGTGACTGTCCCGTCGGCTTGGTAGGTTGAGTACGCAGCCCCCAAAGTGCATTGGGCAGTTCCTTGATCCACTTTTCTCCTTTTGTGTTAGCAGCATCGTGCAGTCGCTTCTTGAGGGCGTCGAGTACCATTCCATTGGCACGCTTGACTTGTCCATTGGCCGGTGGATGGGCGACTGAGACATACCGGACGTCGATCCCGCTGTTCTCGTAGTACTCCCGGAACTGGTGATTGTTGAGTTGGAGCCCAGGTCTGTGATGATCCGATGGGGTAGTCCGTAGCGATGCACGAGTTCATCCAAGAAGTCGAGTACCCTGTCGGCCTTTGGGCAGGTAACCGGCTTGACTTCGATCCACATGGTGAACTTGTCGATGGCCACCAGAACTCTGTTGAATCCTCCTAGCGCAATTGGAAGAGGCCCAATCATGTCGATCCCCCAGCAGGTAAAAGGCCAGGTTGGCAGTATGGTGACTAGCTTGTAGGCCGGGACATGTTGTTGTTTGGTGAAGTACTGGCACCCTTGGCACCTTCTGACAAGTTCCTCAGCATCGCCTAGAGCTGTGGGCCAGTAGAAAGCTCGTCGGAAGGCCTTGCTGACCAACGTACGTGAGGATGCGTGGTTGCCGCAAACACCCTTGTGTATCTCCTCCAAGATGTCCTTGCCTTCTTCTCGGGAAACGCACTTCATGAGTACTCCAGAAGTAGCGCCTCGCCTGTATAGCTTGTCTCCGACTAGGACATAGGACTTGGCCCGGCGGATGAGCTTCTCGGCCAAGTTTCGATGAAGGGTTGTCGCCAGTCCACGTCAATCATCATGACCTCCTGGCCAGCTGGTGGATGCGCTGGGTCTATGGTCGTAGGCGCCGGCTCCGAGATGGATGGCGCGTGAAGCTTGTGGACGAAGACACCCGCTGGTACTTGAGCGCGAGTAGAACCAAGCTTCTATAGGACGTCCGCTGCAACGTTGTTGTCGCGGACGACGTGGTGGAACTCGAGACGATAGAACTTGTTCTCGAGCTTGCGGACTTCTAGGCAGTAGGTGTCAATGTTCTCCTTGTTGCGGTCCCAAGACTTGTTGACTTGGTTGATGACCACTGCAGAGTTGCCGAAGACTAGTAGCCGCTTGATGCCCAGGGAAGCTGCGAGGCGGAGCCCATGTAGTAGAGCTTCGTACTCGGCTTCGTTGTTTGAGACCTTCCAAAAGATCTGCAGGATGTACTTGAGTTGTTCGCCCGTTGGAGTGATCAAGAGCACCCCTGCACCGGCACCTTCAAGCTTGAGCGAGCCATCGAAGTACATCACCCAATGCTCTGGTCGCTCGGTTGGAGTTGGCAGCTGATTCTCCCGCCACTCTGCCATGAAGTCGACTAGAGCCTGCGACTTGATGGTTGTACGCGGCTTGAAGTCGATGTTGAGGGCGCCGAGCTCGACTGGCCACTTGGAGATTCTTTCAGTAGCATCTTGGTTCCGCAGGATGTCGACGAGCGGGTAGTCGGTGATGACGGAGACCAAGTACTCCTGGAAGTAGTGTCGTAACTTCTGCGAGGTAATGAGCACTGCATACAGTAGCTTCTGTATTGGTTGATAGTGTGCATTAGATTCTGACAGGACCTCGCTGACGAAGTAGACTGGTCGCTGGACTGGGTAGGCGTGGCCGTCTTCCTGCCGCTCGACAACGATGGCAAAGCTGACCACGTGAGTAGTCGCAGCGAGGTAGAGCAGTAGCTGCTCCTTTTTTCCGAGGAGCCTTGAGGACTAGCGGCTTGGATAGGAAATCCTTGAGCTGAGCAAGAGCTTGATCTGCCTCTATAGTCCACACGAACTTCTCTTGATGCTTGAGTAGTTTGAAGAAAGGTAGCCCCCGTTCTCCAAGCTTCAAGATAAATCTGTTCAAGGCCGCCATGCATCCGGTGAGCTTCTGGACATCCTTGATGCAGTTGGGGGCTCTCATGTTGGTGATGGTGGAGATCTTTTCGGGATTGGCTTCGATGCTGCAATGGCTGATGATGAAGCCGAGTAGTTTACCCGACGGTACGCCAAAGACGCACTTGTTCGGGTTGAGCTTCCAGCGGTACTCTTGCAAGGATGCGAAAGTCTCTTCAAGATCGACGATGAGCGTTTCGGAATTTCTGGTCTTGACGACCATGTCATCCACGTAGGCTTCGACGTTCTTGTTGAGTTGTCTCTTGAAACAGGCCTGGATAGCTCGCTGGTAGGTGGCGCCGGCGTTCTTCAACCCGAACGACATTGTCGTGTAGCAGTAGGCGCCGAACGGGGTGATGAACGCGGTCTCCTCCTGGTCTTCTTCCTTGAAAGCGATCTAGTGGTACCCGGAGTTGCAGTCAAGGAAGCAGAGCAGGTCGCAGCCTGCCGTGGAGTCAATGACTTGATCTATCCGCGGCAACCCGAAGGGTTCCTTGGGGCAGTTCTTGTTGAGGTCGGTGTAGTCGACGCACATCCTCCACTCGTTAGAGTTCTTCTTGCGGACAAGGACAGGGTTGGCGATCCACTCAGGATGGAAGACTTCTGTGATGAAGCCGGCCGCGAGTAGCTTGGCGAGTTCCTTCTTGATGGCATCCCGCCGGTTGTCGGCGAAGCGGCGGAGGTGTTGTCATTTCGGGGTAGCTTTAGGGTCGACGTTGAGTGAGTGCTCGATTAGATTCCTGAGCACCCCTAGCATGTCCGCTGGTTTCCAAGCGAAGATGTCTCGGTTAGCCCGAAGGAAGCCGCGTCTTCCTATTTCGGATTGAGCCCCGCCCCGATCATGGTGGTCTTGCTGCTGTCGCCTGTCCCAAGGTCGATTGCTTTGACTTGCACTTCCTCGGATGGCTGAGGTTTGTTTCCCTTGTCCGACTTCTCTGGGATGTCGAGCTCACTTGGGGCAAGCTTCTTTGATGCAGCGTAGGTCTCCATCATGGAATTGGGTAATTGGTTGGTGGTTGCGAGTTCCACAGCTTCTGTGTCGCAGTCGAAGGATATCTTCAAGTCCCCTTGTAGCGAGAGTACACCGGCCGAACTTGGCGATAGCTGGTCTGCTGAGGATGGAATGGTAGGAAGTCTCGAAGTCCGCGACTTCGAACTTGATGTACTCGGTGCGGTAGTTTTCTCTGGTTTCCCCGAAGGTAACTGGCATGACCCCTGAACCTAGTGGAATAGCCGTGTTCCCGGGGACGATGCCGTAGAAGGGCGATGTGCGCTTGGTGAGCATGTGAGTGATGTCGAGCTTCATCTTTTTCATGGTCTTGGTGAAAAGGACGTTGAGCCCGCTTCCACCATCGATGAGTACCTTCTTGAGTCTGGAGCTCGCGACTACCGGCTTCAGGACGAGAGGAAAACGCCCTGGTTCAGAGAAGCTTGTCCATTGATCTGCACGGGAGAAGGAGATGGGTACCTCCGACCACCGGAGGGGGTCGGAACCACTGGATCAATGTTTAAGACTTCTCGTCGAGTGGCCTTTTGAGACCGTTTGGTGGGTAGTCCGCCGAAGAGGACGTTCACCGTCTTGTCGGGTTCTTGGAAGTCGTCGTTGCCTTCGTCGGCTTTTTTCTTGCCTTTCTTGTCGTGAGGATGCCGTAGTTCTGGAGTGTCCTTGAGTGCTCACCGGAGTTGGTAGCACTGTTCGGTAGTGTGGTTGCCCTCCAGGTGCCACGGGCACTTCTCTTTTAGCAAGTCTTTGAAGCTGCCTGAGGTCTTCTTCAAGTTGTCTTTCGCAGGGCGCTGGATAGCCGCGACTGTGTTGTCTGGCTTGCGCTTGCGATTAGGACCCGAGTAGTTGTTGTTGCGACCGCCTTGATCCCGGTTGTTGTTATTGCTACCGCCCATGTTTTGCTTGCTCTTGCCGCGAATGGCGTCATACTTAGCGTTCGCCTTGTCTTCTTCATCGGCCCATGAAGTGATCATGTCTGTGAGCTTGGTAATGGAGCTCGGTTCCTACTTGCGCAGAGTTTTGCCCTGTTCCTACTTCACCATGGCTAGGTCCATGCGGGTACCCGAGCGTCCCATGGCGCCCGCGAAGTTAATGCTGAACTGCTCCTTGAGCTGGTCCCACTTGTCGATCGAGTACTTCTCGAGTGACTCGAGCCATGTAAGTGGAGCTTGGTCCAGACAGAAGGGGAAGTAGAGACACTTCATGTCGTTGTTGCCACCAGCGTTCTCAATGGAGAGGGCGTAGCACCTAAGCCACTGTATTGGGTCATGCTTCGCATCGTACTTGGTGATCCCTAGAGGCTTGAATTTCTCTGGGAGCAGCAGATTGCGAAGTCGAGCAGAGAAGGCGGGGAAGCTGTTGTTCTCGCCTGCGGATTTGTTGCGTCTAATTTCCTCGATTCAACGACGGGCATCGTAGCCGCTGCATGAGACACCAGTGACGTGGCTGTCTGTGTGGCCTCGGCCTCTGCGATCGCCTCCGCCACCGGCTCTCCTTCCAGCCCCGTGTCAGGAGCTCCCGTTGTCGCTGCCTGTGACACCCTAAAATTACATCACTAAAAATCACCTAGCAACATGTTAATATAGTCCTAAGGTTTTAAATTGAAATGCCATTTAAATTTGAGCTCTAAATTAGTAAATTTAATTTAATTAATCTAGGATAACAAGTGATTGTGCATCATTATTTGACTTTGCATGGTTTTTGGTTGCTTGGGTGAATTCTAAAATATTTATAAAAATTTTGTGAAAAGTTTAAAAAGGTTTGATTTGAATTTGAATTTGAAAGGTTGTTTTGAAAAGAGTTTGAAAAAGAAAAAGGAAAACAACTTACCTCGCTTACCTTTCGGCCCGGTGGCCCAGCAGCCCGCTAACCTCTTCCCCCGCGGCAGCCCACGGCCACCGTCTCTTTTTCTTTTCTTCTTGTCTCGCTGACGTCCCGGCCCCACCGGTCAGCGGCGTCCCCCTTCTCCTTCCTTCCTTTCTCCCCCTCCTCTGCTTCGCCCCGGTCAGCCGCCGCCGTGATTCCCGCCGCGCCCGGTCGCTTCCTTTCCCCTTCCTAATCGCCGAGCAGGCCAATTAGGGCGGTATTTGCACGCATTCAAATCTGGCTGTTTCCCCTTTCCCCCACTCCTGCCCGAGATGCCCGCGGCCTTCAATGGCAAGCGCGGGCCACCGCTTGCCCCTTCTGCCTCCTCTCTCTCTCTCTCTCTCTCTCTCTCGGTTGCTATTTAAGGTCGAGCCCGAGCTCCCGCTTTCCCCTTTGCCCTCACACTGCAAGCACACGCGCCCGAAGCTCCCCTAGCACGCAGCGCCGCCGCCTCTGTTCGTCCGCGCTGCCGGTGAAGGACAACACCCTCCGCCCTTTTTTCTTTCTCTTTTGGTTCACCAGAGGCTCACCGAGCTTGTCATGCAGCAAGTTGACAACCCCGAGCCTTCCCTGAGCCAATTCGAGGGTCGCCGGAGCTCCGCCCGATCCGCCGTCGTCGTCGGTTTTCTTCACTGGCTCATCTCCTTCGCCTTCAAGCTCGCCCAGCTCCTCTACGCATGGTGAGAAAACATCCCCACCCATTTCTTTTTCGCCTAAGGCCTCACCGTCGCACGCACAACCTCGTCGGAGCAGCCGCGCCGCCCCCTTCCGGCGCCGGTCGTTGTCGAGGCACGGACATCCTCCTTGACTCCCCTGTCATGTGCGCGTGTAGCCTCGCTACGCGTTGCACCAACCTGTGGTCGATTTGGTGGCCGGGAGCGCCGTCTAGAGGTTACGCCGGCGAGCTGCCGCTGCGCGCCGCTGCGCAACCGGCCTTTCCGGCGTGCCCGCCACCGCATCTCGCTCACGCACGATCAGGACCGTAGGATCTAGCACGGGTGGCTGTGATCTAATCAGGGCATACCCCTTCGGTGCGGTCCACAGTGGACCCGTGCACCAGGTTCACGGCGTGGTTCACCGCGCGTGCGCACGTCCACGACCATTGGATCTGAGATCCACGGTTCGGCTGTGACGGTTTCTTTAAAGAGCTCCTGAGCTTTTGAGGAATTGCAAGCCGGTCCTTCCACCTTATAAGAATCTTGTAATCAGGTCCAGATTTTTGCTAGTGGGCCACTGTCTGGCCCGGAGAATATCACCAGAGGTCCTTTTCTTGTGTTTTAGCATTTTAGCCCTCCTGTTTTAATATGAAATTATGTTTCAGCCCCTGGTTTTGTTTATAATGGTCCTGTAAAATTTAGTTTTATTGCAAATAGGTCCCTGTAACTTGTTTTAAGCATAACTTTCTTGTTTTAACTCCATTTTTAGCGTTCTATATACCAAAATGATCGTCTCAGCGAGTAGAATCATTTAGACAGCGAGTTTTTAAGTTTTGCTACTGTTTGGTGTACTGTTTATTTATTGTTTGTTGTATATGCTTGTGCGTAGATATTGTGCCAATTTCGTCTGAGCTCCCCATCGGAGGTGATTAGGAAGAGCCTGCTTTTGAAGAAGAGTATACCCAACTTGTAGAGGAAGGCAAGTGGCTTTCCCCCTCTGTATTTTCTCTTTTGAACCCATAACACTGCATGATTAAATAATATTTACTATTTCTGTTGCAATGCATTAATATGGTGGACAAATACCTTTTTAAGGGCTCGACTAGATGTTTTATCTTGTACCTTGATCAACCATGTTTATCAAAAGCTTGGGTAGATAATTGCTTAGCTTGCTTACACCTTTGGGATGGTTTTATGTTGGTTATGATAATGCAACTCAGTTTTGTGTTGGAATATGTTAATGTTAAGACAAGATCATCTATGGTTTTAAATGGAACATGGAGAACCACCCAAGACAACAGTACAACCACAGTCCTCATGGCTCTGGCTTAGCCAAGTAATTAGGAGAGTGAGTTAGCTGATAGCCCTTTTTCGAGAGGGGCACAGGGGGCCGGAGTTGAAGTGGTATAGCCCGGTTCTTTTGGGGTAGCAGCCTTGGCTAAGGTGCTGACCATTAGGGAGGGTTATGGTCTGCTCCGCTGCTGTAAAGGCTTCATAGTGGACCCCTATCCACTCACCTTGGAAGTGTTTAAGGGTCTAGCTAAGCCGAGCAAAATGGGGAACACGAACTGTGGGTAAAGTGTACAACCTCTGTAGAGAGTAAAACTGATCGATCAGCCGTGCTCACAGTCAAGAGCGGCTTGGACCCTCACATGATAATCAAACTTAAACATGGAAATAAATCGTGGATCTTGTGGGTCTTTGGGCTTTGGATGTCTTCTAAAGTTAAGTGGGTTGGTATAAACTTACATCTAGTAACTAGGTGCTGTAAATTAAAACTTGACCAACTTATAAAATGCTAACCGCTGTGTACCATAGCCTATCCTTGGTAGCCATGCATGTTTCCCCCACTTGCTGAGCTCCAACCATAACTGTGCTCATCCCTTGTGTACCGCTGTTCAGAGGAGAACATCAGTGAGGAGGAATACTAGAGCAACTACGAGGAATTATAAGGCATGCGGATCCCCAGTCATCATGCCTGTGGAAGCTGAAGAAGGAGCTACTCGGCTTTAGTTATCGTTTTGTGTTTGGACCTTCGAGTCCACCCGTCTGAGTGTAATAAATAATATTGTATCAATTTAACTCTCGTACGATTTATTACTACAATGGTATTACACTCTTTTGTCTATCATGTGTGTGTAAATTGATCCTGACGCACATATGAGATGCATTTGGTTTTCCTTGTAAAATCGAGTGTGACAAAGTGGTACCAGAGTCGTGATGACTGTAGGTCGCAGCCTTAGTTTAGAAATGGACGAAATTAAGGATGCACATTCTAGAAAACCATGTCATGCTTCAAATCATCTTATTTACGCTTTAAAAATCTAATTTAATGTTGTTTATCATTTAAACTCTATCATTTTGATTTATTCTGTACTCTGAGTTCAGTTTTGCTTTGACAGATGGCCAGAACTTACCTTACTCCTCGCAAGAGCACTGGTGGCCGTGTTCTCACTGGACAGTTGGCTCCTCGTCACCGTCTGGAGGATGTTGAGGAGGAAACCGAGGAGATTCAGCCAGAGGCTGAAATTGAGGAGGCTCCGGAAGAAGTGCAGCCGGAACCTGTGGAAGAAGAAGATCCAGAAGAAGTGGAGATGGAAAAAGAACCAGTGGAGCTGCCACAGCTGTATGAAGGCACTGTTCTGGAAGCTGATGCTGATGGTGATTTAGTGATTCTACCAGCACCTGTGGAAGAGGATGATGCACCTCCTTCGCCAGTTGATCCCGCACCCAATGCTGTGGGTGGTGATCCGGATGATTCGGGAGATGACAGCGGAGATGAGGATGAAGATGACAACAACGCTGATGAAAACCCTAAGGAGGACGAAAATCCTCGCTATCATGGAGCTGAGTACCACAAACACACCACTGAGGAGAAGAATGGTCAGTTCTGTATTCTTCTTCGTGAGGTACTGCAGCACTTGGGGTACACCATGAAGCCGCTTTATGTTACAAAGCACTTCAGTGAGCCAGGCATGAGGGACTACTACACCAGCCGAGTCTACATCTGGGCGCCTTTGAATGACACTGATGGATGGAGGTATCGCTCGTCACACCATAGTATAGCTCACTTCTCTTCTTATGATGCTGCGGTCAATGATGCAGCAAGAAGGGCACTCTAGTCACTTTGTTATGCACAGCGTGAGCGTCTACATGGGTCCGAGTTTCGCCATGTTCCTCATCGTGTGAGTGGCTCAGAGGAGACTGTGGTTCCAGCTGGAGGTGATGATCGCATTGATGTCTTGGCTCGAGTGACTGCTGCTTTTAACACCGACCTGGAGGGTGCAACGACAGAGATGGATATGTACCATGAGGAGTTACAGGCTGCACAAGCAAGAATTGCACATTTAGAAGCACAACTGGCTGGTCAGCGACCTCCTCAAGAAGCAATACCGTACCAGACTACAGCTTCTCCTCCGCGCAAGAGTCTCCGCTACGGCACTGCTGAAGCAACGACTCGCCTTGGCTAGGATCTTAGGATGCCCGCCTTTAACATTTACAGTTTCGTTAGATCGTTCCTGCGAGGACGTAATGCTTGTAATAAATGAATGTTGCTTGCAAACATGTTTGAGTTGGATTTTTGTTTGAGTGTAAGTTGTATGGTGGAGTGATGGCCGCTATACAATCAAAATTGTTAAGTTAAATACAGTTAGTTTGGGATTCAAATCTGGTTATCTATTAATCTCTCATGTACGATTGAAATGAATCAAATCTGTTCTCGCAGTCATTTGACATAGCAGTGATGTTTTGTTTATATCTCAAGCTACAGGCCTCTAAATGACATGAAACAAGTTGGGTTAGTTCACAAATTTTGAGGATGATTTTCTATCAAAAATTCAATGCTATACAGTACAGATTCTGAGAGTTATGAACAAAGTAATGAGCACATCAGAGTCTGTAAATTTCTGCTGATACAGCTGCACTGTTTGAATTTTATCTCGAGTTGTAGATATACAATTGATGTGATTCCAGTTGGGATAGTTTCATAATTATATCCTTCACAACCTGGTAAAAACTCATGATTTTTGGATAACTATACAGAAAGTTACACCTGATTCTTTGAGGTCAACGGAATCTGTCCTAGTTGGAAAACATGTTGCTTATTCAATTTGAGTTATCTTCTTACGCATTGATTGAAGTACATCTTTCTGAAAAATATTTTTCTAACGGTCAGATGGTAAACACCAAGTCCGGAGGAGGTCAAGACGTACCACCTGTGATCCGTGCTCACATAGCTAATCAGCAGAATCCTGCACCACCCCCATCGGTTACTCAAGCAATGGATCCGGCTATGCAGAAGTTCTTTGAAGCGCAGATGCAGTTGATCCAAAACCTCACCAACACTGTGCAACAGATGCAAGCTCATCAGAACCAGCCACCACAGCCAGCTCCTCCGCCGCCCAGGGACAGGCACAAGGAGTTCATGAGCCACCATCCTCCTACCTTCGTCACTCGTCCGATCCACCTGGATGCGGATGAGCGGGTTGAAGACAATTACCAAGAAGCTAGAGATTGTGCGGTGTGCGACAGGGAAATGGTCTTATACACTCGCCGGCGGACTTGTGGGACAAGGCGCAGATTGGTGGGATGCATATTCAACCGCACATCCCAACGAGCGAGGATATCACCGGCAGCGAGCTTCCGCGACAATTTCGTACCTATCACATCCCTTCAAGGGTAATCAAGCTTAAGCGAGAGGGAATTCTTGTTACCGAGGGCGGGGAAGCATGTCTGTGACCGAATATTTGGACAAGTTCACTCATCTGTCTCGATATGCACCGGATGAGGTGAACACTGATCCTAAAAGACAAGAAAGGTTTCTGGATGGCTTGATTGGGCCTCTTAATTATCAACTGCAGAGCCACATTTTTCCAGACTTCCAGACACTGGTAAACAAGGTGATTGGGCTGGAGAGCAAGATGAAGGAAATGGGTGAACAGAAACGCAAGTTTCAGTCGCATGGACAGTCCAGCAGGAACACTCGTCCTCGTTTCAGTTCTCAACAGTCTGACTCAGTACTGTCCTGGTGGTCATAGTGTGGGAGGTACCCACAGAATATGCAGCTGCAGCGTTCGTTTCAGCCACAGCGCTTCAACCCACAGATGCCCAGAGCTCCTACTCCTTAGCTGAGTCGTCCCAACAATGGCTCTGGAGCGCCTGTCAGAAACACTACTCCTATTCAGCCTAGTGGATGCTTCAAGTGTGGAGAGCTGGGGTACTATGCTAATAACTGTCCCAAGAGAGTCATGCAGACTCCTCAGAGAGACAGTGGTAACAGGTCTGGGCAGCCATCTTCACAGGCTCGTACTCCACAGACTCCTAGCAAGAGAGGCCAGTAGAATCACGTGCGAGGCCGGGTTAATCATGTATCAGTGGAGCAAGCCCAGAATGACTCCGGCGTGGTATTGGGTATGTTTCCTGTCAACTCTGTACCCGCTACAGTATTATTTGATTCGGGAGCATTACATTCATTCAGAACTGATCAATTTGTGACAAAACATAATTTATCTATGAGCTCAATGAAGAATCCACTGATAGTTAGCTCCCCGGGAGGAGAAATGAAAACTGGTTATATATGCCCACAAGTAAAGATTAATATCATGGGAGTAGACTTTCTTGCTAATCTGGTAGTCTTAAAATCATGGGGAATAGATGTCATTCTTGGGGTGGATTGGTTAAGAAGTTGTGATGGGGTTATTCAGTGTCGGAAGAAGTTAGTGTTATTAACCAGTCCACAAGGAGAGAGAATAGAGTATGTGGGTACACCCTCAACTAACTATGGAACTGTGAACTCAGTAGAAGGCAAGGCCTTGGAGGATATAAGGGTAGTGAATGAATTTCCCGATGTGTTTCCAGAGGATCTGCCAGGTATGCCATCTGATCGTGACATTGAATTTAGTATTGAACTTATACCTGGTATTGCTCCTATATCTAAAAGACCTTATAGAATTGATGTTTAAGATTTAGCTGAATTAAAGAAACAAATTGAAGAACTACTTAGTAAAGGGTTTATCCGTCCTAGTTCATCACCATGGGGAGCCCCCACACTCTTCGTTGATAAGAAGGATGGATCTAGGAGGTTGTGTATAGACTATCGATCTCTTAATGAGGTTACTATCAAGGACAAATACCCTTTACCTCGGATTGAGGATTTGTTTGCTCAAATGAGAGGAGCTAAGGTATTCTCCAAGATAGATCTTAGATCAGGTTATCATCAGTTGAAAATCCGAGTGGAGGATATACCAAAGACAACATTCACATCTAGATATGTGTTATATGAGTTCACTGTGAGGCTTGTGTATTCATTGATGACATTCTGGTAATTTCTCAGAGTGAGCGAGAACATGAAGAACATTTGAGGCTTGTGTTGCAGAAGCTCCGTGAGCATCAACTGTATGCCAAGTTGAGCAAGTGTGCTTTCTGGTTGAAGGAGGTCTATTTTCTCGGGCACATTATCACAAATGGAGGGATTGCAGTGGATCCAAGCAAGTTTCGGGATGTATTGAACTGGAGTCTGCCTAGGAATGTACCGGAGATCAGAAGCTTCCTTGGACTTGCAGGATACTATCGAAGATTCATCGAAGGATTTTCTAAAATGGTGAAGCCACTTACCACTCTGCTTGATAAAGCTAAAGAGTTTAAGTGGGATGAGAAGTGGCAGGCTAGTTTTGAAGAGTTAAAGAAGGGATTGACCACAGCTCCTGTGTTGATCATGTCAGATATACACAAAGAGTTCGATGTGTACTGCGATGCTTCTCGGCGAGGTTTGGGTTGTGTGTTGATGCAGGAAGGAAAGGTAGTAGCATATGCTTCAAGACAATTGAGAAAGCATGCGCAGAACTATCCTACTCATGATCTGGAGTTAGCAGCGGTTGTTGATGCATTGAAGATTTGGAGGCATTACATGATTGGGAATAAGTGTCAGATATTCACTGACCACAAGAGTGAAGTACATCTTTACTCAGAATGATCTGAATCTAAGGCAAAGAAGATGGTTGGAGTTGATCAAGGATTATGATTTGGATATTCAGTATCATCCTGGCAAAGCAAATGTGGTAGCAGATGCTTTGCGTCGGAAAGGTCAGACCAACATGTTGATAGGACACTTGTTACCTCAGGAGTTATGTTGGGAGATGGCACAACTCAATTTGGGAATAGTCACCACAACTGAGACCTTGACGTTGGAAATCGAGTCGACACTTGAGCAGAATATTAGAAAAGGGCAGTTGATTGATGAGAAGATTGTAGAGTATAAAAAGCTGATAAAGTTGGGCAAAGTTCCGGATTTCAGGGAGGATGAGCAAGGAACCGTATGGTTTAAGAATAGAATCTGTGTACCTGAGATTGGAGTTGCGAGAAACTATCTTGAAGGAAGCACACGACTCAGCATACTCTATTCATCCTGGAAGTACTAAGATGTATCAAGATTTGAAACAAAGGTATTGGTGGTACGGTATGAAGAAATATGTAGCAACTCATGTAGCTTTGTGTGATACGTGTGAAAGAGTGAAAGCTGAGTATCAAAGGCCGGCAGGATTACTTCAACCTCTAAAAGTACCCGAGTGGAAATAGGAAGAGATTGGTATGGATTTCATATTGGGTTTACCTCGTACTCGGGATGGGTATGATTCTATATGGGTTATTGTGGATAGATTAACCAAGGTAGCACACTTTATTCCGGTGAAGACGATTTATACCGGAGTTAAGTCGGCGGAGTTATGTAATTCAAGAATAGTATGTCCGCACGGGGTACCAAAGAAGATAGTGTCGATCGAGGCACTCGTTTACTTCACGGTTTTGGCGAAGTTGCATGAGTCGATGGATACAAAGCTAAACTTCAGTTCAACATATCATCCTCGGACGGATGGACGGACAGAGAGAACAAATCGGATTCTTGAGGATATGTTGAGAGCTTGTGTGTTGAAGAATAGTGGCGAGTTGGGATAAAAGTTTGCCATATGCGAGTTTGCTTATAATAACGGTTATCGATCCAAGCATCAAGATGGCACCTTTTGAGGCTTTGTATGGAAGGAAGTGTAGAACACCCTTGTTTTGGAACCCGACGGGAGAGAGTCAACTTGTCGGTGCGGAATGTGGTCCCGACACTAACTAGTAATAAGCGCCGAGGTCTATCCCTCAATGGTCGATGCTAAGCAATAAGAGACACGGGATTTATCCTGGTTCCGGCGGAGGGGCCGCACGTCCAGCAGTGGTGTGCTCAAGGCACTATATTGCTCAGCACCGGGGGTGCCTGTAGTGGGGCTGCTACAAGCAAGGAGGGAGAGGAAGGGCGGCTTCCAAGTCCCTGGTGTAGTGGCTGAAGGTGTTGCGTTGTGTTCGTCGTGTGCCTATTGTGTGTGCATATATCCCTCTGTCCCCTGCGGCAGGGGGGTTCATCCTCCTTTTATAGATCAAGGAGAGAGCGAATCACATGCGCGCCGCGCTATTTAGCTACACGAGGGAGCGTGATGTGCTATGCTGTAGAGTGGGCGGCCGTCCGGACGATCCTTGCAGCGATCCGGCCATCATGGCTTATCTTGTACCCGAACAGTAGCGGCTTCGAGGGTAGAAGGGCGGTGGACGGCCGCGATGTCCTCAGATGGGCTCGAGGGAGTTGCTGACGTCGGTCCGTACGGGGCATAGTGGCAGGTGAGGCGGCGTCCCGTTCCCGTACGCTCCGCGCCGCCGGGGGCTGTCGCCACGCCGCGCCCGGCCGTGGGTTCGTACGAGCGGGGGCAGCGGCCATGCCGTTAACAGTGGCGGGAATGGCGTCCCACCGGCCTAGCGCCTTCACCTAACCCTGCAAGGTCACAAGAAAGCAAGTCGAGGGTGCGGCCGGTCCCCCTTCGAGGACTCGGCACGTTAGCCGCACGGAGCGAGCGGCGCGGCGTCACGGGGACCGGCGCCGGCCACGCCGCACGCTCCCTCCCACGGGGCGGGGATGGCATCCCTCCCGGGGAGTTGGTGCGGCGGCACCGGGCGCGAGCCCCGGGCGCATGATGGCGCCGCCCCGCCGGTGTCGGGGCATTAAATGCCGGCGTACGGGAGCGGGCGCGCGCGCGTGCGGGGCGTCCTCGAGCGAGGCGGACCCCGTTCGAGGGCGGAGCGGACCCTCGAGCGAGGCGGAGCCTGCTCGAGGGGGGAGCGGGCTCTCGAGCGAGGCGGAGCCTGCTCGAGGTAAGCGCACCCCCTCGAACGGGACGGAGCCCATCCGAGGGAGGCGCGCATCCTCGAGCGAGGCGAAGCCTGCTCGAGGGGATCTTCGAGCGGGCCGCCTTGGTGGGTCGTTGGGGGCCTCCGCGGCGTGGGCTGTGTCCTGCATGGTTAGGCGAGGTGTGTTTAGCTTTGTGGCGTGTTTTAAGCGGGGATTTCCAAGTTGTTTAAGGGGACCCCTAGGGCTGTCCCCGACAGTAGCCCCCGAGCATCCGTGGGTTTTCCATTGAGGCTCCCGCGGATGCTGGAACCCTGCGATAGGACATTCTTCCCTTCTCGGTCTTGCGAACGCTTTCGTGGGGCCGCGTCGGCGGTCCCGCGGGTCTAGCCCCCCGAGCCCTGCAGGAGCGTGGATGCTCCTGTAGGGGTTAACCGCGAGAGTTGGCCAGAGGGCATGGTACATGTTTCAACCGGCGTCGGCAATGTTTCGGCCCGGCTTCGGTGACGCACACGCTGCTGGCACTATCTCCGGCGGGTGCAATCCAGAAGGTGTAGCCGTGCGTCAAGCCCCCGAGCCTGGGCCCGTTCCAGGCGATCGGGTGGAGCTTTACGACTTGTCTTTTAACGCGCCCTCGCCGTCCCTCCGCGGGACGGAGGGTGAGGTTTCCTCAACCCCCATCGAGCGGGTCGCGAATTGCGGATTCCTCGTTGAGCTACTGACGGGTGGTTCGAGTGGACGCCCATGCCCCATTCGATAAGGGTAGGCTGCGTGGTCCAGAGACACGTCCATGGAAGCGCTTGCGTGGGTTTGCTAGGTGGGGCTCGGTCCCGTTCGATAGGAACCGAGGGCGCGGAAGCTCTCCCTCGGTGGGATCCCCCGACTAGCTGCCCTCGCTGGCTCTCGAATACGACATATGGGGCACCCTCGAGCCGTCGGGCTCGAGGAACGGCTCGAATGCGCGTGCCTTAGTCGTCCCCGACTCTGTGATCCGGGGGCGCCTGTTCGAACCCGTCGAGGGTCAAGCTTCGAACCTCTGATCAGTAGGGCCGTGCGGGGTGGCGTCTGGGCGGCCCCGTCTTTGCGTCTGCAACCGTCGAGGGGCCTGGGCGAGCCGGCCCTCGAGGCGCTGATTAGTAGAAATGGTGCGGGGCGGTGGCTAAGCGCTCCCGGCCTGGCATCTGCGACCATCTAGGGGCCTGGGCAAGCCGGTCCCCGAGGCGCTGATCAGTAATGCAGCGTGGCACGGGTGCTTGCGGTGCCCGCTTTGTTTTAAAACGGGCCCCGAGGCGACCTTCTCACGCCTGTACCCTTTCGAGGGTTGAAATTATCCCGAGCCAGGGGCTCGTGCCGCTCGAGGGTTCTGTGTGGCGTGGGTGCTTGCGGTGCCCGCTTTGTTTCAAACGGGCCCCGAGGCGACCTTCTCACGCCTGTACCCTTTCGAGGGTTGAAACTCTCCCGAGCCAGGGGCTCGTGCCGCTCGAGGGTTCTGCGTACCTTGCAAGGAACCGGGCCATTAAATGCTCCACGGCCGAGGGCCGTAATTTCGCATCGTGGGTGCGCTTTTTTAGGCGTTGCGGCCGCGCGCGCCCGCGTAGTGGGCGGCGTGGGCGGCGGACGTGACCGCCGCCACGGTCCCCGCTATTCTTCGCCGTGATGATGGCCTGTTCGCGGTGGCGTGGCCGCCGCGGTCGTGGTGGGGCCCGCCCATCAGCGAGAAAGAAGATTCCTTGCAGTTAATGCGCGCGGGACGTCCGCCCCGAGAGCACGCCCACGGCTTATAAATCTGAGGGGAGGGAAAAGCGGAAGTTTTTTACCTTAGCGTTTCGCCGTTCTCGCCCCCTGCGCTCTCGCCTTCGCTTTGCTCTTGCCACCGCGGCCCTTCGCCATTAGAGCTCTTCCTCTTCTTCTTGTTCTCCGCTCCCGGATCCCTTGTCCTTTCTAATGGCGCCGCTTCCACCCCTCACAATCCTCGACCCGTACGCCTGGGAGCGGTCGACGGTGAACCAGCTGGCCCTCGGCGAGCTGGTCTCTGCCGGCCAGTTGGCGGCGAACGAGGAGGGCCGGCCGGCGGAATGGATCGTGCCGCCGGCGGGGGACCACGCGCCCAACCCGCCGGAGGGCTACGTGGTGAGCTTCATCCGCTTCCATGAGCACGGCTTCGCTGCGCCGGCGAGACGCTTCATGCGGGCGCTCTGCCACCGCTACGGCGTGGAGTTACACAACTTCGTGTCGAACGCGATTTCGCGGGCGGCCACATTTGTGGGCGTCTGCGAGGGGTATATGGGGATCCCAGTCAATTGGGAGCTCTGGATACACCTCTTCCGTGCGGAGCTCTTCACGCGGCCCGACGACGGAGCGAGAGGACCCGCCACGCGGTGCGTGCCGGCGGGATGTCGCTTGCTGCGCGGACGCGGTTCAAGGACGACTACATCCCCCGCACCATGACGACGAACAACGCCACCGGGGAGCGGGGGTGGTTCTACCTGCGCAACGCCGAGCCCGGCCTCCCCCCCTACACCGGTCTGGTGTTCCGGGAGAAGCCCGACTCCTGGAGCTACGGGGTGTCCACGCCCCAGATCGGAGGCGGCTGGGCTCGCTCGTGGCCACCTTGAGGAACCTGGCGGCGCGCGGGCTGACCGCGGCGGGCGTCCTCGCCTTCCTCCACCACCGGCGTGTCGTGCCTCGATGGAGAGGCCGCTCCGCATCTACGAGATGACGAGAGGAGGCGGACCCCGTCGCACCGGCGAGGTCGCGGATGCTCCCAACCCCCCTCGGGCGGGCGTACGCGCTCACGCGGGCGCGGAACGCCGTCGACACCCGGATGTTGCGCCAGGACCGGTCCCCGTGGGACCTCGAGATGCTCCCCACCGGCCCGCTGGTGAGTATGGTTCTTGGCCCTGTTTTCGCTCTTGATGATGCCCCTGGCCCCTGACGCGCCTTTGATGTTCTCGCCTGCAGCTGGTGACCTTCAGCGCCGCGAAGTCCGTTCCGCCTACCCCTGACTCCCGCGCGGTCGGTCGGGCGGCGCAAAGAACGGGAGCGAGGAGCGGGCGACGCGTAGGGAGGGAGCGCGCGAGGCGGCACGCGCGCGCCGCGAGCGGCGGAGCGAGGAGTACCGGCCGCCGCACGAGCAGCGAGGGGCTTTCCTTGCGGGGGACCGAGGGAGTATTCGTCCTCGGAGGAGGACGAGGAGGAAGAAGCCGGGGGGGTAGGGCCCCCCCCGATAGGTGGGAGCCTCGCTCCCCGTCGCCGGAGCCGGCCCCGGCGGCAAGGGAGGCATCGCCGGGGCGGGGCGCAATGGCGCCCGCCGCCGGCAATCAACGACGAGGGCGGCGCGAGCCGCGGAGGTGCCGGCGCGCGCCGCGGAGGCGCGCGCAGCGCGCGCGCGCCGCGCGCGGGGGCGGGCCGCGCGCGCGGCGGAGACATCGGGGGGCGCGGCGACCGGCGCGTCGGCCACGGGGGCCTCATCCGCCGAGGCCTCGAGGAAGAGGAAGCGTGCCTTCTCCTCTTCGAGGTAAGGGGCTTGCTCTTCTGCTGGGCTTGGTTTTTTGGTGATCAGGCGTTCTGACTTTTTGCTTGTAATTGTGCAGGGTGGTGCCGACCGTGCCTCCCCTTGCGCCGGCTAAGGTGATGAGGGCGGACGCGTCCGTTCCCACCCGGCGGCGCTCGTCGAGGGCGCCGCGGGCGGGGGCGAGCACGGCGGAGGCGGGCGAGGGCTCGCGGGGCCCGCGAGAGGCCTCAAGGCCTCGGCCGACGGATCGCCCCCGCCACGGCGCGGCCGGCAATCGTCGAGGAGCGGCGGGCGCCGGTCGTGGCGGAGGCTCGGCCCGCGGCCGCGGGCCGTGGTGGATATGCGGCCGGCGGTGGCCGCCGCGACGGAGGCGCGGTCCGTGGCGCCGGCCGCGGCGGAGGCGAACGAGGTGCGGCCCGCGGTGGCGCCCGTGGTTGCGGTTGAGGAGGGCGCACGGGCGCCCGTGGTCGCGGGGGCGCGGTCGAGGCGACGGCCGCGGCGCCGCGTCATGCGCCCGTGGCCACGAAGGCGCAAGTGGAGGCGCCGGCGGAGGCGGCGCGGGGGCCGCGCGCCGCCGCAGGCTCCCCGGGCGGTGGTGGTGGAGGTCCCGGACGACGATTCCCCACCACCCGGGTGGGATCAGTGGGTGAGCTTCCCCACGCTCTCCTCAGAGTCCCAAGAGGGGGCCCTCGTGAGGCGGCGCGACGGCCACATGGTGGCAGGGGGCCGAGGGCGCGGCGCCGAGGCCTCGTCTTCCCGCGCCGCCACTCCGCCCGGTGTAGAGGGGGTCGCCGACGATCCGCCCGCGTTCGCCGATGCGCGGAGGGGGAGCAGGAGCTGTGGGGAGAGCTCCGCAGCTACGGCGCCACGCTCGACCGTGCGTTGAACGAGGCGCTGAGGGTCCACGGCGGCCCCGCGTGGCGTGTCTTCCAGGTAGGGCATCGTTGCTCGTTTTCCTCTTCCCTCGTTTCTGCGCGCTGTCCCTGTATCATGATGCTTACGGGCTTTGACTTGTGGGTGACAGGAGCTCGAGCGCCGCGCCCGCGATAAGTACGGCGCCTTCGACCGGGTGAACGCCGAGCTCCACCAGCTCCGGGAGCGATGCGGCGCCTTCGACGCGCTCGCCGACGCCCTCCGGACTCCGGACGGCTGGTTGTCGTACCGGGCCATGGCCTTGCGCAATGAACTCCACGAGAGCAGAAGGTAGGACCCGGCGCTTCCCTCTAGCCTCGAGCGGGTTTGCACAGCCCTCATCAACCGTGATGAGGCGCTGCGGCAGGCGCGCTCGGACCTGGAGAAGATGCGGACGCTGGCGACCAATTGGGAGGCGGAGGTGGCCGGCGTCCGCAGCCGAGAACCGGGGGCTCGCTCGTCGCTCGAGGGGGCGCGGGCGCAGCAGCACCGGGCCGAGGAGCGGGCGCGCGCGCTCGAGCAAAGGGCCAAGGAGGCCGACGACTTGAAGGCCGCCCTCGACGCCAAGGTTGTGGTGCTCGCCGTCTCTCGAGGACCGGCCTCGCGGGAGCACGCCGCCCGCCAAGGGGCCGAGGGGCGGCTCCGGCGAGAGCAGAGCCGCCCTCGCCGACGCTCGGTCAGCGCTGGAGCAGGAGAGCGTCGCTCGCGAAGCGGCGCAGAAGTCGCTGGAGGCCTGGAACACCGAGTTCTCCAAGGTCGAGGGCGAGCTGATAGTGCTCAGCATCGCGAGCGCGAACCAGGAGCTGGCCCTCCAGGAGCAGGGTGAGACCGTCAGGGGCCTCGAGCTGGCGGTCGAGGCCGAGCGCCGCGCCCTCGAGGTGGAGAGGAAGCAAGTCGAAGGTGAGCCGCTGCTTGACTCCTGTTTTGTTGGTTTTCTGTTAGAGAGTTCGCACTCTTTTTTCTGATTTCTTTCTTGTCTTGGCGACTCCAAGCTTGCGCACCGCTCTAGGGCACGCGGCCGAGCGGGCCGAGGCGCTGCAGGCCTCCTACAACTCCTCTGAGCAGAGCGCAGGAGTTGCACAACGCGGCCCTCGAGACCTGCCGGTCGTGGAGGAGGGCGAGGCACAGGCCGGTAGCTCGGCCGGCCGGCCGCCTGCGCGCCCTTAGCGGCCATGTCACCGAGCGCATGCGCCGGCGCCGCGTCTTGGCGTCCCGAAGGCCCTCGGGGGTGGTGCGGTCCCAATACGAGGTCGACTTCGAGGCACGCGGCGGAGGGCTACGTCGTCCCCGAGGGTGTCGAGGACGAGGTGGCGATGGAGCGTGTGGACGCGCCGGCCGCCGACGCCGCCGGACGCTCGCCGAAGCCTTCGAGGAATTCCTCTTCCCGCGCCGCCGACGCCGCCGCTCCTCACGCCTGAAGACAGCTGGGCGCTAGGCCCGTTTTTGTTGATGTATCAGTATACTGGCCGTGCGGCCTTTGTAAAGAAACAAGTTATATCATAAACATTTGCCAATGTAAAATGAAGTCTTTTGTTCATTACGCTTTTTTGTTTCTCCTTCTTCCTGAGTAGATTCTAGTTAGGGGAGTTCGATTTTCGCGGGTGGCCAGCTCGGTTGGAGGCGAGAGAGAAGGGCCGTATCCTCGCGGAGGCGTAGGCTATCTCTGGCTCGCGCGCTCCTTCCACTAGGCTACCCGCGCCCTGTTCGAATCGTTGCTCGGGGTCGAAGTGGAAAACAAACTTAGAGCGTCTGAGTTGCTTCGTTTTTGCGCGAAAATGGGACCATTTTGGGGGGATGCCCCCCGTAGTAGCCCCCGAGGGTAACTTGGGTTTCAGAGGAAAGCCGAGTTGCCCTTTTCATTAGACTTATGGCGTTTACATAGTTGTCACCAACTGGGGTGTTGGTCATGTGATTTTTACAACAAAAATACTTGGAAATCCTAGCTAGGGGTAGAAGCGACGTAGCTGTTGGATGTTCCAAGCGTTGGTGAGCTCTTCACCGTCCTCGTTGGCCAGCTTATACGTGCCGGGCTTGAGTACCTTCACCACGACGTAGGGTCCCTCCCATGGAGGCGATAGCTTGTGGCGCCCTCGGTTGTCTTGGCGTAGCCTTAGGACCAAATCCCCTTCGCTGAAGTCCCGTCGGCGTATCTTGCGTGCTTGGTAGCGCCTAAGGGACTGCTGATACCTTGCGGAATGCATCAAGGCCACGAGGCGTGCCTCGTCCAGCTGGTCCAGCGAGTCCTCGCGAGCTCGCTGGTTGGCATCCTCGTCGTAGCCTCAAACCCTGGGCGATCCGTATTCTAAGTCCGTGGGGAGGATGGCCTCCGCGCCATGGACTAGGAAAAATGGGGTGAACCCGGTGGCTCTGCTCAGGGTGGTCCTTAGGCTCCACACGACCGCTGGTAACTCTTGGAGCCATTTCCGACTAGATTTGTTTAGCTGGTCAAAAATCCTAGGCTTAAGGCCTTGTAGGATCATGCCGTTGGCACGCTCTACTTGGCCGTTGGTCTGTGGGTGTGCCACGGCTGCCCAATCCACACGGATGTGGAATTTGTCGCAAAACTCCAAGAATTTCCTGCCCGTGAACTGGGACCCGTTGTCGGTGATGATGGAGTTTGGCACTCCAAAGCGATGGACGATGTCGGTGAAGAACGTCACCGCTTGTTCAGCCCTGAGATTCGTGATGGGGCGCACTTCCACCCACTTGGAGAACTTGTCGATCGCGACCAACAAGTGGGTGAAGCCCCCGGGCGCCTTTCGCAGGGGCCCGACGATGTCCAGCCCCCACACAGCGAACGGCCATGTTATGGGGATGGTCTGCAGGACGTGAGCGGGAAGGTTGGACTTGCGGGCGTAAAACTGGCACCCCTCGCAGGTGCGTACGATTTCGCTGGCGTCCGCGACCGCGGTAGGCCAGTAAAAGCCTTGGCGGAACGCATTGCCAACGAGGGTACGAGGCGCCGCATGATGGCCGCAGATCCCGGCGTGGATGTCCCGCAGGAGCTCGCGCCCCTCGGGGATGGGCACGCACCGCTGCAAGATGCCGGAGGCGGCGCGCTTGTACAGCTCGCCGTCGACGAGGGCGAAGGACTTGGCCATCCTGGCGATGCGTCTGGCCGCGGCCCGGTCCGTGGGGAGTTCCCCTCGGGCCATCCAGGCCACATACTTGTCACGCCAGTCAGCCTTGACGGGGGCCGGCTCGATGTCCATCACATCAGCCCCATAGGCACCATACCCCTCGAGGAGGGTGAGCACGTACGCCTCGTTCGAGGGGTCCTCATCCATGGGTTCCGCACCCGCTGGATTCGAGGGAGCCCCCGAGGGTTCTGTGTGGTTCGAGGGGTGAGGCTCGAGGGCGACCGAGGGCTGAGCAATATCGCGGACGAAAACGTTCAGGGGGACGGTGATCCGCCCGGACGGGATCTTGGCCAGCTCGTTTGCCTCCTCATTGTACCGGCGGGGCACGTGATTCAGCTCGATGCCGTAGAATTTGTCTTCGAGGGCTCGCACGTCTTTGCAGTAGGCCTCCATCTTGTCGTCATGGCAGCTCGCGTTCTTCATGACCTGGTCAATTACGAGCTGCGAGTCCTCCCGCACGTCGAGGCGCTTGACGCCCGTTGACGGTTAATAGTTGTATCAAAGTTCGTTTGTGACTTGCAAGCGGACAAGTCTCCCGTCGTAGTCAAGGGACCCTTCTTCCCTCGAGTGGTGAACCCAAGGTATCGAATCCGTGGAACAATGTGCAACGCAAGGATTCAATCTAGTAAAGCAAGGTAAAGCTATCTAATGAAGACAAGATGCATCTAATCTACTAACTCATAAAGAAAACGAATCTAATCTAATCTACTAATGAGGTAGCAAGAGAAAGCAAAAGATAACCAATCTAGAGAATCTAGATCATGCTTATGTTGTAGCTCCAAACAAAATAGATGAAGATAGAAAAGCGAATCTCATTAAAAGCATCTTTAAATCGTGGCCTTCCCATCCGACTCCGAAAACATCCACCTTTCGAGACCCCCGTTCTGTCACAACGTATCCCTATTCATGCGGGGAGCTTAGGGCGAGTTCGATAGAACAAGTTGAAATCACTTGGCCGGTCCGGTATGCACCTCTAGCCACCGCGGCTACAAGAGCACCCTATGTAATCTAGCTGCAAACTAGATCGTAGAAGAAGCAAAACCAAGAAGAAAACAAAATCATCGAGAAGGCACTTAATCGCTAGAAATCGGATTCACTTACAAACTTCACCATGAATGATTACATGAACAAGATCACCACCGGGGCCCTCCCTCGATCCCGATCCTCGCTCCGAGCTCCGACGTGGCCTTCCATGCAAGGTTCCCACGTCGGCTAGGGAAACCCTAGACAACTAGCACGACCCTCATCTTCAAGTTGGTGTCCCTCAAGCTTCTCTCGCTCCTCGGTGGCGGATTACGACTTCGGTTCCGCGTGGCTCTCGGTCGGGGGGCTATTTATAGCCTAAGAAGCAATTAGCTCAAAGGAGAGGCCGATTGGGCCCCGGAGTGGGCCGGGGCCGGCCGGCCGGGCCGGCCGGCCGGGCCGGCCGGCCGGGCCCATTCGGCCCATCCCGCGGCCCTGCTTCGCCCGTGTTGCTTCCCACGTCTTCTAGATGTTCTCCCCTTTTGCATGTGGGCCCTTGACGTCGGTTTCTCTCCGAATTAGACTCAACTCCTTGTCTTGCAAGATTCGAAGACTTTTACGGTTCGGTCCTCGGAGTTTATCATCTTCTCGGGCTTGGTCCTTGGGCTCTTGGAGTCATGTTCACTTCATTGCTTGACTTGTATCGGGCTTCAAGGTCTTGTCATGAGGTGCTTAATGAACTTATCCGGAAGTCTTGCTTTCAACGTTAAAACCCGCGTAAACACGTAACTCCAAAACCGACATGCACAAGTGAACTTGTTATACCACGGGGGTTAGTACCAATGAATAAGATACAAAAGTCATGACAACACCGAAGGTAAACTCATGGCTAGGTTGACGGATTTTCACCGTCAACATCTCCCCCATGCTTAAACCTTGCTCGTCCTCGAGTAAGCCTTCGATGGATATCATCACCGCCAAACAATGTTTAAACCTTGCACTTGATCATACATGAAAAAAAACATAATGCTCTCAAAAGTTTAATTCGTTAAAGTTCCATAATGTACTAGCCTTCACCTCTACGGAGGGTAGATTCTTATTAAGCTTATCCCACAAGTATTAACATGCTCACCAAGTTTAAAATAGATCTCAGAATTTTTGAAATAAAGAACGAGATAAAGAAAAGCTAAACCAAATTCACAAATTTAAATCATCTCATGCATTGCTCATGAACTCTCATCTCGCTTGTCTCTCAAGCCTATATATTCTACTCCTTTCCCTCTCATATATATGTAGGCTTTATATGGAGCTTTGGGAAAGTTTAGTCCTAACAAGATTTTATAAATGAGGTGTTGTCAAAACAAGACAAGCTTCTCATGGTCTTACCGAGACTCGTCAAAAAGGTCATTGGAAAATAATGTTAAATCAAGGAGGGGAAAGAGAAAAATACACACACTTTTAGATGAGTGGACATGTGCAAATGGCAAAGAGTGATCCCGAGGCACAAAGGAAGTCCTCGTTATCGGATTGCACATGGTTGGAAAATGAGAATGGATCTTTTTAACTTGAAGCCTTGAATGCACTCTTAGAGAACCGGGGAGTTCACTTTACGCACATTTTTTTCTTTCTCATATTTCTCATTCTTTTCTTTCTTTCTTTCTTTCTTTCATATATATATTTTTTTCTTTACCTTGAAAGTCATGAATATCGCTGGATTTTTTTCTTCTTTCATCATCATTTTTTTAAATATTCCCCTTTTAACTCTAAAACTGCACTGTACCTACCTCCTCCCCCATGCTTAGACGTTGCTCGTCCTCGAGCAAAGAGGCGAAAAAAATAAGGTAGGTACCGGGGTATTTTTCCTTGGAGAGATACTTGAAATCTTCAACGTTGGCACCGTCTTGCGATCTTCCTTGAATTGATGATCCATTCTCAACGATAGGTTGTGGTCAAGGAGGTAATCACAAAAGATGATATTTGGTTTAAGGGTGGATATCCGGCGAAGTTTGTGAGATCACCGATGCGGGGATACACAATGCACGGATAAAAGGCTAGCAAAAAGATAGATACGCAAAAACGGAATGACCAGCTTCTTAGTCTCGGGCCAGAGAAATCATGGCCTGCAATAACTCAATCAAAAATAAATCTTGTACACTAAAGTTTATGCACTCAAATATATATAAGGCTCGGATAGGTTGAGCTACACACAAGTGATATTTATGACAAGGTTAGCAATATTTTTGAGCATAAAAAACATCTTTAATCTATTCATAACTTGAGAGCACATAAAACACTATAGGTCTTTATTTTAATCATAACCTCCGCTGAAGATTAAGCTAGCATTTAGATAATTTCAGATTTGTATTTTTAAGAGAGCACTAGGTCAAACATGCATAAATCAATTACAAAGATAAACAAAGCGGCAATTATAATCATATATCATCATGGCACAAACTTTGTAACTTTACCAAAGGTTAAAACTTGGTGGCGTCATTATTCATGATGAAAATAAACACTAAGACACACGCTGAAAATTAAACTAAAAACTGAAAATTAAAGCAAAGCTGAAAATACTACGCAAACATAGGCGCATACAAGCTGAAAATTAAAGAAAAGGGGGTAAAGGAAAGATAACTAAAGCTCCTCCTCTCTCTAATCTTCCGCCGGTGGTTGATATTGATAGTCTTGGTTGTTGTACCCTTACTTGTAATAGGAATGCACCACTACTCCTATGAATTGTCCGACGGTGCTAGGTGAAGGTGTCAAAGCACATAAGCGACGTTTGCATTTCCTTCACCCATTTGGTTTGCATTGGTTAGGATGGCTGCAATAATTTGCATGTTCCTTGCAGCGTATCCTCCAATGGTGGCTACATTTTGTTGTGGTTGAGGAAGGTGTGCATAGGGCTCCGCAAAGGCTACGTTGGGCACCGCAAAAATGGTGGGGGTATGGCTGCACCACTCCCCCATGCTTGCATTGGTACATCACCGTAGTAACTCGGCGGCGCCGGGGTTCCTCCCAATGGTGGGATATAATTTTGTTGTGCACCTCCTTCTTGGGTCGTGGAAAAACCTTCTCCTAATCCTTCTCTATTATTATTTTTTTCTCTTCGCCGGCACAAGAAGTCCTTCCTCTAACCGATCTTCTTCCCCTCAAGAAAAGTCTTAATCTTCAATCCGGAAGGGGCAAATTCACCTAGGCCACTCGGAAGCCTCCTCTCTCATTTTCACTCTTATATTTTCCTTCCTTCACATATTCCTAAGGAAGTCCCGGGTAGGAGATGATTTGGGTTTCTTGTAATACCGGTTTTAAAGAGATAGCCAATATGGAGAGGTAACACCCCGAACCAATATCTTCCGAACTCGATGTTGCTTAACAACACCACCGGTTGATCATAGGTGAGTGGGGTCTATTGGCCACTTGGCAATCAAAGCCAAGTAAAGCCAATTCAACTCCGTGTTGGTTATCTTTGTCTCTCTTGTTCTCCCAAAAATCCACTTGCACAAAGGCGACACACATGGATGATGGGGTTCCGGATAGTATTTCTTCGTTGATGGTCTCTTCCCGTGATCATACTCCAAAAACCTTCCCATGTGCCTTCATGCACATACTTGTTTCGGAGCTCCCTTTTGAAAATAGGAGACACTCGCCCATGGGTCTACGATACTAGAACATGCAATCGTTTCGAACATGAAAACCAATCTAGTCTATCAGGGATTGTGTTGAATGGATCCAAGGAAGCATTGAGGCCTATACTCCCTTTATGGCATGGTTGCTAGCCTTAAGCATTAAAGTATTTTCAGCACAAGATGATAGATAGATAATCCAACAAAGTGTGATTACATCTCAAGATCGACTGCAACCCATGGATGAAAGGAGATTACCCCATCAAGGTGCTAGAAATAGCATCGCCGATCAAGGTTACCCTTCCGACGGTGTCTTCCTTCTTCTCCACTTGTGGGCTCCCTCCAACGGAATGAGAGACTCAGCACTCCTTCATCAAGGGTATACGCCATGGTCATGAAAATTTCCTAGGCGAATTTCTTGTGGGTGTTTGCCGACACTCCGCTAGAGAATTGCACCGTGTCCCGTGTGAAACCCAATATGTGGAGAGCTTGGTCGTCGATGTCGACGTTCGCTACAAGCCTCTACCCAAGGCGAGCGAGCTTCTTATCCTCCTCCTCCGTCGTGATGATAAACCCATTGGAATGCCACGGAGCGCATGGAGGTGGAGTGAATGATCGTGTCGAGTGGCGAGGTTGGACGAGCGGCTCCTCCATACGTTATTGAAGTTTGGTAAACCTAATAAACGAGTTTCGTGTGGCCCTCATGCCACCAAGGAGAAGAGTGTGGTTCCTCCTCGGCGGTGCCGTGTCCTCCTCCATACTCCAAGGAAACTCGGAAACCGAGTGCCTCCTCGAAGAGGTTGTCGATGATGGCTTAGACGACGATGATCCCTTCTTCTTTGGTGAAAAGGCTTGTAGTTTTCTTCCATGATTGCAGCACTCTCCCTCACAAATATATATATCCGGGGTTTTCACCCGGTAACAAGGTACACAAATATTATTTTGGAGTCTGGACTTTGAGTGGATTAAGGATGTGATTTGTTGCACGAAACAAACGCGGTGGATGGCTAAGTCTAAGGTGATTCCAGCCTACAAACTAGAGCACACGAACAAAGAGTTGGATGAAAGACTTACCTCTCTCCTCTTCTTGGCTCGGTTATTCTCTAGTGCATTCATGTTGCTTCGTGATCGCGTACACCTTCCAAACGTTCCCGTCCACTCCTTCGCTTGCATTATTGCTCCTTCCACTTGATGTTTTCGCTTTGACTCACTTCCATACTCCCTTGCCTCACATGCATCCATGATATTCCTACAAAACAAAGCCTTGGCTGCCCCCCATGCTTATACTTTGCATGTGGTTTAAATATGTTGGAGGGGCATCCCGTGATGTATCATGGTGCATGCACGGTTAGGTTAACTAGATTGCCTCCCTTTAAGGCTAAGCACTCCTCTAATTTCGAAATTTAAAAATATTTTTCAGAGCCATACAAGAGCTCAAGCATAAATTTAGAGAAGTTTTTAACCCATTAAAAATAAATGTAAGTCGAAAATATTTTTCGACTACGTCGATTTCGGTCTCACCGGTATAGTTTGCTTTCATTAGTTGAGAGCAAGCTTTTCCCGGCTTGATCATGGGGGCATAGGTTTAGGTCCTAATTTTGATTAGATGAGAGAGATTTTGAATGAAATAAAATTAAGTGAGGCTTAGAAAAATTCTAATCTTAGAGAAACCAAGGATATGGATTTTTAAACCAACCAAAAATCAAGTTTCTAGGTTCACGCGAGTCCTACCACATGCTGAAATTTAAATAACATCTAGATACAAGTCGTGGCTCTACTCGAGTGTTTTTAGCATGAAAAACAAGTCAACCACAGCACCATAATGAGGGTGAAGGGTTGAGTTAGGTTCTGAAATTTTTTTCTTTTTGGTTGTGGTTTCTCGAAGAAGAAGCAAACAATCACATAGGATGGTTCATGTAAAGGGTTTATGATCAAGCAAAATATTCAACCAAGAATTATGTCTCTAATATTATTCAACCATTCTAAGTCTAAGGTTTTGCGTAGTAAAATTCAAAACTGAATTATATTTAAAAAGACTTGAAAAACCCGGAATCGGGTTGTACTCCCGTAGCTTATTCTTGACTCGACGAAACGGGTTGCCTCCCCGCCTAGCGCTTCGTTTATCATCCATGGCTAGACTTCTTCACTTGATTACTCCGGATCAACGCTCTTTGCGGGCGTTGCAATCTTGGGTACCCACTTTGGCTTAGTCAATTTTTTTTTTGGTCTTCACAGTCGGCTTTGTCCTTTGGTCTTGACGGATGCAACAACTTCCTTGTGGCTCGGCATTTCGAACTCCGGTCTTCGGTTGTGATCTTCATGGTCTCTAGTGTGATCCTTCATCTCTCCCGAATGAGCTTGAGTAGCCTTCGCCGTCTTGGGACCTTGGAGTTGTCTCGGATATTCTTCTTTGTTACCCATCGGGCGCCCGGCAAGTTGTCCCACTTGCGTCTAGAATCTTTATCACGATGAACACTTCACGCTGTGGATCTTGCCTTGGCAGCCTTTAGGTGTTGAGCTTCTTTATCCATCCCCATCTTCTCCATCCTCCTCTTAAGTGAACCGATATGCCACTCAAGGAATCCAGCTCGTATGCATTCAGCTCTCGCAATCGTCATGCGGATAGTTGAGACTTTGATCTTGAACGGCCTCCCGGCGTCTTGAAGGTTTATGATAGGTAGATCAACAATGTCCGGGGTGCATAGCTTGATCTCGCGCTCTGGTGATTGAGGTTGATCTTCCTTTGGACTTGGAGGTGGTGATTCCCTTGGAGATTTTGATGGTCCTTCGAGCTTGTGTTGCACGTCACCTTTGCCTCGTAAAGTTTTCCCGGATCATCCACAAAAAAGTTTTGGGTTTCTTGGAGAGGTAGCCAACCATCTCCGGTTAGGGTTAGTGATAAAACAAAAATCTAACAAAAGAAAAATTATGGTTAATCAAAACTAGATTAGATTGACTCTTTTTTTCTTTTGAGGATGATCAAACATAAGAGATGCAAAAGAAAATCAAAAGAAAAACTGAAAGATAAGCGATACTAGATCGGATCTTGATTGCTTGTTCCCCGGCAACGGCGCCAGAAAAAGGGGCTTGTTGACGGTTAATAGTTGTATCAAAGTTCGTTTGTGACTTGCAAGCGGACAAGTCTCCCGTCGTAGTTAGGGACCCTTCTTCCCTCGAGCGGTGAACCCAAGGTATCGAATCCGTGGAACAATGTGCAACGCAAGGATTCAATCTAGTAAAGCAAGGTAAAGCTATCTAATGAAGACAAGATGCATCTAATCTACTAACTCATAAAGAAAACGAATCTAATCTAATCTACTAAAGAGGTAGCAAGAGAAAGCAAAAGATAACCAATCTAGAGAATCTAGATCATGCTTATGTTGTAGCTCCAAACAAAATAGATGAAGATAGAAAAGTGAATCTCATTAAAAGCATCTTTAAATCGTGGCCTTCCCATCCGACTCCGAAAACATCCACCTTTCGAGACCCCCATTCCGTCACAACGTATCCCTATTCATGCGGGGAGCTTAGGGCGAGTTCGATAGAACAAGTTGAAATCACTTGGCCGGTCCGGTATGCACCTCTAGCCACCGCGGCTACAAGAGCACACTATGTAATCTAGCTGCAAACTAGATCGTAGAAGAAGCAAAACCAAGAAGAAAACAAAATCATCGAGAAGGCACTTAATCGCTAGAAATCGGATTCACTTACAAACTTCACCATGAATGATTACATGAACAAGATCACCACCGGGGCCCTCCCTCGATCTTGATCCTCGCTCCGAGCTCCGACGTGGTCTTCCATGCAAGGTTCCCACGTCGGCTACGGAAACTCTAGACAACTAGCACGACCCTCATCTTCAAGTTGGTGTCCCTCAAGCTTCTCTCGCTCCTCGGCGGCGGATTACGACTTCGGTTCGCGTGGCTCTCGGTCGGGGGGCTATTTATAGCCCGAGAAGCAATTAGGTCAAAGGAGAGGCCGATTGGGCCCCGGGTGGGCCGGGCCGGCCGGCTCGGGGCCGGCCGGCCCGGGCCCAGTCGGCCCATCCCGCGGCTTGCTTCGCCGTGTTGCTTCCCACGTCTTCTAGATGTTCTCCCCTTTTGCATGTGGGCCCTTGACGTCGGTTTCTCTCCGAATTAGACTCAACTCCATGTCTTGCAAGATTCGAAGCACTTTTCTGGTTCGATCCTCGGAGTTTATCATCTTCTCGGGCTTGGTCCTTGGGCTCTTGGAGTCATGTTCACTTCATTGCTTGACTTGTATCGGGCTTCAAGGTCTTGTCATGAGGTGCTTAATGAACTTATCCCGGAAGTCTTGCTTTCAACGTTAAAACCCTGCGTAAACACATAACTCCAAAACCGACATGCACAAGTGAACTTGTTATACCATGGGGGTTAGTACCAATGAATAAGATACAAAAGTCATGCCAACACCGAAGGTAAACTCATGGCTAGGTTGACGGATTTTCACCGTCAACAACGCCTAACTCAATGGCGATTTTGAGGCCACAGAGGAGGGCCTCGTATTCGGCCATATTGTTAGATGCGGGGAAGTGGAGGCGCACCGCGTACCGCATGTGTTCCCCGAGGGGTGACACAAAGAGCGGGGCCCACGCCGCCCCTCGTTTTCATCACCGAGCCGTCGAAGTACAGAGTCCAGCACTCTGCCTGGATCTGTGGTGGTGGCAGCTGCGTGTCCGTCCATTCAGCGACGAAATCCACCAGGATCTGGGACTTGATGGCTTTGCGCGGGGCATAAGCGAGCGTCTCGCCCATCAGTTCCACGGACCACTTGGCGATCCCCGCTCGTCACGTCGGGATTGCGGATGATCTCCCCCAGCGGGAAGGAGGAGACCACCGTGACTGGGTGGGCCTCGAAGTAGTGGCGGAGCTTGCGCCGCGCGAGGACCACCGCATACAGCAGCTTTTGGACTTGGGGGTAGCGCGTCTTGGTGTCGGACAAGACCTCGCTGATGTAGTACACCGGCCGCTGGACCGGCAGGGCGTGCCCTTCCTCCGTGCGCTCCACCACGATAACGGCGCTGACCACCTGGGTGGTTGCGGCCACGTAGAGCTGCTGGGGTTCGCCGTCCTGCGGCGGCGTGAGGACTGGGGCGTGCGTTAGGGACGCCTTCAGTTTGTCGAGCGCATCCTAGGCCTTGGTGGTCCAGGAGAAGCGCTCGTGCTTCTTGAGGAGGCGAAAGAGGGGCAGGCCCTTCTCGCCGAGCCGCGAGACGAAGCGGCTCAAGGCGGCAAGGCACCCCAGCACCTTTTGCACCCCTTTGAGGTCCCGGATCGGGCCCATTCGTTCGAGGGCCGCGACCTTCTCGGGGTTGGCCTCGATCCCCCGTTGGGAGACGATGTATCCTAGGAGCATGCCTCGCGGCACCCCGAAGACACACTTTTCAGGGTTTAACTTGACCCCATTGGCCCGCAGGCAGCCTAACGCGATGCCAAGGTCGCCAACCAGGTCGTCCGCCTTCCTGGTTTTCACGACGATGTCATACACGTACGCCTCGACCGTCCGTCCGATGTGATCTCCGAAAATGTGTTGCATGCAGCGCTGGTATGTCGCACCCGCGTTTTGGAGGCCGAACGGCATCGTGACGTAGCAAAACATCCTGAACGGCGTGATGAACGAAGTCGCGAGCTGGTCGGACTCCTTCATCTTTATTTGATGATACCTGGAGTAGGCATCAAGGAAGCAGAGCAGCTCACACCCAGCCGTTGAGTCAACAATTTGATCAATGCGTGGCAAAGGAAAAGGAACTTTAGGACATGCTTTATTAAGACTAGTGTAGTCTATACACATCCGCCACTTCCCATTCTTTTTCTTTACAAGTACAGGGTTTGCTAGCCACGTTGGGTGGAACACCTCCTTGATGAACCCGACCTCTAGAAGCTTCCGCAGCTCCGCTCCAATAGCCCGTCGCCTCTCCTCGTCGAAGCGGCGCAGCCGTTGTTGCACGACGCGGGCGTGAGGCGGGATGTCAAGGGAGTGCTCAGCGACCTCCCTCGGGATGCATGGCATATCCGAGGGGCTCCACGCGAAGATGTCGGCGTTGGCGCGGAGGAAGTCGACGAGCACCACTTCCTATTTGGGATCGAGGGTGGAGCTAACCCTCAATGCCTTGCCCTCGGGGGCAGAAGGGTCGAGGGGGACCTCTTTGGTCTGCTCCGCGGCCTCGAAGGTGCCGGTGTGCTTGGCGGTGGAGTCGAGGTCTTCGTTTACCATCTTCTCCAAGGTGGTTACCAGCGCTTCATCCAGCGCCAGTGCTTCTGCGTGCTCTACGCACTCGACGTCGCAGTCGAATGCGTGCTCGATGGACGAGCCTACGGTGATGATGCCGTTCGGCCCTGGCATCTTCATACTCAAGTAGGTGTAGTTGGGGACCGCCATGAATTTGGCGTAGCAGGGCCGCCCAAGTATGGCGTGGTAGGCGACCTTGAACCCCACCACCTCGAAGGTGAGCGTTTCCTTGCGGAAATTCTTCGCGGTGCCGAACCACACTGGCAGATCGATCTGCCCGAGGGGCTGGACCTGCTTGCCGGGCGCGACGCCATGGAACGGCTTCGTGCTGGGCCGCAGCTGGTCCAACCTGATCCCCATTAAGCGCAGCGTATGCGCGTAGAGGATGTTGAGGCTGCTGCCTCCGTCCATCAAGACTTTTGAGAACCGCGCTCCCAATGATTGAGTCGACCACCAGCGGGTATTGGCCCGGGTTGGGGATGCGCTTCGGATGGTCCTCCCTGCTGAAGGTGATGGCGTCTTCCGACCAGTTGAGGAAGGAGGGAGGTGCCTTCTCCGCAGTGAGGACCTCGTGCCGCTCCCGCTTGCGCTGGCGGGTCGACATGTCGATGGTTGGTCGCCCAAAGATGAGGAACACGTTTTCCACGGCGGGGAAGCCGCCGGCGTCGCCATCTCCTCCGTCTTTCTTGGCCTCCGCTTCCTTCGCGGCGGCGCGGCCATAGAACTTCTTGAGCATATCGCACTGCTCAAGGGTGTGGTTCACTGGGGTCTTATGGTAAGGACATGGCTTTTTCAGCATGTCATCGAACACCCCCGGACCTCGAGGGGCCGGTCGAGGGCCCCGTCGAGCCGGGTCAACAGCAAGAGCCTCGGCATCACCGCTGTCGCGCCCCTGCTCACACGCCTCGCGGCGCGGCTTCTTTCCCTTCTTGCCCCGTTTGTCCTTGCGGTGGGGCTCTCTGGACTTGGCGCCCTCCGCGGACGCATCATCCGAGCGCTTGCCCTTCTTGCCGTCGAAGATTGCCCCCATGGCCTCCTCTCCTGAGGCGAAGCTAGTGGCAATGTCGAACAGCTCGTTGGAGTCCGCGGGCGGGCCGTGCCCCGGCTCACGCACGAGGTCCCGCATGTGGTGCCCTCGAGGAAGGCATGCACGATCTCGGATTGCGCCACGCCGGGGAGCTCGTACGCCGCTTGGAGAAGCGCCGTATGAAGTCCCGCGCCGACTCGCCGGCTTCGGGGTGCAGGAGCGCAGGTCCCGGGGAATTTCCGTGGCGCACATACGTGCCCCGGAAGTTACCCACAAACGTGCGGACCGGGTCGTCCCGGTTGTGGATCCGGGCCGGCGCGGGCGGTGCTCGAGCCATGTCCGGCTGCATCGCCGAGGTGCAAGGGCAAGTTGCGGATGATGACCTCGTCGGCCGGTGGCCCCCGCCCGCTGGCACGCCAAGCGGTAGTCGTTGAGCCACACGCGGGGATCCGTCTCCCCGTTGTACTTGACGATGGTCGAGGGTTGGCGGAAGCGTTGGGGGAAGGCCGCCGCACGGATCTCCCGGCTGAACACACGGGTCCCTGGAGGCTCCGGCATTGGAGAGCGATCTTTGTCGCTATCGTAGCGTCCACCCCGTCGAGGGTGGTAGCCCACCGCTGCTCGCGCGTCCGCCTTGCTCGTGCGCCGGGCGTTGATGACGTTGCGGGCGTCGCCGTCCAGCGCCCGCGCGCGTCAAGGAGCCGCTCCTTGGCCGGCGTGCGTCCCGGGTTGGCGGGTCGCCCCGCCGCTTCACCCGCATGGGCCGAGGGTTCGCCCCCTCGTGCGGCTCGTCGTCCCGCGCATCCCCCTGTTGGCGAATGCGTGACGCGGAGCTTTCGGCCTGCTGGACGGCCGCTTGCTCGATGAGAACCTGCACCTCGCGGTGCAAGTCTCGCGCCCCGGGGGTCGAGGGTGCCGGCATAGCTCGTAGCAGCGTCGCGGCGGCGATGAGCTTTTGGCTTGCCCGCGGAGGCGCGTCTGGGTTGTCGACGTTGAAGTCGGCGTTGATGCGGTCGTGGACCAGTTTACCCAGCTCCCGCGCGCGTTCGCCGCGCGCAGAGGCTTCCCCTGCCATTGAGGCACGGAGCGCCCGCACCGTCCGTACTCCTCCACCCGCTTAGCCTCGGGCTCGCGGGCCTCGGCCACCGTGCATCGGCGTCGGCCCCGGCGAGAGTGCTTGGCCCCACGGCCGGACGCGGAGCGATCCCCCCGGGGCGGGCGTGACCTCCCCGTCTCCAGCGCCCACAGCACCGGTGGCGTTGGCTGGGTCGTTGGCGACGACGACGTAGCACTCCCGCGCGGGGTCGTAGCTCCCGTGCGGAGTCGTCGGAGCAGCCGAACCAGTAGTCCGTAGCGTCAAGGAAACGCCGGAACATGACTGGGTCCGGCACGCTAGAGAAGTCCCACTCCGCGTACCCGTGGAGGTTAGCGGGTGGCGGCGCGTCAAGAGAGCCTAGGGACGATTCGTCACCGGCTGAGGCGCTGGGATCCCTGGCGACGAAAACGTGACGGCCAGGGGGAACCCTGCGCATCGTGGTGTTGACGTTGGCGTTGTAGGCCGTTGTGGCACCACGCGGCCCCAATGGGAAAGCGCGGTCCGGAGACCGTGCGCTGTCCCGTTGGGGTGGCGGTTGTCGTGATGACGGGCGCGCCGCGCCGAGAGGCGCGCGCGCTCGGCCCGCTCGTCACTCGGAACGTGCCCGGCGCGAACGCCGACCGAGCGGCGGCGGCGTCGTGGCGTCGACGGGCCCGCGCATCCGTGCCGGCGGGCGTCCGTGCCGTGGTGGTGCGGGCGGCCGGGGCCGGAGCGGGCCCGGCCCGGCTCGCGCGCGGAGCTCCTCACGGTTGGTGAGGCGCATGAGGTAGCCGTTTCCCGTGGCCCGAAAGTTCGTGCCCCCGAACCGGATTTCAAACCCGGCGGGGAGGGGGTCCGAGCCGCCCATGCGGCAACGCGTCATTGCGTTACTCGGTGCGGATCACCATGGAGGGAGTTGACGGATTGACCTTAGGCGCTCGATTGCCCCACGGTGGGTGCCAAGCGTCGGTCTCGAATGTGGTCCCGACACTAACCAGTAATAAGCGCCGAGGTCTATCCCTCAATGGTCGATGCTAAGCAATAAGAGACACGGGATTTATCCTGGTTCCGGCCGAGGGCCGTACGTCCAGCAGTGGTGTGCTCAAGGCACTATATTGCTCAGCACCGGGGGTGCCTGTAGTGGGGCCGCTACAAGCAAGGCGGGAGAGGAAGGGCGGCTTCCAAGTCCCTGATGTAGTGGCTGAAGGTGTTGCGTTATGTTCGTCGTGTGCCTGTTGTGTGTGCATATATCCCTCTATCCCCTACGGCAGGGGGGTTCGTCCTCCTTTTATAGATCAAGGAGAGTGCGAATCACATGCGCGCCGCGCTATTTAGCTACGCGAGGGAGCGTGATGTGCTATGCTGTAGAGTGGGCGGCCGTCCGGACGATCCTTGCAGCGATCCGGCCATCATGGCTTATCTTGTACCCGAACAGTAGCGACTTCGAGGGTAGAAGAGCGGTGGACGGCCGCAATGTCCTCATATGGGCTCGAGGGAGTTGCTGACGTCGGTCCGTACGGGGCATAGTGGCAGGTGAGGCGGCGTCCCGTTCCCGTACGCTCCACCACGGCGGGGGCGTCGCCACGGCGCCCCGGGCCGTGGGTTCGTACGCGCGGGGGCAGCAGCCATGCCGTTAACGCCATGCCTTCACCTAACCCTGTGTTGATGGTTAATAATTGTATCAAGGTTCGTTTGTGACTCGCAAGCGTACAAGTCTCCCGTCGTAGTCAAGGGACCCTTCTTCCCTCGAGTGGTGAACCCAAGGTATCGAATCCGTGGAACAAATGTGTGACGCAAAACTTAATCTATTAAAGCCAAGTAACTTCAATCTTCGATAAAAGAAACCCTAATGCATCTAAGTAAAAGACACAAAACGAATCTAATCTACTAAAGACCGGAGAAAACAAAGTAAGATTGGGTAGATAAACCGATCTAGAGGGATCGGGGTAAGCCTTTTGTCGAAGTTCCAAGCAAGAGAAGAAGTAGCAAATCAAATCTTAATAGAAGCCTCTTTAAATCGTGGTTTCCCGTCCAAATCCGAAAACATCCGCCTTTCGAGACCCCCGTTCTGTCACAACGTATCCCTATTCATGCGGGGAGCTTAGGGCGAGTCAAAAGACAAGTCGAGATTCTTTCGGAGGATCCGGCGTGTACCTCTAGCCACCGCGGCTACAAGAACACCCTATGTAATCTATCTCGAGAATAGAATTGGAATAAGAAAAGCCGATCGAAAAACGAAATCTTCGAGGAAACACTTGATCGCTAGGAAAAGATTCAACTTGATAATTCAACTATAACAATCATACATACGCAAGATCACCACCGGGATCCTTCCTTGATCTTGCTTCTAGCTCCGGGAACTCCGACGTGGTCTTCCGTGCAAGGTTCCCACGTCGGCTAGGGAAACCCTAGCCAACTAGCTCGACCCTCTCCTCTCCGAGATGGTGTCCCTCTCTTCTCTGCTCCTCGGCGGCCGATGACGAAATCTTCTCTCCGAGGCTCTCGGTCAGGGGGCTATAAATAGCCCGATTGGCGGCTAGGGCAAAGGAGGGGGCATTTGGGCCCTAAATGGGCCTGGGCCGGCCGGCCTGGGCCCATTTAGGCCCAGCCCGAGGGCTCCTTCGCTCCACGTCGGTTCCCTTGCTTCCTGGATGTTTCCCCCTTCTGCATGTAGGTCCATGTCGTCGGTTTCTCTCCGAATTGGACTCAACTCCTTGTCTTGCAAGATTCAGCATTTTCTGATCAGGTCCTCGGAGTCTGTCGTCTTCTCGGATCAAGTCCCCGGCTTTTTGGAGTTAAGTTTGCTTCATTGCATGACTTGTACGAGGCTTCAAGGTCTTGTCATGAGGTGCTTGATGAACTTACCCCAAAAGTCTTGCATTCAACACTAAAACCCTGCATAAACATTAAACTCCAAAACCGACATGCACACGTGAACTTGTTATACCACGGGGGTTAGTACCAATGTATAAGGTATGAAGCTCATGCCAACACCGAAGGTAAACTCATGGCTAGGTTGACGGATTTTCACCGTCAACATCTCCCCCATGCTTAAACCTTGCTCGTCCTCGAGTAAGCCTTCGATGGATATCATCATTGCCAAACAATGTTTAAACTTTGCACTTGATCACACATGAGAAAACATAATGCTCTCAAAATTTTAATTTATTGAAGTTCCATAATGTGCTAGCCTTCATCTCTACGGAGGGTAGATTCTTATTAAGCTTATCCCACAAGAATTAACATGCTCACAAAGTTTAAATAGATCTCAGAATTTTTGAAATAAAGAACGAGATAAAGAAAAGCTAAACCAAGTTCACAAATTTAAATCATCTTGTATATTGCTCATGAACTCTCATCTCAATTGTCTCTCAAGCCTATATATTCTACTCCTTTCCCTCTCATATATATGTGGTAGGCTTTATATGGAGCTTTGGGAAAGTTTAGTCCTAACAAGATTTTATAAATGAGGTGTTGTCAAAACAAGACAAGCTTCTCATGGTCTTACCGAGACTCGTCAAAAAGGTCATTGGAAAATAATGTTAAATCAAGAAGGGGAAAGAGAAAAATACACACACTTTGAGATGAGTGGACATGTGCAAATGGCAAAGAGTGATCCCGAGGCACAAAGGAAGTCCTCGTTATCGGATTGCACATGGTTGGAAAATGAGAATGGATCTTTTTAACTTGAAGCCTTGAATGCACTCTTAGAGAACCGGGGAGTTTACTTTACGCATATTTTTTTTCTTTCTCATATTTCTCATTCTTTTCTTTCTTTCTTTCTTTCTTTCTTTCATTCATTCATTATATATATCTTTTTTTTCTTTACCTTGAAAGTCATGATTATCACTGGATTTTTTTTCTTTCATCATCATTCATATTTTTTTTAAAAAAATATTCCCCTTTTAACTCTAAAACTGCACCGTACCTACCTCCTCCCCCATGCTTAGACGTTGCTCGTCCTCGAGCAAAGAGGCGAAAAATAAGGTAGGTACCGGAGTATTTTTCCTTGGAGAGATACTTGAAATCTTCAATGTCGGCACCGTCTTGCGATCTTCCTTGAATTGATGATCCATTCTCAACAATAGGTTGTGGTCAAGGAGGTAATCACAAAAGATGATATTTGGTTTAAGGGTGGGTATCCGGCGAAGTTTGTGAGATCTCCGATGCGGGGATACACAATGCACGGATAAAAAGCTAGCAAAAAAGATAGATACGCAAAAATGGAATGACCAGCTTCTTAGTCTCGGGCCGAGAAATCATGACCTGCAATAACTCACTCAAAAATAAATCTTGCACACTAAGGTTTATGCACTCAAATATATATAAGGCTTTGGATAGGTTGAGCAACACACAAGTGATATTTGTGACAAGGTTAGCGATATTTTTGAGCATAAAAGACATCTTTAATCTATTCATAACTTGAGAGCACATAAAACACTATGGGTCTTTATTTTAATCATAACCTCCGCTGAAAATTAAGCTAGCATTTAAATAAATTCAGATTTGTATTTTTAAGAGAGCACTAGCTTAAACATGCATAAATCAATTACAAAGATGAACAAAGCTGCAATTATAATCATATATCATCATGACACGAATTTTGTAACTTTTCCAATGATATAATCAAGGTGGTGTCTTTATTAATGATGACATCAAGTTGAAATACAAACTGAAAATAAACAAACATGCTTTCTGAAATTTAAATAAAAACAGAAAATACTACGCAAACACACATAAGCAAAAGCTGAAAATTACAGAGAAAAAGAAAAGAAAAGAAAACTAAAGTTCCTAAATCTTCTAGTCCTCCGCCGGTGGTTGATGTTGATGATCTTGATAATAATACCCTTGCTCATAATATGATTGGACACTTCCTCCGACGAATTGATTTGGCTCCACAAGGTGAAGGCGTCCAAGTTCAAAGGCAATATTTGCGTTGCCTTCACCAAGTTGAGTTGCGTTTGCTTGGATGGCTGCGATGTTTTGAGCATTTCTTGCAACATACCCTCCAATTATGGCCATGCTTTGTTGTGGTTGGGGATGATGAGCGTAGGACTCCGCGAAGTTAGCGTTGGGCACAACATAATTTGGTGGGGGTACCGGTGCACCACCCCCCATGCTTGCTCTTGTGGCCCTCCGTAATAACTTGGCGGAGGAGGGATCCCGCCGAATGGTTGCACATTGGGTTGTGCTCCACTCGCTTGTGCGGAGGAAGTTCCCTCCTCTACGATTCTTCCTCTTTTGTTCTTCCTTGCAGGGACATGGAGTCCCTCTTCCAACCAATCTTCCCTCCCTTCGGTGAAAAGCCTAAGCCTCTCATTCGGAAGGGGTAGGTTCACTATGGCCAACCGATAACCTCCTCTCTCATCTCCACTAATGTATTTGCCTTGCCGCAAATACTCAATGCCGAGAGAGGTACCACGCAAAAGGTGGTCGGGGTTTCTTGCGATCCCCGGCCGCAAGGAAAAGGCCAACATGGAGAGGTAACACCCCGAACCAATATTACCCGCCCCCGATGTTGCTTCACAACACCAACGGTTGATCATGAGGTAAGAGGGGTCTATTGGCTGCCTAGCAATTAAAGCCGAGTATAGCCAATTCAACTCCGTGTCGGTCACCTTTGTCTCCTTCATCCTCCCCAATACCCTCTTGCACATCCAAGAGTGAAATATCCGGATAATGGGGTTGCGGATGCAATTGCGTTGTTGATGGGCTTCTCCGGAGATCATATTCCAAAATCCCGCTAACATGCCGGGTGGCACGTCAACTTTCTCCGGAGCTCCCTTGTGGAATCCAAGTAGCTCCCTAACGTGCTTGTAGGGAACCACTTGTTGGACTCCCTCCAAACGGAATGACAAGCTTTGCACCCCATCATCATCAACGATGGGTGCAATAGTCATCAAAATTTCCAAGGCGAACCCCAAATGGGTGTCCACCGATACTCCGTTGGAGAACCGCACCCATCCAAGGTGCCCCAAACATATAGTATATGTCGGTGCCAAAACCCAAGGTGTAGAATGCTTGGTCGTCGAACTCGACGTTGGGCACAAGCCTCTTCTCAAGATTAAAGAGCCTCTCCTCCTCCTCCGCCGACAAGATGATGAAGCCGTACGAAGAGTATGTCGGGGTGTAAGGAGGTGGCGCGGTTGAGCGAGTCGATCGTCGTGGTGGCGCGGGCTGCTCCTCCGTGTGCCCACGAGGTTCGGTAAACCTCATGGAAGTGCTTCTTGCAGCCCTCATACCACCAAGGAGGAGAGCATCGTTCCTCCTCGGTGGTGCCGTATCCGTCTCCATGCTCCGGGGAGACTCGGAAACCGAGTGCCTCCTCGAAGACGTGGTTGATGACGGCTTGGACGACGACGAACTCTTCTTCTTGGAGAAGAGACTTGTGGTCTTCTTCCACATGGTTGCTTGCACTCTTTTCTTCAAATAAAACTCCGGGTTGCAACCGGTAACTAGGCACTTCAACTCTTTGCTTCGGATGTGGACTTTGAGTGGATTAAGGATGTGAATTTTTTCTTGAGCTATCAAGCTTGGGAAGGTTGGCTATGTCTACGGAGGTTTTGAGCACACAAACTTGAACACACAAACAAGGGAAGGAGAGGGAAGCTTGCTGCAGAAAACGGGAGCCGGGGGCTCCTTATGTTGGTGAGGCCGGCCGGCCCGGGCCGGCCGGCCCGGGGGCCTCCCCGGCTCCTCCCCGCCTCGTCTTTCTTCCAAGACGATCATTTCGCCTCTCCGCAACTTTCCCTGCCCGCGTGCTCCACGAGTTGCACCGCCCAAACGCTCTCGTCCACTCCTTTTCTTGCATTATTGGTCCTTCCACTTGATGCTCCATGCTTTGGGTCATATCCATGCTCCCTAGCTCCACTTACTTCACATGCCACCATGAAATTCCTGCAAAGTTGATGCTTGCTGCCCACCATGCTTGTCCTTTGCATGTGGAATTGGTGAAAGTTGATAAAAGGGAATCCAATGGTGCATGCATGATTAATTCAAACTAGATTGCCTCCATTAAGGTGTGTTTAAGGTTAAGCACTCCTCTAATTCGAAATTTAAAATATTTTTCAGAGCCATGCAAGAGCTCAAACATAATTTTAGAGAAGTTTTTAAACCATTAAAAACAAATGTAAGTCGAAAATATTTTTCGACTACGTCGATTTCGGTCTCACCGGTATAGTTTGCCTTCATCGGTTGAGAGCAAATATTTCCCGGCTTGATCATGGGGGCATAGGTTTAGGTTCTAATTTTGGCTAAATAGGAAATATTTTGAATAAAACAAAATTAGAATAGGCTTAGAAAAATTCTAATCCTAGAGAAACCAAGGATAAAGATTTTTAAAACCAACCAAAAGTTTTGATTTCTAGGTTCACGCGAGTCCTACCACGTGCTGAATTTTATTAACACTTAAATATAAATCGTGGCTCTACTCGTGTGGTTTTAGCATGAAAAATAAGTCAACCTCAGCACCATAATGAGGGTGAAAGGTTGAGTTAGGTTCTGAAATTATTTGGTTGAGGTTTCTCGAAAAGAAAAGAACAAACAAGCACATATGAGGGTTCATGCAAAGGGTTTATGATAAAGCAAACATTCAATCAAGAATTATGTCTCTAATATTGTTCAACCACTTCTAAGTCTAATGTCTTTGCGTAATAAAACTCAAAAACTAAATTATTAAAAAGACTCGAAAAACCTGGAATCGGGTTGTCCTCCCGGTAGCTTATTCTTGACTCGACGAAACGGGTTGCCTCCCGCCTAGCGCTTTGTTTATAGTCTATAGCTAGACTTCTTCACTTGATTACTCCGGATCAACGCTCTTTGCGGGCGTTGCAATCTTGGGTACCCACTTCCGCACCATCTTGGGCACGGTCTTGTCTTCCGGCTTAGTTGGCTTAGTCATTTTTTTGGTCTTCACAGACGGCTTCTCTTCCTTTGTCTTGACGGATGCAACACCTTCTTTGATTTTCTTTACGTTCATTTTTTTCGGCTCCTTCTTCTTTTTCAGCCCCTCCGTTTGTTTTGGTTCTCCCTTCACTCCAATCATGTTGCATGCCTCAATCCTTGGATGGAACTTGAAGGAACTCCTTTCTCCGTTGATATCGAACATGATCTCCCCCTTGCCAACATCAATAGTAGCTCCCACGGTCTTGAGGAAAGGCCTCCCTAGGATGAGCGGCGGCTTCTCCCTCTCTCCCATCTCGAGCACAACGAAGTCGACGGGGATGAAGTGGTGTCCGACCTTCACGGGTACGTCTTCAGCAATGCCCAAGGGATAGCGAATGGAGTTGTCTCCCAACTCCAAACATATTCCCGTAGGCTCCATTGGTAGGCGTAGCTTCTCGAACACATCTCTCGGCATGACGCTTACACTAGCTCCAAGGTCGCATAACGCCTTCTCGAAGTTGAAAGAACCAACTGAACATGGAATTGTAGGGCACCCGGGGTCTTTTTGCTTCTCTAGCCCATTGGCAATAGCTACACTACACTCCTCGGACATCTTGACATGATCTACCCCGAGTGTTGCTATCTCATATTTATTTGCAAGTATATCTTTAAAGTAACGAGAATATGTAGGTACTTGTAGGGCATCTAGTAATGGCATGTTGATGCTAAGTCTACGCACAACTTCCACAAACTTCTCAAAGTGGTTGTCAAGTTTACCTCGGAAGTAGCGTGGCTTGAGTTGCGGTATCCTCGTGTCTTCCTCCGGCATCTCGAATTCGGGTTCCTCGGTGACGATCCCCGTAACCTTCTCTTTAGCAACTCCTTCCACCTCGGTGGATGGTTTAAGCTTCCTTGCTCCCGCGGAACGTTCCGGATCTTCGGTCTCCTTCCCCGAATGTGTTTGAATGGCCTTCGCCGATTCGGGACATTTGGGTTGTCCCGAAGCTTCCCTTCATCATTATTGAGGCGCCCCGCAAGTTGTCCAACTTGCGTCTCGAGCATCTTCATCATGTTGAGCACTTGATGATTGGAACTTCCGACCTCCGTCACTTTGCTATCGATGTTCTCCAACACCTTGTCTATGGTCTTGAACTTGGTGACGGTGTCCTTGTTGATCTTAGCTTGCTCATCCATGAACTCCTTCAATTGTATACGAAGCGGAACCGCGTTAGGAATAGATGAGCTTGCATTAAATTGAGGCCTACCTTGCCCGTAGCGGAAGTTCGGCAATTCTCCCTTCCTCATGTAGTCGAGCACTTTGGCTTCCTCCGGACAATCTTTGCGGACATGGCCATACTCTCCACATTCTTCACATGTGGACCTTGCTTCGGCGGCCTTCAAGTCTTGAGCCTCTTTCTTTTCCATCTCCATCTTCTCCAACCTCCTCATGAGCGAGTCGATCTTGCCTTCAAGTATGTTCTCCTTCTCCACTTGCAAGACTCCTTTGACGTTCCCTGTGGGTTGAACCGGATGTAGGCGCCCGGATGACGCCCACGTGTCATTATCCGCGACCTTCTTGAATAGCGTGAAAGCTTCCGTCGGTGTAAGTTCGATGATGGATCCTCCCGCCGATGCATCGATGATCGTCCTTGACGCCATGGTGAGTCCTTGATAGAACTTTTGCACGAGGTCTTCTTTCGGAAACTTGTGATGTGGAACCGCCCGAGTGTACTCGTTGAAGCGCTCGAATGCCTCCGAGATAGTTTCTGTAGGATATTGAACAAAGGTGGCAATCTTATTACGCAAACTTTGAGTTTTACCCGGTGAGTAGTATTCCTTCATGAAAGCCTTCATCAACGTGTTCCAATTTTGCACCGTCTCCGCCGGTTGAGAGTGGAACCATTGCAAAGCCTTCTCGAGTAGTGAAAACGGAAAAAGCCTTGCCCTCATTTGGTCTTGAGTCACCCCATCCATGTTGAAAGTCTGACATAGTTGAATGAATGCTTGGAGGTGAAGGTTCGGATCCTCTTTGCCGGTGAAGGGTGAATGTTGCACCATGCGGATTGTTGAGGTCTTGATCTCGAACGGTCTTCCGATCTCCTCAAGGTTCAAGATTGGTAGGTCGATGATGTCTGGGGTGCATAGCTCCCCAATCTTGCGTTCTTGCGGTGGTTGGTCACCCATCGGTGGAAGTCAATTCTCCCGAGGACTTTGAGGTGGTGAATTCTTCGGAGATTCCTGCGATCCTTTGTCTTCCGACTCCGAATCTACAAAATCCAGCTTTTTAGCTTGATGTGCTTCGCGTCTCCTTAGCCTGTAAAGTTTTTCTGGATCATCCACAAAATTATTGGGTTTGTTGGAGAGGTAGCCGTCCATCTCCGTTAGGGTTAGCAATAAACAAAGTATGCAAAAAACTAGAAAGTAAAAACAAATCTATAAAAACTAGGGTTAGACAAACTAGATTAGATGTATTTTGAGGATGATCAAAATTTAGTAGATGCAAAAAGAAAAACAAAAAGAAAACTGAAAATTACAAAAAGGCAATAAAAAATCAAATCTTGATCACTTGTTCCCCGGCAACGGCGCCAGAAAAAGGGGCTTGTTGACGGTTAATAATTGTATCAAGGTTCGCTTGTGACTCGCAAGCATACAAGTCTCCCGTCGTAGTCAAGGGACCCTTCTTCCCTCGAGTGGTGAACCCAAGGTATCGAATCCGTGGAACAAATGTGTGACGCAAAACTTAATCTATTAAAGCCAAGTAACTTCAATCTTCGATAAAAGAAACCCTAATGCATCTGAGTAAAAGACACAAAACGAATCTAATCTACTAAAGACTGGAGAAAACAAAGTAAGATTGGGTAGATAAACCGATCTAGAGGGATCGGGGTAAGCCTTTTGTTGAAGTACCAACCAAGAGAAGAAGTAGCAAATCGAATCTTAATAGAAGCCTCTTTAAATCGTGGTTTCCCGTCCAAATCCGAAAACATCCGCCTTTCGAGACCCCCGTTCTGTCACAACGTATCCCTATTCATGCGGGGAGCTTAGGGCGAGTCAAAAGACAAGTCGAGATTCTTTCGGAGGATCCGGCGTGTACCTCTAGCCACCGCGGCTACAAGAACACCCTATGTAATCTATCTCGAGAATAGAATTGGAATAAGCAAAGCCGATCGAAAAACGAAATCTTCGAGGAAACACTTGATCGCTAGGAAAAGATTCAACTTGATAATTCAACTATAACAATGATACATACGTAAGATCACCACCGGGATCCTTCCTTGATCTTGCTTCTATCTCCGGGAACTCCGACGTGGTCTTCCGTGCAAGGTTCCCACGTCGGCTAGGGAAACCCTAGACACTAGCTCGACCCTCTCCTCTCCGAGATGGTGTCCCTCTCTTCTCTGCTCCTCGGCGGCCGATGACGAAATCTTCTCTCCGAGGCTCTCGGTCAGGGGGCTATAAATAGCCCGATTGGCGGCTAGGGCAAAGGAGGGGGCATTTGGGCCCTAAATGGGCCTGGGCCGACCGGATCGGGGCCGGCCGGCCCGGGCCCATTTAGGCCCGGCCCCGAGGGCTCCTTCGCTCCACGTCGGTTCCCTTGCTTCCCGGATGTTTCCCCCTTTCGCATGTAGGTCCATGTCGTCGGTTTCTCTCCGAATTGGACTCAACTCCTTGTCTTGCAAGATTCGAGCATTTTCTCGATCGGGTCCTTGGAGTCCGTCGTCTTCTCGGATCAAGTCCCCGGCTTTTTGGAGTTAAGTTTGCTTCATTGCATGACTTGTACGAGGCTTCAAGGTCTTGTCATGAGGTGCTTGATGAACTTACCCCAAAAGTCTTGCATTCAACACTAAAACCCTGCATAAACATTAAACTCCAAAACCGACACGCACACGTGAACTTGTTATACCACGGGGGTTAGTACCAATGGATAAGGTATAAAACTCATGCCAACACCGAAGGTAAACTCATGGCTAGGTTGACGGATTTTCACCGTCAACACCCTGCAAGGTCACAAGAAAGCAAGTTGTTGACGGTTAATAGTTGTATCAAAGTTCGTTTATGACTTGCAAGCGGACAAGTCTCCCGTCGTAGTCAAGGGACCCTTCTTCCCTCGAGTGGTGAACCCAAGGTATCGAATCCGTGGAACAATGTGCAACGCAAGGATTCAATCTAGTAAAGCAAGGTAAAGCTATCTATTGAAGAACAAAGATGCATCTAATCTAAGATATGATCAAGTAAACGAATCTAATCTAATCTACTAAAGAGGTAACAAGAGAAAGCAAGAGATAACCAATCTAGAGAATCTAGATCATGCTTATGTTGTAGCTCCAAACAAGATAGATGAAGATAGCAAAGCGAATCTCATTAAAAGCATCTTTAAATCGTGGCGCCGCCCATCCGACTCCGAAAACATCCGCCTTTCGAGACCCCCGTTCGTCACAACGTATCCCTATTCATGCGGGGAGCTTAGGGCGAGTTCGATAGAACAAGTTGAAATCACTTGGCCGGTCCGGTATGCACCTCTAGCCGCCGCGGCTACAAGAGCACCCTATGTAATCTAGCCGCAAACTAGATCGTAGAAGAAGCAAAACCAAGAAGAAAACAAAATCATCGAGAAGGCACTTGATCGCTAGAAATCGAATTCACTTACAAAGTTCACCATGAATGATTACATGAACAAGATCACCACCGGGGCCCTCCCTCGATCTTGATCCTCGCTCCGGAGCTCCGACGTGGTCTTCCATACAAGGTTCCCACGTCGGCTAGGGAAACCCTAGACAACTAGCACGACCCTCATCTTCAAGTTTGTGTCCCTCAAGCTTCTCTCGCTCCTCGGCGGCGGATTACGACTTCGGTTCGCGTGGCTCTCGGTCGGGGGCTATTTATAGCCCGAGAAGCAATTAGGTCAAAGGAGAGGCCGATTGGGCCCCGAATGGGGCCGGGCCGGCCGGCCCTGGGCCGGCCGGCCTAGGCCCACCCGGCCCATCCCGCGGCTCGCTTCGCTCGGTGTTGCTTCCCACGTCTTCTAGATGCTCTCCCCTTTTGCATGTGGGCCCTTGACGTCGGTTTCTCTCCGAATTGGACTCAACTCCTTGTCTTGCAAGATTCAAGCACTTTTACGGTTCGGTCCTCGGAGTTTATCATCTTCTCGGGCTTGGTCCTTGGGCTCTTGGAGTAATGTTCACTTCATTGCTTGACTTGTATCGGGCTTCAAGGTCTTGTCATGAGGTGCTTAATGAACTTATCCCGGAAGTCTTGCTTTCAACGTTAAAACCCTGCGTAAACACATAACTCCAAAACCGACATGCACAAGTGAACTTGTTATACCACGGGGGTTAGTACCAATGAATAAGATACAAAAGTCATGCCAACACCGAAGGTAAACTCATGGCTAGGTTGACGGATTTTCACCGTCAACATCTCCCCCATGCTTAAACCTTGCTCGTCCTTGAGTAAGCCTTCGATGGATATCATCATTGCCAAACAATGTTTAAACCTTGCACTTGATCATACATGAAAAAAAACATAATGCTCTCAAAAATTTAATTCGTTAAAGTTCCATAATGTACTAGCCTTCACCTCTACGGAGGGTAGATTCTCATTAAGCTTATCCCACAAGTATTAACATGCTCACAAAGTTTTAAATAGATCTCGGAATTTTTGAAATAAAGAACAAGATAAGGAAAAGCTAAACCAAATTCACAAATTTAAATCATCTCGTGTATTGCTCATGAACTCTCATCTCACTTGTCTCTCAAGCCTATATATTCTACTCCTTTCCCTCTCATATATATGTGGTAGGCTTTATATGGAGCTTTGGGAAAGTTTAGTCCTAACAAGATTTTATAAATGAGGTGTTGTCAAAACAAGACAAGCTTCTCATGGTCTTACCGAGACTCGTCAAAAAGGTCATTGGAAAATAATGTTAAATCAAGGAGGGGAAAGAGAAAAATACACACACTTTTAGATGAGTGGACATGTGCAAATGGCAAAGAGTGATCCCGAGGCACAAAGGAAGTCCTCGCTATTGGATTGCACATGGTTGGAAAATGAGAATGGATCTTTTTAACTTGAAGCCTTGAATGCACTCTTAGAGAGCCGGGAAGTTCACTTTACGCACATATATTTTTTCTCTTTCTCATATTTCTCATTCTTTTCTTTCTTTCATTCATTCATTTTTTTTTCTTGTCATATATTCAGTCCATGACTTTCACAACGAAGTTTTGATTTTTTTATACCTTGAAAGTCATGAGTATCACTGGATTTTTTTTCTTTCATCATTTTTTTTAAAATATTCCCCTTTGAACTCTAAAACTGCACCGTACCTACCTCCTCCCCCATGCTTAGACGTTGCTCGTCCTCGAGCAAAGAGGCGAAAAAAATAAGGTAGGTACCGGGGTATTTTTCCTTGGAGAGATACTTGAAATCTTCAACGTTGGCACCGTCTTGCGATCTTCCTTGAATTGATGATCCATTCTCAACGATAGGTTGTGGTCAAGGAGGTAATCACAAAAAATGATATTTGGTTTAAGGGTGGATATCCCGCGAAGTTTGTGAGATCTCCGATGCGGGGATACACAATGCACGGATAAGAGGCTAGCAAAAAGATAGATACGCAAAAACGGAATGACCAAAGCTTCTTAGTCTCGGGCCGGAGAAATCATGGCCTGCAATAACTCACTCAAAAATAAATCTTGTACACTAAGGTTTATGCACTCAAATATATATAAGGCTTTGGATAGGTTGAGCAACACACAAGTGATATTTGTGACAAGGTTAGCAATATTTTTGAGCATAAAAGACATCTTTAATCTATTCATAACTTGAGAGCACATAAAACACTATGGGTCTTTATTTTAATCATAACCTCCGCTAAAGATTAAGCTAGCATTTAGATAATTTCAGATTTGTATTTTTAAGAGAGCACTAGTTCAAACATGCATAAGTCAATTACAAAGATAAACAAAGCAGCAATTATAATCATATATCATCATGGCACAAACTTTGTAACTTTACCAAAGGTAAAAACTTGGTGGTGACATTATTCATGATGAAAATAAACACTAAGATACACGCTGAAAATTAAATTAAAAACTAAAAATTAAAGCAAAGCTGAAAATAGTACGCAAACATAGGTGCAAACAAGCTGAAAATTAAAGAAAAGGGGGTAAAGGAAAGATAACTAAAGCTCCTCCTCTCTCTAATCTTCCGCCGGTGGTTGATATTGAAAGTCTTGGTTGTTGTACCCTTACTTGTAATAGGAATGCACCACTCCTCCTATGAATTGTCGACGGTGCTAGGTGAAGGTGTCCAAGCACATAAGCGATGTTTGCATTTCCTTCACCCATTTGGTTTGCATTGGTTAGGATGGCTGCAATAATTTGCATGTTCCTTGCAGCGTATCCTCCAATGGTGGCCACATTTTGTTGTGGTTGAGGAAGGTGTGCATAGGGCTCCGCAAAGGCTACGTTGGGCACCGTAAAAATGGTGGGGGTATGGCTGCACCACTCCCCCATGCTTGCATTGGTACATCACCGTAGTAACTCGACGGCGCCGGGTTCCTCCCAATGGTGGGACATAATTTTGTTGTGCACCTCCTTCTTGGGTCGTGGAAGATCCTTCTCCTATAATTCTTCTCCTTTATTTTTCTTCGCCGGCACAAGAAGTCCTTTCTCTAACCAATCTTCTTCCTCTCAAGAAAAAGTTTGAATCCTCAATCCGAAAGAGGCAAATTCACCTAGGCCACTTGGAAGCCTCCTCTCTCATTTTCACTCTTATATTATCCTTTCTTCATATATTCCTAGGGAAGTCCCGGGTAGGAGATGATTTGGGTTCCTTGTAATACCCGGTTTTAAAGAGATGCCAATATGGAGAGGCAACACCCCGAACCAATATCTTCCGAACTCGATGTTGCTAACAACACCACCGCCGATCATAGGTGAGTGGGGTCTATTGGCCACTTGGCAATCAAAGCCGAGTAATGCCAATTCAACTCCGTGTTGGTTATCTTTGTCTCTCTTGTTCTCCCAAAAATCCACTTGCACAAAGGCGACACACATGGATGATGGGGTTCCGGATAGTATTTCTTCGTTGATGGTCTCTTCTCGTGATCATACTCCAAAAACCTTCCCATGTGCCTTCATGCACATACTTGTTCCGAGCTCCTTTTTGAAAATAGGAGACACTCGCCCATGGGTCTACGATACTAGAACATGCAATCATTTCGAACATGAAAACCAATCTAGTCTATCAGGGATTGTGTTGAATGGATCCAAGGAAGCATTGAGGCCTTACTCCCTTTATGGCATGGTTGCTAGCCTTAAGCATTAAAGTATTTTCAACACAAGATGATAGATAGATAATCCAACAAAGTGTGATTACATCTCAAGATCGATTGAAACCCATGGATGAAAGGAGATTACCCCATCAAGGTGCTAGAAATAGCATCGTTGATCAAGGTTACCCTTCCGACGATGTCTTCCTTCTTCTCCACTTGTGGGCTCCCTCCAACGGAATGAGAGACTCAAGCACTCCTTCATCAAGGGTATGCGCCATGGTCACGAAAATTTCCTAGGCGAATTCCTTGTGGGTGTTTGCCGACACTCCGCTAGAGAATTGCACCGGTGTCCCGTGTGAAACCCAATATGTGGAGAGCTTGGTCGTCGATGTCGGCGTTCGCTACAAGCCTCTACTTAAGGCGAGCGAGCTTCTTCTCCTCCTCCGTCATGATGACATACCCCTCGAATACCGTGGAGCATATGGAGGTGGAGCGGATGATCGTGTCAAGTCGTGAGGTTGGACAGGCGGCTCCTCCATATGTTATTGAAGTTTGGTAAACCTAATAAACGAGTTTTGTGTGGCCCTCATGCCACCGAGGAGAAGAGTGTGGTTCCTCCTCGGCGGTGCCGTGTCCTCCCCCATACTCCAAGGAAACTCGGAAACCGAGTGCCTCCTCGAAGAGGTTGTCGATGATGGCTTAGACGACGATGATCCCTTCTTCTTCGGTGAAAACGCTTGTAGTTTTCTTCCATGATCGCAGCACTCTCCCTCACAAATATATATCCGGGGTTTTCACCCGGTAACAAGGTACACAAATATTATTTTGGAGTTTGGACTTTGAGTGGATTAAGGATGTGATTTGTTGCACGAAACAAACGCGGTGGATGGCTAAGTCTAAGGTGATTCCGGCCTACAAACTAGAGCACACGAACAAAGAGTTGGATGAAAGACTTACCTCTCTCCTCCTCTTGGCTCGGTTCTTCTCCGGTGCATGTTGCTTCGTGATCGTGTACACCTTCCAAACGTTCCCGTCCACTCCTTCGCTTGCATTATTGCTCCTTCCACTTGATGTTTTCGCTTGATTCGCTTCCATACTCCATTGCCTCACATGCATCCATGATATTCCTACAAAACAAAGCCTTGGCTGCCCCCCCCATGCTTGTACTTTGCATGTGGTTTAAATATGTTGGAGGGGCATCCCGTGATGTATCATGGTGCATGCATGGTTAGGTTAACTAGATTGCCTCCCTTTAAGTGTGTTTAAGGCTAAGCACTCCTCTAATTTCGAAATTTAAAAATATTTTTCAGAGCCATGCAAGAGCTCAAGCATAAATTTAGAGAAGTTTTTAAACCATTAAAAACAAATGTAAGTCGAAAATATTTTTCGACTACGTCGATTTCGGTCTCACCGGTATAGTTTGCCTTCATTAGTTGAGAGCAAACTTTTCCCGGCTTGATCATGGGGGCATAGGTTTAGGTCCTAATTTTGATAGGATCAGAGAGATTTTGAATGAAATAAAATTAAGTGAGGCTTAGAAAAATTCTAATCTTAGAGAAACCAAGGATATGGATTTTTAAACCAACCAAAAATCAAGTTTCTAGGTTCACGCGAGTCCTACCACATGCTGAAATTTAAATAACATCTAGATACAAGTCATGGCTCTACTCGTGTGCTTTTAGCATGCAAAACAAGTCAACCACAGCACCATAATGAGGGTGAAGGGTTGAGTTAAGTTCTGAATTTTTTTTTTTGGTTGTGGTTTCTCGAAAAAGAAGCAAACAATCACATAGGATGGTTCATGTAAAGGGTTTATGATCAAGCAAGATATTCAACCAAGAATTATGTCTCTAATATTGTTCAACCAATCTAAGTCTAAGGTTTTGCGTAGTAAAATTCAAAACTGAATTATATTTAAAAAGACTTGAAAAACCCGGAATCGGGTTGTCCTCCCGTAGCTTATTCTTGACTCGACGAAACGGGTTGCCTCCCGCCTAGCGCTTCGTTTATAGTCCATGGCTAGACTTCTTCACTTGATTACTCCGGATCAACGCTCTTTGCGGGCGTTGCAATCTTGGGTACCCACTTTGGCTTAGTCAATTTTTTTTTGGTCTTCACGGGCTGGCTTTGTCCTTTGGTCTTGACGGATGCAACAACTTCCTTGTGGCTCGGCATCTCGAACTCCGGTCTTCGGTTGTGATCATCATGGTCTCTAGTGTGATCCTTCATCTCTCCCGAATGAGCTTGAGTAGCCTTCGCCGTCTTGGGACCTTGGAGTTGTCTCGGATATTCTTCTTTGTTGCCCATCGGGCGCCCGCAAGTTGTCCCACTTGCGTCTAGCATCTTTATCACGATGAACACTTCACGCTCCTTGCATGTGGATCTTGCCTTGGCAGCCTTTAGGTGTTGAGCTTCTTTCTCCATCTCCATCTTCTCCATCCTCCTCTTAAGTAAACCGATATGCCACTCAAGGAATCCAGCTCGTATGCATTCAGCCTCTCGCAATCGTCATGCGGATAGTTGAGACTTTGATCTTGAACGGCCTCCCGGCGTCTTGAAGGTTTATGATAGGTAGATCAACAATGCCGGGGTGCATAGCTTGATCTCGCACTCCGTGGTTGAGGTTGATCTTCCTTTGGACTTGGAGGTGGTGATTCCCTTGGAGATTTTGATGGTCCTTCGAGCTTGTGTTGCACGTCACCTTTGCCCGTAAAGTTTTCCCGGATCATCCACATAAAAGTTTTGGGTTTCTTGGAGAGGTAGCCAACCATCTCCGGTTAGGGTTAGTGATAAAACAAAAATCTAACAAAAGAAAAATTAGGGTTAATCAAAACTAGATTAGATTGACTCTTCTTTTTTTCTTTTGAGGATGATCAAACATAAGAGATGCAAAAGAAAATCAAAAGAAAATCTGAAAGATAAGCGATACTAGATCGATCTTGATTGCTTGTTCCCCGGCAACGGCGCCGTAAAAAGGGGCTTGTTGACGGTTAATAGTTGTATCAAAGTTCGTTTATGACTTGCAAGCGGACAAGTCTCCCGTCGTAGTCAAGGGACCCTTCTTCCCTCGAGTGGTGAACCCAAGGTATCGAATCCGTGGAACAATGTGCAACGCAAGGATTCAATCTAGTAAAGCAAAGTAAAGCTATCTATTGAAGAACAAAGATGCATCTAATCTAAGATATGATCAAGTAAACGAATCTAATCTAATCTACTAAAGAGGTAACAAGAGAAAGCAAGAGATAACCAATCTAGAGAATCTAGATCATGCTTATGTTGTAGCTCCAAACAAGATAGATGAAGATAGCAAAGCGAATCTCATTAAAAGCATCTTTAAATCGTGGCCTTCCCATCCGACTCCGAAAACATCCGCCTTTCGAGACCCCCGTTCTGTCACAACGTATCCCTATTCATGCGGGGAGCTTAGGGTGAGTTCGATAGAACAAGTTGAAATCACTTGGCCGGTCCGGTATGCACCTCTAGCCACCGCGGCTACAAGAGCACCCTATGTAATCTAGCTGCAAACTAGATCGTAGAAGAAGCAAAACCAAGAAGAAAACAAAATCATCGAGAAGGCACTTGATCGCTAGAAATCGAATTCACTTACAAACTTCACCATGAATGATTACATGAACAAGATCACCACCGGGCCCTCCCTCGATCTTGATCCTCGCTCCGAGCTCCGACGTGGTCTTCCATACAAGGTTCCCACGTCGACTAGGGAAACCCTAGACAACTAGCACGACCCTCATCTTCAAGTTGGTGTCCCTCAAGCTTCTCTCGCTCCTCGGCGGCGGATTACGACTTCGGTTCCGCGTGGCTCTCGGTCGTGGGGGCTATTTATAGCCCGAGAAGCAATTAGGTCAAAGGAGAGGCCGATTGGGCCCCGAATTGGGCCGGGGCCGGCCGGCCGGGCCGGCCGGCCCGGGCCCAAGTCGGCCCATCCCGCGGCTCGCTTCGCCCGGTGTTGCTTCCCACGTCTTCTAGATGTTCTCCCCTTTTGCATGTGGGCCCTTGACGTCGGTTTCTCTCCGAATTGGACTCAACTCCTTGTCTTGCAAGATTCAAGACTTTTCACGGTTCGGTCCTCGGAGTTTATCATCTTCTCGGGCTTGGTCCTTGGGCTCTTGGAGTCATGTTCACTTCATTGCTTGACTTGTATCGGGCTTCAAGGTCTTGTCATGAGGTGCTTAATGAACTTATCCCGGAAGTCTTCCTTTCAACGTTAAAACCCTGCGTAAACACAAAACTCCAAAACCGACATGCACAAGTGAACTTGTTATACCAGGGGGGTTAGTACCAATGAATAAGATACAAAAGTCATGCCAACACCGAAGGTAAACTCATGGCTAGGTTGACGGATTTTCACCGTCAACACAAGTCGAGGGTGCGGCCGGCCCCCCTTCGAGGGCTTGGCACGTTAGCCGCACCGGGAGCAAGGGCGGCGCGGCGTCACGGGACTCACGCCGGCCACGCCGCACGCTCCTCCCACGGTGGCGGGGATGGGATCCCTCCGGGGAGTTGGTGCGGCGGCACCGGGGCGCGAGCCCCGGGCGCATGATGGCGCCGCCCCGCCGGTGTCGGGGCATTAAATGCCGGCCTACGGGAGCAGGGCGCGCGCGTGCGGGGCGCCCTCGAGCGAGGCGGACCCCGTTCGAGGGCGGAGCGGACCCTCGAGCGAGGCGGAGCCTACTCGAGGGGGGAGCGGGCTCTCGAGCGAGGCGTAGCCTGCTCGAGGTAAGCGCACCCCCTCGAACGGGACGGAGCCCATCCGAGGGAGGCGCGCATCCTCGAGCGAGGCGAAGCCTGCTCGAGGGGATCTTCGAGCGGGCCGCCTTGGTGTGTCGTTGGGGGGCCTCCGCGGCGTGGGCTGTGTCCTGCATGGTTAGGCGAGGTGTGTTTAGCTTTGTGGCGTGTTTTAAGCGGGGATTTCCCAGTTGTTTAAGGGGACCCCTAGGGCTGTCCCCGACACAACTCTTTGGACCGGACAACATAAGAGAAGCATAAAAGCAAGTTGAGATCATTAGAGAGAATCCGAAAGCGGCACAGTCACGTCAGAAGAGTTATGCTGATCCTCGGAGAAGAGAGGTGGTTTTGGAAGTCGGTGATTATGCATACCTTAGAGTGTCACCTATTCGTGGTCTAAGGAGGTTTAATGTCAGAGGGAAGTTATCACCTCGATTCATAGGTCCTTTCAAGATAGTGGAACGCAAAAAAGAAGTAGCTTACCAGTTGGAATTGCCAGCACAGTTGTCAGGAGTTCATGATGAGTTCCATGTATCGCAATTGAAGAAATGTACAAGTAAAGTTAAGATAGAACCAATACAATTAGAGGATATTAAAATGGGAAATGATTTGACTTATAAAGAATATCCTGCGAAGATCTTGGATACATCGGAAAGGGTTACTAGAAGCAAAATCATCAGGATGTCTAAAGTACAGTGGAGTCACCATACTGAGGAAGAAGCAACTTGGGAAAGATAGGATGAACTTAATGAAGACTTTCCTCAGCTGTTCTCTAAATCTTCTGAATCTCGGGACATGATTCTCATTAAGGGGGTAGGATTTGTGACACCCTAAAATTCCATCACTAAAAATCACCTAGCAACATGTTAATATAGTCCTAAGGTTTTAAATTGAAATTCCATTTAAATTTGAGCTCTAAATTATTAAATTTATATTAATTAATCTAGGGATAACAATTGATTGTGCATCATTATTTGGCTTTGCATGGTTTTTGGTTGCTTGAATGAATTCTAAAATATTTATAAAAATTTTGTGAAAAGTTTAAAAAGGTTTGATTTGAATTTGAATTTGAAAGGTTGTTTTGAAAAGAGTTTGAAAAAGAAAAAAAAATAAAACAACTTACCTCGCTTACCTTTCGGCCCGGTGGCCCAGCAGCCCGCTAACCTCTTCCCCCGCGGCAGCCCACAGCTGCCGTCTCTTTTTCTTTTCTTCTTGTCTCGCTGACGTCCCGGCCCCACCGGTCAGCGGCGCCCCCTTCTCCTTCCTTCCTTTCTCCCCCTCCTCTGCTTCGCCCCAGTCTGCAGCCACTGCGATTCCCGCCGTGCCCGGCCGCTTCCTTTCCCCTTCCTACTAGCCGAGCCGGCCAATTAAGGCGGTATTTCCTCGCATTCAAATCCGGTCGTTTCCCCTTTCCCCCACTCCTACCCGAGATGCCCGCGGCCTTCAATGGCAAGCGCCGGCCGCCGCTTGCCTCTTCCGCCTCCCCTCTCCTCTCTCTCTTGGTTGCTATTTAAGGTCGAGCCCGAGCTCCCGCTTTCCCCTTTGCCCTCACACTGCAGGCACACGCGCCCGAAGCTCCCCTAGCACGCAGCGCCGCTGCCTCTATTCGTCCGCCGTCGCCGTGCCATCGCCGCCACCGGTGAAGGACAACACCCTCCACCCTTTTTCTTTCTCTTTTGGTTCGCCAGAGGCTCACCGAGCTTGTCATGCAGCAGGTTGACGACCCCGAGCCTTCCCTGAGCCAATTCGAGGGTCACTGGAGCTCCACCCGATCCGCCGCCGTCATCGATTTTCTTCACCGGCTCATCTCCTTCGCCTTCAAACTCGCCCAGCTCCTCTACGCGTGGTGAGAAAACTTCCCCGCCCATTTTTTTTTCTCCTAAGGCCTCACCGTCGCACGCACAACCTCGCCGGAGCAGCCGCGCCGCCCCCTTCCGGCCTCGGCCGTCGTCGAGGCACGGACACCCTCCTTGACTCCCCTGTCACGTGTGCGTGTAGCCTCGCTACGCGTTGTACCAACCTGTGGTCGATTTGGTGGCCGGGAGCGCCTCCAGAGGTTACACCGGTGAGCCGCCACCGCGCGCCGCCGCGCAACCAGCCTTTCTGGCGTGCCCACCGCCGCATCTCGCTCGCGCACGAACAGGACCGTAGGATCTAGCACGGGCGGCTGTGATCTAATAGGGGTGTACCCCTTCGGTGCGGTCCACCGTGGCCCCGTGCACCGGGTTCACGACGGGGTTCACCGCGCGTGCGCGCATCCACGACCATTGGATCTGAGATCCAAGGTTCGGCTGTGACGGTTTCTTTAAAGAGCTCCTGAGCTTTTGAGGAATTGCAAGCCGGTCCTTCCACCTTATAAGAATCTTGCAATCAGGTCCAGATTTTTGCTAGTTAACCCCTGTCTACCCTGGATAATATCACCAGAGGTCCTTTTCTTGTGTTTTAGCATTTTAGCCCTCCTGTTTTTATATGAAATTATGTTTTGGCCCCTGGTTTTGTTTATAAAGGTCCTGTAAAATTTAGTTTTATTGCAGATAGGTCCCTGTAACTTGTTTTAAGCATATCTTTCTTGTTTTAACTCCGTTTTTAGCGTTCTATATACCGAAATGATCATCTCAGCGAGTAGAATCATTTAGACAGTGAGTTTTCAAGTTTTGCTACTCTTTGGTGTACTGTTTATTTATTGTTTGTTGTATATGCTTGTGCGTAGATATCGTGCCTGTTTCATCTGAGCTCCCCATCGGAGGTGATCAGGAAGAGCATGCTTTTGAAGAAGAGTATACCCATCTTGTAGAGGAAGGCAAGTGGCTTCCCCCTCTGCATTTTCTCTTTTGAATCTATAACACTGCATGATTAAACAATATTTACTATTTCTGTTGCAATGCATTAATATGATGGGCAAATACCTTTTTAAGGACTTGACTAGATGTTTTATCCTGTACCTTGATCAACCATGTTTATCAAAAGCTTGGGTAGATAATTGCTTAGCTTGCTTAAACCTTTGGGATGGTTTTATGTTGGTTATGATAATGCAACTCAGTTCTGTGTTGGAATATGTTAATGTTAAGACAAGATCATCTATGGTTTTAAATGGAACATTGAGAACCACCCAAGACAATAGTACAACCACAGTCCACATGGCTCTGGCTTAGCCAAGTAATTAGGAGAGTGAGTTAGCTGATATCCCTTTTTTGAGAGGGGCACAGGGGGCCGAAGTTGAAGGGGTATAGCCCGGTTCTTTTGGGGTAGCAGCCTTGGCTACAGTGCTGACCATTAGGGAGGGTTATGGTCTGCTCTGCTGCTGTAACTGTTGCGGGCTATTGGTTTCTCTTCTTTCCTTTGTAAAGCCTTCGTAGTGGACCCCTAGCCACTTACCTTAGAAGTGTTTAAGGGTCTAACTAACCCGGGCAAAATGGGGAACACGAACTGTGGGTAAAGTGTACAATCTCTGCAGAGTGTAAAACTGATCGATCAGTCGTACTCACGGTCAAGAGCGGCTTGGACCCTCACATGATAATCAAACTTAAATATGGAAATAAATTGTGGATCTTATGGGTCTTTGGGCTTTGGATGTCTTTTAAAGTTAAGTGGGTTGGTATAAACTTACATCTAATAACTAGGTGTTGTAAATTAAAACTTGACCAACTTATAAAATGCTAACCGCTGTGAACCATAGCCTATCCTTGGTAGCCATGCATGTTTCCCCCACTTGCTGAGCTCCAACCATAAGTGTGCTCATCCCTTGCGTACCGCTGTTCAGAGGAGAACATCGGTGAGGAGGGATACTGGAGCAACTACGAGGAATTCTAAGGCATGCGGATCCCCCAGTCATCATTCTTGTGGTAGCTAAAGAAGGAGCTACTCATCTTTAGTTATCGTTTTGTGTTTGGACCTTACAGTCCACCCGTATGAGTGTAATAAAGAATATTGTATCAGTTTAACTCTCGTACGATTTATTACTGCAATGGTATTACATTCGTTTGTCTATCATGTGTGTGTAAATTGATCCTAGTGCACATATGAGATGCATTCGGTTTTCCTTGTAAAATCGGGTGTGACACTGCCTCCACCGCCGGCGTCGCCACGAGCCACCACAGCACGACTTCCGCCAACGCGACCAGCACTGTGGCCGCCTTGAGAAGGTCCTCCAGCAGATGCCCTAATGTGGTTAGGGTTATGCGGTAGCTCTCCTCGAGTACGATTACGCCCGTTGTTGACCGGGCTGCGGCTTGTGGCTTCATGATCTGCTTCACAAGTTCGAAGGGGAGGCACTTGAGTGACTCTGTTGTCGACTCTCATGAAGTAGGCGTCTTCTGCGAGCTTGGCGATGACTTCTCCTGCACGCATGTCTCGTAATGATAGACATGTTGCACTATTCGGGGGTAGTGTGCACCCGGCTTTCAACTTGATAGAGCGCCTCTGTGAGGTTTCTGGATGGGGAGGCTCTCATGGAGGCGCCGACGCTGTTCGTTGCGCCTCCTGTTACACTCACGTCGGCCATTCTTGTCGTCGTTGGTCTCGTCTGCGGGTGCGTTGGCAGACAACTCGTCTGCTGAGATGTCTTCAAGGAAACGATCGGGCTGTGTCCCTGAAGGCCCTGGCGTCTCGTTGGTAGTGATGAAGACTTGACGATCAGGAGAGCCGAGACTGGAGTCGGTAGTCGCCACCTCTGCTGGAGTGTGCTCCTCTGTTGGAGCTAGTGGTGTTCCCTCCTGGAAGGGAAGCGAGTCGAGGTAAGCGATGCAGCGTGAGTTCCCGTCTGTCAGGTCTGCAAGCTTGCGGTCTGGCCAGTAGACAAATCTCCCGGCGGGTGTAGATGTTATAACAAGGCCGGTAGCTTGTCCTGACAGTGGTTTCTCGGTCGTGAAGGTTTTGGACTCAGGCCTGTCTGGGTCTGATCCGAAGTCGAACTCGTAGGAGGAGTACGAGTAGTAGCCGGAGACGGGGTTGGAGTCAGAAGTGTAGTCGGAGACGATCTCCTTGTCGGCCCGGCGAGCAGTGAGAAGCCTTCGCATGGACCTTGCTAGCGATGCAGAGGTCGTATGGGAAGTGCTCATGGAGTGGGGAGTCCGCACACGATGGCTCGATAGCCGGCTCGCATGCGATGGCCCACGGGGACGTCGAGTTCAAGTTGGAGTCGGATCCAAGCTCGAAGTCGGCGTGTTGGTTGTAGAGCGAAATTTCGCTGAATTCTCCGGCGAGTTCGCCCGTGACTACTTCGGGAAGCGTCACGAGCCTAGTGCTTGGGTTGGGAGTCATGGTGAGGCGGCGTTGGAAGGATCCGGCACCGTCAGCAATGCACACCCAAGACCTGAAGACGAAGGTGTCACCGCGGTTGAAAGCAACGACTGGCTTGATGAGGACTCAAGCCGTCGAGTTCGCCATGAGATCTTTGGTGAGAACCCCTACCTGGCGCGCCAGCTGTCGGTGTTTTAGACCGGCAACCTACCAAGGGGAGTACCTAAGGTATATGAATGTGGCCTCACCGAGATTGGTAACTCGAAGGAAGAGACACGTGGCACACAATTTAGACAGGTTCGGGTCGCGAGGTGCATAATACCCTATGTCCTGTATGCTGTGTAGCTCTTGATCGATTGGATGAGTTTATAAGATGATGCGTATGAGAGAGAAGGGTCCATGCCTCGCCTTATATAGCCCTGGAGGCAGGGTTAGAAGTTGGTTTGAGGAGAGAGTACTAGTCGTGTACGGCTAGGAGTTCTCTACATAGTACAGGACATGTATAGCTTCCTATCCGTGTACTTCTCCACTGTAGTCCTTGCGCCTCACGCTATCAGGTGACGTGTGGCACAAGCCGAGTAGTCCCAGGGGCCCACCGAGTAGTCGGTCCTGGTACCCACCGAGGCAGTGGGCTCAGGGAGGTCCATACGACACTCCAGTTCCACCACACACTACACCCTAGAACCAGTTTGCCCCCAATTCAAACCAGACGCATAAGTCGAGAGAAAAACCAAATAAGAAGCCGAGTGTGCAAGGAAACAAGCATGAGAAGAAACCACAACCAAAAGCCAAAGCAAAACCAATCTGCTTCCATTGTGAGCATTGTGGGAGGGGTGGTCATAAGAGAGAGTTTTGCTTCTGGAGGAGAAGGTAGGGGAGGCTTGATAGGGAGATGGCAAACAAGGATAGTTACCGCCAGTCGGTGTTTTAGACCGGCAACCTACCAAGTGGAGTACCCGAGGTATATGAATGTGGCCTCACCGAGATCAGTAACTCGAAGGAAGAGACACGTGGCACATAATTTAGACAGGTTCGGGCCGCGAGGTGCGTAATACCCAACGTCCTTTATGCTGCGTAGCTCTGGATTGACTGGGTGTTTTTACAAGATGATTCGTATGAGAGAGAGGGGTCCCTACCTCACCTTATATAGTCCGGGAGGTAGGTTTACAAGTCGGTTTGAGGAGAGAGTACTAGTCGGGTACGGCTAAGAGTTCCCTACATAGTACAGGACATGTATAGCTTCCTATCCGAGTACTTCTCCACCGTAGTCCTTGCGCCCCACGCCATCAGGTGCCGTGTGGCACAAGCCGAGTAGTCCCAAGGGCCCACCGAGTAGTTGGTCCTGGTACCCACCGAGGCAGTGGGCCCAGGGAGGTCCATACGACAAGCCGCCGAGTACTTTGTAGTCGAGTAGGATAGTTTCAAGTAGTCTCGATGGCCTTGACGAGTAGTCCTCAGGTGTCCCCAAGTACTACAAGCCTAAAGTCCTCAAGAGTACTTGAAGCATCCTGAGGCTGGAAGGTACTCCAGCTGATTCTTGAGTAGTCTTGAAGTCTTCTCGAGTAGTTCCCAAGTGTCCTCGAGTTCTTTTCTTGAAGGTCTTCAATAATACTCGCATTGTCTTGAAGAAGAAACCATATGGAAATGCGATTCGAAGAATTGCATTCCATATGGAATGTAGCCCCCGAGCCTTAGGTCGAATCGTAGATTCAAGCTGAGGGTCAATCTGAAGTTCTGCCAAGATTATCCTGCAAAGTCCGGAGAAAAAACCGAAGGACACGTGGCACAGAGCCCCCGAGCCTTGAGTCGAGTACTTGCTCTCGAATTGATGGGTCATCTTGATTGTAGAATGTGTTCTGAGTTACTCTGGAATCTTGTCATCACCTAAGGAATTGAGTAGACGTAGTCGAACCCCCGAGATGGAGCTCGTCGACTACTGGAAGATGAAGAGTCAGGTGGCCACCGCTGAGTCAGCTGGTGATACTTATCCATCTGGCTGTTGCAGCACCACCGGTTGGGTTATAAATAGAGGCCAAAACCCTTAGGGTTTTCCATCCCCCACACTTGCAGCCATTTGAAACAAATCTAGCCAAGAGTCAGCCACCCGTGCCACTGCTGCCGCACCTTAGGCTGCAGATCCACACACGCCGCCACTGTTTGCCACCAGAGAATCCCTCGAGCGGATGCGAGTGAAGACCTGGTGCATTTGGAGGATGAAATCTTCCCCGTCGAAGAGCATGAACACTAGCGCTGGGAATAAGAGATCCCGTGATGAAGCGGTTGGATCCGCCCAGGGGTCAACACCGCCGACATCTCCCCCACACCCAAATCCAAGTAAGGAGTGGAAGAAGTCCAAGGCGAAGACCGAAGATTTGCTGGCGCTAGTGAACAGCGGCTTCCTCCGGGAGAAGGAGATGAACATGTGGCGCGCTGCGCGGGAGACCTGTAACCGATGGAGAAGAACCCCGACGAGATCCCGATGTTCGCCCGGTTCGTCGAGCGCAGGCTAGCCCCTCCTGCGAGCGACTTCTTCAAGGGTCTCCTCAAGTACTACGGTGTCGAGTACTTGAACCTGAACCCTAACTGAGTTTTTCACATCTCCGTCTTCATCCATTTCTGTGAGGCCTTCATTGGGATCAAGCCCCACTAAGTCTTGTTTCGGAAGTTCTTCCGCTTGAAGCCGCAGCCGAGCGCCAACGACCCAAGAGTAGTCAGAGGAGCTGGCATCCAGATGCGCGTGGACGTCTCCGAGAAGTACTTGTCGTACAAGCTTATCGACTCCAACAAAGACTGGAAGGCGAAGTGGTTCTACATCACCAACCACCACTCGGAGCTGCCGAAGCCGAGCAGGAAGCAGCCGAAGCATCGGCCCCGGTGGAACACAGAGCCGACGATGCAGGAGGGTATTCAACTACCCGAACTGCTGCAGAAGATCTAGGCTTTGAGAGAAGCCGGGCTACGGGCCGAACATGTGGCCTTCAGCTTCATGAAGAGGAGGGTGCAGCCGCTGATGGCGCACGATACCCTCGGGTACCAATATACGGGCGACGACGACACGTCGAGGATGCCCAGTAATGAAGTCGACAATGAAGACATCGTCGAGAGACTGGGTAGGATCTTCAAAGATATGCCACCATACACACCCTGCCCAGTCCCCGAGTACTCCGCGGCTCGTCCGCCAAACAAGGTTGGTAATCGAACTTTTGTCTTCGAGTACTCACTGTATTGTAGTAGTCGAGCTCACCAAAACTGTTTGCTGCCGGGTGACCTGACGAAGTTTGTATCCGACCTAGCTTCCCCTCCTCGACTTGTGGATATTCCAGAGGAGGGCAAGGGCAAGGGCAAGGAGCGCCGTGAAGTCGGCGAGGGTGACGACACCGTCACCATTGAAGATACGTCCGACGAGGAGGACAGGGAGACGTTGCAGGAGCGGTTCCAGCTGCGGTCCAGGTTCAGTCGTCCTGGACTGCCCAATGTGTCCCTCATCGATGAACCACCGACTAGCCTGGAGGCCAGTCTGCCTACACCACCAAGGAGGTTGCGCAATGTGGCACGCAAGCGTGTCGCCAAGAAATTGAAGGTCACCGAGACTACGTCTCAAGAGGTAAGTTCCTCGAGTAGAGTAGTCGAGTACTTGTCTTACAGTATTGTGTACGCTGACGCTTGGATTCTGACTTCTCGCAGGAGATTCCACCCTTTGACCCCGTTTATCAAGGGGAAGGAGATGACTAGGTGACGGTGGGCGAGCCAGCTGAGAGAAGCCGCAGCCCAGCCCCCACCGTAGAAGAACTTGTGTCGCAGATGACACAGCGGTCGACCAGAGTTGTCGAGCCGCAGGCGCCGACCGTGAAGAGTAGGCCAGAAACGAGCACGACTACTGGTGCCGAAGAACCAGTAGCAGCTCAAGCTGAAGAAGAGGCACCCGCCGAAGCCAGGTTTATAGACATTGCCAGCATACTTGGCGCCCCGACCGTAACTGTCGTCCGGTCTAGCTTGCAAGTGAAAACCTTTCCCGAGTAGTACTTGTAACTTGGTAGTCTTACTTGGTTGACCACCTATTTTGTATTGTGCAGGCAATCGGCCCGACTTGTCCGGGAAGGAGATGAACCCAGCACGGCAGTGGTTGAAGAAGACCCAACGCCCGCTCCCGAGGAGTCCGCTCCCCTCCCTCGAGTCGAGACCGTGGCGCCGGTCGCAGAGGCTACGCTGCCGGGAACCAACGTAGTAGAAGGTGAGTAGACTGCGGTAATGCAGCCTTCCTCGAGTAGTAGTCAAAAGCCCCCGGGAACTGATACTGTGTGTCTTTAGTTTACAGGGGTAGAAGTCGAGGGAAGCACCATCCCCGAAGCCGTGCCAGTCGAAAGCGTCGTGCTAGAAGCCGAGGTGGCCACAGGAGCAGCAACCGAGCCGGCAGAGATAGCAGCCCTCGGGTGACCGAAGAGGTGTGTGGCGATGCACTGCCGGAGTCGAGCTTGGAGGTAGTCGTCCGCTCGCCGGAAATCCAAGACGCAGAGCCGATCCATTCTGCACTAATGTCCGAGGTCGCCGCGACTAGTCATGATGGATTCGAACTTCTGGCCGAACGGGGTGATGAACGCGGTCTTCTCCTGGTCTTCTTCCTTGATAGCAATCTGATGGTACCCGGAATAGCAGTCGAGGAAGTAGAGAAGGTCACAGCCCGCCGTGGAGTTGATGACTTGATCTATCCGCGGCAACCGAAGAGGTCCTTGGGGCAATGCTTGTTGAGTTCGGTGTAGTCGACGCACATCCTCCACTTGTTGGAGTTCTTCTTGAGGACGAGGACGGGGTTGGCGAGCCATTCAGGATGGAAGACTTTTCTGATGAAGCCAGCAGCGAGTAGTTTGGCGAGTTCCTTCTTGATGGCATCCTGTCGGTCGTCGGCGAAATGGCGGAGGTGTTGTCGTTTCGGGGTAGCTTTTGGGTCGATGTTGAGTGAGTGCTCGATCAGATTCCTGGGCACCCCTGGCATGTCCCCTGGTTTCCAAGCCAAGATGTCTCGGTTAGCCCGGAGCAAGCTGACGAGCGCGTCTTCCTATTTCAGGTCAAGGCCTGCCCTGATCATGGTAGTCTTGCTGTTGTCGCCTGTCCCAAGATCAATTAAGGACTTGCACTTCCTCGGGCGGCTGAGGCTTGTTGGCTTTGTCCGATTTCTCTGGGATGTCGAGTTCACTCGGGGCAAGCTTCTTTGATGCAGCATAGATCTCCATCATGGCATTGGGTACTTGGTTGGTGGCTGCGAGTTCCACGGCTTCTATGTCGCAGTCAAAGGATATCTTCAAGTCCCCTTGTAGCGAGAGTACACTAGCAGGGCTTGGCATGTTGAGTACCAAGTACGTGTAGTGGGGTACCGACATGAATTTGGCGATAGCTGGTCTGCCGAGGATGGCATGGTAGGAAGTTTCGAAGTCCACGACTTCGAACTTGATGTACTCGGTGCAGTAGTTCTCTCTGGTTTTCTCTGAAGGTAACTGGCAGGACCACTGAGCCCAGTGGGATAGCCGCGTTCCCGGGAACAATGAAGTAGAAAGACGATGTGCTCTTGGTGAGCATGTGAGTGATGTCGAGCTTCATCTTCTTCAAGGTCTTGGTGAAAAGGACGTTGAGCCCACTTCCACCGTCGATGGGTACCTTGTTGAGTCTGGAGGCCGTGACTACCGGCTTCAGGATGAGAGGAAACTGCCCTGGTTCAGAGAAGCTTGTCCATTGATACGCGCAGGAGAAGGTGATGGGTACCATCGACCACCTGAGGGGGGTCGGAATCGCTGGTTCAATGTTTACGACTTCCCGTCGAGTGGCTTTCTGAGACCGTTTGGTGGGTAGTCCGCCGAAGAGGACGTTCACCGTCTTGTCGGGTTCTTGGAAGTCGTTGTTGCCTTCGTCGACTTTTTTCTTTCCTTTCTTGTCGTGAGGAGGCCGTGGGTCTGGAGAATCCTTAAGTGCTCGCCGGAGTTGGTAGCACTGCTTGGTAGTGTCGTTGCCCTCTAGGTGCCACAGGCACTTCTCTTTCAGCAAGTCTTTGAAGCTGCCGGAGGTCTTCTTCGATTTGTCTTTTGTAGGGCGCTAGATAGCCATGAAGGTGTTGTCTGGCTTGCGCTTGCGGTTAGGACCCGAGTAGTTGTTGTTGCGACCGCCTTGATCCCGGTTGTTATTGTTGTTGCCGCCCGCGTTTTGCTTGCTCTTGCCGTGAATAGCGTCATACTTAGCGTTCGCCTTGTCTTCTTCGTCGGCCCATGAAGTGATCATGTCTTTGAGCTTGGTGATGGAGCTCGGAAGGCGGCGACCGAAGTCTTCGAAGGTGCGATGATGGTAAGAGACCGTCTTGAAAAAGGTCGATGACTTCCTTGTCAGTGACATCGACTACGGTGGCGCGCTTGTCGAAAAAGCGCCGCATGTACTTGTGCAGGGTCTCGCCCTATTCCTGCTTCACCATGGCCAGGTCCATGCGAGTACCCGAGCGACCCATGGCGCCCGCGAAATTTCTGGTGAACTGTTCCTTGAGCTGGTCCCACTTGTCGATCGAGTACTTCTCGAAGGACTCGAGCCATGTAAGTGGAGCTTGGTCCAGACAGAAAGGGAACTATAGGCACTTTGTGTCGTTGTTGCCACCAGCGTTTTCGATGGAGAGGGCATAGCATCTGAGCCACTATACTGGATCTTGCTTCGCATCGTACTTGGTAATCCCAGCGGCTTGAATTTCTCTGGGAGGAGCAGATTGCGAAGTCCAGCAGAGAAGGCGGGGAAGCCGTCGTTCTCGCCTGCCGTGGAAGATTTCTTGCGTCCGATTTCTTTAATTCTGTGGCGGGCATCGTAGCCACTGCGTGAGACACCAGTGACGTGGCTGTCTGCGTGGCCTCAGCATCTGCGATTGCCTCTGCCACTAGCTCTCCTTCCAACCTCATGTGAGGAGCTCCCACCGCCGCTGACACCGCCACCTGCGTCGCCATGAGCCACCACGGCGCGACTGCCGCCAGCGCCACAGGCGCTATGACCGCCCTGAGAGGGTCCACTAGCTGATGCCCTAGTGCGGTTGGGGTTCTGTAGTAGTTCTCCTCAAGTACGGTTGTGTCTGTTGTCAGCTAGACTGCAGCTTGTGGCTTCATGGTCGGCTTCGCGAGTTTTGAGGGGAGGCACTTGAGTGACTCTGTTGTCGACTCTCATGAAGTAGGCATCCTCTGCGATCTTGGCGATGACTTCTCCTGCGCGCATTCCCTAAGCCTAACGTGCTATCGTGGTGATAGACATGAGGCACTGTTCGGGGGTAGTATGCACCCGGCCTTTCACTTGGTTAAACACCTCTGTGAGGTTCCGTATGGGGAGGCTCTCATGGAGACATCGACATCGTTCGTTACGCTTCTTGTTGCGCTCACATCGGGTGTTCTTGTCGTCGCTGGTTTCTTCTGTGGTTGCATTGGTAGACAACTCGTCTGCTGAGATATCTTCGAGGTAACGGTCAAGCCGTGTCCCTGAAGGTCCCGGTGTCTCATTGGTAGTCATGAAGACTTGACGATCAGGAGAGCCGAGACTGGAGTCAGTAGTCGCCACCTATGTTGGAGTGTGCTCCTTTGCTGGAGCTAGTGGTGTTCCCTCCTGGCAGGGAAGCGAGTCGAGGTAGACGACGCAGCGCGAGTTCCTGTCTATCAGGTCTGCAGGCTTTTGGTCTGGCCAGTAGACGAATCTCCCGGCGGGTGTAGATGTTATTACCAGGCCAGTAGCTGGTCCTAACAGCGGTTTCTCGGTCGTGGAGATCTCGGATTCGGGCTCGTCTGGGTCCGATCCGAAGTCGAACTCGTAGCAGGAGACCGAGTAGTAGCCGGAGACGGGGTTGGAGTCCGAGGTGTAGTCAGAGACGATCTCCTTGCCAGCCCGACACGCAGTGAGAGCCTTTGCATGGGCCTTGCTAGCTTTGCAGAGGTCATATGGGAAGTGCTCATGGAGTGGGGAGTCCGCACACGATGGCTCGATAGCCGGCTCGCATGCGATGGCCCAAGGGGACGTCGAGTTCGAGTTGGAGGTGGATCCAAGCTCCAAGTCGGCGTGTTGGTTGAAAAGTGAAATTTCGCCAAATTTTTCAGCGAGTTCAGCCGTGACTACTTCGGGAGCATCACGAGCCCAGTGCTCGGGTTGGGAGTCATGGTGAGGCGGCGTTGGAAAGATCCGGCGCCGTCAGCGGTGCACACACAGGAGCCGAAGACGAAGGTGTCGCCGCGGTTGAAAGCGACGATTGGTTTGATGAAGACTGAAGCTGTCGAGTTCGCCATGAGATCTTCGGCGAGACCCCCTACCTAGTGCGCCAGCTGTCGGTGTTTTTAGACCGGCAACCTACCAAGGGGAGTACCCGAGGTAGATGAATGTGGCCTCGCCGAGATCGGTAACTCGAAGGAAGAGACACGTGGCACACAATTTAGACACGTTCGGGCCGCGAGGTGCGTAATACACTACGTCATGTATGCTGCGTAGCTCTGGATTGATTGGGTGTGTTTACAAGATGATGCGTATGAGAGAGAGGGGTCCCTACCTCGCCTTACATAGTCTGGGAGGTAGGGTTACAAGTCGGTTTGAGGAGAGAGTACTAGTCGGGTACAGCTAGGAGTTCCCTACATAGTACAGGACATGTATAGCTTCCTATCCGAGTACTTCTCCACTGTAGACCTTGCGCCCCACGCCATCAGATGTCGTGTGGCACAAGCCGAGTAGTCCCAGGGGCCCACCGAGTAGTCGGTCCTGGTACCCACCGAGGCAGTGGGCCCGGGGAGGTCCATACGACACCGCCCTTCTTGTGGTGAGTGTTGACGGTTAATAGTTGTATCAAAGTTCATTTAGACTTGGAAGCGGACAAGTCTCCTGTCGTAGTCAAGGGACCCTTCTTCCCTCGAGTGGTGAACCCAAGGTATCGAATCCGTGGAACAAATGTGTGACGCAAAAGATGATCTAGTAAAGCCAAGTAACTTCAATCTTCGGTAAAGAGAAACCCTAATGCATTTAGATAAAGAACACAAAACTACTCTGATCTACTAAAGACCGGAGGTAACAAAGATAGATAGAGTAGATAAACCGATCTAGAGAGATCACGTTAAGCCTTTTGTTGAAGTTCCAAGCAAGAGAAGAAGTAGCAAATCGAATCTTATTAAAAGCCTCTTTAAATCGTGGTTTCCCGTCCGACTCCGAAAACGCCCGCCTTTCGGAACCCCCATACTGTCACAACATATTCGTATTCATGCAGGTAGTCTAGGGCGAGTCCAAGGACAAGTCGAGTTCTTTCGGAAGATCCGGCGTGTACCTCTAGCCACCGCGGCTACAAGAACACCCTATGTGATCTATCTCGAGAATAGATCTAGAATAAGCAAAGTCGATCGAAAAATGAAATCATCGAAGAAACGCTTGATCGCTACAAATCGATTCAACTTGATAATTCAACTAGTACAATGATACATAAACAAGATCACCACCGGGATCCTACCTTGATCTTGCTTCTAGCTCCCGGAACTCCGACGTGATCTTCCTTGCAAGGTTCCCACGTCGGCTAGGGAGACTCTAGTCAACTAGCTCGACCCTCTCCTCTCCGGGATGGTGTCCCTCTCTTCTCTGCTCCTCGACGGCCGATGACGAAGTGATTGATGCGTGGCTCTCGACCCCGGGCCTATAAATAGCCTGAATGGCGGCTAGGTCAAAGGAGGGGGCAAATGGGCCCTGGACTGGGCTGGGCCGGCCAGCCTGGGCCGACCGGCCTGGGCCCATCCAGGCCCTATTCCCGACCTACTTCGCGTGGCGTCGGTTCCTGAGTCTTCTAGATCCTTCCCCCTTCTGCATGTAGGCCATTGTCATCAGTTTCTCTCCGAGTTGGACGTAGCTCCTTGTCCCGCAAGATTCGACACTTTTCTGGTTAGGTCCTCGTAGTTTGTCATCTTCTCGGGTTAGGTCCCTGGCTTCTTGGAGTCAACTTTGCTTCATTGCATGACTTGTACGGGGCTTCAAGGTCTTGTCACAAGGTGCTTGATGAACTTATCCCGGAAGTCTTGCTTTCAATGCTAAAACCTGCATAAACACTAAACTCCAAAACCGACATGCACAAGTGAACTTGTTATACCACGAGGGTTAGTACCAATGGATAAGGTATAAAACTTATGCCAACACCGAAGGTAAACTCATGGCTAGGTTGGCGGATTTTCACCGTCAACATCTCCCCCATGCTTAAACCTTGCTCGTCCTCGAGTAAGCCTTAGATGGATATCATCGTTGCCCATCAATGTTTAAACCTTGCACTTGATCATGAGAAAACATAATGCTCTCGAAATTTTAATTTGTTAAAGTTACATAATGTACTAGCCTTCGTCCCTACGAAGGGTAGATTCTTAAGCTCACCCCTCAAGTATTAACATGCTCCAAAAATTTATATAGATCTAAGAAATTTTGAAAATAAAGAACTATGAAAAAGAGCTAAACCAAGTTCACAAATTTAAACCATCTTGCATATTGCTCATGAACTCTCATCTCATCATGTCTCTCAAGCCTATATATTCTACTCCTTTCCCTCTCATAACATATATGTGTGGTAGGCTTTATATGGAGCTTTTTGGGAAAGTTTAGTCCTACCAAAATTTTATAAATGAGGTGTTGTCAAAACAAGACAGGCTTCTCATGGTCTTACCGAGACTAGTCAAAAAGGTCATTGGAAAATAATGTTATATCAAGGAGGGGAAAGAGAAAAATACACACACTTGAAATAGGTGGACATGTGCAAATGGCAAAGAGTGATCCCAAGGCACAAAGGAAAGTCCTCGTTATCGGATTGCACATGGTTGGAAAATGAGTATGGATATTTTAATCTTGAAGCATTCAAATTCCTAATGTATTTTAGAGAATCGGGGAGTTCACTTTATTTTTATTTTTACACATACTCATTTTTTTTCTTTTTCTCATATATTTTTTCTTTCTTTCTTTCTTTCTTTCTTTCTTTTGAATTTTTTTATTTGCTTTCCTTTGAAATTTAAAATTACATCGTACCTACCTCCTCCCCCATGCTTAGACGTTGCTCGTCCTCGGGCAAAGAGGTGATAAATAAGATAGGTACTAGAGATATTTTTCCTTGGAGAGATACTTGAATTCTTTAATGTTGGCACCGTCTTGCGATCTTCCTTGAATTGATGATCCATTCTCAGCGATAGGTTGTGGTCAAGGAGGTAATCAGAAAATATGATATTTGATTTTAAGGGTGGATATTCGGCAAGGTTTGTGAGATCTTCGATGCGGGGATACACAATGCACGGATAAAAGGCTAGCAAAAAGATAGATACGCAAAAACAGAATGACCAACTTCTTAGTCTCGGGCCAGAGAAATCATGGCCTGCAATAACTCACTCAAGAATAAATCTTGTACACTAAGGTTTATGCACTCAAATATATATAAGGCTCTGGATAGGTTGAGCAACACACAAGTGATATTCATGACAAGGTTAGCGATATTTTTGAGCATAAAAACCATCTTTAATCTATCTATAACTTGAGAGCACATAAAACACTATGGGTCTTTATTTCAATCATAACCTCCACTAAAGATTAAGCTAGCATTTAGATAAATTCAGATTCATATTTTAAGAGAGCACTAGCTTTAACATGCATAATTCAATTACAAAGATAAACAAAGCGGCAATTATAATCATATATCATCATGGCACAAATTTTGTAACTTTTCCAATGGTGTAAACAAGGTGGTGTCTTTAGTAATGATGAAAACAACCTGAAATACATGCTGAAAATAAACTAACACACTTGCTGAAATTTAAATGAAAACTGAAAACATTATGCAAACACAATCAAACAAAAGCTGAAAATTACAGAAAAAGGGAAAAGAAAAGAAAACTAAAGTTCCTCCTTCTTCCTAATCCTCCGCCGGTGGTTGGTGTTGATAATCTTGGTAGTTGTACCCTTGCTCGTAGTAGGGTTGGACATCCCCTCCAACGAATTGATCCGGCTGCACTAGGTGAAGGCGCCCAAGCTCATAGGCAATATTTGCATTGCCCTCACCAAGTTGAGCCGCGTTGGATTGGATAGCTGCGACGTTTTGCATGTTTATCGCAACATACCCTCCAATTATGGCCATACTTTGTTGTGGTTGGGGATATTGTGCATAGGGCTCTGCGAAGGTTACGTTAGGCACCACATAATTTGGCGGGGGCACCGGTGCACCACCCCCCCCCTCCATGCTTGCATTTGTGGCCCTCCGTAATAACTTGGCAAAGTAGGGATCCCGCCAAATGGTGGCACGTAGTTAGGTTGTGCACCACCCACTTGTGTGGAGGAAGATACCTCCTCTACAATTCCTCCTCTTTTATTTTTCTTTGCCGGGACAAGGAGTCCCTCTTCCAACCAATCCTCCTTCCCTTGAATGAAAAGCCTAAGCCCTGCGTCCGGAAGGGGTAGGTTCACCTTGGCCCAATGAAAGCCTCCTCTCTCATCTCCACTAATATATTTCCATTGTTTCAAATACTCAAAACCGAGAGGGGTTCCACGTAAAAGATGTTCGGGATTCCTCGTAATCCCCGGCCTTAAAGAGATGGCCAACATAGAGAGGTAGCACCCCGAACCAATATCTCCCGATCCCAATGTTGCCTCGCAACACCATCGGTTGATCATGAGGTATGAGGGGTCTATTGGCTTCTTGGCAATTAAAGACGAGTAGAGCCAATTCAACTTTGTGTCGGTCACCTTCGTCTCCCTCATTCTCTCCATAATCCTCTTGCACATCCAAGAGTGGAATACTTGGATAATGGGGTTGCGGATGGAATTGCGTTGTTGGTGGGCTTCTCTGGAGATTAAATTCCAAAATCCATCTAACAAGCCGTCCGGCACGTCGACATTCTTCGGAGCTCCCTTTCGGAACCCAAGTAGCTCCCTAACATACTCGTAGGGAACCACTTGTTGGATTCCCTCCAAACGGAATGATAAACTTTGCACCCCCTCATCAAGGATAGGCGCAATAGTCATCAATATTTCCAAGGCAAACTCCTTGTGGGTGTTTGCCGACACCCCGTTGGACAATTGCAAGGTGCCCCAACATATAATATATGTCCGTGCCGAAACTTAAATAGTTGAGTGCTTGATCGTCGAAATCGACGTTTGCCACAAGCCTCTTCTCAAGACGAGAGAGTTTCTTCTCCTCCTCCTCCGACTATATGATGAAGCCATATGTGGAATACCGCGGAGTGTATGGAGGTGGCGCGGATGAACGTGTCGATCGTCGAGGTGGAACGGGCGGCTCCTCCGTACGCCCTTGAGGTTCGGTAAACCTCATGGACGTGCTCCTTGTTGCCCTCATGCCACCGAGGAGGAGAGTGTCATTCCTCCTTGGCAGTGTCGTATCCTCCTCCATGCTTCGAGGAGACTCGAAAACCGAGTGCCTCCTCGAAGACGTTGTCGAGGACGGCTTGGATGACGATGACCCCTTCTTCTTGGAGAAGAGACTTGTGGTTTTCTTCCACATGATTGCAGCACTCTTCTCTCTACTAAAATTCCGGGTTTCAACCGGTGACTAGGTACTTCAAAGATTGATTCGGGATGTGGACTTTGAGTGGATTAAGGGTGTGTATTGTTTGAGCTATCAAGCTTGGAAAGGTTGGCTATGTCTACGGTGGTTCTGAGCACGAAAACTTGAGCACACAAACTGAGGAAGGAGAGGGATGCTTGCCTGCAGAAGACGGGAGACGGGGGGCTCCTTTTGTAGGGGAGGCCGGCCGGCCTGGGCCGACCGGCCTGGGTGGCCGCGTGCCTCCCCAGGGCTCCGTTTTCCTCCAGCGTGATCATTTCTCCTCCATGACTTTCTAGCCCGCGTGCTCCACGAGTTGCACCACCCAAACGCTCTCGTCCACTCCTTTTCTTGCATTATTGGTCCTTCCACTTGATGCTTCATGCTTTGAGTCATGTCCATGCTCCCTTGCCCCACTTGCTTCACATGTCACCATGAATTTCCTGCAAAGTTATGCTTGCTGCCCACCCATGCTTGTCCTTTGCATGTGGTCTTGATGAAAGGGCATCCAATGGTGCATGCATGATTAACATAAACTAGATTGCCTCCATCTAAGTATGTTTAAGGCTAAGCACTCCTCTAATTTCGAAAATTAAAAATATTTTCAGAGCTATGGAAAATCTTAAGCATAAATTTAGAGAAGTTTTTAAGCCATTAAAAACAAATGTAAGTCGAAGATATTTTCTGACTATATTGATATTGGTCTCACCGGTATAGTTTGCCTTCATTGGTTGAGAGCAAACTTTTCCCGGCTTGATCATGGGGGCATAGGTTTAGATTCTAATTTCGGCTAAATGAGAGAGATTTTGAATAAAATAAAATAAAATGAGGCTTAGAAAAATTCTAATCTTTGAGAAACCAAGGATATAGATTTTTAAACCAACCAAAAGTTTAGTTTCTATGTTCACGCGAGTCCTACTACGTGCTGAAATTTAATTAACACCTAAGTATATGTCGTGGCTCTACTCGTGTGTTTTTAGCATAAAAAACAAGTCAACCACAACACCATAACTAGGATGAATGGTTGAGTTAGGTTCTAAATTCATTTGGTTGTGGTTTCTCGAAAAGAAACAAACAAACACATAGGAGGGTTCATGTAAAGGGTTTATGATCAAGCAAAATATTCAACCAAGAATTATGTCTCTAATATTGTTCTACCACTTCTAAGTCTAATGTCTTTGCGTAATAAAATTCAAAACTAAATTATTTAAAAAGACTCAAAAAACTGGAATCGGGTTGTCCTCCCGGTAGCTTATTCTTGACTTGACGAAACGGGTTGCCTCCCGCCTAGCGCTTCATTTATAGTCCATAGCTAGACTTCTTCACTTGATTACTTCGGATCAACGCTCTTCGCGAGCGTTGCAATCTTGGGTACCCACTTCCGCACCATCTTGGGCACGGGCTTATCTTCCGGCTTAGTCATTTTTTGGTCTTCACAGGCGGCTTTTCTTCCTTTGTCTTGACGGATGCGACATCTTCCATGACTTTCTTCACATCCTTCTTCTTCGGCTCTTTCTTCTTTTTCGGCCCTTCCTTCTTCCTTGGTTCTTCCTTAACAACGGGACGATGAAGTGGAGCATCTTTAACTTCAATCATATTGCATGCCTCGAGTCATGGTCGAAACTTGAAAGAACTCCTTTCTCCGTTAATATCGAACATGATCTCCCCCTTGCCAACATCAATAGTAGCTCCCAAGGTCTTGAGGAAAGGCCTCCCAAGGATGAGCGGCGGCTTCTCCATCTCTCCCATCTCGAGCACCACGAAGTCGACAGGGATGAAGTGGTTTCCGACCTTCACGGGTACATCTTCGGCAATGCCCAAGGGATAGCAAATGGAGTTATCTTCCAACTCCAAACACATACCCGTAGGCTCCAACGGTAGGCGTAGCTTCTCGAACACATCTCTTGGCATGACACTCACACTTGCTCCAAGGTCGCACAACGCCTTCTCGAAATTGAATGAACCAACGGAACATGGAATTGTAGGGCATCCAGGGTCCTTTTGCTTCTCTAGCCCATTAGCAATAGCGGCACTACACTCCTCGGACATCTTGACATGATCTAACCCGAGTGTTGCTATCTCATATTTATTTGCAAGTATGTCTTTAAAGTAATGAGAATATGTAGGTACTTGTAGGGAATCTAATAATGGCATGTTGATGCTAAGTCTACGCACAACCTCCGCAAACTTCTTAAAGTGGTTGTCAAGTTTACCTTGGAAGTAGCGTGGCTTGAGTTGTGGTATCCTCGTGTCTTCTTCCGGCATCTCAAACTCAGGCTCTTCGGTGACGATCCCCGTAACCTTCTTCTTAGCAATTCCCTCCGCCTCGGCGGATGGTTTAGGCTTCCTTGCTCCCGCGGAACGTTCCGGATCTTTGGTCTCCTTTCCCGAACATGTTTGAATGGCCTTCGTCGATTCGGGACCTTTAGGTTGTCCCAGAAGCTTCCCTTCATCATTAGTGAGGTGCCCGCCAAGTTGTCCCACTTGCGTTTCGAGCATCTTCATCATGTTCAATTCATAACAAGGGGGAGAGATGCATTTTGTAAGGGAGAGTCTTTGCATCAAGGGGGAGAAAAAGAGGGATACTCAGTTAGGGGTAGAACTTGAGTTTGCATGTATTTGTTCAGGGGGAGCTTGCATTCATGCTTTGGGAGCTCTTTGTGTCGCCTGAGTTTGCTTTGTGCTTTGCTCTTTTGCCGATGGTTTCGGCCCTTTTGCCTCACTTTGAGGAGTCGGCAGTTTGGAGCATTTTTTCACGGTTTTATTGAGTCGTTGCCCTTGCCTTAGGGGATCGAGACTTGCTCTTTCAAGTGATATTGTTTTGGCTTTTGTTTGGCTTTTGATCACTTGTTTGAGATCTTTGTTCGTTTCTTTTTTTCTATTTCTCTTATGAATTGGTGACTATGTGTGTTGTCAATGCACTCATCAAGGGGGAGATTGAGAACCAGAGTGTCCAATCACCGGTGGATGGTCGCTCCTTGGTGTGATGAGTGATTGACAACATGGTGTGGACTGACTCTTGGCCGAGTATTACAGTTGTAGGTTGCGGCTTGATTTGCGTTGGTGCAGGTGAAGAGCGGGTGCGAAAGGTCTTAGCTTGTGTGGCCTCCGAGGAATGGAGAGACAAGTAGGCTCGACTCGATGGACATGGTGGCCGAACGAGATCAAGTGCGGACCGCATGGTGGCAAGAAAAGCAAGACGAAGTCGGGTACGGTTCTTGGTTGAGCCTCAAAACCAAGGTGGAGCCGGGGTGGGGTAGTGGCTCAGAACCGAAGTCTGCACGCGGGGTTTGTTTGGTTTACTCCACAAAACCAACACCGAGCCTGGACGACGTGGCGGCCAAGTCATGAGCGGGATTGGTGTGGAGGCTGCACCGAGTTCGCGGGGTTTGCGGCGGTTCATCACAAAATCATCGGGTTACTTGGTTGAGCCACAAAGCCAAGACCGAAGGCTCGACGGACGGAGATGGGATCCGGGCGCGTCAAGAGACTTCAAAGCAGAGGACACGTGTCGGGATCGCAAGTCTTGCGTCGAGGTGAAGTGAGGTGCGGTCACCGGGCATCCGTCTGATGGTGCTACGATGAGAATTTCTAAAGTGCCCTTCTGGAGCATGTATCCTAGTATTATGTAATAGGGGTAGTTTCATCTTTCGGTTGCCTCCATATAAACTTAGAGGAGAGAGGATGGCAGCTACCACTTGGAACTCTTGCTTTCTTTTTTCCTTCCTATTTTCTTTAGGATTTTCCATAGGTCTAGCTTGAGAGCTTCATGGTGAGATCTTGTGAGAGTGAAGGATGATCGGGCGGCAAGCTAGACCTTGTGTGAAACCACAAGTGACCGGTTGCCTAGCGGCCCTCAGCCGATTCATCACCCGGTTAGGCGAAAGAAACCTACCTCTCTATCAGCTTTTGAAGAAGTTGGGGCACTTCACCTAGACCCTGGAGGTGTAGGAGGCACTAGAGTTCCTTGAGATGCTGCTCGAGAAACCACCTATCCTCATGACGCTAGCACATGGGGAGACGATGTTGCTATATATCATCAGGGCAGCTCTTGTGGTCGAGCGTGATGAGACGGACAAATGTTGAACATGTAGCGGCCTGTCTACTTCGTCAGCGAGATACTTTCCGAATCCAAGACCCGCTACCCGCAATTCCAGAAGCTCATCTACGCCGTGTTGATCTCCAAAAGGAAGCTCAAACACTATTTCGATGCGCATCCTATCACGACGGTTTCGAAATACCTGCTCAAGGTGGTAATCCAAAGTTGGAGGCAGAGAGAAGGATTGCTAAATGGGCCCTGGAGCTGATGGGGCAGAGCATCGCTCACCCTCCCCGCACCGCCATCAAATCCCAGGTCTTGGCTGACTTCGTTGCCGAATAAATGGAGATCAAAACGCCCGAGGCCCTGATCGAGCACGAGACGTGGGCCATGTACTTCGACGGATCCCTCACGAAGGAGGGAGGAGGAGCCAGACTTGTTTTCATCTCGCCTCTGGCATGGGTATGGAATACATGATCTGGCTCCACTTCTAGTATCCAACAATGTTGCAGAGTACGAGGCTCTTCTCAACGGGCTCAAGATCACTCTCGAGATAGGAGTTAATTTAGCGCCTCGAGGTTCGAGGGGATTCTGAGCTCGTCGTCAATGAGGTGATAAAGGAAGCCCACTGTGTCAACCTGAAGATGGCAGCTTACTGCAAGGCTGTCAGAGAACTCAAGGAGAAATTCCTTGGGCTCGAGCTCAAGGATGTGCTGCGGAAGTACAATCAGGCGGCTAACACTCTTGCAAAGGCAGCTTTGAACCGAACGCCAATTCCTAATGGCGTGTTAGCGAGCAACCTACGGGAGCCCTTTGTCCGCTACGAGGAGGACAACTACCCCTCACTGCCAGATCTTTAGGAGGACATGGCACTAGGAGAGGCTTCAGAGCCCAACCTTGAGGACCCCGACTTGAGGATCCCGATCCTAGAGTGAATGGTGGAAGGGAAGCTCCCGACTAACAGCACCGAGGCCCGACGCATTGCGCCACGGGCCAAATCCTTCAGGCTCATCGATGGGGATCTTTACCTGCAAGGCACGACTAGGATACTTAGGCACTGCATCCTCGCAGATCAAGGGCGCCAGCTACTACAAGGAATCCACGTGAGGGCCTGCAGCCACCATACAGCCCCAAGAGCAATCATCGGTAGCGCGTTTCGACAGGGCTTTTACTAGTCCACGGCGGTCGCTGACACCAAGAGCATTGTGCAAAGTTGCGAAGGTTGCCAGTTCCATGCCTGGCAAACGCACCTCCTAGCACAGGCGCTCCAAACCATCCCCCGCACATGGCCTTTCGCTGTGTGAGGGCTCGACATGGTAGGGTTGCTAAGGAAAGTGCTCAGGGGCTTCACGCACCTGCTCATGGCAATCGACGAGTTCTCTAAGTGGATTGAAGCACGACCCCTTGCAGTGTTGGGTCGGAGGAGGCCGTCGAGTTCTTCACTGACATCATCTATTGGTTCAGGATCCCGAACGCCATCATCACCAACAATAGGTGAAACTTCATCGGCAAGAACGTCTGGATAGACTGGGCCGCAGTTAGTCACTTGAGGACCAACGGGCAGGTCGAGAGGGTGAACGAAATGATTTTGCAGTGACTGAAGCCTCGCATCTTGAAGAGGCTCGAGAAGTTCAAAGCAAGGTGGCTGGCCGAGCTACCCTCGGTGCTCTAGAGCCTACAGACTACCCTTGTGCACAACACCAGTTGCACACCATTCTTAATGGTCCATCGGTCAGAGGCGGTCCTCCCAACTGGCATCGACTACGGAAGCATGAGGGTGCGAGCCTACACTGATGAAGGAAACCAAGTATCCCTCAAAGACGCTATCGACTAGCTCGATGAGGCGCGAGACGTCGCACTACTACACTCCGCTCGGTATCAATAGGTGATGCGGTGTTACCATGGCCACATTGTCCAGGAAAGGGCATTCCAAGTCAGGGGTCTGGTGCTACGTTGGGTCCAGAGCAACAAAGATTGCCACAACCGCCATGGGAAGGCCCCATCATCGTTGTCCAAGTCTCGCGTCCCGGTACATACAAGCTTAAGGATGAAGACAGCCGACCCATCACCAACACCTGGAACATCGAACAACTAAGTCGTTTCTACCCTTAAAGAAAAAGAAAAATTTTATGTTTCCAGTACGGAAGATATCCTAGTTTTTCCTCTCCAGCCACAAGGCGTTTCTTTGTCACCCATCAAATCCCTTGTAGCTCGGGGTCCCCCTACTCCTAGAGACTAGGAAAATGCTCGTACCTCAACGCAACAAGGGAAAGAAATGGAAGAGAAATAGGAAGGCAAACACTTCAAGATCTTTAAAAAAGAGGGGGTCCAACACGGTGGACATAGCCACAGTACACATCGGCGGATTCGACATCCAACGCCTACACGCCACCAGCTCCACCAACACCGTTGTCATGGAGGAACTCGCTGGCGTTGACCCCATCGGAGATGGCGTTGGCAGCTCTGGTGAACTCCAACGAGTCAAGGTGACGGCGCTCCGCGTCGTAGCCCTCGGGCCATCCCGGTGGGATGAAGGAGAGCCACGACTCGTGAAGACTAGAGCGTCTGATGACTAGTGGATGGTCACTCCTTGGTGTGTTGAGTGATTGACAAAGTGGTGTGGACTGACTCTTGGCCGAGTATTGCAGGTGCAGGTTGCGGCTTGATTTGCGTTGGTGCAGGTGAAGAGCAGACGCGAAAGGTCTTAGCTTGTGTGGCCTCCAAGGAGTGGAGAGACAAGTAGGCTCGGCTCGATGGACCCAGTGGCCGAATGAGATCAAGTGTGGGCCGCATGGTGGCAAGAAAAGCAAGACGAAGTCGGGTACGGTTCTTGGTTGAGCCTCAAAACCAAGGTGGAGCCGGTGCGGGGTAGCGGCTCACAACCAAAGTCTGCACACGGGGTTTGGTTGGTTTACTCCACAAAACCAACACCGAGCCGGAAGGACGTGGCGGCCAAGTCATGAGTGGGATTGGCGTGGAGTGTGCACCGAGTTCGCGGGGTTTGCGACGGTTCACCACAACATCGTCGGGTTCCTTGGTTGAGCCACAAAGCCAAGACTGAAGGCTCGGTGGACGGAGATGGGATCTGGGCGTGTTGAGAGACTTCGAAGCGGAGGACACGCGTCGGGATCGCAAGGCTACGACGAGATTCCCAAAGTGCCATTCGGGAGTGTGTATCCAAGTATTATGTAATAGGGGTAGTTTCGTCTTTCGATTGCCTCCATATAAACTTAGAGGAGAGAGGATGGAAGCTACCACTTGGAACCCTAGCTCATTTGCTTTCTCTTTTTCCCTTCCTATCTTCTTTAGGATTTCCCATAGGACTAGCTTGAGAGCTTCATGGTGAGATCTTGTGAGAGGGAAGGATGATCAGGAGGCAAGCTAGACCTTGTATGAACCTGTTTGGTATGTATAGATGATTTGGCGTGGTTCCTCAAGGATTGATTGTGTCTCTCCCGTTTTCCTTTTTGATGATTTTCAGAGCCTTTTCTTCGGATTTTTGTTTGTCGCTCGATTCGTCGATTTGAGGGCGTTTCTCTCCGGATTTCTTTGAGGGGATCATGGGTGCCTTGTGTCTCTTTGTGGATGATCTTGATCCCTCAAACACCAGATTTGGCTTCGATTAGTTGACTTTTGCATGAACCCTAGGTCATAGTGCTCTTGGCAAGGATTTACGATTTTGGGAGTTGTAGGGAGTTTGAGGCCGTAATTTTTGGGGCATAACTTCTCCTTGGGGTGTTCATCATCTCCCCAAAATTTCGTCTCAAGAATCCAAGTGGTTTGGGAGATCCATTGATCGAAAGTTTGGGGCGAATTCGCGGGCAGTTTTCTGGGATGTCCCTAGTGATCTGGACACTTGTGCCAGGTGACCGAAGGGGATAGGTTGACCCAGTCACTTGTGCCCAGGTGACCTGGTGAGGCTTTGGAAGGTTCAGGGTGACCCGGTCACTTGTGTCGGTTGACCAGGTAGGTCTCAACCTTTTTTGTTGTTGCCCGAGTTCTTTCATGCTTGCTTCTGCTTTGTGTCCTAGCCATTCAAGCCTTGTTCCTAAGGTCTCGAGAGAGGTTTGTGTGTGCTTCTGCTTGTTCTTGTGTGACCCTCGGAGTTGCGATTGAGATATAGGTTGAGTTCTTTTGAGAAAGAATTTTTATCGGCTCCCATTCACTCCACCCTCTCTGGTCGCCATTCCGGTCCTTCAATTGGTATTAGAGCCAATACAGATCTTCGTGATTCTAACCAGTCTAAGATCCAAAGATGGAATACCAGGAATGGGGTTTGGGTCCTCCACACTTTGATGGTAAGAACTACCAGATGTGGCAGAGGCGTATGGCTGCTTTCCTCTGCGGCAAGGGTCAGATCCTGTGGGATGTCACGGTGAACACAACTTATGTTCATCCTGTGAACTTCCTTTCTCTAGGATCAAGGGACATGTTTGACGCCAACAACAAGGTGGACGACTACCTGTACCGTGCTCTTTGTCAATCCGAATTCGATCGGGTTCAGACAAAGGACATGGCGTGCAGGATTTGGGAGCAGCTGAAGAATGCTCATGCACGGAACGCTAAGGTTCAGGATCGACTCTTTGTGACCTATGTTGACATTGCTAACGTCATCGACTACAGATGGATATAAGATCCATCTCTATCAACGGCACCAGAAATGCAAAGGTATATCTTAACATGATACTAAGTGTATATCAGATGTTGCATTCGGATAAACTAAAAGGTGAATTCCGACACGATTCATAGCACAACTCGATATAGGTTGTCAGCCCTGACAGGTGTGCCTGAAAACGCATGGATATGGTACTCTTACATATGCCTTGGATCTCTAGAAAAGAAGATATATATAAGAAGGGAATCCGCAAGCGCACAGATATGAATATACCATTGTAGCATTTTAACCAAGAGTAAAACCAGGTATTGTATTCGTATTCTACCACAGGGAAAGAAGGTCTTTCTAATCCACAATAGCTAATACATGCTCATCTCTTAGTTTATAATGTAGAGTGGCCAAAATATGTCAATTGCTATAAACAGGGGTAAGTCACATAAAGATAAAGATATTGATAGCATTATCTAAGTCATAACATCATGAGCAGCTAGAAAGTGTCATTATAGCAAGAGAAACATAGCAAAGTCTAGTTAGAGTGGATACTCCTCGATAACTCTAAACTATATTTCAATGCAAACTATGATTAGTGCAAACATTTAGCAATCATGGAAGAAGAACTATTATATTAATGCACAGGGAGACTATCTAGGAGGATCAAGGCCGAAACTTGAAACAACCCAAACAGTATAAAGCTCCACTAGTCCTATACACAGGGGGTGGACTGCGAAGGACTCAATAGTGTTGTCACCACCACGATCTACCACACGACCCGGCATATAGGGTGCAATTGCAGATGAATACAATATAAGCACCACACTTACACTGTCTTTACCGTTCACCCATGTTAACAAATGATCTAGGTGAGGGCTATATGACTCCATAAATGAATATAAAGGCAAATCAACTATGCTAAACATGTAATGATAATAAACACCAAAGCCTATAATGTAGAATATAATCATTGATAAGAACATATGTCTGTATAACAAATGTAAGGAACTAGATAAGAACTTACAAGAGCGAAGCTAGATCAGTATCTATATCAGCCTCTAGACGATCAGGAGCCAAGTAGACGCCTTGCCTCCTCCTAGATCTAGACTAGTTAGCTACTCTGCTATATGGTGTTTCTAGGTCGTAGTTTCTAGATGCATCTGCCAGGGGCAGGGGGCTGCTTATATAGTCATGAGGGGTAGACATGCGCCGTAGCATAAAACCGACCTAACCATGTGGTTTAGATTGATCCTCATACGCGGTGGAAGAACCTTCCGGAAGATGGGCCCATTTGGCACCAGGGGGCCGACCAGCCCCACCACCAGGCCGCTCGGGCTGGCGTGGGCCCCCCTCGGGGTCCACTTCGGCCAGGTGAGTTCTTGATCCATCTAGATGCTTGTTTCTTAGGTGCTAAGTCACATTGAGTTCCGTAGCCTTCTGGAGTCTTCTAGAGTGGTTTCTTTGCATATTTTCTAAATAGTCCCTGTAGATTCATAGATTCACCAAAACTCGTGGAAATTGTCAATATAAACCCTAATAAGGTGATCTAATTATAATTTAGTCCTTTTTCCAATAAATGTGAGGGATAAAATTCATAGATTAAATGTGTCAACAACCTAGTGAAGAGAGTATGAGAAGTTCACTCATCTCCCCGGTGAGTCCATCGATGCTATGTTCCAGCGGTTCATGGTGATTGTGAACAACATGAGGGCTAATGTGGTCGTTGTCTCGTACGATGATCATGAAAGGACTATCAAGCTCATGCACTCTCTGGATCGTACCGTGTGGAGTGAGAAGGTCGAGGCCATTCTTGAGTCGGAGAGGTATGAGACCCTCACAGTGGACGAGCCATTTTCCAAGCTCAAGTCGTCCGAGGTGGACCTTGGGGTGCGAGCAAGGATCGAGAACCCAACTGACCCCCATAGTTTGGCTCTCGTTTCCGGTTCAAGGACTAATGCTAACCCATCCTCCAAGATGTACTCCTTGTCTTCTCTTGTGTCCTTGCATGATGAGGATTTTGACATGTTGGGCGAGGATTACCTAGCACTGTTGTCGAAAAGATTCGAGAGGATGTACGAGAACCGGATGAGCTCAAGGAGGAACTCGAGGACATGCTTCTAGTGTGGCAAGACCGGACACTTTTTCACCGAGTGTCCGAAGTTGAACGACGATGCCAAGCACAAGTCCAAGGACAAGAGGAGGAAGTCCAAGAAGAAGGATCATGGACATGGTAGGAGGACATGGTCTCGAGAGAAGTTTAAGAAGTCGAGCGACGTCGAACCCGACTCTGAGGACACATCATCAAGCTCGAGTGATGAAGAAGAAGAGGGTGACAAGAAAAAGAAGAACCTCAGCAAGTACCTCAACAGCCTTTGTGTGATGGGCCTAAGCTCCAAGGACGATTTCTGCGGCATGGCTCATAGCTCCAGCAGCAAGAGAAGCCAGAAGGATGCCTCAGACTCATATTTTGAGGATGAGCAATGTGATGAGCTCTCTTCCTTGCGTAAGGAGAATGAGGGGTTGGTTGACTGCTTGACAACCACGACCACATGCTTAGAGAGGCCAATAAGCTTAGGAAAGAGCTTATGTCTTTGCTTGTAGATGCTAAGAATAAAGTAGTGGAGCTAGAAACCCAAAACATTGAGGCTAAGCTTGATATAGATTCGCTTAAGGCCAATCCTATTGTTTCTGATGAGGTTGATTGTGGTGATTGCCCTGTCTTCCTAGCTGAGTTGACTGCTCTTAAGGAAAAGCATGCCTCCAAGTGTACGAAACTAGATGTGCTTAGGGTTGAATTGGCTGAGCTGCAATCTAGACCCACTTGCTTGGTGCATGCACTTCTTGCCCTACTTTGCATCAAAAGATTGCTGAGTTTCACTCTCGCATTGTTTTGCTTGAGGCTGATTTGAAAGTTCATGTTCCTACTTCCTGCTCTACTTGTGAATTGCATGCTGTGAAGAATTTGGAACATGGACAATGTGTTGATCGCTTCCAAACTGAGAATGATGATTTGCGTAACTTGTTGAGTTGGTTGTCTAGTCAAGAACCTCAACTTGGTATGATGATTGCGACATTTAAGTGTTTTGATGGTCACGCACTTGGGTCGGATATGGTAGGGGAGTGTCGGTGTTTTAGACCGGCAACCTACCAAGGGGAGTACCCGAGGTAGATGAATGTGGCCTCGCCGAGATCGGTAACTCGAAGGAAGAGACACGTGGCACACAATTTAGACAGGTTCGGGCCGCGAGGTGCGTAATACCCTACGTCCTGTATGATGTGTAGCTCTGGATTGATTAGATGCGTTTATAAGATGATGCGTATGAGAGAGAAGGGTCCCTACCTCACCTTATATAGCCCGAAAGGCAGGGTTACAAGTTGGTTTGAGGAGAGAGTACTAGTCGGGTACGGCTAGGAGTTCTCTACATAGTACAGGACATGTATAGCTTCATATCCATGTACTTCTCCACTGTAGTCCTTGTGCCTCACGCCATCAGGTGCCATGTGGCACAAGCCGAGTAGCCCCAGGGGCCCACCAAGTAGTCGGTCCTGGTACCCACCGAGGCAGTGGGCGCAGGGAGGTCCATACGACAAGCCCCCGAGTACTTTGTAGTCGAGAAGGATAGCTTCAAGTAGTCTTGATGGCCTTAATGAGTAGTCCTCAGGTGTCCCCTAGTACTACAAGTCAAAAGTCCTCAAGAGTAGTCGAAGCATCCCGAGGCTGGAATGTACTCCAGCTGATGTTTGAGCAATCCTAAAGTCTTCTCGAGTAGTCCCAAGCGTCCTCGAGTTCTCCTCTTGAAGGTCTTCAATAATACTCGCTTCGTCTTGAAGAAGAAATCATATGGAAAATGCGATTTGAAGAATTGCATTCCATATGGAATGTAGCCCCCGAGCCTTAGGTCGAATCGTAGATTCAAGCTGAGGGTCAATTTGAAATCTTGCCAAGATTATCCCGCAAAATTCGGAGAAAAAACCGAAGGACACGTGGCACAGAGTCCCCGAGCCTTGAGTCGAGTACTTCCCCTCGAATTGAAGGGTCATCTTGATTGTAGAATGTGTCCTGAGTTGCCTTGGAGTCTTGTCATCACCCAGGGAATTGAGTAGACGTAGCCGAGCCCCCGAGATGGAGCACGTCGACAACTAGAAGTTGAAGAGTCAGGCGGCTCCCGCTGAGTCAGCCGCCGATACTTATCCATCTGGCCGTTACCAAGCCGCCAGTTGGCTTATAAATAGAAGCCGAAACCCTTAGGGTTTTCCATCCTCAACATTCGCAGTCGGTTGAAATAGATCCATCCAAAACTTAGCCATCCGAGCACACTACCGCCACGCCTTAGGCCATAGATCCACGCGCGCTGCCGCTGCTTGCCTCCAGAGAAGCCCTTGAGCGAATGAGAGTGAAAACTCGGTGCACTTGGAGGATGAAGGCTTCTCCATCGAAGAGCATGAAGACTGGTGCCGAGAAAAAGAGATCTCGTGACGAGGCGGCTGGATCCGCCCAAGGGTCAACACCGCCGACCTCTCCTCCGCGCCCGAATCCGAACAAGGAGTGGAAGAAATCCAAGGCAAAGACCGAAGACCTGCTGGCACTTGTGAACAGCGGTTTCCTCCGCGAGAAGGAAATGGACATGTGGCGCGCCGCTGCGGGAGATCCATATCCAATGGAGAAGAATCCCGACGAGATCCCAATGTTTGCGCGGTTCGTCGAGTGCGGGTTGGCTCTCCCTGCGAGCGACTTCTTCAAAGGCCTCCTCAAGTACTATGGTATCGAGTACTTGAACCTCAACCCCAACGGGATCTTCCATGTTTCTGTCTTCGTCCACTTCTGCGAGGCCTTCGTGGGGATCAAGCCCCACTGGGTGCTGTTTAGAAAGTTCTTCCACGTGAAGCCGCAGCCGAGTGCCAATGACCCCAGAGTAGTCGGAGGAGCCGGCATCTAGATGCGCGAAGACGCCGCCGAGTAGTACCTCTCATACAAACTTATAGACTCCAACCAGGATTGGAAGTCGAAATGGTTCTACATCACCAACCACCACCCGGAACTGCCGAAGCCGAGCGGGAAACAACCAAAACACCAGCCCTGGTGGAACACAGAGCTGACCATGCAGGAGGGTATCCAGCTACCCGAGCTGCTGCAGGAGATCAAAGCTTTGAGAGAAGTCGAGTTGAGGGCCGAACACGTGGCCTTCAGCTTTATGAAGAGGAGGGTACAACCGCTGATGGCGCGTGACACCCTCGTGTACCAGTACACGGGCGACGACGACACGTCGAGGATGCCCGGCACTGAAGTCGATGATGACGACATCGTCGAGAGACTGGGGTGGATCTTCAAGGATATGCCACAATACACACCCTGCCCAATCCCAGAGTACTCGGCGGCTCGTCGGCCAAACAAGGTTGGTAGCCAAACTTATGTCTTTGAGTTCTCGTTGCATTGTAGAAGTCGAGCTCACTTGATCTGTTTGATGCAGTATGATTTGACGAAGTTTGTCTCCGAGCCCACTTCCCCTCCTCGAATTGTGGATATTCCAGAGGAGGGCAAGGGCAAGGGCAAGGAGCACCATGAAGTCGGTGAGGGTGACGACACCGTCACCATAGAAGACACCTCCGACGAGGAGGACGGGGAGACGCTTTAGGAGCGGTTCCAGTTGCAATCCAGGTTCAGCAAGCCTGGGATGCCCCATATCCCTATTATCGAAGACCCTCGACTAGCCTGGAGGCTAGTCTCCCTGCACTGCCGAGGTGGCTGCGCAATGTGGCACGCAAGCGCGTTGCCAAGAAGATGAAAGTGATCGAGACTACATCCCAAGAGGTGAACTCCTCGAGTAGAGTAGTCGAGTACTTGATTTGAAGAATCTTGTATGCTGACGATTGACTTCTGACTTGTCGCAGGAGATCACCTCGTCTGACCCTATTGACCAAGGGGAAGGAGAGGACTGGGACACAGTGGGCGGGCCGGCCGAGAGAAGCCGCAGTCCAGCCCCCACCGATGAAGAACTCGTGGCGTGGATGACACAGCGGTCGACTAGTGTTGTCGAGCCGCAGGCGCCGGCCACGGAGAACTAGCCGGAGCCAAGCGCGCCTGCTGGTACTGAAGAGCCGACAGTAGCTCAAGCTGAAGAGGAGGCGCTCGCCGAAGCCGGGCTTGTAGATATCGCCAGCATCCTTGGCTCTCCGACCGTGACTGTCGTCCGGTCTAGCTTGTAAGTGAAAATTTTTTCCCGAGTAGTACTTGTAGCTTGGTAGTCTTACTTTCTTGACCACCAATATTGTACCATGCAAGAAATCAACTGACTTGTCCTGGGACGGGGATGAACCCAACACGGCAGCGGCTAAAGATGGTTCCGCACCTGCCGCTGAGGAGTCCACTCCTTTTCCTCAGGCCGAGACCGTGGCACCGGTCGTGGAGACTAGGCTGCCAGAGGCCAGCGTGGTAGAAGGTGAGTACACTGCAGTAATGCGAGCTTCCTCGAGTAGTAATCAAAGCCCCCAGGGTACTGATCCCATGTGTCTTGTGTTGACAGGGGCAGAAGTTGAGGACAGCGCCATCCCTGAAGCTGTACCGGTTGAAGGCGTTGTGCCAGAAGCCGAGGTGGCCACCGAAGCAGCAACTGAGCTGGCGGAGATGGCAGCCCCCGGGGTGACGGAAGAGGGGCATGGCGATGCCCTGCCGGAGGTGAACTTGGAAGTTGTCGTCCGTTCACCAGAAATCCGAGACGCGGAGCCGATCCGTTAGGCGCCGATGTCCGAGGCCGCAACGACTAGTCGGGGTGAACTCGAGCTTCTGGCGGATGATCTCATTAGCCCGACAGTGGTGGCTCGCAACATGGAGTCAATGCGGCGTGCCGAGCAATGGATGAAGGTACGTGGTTGTACCCTTGAGTAGTCGAGTTCCAGCAGAACGAGTACCCAAATAATTGTTGCCTTTTGCAGGATGTCGTGGAGAGGTCCCGACAGAAGTCCGAGATGCTTCAGGGGTTCGGCGACACGGTGCTCCGGGTCGAGACATTGGAGAAAGAACTCACCAAGGCCTGGAAGCAGTCCGCCATGCTCCAGTCCAAGCTCGATGGTGCCTTCGCCCAGTACCACAATGAAGTGCAAGATATGCAGGCGAAGAGCAATGAGCTGGTCCAGAAGAACAAGTCACTACACCAGAAGAACAAGGGTATGCTGATGCCATCTTTTTCGAGTACTTATCGTGGGTACCCTTTAGTAGTGTGACATCTCCCTTTGAGTTGTTTGCAGATCTTGAAGCCCGGGTAGAGCTGCTCAAGGCATCAGAAGTCGACATGAAGAATCTCCTCTACCGAGAGAAGGATTCCCGTGAGGTACTTGAGTACGATTATAAGCAGCTGGCCCATGAGTGCAATATTCATATGGAGCTTCGGATCGCCTCGGATAGTGACCTTGTCAACTGCTATAAATCTCTGCAGAAGCTTGGTGAAGATTGCGAGAAGTTGCGAGGTCAACTCAAGGAACTCGAGGAGGTCGTGCTGCCCATCGCTAGACTGCTGGTGCCTCACCCGGGCGGACCAAAGATTGCTCCCTTGGTCGATCGGCTGAAGGAAGCCCCCGGACGCCTGGCGACGTATGTGAAGCATCTGGCGAAGTCCATCCCCAACCAGGTCTTAGCGTTCATGAAGTCGTACTTCCCGAAGGCCCCGGTTGATGTAGTGGCAGGTGGACTAGCCGCCAACTGCACGGATGAGCAGTTTGCTGAGCTTTTGGAGAAGATGGCACCGATCGCCAAGCAAGTCGCGAAGAAGTTGAATCTCCAGTAGGTAGCCTGTAGGGTTAGCTTGTAACAGCAGTTGTACATAAACAAAGCTATTATGAACTTGTTTAAGTATGTGATGAAAAGGTTTCCATGAAATGAGTACTCGTTGTCGCAATGTATGTATGTGGAGTGCCCATGTTGTGGAGTTGTGTGCGAGTAGTAGTATTCAGCAGTGGACTCGTTGAGAGAGACACAGTAAATGAGTTGTTTGATAATCAAACTTTATTACTGAAAGAGTACACCTAGATGGCCAGGGCCGTTTACAAGTGTAGTCGCCAGGACCCGGAGGCCGCCTACAGCTGAATAGTGCTAGGGCGCGCGGCTGCTTACAACAGTAGATCCGTTAGTAGCCGTATAGACTGGATCTTGAAGTACATGGTCTCTTGATAGACCGCTGCTAGAGTCCTTGATGCTCGAAGAAGCCCGAGTTCCGTTAGTAGCCATTAACGCTGGATCTCGGAGTAGAGTAGTCCGAAGACTAGTGCCTGGACCCGGAGGCCGCTTACAGCGAAAGATTCGGGAGTAGTCGTGTAGACTTGAGCCCCCTGAGTAGTCGAGAGACTACGCGTAGAACCGACATTGCTGGTCGACGTTCCACGAGTTGCTAATGTCTTCGCCTTCAAGTGTCTAGAGGCGATAGGAGCCTAGTCCGGTCACCTTTGCAACTTTGAAGGGACCTTCCCACGGCGAGCTGAGCTTGTGTAGTCCTTCCGTGTTCTGGATACGGCGGAGGATGAGATCGCCAACGTTGAAGGAGCGTTACTTGACGTTGCGGTCGTGGTAGCGTCGGATACCTTCTAGGTACCTTGCTGATTGGACGAGGGCGGCACAGCGAGCTTCTTCGAGTCAGTCGATGTCAACTCATATGATATCTTCAGATATGCCTTCGTCGTATTGCTCTACTACTGGCGATTCCCACATGACATCGGCAGGTAGAATAGCTTCGGAGCCGTAGACTAGGAAATAGGGTGACTGTCCCGTCGACTGGTGGGTTGAGTACGCAGCCCCCATAGTGCATTGGGCAGTTCCTTGATCCACTTTTCTCCTTTTGTGTTAGCAGCATCGTGCAGTCGCTTCTTGAGGGCGTCGAGTACCATTCCATTGGCACGCTCGACTTGTCCATTGGCCCGTGGATGGGCGACTGAGACATACCAAACGTCGATCCCGCTGTTCTCGCGGTACTCCCAGAACTGGTGATTGTTGAGTTGGAACCCAGGTTTGTGATGATCCGATGGGGTAGTCCGTAGTGATGCACGAGTTCATCCAAGAAGTCGAGTACCCTGTCGGCCTTTGGGCAGGTAACCAGCTTGACTTTGATCCACTTGGTGAACTTGTCAATGGCCACCAGAACTCTGCTGAATCCTCCTAGCGCAATTGGAAGAGGCCCAATCATGTCGAGCCCCCAGCAGGTAAAAGGCCAGGTTGGCGGTATGGTGACTAGCTTGTAGGCCGGGATATGTTGTTGTTTGGCGAAGTACTGGCACCCTTGGCACCTTCAGAGAAGTTCCTCAGCATCGCCAAGAGCTGTGGGCCAGTAGAAAGCTCGTCGGAAGGCCTTGCTGACCAACGTACGTGAGGATGCGTGGTTGCCGCAAACACCCTTGTGTATCTCCTCCAAGAAGTCCTTACCTTCTTCTCGGGGAACGCACTTCATGAGTACTCCAGAAGTAGCGCCCCGCCTGTATAGCTTGTCCCCGACTAGGACATAGGACTTGGCCCGGCGGATGAGCTTCTCGGCCAAGTTTCGATGAAGGGTTGTCGCCAGTCCACGTCAATCATCATGACCTCCTGGCTAGCTGGTGGATGCGCTGGGTCTATTGTCGTAGGCGTCGGCTCCGGGATGGATGGCGCGTGAAGCTTGTGGACAAAGACACCCGCTGGTACTTGAGCGCGAGTAGAACCAAGCTTCGATAGGACGTCCGCTGCAACGTTGTTGTCGCGGACGACGTGGTGGAACTCAAGACTATAGAACTTGTTCTCGATCTTGCAGACTTCTAGGCAGTAGGTGTCCATGTTCTCCTTGTTGTGGTCCCAAGACTTATTGACTTGGTTGATGACCACTGCAGAGTCGCCGTAGACTAGTAGCTGCTTGATGCCCAGGGAAGCTGCGAGGCGGAGCCCATGTAGTAGAGCTTCGTACTCGGCTTCGTTGTTTGAGACCTTCTAGAAGATCTGCAGGACGTACTTGAGTTGTTCACCCGTTGGAGTGATCAAGAGCACCCCTGCACCGGCACCTTCAAGCTTGAGCGAGCCGTCGAAGTACATCACCCAATGCTCTGGTCGCTCGGTTGGAGTTGGCAGCTGATTCTCCCGCCACTCTGCCATGAAGTCGACTAAAGCCTGCGACTTGATGGTTGTATGTGGCTTGAAGTCGATGTAGAGGGCGCCGAGCTCGACTGCCCACTTGGAGATTCTTCCAGTAGCATCTTGGTTTCGCAGGATGTCGCTGAGCGGGTAGTCGGTGGTGACAGAGACCAAGTACTCCTGGAAGTAGTGTCGTAACTTCTGCGAGGTAATGAGCACTGCATACAGTAGCTTTTGTACTGGTGGATAGTGTGCTTTAGATTCTGACAGGACCTCGCTGACGAAGTAGACTGGTCGCTGGACTGGGTAGGCGTGGTCGTCTTCCTGCCGCTCGACAACGATGGCAGAGCTGACCACGTGAGTAGTCGCAGCGAGGTAGAGCAGTAGCTTCTCCTTTTTTCCGAGGAGCCTTGAGGACTAGCGGCTTGGATAGGAAATTCTTGAGCTGAGCAAGAGCTTGATCTGCCTCTATAGTCCACACGAACTTCTCTTGATGCTTGAGTAGTTTGAAGAAAGGTAGCCCCCGTTCTCCAAGCTTCAAGATAAATCTGTTCAAGGCCGCCATGCATCCGGTGAGCTTCTGGACATCCTTGATGCAATTGGGGGCTCTCATGTTGGTGATGGTGGAGATCTTCTCAGGATTGGCTTCGATGCTGCGATGGCTGATGATGAAGCCGAGTAGTTTACCCGACGGTACGCCAAAGACGCACTTGTTCGGGTTGAGCTTCCAGCGGTACTCTCGCAGAGATGCGAAAGTCTCTTCAAGATCGACGATGAGCGTTTCGGAATTTCTGGTCTAGATGACCATGTCATCCACGTAGGCTTCGACGTTCTTGTTGAGCTGTCTCTTGAAACAGGCCTGGATAGCTCGCTGGTAGGTGGCGCCGGCGTTCTTCAACCCGAACGACATTGTTGTGTAGCAGTAGGCGCTGAACGGGGTGATGAACGCGGTCTTCTCCTGGTCTTCTTCCTTGATAGCGATCTAGTGGTACCCGGAGTAGTAGTCAAGGAAGCAAAGCAGGTCGCAGCCTGCCGTGGAGTCAATGACTTGATCTATCCGCGGCAACCCGAAGGGTTCCTTGGGGCAGTGCTTGTTGAGGTCGGTGTAGTCGACGCACATCCTCCACTCGTTAGAGTTCTTCTTGCAGACAAGGATGGGGTTGGCGATCCACTCAGGATGGAAGACTTCTCTGATGAAGCCGACCGCGAGTAGTTTGGCGAGTTCCGTCTTGATGGCATCCAGTCGGTCGTCGGCGAAGGGGCGGAGGTGTTGTCGTTTCGGGGTAGCTTTAGGGTCGATGTTGAGTAAGTGCTCGATCAGATTCCTGGGCACCCCTGGCATGTCCGCTGGTTTCCAAGCGAAGATGTCTCGGTTAGCCCGAAGGAAGCCGCGTCTTCCTATTTCGGATCGAGCTCAGCCTCGATCATGGTGGTCTTGCTGTTGTTGCCTGTCCCAAGGTCGATTGCTTTGACTTGCACTTCCTCGGATGGCTGAGGTTTGTTTCCCTTGTCCGACTTCTCTGGGATGTCAAGCTCACTTGGGGAAAGCTTCTTTGATGCAGCGTAGATCTTCATCATGGAATTGGGTAATTGGTTGGTGGCTGCGAGTTCCACATCTTCTGTGTCGCAGTCGAATGATATCTTCAAGTCCCCTTGTAGCGAGAGTACACCGGCCGAACTTGGCGATAGCTGGTCTGCTGAGGATGGAATGGTAGGAAGTCTCGAAGTCCGCGACTTCGAACTTGATGTACTCGGTGCGGTAGTTTTATCTGGTTTCCCCGAAGGTAACTGGCAGGACCACTGAACCTAGTGGAATAGTCGCGTTCCCGGGGACGATGCTGTAGAAGGGCGATGTGCTCTTGGTGAGCATGTGAGTGATGTCGTGCTTCATCTTTTTCAAGATCTTGGTGAAAAGGACGTTGAGCCCGCTTCCACCGTCGATGAGTACCATGTTGAGTCTGGAGCTCGCGACTACCGGCTTCAGGACGAGAGGAAAACGCTCTGGTTCAGAGAAGCTTGTCCATTGATCTGCGCGGGAGAAGGAGATGGGTACCTCCGATCACCGGAGGGGGTCGGAACCACTGGTTCAATGTTTAAGACTTCTCGTCGAGTGGCCTTTTGAGACCGTTTGGTGGGTAGTCCGCCGAAGAGGACGTTCACCGTCTTGTCGGATTCTTGGAAGTTGTCGTTGCCTTCGTCGGCTTTTTTCTTGCCTTTCTTGTTGTGAGGATGCCGTGGTTTAGCACTGTTCGGTAGTGTGGTTGCCCTCCAGGTGCCACGGGCACTTCTCTTTCAGCAAGTCTTTGAAGCTGCCAGAGGTCTTCCTCAAGCTGTCTTTCGCAGGGCGCTGGATAGCCGCGACTGTGTTGTCTGGCTTGCGCTTGCGATTAGGACCCGAGTAGTTGTTGCTGCGACCGCCTTGATCCCGGTTGTTGTTATTGCTACCGCCCGTGTTTTGCTTGCTCTTGCCGCGAATGGCGTCATACTTAGCGTTCGCCTTGTCTTCTTCGTCGGCCCATGAAGTGATCATGTCTTTGAGCTTGGTAATGGAGCTCGGTTCCTACATGCGCAGAGTTTTGCCCTGTTCCTACTTCACCATGGCTAGGTCCATGCGAGTACCCGAGCGTCCCGTGGCGCCCGCGAAGTTGCTGCTGAACTGCTCCTTGAGCTGGTCCCACTTGTCGATCGAGTACTTCTCGAGTGACTCGAGCCATGTAAGTGGAGCTTGGTCCAGGCAGAAGGGGAAGTAGAGACACTTCATGTCGTTGTTGCCACCAGCGTTCTCGATGGAGAGGGCGTAGCACCTAAGGCATTGTATTGGGTCATGCTTCGCACCGTACTTGGTGATCCCTAGAGGCTTGAATTTCTCTGGGAGCAGCAGATTGCGAAGTCGAGCAGAGAAGGCGGGGAAGCTGTCGTTCTCGCCTCCGGATTTGTTGCGTCTAATTTCCTCGATTCAACGACGGGCATCGTAGCCGCCGCATGAGACACCGGTGACGTGGCTGTCTGCGTGGCCTCGGCCTCTGCGATCGCCTCCGCCACCGGCTATCCTTCCAGCCCCGTGTCAGGAGCTCCCGTCGTCGCTGCCTGTGACACCCCAAAATTCCATCACTAAAAATCACCTAGCAACATGTTAATATAGTCCTAAGGTTTTAAATTGAAATGCCATTTAAATTTGAGCTCTAAATTATTAAATTTAATTTAATTAATCTAGGATAACAAGTGGTTGTGCATCATTATTTGACTTTGCATGGTTTTTGGTTGCTTGGGTGAATTCTAAAATATTATAAAAATTTTGTGAAAAGTTTAAAAAGGTTTGATTTAAATTTGAATTTGAAAGGTTGTTTTGAAAAGAGTTTGAAAAAGAAAAAAAGAAAACAACTTACCTCGCTTACCTTTCGGCCCGGTGGCCCAGTAGCCGCTAACCTCTTCCCCCGCGGCAGCCCACGGCCGCCGTCTCTTTTTCTTTTCTTCTTGTCTCGCTGACGTCCCGGCCCCACCGGTCAGCGGCGCCCCCCCATTCTCCTTCCTTCCTTTCTCCCCCTCTTCTGCTTCGCCCCGGTCAGCCGCCGCCATGATTTCCGCCGCGCCCGGCCGCTTCCTTTCCCCTTCCTACTCGCCGAGCAGGCCAATTAAGGCGGTATTTGCTCGCATTGAAATCTGGCTTTTTCCCCTTTCCCCCACTCCTGCCCGAGATGCCCGCGGCCTTCAATGGCAAGCGCGGGCCACCGCTTGCCCCTTCTGCCTCCTCTCTCTCTCTCTCTCTCTCTCTCTCTCTCTCTCTCTCTCTCTCGGTTGCTATTTAAGGTCGAGCCCAAGCTCCCGCTTTCCCCTTTGCCCTCACACTGCAAGCACACGCGCCTGAAGCTCCCCTAGCACGCAGTACCGCCGCCGCCGGTGAAGGACAACACCCTCCTCCCCTTTTTCTTTCTCTTTTGGTTCGCCAGAGGCTCACCGAGCTTGTCATGCAGCATGTTGACGACCCCGACCCTTCCCTGAGCCAATTCGAGGGTCGCTGGTGCTCCACCCGATCCGCCGTCGACGTCGGTTTTCTTCACCGGCTCATCTCCTACGCCTTCAAGCTCGCCCAGCTCCTCTACGCGTGGTGAGAAAACTCCCCCCCCATTTATTTTTCGCCTAAGGCCTCACCGTCGCACGCACAACCTCGCCGGAGCAGCCGCGCCGCCCCCTACCGGCGCCGGTCGTTGTCGAGGCACGGACATCCTCCTTGACTCCCCTGTCACGTGCGCGTGTAGCCTCGCTACGCGTTGCACCAACCTGTGGTCGATTTGGTGGCCGGGAGCGCCGTCTAGAGGTTACGCCGGCGAGCCGCCGCTGCGCGCCGCCGCGCAACCGGCCTTTCCGGCGTGCCCGCCGCTGCATCTCGCTCGCGCACGATCAGGACCGTAGGATCTAGCACGGGCGGCTGTGATCTAATCGGGGCATACCAATTCGGTGCGGTCCACAGTGGACCCGTGCACCAGGTTCACGGCGTGGTTCATCGCGCGTGCGCGCATCCACGACCATTGGATCTGAGATCCACGGTTCGGCTGTGACGGTTTCTTTAAAGTGCTCCTGAGCTTTTGAGGAATTGCAAGCCGGTCCTTCCACCTTATAAGAATCTTGTAATCAGGTCCAGATTTTTGCTAGTTAGCCCTGTCTACCCCGGATAATATCACCAGAGGTCCTTTTATTGTGTTTTAGCATTTTAGCCGTCCTGTTTTTATATGAAATTATGTTTTATCCCCTGGTTTTGTTTATAAAGGTCCTATAAAATTTAGTTTTATTGCAGATAGGTCCCTGTAACTTGTTTTAAGCATAACTTTCTTGTTTTAACTCCGTTTTTAGCGTTCTATATACCGAAATGATCATCTAAGCAAGTAGAATCATTTAGACAGCGAGTTTTTAAGTTTTGCTACTGTTTGGTGTACTGTTTATTTATTGTTTGTTGTATATGCTTGTGCGTAGATATCGTGCCAGTTTCGTCTGAGCTCCCCATCGGAGGTTTTCAGGAAGAGCCTGCTTTTGAAGAAGAGTATACCCAACTTGTAGAGGAAGGCAAGTGGCTTTCCCCCTCTGTATTTTCTCTTTTGAACCTATAACACTGCATGATTAAATAATATTTACTATTTCTGTTGCAATGCATTAATATGATGGGCAAATACATTTTAAGGACTCGACCAGATGTTTTATCTTGTACCTTGATCAACCATGTTTATCAAAAGCTTGGGTACATAATTGCTTACCTTGCTTAAACCTTTGGGATGGTTTTATGTTGGTTTTGATAATGCAACTCAGTTTTGTGTTGGAATATGTTAATGTTAAGACAAGATCATCTATGGTTTTAAATGGAACATGGAGAACCACCCAAGACAACAGTACAACCACAGTCCACATGGCTTTGGCTTAGCCAAGTAATTAGGAGAGTAGCTGATAGCCCTTTTCCGAGAGGGGCACAGGGGGGCGGAGTTGAAGGGGTATAGCCCGGTTCTTTTGGGGTAGCAGCCTTGGCTAAGGTGCTGACCATTAGGGAGTGTTATGGTCTGCTCCGCTGCTGTAACTGATGCGGGCTGTTGGTTTCTTTTCTTTCCTTTGTAAAGGCTTCGTAGTGGACCCCTAGCCACTCACCTTGGAAGTGTTTACGGGTCTAGCTAACCCGGGCAAAATGGGGAACACAAACTGTGGGTAAAGTGTACAACCTCTGTAGAGAGTAAAACTGATCGATCAGCCGTGCTCATAGTCAAGAGCGGCTTGGACCCTCACATGATAATAAAACTTAAACATGGAAATAAATCGTGGATCTTGTGGGTCTTTGGGCTTTGGATGTCTTCTAAAGTTAAGTGGGTTGGTATAAACTTACATCTAGTAACTAGGTGCTGTAAATTAAAACTTGACCAACTTATAAAATGCTAACCGCTGTGTACCATAGCCTATCCTTGGTAGCCATGCATGTTTCCCCCACTTGCTGAGCTCCAACCATAAGTGTGCTCATCCCTTGTGTACCGTTGTTCAGAGGAGAACGTCAGTGAGGAGGAATACTGGAGCAACTACGAGGAATTATAAGGCATGCGGATCCCCTAGTCATCATGCCTGTGGAAGCTGAAGAAGGAGCTACTCGTCTTTAGTTATCGTTTTGTGTTTGGACCTTCGAGTCCACCTGTCTGAGTGTAATAAAGAATATTGTATCAATTTAACTCTCGTACGATTTATTACTGTAATGGTATTACACTTTTTTTCTATAATGTGTGTGTAAATTGATTCTGATGCACATATGAGATGCATTTGGTTTTCCTTGTAAAATCGGGTGTGACAAAGTGGTACCAGAGTCGTGATGACTGTAGGTCGCAGCCTTAGTTTAGAAATGGACGAAATTAAGGATTCACATTCTAGAAAACCATGTCATGCTTCAAATCATCTTATTTACGCTTTAAAAATCTAATTTAATCTTGTTTATCATTTAAACTCTATCATTTTGATTTATTCTGTACTCTGAGTTCAGTTTTGCTTTGACAGATGGCCAGAACTTACCTGACTCCTCGCAAGAGCACTGGTGGCCGTGTTCCTACTGGACAGTTGGCTCCTCGTCACCGTCTGGAGGATGTTGAGGAGGAACCCGAGGAGATTCAGCCAGAGGCTGAAATTGAGGAGGCTCTGGAAGAAGTGCAGCCGGAACCTGTGGAAGAAGAAGATCCAGAAGAAGTGGAGATGGAAGAAGAACCAGTGGAGTTGCCACAGCTGTATGAAGGCACTGTTCTGGAAGGTGATGCTAATGGTGATTTAGTGATTCCACCAGCACCTGTGGAAGAGGATGATGCACCTCCTGCGCCAGTTGATCCCGCACCCAATGCTGTGGGTGGTGATCCGGATGATTCGGGAGATGACAGTGGAGATGAGGATGAAGATGACAACAACGCTGATGAAAACCCTGAGGAGGATGAAAATCCTCGCTATCATGGAGCTGAGTACCACAAACACACCACTGAGGAGGAGAATGGTCAGTTCTGTATTCTTCTTCGTGAGGTACTGCAGCACTTGGGGTACACCATGAAGCCGCTTTATGTTACAAAGCAATTCAGTGAGCCAGTCATGAGGGACTACTACACCAGCCGAGTCTACATCTGGGCGCCTTTGAATGACACTGATGGATGGAGGTATTGCTCGTCACACCATAGTACAGCTCACTTCTCTCCTGATGATGTTGCGGTCAATGATGCAGCAAGAAGGGCACTCTAGTCACTCTGTTATGCACGGCGTGAGCGTCTACATGGGTCCGAGTTTCGCCATGTTCCTTGTCGTGTGAGTGGCTCAGAGGAGACTGTGGTTCCAGCTGGAGGTGATGATCGCATTGATGTCTTGGCTCGAGTGACTGGTGCTTTGAACACCGACCTGGAGGGTGCAACGGCAGAGATGGATAGGTACCATGTCGAGTTGCAGGCTGCACAAGCAAGAATTGCACATTTAGAAGCACAACTGGCTGGTTAGCGACCTCCTCAAGAAGCAATACCGTACCAGACTATAGCTTCTCCTCCGCGCAAGAGACTTCGCTACGGCACTGCTGAAGCAACGACTCGCCTTGGCTAAGATCTTAGGATGCCCACCTTTACCATTTACAGTTTCGTTAGATCGTTCCTGCGAGGACGTAATGCTTGTAATAAATGAATGTTGCTTGCAAACATGTTTGAGTTGGGTTTTTGTTTGAGTGTAAGTTGTATGGTGGAGTGATGGCCGCTATACAATCAAAATTGTTAAGTTAAATACAGTTAGTTTGGGATTCAAATCTCGTTATCTATTAATCTCTCATGTACGATTGAAATGAATCAAATCTGTTCTCGCAGTCATTTGGCATAGCAGTGATGTTTTGTTTATATCTCAAGCTACAGGGCTCTAAATGACATGAAACAAGTTGGGTTAGTTCAAAAATTTTGAGGATGATTTTCTGTCAAAAATTAAATGTTATACAGTACATATTCTGAGAGTTATGAACAAAGTAATGAGCACATCAGAGTCTGTAAATTTCTGCTGATACAGCTGCACTGTTTGAATTTTATCTCGTGTTGTAGATATACAATTGATGTGATTCCAGTTGGGATAGTTTCATAATTATATCCTTCACAACCTGGTAAAAATTCATGATTTTTGGATAACTATACAGAAAGTTACACCTGATTCTTTGAGGTCAACGGAATCTGTCCTAGTTGGAAAACATGTTGCTTATTCAATTTGAGTTATCTTCTTATGCATTGATTCAAGTACATCTTTCTGAAATATATTTTTCTAATGGTCAGATGGTAAAAACCTGGTCCGGAGGAGGTTAAGACGTAGCACCTGTGATCTGTGCTCACATAGCTAATCAGCAGAATCCTGCACCACCCCCACCGGTTAATCAAGCAATGGATCCGGCTATGCAGCAGTTCTTTGAAGCGCAGATGCAGTTGATCCAAAACCTCACCAACACTGTGCAACAGATGCAAGCTCAGCAGAACCAGCCACAACAGCCAGCTCCTCCGCCGCCCAGGGACAGGCACAAGGAGTTCATGAGCCACCATCCTGCTACCTTCTCTCACTCATCTGATCCACTGGATGCAGATGACTGGTTGAAGACAATTACCAAGAAGCTGGAGATTGTGCAGTGTACTGACAGGGAAATGGTATTATACACTACTGGCAGACTTGTGGGACAAGCTGTAGATTGGTCGGATGCATATTCAACTGCACATCCCAACAGGCAGAATATCACCTGGCAGGAGTTCCGCGACAATTTTTGTACCTATCACATCCCTTCAGGGGTAATCAAGCTTAAGCAGAGGGAATTCTTGTCACTGAGGCAGGGAAGCATGTCTGTGACCGAATACTTGGACAAGTTCACTCATCTGTCTCGATATGCACCGGATGAGGTGAACAGTGATCCTAAAAGACAAGAAAGGTTTCTGGATGGCTTGATTGGGCCTCTTAATTATCAACTGCAGAGCCACATTTTTCCAGACTTCCAGACACTGGTGAACAAGGTGATTGGGCTGGAGAGCAAGAGGAAGGAAATGGGTGAACAGAAACGCAAGTTTCAGTCGCATGGATAGTCCAGCAGCAACACTCGTCCTCGTTTCAGTTCTCAACAGAGTCTGACTCAGTACCGTCCTGGTGGTCATAGTGTGGGAGGTACCCACAGAATATGCAGCTGCAGCGTTCGTTTCAGCCATAGCGCTTCAACCCACAGACACCCAGAGCTCCTACTCCTCAGCTGAGTCGTCCCAACAATGGCTCTGGAGCGCCTGTCAGAAACACTACTCCTATTCAGCCTAGTGGATGCTTCAAGTGTGGAGAGCTAGGGTACTATGCTAATAACTGTCCCAAGAGAGTCATGCAAACTCCTCAGAGAGACAATGGTAACAGGTCTGGGCAGCCATCTTCACAGGCTCGTACTCCACAAACTCCTAGCAAGAGAGGCCAGCAGAATCACGTGCATGATCGGGTTAATCATGTATCAGTGGAGCAAGCCCAGAATGACTCCGACGTGGTATTGGGTACGTTTCCTGTCAACTCTGTACCCGCTACAGTATTATTTGATTCTGGAGCATTACATTCATTCAGAACAGATCAATTTGTGACAAAACATAATTTATCTATGAGCTCAATGAAGAATCCACTGATAGTTAGCTCCCCGGGAGGAGAAATGAAAACTGGTTATATATGCCCACAAGTAAAGATTAATATCATGGGAGTAGACTTTCTTGCTAATCTGGTAGTCTTAAAATCATGGGGAATAGATGTCATTCTTGGGGTGAATTGGTTAGGAAGTTGTGATGGGGTTATTCAGTGTCGGAAGAAGTCAGTGTTATTAAACAGTCCACAAGGAGAGAGAATAGAGTATGTGGGTACACCCTCAACTAACTATGGAACTGTGAACTCAGTAGAAGGCAAGGCCTTGGAGGATATAAGGGTAGTGAATGAATTCCCCGATGTGTTTCCAGAGGATCTGCCAGGTATGCCACCTGATCGTGACATTGAATTTAGTATTGAACTTATACCTGGTATTGCTCCTATATCTAAAAGACCTTATAGAATGGATGTTAAAGATTTAGCTGAATCAAAGAAACAAATTGAAGAACTACTTAGTAAAGGGTTTATCTGTCCTAGTTCATCACCATGGGGAGCCCCCACACTCTTTGTTAATAAGAAGGATGGATCTAGGAGGTTGTGTATAGACTATCAATCTCTTAATGAGGTTACTATCAAGGACAAATACCCTTTACCTCAGATTGAGGATTTGTTTGATCAAATGAGAGGAGCTAAGGTATTCTCCAAGATAGATCTTATATCAGGTTATCATCAGTTGAAAATCTGAGTGGAGGATATACCAAAGACAAATTCACATCTAGATATGGGTTATATGAGTTCACTGTGATCTCTTTCGGTTTGACCAACGCTCCAGCATACTTCATGTATTTAATGAACAAGGTATTCATGGAGTATCTCGATAAGTTTGTTGTGGTATTCATTGATGACATTCTAGTATTTTCTCGGAGTGAGGGAGAACATGAAGAACATTTGAGGCTTGTGTTGCAGAAGCTTCATGAGCATCAGCTGTATGCCAAGTTCAGCAAGTTTGCTTTCTGGTTGAAGGAGGTCTCTTTTCTCGGGCACATTATCACAGATGGAGGGATTGCAGTGGATCCAAGCAAGGTTCGGGATGTATTGAACTGGAGTCTGCCTAAGAATGTACCGGAGATCAGAAGCTTCCTCAGACTTGCAGGATACTATCGAAGATTCATCGAATGATTTTCTAAAACGTTGAAGCCACTTACCACTCTGCTTGATAAAGGTAAAGAGTTTAAGTGGGATGAGAAGTGGCAGGCTAGTTTTGAAGAGTTAAAGAAGAGATTGACCACAACTCCTGTGTTGATCATGCCAGATATACACAAAGGGTTCGATGTGTACTGCGATGCTTCTCGGCGAGGTTTGGGTTGTGTGTTGATGCAGGAAGGAAAGGTAGTAGCATATGCTTCAAGACAGTTGAGAAAGCATGAGCAGAACTATCCTACTCATGATCTGGAGTTAGCAGCGGTTGTTCATGCATTGAAGATTTGGAGGCATTACATGATTGGGAATAAGTGTCAGATATTCACTGACCCCAAGAGTATACATCTTTACTCAGAAGGATCTGAATCTAAGGCAAAGAAGACGGTTGGAGTTGATCAAGGATTATGATTTGGATATTTAGTATCATCCTGGCAAAGCAAATGTGGTAGCAGATGCTTTGTGTCGGAAAGGTCAGACCAACATGTTGATAGGACACTTGTTACCTCAGGAGTTATGTTGGGAGATGGCACAGCTCAATTTGGGAATAGTCACCTCAAGTGAGACCTTGACGTTGGAAATCGAGTTGACACTTGAGCAGAATTTTAGAAAAGGGCAGTTGATTGATGAGAAGATTGCAGAGTATAAAAAGGTGATAAAGTTGGGCAAAGTTCCGGATTTCAGGGAGGATGAGCAAGGAACCGTATGGTTTAAGAATAGAATTTGTGTACCTGAGATTGGAGTTGCGAGAAACTATCTTGAAGGAAGCACACGACTCAGCATACTCTATTCATCCTGGAAGTACTAAGATGTATCGAGATTTAAAACAAAGGTATTGGTGGTGCGGTATGAAGAAAGATGTAGCAACTCATGTAGCTTTGTGTGATACGTGTGAAAGAGTGAAAGCTGAGTATCAAAGGCCAGCAGGATTACTTGAACCTCTAAAAGTACCTGAGTGGAAATAGGAAGAGATTGGTATGGACTTCATATCGGGTTTACCTTGTACTCGTGATGGGTATGATTCTATATGGGTTATTGTGGATAGATTAACCAAGGTAGCACACTTTATTCCAGTGAATACGATTTATACCGGAGTTAAGCTGGCAGAGTTATATAATTCAAGAATAGTATGTCTGCACGGGGTACCAAAGAAGATAGTGTCAGATCGAGGCACTCAGTTTACTTCATGGTTTTGGCAGAAGTTGCATGAGTCGATGGATACAAAGCTAAACTTCAGTTCAGCATATCATCCTCAGATAGATGGACATACAGAGAGAACAAATCAGATTCTTGAGGATATGTTGAGAGCTTGTGCGTTGAATAATAGTGGCAGTTAGGATAAAAGTTTGCCATATGCAGAGTTTGCTTATAATAACAGTTATCAGTCCAACATCAAGATGGCACCTTTTGAGGCTTTGTATGGAAGGAAGTGTAGAACACCCTTGTTTTGGAACCAGACTGGAGATAGTCAACTCTTTGGACCGGACAACATAAGAGAAGTAGAAAAGCAAGTTGAGATCATTAGAGAGAATCTGAAAGCGGCACAGTCACGTCAGAAGAGTTATGCTGATCCTCGGAGAAAAGAGGTGGTTTTGGAAGTCGGTGATTATGCATACCTTAGAGTGTCACCTATTCTTGGTCTAAGGAGGTTTAATGTCAGAGGGAAGTTATCACCTCGATTCATTGGTCCTTTCAAGATAGTGGAACGAAAAGGAGAAGTAGCTTACCAGTTGGAATTGCCAGCACAGTTGTCAGGAGTTCATGATGTGTTCCATGTATCGCAATTGAAGAAATGTACAAGTAAAGTTAAGATAGAACCAGTACAAGTGGAGGATATTAAAAAGGGGAAATGATTTGACTTATAAAGAATATCCTGTTAAGATCTTGGATACATCGGAAAGGGTTACTAGAAGCAAAATCATCAGGATGTGTAAAGTACAGTGGAGTCACCATACTGAGGAAGAAGCAACTTGGGAAAGAGAGGATGAACTTAAGGAAGACTTTCCTCAGCTATTCTCTAAATCTTCTGAATCTCGAGACGTGATTCTCTTTAAGGGGGTAGGATTTGTGACACCCTAAAATTCCATCACTAAAAATCACCTAGCAACATGTTAATATAGTCCTAAGGTTTTAAATTGAAATGCCATTTAAATTTGAGCTCTAAATTATTAAATTTAATTTAATTAATCTAGGGATAACAATTGATTGTGCATCATTATTTGGCTTTGCATGGTTTTTGGTTGCTTGAGTGAATTCTTATAAATTTATAAAAATTTTGTGAAAAGTTTAAAAAGGTTTGATTTGAATTTGAATTTGAAAGGTTGTTTTGAAAAGAGTTTGAAAAAGAAAAAAATAAAACAACTTACCTCGCTTACCTTTCGGCCCGGTGGCCCAGCAGCCCACTAACCTCTTCCCCCGTGGCATCCCACGGCTGCCGTCTCTTTTTCTTTTCTTCTTGTCTCGCTGACGTCCCGGCCCCACCGGTCAGCGGCGCCACCTTCTCCTTCCTTCCTTTCTCCCCCTCCTCTGCTTCGCCCCAGTCTGCAGCCGCCGCGATTCCCGTCGTGCCCGGCCGCTTCCTTTCCCCTTCCTACTCACCAAGCCGGCCAATTAAGGCGGTATTTCCTCGCATTCAAATCCGGTCGTTTCCCCTTTCCCCCACTCCTGCCCGAGATGCCCGCGGCCTTCAATGGCAAGCGCCGGCCGCCGCTTGCCCCTTCCGCCTCCCCTCTCCTCTCTCTCTTAGTTGCTATTTAAGGTCGAGCCTGAGCACCCGCTTTCCCCTTTGCCCTCACACTGCAGGCACACAGGCCCAAAGCTCCCCTAGCACGCAGCGCCGCTGCCTCTATTCGTTTGCCGCCGCCGTGCCATCGCCGCCGCCGGTGAAGGACAACACCCTCCACCCTTTTTCTTTCTCTTTTGGTTCGCCAGAGGCTCACCGAGCTTGTCATGCAGCAGGTTGATGACCCTGAGCCTTCCCTGAGCTAATTCGAGGGTCACTGGAGCTCCACCCGATCCGTCGCCGTCGTCGATTTTCATCACCGGCTCATCTCCTTCGCCTTCCAACTTGCCCAGCTCCTCTACGCGTGGTGAGAAAACTTCCCCGCCCATTTCTTTTTCTCCTAAGGCCTCACCGTCGCACGCACAACCTCGCCGGAGCAGCTGCGCCGCCCCCTTCCGGCCTCGGCCATCGTCAAGACACGGACACCCTCCTTGACTCCCCTATCACGTGCGCGTGTAGCCTCGCTACGCGTTGCACCAACCTGTGGTCGATTTAGTGGCCGGGAGCGCCGTCCAGAGGTTACACCGGTGAGCCGCCACCGTGCGCCGCCGCGCTACCGGCCTTTCCGGCGTGCCCACCGCCGCATCTCGCTCGCGCACGACCAGGACCGTAGGATCTAGCACGGGCGGCTGTGATCTAATAGGGGCGTACCCCTTCGGTGCCGTCCACCGTGGACCCGTGCACCAGGTTCACGGCGTAGTTCACCGCGCGTGCGCGCATCCACGACCGTTGGATCTGAGATCCAAGGTTCGGCTGTGACGGTTTCTTTAAAGAGCTCCTGAGCTTTTGAGGAATTGCAAGCCGGTCCTTCCACCTTATAAGAATCTTGCAATCGGGTCCAGATTTTTGCTAGTTAGCCCCTGTCTACCCCGGATAATATCACTAGAGGTCCTTTTCTTGTGTTTTAGCATTTTAGCCCTCCTGTTTTTATATGAAATTATGTTTTAGCCCCTGGTTTTGTTTATAAAGATCCTGTAAAATTTAGTTTTATTGTAGATAGGTCCCTGTAACTTCTTTTAAGCACAACTTTCTTGTTTTAACTCCGTTTTTAGCGTTCTATATACCGAAATGATCATCTCAGCGAGTAGAATCATTTAGACAGCGAGTTTTCAAGTTTTTCTACTCCTTGGTGTACTATTCATTTATTGTTTGTTGTATATGCTTGTGCGTAGATATCGTGCCTGTTTCATCTGAGCAACCCATCGGAGGTGATCAGGAAGAGCCTGCTTTTGATGAAGAGTATACCCAACTTGTAGAGGAAGGCAAGCGGCTTTCCCCCTCTGCATTTTCTCTTCTGAACCTATAACACTGCATGATTAAACAATATTTACTATTTCTATTGCAATGCATTAATATGATGGGCAAATACCCTTTTTAAGGACTAGACTAGATGTTTTGTCCTGTACCTTGATCAACCATGTTTATCAAAAGCTTGGGTAGATAATTGCTTAGCTTGCTTAAACCTTTGGGATGGTTTTATGTTGGTTATGATAATGCAACTCAGTTTTGTGTTGGAATATGTTAATCATAAGACAAGATCATCTATGGTTTTAAATGGAACATGGAGAACCACCCAAGACAACAGTACAACCACAGTCCACATGGCTCTGGCTTAGCCAAGTAATTAGGAGAGTGAGTTAGCTGATAGCCCTTTTTCGAGAGGGGCACAGGGGGCCGGAGTTGAAGGGGTATAGCCCGGTTCTTTTGGGGTAGCAGCCTTGGCTAAGGTGCTGACCATTAGGGACGGTTATGGTCTGCTTGCTGTTGTAACTGTTGCGGGCTGTTGGTTTCTCTTCTTTCCTTTGTAAAGGCTTCGTAGTGGATGCCAAGCCACTCACCTTGGAAGTGTTTAAGGGTCTAACTGACCCGGGCAAAATGGAGAACACTAACTGTGGGTAAAGTGTACAACCTCTGCAGAGTGTAAAACTGATCGATCAGCCGTGCTCACGGTCAAGAGCAGCTTGGACCCTCACATTATAATCAAACTTAAATATGGAAATAAATCGTGGATCTTGTGGGTCTTTGGGCTTTGGATGTCTTTTAAAGTTAAGTGGGTTGGTATAAACTTACATCTAGTAACTAAGTGTTGTAAATTAAAACTTGACCAACTTATAAAATGCTAACCGCTGTGAACCATAGCCTATCCTTGGTAGCCATGCATGTTTCCCCCACTTGCTGAGCTCCAACCATAAGTTTGCTCATCCCTTGCGTACCACTGTTCAGAGGAGAACATCGGTGAGGAGGAATACTGGAGCAACTACGAGGAATTCTAAGGCATGCGGATCCCCCAGTCATCATTCCTGTGAAAGTTAAAGAAGGAGCTACTCATCTTTAGTTATCGTTTTGCGTTTGGACCTTTGAGTCCACCCGTCTGAGTGTAATAAAGAATATTGTATCAGTTTAACTATCGTACGATTTATTACTGCAATGGTATTACATTCATTTGTCTATCATGTGTGTGTAAATTGATCCTGGCGCACATATGAGACGCATTCGGTTTGCCTTGTAAAATCGGGTGTGACACTGCCTCCACCGCTGGCGTCGCCACGAGCCACCACAGCATGACTTCCGCCAACGCGACCAGCACTGTGGCCGCCTTGAGAAGGTCCTCCAGCAGATGCCCTAATGTGGTTAGGGTTTTGCGGTAGCTCTCCTCGAGTACGATTACGCCCGTTGTTGGCCGGGATGCGGCTTGTGGCTTCATGATCGGCTTCGCGAGTTCGAAGGGGAGGCACTTGAGTGACTGTGTTGTCGACTCTCATGAAGTAGGCGTCTTCCGCGAGCTTGGCGATGACTTCTCCCGCACGCATCCCCTGAGCCTGACGTGCTATCGTAATGATAGACATGAGGCACTATTTGGGGGTAGTGTGCACCCGGCTTTCAACTTGATTGAGCGCCTCTGTGAGGTTTCCGGATGGGGAGGCTCTCACGGAGATGCCGACGCTGTTCGTTGCGCCTCCTGTAATGCTCACGTCGGGCGTTCTTGTCGTCGTTGGTCTCGTCTGCGGGTGCGTTGGCAGACAACTCGTCTGCTGAGATGTCTTCAAGGAAACGACCGAGCTGTGTCCCTGAAGGCCTTGGCGTCTAGTTGGTAGTGATGAAGACTTGACGACCAGGAGAGCCGAGACTGGAGTCGGTAGTCGCCACATCTGCTGAAGTGTGCTCCTCTGTTGGAGCTAGTGGTGTTCCCTCCTGGAAGGGAAGCGAGTCGAGGTAAGCGAAGCAGCGTGAGTTCCCGTCTGTCAGGTCTGCAGGCTTGCGGTCTGGCCAGTAGACGAATCTCCCGGCGGGTGTAGATGTTATAACAAGGCTGGTAGCTGGTCCTGACAGCGGTTGCTCGGTCGTGAAGGTTTTGGACTCGGGCCTGTCTGGGTCCGATCCGAAGTCGAACTCGTAGGAGGAGTCCGAGTAGTAGCCGGAGACGGGGTTGGAGTCAGAAGTGTAGTCGGAGACGATCTCCTTGTCGGCCCGGCGAGCAGTGAGAGCCTTCGCATGGACCTTGCTAGAGGCCGTATGGGAAGTGCTCATGGAGTGGGGAGTCCGCACACGATGGCTCGATAGCCGGCTCGCATGCGATGGCCCACGGGGACGTCGAGTTCATGTTGGAGTCGGATCCAAGCTTGAAGTCAGCGTGTTGGTTGTAGAGCGAAATTTCGCTGAATTTTCTGGCGAGTTCGCCTGTGACTACTTCGGGAAGCGTCACGATCAACCCAGTGCTTGGGTTGGGAGTCATGGTGAGGCGGCGTTGGAAGGATCCGGCGCCGTCAGCAATGCACACCCAAGACCTGAAGACGAAGGTGTCGCCGCGGTTGAAAGCAGCGAGTGGCTTGATGAGGACTCAAGCCGTCGAGTTCGCCATGAGATCTTTGGTGAGAACCCCTACCTTGCGCGCAAGCTGTCGGTGTTTTAGACCGGCAACCTACCAAGGGGAGTACCTAAGGTATATGAATGTGGCCTCGCCAAGATCGGTAACTCGAAGGAAGAGACACGTGGCACACAATTTAGACAGGTTCGGGCCGCGAGGTGCGTAATACCCTACGTCCTATATGCTGCGTAGTGTCGGGGACAGCCCTAGGGGTCCCCTTTAACAACTGGGAAATCCCCACTTAAAACCCGCAACAAAGCCAAAGCCAAACACGCCTCGCCTAACCATGCAGGACACGGCCCACGCCGCGGAGGCCCCAACGGCCCACCAAGGCGGCCCACTCGAAGATCCCCTCGAGCAGGCTCCACCTCGCTCGAGGATGCGCGCCTCCCTCGGGCGGGCTCCGTCCCCTTCGAGGGGATATGCTTACCTCGAGCAAGCTCCGCCTCGCTCGAGGGTCCGCTCCGCCCCCGAACGGGGTCCGCCTCGCTCGAGGGCGCTCCGCACGCACGCGCCTGCTCCCGTACGCGGGCATTTAATGCCCCGACAATGGCGGGGCGGCGCCATCATGCGCCCGTGGGTCGCGCCCGGTGCCGCCGCACCAACTCTCCGGGGAGGGAGCCCATCCCCGCCCCCGTGGGAGGAAGCGTGCGGCGTGGCCGTTGCCGGTCCCATGACGCCGCGCCGCCGGCTCGGTACGGCTAACGCGCCGAGCCCTCGAAGGGGGCCGGCCGCACCCTCGACTTGCTTTCTTGTGATCTTGCGGGGGTTAGGTGGAGGCGCTAGGCCGGTGGGACACCATCCCTGCCACTGTTAACAGCATGGCTGCCACCCCCGCGCATACGAACCACACGCCGGCGCCGTAGCAACAGCTCTAGCACTGTGGAGCGTGTGGGAACGGGGCGCCGCCTTACCTGCCACTGTGCCTCGTACGGACCGACGTCAGCAACTCCCTCGAGCCCATCTAAAGACATCACAGCCATCCGCTGCCCTTCTACCCTCGAAGCCGCCACTGTTCGGGTACAAGATACGCCATGATGGCCGGATCGCTGCAAGGATCGTCCGGACGGCCGCCTACTCTACGGCATAGCACACGACACTCCCTCACATAGCTAAATAGCGTGGCACGCATGTGATTCGCTCTCTCCTTGGTCTATAAAAGGAGGACGAACCCCCCCGCCGCAGGGGACGGACGGACACACGGAGACACGACACAACACAACACGAGACAGGCTGCATCGCGCACTTGCTCTCCCATTCTCCCACAACATCTTCAGCCACTACTCCAGGGACTTGGAAGCCACGCTTCCTCTCCCGCCTTGCTTGTAGCAGCCCCACTACAGGCACCCCCGGTGCTGAGCAATATAGTGCCTTGAGCACACCACTGCTGGACGTACGGCCCCTCGGCCGGAACCAGGATAAACTCTGTGTCTTCTATTGCTTAGCATCGACCATTGAGGGATAGACCTCGGCGCTTAATACTGGTTACTGTCGGGACCACATTCCGCACCGACAGTTGGCACCCACCGTGGGGCGATCGAGCGCCTAAGGTCAATCCATCAACTCCCTCCATGGTGATCCGCACTGAGTACCGCGGTACGCGCACGCATGGGTAGCTCGGACCCCCCTCCCCGCCGGGTTCGAAATCCGGTTCGGGGGCCTGAACTTTCAGGCCACGGGGAACGGCTACCTGATGCGCCTCACCAACCGTGAGGAGCTCCGTGCGCGGCGTCGGGCCGGGTCCGCCCCGGTCCCCGCCGCGCGCACCACCACGGCGCGGACGCCCGCCGGCGCGGTATGCCGCGGAACCGTCGACACCACGACGTCGTCGCCGCTCCGGCCGGCGCTCGCGCCAGGCGCGGTCTGAGCGGCGGCAAGCTGAACGTGCCGCCTCTCAACGCGACGCACTCGTCAGCACAACAACCACCGCCCCGACGGGGCAGCGCACGGTCTCCGGGCCGCGCTTCCCCATCGGCCTTCGCGGTGCTACGACGGCCTACAACGCCAACGTCAACACGGCGATGCGCCGGGTTCCCCCCTGGCCGTCACGTCTTCGTTGCCAGGGACCCTGGCGCCTCCGCAGGCGATGAGTCATCTTTAGGCTCCCTTGATGTGTTGCCACCCGCCAACCTCCACAGGTACGCAGAGTGGGACTTCTCCGACGTGCCGGACCCGGTCATGTTCAGGCGCTACCTTGACGCTACGGACTACTGGTTCGGCTGCTCCGACGACTCCCGGCACGGGAGTTACGACCCCGCGTGGGAGTGCTGCGTCGTCATCGCCAACGACCCAGGCAACGCCACCGGCGCGGTAGGCGCTGGCGACGGGGAGGTCACGCCTACCCCTGGGATCGCTCCGCGCCTGGCTGCGGGGCCAAGCACCCCTGCGGGAGCCGACGTTGACGCACAGCTAGCCCAGGCTCACGAGCTCGAGGCCAAGCTGGCGGAGGAGTATCGAACGGTGCGGCTGCTCTGTGCCTCAATGGCGGGGGAAGCCTCCGCGCGCGGCGAACAAGCGCGGGAGCTGGGCAAACAGGCCCCCGACCGCATCAACGCCGACTTTAACGTCGACAACCCAGACGCGCCTCCGCGGGCAAGCCAAAAGCTCATTGCCGCCGTGACGCTGCTGCGGGCTATGCCGGCACCCTCGACCCCTGAGGCGCGGAACCTGCAGCGCGAGGTGCAGGCTCTCATCGAGCAAGCGGTCGTCCAGCAGGCCGAAAGCTCAGCCTCGCGTATCCGCCAGCAAGGGGATGCGCGAGGAGACGGGGCTGCACAGGGGGGCGAACCCTCGGTCCACGCAGGTGAAGCTACGGGGCGTCCCGCCAACTCGGGACGCGCGCCGGCCAAGGAGCGGCTCCTTGACACGCGCAGGGCGCTGGACGGTGACGCTCGCAACGTCATAAACGCCCGGCACACGAGCAAGGCGGATGCGCGAGCGGCGGTAGGCTACCACCCTCGACGGGGTGGACGCTGCAACAGCGACGAGGACCGTTCACCGACGCCGGAACCCCCGGGGACCCGTATGTTCAGCCGGGAGATCCGCGCGGCGGCCTTCCCCCAACGCTTCCGCCAACCCTCGACCATCGTCAAGTACAACGGGGAGACGGATCCCCGCGTGTGGCTCAACGACTACTGCCTGGCGTGCCAGCTGGGCGGGGCCACCAGCGACGAGGTCATCATCTGCAACTTGCCCCTGCACCTCGGCGATGCAGCCCGGACATGGCTCGAGCACCTGCCCGCCAGCCAGATCCACAACTGGGACGACCTGGTCCGCACGTTCGTGGGTAACTTCCAGGGCACGTACGTGCGCCCTGGAAATTCCTAGGACCTGCGCTCCTGCACCCAGAAGCCCGACGAGTCACTGCGGGACTTCATACGGCGCTTCTCCAAGCGCTGTACCGAGCTCCCCAACGTGGCGCAATCCGAGATTGTGCACGCCTTCCTCGAGGGCACCACGTGCCGGGACCTCGTGCGAGAGCTGGGGCGCAACCCGCCCGCGGACTCCAACGAGCTGTTCGACATCGCCACCAGCTTCGCCTCAGGAGAGGAGGCCGTGGGGGCGATCTTCGACGGCAAGAAGGGCAGGCGCTCGGACAATGCGCCCGCGGAGGGCATCAAGTCTAGGGAGCCCCACCGGAAGGACAAGCGGGGCAAGAAGGGAAAGAAGCCGCGCCGCGAGGCGCGCGAGCAGGGGCGCGACGGCGATGATGCCGAGGCCCTTGCTGTTGACCCGGCTCGACGGGGCCCTCGACCGGCCCCTCGAGGTCCTGGGGTGTTTGATGACATGCTGAAAAAGCCATGTCCCTACCATAAGACCCTAGTGAACCATACCCTTGAGAAATGCAACATGCTCAAGAAGTTCTATGGCCGCGCCGCCGCGAAGGAAGCGGAGGCCAAGAAAGATGGAGGAGATGGCAACGTCAGCGGCTTCCCCGCCATGGAGAACGTGTTCCTCATCTTTGGGGGACCCACCGTCGACATGTCGACCCGACAGCGCAAGAGAGAGCGGCACGAGGTCCTCGCCACGGAGAAGGCGCCTCCCTCCTTCCTCAACTGGTCGGAGGACGCCATCACCTTCAGCAGGGAAGACCATCCGAACCGCGTCCCCAACCCGGGCCAATACCCGCTGGTGGTCGACCCAATCATTGGGAACGCGCGGTTCTCAAAAGTCTTGATGGACGAAGGCAGCAGCCTCAACATCCTCTACGCGCATACGGCGCGCTTCTGCGGGGATCGGGTTGGACCGAGTGCAGCCCAGCACGAAGCCGTTCCATGGCGTCGCGCCGGCAAGCGAGGTCCAGCCCCTCGGGCAGATCGATCTGCCTGTTTGGTTCGGCACCGCAAAGAATTTCCGCAAGGAAACACTTACCTTCGAAGTGGTGGGGTTCAAGGGCGCCTACCACGCCATACTTGGGCGGCCCTGCTACGCCAAGTTCATGGCGGTCCCCAACTACACCTACTTGAAGATGAAGATGTCAGGACCAAACGGTATCATCACCGTGGGCTCGTCCATCGAGCACGCATTCGACTGCGACGTCGAGTGCGTAGAACACGCGGAAGCACTAGCGCGGGATGAAGCGCTGGTGACCACCTCGGAGAAGATGGTCAACAAGGACCTCAACTCCACTGCCAAGCACACCGGCACCTTCGAGGCCGCGGAGCAGACCAAGGAGGTGCCCCTCGACCCTGCTGCCCCCAAGGGCAGGGCGTTGAGGGTCAGCTCCACCCTCGATCCCAAATAGGAAGTGGTGCTTGTCGACTTCCTCCGCGCCAACGCCGACATCTTCGCGTGGAGCCCCTCGGATATGCCAGGCATCCTGAGGGAGGTCGCCGAGCACTCCCTTGACATCCTGCCTCATGCCCGCGCCGTGCAACAACGGCTCCGCCGCTTCGACGAGGAGCGGCGACGGGCTATCGGAGCGGAGCTGCGGAAGCTTCTCGAGGCCGGGTTCATCAAGGAGGTGTTCCACCCAACGTGGCTCGCAAACCCTGTACTTGTAAAGAAAAAGAACAGGAAGTGGCGGATGTGTATAGACTACACTAGTCTTAATAAAGCATGTCCTAAAGTTCCTTTTCCTTTGCCACGCATTGATCAAATTGTTGACTCAACGGCTGGGTGTGAGCTGCTCTGCTTCCTTGATGCATACTCCGGGTATCATCAAATAAAAATGAAGGAGTCCGACCAGCTCGCGACTTCGTTCATCACGCCGTTCGGGATGTTCTGTTATGTCACGATGCCGTTCGGCCTCCGAAACGCGGGCGCAACTTATCAACGTTGCATGCAACACGTTTTCGGAGATCATATCGGACGAACGGTCGAGGCGTACGTGGATGACATCGTCGTGAAAACTAGGAAGGCGGACGACCTGGTTGGCGACCTTAGCATCGCGTTCGGCTGCCTACGGGCCAATGGGGTCAAATTAAACCCCGAAAAGTGTGTCTTTGGGGTGCCGCGAGGCATGCTCCTGGGATACATCGTCTCCCAACGGGGGATCGAGGCCAACCCCGAGAAGGTTGCGGCCCTCGAACGAATGGGCCCGATCCGGGGCCTCAAAGGGGTGCAAAAGGTGTTGGGGTGCCTTGCCGCCTTGAGCCGCTTCATCTCGCGGCTGGGTGAGAAGGGCCTGCCCCTCTATCGCCTCCTCAAGAAGCATGAGCGCTTCTCCTGGACCGCTGAGGCCCAGGATGCGCTCGACAAGCTGAAGGCGTCCTTGACCCACGCCCCGATCCTCGCGCCGCCACAGGACGGCGAACCTCTGCAGCTCTACGTGGCCGCAACCACCCAGGTGGTCAGCGCCGTGATCGTGGTAGAGCGCACGGAGGAAGGGCACGCCCTGCCGGTCCAGCGGCCGGTCTACTACATCAGAGAGGTCTTGTCTGACACCAAGACGCGCTACCCTCAAGTCCAAAAGCTGCTGTATGCGGTGGTCCTTGCGCGGCGCAGGCTTCGCCACTACTTCGAGGCCCACCCCGTCACGGTGGTCTCCTCCTTCCCGCTAGGGGAGATCATTCGCAACCCTTACGCGGCGGGCAGGATCGCCAAGTGGTCCGTGGAGCTGATGGGCGAGACGCTCGCCTATGCCCCGCGCAAGGCCATCAAGTCCCAGATCCTGGCGGATTTCGTCGCTGAATGGACAGACACGCAGCTGCCACCGCCACAGATCCAAGCAGAGTGCTGGACTCTGTATTTCGACGGCTCGGTGATGAAAACGGGGAGCACATGCGGTACACGGTGCGCCTCCACTTCCCCGCGTCGAACAACATGGCTGAGTACGAGGCCCTCCTTTGCGGCCTCAAGATCGCCATTGAGTTAGGTGTCAAGCGCCTCGACGTGCGGGGGGACTCGCAGCTCGTAATCGACCAAGTCATGAAGAACGCGGGCTGCCATGACGACAAGATGGAGGCATACTGCAAGGCCGTGCGAGCCCTCGAGGACAAGTTCTACGGCATCGAGCTCAATCACGTGCCCCGCCGGTACAACGAGGAGGCGGACGAGCTGGCTAAGATCGCGTCCGAGCGGATCACCGTCCCCCCGAACGTTTTTGCCCGCGATATCGCCCAGCCCTCGGTCGTCCTCGAGCCTCACCCCTTGAGCCACGCAGAACCCTCGAGGGCTCCCTCGAATCCAGCGGGTGCGGAACCCATGGATGAGGACCCCTCGAACGAGGCGTACGTGCTCTCCCTCCTCGAGGGGTATGGTGCCTATGGGGCTGATGTGATGGACATCGAGCCAGCCCCCGTCAACGCTGACTGGCGTGACAAGTATGTTGCGTGGATGGCCCGAGGGGAACTCCCCACGGATCGGGCCGCGGCCAGGCGCATCGCCAGGATGGCCAAGTCGTTTGCCCTCGTCGACGGCGAGCTGTACAAGCGCGCCGCCTCCGGCATCTTGCAGCGGTGCGTGCCCATCCCTGAGGGGTGCGAGCTCCTGCGGGACATCCATGTGGGGATCTATGGCCATCACGCGGCGCCTCGTACCCTCGTTGGCAATGCTTTCCGCCAAGGCTTTTACTGGCCTACCGCGGTCGCGGACGCCAGCGAGATCGTACGCACCTGTGAAGGGTGCCAGTTCTATGCCCGCAAGACCAACCTTCCCGCTCATATCCTGCAGACCATCCCCATAACATGGCCGTTCGCTGTGTGGGGGCTGGACATCGTCGGGCCCCTGCGGAAGGCGCCCGGGGGCTTCACCCACTTGTTGGTCGCGATTGACAAATTCTCCAAGTGGGTGGAGGTACGCCCCATTACGAATCTCAGGGCGGAGCAAGCGGTGACGTTCTTCACCGACATCGTCCACCGCTTTGGAGTGCCAAACTCCATCATCACCGACAACGGGTCCCAGTTCACGGGCAGGAAATTCTTGGAGTTCTGCGACAAATTCCACATCCGTGTGGATTGGGCAGCTGTGGCACACCCGCAGACCAACGGCCAAGTAGAGCGTGCCAACGGCATGATCCTACAAGGCCTTAAGCCTAGAATTTTTGACCAGCTAAACAAATCTGGTCGGAAATGGCTCCAAGAGTTACCAGCGGTCGTTTGGAACCTAAGGACCACCCCGAGCAGAGCCACCGGGTTCACCTCGTTTTTCCTAGTCCATGGCGCGGAGGCCGTCCTCCCCACGGATTTAGAATACGGGTCGCCCAGGGTTCGAGGCTACGACGAGGACGCCAACCAGCGAGCCCGCGAGGACTCACTTGGGACCGGTGGACGAAGCACGCCTCGTAGCCTTGATGCACTCCGCAAGGTATCGGCGGTCCCTCGGGCGCTACCAAGCACGCAAGATATGCCGACGGGACTTCGGCGAAGGGGGATTTGGTCCTAAGGCTACGCCAAGACAACCGAGGACGCCACAAGCTATTGCCTCCATGGGAGGGACCCTACGTCGTGGTGAAGGTACTCAAGCCCGGCACGTACAAGCTGGCCAACGAGGACGGTGAAGAGCTCACCAACGCTTGGAACATCCAACAACTACGTCGCTTCTACCCCTAGCTAGGATTTCCAAGTATTTTTGTTGTAAAAATCACATGACCAATGCCCCAGTTGGTGACAACTATGTAAACGTCATAAGTCTAATAAAAAGGGCAACTCGGCTTTCCCCTGAAACCCAAGTTACCCTCGGGGGCTACTGCGGGGGGCATCCCCCCAAAATGGTCCCATTTTTCGCGCAAAAACGACGCGCGCTAAGTTTGTTTTCTACTTCGGCCTCGAGCAAAGATTCGAACAGGGCGCAGGCAGCCTAGCGGAAGGAGCGCGCGAGCCAGAGATAGCCTACGCCTCCGCGAGGATACAGCCCTTCTCTCTCGCCTCCAACCCAGCAGGCCACCCGCGAAAATCGAACTCCCCTAACTAGAATCTACTCAGGAAGAAGGAGAAACAAAAAAGCGTAATAAACAAAAGACATCACTTCACATCGGCAAATGTTTGTGGCAAAAGTAATTTGTTTATTTACAAGGGCTGCACAGCCAGCATACTGATACATAAACAAAAACGGGCCTAGCGCCCGGCTGTCTTCAGGCGGGAGGAGCGGTGGCATCAGCAGCGTCCAGGAAGAGGAACTCCTCTAAGGCTTCGGCAAGTGCCCCGGCGGCGTTGGCGGCGAGCGCGTCCACACGCTCCATCACCACCTCATCCTCAACACCCTCGGGGACGATGTAGCCCTCCGCCAGCGCCTCGAAGTTAACCTCGTAGTGGGACCACACCACCCCGAGGGCCTTCTGGATGCCAAGATGCAGCGCCCGGCGCATGCGCTCGGTGACGTGGCCGCTAAGGGCGCGCGAGCGGGCGGCCGGGGCCGAGCTACCGCCCGTGCCTCACCCTCCTCCACGGCCGGCAGGTCTCGAGGGCCGCATTGCGCAACTCTGCCGGCTCTGCTCGGAGGAGTTGTAGGAGGCTCCGCGGCGCCTCGGCCGCTCAGCCGCGTGCCCCAGCGCGGTGCGCAAGCCTGGAGTTGCCAGACAAGAAAGAAATCAGAAAAAGAGTGCGAACTCTCTAACAGAAAACCAACAAAACAGGAGTCAAACAGCGGCTCACCTTCGACTTGCTTCCTCTCCACCTCGAGGGCGCGGCGCTCGGCCTCGACCGCCTGCTCGAGGCCCCTGACGGTCTCGCCTTGCTCCTGGAGGGCCAGCTCCTGGTTCGCGCTCGCGATGCTGAGCACTATCAGCTCGCCCTCGACCTTGGAGAGCTCCGCGTTTCGGTCCTCTAGCGACTTCTGCGCCGCCTCGCGAGTGACGCGCTCTGCTCCCGGCGCCGACCGGGCGTCGGCAAGGGCGGCTCGCTCTCGCCGGAGCCGCCCCTCGGCCCCTTGGTGGGCGGTACGCTCTCGCAAAAGCCGGTCCTCGGAGGCGGCAAGCGCCGCGACCTTGGCATCGAGGGCGGCCTTCGGGTCGTCGGCCTCCTTGACCCTTTGCTCGAGCGCGCGCGCGCTGCTCTTCGGCCCGGCGCGGCCGCGCTGCGCCCCCTCGAGCGACGAGCGGAGCTCCCGGTTCTCGCTGCGGACGCCGGCCACCTCCGCCTCCCAGTTGGCCGCCAGCGTGCGCATCCTCTCCAGGTCTGAGCGCGCCTGCCGCAGCGCCTCATCCCGATCGATGAGGGCTGTGCAGACCCGCTCGAGGCTAGAGGGACGTGTCGGGTCCTGCCTTGCGCTCTCATGGAGTTGATCGCGCAGGGCCATGGCCCGGTACGACAACCAGCCGTCCGGGGTCCTGAGGGCGTCGGCGAGCACGTCGAAGGCATCGCACCGCTCCCGGAGCTGGTGGAGCTCGGCGTTCACCCGGTCGAAGGCGTCGTACTTGTCGCGGGCGCGGCGCTCGAGCTCCTGTCACTCACAAGTCAAAACCCGTAAGCACCGTGATGCAAGGATCGCGCGGGGGAACAAGAGAAAGGGAAAGAAGCAGGCGACGAGTCCCCACCTGGAAGACGTGCCACGCGGGGCCGCATGGACCCTCAGCGCCTCGTTCAACGCTCGGTTGAGCGTGGCGCCATGGTTGCGAAGCTCCCCCCACAGCTCCTGTTCCTCCTGCGCGTCGGCGAACGCGGGCGGATCGCCAGCGATCCCCTCTACCGGAGCGGAGTGGCCGGCGCGGGAAGATGAGGCCTCGGCACCATGCCCTCGAGCCCCTGCCACCATGTGGCCGTCGCGCCGCCTCACGAGGGCCCCGTCCTGGGACTCTGGGGAAAGTGTGGGGAAGCTCACCCACTGATCCCACCCGGGCGGCGGGGAGTCGTCGTCCGGGATCTCCACCACCGCCACCCGGGAGCTGCCGGCGGGCGCCGGCCCCGCGTCGCTTCCGCCGGCGCCTCCACTTGCGCCTCCGTAGCCGCGGGCGCCCGACGCGGTGCCGCGGCCACCACTTCCGGCCTCGCCTCGGTGACCACCCTCGACGAGCGCCGCCGGGTGGGAACGGACGCGTCCGCCCTCAACACCTTGGCCGGTGCGAGGGGAGGCACGGTTGGCACCACCCTGCACAAGTACAAACAAAAAATCAGAACGCCTGGTCGCCAAAAAACCCAAACCCCGCAGAAGAAGCAAGCCCCATACCTCGAAGAGGAGAAGACGCGCTTCCTCTTCCTCGAGGCCTTGGTGGATGAGGCCGGCGCGGCCGACGCGGCCGTCGTCGCACCTCCTGACGTCTCCGCCGCGCGCACCGGCGCCGCCCCGCGCGCGGGTGCGCTTGCCGCGCGCGCCTCCGCGGCGCGCGCCGGCACCTCCGCGGCTCGCGCCGTCCCCGTCGTTGATTGCTTGGCGGCGGGCGCCGTTGCGCCGCCCCCCGGCGATGCCGCCCTTGCCGCCGGAGGGCCGGCTCCGGCGACGGGGGTGCGTGGCTCCCACCTATCGAGGGGCCCCGCCCCCGGCCTTCTTCCTCCTCGTCCTCCTCCGAGGACGAATATTCCTCGGTCCCCGGAGAGGAGAGCCCCTCGCTCGCGCGGCGGCCCCTCCTCACTCCGCCACTCGCGGCGCTCGCGGTGCCGCCTCGCTCGCTCCCTCTTGCGCGCCGCCCGCTCCCGCTCCCGTTGCTGCGCCGCCCAGCCGAGCGCGCGGGAGTCGGGGGTGGGCGGAACGGACTTCACTGCGCTCAGGCTCACCAACTGCAGGCGAGAACGTCAAAAGCACGTCGGGAGCCAGAGGCAACATCAAGAACGAAAACAGGGCCAAGAATCATACTCACCAGCGGGCCGGTGGGGAGCATCTCGAGGTCCCACGGGGACCGGTCCTGGCGCAGCATCCGGGTGTCGACAGCGCTCCGCGACCGTGTGAGCGCATACGGCCGCTCGAGGGGGGTCGGGAGCATCCGCGACCTCGCCAGCGCGACGAGATCCGCCTCCTCCGTCATCTCAAAGATGCAGAGCGGCCTCTCCATCAGGGGCACGACCCGCCGGTGGTGGAGGAAGGCAAGGACGCCCGCCGCGGTCGGCCCGCGCGTCGCCAGGTTCTTCAGCGCGGCCAGGAGCGAGCCCAGCCGCCTCCGATGCTGGACCGTGGACACCCCGTAGCCCCAGGAGTTGGGCTTCTCCCGGAGCACCGCACCGGGGGTGTAGGGGGGAGGCCGGGCTCGGTGTTGCAAAGGTAGAACCACCCCCGCTCCCGGCCGGTGTTGTTGGTCGTCATGGTACAAGGGATGTAGTCGTCCTTGTCTCGCGCCCGCGGGGGCGAGCGACATGCCGCCGGCGCGCACCGCGCGGCGGGTCCTCTGCTCCGTCGTCGGCTGCGTGAACAGCTCCGCGCGGAAGAGGTGTACCCACATCTCCCAATTGACTGGGATCCCTAGATACCCCTCACAGACGCCCACAAACGTGGCCGCCTGCGAGATCGCGTTCGGCGCGAAGTTATGCAACTCCACGCCGTAGCGGTGACAGAGCGCCCGCATGAAGCGGCTTGCCGGCGCGGCGAAACCGCGCTCATGAAAGCGAATGAAGCTCACCACGTAGCCTTCCGGCGGATTGGGCGCGTGGTCCCCCGCCGGCGGCACGATCCACTCCGCCGGCGGCCCCTCCTCGTTCGCCGCCACCGGGCCGGGCGGAGACCAGTCGCCGAGGGCCGCCCGGTTCACCGACGACCGCTCCCATGCGTACGGGTCGAGGATCGTGAGGGGCGGAAGTGGCGCCATGAGAAAGGACAAGGGATCCGGGAGCGGAGGACAAGAAGAAGAAGAAGAGCTCTAATGGCGAAGGGCCGCGGTGGCAAGAGCAAAACGAAGGCAAGAGCGCAGGGGGCAAGAATGGCGAAACACTAAGGTAAAAAACTGCCGTTTTTCCTTCCCCTCAGATTTATAAGCCGTGGGCGTGCTCTCCGGGGTGGACGTCTCGCGCGCATTAACTGCAGGGAATCTTCTTTCTCGCTGACGGGCGGGCCCCACCACGACCGCGGCGGCCACGCCACCGCGAACAGGCCATCATCACGGCGAAGAATAGCAAGGACCGTGGCAGGCGGTCACGTCCGCCTGCTCACGCCGCCCACTACGCGCGCGCGCGCGCCTGCACTCCTAAAAAAGCGCGCCCGCGACGCGAAATTACAGCCTCGGCTGTGGAGCATTTAATGGCCCGGTTCCTTACAAGGTAAGGAGAACCCTCGAGCGGCACGAGCTCCTGACTCGGGAAAATTTCAACCCTCGAAGGGGTACATGCGTGAGAAGGTCGCCTCGGGGCCCGTTTGAAACAAAGCGGGCACCGCAAGCACCCATGCCACGCTGTATTACTGATCAGCGTCTCGAGGGTTGGCTCGCCCAGGCCCCTCGATGGTCGCAGATGCCAGGCCGAGAGCGCTCAGCCGCCACCCCGCACCACTTTGCGATCGATGCCTCGAGGGCTGGCTCGCCCAGGCCCCTCGATGGTCGCAGATGCCAGGCCGGGAGCGCTTAGCCGCCGCCCCGCACCATCTTTACTGATCAGCGCCTCGAGGGCTGGCTCGCCCAGGCCCCTCGATGGTCGCAGATGCAAAGACGGGGCCGCCCAGGCGCCACCCCGCACGGCCCTACTGATCAGAGGTTCGAAGCCTGACCCTCGACGGGTTCGAACAGGCGCCCCAGATCACAGAGTCAGGGACGACGAAGGCACGCGCATTCGAGCCGTTCCTCGAGCCCATCGGCTCGAGGGTGCCCCATATGTCGTGGTCGAGAGCCAGCGAGGGCAGCTAGCCAGGGGATCCCACCGAGGGAGAGCTTCCGCGCCTCGGTCCCTAGCGAACGGGACCGAGCCCCACCTAGCAAACCCACGCAAGCGCTTCAATGGACGTGTCTCTGGACCACGCAACCTACCCTTATCGAACGGGGCATGGGCGTCCACTCGAACCACCCGCTAGCAGCTCAACGAGGAATCCGCAATCCGCGACCCGCTCGATCGGGGTTGCGGAAACCTCACCCTCCGTTTCGCGAAGGGACCGCGAGGGCGCGCTAAAAAACAAGTCATAAAGCTCTACCCGATCGCCTTGAACGGGCCCAGGCTCGGGGGCTAGACGCACGGCTACACCTCCTGTCTTGCACCCATCGGTGATAGTGCCAGCAGCGCGTGCGTCACCGAAGCTAGCTGAGACATTGCCGACGTCGGTTGAAACATGTACCATGCCCTCTGGCCAACTCTCGCGGTTAACCCCTACAGGAGCATCCACGCTCCTGCAGGGCTTCGAGGGCTAGACCCGCGGGTTCGCTGACACGGCCCCATGGAAAGCGTTCGCAAGACCAGGAGGGAAGAATGTCCTATCGGTAGGCTCCAGCATCTGCGGGAGCCTCAATGGCAAACCCGCAGATGCTCGGGGGCTACTGTCGGGGACAGCCCTAGGGGTCCCCTTTAACAACTGGGAAATCCCCACTTAAAACCCGCAACAAAGCCAAAGCCAAACACGCCTCACCTAACCATGCAGGACACGACCGACGCCGTGGAGGCCCCAACGGCCCACCAACGTGGCCCACTCGAAGATCCCCTCGAGCAGGCTCCGCCTCGCTCGAGGATGCGCGCCTCCCTCGGGCGGGCTCCGTCCCGTTCGAGGGGGTACGCTTACCTCGAGCAGGCTCCACCTCGCTCGAGGGTCCGCTCCGCCCCCGAACGGGGTCCACCTCGCTCGAGGGCGCTCGCACGCGTGCGCCTGCTCCCGTACGCGGGCATTTAATGCCCCGATAACGGCGGGGCGGCGCCATCATGTGCCGGGGCTCGCTCCCCGGTGCCGCCGCACCAACTCCCCGAGAGGGAGCCCATCCCCGCCACCGTGGGAGGAGCGTGCGGCGTGGCCGGTGCCAGTCCCGTGACGCCGCGCCGCCTGCTCCGGTACGGCTAACGCGCTGAGCCCTCGAAGGGGGGCCGGTCGCACCCTCGACTTGCTTTCTTGTGATCTTGCAGGGTTAGGTGGAGGCGCTAGGCCGATGGGACGCCATCCCTGCCACTGTTAACGGCATGGCTGCCGCCCCCGCGCGTACGAACCACACGCCGGGCGCCGTAGCAATAGCTCTAGCACTGTGGAGCGTGTGGGAACGGGGCGCCGCCTTACCTGCCACTATGCCTCGTACGGACCGACGTCAGCAACTCCCTCGAGCCCATCTAAAGACATCACAGCCATCCGCTGCCCTTCTACCCTCGAAGCCACCACTGTTCGGGTACAAGATACGCCATGATGGCCGGATCGCTGCAAGGATCGTCCGGCGGCCGCCTACTCTACGGCATAGCACACCACACTCCCTCACATAGCTAAATAGCACGGCACGCATGTGATTCACTCTCTCCTTGGTCTATAAAAGGAGGACGAACCCCCCCGCCGCAGGGGGATGGACGGACACACGGAGACACGACACAACACAACACGAGACAGGCTGCATCGCGCACTTGCTCTCCCATTCTCCCACAACATCTTCAGCCACTACTCCAGGGACTTGGAAGCCACGCTTCCTCTCCCGCCTTGCTTGTAGCAGCCCCACTACGGGCACCCCCGGGCTCGAGCAATATAGTGCCTTGAGCGGGACCACCGCCGGACGTACGGCCCCTCGGCCGGAACCAGGATAAACTCTGTGTCTTCTATTGCTTAGCATCGAACATTGAGGGATAGACCTCGGCGCTTATTACTGGTTAGTGTCGGGACAACATTCCGCACCGACACGTAGCTCTTGATTGATTGGATGAGTTTATAAGATGACGCGTATGAGAGAGAAGGGTCCCTGCCTCGCCTTATATAGCCCGGGAGGTAGGGTTACAAGTCGGTTTGAGGAGAGAGTACTAGTCGTGTATGGCTAGGAGTTCTCTACATAGTACAGGACATGTATAGCTTCCTATCCGTGTACTTCTCCAATGTAGTCCTTGCGCCTCACGCCATCAGGTGACGTGTGGCACAAGCCGAGTAGTCCCAGGGGCCCACCGAGTAGTCGGTCCTGGAACCCACCGAGGCAGTGGGCTCAGGGAGGTCCATACGACACTCCAATTCCACCACACACTACACCCAAGAACCAGTTTGCCCCCAATCCAAACCAGACGCATAAGTCGAGAGAAAAACCAAATAAGAAGCCGAGTGTGCAAGGAAACAAGCATGAGAAGAAACCACAACCAACAGCCAAAGCAAAACCACTCTGCTTCCATTGTGAGCATTGTGGGAGGGGTGGTCATAAGAGAGAGTTTAGCTTCTGGAGGAGAAGGTAGGAGAGGCTTGATAGGGAGATGGCAAACAAGGATAGTTACCGCTAGTCGGTGTTTTAGACCGGCAACCTACCAAGGGGAGTACCCGAGGTATATGAATGTGGCCTCGCCGAGATCAGTAACTCGAAGGAAGAGACACGTGGCAAACAATTTAGACAGGTTCGGGCCGCGAGGTGCGTAATACCCTACGTCCTGTATGCTGCGTAGCTCTGGATTGACTGGGTGTATTTACAAGATGATGCGTATGAGAGAGAGGGGTCCCTACCTCGCCTTATATAGTCCGGGAGATAGGTTTACAAGTCGGTTTGAGGAGAGAGTACTAGTCGGGTACGTCTAGGAGTTCCCTACATAGTACAGGACATGTATAGCTTCCTATCCGAGTACTTCTCCACCGTAGTCCTTGTGGCCCACGCCATCAGGTGCCGTGTGGCACAAGCCGAGTAGTCCCAAGGGCCCACCGAGTAGTTGGTCCTGGTACCCACCGAGGTAGTGGGCCCAGGGAGGTCCATAAGACAAGCCCCTGAGTACTTTTTAGTCGAGTAGGATAGTTTTAAGTAGTCTTGATGGCCTTGACGAGTAGTCCTCAGGCGTCCCCGAGTACTACAAGCCTAAAGTCCTCAAGAGTACTTGAAGCATCCTGAGGCTGGAAGGTACTCCAGCTGATTCTTCAGTAGTCTTGAAGTCTTCTCGAGTAGTTCCCAAGTGTCCTCGAGTTCTTTTCTTAAAGGTCTTCAATAATAATCGCATTGTCTTGAAGAAGAAACCATATAGAAAATGTGATTCGAAGAATCGCATTCCATATGGAATGTAGCCCCCGAGCCTTAGGTCGAATCGTAGATTCAAGCTGAGGGTCAATCTGAAGTTCTGCTAAGATTATCCTGCAAAGTCCGGAGAAAAATCCGAAGGACACGTGGCACAGAGCCCCCGAGCCTTGAGTCGAGTACTTCCTCTCGAATTGAAGGGTCATCTTGATCGTAGAATGTGTTCTAAGTTGCTCTGGAATCTTGTCATCACCCAAGGAATTGAGTAGACGTAGCCGAACCCCCGAGATGGAGCTCGTCGACTACTGGAAGATGTAGAGTCAGGTGGCCGCTGCTGAGTCAGCTCGTGATACTTATCCATCTGGTCGTTGCAGCGCCGCCGGTTGGGTTATAAATAGAGGCCAAAACCCTTAGGGCTTTCCATCCCCCACACTTGCAGCCATTTGAAACAGATCTAGCCAAGAGTCAACCACCCGTGCCACTGCTGCCGCACCTTAGGCGGCAGATCCACACGCGCCGTCGCTGTTTGCCACCAGAGAATCCCCCGAGCGGATGCGAATGAAGACCCGGTGCATTTGGAGGATGAAATCTTTGCCGTCGAAGAGCATGACCACTGGCGCTGGGAAGAAGAGATCCCGTGATGAAGCGGTTGGATCCGCCCAGGGGTCAACACCGCCGACATCTCCCCGCGCCCAAATCCAAATAAGGAGTGGAAGAAGTCCAAGGCGAAGACTGAAGATTTGCTGGCGCTGGTGAACAGCAGCTTCCTCCGGGAGAAGGAGATGGACATGTGGCGCGCTGTGCGGGAGACCTGTAACCGATGGAGAAGAACCCCGACGACATCCTGATGTTCGCCCGGTTCGTCGAGCGCGGGCTAGTCCTCCCTGCGAGCGACTTCTTCAAGGGTCTCCTCAAGTACTACGGTATCGAGTACTTGAGCCTGAACCCTAACCGGATTTTTCACATCTCCGTCTTCATCCATTTCTGTGAGGCCTTCATGGGGATCAAGCCCCACTAAGTCTTGTTTCGGAAGTTTTTCCGCTTGAAGCCGCAGCCGAGCGCCAACGACCCAAGAGTAGTCGGAGGAGCCGACATCCAGATGCGCGAGGACATCGCCGAGCAGTACTTGTCGTACAAGCTTATCGACTCCAACCAAGACTGGAAGGCGAAGTGGTTCTACATCACCAACCACCACCCGGAGCTGCCGAAGCCGAGCAGGAAGCAGCCGAAGCATCGGCCCCGGTGGAACACAGAGCTGACGATGCAGGAGGGTATTCAACTACCCGAAGTGCTGCAGAAGATCAAGGCTTTGAGAGATGCCAGGCTACGGGCCAAACATGTGGCCATCAGCTTCATGAAGAGGAGGGCGCAGCCGCTGATGGCGCGCGATACCCTCGGGTACCAATATACGGGCGACGACGACACGTCGAGGATGCCCGGTAATGAAGTCGACGATGAAGACATCATCGAGAGACTGGGTAGGATCTTCAAAGATATGCCACCATACACACCCTGCCCAGTCCCCGAGTACTCTGCGGCTCGTCCGCCAAACAAGGTTGGTAATCGAACTTTTGTCTTCGAGTACTCATTGTATTGTAGTAGTCGAGCTCACCAAAACTGTTTGCTGCCGGATGACTTGACGAAGTTTGTATCCGACCCAGCTTACCCTCCTCGACTTGTGGATATTCCAGAGGAGGGCAAGGGCAAGGGCAAGGAACGCCGTGAAGTCGGCAAGGGTGACGACACCGTCACCATTGAAGATACGTCCGATGAGGAGGACGGGGAGACGCTGCAGGAGCGGTTCCAGCTGCGGTCCAGGTTCAGTCGTCCTGGACTGCCCAATGTGTCCCTCATCGATGATCCACCGACTAGCTTGGAGGCCAGTCTGCCTGCACCACCGAGAAGGCCGCGCAATGTGGCACGCAAGCGTGTTGCCAAGAAATTGAAGGTCACCGAGACTCCGTCTCAAGAGGTAAGTTCCTCGAGTAGAGTAGTCGAGTACTTGTCTTGCAGTACTATGTATGCTGACGCTTGGATTCTGACTTCTCGCAGGAGATTCCACCCTTTGACCCCGTTGATCAAGGGGAAGGAGATAACTAGGAGACGATGGGCGAGCCAGCTGAGAGAAGCCGCAGCCCAGCCCTCACCGTAGAAGAACTTGTGTCGCAGATGACACAGCGGTTGACCAGAGTTGTCGAGCCGCAGGCGCCGGCCGTGAAGAGCAGGCCAGAAACTAGCACGACTACTGGTGCCGAAGAACCAGTAGCAGCTCAAGCTGAAGAAGAGGCGCCCGCCGAAGCCGAGTTTATAGACATTGCCAGCATACTTGGCGCCCCGACCGTAACTGTCGTCCGGTCTAGCTTGCAAGTGAAAACCTTTCCCGAGTAGTACTTGTAACTTGGTAGTCTTACTTGGTTGACCACCTATTTTGTACTGTGCAGGCAATCGACTGACTTGTCCTGGGAAGGAGATGAACCCAGCACGGCAGCGGTTGAAGAAGACCCAACGCCCGCTCTCGAGGAGTCCGCTCCCCTCCCTCAGGTCGAGACCGTGGCGCCGGTCGCAGAGGCTACGCTGCGGGGAACCAACGTAGTAGAAGGTGAGTAGACTGGGGTAATGCAGCCTTCCTCGAGTAGTAGTCAAAAGCCCTCGGGAACTGATACCATGTGTCTTGAGTTGACAGGGGCAGAAGTCGAGGGAAGCACCATCCCCGAAGTTGTGCCAGTCGAAAGCTTCATGCTAGAAGCCGAGGTGGCCACAGGAGCAGCAACCGAGCTGGCAGAGATAGCAGCCCCCAGGGTGACCGAAGAGGTGTGTGGTGATGCACTGCCGGAGTCGAGCTTGGAGGTAGTCGTCCGCTCGCCGGAAATCCAAGACGCAGAGCCGATCCATTCGGCACTGATGTCCGAGGTCGCCGCGACTAGTCATGATGTATTCGAACTTCTGGCCGAACGGGGTGATGAACGCGGTCTTCTCCTGGTCTTCTTCCTTGATAGCAATCTGATGGTACCCGGAATAGCAGTCGAGGAAGTAGAGAAGGTTGCAGCCCGCCGTGGAGTTGATGACTTGATCTATCCGCGGCAACCGAAGGGGTCCTTGGGGCAATGCTTGTTGAGTTCGGTGTAGTCGATGCACATCCTCCACTCGTTGGAGTTCTTCTTGAGGACGAGGATGGGGTTGGCGAGCCACTCAGGATGGAAGACTTCTCTGATGAAGCCAGCCGCGAGTAGTTTGGCGAGTTCCTTCTTGATGGCATCCCGTCGGTCGTCGGCGAAATGGCGGAGGTGTTGTCGTTTCGGGGTAGCTTTTGGGTCGATGTTGAGTGAGTGCTCGATCAAATTCCTGGGCACCCGTGGCATGTCCGCTGGTTTCCAATCCAAGATGTCTCGGTTAGCCCGGAGGAAGCTGACGAGCGCGTCTTCCTATTTCAGGTCAAGGCCTGCCCCGATCATGATAGTCTTGCTGTTGTCGCCTGTCCCAAGATCAATTGCCTTGACTTGCACTTCCTCAGACGGCTAAGGCTTGTTGGCTTTGTCCGACTTCTCTGGGATGTCGAGTTCACTCGGGGCAAGCTTCTTTGATGCAGCATAGATCTCCATCATGGCATTGGGTACTTGGTTGGTGGCTGCGAGTTCCACAGCTTCTGTGTCGCAGTCAAAGGATATCTTCAAGTCCCCTTGTAGCGAGAGTACACCAGCCGGGCTTGGCATGTTGAGTACCAAGTACGTGTAGTGGGGTACCGGCATGAATTTGGCGATAGCTGGTCTGCCGAGGATGGCATGGTAGGAAGTTTCGAAGTCCGCGACTTCGAACTTGATGTACTCGGTGCAGTAGTTCTCTCTGGTGTTCTCCGAAGGTAACTGGCAGGACCACTGAGCCCAGTGGGATAGCCGCATTCCCGGGGACAATGAAGTAGAAAGGCGATGTGCTCTTGGTGAGCATGTGAGTGATGTCGAGCTTCATCTTCTTCAAAGTCTTGGTGAAAAAGACGTTGAGCCCACTTCCACCGTCGATGAGTACCTTGTTGAGTCTGGAGCCCGCGACTACCGACTTCAGGATGAGAGGAAACTGCCCTGGTTCAGAGAAGCTTGTCCATTGATCCGCACAGGAGAAGGTGATGAGTACCTCCGACCACCTGAGAGGGTCGGAATCGCTGGTTCAATGTTTACGACTTCCCGTCGAGTGGCCTTCTAAGACCGTTTGGTGGGTAGTCCGCCGAAGAGGACGTTCACCGTCTTGTCGGGTTCTTGTAAGTCGTTGTTGCCTTCGTCGACTTTTTTCTTTCCTTTCTTGTCGTGAGGAGGCCGTGGGTCTGGAGAATCCTTAAGTGCTCGCCGGAGTTGGTAGCACTGCTCGGTAGTGTCGTTGCCCTCCAGGTGCCACAGGCACTTCTCTTTCAGCAAGTCTTTGAAGCTGCCGGAGGTCTTCTTCGAGTTGTCTTTTGTAGGGCGCTGGATAGCCGTGACTGTGTTGTCTGGCTTGCGATTGCGGTTAGGACCCGAGTAGTTGTTGTTGCGACCGCCTTGATCCCGGTTGTTATTGTTGCTGCCGCCCGCGTTTTGCTTGCTCTTGCCGTGAATAGCGTCATACTTAGCGTTCGCCTTGCCTCTTCGTCAGCCCATGAAGTGATCATGTCTTTGAGCTTGGTGATGGAGCTCGGAAGGCGGCGACCGATGTCTTCGAAGGTGCGATGGTGGTAAGAGACCGTCTTAAAAAAAGGTCGATGACTTCCTTGTCAGTGACATCGACTACGGTGGAGTGCTTGTCGAAAAAGCGCCGCATGTACTTGCGCAAGGTCTCGCCCTATTCCTGCTTCACCATGGCCAGGTCCATGCGAGTACCCGAGCGACCCATGGCGCCCGCGAAATTTCTGGTGAACTGTTCCTTGAGCTGGTCCCACTTGTCGATCAAGTACTTCTCGAAGGACTAAAGCCATGTAAGTGGAGCTTGGTCCAGACAGAAAGGGAACTAGAGGCACTTCGTGTCGTTGTTGCCACCAGCATTTTCGATGGAGAGGGCGTAGCATCTGAGCCACTATACTGGATCTTGCTTCGCATCGTACTTGGTAATCCCAGAGGCTTGAATTTCTCTGGGAGGAGCAGATTGCGAAGTCGAGCAGAGAAGGCGGGGAAGCCGTCGTTCTCGCCTGCCATGGAGGATTTCTTGCATCCGATTTCTTCAATTCTGCGGCGGGCATCGTAGCCGCTGCATGAGACACTAGTGACGTGGCTGTCTGCGTGGCCTCGGCATCTGCGATCGCCTCTGCCACTAGCTCTCCTTCCAACCTCATGTGAGGAGCTCCCACCGCCGCTGCCTCTGCCACCTGCGTCGCCATGAGCCACCACAGCGCGACTGCCACCAGCGCCACCGGCGCTATGACCGCCCTGAGAGAGTACACTAGCTGATGCCCTAGTGCGGTTGGGGTTCTGTAGTAGTTCTCCTCAAGTACGGTTGTGTCTGTTGTCAGCTAGACTGCGGCTTGTGGCTTCATGGTCGGCTTCGCGAGTTTTGAGGGGAGGCACTTGAGTGACTCTGTTGTCAACTCTCATGAAGTAGGCATCCTCCGCGAGCTTGGCGATGACTTCTCCCGCGCGCATTCCCTGAGCCTGACGTGCTATCGTGGTGATAGACATGAGGCACTGTTCGGGGGTAGTATGCACCCGGCTTTTGACTTGGTTAAACACCTTTGTGAGGTTCCGTATGGGGAGGCTCTCACGGAGACATCGACGCCGTTCGTTATGCTTCTTGTTGTGTTCACATCGGGTGTTCTTGTCGTCGCTGGTTTCTTCTGTGGGTGCATTGGTAGACAACTCGTCTGCTGAGATATCTTCGAGGTAACGGTCAAGCCGTGTCCCTGAAGGTCCCGCTGTCTCATTGGTAGTCATGAAGACTTGACGATCAGGAGAGCCGAGACTGGAGTCAGTAGTCGCCGCCTCTGTTGGAGTGTGCTCCTTTGCTGGAGCTAGTGGTGTTCCCTCCTGGAAGGGAAGCGAGTCAAGGTAGGCGACGCAGCGTGAGTTCTCATCTATCAGGTCTGCAGGCTTGCGGTCCGGCCGGTGAGACGAATCTCCCGGAGGGTGTAGATGTTATTACCGGGCCGGTGGCGGTCCCGACGGCGGTTGCTCGGTCGTGGAGATCTCGGATTCGGGCTCATCCGGGTCCGATCCGAAGTCGAACTCATAGGAGGAGACCAAGTAGTAGCCGAGACGGGGTTGGAGTCCGAGGTGTAGTCGGGGACGATCTCCTTGCCGGCCCCGGCGCGCAGTGAGAGCCTTCGCATGGGCCTTGCTAGCTTTGTAGAGGCCGTATGGGAAGTGCTCATGGAGTGGGGAGTCCGCACACGATGGCTCGATAGCCGGCTCGCATGCGATGGCCCAAGGGGACGTCGAGTTCGAGTTGGAGGCGGATCCAAGCTCCAAGTCGGCGTGTTGGTTGAAGAGCTAAATTTCGTTGAATTTTCCAGCGAGTTCAGCCGTGACTACTTCGGGAGCGTCACGAGCCCAGTGCTCGGGTTGGGAGTCATGGCGAGGCGGCGTTGGAAATATCCGGCGCCGTCAGCGGTGCACACACAGGAGCCGAAGACGAAGGTGTCGCCGCGGTTGAAAGCGACAATTGGTTTGATGAAGACTGAAGCTGTCGAGTTCGCCATGAGATCTTCAGCGAGACCCCCTACTTGGCGCGCCAGCTGTCGGTGTTTTAGACCGGCAACCTACCAAGGGGAGTTCCCGAGGTAGATGAATGTGGCCTCGCCGAGATCGGTAACTCGAAGGAAGAGACATGTGGCACATAATTTAGACACGTTCGGGCCGCGAGGTGCGTAATACCCTACGTCTTGTATGCTGCGTAGCTCTGGATTGACTGGGTGTGTTTACAAGATGATGCGTATGAGAGAGAGGGGTCCCTGCCTCGCCTTATATAGTCCGGGAGGCAGGGTTACAAGTTGGTTTGAGGAGAGAGTACTAGTCCGGTACAGCTAGGAGTTCCCTACATAGTACAGGACATGTATAGCTTCCTATCCGAGTACTTATCCACTGTAGACCTTGCGCCCCACGCATCAGGTGCCGTGTGGCACAAGCCGAGTAGTCCCAGGGGCCCACCGAGTAGTCGGTCCTGGTACCCACCGAGGCAGTGGGCCCAGGGAGGTCCATACGACACCGCCCTTCTTGTGGTGAGTGTTGACGGTTAATAGTTGTATCAAAGTTCGTTTAGACTTGCAAGCGGACAAGTCTCCCGTCGTAGTCAAGGGACCCTTCTTCCCTCGAGTGGTGAACCCAAGGTATCGAATCCGTGGAACAAATGTGTGACGCAAAAGATGATCTAGTAAAGCCAAGTAACTTCAATCTTCGGTAAAGAGAAACCCTAATGCATCTAGATAAAGAACACAAAACTACTCTGATCTACTAAAGACCGGAGGTAACAAAAATAGATAGGGTAGATAAACCGATCTAGAGAGATCGCGTTAAGCCTTTTGTTGAAGTTCCAAGCAAGAGAAGAAGTAGCAAATCGAATCTTATTAAAAGCCTCTTTAAATCGTGGTTTCCCGTCCGACTACGAAAACGCCCGCCTTTCGGAACCCCCGTACTGTCACAACATATTCCTATTCATGCAGGTAGTCTAGGGCGAGTCCAAGGACAAGTCGAGTTCTTTCGGAAGATCCGGCGTGTACCTCTAGCCACCGCGGCTACAAGAACACCCTATGTGATCTATCTCGAGAATAGATCTAGAATAAGCAAAGCCGATCGAAAAATGAAATCATCGAAGAAACGCTTGATCACTAGAAATCGATTCAACTTGATAATTCAACTAGTACAATGATACATAAACAAGATCACCACTGGGATCCTACTTGATCTTGCTTCTAGCTCTGGGAATTGCGATGTGGTCTTCCTTGCAAGGTTCCCACGTCGGCTAGGGAGACCCTAGTCAACTAGCTCGACCCTCTCCTCTCCGGGATGGTGCCCCTCTCTTCTCTGCTCCTTGGCGGCCGATGACGAATTTATTGATGCGTGGCTCTCGACCCCGGGCCTATAAATAGCCTGAATGGCGGCTAGGTCAAAGGAGGGGGCAAATGGGCCCTGGACTGGGCTGGGCCGGCTGGCCTGGGCCGACTGGCTTGGGCCCATCCAGACCCAGTTCCCGGCCTCCTTCGCATGGCGTCGGTTCCTGAGTCTTCTAGATCCTTCCCGCTTCTGCATGTAGGCCCTTGTCGTCAGTTTCTCTCCGAGTTGGACGTAGCTCCTTGTCCCGCAAGATTCGACACTTTTCTGGTTAGGTCCTCGGAGTTTGTCATCTTCTCGGGTTAGGTCCCTGGCTTCTTGGAGTCAAGTTTGCTTCATTGCATGACTTGTATGGGGCTTTAAGGTCTTGTCACAAGGCGCTTGATGAACTAATCCCGGAAGTCTTGCTTTCAACGCTAAAACCCTGCATAAACACTAAACTCCAAAACCGACATGCACAAGTGAGCTTGTTATACCACGGGGGTTAGTACCAATGGATAAGGTATAAAACTTATGCCAACACCGAAGGTAAACTCATGGCTAGGTTGATGGATTTTTACCATCAACAGTGTGCCTGAGCCTCATGGTGTGCCTCGGAGTGAGGGTGTTGTGCATACGGTCCTATCTTAGAGGGATCGGGGCTTTCCTACGAGAGGTGCTCGGAGTTCCCGCTTTCGGGGTCGTGGTGCATGTGATGGGTATGTTGAGTCTGGTGGTGGCATGTTTGCTGGACGTTCTCCACCTCATGATCAATACGAGTTTGGGAGAGGTCGCAGCTTTGAGTCTCAGAGGGGCTGCGGACCACGTTTTTCCCTTCGTGGTGCTCGTGCTCCTCCAGTGAGACATGAGGTGATTTCCTATGGTGGTCATAGCTCTAATAGGATGGACTTTGCTAACCCCACTTTTAAGCAAATGGCTCGGCATTGGTTTGACTCTTTTTGTGCTACCCCAGTGTTGAGTCGGTTGCTCGCTATCGCTCTTGGTTTTGATTTTGCAGGCGGGAGGCTTGGAGGACTTTTGGTGGATCGACTCCTGAGGATGGCAAACGGAGATCGAAGGTGGTCCTCAAGCCTCATCCTAGTGGTGTCAAAGGAGAACATCATTTTCGGGACGATGGACAAGAGCGAGTGATCAAGGTAAGTAGTCTGGAGACTTTGAGTTGTGTGGCTCTTGTTAAGCCACTTGGTCTCTTTTGCACTTTGCCCTATCGCGTGTACTTAGGATGAGCTTTGTATGCTCTTTGATCCTAGTGCATGTATTTAGGGGAGCTTGTAAGCTTTGTGCTCTTTGCCCTGTATCATGTATTTAGGGTGAGCTTTGTATGCTCTTTGGCCCTAGTGCATGTGTTTAGGGGGAGCTTGTGAGTTTTGTGCTCTTTTGCCTTTTTGAGTTTGGGTTGGGCATCTCATGTACATATGCATGTTGCATTTTCATATCATGTTTGCATCTTTGTATCATAGACTGCATTTGTATCATATGCTTTAGAGATGTGCTTCTCTTATATACTCTGATCACCATGATATGTTGGATATGAGCTTATGACTTGCTAGTGATGCTCATGTAATGTATAGTTGTGCTCTTGGTAGCTTTGGGATATATATGCTTGTGGATGGCTTTCTCTTGTAAAAATGCTATACATGATCCTCTCTTGTGAGTTGAATGCCTTACATGTTAAAATTGTGCGCTTATGGCTATATCTTGTTTAATTTGTGCTTGGAACCATGTTCTTCTCATTTGGGGTCAAAGACCCATTTGTCATCATGAATGTTTAGCTACATGCTACCTCGTGGAGAAGCCTAAGCTTCTTTTTGCCGCAAAGGCACTTCATGTACCATGCTCAATTTGTACATCATGAAATTGCATTGGTATATGAAATGCTTGTGCTTGAAAAATATTCTTCCTTGTCATATATTCTTTGAATTCCTTAGCTTGGGTTCTAAACCGTTGCATGATGTTCACCAATGAAAAGTCTCATATCTAGAAGTGGACACATGGCTCAGTGGCTTTGACATGACACGGGATAGCTTGTAGGTGTTTGTGATGATCTTGTGATGAGAACTTGTGACCTAGCATGAACTTTGTGAGTTATATGTTGTTTGTGCTCAATTTGTTCATGATGAGGTCCTATGCTCACGAGAGGGAAGTTTTTGTTGAAAATGCTTCATTTTGATCATGACTATGTCACTTGCTTATATGCCCTATCTATCTTGTTGGCGATGCTTGTGCTTAAATTGTGGCTATCTTGCTTGTATATGTCTCAATTTTAGCATGTTGTAGTGCTCTTTGTCTATTTGAGAAGCACATGCTTGCATTTATAGCCTTGATTCATGCATTACCAACAAGGGGGAGAAATCTGCATTCAATTCATAACAAGGGGGAGAGATGCATTTTGTAAGGGAGAGTCTTTGCATCAAGGGGGAGAAAAAGAGGGATACTCAGTTAGGGGGAGAACTTGAGTTTGCATGTATTTGTTCAGGGGGAGCTTGCATTCATGCTTTGGGAGCTCTTTGTGTCGCCTGAGTTTGCTTTGTGCTTTGCTCTTTTGCCGATGGTGTCGAGCCCTTTTGCCTCACCTTGAGGAGTCGGCAGTTTGGAGCATTTTTTCACGGTTTTGTTGAGTCGTTGCCCTTGCCTTAGGGGATCGAGACTTGCTCTTTCAAGTGATATTGTTTTGGCTTTTGTTTGGCTTTTGATCACTTGTTTGAGATCTTTGTTCGTTTCTTTTTTTTCTATTTCTCTTATGAATTGGTGACTATGTGTGTTGTCAATGCACTCATCAAGGGGGAGATTGAGAACCGGAGCGTCCAACGACCGGTGGATGGTCGCTCCTTGGTGTGATGAGTGATTGACAACATGGTGTGGACTGACTCTTGGCCGAGTATTACAGGTGTAGGTTGCGGCTTGATTTGCGTTGGTGCAGGTGAAGAGCGGGTGCGAAAGGTCTTAGCTTGTGTGGCCTCCGAGGTATGCAGAGACAAGTAGGCTCGACTCGATGGACCTGGTGGCCGAACGAGATCAAGTGCGGGCCGCATGGTGGCAAGAAAAGCAAGACGAAGTCGGGTACGGTTCTTGGTTGAGCCTCAAAACCAAGGTGGAGCCGGGGTGGGGTAGCGGCTCACAGCCGAAGTCCGCACGCGGGGTTTGTTTGGTTTACTCCACAAAACCAACACCGAGCCTAGACGACGTGGCGGCCAAGTCATGAGTGGGATTGGTGTGGAGGCTGCACCGAGTTCGCGGGGTTTGCGACGGTTCACCACAAAATCATCGGGTTCCTTGGTTGAGGCACAAAGCCAAGATCGAAGGCTCGACGGACGGAGATGGGATCCGGGCGCGTCAAGAGACTTCAAAGCAGAGGACACATGTCGGGATCGCAAGTCTTGCATCGAGGTGAAGTGAGGTGCGGTCACCGGGCATCCATCTAATGGTGCTACGATGAGAGTTTCTAAAGTGCCCTTCTGGAGCATGTATCCTAGTATTATGTAATAGGGGTAGTTTCATCTTTTGGTTGCCTCCATATAAACTTAGAGGAGAGAGGATGGCAACTTCCACTTGGAACTCTAGCTCATTTGCTTTCTTTTTTTCCCTTCCTATTTTCTTTAGGATTTTCCATAGGACTAGCTTGAGAGCTTCATGGTGAGATCTTGTGAGAGGGAAGGATGATCGGGCGGCAAGCTAGACCTTGTGTGAACCTCTTTGGTATATATAGATGATTTGGCATGGTTCCTCAAGGCTTAATTGTGTCTCTCCCGTTTTCCTTTTTGGTGATTTTCGGAGCCTTTTCTTGGGATTTTCGTTCGTCGCTCGATTCGTCGTATTTAGGGCGTTTCTCTCCAGATTTCTTTGAGGGGATCATGGGTGAGTGCCTTGTGCCTCTTTGTGGATGATCTTGACCCCTCAAACGTCGGATTTGGCCTTCGATTCGTTGACTTTTGGATGAACCCTAGGTCATAGTGCTCTTGGCAAGGATTTGCAATTCCGAGAGTTGTAGGGAGTTTGAGGCCGTAATTTTGGGGCATAACCTCTCCTTAGGGTGTTCATCAAGACTCCAAGTGGTTTGGGAGATCCATTGATCGAAAGTTTGGGGCGAATTCGCGAGCAGTTTTCTGGGCTATCCCGGGTGATCCGGTCACTTGTCTCGGGTGACCCGAAGAGGGTAGGTTGACCTAGTCACTTGTGCCCAGGTGACCTGGTGAGGCTTTGGAGGGCTCAGGGTGACCCGTCACTTGTGTCGGTTGACCGGTAGGTCTCAGCCTTCTTTGTTGTTGCCCGAGTTCTTTCGTGCTTTCTTATGCTTTGCATCCTAGTCTTTCAAGCCTTGTTCCTAAGGTCTCGAGAGAGGTTTGTGTGTGCTTCCGCTTGTTCGTGTGTGACCCTCAGAGTTGCGATTGGGATATAGGCTGAGTTCTTTTGAGAAAGAATTTTTATCAGCTCCCATTCACTCCCCCCTCTCTGGTCGCCATTCCGGTCCTTCAGCTTGTTCGACTATGCGTCATCCACGACCAAAGCTTCTAACACCCCTCGTGCAGCCCGATACGCACCGCCCCCTGACACGGTCGGGCAGTGCTCGAAGCTGGTCCACCAGCAGGGCCGAAGGAGAAGCCATGACGTCTACGGCTGACTGCGCCGCGGTCGTGAGAATGTTAAGACGCATCTCAGTGCCGCAGGACCCCCATCTCCCTCTGGAGCTTTAGCATCTTATCTTCCATGTCTGCAAAGCAGCGGCAATTAGGGGAACCCCTCCCAGGCAGCCGAGGAACAGGAATCGTCCAAGGTATACATACCATCTCGGAGATCCTCTGCCCCGTCGGCGGCAAGATGAGCCACCTCGACCTCCGCGTCGATGGCATTGAGCGTTGTACGAGCAGCCTTCAACGCCTATTCAAGACGGCGGCGATCACGCAGAGCCTCCTCCAGGCGGCTCCCCGTCTCCGCCACCTATGTCGTCAAGAATAGGACCTCTTCCCGGAACGCCCCAACTACCGGGGCTGCACCATCGGGCCGGGGCTCGACACCAAGGACGCTGCACCCCCACTGCCCTTGTGCATGAAGAAAGGAGGTGAGATGATAAGAAACACGAAGAAGCCAGAACAGGATGATCGCCACCATCCAAGAGACGGTAAGTACCTCTGGCGGCGTGGCGACGGCGGCTGCGGCAAATCACCCGACGTGGCGCGCTTCCCCCTGTCCATCGCAGACGAAGGAGCCGAGGTAACACTTCCTCTGAATCCCGCGCCTAAGTTTTTCTGCTTCCACCACAAACGCTACTACAAGAGGTGGTGAGGAGAATAAGGCAAAACCCCCTTAAAGGGAGGGGAATTTAAAGGGTCGCCAGCGGGGAGAGCACGACCGATGCGCTCCCCCCACGATCGCCACAATCAGATGACCCGCCTCGATTTGAGGCACGACCGCCCTAGTTGGTTTAAATCTCTTCGCAAGAGAAGTAAACACTAGGACGCGAACTGTCACTAGCCCCTAGTGGCCAAGGGCCAACACGCGGTTTGAAGGCTGACCCTGCGAAGGGCTTCGAACAGTCGCCGTCATCACCAGAGCGAGGGACGATAAGGGATGGGCCCACAAGCGGCCAAAACCTGGGCGCACAAGCGCCACGGGCATCCTAGATTCGTGTTCGAGCCCCGGACAAAAAAGTCTCATGGAATCCCCATCGGAGGGGAGGCGACGAGCCGCCAGGGTCAATTGAATGACCCTGGAGACAAATGAGATATTCTGAGGGGTTGATAAGATCTATCAACAGTTGTTCCTATCGGGGACACCGCGAACGGGACCCGGGTCTTACCGAACTACCCGCTAGTAGCTCAATGAGCACCACGACTCGGCCACTGAGGTAAGTCACGGTACCACTCACCCCTCCTTCCTTAACGAAACGGATGCACGAGGAGAACCAAACGGGCGCCAAGCCCACGTGACTAATCGAACGACTCGAACTAACTAACGAGCCCTGTGAAGGGGCCGACAGGTTCCTAGCCTGGCCACCCCTCAGGTGGTTGGAACCCAGCCTGGACCGCGCGCCCCGTACAAACATCATACGTCACCCGCACGGACAACGACGAGGCTTTACCAAAAGGGGTAGAACGCGGTGAAATTCCTTGCTTGAAGGTCCCAACAGTGAATTTTTTCCGCATAGATACATAAGCAAAAACTAGAACAGCCTAAAGGTTGGGAGATAAAAAGGAACAAGACGAGTGGGAAGCCGCAACAAATAGTGCCCTAGTTCTTGAGCAGGGCACCACAAGGGGTGTGAGGGAGCGATCACCCAAGAGTAGACCGGGCACAAGGCGACGGGCTGGTACTCTCAGAGATCCAATGCTCGTCATATTCCCGTCATTTGCCGCCAAGCGCAGGACGCCTGACGGCCCCAGGGGCTGAGGAGTCGTCGGCGCGCTCACGATCTTGACGATGATCCATTCAAGAAGGTTGACAAGCAATTAAGGTACATGGCCATTAAATACATCTTATTATAGGATGAGTTATACTATCGCACGATCGACAGAGTTTTACTCAAATGTCTTGGTGAAGAGGAGGCTAAAACCTTAATGGGAGAAATTCATGAAGGAGTCTGTGGAGCCCATCAATCGGCATTCAAGATGAAGTGGATGATCAGAAATAATAACTATTATTGGCCGACGATACTGGAGGATTTCTTCAATACTATATAGGATGTCAAGAGTGTCAGAAATTTGGGAGCATTCAAAGAGTTCCAGCGTCAGCAATGAACCCTTTAATTAAACCGTGGTCGTTCAGAGGATGGGCAATCAATCTGATCGGACAGATATAGCCACCATCAAGTAAAGGTCATAAATTCGTACTGGTGGCTATGGATTACTTCACAAAGTGGGTTGAAGCTATCCCCATCAAAAACATGACATCAGGCAATATGATTGATTTTGTTAAAGAACATATTATCTATCAGTTTGATATACCTTAGACCATTACGACCGATCAAGGGAGTCAATTCACTTCGGGAGAATTTGAGGAATACACAAACTCCTTGGGAATCAAGTTGCTGAACTCATCTCCTTATTATGCTCTAGCAAACGGACATGCAGAAGCAGCAAACAAAGGCATCATCAAAGTGATCAAGCATAAAATTGATGAGAATCCCAAGCGTTGGCACACAATCCTTAATGAGGCACTATGGGCATATAGTATGGCATGCCATGGGGCAACGAAAGTGTGACCGTATCAACTAGTGTATGGTCACGATGTTGTATTTCCTTGGGAATTAAAAACTAGATCTAGAAGGACTTCCTTGCAGGATCAATTATCGGCTGACGATTATTCGGCCATGATGAAAAGAGAGTTGGAGGACCTCGCTGGTGATCTGCTAAGAGATTTGGAGGACACTAAGAAAAATAAAAAGAGAATAGCCAGATGGTATGATAAAATGTCAAAGTTAAAGAGTTTGCCGAGGGAGATCTGGTTTGGAAACTTATATTACTGATCGGCTCAAGAGACCCAAAATACGGGAAGTGGTCACCAACATGGGAAGGCTCGTATCGCATCAGCCAATGCATATATCTTGGAAACTCTGGAAGGAGAAAAGTTTAGTCGAGCGCTGAATGGAAAATACTTATTTATATAGCGCTATTCCATACCCTGGGTATGGAATATTACTATAAAGGCAACGCGGCCTCGCCGCGTGAGATCAGTACCCTTCGTTATATCAACCACATTTTTAAGGTGTTTGATTCATATCGTTCTTAATTTGTTGCTAAGTTAGACTGTGTTGACCCTATAATATAGCTTGTTCCTTTTGTGGGTGAGAGATTTTGCATGAAACCAAATTTTTTGTAGTCTAGGTGAACCAGAACATTAGTATGTTGCGGATTAATTTTTGTGATGTTAAATTATTGAGATTTAGGTGTGTACTATTTAGGAATTAAAGGTTGTGTTCATCGAAAATACATGGGTAACGGATTGGTTGTTGTCAATAGTTTTGCAAGTTAGTTGTTGGTAGTTGGATTGTTTTTCGTATTGTGGGCTATGACTTTATTTTTACAAACTGAGGTGCTAGTTTGTAAGGAATCATGAAATTAAATTGTGAGTACAGTCTGAAAATAAGAAAACAATCCTACGCGTCCTACTTTTCCATGGACGTGGGCAGTTGGTCCAGTCTGCAGGATTGTTTTCTTTTTCTTTTTTTTGTCAAAAGATCATAGCAAACTGGTCAACAGTGCCGCACGTGACACTAGTTGGTCCGGTCTGCAGGGTTTTTTTATTTTTCTTTTTTCATTTTTTAAAAGATCGGAGCAAACCGGTGATCAAACTGCCAACCTTCCAGTAGTTTTCCATATTCGGTCGAATAAAAAGAAATCTTCTCTAAATTTGAGTGCATGATCCGTTTGTCATATTAGGTCAATATAGACGTCTTTTATGACGAATAAAAACAAATAAAAAATCGAAGACGTCCATTGCTCATCACTTGCATTCATACGTACAATCCACATGGGCACTTCCATTTTTTCTATAACTCCAATCAAAACAAGACTATTTATAGCGTTTCCACGTACATGAACCAAAGAACACCAGCACACAACACATAACAGAGAAAACTACCTACAACCAATTTCTGAATACTAATCTGATTTGCTTGCGCTGCTTCCAATCATTTCACAGATTCCTATTACTCTTGCATCTTCACTTCTAAATCTTTAGCAGCAGTGCCATTTCCGACTCCTCCAGATTCTGGGCAAATGGATTGCAATTTGCAAAACATGCATTACTCAGATTAGCAAAAAGTCTTAAGTAAAATGAAAAGAAAATGATGCTTATTTAGATTCTTAGAAAGTGCATTATGGCTGGAATATAGAGCTTGTACTGGAAATTATTCATAAATTTTCTAATAGAGACATGGAGCAGCTTTTACTCCCCACTCGGTTCATTTGTTCCAAGTGTAAAACATATGTACGTAGTTGAAGAAAAGCATGATCCATAACAATCATAGTTCAGGTGTCCAGAATGTGGATAGCCATCTATATGCAATGGTTAAATGTATAATTCAGTGATTCTTTTCCATGGCTGAGGGCTTATGCAGAAGTCAGGATTTCCTGCCAACATGTACATCGATCTGCAAGAATTAGGCAGAATTAAGAACGATGATCAAGTCACCACGTGCACAAGTTACCGGGATTAGTTGCTGTTCCAGGCTTGTTTCTAGCCCCATTGACCTGTTAGTTATGAATTGACAGTCCTTAAATCGTGATGCTCAATGTGCAGAAGAAAGTGACCCTGACAGAGCACCCAAGCTCAGACAGAGTCTTTTGCCGATCTGACCAATTCATAGGCGGAGCTGTCCTTGAGCTAATGCCCAATGGTCGTGAGCACCTCTGCTACCGTGGGGTAAAATCTAGTCACTTCACAATGAAAACTGCCATAGATTTTAATCTTTTTTTTGTAGCCTGTGAACTGAAGAGCCTAAAATGGCCGTGGCAAGGAATTGTTATTGTTAGACAGAAATTTTGTAGAGACAAGTGAATAGTGAATTGGTAAAATTTCATTGATCTCATTGTTCCCTTTTATAGGGTTATTACATAATCAGTTACAAGGTCATAAGAATGAGACTTGATGACACCATATAGTGGCACTTTATATCACCCTCTAATGGCTGCTATTAGGAGCTGCCATTAGAGGGGTTTAAGGCCATAAAACCCTTGTGTGCTGCCCCTTGGTGTGCATCATTGAGGAGGTCAATTTAGAATTTTTTTGTAACACTCCCCCTTTGACCGAGTCAAATCTTAAGATCAACATGTTCTTGAATTCCTTTGAAAAACCCCGTGGGAAAAAAATAGGAATGATTTGTTTGGTGGTTACTCTATCCGCAAGATTTAATGAGTAACCTATGCCTCGCCTTTATCTCTAAAAAAACCTCGGTGGGGAAAAAAGAGATAAGGCATATGCTTGTATCAAACATTGTCTCATCAAAAACTTCACATGAGAAAACCTTCGGAAAAAACTCATGAAAGAAAAGAGTACAATGTGAAGCATTCAAGCGGGTCCATCATTCGAGAGGTCTCCCCCCGAAGCCTCGCAAGTCTCGGAGCCGGCTCATACCAATTCCCTTAACACATTTCTCGAATGAGGAAGTCGGTAGGGATTTAGTGAAGAGATCGCTAGATTATCACAAGACTTTGTCGGTAAGATGTTTATTTCTCCACTTAGCCGAAGCTCATGGGGATAAAACAACTTCGGAGCAATATGTTTTGTGATATTGCTCTTGATGTAACCTGTTTGCATCCGAGAAATACAAGCAGCATTATCTTCATAGATAATGGTAGGTGATTCGAAGAACCAAGACCACATGATCGCTCAATGTGATTTATCATTCCGCGAAGCCGTACGCATTCACGTGAGGCTTCATATAGTGCTATTATTTCGAATGATTTGTGGAGGTAGCCACTAATGTCTATTTAGATGACTTCCATGATATGACTATTCCTCCATGAAGGAATGCAAAGCCCGTCCGTGATCCGGCATTGTGGGGATCGACATATAACCAGCATCAGCGTATCCAATCAAGGTAGGATCATTAGTTTTCCGAAAGAATAATCCAAGATCCTTAGTGCCATTTAAGTACCTAAGGATTTGTTTTCCTCCGGTCCAATGGCGCCTTGTTGGGGCAGCACTATGTCTTGCCAATAGATTCACTGCAAATGCAATGTCGGGCCTTGTACTGTTTGCAAGGTACATTAGCGCTCCGATGAGACTGAGATATGGAAATTCTGATCCTAATATCTCCTCTCCTTCCTCCCGTGGTCGGAAAACATCCTTTTCAAGATCAAGAGATCGAACAACCATGGGGGTTTTGATTGGATGTGCTTTGTCCATATTAAACTTCTCCAATATTTTCCGGACATAGGCGGATTGGTGCACCAAAATTCCGAGTGAAGGTGCTCGATTTGCAAACCCAAGCAAAATTTGGTTTTACCCAAATCCTTCATCTCAAATTCCGTCTTAAGATGATCACGAGCTTCATCAACATCTCGTGCATGACCAATGACATTCAAATCATCTACATACACCGATATAATACAAAATCCGTGGAGGATCTTTTGATGAAGACACATGGGCAATCATCATTATTTGAGTAACCCTTCTGCAGAAGGTACTCACTCGATCGCTTGTACCACATTCTACCCGACCGTTTAAGACCATAGAGTGATCTTTTGAGTTTTACACAATACATGTTGCGATTTGCTCCTTTATTCGGTATAGGAATTCCATCGGGGACCTTCATATATATTTCCGAATCTAGTGACCCATATAAGTATCTTCGTCACGACATCCATCAACCGCATAGATAGATGATTTTGTATTGCCGGAGATATCAAATATCGGAACGTAATTCCACTAATTACCGGAGAATATGTTTCATTGAAATCAATGCCGGGTCTCTCGCGTAAACCCTTGTGCTACAAGCCTCGCCTTATATCTCACCACCTCATTGTTCTCATTCCGCTTGCGTATGAAAACCCATTTGAAACCTACGAGGAAGGTTTTTGGGGGTGTAGGTATTACCGATGAGAATACCTCTCTTTTCTTGAGGGAGGCTAACTCGCTTCAATTGCTTCCTTCCATTTATTCCGGTCCGAGCGTTTCTTGCACTCTACCATGGTTTTTGGATCCGGATCATTTTGGATGGATTCAAAGCAACTGATGAGGCAAAGTATATGTCGACAATTGTAGTCTTACGATCGAATGATTCTCCAGAATCAACATAGTTTATGGAAATTTCATTGACCCCGAATGGCGACTCGGTATTTCCCAATACGATGGCGCCGGGCGTTCCAATGTCCCATCATCGAAATGGAGTGCACTTCGTTGATGTGGGAGGTAGATTGTGTAAATCCACTCGGTGTCTCTCAACTTGAGGTTGAGTTTCATTTTCCGTGCCCGAGAGATGATCCCTCCGTTTCCTCGTGCGCTTGCGAGGATTTGCCGTACTTCTCCCACTCTCTTTCGAGGAAGTGAGTTGAATAGTTTTGTTTGGTACCTCTATTCGTTCTGGCACATTCCTAGCAGGAATGTATGATTTTGTGACACTTTTGCTCATGGTAAATGAGTCTGGCAAATTATTTGCAGCATTTTGCAAATTTATAATCCTTTGAACTTGAAGTTCGGATTCTTTAGTACGAGGATCCTCCTTTTGGGTGTCTATGGCATCCCAATTTATTTCCGGCATTCATTGTGATACTTGAATTCTCCCCCTAATGCGGGAAATGTTCTTCATTGAAGATACAATCGCCGTACCGGCCGTGAGCAAGTCCCCCGTAAGGGGCTCCGTGTATTTAATGATCGACGGAGATAAATACCCCACGTAGATCCCCATTTTCCCGTGAGGGCCCATTGATGTACACTTTGGTGGTGAGATCGGTACGTATACGCCGCAACCGAATATCCGCGGATGGGAAATACTAGGAGGATCACCACGAACCAATTGCAGCGGGGAAGCCGTATGGTATGCGATTGGACGCAATTGTATTAAGTCACCGGCGTGTAAGATCGCGTGACCCCAACATGAGGTTGGTAGGTTACAATTTTGCATTAGTGGTCTAGCAATGAGCTTTATTCTCTTGATAAGAGATTCACTAAACCATTCCGTGTGTGAACATATGGTACGTAATGTTGTACTTCAATTCCTAATGCCATACAATAATCATTGAAGGCTTTGGAAGAAAATTCGCCGCATTGTCCGGTCCGATTGATTTTATCTCGATGTTCGTGATGACTCGCTCTAAGTCTGATGACTTGTGCGATCAATTTTGCAAAAGCATGGTTCCGTGTCGATAAAAGACACACATGAGACCATCTTGTGGATGCATCTATTAGAACCATGAAGTATCTGAACGGTCCAGACAAAGGTTGAATGGGACCACAAATGTCACCTTGAATGCGTTCAAGAAACTTTAGTGGTTCAGTTCGTATTTTGAGATGTGATGGTCTTAAAATTAATTTCCCGATTGCACATGAGGTGCATATAAAATCCGAGGATTCCGGAAATTTTCTGTCGCTCATACCATGTCCACTTGAATTGCTCATGATTTTTCTCATCATCCCGATGCCAGGATGGCCAAGGCGTTCATGCCAAGTTTTGAATGCATCCACATTCTGAAAAATCACTTTGTATGCAACATGTGGTACGGGTTTGATGTATGTGTAGTACAATCCAGACGGGAGAGAAGGCACTTTTTCAAGTGTTTGTTTGCCATATCCGGTATCTTTGGTCAAGAGGAGGAACTCCTCATTGTATTCTTCATGTGTTTCCACATGAATCCCATTTTTCCGGATATCTCTATAACTTAGTAGAGTACGTGTTGAATCGGGATACAATAATGCCTCCTCGATATTAATTTGTGTACCCATTGGAAGTACGATAGTGGCTCTACCAGAACCAACTATCGTAGCATCGCGTCCCGCGATGGTCAAAACTTGCCCTTCTCTCTTTGTTAGAGTTTGGAAAAATTTGACTTCCCTAAGTATAGTGTTAGTGGTGCAACTATCCACTAGGCATATTTCTTCTTCCGTTGGATTGACTCCCGTAACAATCTATACAATGCATAATTTAAATTATAAAAATAATGTAAAGATATGGAAAGTACATACAAATATATTGATATCACAAGTGCATTATGACAAGTAATAGCAACATCATGTCTTTATTACAATAACTTCTTTTTGCAAAATGAAATTATGGAGTCTATATGAGGTCTCCATAGGTGTTGTTGGAAGTATATTCCACGAGCATCCTGTCGACATCCATGAAGTCTTCCTCCCTACTTGGCGGAGTCTTGGTGTTGCTCGTTCCCGCTCCATGAGGGATGGGGTCCATAGCTCTAGTCTCCAGCGCTTGAGAGGCGAAGTGTGCTTCGTACTTCTTTGTCTCCGGTGTACGACCCACGGACTTCATGTATAATTCGACCAAACGTTTAGGAGTTCCCGCATTTCTTAGCAATATGATTGTTGCAACCACACCTAAAGCAGGCGATTTTGTTGCTACTCTCATTTTTAGGCTTAGAAATACCTTTCCCCTTTGGGACGTTCCCACGTGGCTTTTTGGCTCTCTTACGTTTGCCTTTGCTTGAGGAATTTTCAGTCTGTATGTTCCCTTTGGGACCATTTTTCTTCGCATTTGCATGTACTTCGGTGCAGGTGGTACAAAGTGCCCAATGGGCGCCGATTTGAGTTCCACGCAAGTGAGCTCATGATTCTTTTCTCGCCCGTTTCAATGTTTGAATGAGCGAAGAATAGACTCGTGAAATTCTTTTCACGATATTGTTGAGTGATAATCCTTTCGAAGGGAGCATCGTAGACAAAGTTTTCTCAATTTTGTCCGCTTCGAGTAGGTTCTCTCTCACAAAATCGAAGCTTAGAGCAAATCTTATGAACGGCATGGTTGAACTCATCCACGGCTTTGAAATCCCGTAGACGTAAGTGGTTCCACTCATGCATTGCCTCGGGGAGGACAATGGCTTTATGTTGTTCATAACGATTTTTCGAGAGATGTCCATAGAACACCGGGGTCCTCCTCATACATGTACTCCATTTTTAAATCCGGATGGATATGGTTTCTCATAACCTTTAAGGCGAGAGAATTTTGACATGTTGGAGGGGTTTACCGTCCCTTCGGCCGTATCATCTATACATCCGTATAGTCCGAGGGTCGATAGTTGTACTTTGACATCCATCGCCCGAGAAGGGAAATTGGAACCATCAAGAGCGAGGAACTCAAACTCTTTGGTTACTTTGCCTTCCATTCCTACAATGGGTTTTGCCAACAATTTTGAGAAATTATGGCAATATTTATGCAATATTATGTGAATTTAAAATAAACTCAAACAATAAATTATTGCATAAAATAAATACATAAAGTAGTATGATGGAAGTAAATTTGCAAAAGGAAAATTGCTTGTAATAAAGAAACATGGAAATGCTAAAGATTAAATATATATATATATATATATATATATATAGGGAGAATTACAAAAGTCTAAAAGACATGTATTCTCACACATTATTTGCGTAATGTAAATACGACAAAAGGGAAAGGACCAAAGTGTAAAACCGCTGAAAATAAAATCAGAAAATAACTAAACTTTATTTGGGCGGTGGGCCGAGACAATCTCGTTTTTGGCCCACCACCGCTTTAGGTCCGGAGGGAGGGGGGGGGGCGGACCGGTGCGGGGCTGGTGGGCGGTTAGACCGCCCGGCCGCCACGGCCACCATGGCCTAAAGCCCGGCTCGGGTGGGGAAAACCCTAATCCCCACCCATTCCCGCCGCCGCCGCCGGTGACAAAGCGGCGCCGCCGCCGCCGGCCGCCTCCCCGCCGGCGCCGCCGCCCGCCGGCGTTGCCGAGCGCCGCCGCCGTCGCCCGGAGAGCGGCCGCCGTCGCCGGCGTCGCCGCCGCCGCCGAGCGCCGCCGCCGCCGCCGGCGTCCCCGCCGCCGGCCGCGCCGTCGCCGCCGCCGCCGCCGCCGGCGGCCCGCCGGCCGCGCGCCGCCGCCGCCGCCGCCGGCGCATCCGCCCTCGGCCGAGAGCCGCCGCCGTCGCCGGTGCCGCCGCCGTCAACCACCCGCTCTTCCCTGGACCCATTCTCCCCCGCGCTCGAGCTTCCCCCCTCACCGGGAGGGGTGAGGGGCCGCTTCCATCGCCGCCGGCGCCATTCCCGGCCGGGATGTGCCCGGTCGAGATCCAGTTGGGGCGCGGGCGCAGCCCCGGACGGCGGTTTGCCGCCGCGCAGCGTCAGGGCCCGGCGACCCGAGCAAAAGGAGCTGGTGGCGGAGGTGGTGGAGATGCAGGCTCAAGGTTGATGATTTCCGGCGGCGCGGCCACGAGGGAGTGATGCTGGAGCCTCCCCCTGTATTATTGTAGAAGGGGAGAGCTCCAGTGCGCGCAGCCATAGTCCTTTTGATGAAGAATCGAGGCGGTCCGACCGGCATTGGAGTATACTCCGGAGATGCCGGCGTGTACTCCGGTGAAGCCACCGGCGAAATGGCGCGAGGAGGTGAAGCCGGATCAATGGCGTTCTCCCGCTGCAGCCTAACACTTCGATTTGAACGAGCCGCGAGAGTGCTCAAGTCGTTGCTTGGAGCTCTTGCGGCTCGCGGGCAGCGGCGCCGTTGTCGTGGCGGGTGCCACGTCCGGCATAACCAAGCACGGCCCCTGCCACGTCGAGGACGGCGCGCCGGCGCTCGGAGGAGCGCATCAACTTGTTGGTGCAGCAGGTGGCGCGGAACACGAGCGCGAAGGTGTCTTGGGAGAGAGGAGCCAACATCAAGGGGAAGGCGTAGGTAAGTCATCTTACTCGTTGGATGGCCGGTGCTACCTCTCTTGCTCAGCAGAAGAGCTGCCGATAACGTGTTAGACGTAAATTTTGTAGAGACAAGTGAATAGTGAATTGGTAAAATTTCATTGATCTCATTGTTCCCTTTTATAGGGTGATTACATAATCAGTTACAAGGTCATAAGAATGAGACTTGATGACACCATATAGTGGCACTTTATATCACCCTCTAATGGCTGCTATTAGGAGCTGCCATTAGAGGGGTTTAAGGCCATAAAACCCTTGTGTGCTGCCCCTTGGTGTGCATCATTGAGGAGGTCAATTTAGAATTCTTTTGTAACAGTTATATCTGGGTTATATGACTGATAAAAGCTGAAGCTATTAGATAAATTGTGCACCAGGTTACTATACCAAAACATATAGCTAATAGTGCATTATTAGCTGTAAAGATCCACCAAAAATAGAATATAGCCTAAAGTTTAATGTACGCAATTTAGCAAGAGGATATATTAACAGGATCTCAGAAAACTAATAAAAGGCTAGTTCAATTAGCAAACAATTGAATCAATAAAAAGGTAATTGGAAAACTAATCAAAGACCAACCCAAGATACACTACTTACTGCAACGTGAATATTAAATATAATTTTCTCTATCTGCTTATGAATAATGTTGTCCCCAGCCATGTAGTGATTCTTTCATCTGGCTTCTGACCTCTTCCACAGTAGCATTTGTAGCCTGCAACTGTATTAGGAAAAAAATGAATGTGTACTTCAATGCATGATTTCCATTCTTCTGTAATTGATGCATACGGGTCCAAATATATAAAATAAATGAGAGCAGCCAAGAGATGATTCATTGGCAGCAGCTTTATACTTTAAATTAATGCATTGAAGTTGTCATTGAGGCAAAGTATTCCATGAACTGCTGACAATGGACTATTCTGCTTCATAAAACAGATTCAGCCACAAAATGACATAGTGTTAAAGAAGGTTTGATCCAAAGGGCATTTAATCCAACACATTTCAGGGTTAAAGTATACTCATGCATACTCGGATACTCCAATTTCAGAATACATATGCATGCACATGGAAAGCAATGTTCATCGTATCTGGAGTCAGAATTGTTAATCAAGATACTGTCTCCCTATGTTATATTCAGTTCTGCTCATACCATTCATCATATCTGTAGCTTAGCTTAGACCTACTGTTATTTATCACCTACATCTAATTCTCAAGATGACTGATACAACAACTTTTATTTGAGAAGACAAATAAAGACTGGATAACAAACCCATAATTTACGCTCCAGATACTATTTGTAGCTAACAAGTCATAAATACAGATTTTAGGTTGCAATTTCAAAAATATACAGCTGGTCCAGGGGTTCAAAGCTTTGATTCGATTGATATGAGATGACTCTGAATACATATAGACACTATTAAAGGAAAAGGTAGCGCACAATTCATATATATCGATGCACTTTATCATTGATTTTCATTAGATAGTATAACACAAGACACTATTGTCCTACTACTATTATGTTTCTCTTCATTGTATATATGTGCTACTCCGCTATAAGAGATCATTTTTTAAAAGCAATAACATGAGCATAAAAACAACTTTCACTGTGATTTTTAAATATATGATCTCTTTGATCGCCCATTCCGAGCATCCTCATACGAAAGTTTAGACTTCATGGTCTGAAAAAATAATCATTACACTAATCCTTTTCTATACAGAAATGAAGGGTATCTGCAATGAAACTATGATGCCAAAACAAACAGCAGCTTTAGTTTGTTTTGAAAGTTCAGTTGATCTGAAATCTCTATGCACAACATCAATTAAATTGCACCATGAAGAAGTTCATATAAATGCATCTGTATACTTTGTAGCCCAATTTAGCTCCCTATACAAACTCTAATTTAGCCAATCTATTTTGATCAGAACAAAGTCGTGAAGTCATTATGCACACCTGAGTAGGATGCATGCATCCCCTCCTGATAAATAATCCAACCGATTGTGTCGCCATGCAGGCGGATCAGTCGAAGTAGATTTGGAGCAAATGCAGCCACTTGTAACTTGTTTGTTCCTCCCACCAGACTTATAGCGCAAGTGTAGACCGGAGAAATTCAGAAAAAAAAAGTAATTAGCAACCATCAACTTAAATGACAGAAGCATGAAAGTCTAAAGTATCGGAAAGAATCACAATCCTGAACATTCCCACAATTGTCGGAATATAACGTGACATGTTAATTTGCATTTTACTCTGAAAGGCACTTTGCCCTGAACTATCACTGGTAGGGAGAGGGGCTTTAGTCCTGATTGGAGAGGAGTTTAGGTCTCTCAAGTGCATCCGGGACTAAAGTTCTGAGACAAAAGCCCCCTCCCCCTTTAGTCCCGGGTGGCATCACGAATCGGGACTAGGGGGGCACGCCAGCACATGTGCCCACCCCCTTTAGTCTTGGTTGGTAATACCAACCGAGACCGAGACTAAATGGTCTTGTTTCTCTTTTTTTGGTTTTCAATTTGAGCGTATATTCTAATTGTTGTCTAACCCGTATATGCACGTATACGTATTTGAACATGTATATAGGTATATACATGTCTATATATACCATATACGCAGTTAGACTTATAAATAAAGTTTTTGAAGTTAGACTTATATATAAACTTACATAAACTTAGAAATATACACATCAAAATAGATAGTATTTATACATCAAAATATTGTTCACTTCAAATTTCTAGTCTCTATTAGATTTTTTGGATGCATCATAATAATGTTTTCCTGTTGGCATAACCACCTCCTCATGGATGAATCCCAAGAGACTTTCTTGAATCGCCGAAAGACGATCCTTCTGAATGACCTCGTCCTTAACCATATCCATCTGTATAATGTGCAGATATGTTAATATATTACACCCAGCAATTTAATATAGAAGCATCTGTATAATGTGCAAATATGTTAATATATTAGGAAATGATGTATTATTAATAGGTTTATTTAATTAACTTACATCATAATTTCCGGACTTTGCACTTGCCAAACATCGTATGTGCTCACAGACATAGTATCCACATAAATTATTTCCTTGTTCCTGTCTCAAACACTAAAGTAGATAGGAGAAAATGTTATGAAATATAAGTGTGATAAATTTAAATTTTCTCAAATCTGAAGTTGTTATTTGGATTACATACCGGATAATCATTATAGAATGTAATTGTTAGGTTAAATTCACCTTCTTTCTCTGCAATGAATTTTTGCCAAGCTCTGAGAAAAATTAATGAGAGATGATGTGTTAGTAAAAGCATATCTTGAAACAAATATTGAAGGTTTTGGTAACTTGCAGGGTTTTTTCTCAATGAATCCCACACCATGACGCTGCTATTGTCGACTTGAATGATTATCAGAATCCAGTGGAAACTGTACATAAATGGTCATAATAGTCATACAAATTAGAACTAAATAGAATTAGCAAAGACAATTAGATGTCAATTGCACATACTCGCAGCTGTAAGGTAGTAGTATGAGATCCTTGTCATGAAACCTAGACAAGGTCCTATAGATTGACGCGATTGTTGTGTCTGATTGATGCTTAACCTCAAACTCATTGAATTTTGATGGGTCCATGAAACCAATACTGGCAATATTCTTTTTTTGCATCTCACGTTTTTGCAGGCTACCGAAAAGGAAATACAAATATAATTAGTAAATCCACATATGTAATAATTTAATTAATAAACATAAAAAAAGACGCCACTTACAGACACCAAGTGACGATAAGATCGGTATTTAGGGCATCTTGACGGTAAACTTCATAAATATCTTCGAAATCCAGCCAGACCACCTTGTTGCCTTCATTGGCAAAATCTTCGGGTGCAGCAAGCATAGCTATGTTATGTACGCCTTTCAGTGATTGTCGCATGTACCACTCATGAAATTTGTACATCTTAGGTAGGGCTAGCCAAAAAACTCGAAGCTCGCAAACTCGCTCGTTAGTAGCTCGGCTCGGCTCGGCTCGGCTCGTTAGAATTTTTAAACGAGCCGAGCTTAGGTTTTAGCTCGGTCATATAACGAGCTAGCTCGAGCTGGCTCGCGAGCCACTCGCGAGCCAAAATGAGCCAACCTTAATTAATAATCCAACAAAATACATTGTCGCCTCCTTGGTACAAGGCCACAACCCACAGCCCGCAAAGGAACTAGAAGTCCACAATGTTGATGGTGACATTGAGTTTATGGAGTTTCCAACCTGTATAGTGGGAAGCATAAGTGTGAATCGGATATTAATACAAGCACTCTTTGTATAGTAAAAATATTTTTGCCACTTCACTAAAATAATTTACTATTTGTGTATAGGCTATAAGTTTACCTCTTACAAGGAATGGTCGAAAGGGAGACATGAAGTGAAGTGTTGCAGCATGGAGAGTGTTTTAATTTGCTCTTAAATGAACTAAAATAATGATTTTTAGCATGCATCGCATGGAGTTTTGCAATTGGGTGAACTTAACGTAGATGATTGATTTAATGCTCAGATTGATTATATTTTTATATGTGCTTTGTTTCTTTTATTTTGTTGTTGGAACTTATATAATATAGACTAAGTTACAGTATATTTCAAGATGTGATGATTTGGTCAGATTTTAAATGGGCTAGCTCACGAGCTGGCTCGAGCTTTTAAATGAGCCGAGCCGAGCTAGGCTTTCAGCTCGGTATCTTAACGAGCCATAACAAGCCGATCCGTAACGAGCCGAGCCATAACGAGCTGAGCCGATAACGAGCCGAGCCGGCTCGATATCCACCCCTAATCTTAGGTGAGAGCTTAAGTACTAGTTCTGGCTTGACAAGAGGTTTTCCTAGCTGAAAGGGCCACCTATACTCGAAACTTGGATCCCGGGGTGGTTCTTCATGGATGAGTGCAACACCTAAAGGCATCCTTATTTCTTCCATGAAACCAAGGAGCTTCACTACTTCTTGTGTAGGCATTTCTACTACAGCTCATTCCTGTGCATTGAGGCCGGAGGAACGTAAGTCTGTTTCCTCATCGACGCATCTTCTTTAGACGATGTCGACGCCAGTATGGGCGTCATCAATTTCTTGTTGTTTTCACTCATTATTTTGAAAAACCGAAGTTTTGACGGGTCTAGTGTTTGGTCTTCTCTAGCTCCCTCCGTTGCTGTTTTGTATTCAGATTGCTAAAAAAATTCATGCACATGTTGGGCACTGATCATTGTTTTTCCTTCTTCTTCTGTCGTCTCCCATGCTAGCTTCCTTCTGCTGATGGGCTCAACCATTTTCTTTATTGTTGGTGGTTTTGGTGGTTGCACTGGGTTGGAAGATTGTGCTCCGACGGTTTTTTGGTTGTGCTTTCGTGGCTAGGTGGTTTCTTCTGCGGTGGTTTCTTCTGTAGTGGTTTCGCGGTTTTTTCAGATATGCTTTGGTGGTTGGGCAAATTTTCTGATGTGCTTTCATGGCTGGGCGGTTTTTTTTGCCGTGCTGCAGTGTTTTTTTGTGCGTTTGATGGCGCTTGCTTTGCCACCATTGGTTTTTTCTACTTTTTTGGAGGTGATTCGGGATTGATGTCAATATCATGGCTGGAGTCGCACCTCCGGAATTGAATAATGGTTCTTGTGTAGACGGTGAGCGAGGTGATATTGAAGGTCGTGAGGACGACCTAGGAGATGATGATGGTCGCGACTGCGGGGGATCTGTAGGAGGGATTGATCCCTCCGTCTGGGGGATTATAATGTAACGTTTGGGCCACAATATGATACCGTGAACCGCATCCTTGAGTGTCCTTTCCCGTCACCTCCTGGGATGTCTAGCTCTAAATCTTCAAATTGTGACTGACAAATCTCCTCCACATAAACCGAGGTGTAGCTGGGTGGAATCAACATGTCGTGGCTAGTCCGTCCAGGAAAATGCGCAAAAGCACTTCTATACGCCACCTGCATTGTGATGTTGCCGAATGGCTTATGCAGCTCACATGGGGTGCACCGACAGAGAAAATCCACCGGTTATTGTTGGTTGTCATCCACTGGAAATCCTTCGATTGCCCTCGGCTCTTCAGGGCCTTCTGTGCAAGCACCCGGTGCGACCTCTATGCAAGCACCTGGTGCAACCTCGGTAGAAGCACAACTGCTTTTCCGAGCGGAAGGGCTAATGACGTGATCGAGAGGTACTTCAGGCAGTGCCCCAGTTTGGGCTATTTTAGATATCGTTACGGCCAGTCGTCGTTCAATCTCTACCTACATCTTTTCGTCTTATTCTTTAAGTCTTTGCTCCATCATTTGGTGCCAATGATCCTCTTCGCTCTCTTTTCTTCTTTTGTGGCTTCTATAGCTATCGAGGTTTCCCTTGAAGGCATACTTCCACGGCACCACCCCGTAGCCCCTGCAACGTCCTGGGTGTTCTAGATTCCCGAGTGCCATAGTGAGCTCATCCATTTCTCTGTCAACCTTCAATCTACCAGCTTTGACATCTTCTATTTTGTTCATTAACTCAAGTGCCTTCTCTCGTAACGTGGGCGGGAATTCAAGGGTACTATCATCCGGGTTCAATCTGCCTCCATGCGCATAATACCAATTCTTCGATCTTTCGGACTAGTGAAAGACTGCTGATATGATACCTTTGGTGATAAGGTCTTGTTCCATCTTCCGCCACATGGGAATTGCTACCGCGTAACCACCTCGACCAAGACAATGGTTGTACTCCCCTTTCTTACTAGCATTGTTCTTCGCTTGGGCACTTTTTTGGGCAAAAGTTTCACTTTTCTTGTATTCAACAAAGGACTTCCAGTGATCTTTTATCTTCGGATATTCATCCCAATTTGGAGTTCGGATGTTCTTGATAAAATCTCTAGTCAACTTCTTGAAATTCTGAAATTGAGTTGCTATCTTCACTAGAGTCCAACCTTTAACAAGGTTTGGGTCGACGCCTTCAGGAAGTGCGAAGTTTTTTAGCACATCATTCCACAGCTGGTCTTTTACTGCGTCTGGAACCACGTATGGATTACTTGGTTTTCCCTTCCATTCTCTATACTTGATGGGCACGTTGTCCCTTACAATTGCCCCGCATTGAGACACAAACTTGTCCTTGACTTTTTTGGAGCAACAGGCTGGCCAAGCTCTAACACCTCTGTGATAATACGATACATCACATCGCCGATGATTAGTTGTACACAACCTCTCTTGGACTTTTTCGTCGTCGATCCTGAAGCCTACAAGAATTAACAGTAATTTTACATGAATCGACATAAATTTATGAGAATATACAAGAAATGGGGTTACCAAATTAGTACTAATGAACTTAATGCATGATATGTATACCTCGTTGGAACCTTCTGCATTAGCATCCTCAAGGTCGTCATTATTTTCTGAGTCGGCGGCTATGTCGTCCTCATTATTTGCAAAGTCATTGGCGGCGACGCCTCCTTGACCAATCACATTTAGAATAATTTCCTCATCCGTGTAGGATGCAAAGGCATTTGCACCGCCAACAATAATCTCCTCCATAATCCTTTCATCGTTGTCATTGTTATCCATCTAGAATTAACAGAAATTTTCTATGAATCGACACAAATTTATGAGAATATACAATAATTTCTATGTATTTCTAGTATCCATATAGAATAAAAACTAATTTTCTATGTATTTCTAGTATCCATGTAGAATAAACATTAATTTTCTATAAACCGACATGAATTTATGAGAATATACAATAATTTCTATGTATTTCTAGTATCCATGTAGAATAAACACTAATTTTCTATGAATCGACACGAATCATAGAGAATATACAATAATTTCTATGTATTTCTAGTATCCATGTAGAATAAACACTAATTTTCTATGTATTTCTAGTATCCATGTAGAATAAATACTAATGAGTTAAATACACCATGGGTCCATGAACTTGCAGTGTTGTGTCAAATAGGTCCATAAACTTGAAAACCAGACATCTAGCCCCTCGAACATGCAAACCCGTTCACCTCAGGTCCAACCCGGTTTTGTACAGTGGTTTTGCATGGGTACTGCAGCATTGCGGATGTCAGCGGTGACATCAGCACTCCTATTTAATTTGTGAAATTGATATCTTTTTATTCCAAGCTCCAAATATAGCAAATAATTTATCAATTTTGATCGTCTCAATGAGCTCTTTGCAATGGTGTACTTCATTTCATTATTTGAGATAATTTTATTTCATGTAAAATTAAATATTTTTATAAAATGAGTGATATTTTATTCTCACTTGCAACTAGATATATATGTGGTCATGATTAAGTCAAGACTGAAATTGATTAAGATTTAAAACCTGGATGTGCCCATTTTTATTGTCATGATTCAGAAATAAAAAAGAAAGCTGTAACCAAAATTGATTAAGATTTAAGACATCGATGCATGTAAAGCTAGACTTTTATACCAACCAATCTGACGGTATTTTCATCCCATGTCACCATCCTGGGAATAAAGAAACAACGCGAAACAGAAATAGCTGGTTGCATCAGTTCTATTCTTGGTGATCGACATGTGGTGTGTTGTCGCCCAAATGAAGGACCGATACGGCGAACCGTAGAGGGGGGGGGGAGTGAATGGGAGCCGATAAAAATTCTTCTCGAAGGAGATCGAAACTCCAACAAGACGAACGCGGCTTCCAACACACGTCTCCGACTCACTACCAAGGTTAGTCAAGCCCACGTAGCCACTGGAGTGCCACTGGACCTAGGAACCAACACACACAGCCTTCCGACTCGAGAACGCAGCGGAACAACAAACCCCGAGTCTACAGACCCACACCGGTCAGACCGGTGAGCACCACCGGTCAGACCGGTCCCTGCTGGTGAAACTGAGCAACTTTCACTAAGTGGCTCTTCACCGGTCGACCGTGAGACACACCGGTCGGACCGATGGCGACCGAAAGCCCCCAAGGCACCAAACAGCCAACCGACCACCAAACGGACCCAAACTCGAAACAAAGCAGCACCACGGGACAACAACGAACTCACCAAGACGTTCACCCGAGCAAAATCCCACAAGGGCTTGCACCGGTCGGACCGGCCAAGAGCACCGGTCGACCGGTGTGGCACGGGCGACTCGGGATGAACAAAGACCCGCGGGTCAACTCCCCCCAAATCCAAATCTCGATCTCCCGAATCGCTCCACGGACTTGAACAAGACTTTGGGGATATCAGGAACACCTCATGAGGAGTCCATAGCCAAGTTTAATCCCACCAAATCTCGTCCAAAAAAGGAGGAATCGAAGAAATCCCGCCGAAAGCACCTTCAACCCAAGAACTCAAGAAACCCCCAAAATCGAGCACTTTTACTCACGGATTTGGGAGGGGAATCACGGCCCAAAGAACCACGAAGGGTTCCCACAAATTTCCCCCATCAAATCCCCAAGAGAAAAGCCTCGAAACCAACCCAAAGAAATCACCGAGAAAGGGCTCCGAAAATCACCACCAAGAACAACCGGGAAAAACACATCCAAACCTTGAGGAACCACGCCGAATCATCTATACATGAGATAAAGGTTCGTACAAGGTCTAGCAAGCCGCCCGATCATCCATCCCTCTCTACAAGATCTCTCCGTGAAGCTCTCTTGCTAGTCCTAAGAAAAACCTTGAGAAAATAGGTGGAAAATAGGAAAACTAATGAGCTAGGGTTCCAAGAGTTGGCTGCCATCCTCTCACCTCTTGGGTTATATAGGCGGCAACCGAATGTCTAAAATGCCCCTCTCTACCAACTAGGGATACAAGCCCCTCAAGGGCGGATTTGGAATTCTTGATGTCTTCACCATCGGACGGATGCCCGGCGACCGCACCCTGCGTAGCCTCGACGCAAGCCATGCGATCCCGACGCGTGTCCTCCGCTTCGAAGATTCCGGACCGCGTCGTCGCACACGGCCGACCGGTGCTCCTCACCGGCCGACCGGTCCCCACCGGTCCGACCGGTCGGACCCCCACCGGTCGACCGGTGCCGTGCCGCCGCACCTCCGTCTTCGGTTCTCCGGTCTTGGCTTTGTGGATCAACCAAGGAACCCAGTGGTTTTCTGGTGAACCACCGGAAACCCCGCGAACTCGGTGTAGCCTCCGCCAATCTCCACTCATGACTTGGCTCCCACGTAGTCCCGGCTCGACCTTGGTTTTGTGGCTCAACCAAGAAACCGTCCACGACTTCATCTTGCTGTTCATGCCACCATGCGGTCCGCACTTGACCCCCGCCGGTCACCGGGTCCCTCGAACGAAGCCTACTTGTCTTCTCCACACCTGGAGGCCTCACCGGCGACGACCTTTCGCGCTTGTTCTTCACCTGCACCAACACGAGTCAAGCCGCAACCTGCACCTGCAATACTTAGCCAAGAATCAGTCCACACAACGTTGTCAATCACTCATCACACAAGGAAGCGACCATCCACCGGTCCTCGAACCACACATGGTCCTCAATCTCCCCCTTGATGAGTGCATTGACAACACCCACACGAAAGTAACAAGAGAGAAAAGAAAAAGAAAAGAAACGAACAAAAAGAAACTCCAACAAGCGATCGAAAGCCAAACAAAGGCAAAGAGCAAGATCACTTGAAGAAGACAAGTCTCGGACCCCTTAGGCAAGGGCAACGGCTCGACACATCCGAGACAAAGCAAAGCTCAAGCAAAGAGCACAAACCACCGAAACAAAGCTCGAAAAATCTCAAAGAGCTCCCCTTGAACACAAGCAAACTCCCACTGAACCAAAGCAACTCCCCCTGGACGAAAGCATGCACGAAACCACATGAAACAGACGGTGCAAAGCACTTTCAGCTCACACCGGTCAGACCGGTCATCACCACCGGTCAGACCGGTGCCTAACATATGTACAGGACCAGCACTCACACCGGTCAGACCGGTGCTCTTCACCGGTCAGACCGGTGTACAACAGAGCCCAGAAATGGCTCGAAACCACCTGAAAACCTTCTAAAAGCATCCACTAAGCCATTTCAAGCTCAAACTTCTCCCCCTTGTTGGCAATGCATGAATCAAGCCAAAAATGCAAAACTTTCAACCTAGAGCTTCTCAAATATACAAAATTCAACAAAGAATGCTACATATGTCCAAATGAGCAAGTTAGGTACTCTACGGCTTCGTATCGATCTCAACTACATGATCACCAAGTTTCACAACCATTGGACGAAGCTAAGATGGATTTTGGCAATTTTGCGAAAAACTTGCCTCTCATGAGCAAAGTCCTAAACATGATCAAAGCATATCAAAATGGCAAAGCCACACAAACTTCATGCTAGGACAGCCATTCTAATCATAAGACCATCACAAACACCCACAAGCACCTCATGTCATGTCAAAGCCACCGAGCCATGTGCCTACTTCTATGTATGAGACTTCTCATTGGTAGGCATCATGCAACGGTTTAGCACCCAAAGCAAATTAAATTCAGCGCATATGACATGGGAGCACATTTCCAAGCATTTTTCATTTCATTTTCAGATTTGTAAATGGTACATGAAATGTCTTTGCGACAAAAAGGAACTTTTGCTCCTCCACAAGATAAGTCAAGAGGGCTAAACATTCATGATGGCAAATGAGCCTTTGGCCCCATATGATCAATAAACTAGCTATCCAACCACAAATTAAGCATAGCAAAGCCACAAAAACATGTCAAGAGCATGTAAAGGCATTTACACATGAGAGAGCATACATGTAACATTTTTCAAAAGTATAGCTATCAACCATGGATTATTCATCAAGATCATCAAGAGCTAAGCCAAAACTAACCGTAGCATACCAAACGAGCTCACAAAGACATATATCTCATTCCATGGTGAACTATGTATATGAGAGAAGCTTTTCCTAACCAATGCATATGATACAAAATGCATGCAATCTAAGATGCAAGGATGCCTATACATCATGTTACATATGCCATGCCAAATGCAAGAAATGCACAAAGGAAAACTATACATATGCTACAAAACCGGCTCCTCGAGGGGAGGCAAAACGGGCTCGACACCACCGGCAAAAGAAAGCCCCCACACACCCAACTCAAGAAATCAAACACACACCAAGTTCCCCCCGCAAACGAGTGAAAGTTGCTTGATCTAGGGGTTTGGTGAAAATATCGGCTAGTTGGTCATGTGTGGGTACATGGATCAAAGCTATCTTTCCTTTCTCGACGTTGTCTCTCAGAAAATGATACCTCACTTCTATGTGCTTGGTTTTGGAATGGAGCACTGGGTTCTTTGCAACGCTTATGGCACTAGTGCTATCACATTGAAGTGGGACGTGGGTATACTCCTCACCAAAGTCACTCATGGTGTAGGTGATCCAAAGGAGCTGAGAACAACAACTAGCAGCGGCAACATACTCGGCCTCGGTCGTGGATTGAGCAACACTCGACTGCTTGCGGGAAGACCAAGACACCAAAGAAGAACCCAAAACTCGGCAAGTCCCGAAGTGGACTTCCTATCCAACCGACACCCGGCAAAATCCGCGTCTGAAAAGCCATGAAGCGCCAAAGAAGAGGACGCGGAGTACCAAAGGCCGAAGTCGGGAGTGTAACGCAAGTACCCGAAAATTCGCTTCACCGCCCGCCGATGCGAAGTCCTCGGAGACGCTTGAAAACGAGCGCACGGACACACCGAGAACCGTATGTCCGGCCTCGTCGCCGTCAAGTAGAGGAGTGACCCGATCATGCTCCGGTACTCCTTCGGTCCACGTGTTCACCTTCCTCATCCGCATCAAGAGCCGTAGTCGTACTCATCGGCGTCGTCATAGCCTTGGAGTCCTCCATCTTGAACTTCCTCACAATGTCCTTGGTGTACTTAGCCCGGTGCACAAATGTTCCTTCCTTTGATTGCTTGATTTGTAGCCCGAGGAAGAACCGCAACTCACCCATCATGCTCATCTCGAACTCCCTGCTCATATCATCGCAAACCTCGCAACAAGAGAGTTAGACGAGCCACCAAAGACAATATCATCCACGTACACCCGCACAATCGGGATATCTCTCGCCCCCGCCTCGGCAAAAACAAGGTCCGATCGACCTTCCCCATCTCAAAGCCTTTCTCAAACAAGAACCCCCTCAACCTCGCCATACCACGCTCTAGGCGCCGCTTCAACCCATACGGCGCCTTCCTCAACTTGTACACCCGGTGGGGGTACTTCTCACTCTCAAACCCCGGAGAGGCGCCTCACATACACTTCTTCCTCCAACACTCCATTCGGGAAAGCACTCTTCACATCCATTTGGTGCAACTTGAACCCTTTAGCCACGGAAAAGGCTAGAAGAATCCTAATCGCTTCCAAACGGGCTACGGGAGCAAAGGTCTCCTCGTAGTCGATCCCCTCCTTCGACCGAACCCCCGGGCAACAAGTCTCGACTTGTTCCTCACAACCTCACCCTTCTCTCCCTCTTTGTTTTTCCACACCCACTTGGTACCAATCGGCTTACACCCCGGGGGAGGGTCAACCAACTCCCACACCTCGATTCCTCTCAAAGTTCTCCAACTCCTCATGCATCGAGTTAACCCAATTGTGATCAGATAGTGCGTGTCCAATGTCTTTGGGCTCGAAAGAAGCAACAAATGCAGCATGAGCGAAATGGGAATTGTTTCGAACCCTCGACCGCGTAGTGCGTTCATTCATGTCGCCGATGATCCTCGAAGCTGGGTGATCCACTTGAACTCGCCGGGGAGGTTCTCGCCTCGAAGCTACCTCCCCCTCAGCATCAGCTTCTCCTTGTTCTTGATTTGTCGTCGTAGGTGTAGCAGAGGGTCCATCCATCATCGTCGTCGAAGTAGTGGGTACATGTTCAGCCGGGGGCACCGCACCACCATCCTCATCATCACCATGTTCATGCTCCTTCTCCCCGAAAGATCTCCTCGCCAAGCTCATCATCACCCGCACACTCAAAGACAAGCCGACTACGTGGCTCGTCTCGTCGAAGGTTACCTCGCAAGTCTCCACGATTTGGTTAGTTTCAAGATTGAGCACACGATATGCTCTAGAATGAGATGCATAACCAAAGAAAATGCCATCGACAGACCTAGCCTCAAACTTATCCAACTTCCCGCCTTTCTTCGAATGAAACACTTGCAACCAAAGACATGGAAGTGACTCACCTTGGGTGTGCGGCCATGCATCAACTCATAGCATGTCTTCTTCTTGTGCACTCGAGGTATATCCCGTTCGACACATAGCATGCGGTGTTCACCGCCTCGGCCCCAATACCTCCTCGGAGTCCTATGCTCATCAAGCATCGTCCGAGCCATCTCGCACAAGGTCCTGTTCTTTCTTTCCACAACACCATTCTGGGGAGGCGTATACGGACTCGAAAACTGGTGCTCAAGACCCAAGTCATGACAAAAGGTTTCAAAACGAGAGTTCCTGAATTCCGAGCCATTATCACTGCGGATAGCTCGTATGGCATCTCCGTGCCTCTCGTTCCTCAACCTCAAGACTAGATCTCGAACAAAACCAAACGTCTCCCCCTTATCCTCCGTAAAGAACACCCACGCATACCGAGAATAGTCGTCCACCACAACAAGGACATACCACTTCCCACCCGCATCGCACACGAGCCGGGCCAACAAGGTCCATATGGAGCAGCTCGCATGGACGCTCAGTCATCACATCGGTGAGAGGCGGGTGAGAAGAGGCCACCATCTTGGCATGCCTACACGGAGCACAAACCAACTCTTTCTCAAGCCTCAACCGTGGCAATCCTCGGACCAAGTTGAGTTTACTCAAGCGTGACAAAAGGTCAAAGCTCAAGTGACCCAACTTCCTATGCCACTTCCACAACTCACTCGAAGAACCCGCCAAGAAACAACGCTCCACACCCGAAGACTGAGAAAAATCAGCACGAAACACCTGACCCTCGGGAACGACCATACAGACAAGGTCCCCTCGAGAGTCCACAATCCGAGAACCACCAGGCCGAAACAACACCTCAAAGCCCTCATCCAACAACTGGGACACAGAAAGCAAATTGTACCCCGGCCGATTGAACAAGAGCAACACGCCTCGAAGTGATCTTGTCACTCACTTTTATCTCACCTTCGACAAGCACACGCCCACGCCCATTGTCCCCAAAGGTGATGTACCTCTTCGTCACCACGGGACGAGACTTGAGAACCACCCCTGTCTCCGGTCATATGCCTCGAACAACCGGAGTCAATCAACCAAATGTTCTTCAAGTCTCCCACCCGTACATCAAAAATAGGCACGTGAGCGAACAAACGACTCAAAGCATCGGGGTTAGTACCAAAAGAGGAAAACCAGTGCCGAGCCATTTGCTCGAAAGTGGGGTTAGCACCAACCAAAGCATCTCTCCTACCAAAGCTACCTCCTCGAACACCACCACGATAACCACCCTGAGGGAACCACCCCTCTCTGCCTGGAGGAGGACCAAAACCACGCAAGAAAGCCCGTGGAACGTCCTTCCTCTCCAACTCACCACCACGACTCCTCCAATCCCCGTATTGAGCACGAGGTGAAGAACGCCTAGCAAACTGACCACCTGCACCCTTTCCAGCCCAACCACCAGAACCACGACCACCAGAAACAACCCTCGCACCTGCACGAGCTCGAAACCCGAACATCCGTCCGTCTGTGCCCGCACCGGTCTGACCGGTGCCCCACACCGGTCTGACCGGTGTGACTCCGGACAAGACAGCACCAACTGCAGCCTTCTTCTCTCCCCAAGCCCGAACTGTCCTCACAATCGCCTTGCCCCTGGGCATCTGCATACGAGGCTCAAGTACACCATCGGAAGGATGGTACTTGTCCTTGTTTGCCCACTCCTTCCTCATTCTCTCCTCTCGCTTCCTCTTGAAGCAAAACTCCTCCTTATGGCCATCTCTCCCACAATAGCCACAATGGAACCTCACAAGCTTAGGCTTTGACTTGGGATGTGGCTGCTCACTCGGTTTCTCTCCACTCAAACCCTCCACCGGTTTCTCACCACTAGCCTTCTCATTCTCCTTCCCAAAGAACACTTTCCCGGAAGTGCTCACAAACTTGATAGGCTTTTGTAGGTCGTTTGTGGGTGTAGGAAACACGGGTGGAGCTGGGGTTGTGTCTAGTCGGTTCCTTAGATGGTTAGGTTTTGGTGGGAAATCATTCTTGTGGTGGGTTTTTGGTGGCTCCGGGATATTCTCTCCACTTCCCTCACCAACCTTGTTTGCCCCAAGCCCCTCACCATCTTGCCTCTTAAAGGCCTCGATCATCATCCTCAACCGAGGCTCGTGACCGGACAACCAACCCATCAACTTCCTCAAATCATCATTCTCATCCCGCAAACGATCAACATAATGTGCAAGCTCCAAATTTTTCAATGCATGCATTTCACGGGTAGAGCAAGATGTAGGCATGGGTTCCTTCAATTTAGCCTCGAGCGAACTAGTGTAAGCATGCATCTCATCAATCTTAGCATGCAAAACAGGGCAAGAAGTGCAAGCACCTAGCAAAGCAGTCTAGACTTAAGCTCGGCCCACTTCAACCCTAAGCACATCTAGTTCCTCACACTTGGAGGCATGCTTCTCCTTGAACAAAGCAAGATCGGCAAGGAAAATAGAGCAATCAAGCACAATCATTCTCATCGAAACAACGGGGCTAGCCTTAAGCGAATCAATCTCAAGCTTGCTATCAAGCACCCGTGTCTCTAGCTCACCCACTCTAGTCCTAGCATCCTCGAGTGAAGCCCTAAGCTCTTTCCTCATTTTCTTGGCCTCTCTAAGCATGTCATCACGGTTATCAAGCAAAGAGCCAAGCCTCTCATTCTCCTGGCGCAAGAAGGGAAGCTCATCACGCACCTCGTCGTCGGACTCGCAGTCCGAGTCGCTCCGTGTGCTCTTCTTGCTGCCGGAGCTCAACGCCATGGTGCGAAGCCGTCTCTCGCGGCGGCTCGGCCCCCGCTCGGGTTCTTGGACGACCTCTTGTTCTTGCGGCGATCTCCCTCGTCGTCGCTGCTGCTCGAGCTCGAGGTGGAGTACGCGGAACTGGAGTCGACGTCGCTCGCTCCAACCATCGCTCGGGCCTTGCCTCGACCCTCCTTCTTCCTCGATCGTCGCTCATCCTTGTACTTGTTCTTGTGCTTGCTCTTGTGGTCGCGCCTCGAACGGTACTTGTCATCGTTCTTCCTCGGCTTGTGCTTGTAGCTGTCCTTGTCCTCGGCCTTCTCGGGCGGTCGGCGACGAAGTGTCCCGCTTGCCGCACTGGAAGCAAGTCCTCGTGTTCCTCCTCATGTTCACGCGGTTCTCGTGCAGCCTCTCGAACCGCCTCGTCAACAGCGCCAGCTCGTCCTCTCCAAGGTCATCAAACTCCTCATCTGGCATAGACATCAAAGAGGAAAACGAGAACATCCTGGTGGATGGGTTAGAGTTAGTCTTTCCTTTAGAACCACCAACGAGGGCAAGACTATGGGAATCAGTCGGTCCCTCGAGCTTGGCAGTCATGCCCCTATCCACCTCAGCCGACTTGAGCTTCGAGAACAGCTCGTTCACCGTCAGAGTATCATATCGCTCCGACTCGACTATGGCCTCGAACTTTCCGCCCCATATCGTACGATCCAAAGAGTGTAAGAGCTTGACCGCTCTATCATGATCATCGTACGGGAGCACGTCCACATTGGCCCTCATGTTGTTCACCACCACCGTGAACCTCTGAAACAAGGCATCGATGGACTCACCGGGGAGATGAGTGAAGTTCTCGTACTCTCTCCGTAGGTCGCATACAACCGTGCCTGAACCTGGGCGTTCCCAACATGAGCCTCCTTCAACACCGCCCAAATCCTACAAGCCAAGTGCTCGGTGTGCACCCGATCGAACTCAGGCTGACACAAAGCACGAAACAAGTAGTCGACCGCCTTATTGTTGGCGTCGAAGCTGTCCCTCGATCCCGGAGCGAAGGAAATCAACCGGCTGGACATAGCCTGTGTCCACCGTGACATCCCAAAGGATCTGACCCTTTCCGCGGAGAAACGCACCCATCCGCTTGCTCCACATCTGGTAGTTCTTGCCATCGAAGTGTGGAGGACCCGAACCCCGTTCCTGGTACGCCATCCTTGGATCTTAGACTGGTTAGAGTCAATAAAGACCCGAACCTGCTCTGATACCACTTGAAGGACCGATACGGCGAACCAGAGAGGGGGGGGGGAGTGAATGGGAGCCGATAAAAATTCTTCTCGAAGGAGATCGAAACTCCAACAAGACGAACGCGGCTTCCAACACACGTCTCCGACTCACTACCAAGGTTAGTCAAGCCCACGTAGCCACCGGAGTGCCACCGGACCTAGGAACCAACACACAGCCCTTCCGACTCGAGAACGCGGCGGAACAACAAACCCCGAGTCTACGGACCCACACCGGTCGACCGGTGAGCACCACCGGTCGGACCGGTCCCCGCCGGTGAACTGAGCAACTTTCACTAAGTGGCTCTTCACCGGTCAGACCGGTGAGACACACCGGTCAGACCGATGGCAGCCTGAAAGCCCCCCAAGGCACCAAACAGGCCAACCGACCACCAAACGGACCCAAACTCGAAACAGCAGCACCACGGGACAACAACGAACTCACCAAGACGTTCACCCGAGCAAAATCCCACAAGGGCTTGCACCGGTCAGACCGGTCAAGAGCACCGGTCAGAACCGGTGTGGCCTGGGCAGCTCGGGATGAACAACACCCGCGGGTCAACTCCCCCAAATCCAAATCTCGATCTCCCGAATCGCTCCACGGACTTGAACAAGACTTTGGGGATATCGAGAACACCTCATGAGGAGTCCATAGCCAAGTTTAATCCCACCAAATCTCGTCCAAAAAAGGAGGAATCGAAGAAATCCCGCCGAAAGCACCTTCAACCCAAGAACTCAAGAAACCCCCAAAATCGAGCACTTTTACTCACGGATTTGGGAGGGGAATCACAGCCCAAAGAACCACGAAGGGTTCCCACAAATTACCCCCATCAAATCCCCAAGAGAAAAGCCTCGAAACCAACCCAAAGAAATCACCGAGAAAGGGCTCCGAAAATCACCACCAAGAACAACCGGGAAAAACACATCCAAACCTTGAGGAACCACGCCGAATCATCTATACATGAGATAAAGGTTCGTACAAGGTCTAGCAAGCCGCCCGATCATCCATCCCTCTCTACAAGATCTCTCCGTGAAGCTCTCTTGCTAGTCCTAAGAAAAACCTTGAGAAAATAGGTGGAAAATAGGAAAACTAATGAGCTAGGGTTCCAAGAGTTGGCTGCCATCCTCTCACCTCTTGGGTTATATAGGCGGCAACCGAATGTCTAAAATGCCCCTCTCTACCAACTAGGGATACAAGCCCCTCAAGGGCGGATTTGGAATTCTTGATGTCTTCACCATCGGACGGATGCCCGGCGACCGCACCCTGCGTAGCCTCGACGCAAGCCATGCGATCCCGACGCGTGTCCTCCGCTTCGAAGATTCCGGACTGCGTCGTCGCACACCGGCCGACCGGTGCTCCTCACCGGTCGGGACCGGTCCCCACCGGTCGGACCGGCCGACCCACCGGTCGGACCGGGTCCGGTGCCGCTGCACCTCCGTCTTCGGTTCTCCGGTCTTGGCTTTGTGAATCAACCAAGGAACCCAGTGGTTTTCTGGTGAACCACCGGAAACCCCGCGAACTCGGTGTAGCCTCCGCCAATCTCCACTCATGACTTGGCTCCCACGTAGTCCCGGCTCGACCTTGGTTTTGTGGCTCAACCAAGAAACCGTCCACGACTTCATCTTGCTGTTCATGCCACCATGCGGTCCGCACTTGACCCCGCTGGTCACCGGGTCCCTCGAACGAAGCCTACTTGTCTTCTCCACACCTGGAGGCCTCACCGGCGACGACCTTTCGCGCTTGTTCTTCACACCGCACCAACACGAGTCAAGCCGCAACCCGCACCCGCAATACTTAGCCAAGAATCGGTCCACACAACGTTGTCAATCACTCATCACACAAGGAAGCGACCATCCACCGGTCCTCGAACCACACATGGTCCTCACCAAACCTCCATGAGGACCGGAGGACATATACTTTTGCACATGTGCAATGCAGTAGAGAGACGTACGCTGAATCGATCGATCCCTTCCTCTCCGGCGATGTTGGCCAAGAAATTGGCGAGGCGTTGGCTGGTAAAACCCTAGTTTTACGCCCGTCCAGGTCTTAAATCTTAATCAATTTCAGTTGTACCTTTCTTTTTTTCTAAATCATGACAATAAAACCAGCAATATATATCCAGAACTTAATCATGACCACATATATATTTGATTGCAAGTGAGAATAAAATAGCACTTGTTTTATAGAAATATTAAATTTTACACGAAATAAAATTATCTCAAATAACAAAACAGATTACACCATTGCAAAGAGCTCGTCGAGACGATCGAAATTGATATATTATTTGGTATATTTGGAGCTCCGAATAAAAAGATATTAATTTCACAAATTAAATAGGAGTGTTGATGTCATCACTGACATTAGCAACGCTATAGTGCCCATTCAAAACCGCCATGCAAAACCGAGTTGGACCTAGGGTGAACAGGTTTGCAAGTTTGAGGGGTTGGATGTCTGGTTTTCAAGTTTATGGACCTATCTGACACAGCGCTACAAGTTCATGTACTCACGGTGTATTTAACTCAACACTAATTTTCTTTGAATCGTCACGAATTTATGAGAATATACAATAATCTCTATGTATTTCTACGAGAAGGGAAATATGCAATAGTGTCGCCTACCGCAGTTGGTGAGGAGAAGGGGAGTCGGGATCCTAGGGTGCGTCGAGGGAGGCAGTGGGGAGCCGGGGCGAGACGACGACGGGATCTTGGGTGCGTCGAGGGAGGTAGTGGGGAGCCGGAGCGAGACGGTGGCGAGAGCCTGGGTGCGTCGAGGGAGGCAGTGGGGAGCCGGGGCGAGACGACGGCGGGATCTTGGGTGCGTCGAGGGAGGCAGTGGGGAGTCGGGGCGAGACGACGGCGGGATCTTGGGTGCGTCGAGGGAGGCAGTGGGGAGCCGGGGCGAGATGGCGGTCAGCGATGCTGGGGAGAAACAAATTTAATTAGAATTATTATAGACATATTTAGTACAATTTTATACATAAATTAATTCTTAAAAGAAATTAAAAAAATGCTGACACAAACAATTAATTTGTTTGCGTCAGCAAGAACCAATTTGGGAGGACAACTGTGAGCCGGGGAAGGGTCGGTATCCGCTGGGGGGGCACTACCGTCGTTGGGGAGGACAACTGTGCAGGACGAGGCGACGATGCTCGACAGCCGGCAGCAAGGCGGGCGGCAGCGACAGAGCCCCGGATGCCGGGGAGGAGGACGACCGCGGAGGGGGAGGGAGGGACGGCGCGGCGGTGGCGGAGCCCCGGAGGCCGGGGAGGTCGGGGCAGGTCGGTGTAAAACCCCGGATTTTCATGGAAAATCTGAATCCCTATACCATCGCGATAGTCCCTGGATCAGTGGCTATCGCGTACAGAACGTCTCACAGATAGATACACAAAGTCATACATCGCATCACATAAAGTTATTAGTACATAAATTTATTACAAGTCCATTATGGAGTACATCAATACAAGCCTCTTGGCTGAATCAGAGTGAAAATTCTACGCAACGGTAGCTATCTTCTCAGAAGGGTCTCCATCTTTATTTTTCCCGCCACAGGCAAACTCGAGCGAAGCGACGTATCCCTCAGTCGTACCATTCGTCGGCGTTGCAGTCGAACTCAGACTCGTACCCTGCACACCCAAAGTCTATCCCCAAGGAGTGGGATAGGTCCACGTCACCAACTGTATGCAGCTTTAAGTGGCCTAACGTCTAAAGGGAAAAGAGAGTAGACAAGGAAGCGGCTTTGGTTTCCTAAGCAGCAACAACAGAGTATAAACAAGGTATCTCCATCAATAATCCCAAAACCCAAGTCTCTCAGCACAGCTCGGAAACACCTGGTTACCCAGGAGATCCGTCTCCACCTCCTACTCCTGTCTAGGGTCGGTGCGAGAACTTCCTCTCCTCGCACCTCAATGATTACAACCAGATCGACGAGGTAGATGGAGCCTCTCTCCTCTAGACGGCTGCAACCACGGCTCACCACACGCTCACCTATAGGGGGAAGGTAGAAATCCCAAATCATGAGGAATGAACATGTCTTCTAGGCAGTGTCCATAACCGAGGACGCGGCTATAGCTATAGATCGAACAACTCTGCAGAGTGTGTACACCTGTACCCATCCCGGAATGGTACCTGACCGGTGTACGGCCGACCGAGCCCATCCTACCGGCGAACTCTCGGTAGTTACAAACCCATCCTGCATCCGGCCCTCAAAGCTGCCCCCCCTCGGAAGGGACGGCACCGGAACTGTGAAATGCTCCCGTGTGGCCACACGGGAGTCGCTCTGAGAGGGTGGTCTCACCTCCACCGCTCCCCCACTGATACCACGCTATCCATCCTAAGCAGGTATGGTTCCGCACTTGCCGAGCTCAACACGGCCCTATCCCCACTCTCGGCGGGGTGGTGTGTACGATGTCCTATAAACAAGTTGATCCACTCGGTTTCAGACCGGGGCGAGCTCATGTCCTCCAAGCGCACGTAAAACCCCAACACCTAGGCTCCGAAAACCATAACAGGAGGGATGCACTGAGGAGTGCACCCCTATCCCCGATCCCAGATCGGTTGTTTCGAGCTCACCCCCGCCAAAGTACCCAAAACGCCTTCTCCTGCCGGTTTTTACCCCACACACACCAAGAACCACTATTCCCATCCCAACACATGCATCGCGAAGCTCGGCGTATATACACGCTCACATAAACATACATATACAGTAGTAGTAGGTCAATCAAGGACAGCGTAAACAAAGAGGCAGTGCAAGGTTCATCAACATGCATATATAAAGTAAAGCACTGGCAATACTACTTAGCAATGCCTAATGGGTATTTCAGAATCAGTCGGGCGTGAACCTGGGGTCGGGTAGTCCTCCGCAGCGAAGTCGTCGGCGTAGTCGTACTCCTGGCTCGGCTCCTGCTGCTCCTAATAGCGCGAAAGGAAAAATAAATAGCGGTCCTAATGCAATTTAAATCCAAATAAGAGCATTTAAGAACCAAAAGAGAGCAAACACCAACCCAACCTGGAGTTTAAGATTTTAGAAATTTTCTGGAAGAGGTTTCACAATTTTTGGAGTTAAAATGGATTTTCTAGGATTTTTCAAAGGGAAAAACTATTTTCGGAATTTAAATAGACCAAATACCCCCCTAATCGCGGGCCGGCCGCACGGGATCCCCGGATCGCGGGTGCGACCGGGATCCCCGCGGCCCTCGCGGTGGCCGGCCCGTGACTGGCCAGCCGCTCTGGATCCTTGGCTGCAGGTGTGGCTGGGATCCCTGGGGGCCGTCGTGTGGCTGGTAAATAAGTGGCGGGCCGCACCGGATCCGAGCGGATCGGTCGCGGCCACGCTCGCGTGTAGCCCCCGGTGTATCTTGTCCCCCTCTACGGTTTTTCGAGGCAGCTCAAGTGCTCGACGAAATGTGCCTATGGCGGAGGCGGGATACGGCCCCGCCGGCGGCGAGGTTCCCCAGCGTTTGGTGCCTGGGCTCTACCCGGTAATCCAAGGATTCCCCTAGGGTGCTTACTCGACGGGTCACGCACGAAAGAGGTGACAGCGTCCGCGGCATGGCCGGTGCCGGCGGAGGTGCGGCGGCGACGACGTGGCGCCGGTGTGGGCGCCCCATGGATGGGAGGCCGTGTGCGTTGCGCGGGGTGGCGCTTGTGCATGGCGAGCCCCAGTGGGTGAGGTGTAGGCCGAGACGGGGCACACACGGGTGCATGGAGGAGCCCGGCTCGTCTCCATGGGAGGCGGCGAGCATGGCGGCCGCGGTGGGTTGGCGCGAACGCGACGGGATGCACGGCGCGGTGTTCAGGGCGGCCGAGACCACGGCGTTTCTTCCTTTGGTGACCGTGCGCGCGTCTCACATGGCCACGGCGAGGTCACGGCGGCGAGCACGGCGGAGGCACGAAAAAGGGGCCAAAGGCTCGGCCTTGCCTTCAAGGCTACGGCGCACGCGTGCGGGGGTGCACGCTTGCGAGCACCGTGGCCAGCACAGGCGCGCGCGCGCACACGCACGCGACGCGGACGCGACGTGGGCGCACCGACACGCGCGCGGCGAAGAGGAAGCCGAGGAAGCAGGGGTCACGGGCGTGCTTGGCTCCCGCGGGTCCGGCTCCTCCTCGCGGGCGGCTCGGCTTCGCGGCGGGCGGTCTTGCTCCGGCGCCTCCGTTCTCCTCCTCCTCGTCCCCTTCTCCTTCTCCTCCGGCTGCGGGTAGGTGGGCAGGGGATTGGATTCCCCCGAGGCGGCTAGGGTTGGGAGTGCCATGGGGGTCGCGGCGGCGGCTTCTTATAGCGGCGGTGGCGCGAGGGTACGTGGATGGCAGGGATGCGCCGGGAGGCCGCGGGGCACGTCGCGACGGCGGCCATGACCGGCGCGGCCATCGCTTTGGCGCCGGCGTCGGCCAAAGCGGTAAAGAGGGAGGATGACGACGATGACGTCGGCGTGACGCAAGGCGGCCCCCACCGGGCGGTGAGCGACGGGGCGGCGCGTGGTAGGCGGGCGGGCGCGGGCGGTTGGCCGAGCGGGCCGATGGGCCGAAAGCGGCCATGGGCGGAAAGGGAGGTTGGCGGCCCGCCGTGCACCAGGTGACATTTCCCATTTTTCCTTTAGGCTATTACATTGGATCAAATTTGAATTTCAATTCAAATTTGAATCCACACAAATGAAATCCCAAATAAAACTCAAATGAAGATCCAAATTCTCACACTAGCACTTTATAAGTCCTAAAGTCATTGGTCGAATTAAATTAAATCTAGGAATCAGGGAAGGGAAAACGGAGAACATCCTTATTCGATTCCACGAGCACACGAACTCACGGCAAGTTTTTGAAATCTCTAATTTTTACATACACGCAAATTCAAGGATGTTACAGAACTCCCCCCTCACAAGAATCTCGTCCCCGAGATTAAGAAGTTACCTCCGTTTCGAAGAGATGAGGGTATTTCTCCCTCAACGCGGACTCCTTCTCCCACGTGGCTTCGCGCTCGGAGTGATTACTCCATAGCACCTTGCAGAAGCGCGTGGTGGTGTTCCTGGTCAACTTCTCCGCCCAGTCCAGGATCCGAACCGGGTACTCCAGGGTTTCCTGGACGTCGAGTGCCTGAGCGGGCACTCTCTTCTCGATGACCACACACTTCCGAAGTTGGGATACATGGAACACCGGATGTACTCCGGTAAGCTCCGGAGGTAGCTCGAGTCGGTAAGCTACCTTCCCAACCCTACTCACAATAGGGTAGGGACCAACGTACCTAGGGGATAGCTTCCCCTTGATGTGGAACCTCTTCATACCTCTAAGGGGTGACACCTTTAAGTAGACGTGATCCCCCACTTCAAACGAGACATCTCTCCGTTTCGGGTCGGCGTAGCTCTTCTGCCTGCTCTGAGCTATCTTCAGGTTCTCCCTGACCTTGGCCACATTTTTTTCGGCCTCAACAATGGCGGCGGGACCGAAAAAGGTTCGTTCCCCCACCTCAGACCACATCAACGGTGTCCGACACTTTCTGCCGTACAGGACTTTGAAAGGAGCCATCTTCAAGCTGGCCTGGTAGCCGTTGTTGTATGAGAACTCGGCATAGGATAGACTCTTTTCCCAATTGGACCCATAGGTCAACACACAAGCTCTCAGTAAGTCTTCTAGGACTTGATTCACTCTCTCTGTCTGACCGTCAGTCTGGGGGTGGAATGTTGTGCTGTAGTTCAGCTTCGTGCCCATGGAAGCATGCAAACTCTTCCAGAACTGGGCAGTGAACTGTGGCCCTCTGTCCGACACAATGCTCCTCGGAGCTCCATGAAGCTTCAAGATATTGTCCACATACAGTTCTGCAAGTCGACTTACGCTGTAGTTCGCCTTCACGGGCAAGAAGTGTGCTACCTTGGTCAGCCGATCAACAATTACCCAGATAGAGTCATTTCCTTTGTGCGTGCGCGGCAAACCCACAATGAAGTCCATACTGATGTCGTCCCATTTCCACGTGGGTATCTCGAGTGGTTGCAGCAGTCCGGCAGGCCTCTGGTGTTCGGCCTTCACTCGCTGACACGTGTCGCATCGAGCGACGTACTCTGCAATATCTTCCCTCATCTTTTCCCACCAGAATCGTATCTTCAAGTCTTTGTACATCTTGGTACAGCCAGGGTAGATCGAGTATCGAGATTCGTGAGCCTCTTTAAGGATCGAGTCCCAAATTTCCTTGTTCTGAGGTACGCAGATGCGGTCCTTCAGCCACAGTGTACCCTGTTCATCGAGGCGATAGTCAGCTGCTTTGCCACTCTCCATCAGGCGTTTTACCTCTTGAATCTCTGGGCACTCCCTCTGAGCTTGATGGATTTGGTCTTCGAGTGTGTATTTCACCCGCAACTCATTCAACTGCCCCTCTTCTACTATCTCTAAACTCAGCTTTTCCAGCTCTTCGTGTAAGGCTGGTTGTTCCTCTCGCACCATCAGGTTGTTGCAGTAGTGCTTGCGGCTCAGAGCGTCGGCTACGCCCGTTTGCCTTACCAGGGTGGTAGTGAATGTTCAGGTCGTAGTCCTTGATCAGCTCTAGCCATCTCCTTTGCCTCAGGTTCAATTCAGACTGGGTGAAGATATACTTCAGACTCTTGTGATCGGTATAGATGCCGCACTTGTTTCCCATCAGATAGTACCTCCATATCTTCAAGGCGTGAATGACAACGGCTAGCTCGAGGTCGTGTGTAGGGTAGTTCTCCTCATGCTTCCTTAGCTGTCGCGAGGCATAGGCTACCACCTTGCCTCCTTGCATCAACACACAGCCGAGTCCTTGCCTGGATGCGTCACAGTACACCACGAAGTCTTTGCTCGCATCGGGCAGGGTCAGTACAGGTGTAGTGGTGAGGCGAGTATTGAGCTCCTGGAAGCTGGCTTCGCACTTGTCCGACCACTCATACGGCGTGTTGCTCTTCGACAATTCTGTCATGGGCTTGGCGATCTTTGTGAAGTTCTCGATAAACCGGCGGTAGTACCCGGCCAAACCGAGAAAACTGCGGATCTCTTTCACGGACTTTGGTGACTGCCACTTGGTCACCGCCTCAATCTTGCTCGGGTCTACGGCGACTCCTTTGGCTGACAACACATGACCCAAAAACGTGACTTCCTCCATCCAGAACTCACACTTGCTGAACTTGGCGTACAACTGATGCTGCCTGAGCTTCCCCAACACGATCCTCAGGTGCTCTTCGTGCTCTTCTGCTGTCTGGGAGTAAACCAGTATATCTTCGATGAAGACGATGACACACTTGTCCAACTCATCCATGAAGACCTTGTTCATCATGTTCATGAAGTATGTCGGGGCATTGGTCAGGCCAAACGACACGACTATGTACTCGTACTGCCCATACCGGGTTACGAATGCCGTCTTATGGATGTCCTCTGGGCGGATCTTCATCTGATGATAACCTGACCGGAGGTCAATCTTGCTGAAGTACTTGGCTTGCCTTAGCTGATCCATCAGATCATCGATTCTGGGCATTGGGTACTTGTTCTTGATGGTTACCGCGTTCAGGGCGCGGTAGTCGACGCACAGGCGTTGAGTTCCATCCTTCTTCGGAACGAATAGTGGTGGTGAACCCCAGGGTGAAGCACTTGGTCGAATGAACCCTTTCTCGAGTAGTGAGTCTAGCTCCGCCTTCAACAGTTTCAGCTCAACCTTTGCCATACGGTACGGACTCTGGGCTATCGGCGCCGTTCCCGGCACCAAGTTAATCACGAACTCCACATCACGATCAGGAGGCAACCCGGGCAACTCCTCCGAGAACACATCCTCATACTCACAGACTACCGGCACGTCCGATATGGCCTTCGTGTGAAGGCTGTACACTGCCGGTATGTCTCGAGACTTCATCGGCTCGAAGGTAACTCTCGCCCCGTTAGGGTGCACTAGAGTCACAAGTCTCGGCGAAGTGGAGATGACACCTTTGTGGGCAGTGACCCAATCCATTCCCAGTATCACGTCGATACCATGGGAAGGCAGCACAGTTAGATCCCCATAGAACGTGTGGTCTTGGATGACCACTTCCACTCCTCTGCACAGCAGGGTGCATCGGATATCCCCGAGTGGAGAGCTCGTGATAATGGGCATCGATCGGGTAGTTGTAGGGAGGGAAAGTTTACTCATGAACCGAGAGGTAATATACGACCCGGTTGCACCGGTGTCGAAAAGAACCAGAGCAGAAGTACCACAAACCAAAAACTTACCGATCACGACGTGGGGGGCGTCGGCAGCCTCCTCCTCAGTGAGGTGGTTCAGCCTCCCACGGCCGGCAGCCGGGGGTGGCGCGGCCTGACGAGGTCGGCCTCCTAGAGCAGGTTCCCTCGCGGGGGTGGTAGCAGCCTTCTTGTCGGGGCAGTCGTAGGACTTGTGGCCTGGCTTGCCACACGCAAAGCAGGTGACGGTGAAGCCTCCTGCGGCGGGTCTCGCGGTGCTCGGCGGAGCACGAGTGTAGCCTCCAGTCTGCTGGGGGTAGCCGGAGTTCCTCCCTCCAGGGAACGGGCCACGTCCACTTCCTCCGAAGCCACGCCCAGGCTGGTTGTGCCCCGGGCGGTAGCTCCCCCTTAGCATGTTGCTCGGTCTGCTCCTCGGCTTCTGGAAGTATCGATCAGGCTGGTCCCGATCTCCCATCCTCTTCTTGCCCCTCATGCGTTCCTCGTGGCCCCTCCTCTCATCCTCTACCGCGATGGCGCGGTTGACGAGATGGCGAAGGGATTTGTGCTCACTTTCCTTCAGCGCCTGGCGAAGGCCGTGGTGGAGGCCTCGCAAGAACCAGAACTGCTTCTTCTGGTCGGTGTTGGTGTCGTCGGGGGCGTACCGCATCATCTTCATGAAGTGACGCTTGTACTCCTCGACCCTCATCGCACCCTGAGTCATGGTGCGGAACTCCTGCGCCTTCTGGACCAGCAGCTCATCGGGGAGGTACTGCTCGCGGAACGCCTCGCGAACTCCGGCCCGGGGTGATGAAAGCCGGGTTCGGGTGGGTGGCGGGTGTAGTTGTCCCACCATCCCTTGGCGGGACCCTCCACTCGGGGTGTGCGGTGATAGCGACGCACTCCACGTCGTAGCGGACGGTGAGGTCGAGCTTGGTCTCGATCACCCTCGGCCCGGTCGTCGGCCTCGAGCGGGTCATCCGAGTAGCCGAAGGTGGGGGCCTTCGGGCGGATGAACCTCTCGATCTTCCTCGTGAGGTCCTCATCCTGCGGAGCGACGCGGTTCCCACCGTTGCCACGGTGCTCCATGGCTTCCGCCATCCTCTGCATCAGCTGAGTCTGGAGCGCCATCACTTCCACCAAGTTAGGTGGGGGTGGTGGTGGCTGGTCCGGCTCAGCCTGGCCTTGCTCGACCGCTCCTTGCTCAACCTCGGCCTCAGGGTTCTCGGGCGGTGGTGGTAGTGCTCCGTCACCTCGGGCCCTAGCTCCCAAAGCTCCTCCACGCAAGGGTGGGCGCCTACGGCCACGCCCGCGTCCACACCCTTGCTGGGCTTCTTCCTCAGCAGCTGCCTCCTCGAGGCGGGATATCAGCCGGTTGGATCAGCGGATCGACATCCTTCTGAAAACATAAGGAAAACGGGAAAAAGTTTACACACGTCACTCACCAACTCACACATGAGTCTTTAGCAAACAAGAAAATAGTTCTAAGTATAACCTACACTCAAGGGGAAGAAGCATTAAGACACAAACAACACCATGAAGATCCAAGCACACATCAAACATGAATAATACACTTGCTCCCCTGAGGCTGACTCAGACCTTGGGGTAGCAGCAACAAGTCAACGATCTAATACATCGGTACAACTCAAAAGGGTAGTGTCTACATGGTGTGGCATGACTCTCTTCATGCACCGGAACATGCTCGCGACTGCATGGTACAACTCCTGGAAGCTACTAGCACAATACTAGGTTATGCCCCTCGCTCAGCTCCCTACTCAGTGCGTGCCCTCTGGTACGTGACGGGGTAGCGGTCCTCGGTGGGGTAGTCCGGCGGAAGGATCCGGGACACCAAGGCGTGAGCCTCTTGAACCTCCTCGGTCTCGACGGGGGTCGGCAGACGGGCCATCGGGCACAGGTGAAGCTTGAGGCGTGACTGGTGCAGCTCGAAGGTCTCGGTGCGGATCTCACGCTGAGACTCGGGGGGTAGCTCTCCGTTGAGCTCGAAGAGCTCGTCCACGCGAAGCGAGTCGGCGTCCTCCCAAGTCCTCCTCAGTCTCTCGGCCTTGTCTCTCAGGTAGACGGCCGTGCGCGTGAGCCACGCGATGTTGGCGACGTTGTCCGCCCGGCTCTTCTCCAGCTTCTCCACCTTGAGCCGCTCACACCCGAGCAGGTGAGCGCGTACCGTGAGCAGGTCGTCCTTGCGCTCGAGCTTGTCCTTCAGCCTGTTCGACTCGGCCGTCGCCGCGCGCAGTCCTCCTTCGCGTGCGCATCTCCCTCCCGTGTGTCCACTCTCTCCCTCTCGGACCGCAGCGGAGACACCGGTCGCGCGGTCGAGGCTCAGCTCGAGCTGGCGAACACGGTGGCGTAGGGCGGTGTTCTCTCTCTCCAGCTCGGCACAGCGGGGCTGGTACTGGAGGGCGTTGATAGTGGCGTCTCTGACCTGGCTGTAGAGGGTACGTGACTCGTCCTCCAGTTGGCGTGCGTACTTGTCGAGGTCGACCAAGTAGCTGGCGGTCTCCACCAGGGTCTCGTCGGACTCGCGGAAAAGGGCAGCGTCGACGTCGTCCTGGATCCCCTCGTACGAAGGAATTCCGTCCACGAGTGGTGCGAGGCGCCAGTACTCCCGGGGTAGCAGCCGAAAAGTCCCGGACTCGAAGGAGGCGCGGTACTGTGCGAGAAGGCAGCCCGGTGCCCGGCGGCAAGCGACGTCCCGGCGCGGTCGCGACAGTGAGTGCAGCGCTGTAGCAGACCTCTCCCTTGAACCCGGGGGAGACTCGGGTGAGGGAGCACGACGACCGTGCGAGCACCATCCGCCCGGTCACGGCGGGTACGTACTCGGTGCGGTACATGACGTAGGTCGGAGGGACTCCAAGCCTGAGATGGGCCCTCTCCATCCAGTGGCAGATTGCCCCGCACGTCTCGGGGGTGATCTCCGCGACCTGGTGCTCCATCTCCTGTGAAACGCAAGAAATTTCGGCGCAGGGTGAGTAAGAAGTTTTCAAAGAGGGAACGAGTTTTATAACATAGCTCAAGGGTATAACTATAAAGGTAGAGCGTATAGAGTCCTATCTCTATCGACCTTTCCTATGGATACGTGCTACGGTCAAGCATGGCTCTGGTACCACCTGTAAAACCCCAGATTTTCATGGAAAATCCGAATCCCTGTACCATCGCGATAGTCCCTGGATCAGTGGCTATCGCGTACAGAACGTCTCACAGATAGATACACAAAGTCATACATCTCATCACATAAAGTTATTAGTACATAAATTTATTACAAGTCCATTATGGAGTACATCAATACAAGCCTCTTGGCTGAATCAGAGTGAAAATTCTACGCAACGGTAGCTATCTTCTCGAAGGGTCTCCATCTTTATTCTTTTCGCCACGAGCAAACTCGAGCAAAGCGACGTATCCCTCGATCATACCATCCGTCGGTGTTGCGGTCGAACTCGGACTCGTACCCCGCACACCCAAAGTCTATCCCCAAGGAGTGGGATAGGTCCACGTCACCAACCGTATGCGGCTTTAAGTGGCCTAACATCTAAAGGGAAAAGAGAGTAGACAAGGAAGCGGCTTTGGTTTCCTAAGCACGCAGAGCAGAGAGTATAAACAAGGTATCTCCATCAATAATCCCAAAACCCAAGTCTCTCAAAGCACGGCTCGAAACACACGGTTACCCAGGAGATCCGTCTCCACCTCCTACTCCTGTCTAGGGTCGGTGCGAGAACTTCCTCTCCTCGCACCTCAATGATTACAACCGGATCGACGAGGAAGATGGAGCCTCTCTCCTCTAGACGGCTGCAACCACGGCTCACCACACGCTCACCTATAGGGGGGAGGTAGAAATCCCAAATCATGAGGAACGAACATGTCTTCTAGGCAGTGTCCATAACCGAGGACGCGGCTATAGCTATAGATCGAACAACTCTGCAGAGTGTGTACACCTGTACCCATCCCGGAATGGTACCCGACCGGTGTACGGCCGACCGAGCCCATCCTACCGGCGAACTCTCGGTAGTTACGAACCCATCCCTGCATCCGGCCCTCAAAGCTGCCCCCCCCCCCCACTCGGAAGGGACGCCGCACCGAACTGTGAAATGCTCCCGTGTGGCCACACGGGAGTCGCTCTGAGAGGGTGGTCTCACCTCCACCGCTCCCCCACTGATACCCCGCTATCCATCCTAAGCAGGTATGGTTCCGCACTTGCCGAGCTCAACACGGCCCTATCCCCACTCTCGGCGGGGTGGTGTGTACGATGTCCTATAAACAAGTTGATCCACTCGGTTTCAGACCGGGTCGAGCTCATGTCCTCCAAGCGCACGTAAAACCCCAACACCTAGGCTCCGAAAACCGTAACAGGAGGGATGCACTGAGGAGTGCACCCCTATCCCCGATCCCAGATCGGTTGTTTCGAGCTCACCCCCGCCAAAGTACCCAAAACGCCTTCTCCTGCCGGTTTTTACCCCACACACGCCAAGAACCACTATTTCCATCCCAACACATCCATCGTGAAGCTCGGCGTATATACACGCTCACATAAACATATATATACAGTAGTAGTAGGTCAAACAAGGACAGGGTAAACAAAGAGGCAGTGCAAGGTTCATCAACATGCATATATAAAGTAAAGCACTAGCAATACTACTTAGCAATGCCTAATGGGTATTTCAGAATCAGTCGGGCGTGAACCTGGGGTCGGGTAGTCCTCCGCAGCGAAGTCGTCGGCGTAGTCATACTCCTGGCTCAGCTCTCCGGCTCCTGCTGCTCCTAATAGCGCGAAAGGAAAAATAAATAGCGGTCCTAATGCAATTTAAATCCAAATAAGAGCATTTAAGAACCAAAAGAGAGCAAACACCAACCCAACCCGGAGTTTAAGATTTTAGAAATTTTCTGGAAAAGGTTTCACAATTTTTGGAGTTAAAATTGATTTTCTAGGATTTTTCAAAGGGAAAAACTATTTTCTGGAATTTAAATAGACCAAATACCCCCCTTAACTGGGCCGGACGCACGGGATCCCCGGATCGCGGGTGCGGCCGGGATTCCTGCGGCCCTCGAGGTGGCCGGCCGTGATCGGCCACCGCTCCGGATCCCCCGGCCGCCGGTGTGGCTGGGATCCCTGGGGGCCGTCGTGTGGCTGGTAAATAAGTGGCGGGCCGCACCGGATCCGAGCGGATCAGTCGCGGCCACGCCCGCGTGTAGCCCCCGGTGTATCTTGTCCCCCCTACGGTTTTTCGAGGCAGCTCAAGTGCTCGACGAAATGTGCCTATGGCGGAGGCGGGATACGGCCCCGCCGGCGGCGAGGTTCCCCAGCGTTTGGCACCTGGGCTCTACCCGGTAATCCAAGGATTCCCTAGGGTGCTTACTCGACGGGTCACGCACGAAAGAGGCGACAGCGTCCGCGGCGTGGTCGGCGCAGGCGGGGGCGCCCCATGGATGGGCGGCCGTGGGCGTTGCGCGGGGTGGCGCTTGTGCATGGCGAGCCCCGTGGGTGAGGTGTAGGCCGAGACGGGGCACGCACGGGTGCATGGCGGAGCCCGGCTCGTCGTCATGGGCGGCGGCGAGCATGGCGCCCGCGGTTGGTTGGCGCGAACGCGACGGGATGCACGGCGCGGTGTTCAGGGCGGCCGAGACCACGGCGTTTCTTCCTTTGGTGACCGTGCGCGCGTCTCACATGGCCACGGCGAGGTCACGGCGGCGCGGCCGTCGGTGCACGGCGGCGAGCACGGCGGAGGCACGAAAAAGGGGCCAAAGGCTCGGCCTTGCCTTCAAGGCTACGGCGCACGCGTGCGGGGGTGCACGCTTGCGAGTGCCGTGGCCGCGCGCGCGCGCGCGCGCGCGCGCGGACGCGACGCGGGCGCACCGACACGACGCGGCGGCGACCGAACGGTGGCGGCGCGTCCCACGGCAAGAGGGGAAAGGCTAGGCGGGTGGCGCGCGTGTCGACGAAGGCGGCGGCACCTCGCAGAAGATGGCAACCCGCCCCCGGCTCGATGGCCGCATCACCGGCGGCCGCGCGGCGGCGCGGTGGCGCGGAACGTTCCGCCTCGGCTCGAAGGCCGCGGCGTCCACAGGGGAGGAGAGACGGCGTCCTCACCCGGGTGGCCTCCGGCCGGCGTGTAGGCGTCGGTGAAGGGGGGTGTGCGGTGTGGTGACGAGGAAGGAGGCGGCGCCGGTAGCGGAAGCGGGTAGGCGGCGCGGCGAAGAGGAAGCCGAGGAAGCGGGGGTCGCGGGCGTGCTTGGCTCCCCGCGGGTCCGGCTCCTCCTCGCGGGCGGCTCCGGCCGCGACGGGGCGGTCTGCTCCGGCGCCTCCATTCTCCTCCTCCTCTTCCCCTTCTCCTCCGGCCGCGGGTAGGTGGGCGGGGGATTGGATTCCCCCGAGGCGGCTAGGGTTGGGAGTGCCATGGGGGGGTCGCGGCGGCGGCTTCTTATAGCGGCGGTGGCGCGGGGGTACGTGGATGGCGAGGATGCGCCGGGAGGCCGCGGGGCACGTCGCGACGGTGGCCATGACCGGCGCGGCCATCGCTTTGGCGCCGGCGTCGCCCAAAGCGGTAAGAGGGAGGATGACGACGATGACGTCGGCGTGACGCAAGGCGGCCCCCACCGGCGGTGAGCGACGGGGCGGCGCGCGGTAGGCGGGCAGGCGCGGGCGGTTGGCTGAGCGGGCCGATGGGCCGAAAGCGGCCATGGGCGGAAAGGGAGGTTGGCGGCCCGCTGTGCACAGTGACATTTCCCATTTTTCCTTTAGGCTATTACATTGGATCAAATTTGAATTTCAATTCAAATTTGAATCCACACAAATGAAATCCCAAATAAAACTCAAATGAAGATCCAAATTCTCACACTAGCATTTTATAAGTCCTAAAGTCATTGGTCGAATTAAATTAAATCTAGGAATCAGGGAAGGGAAAACGGAGGACATCCTTATTCGATTCCACGATCACACGAACTCACGCCAAGTTTTTGAAATCTCTAATTTTTACATACACGCAAATTCAAGGATGTTACAGTCGGGGAGGAAGCCGCCCACGTTCCAGGGGCCGATGGTGGTGGACCGGCGTAGTGGTGAGGGGGGCGAGGGCGTCGGCGGATTTCGGGAGGCCGGCGGTGGCGGAGAATCCCGTGGGGCAGAGGACGGGGGGGGGCCGCGGAAGGTGGCGGTCGGGGAGGATGACGGCGGCGGCGGAGGAGGAGGACACGACGACGACGATGGCGACGGATCGGGGACGAAAAAGTGGCTATGTGCTGCAGGGGGAGGGTCGCTGCTTTTATATATAGACACACCTTTAGTCCCACGTCGTGTAACGAACCGTGACAAAAGGGTGCCTTTTGTCACGGTTGGTGATACTACCCGGGACTAGAGGGTGATTTCGCGCGGGAGTCTCAAAAGGGAAATTTCCCTCTTTAGTCCCGGGTCGTGTAACGAACCGTGACAAAAGGGTGGCCTTTTTCTTAGTTCGTATAACCACCCGGGACTAAAGGTGTATTTGGAGCAGGACTTTATTTTTTTCCCATTTTCCCTCCTCATTTTCTCAATCTTTCTCTTTGCAACATTTTTTTAAAATGGTAAGTTTAATATTTGAACCATGCAAAATTATATTTAGTTAAGTGTTAACAGCCTTAACTTTCCAATATAAAAAATAATTTAATAGTTGAAATAATTACTTTCTTTTCGGACTTGACAATATTTGTCTCCTAGAACATAAGAAAAATGTCAAACTTTGTGATTACTTCTCACAGGGCATCTGAAAGGCTTTAACAAGTTTCAGTTCAAATAACTAAAGGAATACACTCATAGAACATTACATAAATGATTTAAACATTAATCATTACAGTACAGTATTGAAGTTTCTTTTCTTGACGAAAGTTCCTTGGTCATGGTCGTGATGTAAGTACGGTGTCTCTTCATTTCGCAGCGGTATGCTTGGGTCAACTTCGACAGCGAATGGAGGCATGCCATCGAATTGATCATAGTCATCTGATTTGTCTGTTCTGTCCTCGACTCCCACGATTACTCTTTTACCTAGAAGAACAATGTGTCGCTTTGGCTCTTGTGGTCCTTCAGAATTTTTATTCTTCGGTTTGCTAGTCATATCCTTGACATAGAAAACTTGATGCACATTTTTGTCAAGGACAAATGGTTCATCTTTGAAACCAATCTTGGTCAGGTCGACTATTGTCATTCCATATTGATCTTTCCTTATGCCACCTCCAGTTAGTTTTACTCATTGGCAAAGAAACAGAGGGATGTTAAGTGGCCCGTACTCAAGCTCCCATATCTCTTCTATGACACCATAATATGAGTTCTTGTTATTGTTGTTGTCCATGGCGTCTATACGAACACCACTATTTTGGTGTGTGGTTTTCCGATCTTGGTCTCTTGTGTAAAAAGTATAACCATTTATATCGTAAGCTTGGAATTTGACAATTGTGCTAGAAGGTCCCCTGGCTAACAAAGCGAGTTGTGGGTGAATTGTGGAATCACCAATAACTTGTTCACTCAACCACGAGGGGAAATTTTCTAGGTGATGGCGTGTAACCCATGCTTTGGTTTTGGATGGATTTTGTGAATAATCTACTTGTGTTCCTCAATGTACGGAGTCACCAAGGTTGATTGTTGCAGAATAGCTAGGTGTGCTTTATTGAACAAATCACTATCATTGCTGAAACATGCTTTCCTTCCAATGGTGCCCTTTCCTAGTAGCCTCCCCTCGTGTCGTGATATTGGAACCCCAATCGAGTCAATTGAGTCGACAAAGTCCACACAAAACTCAATGACCTCCTCAGTTACATATCCTTTGGCAATGCTTCCTTCCGGACATGCACGGTTAAGAACATATTTCTTGAGGACTGCATAAACCTCTCAAAAGGCCACATGTTGTGCAAGTATACTGGTCCATGAATAGTAATCTCTTTCACAAGGTGCACTAGGAGGTGAGTCATAATATCGAAGAATGAATGTGGAAATGCCAACTCAAAGCTGACAAGACATTGCACAACATCATTTTGTAGCTTCACTAGGTTCCTTGGATTGATTTCCTTCTGTGAAATTGCATTGAGAAATGCACAAAGCTTTACGAGTGCTAATCGTACTTTATCTGGTAGAACACCCGTCAATGCAATTGGAAGTAACTGTGTCATCAACATGTGGCAGTCGTGGGCCTTTAGATTTGTGGACTTCTTATCTTTCATACTTATTATCCCTTTTATATTCAATGAGTAGACAGATGGAACCTTCAAACTGTTTAGGCAATCAAACATGATGTCCTTATCTTCCTTGCTCAGGGTGTAACTAGCAGGACCTAAGTAATCTTGTTCTTCCTCCTCAGCCTCTTCAGGATCTACTTCTTCCTCATCAACCTCTATCGGAGGTGCTTCATTCTTATGGATATTTTTCAGGTCCCGTCGTGCTTCCAATGTATCCTTAAAGTTCTTGTAACAACTCAAGAAGCCTAGGACATTCAGACAAAGATTCTTCATCAAGTGCATCACGTCAATAGCATTCCGGACCTCAAGAATATCTCAATAAGGTAACTCCCAAAATATAGATTTCTTATTCCACATTGGTGCACACCCATTAGAATCATGTGGAACAGGTTCACTACCGTCACCCTTTCCAAAGACAACCCTTAGATCCTTTACCATCTCAAATATCTCCTCACCTTTAAAATGGGGGGGGGGGTTGTACGATGATCAGCCTTTCCTTTCCAATGCAAACCTTTCTTCCTTAAGGAATGCTTCTCAGGAAGAAAGCGATAGTGACCCATATACACAACCTTCTTACAATTTTTTAGATGAATACCGTCTGTTTTATGTAAACAGTGGGTGCAGGCCCGATATCCCTTGTTTGAGTGCCCAGATAGGTTACTTAAAGTAGGTCAATCGTTGATGGTAATGAATAACAATGCTCGTAGGTTGAAGTTCTCTTGCTTATTCTCATCCCACACACGTACACCTTCTTTCATCCATAACAGTAATAGTTCATCAACCAATGGTCTTAGATACACATCAATGTCATTGCCAAGTTGTTTTGGACCTTGGATTAGCACTGGCATCATAATGAACTTTCACTTCATGCACATCCAACCAGGAAGGTTGAACATGCATAGTGTCACAGGCCAAGTGCTATGACCACTGCTAAACTCACCAAATGGATTGAAACCATCTGTGCTTAAACCAAATCTTATGTTTCTTGCTTCCCCAGCAAAATCTTTGTATTTTCTATCAATCTTTCTCCATTGAGACCCATCTGCCGGATGTCTCAGCATGTGGTCTTGCTTACGATCGCTTTTGTGCCATGTCATCAACTTAGCATTTTTTTTGTTGCTGAACAAATGCTTCAAATGTGGTATTATAGGAAAATACCACATAATCTTCGTCGGTACTTTCATCATCTTGGGAGGTGTCCCCTTGGGAGCACCAGGATCATCATCTCTCCAGATCTTATAACGTAGCGCGTTGCACACAGGTTAAGCTTCCAAATTTTCGTGTTCTGTGCCTCGATATAGGATGCAATCATTAGGGCAGGCAAGGATCTTCTAAACCTCCAACCCCAGAGGGCACACAGTCTGTTTCACTTCATATGTTGTCGACGGTAATTCATTGTTCTCGGGAAGCTAGTCCTTCACAATTTTTAGCATCCCCTCAAATGCTTTATCAGACACACCATATTTTGCCTTCCATTACAACATTTCAAGTGTAGTACCAACTTTTTGTGACCCTGTCTGCATTCTGGGTACAATAGTTTTCTATGATCTTCTCTCATACGACGCAACTTTGTCTTTTCATTATCATTTTCACAGTCCCTATGTGCATCTTTTAGAACTTGACCAAGATCAACACCATGGCCGCCTTCCGGTATCTCTTCTTCGTCAGCATCTTCCATTAAAGTATCCGCTAAATCTTGCCCCGCGGCCCAGTCAGGAATGTTATTATCATCCTCCTCATCTTCATTCTCTTCCATCACAACCCCTCTTTCACCGTGCCTTGTCCAAAGCACATAGTTCGCCATGAATCTGTTTTTAATCAAGTGGAGGTGAAGAGTCCCCCAGTCAGAGTAGTCTTTGTCGTTTCTGCATAAAGAGCATGGACAAAACATGAATCCCTTTGGGTTCTTGTTGGCTTTGGCCACTTCGAGCAAAGTTTGCATGCCAGCTGTTGACGCAAAATCGGCACTTCACGCCAAGCACACAGCAAGCCGAAAGGAGCTGGCTTAACACACGTGATGAATCCGGAAAGCGTGCTAGTCAATTTTCCTGAATTTGACAAAGGAAATAAAATAGTTAGATAAAAACTTGGAACTTGCCGGGTGGTACCAGACAGTTTTATATTTATGGCTAGAAAGCCAATCAAAGTGATATATAGCTACAACAAGCTATCTATCAGTAGTTCAAATAGCATTCGGGAGCTTTAAAACATGAAAACATGAAATAGCCGAATGGATGATGTGAGCATGACGAAAAATCGGTCTTTGTTTGCTTGCACATGATCATGACCGATTCTCGAGGATAAATAACAATTTAAATAAATGAGGTAAAAGCATGATTATAAATATGAAATAAACAAGCACGCATAGGCCAAAAGCACTAGTCTACCGCATGTCTAGGTACTTTCAAACCCGTCGAGCATAACACCAAACAAGTTAATCCACCGCATGATACAACATGTTTGAAATCAGACCACCAACCACGAAGAGATTAATCCACCGCATGATACAATCTAAACATGGAAGGCTAAAAGCATGCATTATTTAAAACAAAAATTATAAGCATGTTTTACTCGTGGAAGCATAACCGAATACAGCTGTACAGCCGAATCGAGTTCCGTGGAGAAGGAACAAACATTGCCAAAGATGATAAACCTATCAGATTGAATCGAAATCTAATCCACCGGATGATTAGCTCTAAAACAACCCAAAAACCTGCATCTATCACATGATACTCGGTTCTTTCAAGATTCACACAGGATTAGCAAGCTTGAACCCGCAACACGTGACAACTTAGATTGATTCGGGTTCGGCTATTAAAGAAAAACGTGATCCACGTGCCGTATTAAGCCAAAGATATGAGCGTGTAACATAAAGACCACCGAACAAGATAAAGCCGATTCAAACCAATCTAAATTGGGCGAAAGAGTGTTACATGAATTTAAACATAAAGTAAAAACTCATAGCAACACATGGTAACTTAATGAATCTATTAGATCTTGCCAAATCTAATAGAGCCGATAACTAGCTTCAAGCTAGATCTTAGCCCATCATATGGCTCATGATCTAACAAGAAACCCTCTTGAACCAAGCTTAAATCTACCGCATGATACTAAGCAAGGTAACAAGACTTCTTGCATCACGGTCTAAATCCACCGCATGATACTAGACATGATACAAGGTTGGCGGTACTTACAGAGGTCGACGGATCGATGATTCCCCTCGAAGAACTCGATGACACGACTAAAGGACTCAAGAATTTGGCGTAAAGCCGGTTTGTTGTGAAATTGTTCGATACCTATTACATACATCAAGGGTTTATGTTTATACCCTTGTCCTAACACGACTCCTAGTCGGCTATGAGTACAACATTAAATGTCTAAATTAATGCTCCGACACCAATGTCGGTCTCGTATACGCAATTAACTCATTCTTTCCTTGCATCGAGCCACGTCACCACGCATTCCCGAAAACTCCCCTTTTAAAAGCACAAACAGTCCTTCTGCCGAACGATGGCGCACTGCCGACCGCAAGCGTCCTTTACCGATTCCTTTGAGGAGATTTTTCCCAGCCGAATGGTATTCATCACCAAGCTCGGCCCACAAGTCAGCCTTTCTCCTGTACCATTTTTTGGTGTTAACATATGCCCCTTCAATAACGAGATAAAAGTGATTTTATTCCGGAATTGACCATAAATGCCCAACGTCTTCAAGTCAAATCTGTTCAACACCATTTTCTCCTCCTGTAATCCGTTGGAGTCTCCGCTCAGATCCAAACTCTAGGTCATCAATCTCCAAGCTCAAACCTTCTATGGCGGACCAAGCTATCCAGGTAAACTCCATCCCTTTAAGGTTCATTAGGTATTATCTTTCCGATTCCCATCTTAGATTTCCTTTTTCCGCCTTTTCTTGATAGGAGCTGTCCACCGAGCTTTTGATTCATACTGAGGACAACTCATCATCCTATTTCCTCGGCCCCGTGGGAATCTCCGATCCTCGCGAGTTCATTGAAGTCGAATCCAGGAGAATCCCCTTGAGCCTAAGCAAACCTCCTCTCCAGTCCAGGAAACCAGAATTGAGGTGAGTGTAAACACCTACACTTTTATTTCCACTCAATAAACCATCCTTAATTCAGCAAACTTTCCTTTTCAGGACCGGCCACATCACCACCAAGCTCTCTATTTATTGTGAGTGATTCAGCTGCCGAAAAGGATGAAGCATCTTCAAACCAAGTCCTGTCAGAGGAAAGTCAGGCAAGGCTTAAAGAAGTCTTTTTCTGGTTGCAAAAAGATGCCCAAGACCAAGTCAAGGATGTTGATCGCTTGGATGAAATACTTGAATCTATCGATCAAGAACTCCCTGATAACATCAAAGTCTCCTTAGAGCCCATCTCTCATCTGGACAATCATTATGTAGCAGTAAGATGAGCTTCGAGGATTCAATCCTCCAGACCAGCTCTTGAGCAAAAGAGAGCCAAAGTCAAACAATTTGTGAAAGATTCACAGGCTCAAATCCAGAGGAACAAAGAACTGATAGTTGAACTGCCAGCCGCACTTGAGATGAAGATTGCCAGGAAAGCTGCACTAGAAGCTGAGTTGAAGACTTTGACAGCTGAAATTGAAGCTGATAGGAGGAAGATAGCCGAACTTCCTGGATTAATAGAGAAAATCCAAAAGGACACATCGGCAGCCATGATTGAGTCAAATTAGCTCAAGGAAAAACTTTCCATGCTGTCCAATGCTCAAGAAACTTATCAGAAACTGCTGGAGAACATCCACCAGATGACATCAAACGCCTCTAGTGTAATTGCAAAGTACTTGAACATTTGATTGCACCAAGCAATTTGTAGCCGAATTAATCGTCCTTGTAACTTTGCCTTTTATAAACTTCATTTTCTTTTCTCTGTATCACCTTGTTCGCAATTTCTGGATGATTCATTCAGTAACCGCGGCCAAACAGTACTATACCCGAATAGCACTTCGACCGCAACTCAGCCGAGCCAGTCAACCGAATATGACTCAGCTTGAATTCCAAACGACCCGACGGCGATATGGTTAAGGAAACCTCTCCACTTTCCAAATTTCTCGGGATATGCACCACGATCTAGGGCCACGATCTCTTCGCCATCCCTATAAATAAAATTGTAGGTGCCCCAGCCTTTCACCAAGCCTTTAGCCTTCAAACTTTTGCCAATCTAAACCTGCTTCTTCCACCACCAGCGCAGCTCCAAGAACCAATGGCGGGTAGCGGCAACAAGCGCCGCGCCACCGACGAGGCAGAAGGAAGTCGCGCCGGCACGCATCGGAGGCAGTGATCGTCAACTTCCCTCATGATTCCTTCCAGATTTCTTTCTGTTCCTGACGATCTTCGTTGTTTCAGGCTCATCCAATGGAACCCGGCCCCTGCGCCGGCCACGAATCCGGCCTTGCCGGACGACTCTTCGGAGTCGAACAACTACTCCCCCGTGCCCGACGGGGAGCGCGATGCCCTCCGCTTCAAGGCAGAGCTCGAAGAAACCCAGCGCGAGCTGGAGGATGTTTCCAAGAAGGCTGGAATCGCCGAGCTCGAATGGGAGCATCAGCGCAAGCAGCTGTTGGAGACCATTGACGGTAAAACCCAGTGATTGAGTTTGATCCACTTCAACTTTTGAAACTAATCGTCATCGCTTTGTAATGTCACAGCCCGCGACGCCGAGCTTGACCAGTTGAAAACGCTGGTGAAGCAACTGGCAAACAAAGTGAATGCTCCTAGAGACACGCCGGTGGAGCGCCTCGCCGCGGTAGAAGATCGTGTGGACAAGGTGGCTGTTCACGGCATCCGCCTCAGCACCACCCTGGGCTTGGCCGCCATGGCGACGCACACAGGCGTCGACTACTCCATACAGCCGCGCGGCTTCCAGGGCGGCGCACCAGAAGACATCGACGAGATCGAAGTCATATTGGAGCGCCTCGATGGCCACGGCGATGGCATTGCCGAAATCACCCATCCCCAGTCTGTGCTAAACAGGCTCTTTGATTAGATTGTACTAGGGATGCTTGGTTTTCGGCAATAAATAAAGAATTTTAATTTCTATGCTTGTATTGTGATGATTCCCTTCTGCTTGTAGATGCGAACTTCACTGTTTTCAAACGAATTTGAGAACTTTACTTGAGCCGAATACGCGAAAACAACTGCCCCTTAGCGCAAAATCCGCAAAAAATCCTCAATTCGGGAACCATAAACACTGTTTAATGAAACCCCTTCGCATTTGGGAAGAAAAGCCTGCCTTTTGGTATTCCAATAACGTACGCCAACCAGTCATCACTCCTAATGCGCTCTCTCAATCAATAAAATAGCCCCCTGGGATGCCCTGCAAATCTACTCGCATACTCCTCCATCACTTCACATCTTCTCCTCTTGCTCCAGAGGAGAAAACCCCGAGGCCATGGCGGACAAGGGAAAGCAACCCATAAAAGAGAGCAGTATTCCACAAAGAAACACACCATTCGAGAGTGAGTTTTCTGTCAATCTGTTTCTTGCTCTTGTTTGCAATCTCATGGTTTACCCCTTACTGTTTTCTCCAGCCTTGACTTGCTCCCTGAAGAAATCTTTGGGACTGAAGAAGTACCCGAGTTCATCCTCTCTGACTCCCCTGAAGAAGAAGAGGACGCCACGCTGGAACAGAGGATCAACCACCAGCTGTGCCGCCGCATTCGGCATCTGGAGCACAACTTGCGGGACATCACCGCTCGCTGCAACGCCGAACGTGAACGCCACATGAGTTTGGAGGCATTAGTAGGGGGTAAGACTTCCATCTTTATTTGAATCCATGCTCAGGCTTAGATCTTCGTGTTCCAACAATTGTTCTTTTCTCTTAGATGTCTCTGACAGATACGGTAACCTGAAGGCTGCTAGGGATAGCCTAATGGAGGCTGCAAGTCATGGCAATCCCCGAAGCTTCCAGGTTGCTGTTACGGTGGTCCTGGAACAATTGAAGAGGGAGGAGCTGAGGAAGAAAAACAAGAAAAATGAATGAAGCATACTTTCGCTTCTTCTTCCAGGCCTCCTGCTTCCCAGCCCCTTGTAGTCTTGAGCAGCTAGATTGTCAAATAAAAGTCTGCAAGAAACATCTGTAATGTGTAATATTTTGGTGCTAAGGGCAACACACTCCAGTATTAGCCATTTCCTTTGTTAGGATTTTTTTTTGCGCTAAAGACGGCTTCTTTCCTGAATGCCGGTCGTTCCTGTGTATCAGATGCCTGTAATCTTGGTGCTTGTAATCAATGATCAATTTCAATACTAGGATAATACTTCTTCAAATATCTTCCATTTATTGCAGCAGAAAATTCCTCTCCTAGTAAAGTTTTCAATATAAGCATTACCAGGCACACATCTAACTACCCGAAAAGGTCCTTCCCAATTCAGGGACCATTTGCCGAACGTACTATATTTAGTTCCAATCGGCAGTAACGCTTTCCAAACCAAATCTCCTTCTGCAAATTGCTTGACCTTTACTTTCTTTTTGTAATATTTAGCAACTCGCATCTTGTTCTTTTCAATATTTTCTAAGGCTTTAAGACGAATCATATGCAAATCCTCTAATTCGTCCATCATTAAGCCACTGTAATCTTTGGAGCTTAAATCCTTTTGCAAAACCACTCTCCTTGAATCTAACTGTATTTCCCAGGGCAAAACAGCATGATGCCCATAAACCAACTCATAAGGAGATGTTTTAGTAGCTCCATGAGGAGCCATTCGGTAAGCCCATAAAGCCTCGTTGAGTACCGAATGCCTCCTCCTTGGCATCTAATCAATTTTCTTTTGTATAAGCTTAATCATGATCTTGTTAGAAGCCTCTTCCTGACCATTAGCTTGGGCATAATAAGGGAAAGAATTAAATAATTTGATCCCCATGCTTTCAGCAAACTCTCTGAACTCTGAAGACACAAATTGCGCTCCTTGATCAGTTGTAATTGTTTGAGGAATCCCAAATCTGTAGACGATATGTTCTTTAACAAATTCAACCATGTTTTCTAATGTTAGTTTCTTCAATGGAATTGCCTCAACCCATTTGGTGAAGTAATCTGTTGCCAAGAGCACAAATTTATGCCCCTTGCTAGATGGAGGATTTATTTGGCCAATCAGATCTATACCCCATCCTCTGAATGGCCATGGCTTGATAATTGGATTCAATGCAGACGCTAGAACCCTTTGAATATTTCCAAACCTCTGACAATCTGGACAACCCTTGTAATACTCAAAGCAATCTTCCAGCATCGTCTGCCAAAAACACCCAGTTTGCATAATAACCCATTTCATACGATAGGCCGATTGATGCTCTCCACATAGCCTATCATGCACCTCGCTCATCATCTTCTTCGCCTCTTCTGGACCCAGGCAGCAACACCCCATCTAATGATTTGTAAAATAAACGTCCATCCAGAGGAACAAATTTTATAGCTTTATACCTGAGCTTCCTAGAAACCTTCCATGACGGATTTTCCAGATAATCAACAATTTCTTTTCTTCAATCATCCTCTGCTAGATCACACCCGAAAGCATATACCTCCATGGCAAACGCTTCTTGATTTTCTCTGTAACCTGAAGCACTTTGAGCCAATCTGTTTGCCTCCTCATTGTGTTCTCTAGGGATATGTTGTAGAATTACTAACTGAAAACTTTTCAAGATTTCCCTGCATTCTTCGTAGTAACTCCTCAGGATATCGCTTCTACACTCATATTGGCCATTCAAATGCTTTATAACTAACTCTGAATCTCCATAAATCTCAACTGAAACGGCCTTGGCTTCTTTCAAATATTGAAGCCCTCTAAGTAATGCCTCGTACTTAGCTTGATTGTTTGTGACAGTAGGCTGAATAGGATGGCAAACTCAAACATCTCACCCCTGGGTGAAATCAATAAAATCCCAACTCCACCACCTTTGCCACATGATGATCCATCAAAGAACAATGCCCACAGGGTAATTTCAAGCAAATCAATTGACGGATCACGATGCTCAGTAATGAAATCGGCAATAATCTGACCTTTAATAGCTTTTGCCGATTCAAACTTCAGCTCAAACTCAGATAAGGCCAAAATCCACTTGCCAATCCTTCCATTCAAAATTGGCATAGATAGCATATGTTTTATTACATCAAACTTTGAATACACAATGCATTCGGCATTCACCAAGTAGTGTCGAAACTTTGTACACGAGTAGTAAACACACAAACATAGCTTCTCCGCAGCCGAGTACCTGGTCTCAGGATCAAGTAATTTTCGGCTAAGGTACGCTACTACCCGCTCCTTTCCTTCAAACTCTTGTATAAGGGCCGATCCAATGGTTTGGGTATCGGCCGCCACGTACAACTTGAAAGGCTTGTTCAACTGTGGAGGCACCAGCACTAGTGGTTCCTTCATGTATCGCTTGATTTCATCAAAAGCCATTTGTTGTTCGTCACCCCATACAAACTTCTGATCTTTCTTGATCCTTAGCAGCGGAGAAAAGGGTAAAACCTTTTGTGACAAGTTTGAAATGAACCTCCTCACAAAATTGATCTTGCCAAGCAGTGATTGCAACTCCTTGAGATTAGTTGGAGGAACAACTTCATCGATAGCCTTCATGCTTTTCTTGCGAACTTCAATCCCTCCTTCATGCACCAAAAATCCCAAGAATTCTCCAGCTGAAACTCCAAAGGCACACTTGTTTGGATTCATCTTCAACCCGTGCTTTCGGGTGCATTCTAGAGTTCTCTTTACATCCTCCAAGTGTGAATCATGATTCAAAGACTTGATCACGACATCATCAATATAAATCTCAACAATTTTACCGATCAACTCATGGAAGATATAGTTCATGGCTCGTTGATAAGTTGCACCGGCATTTTTCAACCCAAATGTCATAACGATCCATTCAAACAGGCCTATATGCCCAGGACATCTGAAGGCTGTCTTTGATATGTCTTCTATTGCCATAAATATCTGATTGTACCCTGCATTACCATCCATAAAACTGATAACTTTATGTCCAGCAGCAGCATCAACCAACAAATCAGCAATAGGCATCGGGTATCCATCCATAGGAGTGGCCCTGTTCAAATCTCTGAAATCTATGCAAACCCTCATCTTCCCATTTTTCTTGTAGACAGGGACGATGTTAGAAATCCACTCCGCATACCTGCATGGCCGAATGAAGTTTGCATCAAGCAATCTTTCTATTTCCTTCTTCACGTCGGCCAATACTTCATCCTTATAGATTTTCCGGGGAGGTTGCTTATAAGGTTTAAAACCAGGCTTAATTGGCAACCGATGCTCAACAATAGAACGATCGAAACCAGGCATCTCCGAATAATCCCAAGTGAAGCAATCTTTATATTCCTTTAACAACTTGATTAACCTATCTCTGAAACTGGACTCCAAGTTAGCACTGATAAATGTCGGCCTTGGCTTGTCACCATCTCCAATGTCAATTTCTTCTAATTTGTCAGCCGACATGAATCCACGCCCTAAATTTCCATCAGTTCCATCGACTGGATTATCCATTAAAAATTGCTATAAGAGCCGACTGCTTGAATCGGCTGTTGATCACTGCTGACAGGTTCAACAAGACCTTCACCCCAGTCTTTTCCTGAGAAGCAATCGATGCCTTGATACTCCCAAAAAGCTGGTTCGACGTTGGCCACGCTCACTGAATCATCTGCTTGAACTACTTCAATGTCATCATATACCCATTGAACGAGCTGTTGGTGCATAGTAGATGGGATGCAGCAATTGGCATGAATCCAGTCTCGTCCAAGCAGCAAGCTGTAAGCTCCCTTGCCTTCAATGACAAAGAAGGTCGTGAGCAAAGTCTTGGACTCGATCATCAGGTCCACGTGCACACAACCGTTGGTATCTGAAGGATTCCCAGCAAAATCATTCAGAATTATGCTTGTTGGTGTCAAGTCAACCGGGCCCATGCCAAGCTTCCTGAAGGTGGTGTATGGCATCACGTTGGCTGCAGCTCCGCCATCAACAAACATCTTGGTCAATGGCTTGCCATTGACATATCCCTTCAAGTACAACGACCTCATGTGTCGATTCCTGGCCGGCTTGTCAAAGGTGGCCTGCTTAGCCAACACCAGTTGCGCCATTAATCCCCCGAGTTGATCATCCTCATTGACATCTGGAGACACCTCTTCCTGCACAACTTGGTTAGCGGGTGCCATGAACTCATTCGGCAGAAAGTTCACCATGCATGCTGGAGCCGAACGACCAGATCCATCAGGCTTATCTTTTGGGTGCCACACCTGTTTTCTTTTGATTCCCGCCTGCTTCAATTCTTAGTTCCTCGAGCGCTGAACCCTTCTCTTTTGGCTTCTCCTCAAGCTAGGCGGGCACCACTGTCCTTCTTGCCAGATGTACTCGCGCTCCAGTTCTTCCTGATAAACCCACCTTTGGTCAGCTTGCCTTTTCCTTGGGTGATCATTGACCTCATTTATTTTTAGACGCCGACCGTCATTGGGATGCATCCTTCCAATTCTTTCATGGACGGATCGGCGATTGGCAGTTTCCTGCCTATATTCAGTGTATTTGTCACTACACTCAGGGCAATTCTTCAATGTGGGGAGCTTCAAGCCCTCGTTCCAGCAGTGCCTAAAGAATGCGCATCCCCAATGTGCACGCTCCTGTTCCCGTGCATGCTCTTCTAGTTTTCTTCTGCGCACCTCTTCTTCAAACCTGTGCCTCTCCTCTTCATATTTTTGCTTCTGGTAGCGTTCCTTTTCCTGCTGACGCTGCCACTTGTTAAGGAGAATGCGCGTGGTAACCCTAGGCTTGGACCTGGATGATTCCCCAACTTCAATCTGGCTCTCCAGGACGCGAGGAACTTCTCTGTGGACTTGCTCCACCGTCACTTGTCATGTAGGATCCACTGATCCATCCTATTTTGCTCTAGCCGAAGTCAGGACTTTCACTTTCCCCTTCTCCTCGACAGTCACCATATTGACAGAAAAGCCAACCATGCATTGAGGGAAAGGTGACCATCCAGTTTCATCTTGTTATCAAATTTCAAATGCCCTTCCTGGATAGCCTTTTGGATCCTCATCCTGAAAACCCTGCAATCGTTAATGGAGTGAGAGTTTCTATCATGAAAACCACAGTAACGTTTCTCTTTAACTCCATCGGGCCGAAGCATAGAATGCCCCTCAGGCAACTTGATTCGGCCTTCCTTCACCAAGAACTCAAAGAGCTTGTCAGCCTTGGTCACATCAAAGTCATACGTGCCCTTGGTTTGGTTTATCCACCGCTGGTTCACAGTTAACGGCTCTTTGCCCCACATAATCTCAGCCACTGCCACTTCCTCATCGTCATCAAAATCTTCCACCTGGTCAGCTTTCTCAGGGAATTGATTATAGATATTAGCTATATCGTGATGCTTGGCAAATCTGGAATCCTTCTTGAACCCGTAAGCTTGATTGCTCATCAATGACAACCGCTGGGACAGCTGACCAAGGTTGTCAAACTCCATGCCAAACAGCTTCTCCCGAATAGCTGGTAACATTCCTGCAACAGCCATGTCAGCCAGTTGATCATCCGGTAGAGTCAAAGAGAAGCACATGCCCTTGACCTCTCTGAATCTTCTGAGAAATTCCAGGGGCGTTTCATTGTGTCTCTATTTCAAGGTAGCCAGATCAATTAGCTTCTTCTCCGTGCTACCACTAAAGTAATGGGCATGGAACTTTTGTTCCAAATCTTTCCATGTGCCAATTGACTGAGGCAAAGAAGTAAATCATTGAAATGTCGGGCCTGTTAATGATAAAGGAAAATATCTAACCCTGAATGCCTCATCAGCTGAAGCTTCCCCAAGCTGCATTAAGTATCGGGCAATGTGCTCTGCAGTACTAGTATCATCTTGTCCAGAGAACTTTGTGAACTCTTTAGGAGGCTTCACCCTTGGTGGCAAGATCACCCTACAGTACCACTCTGGGAAAGGAGGTGTATAAGCTGGTCCCTGCATTTTAGGTTTAAGGCCAAATTGATTTTGCATAACATCGTCCATTTTCTACACCAGGATATCATCATCTTGCATTCTTGCAGCTGGACCATACCCAAGATTTGGGAAAGCATCAATAGCGCCATAATCCATAACTTCTGAATATCCCCCACCATACATATTTTTCTGCAGCCTGTTATTGGCCGGGGCTATCTTGTAAGTAGAATTAGGTGGCATCCCAGATGAACCGAACGCCAGATCCTCATATGTGGGCCCATTGGGCATCGCCTGATAAGGGTTTGGTTGTTGAACTGGTTGACCTCCATTGTTTTGTAGAGGCGGCTGGACTGGCTGGCTCCCAATGCTTTGTGGAGGTGGCTGGATTGGTTGGCCTTGCAGTGGTGGTTGAGCACCTGCATCTCGAGCTGGTTGAGCAGAACTAGTCTCTCCAACCTCTGCAGAAGATGTGTGAGGGGATACTCGACTAAGCATCTTATCCATGCCTGGGCCAAATACTCCAACCATCATCTGCTTGAACATATTCAGGAAAGTAGTATGATGTTTGACCATTACGTTGTCAATAGTTTCCCGAAAAGCATTCAAAACCACCTGTTTCTCTTGAGCAGTTGTGGTATTAGGTTCCCCTGGCAACAGAACCCTTGGCATCTCAATTTTAAGGTACGGCACACCACTTCTATTCTTGGCAAACGACATCAGGCACTTCTGCTGAAACTGGTCAATGACATCTTTCAACTGCGCTTGTTGCTCTGGAGACAGGTCATTAATGGAGACATCCATGATGTCGTGAATGCCCGGCATCTTGAAGTAGTTAGAAGGTCCCACCGGGTGTGCCAAAAAGTGTGTTGAAGCAAAATCGGCACTTCACGCCAATCACACAGCAAGCCGAAAGGAGCTGGCTTAACACGCGTGATGAATCCTGAAAGAGTGCCAGTCAATTTTCCTGAATTTGACAAAGGAAATAAAATAGTTAGATAAAAACTTGGAACTTGCCGGGTGGTACCAGACAGTTCCACATTTACGGCTAGAAAGCCAATCAAAGTGATATATAGCTACAACAAGCTATCTATCAGTAGTTCAAATAGCATTCGGGAGCTTTAAAACATGAAAACATGAAATAGCCGAATGGATGATGTGAGCATGACGAAAAATTGGTCTTTGTTTAAACGAACATTGCTTGCACATGATCATGACCGATTCTCGAGGATAAATAACAATTTAAATAAATGAGGTAAAAGCATGATTATAAATATGAAATAAACAAGCACGCATAGGCCAAAAGCACTAGTCTACCGCATGTCTAGGTACTTTCAAACCCGTCAAGCATAACACCAAACAAGTTAATCCACCGCATGATACAACTTGTTTGAAATCACACCACCAACCACGAAGAGATTAATCCACCGCATGATACAATCTAAATATGGAAGGCTAAAAGCACGCATTATTTAAAACAAAAATTATAAGCATGTTTTACTCATGGACGCATAACCGAATACAACTGTACAGCCGAATCGGGTTCCGTGGAGAAGGAACAAACATTGCCAAAGATGATAAACCTATCAGATTGAATCGAAATCTAATCCACCGGATGATTAGCTCTAAAACAACCCAAAACCTGCATCTACCGCATGATACCCGGTTCTTTCAAGATTCACACAGGATTAGCAAGCTTGAACCCGCAACACGTGACAACTTAGATTGATTCGGGTTCGGCTATTAAAGAAAAACGTGATCCACATGCCGTATTAAGCCAAAGATATGAGCGTGTAACATAAAGACCACCGAACAAGATAAAGCCGATTCAAACCAATCTAAATTGGGCAAAATAGTGTTACATGAATTTAAACATAAAGTAAAAACTCAAAGCAACACATGGTAACTTAATGAATCTATTAGATCTTGCCAAATCTAATAGAGCCGATAACTAGCTTCAAGCTAGATCTTAGCCCATCACATGGCTCATGATCTAACAAGCAACCCTCTTCAACCAAGCTTAAATCTACCGCATGATACTAAGCAAGGTAACAAGACTTCTTGCATCACGGTCTAAATCCACCGCATGATACTAGACATGATACAAGGTTGTCGGTACTTATGGAGGTCGACGGATCGATGATTCCCCTCGAAGAACTTGACGACACGACTAAAGGACTCGAGAATTTGGCGTAAAGCCGGTTTGTTGTGAAATTGTTCGATACCTATTACATACATCAAGTGTTTATATTTATACCCTTGTCCTAACACGACTCCTGGTCGACTACGAGTACAACATTAAATTTCTAAATTAATGCTCTGATGCCAATGTCCGTCTCGTATACGCCATTAACTCATTCTTTCCATGCATCGGGCCACGTCACCACGCATTACCGAAAACTCCCCTTTTTAAAAGCGCAAACAGCCCTTCTGCCGAACGATGGCGCACTACCGACCGCAAGCGTCCTTTACCAATTCCTTTGAGGAGAGTTTCCCAGCCGAATGGTATTCATCACCAAGCTCGGCCCACAAGTCAGCCTTCTCCTGTACCATTTTTTGGTGTTAACACCAGCAGTGTACTCCGGGGAGCGTCTGTCAGCATTCATCCATTGACGATTCATCTGCATCATATTAAGTCCAGTTTTTATATTAAAAAGTAAATTACTAAAGAGAAAGATGAAGAAGGGTGAATTCGACGATGTATTCCGTTATGAACAAGATGATGAGAACTGGAGGCCTACCTACATTCTTCCTTAACATGTTGATCATCTCAACACAATACGTGAATTCATAAATGTGTTTGAAGCAGAGGTTCAAAAGCTAGAAGCTGACTAGTTTTGAGCTTGGGGACTTGTGATACAATGACATACAGAGGTCACTTGATGGTCATTTTGATCTCCATTATCAATGACCATACTTTTTATAAACTAACTTCTATAAAATTAGCTAAATGCAAAATTAAGATTAGTTCTAGTTCTGTTATATTAAAAAGTAAACAAAGAGAAAGTTGAAGAAGGGTGAATTCGATGATGTATTCCATCATGAACTAGATGATGAGAACTAAACGCCTACCTACATTCTCCCTTAACATGTTGATCATCTCAACAAAATACGTGAATTCATAAATGTGTTTGAAGCAGAGGTTCAAAAGCTAGAAGCTGACTAGTTTTTAGCTTGGGGACTTGTGATACAATGACATACAGAGGTCACTTGATGGCCATTTTGATCTCCATTATCAGTGACCATACTTTTTATAAACTAACTTCTCTAAAATTAGGTAAATGCAAAATTAAGATTAGTTCTATGTCCCGTTATATTAAAAAGTAAACAAAGAGAAAGATGAAGAAGGGTGAATTCGATGATGTATTCTGTTATGAACTAGATGATGAGAACTGGAGGCCTACCTACATTCTTCCCTGACATGTTGATCATCTCAACACAATACGTGAATTCATAAATGTGATACAATGACATACAGAGGTCACCTGATGGCCATTTTGATCTGCATTATTAATGACCATATTTTTATAAACTATCTTCTATAAAATTAGCTAAATGTAAAATCATAATCAGTTCTATGTTTCATTATATCAAAAAGTAAAATTCAATTTTCTCTACATCAATATAAAAGATAACAAGACAATGCTAGTGTTCAGCCAACCATATTTTTCTCAATCTAAAGTATATAAATAATAACCTCATCTCTCATTACCTCTTCCCACCTAGGATTTTAAGATTTCTATTTTCTCCATCTCTAAAATACATCAAAACAATTAATCACAACAAATGATGGGAGGAAGAAGAATCAAACCTCGGAAACACTTTAGAGGAGAGAAATCTTCACAAATACATGAAGAAAAAAATTCAACAACACCTCTCTAAGGTTGAGGCGCTATGGAGGAGGAGCTTGAGCTATTGGTGAAGAATGGCTCGGGCAAGAGAAAGGGGAAGAAGAAGCTGGATTTATAGGGCACCGACTATTTGTCTCAGTTGGAGTTACCAACCGAGACTAAAGGGCACACTTTAGTCCCGGTTGGTAACTCCACCCGGGACTAAATAATTAGCACCGGGTGGAATTACCAACTGAGACTAACCAACCGATACTAAAGGGTACACCTTTAGTCTCGGTTGGTAATTCCACCCGGTGCTAAAAGCCCGCGTCAATCATTGAGGGAAAATGTCATTGGGAGGCAACTCTTTTGTCACGGTTGGTTATACCAACCGGGACTAAAGGGGGTGTCTCCAGCGAGTATTTCGGGCCACGTCGACAAAAGACCTTTAGTCCCGGCTCCAAAGTTGAACCGGGACTAAAGGCCCGAACAAAAGCGTGATGCAGCGCATGAGTACCTCTCCCGGTCTGCAGGCGAGATCCCAATGGTCCCAGCAGCAAAGAACTGGACGCTGGAGGACCCCGACGGCCCAGGCGCCAGGAGGCCAGAGCTCAATGGGGCGCGGGCGAGAAGAACGCACGAGCGAAGCGCTGTCCGAACAGGCTCGTGGTCAAAGGTTGGTGGCGCGACGAGGTGTCCGGCTGGGTGCAAGACGCGGGGCCAGCCGACCAAAGGTGCCAGCGGGGCGGAGATCGGCGCTGGGGGCGAGCGGGCTAGTGGCGCTGGGACATAGAACGATGGCGCTAGAGCTCGCGGAAGACTGCGCTGGAGCAGAAATGCGAGGTGGAGGTGCTGGGGCGGTTGTGGTGCGGAGAAGCAGACCTGCAAGTAGGAATGGATTCGGATCGGATACGCACGGATACGAATTCCGATGCCACTATTTATCACATTTTATTTCGAATTCGGGTACGAATATTATCAAATACGGATACAAACAGATATTTCGAATTCGGGTTCGCATTCGAATACTTACTCGATTTATAGCATAGAGTCATAATGAGTATCAATTTTCTTTGTCGGTGGTTTTATAATTGATCAAATCATGTTACAAGTAGAGAGTAATTTACGATCATTATTGAAATAGATATCTTATTGCAAATAACATATTAAATAATTAATTAATTAATATATCGCAATAAATATAAATAAGTAGTTTTGTAAATATATAACATCTTTTATTAGTAAAAATAAATACAGAAATACATTTAAATATAGTTTATTTATTTGCTAAATAATATAATGTATTTAAAATTACTATGATTAGACACATCAAAATTAATTAAAAATATCATTATATAATTTATTAATATTAGTTTAGCATAATTAGTTTGTTGTCATATATTGTAAATCAATTATTTTACTAGCAATATTAAAATTGATTTGTCTTGGCAACTGCTGGTGGTTTTGCAGGTGGTGTCAGCGGGTAAGGGGCTACACCTCGAGCCCTCGATATATAATTTTGTTTGCATTTTTCTTCTATCGCTGATAGATGATGGAAAGTAAGACAACTAAGATAAAAGGCTTTTATTAAAAAAAGAGTTCAAAGGCAAGCGGGTCCGGAGGGGCCTACCACATCATTTTTTCCATTTTGTTATTTTCTTTATTTTTTGTACAAATATACTACGTCAAGTTGTAACAATTTTTCTTAACTATATTTTTTCTGCACAGTATTTTATCATTTTTCTCATCTCCGTAGCAGTAGGAGCTGCCTGCCGGTCCTAAGGCTGGTAGCACTCGTTATACTCCAAATGCATCCCTAAAATAGAATATTCCGCCTAGTCATCAAGATTCTCCAGTACAGCACTAGTTTTCCCGCACCTGTCATCCCCTAAATCTCATACTCCATCACAACTACCCCTAATAGGGCCCACACGTCATCCTCTCCTCTTTTACTGCCTCCCTCCACGGTTCCCCTCTCCTTCTACTCTCTCCTCTGCCTCGCTCCCTCCGCCCGCCTCACCCCCTCTGTACCGGCGACGGCGTCGGCACCCATCCTTCCCCATCGCGGATCCATGGAGATCAGGCCCCCCGCGTTCGGATCGAGCGGCCCCGGGGCGGAGCTCGGCCGCCGCGGCCCCGAGGGTGGAGTTCGCGGGGAGCGGCCACGCCCTCCTTGCGCGCCGCCTCCCTCCCCATCCGTGCGGTGCGGCCCCGCGGGCGAGGTGGAAGAGCGGCGGCGATTCCGGCCGCGCCCCTCCTCCCCCTCTCTACGCGTCCGGGCGACGGGCACGGGCGGATGAGCGGGGGCGTGGGGGGTCCAGGCAGCGACGGGCGGAGAACCTGCAGCGGTGGCCGACGAGCTCGGCGCGACGCTTGTGCCGGAGGAGGGAGGAGCGGGGTCCATGGAGGTCCGGTGGTGCCGCCATCTTCTTCTCCCTCTGCTGCTCCCAGCGTCAATCTCTTCCTTCCTCTCCTCACTGCCATGGCGCGGAGCGGCAACTGCTGGACGCGAGGTGGGGCCACGCGAGGCGTAGCGCACGTCTTGGAATGCGCTCGATTTGGGGTAAGCGGGGTCCGAACGGTACATGCAGCAGGCTTTGGCGTCCACCGGTGCAGCAAAAAAACGCCAAAGGCCTACCCTAAACTCCACCGTGTCCTGTCCAGTTGCGTTTACCGCACCAGTGCGACCAGCCTAAGGACACACACCGAGACACAATCCCAAATCCACGCAGTCATCTAACCGACAAGTATTTGTCGTATGGACCTCCCTGGGCCCACTACCCCGGTGGGTACCAGGACCGACTACTCGGTGGGCCCCTGGGACTACCCGACTTGCGCTGCACGGTACCTGATGGCGTGAAGCACAAGGACTACAGAGGAGAAGTACTCGGTTAGGAAGCTGTACATGTCCCGCACTGTATGGAAGACTCCTAGACGTACTCGACTAGTACTCTCTCCCTAAACCGACTTGTAACCCGCGCTCCCGGACTATATAAGGCGAGGCGGGGACCCCCTCTCTTGATCATCTCATCTCACGGCGTAGGATTGCATCATCTTGTAATCGTACCCAATCAATCCAGAGCTATGCAGCATACAGGACGTAGGGTATTACGCACCTCGCGGCCCGAACCTGTCTAAATTGTGTGCCACGTGTCTCTTCCTTCGAGTTACCGATCTCGGCGAGGCCACATTCATCTACTTCGGGTACTCCCCTTAGTAGGTTGCCGGTCTAAAACACCGACAGCTGGCGTGCCAAGTAGGGGCTCTCGCCCGAGAACACATGGCGAACTCGACGGCTCCTGTCTACTTCAAGCCAACCGTCGCCTTCAACCGCGGCGACACCTTCGTTTTCGGTGCTTGGGTCTGCACTGCCGATGGCGCGGGATCCTTCCAGTGCCGCCTCACCATGCCGCCCAACCCGGAGACCGGCTTCGTGACGCTTCCTGAAGTTGTCACAGGAGAACTCGCCGGCAAGTTCGGTGAAATTTCGCTTTTCGACCATCACGCTGACTTCGAGCTCGGGTCCGCTTCCAACTCGAACTCGACGTCTCCGTGGGCTATCGCATGCGAGCCAGCTATTCAGCCATCGCATGTGGTCTCACCACCCCGTGAGCACTCCACGCGTGGCTCCCGCATCGTCAGCAGGGCCCGCACAGAGGCTCCCTCTTCGCGCCGGGCCGGCAAGGAGCCAGTACCCGAGTACAACTCGGATTCCGACACCGCCCCCAGCCACGCTTCGGACTCCAACCCCCTCTACGGCTTCTACTCGGACTCCGCGTACGAGTTCAACTTCGGGTCGGACCCAAAGGATCCCGAGTCCGAGGACAACACTACAGAGCACCCCTTATCAGGGCCAGCTTCTGGGCTGGTCATAACGTCCACACCTGCCGGGAGATTCGTCTACTGGCCAGATCGCAAGCCCGCGGACCTGATAAGTGGAGACTCACGCTACATCGCCTACCTCGACTCGCTTCCGTTCCAGGAGGGAACACCACTTGCCCGAGCTGACTCGTACACCCCAAGCGAGGTGGTGAGCTGCGAATCCAGTCTTGGCAACCCCGATCGCCAAGTCTTCATGGGCTGCCGGCGACACACCGGGACCCTCGGGGACAGCTCGGGACGGTACCTTGAAGACATCTCCGCGGACGAGCGTCCGCCGATGCACCCGCACGAGACCGCCGCCAACAGGGACGCTCGACGAGAGCGTAATAGGAAGCACAACGAACGGCACCGGCGTCTCCGAGACAACCTCCCCATCCGCAACCTTGCGAAAGCTATCGAGGCTGTCGAGAGCAGAGTACACACTACCCCCGAGCAATGCCTCATGTCGATCACAGCGGTCGCACGCCAGGCTCAGGGAATACGCGCTGGAGAAGTCATCGCCAAGCTCGCTGAAGACGCTTACTTCATGCGGATTGACAACAGCATCAACCAGCCTCCCCCCGCCAGGAACCGTGACAACGAAGCTACAAGTCGCAGTGCTGACCTCGGCCGCAACCGTACTCGAGCCGAGCTCCCGGCTCAGCCCAACCGTACTCGTGCAAATGCCGGCGGACCCTCACAGGGTGGCAACAGCAACCGTGAGGTCGTCCGTCACCGCGCCCCCGGTGGCTGCGGCCGTGACCCTGGTGGCGGCGGCAGCGACGACGTAAGCTCCAACCACGGGGCCAACAGGAGGGCCGGTGGCGGGGGCAGTCGCGGCGGTCGAGACCACGCGAACAGCCACGCCTTTAGAGCCTCACAGGGCGGCTACGACGCCCGCCAGAAGATTGAAGAGCTGCGGCGGAAGAAGTCCGCCACTGCGGGCGACAACGATGGCTTCCCCGCCTTCTCACCTCGACTTCGCAACTTGCTCCTCCCCGACAAGTTCATGCCTTTGGAGATCACCAAGTACGACGCGAAGCAGGACCCCATCCAGTGGCTCAGGTGCTACGCTCTCTCCATCGAGAACGCTGGCGGCAACAACGACACCAAGTGCCTCTACTTCCCCTTCTGCCTAGACCAAGCCCCACTCACATGGCTCGAGTCGCTGGACAAGCACTCGATCGACAAGTGGGACCAGCTGAAGGAGCAGTTCACCAGCAACTTCGCGGGCTCCATGGGCCACTCGGGTACTCGCATGGACCTGGCCATGGTCAAGCAGGAACAAGGCGCGACCCTCCGCAAGTACATGCGCTGCTTCTTCGACAAGCGCGCTACCGTAGTCGACGTCACCGACAATGTCAAACCCTGAAATTTCCAATTTCAGGATGTGAATAGAAAGAATAATTAAATAGCGATTTTCTCATAAGTTTAAAAAAATTTCCAACATTTATTTTTCTCTACAGGGAATATAGTATAGGAAAAATCCATTATTTGATTTTCGGAATCAAATAAAAAGTTATGTGTGTTGCATTCATGCCAATGCATCTAGTGGTTCTTGAGTCCAAAAAGGTTTCAAAAATGCATTTAGGAGCTGTCCAAAACCTTCCGAGAATTTTCTAGAATTTTCTGGAATTTATTCTCATTTTCTCCGAGCATTTTCTATTTATTAGAAGGCTCTAAAATCTTTTTCATGAGCACCAAATGCTTTATTTGGATTGTTCGTGTCTTGATCTATCTCTAGGAATGTTCCTGGAATTTTTGTGATTTTTTGAGTATTTTTGGTGCCTTGCAAACATTTACTAGAGTTTACTGTAATTGTTTTTGCACTGGAAATGGTTGCAGAAAAAAAAGAAAACCTATCCTAACGGGCCGAGCTCGGAGGCCCGACCCGGTCCGCCCGCGCCCGCCCGCTACGGCCCGGCCTCGAGCCCGCGAAGCACATCGGGCCGGCGGCTGCGGTCCCGCCTTGGGCACGGCTAGGACGCCCGCCGCCGGCCATCCTTGGAGTACACGCCAAGGGAACGCCTCCCGGGGCCCCTATTTAGGGCAATGCCGTGCGCCGTGTGCCCAGCTCTACTGCATCTAGCCGCCCCTAGCGCGACCGCTCGCTCGTGCTGCGGTCGCGAGGACGCCACCGCCGGGGAGCCGCAAGGCGCCGCCGCGGGACGTCGCCCGATTCGCCAGCTCCGCTAACCACCGGAGCGTCCCGACGTCCTTAGGAGCTTCGCCGTGGCGATACGGTTCCAACCAGCCCCCGCCCGTCACCTGGGGTGCACCGGAGCGCCGGCGCCATCACGAAGACCGGTCGCCTCCAAAGCACCACCACCGGCCGTGTTTCTTTGAAATCCGACGCCTGTCGTCTCTTCCCCTCCAAGGTGAGCACTTCTCCAAGTTCCCCACGACCCCCTCCCTCTTTTCCCCCATCTGGCCAGGTCTCTAGCCTCCCGGATCGCCGGAATCGAGGACCTCCAGGGCCGCCGGCGGGATGCCTCCTGGTGCTCCTGTCTGTTCGGTCCTAAGGAAGAAGAAAGAAGTTTTTGCAAGAAGCCCCCTGCAAGATCCTGGAATGACTAGATCTTTTCATGTGTCTTGCGTCTTTCTTTGAAAACCCCCTAGATCTATTAGATTCCTGAGATCAGATCCATCCCAAGCACCTTTTCAGATCTAACCCCGAGTTTTATCCTTTAATGAGCACTGTTCCCTGTGTCTCGGGAATCTTTTCAGCTACTCCCTGAAATTTATAGTTAATCGCGACTAGGTCCTTTCAATCTTGTTTTTCTCATATCTTTTTCGTTTTAGCTCTGATTTAATCCGTTCAAGTTGCGTTAGATCCAAAATAATGTAAAGCACGCGTTAGTGGTGTGTTTTCACCATGTTTTGTTTTCTGAAAATAAAATTAATATTAATTTTGATTAATGACTAGCTATGCATGCCTTTTATAAATAAAAGCAATATAGATCTATATATCGTTTTTCATAAGCAAATTTAATTTGATTAATGTTTCTATCACATGTTTTTGTACATAAAAGTTAATTAGATCTTTATCTCGGTTTTCGTAAACCAAATGTTAATTTGTTTAATAGTTAATTAATCTTTTCTAATTAAAATTTGATTAGGCTTTTACATCGGCTTTTATAATAAATATTAATTTGATTAATGCCGATACCATAATGTTTTTAATAATAATATGATCTACTCGAATTACAAAGTTTCGTTTAGATTGTTCATATAGTTTAGTTTTTCTAAATTAAATGTTTAATCGGTTAAATCAATATATGAATCTTTATTAATAAAACTTGACTAGTTCTTTACACCGGTTTCATAAATAAAGTTTAATATTGCATTAATGTCACACAAGGTATTTTATTTCTGAAATATCCTTTATATTTGTTTTGTTAATTGAAATGAACCTAGCTCATAGCCTTGCTCTCTCATATATGCAAAACGTTCGTTAGACGTTCTTTTCTCAGCTCAATCTAGTGTGATCTTTCCGATTCTTGCTCAATCTTTCATAACCATCTCTTTAAAGCTAACCAAGCCAAGTACACTTTGTGTTCTTTAGTGATCCATCTAATCGAGCTTATCCTTTAGTACATCCTTTTAAAGCTTTCTTTTGATTGGTGTATTGTTCTTAGTATATGCTTGTTTGTTTGTTTTGTATGCTTGTGCCCGATGATTGATGCGAGTAGAGTGAACGTTGTTCGAGAAGTTTGGAAGAGCTTGAAGTTGAAGATTCTGAGCAACGACATTACTTTGGTTAAAGGCAAGTGTGTCCTTGATCTTTTGTCCTAAGAATTATATTTAATCACTCATTGCATTGCTTGCATTAATTTTGATGGGTTCCTAGTAAGGTTTATCCTAGTCTTTATCATCATTCCTTGTTAACCTGGGTTTACATTTATGTTGGGTAGCTATCTTGTGGACCGGGAGCGTCCCGGTGGTCGGTGGATGACCGCTCCTTAGTGATGAGTGATTGACAATGGGTGTTGGGCCCGACTCTTGGCTTAGTGCGCGAGGTGTGAGGCTGCGGCCTAGTTCGTGTTGTTGCGGGTGAAGAACGGGCGCGAAAGGTCTTCGGCCTTGAGGGGCCTCGGGAGATGGAGAGACAAGTAGGCTCGGTTCGAGGGACCGGTGGACGGCGGGACGGGTGCGGGCCACATGGTGGCGACACAAGCAAGACGAAGTCATGGACAAGTGAGCGGTGCACGGTGGCGGTCAAGTCAAGTGGTTTGGCGGGAGGCCGGACCGGGCACGCGGGGTTTGGTGGTTTGCCCACAAAACCATCGGCGGATGGTTTCTTGGTTTGGGCCTCAAAACCAAGTCCGAGGGCCCAACATGACGGAGACGGGATCCGGGCGTGTCGGGAAGCTTCGAAGCGGAGGACACGCGGCGGGATCGCATGGCTTGCGTCGGGAGGACGCGGGGGTGCGGCAAAGGCGTGGCCGTCCGATGGCAAGACCCACAAACATTACCAAAATGCCCCTACGTGGGTTGTATCGCCAGTAGTGTAGTTAGGGGTAGTCGAGTCATTTACCACTCCGGCGGGACCTGATATATAAGCCTGGAGTGTGTGTTGATGGCTCTCCCTCTCCGCGACTTAAGGTTTCATTTCCCCCCTTCTCTTTCTCATTTTCGTAGCTATTTTCCTTCCTATTTTCTCTAGGCTAGCATGAGAGCTTCATGAGAGATTTGTTGAGAGGGATGGATGCTAGGGCGGCATGCTAGACCTTGTGAATCTTTCTGGTTTGTATAGAAGATTCGGGGTTGTTTTTCGTGGCTTTTTGTGCTTATTTTCGTGCCTTTGTTCCCGGTGTGATTCCGCGGATTTGAGTGAGTTTCTTCCGGATTTCTTTGAGGGAAACATGGATAGATGTCTTGTGCATCTTTGTGCTTGATCTTGTGCCCTCAAACGCGGGAAACTACTTCGATTCGTGAGTTTTCGTTCGGTGCTCTAGGTTTTGGTGGTGCTCAAAGGATTCGCGATTCCCGGTGATTTAGGGAGTTAGGAGGCAAGATTTTTGGGCTATAGCATCCTTGTGTGACGCTTTTCAAGTACCCAAACCCTTGTCTCCACGGCTTCAACCGTTTGGGAAATCCGATGATGATTTGGGGGAGTTGACTTTCGAGGTCGAGCATTTTTACGTGCCGTCCGAGCCTCGCGGACGGTCGCGGCCTCTGGCGGACGGTCCGCGCCGCTCGAGTTCGTCCCGAGTTCTTCGTGTTCTTGCTCGTCCTTTGTTTCGATCCGTTGTGATTTTGGTTTTTGGTTGGACGAAGTTTCGGACGGTCCGCGGTGTCGGGCGGACGGTCCGCGGGTGCTTGGCGGACGGTCCGCGTGCTCCCCGCGGACGGTCCGTGGCACGGGGGTGTCTTTGGGTCGTTCCGTGTAAATTAACGGACGGTCCGCGGCTAAGGCCGGACGGTCCGCGGCCGGGTGCGGACGGTCCGCGATGCCGGCCGGACGGTCCGCGCGGCTCTTGCGGACGGTCCGCCCCTCTGCGCGGACGGTCGCCGGAGCTCCGTGTGCTTTGCTTCTTGGTTCGATTCCTTCCTCCCCTTTCTAGTGCTTCCGCGTGTGCTTCGAGGAATCGTTCCTAAGGCTAGAGGTTGATCCATAACCTCGTGGTCTTGGCGATTGGTGCGTGATTCGATCCATCGCTTGTGTGTGACCGGGTTTTGAGTAGGACATAGGCGGGTTCTTTGGGAAGAATTTTTACTGGCTCCTATTCACTCCCCCCCTCTCTAGTCGCCATCCGATCCTTCAATTGGTATCGAGCTTGGTTCCGGATTCTTTGCGATTTTGACAAGTCTCGAATCCTAAGATGGCGTACGTTGAGCGGGGCGGTCCGCCGCACTTCGATGGCAAGGGTTACCACAAGTGGGCGGCTCGTATGATGATTTTTCTTCGAGGAAAGTTTGTTGGAGTTTATTGTGCTTGACAAGACATATGCTATTCCGGTCAACATCCATACTCTTATGGTGGCCGATGCCGATGCCAAGGCCAAGTATGAGGCTAATGCAAAAGTCGTTGATCACTTGTGCGGAGCTTGTGTGATCCGAGTTTGAGCGTGTTCGCCATTTGAATCTTGCTTGGCAAATTTGGGATAAGTTGTTGGTTGCTCACGGTGGTGATAACCATGTGAAGGCTCGCCTCTTTGTCTCTTACGGATGCAATATGAGAATTTCACTCCACTTCCCGGTGAGGACATTGATGCGATGTTTCGAGAGGTTCACCGCCATCGTGAACAACATGAAGGCTAATGTTGAGGATTTTCCGTACTCCGAGCATGATCGGCCTTTGAAGCTCTTGCATGTCTTGGATCCAAAGGTTTGGGGTGCTAAGGTTGAGGCCATCAAGGAGTACGGGAATTATTTGACTATTGAGTTGGATGACCTCTTTTCTAAGCTCAAGTCGGTGAGGTTGACGGGGAAGATGCTATCCAAGCATGAGGGCTCGACTGACCATAGTCTTGCTCTTGTGGGAGGATCAAAGGGCAAATCTAACCCTTCTGTCGACGAGTTTTCTTTGTCCTCTCTTATGTCCATTCCAGATGAGGAGTTTGATGTCTTTGGGCGAGGAGGAGCTGGCCTTGCTCTCAAGAAGATTTGAACGACTACACGAGAGTCGGAGGAACGCAAGGCGGAGCTCAGGGACGTGCTACAAGTGTGGCAAGCGTGGCCACTTCATCGCCGAGTGCCCGGATGCAGAGGAGAACAAGTACAAGGTGAACGAGTACAAGGCGCACCCGAGGCGTGAAGACAAGTACTCCTCCAAGGGCAAGCACTTCAACAAGTCCAAGAGCAAGGACAAGGACAAGCGGCGACCAGAGCAAGAGCACCTACAAGAAGAACAAGGCAAGAGCGATGGTGGCCGGTGCGAGCGACGTCGACTCAAGCTCAAGCGAGGAGCGAGTCAAGCTCAAGCGGCGAAGATGAAGACGCCGGGAGGCGCGGTGGCAAGAAGAGTGCAAGCCGGAACCTCGGCGGGGCGAGCTGTGTGGCGCTCGAGGGCTTTTGTGGCATGGCCCATAGCTCGAGCGGCAAGAAGAGTGTGAAGGAAGACGGCGACTCCGACTCGGAGGATGAGGTAAACCGTGATCCCGACGCTCTTTGCTTGCTTGAGATTGCTAGGTTGAATGGTTTGCTTGATAACCGTGATAGTGTCTTGAGAGATGCCAAAAAGATGAGAAAAGATCTTAGGGCTCGGCTTGAGAATGCTAGTGAGAAAGTAGGAGATTTAGAGTCAAAATTGCTTGAATTAAAACTTGAGAATGACTCTTTGAAACTTGCTCCTACTTCTCCCGATGATGTTGAATGTGTTGAATGTGATGCTTGGTTGAATGAGATCAAACTGCTTAATGAGAAGAATGCTTCTATTTTGGCTCAACTAGATGCTCTTAGGGTGAACATGATGAGCTTAAGGCTAGACCTACTTTGCTTGGTGCTTGCAAATCATGTCCTACTATGCATGCTAAGCTTGTCGATGCTCGTTCTACCATTAGTTCTTTGGAAGCATCTTTGAAATCTCCTGTTGCAAATGCATGTTCTAGGCTTGTGATGAAGTCACTTTGCGTAATCTTGAACTTACTTCCCGTTTGGATGTCATCTATGAGGAGAATGACTATTTGAGAAAGGTGTTGGGTTGGTTGTACGGGCGGGAACCTCAATTGAAAATCATGATTGAGGAGTTCAAGAGAGGCGATGGTCGTGGTTTGGGGTTTGAGAAGTTGGGTGAGAAAGTGGGAGAGAACGAGTGGGGAGAGTGTGTACGAGAAGTGTGTTGAGTCTAACCCGGGTTTGAGGTGATCGGAGAGATCCAAGTCCCAATCCCAAAAGCACCCAAGAACTCTTTCACACCAAAGCCCAACCACCTTTGCAACAAGCTTGACACAACCCAAGATCCACCCAAATTCCCACCTAAGACAAATGATTTCCGAAACCGGTGAAGTTTGTGGGTGAGAAGGGTGAGAAGCCTAGAGAGAAGCCGAGCCAAAACCAAAACCCATCCCCTTCGGGTGTGAGTATTGTGGCAAGGAGAGGCATCTTGCGAGTTTTGCTACAAGAGGAAGAGGGATGAGAGGCTTGCTAGGGAGCAAGCAAACCGGGACGGAGTATCGCCGGCCTCGCGGTATTCCCGAGCCTAGAGTGCCACTTCCACGGGGTGTGGGAAGTGTGAGGAGTGTTGGCGAGGTTCCCACGGAGAGGTGGTGGTGGTGAGAGGTTTGTCGGGGAGAGATGATGGTGTGCGTCTTTGGTGAGAGGTTTGGTCGGGCTCGTGGTGGTTTTCTTTGGACGTCCTCCTACACGTCCTCGGTACGGGTTTAGGGGAGATGATCGCAGCTTTGGGTTCCGGAGAGGAACTACGGACCACGTTTTCCCCCTCGTGGTGCTCGTACTCCTCCCATGGGACATGGGAAGTTTGGTGGCAAGGGAGTGATGTTTGCTAACCCCTCTTTTGAGCGAGATGGCTCGACAACGGTTTAACTTTCTCTGTGCTAACCCCGGTGTCGAGTCGCTAGCTCATTCTCGTTCTTGTTTCGACTACGGGCGGGGAGGTTTGGAGAACATTTGGTTGATCGACTCCGGGTGTTCTCGACACATGACCGGAGATAAGAAGTGGTTCTCCGGCCTCACTCCGGGTGAAGGAAAAGATGTACATAACTTTTGGGGACAATGGACGAGGTAGGGTGCTTTCAGAGGGTGTTGTGCATGTGAGTGACAAGGTAACGTTGAAGAGAGTGGCTCTTGTGAAGTCTTTGGGTTTTAATTTGCTTTCGGTTTCTCAGTTGCTTGATGAGGGTTTTGAGGTGCGTTTCAAGTACGGCGAGTCTCGTTTGCTTGATTCTCGAGGTGATCTTGTACGTATGATCATCCCGAGGGTCGGATCTTCGGGGCTGATTTCTCTCGCTCTTTGGGTCTGCTCTTTGTTTGATGGCTGGTCCGTCTTCGATTTGTGGAAATGGCATAGGCGGTTGGGACACTTGAGCTTTGATTTGGTTTCCGCTTGAGTGGTCTTGACCTTGTCGAGGATTGCCGAAGTTGAAGTTTGAGAAGGATTTGGTTTGTGCTCCTTGTAGGCATGGTAAGATGGTAGCCACTCCCCATCCACCCCGACCGATGTCATGGCCGAGCGTCCGACGGTAGCTGTTGCATATGGACCTTGTTGGGCCGGCTCGAGTTCGCTCGGTGGGTGGGAAGTGGTATGTCCTTGTTGTGGTGGACGATTACTCTCGCTATGCACGGGTGTTCTTCTTGGAGGATAAGAGTGAGACTTTTGGTTTTGTTCGAGATGCGATCGTGAGGTTGAAAAATGAGAGGCATGGGAATGCTATTCGAGCTATCCGCAGTGATAATGGCTCTGAGTTTAAGAACTCTCGTTTTGATGCCTTTTTTCGTGATCTAGGTCTTGAACATCAGTATTCGACCCCTTATGTGCCCCCTCAAAATGGAGTCGTGGAAAGGAAAAATCGGACTCTTTGTGAGATGGCTAGGACGATGCTCGATGAGCACAGGACTCCTAGGAGGTTTTGGGGTTGAGGCGGTCAATACGGCTTGTCATGTTTCCAATCGGATTTTATTGAGAGCTTTCAAGAAGAAGACTGTTATGAGCTTATGCATGGTCGGGCACCCAAAGTGAGTCATTTCGAGTTTTTGGCTGCAAGTGCTTTATTTTGAAAAAGGGAAAACTCGACAAGTTTGAGGCTAGGTCTAGTGATGGTATTTTCTTTGGATATGCTAACCACTCTAGAGCCTATAGGGTGCTTAACCTTGAGACTAACAAAATCATGGAGACTTGCGAGGTGACCTTCGACGAGACAATGCCATGTACCTCTCTTGGCTTTGAATGTGCGGGTGATGAAGAGATGGCCGAGGACCTCTTTGAAGAGGAGAAAGATGAAGGCTGGAGATGATGATGGGGAGAACCATGCGCACGAAGGCTGAGCATGTACCCACTACTTCCCCTACGACTACTTTGGAGCATGGACGCGTCTACTTCATGGACGACGACGGTGCAACAAGAGGACCGGGCGAGAGAAGGCTGAAGTTGAGGGGGAGGTAATCTCGAGGCGTGAGGCTCCCGGCGGATTCAAGAAGTGCATCCCCTGTCGAAGATCATTGGAGACATCAATGAACGCACTACACGGTCGAGGTCCGGGAATTCCTCTCATTTTGCTCATCTTGCTTTTGTTGCTACTTTTGAGCCCAAGGACATTGGACATGCTTTATACGATGCAAAGCTGGGTCAATTCTATGCATGAGGAGTTGGAAAACTTTGAGAGGAACCAGGTGTGGGAGTTAGTTGAACCACCTCCAAATTGCCATCCCATAGGAACCAAGTGGGTTTGGAAGAACAAAGAGGGAGAGAATGGGATGGTTGTGAGAAACAAGTCCAGACTTGTTGCTCAGGGGTTTAGTCAGAAGGAGGGGATCGACTATGAGGAGACCTTTGCTCCTGTGGCCCGTCTTGAGGCAATTCGGATCCTTCTAGCCTTTGCGTGGCTAAAGGGTTCAAGTTGTTTCGGATGGACGTGAAGAGTGCTTTTCGAATGGGGTCATAGAGGAGGAGGTGTATGTGAAGCGGCCACACGGGTTTGAGAGCGAGTTGTACCCACACGGGGTATACGGGTTGAAAAGGGCTCGTATGGGTTGAAACGGGCGCCCGTGCTTGGTATGGGAGATTGAGAGGTTTTCTTTTGAGCGAGAGGGTTTGTGATGGGTACGTAGATAGAACCTTGTTTCTCCTCAAGCATGGAAATGACTTGTCGATTGTTCGGATTTACGTGGATGATATTGTCTTTGGTGGTTCGTCCCATAATCTTGTTGCCAAGTTTGCGGATGAGATGAGCGGGGAGTTCGAGATGAGCATGATGGGCGAGTTGCGGTATTTTCTCGGGGCTGCGAGATCAAGCAAGTGAAGGACGGTACATTTGTGCACCGGACCAAGTACACGAAAGACATGCGAGGAAGTTCCGGATGCAAGATGTGAAGCCGATGTCGACTCCCATGGGGAGTACGGCCACTTTGGATGCGGATGAGGACGGAGAACCGGTGGACCGGCGGGAGTACGGGAGCATGATCGGCTCCCTCCTCTACTTGGCGGCGACGAGGCCGGACATACGGTTCGGCGTGTGTACGTGCGCTCGTTTTCGAGGCTTCGCCGAGGACATCACATCGACGGGCCGTCAAGAGGATTTTCGGTACCTACGATCTGCCCCCTGGTCTTGGCCTTTGGTATTCTTCCTCCTCGACTCTGTCTCTTCACGGTTTTTTCCGATGCGGATTTTCTTTGGTTGTCGAGTCGAGAGGAAGTCTACCACGGCACTTGTCGGTTTCTTGGTTCTTCGTTGGTCTCATGGTCTTCCCGCAAGCGGTCTAGTGTAGCTCGGTCTACCACGGAGGCGGAGTATGTTCTTGCCGCGAGTTGTTGTTCCCGAGTTGTTGTGGATTTCATACACTTTGAGAGACTTTGGTGAGGAGTGCACCCGGATCCCACTTCTTTGTGATAGCACCGGTGCCATAAGCGTAGCCAAAAACCCGGTGCTTCACTCCAGAACCAAACATATAGAAGTGAGGTATCATTTCCGAGGGACAATGTGGAGAAAGGAACCATTGTTTTGAGCCATGTCCCTACCCAAGATCGGCTAGCCGACATCTTTACAAAGCCTCTCGACCAAGCTACATTTGTGCGCTTGCGGGGGAACTTGGGGTTTGTTGCCCTTTCTAGTTGATTCTTGGGAGATTTCCTTTTTGTACCATATGTATCATACCATGTTTATTTTGATGTATATACATGCTTTGCTTGATGTATAAACCATGGTAGGATAGCCATCTTGTCATATATCATGTTGCATTTGTGTCATATTGCATTTTAGGATGATGAGCTTCTTTCATATGCCATATTTGAGTCTCTTTGGCTATTCGTGAGATATTGGTTATATGTGTGGAGAAATGGTGATGTGAGGCTATGCTCTTGGAATATTTGAGATATATGTGTGGTGAGATAGCCCCTTTTGAGATAAATGCTTAACTTGACTAATTTTTGATGAAATATGCTCCACTCGTGTGTAGTTGTGTATCCATGTCACAATTTGGTCTAAATATGCTTTTCATGCTTAGATTGTGCTTGGATGCCTTGTTCTTGCATTTGGGCCAAAGGCGGATATCATTGTGAATGTTTAGCCTATGTTGCATTCATGGGGGAGCATAAGCTTCTTTTTGCCGCAAAGGCACTTCATGTACCATGAAATGAATTAATCTTGAAAAGAAGTGCATAATGCTTGAAAAATGCTCCATCCATCATGTCTATGTTTAAAATGTCTTATCTTTCACATATGGGTGCAAAACATGTTGCATGATGTTCACCGGTGGAGAAGTCTCCCAGAAGTGGACACATGGCTCATGAGCTTTGACATGACATGCTTTGCTTTATGGGTGTTTGCCATGATCTTTTCTTGAGAATTTGATATCCTTGTATGATCTTTGAGTAATATGCATGTTTGTGCCTCAAGTGTGACATGGATAGGCTTTTACATGTGAAGCGAGTCTTCTTTTGGTAAAGCTGCTTAAATCTGAAAATTTTGCTTTGTCACATGCTTGTATTTTCATATATTACTTGTGGCAATGCTTTGACTATGCTATGATTCATGTGTGTGATCTTTGTCTCATTTTTAGCCTTTGACACTAGATTTGGCCTATTTGAGAAGCTCATGTAGTTGTCTATATGCTTTGCATTTGCATTTTCACCTTGATTCATACATTGTCAACAAGGGGGAGAAAAGGTGAGTTTAATGAAAATTCGAAGAGGTGAGCTGAAATTTGGAAATTTGCATTCACATGTTCGGGGGGAGCTTGCATTTGTTCGGGGGGAGCTCTCTTCTTGTTTTCGGTGTGGATTTTGTGCTTTGCTTGGCTTGTGACCTTTCTTCGCCTTTCTTCGGTTTTGGTCATGAGTTGAGCTTCCTTGTTTTTCTTTCTTCTTTCTTTCTCTTTCACTGCGAATTTCATTTCGCGTTGTGTGTTGTCAATGCACTCATCAAGGGGGAGATTGTGGACCGGGGAGCGTCCCGGTGGTCGGTGGATGACCGCTCCTTAGTGATGAGTGATTGACAACGGGTGTTGGACCGACTCTTGGCTTAGTGCGCGGGTGTAGGCTGCGGCCTAGTTCGTGTTGTTGCGGGTGAAGAACGGGCGCGAAAGGTCTTCGGCCTTGAGGGGCCTCCGGGAGATGGAGAGACAAGTAGGCTCGGTTCGAGGGACCGGTGGACGGCGGGGCCCGGGTGCGGGCCACATGGTGGCGACACAAGCAAGACGAAGTCATGGACAAGTGAGCGGTGCACGGTGGCGGTCAAGTCAAGTGGTTTGGCGGGAGGCGGGCCGGGCACGCGGGGGTTTGGTGGTTTGCCCACAAAACCACCGGCGGATGGTTTCTTGGTTTGGGCCTCAAAACCAAGTCCGAGGGCCCAACACGACGGAGACGGGATCCGGGCGTGTCGGGAAGCTTCGAAGCGGAGGACACGCGGCGGGATCGCATGGCTTGCGTCGGGAGGACGCGGGGGTGCGGCAAAGGCGTGGCCGTCCGATGGCAAGACCCACAAACATTACCAAAATGCCCCTACGTGGGTTGTATCGCCAGTAGTGTAGTTAGGGGTAGTCGAGTCATTTACCACTCCGGCGGGACACGATATATAAGCCTGGAGTGTGTGTTGATGGCTCTCCCTCTCCGCGACTTAGGGTTTCATTTCCCCCCTTCTCTTTCTCATTTTCGTAGCTATTTTCCTTCCTATTTTCTCTAGGCTAGCATGAGAGCTTCATGAGAGATTTGTTGAGAGGGATGGATGCTAGGGCGGCATGCTAGACCTTGTGAATCTTTCTGGTTTGTATAGAAGATTCGGGGTTGTTTTTCGTGGCTTTTTGTGCTTATTTTCGTGCCTTTGTTCCCGGTGTGATTCCGCGGATTTGAGTGAGTTTCTTCCGGATTTCTTTGAGGGAAACATGGATAGATGTCTTGTGCATCTTTGTGCTTGATCTTGTGCCCTCAAACGCGGGAAACTACTTCGATTCGTGAGTTTTCGTTCGGTGCTCTAGGTTTTGGTGGTGCTCAAAGGATTCGCGATTCCCGGTGATTTAGGGAGTTAGGAGGCAAGATTTTTGGGCTATAGCATCCTTGTGTGACGCTTTTCAAGTACCCAAACCCTTGTCTCCACGGCTTCAACCGTTTGGGAAATCCGATGATGATTTGGGGGAGTTGACTTTCGAGGTCGAGCATTTTTACGTTGCGTCCGGAGCCTCGCGGACGGTCGCGGCCTCTGGCGGACGGTCGCGCCGCTCGGGTTCGTCCCGAGTTCTTCGTGTTCTTGCTCGTCCTTTGTTTCGATCCGTTGTGATTTTGGTTTTTGGTTGGACGAAGTTTCGGACGGTCCGCGGTGTCGGGCGGACGGTCGCGGGTGCTTGGCGGACGGTCGCGTGCTCCCGCGGACGGTCCGTGGCACGGGGGTGTCTTTGGGTCGTTCGTGTAAATTAACGGACGGTCGCGGCTAAGGCCGGACGGTCCGCGGCCGGGTGCGGACGGTCCGCGATGCCGGCCGGACGGTCCGCGCGGCTCTTGCGGACGGTCCGCCCCTCTGCGCGGACGGTCGCCGGAGCTGTGTGCTTTGCTTCTTGGTTCGATTCCTTCCTCCCCTTTCTAGTGCTTCCGCGTGTGCTTCGAGGAATCGTTCCTAAGGCTAGAGGTTGATCCATAACCTCGTGGTCTTGGCGATTGGTGCGTGATTCGATCCATCGCTTGTGTGTGACCGGGTTTTGAGTAGGACATAGGCCGGGTTCTTTGGGAAGAATTTTTACCGGCTCCTATTCACTCCCCCCCCTCTCTAGTCGCCATCCGATCCTTCATATGCTTAGTTGCTATACCTGGGTTATGGTGGTTTTAATGAACAATAATGATGAATCCTATACCTTTATGTTATATCTTTGGATGCTTAATACAAGACCATATGTTTAATCGGAACATGGAGAACCACCCAGGACAACAGTGCAACCACAAGGACTATATGGCTCTGGTCTTGGCCGATTAATTAGGGAAGTGTTTGTGTGGTTATTACTCGCATAGTAGGTTGGGGACGGAGGAATGCTTTTATGGCTCTTCTATTCCGGAGTGGTATTGGAACAGAAGACTCTATGGCTGACCGTCCGTGAATAGAAGTGTGGTATGAAAGATAGCCTCTATGACATACTACTATGGACTAATACGCACGGGAGGACTCTTTGTAAAGGCCTCGTAGTGTCCCTATGCAATCACACCTCGGTAGTGTGGTATGGTGCCTAGCTAGCACCGCATGGTTGGGTTTAAAGTTCCTAGAACTTTTACGCGACTTGTGGGTAAAGATGTACAACCTCTGCAGAGTGTAAAACTAATCGATTAGCCGTGCTCACGGTCAAGAGCAGCCTGGACCCTCACATGATAATTGAACTTGAAGATGGACTTAAATCGTGTTCTCTGGTTATGCTTGCCATGTGCTTATGGCGTATCTCTTACCTTATGCTTAATTGTGGGATGGTATAAACTTATACTTTATTAGTAATCAGGTGCTAATAAAACTTGACCAACTAAAATTGCTTAAATGCTTTGAGCTAGTCCACTATAAAGCCTTTGCATTCATATTTTTTCCACACTTGCTGAGTACGACAAGTGCTCACCCTTGCTATAAACATTGTTGCTCAGAAAAAGGATGCTACTCTAAGTCTTGTGAAGATGTTGCTGGTGCTAGGCATACGCAACCCCCAGTCGATTGCCTGTGATGTTTGGAGCCTTCGTTTCCAGGATTAAGCGTAAATCTCTGATAATCTTTCTTTTTCTTACGTGATACTGTATTTGTATTCACTTTTATGTCACTATATGCATGAAACTTGATCCTGGCATGCATATAGGTATGCACTTGGTTTTCTTCGAAAAGTCGGGTGTGACAGACAAGGAGGTCATCGACCTCTTCCAAGACGGCCTCTACCACCGCCGCACCTTTGAAGACTTCGGTTGTCACCGCCCCAAGTCCATCCCCCACCTCAAGGACATGATCACGTCCTGGGCGGATGAAGAAGACAAGGCCAACGCCAAGTATGACGCCATCCGTGGCAAGAACAAGCAGAACACTGGCGGCGGCAGCGGCAACAACGGGAACCAAGGCGGTCGCAACAACAACAACTACTCGGGTCCCAACCGCAAGCGCAAGCCAGACAACACTGTCGCGGCTATCCAGCACCCTGCGAAGGAGAAATCGAAGAAGAACTCCGGCGGCTTCAAAGACTTCTTCGAAGGAGAAGTGCCCGTGGCATCCGGACCCGGCAACCGCACCACCGAGCCGGTGCTACCAGCTCGGGCGAGCACTCAAGAGTACTCCAGAGCCACCGCACCCTCACGACAAGAAAGGCAAGAAAAAGAATGACGGAGACAACGGCGACTTCCAGGAACCCGACAAGACTGTCAACGTCCTCTTCGGCGGACTACCCAGCAGACGGGAGCAAAAGGCTACTCGTCGAGAAGTCATGAGCATTGAACCAGCGGTCCCGACCCCTCTCAGGTGGTCGGAGGTACCCATTACCTTCTCCCACGCGGATCAATGGACCAGCTTCTCCGAACCAGGGCGTTTCCCTCTCGTCCTGAAGCCGGTGGTCGCGGGCTCCAGGCTCAACAAGGTCCTCATCGACGGCGGAAGCGGGCTCAACGTCCTCTTCACCAAGACCTTGAAGAAGATGAAGCTCAACATCACCCACATGCTCACCAAGAGCAACACGCCTTTCTACGGCATCATCCCCGGTAACGCGGCTATCCCACTGGGCTTAGTGGTCCTACCAGTTACCTTCGGGGAATCTTGGGACAACTATCGTATCGAGTACATCAAGTTCGAGGTCGCGGACTTCGAGACATCCTACCACGGCATCCTTGGCAGACCGGCCATCGCCAAGTTCATGGCGGTGCCCCACTACACCTACTTGGTACTCAAGATGCCAAGCCAAGCAGGTGTACTCTCTCTCCAAGGGGACTTGAAGATCTCGCACGACTGCGACACAGAAGCCGTGGAGATCGCCTCTACAAATCAAGTACCCAATGCGATGATGGAAGTCTACGCTGCGTCGAAGAAGCTTGCCCCAAGTGAACTCGACATCCCTGAGAAGTCAGACAAAGCCAACAAGCCTCAGCCAGTTGAGGAGGTTCTGGTCAAGACAATCGACCTCGGGACAGGCGACAGCAGCAAGACCACCACCATTGGGGCCGGCCTCAAGCCCAAATAGGAAGACGCGCTCATCAACTTCCTCCGGGCTAACCGCGACATCTTCGCGTGGAAGCCAGCGAACATGCCAGGAGTGCCTAGGGAGTTGATCGAGCACTGCCTCAACGTCGATCCTAAAGCTACCCCCAAGCGACAACACCTCCGTCGTTTCGCCGACGACAGACGGGATGCCATCAAGAAGGAACTCGCCAAACTACTCGCGGCTGGCTTCATCAGAGAAGTCTTCCATCCTGAGTGGCTTGCCAACCCCGTCCTCGTCCGCAAGAAGAACTCGAACGAGTGGAGGATGTGCGTCGACTACACCGATCTCAACAAGCACTACCCCAAGGACCCCTTCGGGTTGCCGCGAATTGATCAAGTCATCGACTCTACGGCGGGCTGTGACCTGCTCTGCTTCCTCTACTGCTACTCCGGGTACCACCATATTGCGATCAAGGAAGAAGACCAGGATAAGACCGCGTTCATCACCCTGTTTGGCGCGTACTGCTACACGACCATGTCCTTCGGGTTGAAGAACGCCAGCGCCACCTATCAACGAGCTATCCAGGCCTGCTTCAAGAGGCAGCTCAACAAGAACGTCGAAGCCTACGTGGATGACGTAGTCGTCAAGACCAGAGACTCCAGTACCCTCATCGACGACCTTGAAGAGACTTTCGCATCCCTGCGCGAGTACCGCTGGAAGCTCAACCCGAACAAGTGCGTCTTCGGCGTACCTTCGGGCAAACTACTCGGCTTCATCATCAGCCAACGCGGCATCGAAGCCAACCCCGAGAAGATCTCCGCCATCACCAGCATGAAAGCTCCCATGTGCATCAAAGACGTCCAGAAGCTGACCGGGTGCATGGCGGCCTTGAACAGATTCATCTCGAAGCTTGGAGAACGGGGGCTCCCCTTCTTCAAACTACTCAAGAATCAAGAGAAGTTCGTGTGGACTCCAGAGGCGGACCAAGCCCTTGCCCAGCTCAAGGACTTCCTATCGAAGCCACCAGTCCTCACGGCTCCTCGCAAAGGCGGCGGCCTCTTGCTCTACCTTGCTGCGACTACTCATGTGGTCGATCGCCATCGTCGTTGAGCGGCAGGAAGACGGCCACGCCTATCCAGTCCAGCGCCCAGTCTACTTCGTCAGCGAGGTCCTGTCAAAGTCCAAGGCACGCTATCAGCTTGTGCAGAAGCTTCTGTACGCGGTACTCATCACCTCGCGGAAGCTACAACACTACTTCCAGCAGTACTCGATCTCCGTCGTCACCGACTACCCGCTCGGCGACATCTTGCGGAACCAAGATGCTACTGGAAGAATCTCCAAGTGGGCAGTCGAACTCGGTGCCCTCACCATCGACTTCAAGCCACACATAGCCATCAAGTCGCAAGCTCTAGTCGACTTCATGGAAGAGTGGCGGGAGAATCAGCTACCTACTCCAACCCTGCGACCAGAGCATTGGGTGATGTATTTCGACGGCTAACTCAACCTCGAGGGCGTAGGTGTAGGGGTACTCCTAATCTCTCCAACGGGCGAACAACTCAAGTACGTCTGGGATCTTCTCGGAAGGTCTCAAACAACGAAGCCGAGTACGAAGCTCTCCTACACGGGCTCCGCCTCGCGGCTTCACTAGGCATCAAGCGGCTACTAGTCTACGGCGACTCCGCGGTGGTCATCAACCAAGTCAACAAGTCCTGGGACCGTAACAAGGAGAACATGGACGCCTACTGCCTAGAAGTCTGCAAGCTCGAGAGCAAGTTCTACGGTCTCGAGTTCCACCACATCATCCGCGACAACAATGTTGCAGCGGACGTCCTCTCGAAGCTTGGTTCTACTCGCGCTCAAGTACCAGCGGGTGTCTTCGTCCACAAGCTTCACGCGCCATCCATCCCGGAGCCGGCGCCACCGACCAGTGTCCCAGCGCATCCGCCAGCTGGCCAGGAGGTTATGATGATCGACGTGGACTGGAGGCAACCCTTCATCGACTACCTCAGTGAGCAGAAGGTTCCCTCGGACAAAACTTGGTTGAGCAGCTCATCCGCCGCGCCAAGTGCTACGTCCTCATCGGAGACAAGCTTTACAAGCAGGGCGCATCTTCTGGAGTACTCATGAAGTGCGTCCCCAGGCAAGAAGGCAAGGACATCTCGGAGGAGATCCACAAGGGCGTCTGCGGCAACCACGCGTCTTCTCGTACGCTGGTCAGCAAGGCCTTCCAGCTAGCCTTCTACTAGCCCACAGCTCTGGGCGACGCTGAAGAACTCGTCAGAAGGTGCCAAGGATGCCAATACTTCGCCAAGCAGCAACACGTCCCAGCCTACAAGCTAGTCACCATACCGCCAACCTGGCCCTTTGCTTGCTAGGGGCTCGACATGATCGGGCCACTGCCAACTGCGCCAGGTGGATTCAACAGAGTATTGGTGGCCATCGACAAGTTCACCAAGTGGATCGAGGTCAAACCGGTCACATGCCCCAAGGCTGATAGAGTACTCGACTTCCTGGATGAACTCGTGCATCATTACGGACTACCCCACCACATCATCGCAGACCTGGGCTCCAACTTCAACAACCACCAGTTCTGGGAGTACTGCGAGAACAGCGGGATCGACATCCGATATGTCTCAGTCGCCCATCCTCGGGCCAATGGATAAGTCGAGCGTGCCAACGGGATGGTGCTCGACACTCTCAAGAAGGGCTACACGACGCTGCTAACTCTAAAGAAGGCAAGTGGATCAAGGAACTACCCAATGCACTCTGGGGGCTTCGGTTCAAAAAAAATGCACTCTGGGGGCTACGTACTCAGCCTTCCAAGCCAATAGGGCAATCCCCCTACTTCCTGGTCTACGGCTCCGAAGCAATCCTCCCAGCTGATGTCATATGGAATTCACCAGCAGTGGAGCATTACGACGAAGGCGTCTCTGAAGAAAGCAGACGAGTTGACATCGACGGACTCGAAGAAGCCCGCTGCGTCGCCCTCATCCAATCAGCAAGGGAGGGTATCCGACACTACCACGACCACAACGTCAAGGAACGCTCCTTCAACATTGGCGATCTCGTCCTCCGTCGTATTCAGAACACGGAAGGACTGCACAAGCTCAGCTCCCCCTGGGAAGGTCCCTTCACAGTCGCAAAGGTGACCGGGCCAGGCTCCTATCGCCTCCAGACACTTGAAGGCGAAGACGTAAACAACTCGTGGAACGTCGACCAGCGTTGTTGGTTCTACGCCTAGTCTACACGACTACCCTGGGGGCCCAAGTCTACATGACTGCATCAAGACCCCTCCGCCGTAAGCGGCCTCTGGGTCCAGGCACTAGTCTCCGGACTAATCCTCTCCAGAATCCAGCCCATGCGGCTACCTACGGATCCTGGGCTGCGACGAGCGACAAAGGACAATAGCAACGGTCTACTGAGAGACCATGTACCTCTAGATCCAGCCTATACGGCTACCTACGGATCTACTGCTGTAAGCGGCTACTCGCTCTAGCACTACTTAGCCATAAGCGGCCTCCGGGTCCTGGCGACTAATCTGTAACTACGGCCCTGGCCATACAGGTGTACTTATTCAGTAATAAAGTTCGATTGTTCATCAACTGCTTTACTGTCTACTTCCCTTTGCGGGACTACTGCTGAGTATGACTACTCGCGACAACTCCATGATGGGACTCCGCACTCTGAGATCGCAACTACGAGTACTCATTGATGGAAACCTTTCTTCATTCATACTTAAACAATTATAGTTGTTTTTGTACATCTATTGCTACGAGCTAACTATTACAGGGCTACTAGAGATTGAGCTTCTCAGCGACTTGATCTGCAATAGGCGCCATCTGCTCCAGTAGCTCCGCATACTGCTCGTCGTGCAGTTGGCGGCTAGCCCGCCGACGACTACATCTACGGGCGCCTTTAGGAAGTACGACTTCATGAAGGCCAGCACTTGGTTCGGAATCGACTTTGCCAAGTGCTTCACGTAGGCCGCCAGCCGGTTCCTTCAACCGATCCACCAGCGGCGCTATCTTGGGGCCGCCAGGGTGAGGCACCAGTAGCCTCGCGATGGGGAGCGCGACCTCCTCGAGTTCTTTGAGTTGGGCCCACCGCTTCTTGCAATCCTCGTTCAGCTTCTGCAACGATTTGTAGCAGTTGACGAGGTCACGATCGGATGCAATACGGAGCTCCATGTGCTTGTTGCACTCGTAGGCAAGCTCCTTATAATCTAACTCGAGTACCTGGCGGGCCTCCTGCTCCCGGTAGAAGAGATTCTTCAGATCCGTCTCTGAAGTCTTCAACTGCTCTACCCGAGTCTCATGCTCTACAAACAACAAGGCACAGCGGGTTAGACTACCTCTTGACCTCCAACAAGTACTCAACAAGTCAAGTGGTGTACCTTTGTTCTTGTTGCGAAGCGACTTGTTTTTCCGCACCAAGTCGTCGCCCTTCGCCTGCATCTCCTGGATGTCATTATGGTACTTGGCGAAGGCGGTATCCAGCTTGGACTGCATGGCAGCAGCGTGCTTCCGGGACTTTACAAGTTGGTCCTCCAGTGCCTCGGCCTGAAGCACAGCGCGGCCGTACCCCTGAAGCATCTCCGACTTCAGGCGGGACCTCTCAGCGACGTCCTGCACAGACAATTCACATTAAATGGGTACTCAACGCTACAGGATTGGCTACTCAAGAGTTACAACTACTCACCTTCATCCACTGCTCGGCTTGGCGGACTGCCTCCAGATGCCGAGCCACCATTGCCGGATCGACCAAGTCGTCTGCCAACAGCTCGATGCCACCACGACTACTTGTAGCGGCTTCGGTCATCGGTGCAGAGCGGATGGGCTCCACGTCTTGGATTTTCGGGGAGCGAACGACCATCTCCAGAGCGGGTTCTGGCAGCATGGCAGCCTCCTCTCCTCCAGTCGTCGCGGCGGCTCCTCCGGCGGCCACCTCCATCGGCTCGGGGGCTCCTCCAGTAGCCTCCTAAGTCTCTGGTGTCAAGTTCTCCATGGGCACCGCCGCTGGGATCTCGTTCCCTCTGGCCTCGGCACCTGTCGACAGAAAGACAAGTGTATCAGTCAACATGCGACTACAATTACTCTCGAAGGTTCTTCGACTTCGCAGAGTACTCACCTTCAACAATGCTGGCCACGGGCAGCGTAGCCTCGGTGACTGGCGCCTTGGGCCCCGCCTGAGGGGCGGGAGTGGACTCCCCAGTGGGCGGCGCGGCTTCCTCTTTCGCCACCGCTGCGACGGGTTCACCCCCCTCCCAGGAGAGATCCGTCAACTTCCTGCAGAGTACACAAGCCGGTTGTCAATCAAGTTCGACTACCACATCAAGTACTACTCGGGAAGATTCAACACTTACAGGCTTGACCGGACTACCGTCACGGTCGGGGCGCCGAGGATGCTGGCGATGTCCACCAGTCCAGCTCGGCAGGCGCCTCCTCCCCGCGCCTCTCGTAGCCGCCGCCCCTTCCGCCGCCTCTTCGCGGCGGCCGGCGCGCGGGTTCCGTGCCCCCCCGAGCGCCGAGGGGGCGGCACTCCATCTGCGCCAAGAGTTCTTCGACAGTGGGGGCTGGGCTGCGACTCCCAGCGGCTTCCCCCACCGTGTCCCACTCGCCTTCGTCGCCCTAATCAACGGGCTCCGTAGGCGGCAACTCCTGCAAGCAAGGAAGCTCAGTCGCCAACACATCAACTCGAGACACGAGTACTCGACCACATCAGTAAAGGCGGCTTACCTCTTGAGACGTGGTCTCAGTGACCTTCAATTTCTTCGCCACGCGCTTCCGGGACGCATTGCGCGACCTCCTTGGTGGCGCGGCCAGACTAGCCTCCAGGCTAGCCGGTTGATCCCGAACGAGAGGGACATGACGTAGGCCAGGTCGGCTGAACCTCGACCGCAGCTGGAAGCGGTCCTGCAATGTCTCCTCGTCGTCGTCCTCGTCGGACGTGTCCTCCACGACAACTGTGACGTCTCCTTCACCGACTTCATGCTGCTCCTTGGCCTTGGTCTTCCCCTCCTCTAGGATCTCGACTTCCTGAGGGAGCGGCGGCGGCTCGGAGACAAACTTCTTCAAGTCATCCTGCAAGAAACAACTCATCAGTGCGACTACTCACATGGAATGGGTACTCGACTATGGGTGCGGCTACTTACCTCTGGTGGGCGCGCGGCGGAGTACTCCGGTACGGGGCACGCCGTGTACGGCGGCATATCCTTGAAGATCCGGGCTAGCCTGTCGACAATATCGTCGTCATCGACTTCGTCTCCAGGCATCCGCGACGTGTCGTCGTCCCCGGTGTACTCATACCCGAGGGTGTCGCGAGCCATCAGCGGATGCACCCTGCGCTTCATGAAGCTGAAAGCCACGTGCTCGGCCCTCAGCCCGGCTTCCCTCAGCACCTTGATCTGCGCCAACAACTCGGGTAGTTGGATCCCTTCCAGCATCGTCGGCTCCGTGTTCCACCAAGGGCGATACTTGGGCTGCTTCCCGCTCGGCTTCGGCAACCCCGGATGGTGGTTCGTGACGTAGAACCACTTGGCCTTCCAGTCTTGGTTGGAGTCTATGATCTTGTACGAGAGGTACTGCTTGGCGGCGTTCTCCCGCATCTGGATCCCCGCTCCTCCGACTACCCGCGGGTTGTTGGCACTGGGTTGCCGCTTCACCCAGAAGAACTTCCGGAATAGGTTCCAATGGGGCTTGATCCCCAGAAAGGCTTCACAGAAATGCACGAAGACATCAGTGTGAAAAATTCTATTGGGGTTGAGGTTGAGGTACTCGATGCCGTAGTACCCCATGAGCCCCTTGAAGAAGTCGCTCGCCGGGAGAGAAAGTCCGCGCTCCGCGAACCTGGCGAACATTGGGATCTCATCTTCATTCTTCTCCATCGGGTACGGATCCCCGGCGGCGGCCCTCCACATGTCGATCTCCTTCTCACGCAGGAATCCACTGTTGAGGAGAGCGAGCGAGTCTTCGGTCTTCACCTTGGACTTCTTCCACTCACGGTTTGGATCTGGCCGCGGCGGGGACACTGGTGGTGACGTCCCTGCGAAAGATCCGGCGGCCTCCTCACGACCCCTCTTCTTTCCGCCGGCGGCTCTGGTAGTCTTCGACGGGGATGGCTTCATCCTCCAAGTGCACGGCGTCTTCACACGCATTCGCTCGGGGGCTACTCTGGTGGCTCTCAGCGGCGGCGCACTAAGATCTACAGCGGCAGCGGCGTGCGCTGATGGCGATTTCTGGCCAAGATCTATTCGGAATGGCTACAACTACGTGGGGTAAAAAACCCTAAGGGTTTTGGCTTCTATTTATAAGTCAATGCGGCCCCTCAGCGGTCGGATGGATGAGTTTGCGCTCGGCTGACTCAGCGGCCGCGCGTGACCCTTCAACTTCAACTAGTCAACGCGCCTCACCTCGGGGGCTCAGCTACATCTACTCGACTACCTGGGAAGCGACAAGACTCAGGAGCATCTCAGGACACATTCTACAAGATGACCCTTCATTTCGAGAGGAAGTACTCGACTCAAGGCTCGGGGGCTCCGTGCCACATGTCCTTCGGTTTTTTCTCCGGATTTTTCGGGATATTCTTACCAAAACTTCAGATGGATCCTCAACCAGAGTCTACAACTCAACCTAAGGCTCGGGGGCTACTCCATATGGAGTGCGATTTTGCAATCGCACTTCCATATCATCTTCGCTTCAAGACAATACGGGCATTTTTGAAGACCTTCAATGGCGCACTCGAGGACGCTTGGGACTACTCGAGAAGACTTCGGGATTGCTCAAACATCGACCGGAGTACATTCCAGCCTCGGGATGCTTCGACTACTCTTGAGGACTTTTGACTTGTAGTACTCGGGGACGCCTGAGGACTACTCGTTAAGGCCATCAAGACTACTTGAAGCTATCCTTCTCGACTACAAAGTACTCGGGGGCTTGTCGTATGGACCTCCCTAGGCCCAATACCTCGGTGGGTACCAGGACCGACTACTCGATGGGCCCCTGGGACTACCCGACTTGCGTTGCACGGTACCTGATGGCGTGAAGAACAAGGACTATAGAGGAGAAGTACTCGGTTAGGAAGCTGTACATGTCCCGCACTGTATGGAAGACTCCTAGACGTACTCGATTAGTACTCTCTCCCTAAACCGACTTGTAACCCTGCCTCCCGGACTATATAAAGCGAGGCAGGGACCCCTCTCTTGATCATCTCATCTCACGGCGTAGGATTGCATCATCTTGTAATCGTACCCAATCAATCCAGAGCTACGCAGCATACAGGACGTATGGTATTACGCACCTCGCGGTCCGAACCTGTCTAAATTGTGTGCCACGTATCTCTTCCTTCGAGTTACCGATCTCGACGAGGCCACATTCATCTACTTCGGGTACTCCCCTTAGTAGGTTGCCGGTCTAAAACACCGACAATATTAAAATAGGTTTAAGTTTAATAAATTGGTTTCAGGATTATCTATATATAATTAATTATGGAATTAGCTCATATTGAATTTTCATGCTTAATATTGGATACTTGATGTGACAAGTAGTAATTGTAATTACCACATGTATCGGCACCTATTGTCCCGACTATTACTCAAAAGAATAATATACTACTCCTTCCTTTTCATTTTATAAGGCGCGGCACGACATGGCACGGTCTTCAAAATTAGACTTTGACAATCTATTTCTTTTATATTATATTTTTTATGGTTATAAACATATAATCATTGGAAAGTATATTTGATGACAAATCCAACCCTATCAAATTTACACTACAAAAATAAAAAATTGATACGTAAATTATTGGTCAAAGATCGTAAAGTTTGAATCTTAATTTGCGTGTTCGCCTTATAAAAAGAAGAGGGAGTAACCGCAAGACCTTTTTTTAAGTGTATAGGAAGAAACATTATTTTCATCCTGCTACTTGCATGTTGGCATGAAATGCGTGGTCCAACTCGGAATCTTGCGCAAGTGTGGTATGTTCATCCTGCTACTTGCATGTTGGCCTTTATTTTTAAAAAAACTTGCATGTTGGCATAGCAGAGTGTCAGAGTGTGTACTGTGGTCCTGCACATCTGGGATTGACTCTCTCTCCACCACATTAAATACATCAAAGACATATGTTCGGAATACTGAATGTAGAGGAAATCAAAAATTAATTACACAATTGTGATGGCCTTTGCGACACAAATCTTTTGAGTCTAGTTAGAATATGGTAGGATAATATTTACCACAAAAAGCTGAAATTTACCTTTTGCTACAGTGCGTTGAAAAGACAAATTTTTCTGACACTCAGCTGTGTTTCGCACATGGCGGACGACACCACGCTGCAAGCGACCTACAGGAAGCATAGGTACTACCTTTTTGGATAGACTTGTAAACCTGCCGTGACCCTCATCACCGCTGTGAGTAGCAAACGAGAAATAAGGAGCTGCCGTCTGTACACGTGTCCGCGTTAGGATTTCGGGGTGGGTAGCTACCACCGGTGATGCATACTCTATAGCCAGCCATAGAATAGTTATTTTGTAGCCACCTCCTCTCCCCTCCGATTCGCCTTTACTAGTGCGTCATGACGCACTGATGAAGTTGAGTGTTAATTGCTGCTGGAATTAATCGCAAACATCAATGTTGTCCTCTCCATAATTATCGCCATGCATGCAGGACCATGTGCATAGGGGTCACCAGAGTACTACTTGAGTTTGGTTTTGTCTCCGTGTGTACACAAGATACGAGATTACAAGAAGAAATAATATTTACTTTTTATAATTACTTTTTTGTGTAAACGATTTACTAGTTATTAGAACGAGTCTTGTATAGCATGAATTACTATATAGTCCATGCCTACTACCATTGTAGATGTAATTCCTGATAACTATGATTTAACGAGAGTTTTATTAATAATTACTAGAGTCTATGACCTTCACACACCATTTTATTTTAGTAGTAATCTTGCAAATGGTGGTTTACTACAATAAGTGCACTCATGTATGAATTACTAGAGTCTGCAATGCACTGTAGTAAATCTGAAAGTAGTATAAGACAAAGTAGTAACTCAGTTATATAAGATCGTAAATAACATTTTTTTAGTAAGTCGACACAACCCATTCTGGTAAATAAATTGTTTATCCATAATACCTACTATAACTTGCTTGCACCATACAACATGTGTGCATGCATGTGCGTACATCTAGCCCAAATTTGGATCGCATGGTCAGCCACTCTTCTATTGATTTACGTAATTAACTCCTCCAAACCAGGTCATAATGATCAATAATCACCCTCATGGTCCGTGGCCTGCAGCTAGGTGGGGAGGAAATGGATCGGATGGTCAATTGTAGAGCGCCACATGGACTGGCTATAGAATAACTATTCTATGACCGGCCATAGAGTGTATATATATATATATATAGCTATTATTCATAGGCCAGGGTGTTGAATAATATTCAACACCCTCACAGCGTGTTGTCCGGTCCGTTAGTGCAGCTATTTATCTTAGCTACTAAACAATTGTGAAATGCTCCCAATATTTACTCCCTACTAGAAGTTAATTGTATGCACCTATAATTATGCATGCATGCGCACAAGTCAACAAAAGAATCAGGATCATATTAATTAACGTAATTAAAATAATAATTACCAGTTTGGCAAATCTGAGGACTGTGGATATAAAAATGTAGTTAGGTCTCTTTTGTTACCACATCAATTAACCCACATTATACACGTTGCTTTGTGTGCAATGAGACCACTAGCATCTGCTAGTATTGCAAATGCGGCTGCAACCTCTTTAGATCGCTCTAATTCCTGATTCCTCTGCAGCCTCGCCGTCGCCTTTCTTCAAGCTAGTTGCACCACCAAGGACCATCACGGACCTAGACGACCAGTGGTGGTGTTGACATGGTGGTGGTGGCGGCGATGAAGGCAACAATCAACATGGTGGAAAAAATGGTGGCAAAGGTAGACACCCTTGGATCACCACTAAGCAGTGAAATGGATGGCATATTCTCTCGCATGTCTTAGAAGATATATGTTCTTTTTAAATTTGCTCCTTTTGGTCTTAAAAGAATAATATTTTGGCGCTAATCATTATTATAGGAAATTTGCTTCTTAGTTATTGGTGGAATACTTCTCCGACATTCACAAGTAAAGCTAACACAGTAATCAAATGTTTACTACAACATGTATGAATGAGTAATATTAAGACAATAGAATTTTGATCAAAGGAATTATAGCAACAAGAAAATATTGTGAGATATTTACTATACTAGTGACTCGAGAAGTAATATTAATATAATATAGAAATAATTACTCTTGATTATATGAAAAAAATAATTTAAACACTTGTGGTTTTTACGTCCGATCAAGCAAGTAGTAAATTTCGATGCCAAGAAGTAGTAAAAATACTACTCTAAAATTCCATGCAGAACTAGTTATAAAGTATAGTATTTGCATGTCAAACATTGAATTTGTCTCTGTTTCTGCCCCCTTCTTTTTGTTCACACATCGAGCATTCTATAGCTGGCCATTCGGTGACAACGGTACGGCCGTTCCACCCTAGGAACCACCGCTCTACGTGGAGGAGGATGCCGTTGAGCCATCCAAGGGAAAGGCCTACCGCCGTGTGTGGGGGAAAGATTACACCGAGCCAATCGTGGTTTTCCTTTTTTTTGTTTTTTTTTGTTTTGTTCCGGTTCAATCTTCCAAGTGACAATTCTTTTTCTAGGTGATCCAACCGGTCGAAGTTGCAGCAAGGGTGAATCATAATTAAGGCAGGCAGAAGGTATGCCTGCAATTGCGCCCTTGCAGCAGGGGAAAGATAGATTTTCAAGTGTAGTTAATACTTGCTTGCATTGATATTTTAAGGAGAGTCATGTTTGCATGCAAAATTTAAACATGGTTCCAAAATAAGCAATTCTTTATATATTATTAGAGTGAGACCACCATACATAAAATTAAGATCCATCATAATGAATAGTAACTCCCAGACATCTCAAGAAAATAAATAAATCACACAACAAACGAATAATAGTCGAGCAAACCATTTTAATGACAATTTACTCTATTTCAATCACGAGGCGTAAAAATGGATCCCTACCAGAGGTTCATATGACAATTTACACCTTTCGGCAAAGAAAAATATTGATTTTTATTTCTGTGTGGTGATTTATTAGTTTCTTATGAATACAATCGTACTGAGAACTACCCATAAATCATGAAGGCAACTTTTTTGTTGTGAGAGGTTGAATCAAGCATTGTCCACTTATTGTGTCACAACCAATGCACGTTGTAAATATCTTACTATGCTAATCACTTTACTCCTTTTTTGTCATGAGTAAAAACATGGATCCCTGGTTTCGTGTTGACTCTATTTTTAATACTTTTATATGAATAAAAGCATATTTAGATCTAATCCATGAATCATACAGAGGGAACTTTGTTGTGTTCATATGCAAAGGTTATGCCTGATACAACGTGTTACGCCTGATACAAAGTGTTTCGCCGTATCAAACGAGAACTTGGCAGTTGGCTCTTATTATGTTGTTCTTAATCTAGGTAGTAAAAGTCATCATCCAACCAATTTACTTCTTTAGGTTGAGAGATGTAAAAATGGGCGCAAAAAGTTTTCTATGGACTTTATTCCTCCCATTAATTAGAAGTAATTTATCATATGCACAAAGAATGAAGAATAATTACTCCATACAGTTAACAAATGTCTATTGGTTGTGCAATTGATTTTTATAAATTTCCTTATGCTCTTAAGAACCTAAAAGAATAGTCCATGAAAATCGTAGAGCCGACCTCAATCAATCAAAATTACAACAATACTGATTTTACCGTACCATAAATGGGGTGCTTTGGCTGATACAGTTGGGACAAAATTGATTGACGTGATTAATGAATTAACTATCCATTTTTAATCACCTTATAAGTATCACGCAGCTCAATTTGCTGGATCTCTGACCCAGAAATTGCGGATTGCATGTGTTCAAGGTCGGCTCTTTCCTAAACATGAGAATTATATTTCTTTCCAATCTCACTCACGCTAGTATTTAGCTTTGCAAGTGCTAATTACTCCTTGAAATCCCTATCTCATTGTAAACACGGGACCTCCACGACATACAAGGAGCCAGATCTTGCATTCATCAATAAAAAAAATGATGGCATGAAGCGAACAATGTAGCATGCACAAATTCGTGGCCAGCAAAGCACATTCTAGAAGACCTCATCCAATCAGCGACGAATATCGAGGTTTTAATATTCAACTAACATTAAAATGGATGTGTTGTACAACTGGGGTTCGATTTTTACTGTTCGAGATGAAAACGGAGTAACTTTGCTATTAAACGGTGCTAGCTTGAGTTCCGTTTCCTCACGTCCAGCGCGCTGAATATCATTCACCACGCAGCGTGGTGAATAGCCTTGTCATATACATACATATATATATATATATATATATATATATATATATATATATATATATATATATATATATATATATATATATATATATATACATACATATATATATATGCACCCGCCCTCGTTGCAACTAGTTTTTGTCCAGTTGCAACTAGGAGTCTAGCTGCCTTAGTTCGTGTCCAGTTGCAACGGAGTCAGATTCATTGTAATTAGCTCCGTCGAGTTGCAATTAGTGTAGTGTCATAGTTGCAATCGGTTAGTCTCTTGGTTGCAATTGGTTCGTGCGTAATTGTAACTGGTTCGCGTCGAGTTGCAGTTGGTCTGTCAAGTTGCAATTGGTTCGTCAAGTTGCAATTGGTTCGCTTCAAGTTGCAATTGGTCCGTCAAGTTGCAATTGGTTTAGCTGTGAAGTTGCAATCGCAGGGTCTGTGCATTTGCTATATAGAATGCACCTGGGTGCATTTTAGTATTGCCTGCGGTCTCTGGGCGGCCGGGTCATCGAGTGCCTGCGTGGCGCCCTTCGAATCGGTTTCCAGAAGACTTCTCAACCTCGACCTGCTGCAGGATGGTTACGTTCTTCCCGAAGGTGTTGAGGGTGATGAGGCTGAGCTTGAGGCCATCTAGGTGGTTGACGCTTCCTTGGCAGAGCCTGCCACGGTCCCTGCCGACATGTTCGAGGTGGACATGTTCCCTGCAGCGGCTGAAGGTGAAGCTACTGCTGCTCCAAGCCCCCGCGCTCCCTGAGGACTCAGGTCTCGAGGCCCATTAGCATTTCGTTTGATCTTTTGGCCAAGTGCCGGTTATTTGTACAAACAATATGTCGTGTTATGCACAAGTTTCATTTGTAAGTTTTATTTCACATGTTGTCATGTTTTCCTCACGCCCTTGGGAGAATTTTGACCAACGAATTTGTGTTGACGAGCCAACTTAGTTGTAGAGTAGCGAGGGGGATGCTTATACTCTCGGAGGCATAGGCGGTCCCGCGGCTCGGCCGGCCCTAGACTTAGCTAGTTCACGCTTGGTCTCTGTTCTCTTAAACGCTCGAGGCGTAACACTTTAACATTTTTGAAAGAAAGAGCGTATTTTTGTAAAAAAAAGTTGGGACACTACACACTACAGGGGGAACCCCCCGGTCTTAGCCCCTGAGGGGGACTTGGTTTATGTCGAGGCCCTAGCTGAGGGTAAAACCGAGTCACCCTTTTATTTATTTATTTATTTATTTATTTATAATTTTAAGTGTGAAATGTACAAAGGAAGCTTAGAAATCTAAGGGTAGAAGTTACGTAGCTGTTGTATGTACTAGGCATTGGTGAGGACTTCACTCTTCTCGTTGGTGAGCTTGTATGTGCCAGGCTTGAGCACTTCAACGACGATGTAGGGCCCTTCCCATGGTGGCGAGAACTTGTGTCGACCCCGGTTGTCTTGTCGTAACTCAACACTAGGTTGCCCTCACTGAAGTCCTGATGTTGAACCTTTTGGGCTCGGTATCGCCGGAGTGACTGTTGGTATCTTGCCGAGTGCAACATCACCACGTCGCGAGCCTCGTCCACTTGGTCTAGTGAGTCTTCACGAGCCCGCTGGTTTTGGCTTTCCTGATAGGCCTTGAGCCTGGGTGACCAATACCCCAAGTCTGTTGGGAGGATGGCCTCCGCACTGTAGACCAGGAAGAATGGCGTGAACCCCGTGGCTCTGCTCGAGGTAGTCCTAAGGCTCCAAATAACTGATGGCAGCTCCTGGACCCATTTTCGGCCAAACTTGTTCAGTTTGTTGAAGATCCTGTGTTTGAGGCCTTGTAGAATCATGCTGTTGGCACACTCTACTTGGTCGTTGGTCTGTGGATGTGCGACGGTTGCCCAGTCCACGCGGATGTGGTAGTTGTCGTAGAATTCCAGGAACTTCTTGCCGGTAAATTGGGTGCCGTTGTCAGTGATGGAGTTTGGGACCCCGAACCTATGGATGATGTCCGTGAAGAACAGCACGGCCTGCTCGGATCTATGGTTGGTGATGGGGCGTGGCCCAATCCATTTTGAAAACTTGTCGATCGGATCAACAAGTGCGTGAAGCCCCGGGGCGCCTTCCGCGGGGGCCCGATGAGGTCCAGCCCCACACGGCAAACAACCATGTGATGGGGATGGTTTGGAGGGCGTGAGCTGGAAGATGTGTCTTGCGAGCGTAGAACCGACACCCTTCACTGGTGCACATAACCTCGCTGGCATCGGTGACCGCCGTGGGCCAATAGAAGCCTTGGGCGGAATGCATTGCCCATGAGGGTGCGTGGCACCGCGTGGTGACAGCAAATGCCCGCATGAATGTCTCGAATCAACTGACCCTCGGGTATGGGGATGCACCGTTGCAGAACCCCCGAAGTGCTGCACTTGTACAGTTCTCTGCCGATCATGGTGAATGATTTGGCCTTTCTAGCGATGCGCCTTGCCTCGGTTTGATCCGAGGGTAGCTCCCCTCAATCAATCCAAGCGAGGTACTTGCTCCACCAATCCTCGACAAAAGGTTCTCCTTCGATCTTCATGGCCTTGATTTCGTCCGCCTCATATCCCTCGAGGAGGGAGACTTTGAATTCCTCGTTTAAGGGCTCCTCGTCCATGGGCTCTTCTCCCGTGGCCCTTAAGGGAGGCCCTGAGGATTTATTAGCGTCTGGGGCCTCCTTGCTGAAGTCGATGGAGGGTTTGGCGAGGTCGCAGGGCGAAGATCTTCAGGGGAACAGTGACCCGCCCTGATGCAATCTTTGCCAAGTCACTCGCCTCCTCGTTGTACTTGCGCAGGATGTGATTAAGCTCGATAACGTAGAACTTGTCCTCGAGCGTGCACACGGCGTTGCAGTACACCTCCATCTTCTCGTTGTGGCAGCTCGCATTCTTCATCACCTGGTTGATTACCAGCTGCGAAACCCCCCTAACGTCGAGGCGCTTGACGCCGAGCTCAATGGCCATGAGGAGGCCACTTAGGAGGGCCTCGTACATATTGTTGATGCAGGAAAGTGCAGGTGTGCCACGTACCATATGTGTTCTCCGAGGGGCGAGACGAAGAGCAAGCTTGTGCCTGTGCTCGTTTTCATCACTGACCCATCGAAGTACAGGGTCCAACACTCAGCCTGAATCTACAGCGGGGGTAGCTGAGTGTCGGTGCATTCAACGACGAAGTCTGCAAGATTTGCGATTTGATGGCTTTACGTGGCGCGTAGGTGAGGGTTTCACCCGTGAGCTCCATCGACCATTTCGCGATCCTACCCGAGGCATCCGGGGTGCGAACTATCTATCCCAGACGGAAAGACGAGACCATGGTGACTGATGAGCCTCAAAGTAATGTCGTAGCTTGCGCCGCGTGAGCACCACTGTGTAGAGCAGCTTTTGGATCTGTGGGTATTGCGCCTTGGTCTCGGACAGCACCTCGCTGATGTAGTACACAGGCCTTTGGACTGGTAGGGTGTGGCCCTCCTCCGTTCTCTTTACAATGATGACTGCGCTGACCACCTAGGTGGTCGCTACAACGTAAAGGTACAGAGGCTCACTGTCCTGGGTGTGTGAGAATCAGCATGCATGCGAGCGTCGCCTTCAACTTGTCGAGGGCTTCCTGGGCCTCGACGGTCCAGGAAAAGCGCTCGTGCTTCTTCAGGAGTTCGTAGAGGCGTAAGCCCTTCTCGCTGAGACGCGAGACAAAGTGACTCAGAGCTGCCAGGCACCCCAAACCTTTTGCACCCCCTTCAGATCCCGGATTGCCCCATCTGATCGAGGGCTGAGACCTTCTCAGGGTTGCGTTCGATGCCTCGCTGGGAGATGATGAAACCCAACAACATGTCGTGTGGCACCCCGAAGATGCACTTCTCGGGGTTTAACTTCACCCCGTTCGCCTGCAAGCAAATGAATGTTGTGCGCAAATCGTTCACCAGGTCGTCTGCCTTCTTGGTCTTGATGACTATGTCATCTACATAAGCCTCAATGGTTCACCGAACGTGATCTCAAAAAATGTGTTGCATACATCGCTGGTATGTTGCCCGAGCATTTGGAAGACCAAATGACCTTGTTACGTAGCAGAACATGCCGAATGGTGTGATAAAAGAAGTCGCGAGCTGGTCGGACTCTTTCATCTTTATTTGGTGGTAACCTAAATAGTCATCAAGGAAACACAAGAGCTCACACCCCCGCAGTAGAGTCTACAATATGATCAATTCATGGAAAAGGAAAAGGAACTTGGGACATGCTTTATTTAAAATGGTACAATCTACGCACATCTACCACTTCCCATTCTTTTTCTTAACTAGTACAGGATTAGCTAGCCACTCGAGGTGGAGCACCTCCTTGATGAACCCGGCCTCTAAGAGCTTCCACAGCTCTTCTCCAATCGCCCGTCGCCTCTCTTCATCAAAGTGTCGCAGGCGCTGTTGTACAGCTCTGGAGTGAGGTAGGATGTGAAGGCAGTGCTCGTCAACCTCCCTCGGAATGCCTGGCATATTCGAGGGGCACCACGAAAAGATAAATACATTGGCGCGGAGAAAATCAATGAGCACCACTTCCTATTTCGAGTCGAGGGTAGAATTGATCCTGAACGCCTTGCCCTCGGGGGTAGCAAGGTCAAGGGGCACCTCCTTGGTCTGCTCGGCAGCCTCGAAGCTACCGGTGTGTTTGGCGGGGGAGTCGAGGCCCTCGTTGGCCAACCTCTCCATGTCCGCCACTAGAGACTCATCGAGTGTGAGTGCCTTGGCGTTCTCGATGCACTCGACGTCACAGTCGAACGAGTGCTCGATCGACAAGCCCACGTGATGATGCCCTTTGGCCCTGACATCTTAATCTTGAGGCAAGTGTAGTTCGGGTCCTCCATGAACTTGTCATAGCACAGACGCTCGAGAATGGTGTGGTACGCACCCCCTGAACCCCACCACCTCGAAGGTGAGGGTCTCCTTGTGGAAATTGTCCAGCGTGCCGAACCAAACAGGTAGGTCAATCTGCCCGAGGGGATGGATGCGCTTGCCCGGCGCAACACCATGTAATAGCATCTTGCTGGGGCGCAGGTTGTCCAGGCCGATCCCCATCAACCGCAAGGTGTGGGCGTACAGGATGTTGAGGCTGCTGCCCCCGTCCATCAACACCTCGGAGAACCGCGAGTTGCCGATGATAGGATTGACGACCAACAGGTATTGGCCCGGATTTGGGATGCGGTTTGGGTGATCCTCGTGGCTAAAGGTGATGGAGTCCTTGTCATATGGACATACCTAGGCCACTACTCCAGTGGGTACCAGGACCGACTACTCGGTGGGCCCCTGAGGCTACTCGACTTGTGCTGCATGACACCTGATGGCGTGGAGCGCAAGGACTATGGTGGAGAAGTACTCGGTTAGGAAGCTGTGCATGTTTGGATCCATGTAAAGAACTCCTAGACGTACACGACTAGTACTCTCTCCTCAAACCGATTTGTAACCCTGCCTCCCGGACTATATAAGGTGAGGCAGGGACCCCTCTCTCATCATCTGCATCATCTTATAAACACATCCAATCAATCCAGAGCTACACAGCATACAAGATGTAGGGTATTACGCACATTGTGGCCCGAACCTATCTAAATTGTGTGCCACGTGTCTCTTCCTTCGAGTTACCGATCTCGGCGAGGCCACATTCATCTACCTCGTGTACTCCCCTTGGTAGGTTGCCGGTCTAAAACACCGACAGCTGGCGCGCTAGGTAGGGGATCTTATCGAAGATCTCACGGCGAACTCGACGGCTTCAGTCCTCATCAAGCCAACCGCCGCTTTCAACCGTGGCGACACCTTCGTCTTCGGCTCCTGGGTTTGCACCACAGACGACGCTGGCTCCTTCCAGTGCTGCCTCACCATGACGCCCAACCCGAAGACTGGACTCGTGACACTTCCCGAAGTGATCATGGGCACCCTCGCCGGAAAATTCGGCAAAATTTTGCTCTACAACAAACATGCCGACTTCGAGTCCGGATTCGCCTCCAACTCGAACTCGACGTCCCCCTGGGTTATCGCATGCGAGCCGGCTACTGAGCCATCATGTGAGAATGCCCCACTCCATGAGCACTTCCCGTATGGTCTCTGTAACGCTAGCAGGGCCCACGCGGAAGCTCTCGTCGCACACCGGGCCGGCAAGGAGATCATCTCTGACTACTCTTCCGACTCCAACCCCGCTTCCGGCTACTACTCGGACTCCTCATACGAGTTCGACTTCGGGTCGGACCCTGTCGAGCCCGAATCCAAGTTCACCACGACTGAGGAACCATTTTCGGGCCCAACCACCGACTTCGTTATAACATCTACTGGCCCGATCGCAAGCCTGCAGATCTGACAGATGACAACTCACGCTACATTGCCTACCTCGACTCACTTCCCTTCCACAAGGGAACACCCCTAGCTCCAACCGAGGAGCATATGTCAACTGAAGTGGTGACTACTGACTCCGGTCTCGGTACTCCTGACCGCCAAGTCTTCATGGCTGCCGGTGAGACACCGAGACCCTCAGGGAACCGACCTGACCGGTACCTCAACGACATCTCAGAAGACGAGTTGTGCGCCAACGCACCCGCTGATGAAACACTGATGACAAGAACACCCGACGTGACCGCAACAGGAAGCGGAATGAACGGCGCAGACATCTCCGCGAGACTCTCCCCATCTGAAACCTCACCGAGGCTCTGGACCAAGTCGCCAACTGGGTGCACACCACCCCCGAACAGTGCCTCATGTCTATCACCACGATAGCACGCCAGGCTCAGGGGGTCCGTGCGGGCAAGATCATCGCCAAGCTAGCTGAAGACGCCTACTTCAAGAGGGTTGACAACAGGGTCACTCAAGTACCCCCCCTCAGAACTCATGAACCCAGGCACCATGAAGCTACTAGCCGCAGTCCAGCAGATGGTGGACGCAACCGCACCCATGGAGAACAACCACACAACCCCAATCACTCTAGGGCCTCAGCGGGAGGACCCTCCCAGGGCGGCAACAGCGTGGGTCGCGCCGGCGGTAGCCGCGGCGGTGCTAGTCGCGTCGATGGCTGCGGCGAGGGCAGCAGTGGCAGGGGCTCATTACACGGCGCTGGCAGAAGAGCTGGTGGTGGTGCGATCGCGGAGGCCGAGGCCACACGAACAGCCACAGCACCGGCAACTCACATGGCGGCTACGATGCCCACCACAGAATTGAAGAGATTCGTCGCAAAAAGGCTTTTGAAGCAAATGACAACGACGGCTTCCCCTCCTTCTCCGCTCGACTTCGCGGCCTACTTCTCTCAGAGAAATTCAAGCCTCTCGAGATCACCAAGTACGACGCGAAGCAAGACCCAGTTTAGTGGCTTAGGTGCTATGCCCTATCCATTGAAAACACTGGTGGCAACAACGACACAAAGTGCCTCTACTTCCCCTTCTGCCTGGACCAAGCCCCACTCACCTGGCTCGAGTCGCTCGACAAGAACTTGATCGATGAGTGGGACCAGCTCAAGGCCCAGTTCACCAGCAACTTCGCGGGTGGGGCGCTCGGGTACTCCCATGGACCTGGCGATGATCAAGCAAGAACAAGGTGAGACACTACGCCAGTACATGTGGCGCTTCTTCGACAAGCACGCGACCGTAGTCGACGTCACCGACAAGGAGGTCATCAACCTCTTCCAAGACGGACTCTACCACCGTCGCACCTTCGAAGACTTCGGTCGCCGCCGCCCGAGCTCTATCACCAAACTCAAGGACATGCACGTCATGGGCCGACGAAGAGGACAAGGAGAACGCCAAGTACGACTCTATTTGTGGCAATAACAAGCACAACACGGGAGGCAACAACAACAACAACAACAACAACAACAACAACAACAACAACAACAACAACAACAACAACAACAACAACAACAACAACAACAACAACAACAACAACAACAACAACAACAACAACAACAACAACAACAACAACAACAACAACAACAACAACAACAACAACAACAACAACAACAACAACAACAACAACAACAACAACAACAACAACAACAACAACAACAACAACAACAACAACAACAACAACAGGGATCAAGGGGGTCGCAACAACAACAACTACTCGGGTCCTAATCGCAAGCGCAAGCCAGAAAACACAGTAGCGGCTATCCAACACCCTGTGAAAGACAACTCAAAAAAGACCTCTGGCGGCTTCAAAGACTTGCTGAAAGAGAAGTGCTCGTGGCATCTAGAGGGCAACCACACCAGCGAGCAGTGCTCCAACTCCGGCGAGCACTCAAAGACACCCCAGACCCACAGCCTCCTCACGACAAGAAAGACAAGAAGAAAGCCGACGAAGGCAACGGTGACTTCCAGGAACCCGACAAGACGGTGAATGTCCTCTTTGACGGACTACCCAACAGACAGTCTCAAAAGGCCACCTGACGGGAAGTTTTGAGCATTGAACCAGCGGTCCCGACACCTTTGAGGTGGTCGGAGGTACCCATCACCTTCTCCCGCGCGAATCAATGGACAAGTTTCTCCAAACCAAGACGTTTCCTACTCGTCCTGAAACCAGTAGTCGCAGGCTCCAGACTTAACAAGGTGCTCATCGATGGTGGAAGTAGGCTTAACATCCTTTTCACCAAGACCTTGAAGAAGATGAAGCTTGATATCACCGACATGCTCACCAAGAGCATGTCGCCCTTCTACGGCATTGTCCCCGGTAACGTGGCTATCCCACTAGGCTCAGTGGTCCTGCCAGTTACCTTCGGGAAGACCAGGGAGAACTACCGCACCGAGTACATCAAGTTCAAGGTCGTGGACTTCGAAACTTCCTACCATGCCATCCTCGGTAGACCTTCTATCGCCAAGTTCATGGTGGTACCCCACTACACCTACTTGGTACACAAGATGCCAAGTCCTACTGGAGTACTCTCATTGCAAGGGGACTTGAAGATATCCTTCGACTACGACAACGAAGCCTTGGAACTCACAGCGACCAATCAAGTACCCAACGCGATGATGGAAATCTTTGCTGCATCCAAGAAGCTCGCTCCAACCAAACTCGAGATCCTAGAAAAGGCCGACACAACCAACATGCCTCAACCATATGAGGAAGTGCAAGTGAAGGCCATCGATCTCGGGACAGGAGACAGCAGCAAGACTACCATGATTGGGGCGGGTCGTGACCTGAAATAGGAAGACACGCTCATCAGCTTCCTCTGGGCTAACCGAGACATCTTCACATGGAAACCAGTGGACATGCCAGGGGTTCCCAGGAGGCTGATCAAGCACTCACTCAACGTCGATCGTAAAGCTACCCCCAAGCGACAACACCTCCGCCGTTTCGCTGACGATCGACGGGATGCCATCAAGAAGGAACTCGCCAAACTACTTGCGGCCGGCTTCATCCAAGAATTCTTCCATCCTGAGTGGCTCGCCAACACCATGCTCGTCCACAAGAAAAACACGAACGAGTGGAGGATGTGTGTCGACTACACCGACCTCAACAAGTGCCCCAAGGACCCTTTTGGGTTGCCATGGATTGATCAAGTCTTCGACTCCACGGCAGGCTGCCACCTGCTCTGCTTCCTCGACTGCTACTCCGGGTACCACCAGATCGCCATCAAGGAAGAAGACTAGGAGAAGACTGTGTTCATCACCCCGTTCGGAACCTACTGCTACACGACGATGTCGTTTGGGCTGAAGAACGCCAGCGCCACCTACCAGCGAGCTATCCAGGCCAGCTTCAGGAAGCAGCTCAACAAGAACGTCGAAGCCTACGTAGATGACGTGGTCGTCAAGACCCGAAACTCCGACACATTCATCGCCGATCTTGAAGAGAGTTTTGCATCCCTGCGAGAGTGCCAGTGGAAGCTCAACCTCAACAAGTGCGTCTTCGGCATACCCTCAGGGAAACTACTCGGCTTCATCATCAGCCATCGCGGCACCGAAGCTAATCCCAAGAAGATCTCTGCTAACACCAACATGAAAGCTCCCACCTACATCAAAGATGTGCAGAAGCTAACCGGGTGCATGGTGGCCTTGAACAGATTCATCTCAAAGCTTGGAAAACAGGGGCTACCTTTCTTCAAACTACTCAAGCACCAAGACAAGTTTGCGTGGACCCCAGAGGCTGACCAAGCTTTGGCACAGCTCAAAGACTTCCTGTCTAAGACACCAGTCCTCACGTCTCCTCGCAAAAAGGAGCAGCTACTACTCTACCTCGCTGCGACTACTTACGTGGTCAGTGCTGCCATCATCATCGAGCGGCAAGAAGACGGCCACACCTACCAAGTCCAGCGACTAGTCTACTTCGTCAGCGAGGTTCTATCAAAATCAAAGGCATGCTACCAGCCAGTGCAGAAGCTACTCTACGTAGTGCTCATCACCTCGCGGAAGCTACGACACTACTTCCAGGAGTACTCGATCACCGTCGTCACCAACTACCCTCTTGGTGACATTCTGCGGAATCAAGATGCTACTAGAAGAATCTCCAAATGGGCAGTCGAACTCGGCGCCCTCAACATCGACTTCAAGCCACACACAGCCATCAAGTCTCAAGAACTAGTCGACTTCATGGAAGAATGGCGGGAGAATCAACTGCCAACTCCAACCGAGCGACCAGAGCATTGGGTGATGTACTTTGACGGTTCACTCAAGCTCGAGGGCACAGGTGCAGGGGTACTCTTGATCTCTCCAAAGGGCAAACAACTCAAATACATCCTGCAGATCTTCTAGAAGGTCTCAAACAACGAAGCCGAGTACGAAGCTCTACTACATGGGCTCCGCCTCGCAATATCATTGGGCATCAAGCGGCTAATGGTCTACGGCGACTCCGCAGTGGTCATCAACCAAGTCAACAAGTCTTGGGATCACAACAAGCAGAACATGGACGCCTACTGCCTAGAAGTCCACAAACTCGAGGACAAGTTCTATGGTCTCGAGTTCCATCACGTTGTCCGCGACAACAACGTTGCAGCGGACGTCCTGTCGAAGTTTGGTTCTACTCGTGCGCAAGTACCCATCGGAGTCTTCATCCACGAACTTCACGCTCCATCAATCCCAGAGCCAGTGCACACGACCACTGACCCGGTGCCTTCACAGCCCAGTCAGGAGGTCATGATGATCGACGTCGATCGGCAACACCCCTTCATCGACTACATCCGCGAGCAGAAGGTTCCCTCAGACAAGAACTTGGCCGAGCAACTCGACTGCCGAGCCAAGTCCTATGTACTAGTCGGAGACAAGCTCTACAGGCGGGGCGCCCCTTCTGGAGTACTCATGAAGTGCGTTCCCCAAGAAGAAGGCAAGGACATCTTGGAGTAGATCCACAAAGGCATCTGTGGCAACCACACTTCCTCCCGCACGCTGGTTAGCAAGGCCTTCCGACGAGCTTTCTACTGGCCCACAGCTGCGATGCCGAGGAACTCGTAAGAAGGTGCCAAAGCTACTAGTACTTTGCCAAGCAACAACACATCCCGGCCTACAAGCTAGTCACCATACCACCGACCTAGGCTTTCGTTTGCTGGGGGCTCGACATGGTTGGGCATCTACCAATTGCGCCAGGAGGATTCAACAAAGTCTTGGTGGCTATCGACAAGTTCACCAAGTGGATCGAACTCAAGCCGGTCACCTGCCCAAAGGCCGACAGAGTACTCGACTTCTTGGATGAGCACGTGCACCGCTACGGACTACCTCACCACATCATCACAGACTTGGGTTCCAACTTCAACAACCACCAGTTCTGGGAGTACTGTGAGAACAGCGGGATCGACGTCCGATATATCTCAGTTGCCCACCCTCGGGCCAATAGACAAGTCGAGCGCGCCAACGGGATGGTACTCGACGCCCTCAAGAAGTGATTGCGTGACATAGCCAACACTAAAGGGGGCAAGTGGATCAGGGAACTACCCAATGCACTCTGGGCGCTTCGTACTCAACCTACCATGCTGACGGGGAAGTCGCCCTACCTCCTGGTCTACGGCTCCGAAGTTATTCTACCTACTGGCGTAATGTGGGAGTTTCGGTAGCAGAACAGTACGACGAAGGCATCTCAGAAGACAGCAGACGAGTTGACATCGACGGACTCAAATAAGCTCGTTGTGCCGCCCTCGTCCAATCAACAAGGTACCTCGAGGGTATCCGACGCTACCATGATCACAACGTCAAGGAATGCTCCTTCAACGTTGGCGACCTAGTCCTCCATCGCATCCAGAACACGGAAGGACTACACAAGCTCAGCTCGCCTTGGAAAGGTCCTTTCTCAATCTCCAAGGTGACTGGACCCGGCTCCTATCACCTCCAGACACTTGAAGGTGACGACATTAGCAACTCGTGGAACGTCGACCAGCTATGTCGCTTCTACGCGTAGTCGTTTCACTACTCCAAGATCCAAGTCTACACGACTACTCCTGGGCTCCTCGCCGTAAGTGGCCTCCCGATCCTGGCACTAGTCTACGGACTACCCCACTCCAAGATCCAGGGTCGACGACTACTAATGGATCTCGGGCTGCTCAGAGAATCAAGGACTCTAGCGGTGGTCTACAAGACCATGTGAGGACCAGGAGCATCCCCGTGATCGATGGATGACCGCTCCTCAGTGATGAGTGATTGACAATGGGTGTTGGACTGACTCTTGGCTCAGTGCGCAGGTGTAGGTTGCGGCCTAGTTCGTGTTGTTGCAGGTGAAGAACGGGCGCGAAAGGTCTTCAGCCTTGAGGGGCCTCTGGGAGATGGAGAGACAAGTAGGCTCGGTTCGAGGGACCCGGTGGACAGCGGGACTAGGTGCGGGCCACATGATGGCAAGACGAGCAAGACGAAGTCGTGGACGATCGAGCCGGTGCACGGTGGTGGTCGAGTCAAGAGGCTTGGCGGGAGGCCGAGCCGAGCACGCGGGGTTTGGTGGTTTGCCCAGAAAACCATCGGAGGACGGTTTCTTGGTTTGGGCCTCAAAACCAAGTCCGAAGGCCCAACACGACGGAGACGGGATCCGGGCGTGTCGGGAAGCTTCGAAGCGGAGGACACGCGACGGGATCGCATGGCTTGCGTCGGGAGGACGCAGGGTGCGGCGAAGGCGTGGCCGTCCGATGGCAAGACCCACAAACATTACATAAATGCCCCTGCGTGGGTTGTATCGCCAGTAGTTGAGTTAGGGGTAGTCGAGTCATTTACCACACCGGCGGGACCCGATATATAAGCCATGAGTGTGGGTGGATGGCTCTCTCTCTCCGCGACTTAGCGTTTCATTTCTCTCTTACCATTTCTCATTTTTCACGAGACATTTTCTTCTCCATTTCTTGTCTAGGCTAGCATGAGAGCTTCATGAGAGATTTGTTGAGACGGATGGATGTTAGGGCGGCATGCTAGACCTTGTGAATCTTTCAAGGTTTGTATAGAAGATTCGGCATTGTGTTTTTCGTGGTCTTTTTCGTGCTTGTTTTTGGTGCCCTTGTTCTTGGTGTGATTCCGCGGATTTGAGTGGGTTTCTCCCCAGATTTCTTTGAGGGAAACATGGATGGATGTTTTGTGCATCTTTGTGATTGATCTTGTGCCCTCAAACGTCGGGAAACCACTTCGATTCAAGGATTTTCGGTCGGAGCTCTAGTTTTTGGTGGTGTGCAAAGGATCAGCGATTACCGGTGATTTAGGGAGTTAGGAGGTGAAATTTTTGGGTTATAGCATCCTTGTTGGACGCATATCTTGTCCCCAAACCCTTGCCTCTTTAGCTTCTACCGTTTGGGAGATCCAGTGATGAGTAGGTGGAGTTGACTTCGCGAGCTCGGGCTTTTCCAGTTCTGTTTGAACTGGCGGACTGTCCGCCCGCTCCCTGCGGACTGACCGCGAGGAGGCAGTTCATCTTAGTTCGTCGTGATGTTCTTCGTGTTCTTGTTTTGATCCAGTTTTGCTTTAGGTTTTCGTTGCAGCTGGTTTGCGGACGGTCCGAGCTTCAGTAGCGGACGGTCCCGATCCCGCGCAGACTGTCCGCCCGGTCTTCGCCGACGGTCCGTTTTTCTCGGTTCGTCTCTGGTGGTTCTGGTGGCATTTTTGGACTGTCTGTGGCTTCCGGCCGGACTGTCCGTGGCACCTTTGCAGACTGTCCGTGACTCCTGGCCGGACTGTCCGCGTGGCCGTGCGAGCCGCCTCCGCCCCTCGGGCCGGGACGGTCCGCCGTAGCCCTGGCAGCTTTGCTCCTTGGTTCGATTACTCCCTTCCTTCTTCCGTGCTTCCGCGTGTGCTTCAAGGAGTCGTTCCTAAGACTTGAGGTTGATCCATAACCTTGTTGTCTTGGCGATTGGTGTGTGATTCGATCCATCGCTTGTGTGTGACCAGGATTTGTTTAGGGTATAGGCCGAGTTCTTTGAAAATATTTTTTACCGGCTCCTATTCACTCCCCCCTCTCTAGTCGTCATCCGATCCTTCAATTGGTATCAGAGCTTGGTGCCGGATTCGTGGTGACTTTGACAAGTCTTGAATCCGAAGATGGCGTACGTTGAGCGGGGCGGTCCGCTGCACTTCGATGGGAAGGGTTACCACAAGTGGGCGGCCCGAATGATGATCTTTCTTCGTGGCAAGTTGTTGGATTTCATTGTGCTTGACAGGACCTATGCTAGTCTGGTGGAGATCCACACTCTTATGGTGACCGATGCCGATGCTAAGGCCAAGTATGAGGCAAATGCAAAAGCCGTTGATCACTTGGTCCGAAGTTTATGTGATCCTGAGTTTGAGCGTGTTCGCCATTTGAATCTTGCCTGGCAAATTTGGGAGAAGTTGTTGGTTGCTCACGGTGGTGATAACCATGTGAAGGCTCGCCTCTTTGTTTCTTACTGGATGCAATATGAGAACTTTACTCAACTTCCCGGTGAGGACATTGATGCGATGTTCCAGAGGTTCACAGCCATCGTGAACAACATGAAGGCCAATGTTGAGGATTTCCCTTACACCGAGCATGATCAAGCTTTGAAGCTTTTACATATCTTGGACCAAAATGTTTGGGGTGCTAAGGTTGAGGCCATCAAGGAGTCCGGGCAATACTTAACCATTGAGTTGGATGATCCCTTTTCTAAGCTCAAGTCGTCTAAGGTTGACAGGAAGTTGCAATCCAGGCATGAGGGCTCGACTGATCATAGTCTTGCTCTTGTGGGTGGATCAAAGGGCAAAGCCAACACTAACCCTTCCTGTCGACAGTTTTCCTTGTCTTCTCTCATGTCTATTCCAGATGATGAGTCCGATGTGCTGAACGAGGAGGAACTGGCCTTGCTCTCAAGGAGGTTTGATCGACTACATGAGAACCGGAGGAATGCAAGGCGGAGCTCGGGGACATGCTACAAGTGTGGCAAGTGTGGACACTTCATCGCCGAATGCCCGGAAGCGGAGGAGAACAAGTACAAGATGAGCGAGTACAAGGCACACCCGAGGCGTGAAGACAAGTACTCCTCCAAGGGCAAGCACTACATCAAGTCCAAGAGCAAGGACAAGGACAAGCGGCGATCGAGCAAGGGCGGCCACAAGAAGGACAAGGCAAGAGCCATGGTGGCCGGTGCAAGCGACGTCGACACAAGCTCAAGTGACGCGCATTCAAGCTCAAGCAGTGAGGATGAAGACGTTGGGAGGCGCAAGGGCAAGAAGAATGCAAGCCGGAACCTCAGTGGTTTGAGCTGTGTGGCACTTGGAGGCTTTTGTGGCATGGCCCATAGCTCAAGCAGCAAGAAGGATGTGAAGGAAGACACTGACTCCGACTCAAAGGATGAGGTAAACCGTGACCCCGACTCTTTGCTTGCTGAGATCACTAGGTTGAATGGCTTGATTGACAACCGTGATAGTGTGTTGAGGGATGCCAAGAAGATGAGGAAAGATCTTAGGGCTCAACTTGAGAATGCTAGTGAGAAAGTAGGAGAGTTAGAGTCTAAATTGTTTGAATTGAAACTTGAGAATGACTCTTTGAAACTTACTCCTACCATTTCTGATGATGTCGAATGTCTTGAATGTGATGCATGGTTGAATGAAATCAAATTGCTTAATGAGAAGAATGCTTCCACTTTGGCTAAACTAGATGTTCTTAGGACTGAGTATGATGAGCTTAAGGCTAGACCCACTTTGCTTGGTGTTTGTAAATCATGTCCTACTATGCATGCTAAGCTTTTTGATGCTCGTTCTACCATTAGCACTTTGGAAGCTTCTTTGAAATCTCCTGTTGTCAATGCATGCACTAGTTGTGATTAAGTTACTTTGCGCAATCTTGAACTTACTTCCCGTTTGGATGTCATCTATGAGGAAAATGATTATTTGAGGAAGGTGTTGGGTTGGTTGTCTGGGCAGGAACCTCAATTGAAAATCATGATTGAGGAGTTCAAGAGAGCGGATGGTTGTGGTTTGGGTTTTGAGAAGTTGGGTGAGAAAGTGGGAGAAAACAGTGGGGAGAGTGTGTATGAGAAGTGTGTTGAGTCCACTCCCGAGTTTGAGGTGATCGGAGACATCCAAGTTCCACTTCCAAAAGCACCCAAGAACTCTTTCACACCAAAGCCCAACCACCTTTGTAACAAGCTTGACACAACCCAAGATCCACCCAAATTCCCACCTAAAACAAATGACTTCCAGAAACCGGTGAAGTTTGTGAGTGAGAAGGGTGTGAAGCCTAGAGAGAAGCCAGAGTCAAAACCAAAACCCATCCCCTTCAGGTGTGAGTATTGTGGCAAGGAGAGGCATCTAGCAGAGTTTTGCTACAAGAGGAAGATGGATGAGAGGCTTGCTAGGGAGCAAGCAAACCAGGACAGGTATCGCCAGTCTCATGGTATTCTTGAGCCTAGAGTGCCACTTCCACGAGGTGTGGGAAGTGTGAGGAATGTTGGTAGAGTTGGAGCTCAGGGTGGTAGGTTTCCACAGAGAGGTGGTGGTGAGAGGTTTGATAGGAGAGATGATGGTGTGCGTGCTGGTGAGAGGTTTGGTCGGGCTCATGGTGGTTTTGCTGGACGTCCCCCTACTCGTCCTCAATACGGGTCTAGGGCAGATGATCATAGCTTTGGGTTCCAGAGGAACTAAGGACCACGTTTTCCCCCTTGTGGTGCTCGTACTCCTTCCATGGGACATGGGAAATTTGGTGGGAAGGGAATGATGTTTGCTAACCCCTCTTTTGAGCAGATGGCTCGACACTGGTTCAACTTTCTTTGTGCTAACCCCAGTGTCGAGTCGTTGGCTCATTCTCGTTCTTGTTTCCGACTGCAGGCAGGAGGCTTGGAGAACATTTGGTTGATCGACTTCGGATGTTCCCGACACATGACCGGAGATAAGAAGTGGTTCTCCAGCCTCACCCCAGTGAAGGAAAAGATGTACATCACTTTTGGGGACAACAGACGAGGAAAGGTGATTTCTGAGGGTGTAGTGCATGTGAGTGACAAGGTAACGTTGAAGAGGGTTGCTCTTGTGAAGTCTTTGGGCTTCAATTTGCTTTCGGTTTCTCAGTTGCTTGATGAGGGTTTTGAAGTGCGTTTCAAGTCTGGTGAGTCTCGTTTGCTGGATTCTCGAGGTGATCTTGTTTGTATGATCATCCCCGAGGGTCAGATTTTCAGGGCTGATTTCTCTCGTTCTTTGGGTCCTGCTTGTTGTTTGATGGCTGGTCCTTCTTGTGATTTGTGGAAATGGCATAGGCGGTTGGGTCACTTGAGCTTTGATTTGGTTTCCCGCTTGAGTGGTCTTAACCTTGTCCGAGGATTGCCGAAGTTGAAGTTTGAGAAGGATTTGGTCTGTGCTCCGTGTAGGTATGGCAATATGGTAGCCACTCCCCATCCAACCCTGGACGATGTCATGACCGAGCATCCGACAGAGCTGTTGCATATGGACCTTGTTGGGCCAGCTCGAGTTCGCTCGGTGGGTGGGAAGTGGTATGTCCTTGTTGTGGTGGACGATTACTCTCGCTATGCCTGGGTGTTTTTCTTGGAGGACAAAAGTGAGACATTTGGTTTTGTTCGAGATCTGATCGTGAGGTTGAAGAACGAGAGGCATGGGAATGCCATTCGAGCTATCCACGGTGATAATGGCTCGAGTTTAAGAACTCACGTTTTGATGCCTTCGTCGTGATCTAGGTCTTGAGCATCGGTATTCGACCCCTTTTGTGCCCCCTCAAAATGGAGTCGTGGAAAGGAAAAAATCGGACTCTTTGTGAGATGGCTAGGACGATGCTCGATGAGCACAGGACTCCTAGGAGGTATTGGGCTGAGGCGGTCAATACGGCCTGTCATGTCTCCAATAGGATTTTATTGCGAGCTTTCAAGAGGAAGACCTGTTATGAGCTTATGCATGGTCGGGCACCCAAGGTGAGTCATTTCCGAGTCTTTGGCTGCAAGTGCTTTATTCTTAAGAAGGGAAAACTCGACAAGTTTGAGGCTAGGTCTAGTGATGGGTACCGTGGATAGAACCTTGTTTCTCCTCAAGCATGGGAATGACTTGTTGGTTGTGCAGATATACGTGGATGATATTGTCTTTGGTGGCTCGTCACATAACCTTGTTGCCAAGTTTGCAGATGAGATGAGCAGGGAATTCGAGATGAGCATGATGGGCGAGCTGCAATACTTTCTCGGGTTGTAGATCAAGCAAGTGAAGGACTGAACATTCGTGCATCAGACCAAGTACATGAAAGACATGCTGAGGAAGTTCCAGATGCAAGACGTGAAGCCTATGTCGACACCCATGGGGAGTACGGCTACTTTGGATGCGGACGAGGACAGAGAACTAGTGGACCAGCGAGAGTACCGGAGCATGATCGGCTCCCTCCTCTACCTGACGGCGACGAGGCCAGACATACAGTTCAGTGTGTGTCTGTGCGCTCGTTTTCAGGCCTCGCCGAGGACATCACATCGACAGGCCGTCAAGAGGATTTTCAGGTACCTACAGTTTGCCCCTGGTCTTGGCCTTTGGTATTCGTCCTCCTCGACTCTTTCACTTCATGGTTTTTCTGATGCGGATTTTGCTGGTTGCCGAGTCGAGAGGAAGTTTCTTGGGTCTTTGTTGGTTTCGTGGTCTTCCCGCAAGCAGTCTAGTGTAGCTCAGTCTACCACCGAGGCGGAGTATGTTGCAGCCGCGAGTTGTTGTTCCCAGCTGTTGTGGATTTCATACACTTTGAGAGACTTTGGTGAGGAGTGCACCCAGATCCCACTTCTTTGTGATAGCACCAGTGCCATAAGCGTAGAGAAAAACCCAGTACTTCATTCCAGAACCAAACACACAGAAGTGAGGTATCATTTCTTGAGAGATAATGTGGAGAAAGGGACCATTGTGTTGAGTCATGTCCCTACCCAAGATCAGTTTACAGATATCTTTACAAAGCCTCTCGACCAAGCTACATTTGTGCGCTTGCGGGGGAACTTGGGGTTTCTTGCCCTTTCTAGTTGATTCTTGGGGGATTTATTTTTGTACCATATGTATCATACCATGTTTCCTTTGATGTATATACATGTTTTGCTTGATGTATAAACCATGGTAGGATAGCCATCTTGTTATATATCATGTTGCATTTGTATCATATTGCATTTTAGAATGATGAGCTTCTTCCATATGCCTTATCTGAGTTTCTTTGGCTACTTGTGAGATATTGGTCATGTGTGTGGAGAAATGGCTATGTGAGGCTATGCTCTTGGAATATTTGAAATATATGTGTTGTGAGATAGCCTTTTTGAATAAAATGCTAATCTTGACTAAATTTGATGAAATGTGCTTCAAGTAGTGTATCCATGTCACTTTTTGGTCTAAATGTGCCTTTCATGCTTAGATTGTGCTTGGATGTCTCTTTCTTGCATTTGGGCCAAAGGCCGATATCATTGTGAATGTTTAGCCTATGTTGCATTCATGGAGGAGCATAAGCTTCTTTTTGCCGCAAAGGCACTTCATGTACCATGAAATGAATTAATCTTGAAAAGAAGTGTGTATGCTTGAAAAATGCTCCATCCATCATGTTTATGCTTAAAATGTCTTATCTTTCACACATGGGTGCAAAACATGTTGCATGATGTTCACCAGTGGAGAAGTCTCCCAGAAGTGGACACATGGCTCATGAGCTTTAACATGACATGCTTTGCTTTATGGGTGTTTGCCATGATCTGTTGTTAAGAATTTGATATCCTTGTATGATCTCTGGGTGATATGCATGTTTTTGGCTAGAATATGACATGGATAGGCATTTAAATTTGAAGTGAGCCATCTTTTGATAAAACTGCTCAAATCTGAAAATTTGCTTTGTCACATGCCTATATTTCCATATATTACTTGTGGCAATGCTTTGACTATGCTATGATCCATATGTGTGCTCTTTGTCTCACTTCTAGCCTTTGACACTAGATTTGGCCAATTTGAGAAGCTCATGTAGATGTTTATATGCTTTGTTGTACATTCCTGCATTTTCACCTTGATTCATACATTATCAACAAGGGGAAGAAGAGGTGAGCTTAATGAAAAATTCAGAAAAATGCATCTAAAATTTGGAACTTTGCATCCACATGTTCAGGGGGAGCTTGCATTTGTTCAGAGGGAGTTTTCTTGCGGTTTTCAGTGCGGAGTTTGTGCTTTGCTCGGCTTGTGACCTTTCTTTGTCTTTCCTTGGTTTTGGTCATGAGTTGAGCTTCCTTATTTTTCTTTCTTTCTTTCTTTCTTTCTTTCTCTGAATTTCATTTCGCGTTGTGTGTTGTCAATGCACTAATTGTCGGTGCGGAAAGTAGTCCCGACACTAACTAGTAGTAAGCGCCAAGGTCTATCCCTCAATGGTCGGTGCTAAGCAACTAAAGACACAAGATTTATCCTGGTTCCGGCCGGGGGCCGTACGTCCAGCAGTGGTGTGCTCGGGGCACTATATTGCTTTGCACCAGAGTGCCTGTAGTGGGGCGGCTACAAGCGAGGCGGGAGAAGGGGCGTGGCCTCCAAGTCCCTGGTGGGGTGATCGAAGTGAGTTCAGATGTTGTGGGAGAATTTGGGAGCGTGTGTGTGTTGCGGTTTCGGATGTTCGTGTCTGGATGTCCCCTGCGGCGTGGGGGTTCACCTTCTTTTTATAGACCAAGGAGAGGGTGAATTACAAGCATGCCGCTCTATTCAGCTACATGGGGAAGTATGGGGTGCGCCGCCGCGGAATTGGCGGTCGTCTCGACGATCCTTGCCACGATCCAGTCATCATGGCGTGTCCTGTACCCGAATAGAGGTAGCTTCGAGGGTAGGGGCGTAGTGGTTGACCTTGGCGTCCTCAGACGGGCTCGAGGAAGCCGTTGACGGCGATCCGTACGGGATACAGTGCTGGCGTGGCGGCGTCCCGTCCCCGCGCGCCTTACGGCGCCGGAGTGGTTGTAACAGTGCTCGGCGTGGTGTTGTGAGCACGGGGGCGGCCGCACAGGACCAACAGTGGTGGGGATGGCGTCCCGCCGGCCTAGCGTCATGACCTGGCCCTGCAAGTTCACAAGAAAGTGATTTGAGGGTGTGGCCGGCCCCCTTCGAGGGCGCGGCGCGTTAGCCGTACGGGAGTAGGCGGCGCAATGTCACGGGGCTGACACCGGCCACGTCGCACAGTCCCCCACAGTGGCGGGGATGGGTTCCCCCTAGGGAGTTGGTGCAACAGGGCCGGGGCATGATTCCTAGGCGCATGATGGCGCCGCCCTGCCGTGTCAGAGCATTAAATGCTCATACCCGCGTGCGGGAACGAGCGTGCGTGCGAGGGAGCCTCGAGCGAGGCGGAGGTGAACCCTCGAGCGAGGCGGAACCCGCTCGAAGGGGTCGTGAACCCTCGAGCGAGGCGGAACCCGCTCGAGGGAGGAGTGAACCCTCGAGCGAGGCGGAACCTGCTCGAGGGGGCCTTTGAGTGGGCCACTCCGGTGGGTTGCGGGGACCACCGTAGTGTGGGACGTGCCCCGTGTGTGCGCTTAAGTGAGAGGTGTTTCGCTTTGGTGTTTTGCAGGTTTTAAGCAGGATTTCCCCAGTTGTTTTAGGGGACCCTCAGGGCTGTTCCCGACAGTAGCCCCCCGAGCATGCGGGTTTGCTGCCCGAGGCTCCCGCGGATGCGCGAAGCCTGCGATAGGACATTCTTCCCCCTGGTCGCTAAAGCTTTCCGTAGGGCCGCGTTAGCGGACCCGCGGGTCTAGCCCCCCGAAGCCTGCCGGGGAGCGTGAGTGCTCCTGTAGGGGTTTTACCGTGGAATTTGGTCAGTGGGCGTGGTACATATTCCAACCGGCGTTGGTGATGTTTCAGCCGGCTTCGGTGACGCACGCGCAACTGGCACTATCCGCGGCCGGTGCAGCTCAGGAGGTGTAGCCGTGCGTCGAGCCCCCGAGCCTGGGCCCGTTCAAGGCGATCGGGGAGAGCTCTTCGTCTTTTCAAACGCGCCCTCGCCGTCCCTCCATGGGACGGAGGGTGAGGTTTCCGCAACCCCCATCGATCGGGTCGCGGATTGCGGATTCCTCGCTGAGTTGTTAGCGGGTGGTTCGAGTGGACGCCCATGCCCCGTTCGATAAGGGTAGGTTGCGCGGTCCGGAGACGTGTCCATTAAAGCGCTTGCATGGGTTTGCTAGGTGGGGCTCGGTCCCATTCGCTAGGGACCGAGGGCGCGGAAGCTCTCCCTCGGTGGGATCCCCCCGGCTAGCTACCCTCGCTGGCTCTCGAACACGACATGTGGGGCACCCTCGAGCCGGTGGGCTCGAGGAAAGGCTCGAATGCGCATGCCCTCGTCGTCCCTGACTCTGGTGATCTGGGGCGCCTGTTCGAACCCGTTCGAGGGTCAGGCTCCGAACCTCTGATCAGTAGGGCCGTGCGGGGTAACAGCTGGGTGCTCCCATCTTTCGCATCTACGTGTTTCGAGGGTCCATGGCCGTGCTAGCCCTCGAGCCGCTGATCAATAGCTTTTCGTGAATCGAGGGCACCTGTAGCGCCCGTTTATTTCAAACGGGCTTGGAGGCCACCGGTCGATGTTTGCACCCTTCGAGGGTCGTGTTAATTTGAGCCAGGGGCTCGGGCCGCTTCGAGGGTCTACCTTACTCAGTAAGGGACAGGGCCATTAAATGCTCGCAGTCGCGACTGTAATCTCGCGCCGCGGGCATGCCTTTTCAGGCGCTGCGGCTGCGCGCGTAGTGGGCGGAGTGGGCAGGCGGATGTGACCGCCTGCCACGGCCCCCCGGTTACCGCGCCGTGATGATGGCCTGCGGGCGGTTGCGTGGCTGCCGTATTCATGGTGGGGCCCGTTCGTCGGCGAGGGAATATTCCACCTGCAGTTAATGCGCGCGGGCGCACGCTCCGGAGAGCACGCCTGCAGCCTATAAATCCGATGGTAGGGGAAAGGGCGGTTTTTTACCTTTGCGTTTAGCACTCGCCGTTCTTGCCTCTTGCGCTCTAGCCCCCGAGCCGCTCTCGCCACTGCACCTCTCTCCTCTCGGAGCTCTTCTTGTTCCTTGTCCTTCGCCTCTTCGCCCGCTCGCATGGCGCCCCAGCAGCCTCTCATCATCATCGACCCATTGGCGTGGGAGCGCTCGACGGTGACACGGCTAGCCCTAAACCAGCTGGTAACCGGTGGCCAGCTGGAGGCGAACGAGGATGGACGGCAGGCCGAGTGGATCGTGCCGTCGGAAAGGGAGCGAGCGCCCAACCCTCCGCGCGGCTACGTGGTCAGCTTCGTCCGCTTCCATGAGCGCGGCTTCATGGCGCCGGCGAGCTGCTTCATGCGGGCCCTCTGCCACCACTACGGCGTGGAGCTTCACAACTTCACGCCGAACGCGATCTCGCGAGCGGCCACATTCGTTGGCGTCCGCGAGGGCTTTCTAGGGATCCCGGTGAACCGGGATCTCTCGGGTTCATCTTTCCGCGCGGAGCTGTTCACGCCGCCAACGACGGAGCCGAGGACCCGCCGCGCGGTGCGTGCCGGCGGCATGTCGCTCGCCGTGCGGAGCCAGCGCAAGGACGACTACATCCCCAGCACGATGACAACCAACAACGCAGACTGGGAGCGCAGGTGGTTCGACCTCCGCAATGACGAGCCCGGCCTCCCCCCTACACCGGCCTGGTACTCCGGGAGAGGCCCGCCTCCTGGTACCATGGGGTGTCCCCGCCCCAGCACCAGGCGCGGTTGGACTCGCTCCTGGCCGCGCTGAGGAATCTGGCGGGCCGCGGGCTGACTGCGGAAGTCGTCCTCGCCCACCTCCACCATCGGCGGATCGTCCCCTTGATGGAGAGGCCGCTCCGCATCTTCGAGATGACCGAGGACGCGGACCCTGTCGCGTTGGCGAAGTCGCGGTCGCTGTCGAGCCCCCTCCTGCAGGAGTACGCGGCTTCCCGGGCGCAGCGCGCCATCGACCCCAAGTCCGGGCGCTACAACGACAGGGCCCTGTGGGATCTTGAGATGCTGCCCACCGGCCCACTGGTGAGTGGAGTTCTTGATTTCGTTTTCAATCTTGCCAGTTCTCCGAGTTGTTGATGCATTTTAATGCTTTGCCTGCAGTTGGTGAGCGTGAGCGCCGCGAAGTCCGAGCCACCCACCCCCCGCTCTCGCGCGCTCGCGCGCGCGGCGCAGCAGCGAGAGCGGGAGCGAGTGGCTCGCAGGAGGGAGCGTGCGATGCGGCACAGGGAGCACCGTGAGTGGAGGAGCGAGGAGTTCCAGCTGCGCGAACAGTAGGGGCTCTCCTCGCCGGGGACCGAGGAGTACTCGTCATCGGACGAGGAGGAGGAAGAGGAGGAAGAGGTCAGGGGGCAGGCCCTTCCCGATAGGTGGGAGCCTGCACCCCCGTCACCGGAGCCGGCTCCGGTGGCAAGCGTGGCATCACCTGGGGCGGGCGCGGAGGCGCCCACCACCAGGCAATCAATGACAGAGGCGGCGCGGGCCGCCGGGCGCCGCGCGCGCCTCGGAGGCGTCCGCGCGCGCGGCGGAGGTGCTCGCGCGCGGGGCGGGGCCCGCGCACGTGGTGGAGGTGGCCGGAGGTGCGGCGACGGTGGTGTCGGCCGCACCCGCGATGTCAGCGGGGGCCTCGAGGAAGAGGAAGCGCACCTTCTCCTCGAGGTAAGGGATCGTCTTTCGAGGGGTCGCGTGCCCGTCGGGCGGGAATCTGACAGCTTGTTCGCATCTCCGCAGGGTCGTGCCAACTGTGCCTCCTCTCGCACCGACCAAGGTGTTGAGGGCGGATGCGTCCATCCCCACCCGGCGGCGTTCGTCAAGGGCGCCGCGGGCGGGGTCGAGCGAGGTGGCAACGGCGAGCGTGAGTTCGCGGGGTGCGGCCGAGTCGTCGAGCCCACGGGTGGTGGCCTCGCCCGCCGAGCCGCGGCCGACGGTCGGCCGAGGAGCGGCGGGCGCCGGTCGTGGTGGAGGCGCGGCGGGCGGCGGTCGCGGCGGAGGCAAGGCCGGAGGCGGAGGCACGGCCGGCGGCCGCCGGTTGCGGCGGGGTGCCGGTGGCGTCCGCCGTGGAGGGCCACCCGGCGCCCGCGCGCCGGCGAGACGCGGCCGGAGGCGGAGGCCATGGCGCCGCGGCCGGGGAGACCGCGGCCACGAGGCGCGGTCGGAGGCGGCGGCGGGGGCGCAAGCAGAGCCCGTGCTCGCCCGCGCCCCCCGGGCGATGGCGGTGGAGATCCCGGACGACGACGCCCCGCCGCCGGGTGGGACCGGTGGGTGAAGCGAAACGACCCGAATTTCCGAGAACGGAAACCCGACTCTCGCACCTCCGTGATAGTCCCGGGAAGAGGCTATCACGTGCAATCCCTCGTCTCAAGTGGTACAAATCCATACAACACGGGAATAAAAGAAGAATTACATAATATTATTATTACAACATCGTAGTACAACTCTTCGGCACAAGCGGGTACAAGTCCAACAGATCGAATAAAGAAAGGTAAAACACCTACGCAGGCGGATCTACATAAGCGAAGCGTCTCCGGCTCCACGGGCAAACTCGAGCATAAGACCGGCTCTAGTCTTCACACCTTCGTCACGAAGTTGTAGTCGTAGACGGTCACCGAGTTTGAAATGCCGCATCTACCCGATAAGCGGGTAGGTCATGTCGCCTTCCCAACAAAGAGCAAAAGCGGTGGTTGAATCTAGTATGCATGGATAAAACCTATATTGGGTCGTAGAAAGTTATGCATGCAAAGAACGCGGTAGCAACAATCAAGGTATGCGAGAATAAGCGGCGAGGTCCACACCTCCGGGAGGTCCACACCCTCGAGGTCCACACCTCCGAGGTCCACACCTCCGGGTCCGCACCCCCTCAACAAGGATGTCCACACCAAGACACCGAATCACAACCACGATCCGGCTCCCAAATCTCATCCCGCGATGTGGGGCCCACCCGCTCCTATCCCCACATCTCAACGGCCTCGGCCGGGCTCATTCACTCGGGGGAGAGAAGAAGCACAAGAAAAGAGTCTAGCCGGGTGAGAGATCGGAGGACCGTCCATAACCGATGGACACGGACTATAGCTATAGGTTTAAACACTGCGGGCAGGTTGTACAACCGTACCCGCCCGAATAGAGCCCGGATGGTAGCGAACCACCCGAAACCCTACCATACGGCCGGAGTCCAAGTAAGTGGATAGTACCCTCCCCGCGTCTCCGAGTCCGGCGCAGCCCCCGCCGTAGAGCTCATCATCGCCGGCCGAGGGGTCCCTCGAAGCTGTGGAACCCTTCCCCGGCCTCGCCGGGGCGAAGTCTTCTAAGGAGGAAGGAGCCGTCTCCCGACACGATCACACCGATCCGCCTACGGGAGGGGTGCTATCCACTACGAGTCTCACCCCCGCACCCCCACCCAATACAAGGCGGGCGGTTTGTACGGTAAAAGTCCACTGAATCAAGGTCAACTGACGATCGGTCCTTAAGGGCCGAGAGCGAGCACTCACCATCTCCATCCCGTACGACACACCGCTCGGGCGAGAGGCCAGATCGCATCTCCCTGAGGTAGGTGTTCACAAGTAACCAAACGGCTCGCTCCCGCCAGTAACACATCAAGGAAGAACACACCCAGAACTCACGCTAGAACACACCGAGATCTCCCACATCTCAGTCCAAACCCAGAGAACCATCCATAATCAAGCAACAAAAGTATGGATAGTTGGTATATGGGACTAGCTAGGGGTCCGTAGCTAGTCTCGAGGTAGGTAAAGCAAGGAAACAGGGATATATCAAATATCAAGGCAAGGCTAATCAAATGGCTATGCAATCCATCAAATCAAGTAACATAAATATAGCACTAGCAACTAATAGCATGCATGGGTTCTACATGGTTGGGAGTGACATGACACCTGCGCGGTAGTCGTCGTAGAGTAGTAGAGGTTGAGCGTCCTCTCGGGAACAGTCGGGGTAGTCGCGTCTCCTCAGACGTCGCAGCTCGGGTCTTCAACAAGAACACAAGCCTACACGAGATGCGACGTGGAAATAAATAACGAGCATTCATCTAATGCAAAAACATCGATAAGAACCAATTTAGAAGATCCAAATAAACTCCAGAGTAAATGCAAGCAGCACTGGTTTAATTAATGAATATAAAACAATTGGTTTTAAAACAAAAGTAGTTTAAGCCACTAGTTTTTATATCCTAGAAAACAGGGTAGGATCAAGAGTTAGTTCAAAGTTAGCTTACGGGTCTTACGGCTAAGATCTTAGGTAATCAAGCCTGCAAGCGGGAAAGCGGAGAGGCCGAAGGATCGGATGGCGACTAGAGAGGGGGGGAGTGAATAGGAGCCGGTAAAAAATTCTTCCCAAAGAACCCGGCCTATGTCCTACTCAAATCCCGGTCACACACAAGCGATGGATCGAATCACGCACCAATCGCCAAGACCACGAGGTTATGGATCAACCTCTAGCCTTAGGAACGATTCCTCAAAGCACACGCGGAAGCACTAGAAAGGGAGGAAGGAATCGAACCAAGAAGCAAAGCACACAGGCTCTGGCGGACCGTCCGCGCAGAGGGGCGGACCGTCCGCAAGAGCCGCGCGGACCGTCCGGCCGGGTATCGCGGACCGTCCGCACCCGGCCGCGGACCGTCCGGCCTTAGCCGCGGACCGTCCGTTAATTTACACGGAACGACCCAAAGACACCCCCGTGCCACGGACCGTCCGCGGGGAGCACGCGGACCGTCCGCCTAGCACCCGCGGACCGTCCGCCCGACACCGCGGACCGTCCGAAACTTCGTCCAACCAAAAATCAAAATCACAACGAATCGAAACAAAGGACGAGCAAGAACACGAAGAACACGGGATGAATGGAGCCGCGCGGACCGTCCGCCCGGTCCTCGCGGACCGTCCGCCGTGTGCGGACGAACGTACGAAAAATAGCCCGACCCCGAAAGTCAACTCCCCCAAATCATCATCGGATTTCCCAAACGGTTGAAGTTGTAGAAACAAGGGTTTGGGGACTTGAAAAGCGTCACACAAGGATGCTATAGCCCAAAAATCTTGCCTCCTAACTCCCTAAATCACCGGGAATCGCGATTCCTTTGAGCACCTCCAAAAACTAGAGCACCGAACGAAAACTCATAAATCGAAGTGATTTCCGGCGTTTGAGGGCACAAGATCAAGCACAAAGATGCACAAGGCATCTATCCATGTTTCCCTCAAAGAAATCCGGGAAGAAACTCACTCAAATCCGCGGAATCACACCGAGAACAAAGGCACGAAAATAAGCACAAAAAAAGGCACGAAAAACAACCCCGAATCTTCTATACAAACCAGGAAAGATTCACAAGGTCTAGCATGCCGCCCTAGCATCCATCCCTCTCAACAAATCTCTCATGAAGCTCTCATGCTAGCCTAGAGAAAATAGGAAGGAAAATGGCTACGAAAATGAGAAAGAGAAGGGGGGAAATGAAACCCTAAGTCGCGGAGAGAGAGAGCCATCAACACACACTCCGGGCTTATATATCGTGTCCCGCCGGAGTGGTAAATGACTCGACTACCCCTAACTACACTACGGCGATACAACCCACGTAGGGGCATTTTGGTAATGTTTGTGGGTCTTGCCATCGGACGGCCACGCCTTTGCCGCACCCCGCGTCCTCCCGACGCAAGCCATGCGATCCCGCCGCGTGTCCTCCGCTTCGAAGCTTCCCGACACGCCCGGATCCCGTCTCCGTCGTGTTGGGCCCTCGGACTTGGTTTTGAGGCCCAAACCAAGAAACCGTCCGCCGATGGTTTTGTGGGCAAACCACCAAACCCCGCGTGCCGGTCCGGCCTCCCCGCCAAACCACTTGACTTGACCGCCACCGTGCACCGGCTCACTTGTCCATGACTTCGTCTTGCTTGTGTCGCCACCATGTGGCCCGCACCCGGCCCCGTCGTCCACCGGGTCCCTCGAACCGAGCCTACTTGTCTCTCCATCTCCGGAGGCCCCTCAAGGCCGAAGACCTTTCGCGCCCGTTCTTCACCTCGCAACAACACGAACTAGGCCGCGGCCTACACCCGCGCACTAAGCCAAGAGTCGGTCCAACACCCGTTGTCAATCACTCATCACTTGAGGAGCGGTCATCCACCGACCACCGGGACGCTCCCGGTCCTCAATCTCCCCCTTGATGAGTGCATTGACAACACACAACGCGAAATGAAATTCGAGTGAAAGAGAAAGAAAGAAGAAAGAAAAACAAAGAAGCTCAACTCATGACCAAAACCGAAGAAAGGCGAAGAAAGGTCACAAGCCAAGCAAAGCACAAAATCCACACCGAAAACAAAGCAAGAATGCTCCCCCGAACAAATGCCTCCCCCCGAACATGTGGATGCACACTTCCAAATTTCAGCTCACCTCTTCGAATTTTCATTAAGCTCACCTTTTCTCCCCCTTGTTGACAATGTATGAATCAAGGTGAAAATGCGAAATGCAAAGCATATAGACAACTACATGAGCTTCTCAAATAGGCCAAATCTAGTGTCAAAGGCTAAAAATGAGACAAAGATCACACACATGAATCATAGCATAGTCAAAGCATTGCCACAAGTAATATATGAAAATACAAGCATGTGACAAAGCAAAATTTTCAGATTTAAGCAGCTTTTACCAAAAGAAGACTCGCTTCACATGTAAAAGCCTATCCATGTCACACTTGAGCCACAAACATGCATATTACTCAAAGATCATACAAGGATATCAAATTCTCAAAGCAAAAGATCATGGCAAACACCCATAAAGCAAAGCATGTCATGTCAAAGCTCATGAGCCATGTGTCCACTTCGGGGAGACTTCTCCACCGGTGAACATCATGCAACATGTTTTGCACCCATATGTGAAAGATAAGACATTGTAAACATAGACATGATGGATGGAGCATTTTTCAAGCATTATGCACTTCTTTTCAAGATTAATTCATTTCATGGTACATGAAGTGCCTTTGCGGCAAAAAGAAGCTTATGCTCCCCCATGAATGCAACATAGGCTAAACATTCACAATGATATCCGGCCTTTGGCCCAAATGCAAGAACAAGGCATCCAAGCACAATCTAAGCATGAAAAGCACATTTAGACCAAAGCGTGACATGGATACACAACTACACACGAGTGGAGCATATTTCATCAAAAATTAGTCAAGTTAAGCATTTATCTCAAAAGGGGCTATCTCACCACACATATATCTCAAATATTCCAAGAGCATAGCCTCACATCACCATTTCTCCACACATATAACCAAAATCTCACAAATAGCCAAAGAGACTCACATATGGCATATAAAAGAAGCTCATCATCCTAAAATGCAATATGATACAACCGCAACAAGATAGATGACAAGATGGCTATCCTACCATGGTTTATACATCAAGCAACGTATGTATGTACATCAAAGTAAAAACATGATATGATACAAATGGTACAAAAGGAAACCCCCAAGAATCAACTAGAAAGGGCAACAAACCCCAAGTTCCCCCGCAAGCGCACAAATGTAGCTTGGTCGAGAGGCTTTGTAAAGATATCGGCTAGCCGATCTTGGGTAGGGACATGGCTCAAAACAATGGTTCCTTTCTCCACATCGTCCCTCGGAAAATGATACCTCACTTCTATATGTTTGGTTCGGGAGTGAAGCACCGGATTTTTGGCTACGCTTATGGCATCGGTGCTATCACAAAGAAGTGGGATGCGGGTGCACTCCTCACCAAAGTCTCTCAAAGTGTATGAAATCCACAACAAGCGGGAGCAACAACTAGCGGCGAGCAACATACTCCGCCTCCGTGGTAGACCGAGCTACACTAGACCGCTTGCGGGAAGACCATGAGACCAACGAAGAACCAAGAAACCGACAAGTACCGAAGTAGACTTCCTCTCGACTCGACAACCAAAAAATCCGCATCGGAAAAACCATGAAGAGACAGAGTCGAGGAGGAAGAATACCAAAGACCAAGACCGAGGGGGCGGACCGTAGGTACCGAAAATCCTCTTGACGGCCGTCGATGTGATGTCCTCGGCGAAGCTCGAAAACAAGCGCACGGTACACACGCCGAAGCGTATGTCCGGCCTTGTCGCCGTCAAGTAGAGGAGGGAGCCGATCATGCTCCCGTACTCCCGCCGGTCCACCGGTTCTCCGTCCTCATCCGCATCCAAAGTGGCCGTACTCCCCATGGGAGTCGACATCGGCTTCACATCTTGCATCCGGAACTTCCTCGCATGTCTTTCGTGTACTTGGTCCGGTGCACAAATGTACCGTCCTTCACTTGCTTGATCGCGCCCCCGAGAAAATACCGCAACTCGCCCATCATGCTCATCTCGAACTCCCCGCTCATCTCATCCGCAAACTTGGCAACAAGGTTATGTGACGAGCCACCAAAGACAATATCATCCACGTAAATCCGAACAATCGGCAAGTCATTTCCATGCTTGAGGAGAAACAAGGTTCTATCCACGGTACCCATCACAAACCCTCTCGCTCAAAAGAAAACCTCTCAATCTCCCATACCAAGCACGGGGCGCCGTTTCAACCCATACGCAGCCCTTTTCAACCCGTATACCCTGTGTGGGTACAACTCGCTCTCAAACCCCGGTGGTCGCTTCACATACACCTCCTCCTCTATGACCCCATTCGAAAAGCACTCTTCACGTCCATCCGAAACAACTTGAACCCTTTAGCCACGGCAAAGGCTAGAAGAATCCGAATTGCCTCAAGACGGGCCACGGGAGCAAAGGTCTCCTCATAGTCGATCCCCTCCTTCGACTAAACCCCCGAGCAACAAGTCCGGACTTGTTCCTCACAACCATCCCATTCTCTCCCTCTTTGTTCTTCCAAACCCACTTGGTTCCTATGGGATGGCAATTTGGAGGTGGTTCAACTAACTCCCACACCGGTTCCTCTCAAAGTTTTCCAACTCCTCATGCATAGAATTGACCCGAGTTTGCATCGGATAAAGCATGTCCAATGTCCTTGGGCTCAAAAGTAGCAACAAAAGCAAGCATGAGCAAAATGAGAGGAATTCCCGGACCTCGACCGTGTAGTGCGTTCATTGATGTCTCCAATGATCTTCGACATGGGATGCACTTCTTGAATCCGCCGGGGAGCCTCACGCCTCGAGACCACTTCCCCCTCAACTTCGCCTTCTCTTGCCTCGGTCCTCTTGTTGCACCGTCGTTGTCCATGAAGTAGACGGTCCATGCTCCAAAGTAGTCGTAGGGGAAGTAGTGGGTACATGCTCGGCTTCAGCGCATGGTTCTCCCCATCATCATCTCCGGCTTCATCTTTCTCCTCTTCAAAGAGGTCCTCGGCCATCTCTTCATCACCCGCACATTCAAAGCCAAGAGAGGTACATGGCATTGTCTCGTCGAAGGTCACCTCGCAAGTCTCCATGATTTTGTTAGTCTCAAGGTTAAGCACCCTATAGGCTCTAGAGTGGTTAGCATATCCAAAGAAAATACCATCACTAGACCTAGCCTCAAACTTGTCGAGTTTTCCCTTTTTCAAAATAAAGCACTTGCGGCCAAAAACTCGGAAATGACTCACTTTGGGTGCCCGACCATGCATAAGCTCATAACAGTCTTCTTCTTGAAAGCTCTCAATAAAATCCGGTTGGAAACATGACAAGTCGTATTGACCGCCTCGGCCCAAAACCTCCTAGGAGTCCCGTGCTCATCGAGCATCGTCCTAGCCATCTCACAAAGAGTCCGATTTTTCCATTCCACGACTCCATTTTGAGGGGGCACATAAGGGGTCAAATCGATGTTCAAGACCTAGATCACGACAAAAGGCATCAAAACGAGAGTTCTTGAACTCGAGCCATTATCCTTGCGGATAGCTCGAATAGCATTCCCATGCCTCTCGTTTTTCAACCTCACGATCGGATCTCGAACAAAACCAAAAGTCTCACTCTTATCCTCCAAGAAGAACACCCGGGCATAGCGAGAGTAATCGTCCACCACAACAAGGACATACCACTTCCCACCCACCGAGCGAACTCGAGCCGGCCCAACAAGGTCCATATGCAACGGCTACGTCGGACGCTCGGTCATGACATCGGTCGGGGGTGGATGAGGAGTGGCTACCATCTTACCATGCCTACAGGGAGCACAAACCAAATCCTTCTCAAACTTCAACTTTGGCAATCCTCGGACAAGGTCAAGACCACTCAAGCGGGAAACCAAATCAAAGCTCAAGTGTCCCAACCGCCTATGCCATTTCCACAAATCGAAAAAGGACCAGCCATCAAACAAGGCGAGCAGGACCCAAAGAACGAGAGAAATCGCCCGAAAATTTGACCCTCGGGGATGATCATACGGACAAGATCACCTCGAGAATCAAGCAAGCGAGACTCGCCGGACTTGAAACGCACCTCAAAACCCTCATCAAGCAACCGAGAAACCGAAAGCAAATTGAAACCCAAAGACTTCACAAGAGCCACTCTCTTCAACGTTACCTTTTCACTCACATGCACAACACCCTCTCGAAAGCACCCTACCTCGTCCATTGTCCCCAAATGTGATGTACTTGCTTTTCCTTCACCGGGGTGAGGGCCGGAGAACCACTTCTTATCTCCGGTCATGTGTCGAGAACACCCGGAGTCGATCAACCAAATGTTCTCCAAGCCTCCCCGCCCGTCGGAAACAAGAACGAGAATGAGCTAGCGACTCGACACTCGGGGTTAGCACGAGAGAAAGTTAAACCGAGTGTCGAGCCATCCGCTCAAAAGAGGGGTTAGCAAACATCACTCCCTTGCCACCAAACTTCCCATGTCCCATGGGAGGAGTACGAGCACCACGAGGGGGAAAACGTGGTCCGTAGTTCCTCCGGAACCCAAAGCTGCGATCATCTCCCCTAAACCCGTACCGAGGACGAGTAGGAGGACGTCCAAAAAACCACCACGAGCCCGACCAAACCTCTCACCAAAGACGCACACCATCACCTCTCCGTGGGAACCTCGCCAACACTCCTCACACTTCCCACACCCCGTGGAAGTGGCACTCTAGGCTCGGGGAATACCGCGAGGGCCGGCGATACTCGCCCTGGTTTGCTTGCTCCCTAGCAAGCCTCTCATCCCTCTTCCTCTTGTAGCAAAACTCTGCAAGATGCCTCTCCTTGCCACAATACTCACACTTGAAGGGGATGGATTTTGGTTTTGGCTCTGGCTTCTCTCTAGGCTTCTCACCCTTCTCACCCACAAACTTCACCGGTTTCTGGAAATCATTTGTCTTAGGTGGGAATTTGGGTGGATCTTGGGTTGTGTCAAGCTTGTTGCAAAGGTGGTTGGGCTTTGGTGTGAAAGAGTTCTTGGGTGCTTTTGGGAGTGGGACTTGGATCTCTCCGATCACCTCAAACCCGGGGTTAGACTCAACACACTTCTCGTACACACTCTCCCCACTTTCGTTCTCTCCCACTTTCTCACCCAACTTCTCAAACCCCAAACCACGACCATCGCCCCTCTTGAACTCCTCAATCATGATTTTCAATTGAGGTTCCCCCCCGTACAACCAACCCAACACTTTCCTCAAATAGTCATTCTCCTCATAGATGACATCCAAACGGGAAGTAAGTTCAAGATTACGCAAAGTGACTTCATCACAGCTAGAACATGCATTTGCAACAGGAGATTTCAAAGATGCTTCCAAAGAGCTAATGGTAGAACGAGCATCAATAAGCTTAGCATGCATAGTAGGACATGATTTGCAAGCACCAAGCAAAGTGGGTCTAGCCTTAAGCTCATCATGTTCGGTCCCTAAGAGCATCTAGTTGAGCCAAAATAGAAGCATTCTTCTCATTAAGCATTTTGATCTCATTCAACCAAGCATCACATTCAACACATTCAACATCATCGGGAGTAGTAGGAGCAAGTTTCAAAGAGTCATTCTCAAGTTTCAATTCAAGCAATTTTGACTCTAACTCTCCTACTTTCTCACTAGCATTCTCAAGCCGAGCCCTAAGATCTTTCCTCATCTTTTTGGCATCTCTCAGGCACACTATCACGGTTATCAAGCAAACCATTCAACCTAGCAATCTCAGGCAAGCAAAGAGTCGGGATCACGGTTTACCTCATCCTCCGAGTCGGAGTCGCCGTCTTCCTTCACACTCTTCTTCTTGCTCGAGCTATGGGCCATGCCACAAAAGCCCTCGAGCGCCACACGGCTGCCGGCCCCCGCCGAGGTTCCGGCTTGCACTCTTCTTGCCATCGCGCCTCCCGGCGTCTTCATCTTCGTTGCTTGAGCTTGAGCTTGACCGCTCCTCGCTTGAGCTTGAGTCGACGTCGCTCGCACCGGCCACCATCGCTCTTGCCTTGTTCTTCTTGTAGGTGCTCTTGCTCGGTCGCCGCTTGTCCTTGTCCTTGCTCTTGGACTTGTTAAAGTGCTTGCCCTTGGAGAAGTACTTGTCTTCACGCCTTTGGTGCGCCTTGTACTCGTTCACCTTGTACTTGTTCTCCTGCGCATCCGGCACTCGGCGATGAAGTGGCCACGCTTGCCACACTTGTAGCACGTCCCCGAGCTCCGCCTTGCGTTCCTCCGACTCTCGTGTAGTCGTTCAAATCTTCTTGAGAGCAAGGCCGGCTCCTCCTCGCCCAAAGACATCAAACTCCTCATCCGGAATGGACATAAGAGAGGACAAAGAAAACTGTCGACGGGGAAGGGTTAGATTTGCCCTTTGATCCTCCCACAAGAGCAAGACTATGGTCGGCCGAGCCCTCATGCTTGGATAGCATCTTCCTGTCAACCTCGGCCGACTTGAGCTTAGAAAAGAGGTCATCCAACTCAATAGTCAAATAATTCCCGACTCCTTGATGGCCTCAACCTTAGCACCCCAAACATTTGGATCCAAGACATGCAAGAGCTTCAAAGCCCGATCATGCTCGGAGTACGGAAAATCCTCAACATTAGCCTTCATGTTGTTCACGATGGCGATGAACCTGCGAAACATCGCATCAATGTCCTCACCGGGAAGTGGAGAAAAATTCTCATATTGCATCCGGTAAGAGACAAAGAGGCGAGCCTTCACATGGTTATCACCACCGTGAGCAACCAACAACTTATCCCAAATTTGCCAAGCAAGATCCAAATGGCGAACACGATCAAACTGCGGATCACACAAGCTCGGCGAAGTGATCAACGGCTTTTGCATTAGCCTCATACTTGGCCTTGGCATCGGCATCGGTCACCATAAGAGTATGGATGTTGACCGGAATAGCATATGTCTTGTCAAGCACAATAAACTCCAACGGCTTTCCTCGAAGAAAAATCCTCATACGAGCCGCCCACTTATGGTAACCCTTGCCATCGAAGTGCGGCGGACCGCCCCGCTCAATGTACGCCATCTTAGGATTCGAGACTTGTCAAAGTCGCAAAGAATCCGGCACCAAGCTCTGATACCAATTGAAGGATCAGATGGCGACTAGAGAGGGGGGGGGAGTGAATAGGAGCCGGTAAAAATTCTTCCCAAAGAACCCGGCCTATGTCCTACTCAAATCCCGGTCACACACAAGCGATGGATCGAATCACGCACCAATCGCCAAGACCACGAGGTTATGGATCAACCTCTAGCCTTAGGAACGATTCCTCAAAGCACACGCGGAAGCACTAGAAAGGGAGGAAGGAATCGAACCAAGAAGCAAAGCACACGAGCTCGCGACCGTCCGCGCAGGGGAGGGGCGGACCGTCCGCAAGAGCCGCGCGGACCGTCCGGCCGGGTATCGCGGACCGTCCGCACCCCGGCCGCGGACCGTCCGGCCTTAGCCGCGGACCGTCCGTTAATTTACACGAACGACCCAAAGACACCCCCGTGCCACGGACCGTCCGCGGGGAGCACGCGGACCGTCCGCCTAGCACCCGCGGACCGTCCGCCCGACACCGCGGACCGTCCGAAACTTCGTCCAACCAAAAATCAAAATCACAACGAATCGAAACAAAGGACGAGCAAGAACACGAAGAACACGGGATGAAGCGGAGCCGAGCGGACCGTCCGCGTGGTCCTCGCGGACCGTCCGCCGTGTGCGGACGAACGGAAAAATAGCCCGACCCCGAAAGTCAACTCCCCCAAATCATCATCGGATTTCCCAAACGGTTGAAGCTGTAGAAACAAGGGTTTGGGGACTTGAAAAGCGTCACACAAGGATGCTATAGCCCAAAAATCTTGCCTCCTAACTCCCTAAATCACCGGGAATCGCGAATCCTTTGAGCACCTCCAAAAACTAGAGCACCGAACGAAAACTCACAAATCGAAGTGATTTCCCGGCGTTTGAGGGCACAAGATCAAGCACAAAGATGCACAAGGCATCTATCCATGTTTCCCTCAAAGAAATCCGGGGAAGAAACTCACTCAAATCCGCGGAATCACACCGAGAACAAAGGCACGAAAATAAGCACAAAAAAAAGGCACGAAAAACAACCCCGAATCTTCTATACAAACCAGGAAAGATTCACAAGGTCTAGCATGCCGCCCTAGCATCCATCCCTCTCAACAAATCTCTCATGAAGCTCTCATGCTAGCCTAGAGAAAATAGGAAGGAAAATGGCTACGAAAATGAGAAAGAGAAGGGGGGAAATGAAACCCTAAGTCGCGGAGAGAGAGAGCCATCAACACACACTCCAGGGCTTATATATCGGGTCCCGCCGGAGTGGTAAATGACTCGACTACCCCTAACTACACTATCGGCGATACAACCCACGTAGGGGCATTTTGGTAATGTTTGTGGGTCTTGCCATCGGACGGCCACGCCTTTGCCGCACCCCGCGTCCTCCCCGACGCAAGCCATGCGATCCCGCCTCGTGTCCTCCGCTTCGAAGCTTCCCGACACGCCCGGATCCCGTCTCCGTCGTGTTGGGCCCTCGGACTTGGTTTTGAGGCCCAAACCAAGAAACCGTCCGCCGATGGTTTTGTGGGCAAACCACCAAACCCCGCGTGCCGGTCCGGCCTCCCGCCAAACCACTTGACTTGACCGCCACCGTGCACCGGCTCACTTGTCCATGACTTCGTCTTGCTTGTGTCGCCACCATGTGGCCCGCACCCGGCCCCGCCGTCCACCGGGTCCCTCGAACCGAGCCTACTTGTCTCTCCATCTCCCGGAGGCCCCTCAAGGCCGAAGACCTTTCGCGCCCGTTCTTCACCCGCAACAACACGAACTAGGCCGCGGCCTACACCTCGCGCACTAAGCCAAGAGTCGGTCCAACACCCGTTGTCAATCACTCATCACTTGAGGAGCGGTCATCCACCGACCACCGGGACGCTCCCGGTCCTCGGAGGCCGAGATCAAGTACTTGCTAGGTTTTAGCTCTTGGATGATCAAAGCGGTAGCGCGAAGGGTGATGAAAGTAGAGCGAAGCAAAGATAACTAGAAAAGGCATTATCATGCCAAGATATGTGGCGACAGCTCAAACAGGATGAAAGGATCATCTTGTGACTGACATCTGGTGGCGATGAGGTAAAGTGTGTTTAAGAACGCTACGAGGCATGTACTGATGATGCGGCAACGTCCATGGCAAGGCAGCTAGGTTGCGGCTCTGGGTTGCCGTTCGTGAAGCAGTGGCCACTGCTCACGACACGGCCATCCATCACGGGCGACATCATGGCTTCAAGCACATGGCACGGTACACGCTTCTCAACACATAGCTTCGTAGAGCAGAAGCGGGTTAAGCGCGAAGCCGCAAAAAAAAGGGGAGGCAAGGGTGTAGAAAAGGTAGGCGATGAGATAACGGGGTAGGATTCCTGTCCGCGGCGCGCCACTGGCTAGTTGCGGGGCTCCGGCGTCCCAGACCCACAATAGCTCGGTGGCGAGCAGCGGCCACAGATTCTACACCAAGAACGCGGGGCGAAAAGGGCTCGGTTCAAGGGCAAGAGCGGGCAAGGATAGGATAGCGGTGAGCGTCTCAAAATTATGGAACCAACGCAAGTGGTTTCATAATTTTCGGAGCTCCGGGTAATTAGATAAGAATTTTTCAAAGATAAAAGGTTTTATAAATTAATTTCCAAATTCATTTATAAACCAGAAAAGGATTTTTAAATGGGAAAATAGGGATGACATCAGCATGTCGTCATCGTGACGTCATCGTCACAGGTGGTGGCCAAAAGAGGTAGTGGGCCGAAATCGGCCCACTTGAACTTAGTCTCTTGGGACAGAACGATGAAGTCCAACTGATCACCCTGAAGATAAATAAAGAGTTCACAGGCTAAAGTGAAAAGGGCTGAGATGCACCGCGTTGGCTAGGCCGGCCCATGCTCTCCAAAGGCACGCATCGGAGAAGTCCGGTGCAGACCCTTGGGGAAAACTGGGGAGCAAGGCATCCCCTTGCCGTCCATGCCAGACATGGTGCGCGCCGGCGCAAAGATGTGGCGGCGACGGCGAGCGGCGCTCGGCGGCCGGAATGACTTCGACGTGCGTGAGAGCAGAAGATAGGGACCGCTAGGTTCCGGTGAAGTTTCCGGCGCGGACAAGCCCCCCCCGGGGTCGAGCGTCCGGGCTCGGCGGCGAGGCGAAACGCGGCGGCGCTCTCGACGTGATGCGAGAGGCGACGACGCCGTCCGAGCAAAACCACGGCGGCGAGTGACAAAACGGAAAGGAATCCGAGTTTTAGCAACTCACGTGCGCGGCACAACCGGCTCCCGGGCTTGCTAGATCATGCTCGCGCGCGAGCACGGGTAAATCCCGGTGTGACTCGCTTGGACGGCACACACGGGTTATCGGCGAGGCCGAGTTCTCGGTCTTTGCGCCATCGCGACGATGGCGACGAACTCCCGTGGCGCGGTGGCGACGCTCATTGGAGGTGAGCGATCCAACACTTGTGCACACCTACTCGCGAGCGTGGTAGCGGAATTAGTGCACGCGCACACGTACGTTCACGCGCATGGCGCGGAGGCGTCCGGTGTGTCACGGCAGAAAAACGTGGGAGGCGAGTTAGCGGCCTACGGCCTGCTGGCTCGTGCTGGGGTGCACGGCGGTGTTGTTGGCTTGGGTTCCTGCACAAAGAGGGCGCGGGACGAAGCCCAGACAAGGCACGAAGAAACAGGGAGATACGTGCGGTTGCGCCCTCTCGCACAAACCATCGAACATGTGGTGAGCATGCAGAAGTGCAGCTTCAACCATGCCATCCCGGTGTTCCGGAGAAGGCAGGAACATGCTCGGCACGAAGGCCGACCATCACTGGCAGTTAAGAAGGAAGGCCTCGATCAGCTAAAGCTCAAGGATGCGCACCGGCAAAACATCAAACAGCTAGAGGGCGTGCAAAGGTGGAGCCTCAGAATAGGTATCCATGGTCACTAGTGTTCAGAGGGAGCATGCTCAGCACGAAGGCTGGCGACACAGGCATGCATCAGAGGGTAAAGAGGTGTTGGCTTGGTCGGATGGCTCACCTATAGGCTTGTTGACACAGAGGTCATTCTGTCAAACACGTCGAGCACGAGGTGGACAGATGCTGTGTCGGGGAAGGAAAGGGGTAGCCGCTTGTCCTCGCTGCAAGTCCACGGTTCCCTTGGTGTAGACGTTCCCGTCGACGAAGTCGTGGATCGGCGGTCACGGCGTCCTTGGTGTGGGCGGCTTCCGGCTTCCTTCGATCCTCCTCCGCGACGTCGACGGTTTCATACGGGGAAGCAGGGTGTTAGTTTGGGTAGGAAAGGATCGAGGGCGGCGGCAAGAGAAAAGAAAGGAAAAAACGGGGTCGTTGTGTGCACTTCCCACCTTTCAGGCAAAACATCGAGCATGACAAGGGCGAGGTGGAGAACAGCCAGGTGGTCAGCGGCTTGGTTGGCACATTCTGTCGAACACCTTGTGTGCATGCGCTTGATCAAGGAGGCGCAGCTTGGCAACAGTCATGCCACTGGTTCGGACCCTGCAGGTGACGAACACGGCACGAAGGCCGGCTTCAGAGACAGAACAAGGGCAGCAACTCTGCCTACGTCTTGCTGTGCACAAGACAAGAGAAAAACAGTAGGGTTGTGCTCACCATGGACTCGTCGGTGTTCAAGGCAAGGCAGGGCGAGCTCGAGGCTGTGGTGGCTCGGTGTAGTGCAGGCAAGCCGTTGATCGTGGTTGTGCCTCGCTCGGTGAAGGGGACGCAAACTCAAGGCGGCTTGGCGTCCTGGCATAACGTCGAGCAGGTGGTGGGCGCCCTCGCGTGCGTCATGGTAGGTGGCTCCAGGTCAGCTCGGGTGTAGCGCTCTCGAGCGTCGATCTCCAGCTGGGCTTCCTCGAACCCAAACTCGCGGTCATCGATGTACTCGACGCTCCCGGCGACGGCTCCGGCTCGGTGTTGTCGTCCATGGGCGTCCTCGGCTCCTGGATGGCAAAGGTGTGATGCTCTCCGGCGTTGGTGGCGCAGTGACCCGAACGGCAACGGCGCAAAGCTCCAAACCCTTTTCCCCTCCATTCTCCTCCTCCCCTCCTTCCCTCCATCTGCACAGGCGGCGGTGGATTGGGGATTTTTTTCCCCTAGCGGCAGACACAGGGGCAGAGGCTCGGCGTGCTCTTTATATGGGGGCGCTAGGGTTCGAGAGTAGCCACGGGCGGCAAGGATGCAGGGGCGAGGACGCGTGGTTCCCATCCGCAGGCGCCAGCGCAGCAAGGGGCGGCGCCATGGGGGAGACTGAGGGCGCGGTACGGGGCGGCGCCATTCCCTGATTCCCAGCGCAGACGTCACAGGGAAGAAAGAGGCACAGGGTCCGGCTGACGAGCGGGTCCCGCGCGGCAGTGAAAGAAAGGAGGAGGAAGGGTTGCAGCTTGCTGGGCTGCACAGATGGGCTTCGAGATCTGCTTAGAGGCCGGCGGCCTGCTGCTGCAAGGTGGGCTTACACAAGCAAAGGTGGGCTGTCACGGTTATCAGAGTTAGATAGGATTTGAAAATAGGTTTGAGTATTATTCAAAATAGTTTTGGATTTTGTTTGAATTTGAATAGAGTTCAAATTCAAACTCCACACAATTTGAAACTCCAAATAGAATCCAAGAACTCCAAATCACAATTTATACCATACTTTTAGAAATAGTTTTTATATGGTTTTATTTATATGGAATTTAAGATGAGTGGCTAGCAATTTGGCTCAAAATTTGGTAGCACACAAGTTCAGGCAAAAAGTTTTAAATTTTTGCGAAAATTCACAGATGGGAAAACAAGTCAAATTTCTCGGTATGTTACATTCTACCCCCCTCACGAGAATCTCGTCCTCGAGATTTAAGCTCAAACCCGTGTGGTGAGGGTCTTCACCGCGGTATGCCTTCTCGTTTCCTCTTTATGTTCGGCTTCCCAATGTTGATGAACTTCGACGTGTTTATTCCACTTCTTCGGATGGACCTTCTCGACAAAATCACATCTATTTTACTCTTGCTCTTCTAGCAAACTCGGGAGACTTGGTTGGTGATAACTCTTAGGAATACCATCAAAGCTTAATTAATTCCTCGGAATGCCCGAAGTTATTGTAACTTTAAGGATTGGTTCACTTGCACAACCTTAGTGTAAATCACGATCCTTTACCATCCCTTTTGAGTTACTCCTCATGATGGTATTCTCACCTTTAGGTATCCCGGAAATATTCATGTCTTTATGGCTTCGCCATGCTTATTCAACAATTCCAAATAATGCCACCCCTTTAGGTGAGCAATTTTCCTCTCTTTCGCTCACCAACTCTTATTACCTATTTCCCAACAGGGGTGGTAGGTTCCGGCGGTGAGGTACTCGTCTACTTAGGAATGATCCCTTATGCATGGACTCATTACTTCCAAATACATGGTCGGGGCGCAATTCCATATAACGGGTGTGATGATCCATCGCGGAGAGTTCGATGCGCTTATATCCACTCTCTCGATATCTTGGGTTGTCTTCGATATGTTAGTTGCTCTCGTCAATGGATTTATTACCAAGGTATGAGGTTACCATGTTCTTTCAAGTCCCCGGACGGGTCAATTCGCGATTAGGCGGAGAGCCTTATAGGCAAACTCGTACTCCATCGGCAAATTCCAAAGGCGATCGTTCATAAGGTACCTTACGGAAGCTAAAGTACTTGAATAAAACTTCCTACATTGATTTTTGTTCCATATGGAGCACTTCATCTCTATCCGATAATTGAGTCCCGACCGAAATTATCCAAAATGCGTTGCCGACATCTTAGGGTACTCAATTGAGCTTAACCAATGTATGCCTCCGTAACGGTACTTGCGATTCCGAGCTTCAAAGGTTGCAAATTCTTGAGGTACTCATCTTCTCGATTTACGAACTCGAGTCCAATGTTCATAGGGTATCTCATCCAAAGTCCTGGTCTAATTTGATGAGGTTGCAAGAAATCCTTCATGTCTCCCGAAGTTCGACCTTGTGATGTTGGCTTGAGCCCGTCAATCTTCATACCGATAACTCGATCTTGTAGGATGGAAAGCTAAGGCCTCTAAAAGAGTCATCTAAAAGATCTAGCAAGCATAAGCACTCACTACAATTTCACACAATCATGAAGAGACATAACAACCATAAAATCCGAGAAAATCCAATCACTCAAGCAATGCACCAAAACAAATGTGTTCCTCGAGGCTGACTCCTAAGACCTTCGAGGTTACACCGGCGTAAGCATACTAGTATATCGTGGGCACTCGAGGGATTTTTCCTAATGTTAGCCATCGAGCACTTGAAAGAACACGTGACATCTGCTGCTTCGGCACTGATCTTTCCGAAGTAAGTTGGTGAAACTCTTCTTCGTGCTGACTCTCACGGAATTATCCTTGCAGAAGGGGGTGCATTCTGTCTAATTTAATCTATGCCCCCATGTTTCTCATTGGTTCCCATAGAAAGCATCCACGTTTCACACTACTTACTGAGGGGAAATTCCATAGGGTCAATTATCCAGCTGTGACTCCAAATATGTGTGATGCTTGCTTGTAAGGTGGTGCTATCTTGACTGTTCAATCCATTGGTCGCCTCATGTAGCTACAACTCACTATGATATCTTACTCCTTCGTGTCTCGGCTATCCGTATAGCTTCGAGCCTTTGGGTCTTCGTCCAACTGCTGAGCTACAGGCATATCAGGAATCTTCGACTCCTGCATCCAAGCTTATGTGTGCTAGTTCCATATAGTGCATCCAATTTATGTATGTTGGCACACTAAAATTTAAAGTCTTAACTCCTCATTGTCCTCGGAGTTGGGCATCTTGGGTTATCCAAGCTCTGTTCCGAGCAAAAGGTGGAAGGGTGCAGCCTGTCTGTTGTAGATTCATCTGTATGCAGACTTCATGTTTCACGGGGCAATCTAATCATTCCTCGGTGGATTGAGTTCCAAAGTAGAGACAACCGTGTTGACATAACATGACACTGATGAGTCAGCAGGAATAATCCTATTGAGTCCTGTAGATTCAGCTTCATCTTGTCCCCGTACTCCATCTTCATAGTTGTCACTATCGTAGTTGTCTTTCCCTTGTATCAGACGTCGTTCCTCAGAGTTGCAAGCATGTGACAGCAGTTGTTCTCCTTAGGCCACCAATCGTGTAGAGGGGTTGTTAGTGAGTCAGTTAGTGAGAAATCAAGGATGTAATAGTAGATTTCAAGGGGTTTATATAAGAGTCAAGGAGTATATACTCAATCAAGGATATTTAGGCTGTCCTAATCTATCGGCCATTGCTAGGGCTCGTCCTACGGTCAAGTACGGCTCTGATACCACCTGAAACGACCCGAATTTCCGCGAACGGAAACCCGACTCTCTGCACCTCCGTGATAGTCCCAGGAAGAGGCTATCACGTGCAATCCCTGTCTCAAGTGGTACAAATCCATACAACACGGGAATAAAAGAAGAATTACATAATATTATTATTACAACATCAGAGTACAACTCTTCGGCACAAGCCGGGTACAAGTCCAACAGGACTGAATAAAGAAAGGTAAAACACCTACGCAGCGGATCTACATAAGCGAAGCGTCTCCAGCTCCACAGGCAAACTCGAGCATAGGACCAGCTCTAGTCTTCACACCTTCGTCACAGAAGTTGTAGTCGTAGACGGTCACCGAGTCCGAAATGCCGCATCTACCCGATAAGCGGGTAGGTCATGTCGACTTCCCAACAAAGAGAAAAAGCGGTGGTTGAATCTAGTATGCATGGATAAAACCTATATTGGGTCGTAGAAAGTTATGCATGCGGCAACGCGGTAGCAACAATCAAGGTATGCGGGAATAAGCGGCGAGGTCCACACCTCCGGGAGGTCCACACCCTCGAGGTCCACACCTCGCGAGGTCCACACCTCCGGGGTCCGCACCCCTCAACAAGGATGTCCACACCAAGACACCGAATCACAACCACGATCCAGGCTCCCAACTCTCATCCGCGATGTGGGGCCCACCTGCTCCTATCCCCACATCTCAATGGCCTCGGGCGGGCTCACTCACTCGGGGGAGAGAAGAAGCACAAGAAAAGAGTCTAGCCGGGTGAGAGATCGGAGGAGCTGTCCATAGCCGGTGGACACGGACTATAGCTATAGGTTTAAACACTCTGCAGAGGTTGTACAACTGTACCCGCCCGAATAGAGCCCGGATGGTAGCGAACCACCCGAAACCCTACTATACGGCCGGAGTCCAAGTAAGTGGATAGTACCCTCCCCGCGTCTCCGAGTCCGGCGCGCCCCCCGCCGTAGAGCTCATACTGCCAGTGAGGGGTCCCTCGAAGCTGTGGAACCCTTCCCCGGCCTCGCCGGGCGAAGTCTTCTAAGGAGGAAGGAGCCGTCTCCCAACACGATCACACCGATCCGCCTACGGGAGGGGTGCTATCCACTACGAGTCTCACCCCGCACCCCCGCCCAATACAAGGCGGGCGGTTTGTACGGTAAAAGTCCACCGAGTCAAGGTCAAGCGACGATCGGTCCTTAAGGGCCGAGAGCGAGCACTCACCATCTCCATCCCGTCCGACACACCGCTCGGGCGAGAGGCCGATCGCATCTCCCCGAGGTAGGCGTTCACTAGTAACCAAACGGCTCGCTCCCGCCGTAACACATCAAGGAAGAACACGAACTCACGCTAGAACACACCGAGATCTCCCACATCTCGGTCAAACCCGGAGAACCATCCATAATCAAGCAACAAAAGTATGGATAGTTGGTATATGGGACTAGCTAGGGGTCCGTAGCTAGTCCCGAGGTAGGTAAAGCAAGGAAACGGGATATATCAAATATCAAGGCAAGGCTAATCAAATGGCTATGCAATCCATCAAATCAAGTAACATAAATATAGCACTAGCAACTAATAGCATGCATGGGTTCTACATGGTTGGGAGTGACATGACACCCGCGCGGTAGTCGTCGTAGAGTAGTAGAGGTTGAGCGTCCTCTCGGGAACGGTCGGGGTAGTCGCGTCTCCTCGGACGTCGCGGCTCGGGTCTTCAACAAGAACACAAGCCTACACAAGATGCGATGTGGAAATAAATAACGAGCATTCATCTAATGCAAAAACATCAATAAGAACCAATTTAGAAGATCCAAATAAACTCCGGAGTAAATGCAAGCAAAGACCGGGTTTAATTAATGAATATAAAGCAATTAGTTTTAAAACAAAAGTAGTTTAAGCAACTAGTTTTTATATCCTAGAAAACGGGGTAGGATCAAGGGTTAGTTCAAAGTTAGCTTACGGGTCTTACGGCTAAGATCTTAGGTAATCAAGCTCGCAAAGGGGGAAAGCGGAGAGGCCGAGATCAAGTACTTGCTAGGTTTTAGCTCTTGGATGATCAAAGCGGTAGCGCGAAGGGTGATGAAAGTAGAGCGAAGCAAAGATAACTAGAAAAGGCATTATCATGCCAAGATATGTGGCGACGACTCAAATGGGATGAAAGGATCATCTTGTGATCGACATCGGGTGGCGATGAGGTAAAGTGTGTTTAAGAACGCTACGAGGCATGTACTGATGATGCGGCAACGTCCATGGCAAGGCAGCTAGGTTGCGGCTCGGGGTTGTCGTTCGTGAAGCGATGGCCCTTCGCTCACGACACGGCCATCCATCACGGGCGACATCCTGGCTTCAAGCACATGGCACGGTACACGCTTCTCAACACATAGCTTCGTAGAGCAGAAGCGGGTTAAGCGCGAAGCAGCAAAAAGGGGAGGCAAGGGTGTAGAAAAGGTAGGCGATGAGATAACGGGGTAGGATTCCTGTTCGCCGCCCGCCAATGGTTAGTTGCGGGGCTCCGGCGTCCCAGACCCACATTAGCACAGTGGCGGGCAGCGGCCACAGATTCTACACCAAGAACGCGGGGCGAAAAGGGCTTGGTTCAAGGGCAAGAGCGGGCAAGGATAGGATAGCAGTGAGCGTCTCAAAATTATGGAACCAACGCAAGTGGTTTCATAATTTTCGGAGCTCCGGGTAATTAGATAAGAATTTTTCAAAGATAAAAGGTTTTATAAATTAATTTCCAAATTCATTTATAAACCAGAAAAGGATTTTTAAATGGGAAAATAGGGATGACATCAGCATGTCGTCATCGTGACGTCATCGCCACGGGGGGTGGCCAAAAGAGGTAGTGGGCGAAATCGGCCCACTTGAACTTAGTTTCTTGGGACGAACGATGAAGTCCAACCGATCACCCCGAAGATAAATAAAGAGTTCACGGAGCTAAAGTGAAAAGGGCCGAGATGGACCGCGTCGGCTAGGCCGGCCCATGCTCTCCAAAGGCACGCATCGGAGAAGTCGGTGCGGACCCTTGGGGAAAGGCGGGGAGCAAGGCACCCCTTGCCGTCCATGCCGGACATGGTGCGCGCGGCGCAAAGATGTGGCGGCGACGGCGAGCGGCGCCGGCGGCGGGAATGACTTCGACGTGCGTGAGAGCGAGAAGATAGGGACGCTAGGTTCCGGTGAGGTTTTCGGCGCGGACAAGCCCCCCGGGGTCGAGCGTCTGGGCTCGGCGAGGCGAAACGCGGCGGCGCTCTCGACGTGATGCAGAGGCGACGACGCTGTCCGAGCAAAACCACGGCGGCGAGTGACAAAACGGAAAGGAACCCGAGTTTTAGCAACTCACGTGCGCGGCACAACCAGCTCCTGGGCTTGCTAGATCAAGCTCGCGCGCGAGCACAGGTAAAGCCCAGCTGTGACTCGCTTGGCCGGCACGCACAGGTTATCGGCAGGCCGAGTTCTCAGTGCTGCGCCATCGCGACGATGGCGACGAACTCCCGTGGCGCGGTGGCGACGCTCATTGGAGGTGAGCGATCCAACACTTGTGCACACCTACTCGCGAGCGTGGTAGCGAGGTGGTGCACGCGCACACGTACGTTCACGCGCATGGCGCGGAGGCGTCCGGTGTGTCACGGCAGAAAAACGTGGGAGGCGAGTTAGCGGCCTACGGCCCGCCGGCTCGTCTTTGCCGGGGTGCACGGCGGTGTTGTTGGCTTGGGTTCCTGCACAAAGAGGGCGCGGGACGAAGCCCAGACAAGGCACGAAGAAACAGGGAGATACGTGTGGTTGCGCCCTCTCGCACAAACCATCAAACATGTGGTGAGCATGCGAAGTGCAGCTTCAACCATGCCATCCCGGTGTTCCGGAGAAGGCAGGAACATGCTCGGCACGAAGGCCGACCATCACAAGCAGTTAAGAAGGAAGGCCTCGATCAGCTAAAGCTCAAGGATACGCACCGGCAAAACATCAAACAGCTAGAGGGCGTGCAAAGGTGGAGGCTCAGAATAGGTATCCATGGTCACTAGTGTTCAGAGGGAGCATGCTCAGCACGAAGGCTGGCGGCACAGGCATGCATCAGAGGGTAAAAAGGTGTTGGCTTGGTCAGATGGCTCACCTATAGGCTTGTTGACACGGAGGTCATTCTGTCAAACACGTCGAGCGCGAGGTGGACGGATCGTTGTGTCGGGGAAGGAAAGGGGGTAGCCGCTTGTCCTCGGCGCAAGTCCACGGTTCCCTTGGTGTAGACGTTCCCGTCGACGAAGTCGTGGATCGGCGGTCACGGCGTCCTTGGCGTGGGCGGCTTCGGCTTCCTTCGATCCTCCTCCGCGACGTCGACGGTTTCATACGGGGGAAGCGGGGGTGTTAGTTTGGGTAGGAAAGGATCGAGGGCGGCGGCAAGAGAAAAGAAAGGAAAAAAACGAGTGCGTTGTGTGCACTTCCCACCTTTCGGTGCAAAGCATCGAGCATGACAAGGGCGAGGTGGAGAATAGCCAGGTGGTCAGCGGCTTGGTTGGCACATTTCGTCGAACACCTTGTGTGCATGCGCTTGATCAAGGAGGCGCGGCTTGGCAACGATCATGCCAGCGGTTCGGACCCGCAGGTGACGAACACGGCACGAAGGCCGGCTTCAGAGACAGAACAAGGGCAGCAACTCAGCCAACGGCTTGCTGTGCACAAGACAAGAGAAAAACGATGAGGGTTGTGCTCACCATGGACTCGTCGGTGTTCAAGGCAAGGCGGGGGCGAGCGCGAGGGCCGTGGTGGCTCGGTGTAGTGCAGGCAAGCCGTTGATCGTGGTTGTGCCTCGCTCGGTGAAGGGGACGCAAACTCAAGGCGGCTTGGCGTCCTGGCATAACGTCGAGCAGGTGGTGGGCGCCCTCGGGCCGCGTCATGGTAGGTGGCTCCAGGTCAGCTCGGGTGTAGCGCTCTCGGGCGTCGATCTCCAGCTGGGCTTCCTCGAACCCGAACTCGCGGTCATCGATGTACTCGATGCTCCCGGCGACGGCTCCGGCTCGGTGTTGTCGTCCATGGGCGTCCTCAGCTCCTGGATGGCAAAGGTGTGATGCTCCCCGGCGTTGGTGGCGCAGTGACCCGAACGGCAACGGCGCAAAGCTCCAAACCCTTTCCCCCTCCATTCTCCTCCTCCCCTCCTTCCCTCCATCTGCACAGGCGGCGGTGGATTGGGGATTTTCCCCCTAGCGGCGAGACACGGGGGCGGAGGCTCGGCGTGCTCTTTATATGGGGGCGCTAGAGTTCGAGAGTAGCCACGGACGGCAAGGATGCGGGGACGAGGACGCGTGGTTCCCATCCGCGGCGCCGGCGCGGCAAGGGGCGGCGCCATGGGGAAGACCGAGGGCGCGATACGGGGCGGCGCCATCCCCCGATTCCCGGCGCGGACGTCACGGGGAAGAAAGAGGCACAGGGTCCGGCTGACGAGCGGGTCCCGCGCGGCAGTGAAAGAAAGGAGGAGGAAGGGTTGCGGCTTGTCGGGGCGCACAGATGGGCTTCGGGCTCTGCTTAGAGGCCGGCGGCCTGCTGCTGCAAGGTGGGCTTACACAAGCAAAGGTGGGCTGTCACGGTTATCAGAGTTAGATAGGATTTGAAAATAGGTTTGAGTATTATTCAAAATAGTTTTGGTTTTTGTTTGAATTTGAATAGAGTTCAAATTCAAAATCCACACAATTTGAAACTCCAAATAAAATCCAAGAACTCCAAATCACAATTTATACCATACTTTTAGAAATAGTTTTTATATGGTTTTATTTATATGGAATTTAAGATGAGTGGCTAGCAATTTGGCTCAAAATTTGGTAGCACACAAGTTCGAGCAAAAAGTTTTAAATTTTTGCGAAAATTCACGAGATGGGAAAACAGTCAAATTTACGGTATGTTACATTCTACCCCCCTCACGAGAATCTCGTCCTCGAGATTTAAGCTCAAACCCGGTGTGGTGAGGGTCTTCACCTGCGGTATGCCTTCTCGTTTCCTCTTTATGTTCGGCTTCCCAATGTTGATGAACTTCGACGTGTTTATTCCACTTCTTCGGATGGACCTTCTCGACAAAATCACATCTATTTTACTCTTGCTCTTCTAGCAAACTCGGGAGACTTGGTTGGTGATAACTCTTAGGAATACCATCAAAGCTTAATTAATTCCTCGGAATGCCCGAAGTTATTGTAACTTTAAGGATTGGTTCACTTGCACAACCTTAGTGTAAATCACGATCCTTTACCATCCCTTTTGAGTTACTCCTCATGATGGTATTCTCACCTTTAGGTATCCTGGAAATATTCATGTCTTTATGGCTTCGCCATGCTTATTCAACAATTCCAAATAATGCCACCCCTTTAGGTGAGCAATTTTCCTCTCTTTCGCTCACCAACTCTTATTACCTATTTCCCAACGGGGTGGTAGGTTCCGGCGGTGAGGTCTCGTCTACTTAGGGATGATCCCTTATGCATGGACTCATTACTTCCAAATACATGGTCGGTGGCGCAATTCCATATAACGGGTGTGATGATCCATCTCGCGGAGAGTTCGATGCGCTTATATCCACTCTCTCGATATCTTGGGTTGTCTTCGATATGTTAGTTGCTCTCGTCAATGGATTTATTACCAAGGTATGAGGTTACCATGTTCTTTCAAGTCCCCGGACGGGTCAATTCGCGATTAGGCGGAGAGCCTTATAGGCAAACTCGTACTCCATCGGCAAATTCCAAAGGCGATCGTTCATAAGGTACCTTACGGAAGCTAAAGTACTTGAATAAAACTTCCTACATTGATTTTTGTTCCATATGGAGCACTTCATCTCTATCCGATAATTGAGTCCCGACCGAAATTATCCAAAATGTGTTGCCGACATCTTAGGGTACTCAATTGAGCTTAACCAATGTATGCCTCCGTAACGGTACTTGCAGTTCCGAGCTTCAAAGGTTGCAAATTCTTGAGGTACTCATCTTCTGATTTACGAACTCGAGTCCAATGTTCATAGGGTATCTCATCCAAAGTCCTGGTCTAATTTGATGAGGTTGCAAGAAATCCTTCATGTCTTCTCGAAGTTCGACCTTGTGATGTTGGCTTGAGCTCGTCAATCTCCATACTGATAACTCGATCTTGTAGGATGGGAAGCTAAGGCCTCTAAAGAAGTCATCTAAAGATCTAGCAAGCATAAGCACTCACTACAATTTCACACAATCATGAAGAGACATAACAACCATAAAATCCGAGAAAATCCAATCACTCAAGCAATGCACCAAAACAAATGTGTTCCTCGAGGCTGACTCCTAAGACCTTCGAGGTTACACCGGCGTAAGCATACTAGTATATCGTGGGCACTCGAGGGATTTTTCCTAATGTTAGCCATCGAGCACTTGAAAGAACACGTGACATCTGCTGCTTCGGCACTGATCTTTCCGAAGTAAGTTGGTGAAACTCTTCTTCGTGCTGACTCTCACGGAATTATCCTTGCAGAAGGGGGTGCATTCTGTCTAATTTAATCTATGCCCCCATGTTTCTCATTGGTTCCCATAGAAAGCATCCACGTTTCACACTACTTACTGAGGGGAAATTCCATAGGGTCAATTATCCGACTTGTGACTCCAAATATGTGTGATGCTTGCTTGTAAGGTGGTGCTATCTTGACTGTTCAATCCATTGGTCGCCTCATGTAGCTACAACTCACTATGATATCTTACTCCTTCGTGTCTCGGCTATCCGTATAGCTTCGAGCCTTTGGGTCTTCGTCCAACTGCTGAGCTACAGGCATATCAGGAATCTTCGACTCCTGCATCCAAGCTTATGTGTGCTAGTTCCATATAGTGCATCCAACTTATGTATGTTGGCACACTAAAATTTAAAGTCTTAACTCCTCATTGTCCTCGGAGTTGGGCATCTTGGGTTATCCAAGCTGCGTTCCGAGCAAAAGGTGGAAGGGTGCACTGCGTCCGTTGTAGATTCATCCGTATGCGGACTTCATGTATCACGGGGCAATCTAATCATTCCTAGGTGGATTTAGTTCCAAAGTAGAGACAACCGTGTTGACGTAACATGACACCGATGAGTCGGCGGGGATAATACAATTGAGTCCCGTAGATTCGGCTTCATCTTGTCCCCGTACTCCATCTTCATAGTTGTCACCGTCGTAGTTGTCTTTCCCTTGTATCGACGTCGTTCCTCGAGTTGCAAGCATGTGACATCGTTGTTCTCCTTAGGCCACCAATCGTGTAGAGGGGTTGTTAGTGAGTCTCGTTAGTGAGAAATCAAGGATGTAATAGTAGATTTCAAGGGGTTTATATAAGAGTTAAGGAGTATATACTCAATCAAGGATATTTAGGTCTGTCCTAATCTATCGGCCGTTGCTAGGGCTCGTCCTACGGTCAAGTACGGCTCGATACCACCGAAACGACCCGAATTTCCGCGAACGGAAACCCGACTCTCGCACCTCCGTGATAGTCCCGGGAAGAGGCTATCACGTGCAATCCCTGTCTCAAGTGGTACAAATCCATACAACACGGGAATAAAAGAAGAATTACATAATATTATTATTACAACATCGTAGTACAACTCTTCGGCACAAGCGGGTACAAGTCCAACAGATCGAATAAAGAAAGGTAAAACACCTACGCAACGGATCTACATAAGCGAAGCGTCTCCGGCTCCACGAGCAAACTCGAGCATAGGACCGGCTCTAGTCTTCACACCTTCGTCACGGAAGTTGTAGTCGTAGACGGTCACCGAGTCCGAAATGCCGCATCTACCCGATAAGCGGGTAGGTCATGTCGACTTCCCAACAAAGAGAAAAAGCGGTGGTTGAATCTAGTATGCATGGATAAAACCTATATTGGGTCGTAGAAAGTTATGCATGCAAGCAACGCGGTAGCAACAATCAAGGTATGCGGAATAGCAGCGAGGTCCACACCTCGGGAGGTCCACACCCTCGAGGTCCACACCTCCGAGGTCCACACCTCCGGGGGTCCGCACCCCTCAACAAGGATGTCCACACCAAGACACCGAATCACAACCACGATCCGGCTCCCAACTCTCATCCGCGATGTGGGGCCCACCCCGCTCCTATCCCCACATCTCAATGGCCTCAAGCCGGGCTCACTCACTCGGGGGAGAGAAGAAGCACAAGAAAAGAGTCTAGCCGGGTGAGAGATCGAGGACCGTCCATAGCCGGTGGACACGGACTATAGCTATAGGTTTAAACACTCGCGAGAGGTTGTACAACCGTACCCGCCCGAATAGAGCCTCGGATGGTAGCGAACCACCCGAAACCCTACTATACGGCCGGAGTCCAAGTAAGTGGATAGTACCCTCCTGCGTCTCCGAGTCCGGCGCGGCCCCCGCCGTAGAGCTCATACCGCCGTGAGGGGTCCCTCGAAGCCGTGGAACCCTTCCCGCCTCGCCGGGCGAAGTCTTCTAAGGAGGAAGGAGCCGTCTCCCAACACGATCACACCGATCCGCCTACGGGGAGGGGTGCTATCCACTACGAGTCTCACCCCGCACCCCCCGCCCAATACAAGGCGGGCGGTTTGTACGGTAAAAGTCCACCGAGTCAAGGTCAACCGACGATCGGTCCTTAAGGGCCGAGAGCGAGCACTCACCATCTCCATCCCGTCCGACACACCGCTCGGGCGAGAGGCCGCATCGCATCTCCCCGAGGTAGGCGTTCACTAGTAACCAAACGGCTCGCTCCCGCCGCAACACATCAAGGAAGAACACAGAACTCACGCTAGAACACACCGAGATCTCCCACATCTCAGTCCAAACCCAGAGAACCATCCATAATCAAGCAACAAAAGTATGGATAGTTGGTATATGGGACTAGCTAGGGGTCTGTAGCTAGCCCCGAGGTAGGTAAAGCAAGGAAACAAGATATATCAAATATCAAGGCAAGGCTAATCAAATGGCTATGCAATCCATCAAATCAAGTAACATAAATATACCACTAGCAACTAATAGCATGCATGGGTTCTACATGGTTGGGAGTGACATGACACCGCGCGGTAGTCGTCGTAGAGTAGTAGAGGTTGAGCGTCCTCTCGGGAACGAGTCGGGGTAGTCGCGTCTCCTCGGTACGTCGCGGCTCGGGTCTTCAACAAGAACACAAGCCTACACGAGATGCGATGTGGAAATAAATAACGAGCATTCATCTAATGCAAAAACATCAATAAGAACCAATTTAGAAGATCCAAATAAACTCCGGAGTAAATGCAAGCAAGATCGGTTTAATTAATGAATATAAAGCAATTAGTTTTAAAACAAAAGTAGTTTAAGCAACTAGTTTTTATATCCTAGAAAACGGGGTAGGATCAAGGGTTAGTTCAAAGTTAGCTTACGGGTCTTACGGCTAAGATCTTAGGTAATCAAGCACATGCAAAGGGGAAAGCGGAGAGGCCGAGATCAAGTACTTGCTAGGTTTTAGCTCTTGGATGATCAAAGCGGTAGCGCGAAGGGTGATGAAAGTAGAGCGAAGCAAAGATAACTAGAAAAGGCATTATCATGCCAAGATATGTGGCGACACTCAAATGGGATGAAAGGATCATCTTGTGATCGACATCGGGTGGCGATGAGGTAAAGTGTGTTTAAGAACGCTACGAGGCATGTACTAATGATGCGGCAACGTCCATGGCAAGGCGGCCTAGGTTGCGGCTCGGGGTTGTCGTTCGTGAAGCGGTGGCCACTTGCTCACGACACGGCCATCCATCACGGGCGACATCCCGGCTTCAAGCACAAGGCACCGGTACACGCTTCTCAACACATAGCTTCGTAGAGCAGAAGCGGGTTAAGCGCGAAGCAGCAAAAAGGGGAGGCAAGGGTGTAGAAAAGGTAGGCGATGAGATAACGGGGTAGGATTCCTGTTCGCCGCCCGCCAATGGTTAGTTGCGGGGCTCCGGCGTCCCAGACCCACATTAGCACAGTGGCGGGCAGCGGCCACAGATTCTACACCAAGAACGCGGGGCGAAAAGGGCTTGGTTCAAGGGCAAGAGCGGGCAAGGATAGGATAGCAGTGAGCGTCTCAAAATTATGGAACCAACGCAAGTGGTTTCATAATTTTCGGAGCTCCGGTAATTAGATAAGAATTTTTCACGGATAAAAGGTTTTATAAATTAATTTCCAAATTCATTTATAAACCGTAAAAGGATTTTTAAATGGGAAAATAGGGATGACATCGGCATGTCGTCATCGTGACGTCATCGCCACGGGGGGTGGCCAAAAGAGGTAGTGGGCCGAAATCGGCCCACTTGAACTTAGTTTCTTGGGACGAACGATGAAGTCCAACCGATCACCCCGAAGATAAATAAAGAGTTCACAAAGCTAAAGTGAAAAGGGCCGAGATGGACCGCGTCGGCTAGGCCGGCCCATGCTCTCCAAAGGCACGCATCGGAGAAGTCGGTGCGGACCCTTGGGGAAAAGGCGGGGAGCAAGGCACCCCCTTGCCGTCCATGCCGGACATGGTGCGCGCGCGGCGCAAAGATGTGGCGGCGACGGCGAGCGGCGCCCGGCGGCGGAATGACTTCGACGTGCGTGAGAGCGAGAAGATAGGGACGCTAGGTTCCGGTGAGGTTTCCGCGCGACAAGCCCCTGGGGTCGAGCATCTGGGCTCAGCGAGGCGAAACGCGGCGGCGCTCTCGACGTGATGCAGAGGCGACGACGCTGTCCGAGAAAAACCACGGCGGCGAGTGACAAAACGGAAAGGAACCCGAGTTTTAGCAACTCACGTGCGCGGCACAACCGGCTCCGGGCTTGCTAGATCATGCTCGCGCGCGAGCACGGGGGTAAATCCCGGCCGTGACTCGCTTGGCCGCACACACAGGAGTTATCGGCAGGCCGAGTTCTCAGTGCTGCGCCATCGCGACGATGGCGACGAACTCCCGTGGCGCGGTGGCGACGCTCATTGGAGGTGAGCGATCCAACACTTGTGCACACCTACTCGCGAGCGTGGTAGCGGAATTAGTGCACGCGCACACGTACGTTCACGCGCATGGCGCGGAGGCGTCCGGTGTGTCACGGCAGAAAAACGTGGGAGGCGAGTTAGCGGCCTACGGCCTGCTGGCTCGTGCTGGGGTGCACGGCGGTGTTGTTGGCTTGGGTTCCTGCACAAAGAGGGCGCGGGACGAAGCCCAGACAAGGCACGAAGAAACAGGGAGATACGTGTGGTTGCGCCCTCTCGCACAAACCATCAAACATGTGGTGAGCATGCGAAGTGCGGCTTCAACCATGCCATCCGGTGTTCGGAGAAGGCAGGAACATGCTCGGCACGAAGGCCGACCATCACAAGCAGTTAAGAAGGAAGGCCTCGATCGGCTAAAGCTCAAGGATACGCACCGGCAAAACATCAAACAGCTAGAGGGCGTGCAAAGGTGGAGGCTCAGAATAGGTATCCATGGTCACTAGTGTTCAGAGGGAGCATGCTCAGCACGAAGGCTGGCGACACAGGCATGCATCAGAGGGTAAAAAGGTGTTGGCTTGGTCAGATGGCTCACCTATAGGCTTGTTGACACGGAGGTCATTCCGCCAAACACGTCGAGCACGAGGTGGACGGATCTTCGTGTCGGGGAAGGAAAGGGGTAGCCGCTTGTCCTCGCTGCATGTCCACGGTTCCCTTGGTGTAGACGTTCCCGTCGACGAAGTCGTGGATCAGCGGTCACGGCATCCTTGGCGTGGGCGGCTTCCGGCATCCTTCGATCCTCCTCCGCGACGCCGATGGTTTCATACAGGGAAGCAGGGTGTTAGTTTGGGTAGGAAAGGATCGGGCAGCGGCAAGAGAAAGGAAAGGAAAAAACGGGGATCGTTGTGTGCACTTCCCACCTTTCGGGGCAAAGCATCGAGCATGACAAGGGCGAGGTGGAGAATAGCCAGGTGGTCAGCGGCTTGGTTGGCACATTCTGTCGAACACCTTGTGTGCATGCGCTTGATCAAGGAGGCGCAGCTTGGCAACAGTCATGCCACTGGTTCGGACCCTGCAGGTGACGAACACGGCACGAAGGCCGGCTTCAGAGACAGAACAAGGGCAGCAACTCTGCCAACGGCTTGCTGTGCCCAAGACAAGAGAAAAACAGTAGGGTTGTGCTCACCATGGACTCGTCGGTGATCAAGGCAAGATAGGGCGAGCGCGAGGCTGTGGTGGCTCGGTGTAGTGCAGGCAAGCCGTTGATCGTGGTTGTGCCTCGCTCGGTGAAGGGGATGCAGACTCAAGGCGGCTTGGCGTCCTGGCATAACGTCGAGCAGGTGGTGGGCGCCCTCAGCTGCGTCATGGTAGGTGGCTCCAGGTCAGCTCGGGTGTAGCGCTCTCGGGCGTCGATCTCCAGCTGGGCTTCCTCAAACCCGAACTCGCGGTCATCGATGTACTCGATGCTCCCGGCGACGGCTCCGGCTCGGTGTTATCGTCCATGGGCGTCCTCGGCTCCTGGATGGCAAAGGTGTGATGCTCCCCGGCGTTGGTGGCGCAGTGACCCGAACGGCAACGGCGCAAAGCTCCAAACCCTTTCCCCCTCCATTCTCCTCCTCCCCTCCTTCCCTCCATCCGCACGGGCGGCGGTGGATTGGGGATTTTTCCCTAGCGGCGAGACACGGGGGCGAGGCTCGGCGTGCTCTTTATATGGGGGCGCTAGAGTTCGAGAGTAGCCACGGACGGCAAGGATGCGGGGGACGAGGACGCGTGGTTCCCATCCGCAGGCGCCAGCGCAGCAAGGGGCGGCGCCATGGGGGAGACTGAGGGCGCGGTACGAGGCGGCGCCATCCCCTGATTCCCAGCGCAGACGTCACGGGGAAGAAAGAGGCACAGGGTCCAGCTGACGAGCGGGTCCTGCGCGGCAGTGAAAGAAAGGAGGAGGAAGGGTTGCAGCTTGCTGGGCTGCACAGATGGGCTTCGAGCTGCGCTAGAGGCGGCGGCCCGCTCGCCGCAAGGTGGGCTTACACAAGCAAAGGTGGGCTGTCACGGTTATCAGAGTTAGATAGGATTTGAAAATAGGTTTGAGTATTATTCAAAATAGTTTTGGTTTTTGTTTGAATTTGAATAGAGTTCAAATTCAAAATCCACACAATTTGAAACTCCAAATAAAATCCAAGAACTCCAAATCACAATTTATACCATACTTTTAGAAATAGTTTTTATATGGTTTTATTTATATGGAATTTAAGATGAGTGGCTAGCAATTTGGCTCAAAATTTGGTAGCACACAAGTTCGAGCAAAAAGTTTTAAATTTTTGCGAAAATTCACGGATGGGAAAACGGTCAAATTTACGGTATGTTACATGAACTCGCCCATGCCGTCCCCCGAGTCCCAGGAGGAGGCACTCGTGAGGCGGTGGGACGGCCACATGGTGGCCGGGGGTCGAGGGCATGGTGACGAGGCTTCTTCCTCCCGCGCCGCCGCCGCTGCGCCGGGAGAGGGGCGCGTTGACGGGCCGCCAGCCTTCGCCGACACCCAGGAGGAGCAGGAGCTGTGGGGGGAGCTCCGTGACCACGGCGCCGCGCTGAACCGGGTGTTGAACGAGGCGCTGCGGATCCACGGCGGCCCGGCGTGGCGCGTCTTCCAGGTGAGGCACTGTTGCCCTTTTTCTTCGATTTCATCGTCTTCGTGTTTGTTTCTTGCGGCGCGACGCTTACTGGTTTCGAACTGTTGGCCGCAGGAGCTCGAGCACCGCGCCCGCGACAAGTATGGCGCCTTCGACCAGATGAGTGCCGAGCACCACCGTCTCCGGGAGCAGCGTGACGCCTTCGACGTGCTCGCGGAGGCCTTGGGGACTCCAGACAGCTGGCTGTCGTACCGGGCGGAGGCCCTACGCGACCGGCCCTTGGAGTACGAGGGGCAGGCCGCGGCGCACCCCTCCACCCTCGAGCGGATTTGCACAGCCCTCAACGATCGGGATGAGGCGCTGCAGCAGGTGCGGGGGTCTGGAGAAGATGCGCACGGTGGCGTCGAACTGGGAAGCGGAGGTGGTGACCGTCCGCTCTGACACCCAGGAGCTCCGCACATGGCTCCAGGAGGTGCAAGCCCAGCAGAGCGGAGGCTGACGAGTTGAAGGCCACCCTCGACGCCAAGGTCGCCGCGCTTCTCACGGCGGAGGAGCAGCTCCGACAGGAGCACGCCGCCCGCCAGTAGGTCGAGGGCCAGCTCCAGCAGGAGCGAACCGCTCTTGCTGACGCTCGGTCAGCGCTCGAGCAGGAGCGTACCTCTCGCGAGACAGCGCAGAAGTCGTTGGAGGAGCGGGACGCTGATGTCTCAAAGCTCGAGGGTGAACTGGTAGCCCTCAGTATTATGAGTGCGGATCAGGAGCTGTCCCTCAAGGAGCAGAACGCTACTGTCGTCAGCCTGCAGCAAGCGGTCGAGGCTGAGCGCCGCGCTCTCGAGGTGGAGAAGAAGCAGGTTGAAGGTAGGTTGTCGTTTCGTCTTTTTTTTGCCGATCTTTCCTTTGAGGGTTCGTTCCCCTTTTGATTTTTTTCGCTGGTAACGTTCAGGCCTGCGTACCGTGCTGGGGCACGCGACCGACCGAGCCGAGGCGCTGCAGGCCTACTACAACTCCTCCGAGCGGGAGCTGGTGGAGCTGCGTTCTGCGGCCCTCGAGACCTGCCAGGCTGTGGAGGAGGGCGAGGCGCAGGCTGGGAGCTCGTTGGCCAATCGCCTGCGCACCCTCGGCGGGCACGTCTCTGGGCGCATGCTCCGCGCTCTGCGTCTTGGTGTCCAGAAGGCTCTCGGGGTGGTGCGGTCCCACTACGAGATCAACTTCGAAGCCGTGGTGGAAGGCTACATCGTCCCGGAGGGCGTCGAGGATGAGGCGGCGATGGAGCACGCGGACGCACTAGCCGCTGATGCTGTCGGAGTGCTCGCCGAAGCCTTCGAGAAGTTCCTGTTTCCGGACGCCGCTGACGCTGATGCTCCTCAGGCATGAAGATTGCTGGGCGCCATGCCCTTTTTTTATTTGTATGTTAGTATATGGGTCGCGTGGCCATGTAAATGATCAAACATTTTGTTTCAAATGTTTGTGGAAGTGGATGGTGCTAGTTGTTTTTGTCGCGCTATTTTGTTTCTTCCTTTGCCTGAATGAATTCGAGTTAGGGGAGTTCGGTTTTCGCGAGCGGCCTGCTGGGCCGGAGGCAAGAGAGAAGGGTCGTATCCCCGTGGGGGTGTAGGCTATCTCTGGCTTGCGTCTCCTTTCCGCTAGGCAACCCGCGCCCTGTCTAAATTTTGCTCAAGGCTAAGGTCGAACCATACTTAGCGCGCGTGGGTTTTTTGCGAAAAAATGGTACCATTTTGGGGGGGGATGCCCCCCGTAGTAGCCCCCGAGGGTGACTTGGTTTTCTGGGGAAAGCCGAGTTGCCCTTTTTATTGAATTGCTGCTATTTATGTTTGTGCCGCCAACTGGGGTGTTGGGCTTTGCGATTTACAACAGAAAAAACTTGGAAATCCTAGCTAAGGATAGAAGCGACGTAGCTGCTGGATGTTCCAAGCGTTGGTGAGTTCCTCGCCGTCCTCGTTGGCTAGCTTGTACGTGCCGGGCTTGAGTACCTTCACCACGACGTAGGGTCCCTCCCACGGAGGTGATAGCTTGTGGCGTCCTCTGTTGTCTTGGCCTAGCCTTAGGACCAAATCCCCCTCGCTGAAGTCCCGCCGGCGTACCTTCCGAGCCTGGTAGCGCATTAGGGACTGCTGGTATCTTGCGGAGTGCATCAAGGCCACGAGGCGCGCTTCATCCAGCTGGTCCAGTGAGTCCTCGCGGGCCCGCTGGTTGGTGTCCTCGTCGTAGCCTCGCACCATGGGTGACCCGTATTCTAAGTCCGTGGGGAGGACAGCCTCCGCGCCATGAACTAGAAAGAACGGGGTGAACCCGGTGGCTCTGCTTGGGGTGGTTCTTAGGCTCCACACGACCGCGGGCAGTTCCTGGACCCATTTTCGACCAGACTTGTTCAGCTGGTCGAAAATTCTGGGCTTGAGGCCTTGTAGGATCATGCCGTTGGCACGCTCTACTTGGCCGTTGGTCTGTGGGTGTGCCACAGCTGCCCAGTCCACACGGATGTGGAATTTATCGCAAAACTCCAGGAATTTCCTGCCCGTGAACTGGGACCCGTTGTCGGTGATGATGGAATTGGTTACTCCAAAGCGATGGACGATGTCCGTGAAAAAAGTCACCGCCTGCTCTGCCCTGAGATTCGTAATGGGGCGCACCTCTACCCACTTGGAAAATTTGTCGATTGCGACCAACAGGTGGGTGAAGCCCCCGGGCGCTTTCCGCAAGGGCCCGACGATGTCCAGTCCCCATACGGCGAAAGGCCATGTGATGGGGATGGTCGCGCAGACGTGCACGGGGGAGGTTGGATTTACGGGCGTAGAACTGGCACCCTTCGCAGGTGCGCACGATCTCGCTGGCGTCGGCGACCGCAGTGGGCCAGTAGAAGCCCTGGCGGAACGCGTTGCCTACGAGGGTGCGGGGCGCGGCATGGTGGCCGCAAACCCCTGCATGTATGTCCTGGAGGAGCTCGCGCCCCTCAGGGATGGGCACGCATCGCTGCAGGATGCCGGAGGCGGCACGCTTGTACAGCTCGCCGTCGACGAGGGAGAAGGACTTGGCCATCCAGGCAATGCGCCTGGCCTCGGACCGGTCCGAGGGGAGTTCCCCTCGGTCCATCCAGGCGATAAATTTGTCGCACCAGTCCGCCTTGATGGGGGCTGGCTCGACGTCCATTACTTCGGCCTCGCTGGCGCCGTACCCCTCGAGAAGGGAGAGCACATACGCCTCGTTCGAGGGGTCCTCGTCCATGGGTTCTGCGCCCGCTGGACTCGAGGGAGCCCCCGAGGGTTCCGTGTGGTTCGAGGGGTGCGGCTCGAGGGTGACAGACGGTTGGGTGATATCCCGGGCGAAGACGTTCGGGGGGACGGTGATCCGCCCCGACGCGATCTTGGCAAGCTCGTCCGCCTCCTCGTTGTACCGGCGGGGCACGTGATTAAGCTCGATGTCGTAGAACTTGTCCTCGAGGGCCCGCACGGCTTTGCAGTATGCTTCCATCTTGTCGTCGTGGCAGCTCGCGTTTTTCATGACCTGGTCGATCACGAGCTGCGAATCTCCCCACACGTCGAGGCATTTGACGCCTATCTCGATGGCGATCTTGAGGCCGCAGAGCAGGGCCTCGTACTCAGCCATGTTGTTTGACGCGGGGAAATGGAGGCGTACTGCGTACCGCATGTGCTCCCCGAGGGGTGACACGAAGAGCAGGCCCGCGCCCGCCCCGGTCTTCATCACCGAGCCGTCGAAGTACAGAGTCCAGCACTCTGCCTGGATCTGTGGCGGCGGCAACTGCGTGTCCGTCCACTCGGCAACGAAATCTGCCAAGATCTGGGACTTGATGGCCTTGCGCGGGGCGTAGGCGAGCGTTTCGCCCATCAGCTCCACCGACCACTTGGCGATCCTGCCCGCTGCGTCTGGATTGCGGATGATCTCTCCTAGTGGAAAGGAGGAAACCACCGTGACAGGGTGGGCCTCGAAGTAGTGGCGAAGCTTGCGCCGCGCGAGGACCACTGCGTAGAGCAGCTTCTGGACTTGAGGGTAGCGTGTCTTGGTGTCGGACAAGACTTCGCTGACGTACGTGCCCTGGAAGTTGCCGACGAACGTGCGGACCAAGTCGTCCCAGTTGTGGATCTGGCTGGCCGGCAGGTGCTCGAGCCACGTCCGGGCCGAATCGGCGAGGTGCAGGGGGAGGTTGCGGATGATGACCTCATCACTGGTGGCTCCGCCCAGCTGGCACGCCAGGCGGTAGTCGTTGAGCCACACACGGGGGTCCGTCTCCCTGTTGTACTTGACGATGGTCGTAGGCTAGTGGAAGCGCTGGGGGAAGGCCGCCGCGCGGATCTCCTGGCTGAACACGCGGGTCCCCGGGGGTTCCGGCGTTGGCGAGCGGTCTTCATCGCTGTCGTAGCGTCCGCCCCATTGGGGGTGGTAGCCTGCGGCCACCCGTGCCTCCGCTTTGCTCGTTCACCGAGCGTTGATGACATTGCGGGCGTCGCCGTCTCGTGCTTGCCCGCGTGTGTCGAGGGGCCGCTCCTTAGCCGGCGTGCGCCCCGGGTTGGCGGGGTGCTCCGTTGCTCTACCCCCGTGTACCGAGGGTTCAGGCCCCTGCGCGCCCCCGTCGTCCCGCGCGTCTCCCTGCTGACGGATGCGGGACGCCGAACTCTCGGCCTGCTGGACGGCCGCTTGCTCGATGAGCGCCTGCGCCTCGGGTGTCAAGGGGGCGGGCATGGCCCGTAGCAGGGTTGCGGCAGCGATGAGCTTTTGGCTCACTCGTGGAGGCGTATCCGGGTTGTCGACGTTGAAGTCGGCGTTAATGCGGTCGCGGGCCTGTATGCCCAGCTCACGCGCTCGTTCGCCGCGCGCGGAGGCTTCCCCCGCCATGGAGGCGCGGAGCAACCGCACCGTCCGGTACTCTTCCGCCAGCTTGGCTTCGAGCTCACGTGCTTGGGCCAGCTGTGCGTTGATATCGGTCCCTATTGGGAGTGAAGGAGCAGGGGCACTTGGCCCCGCAGCCAGGCGCGAAGCGGTCCCTAGAGCGGGCGGAACCTCTCCGTCGCCGGCGCCCGTTGCGCTAGTGGCGTTTGCTGGGTCATTGGCGATGACGACGCAACACTCCCGCGCAAGGTCGTAGCTCCCAGCGCTGGAGTCGTCAGAGCAGCCGAACCAGTAGTCCATGGCATCGAGGAATCGCCTGAACATTACTAGGTCTGGTACGCCGGAGAAGTCCCACTCTGCGTAACCGTGCGAGGTAGCGGGTGGCAACGCGTCGAGAGAGCCCAGGGACGACTCATCGCCAGCTGAAGCGCTAGGATCCCTGGCAACAAAAACGTGGCGGCCAGAGGGAACCCTGCGCATCATGGTGCTGGTACTGGCGTTGGCTGTGTAGGCCGCCGTGGCGCCGCGCAGGCCGATGGGGAAGCGTGGCCCGGAGACCGAGCGCTCCCCCGCCGGGGCGGGCGTCGTCGTGCCGACGGGCGCGCCGCGTTGTGAGGCGACGCGCTCGGCGTGCCGTCGCTCCGACCGCGCTTGGCGCGAGCGCCGGCCGGAGCGGCGGCGGCGCCGTGACGCCGATGGGCCCGCGCGTCCGTCCGTGGCGGCGCGCGGTGTCGCGGCGACTCGTGCGGCGGCGACCGGGGGCGGACCCCGCTGGGCGCCGTGCGCGAATTTCCTCACGGTTGGTGAGGCGCATCGAGGTAGCCGTTCCCCGTGGCCTGGAAGTTCAGGCCCCCGAACCGGATTTCGAACCCAGCGGGGAGGGGGTCCGAGCTGCCCATGGAGTAACGCGTGCCACTGTACTCGGTGCGAATCACCATGGAGGGAGTTGATGGCGGATTGACCTTCAGTGCTCGCGTGCCCCACGGTGGGCGCCAACTGTCGGTGCGGAAAGTAGTACCGACACTAACTAGTAGTAAGCGCCAAGGTCTATCCCTCAATGGTCGGTGCTAAGCAACTAAAGACACAAGATTTATCCTGGTTCCGGCCGGGGGCCGTACGTCCAGCAGTGGTGTGCTCGGGGCACTATATTGCTTTGAACCGGAGTGCCTGTAGTGGGGCGGCTACAAGCGAGGCGGGAGAGGGGGCGTGGCCTCCAAGTCCCTGGTGGGGTGATCGAAGTGAGTTCAGATGTTGTGGGAGAATTTGGGAGCGTGTGTGTGTTGCGGTTTCGGATGTTCGTGTCTGGATGTCCCCTGCGGCGTGGGGGTTCACCTTCCTTTTATGGACCAAGGAGAGGGTGAATTACAAGCATGCCGCTCTATTGAGCTACATGGGGAAGTATGGGGTGCGCCACCGCGGAATTGGCGGTCGTCTCGACGGTCCTTGCCACGATCCAGTCATCATGGCGTGTCCTGTACCCGAATAGAGGTAGCTTCGAGGGTAGGGGCGTAGTGGTTGACCGTGGCATCCTCAGACTGGCTCGAGGAAGCAGTTGACGGCGATCCATACGGGATACAGTGGCTAGCATGGCGGCGTCCCGTCCCCGCGCGCCTTACGGCGCCGGAGTGGTTGTAACAGTGCCCGGCGTGGTGTTGCGAGCACGGGGGCGGCCGCACAGGACCAATAGTGGCGGGGATGGCGTCCCGCCGGCCTAGCGTCATGACCTGGCCCTGCAAGTTCACGAGAAAGTGGTTCGAGGGTGTGGCCAGCCCCCCTTCGAGGGCGTGGCGCGTTAGCCATACGGGAGTAGGCGGCGCAATGCACGGGGCTGACACCGGCCACGTCGCACAGTCCCCCACAGTGGCGGGGATGGGTTCCCCCTAGGGAGTTGGCGCAACAGGGCCGGGGCATGATTCCCAGGCGCATGATGGCGCCGCCCTGCCGTGTCGAGCAGTGCTTGCTCGTACCCGCGTGCGGGAACGGGCGTGCGTGCGAGGGAGCCTCGAGCGAGGCGGAGGTGAACCCTCGAGCGAGGCGGAACCCGCCCGAGGGGGCCGTGAACCCTCGAGCGAGGCGGAACCCGCTCGAGGGAGGAGTGAACCCTCGAGCGAGGCGGAACCTGCTCGAGGGGGCCTTTGAGTGGGCCACTCCGGTGGGTCGCGGGGACCACCGCAGTGTGGGCCGTGCCCCGTGTGTGCGCTTAAGTGAGAGGTGTTTCGCTTTGGTTTTTTGCAGGTTTTAAGCAGGATTTCCCCGGTTGTTTTAGGGGACCCTCAGGGCTGTACCCGACACTCATCAAGGGGGAGATTGAGGACCAGGAGCATCCCCGTGGTCGATGGATGACCGCTCCTCGGTGATGACGGATTGACAACGGGTGTTGGACTGACTCTTGGCTCAGTGCGCAGGTGTAGGCTACGGCCTAGTTCGTGTTGTTGCAGGTGAAGAACGGGCGCGAAAGGTCTTCAGCCTTGAGGGGCCTTCGGGAGATGGAGAGACAAGTAGGCTCGGTTCGAGGGACCCGGTGGACAGCGGGACTAGGTGCGGGCAACATGGTGGCGAGACGAGCAAGACGAAGTCATGGACGATCGAGCCGGTGCACGGTGGTGGTCGAGTCAAGAGGCTTGGCGGGAGGCCGGGCCGAGCACGCGGGGTTTGGTGGTTTGCCCACAAAACCATCGGAGGACGGTTTCTTGGTTTGGGCCTCAAAACCAAGTCCGAAGGCCCCTGCGTGGGTTGTATCGCCAGTAGTTGAGTTAGGGGTAGTCGAGTCATTTACCACACCGGCGGGACCCGATATATAAGCCATGAGTGTGGGTGGATGGCTCTCTCTCTCCGCGACTTAGGGTTTCATTTCTCTCTTCCCATTTCTCATTTTTCCCGAGACATTTTCTTCTCCATTTCTTGTCTAGGCTAGCATGAGAGCTTCATGAGAGATTTGTTGAGAGGGATGGATGTTAGGGCGGCATGCTAGACCTTGTGAATCTTTCCTGATTTGTATAGAAGATTCGGTGTTGTGTTTTCCGTGGTCTTTTTTGTGCTTGTTTTTGGTGCCCTTGTTCTTGGTGTGATTCCGCGGATTTGAGTGGGTTTCTCCCCGGATTTCTTTGAGGGAAACGTGGATGGATGTCTTGTTCATCTTTGTAATTGATCTTGTGCCCTCAAACGCCGGGAAACCACTTCGATTCAAGGATTTTCGGTCGGAGCTCTAGTTTTTGGTGGTGTGCAAAGGATCCGCGATTCCCGGTGATTTAGGGAGTTAGGAGGTGAAATTTTTGGGGTATAGAATCCTTGTTGGACGCATATCTTGTCCCCAAACCCTTGCCTCTTCAGCTTCTACCGTTTGGGAGATCCGGTGATGAGTAGGTGGAGTTGACTTCGCGAGCTCGGGCTTTTCCAGTTCTGTTTGAACTGGCGAACTATCCGCCCGCTCCCTGCGGACTGTCCGCGAGGAGGCAGTTCATCCCAGTTCGTCGTGATGTTCTTCCTGTTCTTGTTTTGATCCGGTTTTGATTTAGGTTTTCGTTGCAGCTAGTTTGCGGACGGTCCGAGCTTCAGTAGCGGACGGTCCAGATCTTGTGCGGACTGTCCGCCCGGTCTTCGCGGACGGTCCGTTTTTCTCGGTTCGTCTCTGGTGGTTCTGGTGGCATTTTCGGACTGTCCGTGGCTTCCGGCCGGACTGTCCGTGGCTTCCGGCCGGACTGTCCGCGGCACCTTTGCAGACTGTCCGCGACTACTGGCCGGACTGTCCGCGTGGCCCGTGCGGACGCTCCGCCCCTCTGGCCGGACGGTCGCCGAGCTCGGCGACTTTGCTCCTTGGTTCGATTCCTCCCTTCCTTCTTTCGTGCTTCTGCGTGTGCTTCAAGGAATCGTTCCTAAGACTTGAGGTTGATCCATAACCTTGTTGTCTTGGCGATTGGTGTGTGATTCGATCCATCGCTCGTTTGTGACCGGGATTTGTTTAGGGTATAGGCCGGGTTCTTTGAAAAGAATTTTTACCGGCTCCTATTCACTCCCCCCCTCTCTAGTCGCCATCCGATCCTTCACCATATACTCTAGATCCAGCCTATACGGCTACTAACGGATCTTTAGCTGTAAGCGGCCTTGGGTCCAAGCGTCACTCAGCCATAGGCGGCCTTCGGGTCTGGGCGACTACACTTGTAAAACGGCCCTGGCCATCCAAGTGTACTTTTTCTCCAGTAATAAAGTTCGATTTTCCAATCAACTGGTTTACTGCGCCTCCTGACCAGGCACCTACTACTGAGTACTACTACTCGCAAACTTCACAGATTAGTACTCCGCACACTTCGCTGCAAGTGGCGACAACGAGTACTCAATTCACATATATGTCGTGAACAAATCTCATGCATAATTTAAACAAGTTATCATTAACTATGTTTATATTACATGCACTACTACAAGCTAATCCTACAGGTACTCCTACTGAAGGTTCAGCTTCCCCATCACTTGTTCAGTAATTGGCACCATCTCCTCCAGAAGGGTCTTGTACTGATCATCAGTACAATTCGCTGCAAGTCCTCCTACGACTACATCCACTGGAGCCTTGGAGAAGTACGACCTCATGTACGCCAGGACTTGGTTGGGGATCGACTTCGCCAAGTGCTTCACATAGGTTGCCAGACACCCGGGGGCTTCTTTCAAGCGATCCACCAGCGGAGCAATCTTGGGCCCGCCCGGGTGTGGCACCAACAACCTAGCAATCGGGAGCGTGTCTTCTCCAAGCTCCTTCAATTGGCCACGCAGCCTCTTGCAGTCTTCATTCAGCTTCTGCAGGGATTTATAACAGTTCATGAGGTCACGATCTGAGGCTTTGCGAAGCTCCATGTGATAAATGCACTCATGAGCCAGCCGCTTATACTCGTATTCAAGGACCTCTCAGGCGTCCTTCTCCTGATATTCTTCAGGTCGGTCTCTGACGCCTTCAGCTGGTCCACTCGTGTCTCAAGATCTGCACATAATGCAATGTCAGACTACAACAAGGTACCCTAATCAGTACTCAATGTTTTGGCGAGCAATATACCTTTGTTCTTCTGGCGAAGAGTTTTATTCTTCCGAACCAAGTCGTCGCTCTTCGCCTGCATTTCTTGTACTTCATTATGGTACTGGGCGAAGGCTCCATCAAGCTTGGACTGCAACAAGGCGGAGTGCTTCCTGGCCTTGTCCAGTTCCTTCTCCAAGGCTTCTGCACGAAGCACCGTATCACCATATCCTTGGAGCATATCAGATTTTTGTCGGGATCTCTCCATGACATCCTGCACAAGGCAACATATTAATCGAGTACTCAACAATTCATGGAATTCGACTACTCAAGGTGTGGCAACGTACCTTCATCCACTGCTCCGCGTGGCGCATTGACTCCAGGTTCGGAGCCACGGTAGCTGGGTCAACAAGGTCGTCAGCTAACAGCTCCAGACCGCCACGGCTTGTCATCGTCGCCTCAGCCATAGGCGCTGAACGGATCAGCGTAGCATCCTGAATCTCGGGCGATCGCACGACCACTTCCGTGCTCGCTACACGTACCCCCACCACGACCTCGGGGGCTACTGCAGCTTCTTTCTCGGGGATTATCCCCTCCGTCACCTCGACCACCAGCACGGCGACATCGACTTCTTCCGTAGCCGCTTCCATGGCTACGGCTTCAGGATCGCGGATCCTCCAGCTTGTTCTCCTGTCACCACAAAGTCCATGAAGTCAATACCTAAGACTACAACTACTATGCCTGGTGTCTACCATTGGCGACGTACACGTACCATCTACTATGGAGGCTTCTTGCAGCGTAGCCTCTGCCACGACTTCGGTCTGTGGCAGAGGTGTGGGATCCTGAACTTCCGTTGAACGGTCTTCTTCACCAGTTGCAGTACTGGTTTCGTCACCATCCCAGGACAGATCGGTGGATTTCCTGTATCACACAAGTCCGCCGATCATCCATGCAAGATTAGTGATCTACATAACTACTCAGGAGATCAGCCACACTTACAAGCTTGACCGGACAACAGTCACAGTCGGGGAGCCAAGAATGTTGGCGATGTCTACAATCCCAGCCTCTGCGGTCGCCTTGTCTTCAACCTGAGCTTCCTCCGGTTGCTCTGCCCTCGTAGACGGGGAGGGGTCTGGCCTTCTCTCTTCCGCCGACGCTTGCGAGTCGTTGGCGCCAACTCCTTGTTGTGCGGTTTCCGGCACGACTATTCCAGTGGTTGGAGCTGGGTTGACACTCCTTTCAGTCGCCCCTCCCACTATGTCACAGGTCTCTTCTTCCCCGTGGTCCACGGGGGTCGAGGGCGCCTTGAAGCCGATAGGAAAGGTTTGGATGATGCCGAGGAAGCGAGGTGGTAGCTAGGGGTTGGAGTAGGGATGGGAATGTTGTCGCCTTCTTCCACAGGCAGATCTCGCCGGCACAAGGCTGTCGGGCGGCGGCGCGCGCAGTGCTGGTGGGGACGTAGGCAGGTGCGGGCGCGGGTGCGGGGAGGATCCGCGCGGCGGCTGCACGTGACCGACGGCGCATCGAGTTTTTTTAATTGCTGATGAATCAAGGAATAGTGGGCCCAGGGAACAGCAACGGGTAAAGACAACATAGGTGACAAAAACAATTCGGTTTTGGTAGAAACGCTCCCCAAATTGCGATTTTTATGGTCGTTCCACCTTTTTGGTCATCATGCAACCTTACAAGTGGGTCCGGCGTGAGGGGTAAGGTGAGTCTGAATTGGGTGAGAAAAGTTTTCAATTGTCTTCGCTTCTTATAGTATAGATAGACCCTTGAAAAACTAATAAATCACACCCAAAATTTGTGTCTTGAAAATGCTGCACAAAACACCTCGTAAATATCCCTCACATTGGGATCTTGCTGTTCCTTATATTTTTACATATAGATCTCTAAAGTTCTGTCCATTCTCAGTTCAAACTTATCTGCTAGCTCTCAAAATTCACAAATAATTTTTTATAGATTCTTCGATATTTGGCCATTCACCATTTCTACATTTTAACTCTGAATTGAACTATGCTAAAATCTACTCCTAAAAAGCCTCTAAGGGCAATGTCGAGTCCCCCACCGGCAGCCTGTGTTGCCCTTACCGCATGCTACATGCTACTCTCTCTTCTTCCTGCTCCAAGCCTCTGCTGCCGCGCTCTACACCGCCGCTGCCGACCCACGCCCGAGAGGAGTGGAGGAGGGGTGGAGAGGTGACGACGCCTGGTTTGCCGGAGTCCGAAGCGCTGTGGTAGCCCGGGTCTGGCTGCCACTGCCGGAGCTCTCTCCTCAACGGCTCCTCCGAGAGTCGACGTGCTTGCATGTGACTCCCTACCTATGCCGCCACCGCCAATGCCGCAGCGAGGACACCCCGCGCTTCGGCGGCACGATGGCCTATTTGACATGTGACCTCTATGTTTTGTTTTCAGCCGCTGGTGGAGCTCGCGAGAAGAACTGGGAGATGGGTATAGCACTACCACCACCGCATAAAATGGGTGATTTTTTACAATTATTTTTCAATGCTAACGGCAGCTACGCAGCTACTCCAAATTCGTGCAACAAACAAATGCAGCTGCCGACAGAAAAAAAATCGGTCCACGCAAATCCATCCCGCCCAAATATAAAATCGGAACCAATAACTAAGCTTGAGAATAGACGAACCTATCCCATTATTTTTGGACATGATGAATTGATCATTGCATTCCATTTCGTCTTCAAACCAAATGCGGCTACCGACACACGAAAAAATGCGAGAGGCAGCATGTGTTTCTCAGCTTGGGCCTGTTTCCATATACTCCGTCCCAAAAATAATGGCGTTTTAAGATTCAAAATTTGTCCCCAAAAGAATGACGTTTTACTTAATTTGGTATGTGTGCATGTGCATGTAGGCATACAACAATCAATTAGCACCTAATATGGCAAATAAATAGAGACAATCGAGGTCATTTGACCTCCTTAATAATCTGTCCTAAAATTCCTAGAATGACAATCTTTTTGGGACAGAGTGAGTACTTATCCAATTTTTAGTATGCTCTAGAAAAAATAATAAATGAGCATATATATCTTTATTTGTCTTATTTCTAAACCTACTGAACTTATTTACCTTTTTTCTGAGTGCGCCAATGTATCCTTATAAAAAGGTAAAAAAGATTGTGCTAAATACCTTAGGATGGAAATTGGATCTTTTACCGATGGTTAAGAAATGTAATGAATTAGATGCTTTGTATAGAGTGGAACTATGACCCTGCAGCTGTAATAAAAAAATGCTACCTTTTGTTTTTTTGTTAATTGTTGACGCACTAGAGAAAATCATTTTGGTTTGTGTGGAGTGAATCTACGACACTACTACAAGCTCTTGACATATTTGTGTCCTCAATAACTACTAATAAGTTTAAATATTTATTTTGTGATTTGTAACGTCCGCAGCAACGCACGGGCATGATTCTAGTCAACGTTACCTAATTAAACAATTTGAATAACCTAATTAAATATTAGGAAGATAGGTATATTAATTGAGAGAGTGAAGATGAATACATATGTTTGCCAGTTTGGAGAATATGAGTCCAAAATATATAAATTTGTGAAAGCTCATGTGAACCATCGTTGAAGCCCATAATCAACCGCAGACATTGATTGTAATTGAGAGACAATCGGCCCGCCCGAGGCCCAAAACCCCAGCAAACTGGGGCCCGCTTGCACGATGCGCACGCGGCGGAAGCCGGAGGAATCGGTATATTTTCTCGTTCTCCTTCCCCTATCGATCGCCGACTCTTCATCGCCGTAGACGAAACTTTCCTCTCGAGTCTCTACTGCGTACACCAGGTAAAATTCCCCGTCCGCCCGCCCAACGATCGATCCGACCCCTGCAATTCGAGCCCTCACACATCGATCCGGGATTTCGTAGCTTTGTTTTTGGGACATTCGGGTTGATTGTTTTGTAAGAGGGCAGGCTTTTCTTTCTTGTGGCGAGAAACCACCGAATCGCCTCTAGGGTTCTGGTTCCCTTTCGATCGGTAGCGAGCATTGTTAGTTTCTTTTTTTCTGCAACGGTTGGCGATTGATTGAAGTTTGATAGAATTGTAGCTGTTGGACGCTGCAAGGGCTGCAGAGGGGAGCATCAGCATCAGCATCAGCATCTGCCAGCCATGGACAAAGGGCTCTTCGCCAACGATGGCTCCTTCATGGAGAGGTTCAGGCAGATGCAGCAGGAGCAGGAGAAGGAGAAGGCTGCCGCTGCTGCGGCCTCATCGGCGGCGCCCAAGCCTTCAAATCCGAAGCAGGGGTTCTCTGTGCCGGCGAACAAGAGGCCGTTTGAGCTGAAGAAAGCCGGGCCAGTCGCCACGGGCGGCAAGCTGGCCTTCAGCCTCAAGAAGGCCAAGGTTGCAATTGCGCCTGTTTTTGCGCCTGAGGACGATGAAGAGGAGGGTGCGGCAGATCTGGAGAGGGAGGAGCCCGCCAAGCGCCAGAAATCTGTGAAAGCTGATGCTCCTGCAGTGGCTGCCCCGACAGGGGCTGTTGGTAATCATTTTTTCATTTCTTGCTGTTATAGTATTATTTTTTTAGGGTCGCAGCTTTACCTTTGTTTGATTTTTTGGCATTCGATGGTTGAATACAACAGTGTGTTATGATGTTCAATTCAATATAATTATGCTCTTGAACACCAGTGATATATTAACCTGTTCTTTTCAAGCAATGAGGTCTTTTAACCTTTGAATTTTATTTATGGTTATAGATTACCTCATTAGATATTATGCAAATCATTTCTCTTGTATACAAAAAAAATCTAAGATTTTTATTCTTTGAATATTGAATGGAAATTGAAAAGAAATGCACAATTTATAACCTTACCATATGGGTTTTCCATGCCTTTGAGGGTGGTTATCCTGGCATCTAGCTGCAAACAGCATTTAATGCATATTGATAGTGAAATTAACCAACTATATAGTGTTGATGTAAATTATAACATTTCTGGTGAAACTAGAAACTAGTTCTGCATTGCATTATTTTTGTTCCTGCTAAGTGCTTGCTAGAATATCAAATATTTTCGAAGTTTTTTCATATGATTACTAAAGTATACCATAGCATACCAAACTTTTAGGTGTTTGTATACAAGTTTTACACTGCGAGGACGAATGTTGCTAATGGTACTTTATTCCATAAGTATTGCAACCATGTTACTTTTGTAGTTTTTAGAAAACTAATTATCACCTCTTCTTTTTTAAAAAATGAAGCATGCCTCAATCTCTGTTCATTCAAGTTGTGAACCATGGGCCCGCCTTATTTTGCAAAGTACTCAAGTAAATTGATTCATAATACGGTGCACTGTACAATGCTGTGCTGTTCTATTTGGGTTGTTAAAACTTGTCTGATCTACCACATATATGTAAAATACTGTATCAAAGCTAACTACAACCAAATAGTATGTATGCATCAAAATTTAGTTAATTTCCATGTGGTGCGGTAGTGGGCATATTACAATACATCTGTTCATAAAGGAATACCCTGTAATGCATCAAACTTATAATGCTTTTCCTATGTTCTGTAAAAAGTTGTGGTTTCACAAGACCACAGTTTATTTCCATATTTTAGGAAAAGTGATCTTTTAAAATGCTCCAACATCCAAAAAGGCCCTATAAGTATTAAATACATGATTTACAAACAATGAAAATGAATCTTGATAACAACAGATTGTGATACAGAATGATGGTGAAATTTACCGAATATAGCTTTTTTAATAATCATTTACAAAGTGAGTAAGTGACCTTGAAAATTGCTTGACATTGCACCAGCGTGCTGTGATTGAACTCTCCTATTATGTTTTATGAATACATTGTTAGGTTTACAAAGGAAACATCTTTTCCCTGTGTGCATTCATACCAGTTGCTACTGGAAGCAGAAAGTTGTGAAGGTTTTGGTTTTTCTTTCTTATTGCTGCAGCTTATAGATTAACTGTATCGACATTGCGAGGACGAATGTTGATTGAAAGAGTTGAAGTGTGGCAGTCTACTGCAGCAATTTGCATTGCCTTACCATGTGGCTTGATATTAATCAGTTCTTTAAGTGACATGCAGCCCCACCACCAAATGATACAACAGTGAGGCAAGTTGCTGAAAAATTAGCAAGTTTTGTTGCCAAAAATGGGAGACAGTTTGAGAATATCACACGGCAGAGGAATCCTGGAGATACACCATTTAAGTATGACTACACTACTCATTTATGATCAACAGTGTCTTTTTCTTTAGATTGCCATGTCGTTCACTTTTATTTTCATATTCTAAAACATATCTTTAAAAAAATATTGAATCTTGGGTTATTTGCAGGTTTCTGTTTGACAAACACTGTCCAGACTACAAATATTATGAGTTTCGCCTTGCTGAAGAGGAAAAGATTCTTGCTCAATCCAAGGAGGCTGAAGAAGCAAAAAATGGTTTGTGGCTTAATATTCATGTGTTTGTTTTCTATATTTTCAAACTTGTGTGCTAATCTTGGTGCTGTATGCTCTTGTTGATGAAGCTAACATTGCTAGCTTCAAAGCACCAGTTGGTCTGCATAGAAGCTTGTTTGAACAAAAGTCTAACTATCAAACACCTGCATCAGCGTTGTATGGAGCATATGAGGGCAGTTCTTCCCAAGGAAGCTCTAGTTATGGTATACATGGTTTTCTTATCCTTTTCTGATATTATTTGGCAGCTTATATATGTCAGTGAACTGTGTTTGCTCGTTTACTTGTTTGATTGACTATCAAACACCTGCATCAGCGTTGTATGGAGCATATGAGTGCAGTTCTTCCCAAGGAAGCTCTAGTTATGGTATACATGGTTTTCTTATCCTTTTCTGATATTATTTGGCAGCTTATATATGTCAGTGAACTGTGTTTGCTCGTTTACTTGTTTGATTGAGTTGGCAACTCATCCAAGTCTAGCACTTCAATTGCTTGATGTACTTCTTATTTGATACCTTTGAATATCCTATTTCATTTTATGGCTTAATTTGTATAATAATGTATTGTACCCTACTGTTTGTCATCTTCATGATTTCTAGTTTGCTTACGAAATAAATACCACTGTCTCCTGACTTCAACTGTTTGTGCTCAATGCACTCATTTGTTGCAGGTGATATGTCTGCACCCTCGGATCCTGTAGCATTGATGGAATTCTACATGAAGAAGGCTGCACAAGAAGAAAGGAAGAGACCACCAAGGCAGTCGAAAGATGAAATGCCGCCACCTCCTTCTCTTCAAGGTACATTTTCTGTTATTCGTTGTATAGGGAGAATGCAGAGACGCCAATATTTATTCTAGTACAAGTGTACAATTAATTCTTATTTTGCAGGTCCTCCTAAAAAGGGGCACCACATGGGTGACTTTATTCCTCAAGAAGAACTTGAAAAGTTCATGGCACGTTGTAATGATGCTGAAGCACAAAAGGCTACCAAAGAAGCTGCTGAGAAGGCTAAGATTCAAGCAGACAATATTGGGCACAAACTTCTGTCTAAGATGGGCTGGCGAGAAGGTTAGTCTTTGAACATGAGATAGCATAATTGTCAATTACAGTAATTCTCTGGGTAAACCCTTCTGAGATTTTTTTTTCTTTTAAGATAAAATTGTTTGGAATTCGATTTTATTTTAAGAAAAAACTATAACCACTTAAGCAGTAAAGAGTCAAGCCATAAAGTCCCCATTGTTGGGAGGCGGTTGGATGTTTAAGTTATAGCAATAGTTACAACACCATCTGAACCGTGATCATCATTGCTTTTGTTTCTTGATGCCCATTTGCTATCTGCTTGCTCTGCCTGCCGCCCATCTCTTGAGGCTTCTGTCATTTTCAGCCAGCAAACCTTCAACTTTGTTAATATGCTGTCAACATTAAACTCAGAGGAGTCCTCGGTTCCAAACATGGAAACACCAGAAGGGAACTATTTTGTGGATCCTTTTTCATCAGGATTGAATTCTCAACATTTAGTGCCCTGGCGGAACTTTTTTGTCAGTAGTGTTTGCATACACCGTCCTGCTTGTAGGTGTTAATATAGTTTCTTCTGCAGGTGAGGGTCTTGGTAGCGAGAGGAGGGGCCGTGCAGATCCCATTATGGCTGGAGATGTGAAGAAGGATCATCTTGGTGTTGGTGCTGTCCAGCCTGGTGAAGTCACATCTGAAGATGACATCTATGAGCAATACAAGAAGCGAATGATGCTAGGCTACCGTTACAGGCCAAACCCACTGGTAAGAAATTTACCGTTATTGGCTTTGATGATCTTTTAGTTACTTCTTTTTACCTGATGCTTTTGCAATTTTGCAGAACAATCCAAGGAAACAATACTACTGATTCAAGGGAGTTCATCCGAGGGGATACGTAAGGCACCATTTTTTGTTCACAGAACTAACTAATGGTTAGGTACTAACAGCTTTGAAAGTTTTTGTTCATCAACAGAACAGCCAAGAAAACATTTATTCAGGACAAACTTGGAATGCCACAGATCTCAGGCTCTACGGGGGTTCTGCCGTAGCTTTGTTCTTTGTGTAGTGTTGATTAGTGTATTTTTCAATACACATGCATTGTTGTTTGGAACAGTGATGTATTGTTTTCTTTATGGATGACTATTTTCCTCATTCGTCTTGTTTTTGTTTTGGTGCTGTAAGGATAAGCCACAAAATTTCTATGCAATGGTTCTGTTTGAATCGAATCAACAATCAGTGTTAGGAAGTATATATGGTCTGATTGCTCCAATGTTGTTTCATTTTAGTTTACAATAGTTTTCAAAAGTAAAATACGCTGGCGGTCCTTAAATTTCTTACGTTGTGTCAAGTTGGTCCTGAATTCGCAAAATGAATGTTCACAAAAAAAACTTGCAAAACGACCAATTAGGTCCATAAACTCTGTTCGGGTCTCAATTTTATTTTTGGCCCAAACGGATTTGGAGCCGTGTGTTAAGTTGCCTTCAACCTCTTGCCGGTGCAAGTTGCCCCACTGCTGCTGCGCCCCGCACCGTGCACTATCGGGCCCGCTCCTGCTTGCGACGACCGGCCTGCCCATGCTCGCAGAGGCAAGGCTTGCTGTGCAGGCCTGCTTCTGGCCTTGCCGCCGCGGAGAGGAGCTGCGGACCATTGCGGACGAGAGGGGGGTGGTGGTCCAAGGTCGAGAAGAAGGGCTTTGCATTGTTTCCTTGACTCTGACGCGCTCGCCCGGAGCTAGTTAGGGAGGGATGGCAAGCGGTCAGTGTTTGTAACGGTTGGAGGTTGAAGACAACCTTACTCGCGGCTCCGACATGTAAGTGACAGGGAAGAGAGATATGCCCCCCACACAATTAGACCAAAATGAGACTCGAACGGAGTTTAGGGGTCTGGTTGGTCATTTTGCAAGTTTGCGGACCGACTTGACACAACGTAACAAGTTTAGTGACTGCTAACGCATATTACTCTTTGGTTCAACTACGTTGATATGCAGGTGTTTCTGCAAATTGGAAACTGAATGATGATTTATCTTATATATAGTAGTTATGAGCTGCCGAAGTATGAGGGCCTCTTTGGGACGGCCCCAACACCAGATCTAAGACAAGCTCCGGGCAGAGCCCTCCCAAACGGACGATTTCTCGGCGGCTCCAGAGCCGGATCTCATGGAATCTCGCTCTCTCGAGCCATTTTACCCGAACGGAGCCACAAAAGACTAGCTCCACCTGGCTCCGCCTCACCTGCCCAACTTTTTTTCCAGCCTCTATCCTCTGGTGGGGACTGTTGATAACTGCGTCCGACGATAGTGCCCGCGGCAGCAGCGGCCACCGTCTGACGACGGCGCTCGGGGAGAGAGGCCGGAGAGGAAGAGCTTGAGGTGGAGGCGCCAGATACGGAGCTCCTAGCAGGGGAGAGAGATGGGGAGGGGTGCCGGCCGCTGGAGGAGGGGCTCGCGTGAGGTCGCCGTCGTGGATCCAAGGATGTGTGCGTGACTGCGCGAGGTGCACGGGCGGCGGGCGGCGGGAGGAGGTGCGGTGGAGGCGGGGCGGGAGCTCGGCGGGGGCGTTGCGGGAGCTCGGTGGGGGGGGGGCGCGCGGTGCGGCCGGCGCGGCGGGGGGCGGGGGCGAGTGGATTCATGAATGGATAAGGAGGTCGGGGAGGGGGGAAAAGGGGGAGAGGAAAAGAAAATAAGAGGGAAAAAGAAAATAAAGAAAAATAAAAAAGGAGAAAAGGAAATGGCAATTTAAACATTTTACAACCGAACCTCAATCCAACAAGTGAAGCCGTTTTGCCAAACGTTTTCCAAAACGGCTTCAGCTCCATCAGAAAAGCCGCTCCACTAGAGGCGGAGTTGGAGCCGTTTTTGGAGGAGCCAGAGCCCTGTCAAACAAGCCCTGCATGTAAGCGTAAGTGGACTCCAATGATATGACATCCTCCACTGCATGTCATTATTAGGATTGGATGCTCCGTTTTTCTACTTTGCCTTAGAGCAACTTCAGCAATGACCTCTAATTGAGGCCCCTACTTTCTTGAATAGGGGTCTTCCTATTCTTTGGGGTTGTAATTTTTGCTCCCCACTCCACCAATAACCCCTATTTTACATATGACACGTACGGCCTATTTGTAAGTAGCTCTCCTTGTTTTCCTACTTTCTCCTTTTAATTTTCTGCATCTTTATCTTCTAGCACGGCTCGGCTCTGGACCGCCGGTCTGCCGCCGCGCATCTTTCTCTCCCCCTGCCGCTTGGATCCCACAGCTCCCAGTTGTGTGGGGCGGGGCGAGAGCGGCACGGCCAGCCCATGCTTCGGCCATGGGTAGCGCCGCTGCCCTCTTCCCCACGCTGGATCGAGCGTAGCTGGGTCTCGGTCGCTCGCGCGGCGCTCAGCACGAGGGCCGCCGGCGGAAGGGACTCGAGGACGGCGGCGACCATTGCGCTAGCCACTCAAACTCACCGCCTCCGTCGCCCTCTCCTTGACCTCGCTAGGCAACCTCGTCTCCTGCTCCCGCACCGGCGAAATCCAATCAAATCCGCTGGTGTCCGGCCAAATCAAGCAGTGTCACTTCTCCGATGTTAAATAAATCAGGTTTCTATTTGAGTTAAATAAATACTTATTACTACTCAGATCTTTATATATGATTCCCAACTCATATATGGCATATGAACATATGTGGAGTCATTTACGCACATGCCATTAAAAAAGTTACCAGTTACGTACACGCTATAAAAAAGTTTCTCAGCACCTGCATGCCATGCACCCGAAATTCATTGACACAGATGCCATTTTGGATGGATTCTGTTAGGACTTAACGGTTCCACCCATCTGACATGTGGGACCGCGTTTGGAAATGACGATTATACCCCGTCCCTTAGAAACGGATCATGCTACCGGAAAGGAAACGAATCGAGACCTCGAGCACGAGCGCATCGGCCGAAAAAAAAAGCACCGAACCCTAGCACCGCCGCCGGCCGGCGACCGCCGCCGGCCGAGGCCCGCCCGTGCGCCCGCGGCCGGCGAGGGGGCGGCCGCGCGCGCCCGCGGAGGCGAGGGGCGCCGCGCCGGCCCGGCCGGGCGGCGGCCGCGCGCCCGCCCGCGCCGGCCGGCGGGCGGTGGCCGCGCGCGCCCGCCGCGCGCCGGCCGGCCCGGCGGCGGCCGGCGCGCGCCGCCCCGCGGCGGCCGGCGGGCGGCGGCCGCGCGCGCCGCGCCGGCTAGGGGCGGCCCCGCGCGCCCGCGGCCGGGCGGCGACGGCGGCGGCGCGCGCGCGCGCGCAGCGGCGGCGGCGGCTGCGCGCCGCGCCGGCCCGGCGGGCGGCGGCGGCTGCGCGCCCGAGCCGGCCCGGCGGGTCTTGTAAATCCTGAATCTAATAACTAATATTCTGCATGTAGTTTGGCACTTTGTATACCATCTCTGTTGCCATTTGTAAACTAGCCTTGTTCTTTCATGGTCCGTGGGTATGAGGTTATGTTGTTAGTCTGCTTGTGCTTCTACGGGTGTGGCGTAGTAGTCTATATCTGTCGGCATAAATTAGAAGTTGAGGTAAGCCACTAAGCCGGTCTAGCTTAAGTAACTAGAATACCTTTTGCAATTGTTCCATTATGCAATGTTTGTTAATATTAAAACGAATATGAAATTATCTGTGTTTTTGCACATCAGGAATCATAATGTTGTCTTGCCATCACATTATTACTTCACCATGCCACTATTGTTGTTGTCTTGCAATCACATTTTTACTTCACCATGCCACCGCATCCTACATGCCAACATCTTTCACTAAATCCTCCCAACTTTCTTCTGACTATCACTCTATGAATTGTAAAGATACTTGACATAATTTGATATATATAATTTGACATAACTGATCTTATTTGCACTCAAGGTCTGGAAGTGGACATGGATCCAATGAGCCCTTTCCTCTCCAAATTGAGCACCCTCCTGCCGTTCATGAAGAAATTGCATCCTATGAAATCTCTGCACCAATTGCATCCTATGACATAGCTGCATTTGAGGCTGAGAGGTATACTTTGTAGACATAGCTACACAATTACAATACTTCTTGTTTAGCTATGCAAATTAATAATTTTCCATAATTTATTTCAGGGGTCCACCAAAGCAGAAGCAAGCCATCATGAAGAAGTGTACACCAAGGAGGGCTCTGTTGAAGTGGTCAACCCATCCGACCCCGACTTCTAATACCGAAGCAAGAAGAAACTCCACTTGAATAAATTATGAGGAACTATTACTTTTGATGTAATTTGAGACATGTCTGGTTTGGTGTGATGTCATGCAAAGTAGTGAACTTGTACTTTCTATGTGTGGACTAAGTGTGATGTCTATGTGTGGACTAAGTGTGATGAAAACTAGTGAACTTATCTGTTTAAATGTTGGTGATATGAACTTGTTACTATGCAATGGTCATCCCTTATTTTTTGCCATGTGATATGTACATTTGATTGTTTGCAATGGTCATGCACCTATTTTTCCCTTTTTAAAAATTAATGTCTAATTTTTTCTTATTTCTTGCAACCCTGTTCTAATTTTTTCCACATTTATCTAATTTTTTATAGCATTTCTCTCGATTTTCCCAGATTTTTTAGCCATTTAAAAATTTATTTCCACTTTTCTAATATTTTTTACGATTTTTAAATCATTTTTATAATTTATTTTCGCTTTTTCGATTTTTTTACAATTTTTAAATCATTTTTATAATTTATTTTCGCTTCTCCGATTTTTTAATCATTTTTATAATTTATTTCCACTTTTCTGATTTTTTACGATATTTATTTCGATTTTTCCCACTTTTCTGCCATTTTTAAACCCTTTATTGCACATAAGGGCAAAACTGTCTTTACACACTCTCTAACACCTCTGTTAACTCTCCATCCATCCAAAATGGCATGTGCGTCAACAAACTTCGGGTGCATGACATGCAAGTGCTTGGGAACTTTTTCATGGCATACACGTAACTAGCAACTTTTTTAATGGCATACACGTAAATGACTCACATATGTGTTAGCACCTCTGCTAACGACGACAGCAAGGACAACACTGAAGCTCGTGGGCCGCGTCAAGGGACCAGAATGCGCCGGCCCAACTCGCGTGTGCATGGACCTGATTGGGCCTGAGGCCTTGTAATAGCTTGTGATGTTGTGGCTTGGTTGTGTGGCGTGCGTGCTCGTCTTGCCGATAAAGGCAGGCGACGATGAGGAGAAAGAAAACAACGATGTATCAGACAACTTGAACTGACGAACCTCGTCACGGGTCTTCCCAATCTCAAGAGCTTCTCTCAATTCCCCTTTCCTTCCGGCTGCCTACCCCTGCTATTCTTCCAATCCCTGCTCTAGATCTTCTATCCTAACACCTGGTATCAGAGACACCGATCTTCCTAATCACGCCTCTGTTGCTCCCATCGATTCAGCTGCAACGAATCTGGTAGGGCTCTCGATTTGGATTCTGCGTGAGTCCGAATTGATCCTGTAATTCCGATTCAGTGGTTCGGGTCTGGGGGCTCCGGCTCGAGATTTTCCATCGCTCCTTCTGCTTTCGTTTCCGTTCGTGATCCCCCTTGCCGGTTTCAGTGAGCGCGATTCGTCGTGGCTGAACTGGTTTCGATCTCGATTCGGTTTTGGAGGTTTGATTGGATTCTCGAGCCTGGATTCGTATACCAATCCGCACTACACGCGATTGCAGAAGCAGTTGGGAGCCATGAATCCCGACACCAAGATCTTGCTCGACGAGATGCGGAAAGAGTTCGCGGACCAAAAGAAGGAGATCCGCAAGGAGTTCGCGGATCAGGACGCCAAGTGGGAGGCGCGCCTCAAGGCCGTCGAGACACGGAAGGATGACCGGGTCGACGCGGCGGGGAAGCGACGGCTGCGGCGATCGAGTCTCGGAAGCCAACAATCGAGTCCTCGGTTCGGACGGTCAAGACGGAGGTCCGAGAAACTCGCCGGGCATTGGGATCGATGCCGCGAAGGAGAACGGCCGATGCGGGGGATTTTTCCACAGCCGGATTCTACGCCTCCGATGGGGGGAGTGATGCCGGCCGGGTCGGTTCCTCAGCGCCCATCTGCTGGAGGTGGCACCGACGGCCCGGGAGGGCACTACAATCTTCCGTGGAACCGGGATGTTGGGTTCGGGTCCGTGACCTTCACCCAAATCCCGGACAAGAGTACGTACAAAAATCCCCCTCCAGCTCCTCCTCCTCCTCCACGCTTTAATTCGTATCGTAGTCGTGAGCCGGGGAATTTCATTGGAGGAAATGTTGGGAAATCAGGGTCGTCCACTGGCCGATTACCTAAGTTGAATTTCCCAGAATTTTCGGGTGATAATCCTAGGTTGTGGGTCTCTCGGTGTGAAAACTACTTTGATATGTATGAGGTTGAGGAGTGTCGTTGGATTCAAATTCCTTCGATGTCCTTTCTTCGATGCGGCCGCACGTTGGTTTCGGTCTGTGGAAACCAAGCTGCGCCGTGCTTCTGGCAGGAATTTATTATTGCTTTACTTGATCGTTTTGGTCGGGAACAAAAAGAACTTCTCATTAGGCGGTTATTTCACATTAAGCAAAGCTGGACTGTGATTGATTATGTTGACAAGTTTGCTTGGGCTTGTTGATCAATTAGCTTGCTTATGGCCATGTAAGCGAACCGGTGTACTATGCTATGCGTTTTGTGGATGGTTTAAGGGATGATATTAGAGCTGCTTGTATCCTTGCACCGCCCTGCCACTTTCGATCTTCGTTGCTTCCCTTGCGTTATTGTAGGATGACTTGGGGTCTCGGTTCAAAACTTCCAAGAAGCGAGGAGCCAACATTTGGTTCCGAATGAGTCCTCGTGGCCCTCATCCTCTACCATCTCCACCGCGTATTGACAAGACTCCTTCGCCGGTGTTGGCTTGGAAGAGAAGAAGGCGTGTGAGGGTAAATCACACGAAGACCGGATGGCCGCGTTGCGTGCCTATCGCGAGCTAAAGGCCTGCTGTATTCGCATTTGCGCGCCGAGAAATGGCACCGTGAGCATAAATGTGCAACTACGTGCGGTTACATGTCGTCCAAGAATTGTTAGAACTCTTCAACTTAGAAGATGTAGATGACTTACCCTTGGCTTCGAAGCACATGATCAATTGTTTGTGGCTCTTTCTCGGGAAGCCGTCTGCGGCAAAGAGGGACCTAGAACTGCGAAGTTTGGAAGGGCCGATTCAAGGCAAGGCGGCTATTATCCCGGTCGATTACGGAAGTTCCACTACCTTCATCGGCCGGGCATTTGCTCGATCCGAATTGTGTGTCGGAGGTCATACCTGCTATCCGAGGTTCGGGTGGCTAATGGTGAAACACTCTGCTGCGGTTGTCTTGTCAAACGGTTGAGTTGGTGCGTAAACAATTGTGACTTTATTTCGATATGAAGGTGCTTCCCTTGGCTCATTTTGATATCATCTTGGGCATGGATTGGTGGAAGCCTATAGTCCGATGCGGGTGCATTGGAAGCACAAGTGGTTGGCCATTCCTTACAATGGAGCCACAACTATCTTGCAAGGTATTACTCTGTTATCTGCGAGGAACTTATTGTGCATATTTGTCATATTGAGCGAGTTGAGTGCCTCTCGTTGATCTTCTTGTCTCACCTGAAGTATCTGTTATATTGGATGAGTTTGCTGTGGTCTTTGAACCCCTGTCTTCTCTACCCCCCAAAAGATCATGTGACCATGCTATTCCACTTTTACCTGGCGCCAAACCTGTCCACATCAGACCTTATAGATATCCCCCTGCTTTGAAGGATGAAATTGAAAAGCAAGTCAAAGAAATGTTAGACAAAGGGATTATTCAGCCCAGTTCTAGTGCTTTCTCTTCTCCAGTTCTCTTGGTCAGGAAGAAAGATGGGTCCTGGAGGTTTTGCATTGACTACAAATATCTAAATGCTCTGACAAGGAAAAGCAAGTTTCCCATTCCTGTATTTGATCAACTTATGGATGAATTGGTCTGCTGCCAAGTGGTTTTCTACCTTGGATCTTAATTCGGGTTATCATCGGATCAGATTGAAGAGTGGGGAAGAATTTAAAACGGCTTTTCAAACTCACTTTGGGCTTTTTGAGTTCAATGTTATGGCATTTGGTCCGTGTGGAGCCCCTGGTACATTCCAAGGAGCAATGAATTGCACTTTAGCTCCTTTCTTTGCGGAAGTGTGTTCTTGTCTTCTTTGATGACATCCTAGTCTATAGTGCCACTCTATCCGAGCACCTGGAGCATTTGAGAAAAGTGTTACGTTGTTAGCAAATGACAAGTGGCAAGTGAAATTGTCTAAATGCACCTTTGCACGGCAACGGTTATCTTATCTCGGCCACACCATCGGTCTTTGCGGGGGTTGGCTACCGATCCAACCAAAATTGCGCTTTGTGCGGTCGTGGCCTATTCCTACTAGTGTCAAGGATGTCGAAGTTTTTGGGCTTAGCGAGGGTTATTACGGAAAGTTTGTGAGGAACTTTCTTTGTGATAGCTAAACCTCTCACCAATTTGCGAGAAAGCGAGGCCCTTTTTGTTTGGACATCGGACACACCTTGAGGCATTTAACACTTTGAAGTCCGCACCGGTGTCGGCTCCGAGTTTTGGCTATGCTCGATTTCTCCAAGACTTTCGCATTGAAACGGATGCATCAAACAAAGGGGTAGGAGCTGTCCTAATGCGAAGGGACATCCTCTTGCCTTCATCGGTAAGCCTTTGGGGCCAAGAACACGGGGCTTATCAACCTACGAGAAAGAATACTTAGCCATCCTCACTACCATAGATTTCTTGGAGATCATACTGCAGCGAGGTTGAATTCATCATCTACAACGATCGGAAAAGTTTAGTGCACTTGAATGAGCGAGAGATTGAATACACCGTGGCAACAAAGAATGTTCTCTAAGTTAGTGGGTCTTCAATACAAGATTATTTACAAGAAGGGTCTTGAAAATGGGGGCTCGCGATGCTCTGTCTCGCCGACCTCATTATTCGGATCGGGTTCTAGCCATTTCTACTTGCTCCCCAAAGTGGATTGCTGATGTCTCGGCCAGTTAGACTCGGGACAAATGTCTTTCTTGCTCTTATCTCTGCATTATACGCGGATGCTTCTTCGTACCCCATTTTGTTTACAAGGATGGACTCCTCGGATACAAGAATAGAGTTTGGATAGGTAATGTTCCTTCTCTACATCGAGAAAATCATTCTTTGCCTTACATGCTAGTCTGTGGGAGGTCACTGCGGTGTTCCGGTCACCTTGAGGAAACTGAAACAATATTTTGCTTGGACTGGGATGAAGGCTGCTGTACATGCCTTTGTGTCTTCATGCCAGGTCTGTCCTCAAGATAAGCCAGATAGGGCTAAGTACCCAGGGCTTCTCCAACCCTTACCAATACCTGAAGGTGCATGGCATACTGTCTCTATGGACTTTGTCGAGGGTCTACCCAAGTCAGCTGGCATGGATACTATATTGGTGGTGGTTGACAAATTTTCAAAGTATAGTCACTTTCTAGCATTGTCTCATCCCTTTACTGCAGCATCTGTAGCCAAATTGTTCATGACCACAGTTTACAAGCTCCATGGTATGCCAATGGCAATTATTTCCGACAGGGATAAAATTTTCATCAGTCAGCTTTGGCAGCAGTTATTCAAGAATGCTGGTGTCACCTTACAGATGAGCTCGGCATACCACCCTCAAACGGATGGACAGACAGAGCGGGTTAACCAGTGCCTGGAGACATTTCTTCGCTGTTTTGTGAATGCTACACCAAAGCAATGGTTCCATTGGTTGCATCTGGCAGAGTTTTGGTATAATACAAGCTGGCATTCGGCTCTGGCAAGTTCTCCTTTCCAAGTGATTTACGGCCATGCGCCGCGTTCTTTTGGCATTGAAGCAGCTGATGCCTGCCCGGTCACTAGTCTGACTGATTGGTTACATGAGCGGGAGTTGATGCAGCACCTAGTTAAACAACACCTCCAGAGAGCTCAAGATCGGATGAAGCGCCAAGCTGACAAAGGAAGGTTTGAAAGGCAGTTTCAAGTTGGGGAGCAGGTCTTCCTTAAGCTCCAGCCATATGTGCAATCTTCCTTGGCCCCACGAGCTAATCAGAAGCTGGCATTTAAGTTCTTTGGACCATTTGTCATCCTTGAGCGGATTGGTGCTGTGGCTTATTGCTTGAAGCTCCCAGCAGCGTCGTCAATCCACCCTGTTTTCCATGTGTCTCAGCTTAACGCCGCCCCACCAGATATACATCAGGTATCGCCAACTCTCCCTGATATTGCTGACCCTCATTCAGTTCTAGAACGGGTATTGCAGAGACGTCTTCTTCCAATGGGTTCAACTCCAAGAACAGAAGTGTTGATCAAATGGTCCAACATGCCGGAGGGATTGGCTACCTGGGAGAACCTGGCTGATCTGTCGCGCCGTTTTCCCGAATCACCTGCTCTGGAACAAGCAGGCTCTTTTGGAGGGGGGGGGGGGTGTTAGCACCTCTGCTAACGACGACAACAAGGACAGCACTGAAGCTCGTGGGCCGCGTCAAGGGACCAGAATGCGCCGGCCCAACTCGCGTGTGCATGGACCTGATTGGGCCTGAGGCCTTGTAATAGCTTGTGATGCTGTGGCTTGGTTGTGTGGCGTGCGTGCTCGTCTTGCCGATAAAGGCAGGCGACGATGAGGAGAAAGAAAACAACGATGTATCAGACAACTTGAACTGACGAACCTCGTCACGGGTCTTCCCAATCTCAAGAGCTTCTCTCAATTCCCCTTTCCTTCCGGCTGCCTACCCCTGCTATTCTTCCAATCCCTGCTCTAGATCTTCTATCCTAACAATATGATGGGCAATGCCATGTTTTTCCTTGAGCACTTCACTCATTTCTTTTGTTATTGGCGGGTTTTCCAGAGCATGATTGGTTTGATGTCAATTTTTGGACATGCTCAAACCTTTAATAGACCTAAAAGAGGGAGATTTTTGTCTTCCGATTGCGCCACGCCACCCGTAAATCCACGGCCATCGGATCGCATGTAGATGGTTCAGATCCATCTAGGAGGCTCAACAGTTTTGTAAAAAAACCTCGCATTTTATCAAAATTGATATGTAGTCCCTCACACACGTAAGTACTTTTAAGAAACCCCTCGAACTTTGCAGAAATAGCATTTGCTCAGACCATCTCTTAGGTATTTTTATGAAAACCACCTCGAGCTTTCAAGGACTGCCAAGAGAGCTACCAATTTTACAAAACCCCTCTCAAACTTTATAAAAATAGACTATAGTCCAACCACTACTCTGATAATTTAATTAAGCCCCACCAGGTTTTAGGGTCTGTTTGGGACTGCTCTGCTCTAGGTTTCACAGCCTACTCCACTAACTCTAGCATAGAGCAGCTCCGTTGTGGAGTTTTTGGAGCAAGTGTACCTGTTTGGCCACTCTACTCTAATATTGACAAGAGAGATTTTGGTGGTGATGTCCTATGCCATTTAGGAAGAATGCACAGGAAGAAGACCATGTGCATGTGCATGCGGGGGATGGGGTCTGACTGCCAGGTGCGAGGAGCCACCACGGGCCGCGGGGGTGGCCACCACCGTCGTCGACGGCGCTGCGGAGTCACGAAACATGGATGGCTGCCCAGCCGGCACAGCGCAGGGAAGCACGGGCACAGACGGTCAGCGCAGCACGGGGGGAGCGATCGCGTTATGGATCGGCTAGCGAGCGACGGGGCCTGCGGCTCAGCGCTACGGCGGAGCAGCGGACGGTGTGACGCGCAGGAACGGCCGATGCGGGGACGGGTCCTACAGACCGACGCAACGACGGAGCAGAATCACGCGACATTCCCCGGCTCGACCAGCGACACGCGGAGTGGGGAGCGGATAGCGTGGCTCGACTGATCTCGAACAAAAAAAATTCGAGCTCCCAGTCAATTCGTGATACAAATTGATTCTTCATGTGACCTCACCATGATCAATTCCATCGATCTCGTCAAAGCAATTTTAGTTAACGAAGTTGGATTCCTAACAAAAGGACCGTGAACAAGCAGTAAGATCCATTGGTTGCACACTTGCACTATGGCTTGCGGGCACCGCGGTGATGGCCGCGCGGGAGCCTGGAGGGTGATATGGACTCACAAAATGAGGTCCTGGTCGCTGCCGGTGTTCCTTCCCAACTAAAGATGGGCATGGTGCGGGTCGAGCCATAGGTTCGTCGACCCGCCCCGCAATAACGACCCTTTTGGGCTCCTCGTCAGGTCCATCGTAGAGGCTAGGTTCAGCGGATCGGAATCACTCGAACCAGTGGATCGCATGGTTCAACCCACCCATCGCACCTCTTCCTGCGTGTAGCTGCGGCGGCCCCCCGAGTCATCACCCGCTCCCTCCGTTCCGCAAGTGGTTTCCCACCCTACCACCTCGAGGCGCCTCCATTACCAGGCGGCAAGAGAGGCCACTCGTCACTCGAGCCACAGCCATGGGCACGCCGGCCGCGACAGCAGCAGGAAGGCGCCGACGCCGAGCGACGAGGACCTCGAGAAGGTCATGCAGTGGTTGATCGGCGGGGCCAAAGCAGGGCGCGCGCGACTGGTCGGAGGCTCGGAGCATGACAATGTATGACAGGTAGGTGAAGAAGTGGCAACGCCATTTACTCTCCCTTCATCTCATCAGCGTACTTCTAGAAGGTCGTCATCGCCGCTGTCGTCGAGTGGCAGGTGGCCGCGGCGGTCGGGCGGAGCTAACAGGACGGGCGTTGCTGTCCAGCGGAGCTGAGCTCGATTCGGACGCGGCGATGGTGAAGGTTGCCAAGATGGTCTTGGAGCTCGCGATAGAGGAGTCATTGCTGATCTCCACATTCGTCGGCGTGGCGACGCACCCGACGCTGAACGAGATCGAGTGGGAAAAGGTGTGCAGCGTCATGGACCTGCACAAGCTAGCCAGCTATATAGTTGGAGTCAAGTACACACGGCTAGCAGCGTCTCCGTTGGAAGAAAAGAGATGATGCATGGGTCGACCCGACAGATCCTTTGGAGCAAGCGGTTTCACCATTTCAGCAGAATGGGTAAACCGGTGCACCTAATTGTCTTGAATGGGTCAGTGGATAGTTCTAGGTTCGCTCCATGGATCAACCACACCCATCTTTATTCCTAACCACCCTCGCCTTCCTTTCCTCTTTCTCGCAGCGCACGGTGACGGAGCCATGGAGCCCTCCGAGGCTCTGACGGTTAGTGTTGTCGGGTGTCGGTTTTAGATACCACTGGCAAGTAAATTTTGGTATTTCGTGCGTCTGATCCGGATGGTTGGGCTTAGAGATACTGGGATTATACTAGTTCAGGCACCAGGAGGGTGCCCTACGTCCAGTTCGAAAGGATGTTCTATATGCCCACAGGGACTTGTAGTAGGAGGGTACAAGCTTAGGTAGAGAGAGGGAGAGTGTCCCTAGTCTCTAGATGTGGTCGTGAGCTATGAGTGCTCTGTTGGTATTGTGATGTGTTATTTACGGTGCCAGACTCCCCTTTTATAGTCCAAGGAGGATTGGTGTACAAGGGTTAATATGGTAAAACGACGTCCTGCGACATTGCAATAACAGTGCTGGAACAGTGTCATGTCGTGGGCCATAGTCTCTCGTTGGCGCCGTACGTTGCGCTAGCCATGGTAGCCTCTGTAGGGTGGTGTAGCCGCGCCTCCCGTTCCAAGGTGGCTTCTCCTGACCCATGACTGCGGCAGTCCTGTTAGGTCGGGGCTTCTCGTGCAAGCCTCGACCTTCCCTCTGATGCTTGCTGGGTCGGGTTTCGCTTTTCGATGTCTTGCAGGCGATGGGACGCCGGGACAGTCCGCTACCCACATGGGGGAAATCTCATCATGGTCTGACCATCTAACAAGGCAGATCTGCCTGCCTTGCTGCTCTTGCACGTCCTAGGCGGCGGGGCAACTTGCGCCACATTGCAGCTCTCCACCTGGGGGGCCCCTGTCGAGGGATTGCAGCGGAAGGAACCTTAGGTCATGCGAGGTGGAGCCGCCCATCAAAGTAGCCAAGACGACCGCCTAAGTCGGAGGTGGCCCTGTAGGTGGTGTCCGGTTGCTGTCTTTGAGAAAGAGAAGCTGGGCTTGGCTTGTTGGCTGCCGATGCTGGGACTTCATAGATGTAACCAATCATTAGCCTACATGATTTTGGGGGTTTAGGGGCTAAGATGATTACCCATAGATTTGTAACACCCTAATTTTGCTAAATTTGGCTTTTATTAAAATTTTCTAGAAACCCTTTTAATGCTCTTAAGGAATATAAGGTTGTATTTAATTTCTTTTAGGCATTTAAAATTTTTCTAAAATAAAATAAATGAATTATAGGATTTATTTGTTGCATTCATGCTGGTGCATTGCTTTTGATTGTTTGAATTCAAATTCGCATTTGAATTCAATTGCTTGTGCCCCATTTAAATTGTTCCAACCTTTTACTCCTCTCTCCCTCAGCCTTCCCCATTCTGGCCCGTTTTTGTTTGCGGCCCAGCAGCTTGAACTCTGCCGGCGCCCCTCCTAGTTTCCGCCTCAGTTCGCTTGCGTCGTAGCAGCCCACCGCCGTTGGCCCAACAGGAGCCCATCAGCTGGCCCAAACCGCCGCCGCCAGCCCGCTTCCCCGCTCTCCCGCGCCGCAGCCGATGACAGGTGGGGACCACCTGTCATTCCCAACCCACGCCGTGTCCCGGCTGGACTCCAGGCCGAGTCCGATCCGCCCTAATTTTGGGGGTTTAGGGGCTAAGATGATTACCCATAGATTTGTAACACCCTAATTTTGCTAAATTTGGCTTTTATTAAAATTTTCTAGAAACCCTTTTAATGCTCTTAAGGAATATAAGGTTGTATTTAATTTCTTTTAGGCATTTAAAATTTTTCTAAAATAAAATAAATGAATTATAGGATTTATTTGTTGCATTCATGCTGGTGCATTGCTTTTGATTGTTTGAATTCAAATTCGCATTTGAATTCAATTGCTTGTGCCCCATTTAAATTGTTCCAACCTTTTACTCCTCTCTCCCTCAGCCTTCCCCATTCTGGCCCGTTTTTGTTTGCGGCCCAGCAGCTTGAACTCGCCGGCGCCCTCCTAGTTTCCGCCTCGGTTCGCTTGCGTCGTAGCGACCCACCGCCGTTGGCCCAACGAGAGCCCATCGAGCCGGCCCAAACCGCCGCCGCCGCCGGCCCGCTTCCCCGCTCTCCCGCGCGCGGCCCGATCGACGGTGGGGACCACCTGTCATTCCCAACCCACGCCGTGTCCCGGCTGGACTCCAGGCCGAGTCCGATCCGCCGCCGCGCACTCGTCTGCCTTGCTTGGCCCGCACGTCGAGGACGGTCCCCCGGGCTATTTAAGTCGCACCGCCACCCCTTAGACCCCTACCCGAACCCTATACGCCACCCCCGCTCACCCGCGCCGCCGCCGAAACCCTAACCCGCGCTGACACCGCCGTTCTTTGCCACCGTTGTCGCGCTGCCGACGAGAAGCCGACCCGGAGCCGCGCTTGGAGGTGAGGAGGACGCTGGTGTCGCTTGCTTTCGAACCTGAGCCTTTAGTCGACCGCGCACTCGCCGGAGTTGCACCACCGCCCCGCCGCGTCATGCGCCGCCACTGTCGCGTCTCAGCTGGCCGCGCTGCCCTAGATAGGTCCGTTGCTTCGCCAGCTGCGCATAGGTGCGAACCGCGTGCCAATTCGTGCCTGGGAACCTTAGATTGGGTTTCGCCGGCGAGAGCGCCACCGCTCGCTGCCGACCGCCGCCGCTCGCCGTCGCCCGCCGCTGCTTGCGAGCGCACGTGCGTCCTGAGGTGTTAGATCAGGATCTAGCGATCCAGATCCATCCGCCACCGCTGGTTAAGATAGAGCCGCCCACAGCTGTTGGATCTTGATCCAACGGACCAGATCAAGCTAGACCGGGTCAATACCGATCAAACCGGCATGACCTTGCGTTTTTGCAGAAAACCCCCTGCACTTTCTGGATTTCACAAAAATATCCTTCCACAGTAATAAGTTATTTACAGTTAGGTCATTTTGTTACGTTTAAACCCAGATTCTTTAGGGTTCTTTGCAAATTAGTCCTTACACCTTCAATTAAGCGTATCTTGGTCGTTTTAGCTCCGTTTTTCGCGTTCTTTATGTCCCCGCGTTCGTCTCGAAGAGTAGAACAGTTTTATGCCCCTGTTTTGTTCTATTAGTGCTATTTGGTGACTGTTTCTTATTTATTCTTATTGTTTGCTTGTATGTGATGATTGTGGTGGAACGTAGAGAGCGAAGCATTCGAAGGATTTGAAGATCAAGACACGCCAGAGTTTGAGTAGCCGAGTCTTGTTGAAGGCAAGTCTTCCTTGATGCATGCCTACTTCTCCTACATAACATGCATTTCAATTCATTGTATTTACTTTTCTTGCTTGCATTAACTTTGACGGGAACCTATTAAGGATCATGCCTAGTCTTTTACAACCTTTGCCTTGTAACTGGGTTAATTAAATTAAACTTGATGGTAGCAATGGCTTAGCATGCTTAACTGAGATGGTATTAATCAACTTGGATACTTTTACATTTTATGTTCCGCTTTATGTTGCTTTACTTTGCAAGACCACTTTGTTATGTTAATCGGAATATGGAGAACCACCCAGGAAAACAGTACACCCACAAGAACTAATGGGCAATGGTCTTGGATGAATAACTAGGAACTTTAGCTTGGGATGGTCTTACCTGATAAGGACAAGGGATCGACGGTACTGTGGGGTATAGACTCGCTCTAGCAGGGGGCTGGGTGAGTTATTCTTTTATGGTGGGGTATCGACCTGCTAGGGGAGTTTATACCTTGCTAACTGATCCGAACCTTGTGGGTCATAACTTGCTAGGGAACCTTTGTAAAGGCCATGTAGCGTTCCTATGCAACCACACCTCGGTAGTGTGGTATGGTGCCTTGCAAACACGGCATGGTTGGGTTCAAAGTTCTTCAGAGCTTTTACGCTGCTTATGGTGAAAGTGTACAACCTCTGTAGAGTGTAAACTAACTAGTTAGCCATGCTCACGATCAAGAGCGGCCTGGACCCTCACATGATTAAATTATGGAATTTAAATGTTTAATTGTTGTTTTATTCTTTATTTATGATGCTTATACTTTATTAATTGGGTTGGTATGAACTTACACTCTTTAGTAATCAGGTTGCTAATAAAATTTGACTCACTAAAATGCTAAAGTGCTTGAACCTTAGCCATCCACAATATGACCTTGCATGTTATGTTGTTTCCTCTTGCTGAGTACGTCATGTGCTCACGCTTGTTTACTTTCTTGTATCTGCAACACTCGGAATGCTGCTCAGACTGGGAGAACTTTGAAGATTTCCCCGGAGATTTCCAAGAGTTCTAAGTGTGCGTGTCTTCAGTCAGCTGCCTGTGGAGGCATTTTATCCACTGCGAGAACTCGTTATTTATGTTTCGTTTAAGACTTTGGTCATGTAATAACTCTTTATTCGTGTGGCACTGATTTTGGTATTCACAATATCATTGCGTGTGTGTACCTTGATCCTGGCGCACACGTGATCTATGCATTCGGTTTTGCCTTTAAAGCTGGGTGTGACAAAGTGGTATCAGAGCCGCGTTGACTGTAGGAACGTTAGCCTAGATAGAAATGGTCGGAATTAAGGATTTTATAATCATATAAGCTTTTCTCTCACATGCTTGCTTTATTTCTATTAATCTTATACTCTTGCATTTGCCTCACCCTTGAGTTAATCTGGATTCTCTACCTTGTGCTTGCTTTAGCTCTCACCCTTTTTTGTCTTACCATCTATCTCATTCTACACTGCACTTACAGATGCTTCGCTATTTGAAGACTTCTCACGCTGGTGCTGCCCACTAGTATGCTTCGCAGGAACAGTACCATGACTTCCATGACGGAGACACGGATGAAGAGATCGTGATGGAGCCTGCACCAGTAGCCGCCCCTGACCTCATCATGGTGTCTGATGATGAAGAGGATCCAGAAGAGGTGAACCCAGAAGAAGGAGAGCCAACTGATCAGCCAAATCAAGAGGAGCAGGCGCCAGGAGAAGATCTGGAAGATCACCATGGTCCAGAGGTGGAGGAAGAAGAGCAAGAGCAAGATGAAGCAGATGAGGAAGTGATCTGGGAAGTGGAGCACCATAGGGTTGATGGAGTGGGCATTCCCATGGCTGACCACCTGCGAGCTATGGTACTTCACTTGGGCTATGACAAGGCCCCTGTTTACCATTGTGAGCTGTGGACTCACCCGTGGTTCGAGCCCCATTGGGAGGTTGCCGCCATTCTGGAGGCGTACGTTCCATTCCGTGGAGTAAGGGAGGTCTCCAAGCACCCTGATGTGGCCCACAGGACCACTATGGACGTTGGCATAGCAGAAGCAGCTCGTAGGGCGCTTTATGTGCTCTCTCACAAGGAGCGTGACAGGTTGGAGGATACCTACTGCCGGTACACACCCTTCCGAGCCAGTGGGGAAGCCAAGACCTACATCGCTCCGACTCCAGCCTATGAAGGAACGCTGAACAATGTTCGGAGTCTGCTTGCTGCTGTTAATACTGCTTTGGACGACACCAACAATACTCTACACGTGGCACAATAGCAGATCTTCACTCTGGAGTTGCAGAAGTGCGCCATGGAAGCTGCACTGCAGAACAGGGAGCACCCAGTGGTTCATGATGCCATGGAACCCTGTACCTCCCCATCACCCAAGAGACCACGCTACGACTCCCCTGATGCCCGCACGGATGCCATGTCAGAAGATAGTCCTTAAGCCTAAGTTAAGATTGAAGGACCGATACGGCGAACCGGAGAGGGGGGGGGAGTGAATGGGAGCCGATAAAAATTCTTCTCGAAGGAGATGAAAACTCCAACAAGACGAACGCGGCTTCCAACACACGTCTCCGACTCACTACCAAGGTTGGTCAAGCCCACGTAGCCACTGGAGTGCCACTGGACCTAGGAATCAACACGCAACCTTCCGACCCGAGAAACGCAGCGGAAAAACCAAACCTCGAGTCTACAGACCCACACCGGTCAGACCGGTGAGCACCACCGGTCAGACCGGTCCCTGTCGGTGAAACTGAGCAACTTTCACTAAGAGGCTCTACACCGGTCAGACCGGTGAGACACACCGGTCAGACCGATGGCAGCCTGAAAGCCCCCAAGACACCAAACGAGCCAACCGACCACCAAACGGACCCAAACTCGAAACGGCGGCACCACGGGACAACAACGAACACACCAAGACGTTCACCCGAGCAAAAACCCACAAGGGCTCGCACTGGTCAGACCGGTCAAGAGCACCGGTCAGACCGGTGTAGCCTGGGCAGCTCGGGATGAACAGCACCCGCGGGTCAACTCCCCCAAATCCAAATCTCGATCTCCCGAATCACTCCACGGACTTGAACAAGACTTTGGGGATATCAGGAACACCTCATGAGGAGTCCATAGCCAAGTTTAATCCCACCAAATCTCGTCCAAAAAGGAGGAATCGAGGAAATCCCGCCGAAAGCACTTCCAACCCAAGAACTCAAGAAACCCCAAAATCGAGCACCTTTTCTCACGGATTTGGGAGGGGAATCACAACCCAAAGAACCACGAAGGGTTCCCACAAATTTCCCCCATCAAATCCCCAAGAGAAAAGCCCCGAAAACACCCCAAAGAAATCACGAAGAGAGGGCTCCGAAAATCACCACCAAGAACAACGGGAAAACACATCCAAACCTTGAGGAACCACGCCGAATCATCTATACATGAAACAAAGGTTCGTACAAGGTCTAGCAAGCCGCCCGATCATCCATCCCTCTCTACAAGATCTCTCCGTGAAGCTCTCTTGCTAGTCCTAAGGAAAACCTAGAGAAAATAGGTGGAAAATAGGAAAACTAATGAGCTAGGGTTCCAAGAGTTGGCTGCCATCCTCTCACCTCTTGGGTTATATGGAGGCAACCGAATGTCTAAAACGCCCTTCTCTACTAACTAGGGATACAAGCCCCTCAAGGGCGGATTTGGAATTCTTGATGTCTTCACCATCGGACGGATGCCGGCGACCGCACCCTGCGTAGCCTCGACGCAAGCCATGCGATCCCGACGCGTGTCCTCCGCTTCGAAGATTCCGGACTGCGTCGTCGCACACCGGTCGGACCGGGGTGCTCCTCACCGGTCGACCGGTCCCCACCGATCAGACCGGTCGGACCCACCGGTCGGGCCGTGCGGTCTTGCCGCCGCACCTCCGTCTTCGGTTCTCCGGTCTTGGCTTTGTGGATCAACCAAGGAACCCAGTGGTTTTCTGGTGAACCACTGGAAACCCCGCGGACTCGGTGTAGCCTCCGCCAATCTCCACTCATGACTTGGCTCCCACGTAGTCCGGCTCGACCTTGGTTTTGAGGCTCAACCAAGAAACCGTCCACGACTTCATCTTCTTGTTCATGCCACCATGCGGTCCGCACTTGACCCCGCCGGCCACCGGGTCCCTCGAACGAAGCCTACTTGTCTTCTCCACACCTGGAGGCCTCACCGGCGACGACCTTTCGCGCTTTTTCTTCACCTGCACCAACACGAGTAAAGCCGCAACCTGCACCTGCAATACTTAGCCAAGAATCAGTCCACACAATGTTGTCAATCACTCATCACACAAGGAAGCGACCATCCACCGGTCCTCGAACCACACATGGTCCTCAATCTCCCCCTTGATGAGTGCATTGACAACACCCACATGAAAGTAACAAGAGAGAAAAGAAAAAGAAAAGAAACGAACAAAAAGAAACTCCAACAAGCGATCGAAAGCCAAACAAAGGCAAAGAGCAAGATCACTTGAAGAAGACAAGTCTCGGACCCCTTAGGCAAGGGCAACGGCTCGACACATCCGAGACAAAAGCAAAGCTCAAACAAAGAGCACAAACCACCGAAACAAAACTGGAAAACTCACAAAGAGCTCCCCCTGCACACATGCAAGCTCCCCCCCGAACCAATGCAACTCCCCCGGACGAATGCATGCAAAACGATTGAAAACGGGGCAGGCTGCAGCAATTTCGGCTCACACCGGTCGGACCGGTCATCACCACCGGTCGGACCGGTGCCCAACATATGTACGGGACCAGCACTCACACGGGTCGGACCGGTGCTCTTCACCGGTCGGACCGGTGTACAACGAAACCCGAGAAATGGCTCGAAACCACTCGAAAACCTTCTAAAAGCGCCGGTAAGCCATTTCAAGCTCAAACTTCTCCCCCTTGTTGGCAATGCATGAATCAAGCCAAAAAATGCAAAAAAATGCAACCTAGAGCTTCTCAAATAGACAAAATTCAACAAAGAATGCTACACATGTCCAAACGAGCAAGTTAGGTACTCTACGGCTTCGTATCGATCTCAACTACATGATCACAAAGTTTCACAACCATTGGACGAAGCTAAGATGGATTTTGGCAATTTTGCGAAAAACTTGTCTCTCATGAGCAAAGTCCTAAACATGACCAAAGCATATCAAAAATGGCAAAGCCACACAAACTTCATGCTAGGACAGCCATTCTAATCATAAGACCATCACGAACACCCACAAGCACCTCATGTCATGTCAAAGCCACCGAGCCATGTGCCTACTTCTATGTATGAGACTTCTCATTGGTAGGCATCATGCAACGGTTTAGCACCCAAAGCAAATTAAATTCAGCACATATGACATGGGAGCATATTTTCCAAGCATTTTTCATTTCATTTTCAGATTTGTAAATGGTACATGAAATGTCTTTGCGACAAAAAGGAACTTATGCTCCTCCACAAGATAAATCTAGAGGGCTAAACATTCATGATGGCAATCGAGCCTTTGGCCCCATATGATCAATAAACTAGCCATCCAACCACAAATTAAGCATAGCAAGGCCACAAAGAGATGTCAAGAGCATGTAAAGGCATTTACACATGAGAGAGCATACATGAGACATTTTTCAAAAGCATAGCTATCAACCATGGATTATTCATCAAGATCATCAAGAGCTAAGCCAAACTAACCGTAGCATACCAAACAAGCTCACAAAGACAAATATCTCATTCCATGGTGAACAATGTATATAAGAGAAGCTTTTCCTAACCAATGCATATGATACAAAATGCATGCAATCTAAGATACAAGGATGCCTATACATCATGTTACATATGCCATGCCAAATGCAAGAAATGCACAAAGGAAAGCTATACATATGCTACAAACCGGCTCCTCGAGGGGAGGCAAAACGGGCTCGACACCACCGGCAAAAGAGAGCTCCCACACACCCAACTCAAGAAATCAAACACACACCAAGTTCCCCCGCAAACGAGTGAAAGTTGCTTGATCTAGGGGTTTGGTGAAAATATCGGCTAGTTGGTCATGTGTGGGTACATGAATCAAAGCTATCCTCCCTTTCTCTACGTTGTCTCTCAGGAAATGGTACCTCACTTCTATGTGTTTGGTTTTGGAATGGACCACTGGGTTCTTTGCAACGCTTATGGCACTGGTGCTATCACATTGAAGTGGGACATGGGTATACTCCTCACCAAAGTCACTCATGGTGTAGGTGATCCAAAGGAGCTGAGAGCAACAACTAGCAGCGGCAACATACTCGGCCTCGGTCGTGGATTGAGCAACACTCGACCGCTTGCGGGAAGACCAAGACACCAAAGAAGAACCCAAAAGCGGCAAGTCCCGAAGTGGACTTCCTATCCAACCGACACCCGGCAAAATCCGCGTACGAAAAACCATGAAGCGCCAAAGAAGAGGACGCGGAGTACCAAAGGCCGAAGTCGGGAGTGTGACGCAAGTACCCGAAAATTCTCTTCACCGCTTGCCGATGCGAAGTCCTCGGAGACACTTGAAAACGAGCGCATCGTCGTATGGACCTCCCCGGGCCCACTACCTCGGTGGGTACCGGGACCGACTACTCGGTGGGCCCACGGGACTACCGGCTTGCGCTACACGGCACACGAAGGCGTGGAGCACAAGGACAACACGGGAGTAGTACTCGGTTAGGACTGCGTACACGTTCCGCACCGTGTAGAGGTCTCCTAGACGTACTCGACTAGTACTCTTTCCCTACTCCGACTTGTAACCCCCGCCTCCCGGACTATATAAGGCCTCCGGACTATATAAGGCGAGGCGAGGGACCGATCTCGGGATCACCTCATCCAATCTCAACTCACGGCGCACTATTGCACCATCCCGTAATCGTGCCCTATCAATCCGAGCTACGCGGCATACGGGACGTAGGGTATTACGCACCTCGCGGCCGAACCTGTCTAAATTGTGTGCCACGTGTCTCTTCCTTCGAGTTACCGATCTCGGCGAGTCACATTCATCTACTTCGGGTACTCCCCGTAGTAGGTTGCCGGTCCAAAACACCGACACGGCGGCGCGCCAGGTAGGGGATCTCGCTCGAGATCACATGGCGAACTCGACGGCTTCCGTTCACATCAAGCCAACCGTCGCCTTCAACCGCGGCGACACCTTCGTCTTCGGCGCCCGGGTGCCGCGCTGCCGATGGCGCGGGCTCCTTCCGGCGCCGCTTGATCATGCAACCCGACTCGAGGACGGAGGCCTTGTGGACGCTTCCCGAAGTTGTCACGGGCAAGCTCGCCGGCAAGTTCGGCGAAATTTCGCTTTCCAACCTCCACGGCGACTTCGAGCTCGAGTCCATCTCCAACTCGAACCCGACGTCGCCATGGGCCATCGCATGCGAGCCGGCTCCTTAGCCATCGTAGGCGGTCCCCTCTCCACGCCGGCGCTCCGCGCGTGGCCCTCGCGTTCCCGGTAGGGCCCGCACGGAGGCTTCTACACCACGCCGGGCGGCAAGGAGCCCATAACCGAGTACAACTCGGACTCCGACGCCGTCCCCCGCCCGCGTCTCGGACTCCGGCCCTCTCTCCGAGTTCTACTCGAACCCGGACTACGAGTTCGACTTCGGGTCGGACACGAGGAGCCCGAGTCCGAGGATGACTCCTCCGAGCTTCCCTTGTCGGGGCCGCCTGCGGGGCCGGTTATAAGATCGACGCCGGCCGGAAGATACGTCTGCGGCCGGACCGCAAGCCCGCCGAGCCGACAAAGGAGGACTCACGCTACGTCGCCTACATCGACTCGCTACCGTTCCGGAGGGAACACCACTAGCCCGGGCCGACTCAAACACACCAAGCGAGGGTGGCACCTTCGAGCCAAGCACGGGTACCCCGATCGTCAAGTCTTCATGGTCGCCGGCGACACCCCGGAACCTCGGGGCACGGGCCGGCGACAAGTACTTGGAGGACATCTCCGCGTACGAGCCGTCCGTCGATGCCCCCGCGGACGAGACCGACGCCCAACGGGGACGCCCGGCGCGAACGTAACGGAGAAGCGCAACGAACGACGCCGGCGGCTCGGAGACAATCTTCCCATCCGCAACCTTGCGGAAGCTCTCGGCGGGTTGAGAGCAGAGTCCACACCACTCCCGAGCAATGCCTCATGTCGATCACAACGATCGCACGCCGTGCTCGGGGCATATGAGCCGGGGAGGTCATCGCCAAGCTCGGCCGAAGAAGCCTACTTCATGCGGGTAGACAAGAGAGTCGGCCAACCTCTCCCGGCTAAGCCTCGCGACAACGAAGCTACTAGTCGCGGTGTTGACCCCGGTCCCTAACCGTACTCGGGGCGACATCCCGAGCCGACCCAAACCGTCGACGCTCCACCGCCGGCGGACCTTCACGGCAAGACAACGGCAACCGAGAAGTCGTCCCCAACCGTGCCCCGGCCGGTGGCGGCGGCAACGATCCCGACGGCGGCGGCGGCCGACGGCGGCGGCTCCAACCACGGGGCCAACAAGAAAGCCGGAGGCGGCGGCGCCGCGGCGGCCGCGGCCACGCGCACGGCCACGCCTCGGCGCCTCTCGGGGCGGGTACGATGCTCGCCGGAGAATCGAGGAATTACGGCAAAAGAAGTCGACGACCGCCGCCGAAGGCGACGGCTTCCACTCGCTTTCTCACCTCGGCTTCGCAACCCTGCTCCTCCCCTACAAGTTCAAGCCTTTGGGGATCACCAAGTACGACGCGAACCGGGATCCTATCCGGTGGCTCCGATGCTACGCTCTCTCCATCGAGAACGGCGGCGGCAACGGCGACACCAAGTGCCTCTACTTCCCCTTCGCTCGGACCAAGCCCCACTCACGTGGCTCGAGTCGCCGGACAAGCACTCAATCGACAAGTGGGACCGGGCCGAAGGAACAGTTCACGAGCAACTTCGCGGGCGCCATGGGCCGTTCGGGTACTCGCATGGACCTCGCCATGATCAAGCAGGAACAAGGCGAGACCCTCCGCAAGTACATGCGCCGCTTTTTCGACAAGCGCGCTACCGTCGTGGACGTCACCGACAAGGAGGTCATCGACCTCTTCCAGGACGGGCTCTACCATCGCCGCACCTTCGAGGACTTCGGTCGTCGCCGCCCCCGGTCCATTCCCCACCTCAAGGACATGATCACGTCCTGGGCGGATGAAGAGGACAAGGCCAACGCCAAGTACGACGCCATCCGCGGCAAGTCCAAGTAGAACCGGGCGGCGGCGGCGCGCAAAGCAATCCAAACCAAGGCGGCCGCAACAACAACAACAACAACAACAACTTCTCGGGTTCCAACCGCAAGCGCAAGCCAGACAATACCGTCGCGGCTATCCGGCGCCCTGCGAAAGGGAACTCGAAGAAGAATTCCCGGCGGGTTCAAAGACCCGCCGAAGGAGAAGTGCCGTGGCACCCGAACGGCAACCACACTACCGAGCGGTGCTACCGGCTCGGGCATGCACTCAAGGATACGCCGGAGCCACCGCACCCTCACGATCGGAAGAACAAGAAGAAGGACGGCGACGACTTCCAAGAACCCGAGAAGACCGTCAACGTCCTCTTCGGCGGACTACCCGACGGGGCGGGAGCGAAGGCTACTCGCCGTGAAGTGATGTCCATTGAACCGGCGGTTATGACCCCTCTCGGGTGGTCGGAGACACCCATCACCTTCTCCCGCGCGGACCAATGGACCGGCTTCTCCGAACCCGGACGTTTCCCTCTCGTCCCGAAACCAACGGTGGCGGGCTCTAAGCTCAACAAGGTGCTCATCGACGGCGGAAGCGGGCTCCAACGTCCTCTTCACTAAGACTCGAAGAAGATGAACCTTGACGTCACCCCCATGCTCGACAAGAGCAAGCATGCCTTTCTACGGCATCGTCCCGGGCAACGCGGCTATCCCACTAGGCTCGGTGGTGCGCGGTTACCTTCGGGGCGTCTCGCAACAACTACCGCACCGAATACATCAAGTTCGAGGTCGCGGATATCGAGACTTCCTACCATGCCATCCTCGGCGGACCGGCCATCGCCAAGTTCATGGCGGTGCCCCACTACACATACTTGGTACTCAAAATGCCAAGTCCAAGGTGGCGTACTCTCCCTCCAAGGGGACTTGAAGATCTCTCACGATCGCGATACGAGAGGCCGTGGTGATCGCTTCAACAAATCAAGTACCCACCCCAATGATGGAGGTCTACGCCGCGTCGAAGAAGCTTGCCACAAGCGAACTCGACATCCCGGAGAAGTCGGACGGTGCCAACAAACCTCGGCCACACGAGGAGGTGCTCGTCAAGTCGGTCGACCTCGGAACGGGCGACCCCACCAAGACCACCACCATCGGGGCCGGCCTCAACCCCAAATAGGAAGACGCGCTCATCGGCTTCCTTCGGGCTAACCGCGACATCTTCGCGTGGAAGCCGACGGACATGCCGGGAGTGCCCGGGGAGCCGATCGAGCACCGCCTCAACGTCGACCCAAAGGCCACCCCCAAGCGACAACACCTCCGACGCTTTGCCGACGACGGACGGGACGCCATCAAGAAGGAGCTCGCCAAGCTACTCGCTGCCGGCTTCATCGGAGAGGTCTTCCATCCCGAGTGGCTCGCCAACCCCGTCCTCGTCCGCAAGAAGAACTCGAACGAGTGGAGGATGTGTGTCGACTACACCGACCTCAACAAGCACCGCCCCAAGGACCCCTTCGGGTTGCCGCGGATTGATCAAGTCATCGACTCCACGGCGGGGCCGCGACTGCTCTGCTTCCTCGACCGCTACTCCGGGTACCACCGGATCGCAATCAAGGAAGAGGACCGGAGAAGACCGCGTTCATTACCCCGTTTGGCGCGTCATCGCTACACGACCATGTCATTCGGGCCGAAGAACGCCGGCGCCACCTATCAACGGGCCATCCGAGCACCGCTTCAAGCGGCAACTCAACAAGAACGTCGAGGCCTACGTGGATGACGTGGTTGTCAAAACCGAGGACTCCAGTACCCTCATCGACGACCTTGAACAGACCTTCGCATCACTACGCGAGTACCGCTGGAAGCTCAACCCGAACAAGTGCGTCTTCGGTGTACCTTCGGGTAAACTACTCGGCTTCATCATCAGCCAGCGCGGCATTGAAGCCAACCCCGAGAAGATCTCCGCCATCACCAGCATGAAAGCTCCCACGAGCATCAAGGACGTCCAGAAGCTGACGGGGTGCATGGCGGCATTGAACAGATTCATCTCGAAGCTAGGAGAACGGGGTCTCCCCTTCTTCAAACTACTCAAGCACCACGAGAAGTTCGTGTGGACGGCAGAGGCGGACCAAGCCCTTGCCCAGCTCAAGGACTTCCTATCGAAGCCGCCAGTCCTCACGGCTCCCTACAAGGGCGAGCGCCCATCGCTCTACCTTGTCGCGACTACTCACGTGGTCGCACCGCCATCGTTGTCGAGCGGCGGGGAAGACGGCCACGCCTACCCGGTCCGGCGCCCGGTCTACTTCGTCAGCGAGGTCCTATCGAGTCCAAGGCTCGCTACCGGCCGTGCGAAGCTCGTACGCTCTACTCATCACCTCGCGGAAGCTACGCCACTACTTCCGGGAGTACTCGGTCTCCGTCGTCACCGACTACCCGCTCGGCGACATCCCGAGGAACCCGGACGCCACCGGAAGGATCTCCAAATGGGCCGTCGAGCTCGGCGCCCTCACCATCGACTTCAAGCCACGCACGGCCATCAAGTCGCAAGCTCTAGTCGACTTCATGGCGAGTGGCGGGAGAACCGGCCTACCGCTCCCCCCGTGCGACCGGAGCATTGGGTGATGTACTTTGACGGCTCACTCAACCTCGAGGGCGCGGCGCGAGGAGTGCTCCCCGATCTCTCCAACGGGCGAACAACTAAAGTACGTCCTGAGATCTTCCTGGAAGGTCTCGAACAATGAAGCCGAGTACGAAGCTCTCCTACATGGGCTCCGCCTCGCGGCTTCACTTGGCATCAAGCGGCTACTAGTCTACGGCGACTCCGCGGTGGTCATCAACCAAGTCAACAAGTCCCGGGACCGCAACAAGGAGAACATGGACGCCATCGCCTAGAAGTCCGCAAGCTCGAGAACAAATTCTATGGTCTCGAGTTCCATCACATCGTCCGCGACAACAACGTTGCGGCGGACGTCCTCTCGAAGCTCGGATCCACCCGCGCCCAAGTACTTGGGGCGTCTTCGTCCATGAGCTTCACGCGCCATCCATCCCGGATCCGGCGCCACCGACCACTTGTCCCGGCTAACCACCCACTGGACGGGAGGTCATGATGATCGACGTGGACTGGAGGCAACCCTTCATCGACTACCTCAGCGAGCAGAAGGTCCCCTCCGACAAGAACGCAGCCGAACAACTCGTCCGCCGCGCCAAGTCTTACGTCCTCGTCGGCGACAAGCTTTACAAGCGAGGCGCGTCGTCTGGAGTACTCATGAAGTGCGTCCCTCGCGAAGAAGGCAAGGACATCTTGGAGGAGATCCACAAGGGTGTCTGCGGCAACCACGCGTCCTCCCGCACGCTGGTCAGCAAGGCCTTCCGGCGAGCCTTCTACTGGCCCACAGCCCTGGGCGATGCCGAAGAACTCGTCAGAAGGTGCCAAGGATGTCAGTTCTTCGCCAAGCAGCAACACGTCCCTGCCTACAAGCTAGTCACCATACCGCCAACCTGGCCCTTTGCCTGCTGGGGGCTCGACATGATTGGGCCACTGCCAACTGCGCCGGGAGGATTCAACGAGGGTACCGGTGGCTATCGACAAGTTTACCAAATGGATCGAAGTCAAGCCGGTCACATGCCCCAAAGCTGACAGAGTACTCGACTTCCGGATGAACTCGTACACCGCTACGGGCTACCCCACCGCATCATCACAGACCTGGGGTCCAACTTCAACAACCACCGGTCGCGGGAGTACCGCGAGAACAGCGGGATCGACGTCAGATACGTCTCCGTCGCCCATCCACGGGCCAACGGACAAGTCGAGCGCGCTAATGGGATGGTGCTCGACGCCCTCAAGAAGCGGCTACACGACGCCGCTAACTCAAAAAGGGGGCAAGTGGATCAAGGAACTACCCAACGCACTGCGGGGGCGCGGACTCAACCATCCAAGCCAACGGGGCAATCCCCCTACTTCGGTCTATGGCTGCGAAGCCATCCTCCCCGCCGACGTCATATGGAACTCGCCGGCGGTGGAGCACTACGACGAAGGCGTCTCGGAGGACGACGCAGACGAGTTGATATCGACGGCCCTCGAAGAAGCTCGCCGTGCCGCCCTCGTCCAATCGGCAAGGTACCCGGAGGGTATCCGACGCTACCACGATCGCAACGTCAAGGAACGTTCCTTCAACGTTGGAGATCTTGTCCTCCGCCGTATCCGAACACGGAAGGACTTCACAAGCTCGGCTCCCCTCGGGAAGGCCCCTTCACCGTGGCTAAGGTGACCAGGCCAGGCTCCTACCGCCTCCAAACACTTGAAGGCGAAGAAGTCAACAACTCGTGGAACGTCGACCAACTCTGTCGATTCTACGCCTAGTCTAAACGACTACTCCGGGGTTCAAGTCCACGCGACTACATCAACACCCCCTTGCCGCGAGCGACCCTCCGGTCCCGGCTTCAAGTCTCGGACTACTCTCCTCCGGAGTCCGGCCCCGTGCGGCTACCTACGGACCCCGGGCCGCAACGAGCATCAAGGACTCTAGCGGCGGTCTACCAAGAGACCACACTCCAAGATCCGGCCCCGCACGGCTACCTACGGATCTGCGATCCGGCCTACACGGCTACCTACGGATCACTCACCGTAAGCGGCTACCCGCTCCGGTACTACTCACCGTAAGCGGCCTTCGGTCCGGCGACTCCTTGTAACTACGGCCCTGGCCACCCAGGTGTACTTCTTCAGTAATAAAGTTTGATTGTTCATCAACTTCTTTACTGTCTACTCCCTGCGACGGGACTACTAAGCCGAGTACTACTACTCGCACCTACTCCACGATGGGCGCTCCGCACTCTGAGATCGCGGTTACGAGTACTCATTGATGGAACATCACATTTCATTGATATATGAAAAAGTTCATTACAACTGTTTCCTATACAACTACGGCTACTAGCTATCTATGCAGGGCTACTGGAGGTTCAACTTATCGGCTACCTGCTCCGCGATGGGAGCCATCTCGCTCCGGAAGAACTCGCGCATCGCTCATCCGAGCAGTTGGCGGCTACCCCGCCGGCGACTACCTCCACCGGGGCCTTCGGGAAGTACGACTTCATGAAGGCCGGCCCCTTCGGGATTGACTTGGCCATGTGCTTCACATAGGCGGCCGGCCCGCTTGGCGCCTCACGAAGTCGATCCGCCAACGGAGCGATCTTGGGGCCGCCGGGTGCGGCACCGGGAGCCTCGCGATCGGGAGGGCGGCCTCTTCAAGGTCCTTCGACGGGGCCGGAGCGCCTCGCGATCTTCGTTCAACTACGCAAAGATTTGTAGCGATTGACGAGGTCTCTATCGGATGCAATTCGCAACTCCATGTGCTTCTCGCGATCGAAGGCCGCCCTCCTTGTAGTCGAGTTCAAGTACCCGGCGGGCTTCTTGCTCCCGGTAGAAGAGATTCTTCATGCTGACCTCCGAGCCTTTCAGTCGCTCCACCTGGCCTTCGAGTTCTGCAACACCGGAACACAACAACGGGTCAGAGCTTGATGACTCCCAACAAGTACCCGACAAGTCAAGAGACATACCTTTATTCTTGTTGCGGAGGCTTTTGTTCTTCCGCACCAGCTCGTCGCCCTTCGCCTGCAAGTCCATCACATCGTTGTGGTACTTGGCGAAGGCGGCGTCAAGCTTCGACTGCATGGCGGCCGCATGCTTCCTCGACTTCATGAGCTGCTCCTCCAGGGCTTCAGCTCGCAGTACCGTGTCGCCGTAGCCTTGCAGTAGATTCGACTTCTCGCGGGATCGCTCGCGACGTCCCGCACAAGACAAGTTCAAGTCAAGCGAGTACTCAACGCAAAGGGCCGACTACTAGGGAGGCAACGGCCACGTACCTTCATCCTTTGTTCGGCTCGCCGCATCGCCTCCGGATGCCGCGCCAACACCGCCGGCTCGACGAGATCATCGGCAAGCGACTCAATCCCGCCACGGCTACTCGACGTAGCCTCCGTCATTGGCGCCGAGCGGATAGGCTCCGCGTCTTGGATCTCGGGAGACCGGATCGCCACCTCCGGGGCAACCCCTGGCGACGTGGTAGCCGCCTCCTCCTCGGCGGACTTCTCGACGGTTTCCCCCATGGGCTCGGGGGCTCCTACCGCGGCCTCCCGGGGCCTCTCGGTGTCAACTCCCGCATGGGCACCCTCCCCGCAGGGATGTCACCTCCTTCGGCGCTCGTCACCAAGGAACACGCGCATCGGTATCTACGACTACTCTTTTTGGGGCTCTACGGCTTCGGGAGGAGTACTCACCTTCGACTACGACCGCCTGCGGCGGCCGGCGCTTCGGCGGCGGGGGCTCGGTCGCGACTTGGGCTTCACGGGAGCGGGCTCCTCGACGAGCGGCGCGGCCTTCTCTCGCTTCCCCGCCGCCGTGGGCTCCTCTCCGTCCCGGCTCAAGTCCGTGGATCTTCGCACAAGTATCCACGAGGGTCGTCGGATAAAATTGACTACTACAATGAGTACTACTCATGAAGGCGTGGTGCTTACAAGCTCGGCCCGGGACGATAGTCACGGCCGGAGCACCGAGGATGCGGCGATGTCAACCGGTCCACCCTCGGCGGGCGTTTCTTCCTCCGCCTCTCCGACTACCGCCTCCTCCACGGCGGCGGCGGCCGGCGCGGTTCTCGCGCCCCTGCGGCTTCCACCTCTTCAACGGCGGCGGTCGCGGGTACTCTCGCTCCCTTCGCCGGGGCGGGGGGGCCGGCGCTCCGAGCTGCGCCGAAGTTCTTCGACGGTGGGGGGGCGGACTTCGGCTTCCGGCCGGTTCCCCCACCGTGGGCCACATGCCCTCATCGCCCTCCTCCACGGGCTCGCCGCCGGCGGCCTCTCCCGCACACAAGGACGACTACTCGTCGGCACCGTACTCGATCACCGGGTACTCGACTACTTTGCTCAAGATGACTTACCTGCGGAGGCGTGGTCTCCGAGACCTTCATCTTCTTTGCTACCCGCTTCTTGGCGGGGTTGCGCGGCTTCCTCGGCGGCGCGGCAAGGCTAGCCTCCGGGAGCTAGCCGGAGGGTCTTGGATGAGAGGTACATGAGGCAATCCCGGGACGGCTAAACCTCGACCGCGGTGGAAGCGATCTGCGCAGCCGTCTCCTCGTCTTCTTCGTCATCGAGGTATCCTCCACGATGACGGGATCGTCGTCGTCTCCGACTACTCGGCGCTCCTTCACCTTCTCCACCGTTGGGATCTCAATTCCGCTCGGTGGTGGGCGCGGCTCGGAGACAAACCGCTTCACATCATCTGCGCAAAAAACACAAAAGCGTCGGCAACTGCGCTACAAGTGCCTACTACTCGACGAGGGGGGTACGGCTACTTACCTCGTTGGGCGGGCGCGCGGCGGAGTACTCCTCGACGGGGCACGCCGTGTACTCCGGCATGTCCTTGAAGATCCTCGACAACCTCTCGATGATGTCTTCGTCCTCGAGCTCGCCCCCGCATCCGCGACGTGTCGTCGTCGCCGGTGTACTCGAAGCCCATCGTATCCCGCGCCGACGGCCGGCGGCCGGATCCGGCGCTTCATAAAGGCGAAGGCCACGTGTTCGGCCCTCGGTCCCGCATCCCGCAGTCTTGATGCGTGCCGGCAACTCCGGGAGCCGGAGCCTCTCTGCATGGTGGGCTCCGTGTTCCACCACTCTTGGTGCACAGGCCGCCGCCCGCTCGGCTTCGGTAGCTCGGGATGGTGGTTCGTGATGTAGAACCACCTCGTCTTCCGATCGGTGTTGGAGTCCACGAGCTTGTACGCCGGAGTGCGCTCCGCGGCATCCTCCTTCGGTGGATCCCGCGCCTCCGACTACTGCGGGGTTGGAGGCGCCGGGCCGCGGCTTCACGCGGAAAAACTTCGGAAGAGAATCCCGGTGCGGTTTGATTCCCAAGAAAGCTTCGCGAAGTGGACGAAGACGGAAGTGTGGAAGATACCGTTGGGGTTCAAGTTGAGGTACTCGATGCCATAGTACCCGAGAAGCCCCTTGAAGAAGTCACTCGGCGGGAGCGCAAGACCGCGCTCCACGAAGCGCGAGAACACCGGATCTCGTCTTGTGCCTTCTCCATCGGATAGGGATCTCCCCGGCGGATCTCCACATGTCGATCTCCTTCTCCCCGATGAAACCGGCGTTCGGCGGGGGTCGGCAAGTCTTCGGTCTTCACCTTCGATTTTTTCCACTCGCGGCTTGGGTCGGCGCGCGGCGGAGATGTGGGCGGCGCGCTCCGGTGCCGGCCGCGGCGGCCTCTCGCATGGCTCCTCTTCTTCCCCGCCGGCTTTCGATGTCTTCGACGGGGACGGCTTCATCCTCCAAGAACGAGGAGTCTTCACTCGCATCCGCTCGGGGGCTACCCTACGGCTTTCGGGTGGCGATGCGCTCGGATCTACTATGGCGGCGGTGCTCGGCCGGAGTGGATCTACTTCAAGATTCAAGTGGCGAATGACTACGGCTCACTTGGGTAAAAAACCCTAAGGGTTTCGGCTTGTATTTATAAGCCAAAGCGCCTCCGTAACGGGCGGGCCGGATTAGTCCACGCGCGGGCGACTCGGCGGCGCGCGTGACTCTTCGTATTCCACTAGTCGACGCGCCTCATCTCGGGGGCTCGGCTACTTCTACCCGACTACCCGGGACGCGGCTAGTCTCAAGAGCATCTCGGGACACATTTTTCAAGAAGACCCTTCAATTCGAGAGGAAGTACTCGACTCAAGGCTCGGGGGCTCCGTGCCACGTGTCCTTCGGTTTTTTCTCTTCGGATTTTTCGGGATTTTCTTGCCAAGACTTCGGATGGATCCTCAGCCAGAGCCCGCGGCTCGAGGCTCGGGGGGCTACTCCACGTGGATGGCGGTTACGCAAATCGCATCTTCTTGACGGCTCCGGCTTCAAGATAAGGCGAGACATTTTTGAAGACCTTCGAAGGCGGGATTTCGGGGACGCTTGGGACTACTCGAGAAGACTTCAAGATTGCTCAAACATCGGTGAGTACATTCCGGCCTCGGGATGCTTCGACTACTCTTGAGGACTTTTGACTTGTAGCACTCAGGGACGCTTGAGGACTACTAGTTAAGGCCTTCAAGACTACTTGAAGCTATCCTTCTCGACTACAAAGTACTCGGGGGCTTGTCGTATGGACCTCCCTGGGCCCACTACCTCGGTGGGTACCAGGACCGACTACTCGGTGGGCCCACGGGACTACCGGCTTGCGCTACACGGCACTCGAAGGCGTGGAGCACAAGGACAACACGAGAGTAGTACTCGGTTGGGACTCGTACATGTTCCGCATTGTGTAGAGGTCTCCTAGACGTACTCGACTAGTACTCTTTCCCTACTCCGACTTGTAACCCTGCCTCCCGGACTATATAAGGCGAGGCAGGGACCGATCTCAGGATCACCTCATCCAATCTCAACTCACGGCGCACTATTGCACCATCCTGTAATCGTGCCCTATCAATCCAGAGCTACGCAGCATACAAGACGTAGGGTATTACGCACCTCGCGGCCCGAACCTTGTCTAAATTGTGTGCCACGTGTCTCTTCCTTCGAGTTACCGATCTCGGCGAGTCACATTCATCTACTTCGGGTACTCCCCGTAGTAGGTTGCCGGTCCAAAACACCGACACGCACGGACACACCGAGAAGCGTATGTCCGGCCTCGTCGCCGTCAAGTAGAGGAGTGACCCGATCATGCTCGGTACTCCTTCCGGGTCCACGTGTTCACCTTCCTCGTCCGCATCAAGAGCCGTAGTCGTACTCATCGGCGTCGTCATAGCCTTGGAGTCCTCCATCTTGAACTTCCTCACAATGTCCTTGGTGTACTTAGCCCGGTGCACAAATGTTCCTTCCTTTGATTGCTTGATTTGTAGCCCGAGGAAGAACCGCAACTCGCCCATCATGCTCATCTCAAACTCCCCGCTCATATCATCCGCAAACCTCGCAACAAGAGAGTTAGACGAGCCACCAAAGACAATATCATCCACGTACACACCGCACAATCGGGATATCTCGCCCTCGCCTCAAGCAAAAACAAGGTCGATCGACCTTCCCCATCTCAAAGCCTCTCTCAAATAAGAACCCCCTCAACCTCGCCATACCAAGCTCTAGGCGCCTGCTTCAACCCATACGGCGCCTTCCTCAACTTGTACACCGGTGGGGGTACTTCTCACTCTCAAACCCCGGAGGCTGCCTCACATACACTTCTTCCTCCAGCACACCATTCAGAAAAGCACTCTTCACATCCATTTGGTGCAACTTGAACCCTTTAGCCACGGAAAAGGCTAGAAGAATCCTAATCGCCTCCAAACGGGCTACGGGAGCAAAAGTCTCCTCGTAGTCGATCCCCTCCTTCTGACTGAACCCTTGAGCAACAAGTCTCGACTTGTTCCTCACAACCTCACCCTTCTCTCCCTCTTTGTTTTTCCACACCCACTTTGTACCAATCGGCTTACACACCTGATTCCTCTCAAAGTTCTCCAACTCCTCATGCATCGAGTTAACCCAATTGTGATCAGATAGTGCGTGTCCAATGTCTTTGGGCTCGAAAGAAGCAACAAACGCAGCATGAGCAAAATGGAAATTGTTCCGAACCCTCGACTGTGTAGTGCGTTCATTCATGTCGCCGATGATCCTCGAAGCTGGGTGATCCACTTGAACTCGCCGGGGAGATTCTCGCCTCGAAGCTACCTCCCCCTCAACATCAGCTTCTCCTCGTTCTTGATTTGTCGTCGTAGGTATAGCAGAGGGTCCATCCATCATCGTAGTCGAAGTAGTGGGTACATGTTCGGCGGGGCACCGCACCACCATCCTCATCATCTCCATGTTCATGCTCCTCCTCCCGAAAGATCTCCTCGCCAAGCTCATCATCACTCGCACACTCAAAGACAAGGCGACTACGTGGCTCTGTCTCGTCGAAGGTTACCTCGCAAGTCTCCACGATTTGGTTAGTTTCAAGATTGAGCACACGATATGCTCTAGAATGAGATGCATAACCAAAGAAAATGCCATCGACGAGACCTAGCCTCAAACTTATCCAACTTCCGCCTTTCTTCGAATGAAACACTTGCAACCAAAGACATGGAAGTGACTCACCTTGGGTGTGCGACCATGCATCAACTCATAGCATGTCTTCTTCTTGTGCACTCGAGGTATATCCCGTTCGACACATAGCATGCGGTATTCACCGCCTCGCCCAATACCTCCTCGGAGTCCTATGCTCATCAAGCATCGTCCGAGCCATCTCGCACAAGGTCCTCGTTCTTCCTTTCCACAACACCATTCCGGGGAGGCGTATACGGACTCGAAAACGGGTGCTCAAGACCCAAGTCATGACAAAAGGTTTCAAAACGAGAGTTCCCGAATTCCGAGCCATTATCACCTTGCGGATAGCTCGTATGGCATCTCCGTGCCTCTCGTTCCTCAACCTCAAGACTAGATCTCGAACAAAACCAAACGTCTCCCCCTTATCCTCGAGAAAGAACACCCACGCATACCGAGAATAGTCGTCCACCACAACAAGGACATACCACTTCCCACCCGCGAGATCGCACACGAGCCGGGCCAACAAGGTCCATATGGAGCGAGCTCGCATGGACGCTCGGTCATCACATCGGTGAGAGGCGGGTGAGAAGAGGCCACCATCTTGGCATGCCTACACGGAGCACAAACCAACTCTTTCTCAAGCCTCAACCGTGGCAATCCTCGGACCAAATTGAGTTTACTCAAGCGAGACAAAAGGTCAAAGCTCAAGTGACCCAACTTCCTATGCCACTTCCACAACTCACTCGAAGAACCGACCAAGAAACAACGCTCCACACCCGAAGAGCGAGAAAAATTAGCACGAAACACCCGACCCTCGGGAACGACCATACGGACAAGGTCCCCTCGAGAGTCCACAATCCGAGAACCACCCGGCCGAAACAACACCTCAAAGCCCTCATCCAACAACCGGGACACCGAAAGCAAATTGTACCCCGGCGATTGAACAAGAGCAACACGCCTCGAGTGATCTTGTCACTCACTTTTATCTCACCTTCGAAAGCACACGCCCACGCCCATTGTCCCCAAAAGTGATGTACCTCTTCGTCACCACCGGACGAGACTTGAGAACCACCCCCTGTCTCCGGTCATATGCCTCGAGCAACCGGAGTCAATCAACCAAATGTTCTTCAAGTCTCCCACCCGAAATTCAAAAATAGGCACGTGAGCGAACAAACGACTCAAAGACCGGGGTTAGTACCAAAGGAGGAAAACCAGTGCCGAGCCATTTGCTCGAAAGAGGGGTTAGCACCAACCAAAGCATCTCTCCTACCAAAGCTACCTCCACGAACACCACCACGGTAACCACCCTGAGGGAACCACCTCTCTCTGCCTGGAGGAGGACCAAAACCACGCAAGAAGGCCCGTGGAACGTCCTTCCTCTCCAACTCAACGCCACGACTCCTCCGATCCCCGTATTGAGCACGAGGCGGAGAACGCCTAGCAAACTGACCACCTGCACCCTTTCCAGCCCAACCACCAGAACCACGACCACCAGAAACAACCCTCGCACCTGTACGAGCTCGAAACCCGACATTTGCACCGTCCCGAGGTGCCCGCACCGGTCGCCCGGTGCTCCACACCGTCCGACCTAGGTGTGACACGGGGCGCAACACCACCTCGCAGCCTTCTTCTCTCCCCAAGCCCGAACTCGTCCTCACAATCGCCTTGCCCCCGGGCATCCGCATACGAGGCTCAAGTACACCATCGGAAGGGTGGTACTCTTCCTTGTTAGCCCACTCCTTCTCCATTCTCTCCTCTCGCTTCCTCTTGAAGCAAAACTCCTCCTTATGGCCATCTCTCCCACAATAGCCACAATGGAACCTCACAAGCTTAGGCTTTGGCTTGGGATGTGGCCGCTCACTTGGTTTCTCTCCACTCAAACCCTCCACCTAGGTTTCTCACCACTAGCCTTCTCACTCTCCTTCCCAAAGAACACTTTCCCCGAAGTGCTCACAAACTTGATAGGCTTTTGTAGGTCATTTGTGGGTGTAGGAAACACGGGTGGAGCCGGGGTTGTGTCTAGTCGGTTCCTTAGATGGTTAGGTTTTGGAGGGAAATCATTTTTGTGGTGGGTTTTTGGTGGCTCGGGGATATTCTCTCCACTTCCCTCACCAACCTTGTTTGCTCCAAGCCCCTCACCATCTTGCCTCTTAAAGGCCTCGATCATCATCCTCAACCGAGGCTCGTGGACCAGGACAACCAACCCATCAACTTCCTCAAATCATCATTCTCATCCCGCAAACGATCAACATAATGTGCAAGCTCCAAATTTTTCAATGCATGCATTTCACAGGTAGAGCAAGATGTAGGCATGGGTTCCTTCAATTTAGCCTCGAGCGAACTAGTGTAAGCATGCATCTCATCAATCTTAGCATGCAAAACAGGGCAAGAAGTGCAAGCACCTAGCAAAGCAGGTCTAGACTTAAGCTCAACCACTTCAACCCTAAGCACATCTAGTTCCTCACACTTGGAGGCATGCTTCTCCTTGAACAAAGCAAGATCGGCAAGGAATATAGAGCAATCAAGCACAATCATTCTCATCGAAACAACGGGGCTAGCCTTAAGCGAATCAATCTCAAGCTTGCTATCAAGCACCCGTGTCTCTAGCTCGGCCCACTCTAGTCCTAGCATCCTCGAGTGAAGCCCTAAGCTCTTTCCTCATTTTCTTGGCCTCTCTAAGCATGTCATCACGGTTATCAAGCAAAGAGCCAAGCCTCTCATTCTCCCGGCGCAAGAAGGGAAGTTCATCACGCACCTCGTCGTCGGACTCGCAGTCCGAGTTGCTCGTGTGCTCTTCTTGCCGCCGGAGCTCAGCGCCATGGTGCAGAAGCCATCTCTCGCGAAGCAGCTCAGCCCGCTCAGGTTCTTGGACGACTTCTTGTTCTTGCGGCGATCTCCCTCGTCTTCGGCTCGCTGCTCGAGCTCGAGGTGGAGTACGCGGAACTGGAGTCGACGTCGCTCGCTCCAACCATCGCTCGGGCCTTGCCTCGGCCCTCCTTCTTCCTCGATCGTCGCTCGTCCTTGTACTTGTTCTTATGCTTGCTCTTGTGGTCGCGCCTCGAACGGTACTTGCCATCGTTCATCCTCGGCTTGTGCTTGTAGCTGTCCTTGTTCTCGGCCTTCTCCGGGCAGTCGGCGACGAAGTGTCCCGCTTGCCGCACCGGAAGCAAGTCCTCGTGTTCCTCCTCATGTTCATGCGGTTCTCGTGCGGCCTCTCGAACCGCCTCGTCAAGCTCGCGCCGGCTCATCCTCTCCAAGGTCATCAAACTCCTCATCTGGCATGGACATCAAAGAGGAAAACGAGAACATCCTGGTGGATGGGTTAGAGTTAGTCTTTCCTTTGGAACCACCAACGAGGGCAAGACTATGGGAATCAGTCGGTCCCTCGAGCTTGGCAGTCATGCCCCTATCCACCTCAGCCGACTTGAGCTTCGAGAACGGCTCGTTCACCGTCATAGTATCATACCGCTCCGACTCGACTATGGCCTCGAACTTTCCGCCCCATATCATACGATCCAAGGAGTGTAAGAGCTTGACCGCTCTGTCATGATCATCGTACGGGAGCACGTCCACATTGGCCTTCATGTTGTTCACAACCACCGTGAACCTGCGAAACAAGGCATCGATGGACTCACCGGGGAGATGAGTGAAGTTCTCGTACTCTCTCCGGTAGGTCGCATACAACCGTGCCCGAACACGGGCGTTCCCAACATGAGCCTCCTTCAACACCGCCCAAATCCTACAAGCCAAGTGCTCGGTGTGCACCCGATCGAACTCGGCCGACACAAAGCACGAAACAAGTAGTCGACCGCCTTATTGTTGGCGTCGAATCCGTCCCTCGACCCCGGAGCTAGGGAAATCCATCGGCTGGACATAGCCTCGTGTCCACCGTGACATCCCAAAACGGTGACCATTTCCGCGGAGGAACGCACCCATCCGCTTGCTCCACATCCGGTAGTTCTTGCCATCGAAGTGTGGAGGACCCGAACCCCATTCCCGGTACGCCATCCTTGGATCTTAGAGCGGTTAGAGTCAATAAAGACCCGAACCGGCTCGATACCACTTGAAGGACCGATACGGCGAACCGGTAGAGGGGGGGAGTGAATGGGAGCCGATAAAAATTCTTCTCGAAGGAGATGAAAACTCCAACAAGACGAACGCGGCTTCCAACACACGTCTCCGACTCACTACCAAGGTTGGTCAAGCCCACGTAGCCACCGGAGTGCCACCGGACCTAGGAATCAACACGCAACCTTCCGACCCGAGAAACGCGGCGGAAAAACCAAACCTCGAGTCTACAGAGCCCACACCGGTCGGACCGGTGAGCACCACCGGTCGGACCGGTCCCCGTCGGTGAAAGCGAGCAACTTTCACTAAGTGGCTCTACACCGGTCGAGCCGGTGAGACACACCGGTCGGACCGATGGCGACTCGAAAGCCCCCCAAGACACCAAACGGGCCAACCGACCACCAAACGGACCCAAACTCGAAACGGCGGCACCACGGGACAACAACGAACACACCAAGACGTTCACCGAGCAAAAACCCACAAGGGCTCGCACCGGTCGACCGGTCAAGAGCACCGGTCGGACAGTGTAGCTCCGGGGCGACTCGGGATGAACAGCACCCGCGGGTCAACTCCCCCAAATCCAAATCTCAATCTCCCGAATCGCTCCACGGACTTGAACAAGACTTTGGGGATATCAGGAGCACCTCATGAGGAGTCCATAGCCAAGTTTAATCCCACCAAATCTCGTCCAAAAAGGAGGAATCGAGGAAATCCCGCCGAAAGCACTTCCAACCCTAGAACTCAAGAAACCCCAAAATCGAGCACCTTTTCTCACGGATTTGGGAGGGGAATCACAACCCAAAGAACCACGAAGGGTTCCCACAAATTTCCCCCATCAAATCCCCAAGAGAAAAGCCCCGAAAACACCCCAAAGAAATCACGAAGAGAGGGCTCCGAAAATCACCACCAAGAACAACCGGGGAAAACACATCCAAACCTTGAGGAACCACGCCGAATCATCTATACATGAAACAAAGGTTCGTACAAGGTCTAGCAAGCCGCCCGATCATCCATCCCTCTCTACAAGATCTCTCCGTGAAGCTCTCTTGCTAGTCCTAAGGAAAACCTAGAGAAAATAGGTGGAAAATAGGAAAACTAATGAGCTAGGGTTCCAAGAGTTGGCTGCCATCCTCTCACCTCTTGGGTTATATGGAGGCAACCGAATGTCTAAAATGCCCTTCTCTACTAACTAGGGATACAAGCCCCTCAAGGGCGGATTTGGAATTCTTGATGTCTTCACCATCGGACGGATGCCCGGCGACCGCACCCTGCGTAGCCTCGACGCAAGCCATGCGATCCCGACGCGTGTCCTCCGCTTTGAAGATTCGGACCGCGTCGTCGCACACGGCCGACCGGTGCTCCTCCGCCGGTCGGACCGGTCGGACCCACTGGTCGGACCGGTCCGGTGCCGCTCGCACCTCCGTCTTCGGTTCTCCGGTCTTGGCTTTGTGGATCAACCAAGGAACCCGGTGGTTTTTCGGTGAACCACCGGAAACCCCGCGGACTCGGTGTAGCCTCCGCCAATCTCCACTCATGACTTGGCTCCCACGTAGTCCCGGCTCGACCTTGGTTTTGAGGCTCAACCAAGAAACCGTCCACGACTTCATCTTGCTGTTCATGCCACCATGCGGTCCGCACTTGACCCCGCTGGCCACCGGGTCCCTCGAACGAAGCCTACTTGTCTTCTCCACACCTGGAGGCCTCACCGGCGACGACCTTTCGCGCTTGTTCTTCACCTGCACCAACACGAGTCAAGCCGCAACCTTCACCTGCAATACTTAGCCAAGAATCAGTCCACACAACGTTGTCAATCACTCATCACACAAGGAAGCGACCATCCACCGGTCCTCGAACCACACATGGTCCTCAAAGATTAGGATCTTTTTGTAATCGCTAGTAGACGATCGGTTAAACTGTGCTTAGTTTAGAAGTGTGGCTGAATGTTTGGTTTTGTGCTAAATGTTTGAGCTAGATTTTGTTTGAGTGCAATGTGTTGTGGAGTGATAACCACAACGACATTGATTTAGTAGTAAGTTTGTGGGGGTCAACTTTCTGTCTCAATCAATTTATCTATCTTAATCTTAGTGTCCCTTTTAAGCTTTTCCTTAATGCAAATCCAAGAGCTCTAAATCTGTTCTCGCAGCTTTCTGAGTCAGCTGCACTGTTTTAATTTTATCTCGGGCTACAGAACTCCGATTGCAGTAAATCTAATTGGAGAAGTTCAGAAATTTCGTGACTGATTTTCTGTGCAAGATTCAGAATTATAGGGTGAATATTCAGAGAGTTATGACCGAAACATTGCAGTCTCATGAATCTGTTAAACACTGCTGACCTACCTGACTTGTTCATTTTATAACCAGAGTTACAGAACTCCGATTGAGGTGATTCCAGTTGGAGTAGTTCTGTAATTTCATTACCTATTACCAGTTCGAAGCTCATAAGTTTTGGTTACCCACTCTGAGAGTTATACCTGATTGTTTAGGGTCAACAGAATCTGTCTTAGTTGAACATCTTTGCTACCTTATCTTTCTGGGGTTAACTCTTGGTGCAATCATCTAAAGTAATGTCGCTAACACTCAGATGGTGAACACCAGGTCAGGATCAGGAGTCGATCAACCGGCAGTGAATCATCCCGGAAGAGCACCCCAGCAAGCACAAATGGATCCCGCCATACAACAATTCCTGGAGGCGCAGATTCAGCTCCTCCAGAACCTGACCAACACTGTGACGAATCTGCAAGCCCAAGTCAACAATCCACCGGTGCAGTAGCCAGCGCCCCGCAACAAGCACCGGGAGTTCATGAGTCACCATCCCCCCGTGTTCACTCATGCCGCTGATTCACTTGAAGCTGAGGATTGGCTGAAGACAGTGCTGAAGATGCTCACTACCTGTCAGTGTGATGACAGAGAGAAGGTCCTGTATGCTGCAGGACGACTACAGGGGTCGGCATCCGCTTGGTGGGATGCGTACACTGCTGCTCATGCCATCCCAGACACTATCACCTGGGACGAGTTCACCACCAACTTCAGGAGGCACCACATACCTTCTTGAGTCATGAAGATCAAGAAGAAGGAGTTCCTCTCTCTCAAGCAGGGGGGATGTTAGTAGTTGAGTACAGGGACAAGTTCACTGAGTTGTCTCGCTATGCCACTGAGGAAGTTGCTGAAGACAAGAAGAAGTAGAAGCTGTTCCTGGATGGGTTAGCTGGTTCGCTGCAGTACCAGCTGATGTCTTATCCTTTTCCCACATTCCAGTAGTTAGTGGATGCTGCCATCCGCTTGGAACACAAGCGCAAGGAGCTCGGGGAGCAGAAGAGGAAGGCCACCAGCTCTGGACAGTTCGGGAGTGTGTCTCGCTCGTGCTTCAACCCACCGCAGAACACCTCGTTCCGCTTTGGAGGACCGGGTGGGAACTTCCGGCAACAACAGTCCCAGCGCCCTGCTCAGCAGTTCCAGCAGTCTGCTCAGCAGTTTCAGCGCCCTGTCCCTCAGACTCCATGCTCAGCTTCCCAGCAGAGTCAGTAGAGAGCTCCATTTGGCACACCGGTGAGGTCCGTGGCACCTCCTAATCCGCAACCACTACTTGCTTCAAGTGTGGAGAGCTTGGTCACTACGCCAACGCTTCCCCGAAGAGAAACCCCCCACACACACCAGTGCAGAACCAGCAGATGCAGTAGATGAGGAACGGGAATCAGACCCCGCAGACCAACAAGGGACAACATAACTACGCACGAGGCAAGGTGATGCACGTTGATGCTGAAGTCGCCCAAGAGAACCCCAGAGTAGTGCTCGGTATGTTCCTAGTCAACTCCACTCCCGCCTCAGTTTTATTTGATTCTGGAGCATCCCATTATTTCATTACATCCCAGTTCGTAGCTCAACATAATATACCCATCAGTCCCATGCCATGCCACATGCTAGTTAGCTCACCAGGGGGAATTGAAAGCCATATATAAGTGTGACAACGTCAGTCTCAAGATTTTGGGCAGAGATTTCCGAGCCAACTTGATAATCTTGGATTCAAAGGGGATTGATGTGATGGTTGACCGCGTGTGTTGCAGTGATTCAGTGTGCTAAGAGATCAGCCCTTCTTACTAGTCCAGCTGGTGAAAGGTTTGAGTTTGCGGCAGATCCAACACCATCAACTACTTGTGCCGTGAATCAGCTTAATGGAACGACCTTGGAAGACATAAGAGTGGTGTGCGACTACCTTGATGTGTTTCCGGAGGAGTTACCAGGTATGCCCCCTGACCGAGATGTTGAGTTCGTTATTGATCTTTTGCCTGGTACTGCTCCTATCTCTAAGCGCCCATATAGAATGTCTAGTGATCAGTTACAAGAGCTTAAAGCACAGATTAAAGAGTTAATGGGTAAAGGGTTCATTCATGCTAGTTCTTCACCTTGGGTAGCACCAATTATCTTTGTGGGTAAGAAGGATGGCACATAGAGGATGTGTGTTGATTACAAGTCTCTTAATGATGTTACCATCAAGAACAAGTATCCTCTGCCCCGCATTGAGGACTTGTTTGATCAGATGAGAGGAGCCAAGGTATTCCCTAAGGTTGACTTACGATCCGGTTATCATCAGATGAAGATCAGACCTTCAGATATTCCCAAGACAGCGTTTGCCACTAGGTATGGACATTATGAGTACACAGTTATGTCCTTTGGGTTGACCAATGCACCTGCCTACTTCATGTACCTGATGAACAAGATCTTTATGGAGTATCTGGACAAGTTTGTCGTAGTGTTCATTGATGATATCTTGATCTACTCCAAGAATGAGGAAGAGCATGAGGATCACTTGAGGCTTGTGTTGTAGAAGCTGAGAGAGCATGAGTTATACACAAAGTTCAGCAAGTGTGAGTTCTGGCCCAAGGAAGTGGCTTTTCTGGGTCATATCATCACCAACGGAGGTATTGTGGTAGATCCGAGCAAGGTCAGTGATGTGTTTAAGTGGGAACCCCCTCGTACTGTGTCTGAGATCAGGAGTTTTCTAGGACTCGCTGGTTACTATTGTCAGTTCATTGAGGGATTCTCCAAAATAGTGAAGCCTCTCACCACACTGCTAGAGAAGGATAGAGAGTTCAAGTGGACCAGTGCATGTCAGTCCAGTTTTGAAGAGTTGAAGAAGCGGTTGACCACAACACCTGTTCTAGTGATGCCAGATCTACAGAAGAGCTTTGACATCTATTGTGATGCATCTCGACAGGGTCTGGGTTGTGTATTGATGCAGGAGGGTCACGTTATAGCCTATGCATCTCGACAGTTGAGGAAACATGAGTTGAACTATCCTACGCACGGTCTTGAGCTAGCAGCAGTGGTTCATGCATTAAAGATTTGGAGGCACTACATTATGGGAACTAAGTGCCAGATCTACATCGATCACAAGAGCTTGAAGTACATCTTCACTCAGAAGGATCTCAATCTGAGACAACGCCGTTGGTTAGAGCTGATTAAAGACTATGATCTGGATATTCACTATCACCCTAGTAAAGCGAATTTAGTCGCTAATGCCTTGAGTTGGAAGGGTCATGCTAACATGGTTATGGTTTTCCAGCTTCCTGATGAGTTGGTAAAAGAATTTGAAAGGCTCAACCTGAAGGTTGTTGCACATGCAGAGGGAGTGACATTGGAAGTGCAGTCCACTCTGGAGCAGGAGATACGCAAAGGGCAGTTAGATGATGATGGGATTCAGAAAATCAAGAGAGTATGAAATAGGGAGAAGCCCCAGATTTCACAGAGGATGAACAAGGAACTGTATGGTTTAAAGTCGGTTATGTGTGCCAGAACAGGAGACCTCAGAGAGACTATCTTGAGAGAGGCTCACGATTCTGCTTACTCTATCCATCCAGGCAGTACTAAGATGTACCAGGATCTCAAGCAGAGGTATTGGTGGTACGGTATGAAGAGGGATGTGGCCGCACATGTGGCTTTGTGCGACACTTGCCATCGGGTTAAGGCTGAACATCAGAGGCCCGCTAGTTTGCTTCAACCGCTGAAAGTTCCTTAGTGGAAGTGGGAAGAGATCGGTATGGATTTCATTGTGGGTTTACCTCGAACCCGAGATGGTTATGATCCGATTTGGGTCATTGTGGATCGTTTGACCAAGGTTGCTCACTTCATTTCGGTGAAAACCACGTATACAGGAGCTAAGTTAGCAGAGTTGTACATGTCCAGGATTGTGTGTTTGCATGGTGTACCAAAGAAGATAGTGTCAGACAGAGGTACCCAGTTCACCTCTCGTTTCTGGGGGAAGTTGCACGAGTCTACGGATACCAAGTTGAACTTCAGCTCAGCTTATCATCCACAGACAGATGGACAGACAGAGAGGACCAATCAGATCTTGGAGGATATGCTGAGAGCATGTGCACTTAAGCATGGTGGTAGTTGGGATAAGAGTTTGCCGTATGCTGAGTTCTCTTATAACAACAGCTACCAGTCTAGTCTCAAGATGGCACCCTTTGAGGCTTTGTATGGAAGTGTAGAACTCCGTTGTACTGGAGTGAGATAGGCGAAAGGCAGTTGTTTGGGGTTGACATCATCAGAGAGGCAGAAAAGCAAGTTTAGATTATAAGGGAAAACTTAAGGATCGCTCAGTCGAATTGTGTGCCTGGGCCATGGATTTCAGACCCAAGGTATGGTTGCCACCGTAGTGGACTTGAAGGTGCGACCGAAGTCGACTTGTGTGCCTGGGACATGGATTTCAGACCCAAGGTACGGAGCACGAGTACTTGGGGTACTTGGACCCATGGTACAGAGCGTGAAGACCACGTGCAACTAGGTTCCATCATTGCCAGGACCCGAGGGCCACTTACAGCTAGGTTCCATCGAAGCTTACACACGTAGTATGCCACCGAAGCAGGAGAAGATGCGACTGGAGTCGACTTTAAGTTGCCACACGGAGTAGACTTTAGAATGCAACTTTAGAAGTCGACTTTAGATTGCCGCGCATAGCGGACTTTAGAAGTTGCCTCCTTGGGATAGCCCTCGAGTTGATGAACTAGGCTCGTGGTGACTTGATTGATATACCCCAAGAGTAGTCAGCAGAGTGTAGCTCTCGTGAAAACCCGCCGGGAGCATACACGAAGGAGTAGTCGGCATGATGTCCTGCATGATGAGGAGAACAAGCCAAGGAAAGAAAACAGTAATCATTTAAATTAAATGACTTAGCTGTTGCTACCTCGGTGGACTTGTAGATGAAGTCGTGGCGGTCGGCAATGGAGCCGCGATGGGTTGTTGCTGAAGTTGACTAGTCAGAGTTGATTTCGACTAGTTGTTCGGGGTGTGACTGTCATTCTCGACTAGTTTGGAAAACTAGTCGAGATGAATGGTCGACACGATGCGACCGGAAGACGACGTCGCGGCGGTGCGCAGCGTACTCGAAGTAGAGCCAATGTTGCTGCGAGACAAGAAGTTGCGATGCACGGCATGGCTGAAGTAGAGATAGTGTGAACGCAAGACGAAGTCACGGTGCACAGAGTAGTCGATGACGAGCCGTGTGACGAGCCACGCGTTGTGCCGAGGCACCCGGTCACGCGGTGTAGGCGAAGTAGTCGACGAGCCGGGCGACGAGCCGCGCGACGTGCCGAGGCACCCGGTCGCGCGGTGTAGGCGAAGTAGTCGACGACAAGCCTACGTGAGGTGGAGTAGTCGACGACGAGGCACGAGATGAGCCGCGCGACGTGCTGAGGCACCCGGACGCACGACGTCTGTGAAGTAGTCGACGACGAGTCTGCACGAGGCGAAGTAGTCGACGACGAGCCACGCGAAGTGCCGTGCGATGTGCCGAGGCACCTGGACGTGCAACGTAGGCGAAGTAGTCGACGACGAACCGCTCGATGTGCCGAGGCACCCGAGCGCGCGGCGTACGAGCTTGCGCGAGGCAAAGTAGTCGACAATGAGCTGCGCGACGTGCCGAGGTACCCAGACGCGCGGCGTAGGCGAAGTATATCCATTGCGGTCGCGAGACGGGTAGTCACGACGCACAACGGAATAACCGGGCACACGGTGAGAGCTAGTGCGACCGACTGCCGAGAAGTCGAGCGTCGAGCGGCGCGTCCGGATGCACAACATAGGCGCAGTAGAGCCGGTGCAATCTGAACGACGAGTAGTCGTGCCGCGAGACGCAGTGACTGGACGCACGGCGAGAGCCAGTGCGACCGACCAACGAGAAGTCGAGCGGCGAGATGACGCGTCCGGATGCACGACATAGGCGCTGTAGAACCGGTGCAATCCAGACAACGAGTAGTCGCGCCGCGAGACGTAGTGACCGGGCGCATGGTGAGAGCCAGTGCGACTGACCGAGGAGAAGTCGAGCGGCAAGATGGCGCGTCCGGATGCACAGCATAGGCGCAGTAGAGCTGGTGCAATCCGGACGACGAATAGTCGCGCCACGAGACACAGTGACCGGACGCACGGCAAGAGCCAGTGCGACCGACCGACGAGAAGTCGAGCGGCGAGACGGCGCGTCCGGATGCACAGCATAGGCGCAGTAGAGCTGGTGCAATCTGGACGATGAGTAGTCGCGCCGCGAGACGCAGTGACCGGGAGCACGACGAGAGCCAGTGCGACTGACCGACGAGAAGTCGAGCGGCGAGACGACGCGTCCGGATGCACGACATAGGAGCAGTAGAGCTGGTGCAATCCGGATGACGAGTAGTTGCGCCGCAAGATGCACTGACCGGACGCACGGCGAGAGCCAGTGCGACCGACCGACAAGAAGTCGAGCGGTGAGACGGCGCCGTCCGGATGCACAACATAGGCGCAGTAGAGCTGGTGCAATTCGGACAACGAGTAGTCCCACCGCGAGATGCAGTGACCCGGCGCCCGGCGAGAGCCAGTGCGACCGACCGACAAGGAGTCAATCAGCACGACGGCACATGACAAGGTTGAGGTAGAGCCTGTGCAACCGGGAGATGAGTAGTCACGGCACATGGTGTAGTTGATGTAGAGCCGCTGCAGCCAAAAGTAGATGTAGTAGTACTCACATACACGTGTTGTGTACATAGAGTAAAAACCTTAGAGCTTCCTGGTGAATATCCATGTGTGTGTGGCAACATCCAGAGAGTTGAATTTTTGCAAACGTGAATAGCTGCAGCCTCGATCCGCTAGCTTGCCTACCGTGCCTTGCTGTGCTTCAGATTGACTTGGAATCAGACACAGACTACATGTAGAAAATCTCTCCTGCTATGGGATCAGTGGAAATAGATTCCGCACTGCGCTTCGGTTTCAATGTGCACGCTGGGAGAAACACCAATATGAACACGACGAATTGAATAGCTTCGAACTCGAGTGCAATTCCGGACAGGACTGAACTAGATGTCGCTGTCTTGAACTCGATCGCCATGCGCACTACGGAGGTGAATTTGATCTTCCCGAGCACGGACAACTTGGAGGCTGACGACTTGAAATCCAAAACGAAAAAAGAACGGGTCTTGATTCCGTACAGAGCTTGGATGTAGAAACTCGACGAGTTGCTGATTTGACTATTTGTTGAAGTGCAGCCGGCTAGTAGCCGTAGCGGTAGAATACGGAGACCCGAATTGAGCTCAAGCAAAAGTGCTTAGCAGATCAACCCTGCCGAATCGCCGAGTAGATTGAATGTTGTTGACGAGGTCCTTCGAATTCGCCCAGTGGTGATGATCACCCCTACCTGGCGTGCCAGCTGTCTGTGTTTTAGACCGGCAAACCTACCAAGGGGGTACCCAAGGTAGTAGATTATGCTGTGGAGGATCGTGATCGAGAGACCGAGAACTCGAAGGTATGCGCAAGGACATGGGACACAAGATTTATACAGGTTCGGGTTGCCAAGGTGGCGAACCCTACGTCCTGTTTGGGGATCAAGTATGGCGCCCTGCGCTTGGTGTTGGGTTAGATTAGGTGCCCGACTAGGTACCCGACCCTCCTTTATATAGTCCAGGGGTGGGTTCCTAGTCGGTTACAAGGAAGGAGTCCTAGCAGGATTACCCGGAACGAGTTCTAGTAGGATTACAGGGGAATTCTAGTAGGAGTCCATCTTCATCCTTCCTTGCATGGGTACCCGGGGTGTATGCCCGACAGTGGGGGCGCGAGAGCGCACCCGCCGGGTGTAGCCCCCGAGCACGTGGTAGAGCCAGCGGCTCTGCCACAGGGTGTTTATTTTAGCCGCTGCGAGTACCGACTCGCCTTTTAAGGCTGACGGGGCTGCTGGCCGGACGGGGGATTTGACCTGGTGTCAACGGGAATTGCAGATGGCCTCTGCCGATGTGACGGTGAGGCGCAGTGGGCCTTTAATGCACCACCTGGCAGGGCAGATGGCCATTTTAGCTTGTTTTGTAAGCTAAACCGTGTCCACCGTGCCCTTCACGTGGTTGGGGTGGTGTTGCCATATAAAAGGAGCTTCACTTCGTCCTGGTGAGACTCCATGGTTGCCACATGGAGAGGGGAAGTAAGCAGCTACTCCTCCCATCGTGGGGGGTTCGTCCCCTTGAGTGTAGTGCCGTCCTTCAAACCTTCTGATGTTGGTGTGAGTTCAGCGAACGGGGAGGCATGCTAGAGTTAGGTGTTCGGATCTCCGCTTGAAGCGCCCTCCTGTTTTGAGGAGGATGCTTCATCGTCAAGATCGTGAGTGCGCCGACGACTTCTCAGCCCCTAGGGCCATTATGCGTCTTGCGCTTGGTGGCCAATGACGGGAGTATGATAGGCATTGGATTTCCAAGAGTATCGACTCGTCATCTTGTGCCCGGTCTACTCTTGGGTGATTTCTCCCTGGCACCCCTCGTGGTGCCCTTTTCAAGAACTGGGGCACCCTTTGTCGCTGCTTCCCACTCGTCTTGTTCCTTTTATCTCCCAACCTTCTGGCTGTCCTAGCTTTTTTGCTTATGTATTTACACAGAAAACATTCGCTGTTGGGACCTTCGAGCAAGGCATTTCACCACGTTATACCCCTTTTGGTAAAGCCATGTCGCTCCCCGTCTGAGCGGGCGATGTATGCTGTTAGTATTAGGCGCGCAATCCAGGTTGGGTTCCGACCGTCCGAGGGGTGGCTAGGCTGGGAACTGTCGGCCCCTTTGTGGGGCTCATTGGTTATTTTGGGTCATTCAATTAGTCCCGTGGGCTTGGCACAAATTGGGTTCTTCTCACGCATCCCTTTCGTTAGGGAAGGAGGGTGAGCGGTACCACGGCTTACCTCGGTGGCCAAGTCGTGGTGCTCGTTGAGCTACTAGCGAGTAGTTCGAGTAAGACCCGGGTCCCGTTCGCGGGGTCCCGACAAGATCAGCTGATGGTAGATCTTATCAACCCCTCCGAATATCTCATTTGTCTCGAGGGTCATTCGATTGACCCTGGCGGCTCGTCGCCTCCCCTCCGATGGGGATTCCATGAGTCTTTTTTTTCAGGGCTCAAACACGAATCTAGGATGCCCGTGGCGCTTGTGTGCCTGGGTTTTGGTCGCTTGTGGTCCCATCCCTTATCGTCCCTCGTTCTGGTGATGGTGGCGACTGTTCGAAACCCTTCGTTGGGCCAGCCTTCGAACTACGCATCGGCCTTAGGCCCTTGGGGGCTAGTGACAGTCCACGTCCTAGTGGTTGTTTCTCGATCCCATGAGGAGATTTTAACCGGCTATGACGATTGTGCCATCGATCGAGGCGGGTCATCTGATAGTGGCGATCATGGGGGAGTGCATCGGTCGTGTTTTCCCCACTGGCGACCCTTTAAATCCCCATTTCTCTAAGAGGTTTTTTGCCTCATTCTCCTCGCCAGCTCTTCCAGTAGCATTTGTGGCAGAAGTGGAAAGACATAGGCGTGGGATTTAAAGGAAGTGTTACCTCGGCTCCTTCGTCCACGATGGATAGGGGGAAGCACGCTGTGTCGGGTGATTTGCCGCAGCCGCCATCACCATGCCGCCAGAGGTATGTACCGTCTCTTGGATGGTAACGATCATCCTGCTCTGGCCTCTTTGTGTTTCTCATCGTCTTTGCCTCCTTTTTTTGGGCACAGGGCCTCTAGGGGTGCAGTGGCGTCGGGTGTCGAGCCCTGGCTCGGTGGTGTGGCCCCTGTAGTTGGGGTGTCCTGGGAGGAGGTCCTCTTCCTGATGACGCTGGTGGTGGAGACGGGGAGCCGCCTGGAGGAGGCTCTGCGCGATCGTTGCCGTCTTGAGGAGGCGTTGAAGGCTGCTCGTGTGGTGCTCAATGCCATCGAGGCGAAAGTCGAGGCGGCTCATCTCACCACCGACAGGGCGAAGGCTCGCCGAGTTGGTATGTACCGTGGACGATTCCTGTTCCACGGATGCTTGGGAGGTGTTCCCCTAATTGTCGTTGCTTTGCAGACATGGAAGATAGGATGCTGGAGCTCCAGCGGGAGATGGTGGTCCTGCGGCACCGATGGTTCAATGTGGAGACGCGTCTTAATGCCCTCACGACCGCGGCGCAGGCTGCCGTCGACGTCATGGCTTCACCGCCGGGCCTGTTGGTGGACCAGCTTTGAGCACTTCTCGACCGTGTCAGGGGGCGGTGCATGCCAGAGTAACACCACATCGCCTGTTGATACCAGGCAGAGTGTAGTAGTGTGACGTCCTGCGCCTCATGGAGCTGGTCGATAGCGTTTTCAAGGGAGTTTTGGTTTCCTTCGTCTGTGTAGGCTCGCACCCTTGGGCTTCCGTAGTCGATGTCAATTGGGAGGACCACCTCCGACCCATGGACCATGAAGAATGGTGTGTAACCGGTGCCGCATGTGGGGGTAGTTAGTAGGCTCTAGAGCACCGAGGGTAGCTCAGCCACCCACCTTGCCTTGAACTTCTCGAGCCTCTTGAAGATGTGCGGCTTCAGTCCTTGCAAAATCATTCTGTTCGCCCTCTCGACCTGCCCATTGGTCCTTGGGTGACTGACTGCGGCCCAATCTATCCGGATGTTGTTGTCATCACAAAAGCAGATGAACTTCTTCCCGGTGAAGTTTGATCCGTTGTCGGTGATGATGGCATTCGGGATCCCGAAACGATAAATGATGTCGATGAAGAACTCGATGGCCTGGGAGGAGGTGTGGGGCCAACTCCAGCGGGAGCATACCGCGCTGGAGGAGGCGCGGGCCACGCTTAAACTCCGGGACATAGAGATCACGCGGCTCACCGGGGAGCTGGTTTGGGAAGGCGTGTTGTACGAGGAGCTGCGACAGGCCGGTGATGAGAAGGACGCCGCCATCCTCAAGCTGCAGCAGGCGGCTGAGACTGCACGCACCGCCCTCGAGACGGAGAAGAAGCAGGTCGAGGGTAAGTCGCCCCTTTCGCTTTTTCTCTTGTTGGTTGAATTTGTCGAGATCCGCTCTCGACTTAATTTGCGTTTTCGCTTTTAGGCCTGCGGATGGCTCTCGGGACATCAGCGACATGGGCCGAGGCGATGCAGATGGCCTACAATTCCTCTCAACATGAACTGGAGGCTCTGCGGGATGCGTCCCTTAAGGCATGTCAGAGCGCGGAGGAGGGCGATGTGAAAGCCGGGAGCTCCATGACGAGCTACCTGCGTGCCTTGGGCGGTCATGTCACCCGACGTATGTGAGGTGCGCTCCGCCTGGGGGTCTAGAAGACCCTCGGCGTGGTGCAGTCGCACTACCGGGTCAACCTCGGGGCGTTGTCCACGGGCTATATCGTCCCCGACGGTCTTGACGACGATGGTGCAGAGGCCAAAATGAACCGCGTGGATGCGCTTGCCGCCCCTTCCGCCGACATCCTCACCAACGACTTCATGGAGATTCTCTTCCCAGACGCTCCTCCGGCTGGCCCCCTCGAGCCCTGAGAGTAGTTGGGCATTCAGGCCCTTTAGATTTCTGTTAGAATTCAGGCCGCACGGCTCATGTAATAAGCGCAATTTACTTGAAGTATTTTTAATTTTTAATGTCGTTTTGTTTATGAGGTTGTGTCATTCTGTCTTTTCCATTTGCTTGGGCGAGTTTTGGCTGGAATGGTTCATTTTCACGAGTAGCTTATAGGCAAAATAGTGAGGGGGAAGGGCCGTATAGTGCTGGAGGCGTGGGCTATCCCCGACTCACCCGTCTTCGCCTTTTGGCCGCTCGCGTCCTATGTAAATTCGCCCAAAGTACAGGTTGAGACGTACTTGGCGCTTTTGCAGTAAAGATTTTTTGCGAAAGAGGGGGACTTGGTTTTTGGGGAGAAAGCTGAGTCGCCCTTGACTTTATTCAAAAAAGAAATTCACATCTGTAGAACCGATTGGGGCATCAGATATGTGCAAAAAGACATGGAAATCCTTTCTAAGGGTAGAAGCGACGTAGCTGTTGGATGTTCCAAGCGTTGGTGAGTTTTTAGCCTTCCACGTTCGCCAGCTTGTACGTGCGAGGCTTGAGCACCTTGACGACGACGTAGGGCCCCTCCCATGGTGTTGATAGCTTGTGGCGGCCTCGATTGTCCTGGCGCAGCCTTAGGACTAGGTCACCCTCGTTGAAGTCTCGACGACGGATTTTCTGGGCTTGGTACCACCTTAGTGCTTGCTGGTATCTTGTCGAATGCATCATGGCCACGTCGCGGGCTTCGTCTATTTGATCCAGCGAGTCCTCGCGGGCTCGTTGGTTGGCGTTTTCATCGTAACCCTTGACTTTGGGCGATCCGTATTCCAAATCCATGGGGAGAACTACCTCTGCGCCATAGACTAGGAAAAACGGCGTAAATCCCATGGCTCTGCTTGGGGTGGTCCGGAGGCTCCAAATGACTGACGGCAACGCCTGAAGCCATTTCCGACCGGACTTGTTTAGTCATCCTGGGCTTAAGGCCTTGTAGAATCATGCCATTGGCACGTTCAAGTGGGCCATTGGTCTGTGGATGTGCAATGACAGCCCAGTCCATGCAGATGTGGTAGTCGTCGCAAAATTCCAGGAATTTTCTGCCGGTAAACTGGGAGCCATTGTCGGTGATGATGGAGTTCGACGTTGCAACCAGTGGATGATGTCCGTGAAAAAGGACACGACCTGCTCTGCCCTGAGATTTGTGATAGGGCATGCCTCAATCCACTTGGAGAATTTGTCCACGGCAACCAACAGGTGGGTGTAGCCCCCGGGCGCTTTTCGCAAGGGCCCGACGATGTTTATCCCCCACACGGCAAACGGCCATGTGACGGGTATGGTCTGCAGGGCGTGAGCCGGGAGATTGGTCTTGCAGGCGTAAAATTGGCACCCCTCGCAGGTGCGCACGACCTCATTGGCGTCAGCGATCGCGGTGGGCCAATAGAAGCCTTGAACGCGTTGCCCACGAGGGTGCGCAACGCCGCGTGGTGGCCACACACACCCGCGTGGATGTCTCGAATAAGTTTGCGACCGTGGGGGATGGGGATGCACCGCTACAGGACGCCATACACGACGCATTCGTACAACTCACCATCGATTACTGTGAACGACTTGGCTTTCCTGGCGATGCGCCTGGCTTCGAACTGATCCGAGGGGAGTTCCCCTCGATCAATCTAGGCGAGGTACTTGGCCCGCAAATCCTCTGTGCGGGGGGCCGACTCTGTTTCCATGGCGTCGGCTTCATCCACGCCATACCCCTCGAGTAGGGAGAGTACGAACGCCTCGTTCGAGGGGTCCTCGTCCATGGGTTCCGCACCCGCTGGAATCGAGGGAGCCCCTGAGGGTCTTTCCTGATTCGAGGGTGCCGGACAGAGGTTGACGGATAGTTTGGTGACGTCTCACATGAAAACGTTCGGGGGAATGCTGATTAGCCCAGATGCAATCTTTGCGAGTTCGTCTGCCTCCTCGTTGTACTTGTAGGGGACGTGATTGAGCTCAATGCCGTAAAATTTATCTTCGAGGGCGCGCATGGCGTTGCAGTAAGCTTCGATTTTCTCGTCGTGACAACTCACGTTCTTCATGACTTGGTCAATCATGAGCTGCGAGTCTCCCCTGACGTCGAGGCGCTTGATGCCGGTTTCAACGGCGATTTGGAGGCCGCAGAGGAGGGCCTCATACTCTGCCATATTGTTGGACGTGGGGAGGTGCAAGCGCACTGCATATCTCATATGTTCCTCGAGGGGTGAGATGAAGAGCAGGCCTGCGCCTGCCCCAGTTTTCATCACCGACCCGTCGAAGTAGAGGGTCCAACACTCAGCCTGTATCTGCAACGGGGGTAGCTGTGTGTCCGTCCATTCGGCGAAAAAATCCGCGAGGATCTGGGACTTGATCGCCTTGCGTGGCGCGTAGGTGAGCGTTTCTCCCATGAGCTCTACAGACCACTTGGCGATCCTGCCCGCAGCGTCCGGGTTGCGGATAATCTCCCCCAACGGGAACGAGGAGACCACCATAACCGGGTGGGCCTCGAAGTAGTGCCGCAGCTTGCACCGCGCGAGCACCACCGCGTAGAGCAGCTTCTGGATCTGGGGATACCGTGCCTTGGTCTCGGACAACACCTCGCTGATGAAGTACACCAGCCTTTGGACTAGTAGGGCGTAGCCTTCCTTTGTTCACTCCACAACGATGACCGCACTGACCACCTGGGTGGTCGCAGTGACGTAGAGGTACAGAGGCTCACCGCCTTGAGGCGGCGTGAGGATCGACGCGTGTGCTAGCATCACCTTCTGCTTGTCGAGCGCCTCCTGGGCCTCGACAGTCCAAGAGAAGTGCTCGTGCCTCTTCAGGAGTCAGTAGAGGGGCAGCCTCTTCTTGCCGAGCCGCGAGATGAAGCGGCTCAAGGCGGCAAGGCAGCCCAACACCTTCTGCACCCCTTTAGGTCTCGAATCAGGCTCATCCGGTCAGGGGCTGTGACCTTCTCGGGGTTGGGCTCGATGCCCCACTGGGAAACAATGTACCCTAGCAACATGCCGCGTGGCACCCCGAAGATGCATTTTTCGGGGTTCAATTTTACCCCGTTTGCGCGCAGGCAGTTAATTGCAACACGCAGATCGCTACCTAGGTCTTCCACCTTCCTGGTTTTTACTAGAATGTCACCTACGTACACAACGGTCCGCCGATGTGATCTCTGAAGATGTGTTGCATATATCATTGATAAGTTGCGAGTTGATCGAATTCCTTCATCTTTATTTGGTGGTACCCGAAATAGGCATCAAGGAAACATAAAGTTCGCACCTCAAAGTAGAATCTATGATTTGATCGATCCGTGGCAAAGGAAAAGGAACTTTGGGACATGCTTCATTCAAACCTGTGTAATCTACACACATCCTCTACTTCCCATTCTTTTTCTTAACTAGTACAGGATTGGCTAGCCACGTATGGTGGAAAACTTCCTTGATGAATCCGGCCTCGAGGAGCTTCCGCAGCTCCACTCCGATTGCCCGACACTGCTCTTCGTCGAAGCGCCACAGCCGTTGTTGCACGGCTTAGGAGTGAGGTAGGATGTCAAGGGAGTGCTCGGCGACCTCCCTCGGGATGCCTGGCATGTCCGAGGGGCTCCATGCAAAGATGTCGGCGTTGGCGCGGAGGAAGTCGATGAGCACCACTTTCTATTTCGGGTCGAGGGTGGAACTGACCCCCAACACCTTGCCCTCGGGGGCAGCAGGATGGAGGGGCACCTCCTTCGTTTGTTCGGCAACCTCAAAACTGCCCGCATGCTTGGCGGAGGAGTCAGGGCCCTCGTTGGCCAGCTTCTCCAGATCCACGACAAGCATCTCGTCGAGCGCCAGGGCCTCAGCGTGCTCCACGCACTAGACGTCGCAGTCGAACTCGTGCTCGATCGATGAGCCCACAGTGATGATGCCCTTCGGTCCCGACATCTTCATCTTGAGGTAGGTGTAGTTCGGGACTACCATGAACTTGGCATAGCACGGACGCACAAGGATGGCGTGGTATGCGCCCATGAACCCCACCACCTCGAAGGTGAGGGTTTCCTTGCGGAAATTGTCTGGTGTGCCGAACCAGACAGGAAGGTCGATCTGCCGAGGGGCTGGACGTGCTTGCCTGGTGTGATGCCATGGAACAACATTGTGCTGGGCCGCAGGTGGTCCAACCCGATCCCCATCAGCTGTAGGGTGTGCGCGTAGAGGCTGTTGAGTCTGCTGCCGTCGTCCATCAACACCTTGGAGAATCACGAGTTGCTGATGACCGGGTCGACGACCAGCGGGTACTGGCCCGGGTTGGGGATGCGGTATGGGTGATCCTCGCGGCTGAAGGTGATGGCGTCCTCTGACCAATTGAGAAAGGAGGGAGGAGCCTTTTTCGCGGCCAAGAGCTCATGCTGCTCCCGCTTGCACTAGCTGTTGGACATGTCCATCGTCGGTCCTCGGAAGATGAGGAAGACGTTCTCCACCGCAGGAATCCGCCGGCACCCCCGTCTCCGCCATCCTTCTTGGCCTCGTCCTCCTTCGCGGCGACGCGGCTGTAGTACTTCTTGAGCATATCGCACTGCTCGAGGGTGTGGTTGACCGGGGTCTTGTGGTAGGGGCATGGCTTCTTCAGCATGTCATCAAACACGCCGGGGCCTTGAGGAGCCGCTCGAGGGCCCTTGCAGGCCGGATCGACCGCGAGGGCCTCGTCCTCTTCCTCGTCGCACCCTTGCGCGCCCGCATCGCGGCAGGGCTTCATGCCTTTCTTGCCCCACTTGTGCTTCTGTTAGGACGCCTTGGACTTGCTGCCCTCCGTGAGCGCGTCATCCACGCGCTTGCCCTTCTTGCCGTTGAAGATGGCCCCCACCGCCTCCTGGCCGGAAGTAAAGCTGGTGGCGATGTCGAACGGTTCGTTGAAGTCGACCGGTGGGCTCTGCCTGAGCTCGCGCATGAGGTCCCGACAAGTCGTGCCCTCGAGGAAGGAGTGCACGATCGTGGATGAGCCACGCTTGGGAGCTCAATGCCGCACTTGGAGAAGCACCGTATGAAGTCCCGGAGCGACTCACCGGGCTTCGGGGTGCATGCCCGCAGGTCCCAGGAGTTCCCAAGGCGCACGCATGTTCCCTGGAAGTTCCCCACGAACATGCGGACCAAGTCATACCAGCTGTGGATCTGGCTGGGTGGTAGGTGCTCGAGCCACATTCGGGTTGAGTCCGCGAGGTGCAGTGGCAGGTTGCGGATAATCACCTCATCAGTGGTGGCGCCGCCCAGCTGGTAGGCTAGGCGGTAGTCGTTGAGCCACACACGAGGGTCTATCTCCCCCGTGTACTTGCCGATTGAGGTGGGCTGGCGGAAAAGATGGGGGAAGCTCGCCGTGCGGATTGCCCAGATGAACACGCGGGTCCCGGGGGTTCTGGCGTCGGTGAGCAATCCTCTCTACTGTCGTAGTGACCACCCCACCGAGGGTGGTAGCCTGCCGTTGCTCGTGCCTCCGCATCGCCCTTTCGACGGGCGTTTATGACGTTGCGGGCATCGTCTTCCTGGGCTTTCCCACGTGCGTCAAGGATCCGCTCCGTGACCGGTGTTCTACCCTGGTTGGCTGGTTGCCCCATGGCGCTGCCGCGTGGACGGATACCTCTTGGCCTTGAGCGCTGTCGTCGTCCCGCACGCTGCCCTGCTGACATATTCGGGATGCCGAGCTTTCGGCCTGTTGTACGGCCGCCTACTCGATGAGGGCCTACACCTCGCGTTGTAGGTTACACACCTCGGGTGTCGAGGGCGCGGGTATGGCTCGGAGCTGCGTCGCCGCTGCAATGAGCTTTTGACTTGCGTGCGACGGTGTGTTCAGGTCATCGACGTTGAAGTCGGTGTTGATGCGCTCGTGGGCCTGCTTGCCTAGCTCGCGCACGTGTTCTCCACGCACCGAGGCTTCTCCGACGATGTTTGCGCATAGGTGTCGCACTTGCCGGTATTCTTCCGTGAGCTTGGCCTCGAGCTCGCGTGCTTGGGCCAGCTCCGCGTTGATGCCGATGCCTCCCGTCGGCGAGGTGGGGGGTGCGCTTGGCCTCGGGTTTTAGGGTGCGCTCAGCCCTAGGTTTTGGCGTGCGTCTCCGTCGCCGACCCCTGTCCTGTTCGTGCCGTCGGCATGGTCATCGACAACAACCACGAAGCACTCACATGCTGGGTCATAGCTTCCAATGCTGGAGTCGTCGGAGTAGCCGAACCACTAGTTCGCGGCGTCGAGGAACCGCTGGAACATCACTGGGTCCTGTACGCCGGAGAAGTCCCACTCAGCATACCCGTGCGAGGTTGCAGGTGGCATCTCGCTAGCCGAGCCATGATACGACTCGTCATTGGTGGTGGTGATGAGGTTCCGGACTGCCAGTAGGTGGTGGCCTGGAAGGTCCTTGTACGCTGCCACGACGATGCTGGCGGATGAGGCGTACGTCGTCGTAGCGTTGCACATCCCATAGGGGAACTGGGGCCCCACGGCCGCGTGCTCCCCCGTGGGTGTCGTCACCCCGTCAGTGGGCACGTCACCTCGTTCCACGGCATGCGCGGCCCAACGTCGCTCCATACGCGCCTGGTGCGAGCACTGGCCTAAGCGTCGATGATGCCAAGGTGTCGAGGTGCCTGCAGCATCCGCCTGGGCGGGTGCCGGAGCTTCAGTAGCGGGCATGGCGGGCATTGGTCCTGGCCCAGTCGACCGCCACGGGTGGAGTTCTGTCGGGGACAGCCCCGGGGGTCCCCTTAAACAACTGGGGAAACCCCACTTAAAACCTGCAGAAAGCCAAGACGAAACACGTCCTGCTTAAACACACGGGGCATGGCCCGCGCCACGGTGGCCCCGACGGCCTACCAAGGCGGCCCACTCAAAGATCCCCTCGAGCAGGCTCCGCCTCGCTCGAGGGCACACACCTCCCTCGAGCGGGCTCCGCCCCGCTCGAGGGTGTACGCCTACCTCGAGCGGGCTCCACCTCGCTCGAGGGTTCACATCGCCCCCGAGCGGGCTCCGCCCCGCTCGAGGGCGCCTCGCACGCGCACGCCCGTTCCCGTACGCGAGTACAGACATTTAATGCTCTGACAACGGCGGGGCGGCGCCATCATGCGCCTGGGACTCACGCCCCGGTCCTATTGCACCAACTCCCTAGGAGGGAACCCATACCCGCCACTGTGGGGGACTGTGCGATGTGGCCAGTGCCAGCCCCGTGACGTCACACCGCCTACTCCTGTACGGCTAACGCGCTGAGCCCTCGAAGGGGGGCCGGCCGCACCCTCGATTTGCTTTCCCGTGACCTTGCAGGGTTAGGACGCGATGTCAGACCGGCGGGGCGCCATCCCTGCCACTGTTAACGACATGGAGGCCGCCCCCGCGTGTACAACCCCACGCCGGGCACTGTGGCAACAGCTCCGGCGCTGTGAAGCATGCGGGAACGGGACGCCGCCATGCCTGTCACTGTATCCCGTACGGATCGACGTCAGCAACCCCCTCGAGCCCGCCTGGGGACATCACGGCCATCCACCACACCCCTACCCTCGAAGCTACCACTGTTCGGGTACAAGACACGCCATGATGGCCAGATTGCGGCAAGGACCATCAAGGCGGCCGCCTACTCTACGGCACGTCGCACCACACTTCCCCATGTAGCTGAATAGTGCGGCATACATGTAATTCGCTCTCTCCTTGGCCTATAAAAGGAAGGCGAACTCCCCCGCCGCAGGAGACAAGGCAGGACGACAAGGAACAACCGCATACGACGCACCACACGTCGCTCACTTGCTTTCCAATTCTCCCACAACATCTTCAGTCACTTCACTAGGGACTTGGAGGCCACGCTTCCTCTCCCGCCTTGCTTGTAGCAGCCCCACTACAGGCACCCGGGTGCTGAGAAATATAGTGCCCCGAGCACATCACTGCTGGATGTACGGCCCCTCGGCCGGAACCAGGATAAAACTCTGTCTCTGATTGCTTGGCATCGACCATTGAGGGATAGACCTTGGCGCTTATTACTGGTTAGTGTCGGGACCACATTCCGCACCGACAGTTGGCGCCGACCATGGGGCTGTCGAGCGCCTAGGGTCAATCCACCGTCAACTCCCTCCATGGTGATCCGCACCGAGTACCGCGGTACGCGCTACTCCATGGGCAGCTCGGACCCCCTCCCCGCCGGGTTTGAAATCCGGTTCGGGAGCCTGAACTTTCAGGCCACGGGGAACGACTACCTAATTCGCCTCACCAATCGTGAGGAGCTCCGTGCGCGGCGCCAAGCCGGGTCCGTCCCCGGCCGCCGCTGCGCACGCCATCGCCACGCGGACACTCGCGAGGCACGGATGCCTGCGGGCCCGTCGGCGTCACGGCGTCGCCGCCGCTCCGGTCGGTGTTCACGCCGGGCACGGTCGGAGCGGCGGCAAGCCGAACGCGCCGCCTACCAACGCGGTGCGCCGTCGGCCGCAACAACCGCCACCCCGGGCCGGGGGCGCGCGGTCTCGGACCACGCTTCCCCATCGGTCTACGCGGCGCCACGACGGCCTACAACGCCAACGTCAACACCACGATGCGCGGGGTTCCCCCGGCCACCACATCTTCGTCGCCGGGGACCCGGCGCCTCCGCCGGCGACGAGTCTTCCCTAGGCTCCCTCGACGCATTGCCACCCGCCAACCTACACGAACACGCGGAATGGGACTTCTCCGGCGTGCCGGACCCAGTGATGTTCAGGCGTTTTCTTGACGCCACGGACTACTGGTTCGGCTACTCTGATGACTCCAGCACTGGAAGCTACGACCCCGCGCGGGAATGCTGCGTCGTCATCGCCAACGACTCAGCAAACACCACCGGTGCAGCGGGCGCCGGCGACGGGGAGGTTACGCCCGCCCCAAGGGTTGCTCCGCGCCTGGCTGCGGGACCGAGCACCCCTGCTGGGGCCGACATCGACGCGCAGCTAGCCCAAGCTCGCGAACTCGAAGCCAAGTTGGCGGAAGAATATCGGACGGTGCGGCTGCTCCGCGCCTCCATGGCAGGGGAAGCCTCCGTGCGTGGCGAACGCGTGCGAGAGTTGGGCATACAGGCCCGCGACCGCATCAACACCGACTTCAACGTCGACAACCCGGACACGCCTCCGCGGGCAAGCCAGAAGCTTATCGCCGCCACAGGTCCAAGCAGAGTGCTCGACTCTGTATTTCGACGGCTCGGTGATGAAGACCGGGGCGGGCGCGGGCCTGCTCTTCGTGTCACCCCTCGGGGAGCACATGCGGTACGCAGTACGTCTCCACTTCCCTACGTCAAACAACATGGCTGAGTACGAGGCCCTCCTCTGCGGCCTCAAGATTGCCATCGAGATAGGCGTCAAGCTCCTCGACGTGCGGGGGGATTCGCAGCTCGTGATTGACCAAGTCATGAAAAATGCGAGCTGCCACGACGACAAGATGGAAGCGTACTGCAAGGCCGTGCGGGCCCTCGAGGACAAGTTCTACGGCATCGAGCTCAATCACGTGCCCCGCCGGTACAACGAGGAGGCAGACGAGCTGGCTAAGATCGCGTCAGGGCGGATCACCGTTCCCCCGAACATTTTTGCCCGAGATATTGCCCAGCCCTCAGTCACCCTCGAGCCCCACCCCTCGAGCCACGCGGAACCCTCGGGGGCTCCCTCGAATCCGGCGGGCGCGGAGCCCATGGATGAGGACCCCTTCGAACGAGGTGTATGTGCTCTCCCTCCTCGAGGGGTATGGCGCCGACGAGGCCGATGTGATAGATGTCGAGCCAGCCCCCATCAAGGCAGATTGGCGCGACAAGTATGTCGCCTGGATGGCTTGAGGGGAACTCCCCTCGGACCGTGCCGAGGCCAGGCGCATCGCCAGGATGGCCAAGTCCTTCGGCCTCGTCGACGGCGAGCTGTACAAGCGCACCGCTTCTGGCATCCTGCAGCGATGCGTGCCCATCCCCAAGGGGCGCGAGCTCCTCCGGGACATTCACGCGGGGATCTGCGGCCATCACGCCGCACCCCGCGCCCTCGTAGGCAATGCGTTCAAGGCTTTTACTGGCCTACCGCGGTCGCGGATGCCAGCGAGATCGTGCGCACCTGCGAAGGGTGCCAGTTCTATGCCCGCAAATCCAACCTTCCTGCTCACGTCCTGCAGACCATCCCCATAACATGGCCTTTCGCCGTGTGGGGGCTGGACATCGTCGGGCCCCTGCGGAAGGCGCCCGGGGGCTTCACCCACTTGTTGGTTGCAATTGACAAATTTTCCAAGTGGGTAGAAGTACACCCCATTACGAATCTCAGGGCAGAGCAAGCGGTGACGTTCTTCACCGACATCGTCCATCGTTTTGAAGTGCCAAACTCCATCATCACCGACAACGGGTCCCAGTTCACGGGCAGGAAATTGTTGGAATTCTGCGACAAATTCCACATCCGTGTGGATTGGGCAGCTGTGGCACACCCGCAGACTAACGGCCAAGTAGAGCGTGCCAATGGCATGATCCTACAAGGCCTTAAGTCCAGAATTTTCAACCAGCTGAATAAGTCTGGTCGGAAATGGCTCTAGGAGTTACCAGCGGTCGTGTGGAGCCTAAGGACCACCCCAAGCAGAGCCACTGGGTTCACCCCGTTTTTTCTAGTCCAAGGCGTAGAGGCCGTCCTCCCCACGGACTTAGAGTATGGGTCACCCAGGGTACGAGGCTACGACGAGGACGCCAACCAGCGAGCCCGCGAGGACTCACTGGACCAGCTGGACGAAGCGCGCCTCATGGCCTTGATGCACTCTGCAAGATACCAACAGTCTCTCAGGCGCTACCAGGCACGGAAGATACGCCGGCGGGACTTCAGCGAAGGGGATTTGGTCCTAAGGCTATGCCAAGACAACCAAGGACGCCACAAGCTATCACCTCCGTGGGAGGGACCCTACGTCGTGGTGAAGGTGCTCAAGCCCGGCACGTACAAGCTAGCCAACGAGGGCGGCGAAGAACTCACTAATGCTTGGAACATCCAACAGCTACGTCGCTTCTATCCCTAGCTAGGATTTCCAAGTCTTTTGTTGTAAATCACGGGCCCAACACCCCAGTTGGCAACAACCATGTAAACATCACCAGTTCAATAAAAAGGGCAACTTGGCTTTCCCCTGAAACCCAAGTTACCTCGGGGGCTACTACGGGGGGCATTCCCCCCCCCCCAAATGGTCCCATTTTTTCGCAAAAAAAGAAAAAACCCACGCGTGCTAAACATGTTTCTACTTCGGCCTCGAGCAAAATTCGAACAGGGCGCAGGCAACCTAGTGGAAAGGACGCGCAAGTCAGAGATAGCCTACGCCTCCGCGAGGATACGACCCTTCTCTCTTGCCTCCGACCCAGCAGGCCGCTCGCGAAAATCGAACTCCCCTAACTAGAACTTACTCAGGAAGAAGGAGAAACAAAAAAACGCAATAAAGTAAAGTACATCATCTCACTTTCACAAATGTTTGAAAAAGAGATCTGTTTATTTACACGGCCACATGGCCCGCACACTAACACATAAACAAAAAAGGGCCTAGCACCCGGCAATCTTCGGGGCCGGCGAGCGGAGCGCGGCGTCGGCGCATCCGGAACGAGAAACTCCTCGAAGGCCTCGGCGAGCGCCCGACGGCGTCGGCCGGCTAACGCGTCCACACGCTCCATTGCCACCTCGTCCTCGACGCCCTCGGGGACGATGTAACCCTCCGCCACCGCCTCGAAGTTGATCTCGTAATGAGATCGCACCACCCCCGAGGTCCTTCTAGACGCCGAGGTGCGGCGCCCGCGCTTGCGCCGGTGACGTGCCCGCCAAGGGCGCGCGGGCGGCCGGCCGGCCGAGCTCCCGGCCCGCGCCTCGCCCTCCTCCACGGCCCGGGCAGGGTCTCGAGGGCCGCGGAACGCAAATCCGGCGCCTCTGCTCGGAGGAGTTGTTGGAGGCTCGCGCCGCCTCGGCCGCTCGGCTGCGTGCCCCAGCGCGGTGCGCAAGCCTGAAGTTGCCCAGCAAGAGGAGGATCAGAAAAGGGGGCGAACCCTCTAAGGGAAAATCAGCAAAACAAGAGACAAACAGCGACTTACCCTCGACCTGCTTCTTCTCCACCTCGAGGGCGCGGCGCCCGGCCTCAACCGCCTGCTCAAGGCCGCGAAGGGTCTCACCCTGCCATCGTCCATCAACACCTTGGAGAATCACGAGTTGCTGATGACCGGGTCGACGACCAGCGGGTACTGGCCCGGGTTGGGGATGCAGTTTGGGTGATCCTCATGGCTGAAGGTGATGGCGTCCTCTGACCAATCGAGAAAGGAGGGAGGAGCCTTTTTCGCGGCCAAGACCTCATGCTGCTCCCGCTTGCGCTAGCTGTTGGACATGTCCATCGTCGGTCCTCGGAAGATGAGGAAGACGTTCTCCACCGCAGGAAGCCGCCGACACCCCCGTCTCCGCCATCCTTCTTGGCCTCGTCCTCCTTTGCGGCGACGCGGCTGTAGTACTTCTTGAGCATATCGCACTGCTCGAGGGTGTGGTTAACCGGGGTCTTGTGGTAGGGGCATGGCTTCTTCAGCATGTCATCAAACACGCCGGGGCCTTGAGGAGCCGATTAAGGGCCCTTGCAGGCCGGATCGACCGCGAGGGCCTCGTCCTCGTCCTCGTCGCACCCTTGCGCGCCCGCATCGCGGCAGGTCTTCTTGCCTTTCTTGCCCCAATTGTGCTTCTGTTAGGACGCCTTGGACTTGCTGCCCTTCGTGAGCGTGTCATCCACGCGCTTGCCCTTCTTGCCGTTGAAGATGGCCCCCACCGCCTCCTGGCCGGAAGTAAAGCTGGTGGCGATGTCGAACGGTTCGTTGAAGTCGACCGGTGGGCTCTGCCTGAGCTCGCGCATGAGGTCCCGACAAGTCGTGCCCTCGAGGAAGGAGTGCAGAATCTTGGATGAGCCACGCTTGGGAGCTCAATGCCGCACTTTGAGAAGCACCGTATGAAGTCCCGGAGTGACTCACCGGGCTTCGGGGTGCATGCCCGCAGGTCCCAGGAGTTCCCAAGGCACACACATGTTCCCTGGAAGTTCCCCACGAACATGCGGACCAAGTCATACCAGCTGTGGATCTGGCTGGGCGGTAGGTGCTCGAGCCACATTCGGGCTGAGTCCGCGAGGTGCAGTGGCAGGTTGCGGATAATCACCTCATCAGTGGTGGCGCAGCCCAACTGGTAGGCTAGGCGGTAGTCGTTGAGCCACACACGAGGGTCTATCTGCCTCGTGTACTTGCCGATTGAGGTGGGCTGGCGGAAAAGATGGGGGAAGCTCGCCATGCGGATTTCCCAGCTGAACACGCGGGTCCCGGGGGTTCTGGCGTCGGTGAGCGATCCTCTCTACTGTTGTAGTGACCACCCCACCGAGGGTGGTAGCTCCGCCGCCGTTGCTCGTGCCTCCGCGTCGCCCTTTCGACGGGCGTTTATGACGTTGCGGGCATCGTCGTCCTGGGCTTGCCCACGCGCGTCAAGGATCCGCTCCCTGACCAGTGTTCTACCCTGGTTGGCTGGTTGCCCCATGGCGCTGCCGCGTGGACGGATACCTCTTGGCCTTGAGCGTTGTCGTCGTCCCGCACGCTGCCCTGCTGACATATTCGGGATGCCGAGCTTTCGGCCTGTTGTACGGCTGCCTACTTGATGAGGGCCTACACCTCGCGGTGTAGGTTACGCACCTCGGGTGTCGAGGGCGCGGGTATGGCTCGGAGCAGCGTCGCCGCTGCAATGAGCTTTTGACTTGCGTGCGACGGTGTGTTCAGGTCATCGACGTTGAAGTCGGTGTTGATACGCTCGTGGGCCTGCTTGCCTAGCTCGCGCACGTGTTCGCCGTGCACCGAGGCTTCTCCGGCGATGGTTGCGCATAGGAGTCGCACTTGCCGGTATTCTTCCGCGAGCTTGGCCTTGAGCTCGCGTGCTTGGGCCAGCTCCGCGTTGATGCCGACGCCTCCCGTCGGCGAGGTGGGGGGTGCGCTTGGCCCCGGGTTTTAGGGTGCGCTCAGCCCTGGGTTTTGGCGTGCGTCTCCATCGCCGGCCCCTGTCCTGTTCGTGCCGTCGGCATGGTCATCGACAACAACCACGAAGCACTCACATGCTGGGTCATAGCTTCCAATGCTGGAGTCGTCAGAGTAGCCGAACCACTAGTTCGCGGCGTCGAGGAACCGCTGGAACATCACTGGGTCCTGTACGCCGGAGAAGTCCCACTCAGCATACCCGTGCGAGGTTGCAGGTGGCAGCTCGCTAGACGAGCCGTGAGATGACTCGTCATTGGTGGTGGTGATGAGGTTTCGGACTGCCAGTAGTTTGTGGCCTGGAAGGTCCTTGTACGCTGCCACGGCGGTGCTGGCGGATGAGGCGTACGTCGTCGTAGTGTTGCACATCCCATAGGGGAACTGCGGCCCCACGGCCGCGTGCTCCCCCGTGGGTGTCGTCACCCCGTCAATGGGCACGTCACCTCGTGTCGCGGCATGCGCGGCCCAACGTCGCTCCATACGCGCCTGGTGCGAGCACTGGCCTAAGCGTCGATGATGCCAAGGTGTCGAGGTGCCCGCAGCATCCGCCTGGGCGGGTGCCGGAGCTTCAGTAGCGGGCATGGCGGGCATTGGTCCTGGCCCAGTCGACCGCCACGGGTGGAGTTCGTCACGGTTGGTGATACACATGAGGTAGTCATTCCTCGTGGCCTGAAAGTTCACGCTCCCGAACCGGATTTCGAACCCGCCCGGGAGGGGGTCCGAGCTGCCCATGAAGTACCTCTGGGACTTGTACTCGGTGCGGATCACCATCGAGATGGCTGGCGAGAAGCTGATCCCAATGCAGTCCCCCTACCTGGTGCGCCAACTGTCGGTGCGGAAAGTAGTCCCGACACTAACTAGTAAGAGTGCTGAGATCCATCTCTCGATGGCCGGTGCTAAGCAACACAATGACACGAGTTTATCTAGGTTCTGGCCGTGGGCTATACGTCAAGCAGGGGTGCGCTCGGGGTGCTGTATTGCGGTGCACCGTGGTGCTTGCAGAGGGGAGCTACAAGCAAGGCGGGAGAGGAGGAAAAGCCTCCAGGTCCCTGAGGATTGATTGAGGCAAAGTGCCAATATCGTGGATGAAGGTGGAAACGTGCAAGTGAGTCGCTCTCTGTCGTCCCTCTGCGGCTGGGGGACAGCCTCCTCCTTTTATAGACCAAGGGGAGGCGATTCACAATCATGCCGCATGGCTCTAGTGCTACATATGGTAGCATGGCGCACAATGTCGTGGTGTTGATAGTCATCCTGACGAATCTTGCCTCTAGCGGGCGTCGTGGCGAGTCTTGTGCCCTTCTAGGAGTGGTTTCGAGGGTAGTGGCACGGGAGCTTCTTGTCTGGTCGCCGTTCGTACGCCGACTCGAGGGCTTGGCTGACAAAAGACCGGAGGCTCCACAACGACAGTTGTGGAGAAGTCCCGTCGTCCTGGGCTCCCAAAGTGTTGGGGATGACGTTGCGGTGCCTGGGGTGGTGGCACAGTGGTGAGGATGGCCGCACAGGGCCTGAAGTGATGGAGGATACGTGCTCTGCTGGCCTGATGTCACGGAGCCGTCCCGGGCGGGCACGAGGCAGGTGGCCGTACCCTCTTTCGAGGGTGCCACCGTCCTTTTTGGAGGGGTGCGACGTGGAGGAAGTGCAGGAGTGGGCGGCACAGTGCCATCGAATGACACCGGCCTTCCCGCACAGCTCTCGCACAACGTCGGGGATGGCCGGACAACGTGGGTTGGTGGAACAGCGTCGGGTTATGGTTTCAAGGTGGTGTCAGAGGGCAGCGTGGCGGGGATTCGCCTTTGACCTGAGTGCTCGCAGTGTGTCAGAACATTTAATGCTCTAGTCGGGGGAGTAGGTGCGGCGTCGTGGGTCTAAGTCGGCCTTGAGCGAGGCGGAAACTCACCCAAGGGGGCGTCAGGCCCTCGAGCGAGGCGGAGACACGCCGAGGGGGCGTTAGGCCCTCGAGCAAGGTGGAGACTCCATGGCGCGGCGCCTAGTCCTCGAGCGAGATGGAGACTCAACTGAGAGGTACCGCGGCCGGCCGTTTGGTGGACGGTTGAGGCTTCTTGGGCCGTGGGCCCTTCTTCGCTTCGGGTCGAAACTACGCGGGGCGTGTTTTGTGGTTTGTGAGTGTGTTTATCTAATTTCATTATTTTTCGAAGAGGGTGTTTTCCCCCATTATTAGGGGACCCTTATGGCTGTCCTCGATACTTGACTTGATTGTTTTGTCTTTTATTTGCTCAAGATTTATGAAAAGGCTATGCTTAAAGGTTGAAGGTAAGAGAGAGCAATCTTATTGAGGAGAATTGGTTTTTGAAAATCATAGTACTATTGAGGTGTGAAAGCGTTGTAGAAACTCCTGATCCTGCTAAAGCATATCTTTGCTAGGTACTAGCAATGGGTAAGCTTGGGGTAAGCATATCTTTGCTACGAACATACAACTTGGCAAAGTTCTGGCAGTTGTGAACAAAAATTCATAACTTAAAAACCAGAGCCCCAAACATTACCAAATTTGTGTAGCAACTCAGCAAGGTTATTATGCACATCTTTGGTATGCAAAGGTTGAGCTAGAAGATTAGGAAGGTGCTTCAACTAAGAAGGGTTTCGGATTAGGTTTCTGGAAAAACAGCAAGACAGGTGTTCACTAAACTGAGCACAACTGAGGTATAAAAAGGCCAAGAATTTTTGTGAGCAGAAACTAGATTAGATTGGAGCAACTTTGGTAGAGATCATCTGGTCAAACTGATTCTTGAACAAAGTGCAAAAATCTAAGCAAACAGTCACACCAGATTTTTGGACAGCAACACACCTACACCAGAGAGGCTAGGCAGGACAAAACATACTAGAAAAATTTTTCCTTAGAGAGCACATAAACAAGTTTGGGTTCAGTTTTAAGTTTTACATGACCTTTAGCATGATGCAAAATGTGCTATTCATCCTCACAAGGCAATCAAGCCGAAAAACGAAATTAGCACCGATGGCAAGGCACATACATGTTTCCCCTATAATAACTAGTCGAGAACTAGTCCATGCTCACTTAGCGACTTACGAAACGTTGTTAGTGTACCTGCAGAAGATCACATAATACAATATACCTTTCATGCCAGCACTCATGAAAGCGTCCACATACATTACCGTTCACTATAGAAATGACACCCTTGCGTTTATCATTGCATGGATAGTGTCCAACCTCAGATACACTCCTTTTTGAATGAACCAGATCCTTGCCTCGCATATACAAAATGTGGAACGTCCACATATGGCAAAATGTGGTGAGACACAGACGCGATAGTGGGTTCCCTTGGATTAGGTTCCATCCATCCCTCGCATGACTTCCATGCAGTACCACCACATATAGCAAAACGTGATGAACTAGTATGGTTGTATAGAGTAAGTTCTGACAGTAATAAAATGTGCTGAGAGTTAGCAAAATAAACCATAGATTAATAAGCCACCTGAAGAACCCAAAAATTCCCTCTAGGGCCTCTCGGTCTATTCCATCCTTAACGGACCAACGTATTTTGCAAATGCAAACAATCTTGGCAAGTTTTATCCAAAAACCAGTGATTAAGATTGTTATTAAGACTTTGGTGCATATAATCACTATGATACCAGTTGTGACAACCCTCCCAGGAAAATACCGTACTATCGCCTAAACCAATCCACTTTCGCCATTAAGCGACAATAAAGTATCATCCTGTCGTTAGTTGCCGAGTTAACGCCTGGTAAATCACTTGGAAATTCACACAAGGGATCGAACATATGCATTAAAACTCACGTGAAGGCGAGTCCAGAGTACACACCAATTGAATCCAAATTAATACAAATCATTGTTCATGACAATAAGTAAAGGTTCAGAGTTCGAAATCAGCGGAATAAAATAAACTAACACAATGGTAAACATCACAGGAGGCCATCCGTGATGCCATCACTTGTCGTCATCCACCCGGTCAAAAACACCTGCAACAACAGTTTTAAAGCAAGGCTGAGTATACTAATAATCAGCAAGACATAACCGTCGGGTGATAACTACATCACCAAACTCTAGACAAGAAGGCTTTTGGCCGGTGGAGTTCCTTTTGCTGAAAAGCAACAAAGAGTATGTCCTTACTTTCAATATTTTAGCACAAATTTTAGTTGATTACCATTTCTAAGTGTGCCAACTATTTCAATCAAGAATTGTACAAACAATTATTTCAAGCAGTAAGCTTCACCAATTCCATCATTTCGGGATATCATGGCCAGTTGATTAAGCAGTCCCAGATAACGGTGAGAGGCCGACAATCGATTGATTTAAACCTTGTAAGGTAGACCTAAACACAAGGTAGGGTGCCCCGCGTGGACAACCATCTAGGTGGTTCCCAAAAGTCCTCGGCTTGGGATTGAATCTTACAGTCTTGGGTACAAGGCTAGTTGGCATACCCCGCGAGGCACCCAACGTCACAAATGTACCCCCCTTCCCTGGTAGCTAGCCGGGTAGGTGATTACTCAAGAGTAGTAATAGTAAGTTCCCGCACCGGCTCGTTAAGGTACTAGGTTTACCGGTCCCATTCTCGACAAGTGCTTAGTACGTTCAAAAGCTTAGACCACGAAAGTCACTGGACTGGAGCCCAAATCCCATGCTCTTACCACATGAGCAATTCATTTATCAAGATCTTATGATTCCAACGTAAGAACCTATTCTCATGAGTGACGAACATCACTCGACTTGTACCGGTCCTATAACATAGTAGCTATCGACCTAGAATACTAGTGATAGAGCATAGGTGCCTATGGATCATGCAACTAGGGTTTCAATTCAACTCCTGAAACGTAAATGCACAATCATAGCAAGGATAATTGCATAACTTTAAAGACAGGGTTAATGATCCGGGGCTTGCCTTCGCAGGCAAGGTTGGCCTTGGACCCTTCTGGACTTTGGTCCAGGCCTTGAGCTACGAACACGTACTGTAGCTCTTTGATAGAACCTTCGCCTCCTCCTTCCGGCACGAGCGTATATCTACCGTCGGGAAGATCTACACGAGGATGCAAATGCAAGATTTATTTGAAGATTTTTAATTTAATTAATTACAATCAACAAATGACAACCATGGTGCATGGTTGACCACATTCACCTAGATAAAAAATACATTTAGCATATTCTTCCAAAAGGATCAATATGTGGTTCTTTAATATTTAATCTATTTAATGGTGACTGAGTACCCATTTATTTAAATAAATTAATTTAAATTCCACAAGACAGCAATGGTTTGGTCCTTATCTTTTTGAAATGATTTACATCACACACATAGAGTCATTAGGGGTGTGGTTGGTGATTTTGCCATTTAATTTAATATTAAGATTTAAATTGCTTTCATAGCTTTTATTCATAAAATTAATTAATAAAATTCAGTGAAAGGACTTATTAAGCATAAACACCTATGCAAGCCACTGAACACACATGCATACTTAGGGGAGCTATGAAATTAAATATACTGAAATAACAAAAGCTAGTTACCACAACATTATAAATGCATACAAAAATAATTACACATTAAAAGGGTTCCAACTTTCTCACATAGGGACTCTGGTCTAAAACTAAGCTAGGAAGGCAACATATACAGCTAGAGCTACTATAGATCTTGACTCGGTCTAAAACTAAGCTAGGAAGGCAACATATACAGCTAGAGCTACTATAGATCTTGACTTATGCAATTACAAAGAAAAACAAGCATATTTCAAGAATAAATATTTATGACAATTATACAATTGTGATTAATTCACGAGAGATGAATCTAGGCATGAAAAGGTCACATGAAGAAGTTGAGCACGAAAATCTTTTTATTTCTGGCTACAAAATATCATCTAGGCAGATTCTGCATAAATAGGAAACAAATCATAATAAAAGATTTACAACATAACTTTGTTCAGTGTTTGGTACAGGAGCTAGGCATGGCTTGACACACAACATAACCAAAAATTAGCTACAGATCACATGTAGATTTTGAGATACAACAGATCTAGGTTTTTCATATTTCTATTTTTCATGCAGAAACTATCAGGAAAAACTATGGTCATGCTTTACAAAAGTTTAGGGTTTTTCACAAGGAGTTCAACAAAATTGGATTTGCATTTTTCTGATTTTTCTATGATTTTCTATGCATTTTACAAGAATCAGCCAACATCAATCACTATTGAAGATTCAAACTTCCACTCAGGCCCCTGGACCGTTTCGATTCCTTACATATGTACCCTCGGTTTGCAAATTGGCCCTCAGAAAGACTTGAGGCCTTGCAATTGGGTCCTTGGCCAAAAGGGGGCGGCGCGGCCGGTGCAATTCCGGCGAGCTTGCCGGTGCTCCCGGCCAGGCAAGGGCAGGAAACTAGTCATTGACCTCCCAGGGCTTGATTTCGTGGCTTGGACGGGTCGGGGAGGTGGCCCGCGGGGGAACTCGGCGGCGCATGGTGGCGGCGGCCGTTGCGATACGAATTCCGACGAGGAGGCCTGCGCAGCGAAGCAATGCGCGGTGGCTAGAGCTCTAGGGGGTCCTAGGGGAGAGCTTAGTGTGGCCGGTTGGCACAGTCTGAGAGTGGAAGGGAAGCTCGTCGGGCGGCCTTCAATGGCGGGCGGCAGCCGAGCTCAGCTCCGCTCGAGAGGAGGAAGGGGTGGGGTTTTAAAGGCGATGAGCGCGCAGGGGAGCAATGCTTCACGGCTAAGGCTCCCTCGTAGGTACGGTGGCTGGCCTCGGCGGGCGTGCGTGGCAGGGCAGATGCCGTATGGACCGACGGAAAAATGGCAGGGCGGCCGGCTTGGTGCGTGTAGAAGCTCCACGTGGCAGGGAAATACATCACCCGAAGCGCGGCGCACGGACCGGCGATCACAGGCACACCTCGGCGTGCGAGTACGGCGGCACGACAGCGGCGACGCGTGGCGGCGCACTCTGGCGCGCGAGAACTTGGTAACGCGGCGCGACGTCACGTTCCGGCGTTAATCCATTCCGACTGCCACGGTTTGATCGCAAATAACTTTGAAAACTTGAACTAAAGTGACCCAAGATGATTATACCAAAGTTGTAGATCTCACTACGCTCTACAACTTTTACAAAGGCTCATAGGTGTTTTGACCAATGGATTTTGCATAAACTGCTGCCAAACTTTGAATGCCACTCGATTCCAGTGAACTGGAGCTGCTGGCGTTGACCGAGCTTTTTCACCAATTTCCACTTCAAATTGCAAATGCCACCCAACATGAAAGTTGTGTCTCTCAAAAAAACCAGACAACTTTTATATTGGGAGATTTTGAAGTGTTTAGGTGAAATTTGGAGAACGCGGCAAAAGTTCCAGAGGACGTTCAAAGACATTAGGGTTTAAGTAGGGTTTGACCGCGCCTTTGACCAAGGTTTGACCTCAAGTGTGTGTTGACTTGATCAAGAGGGTCATTAGGGATTGTTGATGAGGTTTTCGAGGTGATGACCCAGGCTGACCGTGGTTTGACCATTGTTAGCAGGTTTGACTCAACTGATCCAGCCATTATCATTAATGATGCTAATTAAAAACCTGGGGTGTCACATATGGCTAAGTCTAAGGTGGTTCAGGACTACAAACTTGAGCACACGAACAGAGAGCTGGATGAGCAACTTACCTGCCGAAGGGGAGCAACGAGGGTGCTTAAATAGAGGGGAGGCCGGCCAGCCTGGGCCGACCGGCCCAGGTGGCCTCGTGCCCTCCCTGGCTTGGTTTTCTTCCAGCACATTCATCTTCGCTTTGTGACTTTGTGACCGCGTGCTCCACGGGTTGCACCACCCAAACTCTCTCATCCACTCCTTTGCTTGCATTATTGGTCCTTCCACTTGATGTCTTTGCTTTGAGTCATGTCCAAGCTCCTTTGCCTCACATGCCTCCATGATTTTCCTGAAAAACAAGGCCTTGCTGCCCTCCCATGCTTGTCCTTTGCATGTGGCTTTGATGAAAGTTGTTGTAAGAGCATTCCGTGATGCATCATGGTGCATGCATGATTTGTTTAACTAGATTGTCTTCCTCTAAGAACTTCTTAAGGCTAAGCACTCCTCTAATTTCAAAAATTAAAAATAAACTCAGATCTATAAATGAGCTCAAGCATAAATTTAGAGAAGTTTTTAAAGTATTAAAAATAAATGTCAAAAATATTTTCAGACTACTTCTATGTTGGTCTCACCGGTATTGTTTGCCTTCATTAGCTGAGAGCAAACTTTTCCTGGCTTGATCATGGGGGCATAGGTTCAGGTTCTAATTTTGATTAAATGAGAGAGATTTTGAATGAAATAAAATTAAATGAGGCTTAGAAAAATTCTAATCTTAAAGAAACCAAGGATATAGATTTTTAAACCAACCAAAAGTCAAGTTTCTCAGTTCACATGAGTCCCACCACGTGCTGAAATTTCAATAACATCTAGGTACAAGACGTGGCTCTACTCGTGTATTTTTAGCATGTAAAACAAGTCAACCATAACATCGTAAAGAGGATGAGAGGTTGAGATAGATTCTGAATTTATTTGGTTTTGGTTTCTCGATAAGAAGCAAATAACACATAGGATGGTTCATGTAAAGGATTTATGATCCAAACAAAATATCGAAGCAAGAATTATGTCTCTAATATTGTTCAACCACTCTAAGTCTAATGTCTTGTGTAGCAAATTTCAATACTAACTTACTTGAAAAGACTCAAAAAATCTTGAATCGGGTTGTCCTCCCTGTAGCTTATTCTTGACTCGACGAAACGGGTTGCCTCCCGCCTAGCGCTTCGTTTATAGTCCATGGCTAGACTTCTTCACTTGATTACTTCAGATCCATGCTCTTTGCGGGCGTTGCAATCTTGGGTACCCACTTCTGCACCATCTTGGGCGCAGGCTTATTCTCCATCTTAGTCATCTCTTTGGTCTTCACAGGCGGCTTTTGTTTCTTTATCTTGACGGATGCAACAACTTCTTTGATTTTCTTCACTTCCTTCTTCTCCGACTCTTCCTTCTTCCTTGCCTTTTCCTTACTAACGTGATGATGAGGCAGAATATATTTAACTTCAATCATGTTGCATACCTCGAAGCGTGATCAAAACTTGAAAGAACTCCTCTCGCCGTTAATGTCGAACTTGTTCTCCCCCTTGCCAACGTTAATGGTAGCTCCCACGGTCTTGAGAAAAGGCCTCCCAAGGATGAGTGGTGGCTTCTCCCTCTCTCCCATCTCGAGTAACACAAAGTCGACGGGGATGAACTGGTGTCCGACCTTCACGGGCACATCCTCGACGATGACCAAAGGGTAGCGAATGGAGTTGTCACCCAACTCCAAGCACATGCCTGTAGGCTCCAATGGTAGGACTAGCTTCTCGAACACATCTCTTGGCATGATTCTAACACTTGCTCCAAGGTCGCATAATGCCTTATCAAACTTGAACGAACCAACAGAACTTGGAATCATAGGGCATCCGAGGTCTTTTTGCCTCTCTAGTCCATTTGCAATAGCGGCACTACATTGCTCGGACATATTGACATGATGTACCCCGAGTTTTGCTATCTCATATTTGTATGCAAGAATATCTTTGAATAACGAGAATATGTAGGAACTTGAAGGGCATCCAATAACGGCATGTTGATGCTTAACCTACGCACAACCTCCACAAACTTCTCAAAATGATTATCAAGTTTACCTCAGAAGTAGTGTGGCTTGAGTTGCGGTATCTTCGTGCCTTCTCTCGGCATCTCAAACTCGGGCTCTTCGATGATGATCTCGGCAACTTCCCCCTTAGGAAATTCCTCCATCTCGGCGGATGGTTTAGGCTTCCTTGCTCCCGCGGAACGTTCCAGATTTTCGGTCTCCTTCCCCGAACGAGTTTGAATGGCCTTCGCCATTTCGGGACCTTGAGGTTGTCCCGGAAGCTTCCCTTCATTAGCGGATAGGCGTCCGGCAAGTTGTCCCACTTGCGTCTCGAGCATCTTCATCATGTTGAGCACTTAATGATTGGAGCTTTCGACCTCCGTCACCTTGCTATCGATGTTCTCCAACACCTTGTTTATGGCTTTGAACTTGGTGACGATGTCCTTGTTGATCTTAGCTTGCTCGTCCATGAAGTCCTTCAATTGTATACGAAGGGGAACCAAATTCGGAATAGATGAGCTTGCATTAAATTGAGGTCTACCTTGCCCGTAGAGGAAGTTTGGCAAAGCACCCTTCCTCATGTAGTCGAGCACCTTGGCTTCCTCCGGACAATCCTTGTGGACATGGACATATTCTTCACACTCTTCGCATGTGGATCTTGCTTCAGCAGCCTTTAAGTCTTGAGCATCTTTCTTTTCTATCTCCATTTTCTCCAACCTCCACATAAGTGAATCGATCTTGCCTTTGAGTATGTCTTCCTTCTCCACTTGCAAGATTCCTTTGACGTTCCTTGTGGGTTGAACTGGAAGTAAGCATCCAGATGACGCCCATGTGTCATTATCTGCGACATTCTTGAATAGAGTGAAAGCTTGAGTCGGTGTAAGCTCGATGATGGATCCTCCCGCTGATGCATCGATGATCGTCCCTAACGCCATGGTGAGTCCTTGGTAGAACTTTTGAACGAGATCCTCCTTCGGGAACTTGTGATGTGGAACCGCCCGAGTGTACTCATTGAAGCGCTCGAATGCCTCTGATATAGTCTACGTAGGATATTGAGCAAAAGTAGCAATCTTATTGTGCAAGATTTGAGTTTTACCTGGTGAGTAGTATTCCTTCATGAGGGCCCTCATCAATGTGTCCCAATTTTGCACCGTCTCCACCGGTTGAGAGTAGAACCATTGGAAAGCCTTCCCGAGTAGCGACAATGGAAAGAGCCTTGCCCTCATTTGATCTTGAGTCACCCCGTCCATGTTGAATGTTTGACAAAGTTGAATGAATGCTTGGAGGTGAAGGGTGAATGTTGCACCATGCGGATTGTTGAGGTCTTGATCTCGAACGACCTTTCGATCTCCACGAGGTTCAAGATTGGTTGGTCGATGATGTCCAGGGTTCATTGCTCCCCAATCTTGCGCTCCAACTGCGGTTGTTCTCCCATCGGTGGAAGTCGATTCTCCCTAGGGTTTTGAGGTGGTGATTCCTTCGGAGATTCCGACGATCAGGGCCGGCTCTATAATTTTAAAGGCCCATGGGCAAGTAAGAAAATAAGGGTCTGTTGAAATAATTTTTAATATCAAAATTATAGTGGATAATAAAATTTATTTTTCATATGTATATCCATAAAATATAACAATAGTATAATAAGCAAATAAGTACAAATATTTGTTTTATTCTGAGCACAAGACAAATAATTTTTAGGCAACATCTCATATACAGTATATAAAAAAGTGCATTGAATTATAAATTTATAAACCTAGCATTGTAAATAGCGTATATGACATACATACACAAAACAAAGAAGAAGAAAATTAGGAAAATATTAAGGACCATGGGCCAGGTGTTGGTGTGTTGCTTAATGTGACCGCGTGCGCATCTGTTGTTCGTGGTTCTTGCGGTTGCCGGTCGCCAGGCGTCGAGGAAATTGATTAGATCGGGGTCGTGCGTCATTAGACAGGCATCGTCTAGGACCTAAATAGGCGTCAACGACATGCGTCCATAGGCAGGGTGCCAGGGTTGCGGCGGTGGCGAAAAAACCAAAACGAGATGTCGAATAGTGTCCGCGCGAGCTCCCCTCGATGATATTTGACTTCCCTACGGCTGGTCTGTACGCTTGTATGCCGCCACTTTCAAAGGCTTGTTAAGCCAAATATTAAATTATATATACTAATTACCTATTTATTCTTGGGCCCCTTAGCTCCATGGGCCCACGACGGTCGCCCTGCCTGACCCCCCCCCCTCTAAGCCGGCCCTGCCGACGATCCTTCGTCTTCCGCTTTCGAATCTACAAAATCTAGCTTTTTAGCTTGTGCTTTGTGTTTCCTTAGCCTGTATAGTTTTTCTGGTTCATCCATAAAATTATCGGGTTTGTTGGAGAGGTAGCCGTCCATCTCCTATTAGGGTTAGCAATAAACAAAATATACACAAAATGAAAAATAAACACAAATCTAAGAAAACTAGGGTTAGACAAACTAGATTAGATTGATTTTGAGGATGATCAAAAGTTAGTAGATGCAAATGGAAAACCAAAAGAAAACTGAAAATTAAACAAAAAGCAATAGAAGATCGAATCTTGATCACTTGTTCCCCATACATTAATATAATAGTTCTTCTTCCATGGTTGGTAAATGTTTGCAATAATCATAGTTTGCATTGACATATAGTTTAGAGTTACCGAGGAGCATCCTCTCTAACTAGACTTCGCTATGTTTCTCTTGCTATAATGACACTTTCTAGCTGCTCATGATGTTATGACTTGAACTATGCTATCAATGTCTTTATCTTTATGTGACTTACCCCTGTTTATAGCAATTGATATATTTTGGTCACTCTACATTATAAAACTGACAGATGAGCATGTATTAGCTATTATGGATTAAAAAGACTTCTTTCCCTGTGGTAGAATATAAATACGATACCTGGTTTTACTCCTGGTTAAAATGCTACAATGGTATATTTGAGGACCATGTGTGGTTCGAGAACCGGTGGATGGTCGCTTCCTTGTGTGATGAGTGATTGACAACATTGTGTGGACTGACTCTTGGCTAAGTATTGCAGGTGCAGGTTGCGGCTTGACTGGTGTTGGTGCAGGTGAAGAACAAGCGCGAAAGGTCATCACCGGTGAGGCTTCCAGGTGTGGAGAAGACAAGTAGGCTTCGTTCGAGGGACCCGGTGGCCAGCGGGGTCAAGTGCGAGCCGCATGGTGGCATGAAGAGCAAGATGAAGTTATGGACGGTTTCTTGGTTGAGCCTCAAAACCAAGGTCGAGTCAGGACTACACGCGAGCCGAGTCATGAGTGGCGATGGGTGGAGGCTACACCGAGTTCGCGAGGTTTCCGGTGGTTCACCAGAAAACCACTGGGTTCCTTGGTTGATCCACAAAGCCAAGACCGAAGAACCGAAGACGGTGCTGCTGCAGCTATAGACCGGTCTGACCGGTGAGGAGCATCGGTCTGACCGGTGTGCGACGACACAGTCCGGAATCTTCGAAGCGGAGGACACGCGTCGGGATCGCATGGCTTGCGTCGAGGCTAAGCAGGGTGCGGTCGCTGGGCATCCGTCCGATGGAGAAAATATGAAGACTTCCAAAACCGCCCTTGAGGGGCTTGTATCCCTAGTTATTAAGTAAGGGTATTTTAGACTTTCGTTTGCCTCCATATGACCCATGAGGTGAGAGGATGGCAGCCATCTCTTGGAACCCTAGTTCATTTGCTTTCCAATTTTTCGCTTCCTATTTTCTTAAGATTTCCATAGGACTAGCTTGAGAGCTTCATAGTGAGATCTTGTGAGAGGGTTGGATGATCGGGCGGCAAGCTAGACCTTATATGAACCTCCTTAGTATGTATAGATGATTCGGCGTGGTTCCTCAAGGCTTTGTTGTGTTGTTCCTGGTTGTTCTTGGTGGTGATTTTCGGAGCCCTCTCTTGGTGGTTTTCTTGGTGTGTTTTCGGGACCTTGCTCTTGTGGATTTGATGGGGGGAATTCATGTGAACCCTTCGTGGTTCTTTTGCCTTTGATTCCCCTCCCAAATCCGTGAGTTAAGGGGCTCGATTTTGGGGTTTTCGGTGTCCCCGCGAGTCCATCGATGCCTTGTTTCAGAGGTTCACGGTGGTTGTGAACAACATGAGGGCCAATGTGGACGTGCTCCCATACGATGATCATGATAGAGCCATCAAGCTCTTACACTCTTTGGATCGTACGATTTGGGGCAAAAAGTTTGTGGCCATTGTAGAGTCGGAGAAGTATGACACTCTGGCCGTGAACGAACTATTCTCGAAGCTCAAGTTAGCTGAGGTGGATAGGGGCATGACAGCCAAGATCGAGGGCCCGACTGACTCTCATATTCTCGCCCTCATCGGTGGTTCGAAAGGAAAGGCTAACGCTAACCATCCACTAGGATGTTCTCTTTGTCCTCTTTGATGTCTATGCCATATGAGGAGTTCGACGTGCTTGGAGAGGACGAGCTGGCATTGCTGACGAGGAGATTCGAGCGGCTGCACGAGAACCTGGTGAACATGAGGAACACGAGGACATGCTTCCAGTGCGGTAAGCCGGGACACTTCGTCGCCGACTGCCCAGAGAAGGTTGAGAACAAGGATGGCTACAAGCACATGTCAAGGACGGATGGCAAGTACCGGTCGAGGCGTGACCACAAGAGCAAGCACAAGAACAAACACAAGGACGAGCGACGATCAAAGAAGAAGGAGAGCCGAGGCAAGGCCTGAGCGATGGTGGGAGCGAGCGACGTCGACTCCAGTTCCGCGTACTCCACCTCGAGCTCAAGCAGCAGTGAAGATGAAGGAGATCGGCGCAAGAGCAGGAAGTCATCCAAGAACCTGAGCGGGCTGAGCTGCTTCGCTAGAGACGGCTTCTGCACCATGGCGCTGAGCTCCGGCAGCAAGAAGAGCACATAGAGCGACTCAGACTCCGATTCCGATGACGAGGTGCATGATGAACTCCCCTTCTTACGTCAGGAGAATGAACGGCTTGGCTTGTTGCTTGATAATCGTGATGATATTCTTAGGGAGTCTAAGAACATGAGGAAAGAGCTTAGGGCTTCACTCGAGGATGCTAGGACTAGAGTGGCTGAGCTAGAAACACAGAATTTGGATGCTAAGCTTGAAATTGATTCTCTGAAAGCTTCACCTGTTGTTTCTGATGAAGTTGAATGTGTTGATTGTCCTATTTTCCTTGCTGATCTTACCTTGTTTAAGGAAAAGCATGCCTCCAAGTGTGAGGAACTAGATGTTCTTAGGGTTGAAGTGGTTGAGCTTAAGTCTAGACCTGCTTTGCTAGGTGCTTGCACTTCTTGCCCTGTCTTGCATGGTAAAATAGATGAGATGCATGCTTACATTGTTTCTCTTGAGGCAAAGTTGAAAGAACCAATTCCTACATCTTGCTCTAGCTGTGAATTTCATGCTTTGAAGAACTTGGAACTTGCACATTATGTTGATCGTTTGCAGGATGAGAATGATGAGTTGAGAAAGTTGATGGGTTGGTTGTCTGGTCATGAGCCTCAGTTGAGGATAATGATCGAGACATACAAGAGGCAGGATGGTGAGGGACTTGGGGCAAACAAGGTTGGTGAGGGAAGTGGAGAGAATATCCCAGAGCCACCAAAAACCCACAACAAAAATGATTTCCCTCCTAAACCTAACCATCTCTGGAACCGACTAGACACAACCCCAGCTCCACCCGTGTTTCCTTCACAAACAAATGATTTCCAAAAGCCTATCAAGTTTGTGAGCACTTCCGGGAAAGTGTTCTTTGGGAAGGAAAGTGAGAAGGCTAGTGAGGAGAAACCGGTGGAGAAGCCGAGTAGAGAGAAACCAAGTGAGCAGCCCAAACCCAAGCCTAAGCCTAAGCTTGTAAGGTTCCATTGTGGCTATTGTGGGAGAGATGGCCATAAGGATGAGTTTTACTTCAAGAGGAAGCGAGAGGAGAGAATGGTGAAGGAGTGGGCTAACAAGGACAAGTACCACTCTTCCAATGGTGTACTTGAGCCTCGTGTGCAGATGCCCAAGGCCAAGGTGAGTGTGAGGATAGTTCCGGCTTGGGGAGAGAGAAAGGTTGTTGGAGGTGCTGCTGGCTGGGCTACACCGGTCAGACCGGTGAGGGGCACCGGTCAGACCGGTGCAGGCCTGGAAAAGCAGCAGTTTGGGTTTTGTGCTCGTACAGGTGCTTGGTTTGGTTCTAGAGGTCGTGGTTCTGGTGGTTGGGCTGGTGAATTTGCAGGAGGTCAGTTTGCTAGGCGTTCTCCCCCTCGTGCTCAATACGGGGATGGGAGGAGTCATAGCTTTGAGATGGAGATGAGGGACGGTCCACGGTACTCCTTTCGTGGTTTTGGTCCTCCTCCAGGTAGAGTGGGTTGGTTCCCTCATAGTGGTTACCGTGGTGGTGTTCGTGGAGGTAGCTTTGGTAGGAAAGATGGTTTGAATTGTGCTAACCCCACTTTTGAGCAAATGGCACGGCACTGGTTTTACTCTTTTGGTACTAACCCCAGTGCTGAGTCGTTTGTTCGCTCACGTGCTTGTTTTTGAATTTCAGGTGGGAGACTTGAAGAACATTTGGTTGATTGACTCCGGTTGCTCGAGGCATATGACCGGAGACAATGGGTGGTTCTCAAGTCTCGTCCCGGTGGTGACAAAGAGGTACATCACCTTTGTAGACAATGGGCGTGGGCGTGTGCTTTTAGAAGCTGAGATTAAGGTGAGTGACAAGATCACTCTCAGGCGTGTTGCTCTTGTTCAATTGCTAGGATACAATTTGCTGCTAGATGAGGGTTTTGAGGTGTTGTTTCGGCTTGGTGGTTCTCGGATTTTGGACTCTCGAGGGGACCTTGTCTGCAAGGTCATTCACGAGGGTCAGGTGTTTCGAGCTGATTTTTCTCAGTCTTCTGGTGTTGAGCGTTGTTTCTTGGCTGGTTCCTCGAGTGAGTTGTGGAAGTGGCATAGGAAGTTGGGTCACTTGAGCTTTGATCTTTTGTCTCGCTTGAGTAAACTCAATTTGGTCCGAGGATTGCCATGGTTGAGGCTTGAGAAAGAGTTGGTTTGTGTGCCATGTAGGCATGCCAAGATGGTAGCCTCTTCTCACCCGCCTCTCATCGATGTGATGACTGAGCGTCCATGCGAGCTGCTTCATATGGACCTTGTTGGCCCAGCTCGTGTGCGATCCGTGGGTGGGAAGCGGTATGTCCTTGTTGTGGTGGACGACTATACTCGGTATGCGTGGGTGTTCTTTCTCGAGGATAAGGGGGAGACGTTTGGTTTTGTTCGAGATATTGTCTTGAGGTTGAGGAACAAGAGGCACGGAGATGCCATATGAGCAATCCACAGTGACAATGGTTCAGAATTCAGAAACTCTCGTTTTGAAACCTTTGGCCATGACTTGGGTCTTGAACATCAGTTTTCGAGTTTGTACACGCCTCCCAGAATGGTGTTGTGGAAAGGAAAAATAGGACCTATAGCAAACATGGCCTCATATGCCATTTGTTCGGAGTTTGAGTTTGGTGATTCATGACAACATGATCATTGGGACTAACTATATTGTTTGAGCATGTCTTTGTAGACATTTCTAGGTCCCAAGGATGCAAGAAAACCCCATGCAAAAATGCCAAAACAAAGGGTCAAAACCGAGCAAGAAAAGGAAACGAGAAGACACCATCGGATGAACCGACGGTCCCTCAAATACAAGTGTCGGTGCAATCGTCGGACGAGTTGGTGCACAGGGTCAAACCCTAGGTACCGTCGGATGAACCGACGGTCCATTATTTAGTAGCGTCAGACGAGTTGCAGAGGAAGAGCAAGGAAGACAGTAGCACCGGATGATCCGACGGTCTGAGTGGGGACCCCGTCGGTCTATCCGACGCTCAGTTTGAATTCATACATAGACGCGCCAAGACGAATCCTTCAGCACCGGATGATCCGACGCCTTGGTCAAGGTCCAGCGTCGGTCTATCCGACGGTCAATCAGAAGCTAACAGTGACGACTTGGACGCGAGGCCTTCAGCACCGGATGATCCGACGTAGCGTCGGAGCATAGCGTTGGAGCAATTGTGTCAGAGAACCTCAACGGCTACGTGACGTGGGAGGGGCACCAGATGAACCGACGCCCTGGAAAAGCATAGTGTCGGATCATCCGACGCGGTACCTTTTTCAGCGGCTTTTAGCCAACGGCTAGTTTGATGCTTTGGGCTATTTATACCCCCTCCACTCACCCATTTGAGGTTGCCGGATTGTGTGGAAGTGCAGAGGAGTTCAAGACACATTCAAGATCATATCCAATCCATCCAAGTGCTTAATTGCTCACCCTTAGACTAGTGCATGCTTTGTGTATGTGCTTAGTGCTAGGTTTAGCTTAGAGCTGAGTGAGTGCAAGGTTGTGCCAACCTTGTGAGGTGATTCTTGAGTGAATCCTGCTGTACAAGGTTCGCCGGAAGCCTTGGGGCCTAAGTGGCTCACCGTCAATCGTCATCGACCCTCCGGCTTGGTGTGGAGCGGCGAGGACACTTTGTGCGGGGGACGTGGAGACCCCCTTCCTTGGTGGAGAAGCTCCTTAGTGGAGGCAGCATCAAGGTGACCAAGGGAGCTTGACAAGTGCCTAAGTGGCTAGCCTTTGTGGCGATTCAAGTGGTGCTCTTGGGAGAGACTTGGTGACCGGGAAGCAATACTCTTGTGTGAGTGCTTCAACAACGTGGACTAGGGGTGGCTTAGTGTCTACCGATACCACGGGATAAATCGCGTGTCAAGAGTTTGCTTCCTCTCATCCCCTTTACGTTTCCGCATTTACTCTATTGCAATCTTTGCTTGCCTCTACTTTCCTAGAGTAGTATCATGCTAGGATTGGCTATAGGTTGCAAACCTTCTTTTGGGATGGGAGTTTCACACTAGAACAACCGTAGTTGCACATATAGATAGTATGTTCTAGTTTACCTTTGCGCAAAATTAGTGAAGCCATAGGTTAAGGTTTTAAGTTGCCTAATTCACCCCCTCCCCCTCTTAGGCTAACGGGCATCCGATTCCTTACAAGTGGTATCGAGCCGGGACTCACTTCCTTCACAAGGAAACGCCAATTCGATTGGTAAATTGTGAAAACCCGGCTCATTGGAACGGTTAGGCTTCACCGCCTAGTGAGTTGCTCTATAGAGGAATGAAAGGGGTGCATACCTTAGGTTTGGCTCCACATTTCGATGGCACGGGCTATCCTCGGTGGAAGGTTCTCATGGAGGCCCATCTCCAAGCAAGGGATCTTGATGTTTGGAGAGTCACCGATGAGGGCATGAAAAATGGTACTAGGAAGGAAAAGCAATTTGATGTAATTGCTAAGAGTATCATTTTGTCCTCACTAGATGTAGGCATTTTCAATAGAGTTTTTACTTGCGAAAATGCTCATGAGCTATGGAAGACCATCAAGGAGCAAAATGAGGGTTCAAAAGAAGTTGCTAATGAACGCTATGGTTGTCTCCTTGAGGAATTCAATAGCTTTAAGCAACTTGCTAATGAAAATGCCGAATCTATGTACTCACGCCTAAATGTGCTTGTCAATGAGATTAATGCCTTAGGTGTAAAGGACATCACGGACTTGAACATCAACCGCAAGATCCTTCAAAGTCTCCGAAAGCCCGACTATGACTTTGTGAAAGCAATCATCTATGAGAAGAAGCTCAAAGATTTGAAGCCATCACATATCTTGAGCAAGATCATGGCACATGAGCTTCAACTCATGCCCAAGTCAAAGAAGGCGCCCCAAGAAAAGCCTCAAGAACCATCCTCTCCAACAACAAGCCATGCTCTCTCAAGCCGACAAGAGAAAATGTTGAGTAGGATGGCTACTCATGGAAGCTCAAGCGAAGATGATGGTGATGATGGTGATGATGGTGACGATGGAGATTCCTCAAGTGATGAAGAGGTTGAATCCATGGTGGCCGAGTACGTGAAGAAGATCTTCAAGTATGTGAAGAAAGTCAACATGTACGGCTACAACGTACACTTGAGAGAAGGGCGTCATCATCAACACATCAAGTTCACCAAGATCAAGTACAAGCCCAAGAAGAAGGTGGTCAAGGAGAGGAGACTAAGGCAAGAATCAACAATAGCCGTCCGTGGGTGGACAAGTGGTGGATCAAGTTCTTCTAGCTCAAGCGATGAATCAAGAAAGAACTTCACCACCCGCTTCATGCAAGGTCCTTCATCATCACACATGTGCCTTATGGCCAAAGGATTGGAAAGCAATGTAAGTGATGACGAATCCGACACCACCTCTCTCAATGATCTTGTTAAGCTAATCCATGAGCAAAAAGGAATGCTTGAACAACAAGCTAATGAAATCAAAGAACTCAATGCTCTCAATGATCTTAGTGACACCCTTGCTACAAATTATGAACATTTGTTGTGCAAATTCAAATTGCTTAGCAAGGAGTGTGATGAGCTAAAATCTAAGCTTGAGAGCAATGAGACTAAAACAAGTAATTCCTTTGAGCTTGATGAAACATCTATCCCTTGTGCAATTCCTATCTCCAAGGTAGATGCTTCAACTTCTTGCATTGATTTAATTGATGAATCTTGCTCACCATCTTGCCATGAGAATGTTGTTGTAGAGTCATGTGATTATCTCATAGGCAAGGAAAATGATGAGCTCAAGCGAGAAGTGAAATGGCTCCGAGAGAGGTTGGCAAACTTGATGGGCAAGGGCAAGAATGATGAAGAACAAGTGGACATCTCTCAAGACATGAAGAGCCAAGTCCAACCTTCTCAAGATAACCGTGATCCCATGGTGAAGAAGCTTGAGAAGGGTGCAACCGTGACTTGCTACAAGTGTCATGGAGAAGGGCACAAGTTCTACAAATGCCCTCAATTTGTCAAGAAGATGGACAAGGGCGCAAAGAAGAAATTGAAGCCCGCCATCAAGAGCTCCCTCATCTACACCAAGCCCAACTGCAAGAACAAGACCAAGAGCAACACCTACGTCATCAAGAAGGCCAATGGCAAGGTTGTTGCACACAAGGTTGGGAAGATGAAGGAAGAGCGGGGTAGGAACCAACCCATTTGGGTGCCCAAGGAAGTCATCACCAACATGAAGGGGCCTCAAATGGTTTGGGTTCCAAAGGCCACTTGAAGGCCTTAAGAGCGGGGACTTGGGAGGCTTGGTACAGTCAAGATGAGAATATTCAAGCCTATAAGCCAAGCTTGCAAATTGGACATGTGTTGCCCAAGTTCCCCGATTGAGGTAATGGAAACTAGTACCTATCTCTTGCATCATTGTAGCTCCATTGCCTTGTTTAGGTTGCATTTGTTGCAATATTTACATATGGTAGGTTGCTTGTGTCATGTGCTAACCCATGAGCAACTTACATGGTTTGATTAGTGTGTAGGAAAGCTACACTTGTTCTTTCATGGTGCATGTTTTCATATATATCTCTTTGCATCATGAGCAAGCTATAGGGTAAGCTTCCCTTTTGTTATCATAAACAATGTGCATACATTTGATTGGTGATTCAAACACTAAATGCACACATTTAGGGGGAGCTCATCCTATGGTTTGGTTATGGGACTAACATTGTTTCAAGCTTATCTTATGTAGTCCCTTAGCGACGCATTCGGTGCGGTGTTTCATTCTAAGAGAATGCTATTTCACTCTCAATGTGATCTAACATCTCTAAAAGAGTGAATATAGCAACATGAGCTTCATTCTATTGAGTCATGTCCTTGCGAGCTTATGTCTATATAAGTTCAAAGGCAATGTACTCATACATTCCTAATCCTTGTGGTACCCCAAGTGTCTTCTATGCAAGCTTCTTTCAAGTGGTGTCACCTAGTGATATTATTTCCAAGTGGCTTATCTCAATGTGGTGCCAACAAGGTAGGGAGGAACAGCCCCCGGAGGTATGCAATGATCAAAAGACTACAAGTGATATCTACAAGTGGTAATGTAACAAGAACCCATTTGTCTTATCTCTTGTCCTTTAAGCTATCTCTTTGCATGATATGCTCTAAGCTTCCTTGTTTTACAAGTTTGTAGTTGTGCACTTGTTTCTCACTACCCTTGTCTTTCAAGTGGTATCCTTTTTGTGCACACACTTAGGGGGGGCTTAGTTTGTATCATGCTAGTCTCATGAGCTTGTGATCCACCTTAGTTATTCTCACATGTGGTATCTTCATCGATATCCTACATATGGATCATGGTTCATGCGGCTTTCTCCCTTGCATTTAACATCTCTCCTTTGAGCTATGATTGCTAGGTCTTGCTAGTTTTCTTGGATCCTTTTGCTTTGAGACTTTTTGGAGATTTTATTCCAAAGGGGGAGAATGTGGGACCAAAGCAAGCTTGTGGCTTAAGCTTACAAGTGGGTTCAAGGATGCTTACAAGTGCTTTCAAGGTATGAGACCAAAGGGGGAGAATGTGAACATGAAGATCAAAAACGGGGGGAAGTTTGATCTAGGGGGAGTTTGGATGATGGTAAGCATCCAAGCAAGTGTAAGTGGTTCTAATTCTGTCAATTTTAGCAAATTTATGCTTGCTTTGGTTGTGTTGTCATAAATCACCAAAAAGGGGGAGATTGTAGCAAACATGGCCTCATATGCCATTTGTTCGGAGTTTGATTTTGGTGATTCATGACAACATGATCATTGTGACTAACTATATTGTTTGATCATGTCTTTGTAGACATTTCTAGGTCCCAAGGATGCAAGAAAACCCCATGCAAAAATGCCAAAACAAAGGGTCAAAACCGAGCAAGAAAAGGAAACGAGAAGACACCGTCGGATGAACCGACGGTCCCTCAAATACAAGCGTCGGTGCAATCGTCGGACGAGTTGGTGCACAGGGTCAAACCCTAGGTACCGTCGGATGAACCGACGGTCCATTATTTAGTAGCGTCAGACGAGTTGCAGAGGAAGAGCAAGGAAGACTGTAGCACCAGATGATCCGACGGTCTGAGTGGGGACCCCATCGGTCTATCCGACGCTCAGTTTGAATTCATACAGAGACGCACCAAGACGAAGCCTTCAGCACCGGATGATCCGACGCCTTGGTCAAGGTGCAGCGTCGGTCTATCCGACGGTCAATCAGAAGCTAACAGTGATGACTTGGACGCGAGGCCTTCAGCACCGGATGATCCGACATAGCGTCGGAGCATAGCGTCGGAGCAATTGTGTCAGAGAACCTCAACGGCTACGTGACGTGGGAGGGGCACCGGATGAACCGACGCCCTAGAAAAGCATAGCGTCGGATCATCCGACGGTACCTTTTTCAGCAGCTTTTAGCCAACGGCTAGTTTGATGCCTTGCGCTATTTATACCCCCTCCACTCACCCGTTTGAGGTTGCTGGATTGTGTGGAAGTGCAGAGGAGTTCAAGACACATTCAAGATCATATCCAATCAATCAAAGTGCTTAATTGCTCACCCTTAAACTAGTGCATGCTTTGTGTATGTGCTTAGTGCTAGGCTTAGCTTAGAGCTGAGTGAGTGCAAGGTTGTGGCAACCTTGTGAGGTGATTCTTGAGTGAATCCTGCTGTACAAGGTTCGCCGGAAGCCTTGGGGCCTAAGTGGCTCACCGGCAATCGTCATCGACCCTCCGGCTTGGTGTGGAGCGGCGAGGACACTTTGTGCGGGGGACGTGGAGACCCCCTTCCTTGGTGAAGAAGCTCCTTAGTGGAGGCGGCATCAAGGTGACCAAGGGAGCTTGACAAGTGCCTAAGTGGCTAGCCTTTGTGGCGAGTCAAGTGGTGCTCTTGGGAGAGACTTGGTGACCGGGAAGCAATACTCTTGTGTGAGTGCTTCAACAACGTGGACTAGGGGTGGCTTAGTGCCTACCGATACCACGGGATAAATTGTGTGTCAAGAGTTTGCTTCCTCTCATCCCCTTTACGTTTCCGCATTTACTCTATTGCAATCTTTGCTTTTCTCTACTTTCCTAGAGTAGTATCATGCTAGGATTGGCTATAGGTTGCAAACCTTCTTTTGGGATGGGAGTTTCACACTAGAACAACCGTAGTTGCACATATAGATAGTATGTTCTAGTTTACCTTTGTGCAAAATTAGTGAAGCCATAGGTTAAGGTTTTAAGTTGCCTAATTCACCCCCTCCCCCTCTTAGGCTAACGGGCATCCGATTCCTTACAGGACCTTGTGTGGGATGGCTCGGACGATGCTTGGTGAGCATAGGACTCCGAGAAGGTTCTGGGCTGAGGCGGTGAATACCGCGTGCTATGTGTCGAACAGGATCTACCTCAGAGTGCATAAGAAGAAAACCTGCTACGAGTTGATGCACGATCGCACACCCAAGGTGAGTCACTTCCATGTCTTTGGTTGCAAGTTCTTTATTCTTAATAAAGGGAAGAAGTTGGATAAGTTTGAGGCTAGGTCGATCGATAGTATTTACTTTGGTTGTGCATCTCACTCTAGAGCATATCGTGTGCTCAATCTTGAAACTAACCAAATCGTGGAGACTTGCGAGGTAACCTTCGACGAGACACAGCCACGTAGTCAGCTTGTCTTTGAGTGTGCAGGTGATGATGAGCTTGGCGAGGAGATCTTTCAAGAGGAGGGGTGTGAACTTGGAGATGATGAAGATGGTGGTGTGGTGCCCCTGGCTGAACATGTACCTACTACTTCGACTACAGTGGTAGACAACCCCTCTTCTACACCTACGACGATAAAACAAGATCGAGGAGAAGCTACAGTTGAGGGGGAGGTAGCATCAAGGCGAGAACCTCCCAGGCGAGTACAAGTAGATCACCCATCTTCAAGGATCATCGGTGACATGAATGAACGTACTACACGGTCGAGGGTTCGAAATAATTCTCATTTCGCTCATGCTGCATTTGTTGCTACTTTTGAGCCCAAAGACATTGGACACACACTATCTGATCATAATTGGGTTAATTCGATGCATGAGGAGTTGGAGAACTTTGAGAGAAATCAGGTTTGGGAATTAGTTGACCCTCCCTCAGGGTGTAAGCCAATTGGTACAAAGTGGGTGTGGAAGAACAAAGAGGGAGAGAAAGGTGAAGTGGTGAGAAACAAGTCAAAGCTTGTTGCTCAGGGGTTCAGTCAAAAGGAAGGGATTGACTACGAGGAGACCTTTTCTCCTGTAGCCCGTTTGGAGGCGATAAGGATCCTTATAGCCTTTTCCGTGGCTAAAAGGTTCAAGTTGCACCAAATTGATGTGAAGAGTGCTTTCCTGAATGGTGTGTTGGAGGAAGAAGTGTATGTGAGGCAACCACCAGGGTTTGAGAGTGAGAAGTACCCCCACCGGGTGTACAAGTTGAGGAAAGAATTGTATGGGTTGAAGCAGGCGCCTAGAGCTTGGTATGGTAGGTTGAGGGGGTTCTTATTTGGGAGAGGTTTTGAGATGGGGAAGGTTGATCAGACCTTGTTTTTACTTAGGCAGGGCAGAGATATCCTGATTGTGCAGGTGTACGTGGATGATATTGTCTTTGGTGGCTCGTCTAACTCTCTTGTTGCAAGGTTTGCAGAGGATATGAGTAGAGAATTTCAGATGAGCATGATGGGTGAGTTGCAGTTCTTCCTCGGGCTACAAATAAAGCAATCAAAGGGAGGAACATTTGTGCACCAAGCTAAGTACACCAAGGACATTGTGCAGATGTTCAAGATGGAGGACTCCAAGGCTATGACGACGCTGATGAGTACGACTACAACTCTTGATGCGGACGAGGAAGGTGAACACGTGGACCAGAAGGAGTACCGGAGCATGATCGGGTCACTCCTCTACTTGACGGCGACGAGGCCAGACATCCAGTTCTTGGTATGTCTGTGCTCTCGTTTTCAAGCGTCTCTAAGGACTTCGCATCGGCAAGCGGTGAAGCGAATTTTCAGGTACTTGCGTCACACTCCCGACTTCAGCCTTTGGTACTCCGCGTCCTCTTCTTTGGCTCTTCATGGTTTTTCAGATGCAGATTTGTCGGGTGTCAGTTGGATAGGAAGTCCACTTCTGGGACTTGCCAGTTTTTGGGATCTTCTTTGGTGTCTTGGTCTTCCTGCAAACAGTCGAGTGTTGCTCAATCCACTACCGAGGCAGAGTACGTTGCCGCTGCCAGTTGTTGCTCTCAGCTCCTTTAGATCACATACACCATGAGTGACTTTGGTGAGGAGTATACCCATGTCCCACTTCAATGTTACAGCACCGGTGCCGTAAGTGTTGCAAAGAACCTAGTGCTCCATTCCAAAACCAAGCACATAGAAGTGAGGTATCATTTTCTGAGAGACAACGTAGAGAAAGGAAAGATAGCTTTGATCCATGTACCCACACATGACCAACTAGCCGATATTTTCACCAAACCCCTATATCAAGCAACTTTCACTCGTTTGCGGGGGGAGCTTGATGTGTGTTTGATTTCTTGAGTTGGGTGTGTGGGAGCTCCTTTGTAGCATATGTATAGGTTCCTTTGTGCATTTCTTGCATTTGGCATGGCATATGTAACATGATGTATAGGCATCCTTGTATCTTAGATTGCATGCATTTTGTATCATATGCATTGGTTAGGAAAAGCTTCTCCTATATACATTGTTCACCATGGAATGATATTTATGTCTTTGTGAGCTTGTTTGGTATGATATGGTTAGTTTGGCTTAGCTCTTGATAATCTTGGTTTATATCCATGGTTGACGGCTATGTTTTTGATAAATGTCATATGTATGCTCTCTCATGTGTAAATGCCTGTATATGATCTTGACATGTTTTAGTGGCTTGGTTATGTTTAATTTGTGGTTGGATAGCTAGTTTATTGATCATATGGGGCCAAAGGCTCATTTGCCATCATGAATGTTTAGCCATCTTGCTTTATCTTGTGGAGGGGCATAAGTTCCTTTTTGTCGCAAAAACATTTCATGTACCAAATATGAATCTGAAAAATGAAATGTAAAATGCTTGGAAAATGTGCTCCCATGTCATATGTGCTAAATTTAATTTGCTTTGGGTGCTAAACTGTTGCATGATGCCTACCAATGAGAAGTCTCATACATAGAAGTAGGCACATGGCTCGGTGGCTTTGACATGACATGAGGTGATTGTGGGTGTTTGTGATGGTCTTATGATTAGAATGGTTATCCTAGCATGAAGTTTGTGTGGCTTTGCCATTTTGACATGTTTAGATCATGTTTAGGACTTTGCACATGAGAGGTAAATTTTTTTGAGGGTTGTGGTAGGCTTGGCGAGCCAACGTAAAAACTTAGCCACTCTTATGGAGATTGATGAGTCGGTCAAGAGAGACCTTAGGGAGTGGAATATCTCCAAGGACTTAGCTTTGGATAGGGGCGCTTGGAGACTAGCCATCAACGTTCTCCGAGCCATGACTTCTTCTACGTGTCTTTATGTTGGTGGTACCTTTGGGTTTCATATCTAGCCTACCCCGACTTGCTTGGGACAAAAGGCTAAGTTGTTGTTGTTGTTGTTGTTGTTGCCCAAATCCATCTTAGCTTCGTCCAATGGTTGTGAAACTTGGTGATCTTGTAGTTGATGTCCATATGAAGCTATCGAGTATCTAACTTGCTCATTTGGACATGTGTAGCATCTTATGTTGAATTTTGTCTATTTGAGAAGCTCTAGGTTGGAAGTTTTGCATTTTTGGCTTGATTCATGCATTGCCAACAATGGGGAGAAGTTTGAGCTTGAAATGGCTTGTTGGATGCATTTAGAAGGTTTTCAGGTGGTTTCGAGCCACTTCTGGGTTCTGTTGTGCACCGGTCTGACCGGTCGAGGTCATCGGTCTGACCGTCAGAGTGCTGGCCCTGTTCACATGTTGCACACCGGTCTAACCTGTCAGAGTTGAGCTGATGCAGCTGCTCTGTTTTCTTCAAGTGGTTTGCATGCTTCTATCTAGGGGGAGTTGCATTGGTTCAGGGGGAGCTTGCATGTGTGCAGGGGGAGCTCTTTGTGGTTTTTCGAGCTTTGGTTTGGTGGTTTGCGCTCTTTGCTTGAGCATAGTTTTGTCTCGGATGTGTCGAGCCGCTGCGCTTGCCTAAAGGATCCGAGACTTGTCTTCTTCAAGTGATCTTGCTTTTTGCCTTTGTTTGGCTTTTGATCACTTGTTAGAGTTTCTTCTTATTCGTTTCTTTTCTTTTTCTTTTCTCTCTTGTTATTTTATGTGGGTGTTGTCAATGCACTCATCAAGGGGGAGATTGAGGACCATGTGTGGTTCGAGGACCGGTGGATGGCGCTTCCTTGTGTGATGAGTGATTGACAACGTTGTGTGGACTGATTCTTGGCTAAGTATTGCAGGTGCAGGTTGCGGCTTGACTGGTGTTGGTGCAGGTGAAGAACAAGCACGAAAGGTCGTCGCGGGTGAGGCCTCCAGGTGTGGAGAAGACAAGTAGGCTTCGTTCGAGGGACCCAGTGGCCAGCGGGGTCAAGTGCGGCCCGCATGGTGGCATGAACAACAAGATGAAGTTAAGGACGGTTTCTTGGTTGAGCCTCAAAACCAAGGTCGAGCCGGGACTACACGGGAGCTGAGTCATGAGTGGCGATTGGAGGAGGCTACACCGAGTTCGCGAGGTTTCCGGTGGTTCACCAGAAAACCACTGGGTTCCTTGGTTGATCCACAAAGCCAAGACCGAAGAACCGAAGACGGTCTTTGCGGCGGCTACGGACCGGTCCGACCGGTGGGTGCGAATGGTCCGGCCGGTGGGTGCCGGTCGACCGATGTGCGACGACGCAGTCCGGAATCTTCGAAGCGGAGGGCACGCGTCGGGATCGCATGGCTTGCGTCAAGGCTAAGCAGGGTGCGGTCGCCGGGCATCCGTCCAATGGAGAAAATATGAAGACTTCCAAAACCACCCTTGAGGGGCTTTTATCCCTAGTTATTAAGTAAGGGTATTTTAGACTTTCGGTTGCCTCCATATAACCCATGAGGTGAGAGGATGGCAGCCATCTCTTGGAATCCTAGTTCATTTACTTTCCTATTTTTCCCTTCCTATAATCTTAGGATTTCCATAGGACTAGCTTGAGAGCTTCATGGTGAGATCTTGTGAGAGGGTTGGATGATCGGGCGGCAAGCTAGACCTTGTATGAACCTCCTTGGTATGCATAGATGATTCGGCGTGGTTCCTCAAGGCTTTGTTGTGTTGTTCCCAGTTGTTCTTGGTGGTGATTTTCGGAGCCCTCTATTGGTGGTTTTCTCGGTGTGTTTTCCGGACTTTGCTCTTGGGGATTTGATGGGGGAAATTCATGTGAACCCTTCGTGGTTCTTTTGCCTTTGATTCCCCTCCCAAATCCGTGAGTTAAGGGGCTCGATTTTGGGGTTTTCGGTGTTCTAGGGTTAGAGGAGTTCTTGGCAAGATTTCTTCCATTCCCCTTGATTTGTCTTGTTTTGGTGGACAAAAACTTGGCTATGGACTCCTCGTGAGGTGTTCCTACTATCCCCAAAGTCTTGCACAAGTCCGTGGAGCGATTCGGGAGATCAAGGTTTGGATTTGGGGGAGTTGACCCGCGGGTGCTGTTCATCCCGAGCTGCCCAGGCTTGACCGGTCTGACCGGTGTAGACCACTTGTGGGATTTGCCTTGGGTGAACTGCTTGACTCGTGTGTCCTTGGGTTGTGTTGTTGTTGGTCAGTTCTTGGTCTGTTTTGGAGTTGTTTTGCTAGGCTTTGTGTAGGGTTTTTCTTCTGTGCAGGTTGTGTTTTGGGAGTGTTTTTGTTCCAGGGCCTAGATAAGTCACTAAGGCTCTCCGAAACACTTGTTGTGCGGCTGTTGTAGCCACCGGCCTGACCGACTCTGTCCACCGGTCTGACCGGTGTCACTGGTCTGACCGGTGCAGGCCATCAGTCTGACCGGTGCAGCACAGGCAGCAAGCCGTCCAAGTTTCCGCTGTGCGTGTTGGTGTGTTTTGGCTCGGAGGGTTGTTTGTTGGTTCCTAGGTCCAGTAGCACTCCAGTGGTTGCGTGGGCTTGGCCAACTTGGGTTGTGAGTCGGAGACGTGTGTTGGAAGTCATGTTCGTCTTGTTGGAGTCCCCATCTCCTTCGAGAAGAATTTCTATCAGCTCCCATTCACTCCCCCCTCTCTGGTTCGCCGTATCGGTCCTTCAATATTCATATCTATGCCCTTGTGGATTCCCTGTTTATATATATCTTCTTTTCTAGATATCCAAGGCATATGTAAGAGTACCATATCATGCGTTTTCTAGCACACCTGTCAGGGCTGACAACCTATATCGAGTTGTGCTATGAATCGTGTCGGAGTTCACCTTTTAGTTTAATCTGAAAGCAACATCTGATATACACTTAGCATCATGTTAAAATGTACCTTTGCATTTTTGGTGTCGTCGATAGAGATGGATCTTATATCAGTTTCTAGTCGATGACGTTAGCAATGTCAACAAGCCACCAAGCACCCGGTCACTCGTTGGACTCCCTTGATGTTTTGAACCGACCCCATGCTGGTGATAGTTGTGATCTTTTCTGGATTGGCCTCTATGCCGCGTTTCGATACAACAAAGCCGAGGAACATCCCTCGCAGGACCCCGAAGATGCACTTCTCAGGGTTGAGTTGGACATGGTATTTTCTCAACTTCTCAAAGACGGGCGTTAGGTCAGGGACAAGATCTCCCGTTCGCCTTGACTTCACCACGATGTCGTCGACGTATGCCTCAACCAACTAACTGATGAGTTCGCCGAAGACATGCTGCATACACCTCTGAAAGGTGGTGCATGCGTTCTTCAATCCGAAAGGCATGGAGGAATAGCAGAAGCAGCCGAAAGGGGTGATGAATGTCGTGGTGAGCTGATCATTTGAGTCGATCGCAATCTGATGATAACCGGAGTAGGCGTCGAGGAAACAGAGGGTTTCGCACCCTGCAGTCAAATCCACAACCTGATCTATGCGTGGCAGAGGGAACGGATCCTTCGGGCATACTTTGTTGAGACTGGTGTAGTCGACACACATCCTCCATTTGCCGCTCTTTTTTCACCAACACGAGGTTGGCCAACCACTCGGGGTGGTATACCTCCCTAATGAAGCCCGCCACAAGGAGTTTCTTGATTTCCTTTTGTTGGCTTTGCACTTGTCGCCATCAAAACATCACAGTTTTTTCTTAACCGGCTTGGCCCTCGGTTTGATATTGAGCTTATGTTCGACGTCTTCTCTTGGGAGGCCCGGCACGTCAGACGGCTTCCATGCAAAAACATCAAGGTTCTCCTTTAGGAAACGCATGAGCGCTTCCTCTTGCTCTAGCTCGAGTGTTGAGCCGATGCGAAGGGTGCGTCCATCGTCAAACACGAGTACCTCCTTGGCGTCCTTCACGGGCTCGAACGAGCATGCCTCCCGTTTGGTGGTTTCCAGGATGCCAAGCACTTCCAGGATTGGTTCTACGGTGAGCTCGTTGGAGTGGATAGAGAATCAACAAACTGGAAACACTCGATGTCGCATTAATATGTGTGCTGAAGCTTGGTGCTGATGGTGATCACTCCCTTGGGCCCAGGCATCTTCAACTTGAGTTAGGTGTAGTTGGGGGCCGCCATGAACTTCGCGTACACCTGCCTCCTGAGGATCGCGTGGTACGTTCCCGGGAAGCCGACAACCTCAAAGGTGAGCGTTTACTTGCGGAAACTTCCCTCGTCGTCGAAGGTGACCGGTAGGTCGATTTGTTTGAGTGGGACTGCTTCCATCTCGGGCACGACTCCGTGAAACGGGGTTGACGACAAGCGAAACTGAGACCGTTGGATCCCCATGCTATCGAGGGTGGACATGTAGGTGATGTTGAGGCTACTACCCCCGTCCATGAGCACCTTGTGCACCCGCTTGATGCCGAAGAGTGGTGCTACCACGAGGGGGTAAGCCCCGGTTATGGAATGTGGTCGGAGTGGTCCGCCCAGTCGTACATGACGATCGTCTCGGATCACCAGAGTTATGAGGGCATGGCCAACTCGGTGTGGTAGATCTCCTGCAGGATGCGTTTATACTTGCACCCAGGGGGTGAGTGAGCGTCTCACCGAAGAACATCATGACAGCGCCATCTTCTTTGAGGAAATCGTCGTGCTCGTTGTTCTTGGCGGCACCGGTGTTGGCCGCATCCTGTGGCTTGTTCTTCCCACTGAGGTACCTCTTCATGAGGTTGCAATCCTTCATGGCGTGCTTGACCGGACCCTCGTGGTAGGGACAATGTGCCTCAAGCATCTTCTCAAAGTGATCCCTCGGGGAACCAGCCTTCGGCTTGGGCGGTTGCTTGTCGGCCGCCGCCACCAGGTTGTTGTTGTGGAGCTTGCGCTCTTTCTTCTTCTTCTCCAGTCGGATGGTTGGAGCCTTGCCCTGTTCCTCCTTGGGCTTCTTCTTGCTGAAAGTGACCACTTCCTCCCCGTCGGCATGGTCGACGGCCATGTCAAGGAGCTTTCGGATGGTCTTTGGCTTGACTCGCCCTATCCAGTGGACAAGGGTCTCACATGTGGTACCATCTTGGAAGGCTGTGATGACCTAGTTGTTTGCCATGTCGGGGAGCTCGGCGCAGCGCCTGGAGAAGCGGCATATGTACTCATGGAGACTCTCACCCCTTCTTCTGTCGGCAATGGCGAAGCTCGCAGGCGTTGACGGGCCAGGCGTAGGTGCCCTGGAAGTGCCCAATGAAGGCATCTCGGAGCTGAGTCCAGCTATTGATCCTCCCTTGGGGGAGGTGCTTGAGCCCAGCTATTGATCCTCCCTTTGCGTAGGTCGTTGGTCGCCCCGTCGTTGTGGCAGGCGAGGCAGTAGTCCTCAAGCCAAATGCTCAGGTTGGTTTCTCCACCGTACTTCGTGGTGGTGGTCAGAGCACGATATCGAGCTGGTGGGGCTGTGGTGAGAACGTTGGCGCTGAAAGCCTGTGGACCTCAGGGGTCAGGCGTCGGGCTCTGGCTCCGGTCCTTGCTGCTGTCGTAGCGCCCCCTGCGCCTCCAGCTGTATTCCCTTCGCATTCGGCATTCGCCGTCGGACCCGCCACTGGTCATCATCCTTCAACGTGCCGAGGATGTGCCCCGGGCTTCATGGTTAGACTCGACCCTGCGGCCAGCAGGCGAGTGCACGCTTTCCGTGTGGCTTAGATGCCCCGACAGGCGTGACCCATAGTGAATCAACAGTTCCTCGGCCAGAGCCCGTGCCTCACATCGTCGGGACGCTGAACTTTCCGCCTAATGCTCGGCAGCCGTGTCAAGGAGCATCTGGAGGTGCTGATGGAGCTTGTTTTCCTCTGGGGTCGTCGGCCCAGAGGACCATGGCCGCTGCAGCGAGATTCAGGGAGGCCCGTTTAGCAACAGGGTCTCGTGAATGTCACCAATGATGCAGCCGCGTACCTCTTGTGCGCATTCACGCATGGGTGTTGTCGTTGCTTCCGCGCCGAGCACGTGGTGGAGCCTTGCCTGCTCTTCCTTGAGAGCTTTATGAGCCTCGTCGAGCTCGTGGAGGCGAGCATACTGTCGTTCACAGTCGCCACCGGTCTGCAGGGGTTCCACGCTAGCGAAGGTGTCAGGCGAAGTGGGCTCACCTTCTGTGAAGCTTTCGTGGGAGTTGGTGGAGTGGACCGCGTCGGCCTGCTACTGGAGGACGAAGCACTCGCAACTCGAATCGTGGGGCGTCGGTGCCTTCTTCCGGGCAGGTGCGCTCTCGGCCTCATCGCAGCTCCCCTAGGATGCTTCCGAGGGGACCGGGCGTGCGTCTCCCGTGGAGACGGGAGCGGTTGCCCACCGCAGGGGAGCCATGTCTGCCCCTCGGGGTACACAGAATCATAGCAGAGCTTGAACTCATCCCAGGACAACGTCTCCGCCTCCTGCAAACCAAACACAAGCATGGAGGTGGCGAACGCCGCGACACAGAAGAGCTCCTAGGACGGGTTAGACCCTAGGGCGACCGCCATGTTGCAGCCAACTAGGTCCCAAACCCGGTCAGCGGCAGATTTCGCCGCCCGCGACTCCTCAGGCGGCTGGCCCTGGGGAAGCGCAGGTGCATCAGGCTGGGACCGCGAGAACACGACCCCAGTGGGTGACTCGACTGGACTGTCGAAGATGAAGTCCAGGGAGCCAAAGCGTAGCATGGTGGTGCGCATCAGCTGTTCGTCAGAACGGGCCATCCGGACCCTTGTTGGCATCATGACACACGAAGTGCCCCTACATAGTGCGCCAACAGTCATGGTTTGATACCGTCGACAAGTAAATTTTTGTATGTTCATGCGTCTGATCCAGATGGTTGGGCTTAGCGACACCAGGATTATACTAGTTCAGGCACTGGGGGATGTTCTATATGCCCACAGGGACTTGTAGTAGGGGGTACAAGCTTAGGTCGAGAGAGGGAGTGTCCCAAGTCTCTGGATGTGGTCGTGAGCTATGAGTGCTTGACGGGTGTCGTGGTGTGTTGTTTGTTCTGTTGGTCTTGTTCATCGTGCTGTTTACGGTGCCAGCCTCCCCTTTTATAGTCCGAGGAGGGCTGGTGTACAAGGGTTAAGATGGTAAAATGGCACCCTACTACAGTGCAGTAGCAGTGTCGGAACAGTGCTGGAATAGTGTCACACCGTGGGCCTTCGTCTCCCGTTGGTGTCGTACGCTGCGCTAGTCGTGGTAGCATCTGTAGGGCGGCGTAGCCGCAGCTCCCAATCCAAGGTGGCTTATCCCGACCCATGACAGCACCAGTCCTATTAGGTCGGGGCTTCTCGTGCAAGCCTCGACCTTCCCTCTAATGCATGCTGGGTCGGGTCTCGCTGTTTGATGTCTAGCAGGCGAAGGATTCAAGTGTCCTTTGCCACTGCTCACTATCCAGGTGATGGGACGCAGGGGCAGTCTGCTTCCCACGCTAGGGAGAATCTCATCATGGCCTGACCATCTGACAAGGCAGATCCGCCTGCCTTGCTGCTCCTGCACGTCCTGAGCGGCGCGGAGCAGCTTGCGCCACGTTGCATCTCTCCCTCTATGGGGGTGTTGACAGTGAATTTTCGTCAACCTAGCCATTATTTTACCTTTAATGTTGGCATTGATTTATTATTCTAACCATATATAACAAGTTCGCTTTTGCATGTCAATTTTGGAGTTTATTGTTTACGCAGGAAATCTACACTAAAGAGGAGAATTTCAAGATAGGCTCATCAAGCACTTTGAAAGAAGATCATGAAGCCCGACAAGAGTCAGGACACGCGATAACATGACCCCAAATGACTCGAGGACCGAAGCGTCAATGTGCAAATCTTCAGGGCCTCAACCAGAAAGCAGCGAAGCTTATATGGCAAGCATTCAAGCCTTAACCGTGAAGGAAACGACGTCAAAGGCCCACATGCAAGTGCACACAAATGAGGAATCACGCGAGAAGCAACCAAAGTGCACACAAATGAGGAATCACGCAAGAAGCAACCAGGGAAGAAGCCGGGGTCGAACTAGGCCAAAACGGTCGGCCAGCCCAGGCCATTCTAGGCCCGGTTCGGTGCCCCCTTTGACCTAGCCGCCATTCGAACTATTTATAGCCCACTCACCAAGAGCCACGCATCAATTCATTTGTCATCCACCGTCGAGGAGCAGAGAAGAGAGGGACACCATTCCAGAGAGGAGAGGGTCGAGATGGTTGACTAGGGTTTACCTAGCCGACATGGGAACCTTGCATGGAATATCACGTCGTAGTTCCCGGAGCTAGGATCAAGATCAAGGTAGGATCCCGGTGGTGATCTTGTCCATGTATTATACCCTCATGTTGAATTTGTGAGATTGAATCTGATTTCTAGCGATCAAGTTCTTTCTCTACAACTTTGTCTTCGCTTGGGTTTGCTTCTTCCCCCAATCTAGTCTATAGCTAGATTGCTTAGGGTGCTCTTGTAGTCATGGTGGCTAGAGGTGCATACCTGATCTACTGAGCATTTTCAACTTGTTCTTCTTGGACTCGCCCTAGGCTAACCCGCACGAATAGGAGTGTGTTGTGACAGGACAGTGGCTCCAAAAGGCGGGCATCATCGGAGTTGGAACGGAAGCCACGATTTAAAGAGGCTAGTAATGTGATTCGGTTGCTTTATTCTTCTTTGTTTTGGAACTTCAACAAAAGACCCAATCCAATCTCTAGATTGGTTTTATCTCTCTTTCTCTTGCTACCTCTGGTATTTAGTAGATTAGATGTGCTTTCATGGCTCTTTCTTAGATTAGATGGAAAACCAAACCTCTCAAGATCAAAATGTTTTCCGCTTATTAGATTGGATCTTGTGTTACACATTGTTCCACGGATTCGATACCTTGGGTTCACACTTAAGGGAAGAAGGGTCCCTTGACTACGACGGAGGACTTGTCCACTTGCAAGTCCAAACAAACTTTGATACGACAATCAACCGTCAACAAGCCCCTTTCAATCTAGTTTGCGTTTGTGAATATTTTCAGTTTTTCTCTTGATTTTTCTTTTGCATCTCTTAATTTTGATCATCCTCAAAACAAAAAAAACAATCTAGGGTTTTGCTAAACCCTAGTTTTCTTTAAGCTTTCGTATATATTTTGTTTATTGCTAACCCTAACCAGAGATGGACGGCTACATCTCCAAATAGAAAAAGAACACAAGATCTAAAAGTGAAGGCCAAACATCGCCGGAATCTCCAAGAGAAACTTCACCTCCAAGATCAAAAGAAGATCAACCTCATCGCCACTCATCCTAGGGAGATCGTTCCTCAATACCATCGGAACAATAGACGTCGGCAAGGGGGAGGTCATGTTCGACATCGATGGCGTGAGGAGTGCATTCAAGTCAACCATGATTCGAGGTATGTAACACGATTCATGTTAAAATACCTCATTGTCGCATCAGAAGGGAGGAGTCAAGGGAGAATGAAGCGAAGAAGACACAAAAGTTGTTGCATTCGTCAAGACCAAGAATCAACACCGCCTGCGAAGACCAAAAAGATGATTAAGCCGAAGAATAAACCTACACCGAAGCCAAGGATGGCGTAGAAGTGGGGCCCCCAAGATTGCAACGCTTGCAAAGAGCGTTGATCCCGAGCGAAGAGAAGAAGTCTAGCTATAGACTATAAACGAAGCAATTGGCGGGAGGCAACCTGTTCATCAAGTCAAGAATAAGCTACTGGAAGGACAACCCGTTGAAGAGTCAAGCTACCGAAAGGACAACCCGAAGATTTTTTATGTTTTCAAGGTAAGTTGGTCTTAGAGTTTGCTACTTAATACATACCATAAACTCTTGTGTGGTTGAATAATTTTTAAAGACATTATGATTGCTCGGTCATTTTACTTGAATTTTATATTGATCATAAACCAATGACTTGAGCCACCCCAAGTTTTGTTTGCTTGTTTTTGAGAAACTAGTACCAAAAATTCAGAACCTACCCCAACCTTTCATCCTCCATGATGTTTAGGTTCGCTTGTTTCACATTTTAAAAACACACGGGTAGAGCCTTGCTAAGTTCTTTAATGTTTTTAATCTGTGATGCATGGTAGGACTCGCGTGAACCTAAGCAACTTTATTTTTGGTTTTATTCAACTTGACATCCACCGGTTTCTCTAGATTTAGATTTTTTTTCTAAAGGCCCATTGACTTTACTTTTTCAAAATCTCTCTCTCCCTCATGTTTGGCAGAAAATTAAAACCTAAACCTATGCCCCCATGGTCAAGCCGGAGGAACTTGCTATCAATTAATGGAAGCAATCGATCCCGGTGCAACCAAAATAAATTTTGTAATTGTTTTTGATGCCTACGATCTCCTCTAATGTTATATTTGGACTCATCGCTAGCGCTGAGTTAATTTTTAAAGTTTCAAAATTAGAGGAGTGATTAGCATCTAAACTTGATTAAGGGGAGGTTTTTGAGCTTGATTAACATATAGTGCCCCATGATGCATCACTAGAAGCCTCCATCTTTTGGCATCTTGGGCACATGTAAAGGACAAGCATGGGGGAAGCAAGGGCGTTGCTTGGCAGGAAATTAGTGGAAGCACGAGAGGCAAGAAAAAAAGGGAGTGACACAAAGCAAAACAATGGAGGTGGAAGATTAATCCCTCAAGCAAAGAAGTGGTTGTGAACGGTTCAGGCAATGGAATCTCGTGGATCACTGGGACACAAGGCAAGAAGGGAGCAAGAAGTATTTCGGAGAAAGATCAAAGCAATAAAGGAGTAGGAGGGCCCCTAGGCCTATCAGCCTAGGCGGGCCGGCCTAGCCTCCACTTATGGGCCCTGGTGCTCCCCTTCGCCTGGTAAGTATTGTATGCATTTGTTAATTCGTGTTCTCGAGTGCATAGCCCATAAGTTCTAGAAACAACCTAGATATATTTGAGTTCCATGGGGCCTAGGATCTTGTCTTGTTATTGCTGATTCTTTTGTCAATCTTTTGTTTATGTTGATAATGCTTTGATGCCTAAGGTTAGCCACCATGCTTTTCAGGAGTATAGGTCTCACTACTCCCGTAGATCCCATCAACATATCTTTTATAGGTTTAGCTAAAGTGGCCTCATGTTCACACTTCATTAGTTTAGCTTCACCTTGATAGGCGGTTGCGTGTTCAAGAATCCACAAACCCTATGGGCTAATATCCATCCTAACTTGTGCACCGCACTCACCACCCTCCAACAACAATAATAAAGAAAATTCACCATAATTTCCATCACTCCATATACTTCTCTTGTGTGTTTTTCCCACCAGCAAGAAACCCATGGTGCACTCATTGTGAGTTAGTGCAACAACAATGTGGAAGATAGCCACCAATGTTTTCACGGAGAAGACATGTTCATCATCATCAAATCTGCCATTATCAAGCTCTTCGAGGAGGCACTGATTTCCATGTCTCCCCGAAGCATGGAGGAAGACATGGCACCACCAAGGAGCAACATGCTGCCCCTCGGTGGCATTAGGAGCACACAAAGCTCGTCCGTGCTGCATACCGAACCGCGAGGACACACGAAGGAGCCACTCATTCCACCATGACGCTCAACTAGTTCATCCTCTCCACCGCCATACACTCCGAGGTGTCCCAATGGATTCATCATAAAGACAGAGGAGGAGGAGGAGGAGGAGAAGGAGGAGGAGGAGGAGGGTAGGCTTGTTTGTCTTGTGAAGAGGTTCGAGCCAAATGTATATTTCGATGACGCCGTCCAAGTGTTGGATTCTACTCGGATATCAAATCTTGAGCAACCTTTGATGGGTGTGATTCTTTATGGATTTGGTGTGAATACTCACAAGGAGCTTGATTCGGAAGTTCTTATGACATTAGCACCGGTCATTAACGAAGGAGTGTCGTGCCTCTCATTCCGCCTTGAAGATGAAGAGCAACTAGTTTCTTATGGATATATTGGAGAACTACTCGGTTACAAGAAGGAAGCCTGGAGCAAGTTGATGTCCAAGAAAACATGTTAGAAGGATTTTTGGGGGAATGATTTCGAGAGAAGATTACAAGGAACCCAAACTTTCTCCTTGTCAGGATTTCTTTGGGATCGAGTACATGAAGCAACGAAAGTGGAGATGAGAGGAGAAGGTACAAGTTGACGAAGGTTAATATTCCTCTTCCCAATGAGAGATAGAGTTCATTGAAGACAAAATTGGTTAGAGGAATGATTTCTTATACCGGCAAAAAGGAAAATTGTGTAAGAGGGATCATCCTCCGTAGCCCAAGACGAAGGACAGGCTGCGCTTGAAGCTAATAAACAACCATGGAAGGATTCCAATGCCACCATCATATGAAGGAAGTAAATCAAATGAAAGCATGGAGGAGTGGGGCAGTCACGCCACCACATCCTCCACCATACATGTTCCTCATGAAGTTTTTATGGAACTCCATCCAACAAATGCAAGAAGAAGGGACTGCAAACGTTGCCTATCAAATTGGTCGCCTTCACCATTGGAGCAATTTAGAGGAGGACTGGCACAATCATAATACAAGCAAGGGTACAATGCGTCGGACCATCAATATCAACCACCGGAAAATAAATGAAGAAGGAGGAAGAAAAGAAAATAATAATGCTTTCAAATTCGGTTTGATTTTCTCCTTTTCCTTTTCTTTATTTTCAGCTTTTGTGCAAGTTTATATTTGTGTAGCACTTTTCTGTTTTTATTTATTTTCAGCATGTGTAATAATAATAGAGTTAGTTTAAGATCACCATGAATAAAGTTTCCCACCTTGATCAACCTTTGGTAAAAATATTAAGTTGATGCCATGATAATATATGATGAAAAGTTGTCACTTTGCTCAACTTTTGTACTTGTTTTATACATGATTAAGCTAATGTTCTCTTTAATATGAATCTGAAATTAATTAAATGCTAGCTTAATCTTTTGTGGAGGTTATGATAAAAATAAGACCCATAGTGTTATTTTCATGCTCTCAATTTTGGATGAGTTAAAGATGATTTGTTCTTAAAAATATATATGATAACCTTGTCATTAATGCTACTTGCATTTTGCTCTACCTATCCAAAGCTGTATATATACATTGAGTGCATAAACCTTAGTATACAAGAATTATTTTTAGGTGAGTTATTTCAGGCCATGATTCAACTGGCCCGAGACTAAGAAGCTGGTCATTCCGTTTTTGCATGTCTACCTTTTTGCTAGCCTTTCTATCACTACGTGAAAAACAGGCTTTGGTAACGCGCGTAGATCTTGGTAACAGGCAATGCGCCCGTTACCGATCAAGTGTTACAAATAAGCCAAGAAAGGTAACGGGCAGATGCCCGTTACTGATAAGACATATTCGTAACGGGCATTAAACAACGACCGTTACCACAACTAGCCACCGGTCACATGAAATGGTTGTTTTTCTGGGCCCACAGGGAACTTTCGTAACGAGGACCAAAGCAAAGCCCGTTACAGAAGCTCAATATCATAGACGCCTGATGTGCACTTGCATCTCCACTATCCTGACGAAATGAGACACGTCTATTTCACGCGCGTCTCAGCACAACTAGTATTTGTAACGGGCATCAAACAACGACCGTTACCACAACTAGTCATCGGTCACGTGAAATGGCTGTTTCTCTGGGCCCACATGGAACTTTGGTAACAGGCATGAAACAGAGCCTGTTACTGTTAAATTAACATCAGAGGCGCATTCTGTGAACCGGCGTCTCCACTGTCTCGACGAAATGAGACGCATCTTTTTCTACACGCGCCTGCTTTGTCTCTATTAAAGGAGATGCTTTCTTTCAACCTACGTCTCCTATATCTCGATGAACGGCCAGGTCCTGGGGCCCACCGGTCAGGACTGGTAACAGGCTTTTACACTGCCCGTTACATTGTGGGCATTTTGTAACGGGCTTTCCGAATGAAGCCCGTTACTTACTGATCAGTGTTTGTAACGAGCTTTAATTAACGCCTGTTATAGATACGGCGGCCACCCCTACAGTAACCTACCCGGTTGCCGGCGGCATCCTGGAACCAGCTAGGATTTGGCAGCCACCAGGGCTGCATCCTGGAACCGGCCCGGGATATGGCAGCTACCACAGCAAGGAGACATCACAAACACATTCTCACATCACAGATATTGGCAAAGCAAGATCACATTTATAGACAAGATAGCTAGGATCACATCAAGTTTCAAGTTACTCTCATCAGGGCTTGTTTGGATGGAGTCATGAGAAAACAGACTGAACCAGGCAGTATCTGACCCCAACCAAACAAGCCAAGCAGGTTTCTCAAGCAACAACACCTGACTGAAGAAGACTGAATGAGTTTCAAGTTTTTGGTCACAATAAACTCACGGTGCACCACTGTAGAACTTGCCCTTTCGGTCGATGGTCTCCTTAAAAATGTACTCGCGCAGCATCTCCCGGACACGCTTTACATCTTCTGTGGAAACATCTACAGGAGGTTTGAAATCCTGCAAAATAAAATCATTTATGAGAATACAAGTAGAAATCATTTTCTAAAACCAGATGGATAATATGAGCAGAGACAAGGTTGAGCATTATTATCTACTTACAGCAGCCTTCTTGATGTCAGGTATGTCATCGAGTAGTTTTAACATATGGAATGCCACATGGAATCCACACAAAGAGGACCTCCGTGGCTGCTAAGCACACTGCATCGAGTTAACAAAATGACAAGTTAATGCAGTACCAAATAGGTAAGAAGGGACCATAAAAAAACCTCGGTCTTACAGTGAGATTTGTTTTGTGCTTGAGCGTGGCTTTTGGCTTTTTTCTTCCCTTTGTCACTCTGTCCTATGCATCACCAAAGGCCCTGCATGATCAGCAATACCAATTAGAAACACTAAGAGATTGATTTTTTGTGAACAAAAAATATTGTACTAAAGGCCCTGCATGGTCAGCAATACCAATTAGAAACACTAAGAGATTGAATTTTTGTGAACAAAACCTACAACAAACTGACCAGTTCAAAACATTTTGGAGGTCTGGGAACTTTAGCAGGGGGTGTTGTTTAGCAGAATCTAGATATCAAACCTCTTTGAACTTCATACAGATGATCACTGTTACCCAGTGGCTAGTGCAGTAGGCACCCACCACGTAGTAGTTGTTCATCATTGCATTTGAGATTGTTTTGCCAACTTGCTGAGAACGCTGAGAAATATTTGTTGAAGTGAACAAATTTGGATCTAAAAACCCAACACTGATCTGCTTCTCCGCTGCCTTGTCCATCATTTTCCTACAAAAAATCAAATTGTTAGCATGCATGAACTTTGCGGTCAAAATTAAAGAAATATCTTTTTAGGTATTAAAGGACTTACAATGTCCACAACCTCATGAATGTAACACCCAGAGAAGCCAGGATTATAAGGTTAAACACACAACTGAATTCAATGTTTAACATTAAAGCACCACAACCACCTTCAAAGTAGTCTTGATCCACCTTTGCTGGAAAGGCAAGTTTATCCTTACTGTGTTCCATGACATAAGCATGCAACTTGGCACAATTTGGTCCAGCAGCCTTTACATTTGCTTCTGACAACATAGGTGCACCAGGCTTGTATTTTGGTCGGTCCTGTTCTGTCCCATTAACACAGTTAAGAATCTGATCTTTAGACAAAGGTTTCCTGGCCTGGTTCCCCTTCTATAGTGGAGATTGCTTGGGCTCCTCCTGTTGCAGAGGTTGTTGTACTTGTTGCATCTGCTGCTTAAGGGGAGATTGCCTGTGCTCCTCCTCCTGCTGGAGAGGTTGTTGTTTCGTCTGTTGCTTATCCTCATGTTGCAGCTGCTGCTTAAGCGTAGTTTGCCTGGGCTCCTCCTGTTGTTGTCGACGCTCCTGCTGCTGGAGAGGCTCCTATTTCGTCTGTTGATTATCCTCAAGTTGCAGCTACTGCTTAGGCAGAGTTTGTCTGGGCTCGTCCTTCGGTTGTTGTCGACGCTCCTCTTTGCGTAGTTTTGCCGATCGTCGCTCGCTCGCCGTTGAGCCTTCTCTTGCCGACACCGAGGCGCGCGGCACCTCCATTTAATGTTGTACCCCTGCTACCTGTTGCGGCTTCAGGGTGGGATGTCTCGTCATGGGTGGTATAATGATCCTGTCCTTTAGCCATTGGATCCTTTGAACGAGAGCCACAGCTAGGGTTGCTACATCACCCCCATCAATTGGTATAGGCAGAGGGTATTGACTCGTATTGGCCCACACATAAGTAGGTTCCACCACAACATACCCATCCTGCACCGGTACTGAATGGCAAGCCTTTTGAGATGGAAAGACTTTCGCTAGTGCGAGCTCCACGGTGCCATCCAAAAGGTTGCACATAGTTGGCTCTATCAGCTTATCTATTGTGTCCAGCATAGGTGATCGACTATCATTGTGCACTTCATTCGCTTCGTCACCGTTGGCATTCCAATGATCTTGCTCTCTGCCATCTTCCTCCCTGACATGCGCATGTTCTTCCTCGCTGTCATGCCCATCTTCTTCCTCAGTGCCATCCATATCTTCTTCCTCGCTGCTACTGACAGGCGATGGTAATTGGGAAGGAAGAAGTGCATTTTTGGGTATGTTGATGCCTGATAGTCTTAGAGCATGGACAATTGATTTAAATGTTTTATCCGCACCCACATCATGAGCATCAGACCTCTTGTTCCTCTTCTTCCTGTACATTCCAGCGAACTCTTCACCAAACCCTTTACCCCAGCCAAGTGAACTAGACACGCCTCAGACCCGACCTCGATGCTCTGGAGTCTCAAGTGCTGCAGTGAGGATATCATCCTCCCTAACCCCAGAGAAAGAACCATCGCTACCCTGAGCTACAAGTGTTTTCACCCTTTCTGCTACCCCCACCACCGCTGGGTTACTGAATGTTATGCCCCCGCTTCCTTCACTAGTATTCTTCTTCTTACCTACCCTTGCCCGCAGAGAAGGTCTCGAACGTCCAGGAAATTGGTCCCAAGGGTTTTGTTTTCCTTCGGCGGCGAGCTTTGCATCCTCCTCCTCCCACTCTTTACTTTTACCATGATAATCTTTTCTGCCCGTCTTGTGTGGCTTATTATGCAATGCTCTCTTTTGTTTCATCTCCTGGCCCAATTGTTGAAATGAAGGAGAATTGGTTTCCTGCACAAACATGTCCCAGTCTTGTTGCTGCAAAAAGGCATGCTTCACAAAGGGAGACTCCTCTTCAATCACATATTTTTTTCTTAAATGAGCTTTGAACTGCCGTTGCAAGGTTCCAATCTGTGATATAGCTGTCTTAACTGCCTTCTTGCGAACAGATTCTTCCAGATTGACTGGGTAATCTAGCTTTTCCTCTAAAACTATAAACAGATGGTCCTTTTCAATTGGTGAGAGATCATCAACCACCTTGTTGATTGACACCCTCTCCCGAGCAATGAGACCACAGACCAATACAAATCTATCCCTCGCAGCATCTGGGGTAGGCCAAAAATTGGCATCAAGTCCAGTTGCAGTCAACTTGTCTTCTGGTCATTTGGTTTGTGTCCTTGACCCGCGGGATCGAGTACTAGTCGCAGCAGTCTGTGCTGAGTGACCCTGTGAAGAAGGTTCACCGACGATGGGCTGTGATGATGCACTGGAGGTAGAGGAGTTTGTTGTTGTGGGAGACTGCATAGATGATATGTCAGGTTTGTCAGTAGAGCAACATAAGCAAGACTGAAAATCTAAACTTAATTCTTATTAGATAAATTCGTTTTCTCGACGGGCAAAATAGGCGATACGGTCGTAAATAAAATCAGCATAGACATACACAGTTCATATTTTACTTAATTAGCATACAGGGATAGGTGCTAACCATTTTGACAGGGACACAACAATATGCTTATATATCAAAGTAGAGAATAAATTCCTTCAACCGGTTCCTTGTCCAACTTGAGCAGCGATGGATTGTGTGTTCCATATGTACATGCAACAGGAGGATAAAGCAATGGTCATGACATTATATATGACAGTAGTGAAACAACACTCACAACACATCATGACACCAACAATAACAATATATATGATAGTAGTGAAACAATTAACACTCACAACAAAGCATAAGACAGTCTAGTTATCACTACCTCATAAACCACTACGGTGCAATTCCCACTGACATTATGTGGCCATCAGAATTAAAGTATGCTAACAGGTCCAAAGCATAAGTGTCGATCTGGTACATTCAAAGCATAGCAAAATTAAAGTATGCTAACATCCTTTATGCTTTTCATGAATTTACGGTGCAAAAATTATAGCACCAGGAACATGAAAATGAATTTCAACATTTCATATAACTTCATCTGTTAGCAACAATTTATTCAAAACAGACTTGGAGCAACAAAATCCATCCATCAAATCCACAGTCAATCAATTGAAGATGAACTATTAAGGCATGTCTCCCAAATCCACCTTGACATGAATATATAGCAGATTGGGTGCACTACATTATAAACCACTGCGATGCAATTCCCAATGACATTATGTCGCCGTCAGAATTAAAGCATGCTAACAGGCCCAAAGCATAACTGTCGATCTGAGCATAGCAGAATTAAAGTATATGCTAACAGGTCCAAAGCATAATTGTCGATCTGGTACATTCAGAGCATAGCAGAATTAAAGTATTCTAACATCCTCGATGCTTTTCATGAATTTACAGTGCAAAAATTGTAGCACCAGGAACATGAAAATGAATTTCAACAGTTCATATAACTACATCTGTTAGCAACAATTTATTCACACAGACTTGGGGCAACAAAATCCATCAATCAAAACCACAATCAATCAATTAAAGATGAACTATCTAGGCATGTCTCCCAAATTAATCCAAATTGACATGAATATATAGTAGATCGATTTTGGTGGCCGATGAGAGAGAGAGCATTAGAGGTTCAAGCAGGACTAACCTATGTCGCGAATGAAGTAGTTGTTCTCGTGATGGTCGGAGGGGCCGGATCCACGACGGCTCGTGGCCTGAGGCGGCCGACCGGCTCATCGTCGTGGCCGGGGACGACGTCGATGGGTCCGCGTCAACCGTCTTTAGGTTGGTCGGACATACGTCTACACGCCAGTAACTGCGTCCTCGTCACCGTCGTCACGCAGGGAGCGGTGGGGCTGGAGAATGTGACAGAACCGCCCAAAATAATTCTGTATTATCGCCTAAGCCTGTCCACGTGGTCATTAAGCAATAATAAAGAATTATTCTGTCACTTCTGCCAGGTAAAGCCCGGTAAATCACTTACAACAGGATCGAGATATGCACTAAGCCCACAAGAAGGCAGGACCAGAGTACAACATTACATTACATAAAAGGTTCAAAAGTTCAACATTATTACAAACCAGGTTTTTCATACATAAAAGTAAACGTGGTTCAGAGTTTATACAGTGGAAATTAAACTACACGCATGATACACACAGGAGGCCATCCATGCATATCACTCCTTATCATCGTTCTCCCATTCAAGTTCCCAACCATCTGGGATAGAACCAGGCCAGATGGGATTACCTGAAAACAACAACAAAAGCAAGGCTGAGTATACTAATACTCAGCAAGACTTACCCGACAAAAAGAAGATACAACTAGACATGCAAGGCTTTTTGGCTCCAATTCTAGTATGTTAACAATTCTAGGTGAGCACCTGCACTAAACAAGCATGTTGTGCAAACAATATTAAACAGGTAACAATATTAACCCAAACTGTTCCATAAATAAACATGGGGTAGCCAGTGGTCAAGCCGACTCAGATAACGGCGAGTGACCGACGATCGATCGATTTATATCCTTGCAAGGTAAACCCAAGATACAAGAAGAAAGTAGGCCCCAAGAAATCAAATAAAAGCGAATGTGGGGTCTACCCCGACCAGGCGGTTCCCGTCATTCCCCAGATTAGGAAAAGATGCTACAGTCCTAAGTACAAGGTTACTGGAACGCCCTCACACGGCACGTCCAGGATCACACTTGCACTACAGGGAGCAAACTGGGAGACGCATCTCAAGAGTAGTAGCGATAAAATTCCCGCACTGGTTCATTAGGTACTAGGCTTACCGGTCTCATTCCCGACAAAGCACTTGGTACGTTCAATAGCTTACACCAGCACAATGCTACTCGGTCGAGACCGAACCCATTGCTCTTACCACATGAGCGAGTCATTTTAACCAACTTATGATTCCAACAAGAATGTTCTATATCTCTTGAGCAATGAGTCATTACTCGACTTGTACCGTGTCCCTAAAGCATGGACTAGGGTCCTAACATATTAGTAAAAGAGCATAGGAGTCCTAAGGATCATGCATCTAGGTTTCAAACAACTCCTGAAACTTAAATGCACAAAGTAAAACATAAATACTGAAATGTAAAAGGTATGAACTTTTTAAAACAAAAAGGTTAGATGAACCGGTGCTTGCCTTCCTCTGACTCAACACTAACACAAGCCTTGGGTTCTTCTGGACTTTGGTCCACGTCTTGCTGCACACTCAACTGGTTCACCTCCCCGCTAGCTGCTCCCTCCTCCTGGGTGAGCGTATACGTCCCGTCTGGTAAATCTACACGTATCCATGCACATGCATTAGATTATGGCGAAGGTGGGAGAATTACCACAAAACCAACTCTTGTTGGCCACATTCATCCAAACATTATCATTTTCTCACAGAAATTATTAGGGTGGTGTGGTGATGAACAAAACACTACTTTGATGGTGATTATGTGCACATCTAAGCAAATTAAGCTACTTAACTTCACCAAACAGTAAGGGGTGTGCTTTTAAATATTTAAAACAGGACCAAGACATGATTTCACAATTTTAACACATTAATCTCCATTTCTTTATTTAATTCCATAAAACAAGCCTTTCAACCATAAATCCATATAAAACCAAAAACACTTCAAAAGAGCCTAAGCTTTTGCACACATAATAATATACTCATTATAAGATCACACACCAAAATTTAGATTAAGAACATTTATAAATTAATTTATATGAAAAAGATAAATTTCAGCCTAGTAAATCACCATTAATTCATATAAAAAGATTTAAAAAACTTTTTGATCTCAACTTTCTCCTACAAGTCATGTACGCCACAAATAAGCTTCTGACCAAAGCATAAGTGCAGATTCAAATTATTTTTCAAAATTTGGATTTAAACTCCTACACAAGATTAAATCCAAATCACCTATTAAACAATTTCCTAAAATTAAAACCACTCTACCAGAGGTACTACTCAACAAGGCAAAGCCCTAGGGTGCACACGTGGTTAAAGAAAAGTTCACTAAAGGGGCTATAAAAAGCATCAAGCTTAATCTAGCATAAATCTTACATAAATCATACTTGAAAATCTACACATCAAAATCATGCCAATTTTGGTCACAGATACAAACATGCCATAAAGAGCAACATATCCAAAATTCAAGTCCATAGCATGTGTATATTTTAACTACACCAAAAACACACCAAAGTGAGTTTGAATTTTTAATTCAAAAACTACACAGAAAACCCCTAAACATGCTTTCTAGAAATGGTATGATTCTTCACCAGGAACTCAACAAAATTGGTTTTGCATTTTTCTGATTTTTCTACGATTTTTGATGAATTTTTGAAGTTGTTGCCGAAACCCTAATAACACATTTGCAGAGGGACCCTTAACAGATTTTTCTGAAATTACAAAGGGGTCCCTGTTTTATACATAACTCCCTTACAAGAGTTCAATCTTTACAAGAAGACGCCTGCCGGTGCAGGGGCTACCGCCGGCGGTCGGAGCAGTGGCGGATTGGCTCGGGTGCGTGGCCGTGAAGCACTAGGAGGCGCACCTGGGTCGGATGGAACTGTTGGCCGGCCGGCAACGGCTCCGGCGAGCCTTGGCGGTAGGGCTCCGGCTTGCGCCTGCCGGAGCTCACTGCAGCGTCGTGGCGGCGCCAATTGACGGTCAGTGATGACGGGAGAAGGTGCAGGAGGACCCGAGGAGGACGACACAAAGGTCGGCCAGCGTTGGTTGGGTCGGGAGGCAAGGTTCTGTGGCGGCAGCGGCCAAGGCGGACGGCGGACGGAAAAAAAATCAGGACGACAGTGGTGTGCGGGTCCATTATTGGTAGGGCGAAAGGCTCAGCGACGTCGCGGACGAGGCATTGCCGCTGGCCTTAAGGCCTCGCGGGCCAGCTGGCCGCCTTGCATGCAGGGGCGCGCAGCGCAACTCGGCGCGCGGCGGCACGTGGCATGGGGGCCCGGCCGCCAAGCCGCGGCGACGTCCCTAGGCGCGGCGTACGGCGCGGCCGGGCGTGCGGAGTCTCCGGGCGTGTGCGTGGTCTAGGGAGACGGACGCGAGACGTCCGTGCGCCGGACCGGCGCGTGCGCGGCATGTGGCCGACGCGGACGGCGCCGCGCTCTGGAGCGCGAGAGCGCGAGGGTGCCGTTGCACTTCTTTGATTTGGTTTAGCCCTGTTCAAAAATGTGATACTCCAAAACGTGGCAACTAAGTTGAAATTCTCCAAAAATAAAAGTTGTAGAGGAGCTATAGACCTACAACTTTCACAAAGGGTGTCATATGTTTTGATCAATAGATTTGTGGGAAAATCGTGTTGAAGTTGCAGTTTTTCCACGGCTCGGGTTACTGTTCATAAGGGCTTCAAATCTGTTTTTGTCTAATTTGCACTCAAAATTGGAATGTTCGCCAATTACGAAATGTGTTCCCGGAAATAACGAAGAACTTTTATATTGGCCGATTTTGAACTTCTATAGTGAAATTTGGAGAACACGCAAGAAAACTAAATCAGCCTTTATGGAGATCTAGGATTTGACCGTGATTTGGGATTTTGACCAAGGTCTTTTGTGCAAAATTGTGATAGAACATGTTAAACATTATTAGAAGCTAATTAACCTTGATTAACCCAGCTAAGAAGTGTCATTAGCACAAATAAACATCAGGGATGTTACAGAGAAGAGCGGGGCTGCGGCGTGGAGAGAACGGCGAAGGTGAGCGGGGCGAGTGGCGGCGGCGGTGGGGAGAATGCGGGCATTGTGGATCTGTCTAGCGAGGAGCCGAATATGAACGGCTCGCGTAACTGTGTTCAATGAAACTACTGGCGTGCCCTTGACAGCTCTGTGCAGCAATTGGAATTTCATGGGCACTATAGTAAATATAGGTGGGAAATTTTTAGCAACCCGCGCATGGTTCGCCTACTAACGCTGACAAGTGGGCCAGTGTCATGGGCGACGATGGTTAGTGAACCCGGATCGCCTTTGTTGGGAGTTGGGTCAGCCGTTATCTTTTTTATATTGGCTGTTGACGCTGACGCGTGAGCCTGTCACAATTTCTTTTGGAATGAAACTTGCTTCCCTGATTTATTAGAGCCCATAAACAACACCTAAAAAATCATAAAAATACGAACAATTGAAATTTGGACATTTAGTATTTGAATAAAATATCAACAGTCACACTTGTGTGCCCAAGATTCTTAGAATCCGTTTTTACATCCCATGTTGATGATGTAATAATTCTACTAACATCTAGTATGCTCTAAAAATCTACAATTTGACATGCCAACATAATTTGGGTACCTAGACTTGTCTTCAAAATTTCAAATGGTTTCGATGAAGGAATTATATACTTGTATACAAATGTCTACATCTCTTACATAGTTTCCTAGAATGTTTGCTTGAACATTGAAGTTTTCCACACTTTGCGACATGTCCGAACTCATATGCATTTGAAAACGTAACAAAACCTTGTGTTCACCTTAAGCTTACGAAATGTAAAGTTCCATCACTAATGGTTGTGTAAAACAAATATTATTTGTATGTTTTACTTACAAAAAACAAAATAAGGCATATAAACGTCACTCAACAAACGGAATGTAAACTAAACAATAAAATTAATGAATAGATGGTGATTTTAGAAAAAATTAGGAAAAAAGTAACAAATTTGGACTAAAACGACGAAGAAATACTTGTTACAACATTTGGTTGCAGATTAAAAGGAGAAATGGGAATTGTTCTTCATTTGAATAGAACTGGCCCCCACAGTCATTTGAATAGAACAAAGGAGGAAGCAGAGGGCACCGCCGCCCGCCGCCGCCGACATCCCGACATCCCGATAAAATCAAATCCGCGTTTAGTAATATCTAATAATTTACATTCAAGATAGATAATGTTCATATTGATGCTTGCGCCTACATCCCGATGTTCATCCTGCTGACGGCGTACTCCACGGCAAGGCAGAATTTACGCGTCCAGAGGTCGAACTCATGACGGATGCGACACTCGGAGCTGCAGTAGTGGATGATCTCTTTGGTATCCGGCCCGTAGCGCCTACATCCTGCTTCCCAAATGCAGATGTGGGGATTCTGGACGGGCAGCAACGGAATGTCGTCGTTGTCATCGCCGTCATCAAGCCAGTACGACCACGCAATGTTGTCGAGATCCTGCTTGATGAGGTAGCGCAGCCGCCGCAGGTTGTGGTTCTTCCACCGGTCGTCAGGGGGCGACGGGCCGCCGCTGATTTCCTGGAGTAGTACCATGGCTTCGGGGTCCGCCGGGTTGCAACAGCACTTCAGCATCGCTAAAAAATACTTGGCACCGGAGTCTTCAGCAGCGGTGGCATCTCCGATGAGCTTCACACCCTTATCGGGGTTCCGCCGCCTCAACAACCTCACCATACCCTCGAAGCACAATGCCTCCGGATGATTGGCCTCGTGGAAGCGCCACTCAAAGCACGACCTAACATAGTAATTCTTGCATGCCTCACGAATATCACGCAGCGACACGTGCAGTAGTACCTCATCGGAGTTGCAGATGCGTCGGAAGGTGCCGCAGATTTTACTGTGAAGGTTTAGAAAATGGAAAATGGCCACATCCCTGATGGAGTGGATGATGATCTTGGTGAGAAGTTTATCTGGCAGCAGTAGCATCAAGTACATCGCGGCGGCCATTAAGGAGAATGGGCGAAATAGCTCAGCGAAGGGGTTTGGAATTTGAATGGCGACGAGGGTTGAAGTTGGCGGCGACGAGGGATGAAGTTGGCAAGGAGGATTGAAGTTGAAGAGGGATGAAGTTGGCGACTAGGATTGAAGTTGAAGGAGCCGACGAGCTCGAGGGTGGAAGGTTGAAGATGGCGCCTCAGCCATGTCGTAATGAAATTGAAAAGGTGCCGCAGTTTAGCTTCTGCCGTTGACAAGTGGGCCCGACATCATTGCCCCGCCCCTTCTCCTTCCCGCGTAAGTGAAAGGCGACGCGTGGCTTCGCGCCCGAGATGGAGCCCGATGTACAATCGAGTGGCACGTACTGGCAGTAATGGAGTAGTGGGTGGGGGCAGAGGCGCCTGACGGTTTCGCGTCCTGTCAATATAACTCCCTCGCCCAGTCGCCCTCCCCTGCTTTCTCCCCTGCTTATTCCATAAGCTTATCATCTTTTTCTTCACTTCTTCATCCTCCTCGTGATTCACCACTACAAATCTTCAGTCACTGAGAGAAGGAGGAGATGGCGTCGAGGAGTCCACCGCCGTCGAAGCGGGGACAAAGGGAGGACGACGACGACGAAAGCCGCTGTCGGAAGAAGTTGGAGAAGGGGAAGGAGCCGGCAGCCAAGGACGCCGACGAGGAACCACTCTTCGATGACAATAAGTTCGCCGCCGAGCTGCTCAGGAGCGCCTTCAGAAAGCTTCAAGGTGTTGGCGAGGCCTTCGACATCAAGGCGCATCATGATGTGTACAAGGACCCGACCTTGAAGGGTCTCGCCTTCAGGATCCACGGGTTGGCTGAGAAGCTCGAGAACCTCCCCATGGTCAAGCGGGCTGCCCACCGCCACCTCTTCTTCGACGACGGTGGCTCCGACGGTGACGACGGCAGCCACGGCGACGACGGCAGCCAAGGCGGCGACGGTGGGACAATGACTAATTGATAGACTCCTCTACCCATTAGTAACAATAATGGTTGTGTGCTTTTGTGTCTTCGTCCGATTCTTGGACATGAACTGCTTAGTTTGTCTGTCGATCATGAACTGCTTAGTTAATTAGCTTGGTTGTTAGATTTTGTATGTCATGAACTCGATCTAATATACGCGAGTAGATCCAACCGCGTTGTGATGAATTTTGTTCTGTTGTGATTAATTGGAGATCTGTTGTGATGAATTAGATCTTATTAGAGTAGTCATTGCCGACGCAGGTTAGCCTGCGGACGCGGACGCTGGCTCGTGGGCCAGTGTCATTGGCAACGATGGTTAGTGAACCTGGATCGCATTTATTGGCAGTTGGGTCCGGGCGGGCAGGCAACGGTTATATTTTTATATTGGCTGCTGACGCTGACGCGTGGGCCTGTCACAATTAATTTTGGAATAAAACTTGCTTCCCTGAATTATTAGAGCCCATAAAATAGCACCTAAAAATCATAAAAATACGAACAATTCGTATTTAGACATTCAGTATTTGAATAAAATATCATCAGTCAAACTTGTGTGCCCAAAAATCATATATTTCATTTTTTTACACCCCATGGTAATTATATAATAATTCTAATAACATCAAATTTGCTTAAAAATCTACAAATTGACTTGGTAACATAATTTGGGTACCTAAACTTGTCTTTGAAATTTTAAGTAGTGTCGATGAAGGAATAATATACTTGTGTACATATGTATTCATCTCTCACATAGTTTCCTAGAATGTTTGCTTGAACATTGAAGTTTTCTACACTTTGCAACATGTTTGAACTCATATGCATTTGAAAAATTAACAAAACCTTGTGTTCACCTTAAGCTTACGAAATGTAAAGTTCCATCACTAATGGTTGTGTAAACCAAATATTATTTGTATGTTGTACTTACAAAGAACAAAATAAGGCATACAAACATCACTCAACAAACGGAATGTACACTAAACAATGAAATTAATGAATAGATGGTGATTTTAGAACAATTTAGAAAAAAAGTATCAAATTTGGACTAATAACAACGAAGAAATACTTGTTACAACATTTGATTGCAGATTAAAAGGAGAAATGGGAATTGTTCTTCATTTGAATAGAACTGGCCCCACAGTCATTAGCGACGTGGGGTTGATAACCCGCGTCGAATTTGCTGCTCTCCCAAAATTTTACACAAATAATTCGAGCATCATACAAAAGCTAATCTACTAATGATTTCCTATTCTCTGTGTAAACTTCACCATTTCGCAGCGCAGCCTACAGTCTTCGCTGCAAAACAGAGAAATCTGAAGCCATCCTTTTTCCACGCCGCAGCCGCCGTTGGTGCCTGCGCACGGCTGATCGCCGCGCACCTGTGCCGGAGGCGGCAGTGGTTCACCCCAAATGCACCATGTCGAGTAGTGGAGCGCATGCGCGGCCTTCTCACGCAAAGGCAGACACCCCTCGTTGCTCAGCCATCTCGACGACGTCGTACTGCCGCCGCCCGCGACCCGCCTCATGTACCCCTTCGCGGTGTCGTCAGCGGCGGCACCGCCATTGTCTCTGTAGAGCAAGATGGCGTATAGATAGGCTGCCGCATCGTGCCCACCCTCGGCGGCACGCCAGAGATCATTGTATGCCCTGTGTTCGATGAAGAAGGCTTTGATTCCGGAGAGGAAACAAGCCTCCGGATTCCCAAGACCCCTCAGCATAGCAAGGAATGCTTTGTAAGTGGTGGGGTTCCACACCCAAGAAATCTCATCTCGTATCCCCTCTATCGACAAACGCCGGCTGACGTCGCTGTGGATGCACACGCAGCGCATGGTCGGGCAAGTACCACATAGGCTGCGAAGGTCAACCAAGGGCCGCTCCGAGGTCGCACCGACACGCGCTGCAATATCAATGTGGAGATCTTGAGGGAGGCCCAGCAGCAGCGATGACGGCTGGTGCCTCGTGCTTCTTCCCGGCTTGCTATCCATCTCCGGCCGGGAATGGTGACGATGAGGAGTAGGCAGTTGCTGTTTTTCATGGGTAGAGATGAAGGGGAAGGGGATCTAATTGTTTTGGAAGGAGAAGATACAGAAGATTTGTTTCCAAACACGGTTTAAGTATGCAATGGAGATGACGTTTGGCTAATCCATGTTATCATTTAATTCTCCATTAGAAATGACGTTTGGCTAATCCGCGTAGAGACTATGTTTCATTACCCCGCGTACCATTTAATTCTACATTGAAATCACTACCTCTGCAGCTCTACTCTTAGCCATTGACTAGCAACAATTTCACCATTGACCATCTTGGGAACCTCTTCCCATTTCCTGTGCTCTTGATCTTATCCCTTCCTCTCATTTGTTTTGGAGATGATGACTACATTGGATGTCTGGATGGAGGTGTTAGTGTTAGTTTGTAGAAAACTAACACTTTGGAGCCAAACACATGTGTTAATTTGGAGGTGTTAAAAACTACCACTAACAGTAACACTAACATCTACCATCCAAACACGGCCATTGGAGACGATGTTTGCTTACTCCGTGTATCATTTAATTCTACATTGAAATTACTACCTCTACAACTCTGCTTTCAGCCATTGACTAGCAATAGTTTCCCGGCCGTCTTGACAGTCTTGGGAATCTTCCCAGCTGTTTATGTGCTCTTATCTTATCCCTTCCTTGTTTTTTCTATAAAAAGGCACCGACGCCTATCGGTCCTCCTCGCTTCAAGTTGCTTCCTTCTTCTCTAGTAGATCTAGATCTAGCTATATGGTTCCTTCTTCTGATACAATAAAGCGAGTCACTTTCTTCCTTCTTCTCTAGATCTAGATCTAGCTATGGCACAAAGAATAAATCTTGTAGGGCGCAAGCTTTTGCTTTTCTCTCTTCTTCCTCCTCCTCGATCTCTCAGTTGCTAGAAGAATTCTGGTGATACGGGGTGATTGGGTTGCTCATCCCTCTAACACAGCTGCGAGAAGAATTCTTGTGACATACTCCGTCCACGTAGCCGTGTTCGGGGTAGGTAGCCCAGAACTTCCTGGCATCAGGATGAACAATTTCATCTTGTGTCCAATGATCATTGTTTTCAGGATGAACAATCCTTCATCCTTTGTCCAATGATCATTATTTTTCCTATGCTTTCTCCCTCCACTCGCGGAAGGCTCTTGCAAACAAAAGTGGAGGTTCAGAAAGCTTTGTGGTCTCATTGCAACCTAGGAATCAATTCTCTAAACCATCAACAGAGATGGAGCTTATTCAATGACCACGTGCAGCAAGATCGACGACCTGCGAGCAAGAACGATGTGTGTGTGATTTTGCATATCTCATGAAGATATGGCCGCATTGTAACCTTGTTCTGATGTACCAATGATGACTATAATCTGTGTGTGTGTGTGATTTTGCATATCTCGTCATGAAGATATGGTCGCATTGTAACCTTGTTCTGATGTACCAATGATGACTGAATCTGTTTGTGTGTGATTTTGCATCTCAAGAGACATGCTTTTGTGATTATCTCTGTGCAGTACAATTTTTTGTATGATTTACCTACTCACTTGCAAAGCTTGTGATTATTTCAACAGTTTGGCAAATCAACTTGTTTCTCTTAGGATTCCTGATCTAGATTTGGTAAGTGAAATGCTAGATTGTCGGAGATGAACTCTTTTTTTACTTGGCATATCTTTTTAGAAGTTGGCAAAGCACAAGATTTGCCAAGTAAAATTTGGCAAACTCTTGGAGATGCTCTAATACGTGTCTCTTTTGATGTAATCTGTTCGTGATTTCGCATATCTTCTTGCTCATAACAAAAGCGATGCTGGTTCGTTAGTCCTCGTCTCTTGCCCGTAACAAAGGCGACGCTGGTTCGTTAGTCCTCGTCTCTTGCCCGTAGCAATGGCGACGCAGGTTCGTTAATCCTCGTCTCTTGCCCATTACGCGAACGCGAGAATATAAACGAGTATATATAGTATCTTTGGCAGAATATATTACAAGCAGGATTCAAATTCCACCACATCCCATATTTTTCAAAAAGGATTGAAATTCCACCAATACATCGCATCCTTTATATTACAAAACGGATTCCATTTCCACCAATAGACACATCCTCTGGCATTACAAAAAGGATTCAGCAGAAATCAGGCTTGCTTTTTCTTCCTTGATTTCTGTATATGGATTTTTTCACTATGGTTGCTTCGCAAGTACGGTGTTTTGTTAGTTCCGAATAGTTGGGGCTTGTATGAAGTGTCAAACGATGGAATTTCGTCAAACTGGTTGTATTTCTCCTCCTCAACAACAACATTTTCAATCCCCATAATCCTTTTTTTCCCAGGCATAAACACAGACCAGCTCTTCTTTGCAAGGTCAGGTACATAGAACACTTGCTCAACATGCATCTCCAGTACGAAATTATCGGTAACGGACTTTATAGCCCGTTACCAATACGACAGCGATCAGTAATGGACTTAAGCAGCCTGTTACTGATAGGGCATTGATCAGTAATAGACTTTACAAGCCCGTTACCGATAGGTTTAACATTTGTAATGGGCTCTTTTAACATCCGTTACAAAGAATTTATGTAACGGGCGTTTAAGAAGCCCGTTACCAGAAGTCCACATTGGTAACGGGTGTTGTGGAGGCCAACCCCGGGGTCGTCCTGGCACGCTTAAAGGTAACGGGCACCAAACAACAACCGTTACAGATGTGGGTGGATGTAACGGGTGTTAAGGGTCCGTTACAAATGTTGCGTGACCTATTTGAGGTTTTCACGTAGTGTATCCGTGCATTGTGTATCCCCACATCGGAGATTTCACAAACCTCGCTAGATATCCACCCTTAAAACCAAAAATATCATGTTTGTGTTTACCTCCTTGATCACAACCTATCATTGAGTATGGATCGTCAATTCAAGGAAGATTGCAAGAAGGTGCTAAGGTTGAAGATTTCAAGTATCTCTCCAAAGGAAAAATATTTCTAGTACCTACCTTATCTCTATCACCTCTTTGCCTGAGGATGAGCAAACATCTAAGCATGGGGGAGGAGGTAGGTACAATGCAATTTAGAGTTTATGGGGAGCAAATAAAAAATGATGAAAGAAGGAAAAAGGAAAAAATGAGTATAAAGAAAAAAGAGATAAAGGAAAATATGTATGAGAAAAGAAAAAATATGAGTTTATAAAAGTAAAATAAAGTGAACTCCCTGGTTCTCTAAAGTGCATTAGGAATCTCAAAAGTTTCAAGATTTAAGATCCAAACTCATCTTTCCAACCATGTGCAATCCATAACAAGGACTTCCTTTGTGCCTCGGGATCACTCTTTGCCATTTGCACATGTCCACCTATCTCAAAGTGTATGTATTTTTCTCTTCCCCTCCTTGATATAACATTAATTTCCAATGACCTTTTTGACGAGTCTCGGTAAGACCATGATAAGCTTGTCTTGTTTTGACAACACCTCATCTATAATATCTTGGTAGTGAAGGAAGGTATGACTGGGACAATAGTAGATTGATTATGGAGGTGCACAGCACACATACATATATAGGCAAGGGACTAGAATTGGTTTATAGAAACACCACCAATCAAGGAGTCCCTTGCCCTCTACATAAGAAACCCAAAGGGGGGGGGCGAACAGGCCAAGCACACCACTAACCCTAAAGGCCTAATGGGCATGTACATAGGTAGTCTAACACTCCCCCGCAGTCTAACCGTTGCTACCACGAACATTTAGACTGGACCTAAATTCTATGAAGACAGAAGAAGGTAGCCCTTTGGTGAAGATGCCGGCATACTATGAAGCTGTAGGCACATGAAGGACACGAATATCACCAATGGCAACACGCTCCCGAACAAAGTGAAGATCGATCTCAATATGCTTGGTGCGTTGATGTTGAACAGGGTTGGCGGACATGTAGACAACGCTGATGTTGTCACAATAGACCAGTGTGGCTCGTCGCAAGGGCGAGGTAGCTCAAGGAGTAACTGACACAGCCAAGTCGCCTCAGCCACAGCATTGGCAACAGCCCTGTACTCAGCCTCGGTGCTGGAGAGGGAGACAGTGACCTGCCGCTTCGAAGACCAGGAGATCAAATTGTCACCAAGAAAGACAGCATACCCAGAGGTGGACTTACGCGTATCTGGGAAGCCGGCCCAGTCAGCATCAGAGTAGACCACAAGACTGTCTTGTGAACAAGGTCGAAGCAAAAGACCGGGGTGAAAAGTCCCACACATAGCGTATTATACACTTAAGAGCTGTCAGGTGAGGTTCCCGTGGAGCATGCATATGTAGGCACACTTGCTGAACAGCATATGCAATGTCAGACTGGGTAAACATCAGATACTGAAGAGCACCTGCAAGGCTGCGAAAATCAGTGGCTTGCTGCTTCTCTAGTAGAGCTCTTGTGGCGGCAGACAACTTGGGAGTGGTGTCAATGGGACTGTTGCAGGGTTTGCAAGCTGACATGCTGGACCAATCCGAGATGTCAATCATGAATTGTCGCTGGGAAAGGTGAAGCCCACCACCGGTCAAGTGCTGAACATGAACTCCCAGAAAGTGACGAAGGAGTCCCAAATCCTTCATAGAGAATTCTCACTGAAGGTCCTGAATAATATGTCGCAGCAAGGCTGGTGACGAGGCAGTGAGGATAATATCATCAACGTATAGCAAGAGATATGCAGTCTCAGCCCCACGACGAAGAACAAACAACGAAGTATCTGCTTTGGACTCCACAAAGCCAAGAGACAGAACATAGGCTGCAAAAGTGTTGTTCCACGCCCTGGAAGCCTGTTTCAGTCCATACAAGGACTTATTGAGCCGACAAATGAAATATGGATGAACTGAATCTTCAAATCCAGACGGCTGGGCGTAGTAGACAGTCTTAGTGAGCATACCGTGGAGGAAAGCATTTTTGACATCAAGCTGATGAACAGACCACCGGCGAGAAACTACAAGGGACAGCACAGTGCGAACAGTAGCGGGCTTGACAACCGGACTAAAGGTCTCACCGAAATCAACTCCATGGCGTTGAGAATAACCACGGACAGCCCATCTATCCTTGTACCGCTGAAAAGAGCCATCGGGATTGTACTTAATCTTGAACACCCACTTACTGGAGATGACATTAGTGCCAGGCGGTCGAGGAATGAGATCCCAAGTCTTATTCTGAGAGAGGGCAGCAACCTTCTCTTCCATGGCGGCTCCCCAATTTGGATCAGCAAGGGCGGCACGGTAAGACTTGGGTATCAACGAGAGCGGCACTGTGTGATACAGGGTCGGCATGTGGTGACCCAGCTTGGCGCGTGTCGTCATGCGGTGCTGATTGATGACGGGAGGCACGGGGACAGCACCCTTGGGCAGTCAAGGAGCAGCAGTGCTTGGATCAGTAGCCGAAGGGTTGACAGGCGGTGCCCCGGGGCTGACAGCAGGCGTTGCCCCCCGAGCTGGCAGCGGGCGTCGCCTCTGGGCTAGCAGCAGAGGGCACCCGTGGAAGAGCAATAGGTGTCAAGGCCGTGGGAGCAGGTTGTCGACGAGCGAAGACATGTCAAAAATTCCGAGTGTGCACCGGCAGCGGCGCGAAGCCGGGCGGGACGACAGGCGCACGTAGAGGGCTGACAGCCAGTGTCGAAGGGGCACCAGGAGCCGCACGTGGCAGTGCGGGAGAGACGCCGGAGGCCGCACATGGCTGTGCGGGAGAGACGGTGGAGGCCGCACGTGGCAGTGCGGGAGAGGCGTCGGAGGCCGCACGTGGCAGTGCGGGAGAGGAGCCGGAGGCCACATGTGGCAGTGCGGGAGTCAGCGAAGCACCACCGGAATGACCTGCAGGCACAAAAGATTGTGGTGACCTAATGGGGATGGGCGACACGGGGTCAGGAGGTGCATTGAGGAACTCATATGCGTTCAGGGTGTTTGGAGAGGAGTTTTCCGCAAAAGGAAAGTTGTGCTCGTCAAAGGTGACGTGCCGAGAGATGATGATCTTGTTGGAAGACAAGTCAAGACAGCAATATCCTTTATGATGAGTAGAATAACCAAGGAAGACACATAAAGCGGAACGCAGGGAGAGATTATGAGTGGCCGTGGCGGAGAGGTTCGGGTAGCACTTCCAACCGAACACACGGAGATGCTCATAGTAGGACTCCGTGCCGAAGAGGGTACTATGGGGACTGCCTACGGGCAACGTCTTGGTCGGCAAGAGGTTGAGGACGTGAGTGGCTGTAGCCAGAGCTTCAACCCAGTAGGAGGGTGGAAGACTAGCCTGAAACAACAAGGAGCGCACAATGTTATTAGTGGTCCAGATGATGAGCTCAACCTGCCCATTTTGGGCTGAGGTGTAGGGGCACGACATGCGTAGCAAGACACCATGGGTGGAGAAGAAACTGTGGGCGCTGGAGTTATCAAATTCACGCCCGTTATCACACCAGATAGCCTTGACAGTAGTCCCGAACTGAGTTTTCACATAGGAAAAGAAATTAGCAAGCGTGTTGAAAGTGTTAGATTTGAGTCGAAGGGGAAAGGTCCATAAGTAATGTGTGTGATCATCAAGTATAACCAAATAATACTTAAAACCAAAGATACTGGAAATAGGTGATGTCCACAGATCACAATGTATAAGATCAAACTGACTCAAAGCTCTAGACGACGAGACTCGAAAGGGTAGACGAGTGTGGCGGCCTAGCTGACACGCATGACAAAGAGGCGAGCTAGTGTATTTATTACATGCAAAAGGTAATTTGGCCAAGACTGTTTGACCAGAATGTCCGAGGCGACGATGCCAAAGAGTGGAGGACAGTCCAGCTTTGAGGGCGGTAGCAACAGGCAGATCCAGAGGGTACAACGGGCCAGAGCTATTGCACCGAATGATCACGTTCCGAGACTTGAGTCCTTCACAGAGCAACCAGCAGGGTCAAATTCAACAGAACAATTGTTATCGGTAGTGAACTGGCGCACAGAGATCAAATTCTTAATAAGTTTTGGGGAAACAAGAACATTATTAAGAGATAAATTAGATGGAAGATGTGCAAAACTAGTGGAGGTGACAGGAAGTAAAGAACCATCACCGACAATAATGTTAGAATGAATAGGATATCACTGGGTAAAAATTTGTGAGAGAGTAGTAGAGTCGGAAGCCATGTGAGAGGTAGCACCTGAATCGAAGTGCCACTCGTTCTGCTGTGGTTGGTTTAGCGTCATGGTGCTGAAGGTGGAGGCCAAAGACTGGGGATCCCAGTACGAGGCGCCGCCGGGGTTGCTGTAGATGCCGGGGACGCCAGCCGGCCACTGTCCTGTTGCGGGGGAGGTCCCGGGTGCTTGTGCCTGGAGATGCAGCGCCTGAGCCTGCGCGTAGGCCTGTGCTTGATCCTGAGCAGCATGGGCCGCCTGCTGTTGGCTGGCTTGGTACTGAGCCAGTAGCGCCTGGTGCTGCTGAGCTTGGCCAGGAGAGGTGCCGGGCCAAAGCTGTAGACCTGGCCAGGTGACGACCAGACCTGGCGGGATGCTAGAATAACCACCCGGAGAGGATGACTTGGAATGACCGCCACGTCTGTCGTTGCTGCTGGAGCCGCCGGTCTTGGAACGCTGGCTGTCGTTCCTCTTGTTGCCGCTAGAGTGATGCTGTTTCGGAGCACCACCGCTCGCACCGCCAGAATTGTTGGTGCAAGGAGGATGCTGAGGGCGATCGTCGTTGCCGTTGTGACCACCGGTGTTGCCATGACTACTGGTCGACCCGGAGCTACTTGGTGCAGAGGCGAGGAGAGCGGTGGAGGAGTCTCAAGCCGGCTTGCCCATGGTGAGTTCCTCGAGGAGGAGCTCGGTGCGGGCTCGAGGAACGTGGGGAACGACTTGGCGTGGTGAAGATGGATCCCGATGGGGGCAAACTTCTCGTTGAGCCCGTGGATGACGTTGAGGACGAACGTACGGTCGGGGATGTCCTCACCGAAACCGCGCAGGGCATCAGCCATGGTCTGGAGGTGCCGACAGTAGTCGCTGATGGAGAGGTCACCTTGGACGAAGGTGCGGAACTCGGTGTCCAGGAGAATGGCGCGCTGCTCCTGGTTGTTGAGGAACTGGGACTCCACAGCGATCTAGATGACTCGTGCAGAGGCACGTGGCTTGAGTACGGTCTCCACGAGATCATTGGAGATTGTCCCGTAGATCCATGAGCGGATGGTGTAGTCCATTCTATTCCAGTCAGGGAGGATCACAGCGGGGCAATCGTACAAGACGAGGTCCTGCAGAGAGAACTTGCTGACGGTGAGGAGGAACTGCTCGCGCCAGTGGGTGTAGTTGTTAGCGGCGAGGTCGAGGACGATCGGCACGAGGAGCCGGATGTTGTGGACGGCGATGGCTTGGGAGTGCGGGTGATGGAGGGTTGCAGCCTCATGCATCTGCAGGTTGGAGGCGTCCGGGGCGGGTTAGAGACATGAGACGCCTTCTCGTCGTCGTCATCCTTGGCACCGGTAGCCTCAGCGGTGGCCTTGCGCTCGGCACGGGCCAGAGCGACGCGGATGCGCTGATCCACAGCCTCGCGTTCCTTGACCGCGAGGGCAGCCTCATCCTCAGCGGCCTTGGCGCGGGTGAGGCAGGCATCACACTCCCTCTGGCGTGTGTCTGCATCGGCTTGGGCGCGCTGGGTGTCGAGGCGAGCCTGCTTTGATATCATGAAGGAAGGTATGACTAGGAAAATAGTAGATTGATTATGGAGGTGCACAACACACATACATATATAGGCAAGGGACTAGGATTGGTTTATTGAAACACCACCAATCAAGGAGTCACTTGCCCTCTACACAAGAAACCCAGAGGGGGGTGGCGGCTGAACAGGCCAAGCATACCACTAACCCTAAAGGCCTAATGGGCCTGTACATAGGTAGTCTAACAGGTAGGACTAAACTTTTCTCATATAGTTCCACATAAAGTCTTCCACTATATATTGAGAGGGGAAAGGAGTAGAACATATAGGTTTTGGGAGACAAGATGAGATGAGAGTACATGAGCAAGATGCGAGAAAGTTTATTTTTGAACTTGGTTTAACTCTTTTTCTTCATCTCGCTCTTAATTTCAAAACTTCTAAGATTCATTTGAAATTTGGGAGCATGAGGTAATTACTTGTGGGAAGTGCTTAAATTAATATTTACCCTCCATAAGGATGAAGGCTAGTACATTATGGAACTTTAATGATTAAATCCTTGAGAGCATTATGTATTCTCATGTATGATCAAGTGCAGGGTATAAGCAATGAAAGACAATACTGATATTCATAAAGACTTACTCTAGGACGAGTAAGGTTTAAGCATGGGGGAGATGTTGACGGTGAATTTCCGTCAACCTAGCCATTAGTTTACCTTTAATGTTGGCATTGATTTATTATTCTAACCACTAGAACTAACCCACCTATATAACAAGTTCACTCTTGCATGTCAATTTTGGAGTTTATTGTTTACGTAGGAAATCTACGCTAAAGAGGAGACTTTCGGGATAAGTTCATCAAGTACTTCGGAAGAAAAATATGAAGCCCGACAAGAGTCAAGACACGCGATGAACATGACTCCAAATGACCCAAGGACCGAAGCGTCAACATGCAAATCTTTAGGGACTCAACCGGAAAACAGCGAAGCTTGGATGACAAGCATTCAAGCCTTAACCGCGAAGGAAACGACGTCAAAGACCCACATGCAAATGCACACAAATGAGGAATCACGTGAGAAGCAACCAGGGAAGAAGCCGGGCCGAACTGGGCCAACCGGCCTAGCCCATTCCAGGCCCGGTTCGACGCCCCCTTTGACCTAGCCGCCATTCGGACTATTTATAGACCCCTCACCAAGAGCCACGCATCAATTCATTCGTCATCCGACGCCGAGGAGAAGAGAAGAGAGGGATACCGTTCCGGAGAGCAGAGGGTCGAGATGGTTGACTAGGATTTCCCTAGCCGACGTGGGAACCCTGCATGGAAGACTCGGAGCTAGGATCATGATCAAGGTACGAATCCCATTGGTGATCTTGTCCATGTATTATACTATCGTGTTGAATTTGCGAGATTGAATCCAATTTCTAGTGATCAAGAAAGTGCTTTCTCTGCAACTTTGTCTTCGCTTGGGTTTGCTTCTTCCCCAATCTAGTCTATAGCTAGATTGCTTATGGTACTCTTGTAGTATGGTGGCTAGAGGTGCATACCCGATCTACCGAGCGTTTTCAACTTGTTTTTCTTGGACTCGCCCTAGGCTAACCGCGCGAATAGGAGTGCATTGTGACAGGACAATAGCTCCAAAAGGCGGGCGTCTTCGGAGTTGGAACGAAAGCCACGATTTAAAGAGGCTAGTAATGAGATTCGTTTGCTTTATTCTTCTTTGTTTTGGAACTTCAATAAAAGACCCAATCCAATCTCTAGATTGGTTTTATCTCTCATTCTCTTGCTACCTCCGGTGTTTAGTAGATTAGATGTGCTTTCATATCTCTTTCTTAGATTAGATGCAAAACCAAACCTATCAAGATCAAAGTGTTTTCCGCTTATTAGATTGGATCTTGCGTTACACATTGTTCCACGGATTCGATACCTTGGGTTCACACTTAAAGGAAGAAGGGTCCCTTGACTACGACGGAGGACTTGTCTGCTTGCAAGTACAAACGAACTTTGATACGACAATCAACCATCAATAGAGGGCCTTGCCGAGGGATTGTAGCAGAAGGAACCTTAGGTCGTGTGAGGCGGAGCCGCCTGTTGAGGTAGCCACGACGATCACCTAAGTCAGAGGTGGCCCTGCAGGTGGTGTCAGGCTGCTGTCCTTGAGAAAGGGATGATGGGCCTGACTTGTTGGCTGTCGATGTTGTGCCTTCACGGATGCAGCCCTTCTTTAGCCTTCATGATTTGGGGGTTTAAGGGCTAAGATGATTACCCCTAGTTTCTCCCCTGTTTATCGGGCATGGCCTCAATGGCTGGGGTGGCGCGACATGTTCAGAGGATGCGTCGAAGGTCGAAAAGGGCGGCGGCGGCGGCGCAGCCTGACGAACGGTGACGGCGAAAAAGAGATGGGGTGGGGGCGCGTGTTTATTCTCACGAACAGGTAAGTGTGTAATGAATGGCAGTGGTGGGTAAATACCCCACAACTCCATGAGGAGGTTCACAACTTGAGTTTCAGGAGTACCTCTTGAGGTGCTCCAAGAAAAACGTGGAGTTGATCTCGAACTCCACCTTTTTGAGGAGTAGAGTTTTAGAAGTTGGAGGTGTTTGGTTGCACAAAGTTGGTGCAGAGTTGTACAACGTGGAGTAGAGCAGTCCCAAACGGACCCTTATTTAAGCCACCTCTCAAGCAATTTGACAACATTTCCCTCGATCGAGCCACCTCTCAAGTAATTTTATGATAATCAATCTGTAATCCATGAATCTCCAACAAACCTGAGCTTTATAGAAATTAACACATGGTCCATAGACATTTACAGAAGAGACCCTAAACTTTCTGCATATCTACCCACAGTCCGAAATTGCAGAGAAGTCTATGAATCCATGATCCTTGCATTTTAACTAAAAATACCCAAAAGTTTAAAAAAAATAATCCACAACCTAAAATACTGCAAAAAATATTTCAAGCTTCATACCAATTACTGGGCTACAGGTCATGACGCGTCAACGTTGCGCCAGTCTTTCTAGTTTTGGTCATTATTTGGTGGTTGGCTAATAAATTTTGTCCTCGGCACCCATGTGCCCTACCAAAAATTTGGCAAAAAATTTTGTCCAGTTTTTAGCTTGCCAAAATTTAGGCATGACAAGAATTTGATCAAACCAATCAGGTTCTTACATTGCATTTCTCAAGACCCAAAATAATGAAAACAATATTATTCCTGTGGAACAAATACTTACTCTGTTCATGCAGCTTTGGTATAATATCAAAGATTCAAAGGAAGGGCGTTGACGGGCTGAACATGGTCGTGCTCCTACGTGCCATTCCCTTTCTTCCTCACCTTCCCTCTTCCACGAGACCAGCTCGTGCTTGTGCCCTCCCTCTGACCTCTGTTGATCCCTTCAACACGTTTAAACATTATTAATCAATCGGGTTAATCACACCTCTTGACTGCTTCTACTTCCCGATTAACAATCGTCCTCCTCTTCTCCAACCTCGTGTGATCCTGGAGGGTAGAAATCAACAGGAGGCTCTGTTCGGTTCTTTATGCCAAGATCCTAGCTGGATCAATCGAGAGAGAAGGAGGATTGGGGGCGACGGGAGGCGAGAGCCGAGAGGAGGGAGATGTCTCGGGGCGAGCTGGGGCAGAGGATCGACTATGTCTTCAAGGTGGTGCTCATCGGCGACTCCGCGGTCGGCAAGTCGCAGCTGCTCGCGCGCTTCGCCCGCAACGAGTTCAACCTCGACTCCAAGGCCACCATCGGGGTCGAGTTCCAGACGCGCACCCTCACCATCGACAATCGCACCGTCAAGGCGCAGATCTGGGACACCGCCGGCCAAGAGAGGTTGGTAGTTAAATCCATCAACCCATCCATCCATCCATCTTTTCCAAAACAAATAGGCGAGCATAGTAGAGGAAAAAATGCCATCTTGATCCAAGAATTGATGGTGTTGCGTTGCTGTGTGGCAAAAATATACACTATAGTACGCAATGGAAATTTTGTAATCGTTATGGTGATGGACAGGCTTCCTTTTGTATCCAAAGTAAGAGTTGGGAGAACTTCAGGTGTAGGTTATTAACTAAAAGTCTACCTACAAGATATTGGGCTCCGTCCCTATTGATGCACATGGGTAGGTAGTTCATAAACAGAATTGCCCGGTCCTTCAGTTTGATGTGTTTGATTCAGGTGCCATTTTCATTGGCTCCGCACTTATCTCAATCAATACCTCTGTTATGTCTGTTTCTTATATATATAACTAGGCGCAACAATCTTTGTTTTGTGAATTGGTCTGAATGGTGAGGCTGTATGCTGGAAAGGGTAATTCCGTCTCTGTGTGCAATAACTGAACAATGATAAATTGGTGAAACTGCCAGAAGTGAGGTTTATCATGAATTGAATTTCTTGCTTTGGATAAAATGATTAAAATTGTCTAACAGGTCACACTCTCATTGAATATAGAATTAATGAGCAGTGGAAGCAGGCAGTAAAATATTAAAATTAAATTATTTGACGGAAATAGGATCTTGAGAGCAGCTAGTGTAAGAAGATGGGGGTAGAAAGCACCATCCTATATGCTCACATCCTGCTCTCATGTATTGTACAGTTAGATTTTAGGCTAGTGATTTTTCTTTTAGGGAACCGGTAGGGCGGGAGGTCCCTACCCCTTTTTCTTTTATATATAAAAAAAGTGATATGTACAAGTTACAAGGCAACAGGCCCAAAAGGAAAATAGAGTAAACTATAAGAGACTACTCAACCAAATCTTGATCATTAAACTGCGGTTCCACATGTAAGGTTTCCGCTTTAAGCTCATCCACAAATCGTCTTCTCCAGCAAACAAAGGAGAGAACCACCTCAAAGATGATGCTATTTCTGTGGCAACATATCATGCAAGTCGCAATTATGATACTTCCCTGAAGAACGCTCTCTGGCCCTGACGAACATATCAAGAGGGTCCAAGGAAAGCATCCCACTGAATATCCAAGTACAGCCAGCAAACTTGGTTGAAGGGACAGTCGAAGAACAAATGAGTGATGTCTTTTTCTATGTTCTTAACACAAAGCACACAATTGTAGTTCTCCAGGTGCATGTGTTTTCTCCGCAGGAGGTTCCTGGTGCTTAAAAATAGGACAGATGCTTTGGAATTTTTATTAGATGCTTCTCCTGTTTAGGCTAATGATTTGCTAGCTTGCTTAGACAGCTTAGGAGTTTGGAAAAGCCTAAAAGAGAACTTTCAACAGCACCAAACTTGTACCTGCAAGAAAATTGTTGTTCTAAGTGAGGTGTCAGATTAGCTCTCCCTCAGTGTCATGTGGACAGGTAGTGCATTCCAAATGACATGCCAGTGTGCTTGTCATCACAGCAACTAACCAAATAATGATCCAGGGCAAATATGGAACAAAACATACCTGCAGTGAGCCAGCACAACCTGATATGCACTAGTTTTTCCAGCTTGGCTATTTTCCAGCTCAGTATGGAACTAACTACATGTGGTAGATACAATTTAATAGGGAATAAATAGGAAAACTAAAATGTGGAAATTGCATACACGTTTGTGTCTGTCGCCTTTACAACAACAACAACAACAACTTAGCCTTTTGTCCCAAGCAAGTCGGGGTAGGCTAGATATGAAACCCAAAGGTACCACCAACATAAAGACACGTAGAAGAAGTCATGGCTCGGGAACGTTGATGGCTAGTCTCCAAGCGCCCCTATCCAAAGCTAAGTCCTTGGAGATATTCCACTCCCTAAGGTCTCTCTTGACCGACTCATCCCGGGTCGGTTTAGGTCGACCTCTAACTTTCTTCACATTGTCGTCCCGCTCTAGGACCCCACTACGCACCGGAGCCTCGGGAGGCCTTCGTTGGACATGTCCAAACCATCTCAACCGATGCTTGGATAAACTTTTAAACTTTTAAATTTTGAATAAAGACATGATTTAGCACAAATTAAGCACTATGAGTGGTGTTGCTTTTAAACTTCTAAATTTTGAATAAAGACATGATCTAGCACAACTTATGCACATGAGTGGTGTGGATCACCTAGGTACACAGAGTCCATGTCCATTGGGGTATCCTCTGTTTTCAATGGAGAACTGGAAACTGAACTTTGTTCTACTTCCAGTTTTTGAATCTTGGCATGTAATAGAATAATAGTTGTACCAATTTATCTTTGTGCAGATGACAGAAGTTTTTATGAATGTTTTCTTAATTTTTTAGACGCAAGTGAATGGTATAGAACTGAGCTTGTTGCTGTATAATGCCATTAGGCTCTGCTACAAACTGTCACAGGTGTAACACAACACTGAAATTTAAATATGTACATTGATATTTTAGCAAAAGTTTGTTCGATGTACAACTTTGTCGATGTACTCTCTCCATTCTATTTTATTTGGAATGTATCTTTGCATACACAAATAACAAATAAAAACATGATGGCCAAATAACCCTATTGAGTTGTGTACGTATGTGTGGTGACTTAAATTCATTTGTCCCTTGAATCTTGCGTCTTCTATGTTAACGAACATTAAACAAAGCTATTTGATCATGTATATTATTCACTAAATGGGATAGGGACACTAGAAAGAGTTAGTTCAGTTCTCAAGATCATATATATTCTCAAATGTAAACAAACATTCACACTTTTCACTCCTAATAAAGCATGAAACAAGGAAAAAAGGTGGAGGGAGTGTCTCTTAGTTCATCTACGCCATCTCATTATTTAAGTATTCACACTATTGATATATAAACCTGCTTAATGTGATAACAGGTACCGAGCAGTAACAAGTGCCTACTACAGAGGTGCAGTTGGAGCTATGTTAGTATATGACATAACCAAGCGCCAGTCCTTTGACCATGTGGTTAGGTGGCTTGAGGAACTGCGTGGTCATGCAGATAAGAACATTGTTATCATGCTTATTGGTAACAAATCTGATCTAGGCACGCTTCGTGCCGTTCCAACAGAGGATGCTAAGGAGTTTGCTGAGCGTGAGAATCTCTTTTACATGGAGACCTCTGCCCTTGAGGCCACCAATGTTGAGAGCGCCTTCTTGACTGTCCTGACAGAGATTTACCGGATTGTCAGCAAGAAGAACCTTGTTGCCAACGAGGAGTCTGATTCCAGTGGAAGTTCGAGTCTACTGAAAGGAACCAAGATTGTTATCCCTGGTCAGGAGGCACCCCCTGCATCCAAGGCGACATGTTGTATGTCCTCCTAGGGATGATATTGTACCATGTTGTTTCTGGTAGTTGAAGTTTCTGATTACTCCTGCCATATCTGCAAACTGAATGGCTGGGATTCTTGGGGGTAAAGATGAGTTCTACAGGAACAATTAACTCATATACATTGTAATTGTCTGGGGGGGCTGCCCTTCTTTTTGTATCTAATCTTGTGATATAGTGCATTTATTAAGAATCCTTCTTCCCTTCAGATAATATTTACAGCCTTTTCTTTTGGTTCTATTGTTCTTCTGCCTGCAAGAACATGGAATTCATACATTTCATTTCTGCACTGTACTCGGTCCTGTCTAAGAACATGCTGATAGCAGAAAATCCGGTACCAATGTGGCTATCATACAGAGAAGCAAGCCTGCTTCATGTAATACTGGCCACACCCCACTAAGATTTATTGTGCAGCAGAACAGAGCATGCTAAGTTGATTCAGGATGTGGTTTTGCTAATCCTTTGTTCCTTTGCAAAGTCGACTCGTCATCCTACTGTTGATACTGTAAAGCCTTCTACGCCTTTGTTTCAATTCCTGTTGACTATTAATTTGGCGGGTCAATTGTCCTATACATTGTGGATAATTTTGTGTGCATGAAAAGCTTCCTTTGTACCATCTCCTTCCATTGAAATTTTTATACCTACCTGAAGAAGGTATTATTGCATCAGTACTAATCATTGTACAGAGCATTCAGATAAGTGGTCGCATCAGAAAGTCTTTGTATCCTCGATGGCACAGCCAAGGTTAATTCTACAAGCAATGAGTGAACCAAGAAATGTAGTTAGCCTAGCACAAAGAATATTTTCTTCTCCCATCCAATGAGCTTCTCATGTCAGGAACGTCGCCGGAGTAACGCCGTCTTCCTCGACGCCGGCGAGTCCCAGCCTTGGCCTGCACCCGCACACACTCACACAAACTCAGATGCACGTGAGACAGAGATATGTGCTGCAAAACTTGGCAGCGTTTTTTACTCCATTTGATTGCTTATAAAGGAAAAACTACAACTAGACCGTGGCCTCAGCCTCCGGCATGCACTTCCTCAACGTGCGCCATCCCACACGCCTCCACCATGTCGCACGACGCGCTCCCTCGCGAACACAGCGCAAGTCAGAGCCCACAACACGCACGACCCGCTCAACAGATCATGCGCCCAACAGGAAAAACAAAACAAATCCTAACAAACTAATGCACTAGAATTATTCAACAAATCTCCTCCTAAGTCTAGTGCACATTCTTACAATTCTGAAGACCAATTGCCACGACGAACTCCAGGAACTTGACTCTGCTCAATGGTTTTGTAAGGATATCACCAATTTGCTCATCAGTCCTGACGAACTCCACTTCAATTAGCCTTCTCTGTACATGATCCCGGATGAGATGAAACCTTACTTCAATGTGTATACTCCGGTCATGATGTAGAGGATTCTTGATAAGTGAGATTGCAGACTTGTTATCAATCTTCAACAAAGGTCCGCTGGCTGCTGTACTCATCAATTCTCCCAGCAGCCTACCCAACCAGACCCCCTGACAGCTAGCAGTGGCAGCTGCAATATATTCAGCTTCACAGCTTGAAAGAGCCACCACTTTTTGTTTCACTGACTGCCAGCTGATCGCTCTCTCTCCCAGGAAGAAAATTACACCTGATGTACTCTTCCTACTATCCACATCTCCAGCCAAATCACTGTCACTGTATCCCAGTGGTCTTGGTTGCTCTTCCTTCCTTCTTGCATACCAGAGCCCCCAATCACAAGTCCCTGCTATGAACCTAAGTATATGTTTCACAGCTGCAAGGTGCTCTTCATGTGGATCTTCCATGAATCTACTCACATATCCAACAGAGAAAGCTAGATCAGGTCTGGTGTGTAATAAGTACCTCAAGCTCCCAACCAAGCTTCTATATTCAGTTGCATCCACCTTTGCACTGCTACTCTCCTTGCTCAGTTTCAGGTTTGCCTGCATTGGGATCTGACAAGGGTTGCAACCTTGCAGCCTTCCCTTCTCAAGGATTTTCCTTGCATAATTCCCCTGTGACAGAGCAATCCCCTTTTCACTCTGCTTGACCTCAATTCCCAGATAATAAGAAAGCAGCCCAAGATCACTCATCTTGAATACATCAGCCATCTGTTGCTTGAACTCCAGAATAATGTTGATGCCCGCTCCGGTGATTATCAAATCGTCAACATACACCCCAACAATCAACCTGTTACCACCTTCACCTCGACAGTAGATGGCATGATCACTTGGGCACTTGACAAACCCCAGAATCCCCAATTCATCATCCAATTTCTGATTCCAGGCACGAGGAGCTTGATGTAAACCATACAAGGCTTTAGTGAGTTTAAGTACCTTGTGTTCCTCGCCTTCCTTGGCGAAGCCCGGTGGCTGCTCGACAAACACCTCTTCCTGAAGCTCCCCGTTGTGATGGACCTCCCAGCCGTTCTGGGCTGCCAGCGCTAGCAGCAACCGAACTGCTTCCATTCTGGCCACCGGAGCGAACACTTCGTCGTAATCGACACCTTGCCGTTGTGCGTATCCCTTCACAACGAGCCTCCCTTGTACCGCACCACTGCGCCATGCTCATCTTTCTTCACCTTGAACACCCACTTGAGCCCAATGGCACGCCGGCCTTGGGGCAAGTCTGTGAGTGTCCAAGTCCCATTGTCTTCGATCGCCTGCAGCTCCTCCTCCATCGCCCTGCGCCAACAAGCCTCCCGCTTCGCCGGATCGACGCCGGTTCCTCCGCGCCGATTGCCGGCGGAGCGATTCTCCCCCAAGTCGCGTTCTATAGGACCAGGAGGTGTTCCTGGCCCCACGACGTCGTCCACTGGGCGGAACCGGAGTGGAGCATCTTCATCATGGTCAGCATCGAGTCCTTCATCCAGGTTCGGTGGTGGTGACACAAACTGGACGTCTGTGGGTGTTGCCCGCTCAGTTGAAATCGATGCTGGGGCCGACGCGGGTGTTCTTGGCGCAGATGGAGTACTTGTTGCAGCGCCGGGATCTTGGGTCTGTCTCCCATAGCCAATCATCATCATCTCCACACGGAAGATGTCGTCGCCATGCACATTCGCCGTGTGCTCCTCCAGGCTTCCTGCCCAGTCCCACTGGGCGTCCTCGTCGAACACCACATCTCTGGTGATGTGAACACGGCGTACCACGGGGTCGTATGCACGATACGCCTTGGTGCCGCGCTCGTAGCCGACGAAGATCATCTTTCTTCCGCGGTCATCAAGCTTGTTCAGGTGTTGCGTCGTGTTCTTCACATACACGATGCAGCCAAACGTCTTCGGGTGGTGTATAGCCGGCTTCTTCCCGTACCACGCCTCGAATGGCGTCATCCCCGTCACGCTCTTGGTTGGACACCGGTTGAGGATATAGACTGCGGTGTTCACAGCTTCTCCCCAGAACCAGCCCGGCAGTCCTTTGGCCTTGAGCATGCTGCGCGCCGTCGCCACCACCGTGCCGTTGCACCGCTCGACCACTCCATTTTGTTGCGGGCTATAGGGGGCATTGAGCTGCCGTCGAACCCCCTCGCCCGCGCAGTACTCCGCAAACTCAATCGAGGTGAATTCATCACCTCGGTCAGTCCTGAGCACGCCCAGCTTCTTCCCGGACTCGACCTCAGCACGCGCCTGGAACTCCTTGATCACAGCGGCTGCCTGGTTCTTCCTTGCCAACACCTTCAGCCACATAAAGTGGCTCTTGTCGTCCACCAGCAGCAGGAAGTACTTGCCACCGCTCGGTGTCTCCGGCGTGATGGGCCCGCACAGGTCCTCATGCACGAGCTCCAGTGTGCGCTCAGCCCGGTACTGTGCCTCGGTGGGGAACGAACTCCGCCTCTGCTTGCCGGCGAGATATGCGTCGCACAGCTGATCCACCTACTCGATTTGGGGCAAGCCGCGTACCAGCTCCTCCCGCGCCATCTTCCTCAGCGCGTTCATGTTGACGTGGCCCATCCTTGAATGCCAGCGCCAAGACTCCTCCTTCCCGCGCGCCGCGAGACAAACCGGGCGTGCGACGTCGAGCTCCAGCACGTACAGGCGATCCGGCCGGCGCGACACCCGCGCCAGCAGCTTCCGGCTCTGCTCGCGGATCCTCAGCACGTCGTCTTCGATGTTCACCTTGTACCCCGCCTCATCCAACTGCACGATGCTGATGATGTTCGAGGTGAGGCGGGGTATGTAGTAGACGCCGGCGAAAGAGCGGTGCTCGTCGTTCTTGCAGTTGAACAGCACCGTGCCGTAGCCCTCGATATTCGCCACCGAGCCGTCCCCGAAGCTCACGGTGCCGCGCACCGCCGTGTTCAGCTCCGCGAACGCCAGACGAGCGCCGGACATGTGGTTCGTCGCGCCGGTGTCGAGCACCCATGACTTGGTGTCGCGGTTCTTCTCCTCCTCGCTGAGATGCGCGAGCACCTTGTGCTCGACGAGCCGCACCTCGGAGCCAGGTGCTGCGGACGCCCCTGCCATCGGCGCGCGGGACAACCGAGCCACCCCTCGCGCCGGCCGCGCCCGCGGAGCCTCGGCCCCGGATCGACGGCCGCCCCCGCCGCCGCGCGCGCGGGACGACCGCGCCGCCGCCGTGTGCGAATCAGAGCGGCCCCCTCCCGGTGTCGTCGATGTAGCAACCAGGAGGGTCTCTGTGGCCGACGCCTGGGAATCCGCCATGGGCCTCTCGCCCGAGAGCACGGCCGTCGAATCCACCGCCTCCGCATGGGCCGTCGGCGACGACGAGATTTGGATTGGAGCAGGGAGAGGGGCGAGTGGCGTTGACTTCACCAGGAGCAACGATGCCTCCTCCTCATCTTGGACGAAGTGGGCCGCCTCTTTCTTGGGCTTCTGCGGACACTCACAGGCCCAGTGGTCGGTTTGCCCACACCGCCGGCATTGATCCCGGCCTACCTTGCCTAGAACTCGCCGGCCCACGGGACGAAGCCGATCCGGAATTCCCGCGGCCTCGCCCCCGTCCTCGTGAACGCCCGCCGCCGTGCCCGCCAGAGCTCCCGCTCCCGTCGCCGGCGTGTTCGCTGTCTCCCTTCTTCCTCTGCGACTCCCACTCGTCCGCCGTCATGTACAGCTTGCCGTCATGGTGCAGCGTCGCCGGGGCCTCCTCGAATGAGTCCTCTGACGCCTTGAGCCTCCCTATCACTTCAACCACCGAGAGCGTGGAGATGTCCAGGAGGGTGCGAATGGCGGTGACCATCTGCTGGTACCGCGCCGGCGCACTGCGCAGGATCTTCAACACGAGCTACTTGTCCTCCAGCTCCACACCGAGGGTCTGCAGGGAGGCTTGCATACCCGTCAGGCGCAGCGCGAAATCCTCCACCGTCTCGCCGTCCTTGAATGTGGCGAGCTCGAACTCCCGGCGAAGTTGCTGCGCACTGTTCTCCTTGACACGTTCGTCGCCGACGCGCATGGTGGCGATGGCCTTCCACGCCGCCATCGTCATTTCCTTGTCGGAGATTGCCCTGGCCATCTTCGGAGGGACCGCCGAGCACAGCGCGTCGAGCGCCATCATGTCTTCCTGGTCGTCGACGTCGCCGACATCGATTGCCCGCCATAGCCCGCGAGCCTTGAGCTTCACCCTCATTAGCCGCGCCCAGTCGGAGTAGTTCGTTTTGGTGAGTACGGGGTAGCTACTCCCGACCCCCACCTCCCGAACCAACCGCTGGAACACCGCGGCGCCGTCCTTGGTGTTGCTGCCGCCCGCGCCATCGCCGACCTTCTTCTTCGGTGACAGCGGCGGTGAGCCCCCCATCGCCCACTCGACCGCGCGGTCGCTGTTCCAGCAACGGTAGACGACCGATTCCCGGAACGACACCGGCTCTGATGCCACTTGTCAGGAACGTCGCCGGAGTAACGCCGTCTTCCTCGACGCCGGCGAGTCCCAGCCTTGGCCTGCACCCGCACACACTCACACAAACTCAGATGTACGTGAGAAAGAGATATGTGAGGCAAAACTTGGCAGCGTTTTTTACTCCATTTGATTGCTTATAAAGGAAAAACTACAACTAGACCGTGGCCTCAGCCTCCGGCATGCACGGCATGCACTTCCTCAACGTGCGCCATCCCACACGCCTCCACCATGCCGCACGACGAGCTCCCTCGCGAACACAGCGCAAGTCAGAGCCCACAGCACGCACGACCCGCTCAACAGATCATGCGCCCAACAGGAAAAACGAAACAAATCCTAACAAACTAATGCACTAGAATTATTCAACATCTCATGTTCATGTCCAGATCCTACCATGCTCATGCCCTTTCAATAGATCATTGGTGTTCTCTGAACAACTAGATCTTATATTATTCAAATTAACTTATTGTGGGAAACCAGCCGATGGAGTGAAAGATAACCGAGGCGCGAGAGGATGGTGGAACGACGACCTTGAGCTCGGCGTCGATGCGTGTTAATTGTATGCGTCAATGCACAAGGAGGTTACAATATATAGATCCTAGAGTATAGCTCGGCCAGGCTATCTATCTACAAGATAATCTATCTACAAGATACTCTTGTTACAAACTGATTTACAAAGATAACAACAACTATATCTACATCTATGGGCGAGCTTCGTATCCTAGGATCCGTTACAAATCATAACCGAATATTTCTAACACTCCCCCTCAATCCGAACGCACCAAGTTTAGATTGTGTTTAAACATCTCCAACTCGCCGTCTGGGAGAGGTTTTGTGAACCCATCCGCAACTTGATCTTTGGTAGACACATACTCAATATCAAGTAGCTTCTTGGCTACCCTTTCTCGGACAAAATGATAATCAACTTCAATGTGTTTTGTTCTTGCATGAAACACAGGGTTAGCGGAGAGATACTTAGCTCCAAGGTTATCACACCACAATTTTGCCGCACGTGGCGCATGAACCCCAAGTTCCATTAGCAAGGTTTGGATCCACATAACTTCAGCCGTAGCATTTGCCAAAGCCTTATACTCGCTTCGGTACTTGACCTTGAAACGAGCTTGCTTGCTTGCGAGCACTCCATGACACAAGGTTAGTTCCCAAAAACACAAACAAATCCTCCGGTGGAACGCCTATCATCTAGGCAACCCGCCCGATCCGCATCCGAAAAAGCACCGACACGTAAGGAGGAGGACTTGCTGATTTTTACGCCAAGTTTAGTTGATTGCTTCAAGTATCTCGGAATCCTTTTGACCGCTTGCCCAATGAACTGTTGTAGGTGCATGTAAAAGCCGACGGACCTTATTAAGCGCAAAGGAAATATCGGGCCTTGTCAAAGTTAGATATTGAAGTGCCCCAACTACACTTCTATAGTTTGTTGCATCCTTTGGTCCAAGAGCAAGTACCCTCATAAAGCGAAAGTTTTTCTGAAGTAGACAATGGTGAACTAACCGGCTTGCATTGTGTCATACCCACTCTTTTCAAAACATCATTAGCATATTTTTCCTGTGTGAGAATTATCCCATCACGTACTCTGGATACTTCTATACCAAGAAAATAGTGCAATTCTCCCAAATCCTTCAAGGCAAATTCTTCATTAAGCTGCTTTAACAATGCAGTGGTGGCACTAGGAATGGAGCTCGCAACTATGATATCATCAACATAGACAAGAACAAACATGATAAGAGACCCCTTCTTGAAAAAGAATAGTGATGTATCAGCCCTTGATGACTTAAAACCAATCATTTGCAATTTTGTGCTGAGTCTCGAGTACCATGCCCTTGGCGCTTGTTTGAGACCATACAAGGCTTTATCCAACTTACAGATGTATCCAGGTAATGTTTTGTCTTCATAGCCAGGAGGCTGTTTCATGTAAACAACTTCTTCAAGGTGACCATGCAAGAAGGCATTACTGACATCAAGTTGGCGTAAACTCCAACCCTGAGACACGGCTAAAGACAGGACAACCCTGATGGTGGCAGGTTTGACAACAGGGCTAAAGGTATCTTCATAGTCTATCCCGTACCGTTGTTTGAAACCTTTAGCCACTAAACGAGCTTTATATTTGTCCAGGCTTCCATCAGCTTTATACTTTTTCTTCCAAACCCACTTAGAGTCTATCACATTGACACCTTTTTGTGGAGGAACCAAATGCCAGGTTTTATTTTTCATAAGAGCCATATATTCAGAGTCCATTGCCTCTTTCCAATTTTTATCATGCAGGGCCTCATCTAAATTATGTGGTTCACCAGACGAAGTAAAACAGCCATATTTAATTGTGCCATCAGTGTATACCTTTTCCTTGCGAATCCCGCTTTGCAAGCGTGTTCTAGGTCTTTGTTGAGTAGCTTCCTGATGTGCAGCGTCTTCAGCGGCCACAGAAGATCCCGCCGGTGGATCCGCATGCGGCAGCAGTACCGTGTCGGCGCCAGGTGCTGCAGGTGGTGTCCCCCCTTCGCCCGGCGCGGGGACAGGCGCAGAAGAGCCGACGGCGCGGGCTGGTGACGCGTCGGGCGCTGGTTCGCGCGCGCGCGACTCAGCTTCTGCGAGCTGCGACGCGGAGACCCGAGGCGGATCAAGCTCCGATCCCGAAGCCGATCCTGCCGCGAGATCAGCTCCGAAACCTGCACTTCCTTGTCCTGTTGCGCCAGCCCCTATATTTGCTGCATTTGGAGTCCTGTTCACATCAAATCTTCCACAAAAAACATCAGATTCATCAGGTAAATTAGCCACATGATCATGTAGTTGTCCCGACTCAGAGGAATTAAGAAGATTTTGTGGAAGAAGAGAAATTTCCTCTCTAAGGCGAGCTCCTGCATTAGGATGAAGTTTAGAAAAAGGAAATTCGTTTTCATCAAACACTACATCCCTAGAGATATAAACTCGACCAGATGAGATTTCTAGGCACTTGAAGCCTTTGTGTAGGTTGCTATAGCCCAGAAAAACACATTGCTTTGATCTAAATTCAAGCTTATGACGATTATATGGTCGAAGGTTAGGATAGCAAGCACATCCAAAAACTCTTAGGGAGGTGTAATCCGGTGTTTGATTGAAGAGCCGCTCTAAAGGTGTTACATAATTAAGGACCTTGCTCGGAGTACGATTAATGAGATAGGTGGCGGCTAGAAAGGCTTCATCCCAAAACTTTAGGGGCATTGAGGCATGCGCTAGGAGGGCTAGCCCGACTTCCACTATGTGGCGATGTTTGCGTTCAGCGAGATCCATTTTGCTGATGCGCATGAGGACAAGACACATGATGCGTGATGCCAATTTGTTCAAAGAAAGAATGGAGTCTTTGATATTCTCCACCCCAATCTGTTTGCATGGTAAGGATTTTACGATCAAAGAGTCTTTCAACAAGAGTACGAAACTCACGAAATTTCTCAAAAACTTCTGACTTGAACTTAAGCAAGTAAATCCAAGTAAATTTACTATAATCATCAATAAAACTAACATAGTATCTCTTTCCTCCAACCGAATCGGGTGCATGACCCCACACATCTGAATAAACTAACTCCAAAGGATGACTAGAGCTACTAGATGACTTGGGATAAGGCAACTGATGACGTTTTGCCTTTTGACAAGCATCACACACAGACTCTTTATTCGACTCAAGGGAACAAGGTAACTTATTGCTAGCAATCACCCTAGACACAATGGGAGAGGATGGATGACCAAGGCGACTGTGCCACCTGTCAAATGACGGCTTCACGGCACCAAAGGCTTGCTTTATTGGACGGGTTGAAGGAAGAGGATAGAGACCCTTGCGACATCTCCCCTTAAGGATTGTGTTCTTCGTGGCTTGATCCTTTATAAGAAAATAATCGGGATGAAATTCAACAAATACGTAATTATCTCGAGCAAGACGATGAACGGAAACAAGATTTTTAGCGGCATCGGGAACATGAAGAACATTATTTAGATGCATACTTCTAGAATTAGTCGGAACAATAGCATGACCAACGTGACTAATTTTCATACCGCACCGCTAGCGGTGTGAATCGATCGTTTCCCTTGTACTTGTCACGAACGGAGAGTTTCTCTAAGTTGCTTGTGATGTGATCGACGCGCCGATGTCGGTGTACCAGTTTGTGTCAACATCATAGGAGTTGTATGCCGCACCAACCAGCCTTCTCATCTGCTACATAATTTTCATCGAAGCGATGCCAGCATTCAGTAGCGCTATGGCCTTTTTTGAAGCATACCTGACACCGCTCCTTGTTGTTGAAGTTGCGGGGACGCGTGTTATCTCCACGCCCACGCCCGCGCTGGTTGTTGCTGTTGCGGCCTCCTCCTCCACGGTTGCGGCTTCCACCACGACCCCTGTTAGCGACGAAGGATGACGAATTGTTGGCGTTGTAGGAAGACGTGTTGCTGTTGGAGCCGCCGCCGTTTTTGAGATCAATCCGGTTTTCAAAGCTGAGGAGTTGGGAATACAACTCAGCCACCGTGATTGCCTCCACCCTTGCCATCACAGCGGAGACAATGGGGTCGAACTCATGATCGAGGCCATTGAGGATGTAGGCGACCATCTCGTCATTGTCGAGCGGCTTGCCCGTGGCCTTCACTTCATCGCCGAGCGCCTTCATCTTCGTGACATACTCGGTGATGGTCATCGCGCCCTTCTTTGTAGTAGCAAGCGCGAGTCGCACATTAACAGAACGCGCGCGGGTGTGCGCGGCGAAGACATCCGCCACGCCAGCCCATGCTTCTTCCGCTGTGGACGACGCGGCGATCTGTCCAAGGACCTCCTTGGACACAGATGTAAAGATAAACCCTAGGACCTGTTGATCCCGGGCAAACCAGTCTTCATACGCCGGATTGGGCTCTTTGGTGAGAACCTCTCCCTTCTTGACTTCAATCTCAGCTTCAGGGGCGACGGTCTTGCCGTTGATGTGTCCCTCCAATCGAGCACCGCGGATGGCGGTGAGGACCTGCGCTTGCCATAGCGCATGGTTGGTCTTGGTTAGCTTCTCAGATATCTGGATGCCGAAGAAGAGATTGGAGGATGCGGCAGCCGTGCTGGAGCTTGCGGCAGAGGAACCCATGGATGCAATCTACCTAAGCGGCTATGGCTCTGATTACCATGAAAGATAACCGAGGCGCAGAGGATGGTGGAACGACAGCCTTGAGCTCGGCGTCGATGCGTGTTAATTGTATGCGTCAATGCACAAGGAGGTTACAATATATAGATCCTAGAGTATAGCTCGGCCAGGCTATCTATCTACAAGATAATCTATCTACAAGATACTCTTGTTACAAACTGATTTACAAAGATAACAACAACTATATCTACATCTATGGCCGAGCTTCGTATCCTAGGATCTGTTACAAATCATAACTGAATATTTCTAACATGGAGAAGGATTTTTTATATGACAAATAAAAAAGTAATCTAGAACCGATATGGTCTGGAGATTTGTCCAAGAAGAGCCCCTTGTTTCTTCCCTCTTTTGAAGTAAATCTTCTACTAGATGCACAAAATCCAAAGTTGGGCTCCTCACTCCAAAGTTCCACATATAAGTGAATCTCTCAAGGTAGGCCCAATTCCTCACAGAACGATTCAAGCAAGAATATCCTTCCCTGCTGAAAACCTGGAAAGCAATGTGTTAAAGAAAAGCTAGTGTCTCCATCTCTTCTCTGATCTAAAACTAAGAATGGTGATGTATATCCGTATGATATGATGCAGATACACAAAACAAGACAGCACTAGCCATTCAATATTTTTGCGTGACTTCGGCTCCAGGTAAGAGGATACGATGACCTGATTTTGAAATGAAAATAATAATAAATTCTTATAATCTTCATTTGAACTTTTATTGAATATAAGCACACAACAATGGTATCTGAGTAGCTCGATGGATATTTTCAAAGAAGGTACTCAATTAACAGTTTATTTTCTGTTGCAAAAATTTGCATGTCATGGTTGAATTTCAGAATCCACAAACAATAGCTCTCTTATTTTATTTTGATGAGATTTTATAAATATTTTCCAAGGAAGATCAGCTTAATGAAACATTTAGTACAATGCAATTTCTCAAAAAAATTGATACACCCCAAATGCTTGTTCTTGCTTACATGCAAAGGATATTGGTCATCCATGATAAAGTAAAAATAAGCTGAAAAATAATTTATCCAGGAGGCCTGAAATTCTCTGACTTTAACGTCGGCGTTGTGCCTATTTCTTCTAGGTACTGAAATTCATCCAAGTAAAAAGTTGGGTCGTTCCGTTCGAGGGAATTGGGTAGCTGCATTGTTCATGTCTGTTGTTGACTTTTCATTCTATACCAGTATTGGCTACTGGTCACTTTGAGATATGTTGCCTGCATGTTAAGGATGTAGCACTGGTTGCTCCTGAAAGATAATATAATTCATCATTGGAGACCGCAGTTTTCGACATCAGAAAAGAAATGCAATTTGTTTAGCTACATCCCTTCCCTAGATGCACACTACTTCTACCTAGTAGCTGTGTTTTTTATGATTGACCCTGATGTTCAATAAGGTGATGTTAATAAATGATAAGTACTAGTTAACTGTCCTTGAAGACTGAATCTTGGTGCCATGGATCCTGCCAATAAAGTGGACTTTTTAAGTTTCATAAGTTGAGTTCTACGCTACCCAACACATTTTACCAGGGTTACAGTTGTACCATAACTGCATCTTTTTCAAGAACATGTCACTGGTAAGGCCAGAATTTGAAATAGCCTAGTGGATTTAATTATTGGACTATAAGACTGCATTTTCAATTATCAAACAATTAGGCATGCAGTTGGCCTGAAAATATGTGATCTGTTTGGTTTCACAAATATGTTTTTAGTTGAATATATGATTGGATTCGAAAATATCTTGCGTTTATACAATTACTTGATAATACTACTTTCTAATTTGACTCTAAAAAAGACATTGATCATAACGCAGATTTGTAAAGTTCTCTTTGTAAAGCCCGCTCGTGTCTCCATCAGCCTTGTGGTAAGGTACTAGTTTGCAGTCAACTTTGGCAGTGAAGAAGGAAACAAATACATAGTTTTGGTTTATCTTGTCAGCTGGATGACTGTCATACAAGTACGTTTCTGTCGGAAGCTGGAACAATGTAGAAACAAGCGCTCATCTTCAGACTTTGAATTCAGACAAACCAGTTGCATTGGGAGTAATGGCATTTGCCCTTGGAAACTTCTTGATTTATGCCTCTCAAGGGTCTCAGAGAGACAATAAAAATAGGCAACTCCATGACCCCCGGCCTTCTTTGTAAAATGAGCTGTATCCAAGCTAGGAATAATAGCAAAAAAAAAAGAAATTCACCGGCATTCCTAAGGTGTATAGAAGCCTAAGAAAGACCAGGGATTGGGTTCTGCTCCAAGAGGGCTGAATTCACCGGCATGGATTGGAAGATGAAGCGATCAAAGAGCGTTCCAAAGCTGAAGAACTCGTCACCTACAAGTCCTACAAAAGGTAATCAATATTTCCCATCTGAAATTAGGATGGAAGTAATCTTTAAGGCCTTCATATTTCTGCATGTGCATTTGCATATTTTTTAGATTTGAGGGCGTTTTTTTCCTATTGGTTCATTGCAAATGAAATATATGTGATGAAAATCCCACTTTTCGGCGAAAAAGTCCACTTGATGTGGCAGAAGATAGGTAACATAAATGATCTGGCATTACGTGGTTTATTCACTGATTGCTGAGAAAAATATTGCTGGTCGAAACCGGAAATTTTATTGAATGTATAACTGCAAAGAAATGAAATGTTTCCGGCACAATATTGAGGGCGAAAGTAAGTGATCTTGTTGGTGATGCAGTAAGTCTAAGCGCTAGACAGCAGCAGATTTAGACAATGTCACGGTAGATGCGTTGATCGGTCGGTTTTGACCCTAGTAATTAGGCAGTGTACTTAGTAGCTTGGAGATTCCAAGGTTGGGGGCACGCAATTTCGTCGCAACGGAGGAATTTGGAATTCTTGGAAGAATGTCAAAGTTCGACAGTCTTTGTTGGTTCATACAAGAGCATGCGTGCTGGACTGCCGGTCCCTCCTAAGGTGAGCTTTTCTGAAATTGAAGTCGATCGCTTTCTCCGAGAATTTCAGGTAGACCAGCTTGTCCTGACTTGGCTTGTGGGTGTAATTTTATCCGTACGAGAAATTAGAAAACGAAGCAAATGGGTACGCCCCGCCCCCCCCCAATAAAAAAGGGGTCCTAAGGGCGTGTTTCCTCACCTGCATGTGGCCGGCCCGGCTTGTTGTCCCACCCGACTTTCCGAAGAAAACCAAGTGCATACCTATATGCATGCCGGGATCAAGTTTCATGCATATAGTGACATAAAAGTGAATACGAAACGAGTATCACGTAAGAAAAAGAAAGATTATCGAGAGATTTACGCTTAATCACGGAAACGAAGGCTCCAAACACCACGAGCAATCGGCGGGGGTTGCGTACGCCTAGCACTCCACAACATCTTCACGTCATCTTCATGTAGCTTCCTCCTTCGAACAACATTGTTTATAGCAAGGGTGAGCACTTGTCGTACTCGGCAAGTGTGGAGAAAAGAATGAATGCAAAGGCTTTGTAGTGGACTGGGCTATAAGCATTTAAGCAATTTTAGTTGGTCAAATTTTATTAGCACCTACTTACTAATAAAGTATAAGTTTATACCAACCCACAATTAAGCATAAGATAAGAGATACACCATGAGCACATGACAAGCATAACCAGAGAACACGATTTAAGTCCATCTTCAAGTTCAATTATCATGTGAGGGTCCAGACCGCCCTTGACCGTGGGCACGGCTAATCGATTAGTTTTACACTCTGCAAAGGTTGTACATCTTTATCCACAAGTCGCGTAAAAGTCCCGAAGAACTTTAGACCCAACCATGCGATGCCGGCCAAGCATCATACCACACTACCGAGGTGTGATTGCATAGGGACGCTACGAGGCCGTTACAAAGATCCCCAGATGTAGGCTGCCCGCTAGGTTACCTGGTCAGTGCAACGTATAAAGCTCCCGGACGAGTACCATGTCTTAGCTAAGCCCACACCTACGCCCGAGCAGGTCCATACGCCACTACCCGCCAGCCCCCAACCCTTATCAGGTAAAGCATACCTAACACCTAGTTCACTAATTAATAAGCCAAGACAGAGCCATATGTCTTGTGGTAGCACTGTTTTCCTGGGTGGTCGCTCCATGTTCCGATTAATGCATAGTGATCTTGTATTAAACGTCCAAAGATATAACATAAAGGCACAACATGATTCATCATTATTGTTCATTAAAACCACCATAACCCGGGTATAGCAACTAAGCATAACTACCCAACATAAAGATAAACCCAGGGTTAACAAGGATTGACAATCGAAGACTAGGATAAACCTTAATAGGAACCCATCAAAATTAATGCAAGCAATGCAATGAGTGATTAAACATAATTCTTAGGACAAAAGATCAAGGACACACTTGCCTTTAACCAAAGTAATGTCGTTGCTCAGAATATATTCACCTCTTGCTCTTCAAAGCTTCTCGAACGGCGTTCACTCTAAGCGCATCAATCGTCGGGCACAAACATACACAAAGCAAACAAACAAGCATACTAAGAACAAAACACCAATCAAAAGAAACTTTAAAAGAACGCACTAAAGGATAGGCTCGATTAGATGGATCACTAAAGAACACAAAGTGTGCTTGGAAGGGAAAGACTTGGTTAACTTTAATGAGATGGTTGTGGAAGATTGAGCAAGAACCGGAAAGATCACACTAAGATTGAGCTGAGAAAAGAACGTCTAACGAACGTTTTGCATATATGAGAGAACAAGGCTATGAGCTAGGTTCATTTTAATTAACAAAACAAATATAAAGGATATTTCAGAAATAAAATACCCTATGTTGACATTAATGCAGTATTAAACTTTATTTATGAAACCGGTGTAAAGAACTAGTCAAGTTTTATTAATAAAGATTCATATATTGATTAAACCGATTAAACATTTAATTTGGAAAAACTAAACTATATGAACAATCTAAACGAAACTTTGTAATTCGAGTTCATCATATTATTATCAAAAACAGTATTAAATTGGTATTAATCAAGATTAACATTTATTTATAAAGCCGGGGTAAAAGCCTAATCAACTTTTAATTATAAAAGTTAATTAATCATTAAGCAAATTAATATTTGACTTATGGAAAACCGAGTAAAAGATCTAATTAGATTTTATTCATAAAAGCATGTAAAGTAATCATTAATCAAATTAAATTTGATTATGAAAAACGATATATAGATCTATATAGCTTTTATTTGGAAAAGACATGTATCTCTAGTCATTAATAAAAATTAATATTTATTTTATTTTCAGAAACAAAACATGGTGAAAACACACCACTAACGCGTGCTTTACATTATTATGGACCTAACGCAACTTGAACGGATTAAATCGGAGCTAAAACGAAAAAGATATGAGAAAAACAAGATTGTAAGGACCTAGTCGTGATTAACCGTAGATTTCAGGGAGTAGCTGAAAAGAATCGCAAGACACATTAAATAGTGCTCGCGAAAAGGACAAAGGACAGGGTTAGATCTATAAAAGAGTCGGGTGGGATTTATGTGCGAATGGTGGGATTATTCTAGGGGTTTTTTTGTAGTTTTACCGAGACACAAGATTGGATCTAAAGATTGCATCATAATCCAGGGACCTAAACACAAGAGAGCCGATACCTTCTTCTTCCTCCGGTTCGTTACAATCGGGGACGGACACAACTCGTGGCGCACGGGAACATGCTCGGGGAGCATCGGATCGACGGGGTTCCGGGTAGCTAGGTCCTTGGGTGAAACGCAAAACGGAGAGAGGAGATCGAGGGGATCGCGGGGGAGGTTCTCACCGGCGTTGGAGACGAAGGGGAGCGGACGGATTTTGGAGATGTTGGAGGACGGTTGACCGACGAACGGTAACTCGGGGCGGCCCAATTGCCGGCGACACGGGCGGTTAGAGCTTCAATTGATTGATGTGGGAGGTAGAGGGGAGTGCGTGGGGGTGCTCACCGCGGCGGATGCGAAGGGGAACGCCGGATTCGAAGGTCAACCCGAGCTCGCGGTTTGGTTCCGGCTTCGGGCTTTTGCGGGCGGCGCGGCTTGCGGCGGGGGGGCGGCGCGCGCGCGGCGTGCGGGTCCGCGACGCGAGGGGCGGCGGGCGCGGCGGCTCACGCGAGAGGCGGCGGCCTCCTTTATGGGGGCGCGGGCGCGGGGCACGCCGGAGGATGCGGCGGCACGGCCGGCCGGTGCCCCGGCCATGGCCGACCGGGCCCCGATGGGCTCCGCGTGGGCCGCGGCCGGCCGGTGGCGGGCGGAAGGAGGCTGGGTCGGGCCTTCGGGCTCGGCCCGGTTAGATAGGATAGGTTTTCTTTTTTTTCGAAATATTTTTCGGTGCAAAAACAAATCCAGGAAATGCCCGAGAAAATGTTTAGAGGCACGAAAAATACCCGAGAAAATCACAAAAATCCCGGGAAAATTCCTAGAGATAGATTAAGACATGAACAATCCAAATAAAGCATTTGGAGCTCATGAAATAGATATTAGAGCCTTCTAATAAATAGAAATAGCTCGGGGAAAAATGAGAATAAATTCCGGAAAAATCCGGAAAATTCTCGGAAGGTTTTGGACGGCTCCTAAACGCAATTTTGAAACCTTTTGCACTCAAGAACCACTAGATGCATCGGCATGAATACAACACTCACAACTTTTTATTTAATTTAGAAAATCAAACAAAGGATTTTTCCTATACTATATTCCCCGTAAAGAAAATAAATGTTGGGAAAATTTTAAAATTATGAGAAAATCGTTATTTAATTATTCTCTCTATTCACATCCCGAAATGGGAAATTTCGGGGTGTGACAAATCTACCCCCCTTAAAACAGAATCTCGTCCCGAGATTCGAAGAAAGAAGAAGCAAGGAGGAGGGAGATAAACTAAGGCGTTGCTCCCAAAGTAGGTAGGCGGTCATCCTCTTTTGTCGATGAGTGTGAAATCGTTATTCCTCATCTTGCCTTATTCATTGGGGTCTTCATCAGAGTGAGTTTGATGGGATAGGAGCAAGCTCAAGGTGGGAAGGAAAGTAGAGTGAGGCCTTCTTTTCTTCATCTTGCTCACTTTACCTAACGATGGTGACAGTAACATTTGCTTGTTGGCATTGGTGTTGTCTTCAATTCCTTCTTATGATGTCCTTCATTAGAACAGAGAGAGATAGCAAGGATGTGGGAGGTACAAAAGGAAAACCCAACTAGGCAACTGATGTCATCGTAGGTAGAAGACCCACAATACACCAACACTCACCACAAAGAACCAACACAAGCAATGTCATAAAACCAAGCATCATCAAGCAAACACCGAATTCCACCAATCAAGGCATAGCTAAAGGGAACGACACTACACGTTGTTAAATAAGTCGGGGGTATCCTCCTAATATATCAGATGTAGCTCCCAGCAGGGATCTCCATAAATAATGGATTTTTTTCCCAGATCAAGGAGTACGAAATTATGAGTTCAACCCAACTGGAATCACTTCAATCGGAGGTTCGGAACTCGAGATATGAATTAAACAAGATGGCTGTGTCAGCAGTGTTGGCAGATTCTGAATGCTCCACTAATTCGTATGTATCTCCCTGGATACAAAACGAATACTGCTGAATTTTGTACAGAGTGAAGCTGATGAAATTTCTGAACTACTCCAATTGGATTTACCTCAATCGGAGGTCTATAGCCCGAGATATAGAATATTGAAGGTAACTAGGTCAGTAGAGTTTACAGATTCTGATAGCTCCAATGTTTCGGGCATAGCTCCTGGAACAGGTACTGTATAGGGCTGAATTTTTGATAGAAATTCACTTATGAAATTTAGGAACTAGCCCAACTGGTTTCATGTCGATCAGAGTTCTGTAGCTCGAGATAAAATTAAAACAGCGCTGATGTGTCGGAGAGCTGCGCGAACAGATAGAATGTTAAGGGCAACAGTTCTACCAATAAATCAAGGGGGTGTTTATTGCTTGAGGGAATGAGTAGGCGAGGTCGAAGAATTGTTCAGGGAGAGTGAAGATAAATATACAAGAATTCATGGTACGGAGAAAAGAAGATGGTTAAGATGTGAGGACCTTCATCGGAGAGGTCATGGATACGGTAAGAAGGGACTTTAGATGAAAAGAGATCTTAGGAAACATCCATTGCTATCTAGGCTTACGTCCTACGGTCGATACGGCTACGATACCACTCTGTCACACCCGACTTTCCGAAGAAAACCAAGTGCATACCTATATGCATGTCGGGATCAAGTTTCATGCATATAGTGACATAAAAGTGAATACGAGAAACGGTATCACGTAAGAAAAAGAAAGATTATCAGAGATTTACGCTTAATCCTGGAAACGAAGGCTCCAAACATCACAGGCAATCGACTGGGGGTTGCGTACGCCTAGCACTCCACAACATCTTCACGTCATCTTCATGTTGCTTCCTCCTTCTGAACAACATTGTTTATAGCAAGGGTGAGCACTTGTCGTACTCAGCAAGTGTGGAGAAAAGAATGAATGCAAAGGCTTTATAGTGGACTGGGCTATAAGCATTTAAGCAATTTTAGTTGGTCAAATTTTATTAGCACCTACTTACTAATAAAGTATAAGTTTATACCAACCCACAATTAAGCATAAGATAAGAGATACACCATGAGCACATGGCAAACATAACCAGAGAACACGATTTAAGTCCATCTTCAAGTTCAATTATCATGTGAGGGTCCGGCCGCCCTTGACCGTGGGCACGGCTAATCGATTAGTTTTACACTGCGAGAGGTTGTACATCTTTACCCACAAGTCGCGTAAAAGTCCCGAAGAACTTTAGACCCAACCATGCGATGCCGGCCAAGCATCATACCACACTACCGAGGTGTGATTGCATAGGGACGCTACGAGGCCGTTACAAAGATCCCCGGATGTAGGCCGCCCGCTAGGTTACCCGGTCGGTGCAACGTATAAAGCTCCCGGACGAGTACCATGTCTTAGCTAAGCCCACACCTACGCCCGAGCAGTCCATACGCCACTATCCGCCGGCCCCCAACCCTTATCGGGTAAAGCATACCTAACACCTAGTTCACTAATTAATAAGCCAAGACAGAGCCATATGTCTTGTGGTAGCACCGTTTTCCGGGTGGTCGCTCCATGTTCCGATTAATGCATAGTGATCTTGTATTAAACGTCCAAAGATATAACATAAAGGCACAACATGATTCATCATTATTGTTCATTAAAACCACCATAACCCAGGTATAGCAACTAAGCATAACTACCCGACATAAAGATAAACCCAGGTTAACAAGGATTGACAATCGAAGACTAGGATAAACCTTAATAGGAACCCATCAAAATTAATGCAAGCAATGCAATGAGTGATTAAACATAATTTCGAGGACAAAAGATCAAGGACACACTTGCCTTTAACCAAAGTAATGTCGTTGCTCGAATATATTCACCTCTTGCTCTTCAAAGCTTCTCGAACGGTGTTCACTCTAAGCGCATCAATCGTCGGGCACAAACATACACAAAGCAAACAAACAAGCATACTAAGAACAAAACACCAATCAAAAGAAACTTTAAAAGAACGCACTAAAGGATAGGCTCGATTAGATGGATCACTAAAGAACACAAAGTGTGCTTGGAAGGGAAAGACATGGTTAACTTTAATGAGATGGTTGTGGAAGATTGAGCAAGAACCGGAAAGATCACACTAAGATTGAGCCGAGAAAAGAACGTCTAACGAACGTTTTGCATATATGAGAGAACAAGGCTATGAGCTAGGTTCATTTTAATTAACAAAACAAATATAAAGGATATTTCAGAAATAAAATACCCTATGTTGACATTAATGCGGTATTAAACTTTATTTATGAAACCGGTGTAAAGAACTAGTCAAGTTTTATTAATAAAGATTCATATATTGATTAAACCGATTAAACATTTAATTTGGAAAAACTAAACTATATGAACAATCTAAACGAAACTTTGTAATTCGAGTTCATCATATTATTATCAAAAACAGTATTAAATTGGTATTAATCAAGATTAACTTTTATTTATAAAGCCGTAGTAAAAGCCTAATCAACTTTTAATTATAAAAGTTAATTAATCATTAAGCAAATTAATATTTGACTTATGGAAAACCGAGTAAAAGATCTAATTAGATTTTATTCATAAAAGCATGTAAAGTAATCATTAATCAAATTAAATTTGATTATGAAAAACGATATATAGATCTATATAGCTTTTATTTGGAAAAGACATGTATCTCTAGTCATTAAACAAAATTAATATTAATTTTATTTTCAGAAACAAAACATGGTGAAAACACACCACTAACGCGTGCTTTACATTATTATGCACCTAACGCAACTTGAACGGATTAAATCGGATCTAAAACGAAAAAGATATGAGAAAAACAAGATTGAAAGGACCTGGTCGCGATTAACCGTAGATTTCAGGGAGTAGCTGAAAAGATTTGCAAGACACAATAAATAGTGCTCGTGAAAAGGACAAAGGACAGGGTTAGATCTATAAAAGAGTCGGGTGGGATTTATGTGCGAATGGTGGGATTATTCTAGGGGTTTTTTTGTAGTTTTACCGAGACACAAGATTGGATCTAAAGATTGCATCATAATCCGGGGACCTAAACACAAGAGAGCCGATACCTTCTTCTTCCTCCGGTTCGTTACAATCGGGGACGGACACAACTCGTGGCGCACGGGAACATGCTCGGGGAGCATCGGATCGACGGGGGTTCCGGGTAGCTAGGTCCTTGGGTGAAACGCAAAACGGAGAGAGGAGATCGAGGGGATCGCGGGGAGGTTCTCACCGGCGTTGGAGACGAAGGGGAGCGGACGGATTTTGGAGATGTTGGAGGACGGTTGACCGACGAACAAGAACTCGGGGCGGCCCAATTGCCGGCGACACGGGCGGTTAGAGCTTCAATTGATTGATGTGGGAGGTAGAGGGGAGTGCGTGGGGGTGCTCACCGCGGCGGATGCGAAGGGGAACGCCGGATTCGAAGGTCAACCCGAGCTCGCGGTTTGGTTCCGGCTTCGGGCTTTTGCGGGCGGCGCGGCTTGCGGCGAGGGGCGGCGGCGCGCGCGGCGTGCGGTGTCCGCGACGCGAGGGCGGCGGCGCTGCGGCGGCTCACGCGAGAGGCGGCGGCCTCCTTTATGGGGGCGCGGGCGCGGGGCACGCCGGAGGATGCGGCGGCCGGCCGGCCGGTGCCCCGGCCATGGCCGACCGGGCCCCGATGGGCTCCGCGTGGGCCGCGGCCGGCCGGTGGCGGGTGGAAGGAGGCTGGGTCGGGCCTTCGGGCTCGGCCCGGTTAGATAGGATAGGTTTTCTTTTTTTTTTCGGTGCAAAAACAAATCCAGGAAATGCCCGAGAAAATGTTTAGAGGCACGAAAAATACCCGTAAAATCACAAAAATCCCGGGAAAATTCCTAGAGATAGATTAAGACATGAACAATCCAAATAAAGCATTTGGAGCTCATGAAATAGATATTAGAGCCTTCTAATAAATAGAAATAGCTCGGGGAAAAATGAGAATAAATTCCTGAAAAATCCGGAAAATTCTCGGAAGGTTTTGGACGACTCCTAAACGCAATTTTGAAACCTTTTGCACTCAAGAACCACTAGATGCATCGGCATGAATACAACACTCACAACTTTTTATTTAATTTAGAAAATCAAACAAAGGATTTTTCCTATACTATATTCCCCGTAAAGAAAATAAATGTTGGGAAAATTTTAAAATTATGAGAAAATCGTTATTTAATTATTCTCTCTATTCACATCCCGAAATGGGAAATTTCGGGGTGTGACAAATCTACCCCCTTAAACAGAATCTCGTCCCGAGATTCGAAGAAAGAAGAAGCAAGGAGGAGGGAGATAAACTAAGGCGTTGCTCCCAAAGTAGGTAGGCGGTCATCCTCTTTTGTCGATGAGTGTGAAATCGTTATTCCTCATCTTGCCTTATTCATTGGGGTCTTCATCGAGTGAGTTTGATGGGATAGGAGCAAGCTCAAGGTGGGAAGGAAAGTAGAGTGAGGCCTTCTTTTCTTCATCTTGCTCACTTTACCTAACGATGGTGACAAGTAACATTTGCTTGTTGGCATTGGTGTTGTCTTCAATTCCTTCTTATGATGTCCTTCATTAGAACAGAGAGAGATAGCAAGGATGTGGGAGGTACAAAAGGAAAACCCAACTAGGCAACCGATGTCATCGTAGGTAGAAGACCCACAATACACCAACACTCACCACAAAGAACCAACACAAGCAATGTCATAAAACCAAGCATCATCAAGCAAACACCGAATTCCACCAATCAAGGCATAGCTAAAGGGAACGACACTACACGTTGTTAAATAAGTCGGGGGGTATCCTCCTAATATATCAGATGTAGCTCCCAGCAGGGATCTCCATAAATAATGGATTTTTTTCCCAGATCAAGGAGTACGAAATTATGAGTTCAACCCAACTGGAATCACTTCAATCGGAGGTTCGGAACTCGAGATATGAATTAAACAAGATGGCTATGTCAGCAGCGTTGGCAGATTCTGAATGCTCCACTAATTCGTATGTATCTCCCTGGATACAAAACGAATACTGCTGAATTTTGTACAGAGTGAAGCTGATGAAATTTATGAACTACTCCAATTGGATTTACCTCAATCGGAGCTCTATAGCCCGAGATATAGAATATTGAAGGTAACTAGGTCAGTAGAGTTTACAGATTCTGATAGCTCCAATGTTTCGGGCATAGCTCCTGGAACAGGTACTGGATAGGGCTGGATTTTTGATAGAAATTTACTTATGAAATTTAGGAACTAACCCAACTGGTTTCATGTCGATCGGAGTTCTGTAGCTCGAGATAAAATTAAAACAGCGCTGAGGTGTCGGAGAGCTGCGCGAATAGATAGAATGTTAAGGGTAACGGTTCTACCAATAAATCAAGAGGGTGTTTATTGCTTGAGGGAATGAACGAGGCGAGATCGAAGAAATGTTCAAGGTGAGTGAAGATAAATATACAAGAATTCATGGTACGGAGAGAAGAAGATGGTTAAGATGTGAGATCCTTCATCAGAGAGGTCAAGGAGAAGGTAAGAAGAAACTTTAGATGAAAAGAGACCTTAGGAAACATCCATTCCTAACTAGGCTTATGTCCTACAGTCGATACAGCTCTGATACCACTCTGTCACACCTGCTTTTCCAAAGAAAACCAAGTGCATACCTATATGCATGCCAGGATCAAGTTTCATGCATATAGTGACATAAAAGTGAATACGAAACAAGTATCACGTAAGAAAAAGAAAGATTATCACGATTTACGCTTAATCCCGGAAACGAAGGCTCCAAACATCACGGGCAATCGGGCTGGGGTTGCGTACGCCTAGCACTCCACAACATCTTCACGTCATCTTCATGTAGCTTCCTCCTTCCGAACAACATTGTTTATAGCAAGGGTGAGCACTTGTCGTACTCAGGCAAGTGTGGAGAAAAGAATGAATGCAAAGGCTTTGTAGTGGACTCGGGCTATAAGCATTTAAGCAATTTTAGTTGGTCAAATTTTATTAGCACCTACTTACTAATAAAGTATAAGTTTATACCAACCCACAATTAAGCATAAGATAAGAGATACACCATGAGCACATGGCAAACATAACCAGAGAACACGATTTAAGTCCATCTTCAAGTTCAATTATCATGTGAGGGTCCGGGCCGCCCTTGACCGTGGGCACGGCTAATCGATTAGTTTTACACTGCGCAGAGGTTGTACATCTTTACCCACAAGTCGCGTAAAAGTCCCGAAGAACTTTAGACCCAACCATGCGATGCCGGCCAAGCATCATACCACACTACCGAGGTGTGATTGCATAGGGACGCTACGAGGCCGTTACAAAGATCCCCGGATGTAGGTCGCCCGCTAGGTTACCCGGTCGGTGCAACGTATAAAGCTCCCGACGAGTACCATGTCTTAGCTAAGCCCACACCTACGCCCGAGCAGTCCATACGCCACTATCCGCCGGCCCCCCAACCCTTATCGTGTAAACCGTACCTAACACCTAGTTCACTAATTAATAAGCCAAGACAGAGCCATATGTCTTGTGGTAGCACCGTTTTCCCGGGTGGTCGCTCCATGTTCCGATTAATGCATATGATCTTGTATTAAGCATCCAAAGATATAGCATAAAGGTATAACATGATTCATCATTGTTGTTCATTAAAACCACCATAACCCAGGTATAGCAACTAAGCATAGCTACCCGACATAAAGATAAACCCAGGTTAACAAGGATTGACAATCGAAGACTAGGATAAACCTTAATAGGAACCCATCAAAATTAATGCAAGCAATGCAATGAGTGATTAAACATAATTCTTAGGACAAAAGATCAAGGACACACTTGCCTTTAACCAAAGTAATGTCGTTGCTCAGAATATCTTCAACCTCTTGCTCTTCAAAGCTTCTCGAACGGCGTTCACTCTAAGTGCATCAATCATCGGGCACAAACATACACAAAGCAAACAAACAAGCATACTAAGAACAAAACACCAATCAAAAGAAACTTTAAAAGAACGCACTAAAGGATAGGCTCGATTAGATGGATCACTAAAGAACACAAAGTGTGCTTGGAAGGGAAAGACTTGGTTAACTTTAATGAGATGGTTGTGGAAGATTGAGCAAGAACCGGAAAGATCACACTAAGATTGAGCTGAGAAAAGAACGTCTAACGAACGTTTTGCATATATGAGAGAACAAGGCTATGAGCTAGGTTCATTTTAATTAACAAAACAAATATAAAGGATATTTCGTAAATAAAATACCCTATGTTGACATTAATGCAGGTATTAAACTTTATTTATGAAACCGGTGTAAAGAACTAGTTAAGTTTTATTAATAAAGATTCATATATTGATTAAACCGATTAAACATTTAATTTGGAAAAACTAAACTATATGAACAATCTAAACGAAACTTTGTAATTCGAGTTCATCATATTATTATCAAAAACAGTATTAAATTGGTATTAATCAAGATTAACTTTTATTTATAAAGCCGTAGTAAAAGCCTAATCAACTTTTAATTATAAAAGTTAATTAATCATTAAGCAAATTAATATTTGACTTATGGAAAACCGAGTAAAAGATCTAATTAGATTTTATTCATAAAAGCATGTCAAGTAATCATTAATCAAATTGAATTAGATTATGAAAAACGATATATAGATCTATATAGCTTTTATTTGGAAAAGACATGTATCTCTAGTCATTAATAAAAATTAATATGTATTTTATTTTCAGAAACAAAACATGGTGAAAACACAGCACTAACGCGTGCTTTACATTATTATGGACCTAATGCAACTTGAACGGATTAAATCGAAGCTAAAACGAAAAAGATATGAGAAAAACAAGATTGAAAGGACCTGGTCGCGATTAACCGTAGATTTCAGGGAGTAGCTGAAAAGATTTGCAAGACACAATAAATAGTGCTCGTGAAAAGGACAAAGGACAGGGTTAGATCTATAAAAGAGTCGGGTGGGATTTATGTGCGAATGGTGGGATTATTCTAGGGGTTTTTTTGTAGTTTTACCGAGACACAAGATTGGATCTAAAGATTGCATCATAATCCGGGGACCTAAACACAAGAGAGCCGATACCTTCTTCTTCCTCCGGTTCGTTACAATCGGGGACGGACACAACTCGTGGCGCACGGGAACATGCTCGGGGAGCATCGGATCGACGGGGTTCCGGGTAGCTAGGTCCTTGGGTGAAACGCAAAACGGAGAGAGGAGATCGAGGGGATCGCGAGGGAGGTTCTCACCGGCGTTGGAGACGAAGGGGAGCGGACGGATTTTGGAGATGTTGGAGGACGGTTGACCGACGAACAGAACTCGGGGCGGCCCAATTGCCGGCGACACCGGCGATTAGAGCTTCAATTGATTGATGTGGGAGGTAGAGGGGAGTGCGTGGGGGTGCTCACCGCGGCGGATGCGAAGGGGAACGCCGGATTCGAAGGTCAACCCGAGCTCGCGGTTTGGTTCCGGCTTCGGGCTTTTGCGGGCGGCGCGGCTTGCGGCGGGGGCGGCGCGCGCGCCGGCGTGCGGGTGTCCGCGACGCGAGGGCAGCGGGCGCGGCGGCTCACGCAGGAGGCGGCGGCCTCCTTTATGGGGCGCAGCGCGGGGCACGCCGAGAGGATGCGGCGGCCGGCCGGCGGTGCCCCGGCCATGGCCGACCGGGCCCCCGATGGGCTCCGCGTGGGCCGCGGCCGGCCGGTGGCGGGTGGAAGGAGGCTGGGTCGGGCCTTCGGGCTCGGCCCGTTAGATAGGATAGGTTTTCTTTTTTTTTCGAAATATTTTTCGGTGCAAAAACAAATCCAGGAAATGCCCGTAAAATGTTTAGAGGCACGAAAAATACCCAGAAAATCACAAAAATCCCAGGAAAATTCCTAGAGATAGATTAAGACATGAACAATCCAAATAAAGCATTTGGAGCTCATGAAATAGATATTAGAGCCTTCTAATAAATAGAAATAGCTCGGGGAAAAATGAGAATAAATTCCAGAAAAATCCGGAAAATTCTCGGAAGGTTTTGGACAGCTCCTAAACGCATTTTTGAAACCTTTTGCACTCAAGAACCACTAGATGCATCGGCATGAATACAACACTCACAACTTTTTATTTAATTTAGAAAATCAAACAAAGGATTTTTCCTATACTATATTCCCCGTAAAGAAAATAAATGTTGGGAAAATTTTAAAATTATGAGAAAATCGTTATTTAATTATTCTCTCTATTCACATCCCGAAATGGGAAATTTCGGGGTGTGACAAATCTACCCCCCTTAAACAGAATCTCGTCCCGAGATTCGAAGAAAGAAGAAGCAAGGAGGAGGGAGATAAACTAAGGCGTTGCTCCCAAAGTAGGTAGGCGGTCATCCTCTTTTGTCGATGAGTGTGAAATCGTTATTCCTCATCTTGCCTTATTCATTGGGGTCTTCATCAGAGTGAGTTTGATGGGATAGGAGCAAGCTCAAGGTGGGAAGGAAAGTAGAGTGAGGCCTTCTTTTCTTCATCTTGCTCACTTTACCTAACGATGGTGACAAGAACATTTGCTTGTTGGCATTGGTGTTGTCTTCAATTCCTTCTTATGATGTCCTTCATTAGAACAGAGAGAGATAGCAAGGATGTGGGAGGTACAAAAGGAAAACCCAACTAGGCAACTGATGTCATCGTAGGTAGAAGACCCACAATACACCAACACTCACCACAAAGAACCAACACAAGCAATGTCATAAAACCAAGCATCATCAAGCAAACACCGAATTCCACCAATCAAGGCATAGCTAAAGGGAACGACACTACACGTTGTTAAATAAGTCGGGGGGTATCCTCCTAATAGATCAGATGTAGCTCCCAGTAGGGATCTCCATAAATAATGGATTTTTCCCAGATCAAGGAGGTCGAAATTATGAGTTCAACCCAACTGGAATCACCTCAATCGGAGGTTTAGAACTCGAGGTATGAATTAAACAAGATGGCTGTGTCAGCAGTGTTGGCAGATTCTGAATGCTTCACTAATTCGTATGTATCTCCCTGGATACAAAACGAATACTGCTGAATTTTGTACAGAGTGAAGCTGATGAAATTTATGAACTACTCCAATTGGATTTACCTCAATCGGAGCTCTATAGCCCGAGATATAGAATATTGAAGGTAACTAGGTCAGTAGAGTTTACAGATTCTGATAGCTCCAATGTTTCGGGCATAGCTCCTGGAACAGGTACTGGATAGGGCTGGATTTTTGATAGAAATTTACTTATGAAATTTAGGAACTAACCCAACTGGTTTCATGTCGATCGGAGTTCTGTAGCTCGAGATAAAATTAAAACAGCGCTGAGGTGTCAGAGAGCTGCGCGAATAGATAGAATGTTAAGGGTAACGAGTTCTACCAATAAATCAAGAGGGTGTTTATTGCTTGAGGGAATGAACAAAGCGAGATCGAAGAAATGTTCAAGGAGAGTGAAGATAAATATACAAGAATTCATGGTACGGAGAAGAGAAGATGGTTAAGATGTGAGATCCTTCATCAGAGAGGTCATGGATACGGTAAGAAGGGACTTTAGATGAAAAGAGATCTTAGGAAACATCCATTGCTATCTAGGCTTACGTTCTACAGTCGATACAGCTCTGATACCACTCTGTCACACCCGACTTTCCGAAGAAAACCAAGTGCATACCTATATGCATGTCGGGATCAAGTTTCATGCATATAGTGACATAAAAGTGAATACGAAACAAGTATCACGTAAGAAAAAGAAAGATTATCACGGATTTACGCTTAATCTCGGAAACGAAGGCTCCAAACATCACGGGCAATCGGCCGGGGGTTGCGTACGCCTAGCACTCCACAACATCTTCACGTCATCTTCATGTAGCTTCCTCCTTCGAACAACATTGTTTATAGCAAGGGTGAGCACTTGTCGTACTCAAAGCAAGTGTGGAGAAAAGAATGAATGCAAAGGCTTTGTAGTGGACTCGGGCTATAAGCATTTAAGCAATTTTAGTTGGTCAAATTTTATTAGCACCTACTTACTAATAAAGTATAAGTTTATACCAACCCACAATTAAGCATAAGATAAGAGATACACCATGAGCACATGGCAAACATAACCAGAGAACACGATTTAAGTCCATCTTCAAGTTCAATTATCATGTGAGGGTCCAAGCCGCCCTTGACCGTGGGCACGGCTAATCGATTAGTTTTACACTCGCAGAGGTTGTACATCTTTACCCACAAGTCGCGTAAAAGTCCCGAAGAACTTTAGACCCAACCATGCGATGCCGCCAAGCATCATACCACACTACCGAGGTGTGATTGCATAGGGACGCTACGAGGCCGTTACAAAGATCCCCGGATGTAGGTCGCCCGCTAGGTTACCCGGTCGATTGCAACGTATAAAGCTCCCGACGAGTACCATGTCTTAGCTAAGCCCACACCTACGCCCGAGCAGTCCATACGCCACTATCCGCCGGCCCCCAACCCTTATCGTGTAAACCGTACCTAACACCTAGTTCACTAATTAATAAGCCAAGACAGAGCCATATGTCTTGTGGTAGCACCGTTTTCCCGGGTGGTCGCTCCATGTTCCGATTAATGCATAGTGATCTTGTATTAAACGTCCAAAGATATAACATAAAGGCACAACATGATTCATCATTATTGTTCATTAAAACCACCATAACCCGGGTATAGCAACTAAGCATAACTACCCAACATAAAGATAAACCCGGGTTAACAAGGATTGACAATCGAAGACTAGGATAAACCTTAATAGGAACCCATCAAAATTAATGCAAGCAATGCAATGAGTGATTAAACATAATTCTTAGGACAAAAGATCAAGGACACACTTGCCTTTAACCAAAGTAATGTCGTTGCTCGAATATATTCACCTCTTGCTCTTCAAAGCTTCTCGAACGGTGTTCACTCTAAGCGCATCAATCGTCGGGCACAAACATACACAAAGCAAACAAACAAGCATACTAAGAACAAAACACCAATCAAAAGAAACTTTAAAAGAACGCACTAAAGGATAGGCTCGATTAGATGGATCACTAAAGAACACAAAGTGTGCTTGGAAGGGAAAGACTTGGTTAACTTTAATGAGATGGTTGTGGAAGATTGAGCAAGAACCGGAAAGATCACACTAAGATTGAGTCGAGAAAAGAACGTCTAACGAACGTTTTGCATATATGAGAGAACAAGGCTATGAGCTAGGTTCATTTTAATTAACAAAACAAATATAAAGGATATTTCGTAAATAAAATACCCTATGTTGACATTAATGCAAAGTATTAAACTTTATTTATGAAACCGGTGTAAAGAACTAGTTAAGTTTTATTAATAAAGATTCATATATTGATTAAACCGATTAAACATTTAATTTGGAAAAACTAAACTATATGAACAATCTAAACGAAACTTTGTAATTCGAGTTCATCATATTATTATCAAAAACAGTATTAAATTGGTATTAATCAAGATTAACTTTTATTTATAAAGCCGGAGTAAAAGCCTATTCAACTTTTAATTATAAAAGTTAATTAATCATTAAGCAAATTAATATTTGACTTATGGAAAACCGAGTAAAAGATCTAATTAGATTTTATTCATAAAAGCATGTCAAGTAATCATTAATCAAATTAAATTAGATTATGAAAAACGATATATATATCTATATAGCTTTTATTTGGAAAAGACATGTATCTCTAGTCATTAATAAAAATTAATATTTATTTTATTTTCAGAAACAAAATATGGTGAAAACACACCACTAACGCGTGCTTTACATTATTATGGACCTAACACAACCTGAACGGATTAAATCGGAGCTAAAACGAAAAAGATATGAGAAAAACAAGATTGTAAGGACCTAGTCGTGATTAACCGTAGATTTCGGGGAGTAGCCGAAAAGAATCGCAAGACACATTAAATAGTGCTCGCGAAAAGGACAAAGGACAGGGTTAGATCTATAAAAGAGTCGGGTGGGATTTATGTGCGAATGGTGGGATTATTCTAGGGGTTTTTTTGTAGTTTTACCGAGACACAAGATTGGATCTAAAGATTGCATCATAATCTAGGGACCTAAACACAAGAGAGCCGATACCTTCTTCTTCCTCCGGTTCGTTACAATCGGGGACGGACACAACTCGTGGCGCACAGAACATGCTCGGGGAGCATCGGATCGACGGGGTTCCGGGTAGCTAGGTCCTTGGGTGAAACGCAAAACGGAGAGAGGAGATCGAGGGGATCGCAGGGAGGTTCTCACCGCGTTGGAGACGAAGGGGAGCGGACGGATTTTGGAGATGTTGGAGGACGGTTGACCGACGAACAAGAACTCGGGGCGGCCCAATTGCCGGCGACCGGGCGTTAGAGCTTCAATTGATTGATGTGGGAGGTAGAGGGGAGTGCGTGGGGGTGCTCACCGCGGCGGATGCGAAGGGGAACGCCGGATTCGAAGGTCAACCCGAGCTCGCGGTTTGGTTCCGGCCGGGCTTTTGCGGGCGGCGCGGCTTGCGGCGGGGGCGGCGGCGCGCGGCGTGCGTGTCCGCGACGCGAGGGCAGCGGGCCGCAGCGGCTCACGCAGGAGGCGGCGGCCTCCTTTATGGGGCGCGGGCGCGGGGCACGCCGGAGGATGCGGCGGCCGGCGGCCGGTGCCCCGGCCATGGCCGACCGGGCCCCGATGGGCTCCGCGTGGGCCGCGGCCGGCCGGTGGCGGGTGGAAGGAGGCCGGGTCGGGCCTTCGGGCTCGGCCCGGTTAGATAGGATAGGTTTTCTTTTTTTTTCGAAATATTTTTCGGTGCAAAAACAAATCCAGGAAATGCCCGTAAAATGTTTAGAGGCACGAAAAATACCCGTAAAATCACAAAAATCCCAGGAAAATTCCTAGAGATAGATTAAGACATGAACAATCCAAATAAAGCATTTGGAGCTCATGAAATAGATATTAGAGCCTTCTAATAAATAGAAATAGCTCGGGGAAAAATGAGAATAAATTCTTAAAAATCCGGAAAATTCTCGGAAGGTTTTGGACAAATCTCCTAAACGCAATTTTGAAACCTTTTGCACTCAAGAACCACTAGATGCATCGGCATGAATACAACACTCACAACTTTTTATTTAATTTAGAAAATCAAACAAAGGATTTTTCCTATACTATATTCCCTGTAAAGAAAATAAATGTTGGGAAAATTTTAAAATTATGAGAAAATCGTTATTTAATTATTCTCTCTATTCACATCCCGAAATGGGAAATTTCAGGGTGTGACAAATCTACCCCCTTAAACAGAATCTCGTCCCGAGATTCGAAGAAAGAAGAAGCAAGGAGGAGGGAGATAAACTAAGGCGTTGCTCCCAAAGTAGGTAGGCGGTCATCCTCTTTTGTCGATGAGTGTGAAATCGTTATTCCTCATCTTGCCTTATTCATTGGGGTCTTCATCGAGTGAGTTTGATGGGATAGGAGCAAGCTCAAGGTGGGAAGGAAAGTAGAGTGAGGCCTTCTTTTCTTCATCTTGCTCACTTTACCTAACGATGGTGACAAGAACATTTGCTTGTTGGCATTGGTGTTGTCTTCAATTCCTTCTTATGATGTCCTTCATTAGAACAGAGAGAGATAGCAAGGATGTGGGAGGTACAAAAGGAAAACCCAACTAGGCAACTGATGTCATCGTAGGTAGAAGACCCACAATACACCAACACTCACCACAAAGAACCAACACAAGCAATGTCATAAAACCAAGCATCATCAAGCAAACACTGAATTCCACCAATCAAGGCATAGCTAAAGGGAACGACACTACACGTTGTTAAATAAGTCAGGGGGTATCCTCCTAATAGATCAGATGTAGCTCCCAGCAGGGATCTCCATAAATAATGGATTTTTCCCAAATCAAGGAGTACGAAATTATGAGTTCAACCCAACTGGAATCACCTCAATCGGAGGTTTAGAACTCGAGATATGAATTAAACAAGATGGCTGTGTCAGCAGTGTTGGCAGATTCTGAATGCTCCACTAATTCGTATGTATCTCCCTGGATACAAAACGAATACTGCTGAATTTTGTACAGAGTGAAGCTGATGAAATTTCTGAACTACTCCAATTGGATTTACCTCAATCGGAGGTCTATAGCCCGAGATATAGAATATTGAAGGTAACTAGGTCAGTAGAGTTTACAGATTCTGATAGCTCCAATGTTTCGGGCATAGCTCCTGGAACAGGTACTGGATAGGGCTGGATTTTTGATAGAAATTTACTTATGAAATTTAGGAACTAACCCAACTGGTTTCATGTCGATCGGAGTTCTGTAGCTCGAGATAAAATTAAAACAGCGCTGAGGTGTCAGAGAGCTGCGCGAATAGATAGAATGTTAAGGGTAACAGTTCTACCAATAAATCAAGGGGGTGTTATTGCTTGAGAGAATGGACAGGCGAGATCGAAGAAATGTTCAAGGAGAGTGAAGATAAATATACAAGAATTCATGGTACGGAGAAAAGAAGATGGTTAAGATGTGAGACCTTCATCGGAGAGGTCATGGATACGGTAAGAAGGGACTTTAGATGAAAAGAGATCTTAGGAAACATCCATTGCTATCTAGGCTTACGTCCTACAGTCGATACAGCTCGATACCACTCGTCACACCCGACTTTCCGAAGAAAACCAAGTGCATACCTATATGCATGTCGGGATCAAGTTTCATGCATATAGTGACATAAAAGTGAATACAGAAACAGTATCACGTAAGAAAAAGAAAGATTATCAGAGATTTACGCATAATCCTGGAAACGAAGGCTCCAAACATCACGGTGCAATCGATCGGGGGTTGCGTACGCCTAGCACTCCACAACATCTTCACGTCATCTTCATGTAGCTTCCTCCTTCGAACAACATTGTTTATAGCAAGGGTGAGCACTTGTCGTACTCAAAGCAAGTGTGGAGAAAAGAATGAATGCAAAGGCTTTGTAGTGGATCGGGCTATAAGCATTTAAGCAATTTTAGTTGGTCAAATTTTATTAGCACCTACTTACTAATAAAGTATAAGTTTATACCAACCCACAATTAAGCATAAGATAAGAGATACACCATGAGCACATGGCAAACATAACCAGAGAACACGATTTAAGTCCATCTTCAAGTTCAATTATCATGTGAGGGTCCAAGCCGCCCTTGACCGTGGGCACGGCTAATCGATTAGTTTTACACTGCGCAGAGGTTGTACATCTTTACCCACAAGTCGCGTAAAAGTCCCGAAGAACTTTAGACCCAACCATGCGATGCCGGCCAAGCATCATACCACACTACCGAGGTGTGATTGCATAGGGACGCTACGAGGCCGTTACAAAGATCCCCGGATGTAGGTCGCCCGCTAGGTTACCCGGTCGGTGCAACGTATAAAGCTCCCGACGAGTACCATGTCTTAGCTAAGCCCACACCTACGCCCGAGCAGTCCATACGCCACTATCCGCCGGCCCCCAACCCTTATCGTGTAAAGCATACCTAACACCTAGTTCACTAATTAATAAGCCAAGACAGAGCCATATGTCTTGTGGTAGCACCGTTTTCCCCGGGTGGTCGCTCCATGTTCCGATTAATGCATAGTGATCTTGTATTAAACGTCCAAAGATATAACATAAAGGCACAACGTGATTCATCATTATTGTTCATTAAAACCACCATAACCCAGGTATAGCAACTAAGCATAACTACCCAACATAAAGATAAACCCAGGTTAACAAGGATTGACAATCAAAGACTAGGATAAACCTTAATAGGAACCCATCAAAATTAATGCAAGCAATGCAATGAGTGATTAAACATAATTCTTAGGACAAAAGATCAAGGACACACTTGCCTTTAACCAAAGTAATGTCGTTGCTCAGAATATATTCACCTCTTGCTCTTCAAAGCTTCTCGAACGGCGTTCACTCTAAGCGCATCAATCGTCGGGCACAAACATACACAAAGCAAACAAACAAGCATACTAAGAACAAAACACCAATCAAAAGAAACTTTAAAAGAACGCACTAAAGGATAGGCTCGATTAGATGGATCACTAAAGAACACAAAGTGTGCTTGGAAGGGAAAGACATGGTTAACTTTAATGAGATGGTTGTGGAAGATTGAGCAAGAACCGGAAAGATCACACTAAGATTGAGCCGAGAAAAGAACGTCTAACGAACGTTTTGCATATATGAGAGAACAAGGCTATGAGCTAGGTTCATTTTAATTAACAAAACAAATATAAAGGATATTTCAGAAATAAAATACCCTATGTTGACATTAATGCAAGTATTAAACTTTATTTATGAAACCGGTGTAAAGAACTAGTTAAGTTTTATTAATAAAGATTCATATATTGATTAAACCGATTAAACATTTAATTTGGAAAAACTAAACTATATGAACAATCTAAACGAAACTTTGTAATTCGAGTTCATCATATTATTATCAAAAACAGTATTAAATTGGTATTAATCAAGATTAACTTTTATTTATAAAGCCGTAGTAAAAGCCTAATCAACTTTTAATTATAAAAGTTAATTAATCATTAAGCAAATTAATATTTGACTTATGGAAAACCGAGTAAAAGATCTAATTAGATTTTATTCATAAAAGCATGTAAAGTAATCATTAATCAAATTAAATTTGATTATGAAAAACGATATATAGATCTATATAGCTTTTATTTGGAAAAGACATGTATCTCTAGTCATTAATAAAAATTAATATTTATTTTATTTTCAGAAACAAAACATAGTGAAAACACACCACTAACGCGTGCTTTGGATTATTATGGACCTAACACAACTTGAACGGATTAAATCGGAGCTAAAACGAAAAAGATATGAGCAAAACAAGATTGTAAGGACCTGTTCGCGATTAACCGTAGATTTCGGGAGTAGCTGAAAAGAATCGCAAGACACATTAAATAGTGCTCGCGAAAAGGACAAAGGACAGGGTTAGATCTATAAAAGAGTCGGGTGGGATTTATGTGCGAATGGTGGGATTATTCTAGGGGTTTTTTTGTAGTTTTACCGAGACACAAGATTGGATCTAAAGATTGCATCATAATCTAGGGACCTAAACACAAGAGAGCCGATACCTTCTTCTTCCTCTGGGTTCGTTACAATCGGGGACGGACACAACTCGTGGCGCACAGAACATGCTCGGGGAGCATCGATCGACGGGGTTCCGGTAGCTAGGTCCTTGGGTGAAACGCAAAACGGAGAGAGGAGATCGAGGGGATCGCAGGGAGGTTCTCACCGCGTTGGAGACGAAGGGGAGCGGACGGATTTTGGAGATGTTGGAGGACGGTTGACCGACGAACAAGTAACTCGGGCGGCCCAATTGCCGGCGACCGGGCGTTAGAGCTTCAATTGATTGATGTGGGAGGTAGAGGGGAGTGCGTGGGGGTGCTCACCGCGGCGGATGCGAAGGGGAACGCCGGATTCGAAGGTCAACCCGAGCTCGCGGTTTGGTTCCGGCTTCGTGCTTTTGCGGCGGCGCGGCTTGCAGCGGGGGGCGGCGGCGCGCCGGTGTGTGTGTGTCCGCGACGCGAGGGCGCGGGCCGCAGCGGCTCACGCAGAGGCGGCGGCCTCCTTTATGGGGGCGCGGGCGCGGGGCACGCCGGAGGATGCGGCGGCCCGGCCGGCCGGTGCCCCGGCCATGGCCGACCGGGCCCCGATGGGCTCCGCGTGGGCCGCGGGCCGGGCCGGTGGCGGGCGGAAGGAGGCCGGGTCGGGCCTTCGGGCTCGGCCCGCTAGATAGGATAGGTTTTCTTTTTTTTTCGAAATATTTTTCGGTGCAAAAACAAATCCAGGAAATGCCCGTAAAATGTTTAGAGGCACGAAAAATACCCGTAAAATCACAAAAATCCCAGGAAAATTCCTAGAGATAGATTAAGACATGAACAATCCAAATAAAGCATTTGGAGCTCATGAAATAGATATTAGAGCCTTCTAATAAATAGAAATAGCTCGGGGAAAAATGAGAATAAATTCTTAAAAATCCGGAAAATTCTCGGAAGGTTTTGGACAGACTCCTAAACGCATTTTTGAAACCTTTTGCACTCAAGAACCACTAGATGCATCGGCATGAATACAACACTCACAACTTTTTATTTAATTTAGAAAATCAAACAAAGGATTTTTCCTATACTATATTCCCCGTAAAGAAAATAAATGTTGGGAAAATTTTAAAATTATGAGAAAATCGTTATTTAATTATTCTCTCTATTCACATCCCGAAATGGGAAATTTCGGGGTGTGACACTTGTCGGTCCGTCCGTGTCCGGCCAAAGCCCCGGTGAAAAACAGCCACCCTTCCGTGTTTGAAGCACTGGTCCGTGGGCTCGGTCCGTTCTCATTTTTGTGTTTCGTTTGCACCTGCGAGCCTAGCTAGTAGTACAAAATCGCCCCCCAACCACTTGCCTCGAGCCCAGCGGAGCCGTGCTCCAGCGATACGATGAAAAATGGCGTACGAGCCTGGCCGAGAGGCCCTTTTTACCTCCCGCAGGCCGGGCTGAGGCACAGAAAAAAGGCACCAAACAACAAATTAGCCCCCGGGAGTGCAGCCGAGCTCCAGGGCCACCCCATCAAACACCCCCTAAAGAACTATGTTACATACCTTGCAGTACATCATGGAGTTGGCTCGCACGCGCCGGACGGCCCACCCACTAGGTGTCCAGGTCTAAGGTCTTGCAGCTGTGACCCCGGCCTTACATATGCAGACAAAATAATTCGTCGCGACGTGCAAAGGTCAAGAACGACATATGCGCATCCACAAACCAGCTGTTAAAAGTGATAAGATATCTATCTATCTATCTATCTATCTATCTATCTATCTATCTATAACTCCCCACTAGGGAGTTCTCTCAACATGACCTCAACCGCCCGACTAAGACCATAACATCTAGTGGTGGGCCCCATTGTTTGAATTAGCTAAACAATGTTCTAACTCAAAAATAAAAAACCAAATTAAATTCTGATTACACCATTGTATTCCTTTTAATAAATCCTTCAAAACAAGATCTCATATAAATATATTTTGATAAAATGACAAATGTACCCCATCGATGGTAGTTGGTAGAGTAAAATGAAAAATAAAAAAATGAGAAAAGGAAAAGGAAAAGAAGAAAGAAAAAGAATAGGAGGGTGATAATAATATTCTAACTCATAGATTTCTCCTGCATACTCGCGGTAGCACACAGGGACATAAGGAATATAAAGGAATAGCAGCATAGATACTCCTAGCAGAAACATAACGATCAGATCTTTTTCCATTTGACATCATGAAATATATCCATTTTTATACTAAATAGCTATTCAACACGTGAGTAGACCCGACACCACCCCTAAACTACGCTTAAAAAAGTGTAAGTTATGATTTCTAAAGTTCCTTTTGGATGCTGACAATCCGTGAAAAAAAATGTTATTGTAAGAGAGATGTGTTATTGTAAGAGAAATCGTGCAAACTGCAAATAAAGTTAGGTGCAATACCACCGTGACTTTAGTATGTCATCATGCTAACACACGGTAACACCGATTACTCTAGGGTTTAGGGCCGCAACAACTCGCATGGTGTTCAAACATAGATCAAACCTAGATCAAAGAATTATCAACGGCAGCGATGAGGTTGCCGAGGTCACCGAAATTCTTCTTATGATCAGACGCGCGGGGTTACTGAAATTCTCTCTTACTATCATTACATTTTTCTAAATTCCCACAGCAACACGTAAGTGAGATTCCCCTAGTTCCATTAGCACTGACAACACTTACATTTTGTTGAAAAAAGGTTCACGGAAAAGAACAATGAACCCCGGCAAAAAACCGGTCCTTTATTCATGCCTTTTTGCGATAGCTCGGTCCAGGTAAAGGAGGAATGTGTATGGGCATCAGTATGGATGGATTCAGATCGGATACAAACATATTCAGATTCACATGCCACTATTTACCATATTTTTATTCAAATTCAGATAAGAAACGAATCTTATAATATATTCAAATAAAAATACAAAACAAATAGATTTGCTTTATCAATGATTGTGGAGTTGGCCAAAAATATGTTACTATTAGTGCGGAAAATTATGAATAGTGAGGAAAATTATGAATAGCACCGCTTATTGAAAGTAATATATTTATTAAGAAAATTGTATGTAATTAAATATATCAAAAATAAATATTTTTCATAAATATATATCATTTACAATTAAAATAAGTACATTAATACATATAAATATAATGTGTTAACTAAAAATAATATAATAGATTTAAGTTAACATGTAGAGCAATATTAAAATTAATTAAAATTTATTACTGTATATCACTAGTAATATTAGACTAACATAATTATTCATTATATATCTTTTTAATGATGTACATCATTTTTAGATAACAATATAAAATTAACATAATTTTGTAATTTGTAATTAGTCATCAAAATAAGTTTTAGATGGTTTCATTAGTACTTTATTGTACATGGATATGGATAGTGTCAGATAATCTGTCGAATACGAATATGAAATCGGATAGACAAAATATGGAAAATCGAATACAGATGCATCCATTTAATGTGCTAATTAACAAGCATATATATCCGAATATTCTTGTTGTTGTTTAACCGAATACAGATTTTTACACCTGGGTATTCCCAAGCTTGTTTGATCATTTGGATGTGTTTGTAACTTGAGAAATGAAAATTAGGTCCACTATTATCTGCATATACGTCTACATATGAAGTATTTTGATCTAGTAGTGTATTCTCATGAATGCAGAGGCATCAAGGTGCCACGGATATGGGTACTAGTACTATGCACCAGCTCCCGGAGTTGTTTTTTTAGTTAAATGCAACGGAGGTCCTTAAACTTGCGTTGATGTGCCACTTAGGTCCATGATCTCTCAAAATAAAAAATTAGAACCTTAAACTTGTTTAGTGGTGCCAATTAGGTCCATTACCCCCCACGGGGGCGTTTTAGCCGACGTGGCATCACCAGCATGGATCTGACTGTGTTTTTTAGCGGGATTGTTGCAGCCCATCTGGGATGAATTATTTGCATTTAGGACCCTTACATCTTCACGAAAGAGAAAGGTCATCTCTCCCAATCGTTCTCTCTCTGTCTTCTGATCCCCTTCCTCTTCTTTCCCTTTCGCTCAGCTAGCGCCTCCCCCATCTGGATCGACGCCATGGGAGATGCTTCAAGCACCTCAGCCTCAAATCGGCAAGGTGGAGGGGGTCCTCCTTTGATTTGGCGAACGAAGTGTGGTTCGGACTATGCGCCGTCCTCGTTGACATAGGTCCTGAAGGATGCCACGACTGCTTGGGGGCTCATCCTGTGCCTGCGCGCCGAGGGCCGTGGCCTGCTCGCGTGGCTCGGCACCAAGGCCCGGGTGATGCCTTGTCGACGTGGTACCTCACGTCAGATTCAGGGATGCGCATCGCCGTCAACACCACGCCAAGGCTAGGCACGGACCACAATACTCTGGTGACAGTGCAAGGAGACTTTCACACGGTGAACAAAGAAGGTGTTCTGGAAAGCATTGTGGAGGAATTAGTTTGTTTAGTCAAGGAAATTAGCATCATAGGTGTGTGTACAATCATAGATGAAGCGATGAATTATCATGTAGGCAGAATCTCAAGTATCAGTAATGGAAGAAAATTTGCACTTAATTTATGTCAGTACTGAAGTGGTTATCACCAAGCATTCATGCGTACTTTTTTACGGACACTGTTTTTTAGCGATACTTGAGAAGAACCAAGGTATTTTATTTCTGCTATCTTCCACGAATTAAGTTTTTGTAAGAACCAAAAGCATCACAGAAGTTTGTTGGTGTCCTATACAAAAGATTAAAACTGACTTGTTGTCAGCTGGTAAATATCAAGCCTTTCTCTTTGGCTTTGAAATCTTCTTCTTAGCTTCCAATGTACCTGTCTTCTTTGTCTTGGTGGTTTTCTTAGCCTTTGTTGCTGTGGTAGGTGGCACAGGCCTAGATGATGGTATGTTAGACATAATGAATGTTGAATCTGGCAATGGCTGAGGATGCACCTGCCTTGTGCTGCTCTTTAAGGATGCACCTGCCTGTAATGTTGAAAATAAGATGTTTAATTCAGGCATGGTAGTTTAATGCACATGATATATCTAGCATATGAGTTACCTCTTCATCCAACTGAGATATCACAGTATTTGTCATCTGAGAAAACAGTGGTTGAGTCCCATCTCCAAAATGTATTGAAACCTGTAAATTTCACAATAAGTTTAAAAAAAACACATGTATAATGCAAATTGCCCAGATATGTAGCATGGTGGAGTGTGAAATTACCTAACTTATATGTGGTTCATCATAGGAATATTCTTCCTGCTGCAAGTCTTCTGGTGACACTACAGGATTTCTCTGAGGTTGTAGTTTGGGCCTGATTCCAGCCTTCTTCATATCACACCCTCCCCTGTTATGCCCTGTTCCTCCACAATAACTACAATTGATTACTGTACCATGCTTGGACATCTTAGGACCATACTTGCCTTCAACTTCATGAGGCTCCTTCCTTCTATTCTTGGGAGGCCTACCAACTTTCTTTTCATACACAGGAGGTCGAACTTCAAGTCCATCAACTTTATGCCACATGCTTTTATCATTGCAAGGCCAAATCTTAGGACCATAAGCAAGGAGGTATCTTGTAGTTGAGTAGCATTCATTGACAACTGATTCTGGAGAAATCCTTTCATGCCTCAAGCAGCTGATTGCATGGGAGCAAGGAATACCAGTGAATTCCCATCTCCTACAATCACACTGTTTTTGACAAATGTCAACTATGTACTGTCTATCTATGACTTGAACTTGGAAAATTCCCCTTCCTGCAGGTTGTGCGTAACAAGTATTTGCCCACTCAGTGTTCTTATGCAGCTTCTTCCTTATCTTAGGACAGATAGGTCCATCCCACATCTCACCAACTTCCTTCTCCTTGGTGTAATGTTTGTTCATCAATTGTGTCTTTATTTGCTCCAACATACTCAACACCGGCATTTCCCTAGCTTCTAGAATGTACTTATTAAAGACCTCACAAGTGTTGTTCAAGAGAATGTCACACTTACTGTAAGTGCTAAAAAAGGCTCTAGACCATGTGTTTGCAGGCTTTTGTTCAAGCCACTCATATGCTTTCTGATTTAGAACTCTCATTTTCTCCATGTTCTCATTCCATCTTCCTACTGTGGTAGACCTTGCACAAGCCCATAGTTGGTTCTTTAGGTTCTCACCTTTGAAATGTTGCTGGAAATTGGAGTATAGGTGCCGCACATAGAATCTATGCTCAGATTCTGGAAAAACTTGCTCCACAACTGGAACTAAACCCTGCAAAAAATAGAGAAATGCATCAGATTCTTGCACACACAAAACAGTGATGATGGATAGGTCTTTAACGTAGTCCCACCTTCTGTTTGTCTGCCATGATGGTCCATGGATATGTATTTTCAATACCAAGATCTTCCTTCAATGTTTGTAAGAACCACTTCCATGTGAGTAGTGATTCAACCTCCACAATAGCAAAGGCAATTGGATAGATGCAGTCATTTGGATCAATGCCAACTGCTGTGAGCATGATCCCTCCATACTTAGTCTTCAAGTGGCACCCATCAAGGCATATGAGAGGCCTACAGCCAGCTAGGAAACCTCTCTTGCATGCATCAAGTGAAACATACATGGAACTGAACAGGTTGTTATCAAGTTTAAGGAAGAAGGTACTTCCTGGGTTGCTTCTCCTTAGCTCATAACCATAGTCCCATAACTTGTTGTACTGATCCACTTCATCACCAAGTACAACCTTCATGGCAAGCCTCCTAGCTCTAGCAAGTTTGGTTATGGGAGGCGTGATGTTGAACTCTTTCTGAACAATCCTTGCAAAGTTGGTCAGTGTCATCTTCTGGTCAGCTCTGAAAGTCTCTACGTACTTGGAGGCAAGCCACTTGGATGTGCATCTTTTCAAGACCCATTTCTTATGACAGTTGTGCTCACCATTAAAGGTCTTGACCATCAAACCTTTAGTCCTGCTATCAGATGAAGCATATAAATTCCATGGACAACCATCTGAACATTCAGCTCTAAGCCTTTTTTTCTCATTCCTTGGCAATGTGATTTCAACCCTGTGCTTCAAGCTATATTCTGTGATAGCCTTCCTCAGTAGCTCTACTGAATATAGGATTTTCCATGTCTTCATCTCTAAATAACTTGAACTTCTTACTACACTGACCTTCTCCATCACCTTCTGGTAGATACAAGTCATCTTCATCACTTGAAAATTCATCACCTTCTCTGTCAGATACATATTATCCCGTGAGATTGGTGACTGAAGATTTCTTGTCCTTTCCTATGCTCTTACCTTTGGCAACTCCCTCATCAATAACATCTAGATTGACATTGTCCACAGATAAATTATCATCATCATCCCCTACCTCATAATCACTATCAATAAAGTCTGAGTCACCATCACTTCCACTGTCTTCATCTTTTGCCTCAGTTGAAGAACCATCTGCTGGTATGTCAACACCATTTGCACTATTGTTCAGATTTGAGTAATATTCTGGCACCTTTTCCCACTTATTCTCAACATACTTCACCTTTGATGGGCTAATGACCTTGGGAAGTGAAGCTATAGGGTTAGCCACTATGTCATCCCAATTGATTCCTGAGATGTTATCATCATGATCAAAGTATACAACAAATTTCTTCACCTTCTTCACCATTGAGCTCATAACTAATGTGTCTCCATCTGAGGAAATTACTCTAAGACCATCTGATAGATCTTTTCCAGGTAGCAACCAATATATCTTCAAAGTATATGATGCAAGATAGTTTAGTTGCTCTACAAAATCATCAAACCACAGAGGAGACCATGTATCTACCTCACACCTGTCGAACCAGTTCACTTTCTCATCAATGTATGCCCTGTCTGTACCTTGACCAACAAAGAAACCACCGTGGTGCACCTCAATCGTGAACTCATCACAATCATCACCTGCATGACAACAATAATTCCTTTACTGCCTTAAACCCAAACTCATCTAAACCAAAATCTAAAACCCTACCCAGCCAAACAATTAAAACTTTAATCAATCAGGATCAAGAAAATCCACAATGTGGGGAACTCCCCCAAGTTTTCCTTAAAAAAATAAAATCCTCAAGAAAACCTACTATAATCACAACTACCATGACTTAGAAGTTCAATTCACTCACTGTAAAGGGGCGGTGGTTCGCCTTCCTGACGCAAGGTGGGCGCCATCTTGCGGATTCGTCGAGATCGGCGAGGGAAAAAATGCTCAGCAGATGCCTCCTGTCCCTCCTCGTCGCCTCTTCCTCTTGTCGCGACGACGATCCGCAATCGCCTGCGGCACCCGCGGCTGCGCCGTCTTCTTTCCCTCTATTTCCTATCCTGCGACGAACTCGAAGCAGAGATAAATGTAATTGTGGGGAGGAGAGGGGGCTCGATGGTATTTGTCCAGGGCTGCCTGTCATCACGCGCGCCACGCTGGAGATGCCACGTCGGCTAAAATGCCCCCGTGGGGGGTAATGGACCTAACTGGCACCACTAAACAAGTTTAAGGTTCTAATTTTTGATTTTGAAAGATCATGGACCTAAGTGGCACATCAATGCAAGTTTAAGGGCCATTGGTGCATTTAACTCTTTTTTTTTGCCATTAAGACATTAACACACTCGTGGCCCGTAGACGAAGAATATCATTTGCCACCTTACAATTGATTGGGTACTACGATTGACTCCAGTAGTTTGCCGATGTGCATCTGCAAAACTAGCCTTCTGCAGAAAGGAGGGAGAAGCGAACTTGCCCCAAACAAAGCGGTGGTTCTAGCAGCTTTGTGCATCTCCTCGTGCATCCACCCGGTGGTTGGTTCCCGTGACCGCGGGGAGGGGGAGAGAGGGGGGCCTCAAGCGAGCAGGCGTGAGGCGGAGACGGAGCCGCGCCCGGGAGGAGCTCCTGCTCGATCCGGCCGCCATTTCTCCTGGCCACTCGCCAGATCTAGTGGCCGAGGGTGCAGGAGGCGGCGTCGGGGCGCGGAGGAGGTGGTGAGGATCGATGTGGCGGCGGGGGAAGGAGAGCGAGGTCGGTCGCAGGCCAAAGCGGAGCAGGAGTGAGTGGAGGTCGCCAGTGGGTGTGGGCGCGGGCGGAGCTCAAGGTCGAGGTAGCTTCGTCGTCGGGGTCCTCTACCGTCGGGACCCTCCGCTGTCGCGGCTCGCCCGGAGCAGCGTGGAGGAGCTCACCACCGTCCCACGCAGCGCGGAAGAAGGAGGAGGCTGTCGGTGCCCTCGATCTGCGCCGCCCGCCCGAGCTCGGAGGTGCCCGCCGCCGACGAGAGAGGGGAGCACCGGTGGAGTAGGCCGTCGTCCGCCATCGGGGAGGCCGTTCTCGTGGCTCCCTCCGCTGCTTCCTCAGCGCCCCGAGGAGGCCAAGATGGAGTCGCGTCGGTAGGCCTCCTTCCAGGCGTGGGTGAGGACGAGGGAAGGAGGGGGAGGCAGTGGCGGACAGAGGTGAGGGAGGAGGAGGGCGACGTAGGGAGGCAGAGGGAGGTGAGAGACGGTAGTTGGTTTGAGAGAAAGAGGGAAACACCCAGATATCCCAGGAATGTGTGACGGAGGAGCAGGATCTTCATTTTGCAGATTGTCATGCAGCTACTACTGGAGCTTGAACAGTAGCCGCCCCTTCTTCAAAATGAAGATGCAGTAGGCTTTATGCATGTCGCTGGAGTCAGCCTAAGGTCCGCTCCCTCTCATCCCACCAACCGATTACATCCCTGGTATTTCTTTTCTCTTTCACGACTTGCGAACAATTACTCTAATTAGCTTGTGTTTGATACCGTTTTTTTAAATTACATAGTAAAACGCAGACGCTCACCACTCACACTCACCCCTATGAATACACGTACGCAAACCTACCCTTACGAGAACCTCCGAAGGATTGAGCACCGGCAGATCTGGAGATTCTACCCTTACGAGAACCTCCGAAGGATTGAGCACCGGCAGATCTGGAGATTCTCGAAGTCACCATTGACGTCTCGTCGTTGACGGGAACGTCACTTACCACTTAACGCATAGCGCCGAAAAATCTCGGAATAAATTCAGGAAAAGGTGCAAGCACCAGGATTTGAACTCTGAAGGGTAGCAACCCACTGGACCATCCTACCATTGGACTACAAGCCCATTCGCTTGTGTTCGATGTCGTTGATGCCTCGTAGAATTAATTTGTAATAAATTCATATTAATAGCCGTCCCAATTAGACAATAAGATCTTGTTTACAATAATACATGGTAAATAAATATATAATCGTAGTAATAAAACAAAAGAACATACGGGTTAAAGAAGTGAAATCGTGTACATCACAAAATACATGATGACTTCTGTAGTGAAGTGAAATCTTGTAGAGGTACATCACAAAATACAAAACAATTTCGGACCGTGTCAACGGCATGATGGGCATATATACTTAAAAGGAGAGGAGTTATATACTTATTAAATTGTTAAAACGAGAATAGTCGCCTTTGGAGAAATAGCCGAGAGCTATTTTGAAGGTTGAAGTTCAACTTATGGATATAACCCTCCGATGAAATAACCCTCAAGTTATTTGGATCCAAGAGCTATTTAAGCTATTTAATCTTTAATTCAAATACACAAATCCATACGCATGTGCCGGATCCATCAAACATACAAATACATACTCATATAATTAAAACATGTGCATATATTATTACAACATAAAAAATATCTTTGTGTCTTGAAATTAGGTTGGATACGATGCCTTTGGGATGGTCCCTGTGCAGAGGGCTAGAGCGCGCCGTTCTCTAACGCGCACGCGTGCGGGGGAGGGGGTGTGAGGGGCTTGCGGTGGTGAGGATCCGGCGGAGGGTGATGCGTCAACGGCGATACTGATGAACCTCGGCGGCGGCAACAGGGAGGCGCCGTAGAAGGGGGCTCGACTGGTAGCCGTGCGGGTGGGGATCCCGTGCGACGAGAGTGAGGAGGGTGACACATTTTTTAAATTCTCACCTGGAATAGCCCAATTATCATCACTTGTTGAGAGAATAATTTTTTTGGGTGGGCTAGCTGCCAATAATACACATGTTTAGATCTTTTTGAGCTATTTAGGCTAAAAAGATGAAAGAAAAAATAAATCATGAATTCAAACACTCTTGATGTCAAACTTTTCACAATTCAGTTATAGTCATTTTAGCACAGTAGATTCCAAATACTCGCGCATCTCACATCCGGGGCTTGTTTGGGAATTAGTGAAATGAAGGAGAATGAAGGGCATTGGGGTGGAGGAATTTCCACTATAAGTCAAAATTTTCTAAAATCTCTTTCAATCTTACGTTTCTCAAACAAGCCCGAATGACATTTTTATCCCCTTCCATTTTGTATATATTATATATAAACCGGTGCATCTCCTCTCTGTCCTTTTCCCACGCACCACATAACCAAAGAAACCACCAAGAACACCTTGTCCAGCTCTCTCCCCATGCCGAGCGACCCACCGGAGCTGCTGGCGCCGGCGCCGTTCGAGCTCCAAGCCGGCCCGGCGCTGGCGCCGGCCAGGAGCGGCGGTGGAAAGATGCACCGGCTGCTCAGGTCGGCCTTCAAGCGCGGGGACTCGGCCTCGGTGGGCAGCGGGGAGGACGTGGACCAGCTGAGCCGCTCGGCGTCCGGGTCGTCGTCCTCGGCGGCGAGCAGCGGCCGGCCGCCGTCCGGTAGGCGGGTCGGGTGGCGTGGCGGCGGCGGCGGCGGCTCCGTCGACGGCGACCGGTCCAGCCGCGAGAGCTTCGAACTCGACGGTGAGACGGGATTCCCTCCTTGGCCTTGTTTGGTTCATCTGTCTGGAATTTTTTTTAAGTGAATTGAGCGAGTTGTCAAGCATATCAAATTACACCGGGGGTTATATGATTGTTGAAATCTGTACCTTTTTATGTGAAATTGGGCATTTAAATTTATGCAACGATGTTTACTTTAAAACGTACTATGCAACAACCTTCAGCTTGCCATTGGGTTGTCGTGGCCTTGTTGGATGATGGTAACTCCAAGGCTCTTAAACTTATTGCCTTTGTTTAATCCTAAATTGGTCATATACTCAGGACAAGGACGCTAGGATTATATATTGTATTATCGTAATTTCGAAAATTCAATGGCGTAATCAGCAAGATTAAGCATCGTTTCTTCTTAGTTTTCTGTAATTTTGTAGTTCATATATCGAAGAAAGGGTCACCTTCTTGGAAGTTACATGACCCTGTCAATCTGTCCCGGGACAGTATCTTTGTTTTGCTCCTCTTTGTCGCTAGAAGCAGTTTATATCTTCCATAAAACAAAGGAGAAGCGAGGATAGAAACAAATTTCTTCATGCGGTGTAATTTTGCAAAGGCGTGTTGGAGTTCAATCGGCATTTCTTATACTTCCACCAAAAGCGTCCCAACCATCATCAACCAAATAAGACGACATCTTGCTGCTCCGTTCTTCATGGAAATCATTATCCTTATGACCTGGAGTATTTGGATGACTAGAAATGACTGGATTTTCAACCAAACCGATCCCTCCATTGATAGCTGTAGAGATAAATTCTTGCATGAATTTTCTCTTCTTAGGCATAGATCCAAGGCTAGATACCTCCCAGCCATGGAATCCTGGCTTAGTTCCCTTTGATCCTCTTCTGTTTTTGTTTGCTCCTTTCTCCCCATTTTTTTGTAATTCTCTTTATTTCACCCTCTAAACCCTTGTAATTTTCTTACTTTTCCCCTGTTTTTATTAATTCAATTTCAGTAGGAGCTCCGGCTCCTCCTGTTCCTTCAAAAAAAAAGGATAGAAACAAATTGACACTCTGACACTGTCCCCTCTGAAACTAGTTGGACAAGAGGTTTCTTTCTCTCATGTTGCTTTCTCAGCTCAGAAAGTCTAACAAACGCAAGCAGGTAGTGGCCTTTCCTGCCAGCCCTTTTAAGGTTCCAGGGGGATGATAGCAATACCTTGGGACCCATAATACTGAATTGGCGGCTTATATTGCTTTGGCAGCCGTTCACATTCATTAGTAAGTCCCTTTCATACATTGGAAAAGATGTACGCATATCCAATGAGAGAACAATGCTTTTATTTTGTGTGCTTCAAGCATCCAACACCTGGCAGTGCAGGTAACATTGAAGATGTCTAAAATTTAAGATCATTGCAAACACATTGTATTATATACTCCCTCCATACCCATAAAACAAGTCGTTTAGGACAACAACACGGTCTCCAAAACATAAATTTGACTTCTTTTTTATAAAAATATTTATTAAAAAATAACATACCCCTATGTACAGTTTTATGAAAGTATTTTGCAAGACAAATCTACTCAAGTAGTTTTTACATTTTCAAACTCAACAACTTAAAAGTTATTCATGATTTATAATTCCCATTGTTTGACTGAAATCTTGTCCAAAACGATTTGACTTATGGGTATGGAGGGAGTACTATTTACATGGCGAAATATCAATTTCTAAACTTCAGCTTGGTGATAGACTATCACAGGTTGCCTCTTTGAGAAGCGTGCAATAAAGCTTTTGTATCTTTGAATTGTATAAGGCCGGTCTCAATGCAAGTTACCAAGGCTGAGAAATTGGTAATTATGTGTGCTAGATTTCATGGTGATCATGAAACTCCATCTCTTCTCTCCTCATAATGAACTTGCTGGTGTGGCATGTTGTTTAATGGTCATGAAACTCTTAATGGAACCTGACCGGCAAGTAATGAACTTGAACTTGGTGCTAGTTACCAATGTGCAAGTTGCGAGCATGTCTTGAACTTGGTGACTTTCTGAAGGTCAAGCACCAAATACCAAGATCACATCTCTTCTGCTAGGTTACTTGCGGTCAGCTTGTGAGTATTTTAGTAATTGCTTATCCTAGATCCAATGCTTGTTCCATGGTTGAATCTTTTATGTTGATTATTTGCACAGTTTCCTGTCTTTATATGCATACACTAGTTTGCAAATTAACGAGTAAATTAATGTTTGCTAGTTGGGTCATGAGCTCAAACAATTGCTATATGCATTGTGTTCTGAATGGAATCTCTTATGCTGAACTGCATGCATGCTGATTGAAATTGTTTGCTGACATGGATATTCGATCCCCCACCTTCATGAATCAAAGGTTCCAAGAACGCCAAGCTGCTGGTGGCGCTGCGAGATGCCAAGATCGGCCACGCTTACGAGCCGTTCCCATGGGAGAAGAAGATGAGGGAGCTCCTCCCAGTTCCGGCGGCGAGCTGCTTCCTCTCCCTGCTTCTTCTGCCCAAGGAGACGGACGGTTCGAACACCCGGTACAACTCCCTGGACGACACCCTGGCGCGCGCCGACGCGTGGCTCCGGTCGTCGCAGGCCTCGGGCGTGCCAGTCGTGTTCATGAGCGTGCAGACGGAGGCGCTGCTGACGAAGATCTCCGGCGAGACGGCGCTGTCGACTGTGAACACGGGCTCGCTGTCGGACCTTGCTGGGATGGCGAGCGCGAGCCTGTACGGATTCGAGGACTACCACGGGGTGGACATCGGCGTGGTGCGCGCCGTGCGACTGTGGTACGCGGCGGCTGCGGGGGAGGCGGCGCTGGAGATCCGGCTCCGGCCGGGGGACACGCGGCTCGGGTTCGCCATCAGCCGCACCGAGGAAGGGTTCATCTACGTGTCGTCGGTGGCGGAGGAAGGCACGCTGGGGGTGGCGTCGGCGCGGTCGGGGCTCCTGGAGCTCCACCGGGCGGCGCGCGCGGCGTCGAGGCTGCTGGTGGTGTCCCGCGTCGGCGGCGAGAAGGTGCTGCCCTGGATGGTGTCGTCGGCCGGGAACGTCAAGTGCTTCGACACCGTGTCCCTGAGCCAGAAGCTGTCGCTGCACCGCCACGCGCTCCGCCCTATCACGCTGCACTTCCTCATGTGGGATCCGGACCTCGCCGCGGCGCTGCCCCGGGGGGGCGACACCGAGGTCGAGAAGCCGCCACGGGTGCTCCTGCAGCCGGCGCCGCTTGCCGTGGCAGAGGCCGACATGATCGACGGCAGCGGGCCGGGGCTCGCCGGCAAGGACTCGAGGGACTCGTCGTTCCGGTTCCAGAACATCGACCTCCCGGATAGCTGGTTGTGATCTCATCACGTCTGAAGTAGTAGTAATATGCTGCCCTGCATGTTTTTTGTTTTTTTTTGTTTTTGCTTTCAAAAAGAGAACTATTAATTTTGTAAGCACGATGGTAGCATGATGCCGAGGTTTATTGTTAATAATCATGGCGCCTGATGTGATCATTGATCAATGATGTTCGTCATAACTCTTAAGGTTCAGTTCGAAATCCAATTATAATTGAAACCTTATGGTATTTCTAGGCGATAGTACCTACATAGAACAACGGTTAACATAGTTTGAATGTTTTCGGCTAAAATTAATCAAACCATGCACTCTCACCACTAACAGTATGGTTTTTCCTTTCACCAACCAGGCTAGGGGTGGGTAGAATTTCCCAAACCTGCTGATCCCCACAAACCTCATTTTCTATCACTATTTCGAATATGAAGTTGAGAAAATCCGATTTTTATTTGAAAAAAAATCAGGTATTCAACTTCGGCACCTGAATTCCCAATTTACTCAAACTGTAACAAAGGCCATTTGATTATGCACTTGTAGACAATATGTAAATGTAACTAAATTTCTTAGTTCCATTCATTGATTTGATTGTTGTTTGATAACCTCAATATGAAAATTACTATTTATTTTTACTTTTCTAGATACATCACTTACACAAGTATATATTTAGGTGCATAAATTATGTGTCTCTAGGAAAGTCAATCTAGATACATCACTTACATAAATATATATTTAGATGCATCTGAAATGTGTCTCCGGTAAAGTCAAAACAAATAAGTAACTTGGGATATAAGTACATTGGTATGTGATATGTTGGCACGTGTTTTTATTTCATCACATTCACTGTAAAAATTGTGACCATAACATGGTAGCAGTTGGGGAACAAAAGGATGCACTTTATTGGGTATTTCAGGAAAACCTAAACCCAACGAAAAAATTCTGTTATTTTTTAGGTTAAGTTCAGGTAACCAATTAAAAAACCCGACTTTCAAAATTCTCGAGTTGCGCAACCAAACTTCCACCAAACATTGGTATCTGTTTACCGTTGAAGCTTCTCTGCGTCAATTGCTTGGTTATGACACTATGGTTCAAAAATACTTCCTACCAAGAGATGGTTTTCCATTAAAATTTGCCAAAACAGCACAGTAGCACAAAATACATGTTACCAGCCACCACCACGATAATATGTTAAGCCAAACAAGTTATGAATGAATAACAGATTCAAGTCAACTACTGATCATATAACACTTACAGTAACATCAGGCTGCCTAAAAATCGAAATGCAATGACACGGTAGCAGAGTTTGGACCCACTCATCCATTCATCAATTTGGACCCAGCCTAGTTTGTGTTGCATATTAAAAATCATACTAGCAACAAGAACGACTGAAACATCCTTTACTATGTAGGCACAGTAAAGAAAAAAGGCATCAATAAAAACTGCAACTACAAGCAGCATACTCTGCACTGCAGCACTGAGTCATTCTAAGCACAACTTTGGATATCCTGCTTATACAAACGGAATGTGTCAGTCCAAGTCCAGTGCCAGTTTATCATGTACACCACCACCACACATGCCAGATCTGCTCGTCTAGATTAACATCCTACTGACAGAAGAAAAATAACTCCTAAATGTGCTATCCAGCAGGGGTAAAAGAATGACAAAATTACTACAGCAGTTTAGATGATACAGAAGACCAATTTCCGAAGATCTTTGTTTGAACCCTATGAGCAGCTCCATCTTAATACATTATTACCCACGCTAGCTATGTTACAGCCTACACACTCAAATGGGCTAAGGGTCCATATGAGTCAACCAACACCATTTATACTGTACAAAATTGTCAATCAAATGAGATAACTCCTTTACCTCTGCACGGAGACACAAAGCCAAAGGCTGTGCTGAGTATAACAAGTCGGATCGTCTAGAATGGCATAGTACAACACAGCTCATTCCAAGTAAGCTCATGATGCAGTAGAGCCTGCAGAAAGTGGCCCGTCTCTTAGCTGTTGTAGACAGTGTTGGAGTTGCTTTTGGATCATCTCGGCAACCATTCGCAGCCTTCCTTGGCCTACCTCTCCAGCCACAGCAGACCCATTCACAGTCTCCACAGCTCTTGAAACCTTCTGCTTACATCTTTCCCACTCCTCAAGTTGCAACCAGCAGGCTCTCCCACCATGGCTCCCATCCATTGCAAGGAATGCTATATGATTGTTGTCCCCAAAAGAATACCGGAGTCTCACTGATACACAATATGGAAGCCAGGCAGCTCCACCAGCAACATTCATCTGAGGAATGAGAGCATGGTCAAGTACAAATGTCAGGGCAAACTCTACTGAACTGTGGGCTCTATCATGATGAATGTTACTCTTGGCTAAAGTGCTTTCTGTATTATCAGCCGAAGCTGATCCTGAGTGATTCTCCAAGCAAAGCTCGATCCGAGCCCTCTGAGCAGTAGCAATGTCCCCGTGAGCCTGGGTAAAACCTTTCTTCCATGCAATCAGCTTTAAAAACTCGCGCAGTACTGCAATCGGCAGCGTGAGCAAAGTGATAAAAGAAGCAACTCTAGAAGCATCGTATGGCTCAGAGGCAACGCGCCTGCTAAAATAGTCACATATTTCATTGATTTCAGCTGCTGCTAGCTCTTCCTGAGCATTGTTCTGAGCCTGCTGTTGCTGTTGCTGGTGGTGAAATCTTTTAACACTCAAAACTTGTAGTAGCAGTTGAACCCGATGAACACTGACTGCAAATACGTAGCCTCTGCGAGATGAAAACATGAACTAGTTTATTGGCAGTCCCAAATGTAAATACTTAACTGAAAGGAAAATCAAGGAAGGTGAGTCCTTGTGAACTGTTGACAAACACTAGCAGTCAAGCACTCAGTGGCAGAGCCAGCTGGGGTGCCCAGTGTGCCCAGGCACACCCAAAACTCTGCATCCCTAGGGAGTAGTTATGCATAGCAAAATTTATAGTTTACAAAACTCGTTTACTCAGCACTCACAAGTAGAGGCCTCAAGTATATGTTCTCTATCATTAGGACCATAATCCTTCTCACATGTCCAGGTAGGCCTTAATTGGGCATTTGATCACCACTGACAATATTAACTCTACAATTTAAAATTACTTACCTTATCTAAAGGACATTTCAAATGTGATTTTTTCCCCAATTGCAAGTGAGACGCACATACACAGTTACGCACCAATGCACATAGGCCACAAGCACGGAATTTGATAAGGTTTGAACTCCGGTTTGATAATTTCATTGATGATATGAGAAAAATAATATGATCTAATCAATTCTGTTAACACTATTAGGCTTGTTGAAACAAATAAACATGCTATTTATGATTAGGTGTATTTGCTTCTTAAGGTATTGTTGTGGTGATGGCAAGTGTTGAAATTATTTTTATTTTTACAATGATCATAGCAAAGAATAAGTTGAAAAATAGTAGTAGAGACAAGACAATTGTTTGGCCACATTTATAGAGTGCAATATTTTGTTAAGGCAATTACGATAACATAATCAAAACTTCCATGACCACAATGAATTGTAGAGTGGAAGAATTTATGGTATTGTATCTATTTATGTAATACCTTATTTTACAAATATTAACACTTTATATTGCAATTTTACAAATTCAAATCAACTTTATAAATGCAGAATATTATAAGCCCTTTTTAATACGTTTATTTATATTAACTTCGGGGCCTTATGAAAATTTGGAGTGCACACCCATCGCAGAACTCATGTCTCCACTGCTGGTAGCAACCTAGCACCTTTTAGCTTACAACTATCGTCTAAGCTCAATCACGTGTCAGACAGCATCAAAACAAGTGTTCTTAAGGCGGTAAGGTAAGTTGTGGCAACCCACCCTCAAATACCTAGGAGAAACAGCTTTCTGAGTAACAGCAAAGCAGCTGCAGAAAGGACTAAAAGAAAAAGGGAAAACAAAAGGAGAAAAGGGGAGGGACAAACAATGAGATAAGCTGTTGCCACAGCCCATCTGTGCCTCCTGTAGAAAACTCCCTCCCAGTCCCTGCCTCCTATAGTCCTATGCGGATGCAGCTCCACTCCCAGACTCAGAACAGTCATCACGTCTCTCACTTACCCCTCTGGGGAGAAGCAGCGAGCTTGCACCTCCCACCTGTCTCTTGTGCGGCTAGCACCCTACCCCTCGTACTCTCACTCCCCTACCCCCCTCCGATCCACTACAACTGCCACTGTGGCTGACCCAGAGGAAGTGCTGTCTCAGCCACCAGCACCATTTCCGGCAAGTAATGGGCCATGTGGTGGTTGCTTGGCCTTGCTGGCTGGTTCCCGAGTTGTTCTTCATTCATTTCTTTCCCCTCCCACCATTCTCGTGAGTGCACTAATTTTGTCATGGCGACAGGGACGCCCAAGATTTGTACTAGCCTAAGTGATGCTAAAGGTTAGGCGATACCTTGAAAACCATGATAAAAGCAAATAAAGAAACAACACCCGTATTCACTAAACATGAAGTATATACTCAACACACATTTGCAACATGTAAAATAGTCTAATGAATATATATTCCAAAAGAGCAACATATAAACAGAATAAGGCACCATTTTCAAAAGAAAGACAGGGTGATCAATATCGTACCACCAAAATAGATATATAAAGTTCCATGCACAGTAGACAACTAAGGGTAATTTGGCAGCGAATATCATATTGGTACTGAATCCTAATCATGTAGTGGAAAAGTGAATGACATGGATTTAAGAATCATGATGCTAGAAAACTAAGGATACTTAGCTAGTATAGTTTCTTACCCCACATAGAACCGAAGTGCAGGCTGCTCTTGATCCAAATTCAAGAGTGCCCCTTCATTGTCCTTTAAGATTGATCCCAGTATTTCTTTCAAAAGTTCAGGCAATTGTGCAAATAACCATAGAACTCCAAGGTACTTAAGTATCCCTCTCAGAACCTTTTTCAGAGCGGCCAAAGGAACCCAGCCACCACCATATCCACCATCATCCCCAAGACCTATGAAAGCTGTGTTAATTTCCCCTTTCATGTGCACAGGGAGACCAGCTCCAGGAGTAAGTCGTACAGAAGCTCCACTGATCCCTGAAGCAAGAGCTGAAGAAGCCAACATGGCATTTCCTGCTCGACTCAAACTGGCAGCTACATGGTTAGCAACACCAGAAGTTGGCCTAGTTAAAGAAACTCCAGGAGTAGCACTTAAACGACTTGCACTAGGAGCAGTTTGTGGAGCTCCAGCGTTGTTATTAAAGTGTCCACTAGCCTGCACAGCATTCATGAAGTTGGGTTCAAGAGCATTTAGACCCTGAGCAACATGTTCCATTATGAAAGGTCGGAATTGTGGGCATGGCAAAGATCCACCAACTGATGGTCCACCTTTAGGAGGGGTAGCTGGCTGGAGCCAAACTTGATCCCCAGCAAAGCAGCGCATGTCAACAGAAAATTTCTTACGATATATAATGCGTATCCAGTATGGCCCACGAAGTACAACAGAAACATCGAAAGGAAGTAATGAACTGGGAACAAGTCCAGGTCCACCCCGTCCAGCAGCTGAAAGCATGGCAGCAGCATGGAGATTATGACTGCTCAAATGTGCAGCTGCAGCATTTGAGGGGACAGGTGCATGGTGTATGCTTGATGAAGATGATCCATTTGCTAATGGCCCTTGTGTAGGGATGTTGTTGGCCTGTTTTGGCATAGAGCTATATCCAGATGAAACAGTTACAGGCATCCTTGCAGGACGAATTGCACCTCCAAGGGCAAGTAATGGTCCTGCTGTAAGTCGAATGCAATCCAAGAAGGATGCTACCTCTCCACCATTCACGAAATCCTCCAGAAACTGCATTCATGCAAGATTGATTCTGAGATGAAATAAGCATATAAAGGTGAATTTTGTTGCAATATCAATTAAGAAATATCGCAAACTTCATGCCTAAACAATTAAGGCATGAATTTTGTTGCAAGATCAATTAAGAAATATCGCAAACTTCATGCCTAAACAGAGAGCATATGTGCTTGCACTCAGGATTCAGCTATTTATCAACAGATACATGTTGAGAATGGATGGGAGCCTGGCATTTCCAGTAAAGGATCTCAGGCGTTGTCTGGTGAACAGTGAAAATGCCAGCACCCATTTATACTTTCTGCCTATACACTGTTGATGCCATTTTCAAAAGATAAAATGATAAATGTATACTCCTTGTGAAGACAAAAGTTAGCAAGGATGCAACTGAGCACATGCCAGCCAATAAGATAACATTTTGTCCCAAGGGGATTGTTCAAGGACATGTTTTCAGAGCAATATTGACAGTTAAAATTAAGGCAAAGTTAATGTACAATGATCTGAAGCTTGCTAAAGCACGTTGAGCACTTTAATCAGAACAAGTAAGAAGCTAAGTAATGTTTAGAAAAAACATCGCATTATAAAAGAGGAAACAGAAAGAATTTTCTTATTTCTTGCCCCAAGGTCTCATGGAAAACCATTTGAATCCATTTAAGCTACCAAAATATCAGCAGTAAAACTTTCCATGCTGAAATATATTCCAAATATTGGTAGTAAACTCGATAGACAGATTCAAAGTCATCGAATGCGATCAATCTAAAAGAAAAATATAACACAAAGATAAGTATGCACGAACCTTTGTGTGTGGCCAAAGCTGATCTGGAGAAACATGCATTGTGCAACCACCCTTAGCAATCTCCCATTCAACAACAATGTGTACCATAGGCATGGTGCCATAACTGAACCACAAGCTCATTAGACCGACAGCTTCAATCCTGAATGTCTTTCTTATCTGATCAGATAGCTTGTCAGAAGCATCACCGTTGCCTTTATTAACAGATTGTGATTTCATCTCTGTGGATAACTGATTATCACCTAGCTTATCATCAATTTTCACGCCAACCAGTCTCCTCATTCCACAAGCGAAAGAACGAGCATTTGACAGTCGTCGTAAATCAGACACAAGCTTCTGGACGCTATCTGCCTCAACAGTGTTGTATGTTAAAACAACACCATCAGAATCAAAGGAGATATGTGAATCCATTTCTGAGGTATTCGCAATGCGAATACCAACACCCCATTGTGTTGTGGTGCTTCCTCCATTGAGTTCCCAAAGTTCCCTGAAATGTGGATCATTTATCCTAACATCCCAAGACATGCTTCCAGGCTTGCCAAGGCGCAAGCATATATGCTTCCACGAATCATCTTGTGCAAAAGGTAATGTTAACCAAAGATTAGATGATGGTGTCCGCAGACCAACTTCTTCCACATATGGAATTGCAAGCGAATCCATCTGGGCTGTTAGTTGAGCATGTTTGATGCATAACGAGCAGTGTCTTATCACATGTAGCAGCACAGAAGCATATATAGTTGCTGGGAGACAATTATTTCTTTCCGCAAGAACGTCTCCATAGGTCAGGCTGGCTCTTGATTGCAGATTAGATGAGTATGTCTGCAATGGCAGGGGACTCTGCGCTGATTCTAACATTTTTCTCCGTTTTCTTGGCTCACTCGGTTGCAGTCCTTGTAATGAAGGGATACTTGGTAAGAAATCTGATAGAGAGCGTTTCCTAGATGTACCATCAGAGCCAGCAGTAATAAGCTTCTCTAGTCCTGACAATTGCACAAGTAAGATAATCATATTTGCAACAATAAATTTATAATGAAGCCTAATCTAGTTCACGACGTATGTTTACTGATAGATTTATATCTGATTCTAATATATACAAGATTATGGTAAACTACCTCCTGTTGTAGTTGAAGGTCTAACCATGTGATCAGAGGGAGAGTTCCCAAGACTGCCTGAATGGGAGCTTTGAACAGGGTTTTGATTGCTGTTACTATTGCTTGAAGGGGCAAGCTGAAGTGATTTATTTACATCTGCAATACATCGTCACATGAATAACTTAGTGAGACAAATTCATGATTAGAATTAGAACCAAACAACTTGGCCGCAGATGCATTGATTACAGGACTCAAGAAAGAAAAGGTGTCTGTACCTTGTAAATGTTTAAAATTACTTGGGAAATAGCTGTTCAACCTGACACTAGGATGAACTTTTAAAATATTATTAGCTTGATGAGATAAGCCTCCATTGTGCATTGGTGAGACAACCCTAGCATTTACTCCTTGAATACCAACTGAAAGAGAACTCAAATGAGGTGTCGCTGGCAAACTAGATGGTAGTATAGAATGGTTCTGTGCAGCAGTAGAACCACATTCATATTCGAAAACCTCGTCAACAATAGACGAAAACGATGGTGAACAAGCAGGAAGTAGTGGAAGAGGCTCAATTCCATTTTGGACAGGAAGATCACTATCCATTATATCAGCAGAACTCATTATACTTTGTAGAGCCTGCAGCTTCACATCAAAAGGATCAGTAGCTGACTCACTTTTAAGTATTTGCATCTGCCCAACATTGATTTTGTTAAACCTAATAGCTTCTTTAGCATCAGCATTTGCATTAGTCTTATCACTTGCATCACACTGTGTCTCAAGCAAATGAAAAACAGGCCTGAAGTCCTTATCAAGTTGCATCAACAGATAATAGGCATTTGCACAATGAGGAAACCCCATTATCATAAAGTCTGAACCATCTAATATGGCATTTGGAATCCTCAGAGTGCCCTGAGACTGCTGGTAGACCTGGAATAAACCAAATATAATGTCACACTTTATGTTTGCAACAAACTGAGTTTAGCATGCTCTGAAGAATCATGATAAACCGTATACTACCGTAATCCATGATAACGGACCAAGCAAAAAATCACTGGTTCTCTACACAGAAGCTAAAAGAAACTTATCACTTCCAAAAAGGAATAATTCAAAGTAAGGAATGGTACAAGCATTTACTACTGCCAAGTCATACTTATAAGGATGTCATCTTCTGCTCTCTGATTATCATTCATCTTCTTGATAATATACTTACAATAATACTAAAAAATTGTATGAAAGTGCCATCTTATAAAGATCAACTAATCAGTTTCATGATCACATGTCACCCATTTAAATACTTGAAAAGATATTATTAATCAGAAGTGCAATGATTGCATACATCACATGGTGGCATTTGCATGTTGTGCAAGAAGTAGATGACATCTGAGCTGCTACTGAAAAAGTTCAGACATTATTGCAAACACAGTGACAACCTTAAGGCCAAAAAACCTTCCAGCTGCTGCAAATAGGTGGAGGATGCTCCTGGTCCTTAAGCTTGAAAAAACCTCAGTAGCTGAAGTACTCCCTTTGTTCAGAGCTTCCTCACAGTCCATAAGCGCAGCAGGTGGCAATATGTCTTCCGATGATTGAAGGAGAAAGCGGCCACTCCTATTGAAGAGAAACGAGTTAAACATTTAGGGAGTTGAGAAGGCTAAACCAGAACTGAAGACATATAAATGTTTACTATGTCTATTATTTGTCTTCAGAAAGAAGAAAAAGGTATCACTCCTATATGATATCTAGCAATTTAATGGTCATAAATATTATGCACAACAAAATGATATAGTGCTGCAAAAATTCTGAACCCTGAACATTCATATGTATCTACTCTACCTCAAAACAAAAATGATTAAACACAATCCTCATGTACAGTTGTAGACCACAAAAAATAATCCTCTTGACCATTTTATTTAGTGGTTTTGCTTGCATGGCAGGAATAATTTCCTTTTCATCATGGAGGATATGAAGATTACTAAACCTCCCCTCCTGTCCCTTTCAATGCCTCAAGTAGTGACAAATCTGTAGACACTCACTTCTTGCATATTGAAACCAATCGAGTTAAATAGAACTTTTCTTTTTTTATTATAGAGTTTACTTAATTCTATCCAACAATATCTTAATGACCTCGAAATGGCACTCTAAAATGCCAATGCTCCACCAGGTAGAGTTTGACACACCGTAAGTCAAATATTTTCTTCTCCGAATAATTTAATTAATGATCACCATTTATCAAATGGTTCTCATCACACATTTTAGTGATGCAAGTGTGGTTCTAAAACTTTTATAACACACAAACAAGGGTTTATAAAGAATGGAAGAGATATAAAGGATCAATCAAGGTACTGGCACACCTGATATTTATTCCAAGGCTAATATACGCTTGGCCATATGCCCTTACTTGAAGCACTTCATTCCCAAAACAATCTGAGGAGCCCTTCTCTGCATTCTGCAAAATTCATAAACATAAAACGGATCAATTCCATGCTACAACTGCAAAAAGGGCATACAAAAGAAAAACAAATCTTTTAAGCATCAGATGTAATTGACGGCTGAACAAAATCAATTGTTCCATGTGCATGCCTCATTTACAAACCATATGTTCTAGACATGCAATATTTTGGCGCAACAATTCAGTATCCTCATGTTAGCAATTTATGAATTAAAATGTGGAGATAAAATAGCTAACATACTTCAATGCAAATATACGACGGATCAAGTTGAAGCATGATATGAACACACATATAATTCATCATTTTATTTTTGCAAGTTGTCAAACTCACCTAAAACAACAACGGAAATAATAAATTCTGAGAACAAGTGAAAACTTTTGGAAAATGTTCAAAATCCACCAGTTTACAGAAATATCGTCAAAACATAAAAACCCATGAAACACATCCAATATCATCTTTGATTGCAAACAGAGAATCATTTTGGGTCAAGAAAATTATTCTAAATCAGCACCTGGTTAAAAACAGTATTGGAACTTGGTACAACAGGTATTAATTCAAGAATAGTACCTACTACAATTGTTTCTGGCGGAATGTCAACCCAGCTTTTAGTTTTTATATTGGTAGCCTTTCTGAGCTTGACAATATAGACACACATGGGCATGTAGAGGCACATAACTATTTTGAATGTACACAACAAAGGATATCATATGCCAAAGCACAGTAATCTCAATGTCAGTACTCTTTCACATCATTCAAGAAATACATCCAAAACAATTAAATTTTCATTAATGCATGAAGCTCCTGGTTCAGAAAAAGCTTTAGTGCCAACACGTGGCAGAAGAAACTAAGCATCTAAAATATAGTTTAGCCAATAGCACATAGGGAAGACCATGCAAATACAAAACTTAAACTAAAAAAATTATATCATTACCTTCTTTGGGTCCTTCTCTGCAGTGGCATCTCGTTTCAGGACAACATCTTTTGGGGACTGAGAAATTTGGACATTTTTGCACAGTTGTCTCTGAATATTAAGAAGGCGTGTGTGCCTATTGCAAGTGATTGCTCTCAAAATAAGTTGTTCAACATCAATGCAACTCAAATCAAGAGAAAGATTCGCCTCTTTATCGGTAAATGGGTCGAGCACAAATGAACTATGCTGACACTTTATCTGCATGTCTTGCCCTGCCTCAATTTTGATAAATGGAGATGAATCAGATTCTGATGTGCTAGTGCTTTTTTCATCTAGCCAGTAATTAACCTTCAGGCCAGGAATCTTAAAACCACTTGAATCAAATTCTCCATCTTGAACAAGCTGCACTATAGAAGCATTTCCAATTTGTCCAGTGGCACTGTCAGAGACGAGTTCAGATCTTATTGCATCTTTCCACCTTCCCTGTCGAAGGACGTTAGCCTGCCTAATAATAGTGTCCATAGCAAGAGAGATGCAGAACTCATGTAGCATAGCATATAGCACTGTGAAGGGATTCTCAGAAGCTGCCATTCTTCTTTCTATATCATCACCAAGAGCAAATCTCCTACTTTCATCAAGCTTAATAGGACCTTTCTTCTCACCAACCAGTAACTCCATATGCAATATCCTCCACAAGTCTACATGACCACGGTAACCTAGTGTGAGAAGAACTTTAAATTCTCCATCCACACGGAAAACTGCTATTCCATCAGCTACAGAAACATTAGATACTTCTTTAGGTCTAGGTGTCACAAGTACTTTGTACCGCACACTAGCATCTAATTTCCGCAGAGCACGTTTTTCTTCATCTGGGGAAAGTCGATTTTGACTTCCTATGTCTTCTATGCATTTTGGCAGCCTATGATAACCACCTGTAAGCATAACTTCAATAGCAGAAGGAACATCAAACATAGGAGCCCGAGCTTTCGCCAAATCTTCGTGCATAAAGTACAACGAGTCAGCTGTTTGAGTGAAGCATGTTTCATGGACGCTGAGAGTTGTTCCAAGCTGTTGACAATAATGGACCAAAGGAACCTGAATAGATTAAAAGTAGATATGTTAATAACAATATACTGCAATTCACACCTTAGAAAACTAAACCAATGAGGAAAGTTCCTAAACAACTTGGTTTATCATGATAGCAATTGTATAAGGCCACAAGGGTTAATATTAACAGAGGCTGTAAAACAAACATCACCGCAGTCTATACTTTATAAAAAAAGGGGCATGGAGTAAATAACCAACAGCCAGATATATACAGATAGAATATACTGTCAGATTAAATCACAGTGGTTAACAAAATGTTTATCATCACAAATGACCTAATTGAAAATTAAGGTACAACGGCAATATTTAACGCAAACCATTGACTAGGTGGAATGACGCAACATGACATGAAATCAACCTGAAAATTTGTGAAGTTGTTGAGGAACTGCTCTATGGACTAGGCCAATGTCATATCAAGCTTCATCACTGCTTGGGGCAAAGAAAGAAAGTCTAACGGTATATAGTCACCTTTCGGCTTTCATTGCACCTTTGGCTTTAACTTGTTGCTTCTAATTTTCATTTTCCCTGCCCTAGGATCAATTAAATTTGAAATAAAAATTTTATATGGATGTTGAATAAGTTAAAAGCTATCGAGAAAATTAAAATGAAGTAAAATGTCTTACATGGTTACACTAGGATTAGTTTGCATCAAATATGCTATAAATAAGTAATCTACAGTAACATAACAGCCACATTTACACAATTGAAACTATACACTATAATCTGGACTGAAAACATTAAAGCAAAGAGTAAGGGTGTGGTTAATTTCTGTTTGTTGATTAGCATTCTCCTAATATATGCGTGCAAGGTGGTGGGCACTATTTTAAAATAGAGTACAGTGCATTGTAAAAATTCTTTCACCTGCTTCATCTATGTCAGAGCACACCATGAAAGCACCAGAAGAAGCACCAGAAGAATAATATAAGTTTCTAGAGCCAAGAATGGTCAGTTTGTTCATACTACCATTGCACCAAATCAAACTAAACAAATAAATAAACATGTCAAGATTTAACTGGATTACTTTTAATTTAATCCACCAAACAATTGTTAACGTTCCACTAGGAGCAAACCTGCTGGCATAGTCCATCAACGATACCAATCTTCGCTAGCCTACTACACTGCAACAAGCCAACAACTATGAATGGTCTTCCTTAAACCACTCAAGCTAGATAGGCAATACTAAGTTGGTGCCAGTCACACCAGTAAAATTGAACTATCAACATGTTACCACACTGGAGTTATTGCAAGGAAACTAACGAGCGAGAGGAAATAGAACTGCTGAAACTCAAAATTAGGTGGCACCTGCTGGCACCACTTGGCGAGGACGTGGAGGCGAAGCATGCGCTGGCGCGTGCGTGTGATGAACTTGAGCAAGTCGATCTTCTTCTCGGTGTCAGACCGCTGCCAGCCGCCATTGGCTCCAGTGCCAAGACCCTTCCCCTCGGCCTCCGCCTGCGACTTCTCCACGAGCTCCCGCAGCGCGAGGTAAGATTCCTCCGCCGCCCGCCGCACCACCGCGCCCAGCTCCACGCTCTGCTGCCCCAGCTCCCCCGCCATCCCCGTCAGCCCGGCCGCCCGGCCCGCAGCTAGGGTTTCAGCGTCTCACCACCTTCGCCTTCTTCAGCTCCTTCTCCTACCGGAACCCCGCGCGCGCCGGAGACGGAACCCTAGCCCCGCCTCGGCAATGGGCGCACGCGAGGACCGGGAGAAAGCGCGCGGCGTTTCGGCGCGCCGGGCCGGGAATTGGGGTTGAAGCGGGGAGCGGGACTGAAACTGGAAACTAATATATCCAGGTAGGCCTCCAAGAGGCGCCCGAGGCCGACGGCGAGGAGAGACGGAAAGGAGCGATAGGGCGGAGGCGAGAGAGGGAGGTCGCCGGCGGCGAATCGGCGGCGGCGAGGAGGTGGGGCGGGGCGGGGCCGCGGGGGTGAGGCCTCCTCCCCTCTCTCTCTCCTGCAACTGCAATCGGTCGGGACCCGACGGTGCGTGCGAGGGCGCCCTAGTCGACGGGCCCACGCGAAGCCGGAGTCTGAAGGGGGTTCTCTGCCGTTCGATCGGGATGGAGCCAAGGAGGCAAATGGATCAACGGCTGGATGACGGTGAATGTTATGTAGCGACAGAATTTTCTTCTGTCGCGGAAGGCTGGGGGAGCCGCGTGGGGGTGCCCCGCGGCGGGGGGGCGGGGGGGGGGGGGGGGTGTTCCTTTCTTTTTTTGCCTTTTTCTTTGTTTTTATTATTCCTTTTCTTTTCTATTTCTGTTTCCCATTTTGTTTTCCTTTTTAATTTATAAACACCTTTCTGTTTTTCTTTTTTTATTTTTCTACTTGTTTCTATTTTTGTTTATATTTCTTTTTTAACATTATATTTTCTGTTTCATTTTTTCTTTCTTTTTATTCTTCTTTTTTATTCTATTTCTTATTTCACTTTTATTTCTCTTTTCTTTTTATTTATTCATTTTTTACTTCCTAGTTTATTTTGTTGTTTTTGTTTTTCATTTTTTATATTCTTTCTCTTTAATACTTTCCCTCTATCAATATTTTAATTGTTCGATGAGATGTAAATTTGTTCTCGCTAGAATAATAAGTTGTCCTGGTTATAATTATCTTATTCGTGCTATAACAAAAACTTATGCTGACATACAAACTTGTTCTGTCTACACTAATATCTTGTTCTGTCTATAATAATAACATGTGTCTGTCGTATGGACTTCCCTGGGCCCACTACCTCGGTGGGTACCAGCACCGACTACTCGGTGGGCCCCTGGGACTACTCGGCTTGCGCTACACGGCACCTGATGGCGTGGAGCACAAGGACTACAGAGGAGAAGTACTCGGTTAGGAAGCTGTACATGTCCCGCACTGTATGGAAGACTCCTAAACGTACTCGACTAGTACTCTCTCCCTACTCCGACTTGTAACCCTGCCTCCCGGACTATATAAGGCGAGGCAGGGACCCCTGTTTAGACATCTCATCTCACGGCGTACAATTGCACCATCTTGTAATCGTACCCAATCAATCCAGAGCTACGCAGCATACAGGACGTAGGGTATTACGCACCTCGCGGCCGAACTCCGTCTAAATTGTGTGCCACGTGTCTCTTCCTTCGAGTTACCGATCTCGGCGAGGCCACATTCATCTACTTCGGGTACTCCCCTTAGTAGGTTGCCGGTCTAAAACACCGACAGCTGGCGCGCCAAGTAGGGGATCTCGCCCGAGATCACATGGCGAACTCGACGGCTCCTGTCTACTTCAAGCCAACCGTCGCCTTCAACCGCGGTGACACCTTCGTTTTCGGCGCTTGGGTCTGCACTGCTGACGGCGCGGGATCTTTCCGGCGCCGCCTCACCATGCTGCCCAACCCGGAGACCGGCTTCGTGACGCTTCCTGAAGTTGTCACAGGCGAACTCGCCCGCAAGTTCGGCGAAATTTCGTTCTTCAACCATCATGCTGACTTCGAGCTCGAGTCCGCTTCCAACTCGAACTCGACGTCTCCATGGGCTATCGCATGCGAACCGGCCGCCCAGCCATCGCATGTGGTCCCCCCCATCCCGCGAGTGGCCCCCGCAACCCCTGCAGGGCCCGCACGGGGCTCCCTCTTCGCGCCGGGCCGGCAAGGAGCCCGTACCTGAGTACAACTCGGGCTCTGACACCGCCCCCGGCCATGCTTCGGAATCCAACCCCCTCTCCGGGTTCTACTCGGATTCCGCATACGAGTTCGACTTCGGGTCGGACCCAGAGGATTCCGAGTCCAAGGACAACACTACTGAGCACCCCTTATCAGGGCCGGCCTCTGGGCTAGTTATAACGTCCACACCGGTCGGGAGATTCGTCTACTGGCCAGACCGCAAGCCCGCCGACCTGATAAGTGGAGACTCACGCTACGTCGCCTACATCGACTCGCTCCCGTTCCAGGAAGGAACACCACTTGCTCGGGCTGACTCGAACACCCCAACTGAAGTGGCGAGTTCTGAGTCCAGCCTTGGCACCCCCGATCGCCAAGTCTTCATGGCTGCCGGCGACACGCCAGGACCTTCAGGGACGGCTCAAGACCAGTACCTTGAAGACATCTCCGCAGACGAGCTGTCTGCTGATGCACCTGCAGACGAGACCGCCGCCAACAGGGACGCTCGACGTGAGCGTAACAGGAAGCGCAACGAACGGCGTCGGCGTCTCCGAGACAACCTCCCCATCCGCAACCTTGCGGAAGCTCTCGAGGCGGTCGAGAACAGAGTACACACTACCCCTGAGCAATGCCTCATGTCGATCACAACGATCGCACGCCAAGCTCAGGGAATACGCGCCGGAGAAGTCATCGCCAAGCTCGCTGAAGACGCTTACTTCATGCGGGTCGACAACAGGGTCAACCAGCCTCCTCCCGCCAGGAACCGCGACAACGAAGCTACAAGTCGCAGCGCCGACCTCGGTCGCAACTGTACTCGAGCTGAGCTCCCAGCTCAGCCCAACCGTATGCGCGCAAACGCCGGTGGACCCTCACAGGGTGGCAACAGCAACCGCGAGGTTGTCCCTCACCGCGCCCATGGCGGCGGCGGCCGTGACCCTGACGGCGGCGGCGGCGGCGCGACGGAAGCTCCAACCACGGAGCCAACGAGGAGGGCCGGCGGCGGCGGCAGTCGCGGCGGTCGAGACCACGCGAACAGCCACGCCTCCGGAGCCTCACAGGGCGGCTACGACGCCCGCCAGAAGATTGAGGAGCTGCGGCGGAAGAAGTCAGCCACTGCAGGCGACAACGACGGCTTCCCCGCCTTCTCACCTCGACTTCGCAACTTGCTCCTCCCCGACAAGTTCAAGCCTTTGGGGATCACCAAGTACGACGCGAAGCAGGACCCCATCCAGTGGCTCAGGTGCTACGCCCTCTCCATCGAGAACGCTGGCGGCAACAACGACACCAAGTGCCTCTACTTCCCCTTCTGCCTGGACCAAGCCCCACTCACATGGCTCGAGTCGCTGGACAAGCACTCGATCGACAAGTGGGACCAGCTGAAGGAGCAATTCACCAGCAACTTCGCGGGCGCCATGGGCCGATCGGGTACTCGCATGGACTCCGGCCATGGTCAAGCAGGAACAAGGCGAGACCCTCCGCAAGTACATGCGCCGCTTCTTCGACAAGCGCGCTACCGTAGTCGACGTCACCGACAAGGAGGTCATCGACCTCTTCCAAGACGTCCTCTACCACCGCCGCACCTTTGAAGACTTCGGTCGTCGCCGCCCCAAGTTCATCCCCCACCTCAAGGACATGATCACGTCCTGGACAGATGAAGAAGACAAGGCCAACGCCAAGTACGACGTCATCCGTGGCAAGAACAAGCAGAACACGGGCGGCGGCAGCGGCAACAATGGGAACCAAGGCGGTCGCAACAACAACAACTACTCGGGTCCCAACCGCAAGCGCAAGCCAGACAACACTGTCGTGGCTATCCAGCGCCCTGCGAATGAGAACTCGAAGAAGAACTCCGGCAGCTTCAAATACTTGCTGAAGGAGAAGTGCCCGTGGCATCTGAACGGCAACCACACCACCGAGCAGTGCTACCAACTCAGGCATGCACTCAAGAGTATTCCAGAGCCACCGCACCCTCACGACAAGAAAGGCAAGAAGAAGAACGACGGAGACAACAACGACTTCCAAGAACCCGACAAGACTGTCAACGTCCTCTTCGGCGGACTACCCGGCGGGGCGGGAGCAAAAGGCTACCCGTCGAGAAGTCATGAGCATTGAACCAGCGGTCCCGACCCCTCTCAGGTGGTCGGAGGTACCCATTACCTTCTCCCGCGCGGATCAATGGACCAGCTTCTCCAAACCAGGGCGGTTCCCTCTCGTCCTGAAGCCAGTGGTCGTGGGCTCCAAGCTCAACAAGGTCCTCATCGACGGTGGAAGCGGGCTCAACGTCCTTTTCACCAAGACCTTGAAGAAGATGAAGCTCGACATCACCCACATGCTCACCAAGAGCAACACGCCTTTCTACGGCATCGTCCCCGGTAACGCGGCTATCCCACTGGGCTCAGTGGTCCTGCCAGTTACCTTTGGGGAATCTCGGGACAACTATCGTACCGAGTACATCAAGTTCGAGGTCGCGGACTTCGAGACATCCTACCATGCCATCCTCGGCAGACCGGCCATCGCCAAATTCATGGCGGTGCCCCACTACACCTACTTGGTACTCAAGATGCCAAGCCCAGCGGGTGTACTCTCTCTCCAAGGGGACTTGAAGATCTCCCACGACTGCGATACCGAAGCCGTGGAGATTGCCTCTACAAATCAAGTACCCAACGCTATGATGGAGGTCTACGCTGCGTCAAAGAAGCTTGCTACAAGTGAACTCGACATCCCTGAGAAGTCTGACAAAACCAACAAGCCTCGCCCCACGGCGAGGAGGTTCTCGGTCAAGACGATCGACCTCGGAACGAGCGACTCCAAGCAAGACCACCACCATCGGTGGCCGGCCTCGACCCCAAATAGGAAGACGCGCTCATCAACTTCCTCGGGCTAATCGCGACATCTTCGCGTGGAAGCCGACGGACATGCCAGGAGAGCCCAGGGAGCTGATTGAGCACTGCCTCAACGTCGATCCTAAGGCTACTCCCAAGCGACAACACCTCTGACGCTTTGCTGACGACAGACGGGACACCATCAAAAAGGAACTCGCCAAACTACTCGCGGCTGGCTTCATCAGAGAAGTCTTCCATCCTGAGTGGCTCGCTAACCCCGTCCTCGTTCGCAAGAAGAACTCGAACGAGTGGAGGATGTGCGTCGACTACACCGATCTCAACAAGCACTGCACCAAGGACCCCTTCGGGTTGCCGCGGATTGATCAAGTCATCGACTCCACGGCGGGCCGCGACCGCTCTGCTTCCTCGAGCGCTACTCCGGTACCACCAGATCGCGATCAAGGAAGAAGACCAGGAGAAGACCGCGTTCACCACCCCGTTTGGCACGTACTGCTACACGACCATGTCCTTCGGGCTGAAGAACGCCAGCGCCACCTATCAACGAGCTATGCAGGCCTGCTTCAAGAGGCAACTCAACAAGAACGTCGAAGCCTACGTGGATGACGTGGTCGTCAAGACCAGAAACTCTAGTACCCTCATCGACGACCTTGAAGAGACTTTCGCATCCCTGCGCGAGTACCGCTGGAAGCTCAAACCGAACAAGTGCGTCTTCGGCGTACCTTCGGGCAAACTACTCGGCTTCATCATCAGCCAACACGGCATTGAAGCCAACCCCGAGAAGATCTCCGCCATCACCAGCATGAAAGCTCCCACGTGTATCAAAGACGTCCAGAAGCTGACCGGGTGCATGGCGGCCTTGAACAGATTCATCTCGAAGCTTGGAGAACGGGGGCTCCCCTTCTTCAAACTACTCAAATACCAAGAGAAGTTCGTGTGGACACCAGAGGCGGGTCAAGCCCTTGCTCAGCTCAAGGACTTCCTATCGAAGCCACCAGTTCTCACGGCTCCTTGCAAAGGCGAGCAGCTACTGTTCTACCTCGCTGCGACTACTCATGTGGTCAGTACTGCCATCATCGTTGAGCGGCAGGAAGACGGCCATGCCTACCCAGTCCAGTGCCCAGTCTACTTCGTCAGCGAGGTCCTGTCAGAGTCCAAGGCACGCTATCAGCCTGTGCAGAAGCTCATGTACGCGGTACTCATCACCTCGCGGAAGCTACGACACTACTTCCAGGAGTACTCGATCTCCGTCATCACCGACTACCCGCTCGGCGACATCCTGCGGAACCAAGATGCTACTGGAAGAATCTCCAAATGGGCAGTCGAACTCGGCGCCCTCACCATCGACTTCAAGCCACGCACAGCCATCAAGTCGCAGGCGCTAGTCGACTTCATGGCGGAGTGGCGGGAGAATCAGCTACCTACTCCAACCGTGCGACCAGAGCATTGGGTGATGTACTTCGACGGCTCACTCAACCTCGAGGGCGCGAGTGCGGGGGTACTCCCCGATCTCTCCAACGGGCGAACAACTCAAGTACGTCCCGTAGATCTTCCGGAAGGTCTCAAACAACGAAGCCGAGTACGAAGCTCTCCTACACGGGCTCCGCCTCGCGGCCTCACCGGGCATCAAGCGGCTACTAGTCTACGGCGACTCCGCAGTGGTCATCAACCAAGTCAACAAATCCTGGGACCGCAACAAGGAGAACATGGACGCCTACTGCCTAGAAGTCCGCAAGCTCGAGAACAAGTTCTACGGTCTCGAGTTCCACCACATCGTCCGTGACAACAACGTCGCAGCGGACGTCCTGTCGAAGCTCGGTTCTACTCGCACTCAAGTACCAGCGGGTGTCTTCGTTCACGAGCTTCACGCGCCATCTATCCCGGAGCCGGCGCCACTGACCACTGTCCCAGCGCATCCACCAGCTGGATAGGAGGTCATGATGATCGACGTGGACTGGAGGCAACCCTTCATCGACTACCTCAGCGAGCAGAAGGTTCCCTCGGACAAAAACCTGGCTGAGCAGCTCATCCGCCGCGCCAAGTCCTACGTCCTCGTCGGAGATAAGCTTTACAAGAGGGGTGCATCTTCTGGAGTACTCATGAAGTGCGTCCCCAGGCAAGAAGGCAAGGACATCTTGGAGGAGATCCACAAGGGCGTCTGCGGCAACCACACGTCTTCCCGCACGCTGGTCAGCAAGGCCTTCCGGCGAACTTTCTACTAGCCCACAACTCTGGGCGACGCTGAAGAACTCGTCAGAAAATGCCAAGGATGCCAATACTTCGCCAAGCAGCAACACGTCCCAGCCTACAAGCTAGTCACCATACCGCCAACCTGGCCCTTCGCTTGCTGGGGGCTCGACATGATTGGGCCGCTGCCAACCGCGCCAGGTGGTTTCAACAGAATACTGGTAGCCATCGACAAGTTCACCAAGTGGATCGAGGTCAAGCCGGTCACATGCCCCAAGGCTGACAGAGTACTCAACTTCCTGGATGAACTCGTGCATCGCTACGGACTACCCGACCGCATCATCACAGACCTGGGCTCCAACTTCAACAACCACCAGTTCTGGGAGTACTGCGAGAACAGCGGGATCATCGTCCGATATGTCTTCGTTGCCCATCCTCTGGCCAACGGACAAGTCGAGCGCGCCAACGGGATGGTGCTCGACGCTCTCAAGAAGCGGCTACACGACGCTGCTAATTCCAAAGGAGGCAAGTGGATCAAGGAACTACCCAATGCACTCTGGGGGCTACGTACTCAGCCTTCCAAGCCAACGGGGCAATCCCCTTACTTCCCGGTCTACGGCTCCGAAGCAATCCTCCCTGCTGATGTCATATGGAACTCACCAGTAGTGGAGCACTACGACGAAGGCGTCTCTGAAGACAGCAGACGAGCTGACATCGATAGACTCGAAGAAGCTCGCTGCGCTGCCCTCGTCCAATCAGCAAGGTACCTGGAGGGTATCCGACGCTACCACGACCGCAACGTCAAGGAACGCTCCTTCAACGTTGGCGATCTCGTCCTTCGTCGTATCCAGAACACGGAAGGACTACACAAGCTCAGCTCCCCCTGAGAAGGTCCCTTCACAGTTGCAAAGGTGACCGGGCTGGGCTCCTACCGCCTCCAGATACTTGAAGGCGAAGATGTCAACAACTCGTGGAACGTCGACCAGCTCTGTCGATTCTACGCCTAGTCTACACGACTACCCCGGGGCTCAAGCCTACACGACTATATCAAGACCCCTCCGCCGTAAGCAGCCTCTGGGTCCTGGCTCCAGTCTCCGGACTACTCCTTCGCTGTAAGCGGCCTCCGGGTCCAGGCACTAGTCTCCGGACTACTCCTCTCCAAGATCCAGCCCGCGCGGCTACCTACGGATCCTGGGCTGCGACGAGCGTCGAAGGACTCTAGCAGCGGTCTACTGAGAGACCATGTACTCCTAGATCCAGCCTACACGGCTACTTACGGATCTACTGTTGTAAGCGGCTACTCGCCCTAGCACCACTTAGCCGTAGGCGGCCTCCGGGTCCTGGCAACTACTCTATAACTACGGCCCTGGCCATCCAGGTGTACCTCTTCAGTAATAAAGTTTGATCGTTCATCAACTTCTTTACTGTCTACTTCCCTCGACGGGATTACTGCCGAGTACGACTACTCGCGACAACTCCACGATGGGACTCCGCACTCTGAGATCGCGACTACGAGTACTCATTGATGGAACTTTTCTTCATTAATACTTAAACAATTTCATTACAATTGTTCTTGTACATATACTGCTACGAGCTAACTATTACAGGACTACTGGAGGTTAAGCTTATCGGCGACTTGCTCCGCAATGGGCGCCATCTGCTCCAGCAGCTCCCCATAATGCTTGTCTGTACAGTTGGTGGCTAGTCCGCCAGCGACTACATCCACGGGCGCCTTCGGGAAGGACTTCATGAAGGCCAGCACCTGGTTCGGGATCGACTTTGCCAGATGCTTCACGTAGGCCGCCAGCTGGCTGGGGGCTTCCTTCAGTCGATCCACCAGCGGTGCTATCTTGGGGCCGCCAGGATGAGGCACCAGGAGTCTTGCGATGGGGAGCGCAGCTTCTTCAAGCTCCTTCGAGCCCCGGGCCGCGGCCTCTCGCAGTACTCGTTCAGCTTCTGCAACGATTTGTAGCAGTTGACGAGGTCACGATCGGAGGCAATACGAAGCTCCATGTGCTTATCGCACTCGTAGGAAAGCTCCTTATAATCTAACTCGAGTACCTGGCGGGCCTCCTGCTCCTGGTAGAAGAGATTCTTGAGGTCCGTCTCTGAAGCCTTCAATTGCTCTACCCGGGTTTCATGCTCTGCAAAACACAAGGAAAAGCGGGTTAGACTACCTCTCGACCTCCAACAAGTACTCAACAAGACAATTGGTGTACCTTTGTTCTTGTTGCGGAGCGACTTGTTCTTCCGCGCCAAGTCGTCGCTCTTCGCCTGCATCTCCTGGATGTCGTTGTGATACTTGGCGAAGGCGGTATCAAGCTTGGACTGCATAGCGGCCGCGTGCTTCCGGAACTTCACGAGTTGGTCCTCCAGCGCCTCTGCCGAAGCACCGCGTGGCCGAAGCCTTGAAGCATGCTGGACTTCTCGCGGGACCTCTCCACGACGTCCTGCACATACAACATATGTCAGATGGGTACCCAACGCCAAAGGATTGACTACTCAGGAGTTAAGACTACTCACCTTCATCCACTACTCGGCTTGGCGGACCGCCTCCAGGTGCCTGGCCACCATTGCCGGATCGACCAAGTCGTCTGCCAAGAGCTCGACGTCACCACGACTACTCGCGGCGGCCTCGGTCATCGGTGCAGAACGGATGGGCTCCGCGTCTTGGATCTCCGGGGAGCGGATGACCACCTCCAAAGTGGGTTCTGGTTGCACGGTGGCCTCTCCTCCTCCAGTCGCTGCGACAGCTCCTCCGGCGGCCACCTCCATCAGCTCGGGGGCTCCCGCAGTGGCTCCCTGCACCTCTGGTGTCAAATTCTCCATGGGCACCGCCGCTGGGATTTCGCTCCCTTCGGCTTCAGCGCCTGTCAACGAGAAGACAAGTGCATCAGCGTCATCTGACGACTACGACTACTCTTTGGGGGGTACTACAGCCTAAGTAGAGTACTCACCTTCGACCACGCTGGCCTCAGGTAACGCAGCCTCAGTAGCCGGCGCTTCGGGCTCCGCCTGAGGGGTGGGAGCGGACTCCTCGGCGGGCGGCGCGGCTTCTTCTTCCGCCACCGCTGCAGAGGGTTCATCCCCCTCCCAGGACAGATCCGTCGACTTCCTGCAGAGTACACAAGTCGATTGTCAGTCAAGCAAGACTACCACATCAAGTACTACTCGGGAAGATCCAACACTTACAGGCTTGACCGGACTATCGTCACGGTCGGGGCGCCGAGGATGCTGGCGATGTCCACCAGTCCAGCCTCGGCGGGCGCCTCCTCTTGCGCCTCTGCGGCCGCTGCCCCTTCTGCAGTACCAGCAGCCGGTGCAGCGCTCTCCTGCGCTTCTGCGGCCACCACTTCTTCCGTAGTGGCAGCTGCGGGCTCTGTGCTCTCTTGACGAGCAGAGGGCTGGCGCTCCATCTGCGCCAGGAGTTCTTCAACAGTGGGGGCTGGGCTACGACTCCTAGTGACTTCCCCCACTGTGTCCCAGTTGCCTTCATCGCCCTGATCAGCGGGCTCTGTAGGCAGCACCTCCTGCAAGCAAGGAAGCTCAGTCGTCAACACATCAACTCGAGACACTAGTACTTGACCACACTACTCAAGACGGCTTACCTCTGGGGACGTGGTCTCGGTGACCTTCAACTTCTTCGACAGCGCTTGCGGGACGCATTGCGCGGCTTCCGCGGCGGCGCGGCCAGACTAGCCTCTAGGCTAGTCAGTGGATCCTGCACGAGGGGAACGTGAGGTAGGCCAGGACGGCTGAACCTCGACCGCGACCCGGGAAGCGGTCCCGCAGGCATCTCCTCGTTGTCGTCCTCGTCGGACGTGTCCTCCACGACAACGGTGTCGTCTCCTTCGCCGACCTCCCGCCGCTCCTTGGCCTTGGTCTTCCCCTCCTCTGGGATCTCGACTTCTTGAGGGGGCGGCGGCGGCTCGGAGACGAACTTCTTCAAGTCGTCCTGCAAGACACAACTTATCAGTACGACTACTCACACGGAACGAGTACTCGGCACGGGGTACGGCTACTTACCTCCTTTGGCGGGCGCGCGACGGAGTACTCCGGGATGGGGCACGCCGTGTACGATGGCATGTCCTTGAAGATCCGCGCCAGCCTGTCGACATTGTCGTTGTCGACTTCGTCTCCAGGCATCCGCGACGTGTCGTCGTTGCCGGTGTACTCGAATCCTAGGGTGTCGCGAGCCATCGGTGGCTGCACCCCTCGCTTCATGAAGCTGAAGGCCACGTGCTCGGCCCTCAGCCCGGCTTCCCTTAGCGCTTTGATCCGTGCCAACAACTCGGGGAGCTGGATCCCCTCCTGCATCGTTGGGTCCGTGTTCCACCACGGGCGATGCTTGGGCTGCTTCCCGCTTGCTCAGCTGGTGGATGGGCTGGGACAGTGGTCGGTGGTGCCGGCTCCGGGATGGATGGCGTGTGAAGCTCGTGAACGAAGACACCTGCCGGTACTTGAGCGCGGGTGGATCCAAGCTTCGAAAGGACGTCCGCTGCAACATTGTTGTCGCGGACGATGTGGTGGAACTCGAGACCGTAGAACTTGTTCTCGAGCTTGCGGACTTCCAGGCAGTAGGCGTCCACGTTCTCCTTGTTGTGGTCCCAGGACTTGTTGACTTGGTTAATGACCACTGCGGAGTCGCCATAGACTAGTAGCCGCTTGATGCCCAGCGACACCGCGAGGCGGAGCCCGTGCAGAAGGGCTTCGTACTCGGCTTCGTTGTTTGAGACCTTCCAGAAGATCTGCAGGACGTACTTGAGTTGTTCGCCCGTTGGAGAGATCAGGAGTACCCCTGCACCTGCGCCCTCGAGGTTGAGTGAGCCGTCAAAGTACATCACCCAATGCTCTGGTCGCACGGTTGGAGTTGGTAGCTAGTTCTCGCGCCATTCCGCCATGAAGTCGACTAGCGTCTGCGACTTGATTGCTGTGCGTGGCTTGAAGTCGATGGTGAGGGCGCCGAGCTCGACTCCCCACTTGGAGATTCTTCCAGTAGCATCTTGGTTCCGCAAGATGTCGCCGAGCGGGTAGTCGGTGACAACGGAGATCGAGTACTCCTGGAAGTAGTGTCGTAGCTTCCGCGAGGTGATGAGTACTGCGTACAGAAGCTTCTGCACGGGCTGATAGCGTGCCTTGGACTCTGATAGGACCTCGCTGACGAAGTAGACTGGGCACTGGACTGGGTAGACGTGGCCGTCTTCCTGCCGCTCGACAACGATGGCAGTACTGACCACATGAGTAGTCGCAGCAAGGTAAGCGCAAGGGCCGCTCGCCCTTGTGAGGAGCCGTGAGGATCGGCGGCTTCGATAGGAAGTCCTTGAGCTGGGCAAGGGCTTGATCCGCCTCGGAGTCCACACGAACTTCTCTTGATGCTTGAGTAGTTTGAAGAAGGGGAGTCCCCGTTCTCCGAGCCTCGAGATAAATCTGTTCAGTGCCGCCATGCACCCGGTCAGCTTCTGGACGTCTTTGATGCTCGTGGGAGCTTTCATGTTGGTGATGGCAGAGATCTTCTCGGGGTTGGCTTCAATGCCGCGCTGGCTGATGATGAAGCCGAGTAGTTTGCACGAAGGTACGCCGAAGACGCACTTGTTCGGGTTGAGCTTCCAGCGGTACTCGCGCAGTGATGCGAAAGTCTCTTCAAGGTCGTCGATGAGGGTACTGGAGTTTCTGGTCTTGACGACCACGTCATCCACGTAGGCTTCGACGTTCTTGTTGAGTTGCCTCTTGAAGCAGGCCTGGATGGCTCGTTGATAGGTGGCGCCGGCGTTCTTCAACCCGAAGGACATGGTCGTGTAGCAATACGCGCCAAACGGGGTGATGAACGCGGTCTTCTCCTGGTCTTCTTCCTTGATCGCGATCTGGTGGTACCCGGAGTAGCAGTCGAGGAAGCAGAGCAGGTCGCAGCCCGCCGTGGAGTTGATGACTTGATCAATCCGCGGCAACCCGAAGGGGTCCTTGGGGCAGTGCTTGTTGAGATCGGTGTAGTCGACGCACATCCTCCACTCGTTCGAGTTCTTCTTGCGGACGAGGACGGGGTTAGCGAGCCACTCAGGATGGAAGACTTCTCTGATGAAGCCAGCCGCGAGTAGTTTGGCGAGTTCCTTTTTGATGGTGTCCCGTCTGTCGTCAGCAAAGCGTCAGAGGTGTTGTCGCTTGGGAGTAGCCTTAGGATCGACGTTGAGGCAGTGCTCAATCAGCTCCCTGGGCTCTCCTGGCATGTCCGCTGGCTTCCACGCGAAGATGTCGCGGTTAGCCCGAAGGAAGCTGATGAGCGCGTCTTCCTATTTGGGGTCGAGGCTGGCCCCGATGGTGGTGGTCTTGCTGGGATCGCCCGTTCCAAGGTCGATCGTCTTGACGAGTACCTCCTCAGGTGGCTGAGGCTTGTTGGCGGCCGTCGGACTTTTCCGGGATGTCGAGTTCACTTGTAGCAAGCTTCTTCGACGCGGCGTAGACCTCCATCATCGCGTTGGGTACTTGGTTCGTAGAGGCGATCTCCACGGCTTCGTGTCGCGGTCGTGAGAGATCTTCAAGTCCCCTTGAAGGGAGAGTACACCACTGGGCTTGGCATTTTGAGTACCAAGTAGGTGTAGTGGGGCACCGCCATGAACTTGGCGATGGCCGGTCCGCAGAGGATGGCGTGGTAGGAAGTCTCGAAGTCCGCGACCTCGAACTTGATGTACTCGGTACGGTAGTTGTCCCGAGATGCCCCGAAGGTAGCGGCGGGACCACCGAGCCCGGTGGAATAGCCGCGTTGCGGGGACGATGCCGTAGAAGGGCGTGTTGCTCTTGGTGAGCATGTGAGTGATGTCGAGCTTCATTTTCTTCAAGGTCTTGGTGAAAAGGACGTTGAGCCCGCTTCCACCGTCGATAAGCACCTTGTTGAGCTTGGAGCCCGCGACCACTGGCTTCAGGACGAGGGGGAACCGTCCTGGTTCAGAGAAGCTGGTCCATTGATCCGCGCGGGAGAATGTGATGGGTACCTCCGACCACCTGAGAGGGGTCGGGACCGCTGGTTCAATGTGCATGACTTCACGACGGGTAGCCTTCTGCTCCCGCCTGCTGGGTAGCCCGCCGAAAAGGACGTTGACGGTCTTGTCAGGCTCTTGGAAGTCGTTGTTGTCGCCGTCCTTCTTCTTGCCCTTTTGGTTGTGAGGGTGTGGTGGCTCTGGCGTATCCTTGAGTGCATGCCTTAGTTGGTAGCACTGCTCGGTGGTGTGGTTGCCGTTTGGATGCCACGGGCACTTCTCCTTCAGCAGGTCTTTGAAACCGCCGGAGTTCTTCTTCGAGTTCCCTTTCGCAGGGCGCTGGATAGCCGCGACAGTGTTGTCTGGCTTGCACTTGCGGTTGGGACCCGAGTAGTAGTTGTTGTTGTTGTTGCGACCGCCTTGGTTCGCATTGCTGCCACTGCCGCCGCCCTGGTTCTGCTTGGTCTTGCCACGGATGGCGTCATACTTGGCGTTGGCTTTATCCTCTTCATCCGCCCAGGACGTGATCATGTCCTTGAGGTGGGGGATGGACCTGGGGCGGCGACGACCGAAGTCTTCGAAGGTCTTTGCGGTGGTAGAGGCCGTCTTGGAAGAGGTCGATGACCTCCTTGTCGGTGACGTCGACGACGGTAGCGCGCTTGTCGAAGAAGCGGCGCATGTATTTGCGGAGGGTCTCGCCTTGTTCCTGCTTGATCATGGCCAGGTCCATGCGAGTACCCGATCGGCCCATGGCGCCCGCGAAGTTGCTGGTGAACTGCTCCTTCAGCTGGTCCCACTTGTCGATCGAGTGCTTGTCCAGCGACTCGAGCCATGTGAGTGGTGCTTGGTCCGGAGCGAGGAAGGGGAAGTAGAGGCACTTGGTGTCGCCGTTGCCGCCAGCGTTCTCGATGGAGAGGGCGTAGCACCCGAGCCACTTGGATGGGATCTGCTTCGCATCGTACTTGGTGATCCCCAAAGGCTTGAACTTGTCGGGGGAGGAGCAAGTTGTGAAGTCGAGGTGAGAAGGCGGGGAAGCCGTCGCCGTCGCTGCGGTGGTCGACTTCTTCCGCCGCGGCTCCTCAATCTTCGGCGAGGCATCGTACCCGCCCGCGCGGCGCCGCAGGCGTGGCTATTCGCGTGGCCTCGGCCGCCGCGGCGCCACCGCCGCCGCCCTCCCTGTTGGCTCCATGGTTGGAGCTTCCGCCGCGGCTGCGCCGCCGCCGTCGGGATCGTGGCCACCGCCGCCGGCCGGAGCGTGGTGGGGGACGACCTCGCGGTTGCTGTGGTCGCGCTGTGGACGTCCGCCGGCGTTGGAGCGGGTGCAGTTGGGTTCGGCTGGGAGGTCAGCTCGAGTACGGTTGGGACCGTTGCCAGCGCTGCGACTTGTAGCCTCGTTGTCGCGTTGCCTGGCGGGGGGGGGGGGGGGAGGCTGGTTGACCCTGTTGTCGACTCGCATGAAGTAGGCATCTTCAGCTAACTTGACGATGACCTCTCCAGCGCGGATGCCCTGAGCCTGACGTGCGATCGCTGTGAGCGACATGAGGCATTGCTCAGGGGTAGTGTGTACTCTGCTCTCGACCGCCTCGAGAGCTTCCGCAAGGTTGCGGATGGGGAGGTTGTCTCAGAGACGCCGGCGCCGTTCGCTGCGCTTCCTGTTACGCTCACGTCGAGCGTCTCTGTTAGCGGCGGTCTCGTCTGCAGGTGCGTCAGCAGACAGCTCGTCTGCGGAGATGTCTTCAAGGTACTTGTCTTGAGCTGTCCCTGAAGGTCCTGGCGTGTCGCCGGCAGCCATGAAGACTTGGCGATCAGGGGTGCCAAGGCTGGACTCAGAGGCCGCCACCTCAGTTGGGGTGTTCGAGTCAGCTTGGGCGAGCGGTGTTCCCTCCTGGAACGGGAGCGAGTCGATGTAGGCGATGTAGCACGAGTCTCCACTTATCAGGTTAGCGGGCTTGCGGTCTGGCCAGTAGACGAATCTCCCGGCCGGTGTCGACGTTATAACCAGCCCAGAGGCCGGCCCTGATAAGGGATGCTCAGTAGTGTTGTCCTCGGACTCAGAATCCTCTGGGTCCGACCCGAAGTCGAACTCGTATGCGGAATCCGAGTAGAACCCGGAGAGGGGGTTGGAGTCCGAAGCGTGGCCGGGGGCGGTGTCGGAGTCCGAGTTGTACTCGGGTACGGGCTCCTTGCCGGCCCGGCGGGAAGAGGGAGCCTCCGTGCGGGCCCTGCTGAGGATGCGAGGACCACACGTGGAGTGCTCACGGGGTGGTGGGACCACGTGCGATGGCTGAGTAGCCGGCTCGCATGCGATAGCCCATGGAGACGTCGAGTTCGAGTTGGAAGCGGACTCGAGCTCGAAGTCGGCGTGATGGTCGAAGAGCGGAATTTCGCCGAACTTGCCGGCGAGTTCGCTTGTGACAACTTCAGGAAGCGTCACGAAGCCGGTCTCTGGGTTGGGCGGTATGGTGAGGCGGCGCTAGAAAGATCCCGCACCGTCAGCGGTGCAGACCCAAGCGCCGAAAACGAACGTGTCGCCACGATTGAAGGCGACGGTTGGCTTGAAGTAGACAGGAGCCGTCAAGTTCGCCATGTGATCTCGGGCGAGATCCCCTACCTGGCGCGCCAGCTGTCGGTGTTTTAGACCGGCAACCTACTAAGGGGAGTACCCGAAGTAGATGAATGTGGCCTCGCCGAGATCGGTAACTCGAAGGAAGAGACACGTGGCACACAATTTAGACAGGTTTGGGCCGCGAGGTGCGTAATACCCTACGTCCTGTATGCTGCGTAGCTCTGGATTGATTGGGTACGATTACAAGATGGTGTAATTGTACGCCGTGAGATGAGATGATCAAGAGAAGGGTCCCTGCCTCGCCTTATATAGTCTGGGAGGCAGGGTTACAAGTCGGAGTAGGGAGAGAGTACTAGTCGAGTACGTCTAGGACTCTTCCATATAGTGCGGGACATGTACAGCTTCCTAACCGAGTACCTCTCCTCTGCGGTCCTTGTGCTCCACGCCATCAGGTGACGTGCAGCGCAAGCCGGGTAGTCCCAGGGGCCCACCGAGTAGTCGGTCCTGGTACCCACTGAGGTAGTGGGCCCAGGGAGGTCCATACGACAGGTTTATGCACTCAAATATTTATAAGGCTCTAGATAGGTAGAGCAACATGCAAATGATATTTATGACAAGGTTAGCATTACTTTTAGGAATAAAAATCATCTTTAATCCATCTAAAACTTGAGAGCACATAAAACACTATGAGTCTTTATTTTTAATCGTAACCTCTGCTAAAGATTAAGCTAGCATTTAGATAATTTCAGATTTGTATTTTAAAAGAGCACTAGCTTAAACATGCATAAAACAAATACAAAGATAAACAAAGCGGCAATTATAATCATATATCATCATGGCATAAATTTTGTAACTTTACCAAGGGTAAAAACAAGGTGGTGACTTTATTCATGATGAAAACAAACTAAAACACATGCTGGAATTTAAATAAAAACTGAAAACACTACGCAAACTAAAGCAAACACAAGCTGAAAAAATAAAGAAAAAGGGAAAAGAAAAGAAAACTAAAGCTCCTCCTTCTTCTAATCTTCTGCTGGTGGTTGGTATTGATAATCTTGGTAGTTGTACCCTTGCTCATAATAAGTTTGGACATCCCCTCCAACGAATTGATCCGGCGGTACTAGGTGAAGGCGCCCAAGCTCATAGGCAATGTTTGCATTGCCTTCACCTAATTGAGCCGCGTTGGATTGGATGGCTGCGATGTTTTGCATGTTTCTTGCAGCATATCCTCCAATTACGGTCACACTTTGTTGTGGTTGAGGAAATTATGCATAGGGCTCCGCAAAGGTTATGTTGGGCACCACATAATTTTGTGGGGGCATGGCTGCACCACTCTCCCATGCTTGCATTGGTGGCCCTCCGTAATAACTTGGCGGTGTAGGAATTCCTCCGTACGGTGGCACATAGTTTTCTTGTGCGCCTCCCTCTTGTGCCGAGAAGGATCCTTCTTCTACAATTCTTCATCTTTTATTCTTTCCTTGCCGGCACAAGGAGTCCTTCCTCCAACTAACCTTCCTTCCCTTTAATGAAGAGTCTTAGTCTTGGATCCGGAAGGGGTAAGTTCATTTTGGCCACTTTAAAGCCTCCTCTCTCATCTCCACTTATATATTTTCCTTGCTTCATGTACTCAAATTCGAGAGAGGTCCCGGGTAAAAGATGTTCGGGGTTTCTTGGAATACCCGGTCTTAAGGAGATGACCAACATGGAGAGGTAGCACCCCGAACCAATATCTCCCGATCCCGATGTTGCTTCACAACACCATTAGTTGATTATGAGGTAGGAGGGGTCTATTGGCTGCCTGGCAATTAAAGCCGAGTAAAGCCAATTCAACTTCGTGTTGGTCACCTTTGTTTCCCTCATTCTTCCCAAAATCCTTTTACACATCCATGAGTGAAATACTTGGATGATGGGGTTCGGATAGAATTCCTTTGTTGATGGGCTTCCCATGAGATTAAATTCCAGAATCTATCCAACATGCCTTCCGGCACGTCTACTTTCTCCGGAGCTCCCTTTTGGAAACCAAGTAGCTCCCTAATATGTTCAAAGGGAACCACTTGCTGAATTCCCTCCAACCGAAATGATAAACTCGACACCCCCTCATCAAGGATAGGTGCCATGGTCATTAGAATTTCCAAGGCAAATTCCTTGTGTGTATTTGCCGACACCCCGTTGGAGAATTGCACCCATCCTAGGTGCCTCAACATATAATAAATGTTCATGCCAAAACCCAATGAGTTGAGAGCTTGATCGTCGAAATCGACGTTCGCCACAACCCTCTTCTCAAGGCGAGAGAGTTTCTCCTCCTCCTCCTCTGACATGATGATGAAGCCATATGCAGAATACCACGGAGTGTATGGAGGTGGAGCGGATGATCAGGTCGATCGACGAGGTGGGACGGGCGGCTCCTCCGTACGCCATTGAGGTTCGGTAAACCTCATGGACGAGCTCCTTGTTGCCCTCGTGCCACTGAGAAGGAGAGTGTCATTCCTTCTCGGCGGTGCCGTGTCCTCCTCCATGCTCCAAGGAGACTCGAAAACCGAGTGCCTCCTCGAAGACGTCGTCAAAGATGGCTTGGACGACGACCCCTTCTTATTGGTGAAGAGACTTGTGATTTTCTTCCACATGATTGCATCACTCTTCTCTCTAATATAATTCCGGGGTTTTAACTGGTAACAAGACACTCAAGAATTATTTTGGAGTATGGACTTTGAGTGGATTAATGTTGTGATTGTTGGGCAAAACAATCTTGGGAAGGATGGCTAAGTGTTGACGTAAAATCAACACCTCACGCCAAGCACACATCAAGCCGAATTAGCTGGCTTCACAAACGTGGCCCGGGCGCCAGAATCCGGAAGCGTGCCAGTCAATTTTCCCTGAAACTAACAAAGGATGAAAACAGTTAGATAAAACCTGGAACTTGCCAGGTGGTACCAGACAGTTCCGTATTTACGGCTATAAAGACAGTTAGAACGACATATAGCTACAACAAGCTATCTGTCAGCAATTCGAACGTCATTCGGGAACTGATAAAACATATAAACAGGGCATAGCCGAATGTATGACGTAATCATGATGAAAAAATCGGTCTTTATTTAAACAACAGTGCATTACATTACCATGACCGATCATCAAGGATAAATCATGATAAAATAAATAAAAGAGAAGCATGATCATGAATTTGCAGTAAACATGCATGCATAGACCCAAAGCACTAGTCTACCGCATGTCTAGGTACTTTCAACCCCGTCGAGCATAACATCAAACAAGTTAATCCACAGCATGATACAACTTGTTTAAAATCATACCACCAACCAAGAATAGATCAATCCACCGCATGATACAATCTAAACATGGAAGGCTAAAAGCACACATTATTTAAAACAAACTCATGAACATGTTTCACTCGTGATGGGATTGCTGAATACAACTGCACAGCCGATTCGGGTTCCATGGAGAAGGAACAAGCTATGCTAGATTAACAAGCTTGAACCCGCAACACGTGACAATCTAGATTGACTCGAATTCGGCTATTAGAGAACACGTGATCCGCTCACCACATCGAGCCAAATATTTGAACGTATAACACGTGGATCACAAACAAGATAGAGCCAAATCTAGTCAATCTAAATTGGGCAATAAGAGTGTTACATGAATTAAACATAAGAGCAAAATTCGAAGCAACACATGGTAACTTGATGAATCTATTAGATCTTGCCAAATCTAATAGAGCCGATAACTAGCTCCAAGCTAGATCTTAGCCTACCGCATGGCTCATGATCCAACAAGAAAGCCTTCTTGAACCAAGCTTAAATCCACCGCATGATACTAAGCATGGTAACAAGACTACTTGCATCACGGTCTAAATCCACCGCATGATACTAGACATGATACAAGGTTGCCAGTACTTACGGAGGTTGACAGATCGATGGCTCCTCTCGAAGAACTCGACGACTCGACTAGAAGGACTCGAAAGTTGGCACGGGGCCGGTTTGTTGTGAAATTGTTCGATCCCTATTACAAACACTATGGGTTCATATTTATACCCTGGCTCTAACACGACTCCTAGTCGACCACGATTACAACATTTATTGCCTAAAATTAACGTCATGGCGTCATGTCCGTCTCGCACCCGTCATCAATTCATCCCTTCTTTATATTCAAGCCACGTCATCACACATTCCCGAATGCTTTCTCTTCCAAGCGTGAAACAACTCTTCTGCTGAATGATGACGTACTCCCGACCGCAGACGCCTTTACCGAATGCTTTGAGGAAAACCTCTTGCTGAATGGTGCTCTTCTACCAAACTCGGTCCACAGGTCAGTCTCTTCTCTGTACCAATTTTTGGTGTTAACATATGCCAATTCAATTACGGAATAAAAGGTGATTTTATTCCGGAATTGACAATAAATGCTCAACGTCCCTAGGCTGAATCCGTTCAACACCCGTTCTTTCCTCCTGCAAACCGTTGGAGCTTTCGCCCAGATCCAAACCCTAGTTCATCAACTTTTCAAGCTTCAATCCTCAAATGGCGAACCAAGACCAAGCTCTTCAGGTAAATCTTATCCTCCTCAGGCTCATTCGGTATTAGTTTTCTTGAATCTCATCTTAAATCTTTCTTTTACCCTCTCCTGTTCCTGATAGGCTCTAGCTGCCGAATCTTGATTCCTGTCGAGGATCAATCAGCATCTTATTTCCTCGGGCCGGTAGGAATCTCTGACCCTTATGAGTTCATTGCAGCCGAATCCCAGAGGATTCCCTTCAAGACATCACTGTCGAAACCCCGTGAGTGGCAGGACGCTTTCAAGAACTGGCCCCTGCCCCCAATTGCAGGCTGGAGAAACTGGTACAAGAGGATGCTTGATGATGACAGCCCCAAGACAAACAATTGGGACAGCCTTCGCATTGCTCATTGTTTAGAATTGTCTCTGGCCGAAACACCGAAAAATGAGAGCCTCTTAATTGCAGCTTCCCACTTTTGGTCTAACAGCGCAAACGCCTTCCTTTTCGGCCATGGGCCAATGTTCCCCACTTTGGCCGATGTGTACATGATAACCGGCTTGAGAGTCACAGGAACCGTGTATCCACACAAGTACAAAGGCTCCTTCAAGCAAACTGGAGTGAAAACAGGAGTTGGATACAAGAGATACATCCAAAAATATATGTCTGATGCCCCCCTGACCGATGTTGAATAGAGAGCTTTCCTGAACATGTGGTTATGCAGATTTATCTTTTGTGGTAAAGCCAATGAGCCAACCCTGAACCATATTGTGATGGCTGAAGACCTGGCTGCTGGTACCTCTATTTCCCTTGGGAAGTACCTCCTAGGAAGTGTCTACCATATGCTTGATCAGACCACCTATCCGATGCACACCAGCCAAAAGATTCCCTGTGTTAATGGCCCTTGGTGGTTTGTTTAGATGTGGCTGCAATTATATATGCACCAGATTGTTGCCATTGACCTCAACAATCGGCACTTCTCTTCAACCAACTACAAGGAAGGAGAAACCCAGAGTACCAAAGGCTGCCAAACCTATGGAGAAGTTGCTTCCGCTGTGTCTATCAACAAAGGCATTGGCCAATTATTTGAGCTTTTCTTCAAAGGTTTTACCAACCCTCTTTGGTTTCCATATCTGGACAATGACAACTTAACTCTTCCTTGTGAGTTTAGTTATGAAACCGGATGCAATGATGTACATTCTATAGCAATCTTCAATGCCTTCATTCATCCATGTATCCTGCCAGCAGAATTTTGTGGGGGAAGGCTAGTTCAGAGTACTTTTGAGTACTACCAACCAAACATGATGGCCAGGCAATTAGGATGTGGCCAAGTGCCCCCAAGGCTATTCCTCCATGAATTTCTTAAGCCCAGAGAGGACATCAAGGAATCCATGCAAGCAAGAAGGATTTTTGAGTATAAGTGCAACACAATCTTCTATGCACCCAAGCCTTTTGTGCCAATAACAGTTGCTCACCCTTCTTTCTTTCCTTGGTGGCAAGAACTTCATGATCATATTTTCAACATGCCAGTACACCCTCTCTGCCTTGAATTAATGCCTGACTTTCAACCAACTTCAGAGGTAATATGTTCATCTCCCTTTCTTACATCTGTTTTCAATCATATTCCTCTTCACTGACCACAATTCTGTCATTTTTGCAGGATATAGTACCTGCCCCACTTGCCAGGACAATCCCCTATAAGATTGAAGGCCCAATCTCTGCCTTGGGATGTCGATCTCCTACTCTGGCTCAACTGATGGCTAGATATGCCACGCTAGATCCAGTTCTCATCAGGCCAGCCTCTGATAAAAGGAAAGCTCCATCTCTAATTGCTTCTCCAGATGTTAAGAAGAAAAGAACAAGCAAAAAGCTACTTATTCAGGTCAGAACCTTCCCTTTCTGAACATAATGCCATTTTTCATTCTGATCATCTTTATCTTTGCATGATTCCAGACCAGAATTCAACAACCATTGGTCATCACAGACTCTGCCAATGCTTCACCCACTGGTAAAATTTCACCATCTTATTCTTTAATCATTTTTTCTTCATTGGCACTTATCCCCTACTTGTTAGTTGCAGAGGAAACTTTGGCGAGCCAAACTGTGGGGAGTTCTTCTCCTCAGCATGATTCAAATCCAGCCTCACTAATGATCCAACCATCTTCTCCTCAACCAGAAGCCTCAGCCTCACCAAGGAGTCATCCAGCTTCTCCTCAACCAGACATCCAAGAGCCCTTCCTCGAGCCTGAAAAACTTCCTTCCTCCACTCGGGAAGCCAGAAATGATGTAAGCATGAACACCCATCCTTCTATTTTCATTCAATAGATTACCACCAATTCGGCAAGAACCTCTTTTCAGGAGGAAACTGTGTCATCACCAAGCTATTCCTTTGCTGTGGATGACTTGGTTGCCGAAAAAGGAGATGAAGCATCTTCTAGCTAGGCTTTATCAGAGGAAAATTGAGCAAAGCTGAAGGAAATCTTCTCCCTGCTGCAAAGGGACGTTCAAGACCAAGTCAGGGATGCTGATCTTCTAAGAGAAGCACTTGAACTTATCGATCAAGATCTTCATGCTGATATCAAGGCTTCCCTAGATACTGTTTCCAAACAGGATAATCACTTTGTAGCAGTAAAACAGGCTTTGAAGAACCTATCCTCCCAACCAGCTCAGGAACAAAGGAAATCTGCAACCAAGCAATTTGTGAAAGATTTGCATGCCCAAATGCAGAACCATAAGGAATTGCTAACCAAATTGCAGCCTGCACTCGAGCTGAAGAAAGCTAGAAAAGCTGTATTAGAGGCCAAGCTGAGAACCCTGGCAACTAAGATCGAGGCTGATGAAAAGAGGATGGCTGAACTTCCTGAATCAATGGAGAAAATATGAAAGGAAACTTCAGTAGCCATGAATGCAGGAAAGTAGCTCAAGACAAAGCTCTCTGCTCTGTCTAAAACCCAAGAAGCTGATCAAAGATTTCTGGAGAATATCAACAAGATGATATCAGAAGCCTCCAATGTAATCTCAAAATACTTGGGTGTATATTTGTAATAAACAATTTGTAGCCGAATGCCTCATCAACTCTGTAGTTTTGATCCCCATTAGTCTTTATTTTTCCATATTTGTCTTGCCTTATTTTGACGAGCAGTTTCTAGATGATTCATTCGGCAATTCTGACCATAACAGTGTCAAATCCGAAAAATGAACCGATCGTAACACAGCGGAATCTTGACCAGTCAAACCGAATGTGACTCAACATGAATCCCAAACGACTCGGCGACCGTTCGGTCGAAGGAGTCTCTCCACTTCCCAAATTTCTTGGGATATACGCCACGATCTCCGGCCACGATCCCTTCGTCAGTTCCATAAATAACAACCTCGGGTGTCTCCAGCCTTTCACCAAATCCTCTGCCTCCCAAGCTTCTGCCAACTCGAGCACTTCCTTTCCAAGCACTAGTACTCCCAAGAGCTCCATGGCAAACAGCGGCAGCAGGCGTCCTGCCAACGACGAGGCTGAAGGGAGCCGCACCGGCGCTCGTTGGAGGTGATGATCGTTGATTTCTTCACAACCTTCTCTTAGATCTTGTCTCATCCCTGACGATTCTTTTTGCGTTTTCAGGCTCATCCGATAGAACCCTGCCCCTGCTCTAGCTACAACTCCGACCATGGCAAGAGATTCCTCGGGATTGTCTAGCCGTACTCACTCCTCCAGCTCGCGCTATACCGATCGCGACGCCCGCAAATTCAAGGAAGAACATGACGCAACCCGGCACGAGTTGGAGATCATCTCCAAACAGGTCGGGATCGCCAAGCTCGAGTGGCAGCATCAACACAAGCAACTGCTCGAGGCCATCGATGGTGAGTCCTATAACTGGCTTAATTTCAACTTAATCTTGAACTAACTGCCATTGCTCTGTGACCTCCGCAGATCGCGATGCCAAGCTCAATCGGCTGAAGGCGCTGGTTGAGAAGCTGGTGAACAAGGTGAACGCTCCCGGAGACACACCGGAAGCTCGCCTTGGCGCGGTGGAAGGCTGCGTTGATGAGGTGGCCCTTCATGGCGTCCGCCTGGGCACTACCTTGGGCCTGGCCGCCATGTCGACGCACACCGGCGTCGATTACTCTACGCGGCCACGCGGCTTCTACGGTGGCGCGCCGGAGGACGTCGACGACATCGAAGCCACTATAGAGCACCTCGATGGCCACGGCGTCGCCATTGCCGATTCCATCCACTCCCAGTCTGTTCTGAACAGGCTATTTGATTAGTTTGTACTAGGGGTTATGGAATTTCGGCAATAAAAATGAAATTTTATCTTTTGTATTCGTCTTGTGATGACTTCTTTAATTTGTGCATACGAATCTTCACTGTTTTGAACGAATTAGGGAACCTTTCCTCTAGCCGAATACGCACAAACTCTTGCTCCTTGGCGTAGAATCCGCAGAAAATCCTCATTCGGGAACCATAAACACTGTTTCGACGAAAAAACCCTTCGCATCCAAGGAAAACCCCCGTCGTTTGGTATTCTCATCAATACACGCCATCCATTCATCACTCGCGATGCACTTCCACTGCTAATAAAATAGCCTCTCTGGTGCTTTGCAAATTCATTCGCACACACTTCCATCATTTCACTCCCTCTCGTCCTCCTCTTCCAGAAAAAACCCCCAAGGCCATGGCGGACAAGGGGAAAAAGCCACTCGAGGAGAACAACTTCCCATCAAAGAAGCGAACCATCCGAGAGTAATCTTCTCTTCTCATCCCTTTCTCTTGATTTTGATTGCAATCTCGTGATTCATCTTTCTTCGATTTCAGTCTCGATCTACTACCGGAGGACATCTTTGGCACTGAAGAAATCCCTGAGTACATCCTCTCCGATTCCTCAACTGAAGAAGAAAACGCCACGCACGAGCAGAAGACCAACCATCAGCCGCGCCGTCGCATCTGGCATCATGAACATGATCTGCGGGACATCACCGCCCGTTGTAGTGCCGAACGTGAACGCCACATGAACTTGGAGGCGGTGATAGGCGGTGAGATATTTACCCATGTTTGAATCTCATGTTCAAGTTCAGATCCCCGTGCTCGATAATAATCTGTTCTTCTTCTTTAGATGTGTCCGATAGGTACAACAACCTGAAGGCTGCCTGGAACAGTTTGATGGAAGCTGCAGAACATGCCAGCCCCCAAGGTTTCTGTGTCGCCGTCACGGTGGTCTTGGAGTGGTTGAAGAGGGACGAGCTCAAGAGGAAAAGCGCTGAACCAAAGAAATGAAGCTACTTTCGCTTCTTCCTCTAGGCATTCTGCTTCCTGCAGGCATTCTTTTATAATCTCAGGCAGCTGTGTTGTTAATAGAAGAACCTGCAAGAACGTTTGTAATGCAAAACATTTCGTGCTAAGGGCAATACACTTTAGTATTGGTCATTTTCTCTTTGTCAAGATTTTTTGATCTAAAGGCGGCTTCTTGCCGAATGCCGGCTATTTCCGTATTTCTAACGCTTGTAATAGCAATCAACGATCAACTTCATACTAGGATAATATTTCTTCAAGTATCTTCCATTTATAGCAGCAGTGAATTCTTCTCCTAGTAAAGTCTTCAAGATGTACGCATTTCCAGGCGTGCACCTAACCACCCGAAAGGGACCTTCCCAATTCAGAGACCATTTGCCGAATGTACTGTACTTAGTCCCAATCGGCAATAACGCTTTCCAAACCAAATCTCCTTCCGCAAATTGCTTGACTTTCACCTTCTTGTTATAGTACTTAGCAACTCGCATTTTGTTTTTCTCAATATTCTCCAAGGCCCTAGGACAAATCATATGCAAGTCCTCTAATTCGTCCATCATCAAGTCATTGTAATCCTTAGAACTTAAATCCTTTTGCAATACTACTCACCTTGTCTCTGATTGCATTTCCCATGGCAAGACAGCATGATGCCCATAAACCAACTCATAAGGAGATGTCTGTGTAGCTCCACGAGGGGCCATTCGGTAAGCCCACAAGGCTTCATTGAGTACCGAATGCCACCTTTTTGGCTTTTGATCAATCTTTTTCTGTATAATCTTGATCATGATCTTGTTAGAAGCCTCTGCCTTCCCATTAGCATGGGCATAATAAGGAGAAGAATTTAATAATTTGATCCCCATTCTTTCAGCAAAATTTCTGAATTCTGAAGATGTAAACTGAGTTCCCCGATCTGTTGTATTTGTCTGAGAAATTCCAAATCTGTAAATGATATGCTCTTTAACAAACTCAATCATATTTTCTGATGTCACCTTCTTTAATGGAATTGCCTCGACCTATTTAGTGAAATAATCTGTAGCCAAAAGTACAAATTTATGCCCCTTGCTAGACGGAGGATTTATTTGGCCAATCAGGTCTATTCCCCGTCCTCTGAATGGCCACGGCTTGATAATAGGATTTAGAGCTGATGCTGGAACTCTCTGAATATTTCCAAACTTTTGACAATCTTGACATCCCTTGTAATATTCAAAGCAATCTTCCAGCATTGTTGGCCAATAACATCCAGTTTTCCTAATGACCCACTTCATTCGGTAAGCCAACTGATGTGCTCCACACAACCCATCATGCACTTCACTCATCATCCTCTTTGCTTCTTCTTGACCCAAACATTGCAGCAACACCCCATCCATGGATTTATAATACAAACGTTCATCAAGAAGAACAAACTTTATGGCTTTGTACCTGAGCTTCCTAGAGACCTTTCGGGATGGATCCTTCAAATAATCAGCAATTTCTTTTCTCCAATCATCCTCTGCTAGATCACTCCCAAAAGAATATACATCGATAGCAAACACTTCTTGATTCTCTCTATAACCCGAAGCACTTTGAGCTAACCTGTTTGCCTCTCCATTGTTTTCCCTAAGAATGTGTTGCAGAATTACTAACTGAAAGCTTTTTAGGATCTCTTTGCACTCCTCGTAGTAATTCCTCAGGATATCATTTCTGCATTCATATTGGCCATTCAATTTTTTTATAACTAGCTCTGAATCTCCAAAAATCTCAACTGAAATAGCCTTTGCCTCTTTCAAGTATTGAAGCCCTCTGAGCAATGCTTCATACTCAGCTTGATTATTTGTCACAGTAGGTTGAATAGGAATAGCAAATTCAAACATTTCTCCCATAGGTGAAATTAATAAAATACCTACTCCACCACCTTTGCCACATGAAGATCCATCAAAAAATAAAGCCCAGGGAGTAATCTCAAGTAGATTAATTGATGAATCACGATGTTCGGTAATGAAATCAGCAATAATCTGTCCTTTAACAGCTTTTGCCGACTCAAACCTTAATTCAAACTCAGACAAGGCTAAAATCCACTTGCCAATCCTTCCATTCAAAATTGGCATAGACAACATATGTTTAATTACATCAAATTTTGAATATACAATGCATTCGACATTCAACAAATAGTGCCGAAACTTTGTACATGAGTAATGAACACATAAGCAAAGCTTCTCTGCAGCTGAATACCTTGTTTCGGGGTCAAGCAATTTTCGGCTAAGGTATGCAACTACTCTTTCTTTTCCTTCAAATTCTTGTATGAGGGCCGATCCAATTGTTCGGGTATCGACCGCCACGTACAACTTAAAAGGCTTGTTCAATTGTGGAGGTACCAACACTGGTGGTTCCTTCATGTATTTCTTGATCTCATTGAAAGCCTTCTGTTGTTCGTCACCCCATACAAACTCCTGATCCTTTTTGAGTCCCAACAGTGGAGAAAAAGGCAACAACTTTTGTGACAAGTTTGATATGAATCTTCTCACAAAATTGATCTTACCAAGAAATGACTGCAACTCCTTGAGATTGGTTGGAGGAATAACTTCATCAATAGCTTTCATGCTCTTCTTGCCAATTTCTATTCCTCCTTCATGCACCAAAAATCCCAGGAACTCTCCAGCCGAAACTCCAAAAGCACACTTGTTCAGGTTCATCTTAGGCCCATGTTTTCTAGTGCATTCTAGAGTTTTCCTTACATCATCCAAATGTGATTCATGATCCAATGACTTGATCACGACATCATCAATATATATCTCCACAATTTTGCCGATCAACTCGTGAAAGTATAATTCATGGCTCTTTGATAAGTTGCACCAAAATTTTTCAACCCAAATGTCATGACAATCCACTCAAACAAGCCTATATGTCCAGTACATCTAAAGGTTGTCTTTGCTACATCCTCCACTGCCATAAAAATCTGATTGTATCCTGCATTGCCATCCATGAAACTAATAACTTTATGTCCAGCAGCAGCATCAACCAACAAGTCAGCAACGAACATTGGATATCCATCCATGGGCGTCACCCTGTTTAGATCTCTAAAGTCTATGCAAACCCTCATCTTTCCATTTTTCTTGTAAACAGGAATAATATTAGAGATCTACTCTGCATATCTGCATGGCCGAATGAAATTTGCTTCTATTAATCTCTCAACTTCTTTTTTCACGTCGGCCAATACTTCATCCTTGTAGATCTTTCGGGGAGGTTGCTTGTAAGGTTTATAACCAGGCTTGATTGGCAACCAATGCTCAACAATGGAACAATCCAAACCAGGCATCTCCGAATAATCCCAAGCAAAGCAATCTTTGTACTCCTTTAGTAGGTTAATCAACTTTTTCCTGAAATCTGAATCCAAGTTAGCACTGATAAATGTCAGCCTTGGCTTGTCACCATCTCCAATGTCTATTTCTTCCAATTTATCGGCCGACATAAATCTACGTCTTAACTTCCCATCAGTTCCATCAATTGGATTCTCCATTAAAAATTACTATAAGAGCAGACTGCTTGAATCGGCTGTTGATCACTGCTGACTGGTTCAACAGGACCTTCACCCCAGTCCTTGCCTGAGAAGCAATCTATGTCTTGATACTCTCAGAAGGCTGGTTCCACGTTAGCCACGCTTACCGAATCATCTGCTTGGACAACTTCTACGTCATCATCCACCCATTGAACAAACTGTTGATGCATAGTAGATGGAATGTGTCACACCCGATCTTACGGGGAAAACCGAATGCATCTCACTTATGCGCCAGGATCAATTTACACACACATGATAGACAAAACAAGTGTAATACCATTGCAGTAACAAAACATTCAAGAGTTAAACCGATACAATACTCATTATTACACTCAAAGAGGTGGACTCGAAGGTCCAAACACAAACGATAACTAAACGACGAGCAGCTCCATCTTCGACTTCCACAGGGATGATGACTGGGGGATCCGCATGCCCTAGAACTCCTCGTAGTCGCTCCAGTACTCGTCCTCGCCTCCGATGTTCTCCTCTGAACAGCGGTAAGAAAGGGTGAACACACTTATGGTTGGTGCTCGGCAAGTGGGGGAAACAATGCAAGGCTATCAAGGATAGGCTATGGTTCACAGCGGTAAGCATTTTATAAGTTGACCAAGTTTTATTAGCAAGCACCTAATTACTAGGTGTAAGTGTATACCAACCCACTTAACTTAAAAGAAACCTCAAACCAAACCCACAAACCCACGATTTACATTTATCTTCAGGTTTATTAATCATGTGAGGGTCCAAGACGCTCTTGACCGTGAGCACGACTGATCGATCAGTTTTACACTCTGCAGAGGTTGTACACTTTACCCATAGTTCGTGTTCCCCATTTTGCCCGGGTTAGCTAGACCCTTAAACACTTCCAAGGTGAGTGGCTAGGTGTCCACTACGAAGCCTTTACAAAGGAAAAAAGAGAAACCAACATCCCGCAACAGTTACAGCTCAGGGCGGACCATAACCCTCCCTAGTGGTCAGCACCTTAGCCAAGGCTGCTACCCCAAAAGAACCGGGCTATACCCCTGCAACCCCGAGCCCCCTGTGCCCCTCTCGGAAAAAGGCTATCAGCTAACCCACTCTCCTAATTACTTGGCTAAGCCAGAGCCATGTGGACTGTGGTTGTACTTTTATCTTGGGTGGTTCTCCATGTTCCATTTATTTTTCAAGTTATCTTGTCTTAAGCATAAACGCATTACATAAACAAAACTGAGTTATATTCTGTAAACAAAGCATAACCATACCCATGTAAAGCAAACTAAGCATTTATCTACCCAAGCATTTGTTAAACAGGGTTGATCAAGGTAATGAGGTAAAATATCTAGTCAAGTCCTTAACTAGGTGTTTGCCCATCAAATTTATGCATAACAACAGGAATAGTAAACTTTGTTTAACATGCAGTGACATAGGCTCAAAAAGATAATGCAGAGGGGGAAAGCCACTTGCCTTCCTCTACAAGCTGGGTAAAATCTTCTTCGAAAACAGGCTCTTCCTGATCACCTCCGATGGGGAGCTCAGACGAAACAGGCACGATATCTACGAGTCAAACATGAACAACAAACAATAAATAAACGGTACACCAAACAGTAACAAAACTGGTAAACTTGCTCTCTAAAAGATTCTACTCGTTGAGACGATCATTTCGGTATATAGAACGCTAAAATCGGAGTTAAAACGAGAAAGATATGATTAAAACAAGTTACATGGACCTATCTGCAAGAAAACTAAGTTTACAGGGCCTTTTATAAAGAAAACCAAGGGCTAAAGCACAATTTCATATAAAAACCGAAAGGCTTAAGTGTTATTTCTCAAGAAAAGGACCCCTAACACTATTAACCAGGGTAGACAGGGGCCTAACTACAAAATCCAGGACCCATCTGCAAGAGTTCTTATAGGTCGGAGGACCGGCATGCGAATACAGAATTTCCCAGGGACTCTTAAAGGAAAAGGCCGCAGCCGCACTGTGGATCTTAGATCCAACGGCCACGGACTCGCGCGAGCGCGGTGGACCGTGCCGTGCACCCGGTGCACGGGTCCACTGTGGACCGCACCGAAGGGGTATCCCTTGGGTTTGATCAGCGCCGTGGATCAGCGATCCAATGACTCAGGACGCACGCAAGCGGGGTAGTGGCGGGGTTCGCCGGAGAGCGGCGGCGCGCGGCGGGGCTCGCCGGCATTGCCCCCGGACGCTCCTGGCCTTCACTTGGTCCACGAGCCGGCGCATTTCGTAGCGGAGGCGCACGAGCACGTGACCGTGGGGTCAGGGGGAACGATTGTACCTCGTCGACGGCCAGCACCGGAAGGGGGCGGAGCGGCCGCTCCGGCGAGCTCGCAAGTGCGTTAAAGTGCGCTAGGAGAAGGGAAACTGGGCGGGGATTATTGCTCACCGTGCGAAAGAGAAGAAGGCGAGCTCGAAAACGAAGGGGATGCGACGGCGGTGGAGCTTGGCAACGGCGGCGGGTCGGGCGGCGCTCCGGTGTGGTCGAGGCGCGGCTCCCACAGGCCCCGGGGACGAGAACCTGCAGCAACCAGAGCTTGATGAGCCCCTGGCGAACCAAAAGAGAAAGAAGGAAGGGCGGAGGGATTTGTCCTTCACCGGCGGCAGCAACGACACGGCGGCGGCAAGAAACAGAGGCGACAGCAAAGGAGAGTGGGGGTGTGCTCGAGCGCGTGTGATGGTGCTGCGGGTGCAAAGAGAGGCGCAGGAGCTCGAGCGCGAGCTTAAGTAGCAGCATAGAGAGGGAGGCGAGGAGAGGCGGGAGGATCCCGAGCGGCGGCGGCTGCCATTTGTGGCCGCGGGCATCACGGGCAGAAACGGGGGGGGGGGGGGAGGCAGAAGGGGAAACGGAAGGCGGTCTCTGATGAATTATGGGCGCGGCAATTACGGCTCTTGATTGCCGGTTGAATAAGGAAGGGAAAGGAAGGGAAGAGGCGGGGGTGGTGGGGACGGCGGTGTCCCGCCGCGGCAGAGGAAAGGAAGGGGGGGGGGGGGAGCGGGAGGAGGAAGATGGCCTGACGGCCGGGTCCCGCTTGCTAGCGAGCGCGAGAGGGAGGAGGCGGGGCGCGCGCGGGCCGTGAGGCCAATGGGCCTAACGGGACGAAAGGTAAGAAGGCTTCTTTTTCTTCTATCTTAACCTCACTTGTACATTTCTTCAACTGTGATACATGGAACACATCATGAACTCCCGACAATTGTGCTGCCAACTCCAACTGATAAGCTACTTCTCCTTTCCGTTCCACAATCTTGAAAGGTCCAATGAATTGAGGTGATAACTTTCCTCTGACATTAAACCTTCGTAAACTCCGAATAGGCGACACCCTGAGGTATGCATAATCACCGACCTCCAAAACCACCTCTCTTCTCCGAGGATCAGCATAACTCTTCTGACGTGACTGTGCCGCTTTAAGATTCTCTCTTATGATTTCAACTTGCTTTTCTGCTTCCCGTATGCTATCTGGTCCAAAGAGTTGACTCTCACCAGTCTGGTTCCAAAACAACGGTGTTCTACACTTCCTTCCATACAGAGCCTCAAAAGGTGCCATTTTAATGCTGGACTTATAACTGTTGTTATAAGCAAACTCTGCATAAGTCAAACTCTTATCCCAACTGCCACTGTTCTTCAACGCACAAGTTCTCAACATATCCTCAAGAATCTGATTTGTTCTCTCTGTCTGCCCATCTCTGTCTGAGGATGGTATGCTGAACTAAAGTTTAACTTTGTATCCATCGATTCATGTAGCTTCTGCCAAAACCGTGAAGTAAACTGTGTGCCTCGATCTGATACTATCTTCTTCGGTACCCCGTGCAAACACACTATCCTTGAATTATACAATTCAGCCAGCTTAACTCCTGTATAAGTCGTCTTTACTGGGATAAAGTGTGCTACCTTAGTTAATCTATCCACAATAACCCATATAGAGTCATACCCATCACGAGTATGAGGTAAGCCCACTATGAAATCCATACCAATTTCTTCCCATTTCCACTCAGGTACCTTTAGAGGTTGAAGCAATCCTGCTGGCCTTTGATACTCAGCCTTCACTCTTTGACACACATCACATAAAGCTGCATGGGCTGCTACATCCTTCTTCATTCCATACCACCAGTATCTCTGTTTCAAGTCCTGATACATCTTGGTACTTCCAGGATGAATAGAGTAAGCTGAATCGTGTGCTTCCTTCAAGATAATTTCTCGTAAATCCTTAATCTCAGGTACACAAATTCTGTTCTTAAACCATATTGTTCCTTGCTCATCTTCTCTGAAATTCGAAACTTTGCCCAGCTTAATCAACTTCCTATACTCTACAATCTTGTCATCAGTCAACTGTCCTTTCCTAATATCCTGCTCAAGTGTCGACTCGATTTCCAATGTCAAGGTCTCACTTGAAGTGACTATTCCCAAGTTGAGCTGTGCCATCTCCCAACATAACTCCTGAGGTAGCAGGTGTCCTATCAGCATGTTGGTCTGTCCTTTCTGACTCAAAGCATCTTCTACAACATTTGCCTTTCCTGGATGATACTGAATATCCAAATCATAATCTTTGATTAACTCCAACCACCTTCTTTGCCTCAGATTCAAATCCTTCTGGGTAAAGATGTACTTCAGACTCTTGTGGTTAGTGAAAATCTGACACTAGTTTGCAATCATGTAGTGTCTCCAAATCTTCAATGCGTGAACAACTGCGGCTAGCTCAAGATCATGAGTAGGATAGTTCTGCTCATGTTTCCTCAACTGTCTTGAAGCATAAGCTACTACCTTTCCTTCTTGCATCAACACACAACCCAATCCTTGCCGAGAGGCATCGCAATACACATCAAATCCCTTGTGTATGTCTGGCATGATCAACACAGGTGCTGTGGTCAATCTCTTTTTCAATTCTTCAAAACTAGCCTGACACTTCTCATCCCACTTAAATTCTTTTCCTTTCTCAAGCAGAGTGGTAAGTGGCTTCACAATTTTAGAAAACCCCTCAATGAACCTTCGATAGTATCCTGCAAGTCCAAGGAAACTTCTGATCTCCGGTACATTCTTAGGCAGACTCCAGTTCAACACATCCCGAACCTTGCTTGGATCCACTGCAATTCCTCCATCTGTGATGATGTGTCTGAGAAAAGAGACCTCCTTCAACCAGAAAGCACATTTGCTGAACTTGGCATACAGCTGATGTTCCCGAAGCTTCTGCAACACAAGTCTTAGATGTTCTTCATGTTCTTCCTCACTTCGAGAGAATACCAATATGTCATCGATGAATACCACGACAAACTTATCGAGATACTCCATGAATACCTTGTTTATCAAATACATGAAGTATGCTGGTGCATTGGTCAGGCCAAAGGACATCACAATGAACTCATACAACCTGTATCTAGATGTGAATGCTGTCTTTGGTATATCCTCCACTCGGATTTGTAACTGGTGATAACCCGACCTAAGATCTATCTTAGAGAACGCCTTAGCTCCTCTCATCTGATCAAATAAATCCTCAATCCGAGGTAAAGGGTATTTGTTCTTGATAGTAACCTCATTAAGTGATCGATAGTCTATACACAACCTCCTAGATCCATCCTTCTTATCAACGAAGAGTGTGGGGGCTCCCCATGGTGATGAACTAGGACGGATAAACCCTTTACTAAGTAGTTCTTCAATTTGTTTCTTTAATTCAGCTAAATCTTTAACATCCATTCTATAGGGTCTTTTAGATATGGGAGCAGTACCAGGTATAAGTTCAATACTAAATTCAATGTCACGGTCAGGTGGCATACTTGGTAAATCCTCTGGAAACACATCAGGGAATTCATTCACTACCCTTATATCCTCCAAAGCCTTGCCCTCAACTGAATTCACAATTCCCCTGTTGGATGAGGGTGTACTCACGTATTCTATTCTTTCTCCTTGAGGACTGGTTAACAACACTGACTTCCTTCGACACTGGATAACTCCATCATGCTTTTGTAACCAATCCATCCCAAGAATGACATCTATTCCCCATGATTTTAGAACTACCAGATTAGCAAGAAAGTCTACCCCCATGATATTAATCTTTACTTGTGGGCATATATGACCAGTTTTCATTTCTCCACCCGGAGAGCTAACTATCAGTGGGTTCTTCATTGAGCTCATAGATAAGTTATATTTTGTCACAAATTGATTAGTTATGAATGAATGTGATGCTCCTGAATCAAATAATACTGTAGCGGGTACAGAGTTGACGAAAAACGTACCCAATACCACGCCGGCGTCATTCTGAGCTTGCTCCATTGATACATGATTAACCCGGCCACGCACATGATTCTGCTGGCCTCTCTTGCTAGGTGTCTGTGGAGTACGAGCCTGTGAAGATGACTGCCCAGTCCTATTTCCACTGTCTCTCTGAGGAATTTGCATCACCCTCTTGGGACAATTGTTAGCATAATGCCCCAACTCACCACACTTGAAGCATCCACCGGGCTGAATAGGGTTGGTGTTTCTGACAGGCGCCCCAGAGCTATTGTTAGGACGACTCAGCTGAGGGGTATGAGCTCTGGGTGTCTGAGGATTGAAGCGCTGTGGCTGAAACGAGCGCTGCAGCTGCATGTTCTGTGGGTACCTCCCACCATGACCACCAGGACGGTACGGAGTCAGGCTCTGCTGAGAACTGAAACGAGGATGGGTGTTGCTGCTAGACTGTCCATGCGACTGAAACTTGTGTTTCTATTCACCCATTTCCTTTCTCTTGCTTTCCAGCCCAATAGCCTTGTTCACCAGTGTCTGAAAGTCTGGGAAGATGTGACTCTGCAGTTGATAGTTTAAAGGCCCAATCAAGCCATCCAGAAACCTTTCCTGCCTTTTTGGATCAGTGTTCACCTCATCCGGTGCATAACATGACAGGTGAGTGAACTTGTCCATATATTCAGTCACTGACATATTGCCCTGCCTCAGTGACAAGAACTCCCTCTGCTTAAGCTTAATTACCTTTGAAAGGATGTGGTAAGTACGGAAGTTGTCACGGAACTCCTGCCAGGGATGAGCAGTTGAATATGCATCCCACCAATCTGCAGCCTGTCCCACAAGTCTACCAGCAGCATACGGGACCATTTCCCTGTCAGTGCATTGCACAATCTCCAGCTTCTTAGTGATGGTTTTCAGCCAGTCGTCAGCATCCAGTGGATCAGACGAGTGAGAAAACGTAGGAGGATGGTGGCTCATGAACTCCTTGTGCATGTCCCTGGGTGGCGGAGGTGGCAGAGGAATCAGCTATGGTGGCTGGTTCTGTTGAGCTTGCATCTGCTGCACAGTGTTGGTGAGGTTTTGAATCAATTGCATCTGTGCCGCAAGAAACTGCTGCATAGCCGGATCCATTGCTTGATTGATCGGTGGGGGTGGTGCTGGATTCTGCTGATTCGCAATATGAGCACGGATCACAGGCGGTATGTCTTGACCTCCTCCGGACCTGGTGTTTACCATCTGACCGTTAGAAAAATCATATTTCAGATAGATGTACTTGAATCAATGCATAAGAAGATAACTCAAAATGAAACAGCAGCATGTTCTCCAACTAGGATAGATTCTGTTGACCTCAAAGAATTATGTATAACTTTCTGTATAATTATCCAAAGACCACGGATTTTTACCAGATTATGATGAATAAAATTATGGAACCATCCCAACTGGAATCACCTCATTTGGACATCCACATCTCGAGATAAAATTCAAACAGTGCAGCTATATCAGCAGAAATTTACAGACTCTGACATGTTCATTACTTTGTGCATAACTCCCAGAATATATACTGTATATCATTGAATTTTTGACAGAAAATCATCCTCTAAATTTGTGAACTAACCCAACTAGTTTCATATCATTTGGAGTTCTGTAGCTCGAGATATAAACAAAACATTACTGGTATATCATATGACTGCGAAAACAGATTTGATCCATTTCAAACTTGCATAGGAGATTAAGCAAAGACAACCGAATAGAAACCCAAACTAACTTTTAATTAACTTAACAAATTTCTGATTGCATAGTGGCCATCACCCCACCATACAATTCACAATCAAACAAAGATCCAACTCAAACATGTTTGCAACCAACATCATTATTACAAACAATACGTTCACGCAGGAACGATCTAACGGAAAAGTAAATGGTAAAAGCAAGTATCCTAGGATCCTAGCCAAGATGAGTAGTAGCTTCAGCAGTGCCGTAACGGAGTCTCTTGCGCGGAGGGGAGGCTGTGGTATGATATGGCATTACTTCTTGAGGGAGTCGCTGTCCCGCCAGCTGTGCTTCCAAACGTGCAATCTTCGCATGGGCAGCCTGCAACTCCTCGTGATACCTGTCCATCTCAGTAGTTGCTCCCTCCAGATCTATGTTCAAGGCAGCAGTCACACATGCTAGGATATCGATGCGATCATCACCCCCAGCTGGCACTATAGTCTCCTCTGTGCCACTCGCACGACGAGGCACATGGCGATACTCCGAGTTGAACAGTCGTGCCCGCTTCGCATTGTAGATTGACCAGAGTGCCCTCCTCGCTGCATCGTTCACTGCAGCATCATCCATGGAGAAATGGGCTGTGCTGTGGTGAGATGAGCGGTACCTCCAGCCATCTGCATCATTCAAAGGCATCCGTATGTAGACTTTGCTGGTGTAGTAATCTCTCATCCCTGGTTCGCTGAAGTGTTTCATCACGTAGAGGGGCTTCATGGTATAACCCAGGTGCTGTAGAACTTCCCGCAGAAGAATGCAAAACTGCCCGTTCTCATCTTCAGTGGAATGTTTGTGATACACTGCCCCATGATAGCGAGGATCTTCATCCTCCTCTTCTTCCGAGTTTCCATTAGCATTGTTACCTCCTTCATCATCTCCACTGTCATCACTAGAATCGTCCGGGTCACCACCTTCACCATCAAGCACTAGATCAACATGTGCAGGGGGTGCCTCATCATTTGCCACAGGTGCTGGTGGAATCACAATGTCCCCATTAGTGTCTGCCTCCAGCACTGTGCCATCGTACAGCTGCGGCTGCTCCAATGGTTCCTCCTCCATCTCAACCTCCTCAGGATCTTCCTCTTCTGGTTCCGGCTAAACCTCCTCTGGGTTTTCTTCCATTTCAGCCTCTGGCTGAAACTCCTCTGGTTCCTCCTCAACATCCTCTAAACGATGGCGAGGAGCCAGCTGTCCAGTGGGAAAGCGCCCACCAGTGCTCTTGCGGGGGGTCATGTATGTTCTGGCCATCTGTCAAAGAAAAACTGATCTCAGAGTACAGAATAAATCAAAATGACAGAGTTTAAATGATAAACAAGATTAAATTAGATTTTTAATGCGTAAATAAGATGATTTGAAGCATGATAGGGTTTTCTAGAACATGAATCCTTAATTTCGTCCATTTCTAACTAAGGCTGCGACCTACAGTCATCACGGCTCTAATACCACTATGTCACACCCGATTTTACAGGGAAAATCTAATGCATCTCACGTGTGCGCCAGGATCAATTTACACACACATGATAGACAAAACGAGTGTAATACCGTTGCAGTAACAAAACGTTCAAGAGTTAAACCGATACAATATTCATTATTACACTCAGAGAGGTGGACTCGAAGGTCTGAACACAAACGATAACTAAATGACGAGCAGCTCCATCTTCGACTTCCACAGGCATGATGACTAGGGGATCCGCATGCCCTAGAACTTCTAGTAGTCGCTCCAGTACTCGTCCTCACCTCCGATGTTCTCCTCTGAACAGCGGTAAGCAAGGGTGAGCACACTTATGGTTGGTGCTCAGCAAGTGGGGGAACAATGCAAGGCTATCAAGGATAGGCTATGGTTCACAGCGGTAAGCATTTTATAAGTTGACCAAGTTTTATTAGCAAGCACCTAATTACTAGGTGTAAGTGTATACCAACCCACTTAACTTAAAATAAACCTCAAACCAAACCCACAAACCCACAATTTACATTTATCTTCAGGTTTATTAATCATGTGAGGGTCCAAGCCGCTCTTGACCGTGAGCACGGCTGATCGATCAGTTTTACACTCTGCAGAGGTTGTACACTTTACCCACAGTTCGTGTTCCCCATTTTGCCCGGGTTAGCTAGACCCTTAAACACTTCCAAGGTGAGTGGTTAGGGGTCCACTACGAAGCCTTTACAAAGGAAAGAAGAGAAACCAATAGCCCGCAACAGTTACAGCTCAGGGCGGACCATAACCCTCCCTAGTGGTCGCACCTTAGCCAAGGTCGCTACCCCAAAAGAACCGGGCTATACCCCCCGCAACCCCGAGCCCCCTGTGCCCCTCTCGGAAAAAGGCTATCAGCTAACCCACTCTCCTAATTACTTGGCTAAGCCAGAGCCATGTGGACTGTGGTTGTACTGTTATCTTGGGTGGTTCTCCATGTTCCATTTATTTTTCAAGTTATCTTGTCTTAAGCATAAACGCATTACATAAACAGAACTGAGTTATATCCTGTAAACAAAGTATAACCATACCCATGTAAAGCAAACTAAGCATTTATCTACCCAAGCATTTGTTAAACAGGGTTGATCAAGGTAATGAGGTGAAATATCTAGTCAAGTCCTTAACTAGGTGTTTGCCCATCAAATTTATGCATAACAACAGGAATAGTAAACTTTGTTTAACATGCAGTGACATAGGCTCAAAAAGATAATGCAGAGGGGGAAAGCCACTTGCCTTCCTCTACAAGCTGGGTAAAATCTTCTTCGAAAACAGGCTCTTCCTGATCACCTCCGATGGGGAGCTCAGACGAAACAGGCACGATATCTACGAGTCAAACATGAACAACAAACAATAAATAAACAGTACACCAAATAGTAACAAAACTGGTAAACTTGCTGTCTAAAAGATTCTACTCGTTGAGACGATCATTTCGGTATATAGAACGCTAAAATCGGAGTTAAAACGAGAAAGATATGATTGAAACAAGTTACATGGACCTATCTGCAAGAAAACTAAGTTTACAGGGCCTTTTATAAATAAAACCAGGGGCTAAAAAACAATTTCATATAAAAACCGAAGGGCTTAAGTGTTATTTGTCAAGAAAAGGACCCCTAACACTATTAACCAGGGTAGACAGGGGCCTAACTACAAAATCCAAGACCCATCTGCAATAGTTCTTATAGGTGGGAGGACCGGCATGCGAATACAGAATTTCCCAGGGACTCTTAAAGGAAAAGGCCGCAGCCGCATCGTGGATCTTAGATCCAACGGCCGCGGACTCGCGCGAGCGCGGTGGACCTCGCTGTGCACCCGGTGCACGGGTCCACGGTGGACCGCACCGAAGGGGTATCCCCTGGGTTTGATCAGCGCTGTGGATCAGTGATCCAACGACTCAGGACGCACGCAAGCGGGGTAGCGGCCAGGTTCGCCGGAGAGCGGCGGCGCGCGGCGGGGCTTGCCGGCATTGCCCCTGGACAGCGCTCCTGGCCTTCACTTGGTCCACGAGCCAGCGCGTTTCGTAGCTGAGGCGCACGAGCACGTGACCGTGGGGTCAGGGGGAACGATTGTACCTCGTCGGCGGCCAGCACCGGAAGGGGGCGGAGCGGCGAGTGCGCCAAAGTGCACTAGGAGAAGGGAAACTGGGCGGGGATTATTGCTCACCGTGCGAAAGAGAAGAAGGCGAGCTCGAAAACGAAGGGGATGCGACGGCGGTGGAGCTTGGCAACGGCGGCGGGTCGGGCGGCGCTCCGGTGTGATCGAGGCGCGGCTCCCACGGGCCCCGGGGACGAGAATCTGCAGCAACCAGAGCTTGATGAGCCCCTAGCGAACCAAAAGAGAAAGAAGGAAGGACGGAGGGATTTGTCGTTCACCGGCGGCAGCGACGACACGGTGGCGGCAGGAAACAGAGGCGGCAGCAAAGGAGAGTGGGGGTGTGCTCGAGCGCGTGTGATGGTGCTGCGGGTGCAAAGAGAGGCGCAGGAGCTCGAGCGCGAGCTTAAATAGCAGCACAGAGAGGGAGGCGAGGAGAGGCGGGAGGATCCCGAGCGACGGTGGCTGCCATTTGTGGCCGCGGGCATCACGGGCGAGAAACGGGCGGGGGGGGGGGGGGGAGGGCGAAGGGGAAACGGAAGGTGGTCTCTGATGAATTATGGGCGCGCCAATTACGGCTCTTGATTGCCGGTTGAAGAAGGAAGGGAGAGGAAGGGAAGAGGCGGGGGCGGTGGGGATAGCGGTGTCCCGCTGCGGCAGAGGAAAGGAAGGGGCGGGGCGAGCGGGAGGAGGAAGACGGCCTGACGGCCGGGTCCCGCTTGCCAGCGAGTGCGAGAGGGAGGAGGCGGGGCACGCGCGGGCCGCGAGGCCAATGGGCCTAGCGGGCCGAAAGGTAAGAAGGCTTCTTTTTCTTTTTTTCTTTTTTTTCAAACCTTTTCCAATTCAAACTTTTTTCTTTTCAAATTCAAACTAAATTCTTTCAAACTTTTTTCTCAAAAATTTTATAAACTTTTTAGAAGCCACACAAGCAACCAAAAACCATGCAAAGCCAACTGATGATGCACAATCACTTGTTGTCTCTAATATTAATTAAATTATGTTTAATATTTTAGCGCTCAATTTTAAATGACAATTTAAATTTTAAAACCTTAAGGCTGAATTAACAGTTGCTAAGTAATTTTTAGTGATGGAATTTTAGGGTGTCACAGAATGCAGCAGTTCACATGAATCCAGTCTCTTCCAAGCAGCAAGCTATATGGCCCTTTGCCTTCAATGACAAAGAAGGTTGTAAGCAAAGTCTTAGACCCGATCATCAAATATACATGTACACAACCCTTGGTATCTGAAGGATTTCCAGCAAAATCATTCAGAACTATGCTTGTTGGCATCAAATCTCCAGAGCCCATGCTAAGCTTCCTGAATGTAGTTTATAGCATCACATTGACAGCAGCTCCTCCATCAACAAACATCTTGGTGAATGGCTTCCCGTTGACATATCCTCTTAAGTACAGTGGTCTCATGTGCCGATTCTTGGCTGGCTTATCAAAAGTAGCTTGCTTGGCCAACACTAAGTGTGCCATCAGTCCAAATTTCTCGTCCTCATCCATGTCTGGCAATACTTCCTCCTGCACAATTTGATTAGCTGGAGCCATGAATTCATTCGGCAGAAAGCATACCATGCATGCAGGAGCTGAACGACCAGATTCATCAGGTTTGTCTTTTGGGCGCTACACTTGTTTCCTCTTCATCCCTGCCTACTTCAGTTCCTGATTCCTCAAGTGCTGAACCCTTCTCTTTGTCTTCTCCTCAAACCAGGTGGGCACCACTGTCCTTTTTGCCATACATACCTTTGATCATCTTCTTCTTCATGATCAATCCACCTGTGATCAGCATATCTTTTCTTCGGTTGATCATCAATCCTGTTTATTTTTAAACGCCGACCATCACTAGGATGCACCCTTCCAATTCTTTCATGGACGGATCGGTGATTGGCAATGTCTTGCCTGTATTCGGTATACTTGTCACTGGATTCGGGGCAGTTATTTTGCGTGGGAAGTTTCAAACCCTCATTCCAACAGTGTTTGAAGAAGGCACATCCCCAGTGTGCACGCTCTTGCTCTCGCATATATTCTTCTTGTTCCTTCATGCACATCTCTTCTTCATATCTCCGCTTCTCCTCTTCGTATTTATGCTTCTGGGAGGGCTCCTTTTCTTGCTGACGCTGCCACTTGTTGAGGAGAATACGCGAAGTCACTCTGGGTTTAGAGGATTCACCTACTTCAATTTGACTTTTCAGAAAGCGAGGCTCTCCCTTATGGATCTGTTCAAATGTTACTTGTCGAGTGGGATCAACTGAGCCATCCTGCTTCGCCTTTGCCGAAGTCAAAACTTTCACTTTTCCTTTCTCTTCAACAGCATTCACCATGCTGACTGAGAACCCAATCATGTTCTGAGGAAAAGGATTACCATCCAATTTCATCTTATTATTAAACTTCAGATGACCTTCTTGGATAGCATTTTGAATTCTCATTCTAAAGACCCCGCACTCATTTATGGAATGAGAATTTTTGTCATGAAATCCACAGTACCTCTTTTCTTTCACTCCATCAGGCCGAAGCAGAGAATGCCCTTCTGGCAACTTGATTCAGCCTTCTTTCACGAGGAATTCAAAGAGCTTATCTGCCTTGGTCACATCAAAATCATAGGTGCCTTTAGCTTGCTTGATCCACCTCTGATTTACTGTCAATGGCTCTTTTCCCCACACTATCTCTGCTGCAGCTATTTCCTCTTCATCATCATATTCATCTCCTTGATCCGCCCTTTCGAGGAATTGATTGTAGATGTCAGCTATGTCATTGTGTTTAACAAATCTGGAGTCTTTCTTGAAGCCATATGCTTGATTTCTCATCAATGACAGTCGGTGTGACAGCTGGCAAAGGTCATCGAATTCCATGCCGAATAGCTTCTCCCGAATAGCTGGCAACATCCCTGCTACAACCATACCAGCCAATTGATCATCCGGTATGTTCAAAGAGAAACACATGCCTTTTGTCTCTCTGAACCTCCTGAGGAACTCCATTGGTGTTTCATTGTTTCTCTACCTCAAGGTAGTCAGATCAATTAGCTTTTTGTCATTACTGCCAATGAAATAATGAGCATGAAACTTTTGCTCCAAATCCTTCCAAGAGCAGATTGAGTGAGCAGGTAGAGAAGTGAACCATGTAAACGCTGGGCCTGTCAATGATAGAGGGAAATATCTAATTCTGAAGGCCTCATCAGTAGAAGCTTCCCCAAGCTGCATTAGGTACCAGGCTATATGTTCCACAGTACTGGTATCATCTTGCCCTGAAAACTTGGTGAACTCCGTGGGGACTTTCACCTTGTTCGGTAATGCCACCCTGTGGTACCATTCTGGAAAGGGAGGTGTATATACGTGTCCTTGGTTCTTAGGCTTTAGACCGAATTGATTTTGAAGGACATCGGTCATTCTCTGCACCAAGAGATCAACATTGGTATCTTGATTCCATGGCCCTCCAGCAGACATCCCTGTAGTAGCACCATACCCAGGATTCGGGAGAGCATCAATAGCACTATAATCCATGAATTCTGAATACCCGTTTCCGTACATGTTCCTTTGCAACCTGTTATTTGTTGGGGCTATCCTGTAAGTAGAGACAGGTTGAACTCCAGGAGTGCCAAATGCCATTTCTCCATATGTACGTGGATTTGGTACTGCTTGATGAGGGTTCTGTCGAATTGGTTGACTATCCACGTGCTGAGTTGGCTGAACACTTACACTCTGCGGAGGCGGTTGAGCACTTGCATCTTGATGAGATGGTTGGCCATTAACAGCAGTACTTGATTCACCCTGCTCAAAATGTTTGTCCACACTTGGGCCAAAGACACCAACCATCATCTGTTGGAAGCTATTAAAAAATGCAGTGTTGTTTCTAGTCATTATTTCTTCCATAGTTCACTGCATCATAGCAAAAGCCTCTTGTTTCTCCGCAGCAAATGTGGTATCAGACTCCCCTGGCAATCAAAACTCTTGGCATATCTGTCCTGAGGAATGGCACACCACCTTTATTCTTGGAAAACGACATTAGACACATCTGCTGGAATTGGTCCATAGCTTCTTTCAATTGTAATTGCTGTTATGAAGACAGTTCATTGAAGGTGACATCCAAGACAACTTGGATGTCGGGCATCTTGATTAATCTTGAGGGTCCCACCGAGCGTGCCGAAAAGTGTGTTGACGTAAAATCTGCACCTCACGCCAAGCACACAGCAAGCCGAATTAGCTGGCTTCACACACGTGGCCCGGGCGTCAGAATCCGAAAGCATGCCAGTCAATTTTCCCTGAGACTTACAAAGGATGAAAACAGTTAGATAAAACCTGGAACTTGCCGGGTGGTACCAGACAGTTCCATATTTACGGCTATAAAGCCAGTTAGAACGACTTATAGCTACAACAAGCTATCTGTCAGCAATTCGAACGTCATTCGGGAACTGATAAAACATATAAACAGGGCATAGCCGAATGTATGACGTAATCATGATGAAAAAATCGGTCTTTATTTAAACAACAGTGCATCACATGACCATGACCGATCATCAAGGATAAATCATGATAAAATAAATAAAAGCGAAGCATGATCATGAATTTGCAGTAAACATGCATGCATAGACCCAAAGCACTAGTCTACCGCATGTCTAGGTACTTTCAAACCCGTCAAGCATAACATCAAACAAGTTAATCCACCGCATGATACAACTTGTTTAAAATCATACCACCAACCAAGAATAGATCAATCCACCGCATGATACAATCTAAACATGGAAGGCTAAAAGCACACATTATTTAATACAAACTCATGAACATGTTTCACTCGTGATGGGATTGCCGAATACTGCTGTATAGCCGATTCGGGTTCCGCGGAGAAGGAACAAGCTATGCTAGATTAACAAGCTTGAACCTGTTAACACCAAAATTTGGTACAGGAAGGAGTCTGATTTGTGGGCCCAGCTTGGTGAAAAAATCCGTCTGGGAGAAGGAAGGTTTCTTCAGAAAGATTCGGCAAAGGGGCTCGCGGTCGGCAGTTTGCTTCCGTTCGGCAAGGGGACTGTTTGCGCCGATTTTGCGGGATTGCGTGATGACGTGGCCCGAGCGGAAGGGACGAATGGATGGATAAGCAATCGCACTTAGAGATAAATTAGGTATCAAATATTGTGCTCGTAGTCCATCCGGAGTCATGCCTTGACATGGTATAAATATGGACCCTGGATGTATGTAATTGTAATCAAAACATTCTCAATACAAACAGGCTTTACGCCAAACTCTTGAGTCCTTTAGTCATGTCGTCGAGTTCTTCGAGAGGGTTCATCGATCCGTCGACCTCCGTAAGTACCGGCAACCTTGTATCATGCCTAGTATCATGCGGTGGATTTAGATCGTGATCCAAGTAGTCTTGTTACCATTCTTAGTATCATGCGGTAGATTTAAGTTTGGTTCAAGAGGGTTTCCTGTTAGATCATGAGCCATGCGGTGGGCTAAGATTGGAAAAATTCAATAGATTCATTAAGTTACCCCGTGTTGCTTGAAGTTTTATTTTATGTTTAAATTCATGTAACACTCTTTTGCCCAATTTAGATCGATTTGGATCGGCTTTATCTCATGTAGTAATCCTTACACCACACTTTCGTATTTTGCCTCAAAAGGCACGTGGATCACGTGCTTCTCAAATAGCCGAAACCGAACCAATCTAGATTGTTACATGTTGCGGGTTCAATCTTGTCAATTTTGTGTAAATCTTGACAGAACCAAGTATCATGCGGTAGATGTAGGTTTTTGGGTTGTCTTAGAGCTAATCATCCGGTGGATTAGATTCTTAATTCAATCTGATAGATTTATCATCTTTGGCGATGTTTGTTCCTTCTTCATGGACCCCGATTCGGCTGTTCAGCTGCATTCAGTTATGCTTTCACGAGTAAAACGTGTTTATAAGTTGTGTTTTAAATAACGTGTGCTTTTAGCTTTCCATATTTAGATTGTATCATGCGGTAGATAGATCTATTTATGGATGGTGGTGTGATTTTCAAACAAGTCGTATCATGCGGTGGATAAACTTGTTTGATTTCATGCTTGACGGGTTTTTGGAGTGCCTAGACATGCGGTAGACTAGTGCTTTGGACCTATGCATGCTTGTTTATTACATATTTATGATCATGCTTTACTTCATTTATTATTTATTGTTATTTATCCTCGAGGATCGGTCATGGTTTTGTGCACGTGCAATTTTGTTCAAATAAAGACTGATCTATCATCATGCTTGCGTCATCCGTTCGGCTATGTTCTATTTTACGCTTTGAAGCTCCCGAATGGTTTCTAGTTTGCTGGCAGATAGCTTCTTGTAGCTATATGTCATCTCACATGGATTTCTAGCCATAAATATGCAACTGCCTGGTACCACCCGGCAAGTTCCAAGCTTTGGAATTTAACTATTTCGTCTTTTGTTAATTTTCAGGGAAAATTGACTGGCACGTCTTGGAATCTGTTCACGTGTGAAGCTAGCTTGTTCGGCTTGCTGTGTGCTTGATGTAGGGTGCAGATTTTGCGTCAACACACTTTTTGGCACGCCCGGTGGGACCATAACAGTTGAAGATCAAGATGCCTGAAATCGCTGACATTCTGGACGTCACCATTGAGGACCTTTCTCCAGAGCAACTACAACAGCTAAAAGATGCTACAGATCAGTTCCAGCAAAAGTGCTTGTTGTCATTCAAGAAAAACAGAAGTGGCGTTCCGTATCTCAAAAACGAAATGCCCAGGGTTCTACTGTCAGGAGAGACTGACGCCACAACTCTTCAAGAGAAGGAAGAGTGCCTACAAGCGTTTCGGGATTCCGCGGAAGACGTGCTGGGTAGGCATCATAAGGCTTTCCTGAGCGTGTTCAAGCAGATGATGGTAGGTGTGTTTGGCCCGAGCATGGAACAAGTGTTCAGTCGAGTATCCCCTCAGGGATACTATGCGGAGATTGGAGAGTCCAGCTCTGCTCAACCAGGAGCTCAGCCACCATTACGAAGCCAGCGAGTCCAGCCTCCTCCGCAAAGCGTCGGGAGCCAGCCAGTGCAGCCTCCTCCACAGAGCGCTGGAAGTCAACAACCTCCTCTGCGAGCTGCAGGGGGACAGCCAGTCCAGCCACCCCCACAAGGCAATACAAGTCAACCGGTTCAGCAGCCAAATCCATACCAGCCTACATATGGCGAGTTAGCGTTCGACTCTTCTGGGGTACCGCCCAATTCCACTTACAAGATAGCCCCAGCTAGCAACAGGTTGCAGAAGAATTTGTACAGTGGAGGTTACCACGAGGTCATGGATTATGGCGCTATTGATGCTCTCCTGAATCCGGGGTATGGTGCAGCTGCAGGAGTGCAGGAGGACGATATTCTGGTTCAGAAGATGGCCGATCTGATGCAAAATCAATTCAGCCTCAAGCCTAAAATGCAAGGACCAGCCTACACGCCTCCCTTCCCGGAGTGGTATTACAGAGTGATCCTGCCGCCAAGGGTGAAGCCTCCCACGGAGTTTACGAAGTTTTCTGGGCAGGATGACACGAGCACAGTGGAGCACATTGCTCGTTATCTGATGCAGCTTGGAGAGGCCTCAGCTGATGAGGCGTTCAGGGTCAGGTATTTTCCCATGTCATTGACGGGCCGGCGTTCCAGTGGTTTACTTCTTTGCCTCCCCAGTCAGTTGGCACATGGAGGGAGCTGGAGCAAAAGTTCCACGCCCATTACTTCAGTGGTAGCACAGAAAAGAAGCTCATCGACCTGACCACTTTAAAACAGAGGCACAATGAGACGCCTCTGGAGTTCCTCAGGAGATTCAGGGAGGTCGAAGGCATGTGTTTCTCGTTGAATCTACCAGATGATCAGTTAGCTGATATGGCCGTTGCAGGAATGCTGCCGGCCATACGAGAGAAGTTGTTTGGTATGGAGTTTGATAATCTGGGTCAATTATCTCAAAAGCTGTCACTAATGAGCAACCAGGCCTATGGTTTTAAGAAGGACACTAGATTCAACAAGCAGCACGACATAGCTGACATCTACAATCAGTTCCTTGAAAGGGCCGACCAGATGGAAGATTCTGACGATGATCAGGAAGTGGCTGCCGCTGAGATCATGTGGGGCAAGGAACCGTTAACCATGAACCAGCATTGGATCAAGCAGACCAAGGGCACATACGACTTCGATGTCACCAAAGCCGATAAACTTTTTGAGTTCTTGGTAAAGGAAGGCCGAATCAAGCTGCCAGAGGGGCATTCTATGCTTCGGCCCGATGGAGTAAAAGAAAAACGTTACTGTGGCTTCCATGACAGAAATTCCCACTCCATCAATGATTGCAGGGTCTTCAGGATGAGGATCCAAAGGTCCATCCAGGAAGGGCACCTCAAGTTTGACAATAAAATGAAACTGGATGGTCACCCTTTTCCCCAGAATATGATAAGCTTTTCTGTTAACATGGTGACTGCTGAGGAGAAGGGAAAGGTCAAGGTCCTGACGTCAGCTAGAGCAAGACAAGATGGAGCAGTAGATCCAGCACGGCAAGTGACGTTGGAGCTGGTCCATGGAGAAGCCCCTCGTGTCCTTAAAAGTCGTATCGAAGTTGGGGAATCATCCAGGGCCAAACCCAGGGTCACTACACGCATCCTCCTCAACAAGTGGCAGCGTCAGCTAGAGAAAGAACGCTACCAGAAGCAGAGACACGAGGAGGAGAGGCGCAGGTTTGAAGAAGAGGTGCGCAGGAAAGAACTGGAGCAGTACACGTGGGAACAAGAGCGTGCACATTGGGGATGCACATTCTTCAGACACTGCTGGAATGAGGGCTTAAAACTTCCTACATTGAGAAACTGCCCTGAATGCAGTGACAAGTACTTTGAGTATAGGCAGGAGACTGTCAATCGCCGATCCGTCCATGAGAGAATTGGAAGGATGCATCCTAGTGATGATCGGCATCAGAAAATAATTGAGGTCATTGATCACCCCAGGAAGAGGCAAGCTGATCAGAGATGGGCTGATCAAGAAGAAGAGGAACACGAATACATCTGGCAAGACGGACAGTGGTGCCCGCCTGGCTTGAGAAAGAGCCAAAAAAGAAGGGTTCAACGCTTGAGGAACCGTGAATTGAGGCAGGCGGGGATCCAGAAGAAAAAAGTGTGGCGCCCAAAGGACAAGCCTGAAGGATCAGGTCGTTCGGCTCTAGCGTGTATGGTATACTTTTTGCCGAATGAGTTTATGGCTCCCGCTAATCAAGTTGTGCAGGAGGAGATGTCCCTGGAAATCAACGATGATGAACAGCTTGGGGGTTGATGGCACAACTGGTATTAGAGAAACAGGCCACCTTCGACAAACCGACCAAGAATCGACACATGAGGCCGTTATACTTAAAGGGATACGTCAATGGCAAGCCATTGACTAAAATGTTTGTTGATGGTGGGGCTGCGGTCAACGTGATGCCGTACACTACCTTCAGGAAGCTTGGCATGGGCCCCGGGGATTTGACGCCGACGAGCATAATTCTGAACGATTTCGCTGGGAATCCTTCAGACACCAAAGGGTGCGTGCACGTGGACTTGATGATTGGGTCCAAGACATTGCTCACGACCTTCTTTGTCATCGACGGCAAAGGAGCTTATAGCCTGCTGCTTGGGCGGGACTGGATCCATGCCAATTGCTGCATCCCATCTACCATGCATCAACAACTCATTCAATGGGTAGATGGCGATATTGAAGTGGTCCTGGCAGATGACTCAGTGAGCGTTGCAAATGTAGAGCCAGCTTTCTGGGAATATCAAGGCATCGATTGTTTCTCAGGGAAAGATTGGGGTGAAGGTCCTGTTGAGCCTGTCAGCAGTGATCAGCAGCCGATTCAAACAGTCGGCTCTTATAGTAATTTTTAATGGACAATTCCGTTGATGGAACTGATGGCAAGTTGGGGCGAGGATTCATGTCGGCTGACAAATTGGAGGAAGTTGATATTGGAAATGGTGACAAGCCAAGGCCGGCATTTATCAGTGCTGACTTGGAGTCAGATTTGAGAGAGGAGTTAATCAAGCTGTTAACGGAATATAAAGATTGCTTCGCCTGGGATTATTCGGAGATGCTTGGTTTGGATCGTTCCATTGTCGAGCATCGGTTGCCAATCAAATCTGGTTTTAAACCATATAAGCAACGTCCCCGGAAAATCTACAAGGATGAAGTATTGGCCGATGTGAAGAAAGAAGTTGAGAGATTACTTGATGCAAACTTCATTCGGCCATGCAGGTATGCGGAGTGGATCTCTAACATCGTCCCTGTCTACCAGAAAAATGGGAAGATGAGGGTTTGTATAGATTTCAGAGATTTAAATAGAGCTACTCCTATGGATGGATACCCAATGCCCGTTGTTGACCTGTTGGTTGATGCTGCTGCTGGACACAAGGTTATCAGCTTCATGGATGGTAATGCAGGGTACAACCAAATCTTCATGGCAGTAGAGGATATATCAAAGACAGCCTTCAGATGTCCTAGCCACATAGGCATGTTTGAATGGATAGTCATGACATTTGGGTTGAAAAATGCCGGTGCAACCTATCAACGAGCAATGAATTATATCTTTCATGAATTTATCGGCAAAATTGTTGAGATTTACATTGATGACGTCGTGATCAAATCTTTGAATCATGACCCACATTTGGAGGATGTAAAAAGAACCTTGGAATGCACCCGAATGAACAACAAAAGGCTTTTGATGAAATCAAGCAATATATGAAGGAACCACCGGTGCTGGTGCCTCCGCAGTTGAATAAGCCTTTCAAGTTGTACGTGGCGGCCGATACCCAAACCATTGGATCAGCCCTTATACAAGAATTTGAAGGAAAGGAGCGGGTAGTAGCGTACCTTAGCCGAAAATTACTTGATCCTGAGACCAGGTATTCGGCTGCAGAAAAGCTGTGCCTATGTGTGTACTACTCGTGTACAAAATTTCGGCACTACTTATTGAATGCCTGTCGGTATTTTAGACCGGCAACCTACTAAGGGGAGTACCCGAAGTAGATGAATGTGGCCTCACCGAGATCGGTAACTCAAAGGAAGAGACACGCGACACACAATTTAGACAGGTTCGGGCCGCAATGTGCGTAATACCCTACGTCCTATATGCTGCGTAGCTCTGGATTGATTGGGCACGATTACAAGATGGTGCAATAGTGCACCGTGGGTTGTATGGGATGAGTTGTGATGAGGTGATCCTAGAGATCGGTCCCTGCCTCGCCTTATATAGTCCGGGAGGCAGGGTTACAAGTTGGAGTAGGGAGAGAGTATTAGTCGAGTACGTCTAGGAGTCCTCCATACAATGCGGAACATGTACAGCTCCCTAACCAAGTACTACTCCTTTGTAGTCCTTGTGCTCCATGCCATTAGATGCCATGCAGCGCAAGCCGGGTAGTCCCAGGGGCCCACCGAGTAGTCGGTCCTGGTACCCACCGAGGTAGTGGGCCCAGGGAGGTCCATACGACAAGCCCCCGAGTACTTTGTAGTCGAGAAGGATAGCTTCAAGTAGTCTTGACGGCCTTAACGAGTAGTCCTCAAGCGTCCCCGAGCACTACAAGTCAAAAGTCCTCAAGAGTAGTCGAAGCATCCCGAGGCTGGAATGTACTCCAGCTGATGTTTGAACAATCTTGAAGTCTTCTCGAGTAGTCCCAAGCGTCCCTGAGTGCGGCCCTCGAAGGTCTTCAAAAATGCCCATCTTGTCTTGAAGCCGGAGCTGATATGGAGGTGCGATTGCAAAATCGCACTCCATATGGAGTAGCCCCCAAGCCTTAGGTTGAGCCGCAGGCTCTGGCTGAGGGTCCATCTGAAGTCTTGGTAAGAAAATCCCAAAAAATCCGGAGAGAAAAAACCGAAGGACACGTGGCACGGAGCCCCCGAGCCTTGAGTCGAGTACTTCCTCTCGAATTGAAGGGTCATCTTGAAGAATGTGTCCTGAGATGCTCCTGAGTCTTGTCGCTTCCCAGGTAGTCGAGTAGAAGTAGTCGAGCCCCCGAGGTGAGGCGCGTCGACTAGTAGAATGCGAAGAGTCACGCGCGGCCGCTGAGTCAGCCGAGCGCGGACTTATCGATCTGGCTGTTGGAGGGCCGGTTTGACTTATAAATAGAAGCCAAAACCCTTAGGGGTTTTCACCCATCGGCACTGCAGTCATTTCGATTCGATCTGAGGTAGATCCACTTCCAGCGCACGCCGACGCCGTAGTAGATCCAAGTGCGCCGCCAACCAGAGCTTTTAGGGTAGCCCCCGAGCGGATGCGCGTGAAGACGCCCTGTACTTGGAGAATGAAGCCTTCACCGTCCAAGTCTGCGAAGGCCGCCGGGAAGAAGAGGGGCCGCGAAGAGGCCGCCGCGGCTGCCACTGGAGCAGCGCCGCCGATGTCTCCACCGCGGACCGATCCAAGCCGCGAGTGGAAGAAGTCAAAAGTGAAGACAGAAGATCTGTTGGCCCTCCTGAACAGCAGATTTATCCGGGAGAAGGAGGTTGATATGTGGAGGGCCACCGCCGGAGATCCATACCTAATGGAAAAGGCTGAAGACGAGATCCCCATGTTCGCGTGGTTCGTGGAGCGCGGACTCACGCTCCCGGCTAGTAATTTCTTCAAGGGCCTCCTCTAGTACTACGGAATTGAGTACCTCAATCTGAACCCTAACGTCATTTTCCATACCGCGGTCTTCGTTCATTTTTGTGAAGCATTCCTTGGGATCAAGCCGCACTGGATCCTCTTCCTGAAGTTCTTCCGGGTGAAGCCGCAGCCGAGCGCCAACAATCCAAGAGTAGTCGGAGGGTCCGCATCCAGTTGAGAGAAGACGCCGCCGAGCAGTACCTGGCGTACAAGCTTGTTGACTCCAACACCGATTGGAAGACGAGGTGGTTCTACATCACGAACCACCACCCCGACCTGCCGAAGCCGAGTGTAAGGCCGCCCAGGCACCGCGACTGGTGGAACACTGAGCCTACAATGCAGGAAGGGATCCAGCTCCCGAGGGCGCGGCACGCATCAAGGTGCTCAGAGAAGCTGGACTGAGGGCCGAGCACGTGGCCTTCAGTTTCATGGAGCGGAGGGTGCAGCCGCTGATGGCCCGCGACACCTTGGGCTTCGAGTACACCGGCGATGACGACTCATCGTGGATGCCCGGATGCGAGATGGACGATGACATCATCGAGAGGTTGATGCGGATCTTCAAGGATATGCCGCCGTACACGGCATGCCCTGTCCAAGAGTACTCCGCCGCGCGCCCGCCAAAGGTGGTGAGTAGTCATACTCCCCTAGTCGAGTAGTCCTTGCTTGGAGTAGACGTGCTGATGTCTTGTGACTTGCAGGATGACTTGAAGATGTTCGTCTCTGAGCCGCAGCCGCCCCCTCACGGGATCGAGATCCCGAAGGAAGGGAAAGCCAAAGCCAAAGAGCGGCGAGAAGTCGGCGAAGGCGATGACACCGTCATCGTGGAGGACACCACCGACGACGACGAGGAGACGTTGCAGGACCGCTTTCAGTTGCGGCCGAGGTTTAGCCGTCCAGGCTTACCTCATGTGCCTCTTATGCAAGACCCGCCGGCTAGCCTAGAGGCTAGCCTGGCTGCGCCGCCACGGAAGACGCGCAACCCCGCCCGCAAGCGGGTGACGAAGAAGATGAAGGTCACAGAGACCACGCCCCAAGAGGTAAGAAGCCTTGACTAGTGTAGTCGAGTACCCATCGAGCGAGTACACTTGTTGATGAGTAGTCTTCCTTGTATGCAGGAGGTGCCACCAACAGAGCCCGTCGAGGAGGGCGACGAAGGCGAATGGGACACGGTGGGAGAGCCGGCCGGAAGTCGTAGTCCAGCCCCCACTGTCGAGGAACTCATAGCGCAGTTGGAGCGCTAGCCCCCTGCTCCTCAGGGGAGCACAGAGCCTGCGGCTCCTGCGCTGAAGAAGTAGTAGCCGCGGGAGCGCAGGAGAGTCGCCGCGCCGGCATCGCCGCCGCCGGAGGAGGAGCAACAGCCACAGAGGCGCAAGAGGAGGCGCCCACCGAAGCTGGGCTGGTGGATATTGCCAGTATCCTTGGAGCGCCGACCGTGACGATAGTCTGGTCCAGCCTGTAAGTACTAAATTTGCTCGAGTAGTACTTGGTGTAGTAGTCGAGCTTGAATGACAACTAGCTTTGTGTACTTCTGCAGGAAATCAACAGACTTGTCCTGGGAGGGAGATGAGCCCTCCGCGACGGTGGCGGAGGAGGAAGTCGCGCCGCCCGTCGAGGAGTCAACTCCCGCACCTCAGGTGGAGTTCGAGGCGCCGCCGTCGAAGCCGCATTGCCCGAGGCCGCCGTGGTCGAGGGTAAGTGTTCGCTCGTGGATTTGATCTTTCCCATAGAGTAGTAGTAGTTGCTGATGATCTTGACGTCTTCTTGTCAGGCGTCGAGGCCGAAGGGAGTGACATCCCTGCGGCGGTGCCCATGGAGAAGTCGACACCGCAAGCGCCGGAGGCTGCCGAAGGAGCCCCCGAGCCGATGCAGGAGGTCGCCGGGGAAGCCGCTGCGGCGACCGGCGGAGAGGAGGCCACCGTACCACCAGAGGTTGCTCTGGAGGTGGCTATCCGCTCTTCGGAGATCTAGGACGCAGAGCCCATCTTCTCTGCGCCGATGACGGAGGCCGCCGCGAGTAGTCGTGGCGGAGTGGAGCTGCTCGCAGACGATCTGGTAGACCCGGCAACGGTGGCCAGGCACCTGGAGGCAGTCCGCCAGGCCGAGAAGTGGATGAAGGTAAGTAGCCGTAGCTTCTGAGTAGTCAATCCTCTGTTGTTGAGTACTCGTTAACGTGAGTTGTCAATGCAGGACGTTGCGGAGAGGTCCCGCGAGAAGTCCAACATGCTGCAAGGCTTCGGTGATGCAGTGCTCCGGGCTGAAGCATTGGAGGATCAGCTTTTGAAGTCGCGGAAGCACGCGGCTGCCATGCAGGCCAAGCTCGACGCCGCTTTCGCCAAGTACCACAATGACATCCAAGAGTTGCAGGCGAAGGGCGATGACTTGGTGCAGAAGAACAAGAGCCTCCGTAACAAGAATAAAGGTACGCCATTGGACTTGGTCGGGTAGTTGTTGGAGGTCGAGAGGTAGTCTGACCCACTTCGGCTTGTTGCATTTGCAGAGCTTGAGGGCCAAGTGGAGCAGTTGAAGTCCTCAGAGACGAGCATGAAGAATCTCTTCTACCGGGAGCAAGAAGCCCACCAGGTACTCGAGCTCGACTACAAAGAACTTGCCTTCGAGTGCAAGAAGCACATGGAGCTTCGGATTGCATCTGACCGCGATCTCGTCAACTGCTACAAATCATTGCGAAGTTGAATGAAGATTGCGAGGCGCGCTGGGGTCAACCGAAAGATCTTGAAGAAGCCGCGCCGCCGATCGCAAGACTCTTGGTTCCTCATCCGGCGGCCCCAAGATTGCTCCACTCGAGGATCGCCTCGGGGAAGCCCCCGAGCAGGGCTGGCGGCATATGTGAAGCATATGGCGAGGTCGATCCCGAAGCAGGTCTTGGCCTTCATGAAGTCATACTTCCCGAAGGCCCCGGTGGAGGTAGTCGCTGGCGGTGTAGCCGCCAACTGCACCGATGAGAAGTATGCGGAGCTGCTGGAGCAGATGGCTCCCATCGTGGAGCAAGTAGCTGATAAGCTTAATCTCCAGTAGCCCTATAATAGTTAGCTAGTAGCCAGGGTTGTACAAAAACAATTGTAATGTAATTGCTTAAGTATCAATGAAAGGAAAATTTTCCAGCAATGAGTACTCGTAGTCGCGAACTCAGAGTGCGGAGCCCCATCGTGGAGTGGATGCGAGTAGTCGTACTCGGCGGTAGTGGTCCCGTTGTAGGGAGTAGACAGTAAAGAAGTTGATGAACGATCAAACTTTATTACTGAAGAAGTACACCTGGGTAGCCAGGGCCGTAGTTACAGAGTAGTCGCCTGGACCCGGAGGCCGCTTACAGCTGAGTGGTGCTAGGGCGAGTAGCCGCTTACAGCAGTAGATCCGTAGGTAGCCGTGTAGGCTGGATCTTAGAGTGTGGTCTCTTAGTAGACCGCTGCTAGAGTCCTTGACACTCGTCACGCGCCCCGAGATCCGTAGGTAGGCCGCGCGGGCCGGATCCCGGAGAGGAGTAGTCCGAGGACCGGAGCCGGAGACCGGAGGCCGCTTACGGCAGAGGGGTGTTGATGTAGTCGTGTAGACTTGAACCCCGGAGTAGTCGTGTAGACTAGGCGTAGAACCGACAGAGCTGGTTGACGTTCCACGAGTTGTTGATGTCTTCTCCTTCAAGTGTCTGGAGGCGGTAGGAGCCCGGCCCAGTCACCTTTGCAACGGTGAAGGGGCCTTCCCAAGGGGAGCTAAGCTTGTGTAGTCCTTCCGTGTTCTGGATGCGACGGAGGACGAGATCACCAACATTGAAGGAGCGTTCCTTGACGTTGCGATCATGGTAGCGTCAGATACCCTCTAGGTACCTTGATGATTGGACGAGGGCAGCGCAACGAGCTTCTTCGAGGCTGTCGATGTCAACTCGTCTGCTGTCTTCTGAGATGCCTTCGTCGTAGTGCTCCACTGCCGGTGAGTTCCATATGACGTCAGCAGGGAGGATTGCTTCGGAGCCGTAGACCAAAAAGTAAGGGGATTGCCCCGTTGGCTTGGACGGCTGAGTCCGTAGCCCCCAGAGTGCGTTGGGTAGTTCCTTGATCCATTTGCCTCCTTTAGAGTTAGCAGCATCGTGTAGCCGCTTCTTGAGAGCGTCGAGCACCATTCCGTTGGCTCGCTCGACTTGTCCGTTGGCTCTAGGATGGGAAACTGAGACGTATCGGACGTCAATCCCGCTGTTCTCACAGTATTCCCAGAACTGGTGGTTGTTGAAGTTGGAGCCCAGATCTGTGATGATGTGGTGGGGTAGTCCGTAGCGGTGTACGAGTTCATCCAGGAAGTCGAGTACTCTGTCAGCCTTAGGGCATGTTACCGGCTTGACTTCGATCCACTTGGTGAACTTGTCGATGGCCACCAGTACTCTGTTGAAACCACCTGGCGCAGTTGGCAGTGGCCCAATCATGTCGAGCCCAATCATGTCGAAGGACATGGTCGTGTAGCAGTACGCGCCAAACAGGGTGATGAACGCGGTCTTCTCCTGGTCTTCTTCCTTGATCGCGATCTGGTGGTACCCGGAGTAGCAGTCGAGGAAGCAGAGCGGGGTCGCAGCCCCCGCCGTGGAGTCGATGACTTGATCAATCCGCGACAACCTGAAGGGGTCCTTGGGGCAGTGCTTGTTGAGGTCGGTGTAGTCGACGCACATCCTCCACTCATTCGAGTTCTTCTTGCGGACGAGGACGGGGTTAACGAGCCACTCAGGATGGAAGACTTCTCTGATGAAGCCAGCCATGAGTAGTTTGGCGAGTTCCTTCTTGATGGCGTCCCGTCTGTCGTCAGCAATGCGTCGGAGGTGTTGTTGCTTGGGGGTAGCCTTAGGATCGACGTTGAGGCAGTGCTCAATCAGCTCCCTGGGCACTCCTGGCATGTCCGCTGGCTTCCACGCGAAGATGTCGCGGTTAGCCCGAAGGAAGCTGATGAGCGCGTCTTCCTATTTGGGGTCGAGGCCGGCCCCGATGGTGGTGGTCTTGCTGGGATCGCCTGTTCCGAGGTCGATCGTCTTGACGAGTACCTCCTCAGGTGGCTGAGGCTTGTTGGCGCTGTCAGACTTCTCTAGGATGTCGAGTTCACTTGTAGCAAGCTTTTTTGACGCAGCGTAGACCTCCATCATCGTGTTGGGTACTTGATTTATAGAGGCGATCTCCACGGCTTCTGTATCGCAGTCGTGGGAGATCTTCAAGGCTTGGCATCTTGAGTACCAAGTAGGTGTAGTGGGGCACCGCCATGAACTTGGCGATGGCCGGTCTACCGAGGATGGCATGGTAGGAAGTCTCGAAGTCCGCGACCTCGAACTTGATGTACTCGGTATGGTAGTTGTCCCGAGATTCCCCGAAGGTAACTGGCAGGACCACTGAGCCCAGTGGAATAGCCGCATTGCCGGGGACGATGCCGTAGAAGGGCGTGTTGCTCTTGGTGAGCATGTGAGTGATGTCGAGCTTCATTTTCTTCAAGGTCTTGGTGAAAAGGACGTAGAGCCCGCTTCCACCGTCGATGAGCACCTTGTTGAGCTTGGAGCCCACGACCACTGGCTTCAGGACGAGGGGGGACCGTCCTGGTTCGGAGAAGCTGGTCCATTGATTCGCGCGGGAGAAGGTGATGGGTACCTCCGACCACCTGAGAGGGGTTGGGACCGCTGGTTCAATGGACATGACTTCACGACGGGTAGCCTTCTGCTCCCGCCTGTTGGGTAGCCCGCCGAAGAGGACGTTGACGGTCTTGTCAGGCTCCTAGAAGTCGTTGTTGTCGCCGTCCTTCTTCTTGCTCTTTTGGTCGTGAGGGTGCGGTGGCTCTGGCGTATCCTTGAGTGCATGCCTGAGTTGGTAGCACTACTCGGTGGTGTGGTTGCCGTTTGGATGCCACGGGCACTTCTCCTTCAGCAGGTCTTTGAAACCGCCGGAGTTCTTCTTCAAGTTCCCTTTCGCAGGGCGCTGGATAGCCACGATAGTGTTGTCTGGCTTGCGCTTGCGGTTGGGACCCGAGTAGTTGTTGCTGTTGTTGCGACCGCCTTGGTTCGCGTTGCTGCCGCCGCCGCCGCCCTGGTTCTGCTTGGTCTTGCCACAGATGGCGTCGTACTTGGCGTTGGCCTTATCTTCTTCATCCGCCCAGGACGTGATCATGTCCTTGAGGTGGGGGATGGACCTGGGGCGGCGACGACCGAAGTCTTTGAAGGTGCGGCGGTGGTAGAGACCGTCTTGGAAGAGGTCGATGACCTCCTTGTCGGTGACGTCGACGACGGTAGCGCGCTTGTCGAAGAAGCGGCGCATGTACTTGCGGAGGGTCTCGCCTTGTTCTCGCTTGATCATGGCCGGATCCATGCGAGTACCGATTGGCCCATGGCGCCCGCGAAGTTGCCGGTGAACTCGCTCCTTCGACCGGTCCCACTTGTCGATCGAGTGCTTGTCCGGCCGACTCGAGCCATGTGAGTGGAGCTTGGTCCGGGCGAAGGGGAAGTAGAGGCACTTGGTGTCGTTGTTGCCCCCCGCCGTTCTCGATGGAGAGGGCGTAGCACCCGAGCCACCGGATGGGGTCCGCTTCGCGTCGTACTTGGTGATCCCCAAAAGCTTGAAGTTGTCGAGGAGGAGCAAGTTGCGAAGTCGAGGTGAGAAGGGGGAAGCCGTCGCCGTCGCTCGCGGTGGTCGACTTCTTCCGCCGCGGCTCCTCAATCTTCTGGCGGGCATCGTACCCGCCCTGTGAAGCGCCGGAGGAGTGGCTGTTCGCGTGGCCTCGCCCACCGCGACCGCCGCCGCCGCCGGCCCTTCGTTGGCTCCGTGGTTGGAGCTTCCGCCGTCGTTGCCGCCGCCGTCGGGGTCGTGGCCGCCGCCGCCCGCCGGAGCGCGGTGCGGGACGACCTCGCGGTTGCTGTTGTCACGCTGTGGAGGTCCGCCGGCGGTGGAGCGATGAAGGTTCGGCTCGGCTGGTAGCTCAGCTCGGGTACGGTTGGGGCCGTTGCCAGCGCTGCGACTTGTAGCCTCGTTGTCGCGTTGCCTGGCGGGGGGAGGTTGATTGACCCTATTGTCGACTCGCATGAAGTAGGCATCTTCAGCTAGCTTGGCGATGACCTCTCCAGCGCGGATGCCCTGAGCCTGACGTGCGATCGCTGTGATCGACATGAGGCATTGCTCAGGGGTAGTGTGTACTCTGCTCTCGACCACCTCAAGAGCTTCCGCAGGGTTGCGGACGGGGAAGTTGTCGCGGAGGCGTCGGCGACGTTCGCTGCGCTTCCGGTTACGCTCGCGTCGAGCGTCTCTGTCTGCATGGTTCTCGTTCGGTGGAGCATCAGCAGAGAGCTCGTCGAAGGAGATGTCTTCCAGGTACTTGTCTTGAGCCGTGCCTGAAGGCCCCGGGGTGTCGCCGGCAGCCATGAAGACTTGGCGATCGGGGATGCCAATGCTGGACTCAGAAGATGCCACCTAAGTGGGTGTGTTTGAGTCAGCCTGGGCGAGTGGTGTTCCCTCCTGAAACGGTAGCGAGTCGATGTAGGCGACGTAGCGTGAGTGTCGACTTATCAGGTCAGCAGGCCTGCGATCTGGCCAGTAGACGAATCTGCCGGCCGGCGTGGATGTTATAACCAGCCCAGAGGCCGGCCCTGATAAGGGATGCTCGGTGGAGTTGTCCTCGGACTCGGGTTCCTCAGGGTCCGACCCGAAGTCGAACTCGTATGCGGGGTTCGAGTAGAACTCGGAGAGAGGGTTGGAGTCCGAAGCGTGGCCGGGGGCGGTGTCGGAGTCCGAGTTGTACTCGGGTACGGGCTCTTTACCGGCCCGGCGCGAAGAGGGAGCCTCTGTGCGGGCCCGGCTGGGGATGCGGGCACCACGCGCGGAGTGCTCGCGAGGTGAGGGAACCGCCTGCGATGGCTGAGCAGCCGGCTCGCATGCGATGGCCCATGGAGACGTCGAGTTCGAGTTGGAAGCGGACTCGAGCTCGAAGTCAGCGTGGTGGTTGAAGAGCGAAATTTCGCCGAACTTGCCGGCGAGATCGCGTGTGACAACTTCGGGAAGCGTCGCGAAACCAGTCTTCGGGTTGGGCGGCATGGTTAGGCGGCGCTGGAAGGAGCCCGCGCCGTCTGCAGTGCAGACCCAGGCGCCAAACACGAAGGTGTCGCCGCGGTTGAAAGCGACGGTTGGCTTGAAGTAGACGGGAGCCGTCGAGATCGCCATGTGATCTCGGGCGAGAGCCCCTACCTGGCACGCCAGCTGTCGGTGTTTTGGACCGGCAACCTACTAAGGGGAATACCCGAAGTAGATGAATGTGGCCTCGCCGAGATCGGTAACTCGAAGGAAGAGACACGCGGCACACAATTTAGACAGGTTCGGGCCGCAATGTGCGTAATACCCTACGTCCTGTATGCTGTGTAGCTCTGGATTGATTGGGCACGATTACAAGATGGTGCAATAGTGCACCGTGGGTTGTATGGGATGAGTTGTGATGAGGTGATCCTAGAGATCGGTCCCTGCCTCGCCTTATATAGTCCGGGAGGCAGGGTTACAAGTTGGAGTAGGGAGAGAGTATTAGTCGAGTACGTCTAGGAGTCCTCCATACAATGCGGAACATGTACAGCTCCCTAACCGAGTACTACTCCTTTGTAGTCCTTGTGCTCCACGCCATTAGATGCCATGCAGCGCAAGCCGGGTAGTCCCAGGGGCCCACCGAGTAGTCGGTCCTGGTACCCACCGCGGTAGTGGGCCCAGGGAGGTCCATACGACAATGCCGAATGCGTTGTATACTCCAAGTTTGATGTAATAAAACATATGTTATCTATGCCAATTTTGAATGGCAGGATTGGCAAGTGGATCTTAGCTTTATCTGAGTTTGAGTTGAAGTTCGAATTGGCAAAAGCTATAAAAGGTCAGATTATTGCCGATTTTATAACTGAGCATCGTGATCCATCGGTTGATTTGCTTGAGATCACTCCTTGGGCTTTGTTTTTTGATGGATCCTATATACATTGTTCACCATGGAATGCTATTTATGTCTTTGTGAGCTTGTTTGGTATGCTATGGTTAGTGTGACTTTGCTCTTGATGATCTTGTTTAATAATCTATGGTTGATGGCTATGTTTTTGAAAAATGTCACATATATGCCCTCATGTGTAAATGTCTTTATATGATCTTGACATGTTTTAGTGGCTTGGTTGTGCTTAATTTGTGGTTGGATAGCTAGTTTATTGATCATATGGGGCCAAAGGCTCATTTGCCATCATGAATGTTTAGCCCTCTTGCTTCCTCTTGTGGAGGGGCATAAATTGCTTTTTGTCGCAAAGACATTTCATGTACCAAATTTGAATCTGAAAATGAAATGTAAAATGCTTGAAAAATGTGCTCTCATGTCATATGTGCTGAATTTAATTTGCTTTGGGTGCTAAACCGTCGCATGACGCCTACCAATGAGAAGTCTCATACATAGAAGTAGGCACATGGCTCGGCTGCTTTGACATGACATGAGGTGCTTGTGGGTGTTTGTGATGGTCTTATGGTTAGAATGGCTGTCCTAGCATGAAGTTTGTTTGGCTTTGCCATTTTGATATGTTTTGATCATGTTTAGAACTTTGCTAATGAGAGGCAAATTTTTCGCAAAATTGCCCAAATACATCTTAGCTTCCTCCAATGGTTGTGAAACTTGATAATCATGTAGTTGAGATCGAAACGAAGCTATAGAGTATCTAACTTGCTCATTTGGACATGTGTAGCATCCTATGTTGAATTTTGTCTATTTGAGAAGCTCTATGTTAAAAGTTTTGCATTTTTGGCTTGATTCATGCATTGCCAACAAGGGGGAGAAGTTTGAGATTGAAATGGCTTGCTGGTTGCATTTAGAAGGTTTTCAGGTGGTTTTGAGCAATTTCTGGGCTCTGGTGTGCACCGGTCTGACCGGTCGAGGTCACCGGTCTGACCGGTCAGAGTGCTGGTCCTGTGCACATGTTGTGCACCGGTCTTACCGGTGATGGTGACCGGTCTGACCGGTGAGAGCTGAGTTGTTGCAGCTACCCTGTTTCAAGTGGTGTTTTTCATGCATTCGTCCAGGGGGAGTGGCATTGGTTCAGGGGGAGCTAGCATGTGTGCAGAGGGAGCTCTTTGTGGTTGTTCGAGCTTTGGTTTGGTGGTTTGCGCTCTTTGCTTGAGCTTTGTTTTGTCTCGGATGTGTCGAGCCGTTTCCCTTGCCTAAGGGGTCCGAGACTTCTCTTCTTCAAGTGATCTTGCTCTTTGCCTTTGTTTGGCTTTCGATCGCTTGTTGGAATTTCTTTTTATTCATTTCTTTTTTCTTTTCTCTCGTGTTAGTTTATGTTGGTGTTGTCAATGCACTCATCAAGGGGGAGATTGAGGACCACGTGTGGTTCGAGGACCGGTGGATGGTCGCTTCCTTGTGTGATGAGTGATTGACAACATTGTGTGGACTGATTCTTGGCTAAGTATTGCAGGTGCAGGTTGCAGCTTGACTGGTGTTGGTGCAGGTGAAGAACAAGCGTGAAAGGTCGTCGCCGGTGAGGCCTCCAGGTGTGGAGAAGACAAGTAGGCTTCGTTCGAGGGACCGGTGGCCGGCGGGGGTCAAGTGCGGGCCGCATGGTGGCATGAACAGCAAGATGAAGTCATGGACAATTTCTTGGTTGAGCCTCAAAACCAAGGTCGAGCCAGGACTACGTGGGAGCCGAGTCATGAGTGGCGATTGGCGGAGGCTACACCGAGTTCGCGGGGTTTCCAGTGGTTCACCAGAAAACCACTGTGTTCCTTGGTTGATCTACAAAGCCAAGACCAGAGAACCGAAGATGGTACTGCAACAGCTCCAGACTGACCCGGTCTGACCGGTGAGGAGCATCGGTCTGACCGGTGTGCGACGACGCAGTCCTGAATCTTCGAAACGGAGGACATGCGTCGGGATCGCATGGCTTGCGTCGAGGCTAAGCAGGGTGCGGTCGCCGGGCATCCGTCCGATGGAGAAAATCTGAAGGCTTCCAAAACCTCCCTTGAGGGGCTTGTATCCCTAGATTATTAAGTAAGGGTATTTTAGACTTTCGGTTGCCTCCTATATAACCCAAGAGGTGAGAGGATGGCAGCCATCTATTGGAACCCTAGTTCTTTTGCTTTCCTATTTTCCCCTCCTATTTTCTTAGGATTTCCATATGACTAGCTTGAGAGCTTCATGGTGAGATTTTGTGTGAGGGTTGGATGATCGGGTGGCAAGCTAGACCTTGTATGAACCTCCTTGGTTTGTATAGATGATTCGGCGTGGTTCCTCAAGGCTTTGTTGTGTTGTTCCCGATTGTTCTTGGTGGTGATTTTCAGAGCCCTCTCTTGGTGGTTTTCTTGGGGGTTTTCGGAACCTTGCTCTTGGGGATTTGTTGGGGGAAATTTGTGGGAACCCTTCGTGGTTCTTTGGCCTGTGATTCCCCTCCCAAATATGTGAGTTAAGGGGCTCGATTTTGGGGTTTTCGGTGTTCTAGGGTTAGAGGAGTTCTCGGCGGGATTTCTTCGATTCCTCTTGATTTGGCAAGTTTTGGTGGACAAAGTCATAGCTATGGACACCTGATGAGGTGTTCCTATTATCCCCAAAGTCTTGTTCAAGTCCGTGGAGCGATTCGGGAGATCGAAGTTTGGATTGGGAGGAGTTGACCCGTGGGTGTTGTTCATCCCGAGCTGCCCAGACTACACTCGGTGCTCTTGACCGGTCTGACCGGTGCGTGTCACTTGTGGGATTTGCCTCGGGTGAACTGCTTTACTCGTGTGTCTTTGGGTCTTGGTGCTGCTGGTCAGTTCTTGGTCTGTTTGGAGTTGTTTTGTTAGGTTTGTGTAGGGTTTTCCTTCCGTGCAGGTTGTGTTTTGGGTGTGTTTTTGTTCCAGGGCCTAGAGAAGTCATTGAGACTTTCTGGAATGTTTGTTGTGCGGCTGCTGTAGCCACCGGCCTGACCGGCTTTGTCCACCGGTCTGACCGGCGCAGGCCATCGGTCGACCGTGCGGCACAGCAAAGAAGCCGTGCAAGTTTCCGCTGTGCGTGTTGGTGTGTTTTGGCTCGGAAGGTTGTTTGTTGGTTCCTAGGTCCAGTGGCACTTCAGTGGCTACGTGAGCTTGGCCAACTTGGGTAGTGAGTCGGAGACGTGTGTTGGAAGCCGTGTTCGTCTTGTTGGAGTCTTCATCTCCTTCGAGAAGAATTTTTATCGGCTCCCATTCACTCCCCCCTCTCTGGTTCGCCGTATCGGTCCTTCACTGCCATATCCTGGCTGGTTCTAGGATGCAGCCCCTGGTGGCTGCCAAATCCTGGCTGGTTCCAGGATGCTGCCAGAAACCGGGCAGGTTACTATAGGGGTGGCCGCCGTATCTAAACAGGCGTTAATTAAAGCTCGTTACAAACACTGATCAGTAACTAACGGGCTTCGTTCGGAAAGCCCGTTACAAAAATGGCCACAATGTAACAGGTAGTGTAAAAGCCCGTTACTAGTACTGACCGGTGGGCCTCAGGACCTGGCCGTTCATCGATATATAGGAGACGCAGGTTGAAAACAAGCGTATCCTTTAATAGAGAGAAAGCAGACGCACGTAGAAACATATGCGTCTCATTTCGTCGAGACAGTGGAGACGCCGGCTCACAAAATGCGTCTCTGATGTTAATTTAATAGTAACGGGCTCTGTTTCATGTCCGTTACCGAAGTTCCATGTGGGCACAGAGAAACAGCCATTTCACGTGACCGGTGACTAGTTGTGGTAACGGTCGTTGTTTGATGCCCGTTACGAATACTAGTTGTGCTGAGACGCGCGTGAAATAGACGCGTCTCATTTCGTCAAGATAATGGAGACACAGGTGCACATCAGGCGTCTCTGATATTGAGCTTCTGTAACGGGATTTGCTTTGGTGCCCGTTACGAAAGTTCCCTGTGGGCCCAAAAAAACAGCCATTTCACGTGACTGGTGGCTAGTTGTGGTAACGGTCGTTGTTTAATGCCCGTTACGAATATGTCTTATCAGTAACGGGCATCTGTCCGTTACCTTTCTTGGCTTATTTGTAACACTTGATTGGTAACGGGTGCATTGCCTGTTATCAAAGGTGATCTACGCCCGTTACCAAAGGCAATTTTTCACGTAGTGGATCTCACCATGAAGCTCTCAAGCTAGTCCTATGGAAATCCTAAGAAAATAGGAAAGGAAAATCGGATAGCAAATGAACTAGGGTTCCAAGAGATGGCTGCCATCCTCTCACCTCATGGGTTATATGGAGGCAACCGAAAGTCTAAAGTACCCTTACTTAATAACTAGGGATACAAGCCCCTCAAGGGTGGTTTTGGAAGTGTTCAGATTTTCTCCATTGGACGGATGCCCGGCGGCCGCACCCTGCTTAGGCTCGACGCAAGCCACGCGATCCCGACGCATGTCCTCCGCTTCGAAGATTCCGGACTGCGTCGTCGCACACCGGTCAGGCTGGTGCTCCTCACCGGTCAGACTGGTCAAACCCACCGGTCCGACCGGTCTGGAGCTGCTGCAGCACCGTCTTCGGTTCTTCAGTCGTGGCTTTGTGGATCAACCAAGGAACCCAGTGGTTTTCTGGTGAACCACTGGATACCCCGCGATCTCGGTGTAGCCTCCGCCAATCGCCACTCATGACTCGGCTCCCATGTCGTCCCGGCTCGACCTTGGTTTTGAGGCTCAACGAAGAAACTGTCCTTGACTACATCTTGCTGTTCATGCCACCATGCGGCCCGCACTTGACTCCGTTGGCCACCGGGTCCCTCGAACGAAGGCTACTTGTCTTCTCCACACCTGGAGGCCTCACCGGCAACGACCTTTCTCGCTTGTTCTTCACCTGCACCAACACCAGTCAAGCTACAACCTGCACCTGGAATACTTAACCAAGAATCAGTCCACACAACGTTGTCAATCACTCATCACACTAGGAAGCGACCATCCACCGGTCCTCGAACCACACATGGTCCTCAATGACGAATCCGACACCACCTCTCTTGATGATCTTGTTGAGCTAGTCCATGAGCAAAAAGGAATGCTTAAGAAACAAGCTAATAAAATTAAAGAACTCAATGCTCTCAATGATCTTAGTGCAACCCTTGCTACAAATTATGAATATTTGTTGTGCAAATTAAAATTGCTTAGCAAGGAGTGTGATGATCTAAAATCTAAGCTTGAGAGAAATGAGACTAAAACAAGTTATTCCTTTGAGCTTGATGAATCATCTATCCCTTGTGCAATTCCTATCTCGAAGGTAGATGCTTCAACTTCTTGCATTGATTTAATTGATGAATATTGCTCACAATCTTGCAATGAGAATGTTGTTGTAGAAACATGTGATTGTCTCATAGGAAAGAAAAATGATGAGCTCAAGCAAGAAATGAAATGGCTCCGAGAAAGATTGGCAAGCTTGATGGGCAAGAGCAAGAACAATGAGGAATAAGTGGACATCTCTCAAGACATGAAGAGCAAAGTCCAACCTTCTCAGGATAACCATGATCCCATGGTGAAGAAGCTTGAGAAGGGTGCAATCGTGGCTTGGGCACAAGTTCTACAAATGCCCTCAATTTGTTAAGAAGATGGACAAGGGCGAGAAGAAGAAGTTGAACCCCACCATCAAGAGCTCCCTCATCTACACCAAGCCCAAACGCAAGAACAAGACCAAGAGCAACACCTACGTCATCAAGAAGAAGGCTAATGGCAAGGTGGTTGCACACAAGGTGGGAAGATGAAGAAGGAGCGAGGTTGGAACCAACCCATTTGGGTGCCCAAGGAAGTCATCATCAACATGAAGGGGCCTCAAATGGTTTGGGTTCTGAAGGCCACTTGAAAGCCTTGAGTTCGGGGACTTGGGAGGCATGGCACATAGTAGAGATGAGAAGATTCAAGCCTAGATGCCAAGATTGCAAGTTGGACATGTGTTTCCCAAGATCCCCGAATGAAGTAATGGAAACTAGAACCCATCTCATGTATCCTTGTAGCTCCATTGCCTTGTCTAGGTTTGCATTTGTTGCTATGCCTAGTTGTTTTCATATGGTAGGTTGCTTATGTCATGTGCTAACACGTGAGCAACCTACATGGTTTGTTTAGTGTGTAGCAAAGGTACACTTGTTCTTTCATGGTGCATGTTTTCAATTATATCTCTTTGCATCATGAGCAAGCTATAGGGTTAGCTTCCCTTGTGTTGTCATAAACAATGTGCATACATTTGGTTGGTGATTCAAACACTAAATGCACACATTTAGGGGAAGCTCATCCTATGCTTTTATTATGGGACTAACATTGTTTTAAGATTGTTTTGTGTAGTCCCTTGGTGACGCGTTCCAGTGCGGTACTTTATTCTAAAAAAATTCTATTTCACTCTCAATGTGATCTAACATCTCTAAAAGATTGAATATAGCAATATGAGCTTCATGTTATTGAGTCATGTCCTTGCAAGCTTATGTCTCTATATAAGTTCAAAGGAAATGCACTCATACATTTCTACTCCTTTTGGTACCCCAAGTGTCTCCTATGCAAGCTTCTTTCAAGTGGTGTCACCTAGTGATATCATTTCCAAGTGGCTCATCTCACTGTGGTGCCAACAAGGTAGAGAGGAACAACCCCCGGAGGTATGCAATGATCAAAAGACTACAGGTGATATCTACAAGTGGTAATGTAACAAGAACTCATTTGTCTTATCTCTTGTCCTTTAAGCTACCTCATTGCATGATATGCTCTAGGCTTCCTAGTCTTACAAGTGTTTGTAGTTGTGCACTTGATTTTCACACTATCATATTGTGCACACACTTAGGGGGAGCTTAGTTTGTATCATGCTAGTCTCAATAGCTTGTGATCCACCTTAGTTATTCATACATGTGGTATCTTCATTGATATCATACATATGGATCATGGTTCATGTGGCTTTTCTCCCTTGTATTTAACATTTCTCTTGAGCTATGTTTGCTAGGACTTGCTAGTTTTCCTTTGGAGCCCCCTTTACTTTGACACTTTTTGGAGATTTTATTCCAAAGGGGGAGAAATTGGAACCAAAGCAAGCTATGTGTGAACATAGGAAGATAAGATAACAAATGGGGAAGTATGATCTAGGGGAGGTCGGATGATGGTAAGCATCCAAGCAAGTATAAGTGGTTCGATTTTGTCAATTTTTGCAAATTTATGCTTACTTTGATTGTGTTGCCATAAATCACCAAAAAGGGGGAGATTGTAGCGAACATGGCCGCCATAGCCATTTGTTCAAGTATGATTTTGGTGATTCATACACAACACAATCATGGGACTAACCAAAATTATTGAGCGTGTCCTTGTAGGCATTCTAGGTTCCATGGATGCAATCGCACACAATGCAAAGCTTGACAAAAGAAAAAAAATATGAAGTCGGGACAAAGAGAGGAATGAATTGGACTTGTCCTATGAATAAATTATTCTTAGATTAATCAAATGGTATGAAATGCTATAGAATCATGAAGATTATTCCACAAGCTTTCCATAGAGTCCAAGATCATCAAAATCGGAATCCGAAGTGAAAAGTTATACCCAAATTAAGATGTGCTGAAAATAGGGTATAGGATGATCCGACGGTCCCATTTTTGTGAGCACCGGATGAACTCCTGAGAAGAAGAAAACAAGTGTATAAGCACCGGATGATCTGGTGGTACCATCGGATGATTGTGTCGGTTCATCCTATGCTTTTTGGGAAACATACAGAGAGGTATTAGCGCAGAAATGGCCAGCACCGGATGAACCGACGCTACCATCCGTTCATTCGACGCTCAAAAAATGCTCAAGTGCTCAGATTTTTTGATAATCTTGTAGAGAGCTTCATAAGCTTTCCAACAAGCACAAGATTGCCCAAAATGGAGTTCGGAGCAGAGAGTTATGGCCAAAATACCGAAGGGTAGCGACGTGGGTGACAGGATGAACCTCTGGTACCGTCGGTGCAATTTCAGTAATCCGACGCTCAAAAATTGGTCAAATACTCAGGATTTTTCCAGAATCTCTTGTAGAATTTCATAAGCTTTCCAACGAGTATAAGCTCGTCGAAAACGGAGTTCGGAGCAAAGAGATACGGGCAAAATACGGAAGGGCATACGACAGCACAGGATGATCCGACGCTACATAAAATGACACAGTTGGTTCATCGACAGTATATCTTAATTAGCCGTTAGAGCAACGGCTATATTGATGTGTTGGCCTATTTATACCCCTTCTACTCTCCCATTTGAGGTTGCTGAAGTGTGTGGAAGTGCAGATGAGTGCAAGACACTTAGAAGATCATATCCAATCTATCCAAGAGATAAATTTGCTCATCCATAGACTTGCACATGCTTTGTGTGTATGTGCTTAGTGCTTGGCTTAGCTTAGAGCTGAGTGAGTGCAAGGTGTACCTACCTTGTGAGGTGATTCTTGAGTGGATCAAGTTGTACAAGGTGTGCCGGAAGCCTTGGGCCTAAGTGGCTCATCGGCAATCGTCTTCGACCCTCCGGCTTGGTGTGGAGTTGCGAGGACACTTTGTGCGGGGGACATGGAGACCCCCTTCCTAAGTGGAGAAGCTCCTTAGTGGATGCGGCATCAAGGTGACCAAGGGAGCTTGGCGAGTGCCTAAGTGGCGAGCCTTTGTGGCGAGTCAAGTGGTGCTCTTGGGAGAGACTTGGTGACCGGGAAGCAATACTCTTGTGTGAGTGCTTCAACAACGTGGACTAGGGGTGGCTTGGTGCCTACCGATACCACGAGATAAATCGCGTGTCAAGAGTTTTCTTCCTCTCATCCCCTTTACGTTTCCGCCTTTACTCTATTGCAATCTTGGCTTGCCTATACTTTCCTAGAATAGTATCTTGTTAGGGAATTACTATAGGTTGCAAACCTTGTTTTGGGATGAGAGTTTCACACAAGAACAACCTTAGTTGCACATCTAGATAGTATGTTCTAGTTTACTTTGAGAAAAAGTAGTGAAGCCATAGGTTAAGGTTTTAGAATGCCTAATTCACCCCCTCCCCCTCTAAGGCTAACGAGCATACGATTCCTTACACACCACCACATCCCACTCCCTACTCTTGCTTCTTTTGCTGCTGCCGTTGCCATTGGTGGAGGAGCAGCGACGCTGCCACCGAGGATGGTTACGTAGACGACATGGACGGTGAAGCTAGAGACAGAGGGTGGTGGGTAGACGGCATGGACGGTGAAGCTAGAGACAGAGGGTGGTGGGTAGACGACATGGACGATGAAGCTAGAGACAGAGGGTGGTGGCGGTGATTGTGGAACAAGGAGAAACCTTGAGATGCAAGAATGCAGAGCAGGCCTTCTCCCTTTCTTCCAACTTGTATATTTATATAGGAGAGACTATTCATTGTCGAAGTTTTTACTGTTATTTAAACATCGAGGGTAGTCATAATTTTGCTATTGAATATATCTATATTGCATTATTTTATAAATATAATTCTTTATTTACGTGTTGTCAGACACGTGTGTGCAGCACATGGACTTTATATTGCTTTCTCTTTGAGATTTATCCGGAAGTTTACTTCAACTTTTCTCTTTTATAATGAGTAAAATCGAATCTTATGTTATCGTCGCTGAATGTTGTGTTCTATGTTTTTCATACACAGTCTTACATTTTTTTTGGTTTAACCATCTTTGGTTTAGATTTAGCATTTGTCTTACAGTAGTAAGATCGAAGGGTGTGGGGGGAGAGGGTGTGAATTTGGCGGTGATAGCCGCCCACTACATGGTGAAGAGGGTGGGTGGGGGCGAACATGACATCAATCTCAGTTTTTTTACTTGAACTACCTTTGGTTTAGATTTAGCATTTGTCTTTGGCACCGGGTAAGAATAAGTTCAGCATACAATCGAGGGTGTGGGGGGAGGGGGCCGCCGAAGACGCACGGGAAGTGGGTGGAGCGGGGGAGAACATGAGATTGATGTGAGTGTAAGTGTTATTTAACATCTAGGTTAGGCGTATTTTTTTTCAAAATTATGTCTAGATTTGTTTATTTTATACACATAAAATCTTATTTATTTTGCTTTGTTTGAGATTTATCTAGAAGTTTAGACTTGTGGTTTTCTCTTTGATATTTGCTACACCTTTTGGGTTCTAAAGATTTAACATGTCTTTGATACTGGGTAATCGAAGGGTGTGTGTGTGTGCGAGTGGGTGTTCGTCGGACCAGTTGAGCCTCCCCTCCAGCTTCTGGGATCATCCAGCACCACCACGTCCCACTCCATGCTCTTGCTTCTTTTGCTGCTGTCGTTGCCGTTGCTATTGGTGGAGGAGCAGCGACGCTACCACCGAGGATGACAACGTAGACGGCATGGACGGTGAAGCTAGAGACACAGGGTGGTGGCGGTGATTGTGGTGCAAGGAGAAACCTTGAGATGTAAGAATGCAGAGCAGGCCTTCTCCCTTGCTTCCTACTTGTATGTTTATATAGGGGAGGCTATTCATTGTCGAAGTTTTTTACCGTTATTTAAACATCGAGGGTAGTCGTAGTTTTGTTATTGAATATATCTATATTGCATTATTTTATAAATATAATTCTTTATTTACGTGTTGTTAGACATGTGTGTGCAGCACATGGACTTTATATTGCTTTCTCTTTGAGATTTATCCGGAAGTTTACTTCAACTTTTCTCTTTTATAATGAGTAAGATCGAATCTTCTGTTATCGTCTATGAATCTTGTGTTCTATGTTTTTCATACACGGATCTTACTTTTTTTTGGATTAACTATCTTTGGTTTATATTTAGCATTTGTCTTACAGTAGATAAGATCGAAGGGTGTGGGGGGAGAGGGCGTGAATTCGGCGGTGATAGCCTCCCAATACGTGGTGAAGAGGGTGGGTGGGGTGAACATGACATCAATCTTAGTTTTTTACTTTAACTACCTTTGATTTAGATTTAGCATTTGTCTTTGGCACCAGGTAAGAATAAGATCAGCATACAATCGAGGGTGTGGGGGGAGGGGGCCGCCGAAGACGCACGGGAAGTGGGTGGAACGGGGGAGAACATGAGATTGATGTGAGTGTAAGTGTTATTTAACATCTAGGTTAGGCATAATTTTTTCAAATTATGTCTATATTTGTTTATTTTATACACGTAAAATCTTAATTATTTTGCTTTGTCTGAGATTTATTTACGTGTTGCTTTCTCTTTGAGAATTGTCCGGAAGTTTACTTCAACTTTTCTCTTTTATAATGAGTAAGATCGAATCTTATGTTATCGTCGCCGAATCTTGTGTTCTATGTTTTTCATACACAGATCTTACATTTTTTGGTTTAACCATCTTTGGTTTTGAGGACCATGTGTGGTTCGAGGACCGGTGGATGGTCGCTTCCTTGTGTGATGAGTGATTAACAACGTTGTGTGGACTAATTCTTGGCTAAGTATTGCAGGTGCGGGTTGCGGCTTGACTCGTGTTGGTGCAGGTGAAGAACAAGCGCGAAAGGTCATTGCTCGTGAGGCCTCCAGGTGTGGAGAAGACAAGTAGGCTTCGTTCAAAGGACCCGGTGGCCAGCGGGGTCAAGTGCGGACCGCATGGTGGCAAGAACAGCAAGATGAAGTCTGTGGATGGTTTCTTGGTTGAGCCACAAAACCACGGTCGAGCCTGGACTTCGTGGGAGCCAAGTCATGAGTGGTGATTGGTGGAGGCTTCATCAAGTTCGCGGGGTTTGCGGTGGTTCACCAGAAAATCACTGGGTTACTCGGCTGAGCCACAAAGCCGAGGCCGAAGACCAGGCGTAGCTGTCTGGCCAAAACCGGCTTGACCAGTTTCGAGAACCAGTCTGACCGGTTTGGGGTCGCAGGGCGCCGGAAGCTTCGAAGCGGAGGACGCGCGTCGAGATCGCAAGGCTAGCGTCGAGGCTACGCGGAGTGCGGTCGCTGGGCATCCGTCCGATGGTGCTACGAAGACAAATTCCCAATGTGCCCTAGATGGGCTTGTATCCCTAGTTATTAAGTAAGGGTATTTTAGACTTTCGGTTGCCTCCATATAACCCATGAGGTGAGAGGATGGCAGCCGTCTCTTGGAACCCTAGTTCATTTTGCTTTCCTATTTTCCCTTCCTATTTTCTTAGGATTTCCATAGGACTAGCTTGAGAGCTTCATGGTGAGATCTTGTTGAGAGGGTTGGATGATCGGGCGGCAAGCTAGACCATGTATGAACCTTTGTGGCTTGTATAGATGATTCGGTGTGGTTCCTCAAGGTTTGGATGTGTTCTTCCCGGCTGTTCTTGATGGTGATTTTCGGTGCCCTCTCTTGGTGATTTTCTCGGGGTGTTTTTCGGGACCTTGCTCTTGGGGATTTGATGGGGGAAATTTGTGGGAACCCTTCGTGGTTCTTTGGGCTGTGATTCCCCTCCCAAATCCTTGAGTTAAGGGGCTCAATTTTGGTGGTTTCGGAGTTCTAGGGTTGGAGGTGCTCTTAAGGGTTGACTTTCGATTCCTCTTGATTGAGTGGGTTTTGGGGACTGAGCTTCTAGCCAAGGGTAGCCCACGAGGTACCCCAACTATCCCCAAAAGTCTCACTTTAATCCGTGGAACGAATCGGGAGATCGATTGGAGGAAGTGTTGAGTTTTTCCCGCGGACTGTGTTCTTCCCGACTGTCCAGGCAAAAACCGGCCTGACCGGTTTCCCAAATCGGTCTGACCGATTTCGCCCTATGGGCTGTCGAGAAGTGTTTTTGAGCAAGGAAGTTTCTGTTGTGCCATGGCTTCTTTTGTTCAGATGTGGAAAGGCTCTTGAGGTGTTTTGGGTCTTTGGGGAGTTTCTGGACAAAATCGGTCTGACCGGTTTGCCAAACCGGTCTGACCGGTTTCCCCTGCCTGCGTGAGGCTAAGTCCAACAGAAGCGGTCTGACCGGTTTCAGAAACCGGCCTGACCGATTTGGGCTGCCAGCAGCCGTGTCGTGTGTGTTTCCGCTGCGTGTGTCTATGGTCGTTGGTTGGGTCTTGCTCCTAGGCTCAGTAGCATTTCAGTGGCTATGTGAACTTGGCAAGAGAAGCTTGCGGAGGTGCACGAGTGAAATTGGGTTCATAGGCCGAATTCTTGAATAGAATTTTTATCGGCTCCCATTCACTCCCCCCTTTCTAGTTCGCCGTTTCGGTCCTTCAAGTGGTATCAGAGCCGGTTCGGGTCTTTTATTGACTCTAACCAGTCTAAGATCCAAGGATGGCGTACCAGGAACGGGGTTCAGGTCCTCCACACTTCGATGGAAAGAACTACCAGATGTGGAGTAAGCGGATGGCAGCGTTCCTCCGCGGTAAGGGTCAGATCCTTTGGGATGTCACGGTGGACACAAGCTATGTCCAGCCGATGAACTTCCTCGCTCCAGGATCGAGGGACATGTTCGACGCCAACAATAAGGCGGTCGACTACTTGTTTCGTGCTCTGTTTCAGCCTGAGTTCGATCGGGTGCACACCGAGCACTTGACTTTTAGAATCTGGTTGGTGTTGAAGGAGGCTCATGTTGGGAATGCCCAGGTTCAGGATCAGATGTATGCGACCTACCGGAGAGAGTACGAGAACTTCACTCATCTCCCCGGTGAGTCCATCGATGCCTTGTTTCAGAGGTTCACCGTGGTTGTGAACAACATGAGGGCCAATGTGGACGTGCTTCCGTACGATGATCATGATAGAGCTGTCAAGCTCTTACACTCTTTGGATCGTACGATTTGGGGAGGAAAGTTCGAGGCCATTGTGGAGTTGGGGAAGTATGACACTCTGACGGTGAACGAGCTGTTCTCGAAGCTCAAGTCGGCTGAGGTGGATAGGGGCATGACAGCCAAGCTCGAGGGTCCGACTGATTCCCATAGTCTTGCCCTCCTGGTGGGCCGAAAGGAAAGGCTAACTCTAACCCATCCACCAGGATGTTCTCTTTGTCCTCTTTGATGTCTATGCCAGATGAGGAGTTTGATGTGCTTGGAGAGGACGAGCTGGCGTTGCTGACGAGGAGGTTCGAGAGGCTGCACGAGAACCGGGTGAACATGAGGAGGAACACGAGGACATGCTTCCAGTGCGGCAAGCCGGGACACTTCGTCGCCGACTGCCCGGAGAAGGTTGAGAACAAGGATGGCTACAAGCACAAGTCGAGGATGGATGGCAAGTACCGGTCGAGGTGTGACCACAAGAGCAAGCACAAGAACAAGTACAAGGATGAGCGATGATCGAGGAAGAAAGAGAGCCGAGGCAAGGCCCGAGCGATGGTGGGAGCAAGCAACGTCGACTCCAGTTCCGCGTACTCCACCTCGAGCTCGAGTAGCAGTGAAGACGAAGGTGATTGTCGCAAGAGCAGGAAGTCGTCCAAGAACCTGAGCAGGCTGAGCTGCTTTGCTAGAGACGGCTTCTGCACCATGGCGCTGAGCTCCTGCAGCAAGAAGAGCACACAGAGCGACACAGACTCTGAGTCCGACGACGAGGTGCGTGATGAGCTTCCCTTCTTGCGTCAGGAGAATGAAAGGCTTGGCTCGTTGCTTGATATACGTGATGACATGCTTAGAGAGGCCAAGAAAATGAGAAAATAGCTTAGGGCTTCACTCGAGGATGCTAGCACTAGAGTGGCTGAGCTAGAAACACAGGTTCTTGATAGCAAGCTTGAGATTGATTCCCTTAAGGCTAGCCTTGTTGTTTCTGATGAGGTTGATTGTGTTGATTGCTCCATCTTTCTTGCTGATCTTGCTTTGTTCAAGGAGAAGCATGCCTCCAAGTGTGAGGAACTAGATGTGCTTAGGGTGGAAGTGGCTGAGCTTAAATCTAGACTTGCTTTGCTAGGTGCTTGCACTTCTTGCCCTGTTTTGCATGCTAAGATTGATGAGATGCATGTTTACACTGCTTCACTTGAAGCTAAGCTGAAAGAACCAATGCCTACTTCTTGCTCTACCTGTGAAATGCATGCTTTGAAGAATTTGGAACTTGCGCATTATGTTGATCGCTTACAGGATGAGAATGATGAGCTGAGAAAGTTGATGGGTTGGTTGTCTGGTCATGAGCCTCAGTTGAGGATGATGATCAAGGCATTTAAGAGGCAAGATGGTGAGGGACTTGGGGCAAACGAGGTTGGTGAGGGAAGTGGAGAGAATATCCCAGAGCCACGAAAAACCCACCAGAAAAATGATTTCCCTCCCAAACCTAACCATCTTAGGAACCGTCTAGACACAACCCCAGCTCCACCCGTGTTTCCTCCACCAACAAACGATTTCCAAAAGCCTATCAAGTTTGTGAGCACTTCGGGGAAAGTGTTCTTTGGGAAAGAGAGTGAGAAGGCTAGTGAGGAGAAACCGGTGGAGAAGTCGAGTGGAGAGAAACCAAGTGAGCAGCCCCAATCCGAGCCCAAACCTAAGCTTGTAAGGTTTCATTGTGGCTATTGTGGGAGAGATGGCCATAAGGATGAGTTTTGCTTCAAGAAGAAGCGAGAGGAGAGAATGGCGAAGGAGTGGGCTAACAAGGACAAGTATCACCCCTCCAGTGGTGTACTTGAGCCTCGTGTGCAAATGCCCAGGGCCAAGGCAAGTGTGAGGATAGTTCCGGCTTGTGGAGAGCGAAAGGCTGCAAGAGGTGTTGCTGGAGGAGTGATACCGGTCAGACCGGTTTTGGTCAGACCGGTTTGGGGTCTGCAGAGTGACAAGTTTGGTTTTCGTGCCCGTGAGGAGTCTCGGTTTGTCTCAGGTGGTCGTGGTTCTGGTGGTTGGTCTAGAGAGTCAGCAGGTGGTCAGTTTGCTAGGCGTTCTCCTTCTCGTGTTGAATACGGGAATGGGAGGAGTCGTAGCTTTGAGATGGAGAGGAGGGACGATCCACGGTTCTCCATTCGTGGTTTTGGTCCTCCTCCAGGTAGAGAAGGTTGGTTTCCTCGGAGCGGTTACCCAGGTGGTGTTCGTGGTGGTAGTTTTGGTAGGAAAGATGGTTTGGTGTGTGCTAACCCCACTTACGAGCAAATGGCTCAGCACTGGTTTAACTCTTTTGGTACTAACCCCAGTGCTGAGTCGTTTGTTCGCTCACGTGCTCGTTTTTGAATTTCAGGTGGGAGACTTGAAGAACATTTGGTTGATTGACTCCGGTTGCTCGAGGCATATGACCAGAGACAAGGGGTGGTTCTCAAGTCTCGTCCCGGTGGTGACAAATACGTACATCACTTTTGGGGACAATGGGCGTGGGCGTGTGCTTTCAGAAGGTGAGATTAAGGTGAGTGACAAGATCACTCTGAGGCATGTTGCTCTTGTTCAATCGCTAGGATACAATTTGCTTTCTGTGTCTCAGCTGTTGGATGAGGGTTTTGAGGTGTTGTTTCGGCCTGGTGGTTCTCGGATTTTGGACTCTCGAGGGGACCTTGTCTGTATGGTCGTTCCCGAGGGTCAGGTGTTTCATGTTGATTTTTTCTCAGTCTTCGAGTGTGGAGTGTTGTTTCTTGGCTGGTTCTTCGAGTGAGTTGTGGAAGTGGCATAGGAAGTTGGGTCACTTGAGCTTTGACCTTTTGTATCGCTTGAGTAAACTCAATTTGGTCCGAGGATTGCCACGGTTGCGGCTTGAGAAAGAGTTGGTTTGTGCGCCGTGTAGGCATGCCAAGATGGTAGCCTCTTCTCACCCGCCTCTCACCGGTGTGATGACTGAGCGTCCATGCGAGCTGCTCCATATGGATCTTGTTGGCCAAGCTCGTGTGCAATCTGCGGGTGGGAAGTGGTATGTCCTTGTTGTGGTGGACGACTATTCTCGGTATGCGTGGGTGTTCTTTCTCGAGGATAAGGGGGAGACGTTTGGTTTTGTTCGAGATCTAGTCTTGAGGTTGAGGAACGAGAGGCACAGAGATGCCATACGAGTAATCCGCAGTGACAATGGCTCGGAATTCAGAAACTCTCATTTTGAAACCTTTTGCCATGACTTGGGTCTTGAGCACCAGTTTTCGAGTCCGTATACGCCTCCCCAGAATGGTGTTGTGGAAAGGAAGAACAGGACCTTGTGCGAGATGGCTCGGACGATGCTTGATGAGCATAGGACTCCGAGAAGGTACTGGCTGAGGCGGTGAATACCGCGTGCTATGTGTCGAACGGGATCTACCTCAGGGTGCATAAGAAGAAAACTTGCTATGAGTTGATGCACGGTCGCACACCCAAGGTGAGTCACTTCCATGTCTTTGGTTCCAAGCGCTTTATTCTGAAGAAAGGGAAGAAGCTGGATAAGTTTGAGGCTAGGTCTGTTGATGGTATTTTCTTTGGTTATGCATCTCATTTTAGAGCATATCGTGTGCTCAATCTTTATACTAACCAAATCGTGGAGACTTGTGAGGTAACATTCGATGAGACACAACCACGTAGTCAGCTTGTTTTTGAGTGTGCAGGTGATGATGAGCTTGGCGAGGAGATCTTTCAAGAGGAGGAGCATGAACTTGAAGATGATGAAGATGGCGGTGTGGTGCCCCCGGCTGAACATGTACTCACTACTTCGACTACGGTGGTGGACGGACCCTCTCCTACACCTACGACGACAAATCAAGAACGAGGAGAAGCTGTTGTTGAGGGGGAGGTAGCATCGAGGCGAGAACCTCCCCGGCGAGTACAAGTGGACAACCCAGCTTCAAGGATCATCGGCGACATTAATGAACGCACTACACGGTCGAGGGTTCGGAACAATTCTCATTTCGCTCATGCTGCATTTGTTGCTACTTTTGAGCCCAAAGACATTGGACACACACAATCTGATCACAATTGGGTTAATTTAATGCATGAGGAATTGGAGAACTTTGAGAGGAATCAGGTTTGGGAGTTGGTTGACCCTCCCCCAGGGTGTAAGCCGATTGGTACAAAGTGGGTGTGGAAGAACAAAGAGGGAGAGAAAGGTGAAGTTGTGAGAAACAAGTCGAGACTTGTTGCTCAGGGGTTCAGTCAGAAGGAGGGGATCGACTACGAGGAGACCTTTGCTCCCGTAGCCTATTTGGAGGCAATAAGGATCCTTCTAGCCTTTTCCGTGGCTAAAGGGTTTAAGTTGCACCAAATGGATGTGAAGAGTGCTTTCCTGAATGGTGTGTTTGAGGAAGAAGTGTATGTGAGGCAACTGTCGGTGTTTTAGACCGGCAACCTACTACGGGGAGTACCCGAAGTAGATGATTGTGACTCACCGAGATCGGTAACTCGAAGGAAGAGACACGTGGCACACAACTTAGACAGGTTCGGGCCGCGAGGTGCGTAATACCCTACGTCCTGTATGCTGCGTAGCTCTGAATTGATAGGGCACAATTACAAGATGGTGCAATAGTGCGCCGTGAGTTGTAGGGGATTGGATGAGGTGCTCCTGAGATCGGTCCCTGCCTCGCCTTATATAGTCCGGGAGGCAGGGTTACAAGTCGGAGTAGGGAGAGAGTACTAGTCGAGTACGTCTAGGAGTCCTCTATACAGTGCGGAACATGTACAGCTCCCTAACCGAGTACTACTCCTGTGTAGTCCTTGTGCTCCACGCCTTCGGGTGCCGTGTAGCGCAAGCCGGTAGTCCCGTGGGCCCACCGAGTAGTCGGTCCTGGTACCCACCGAGGTAGTGGGCCCAGGGAGGTCCATACGACAAGCCCCCGAGTACTTTGTAGTCGAGAAGGATAGTTTCAAGTAGTCTTGACGGCCTTAACGAGTAGTCCTCAAGCGTCCCTGAGTGCTACAAGTCAAAATTCCTCAAGAGTAGTCGAAGCATCCCGAGGCTGTAATGTACTCCGCCTCGATGTTTGAGCAATCTCGAAGTCTTCTCGAGTAGTCCCAAGCGTCCTCGAAAACTGCCTTCGAAGGTCTTCAAAAAATGCCTGTCTTGTCTTGAAGCCAGAGCTGATATGGAGGTGCGATTTGCAAAACCGCACTCCACATGGAGTAGCCCCCAAGCCTTGAGCCGCGGGCTCTGGCTGAGGATCCATCTGAAGTCTTGGCAAGAAAATCCCGAAAAATCCGGAGAGAAAAAACCGAAGGACACGTGGCACGGAGCCCCCGAGCATTGAGTCGAGTACTTCCTCTCGAATTGAAGGGTCTTCTTGAAGAATGTGTCCTGAGATGCTCTTGAGACTAGCCGCTTCCCAGGTAATCGAGTAGAAGTAGTCGAGCCCCCGCGGTGAGGCGCGTCGACTAGTAGAATACGAAGGGTCGCGCGCAGCCGCTGAGTCAGCCGTGCGTGGACTTATCCAGCCGCCCGTTGCGGAGCCGATTTGGCTTATAAATAAAAGCCAAAACCCTTAGGGCTTTTCACCCATTCGAGCTGCAGCCATTCCCTTTGCATCTGAGGCGAATCCACTCCTAGCGCTTGCTGCCGCCGTAGTAGATCCAAGTGCGCCGCCACCCAAATCTTTTAGGGTAGCCCCCGAGCGGATGCGAGTGAAGACGCCTTGTACTTGGAGGATGAAGCCGTCGCCGTCCAAGACGTCCAAGGCCGCCGGGAAGAAGAGGGGCCGCGAAGAGGCCGCCGCGGCTGCCACTGGAGCGGCGCCGCCCATGTCTCCACCGCGGGCTGATCCGAGCCGCGAGTGGAAGAAGTCCAAAGTGAAGACGGAGGATCTGCTGACCCTACTGAACAGTGGGTTCATCAGGGAGAAGGAAGTCGATATGTGGAGATCCGCCGCCGGAGATCCATATCTGATGGAGAAGGCCGAAGACGAGATCCCGATGTTCTCGCGGTTCGTGGAGCGCGGTCTTGCGCTCCCGGCCAGCGATTTCTTCAAGGGGCTGCTGGGGTACTACGGGATCGAGTACCTGAACCTGAACCCCAACGGCATCTTCCACACGTTAGTCTTCGTCCACTTCTGTGAAGCCTTCCTCGGGATCAAGCCACATTGGGTGCTTTTCCGGAAGTTCTTCCGCGTCAAGCCGCAACCCAGTGCCACCAATCCCAAGGTAGTCGGAGGAGCCAGCATCCAGCTGAGGGAGGACGCCGCGGAGCAGTACCTGGCGTACAAGCTCGTCGACTCCAACACAGATTGGAAGACCAGGTGGTTCTACATCACGAACCACCACCCCGGTCTGCCGAAGCCGAGTGGACGGCAGCCCAGGCACCGTGAATGGTGGAACACGGAGCCCACCATGCAAGAAGGAATCCATCTCCCCGAGCTGCTAGCACGCATCAAGGTGCTCAGGGAGGCGGGACTGAGGGCCGAGCACGTGGCCTTCAGTTTCATGAAGCGAAGGATCCAGCCGTTGATGGCTCGGGAGACCCTGGGCTTCGAGTACACCAGCGACAACGACGCGTCGCGGATGCCGAGAGGCGAGCTCGACGACAACGACATCATCGAGAGGTTGTCGCGGATCTTCAAGGACATGCCACCGTACACGGCGTGCCCTGTCGAGGAGTACTCCGCCGCGTGCCCGCCCAAGGAGGTGAGTAGTCGTACTCCCCTAGTAGAGTAGTGATTACTTGAAGGAGTGTTGCTGACGTCTTGTGACTTGCGCAGGATGATGTGAAAAAGTTCATCTCCGAGCCGCAGCCGCCTCCGAGTGGAATCAAGATCCCGAAGGAGGGCAAGGTGAAGGAGCGGCGTGAAGTCGGTGAAGGCCACGACACCGTCGTCGTGGAGGATACCTCCGACGATGACGACGAAGACGAGGAGACGCTGCAAGACCGCTTCCAGCTGCGGTCGAGGTTTAGCCGCCCGGGCTTGCCTCATGTTCCTCTGGTACAAGACCCCCCGGCCAGCTCGGGAGGCTAGCCTGGCTGTGCCGTCGCGGAAGCCGCGCAACCCCACCAGGAAGCGGGTGGCAAAGAAGCTGAGGGTCTCAGAGACCACGCCTCAGGAGGTAAGTTGTCTTGAACAGAGTAGTCGAGTACCCTTTGTTCGAGTACGCTTGCTGACGAGTAGTCTTCCTTGTTTGCAGGAGGTGCCGCCAGCGGAGCCCGTCGAAGAGGGCGACGAGGGCGTGTGGGACACAGTGAGGGAGCCAGCTGGAAGTCGTAGTCCAGCCCCCACCGTTGAAGAGATCCTGGCGCAACTGGAGCGCCAGCCCCCAGCTCCGCAAGGGAGCACGGGACCCGTGGCCGCCGCCGTTGAAAAGGTGGTAGCCTCAGGAGCGCAGGAGATCGCCGTGCCGCCGCCGCTGCTGTGGAGGAGGCGGTAGCCGCAGGGGCGCAGGAGGAGGAAGCGCCCGCCGAGGGTGGATTGGTCGACATCGCCAGCATCCTCGGTTCTCCGGCCGTGACCATTGTCCGGTCGAACTTGTAAGTACCATATCCTTATGAGTAGTACTTGTTGTAGTAGTCGATGTTGCCTGACGACCATCTGTGTGTGCTTCTGTAGAAAATCCACGGATCTGACCTGGAATGGGGATGAGCCCTCATTAGCGGTGGCGGAAGAAGTCGCGCCGCCCGCCGAGGAAGCCGCTCCCGCTACCCAAGCCGCGGTTGAGCCACCGGTTGCCGAGGCGCCGCTGCCAGAGGCCAGTGTAGTCGAAGGTGCGTATCCTTCTTGAAGCTACAGGGCTTCACGAGGAGTAGTCGTAGGCACTGATGCACTTGTCTCTCTTTGACAGGCGCTGAAGGTGGTGACATCCCTGCAGGGGTGCCAATGCAGAGGTTGACACCAGAGGCCCCAGAGGCTGCAGAAGGAGCCCCCGAGCCCGTGGAGGAGGTCGTCGAGAAGACCGCCGGGGGAGAAGCGGTCACCACGTCACCAGAGATTGCTCTGGAGGTGGCTATCCGCTCCCCCGAGATCCAAGACGCAGAGCCCATCCGCGCTGCGCCGATGACGGAGGCCACCGCGAGTAGTCGCGGCGGTATAGAGCTGCTCGCAGATGACCTTATCGAGCCGGCGACGGTGGCCAAGCATCTGGAGGCGATCCATCAGGAGGAGCAGTGGATGAAGGTAAGTAGCCGTAGCTTTTGAGTAGCCAATCCTTTTTGTCGTTGAGTACTCTTGTGATTTGAGTTGTCTTGTGCAGGACGTTGTGGAGCGGTCCCGCGAGAAGTCGAACCTGCTGCAGGGCTATGGCGACACGGTGCTCCGAGCTGAGGCGCTTGAGGAGCAACTTGTGAAGTCGCGCAGGCATGCTGCTGCCATGCAGTCGAAGCTCGACGCCGCCTTCGCCAAGTACCACAACGACGTCATGGAGTTGCAGGCGAAGGGCGACGACTTGGTGCGGAAGAACAAAGGCCTCCACAACAAGAACAAAGGTACACCCCTGAACTTGTCGGGTACTTGTTGGAGGTCGAGAAGCGTCGACCCGCCGTTGCGTTGATGTGTTGCGCAGCTTGAGGGCCGGGTGGAGCGACCGAAGGCTTCGGAGACGAGCATGAAGAACCTCTTCTACCGTGAGCAAGAAGCCCGCCAGGTACTTGAGCTCGACTACAAGGAACTCGCCTTCGAGTGCGAGAAGCATATGGAGCTTCGGATTGCTTCTGACAGAGATCTCATCAACTGCTACAAATCCTTGCAGAAGTTGAACGAAGACTGCGAGGCATTGCGGGCCCAGTTGAAGGAGTTGGAAGAAGTCGCGTTGCCGATCGCAAGACTCCTGGTGCCGCACCCGGGCGGCCCCAAGATAGCTCCTCTGGTGGACCGTCTTCGGGAAGCTCCAAGCCGGCTGGCCGCCTACGTGAAGCACATGGCCAGGTCGATCCCAAGACAAGTCTTGGCCTTCATGAAGTCGTACTTCCCGAAGGCCCCAGTAGAGGTAGTCGCCGGCGGGGTAGCCGCCAACTGCTCTGATGAGCAGTATGCAGAGCTGCTGGAGCAGATGGCTCCCATCGCGGAGCAGGTAGCTGAGAAGCTGAACCTCCAGTAGCCCTGTAATAGGTAGCTAGTAGCCATAGTTGTACAAGAAAACAATTGTAATGAATTGTATCAAGTATCAATGAAAGAAAATGTTCCAGCAATGAGTACTAGTAGTCGCGATCTCGAGTGCGGAGCGCCCATCGTGGAGTAGATGCGAGTAGTAGTACTCGGCTTTGGTAGTCCCGTTGCGGGGAGTAGACAAGAAAGAAGTTGATGAACAATCAAACTTTATTACCGAAGAGGTACACACGGGGTGGCCGGGCCGTAGTTACAAAGTAGTCGCTTGGACCGGAGGCCGCTTACATACCGAGTAGAGCCGGAGCGGGTAGCCGCTTACGCGCCCGTTGATCCGTAGGTAGCCGTGTAGGCCGGATCGTAGATCCGTAGGTAGCCGTGCGGGCTAGATCTTGGAGTGTGGTCTCTTAGTAGACCGCCGCTAGAGTCCTTGACGCTCGTCGCGCCCCGTGGTCCGTAGGTAGGCCGCACGGGGGCCGGACCCTAGAGAGGAGTAGTCCGGAGACCGGAGCCAGGACCCGGGGGGTCGCTTGCAGCGAGGGGTGTTGACGTGGTCGTGTAGACTTGAACCCCGGAGTAGTCGTGTAGACTATGCGTAGAATCGACAGAGCTGGTCGACGTTCCACGAGTTGTTGATGTCTTCACCTTCAAGTGTTTGGAGGCGATAGGAGCCTGGCCCAGTCACCTTTGCCACGGTGAAGGGACCTTCCCAGGGGGAGCTGAGCTTGTGAAGTCCTTCCGTGTTCTGGATACGGCGGAGGACGAGATCTCCAACGTTGAAGGAGCGTTCCTTGACGTTGCGATCATGGTAGCGTCGGATACCCTCCAGGCACCTTGCTGATTGGACGAGGGCGGCGCAGCCGAGCTTCTTCGAGGCCGTCGATATCAACTCGTCCGTCGTCTTCCGAGACGCCTTCGTCGTAGTGCTCCACCGGCCGGCGAGTTCCATATGACGTCGGCGGGGAGGATTGCTTCGGAGCCGTAGACCGGGGAAGTAGGGGGGATTGCCCCGTTGGCTTGGATGGTTGAGTCCGTAGCCCCCAGAGTGCGTTGGGCAGTTCCTTGATCCACTTGCCCCCTTTAGAGTTCGCGGCGTCGTGTAGCCGCTTCTTGAGAGCGTCGAGCACCATCCCATTGGCGCGCTCGACTTGTCCGTTGGCCCGTGGATGGGTGACTAAAACGTATCTGACGTCGATCCCACTGTTCTCGCACTACTCCCAGAACTGGTGGTTGTTGAAATTGAACCCCAGGTCTATGATGATGCGGTGGGGTAGCCCATAGCGGTGTACGAGTTCATCCAGGAAGTCGAGTACTCTGTCAGCCTTGGGGCATGTGACCGGCTTGACCTCGATTCATTTGGTGAACTTGTCGATAGCCACCAGTACCCTGTTGAATCCTCCTGGCGCAGTTGGGAGTGGCCCAATCATGTCGAGCCCCCAGCAGGCAAAGGGCCAGGTTGGCGGTATGGTGACTAGCTTGTAGGCTGGGACGTGATGCTGCTTGGCGAAGTACTGACATCCTTGGCACCTTCTGACGAGTTCTTCGGCGTCGCCCAAGGCTGTGGGCCAGTAGAAAGCTCGTCGGAAGGCCTTGCTGACCAACGTGCGTGAAGACGCGTGGTTGCCGCAGACGCCCTTGTGGATCTCCTCCAAGATGTCCTTGCCTTCTTCGCGAGGGACGCACTTCATGAGTACTCCAGAAGATGTGCCCCGCTTGTAAAGCTTGTCTCCGACGAGGACGTAAGACTTGGCGCGGCGGACGAGTTGTTCGGCTGCGTTCTTGTCGGAGGGGGACCTTCGCTCGCCGAGGTAGTCGATGAAGGGTTGCCTCCAGTCCACGTCGATCATCATGACCTCCCCGCCCGGCCCGTTGGATGGGCTGGGGCAGTGGTCGGTGGCGCCGGCTCCGAAATGGATGGCGTGTGAAGCTCGTGAACGAAGACACCCGCTGGCACTTGAGCGCGGGTGGATCCGAGCTTGGAGAGGACGTCCGCTGCAACGTTGTTGTTGCGGACGATGTGATGGAACTCGAGACCGTAGAACTTGTTCTCGAGCTTGCGGACTTCTAGGCAGTAGGCGTCCATGTTCTCCTTGTTGCGGTCCCAAGACTTGTTAACTTGGTTGATGATCACTGCGGAGTCGCCGTAGACTAGTAGTCGCTTGATGCCCAGTGAAGCCGCGAGGCGGAGCCCGTGTAGGAGGGCTTCGTACTCGGCTTCGTTGTTTGAGACCTTCCAGAAAATCTGCAGGACATACTTGAGTTGTTCGCCCGTTGGAGAGATCAGGAGTACTCCTGCTCCTGTGCCCTCGAGGTTGAGTGAGCCGTCAAAGTACATCACCCAATGCTCTAGTCGCACGGTGGGAGTGGGTAGCTGGTTCTCCCGCCACTCCGCCATGAAGTCGACTAGCGCCTGCGACTTGATGGCTGTGCGTGGCTTGAAGTCGATAGTGAGGGCGCCAAGCTCGACGGCCCACTTGGAGATTCTTCCAGTAGCATCTTGGTTCCGCAGGATGTCGCCAAGCGGGTAGTCGGTGACGACGGAGACCGAGTACTGCTGGAAGTAGTGTCGTAGCTTCCGCGAGGTGATGAGTAGAGCGTACAGGAGCTTCTGCACGGGCTGATAGCGGGCCTTGGACTCTGATAGAACCTCGCTGACGAAGTAGACTGGACGCTGGACCGGGTAGGCGTGGCCGTCTTCCTGCCGCTCGACAACGATGGCGGTACTGACCACGTGGGTAGTCGCAGCGAGGTAGAGCAGCAGCTGCTCTCCCTTGTGAGGAGCCGTGAGGATCGGTGGCCCTGATAGGAAGTCCTTAAGCTGGGCAAGGGCTTGATCCGCCTCTGGAGTCCACACGAACTTCTCTTGGTGTTTGAGTAGTTTGAAGAAGGGGAGGCCCCGTTCTCCTAGCCTCGAGATGAATCTGTTCAGCGCCGCCATGCACCCCGTCAGCTTCTGGACGTCTTTGATGCTCGTGGGAGCTTTCATGCTGGTGATGGCGGAGATCTTCTCAAGGTTGGCTTTGATGCCGCGCTGGCTGATGATTAAGCCGAGTAGTTTGCCCGAAGGGACGCCGAAGACGCACTTGTTCGGGTTGAGCATCCAGCGGTACTCGCTTAGTGACGCGAAGGTCTCTTCAAGGTCGTCGATGAGGGTACTGGAGTCCCTGGTTTTGACAACCACGTCATCCACGTAGGCCTTGACGTTCTTGTTGAGTTGCCGCTTGAAGCGGTGCCCGGATGGCTCGTTGGTAGGTAGCGCCGGCGTTCTTCAACCCGAATGACATTGTCGTGTAGCGATACGCGCCAAACGGGGTGATGAACGCGGTCTTCTCCTGGTCTTCTTCCTTGATCGCGATCTGGTGGTACCCGGAGTAGCAGTCGAGGAAGCAGAGCAGGTCGCAGCCCGCCGTGGAATCGATGACTTGATCAATCCGCGGCAACCCGAAGGGGTCCTTGGGGCAGTGCTTGTTGAGGTCGGTGTAGTCGACTCACATCCTCCACTCGTTCGAGTTCTTCTTGCGGACGAGGACGGGGTTGGCGAGCCACTCAGGATGGAAGACTTCTCTGATGAAGCCAGCTGCGAGTAGCTTGGCGAGCTCCTTCTTGATGGCGTCCCGCCTGTCGTCGGCAAAGCGTCGGAGGTGTTGTCGTTTGGGGGTGGCCTTAGGGTCGACGTTGAGGGCGTGCTCAATCAGCTCCCTGGGCACTCCTGGCATGTCCGCTGGCTTCCACGCGAAGATGTCGCGGTTAGCCCGAAGAAAGCTGATGAGCGCGTCTTCCTATTTGGGGTAGAGGCCGGACCCAATGGTGGTGGTCTTGGTGGGGTCGCCTATTCCGAGGTCGACCGTCTTGACGGGTACCTCCTCAGGTGGCTGAGGCTTGTTGGTACTGTCAGATTTGTCTGGGATGTCAAGTTCACTTGTGGCAAGCTTCTTCGATGCAGCGTAGACCTCCATCATCGCGTTGGGTACTTGATTTGTGGAGGCAATCTCCACGGCTTCTGTGTCGCAGTCGTGGGAGATCTTGAGGTCCCCTTGGAGGGAGAGTACACCGGCTGGGCTTGGCATCTTGAGTACCAAGTAGGTGTAGTGGGGCACCGCCATGAACTTGGCAATGGCTGGTCTGCCAAGGATGGCGTGGTAGGAGGTCTCGAAGTCCGCGACCTCGAACTTGATGTACTCGGTATGGTAGTTGTCCCGAGATGCCCCGAAGGTAACTGGCAGGACCACTGAGCCTAGTGGGATAGCCGCGTTGCTGGGGACGATGCCGTAGAAGGGCATGCTGCTCTTGGTGAGCATGGGGGTGATGTCGAGCTTCATTTTCTTCAAGGTCTTGGTGAAGAGGACGTTGAGCCCGCTCCCACCGTCAATGAGGACCTTGTTGAGCTTGGAGCCCGCCACCGTTGGCTTCAGGACGAGGGGGAACCGTCCTGGTTCAGAGAAGCTGGTCCATTGGTCCGCGCGGGAGAAGGTGATGGGTACCTCCGACCACCTGAGAGGGGTCAGGACCGCTGGTTCAATGGACATTACTTCACGACGGGTAGCCTTCGCTCCCCGCTCTTTGGGCGATCCGCCGAAGAGGACGTTGACGGCCTTCTCGGGTTCTTGGAAGTCGTTGTTGTCATCGTCCTTCTTCTTGTTCTTTTGATCATGAGGGTGCGGTGGCTCCGGCGTCTCCTTGAGTGCGTGCCTGAGCTGGTAGCACTGTTCGGTAGTATGGTTGCCGTTTGGATGCCACGGGCACTTCTCCTTCAGCAGGTCTTTGAAGCCGCCGGAGTTCTTCTTCGAGTTCCCTTTCGCGAGGCGCTGGATAGCCGCGACAGTGTTGTCTGGCTTGCGCTTGCGGTTGGGACCCGAGTAGTAGTTGTTGTTGTTGTTGTTGCGGCCGCCCTGGTTTGCATTGCGCGCGCCGCCGCCGCCCGGTTCTCGCTTGGTCCTGCCACGGATGGCGTCGTATTTGGCGTTGGCTTTGTCTTCTTCATCCGCCCAGGACGTGATCATGTCCTTGAGGTGGGGGATGGACCTGGGGCGGTGACGACCGAAGTCTTCGAAGGTGCGGCGGTGATAGAGGCCGTCTTGGAAGAGGTCGATGACCTCCTTATCGGTGACATCGACGACGGTGGCGCGCTTGTCGAAAAAGCAACGCATGTACTTGCGGAGGGTCTCGCCTTGTTCCTGCTTGATCATGGCCAGGTCCATGCGAGTGCCCGATCGGCCCATGGCGCCCGCGAAGTTGCTTGTGAACTGCTCCTTCAGCTGGTCCCACTTGTCGATCGAGTGCTTGTCCAGCGACTCGAGCCATGTGAGTGGTGCTTGGTCCAAGCAGAAGGGGAAGTAGAGGAACTTGGTGTCGCTGTTGCCGCCAGCGTTCTCGATGGAGAGAGCGTAGCATCGGAGCCACTGGATGGGGTCCTGCTTCGCGTCGTACTTGGTGATCCCCAAAGGCTTGAACTTGTCGGGGAGGAGCAAGTTGCGAAGTCGAGGTGAGAAGGCGGGGAATCCGTCGCCCTCAGGGGCAGTGGTCGACTTCTTCCGCCGCAGCTCCTCAATCTTCTGGCGGGCGTCGTACCCGCCGTGTGAGGCGCCGGAGGCGTGGCTGTTCGCGTGGCCTCGGCCACCGCGGGCGCCGCCGCCTCCCGGCCCTCTGTTAGCCCCATGGTTGGAGCTGCCGCCGTCGCTGTCGCCTCCGTCGGGATCGTTGCCACCGCCACCTGCCGGAGCGCGGTGGGGGACAACTGCTCGGTTGCCACGGTCTTGTAGTGAAGGTCCGCCGGCATTGGAGCGACAACGGTTTGGCTCGGCTGGGAGGTCAGCTCGAGTACGATTGGGACCGTTGTTGGCTCTGCGACTAGTAGCTTCGTTGTCGCGAGGCTTAGCTGGAGGAGGTTGGTTGACTCTGTTGTCGACCCGCATGAAGTAAGCTTCTTCAGCGAGCTTGGCGATGACCTCACCAGCGCGTATGCCCTGAGCCTGGCGTGCGATCGCTGTGATCGACATGAGGCATTGCTCAGGTGTGGTGTGTACTCTGCTCTCGACCGCCTCGAGAGCTTCCGCAAGGTTGCGGATGGGGAGGTTGTCGCGGATGCGTCGACGGCGTTCGTTGCGCTTCCGGTTGCGTTCACGTCGAGCGTCTCTGTCTGCCGGAACCTCATTGGGTGGAGCATCAGCAGAGAGCTCGTCGGCGGAGATGTCTTCCAGTGCGGTCCCGAGGCGTGCACGAAGGCCATGGGGTGTCGCCGGCAGCCATGAAGACTTGGCGATCGGGGGTGCCAAGGCTAGACTCAGAGGGTGCCACCTCGTTGGTGTATCTGAGTCCGCCCGGGCTAGCGGTGTTCCCTCCTGGAACGGTAGTGAGTCGATGTAGGCGACGTAGCGTGAGTCTCCCTTCGCCAGGTCAGCAGGCTTGCGGTCTGGCCAGTAGACGTATCTGCCGGCCGGCGTGGATTTTATAACCAGCCTAGAAGCTGGTCCTGACAATGGAAGCTCAGTGGAGTCGTTTTCAGACTCGGGCTCCTCAGGGTCCGACCCGAAGTCGAACTCGTTGTCCGGGTTCGAGTAGAACTCGGAGAGAGGGCAGGAGTCCGGAGCGCGATCGGGGGCGGCGTCGGAGTCCGAGTTGTACTCGGGTACGGGCTCCTTGCCGGCCCGGCGCGAAGTGGGAGCCCCCGTGCGGGCCGGGGCCCGAGGATGCGGGGGCCACGCGCGGAGGGCTCGCGCGGTGAGGGGACCGCCGCGATGGGCGAGCGGCCGGCTCGCATGCGATGGCCCATGGCGACGTCGAGTTCGAGTTGGAGACGGACTCGAGCTCGAAGTCAGCGTGGTGGTTGAAGAGCGAAATTTCACCGAACTTGTCGGCGAGTTCGCACAGTGGCGGCTTCGGGAAGCGTCACGAGGCCGTCTTCGGGTTGGGCTGCATGGTGAGGTGGCGCTGGAAGGAGCCTGCGCCATCGGCGGTGCGGACCCGGTGCGCCGAACACGAAGGTGTCGCCGCGGTTAAAGGCGACGGTTGGCTTGAAGCCGACGGGGAGCCGTCGAGTTCGCCATGTGATCTCGGGCGAGAGCCCCTACCGGCGCGCCGGTGTCGGTGTTTTAGACCGGCAACCTACTACGGGGGAGTACCCGAAGTAGATGATTGTGACTCACCGAGATCGGTAACTCGAAGGAAGAGACACGTGGCACACAATTTAGACGAGGTTCGGGCCGCGAGGTGCGTAATACCCTACGTCTGTATCTTTGCGTAGCTACGGATTGATAGGGCACAATTACAAGATGGTGCAATAGTGCGCGTGAGTTGTAGGGGATTGGATGAGGTGCTCCGAGATCGGTCCCTGCCTCGCCTTATATAGTCGGGAGGCGGGGTTACAAGTCGGAGTAGGGAGAGAGTACTAGTCGAGTACGTCTAGGAGTCCTCTATACGGTGCGGAACATGTACAGCTCCCTAACCGAGTACTACTCCTGTGTGGTCCTTGTGCTCCACGCCTTCAGGTGCCGTGTAGCGCAAGCCGGGTAGTCCCAGGGGCCCACCGAGTAGTCGGTCCTGGTACCCACCGAGGTAGTGGGCCCAGGGAGGTCCATACGACAACAACCACCTGGGTTTGAGAGTGAGAAGTACCCCCACCAGGTGTACAAGTTGAGGAAGGCGCTGTATGGGTTGAAGCAGGTGCCTAGAGCTTGGTATGGTAGGTTGACGGGTTCTTGTTCGATCAGACCTTGTTTCTACTGAGGCAGGGCAAAGATATCCTGATTGTGCAGGTGTAGGTGGATGATATTGTCTTTGGTGGCTCGTCTAACTCTCTTGTCGCAAGATTTGCAGAGGATATGAGCAGGGAATTTGAGATGAGCATGATGGGCGAGTTGCAGTTCTTACTCGGGCTACAAATCAAACAATCAAAGGAAGGAACATTTGTGCACCAAGAGAAGTACACCAAGGACATTGTGCGGAAGTTCAAGATGGAGGATTCCAAGGCAATGACGACACCCATGAGTACGACTACAGCTCTTGATGTGGACGAGGAAGGTGAACACGTGGACCAGAAGGAGTACTGTAGCATGATCGGGTTACTCCTCTACTTGACGGCGACGAGGCCGGACTTCCAGTTCTCGGTATGTCTGTGCGCTCGTTTTCAAGCGTCTCCGAGGACTTCGCATCGGCAAGCGGTGAAGCGAATTTTCAGGTACTTGCGTCACACTCCCGACTTCGACCTTTGGTACTCCGCGTCCTCTTCTTTGGCGCTTCATGGTTTTTCGGATGCGGATTTTGCCGGATGTCGGTTGGATAGGAAGTCCCCTTCTGGGACTTGCCAGTTTTTGGGTTCTTCTTTGGTGTCTCGGTCTTCCCGCAAACAGTCGAGTGTTGCTCAATCCACTACCGAGGCCGAGTACATTGCTGCTGCTAGTTATTGCTCTCAACTCCTTTGGATTTCATACACCATGAGTGACTTTGGTGAGGAGTATACCCATGTCCCACTTCAATGTGATAGCACCAGTGTCATGCGCGTTACAAAGAACCCAGTGCTCCATTCCAAAACCAAGCACATAGAAGTGAGGTATCATTTTCTGAGAGATAATGTTGAGAAAGGAAAGATAGCTTTGATCCATGTACCCACACATGACCAACTAGCTGATATTTTCACCAAACCCCTAGATCAAGCAACTTTCACTCGTTTGCGGGGGGAGCTTGGTGCATGTTTGATTTCTTGAGTTGGGTGTGTGGGAGCTCCTTTGTAGCATATGTATAGTTTCCTTTGTGCATTTCTTGCATTTGGCATGGCATATTTAACATGATGTATAGGCATCCTTGTATCTTAGATTGCATGCATTTTGTATCATATGCATTGGATAGGAAAAGCTTCTCCTATATAACTATTTATGTCTTTGTGAGCTTGTTTGGTATGCTATGGTTAGTTTGGCTTAGCTCTTGATGATCTTGATGAATAATCCATGGTTGATGGCTATGTTTTTTTTTGAAAAATGTCACATATATGATCTCTCATGTGTAAATGCCTTTACATGATCTTGACATGTTTTAGTGGCTTTGCTATGCTTAATTTGTGGTTGGATAGCTAGTTTATTGAACATATGGGGCCAAAGGCTCATTTGCCATCATGAATGTTTAGCCCTCTTGCTTTATCTTGTTGAGGGGCATAAGTTCCTTTTTGTCGCAAAGACATTTCATGTACCAATTATGAATCTGAAACTGAAATGTAAAATGCTTGGAAAATGTGCTCCCATGTCATGTGTGCTGAATTTAATTTGCTTTGGGTGCTAAACCGTTGCATGATGCCTACCAATGAGAATTCTCATACATAGAAGTAGGCACATGGCTCAGTGGCTTTGACATGACATGAGGTGCTTGTGGGTGTTTGTGATGGTCATATGATTAGAATGGTTATCGTAGCATGAAGTTTGTGTGGCTTTGCCATTTTGACATGTTTTGCTCATGTTTCGGTTTTTGCTTATGAGAGAGTAACTTTTCAAAAATTACTCAAATCCTTGTTAGCCTTGTCCAATGGTTGTGAAACTTGGTGATCATGTAGTTGAGGTCATTACGAATCTGTAGAGTATCTAACTTGCTCATTTGGACATGCGTAGCATCTTGTGATGAATTTTGTATACTTGAGAAGCTCTAGGTTGCATTTTTTTCAAATTTGAGCCTTGATTCATGCATTGGCAACAAGGGGGAGAAAGGAAGGTGGAGAAAAGTTGCATTGCATCCCTGGAACCTATCCCAAGAGCCAAGGGGGAGCTTGTGCATTTCTTTTGCATTTTTGGCTTTTGGGGGTGTGGTCTGCTGTGTGAAATCGGCCTGACCGGTTTTGGTGGAACCGGCCTGACCGGTTATGGAAACCGGCCTGACTGGTTTGTGCCCAGGGTTGGCACTTGTCCAGGGGGAGCATGCATATGTGCAGGGGGAGCTCTTGTGTGCTTTGGTGGTTTGTGCTCTCTGCTTGAGCATGGTTTTGTCTCGGATGTGTCGAGCCGTTGCCCTTGCCTAAGGGGTCCGAGATTTGTCTTCTTCAAGTGATCTTGTTCTTTGCCTTTCTCGGCTTTCGATCGCTTGTTGAAGTTTCTTTTTATCTATTTCTTTTCTTTTTCTTTTTCTCTGTGATTACCAAATGTGTGTGTTGTCAATGCACTCATCAAGGGGGAGATTGAGGACCATGTGTGGTTCGAGTACCGGTGGATGGTCGCTTCCTTGTGTGATGAGTGATTGACAACGTTGTGTGGACTAATTCTTGGCTAAGCATTGCAGGTGCAGGTTGCGGCTTGACTCGTGTTGGTGTAGGTGAAGAACAAGGGAGAAAGGTCGTTGCTCGTGAGGCCTCCAGGTGTGGAGAAGACAAGTAGGCTTTGTTCGAAGGACCCGGTGGCTAGCGGGGTCAAGTGCGGGCCGCATGGTGGCAAGAACCAAGATGAAATTGGTGGACAGTTTCTTGGTTGAGCCACAAAACCAAAGTCGAGCCAGGACTTCGTGGGAGCCAAGTCATGAGTGGTGATTGGCGGAGGCTTCATCAAGTTCGCGGGGTTTGTGGTGGCTCACCAGAAAATCACCGGGTTACTCGGCTGAGCCACAAAGCCGAGGCCGAAGACCGGGCATGGCTGTCTGGCCAAAACTGGCCTGACCCGTTTGGAGAACCGGTCTGACCGGTTTGGGGTCGCAGGGCGCCAGAAGCTTCGAAGTGGAGGACACGCGTCAGGATCGCAAGGCTAGCGTCGAGGCTACGCGGAGTGCGGTCGCTGGGCATCCGTCCGATGGTGCTATGAAGACAAATTCCCAAAGTACCCTTGATGGGCTTGTATCCCTAGTTATTAAGTAAGGGTATTTTAGACTTTCGGTTGCCTCCATATAACCCATGAGGTGAGAGGATGGCAGCCATCTCTTGGAACCCTAGTTCAATTTGCTTTCCTATTTTCCCTTCCTATTTTCTTAGGATTTCCATAGGACTAGCTTAAGAGCTTCATGGTTAGATATTGTTGAGAGGGTTGGATTATCGGGCGGCAAGCTAGACGTTGTATGTACCTTTGTGGCTTGTATAGATGATTCAGCGTGGTTCCTCAAGGTTTGGATGTGTTGTTCCCGGCTGTTCTTGATGGTGATTTTCGGTGCCCTCTTTTGGTGATTTTCTCGGGGTGTTTTTCGGGACCTTGCTCTTAGGGATTTGATGGGGGAAATTTGGGGGAACCCTTCGTGGTTCTTTGGGCTGTGATTCCCCTCCCAAATCCGTGAGTTAAGGGGCTCGATTTTGGTGGTTTCGGAGTTCTAGGGTTGGAGGTGCTCTTGAGGGTTGACTTTCGATTCCTCTTGATTGAGTGGGTTTTGGGGACCGAGCTTCTAGCCAAGGGTAGCCCACGAGGTACCCCAACTATCCCCAAAGTGTCACTTTGATCCGTGGAACAAATCGGGAGATCGATTGGAGGAAGTGTTGAGTTTTTCCCGCGGCTGTGTTCTTCCCGACTGTCCGAGGCAAAAGCGCGGCTCGACCGATTTCCCAAACCGGTCTGACCGGTTTCGCCCTGTGGGTTGTCGAGAAGTGTTTTTGAGCAAGGAAGTCTCTGTTGTGCCATGGCTTCTTTTGTTCAGACGTGGAAAGGCTCTTAAGGTGTTTTGGGTCTTTGGGGAGTTTCTGGACAAAATCGGTCTGACCGGTTTCCCCAGCCTGCGTGAGGCTAAGTCCAACAGAAGCGGTCTGACCGGTTTCAGAAACCGGCCTGACCGGTTCGGGCTGCCAGCAGCCGTGTCGTGTGTGTTTCCGCTGTGTGTGTGCTGTGGCTGTTGGTTGGGTCTTGCTCCTAGGCTCAATAGCACTTTAGTGGCTACGTGAACTTGACAAGAGAAGCTTGAGGAGGTGCACGAGTGAAATCGGGTTCATAGGACGAATTCTTGAATAGAATTTTTATCGGCTCCCATTCACTCCCCCCTCTCTGGTTCGCCGTTTCGGTCCTTCAGGTTTACATTTAGCATTTTTCTTACGGTAGATAAGATCGAAGGGTGTGGGGGGGGGGGGGGGGAGAGGGCGTGAATTCGGCGGTGATAGCCGCCCAATACGTGGTGAAGAGGGTGGGTGGGGGCGAACATGACATCAATCTTAGTTTTTTACTTTAACTACCTTTGGTTTAGATTTAGCATTTGTCTTTGACACCGGGTAAGACTAAGATCAGCATACAATCGAGGGTGTGGGGGGAGGCGGCCGCCGAAGACGCACGGGAAGTGGGTGGAGCAGGGGAGAACATGAGATTGATGTTATTGTAAGTGTTATTTAACATCTAGGTTAGGCGTAATTTTTTCAAAATTATGTCTATATTTGTTTATTTTATGCACATAAAATTTTATTTATTTTGCTTTGTCTGAGATTTATCTAGAAGTTTAGACTTGAGGTTTTCTCTTTGATATTTGCTACACCTTTTGGGTTCTAAAGATTTAACATTTGTCTTTGATACTGGGTAAGATCGAAGTGTGTGTGTGTGTGGGTGGGGGTGCGATGTGGAGGGAGGGGCGTATTTGAGGGACAGGGAGAGGGTGGGACAGGGATGAACATGAAATTGATGCGAGCGAAATATTGTTCTTTAAACATCAAGGGTAGTCATAATTTTTTATTGAATATATCTATATTTCTTATTCTACGAATGTAAATTCTTATTTATGTGTTGTTAGTGGCGTGGTTGTCGCACATATACTATTGCATTGTGATTTTTAGATACGTGTGTGTTGCACACACGTGCATTTTACTATGGGTGCATTTTGCTAATTACGCTTAATCTGGTAGTCTTGCAGTTTTATTCGAGAGGAGTTTGGTATCTTTTCGAGTGAATATCTAATTAGCTCCTCAAGCAAGCAAGGTTACATTTGTGAGTATGAGGTTGTCCCAAGAATATGTTGAACTTAGAGGGATATCAATAATAGGTCGGTCCTGCGGTGATGGGCATACGAGCTGGGAGACAAGGCGACGACAGTATCACTGATCAAGGTGGAAGAGGTCTTCGGTTTGGTAGCATAGGGTTAGAGCAATCATGTACCTTTATTTAAGAAATGCATATTTTTATTTATTATGTGTTTTAAAGCACTTTACAATATAATTAAGTTTTAATTATTGTGTTTTTATACATGTGTGCGCCGCACGTGCATTTTTACCGTATTGAATGTATTAATGCCCGAAAGTGCAATTTCTTTTTAGGAAAAATAGACATGTCCATTTACTACAACTTTTCTAACAAAGATCATAGATAAAATTTATGAATTATGAGTTATATTTAGACATACGGACACATATTATGTACTTGTGTGCTAATATTTGAGAAGAAATTTTAATTACATTTCATATAATCTAGATGTGATGTCGAGCCACAGATTAGACGCTTCATCGAATTATCTTGACAGCTTGACATATGATGCTAATCTTGTCCGACCTTACTTTATTTGGATCATAGTTGAAGTGGGTTATTTTCATCTGTGGGGTTCAGACCACGTGCTTTAGACATCATGTTTGTTCTACTTCTTAACTATCACCATCTTCAACCAACTAATTGTTTTTGTAAGTAACTAACTAATTATTTTTAGTGGAGAACAACAATAAGCTAAATTTCACCCAACTATGGTTAGCTTCATAGGACAATGACATTGTGCCAGACAAAAAGATATACTCCACATAAGGTTAAAGAAACCTGACGTGTGCTAGCTAATGATTTATTTGAACTTATGTTCCATCTCGGTAAATGTTCATATCCTTTATACGTGTGTGCAATTTTTTTATTTGGTGAAATTCACGTATGAAACCAAGCACACAACTTTCAGTTGATGACATTTGGAAAATAACTTTCTGTTGATGACATTTGGAAAAACCAGAACAATTCAATTGGAAACATGCAACAAAGACTCCTTTCTTCCAAACAAAAAGTTCCTTTTATTATCAGTTAGACTCTAGAGTTTTTTTACACTCATATTAACCTTACTCAACTTATTCAATGACCAGTTTGTTTTTCTTGTCTGATCTGGTAATAAAACATAAATCATATTAAAATCTACAATGCTTGTTTGTACTTTTTAACCAGGTCTAAAATTGAGTTGTCAACGCAGTAACATGCATTTCAAGAACTAAGGTATCTTGTTCATATCATAATAACATCCATTACGTTGTGGTGACACAAGTGGAAATGAAGAGAAGATTGTTTTCATGTTTGATCTCTCCGTCGTGCAGCTTACATGTGATATTTTCAAGGGTTAGAATGTAACTCTTTAATTTGGTTTTCTTTTGAGGAACGTGAAATTTTCAAATGTGTGGAGTTAAGAAACATATGTGATAAAGTGATATCATGGTTGACCCCTTTATTCGGGACCTCAAAGTGGGTGGTGCGCCCCCTCTCCATGTCCCTCCTCCATCTTTGTGTGCAATTGTCTGGGTGCTTGTTTTGAGCTGGGCTTTTTGTTTTTTGATCCCACGTGTGACTCGTCTTCTATGCATCGTGGAGTATGTGAGCTTGGATGGGAATAAAGGTTATGTCATTATCATTTATTATTGCAATAACCTCTTATTCTATATTTGATTCTAAATTTACTTATAGCACCATTTGCTTGTTTACAGAAAGAATGCAATACGGATGTCAGTAATGTGTTATTAAAATGAGGTTACATTGACTCATTCTCATGTTTGAATTTAAAAACTGATTTTAAAGATGTGATGGGGGAGAGAGGAGGGCAACCCAGGGCGAACACTGTTGGGGTAAATGTTTCGTGACTAACCCCCTCCCTTCGTTTTGACTCATCGAAGAGGAGCGGAGGAAATGTTCGTTTTTGCATGAGTGGTTGCAGGACTGAGGTCGAAGGTAACAGGCAAAGATCTTGTGGTCTTCGGCCGAAGAAGGGCTGATTGAAGAAGAACTGAGGTGTTCGCTCACTCAAGGTGTGCCTCCTGAGTGACGATGCTAGAAGGGGCAGAGTCGGGGCACGAAGGAGAAGAGTTGAGGCCTAGCGAAGAGAAGACCAGAAGAGATCGAGCTCGGGAGAAGTCAGTGAGACTTCTGATCAGGGAAAAGCTCATCCGATCGAAGATGGGGGACCAAAGATGGGCGACTAATGTCAATTGAAGAAGAGGGTGGCAACTTAAAGGTAGCCAACCGAAGATCACACCTCCATGCGGGTAGACACCTAGATCGACAACGTGTAAAGTGCCGAGCTAAGAAGTGTGTTTGTACGAGCCTTGCAAGATTACCGAAATACCCTCGTGATGCTTCACACAATAAGAAAAAAGTATGGGTATGCATTGTAAAGTGAAATTGTCACGGGTCTATAAAAGGAACCCAAAATGAATGGAAAAGGGTCGATGGGACGGAGGTTGAGTTTCTTCACACTCAACCAAAGTCAGGTTTCACAGTCTATCTTCAGTGTTCCTTTTATTTGAGTCTCGATAGCTATTTGGTGTAAGTAACTCGGTTATTACTAGGAGGATGCTAACTACACTTAATCTGGTAGTATCACATTTTTTATCTAGAGCAGTTCGGTATCTTTTTTAGGGTGGATATTCAATTGGCTCCTCAAGTGGGAAAGGTTACATATGTGAGGGTGGGATTTTCCTAGGAATATGTTGAACTTAGAAAGGGATGTCGATAGCAGGTCAGTCTTGCGGTGATGGACATACAAGTGGAGAGACAAGATGACGGTGGTACTACTGGTCATGGTAGAAGATAGTCGTCAGTTGGGTAGCACAGGGTTAGGTCAACCGTATCGGAGAAGATTAATGTGCTCAGAGGGGGTGGAGTGGTGGCGGATTCGGTGGTGATAGCCGATGAAGATGTGGGGAGGGCGGGGCGGGGCGGGACACAACAACTAGACTGCGAGTGGAAGAGGAGGGTCATTTGAGTTGTCTCGTTTGTGGGATGCGCCACCACAAGATTGTTGTTGGGACTTCACATTCTTCTAATGATGGGATTGTTGCCTATGGTATGAGATTAGATTTATTTACTATTCATCTTGCTCGATTGGTTGGTGTTGATTTGTTGTAAAAGAAAAATATTGTTGGCTGGTTGGTGCCAGGTTGCTGGTGCTGATTTGTGTGAAAAAATACTGTTGACCGGTGGATGATAAGCCATAAAATAAGGCAGATATTATCATGTACCAACATTTAAAAATATATCTTATTATCTATTGTGTACTTTTAAACGCTTTGTTGTAGAAATAAAAATTCTAATAATTGTGTTTTTAGACACGTGCATGCCGCACATGCATTTTACTAGTGGATGTAAAATAACTTATAATTGACATTTATACCTTCTTCTCCCCACCGTCACTCACTCATCCTCCACGATGCCGTCGCCTCATGTTACTCCTTCGCATCGCATGTCGGCTACCATCCTGCGCTGCCCCGCACCTCACCTCCCTATGCGTGCACCTCGCCTTGCCGTCCTCCGTGCTACCCCTCGCCTCGCCTTCTTCCTTCATGTTGTTCTTGTCTCACCATCCTCCTCCACTCCATCCGTGGCGGAGCTCGAGCTCCTCCATCCTCCACCGGAGCAGCGGCCACGGGAAGGAAGATGGGAGTGCCGGACACAAGGAGGAAGAGGAGGGGACCATCACCATGAGGAAAAAAGGGGGCTGCCGTCGTGAAGAGGAAGAGTAGAGTCTGCCACTGTGAGGAGGACGAAGGTGCCACCGTTGCAAAGAGGGTAAACTGGCAAAGGGTGCTATTGCGGCTAGGAGAAAGATGAGAGGACCGCCACTGCAAGGAGGAAGATGAGGGGACCGTCATGGCTAGCAAGAAAAGGAGGGAGCCCCGAGGCCAGAAGGAAGATGAGCAGGTGGCGGTGGTTGGAGGTGGAGTTCCTATGACGAGGTATCGATGGTGGGTTGGTGGCGGTCCTACGACGGAAGAGAAGAAGCGAGCCAATTCATCTCAAGTTAGATGGTTGAGGCTCAGTATTAATGGAGAGGTGTTTAATTCTAGTGGAATTCCACAGTATTGGTTACTTAAATACAAATTCTCAATTCTGTAGACATCCAAGCAACTGAATTCGCTGGATCAAATTCGAATTCTCAATTCCGAGTTCCACTTCATACATCCAAAACTATCCTAGCAGAAATGTACATGCGTTGCTACGAGTCAGTCTCTACTTATGCTCAAGTTGTTATTTTCTCTTCATAATCTAATTGTGTGACATTTCTATGAGTGATAAGATTAAAAGAGCTAGCAATATTTTGCTTTCTCACCTCACCTCTCAGGATGGCATTATCCCCGATGGGGCCGGGGCTCCGTGGGGTTTGCCCCCGTCAGGGTCGAGGTCGGGGCTCGTTTTGCCCCCGCGGGGTCATCGGGGCGATTCCCCATACTGTAGCGAAGAGGGGACAGGGGGAGTTTTATTCCCATGGAGGGCCATGGGGACCCGAAGTAACATGTGTAACAGGCAATATTAAGGCCCAGTGCTATGCAGCCCAGCAGGTGACATAATATGTAACCCTAAAATCTTCTTCATCCCAACGTTTCTTCTTGTTGCTCCTATCGCTGCCGCCATCTACTCAATGTGGAGAAGGTGCTCGATGCTCTAGAGCTCTAGGTGTTGTGCGTGGTCGGGAGGGCACTGCAACTATAGGCAACCATGGTTGAGCTGCAACAGCAGGCCACCGCACTAGGAGGCTGAAGGAGGCAGACGAGGTCGAGCTGCAACTATGAGGAAGGCGCAAGGACAAGGTGACACTCCTTCATTCATCGGCACCAATCATCGCTCAATTCCATCACACCATCAATTGTGCTCGCTTGTCATCCTGTAGCAGCCCCCACTGGGCTCCATCAGGGACCAGGGATCTACCGAGGCTGGGGCCAGGGATAGTTCTGCCCCATTACGCTTGTCGAGGCTAGGGGAGGGGACTGATTTCGGGGATTGGGGCGGGGCCAGAGGTCGCATCCCTGACCCCACCCCGACCCCTTGCCACCCTAACTCACCTCCCTGACCACTCATCAGTGCTATGACAATTAATGACAAAGTACACATAATACCTACTCTCCTACTATATGACTTTGTGGCTTTGACTTTGTTTCCACTGTCACAGAATGCAAAAGCCACACAACTTACCAGTATTTTATTTTTATCGACGTTATTTTGGCAACCACAAGGCTTGTAATCTTTGCTAAAACCAGCACCGAATTTGAATAGTGAACGTTGGCTAAGACTGTCGCCTTCGCGGGGATCATAGAGCTATCTGAGATAGGCTAGTTGATCTCTTTATCAGAATGGGAGAGGGATGTGGTGACACACTTTCATGTTGGATGACCCTTTGAGCGCCTTCCATAGAAGTGTAAAGCTTCAATCTCTGTCCACGCAGAAGGTCTTAGCGACCCTCACTTTGTTGAGAATCTCACATTTGTGTTGCAGAGAGAAATCATGGTCCATGGCAATGGTGGTGCTCAAGAAGTCAGGTCTCCATGCTTGCCATGCTGTACTGCCAGTCCTCGATAATGATGTCTGAGTCCCCGAGGGGGGGTGGGTTGTTCGATCCAAGTTCAAGGTTGTGGTGGGTTTTTTCCAATGATTTAAATAACTGGCTATAGCTACAACTATAGCCAGCTATAGCTGGCTAAATGCAGCTATATTGGCAGCTATAGTCCGATATAGTTTGTTGGGAAGGGTTGCTACTAGGAGATCACACTTTTAGCCACAATGTTAGCTTGAGGGCAAATAGCTGCATTTAGCTGGCTATATCCGCTAAATGGACATACTTCTAGCCGATTATATCCTTTGATTATGATAAGTCTCTATGGGTGTGATTGGTTCCCTGGCTAAATTTGGCCTAGCTAGAATCTGGAGACAGGCTAGCCCAAGCCTCTGTAATACCATGCAATTCGCTTGTGTTTGGTTAGGCGGCTTAAGTTAGCTTGTTTTCCTTAGATCATGTTTGATTGGTTGCACAACAGGATAAGATGACTGTGTATTTCACACAGGTGAAGTTACCACCGTCATCTCTCACCCTACAACACGTGTTTATGCAGGAAAACATGGACATAAATGACGGATTCACAACAAGTTCAAAGGAGCATTTACGGAGTCTTGTTCGTGTCCATGAGCTTGATGAAATCACTTCCAATGTTGGTAAGGACCGAAGTGCTACGAAGGAACACCCCCAGGGATTGAAGCGTAAAAGACCGAACTTCATGCACGGAGAACCTCCATCTTGGACGTGAGGATGACATCGTCAAAATCATGCAAATGGAAGGGGAAAAGTGCATAATCACCTGAGGACCCACGGGAGCGAAGGGGCGACCGAACCGGGTCGGGATGGACCTGGGCCGGTCGGCCCAAGCAGGCCGGCCTGGCCCACTCCGGGGGTCAGTTCGGCCCCCCTTTCCTTGCACCCAAAGGATCTTCAACCCTAAAGTCCTAGAGGCGCCGCCATTCGCAGGGAGAGGGAGCACCAAGAGGCCATCCACAAGCTAGAGAGAGAGGAGGGAGATCTCCGGAGGAGGATCGCCCATCTCGAAGGAAGCACCCACAAGTGGAGAAGAAGGAAGACACCGTCGGAAGCGTCACCATGATCAACGGTGCTATGTGCAGCACCTTGATGGGGTAATCTTCTCATTTGTCCGTGGGTTGTAATCGGTCTTGAGATGTAATCGTACTTGGTTGAACATCTATCTATCATCATGTGTTGAATATGCTTTATTGCTTAAGGTTAGCTACCATGCCGTAAAGGGAAGTAGAGCTCCAATGCTCCCTTAGATCCATTCAATACGCCGTGTCCATTATAGGTCTAGTCACGAATACCTCCACGTAGTGACAGTACGGGGGAGGGAAAGGGTGAAACTGTGGTCACAATCCCCAATAGATTAGATCGGTTTTCATGTTTAAAGCGGTTGCATGTTCAAGTATCGTAGACCCATGGGCAAGTGTCTCTTTCTTATCTAGTCGGCTTAATCGTTCTCTTTAGTGTAGTGTAGTCGTTTTCTAGTCTAATCATATTTAGGGTTTGAGTAGTTAGTGAGTAGAGGTAGATCAAACGCTTGTAATCCCCTTGATCCGCGGATTGACAAGAACCTTGGGAATCCCGTGGTGAAAAAGGTGTAGGTCCGTACGCTTGCGGATCGTAGGTGGATACGTCTTTTATCCGTCAACAGAGTCAGAGAAGTGATTTGGCTAAGTCGTGTTCGACTTGTTAGAGAATACATCTCCTTCGAGAAGAATTTTTATCGGCTCTCATTCACTCCCCTCCCCCTCCTCTGATGGCCAGTTCGGTCCTGCACTAGGAGATCGGTCCAAGGACACAACTCTATAGGATGAGATGAAGATGGAAAGGATCCTGCTGATAGTGGGTAGAGTTGAGAATATACTCTTGGTTAGGAACTCTCATTTTGGACACCAGATTCTCTTGGCTATAAGAGTCGGTTCGTGGCAAGTGGTTGCCTACACCTATATCCGGACGTGGGGGATTCCTGAAGGGTCCAACGGTTGTCACTACCACAGCCTATCCGTTGTCTAGACACCACGTCTACACCACCAGTTACTACTATAGCACGACTATGTTTGCAAGCCTGTAACAACACTGTAGCACTCCGTACGAAGACGGAGCGACGAGCCCACGAGGGAGAGACCAAGACTCACTCAGGTAACAGCTATACGAGGATCATGGAAGGACTTTGGTCTAAACTAGAATGCTGGTGTAACACCCCGGATTTTTAAGGAATAGTAACCCTCTTATTTAGTGGAGCTAAGCATGTTCATAACATTGTTGACTTGGTCAAGAACTCCCACCTGGATCAAATCCCTAAAAACCAAAGTCAAACTCCTAGAACCCTAGACGTCACTACAGTAATCTAGCGCGTTCTCAAAATTTTTCATAAAAACTTCAAAATCAGCCAATATAAAAGTTGTTCGTTATCCCCGGGAACACATTTCATCTAATTTGTGGCATTTGAAATTCTAAGTGGAAATGTCTCAAAAACTCAGTCAAAGCCTTGGAAGTAGTATTGACCAAACTGAGAAAAACCCAAACTTTGCAGTGATTTTCTGGGTAAACGGTTGAGAAAAGCATCGGTCACCCTTTGGGAAAGTTGTAGACGGGTATGTGGTCTACAACTTTCGTATTTGGGGATTCCAAACTTCAGTTCAAAATTTTCGAGTTTGGAGCCGTCGAACAGGCCTTGACAAAATGGCTGGATGAGCACGCCGCAAGAGCGCGCTTCGCGCCCGACGCGCACCGAGTGCCGCCAGCGCTGCATCCCGACGCCCGTGCCACGCCATCAAGTGCCGTATGACACTGGGCCCCACCGACGCCCTCACCCGTGCCATGTGCGCCATGCCCGCACTCTTATCTCCTCTGTCAAACTCGTCGTCACGCAGTTATGCTACCGCTGGTGCCCAGTTCTCGTGCACCACGCACCGTCCCATCACCGACCCCCTCTCCCTGCTGCATGCTCAGCAAGCCGGCCAAACCTTGGAGGCGAAGCCCCTTCTCCATGCACCCTTGGATGCTAAGCAAAGGCGAGCTACTGGAGGCTGGAGCTCCAAGCGCATACGCGCACTACCGCCATCCGCCATGGGCGCTTTGCCATGGAGCTTCCCGTCCCGCGCCTCTCCATCACCTTCTGAGCACACCACCACCTCACAAGCACCCCCTACATCTTCCTCGGCCCCCAGCCCACCGCCTCAGTCGACCAGTTCACCGGAATAGAAGCACAAGCGCCCTAAAATCCATGGTGCCGCCGAACTTCATCGCCGTACGCTCCTCGCCCCAACCAAGCACCGGAATGGAACCCCAAGTGATCCCTCATGCCTCCCCTCCACTTTCCCGGCCAAGCCCGACCTTCCCCTCACCGGAAACGAGCTCCCTCAGTCGGCCGTGGCGCCAGGGACTCAATTGCGATTGCAGTTTTTGTTCCAGGGACCTGTCTATAAGAAATAGGGACCTGTTTGTGAAGATTCAATTTTCGGACCTAGATCCAAATGCAGAATCTTGTAAAATATGCCCTAAATCACAGATAAATCATAAAAATGCAAATTCAATTTTGGTGTGATCCTTATGACCAAGAGCAACTTTTCTATAAAGGAAGTTTGCACTTCGCTGTAGATTTTAAATTGTTTTGGAATGAATTAATTCAAATTCTATAAATGATCTGCAAGTGAAATTTGGATATGCTTCTAGTATTGCCATGTCTGATCTTGTGTGCAAAAATGTCACCTAGTTGTCTTGTAGATCTTTAGTTATGAATTAATGTTGACTTTCAGCAGTGCCTCTGTTTTAGATTTATTTAAATTAATCTGTTAATCAAATGTTGCTCATCTTTTTGCAGTAGCTTTAGAGTGACTAGCTTCACCCGTGATAAATAGTTTAGTACATTTTGACATGTTTCCTTGCTTAATTAAATGCTTGTTGCTAAATCGTGTAGTGTTTATTAAGCAAAATCTATTGCATGTTATAATCTTATATTTGGTGTAAGAACTAGATGTGTTTCCACAATGTTGTAGTAAAAAGTTCAGCTCAGTTACATGCTTTAATTTTTTCGTATGACTTAATTCGGCTTCTAGTAGTTGCTTGTTGTTGTAATTTTCATGCCTTGCTCATAATTCCTTTTGATGCAATTTTTTGGGCAGCAGCCTTGTTATAGCATAATGTACATGTTCGCAAGTTTTTATCACCAGAAGGTTTATGTACCTGCCAGAATAAAAATTCACAAGTAATGCAGCATAAGCAAGAAATTTTTAAAAAGGAAAACCAAGATCATTCTTGTGCAGCTCAAATTTTAAATACATGGGCTTCACCAAGACACGCCCTAAACAGCACCCTTACCTTGGTGAAGTAAAATAAATTGATTATATTAAATGTGTACCCAATTACCATCCAATGAGGAATAAAAATCACCCGGACACACCCTTTCTCTAATAGAGGAAGAGTATGTTTGTGACGCCCCAGGTTTTTATTTACCCTTAATAGTCGTTCAAATCTGCTGACAGTGGCCCAATCACGGTCAACCTGGGTCCCCACCTTGAAAACCTCACCAACCAACCCTAATGACCCTCTTGATCAAGTTGACACACATGTGTGGTCAAGTCTTGGTCAAATACACGGTCAAACCCTACCTAAAACCTAGTGACCTTGAATGTCTTCCGGAACTTTTGTCGCGTTCTCCAAATTTCACCTAAACACTTCAAAATCTACCAATATGAAAGTTGTCCAGTTTGTTGAGGGACACAACTTTTATGTAGGATGGTATTTCCAATTTTGGGTGGAAAAGGGTGGAAAGCTTGATCAACTGACAGTACCTCCTGTTCACTAACAACGATTGGCATTCAAAGTTGGCAAGCCTTTCATGCAAAATCTGTTGAGAAAAACACTACATGGCCTTTGTGAAAGTTATAGAGGATAGCTAGATCTACAACTTTCCTATTTATCACTTGATGAACTTCAGTACAAATTTTTGGAGAAAAACATGCTCAAACAGGGGTTCAACAACACGTTCCAGGCCAGGGCGCCGCCGCGTTGCGAAGTCACGCGCGCGCTACGCATGCGCGCCGGCCCGCCTCGGCGTCCACACCCGCGCGCCGCCCGAGGCCACCCGCCGCCCGAGGTGCACCTTCCCCATGCACTTGTAACCCTTTATAAAATGGTTGCAAAGCTTATTTAAGATCTAAGAATACCCCCTTGTTGTTTAAGGCATTAAATGTAATTAATTACAATTTGTGCACCCCCTTTGCTATTGAGAGATGGATTATTACATCCTCACATGAAATAACAATAATAAAAGAGAACATTAATTAAGTGTTTGTTAAAAAATAAACCCATATTAATAATAACCTTGATGAAAAAGAATTAATAATTAATTGTTTGTTAAGGTGAATATGGCCAACAAGAGTTGGATAAAATAAGCAATCTATCACATCACCTGAACCCTGCATTGCATTCCGTGTAGACCTTCCTGACGGTGACTACTCGCTCGTGCCGGAAGCCGAGGAAGGAGGAGCTGAAGCGGAACTGCAGTACGTGGAAGTACTCAAAGACACCGAGGGTGCTCAGGCCAACACTGCTAACGAAGGCAAACCCCGGTGCATTTAACCCAGTATTTGAAAGTTGTATGCAACTACCTATGGATGATAGTGCATTTACATTCAGGAGTTGATATGAAACCCTAAATGCATGATCCCTAGGTACCTTTGCCCTTTACTAGTATGGTAGGTCGCTAGCTGCTATGCTGTAGGACCGTTACAAGTCGAGTGATGATATTACTCGCGAGAATAGGTTCTTTCGTGGGAATCTTAAGATTTCATTAAATGGATTGCTCATGTGGTAAGAGCATAGGATGTGGGCTCCGGTCCAATGGCTTTCGTGGGTAAAGTGTTTGAACATACTAAGCACTTGTCGGGAATGGGACCGGTAAGCCTAGTACCTCAATGAGGTGGTGAGGGATTTCACTGTAACTACTCTTGGGATGCGTCTCACTTCTAGCTACCGGTGGTGCACGTGTGAGTCTGGATGCCTTGCGGGTATGCCAGATAACTGGTACCAAAGACTGTGGCCTTTTATCCCGACCCGTGGATTTTTGGGAACCGCTTGGTGGTTGTCCTCGCGAGGGCATCCCACCGTGTGTTTAGGTCTACCTTGCAAGGTTATAAACCAATCGATTGTCGGTCTCTCACCGTTATCTAAGACTACTTACTCCACTAGCCATGAGATCCCTAATGATGGAAGTTGATGAATACTATGCTTGAATAATTGTATTGCTCAACTTATGATTGTGATAGATGGCTAATTTAGAAAGGAGTAAATCCACTAGAACTTGTGCTAAAATCTTGAAAGTAAGGGCATACGCTTTGTAACTTTTCAGCAAAAGAAACACAGTGGCCAAAAAGCCTATCATGTCTAGAGTTGGTGAAGTAGTTATAACCGACGGGTAAGTCTTGCTGAGTATTAGTATACTCAACCTTGCTATAATCTATTGCTCTAGGTAATGCCTTTGGTGAAGTGTGGCCCGGAGAGATCCCGCCCGGCTGGGAGCTAGAGTCGGTGGAGGACGATGAATGAAGGCATCATGGCTGGCCTCCCGTGGTGTTTCTGCTTTCCGCTTAGTTTATTTCCGCTGTTTTAAAAACTCTGAACTGCGTTGTCATGTCAAAGACTTCAGTTGGTAATAATTAACCCTTCGGGGTAAATTTTGGATTTTAAATTATGTTTATCTATGTACTCGCCTTCGTGTGAGTTTTAATGCATATATGTCGATCCTTGTTGCTGTATAAGTGATTTACCGGGCGTTAACCAGGCGACTAACGACAGGATGATACTTTATTATTGCTTAATGACCAAAGTGGATTGGTTTAGGCGATAGTACGATATTTTCCTGGGCGGGTTGTCCCAGTTGGCATCAGAGCAATTATATGCACCACAGATTAATTAATAACCTTAATCACTAGTTTTTGGAATAAAACTTGCCATGATTGTTTGGATTTCCAAAACACGTTGGTCCGTTCAGGATAAACTAGACCGAGAGGCCCTAGAGGGAATTTTTGGGTTCTTTCAGGTGGCTTAATAACCTATGGTTTATTTTGCTAACTTCCAGCACATTACTTTATGTCAGACTTACTTTCTTGTACAACCAAACTAGATGAGCCACGTGTTTTATGCGTGTGTTGTGCCGCATCACAATAATTGCGAGGGTTGATGGAGTGATCAATTCCACGGATCCCATCTTCACGTCTGGTTATGAGTTGTGTTGTCGCCACGTGTTTCATACATGAGCATTCCGCATGTCGAATATGCGAGGCAAGGATACACTCCATTCAAACGGAGGGTGTCCGAGGTTGGACGCTGTCCATGCAGCGACTTAACGCATGGATGATGTTTCTATAGTGAACGGTACTGTATGTGGACGCTTCCGTGACGTGCTGGTATGGAAGGTTCTTTTTCTGCAGGTACATAACTGCGCTTCGTTAGTCGCTAAGTGAGTACCGAGTAGCTCTCGACTAGATATTATAGGGAGAGACGAATAAAAGCCTTGCCCCGATACTAACTTCGATTTTTGGCTTGATCGCCATGTGAGGTCGAATAGGACGTCTTGCATGCATGTTGAAAATTGAAACAAACTAAAATGGACCCAAAATATAACCTTGTATGCTCTCTAAGGAAGATTTGCTAGTTTGTGCTTTTATAAACTAGATTACCTCTCATGCCTAGGTGTTGTGCCGCCCAAATTTTGTAAAAGTTTGTTTGTCTTACTTTTGCACCATGTTCTAGGAGTAAGCAAAAATAGATGTTTAAACCAAAGTTGCTCCACATCTAATCTAGTTTTGCTCACAAAACTTCTTGATCATAGCTTTTTTTTCAATCTTGAATTGCACCCTTCTAAAGTGAACCTAGGTCTTGCTGTTTTTCAGCATCAACACCTGTTTTTCAGCATCAACACCCTAAACTTTACATCTTTCACCTTGTTCTTGGTTGGTCCAGCTCAACCTTTGGGATACCAAAAGTGTGTATAAAAACAATGCGGAGTAGCTTAAAAAATTTGGGAATTTATGGGGTTCTGGATTTTTGGTTATGAATTTTTATTCACGACTAACAGAACTTCACCATTTGACATGTTGTTCTCTTTGAGACCTGACATGTGTTACATCTTTTGTACAGATGGCTTTCCTCGTGTTTCACGAGTACGACGCTGATGGTATGATCCGTAGAAACAGGTTGCACTGGGAGGGTTTTTCACGCCTTGCGTGGGAAGCACTCAGCGCCGCTGGCTACACCACTCCGCCGACCTACGAGGTGTTCGAGCTTGAGCGCTTAGGTGTTCCCTGTTGTAGGGTGATCGTCACTTTGCTGCCACACCCGGACCATGCCGTCTGGTTTGACTTGAGTTTCATCTACTGGGGGTTTCGTGGGCACGAGTCTGTCGAGTCAGCCGCTCTTCGGGTATTGACGGACTTTTGCGACCACAACCCTATGGTGGTGGCTCTCTCTCTGTTTGGGTTGTTTCCAGCTATGAGTCCTCACGAGCCGGCGTGGCTGGATCATATGGATCACCTCCGGGAGCTGCTTTTGCTAGCCGAGCCATTGGACGTCACTCAGACGCTGGCACGTTGCCTCATCGTCGTGTCACACTTCAGGGACTGCGTTACAACACCGCAACAGTGATCGGTCAACGTTTGGAGGCAGCTAGGTTGGACTAGCAGCGACTTTCAGTAGCTCACCAGCAGCTGAATTTTACTCACTCAGATGCAGCAGGAGAATGATCGGCTACGTTCAAGGAGGTTTCAGTTGGAGTTAGAGAGAGGTGACCGTCTTCAGAGGATCGTGGACCTTGAGGCTGAGGTTACTAACCTCCAGGAGGATGCATATGCTAATGATACTGAGAGGTTGACACTGTTATAGAACATTGCCAAGATGTAGCATCAGGTTGAAGAGGCTGAGGTGCAGGTTGGAGCATTGCAGGCCATATTGGCTTTATAGTTGCTACCTCCCGTGCAGGCACCTCCAAAGGAGCAGCAGGGACAGTCTGGTCTGGACCAGACAAGTCAAACTGGACCACTGTTACCGACCCCACCAGCTTCACCGGTTGCTAGTGGTGCTTCAGTTGGCAACTAGATTGCCAGGGCCATGCAATAAGAAGAATTGTGCTCCTAGGTGTAACGTTCATGATGGTTGTGATAGGTAGCTTAGGAGTATGCCTTGGTGTAGTGTGACTGCCATGTAACGCTATTGTACTGTGATGTTTTCAGACTTGCAGAATGTTACCATAGCCGCACTCACCAAAATTCAGCATTTTTGCATAAGAAATGAGAGAGTTACGGAGCTTTCGGTGAGTGTCGGTCGGCTGCCAAAACAGCTAGTAACTTCCCGCGAATTGCCTTCTTCGGGCAGGCGAAATGGAAATTCGCCGCGAGGTTGAAGGCCAACTTTGAAGCGTATGAGATGTTGTATCTACTAACTGTGTTGAAGAATGATTCTATGACTCTAATATTGGTTACGACATCTCTTGTGACTGTTGCTGCCATTATCGTGTGAATGCAGAAATGAGCTATTGTCATGCATGATTGCACTTGTCATCATTTCCTAAGTAAGATTTTGGCTATGTGTCTAACAAAGGCTCGCATTTCAGATGGTGGGACCCACGCGCAGCTCTCCCAACGGGTTTGGAGTGACCGGTAGTAGCGAACTGCCGCCATCACCGCCCATGATGCCGTCGGAGGCTTTTATGGCCACTCAAACTGAGGTGATGCGCCAGATCCTACAGACGCAGCAACAGATAGCCCAGCAGATGAACCGAGGGCTGCCACATGGGGCCAATCATGAGGGGCATAATCAGGTCACCACGTACGCTCAGTTCATTGGGATGAAGCCACTGACCTTTTCCAAGGCGGAAGACCCACTAGAAGTCGAGGCTTGGATCAAGGCAATCGAGGCCAAGTTCTCTGCCTTTGTGATGCCTTGCTCTGAGGAGAACAAGGCCAACTTCGTAGCTCTGCAACTGCGAGGAGAGCCTTAATGTGGTGGGATCATTTCAAGACTATGCAGCAAGGGCGTGTTGTCACTTGGGATGAATTCAAGCAAGCTTTCAAAAGCCACCACATTCCTAAAGGATTAATGGATAGGAAGATGAGGGAGTTATTGGCCCTCAGACAGGGATCTGACATGGTGTATCGTTACGCCCAGAGGTTCAATAGCCTTTGCTAATATGGTGGACATCACGTGGATACTGATGCAAAGAAGATGGAAAGGTTCCGTGATTGGCTAGATGGTAAGTTGTACGAACGGCTGAACCTGCTCGAGCCAAAGAATTTCCATGAGCTTGTGAACAAGGCTATATCCCAAGAGGATGCCATGAAAAAGGCCCATAGGGACAAGATGAGGTTGTCTTGTTTCACTTCGGGTAGTAGAACTGACAAGAAGTTTCGCTTTGTGAAAAAGAATGTTCCTAACCCATCCTAGCAATCCTCAACTGGACGCTGGACGATGAAGCCACCCAGGGCAAACCCTCAGGGAACTTCCAGTTCTGCAATAGGCCCCAAAGCCTAATGCACCCCCACGCAACATCGGTGACCGCCGTTATTTCAACTATGGTCAGCCAGGGCACTACATTAGTGATTGCCCCAAGCCCAAGCAGAACAAGCCCAATCAGCAGAATCAAGGTGCGGGAAACGAGCCTGCCACTCCGGCTAAGAAGCGAATGGTGCAAGTCCGCCAAGGCAAGCTGAACTTCACCACCATGAGTGACATTCCAGAAGGAGCTTCAGTGCTCACCGGTACATTCTCTATCGATGATACTCCTATTAAGATTTTGTTTGATTCTGGAGCTACCCACAGTTTCATAAGTGAAAGGCTAATAGGCAAAATGGGTTTAATGAGTTCTCATACCAATTCAACTTATAAAATTATCACTCCGGGTGGGCAAATCTCCTCTAGTACTTTAATCCGTGGAGTACATTTGGGATTGGGTAGTAAAATCTTTCCGACAAACCTCGTAGCCATAAGTTTGGAAGGCATGGATGTTATCTTGGGTATGGACTGGATGACCCAGCATAAGGTGGTTCAAAAAATATCAGATAGAGTTGTAGAGATCAATTCGCCTACGGTCGGGCACACTACCCTATACCTACCTTTCAAAGACGGTACAGACTCTTGTGCCTATGTGACCATTATCTCTCATCTTGATGAAATTCGAGTAGTTTGCGAGTATCCAGATGTCTTTCCTGATGAACTGCCTAGTATGCCACCAGATCGAGATGTCGAGTTTGTAATTGAACTCCAACCGGGTACTGCACCCATTTCCAAACGAACTTATCGCATGCCACCCAAGGAACTAGCCGAACTGAAAAACCAACTCCAGGAGCTGTTAGATAAGGGTAATATTCGGCCGAGCTCTTCTCCTTGGAGTTGCCCCGCTCTTTTTGTCAAAAAGAAAGATGGTAGCTTGAGGCTGTGTGTTGATTATAGACCGCTCAATGCAGTGACCATCAAGAACAAATATCCTCTTCCCCGAATCGATGTTCTTTTTGATCAATTGGCTGGAGCCATAGTGTTCTCCAAGATCGATCTTCGTTCTGGTTACCACTAAATCAAAATTCGACCTTGTCACATTCCTAAAACTGCTTTCTCCACTCGTTATGGTGTTTACGAGTTCTTGGTGATGTCCTTTTGTCTCACAAATGCCCCAGCCTACTTCATGTATCTCATGAACTCCGTGTTTATGACAGAGCTTGACAAATCCGTAGTGGTCTTTATCGATGATATCCTCATCTATTCCAAAATTGAGAAGGAGCAAGCCAAACATCTTCGAATTGTCCTGCAGCGTTTGCGACATCATAAGCTTTACGCTAAGTTCTCCAAATGTGAATTCTAGCTGGTTAGTGTGAAATTTTTAGGGCACACTATTTCTAAAGATGGTATCTTCGAAGATTCTAGCAAAGTAAAAGAGGTGATGGATTGGAAGCCACCCAAGTCCGTACACCAGATCCGCAGTTTCTTAGGTTTAGCGGGTTATTACTATCGTTTCATTCCAGACTTCTCTAGAATCGCTAAACCTATGACCGAACTGCTCAAGAAGGGAGTGAAGTTCGTGTGGAGCGAAGCATGTGAGAAAGTCTTCCACACCTTGAGGCAACACTTAACTTCAGCCCCAGTGCTAGGGAAACCAGACAATTCCAAACCCTTTGAAGTTTTCTGTGACGCGTCAGGCACGGGTCTCGGTTGTGTTCTTATGCAAGAAGGCCGAGTCATTGACTATTCATCACGGGCACCCGACCTCATAAGATCAATTATCCCACCCATGATCTTGAGTTAGCAGCTGTTGTCCACGCTCTCAAGATATGGAGACACTATCTGATGGGTAATCGTTGCAATATCTTCACTAATCACAAGAGTCTCAAATGCATCTTTACTCAGTCAGATCTAAACATGAGACAAAGGAGATGGCTTGAGTTGATTAAAGATTACGACCTAGAAGTGCACTATCACCCCAGGAAAGCAAATGTCGTTGCAGATGCTCTTAGCTGCAAGGTTCACTGCAATCATCTAGAGTTGGAGCCAGTTAGTGAGCCATTATGTGAAGAAATGAGAAGGCTCAACTTGGAAGTGGTAGAGCAAGGAAATCTTTGTGCCTTAGCTGCCGAATCTAATCTTTATGATAGAATTGTCACTGCTCAACGCAATGACGAAGACATACAAAACATCAAACAGAAACTAGCAGAGGGAGATCCTAAGTATATCTGTTTCCAGAAGGATCACAAGGATGTGATCTGGTTTGGAAAATGCCTTCTGGTTCCTGTTGATCCAGAAATCAGAAAGACAATCTTCGATGAGGCTCACATTTCCAAGTTCTCTATTCACCCCAGCAGTATTAAGATGTATCAAGATTAGAAACAAAATTTTTGGTGGTCCAATATGAAAGTTGACATAGCCAAGTATGTAGCCGAGTGCGATACTTGCCACCGGATGAAATCAATCCATTTGAAGTCGGCAGGTGTACTCAAACCATTGTCGATACCCATGTGGAAATGATATGACATTAGTATGGACTTCATTGTGGGTTTACCCCTGACAGCTAGAAAGAAAGATTCTATCTGGGTTATCATGGACAGACTCACCAAGACCGCCCATTTCATTGCAGTTCATACTACTTATTCAGTGCAACAATATGCAGAGATATACATGGATCAAATAGTTTGTTTGCATGGAATTCCAAAGACCATAATCTCTGATAGAGGAACTCAGTTTGTAGCTCGTTTCTGGGAGCAGTTACATGAGTGCTTAGGAACCAAGTTGATTCATAGTTCCAGTTATCATCCGCAGACTGATGGTCAGACAGAAAGGATAAATCAATTTTAGAAGACATGCTACGCGCAAGCATCTTACACTTTGATAAGAGTTGGGACAAGTGTTTATCCTCGGCAAAATTCTCTTATAACAATAGCTATCAAGATAGTTTGAAGATGGCACCATTCGATGCTCTATACGGACGAAGATGTCGCACCCCATTGAACTGGTCAGAAACCGGAGAAAGGACACTCTTTGGTCTGGACTTAGTTAAAGATGCCGAAGAAAAAGTGCAAGTGATAAGGGAGAATTTGAAATTAGCTCAGATGAGGCAAAAGAGTTATCATGATAAGGGCACGACACCCCGACACTTTGAAGTGGGAGATTATGTGTACCTAAAGGTTTCCCGTACCAAAGGTGTGCAAAGGTTCGGTGTTAAAGGGAAGTTAGCTCCGTGCTACATTGGACCTAATGAAGTCATAGAAGTATGTGGGCCAGTGGCTTATCGTATTCAACTGCCAGAACGGTTTTCCACAGTCCACAATGTGTTTCATGTGACTCAATTAAAGAAAGGTATGCCTGTGCTAGAAAACGAAGTGATCACCGAAGCTAATGCTTGGATTGAGCCGGATTTCTCGGTCATCGAGCATCCCATGAGAGCGTTGGACCGAAAGGAGAGAAACACCCGAAGACAGACCGTAAGAATGTACAAGATACAGTGGAGTCAACACACGAAGGAAGAAGCGACTTGGGAAACAGAAGAGTACCTCAACACAAAGTACCCGGGCTTCTTGCAATCTCGAAATCGTGAGTCTCTGCTGCCTATCCTATTTTCTTAAATCGAATCTCAGGATGAGATTCCGTTTAAGGGGGGGTAGGCTCTGATGCCCCAGGTTTTTATTTACCCTTAATAGTCTGTCAAATCTGCTCACAGTGGTCAAATCACGGTCAACCTGGGTCCCTATCTCGAAAACCTCACCAACCAACCCTAATGACCCTCTTGATCAAGTTGACACACATGTGTGGTCGAGCCTTGGTCAAATACACGGTGAAACCCTACCTAAACCCTAGTGACATTGAATGTCTTCCAGAACTTTTGCCGCGTTCTCCAAATTTCACCTAAACTCTTCAAAATCTACCAATATGAAAGTTGTCCAGTTTGTTGAGGGACACCACTTTCATGTAGGATGGCATTTCCAATTCTGGGTGGAAAAGGGTGGAAAGCTTGGTCAATTGACAGTACCTCCTGTTCACTAACATCGATTGACATTCAAAGTTGGCAAGCCTTTTATGCAAAATCTGTTGAGAAAAACACTATATGGCCTTTGTGAAAGTTAAAGAGGATAGATAGGTCTACAACTTTCCTATTCATCAGTTGATGCACTTCAGTACAAATTTTTGGAGAAAAACATGCTCAAACAGGGGTTCAAAGCAACACGTTCCGAGCCGGGGTGCCGGCCGCGCCGCGACGCCGCGCGCGCGCCGCGCGCGCGCGCCGGCCGCCTCGTCGTCCGCACCCGCGCGCCGCCCAAGGCCACCCGCCAAGCGAGGCGCACCTTCCCCATGCGCCGCACCCCCGAGGCTCCTCGGAGTCCTCCCGAGACCACGCGTGCCGTACCGACCCGGAGCTCGCCGCGGACCGCCGGTCCGTCGGCGGCGCCCCGCCGTATGCGCTCCGGCCGAGGTCGTCGTACTACGGCAGAATCTCCACCATCACCGCAACGTCACCGGCGAGGCTTCCCCCTATAAAAGCCGCGCGTTTTGCCCCTCCTCGCGCCGACACCGCCGCCCACTGCGCCATCCGTGTCGCCGCCATCGAGCTGCGCCCCCCTTCTTCCCACGACCGAGCAACCGCCCATGCACCTTCCCTAGACCCCATAGGACCTGCGCGTGCCGCTTGTTGTCCAGGCCAGGTGCTTGCCGTCACCGGAACCGAGTCGTCGCGGCCGCCGCCGCCGGCCCTCGCCGTGCGCCCACACCGGTGACTCCTTCGCCCCAACTTCGGCTACCCCCAGGCCCAAGGTGAGCGTGTGGTCAAGCCCCACTACCTCCCCGGCCGGGAGCGCCGCCGGCTCACCGAAATCAGGCCGACGCCGCCGCCTCCCCATGCCAAGGACCCAATTGCAAGGTCCTCTTTCTTTCTAGGGGTTTATTTGTAAACCAAGGGCATGGTTGTGATTAGTTAAATCTTTCCTAGGGCCTCAACGCAAAACCTTATCATCAATAGTAAAGCACATTTGTTGATTCTTGTAAAATCTCTAGAAAATCATAGAAAAATCGAAAAATTGCAAACTCAATTTTGTTAGACTCCTGGTGAAGAGTACTATAACTTTTGTTAAACTTGTCTAGGCGGTTTCCTGATATTTTTGGCAAGAAAACTAAAAAAGTGAAAAACCTAGATCTGTGATATCTCAAAATCCATGAACCCTTTGTAGCTATTTTTTGGATATGTTGTGTATCATGTTATGACTAGATCCTGAACCAACAATTGCACAAAGTTATGTTGTAAATCTTTTTATATGAATTAGTTTCCATTTATGTAGAATCTGTCTAGATGATTTTTGTAGCTAAAAATAATTATGTTTTTGTGCCCAACTTCTGCATGTGGTCTTTTTATGTCTAGATGATTTATTGTTTGAATAAAAGGTTGGTGGCCTTTATAGGTTTAATGTTTTGGCTAAATAGGAAAAAGTGCATTTTTCCTTGTAACCCATTATAAAATGGTTGCAAAGCTGATTTATGATCTAAGAATACCCCCTTGCTGTTTAAGGAATTAAATGTAATTTAAGACCTTCCTGACAGTGACTACTCGCTCGTGCCGGAAGCCGAGGAAGGAGGAGCTGAAGCGGAACTGCAGTACGTGGAAGTACTCGAAGACACCGAGGGTGCTTAGGCTAACACTGCTGACGAAGGCAAGCCCCGGTGCATTTAACCCAGTATTTCAAAGTTGTATGCATCTACCTATGGATGATTGTGCATTTACGTCCAGGAGTTGATATGAAACCCTAGATGCATGATCCTAGGTACCTTTGCCCTTTACTAGTATGGTAGGTCGTTAGCTGGTATGCTGTAGGACCATTACAAGTCAAGTGATGATGTCACTCGCGAGAATAGGCTCTTTTGTGGGAATCTTAAGATATCCTTCAATGGATTGCTCATATGGTAAGAGCATGGGATGTGGGCTTCGGTCCAATGGCTTTTGTGGGTTAAGTGTTTCAACGTACTAAGCACTGGTCGGGAATGGGACCGGTAAGCCTAGTACCTCAATGAGGCGGCGAGGGATTTCACTATCACTACTCTTGGGATGCGTCTCACGGCTAGCTACCGGTGGTGCACGTGTGAGTCTGGGTGCCTTGCGGGGTATGCCAGATAATTGGTACCAAAGACCGTGGCCTTTTATCCCGACTCGCGGATTTTTGGGAACCACTTGGTGGTTGTCCTCGCAGGGGCATCCCACCATGTGTTTAGGTCTACCTTGCAAGGTTATAAACCAATCGATTGTCGGTCTCTCACCGTTATCTGAGGCTACTTACTCCACGGGCCATGAGATCCCTAATTATGGAAGTTGATGAATACTATGCTTGAATAATTGTATTGCTCAATTTATGATTGTGATAGATGGCTAATCTAGAAAAGAGTAAACCCACTAGAACTTGTGCTAAAATCTTGAAAGTAAGGACATACTCTTTGTTACTTTTCAGCAAAAGAAACCCAGTGGCCAAAAAGCCTATCATGTCTAGAGTTGGTGAAGTACTTATCACCGACGGGTAAGTCTTGCTGAGTATTAGTATACTCAGCCTTGCTATAATCTATTTCTCTAGGTAATGCCTTTAGTGATGTGTGGCCCGGAGAGATCCCGCCCGGCTGGGAGCTGGAGTGGGTGGAGGACGATGAATGAAGGCATCATGGCTGGCCTCCCGTGGTGTTTCCGCTTTCTGCTTAGTTTATTTGTGTTGTTTTAAAAACTCTGAACTACGTTGTCATGTGAAAGACTTCGGTTTGTAATAATTAACCCTTCGAGGTAAATTTTGGATTTTAAATTATGTTTAACTCTGGACTCACCTTCGCGTGAGTTTTAATGCATATATATCGATCCTTATTGCTGTATAAGTGATTTACTGGGCGTTAACCCGATGATTAACGACAGGATGATACATTATTATTGCTTAATGACCAATGTGGATTGGTTTCGGCGTGGTTTATAGGATGATTGGTTTTTGCATTTTCCTAGGCGGGTTGTCACAATGTTGAATATCATATCTAGGTGAATGTGGTCACCCATAAACCTCGTGTTTATTGTTAAGTTTCAAAAGTGAAATCTTGTTTAAATTGGACAAATAAATCTTCCCAGAACAAGATGAAAGACCATTCGAGGGTCAAGTGGACACCGTGGAGTACCACAAGACCCAAACCGAAGTTTGGAAGGGCCCAAGGCCTAGTTAGAACTAGCATCTGCTTGAAAGTCATGCAATAGAGCATAATCCTATAATTTGAACTTCCTGCAAATATATATGTTATGTTTGTGCATTTAAGTTTCATGAGTTGAATTGAAACCATAGTTGCATGATCCTAAGGTTCCTATGTTCTTACTAGCATGATAGGTCGTTAGTTGCCATGCTTTAAGGACCCGGTAAAAGTCGAGTGAAATCCTTCACTCGCGAGCTATAGGTTCTTATGTTGGAATCATAAGATTTAAACTGATATGCTCATGTGGTAAGAGCTTGGGATCGGTTCCGGTCAATAGGTGTTAATGGTTAAGCTTTTGAACGTACTAAACATTTGGCAGGAATGGGACTGGTAAGCCTAGTACCTTATTGATCCGGTAAGGGAACTTGGTCCACTAATCTTGGGAAGAGTCCCCCTACTGCAGTAAAGGTGATACATGAGTGAGGGTGGGCGGCGAGGCCGTAGCCACCTCACCTTGTACCAAAGACTAGAATTTGATCCCGATCTGAGGATGGCTGGGAACCGTCTGGTTATTGCACACTCCACCCCCTTGGTTTTAGTTATCAATCTTGGTGTGTGCATCTCCCGTGTGTTTAGGTTCACCTTGCAAGGTTATTAATTGATGGATTGTCGGCCTCTCACCGTTATCCGAGACTGCTTAACTATACAGTCTATTTCCCTGTACGATGGAATCAAGAATTAATATGGATGCTTGATCAATTGTTTGCACAACTTATGTTTGTCGTAGATCCTTACTTAGTAGTGGTTAATCAACTAGAATTTGAGCTAAAAATTTGAAAGTAAGGACATACTCTTTGTTGCTTTTCAGCAAAATAATCTAGTGGCCAAAAAGCTTTGCATGTCTAGAGAGTTGGTGATTTTCCATCACCCGTTGGTTAAGTCTTGTTGAGTATTAGTATACTCGACCTTGCTTTTGTTGTTCTTTTTAGGTGATGTTTGGGATGGGAAGAAGGCAATGTTTGTTGGCATTATGAATGGCCTCCTATAATGCTACCTTTTCTCTGTCGGTGCAGAAAGTACTCCCGACACTAACTAGTAAGAAGCGCTGAGATCTATCTCTCGATGGCCGGTGCTAAGCAACTAGTGACACTGGTTTTTATCCTAGTTCCGGCCGGGGGCCGTACGTCCAGCAGTGGTGTGCTCGGGGCACTATATTGCGTTGCACCGTGGTGCTCGTAGAGGGGGGCTACAAGCGAGGAGGGAGAGGAGGTCGGGCCTCTAGGCCCAGAGGTACTGATTGAGGTAGGTGCCAATATTGTGGTGAAGGCGGAAAGCGTGTGAGTGATTGCTGTCCGTCGTCCCCCCTTGTGGCTGGGGGGCTGCCCCTCCTTTTATTGGCCAAGGAGGCGGCAGTTTACAAGCATTCCACACTGTTCTAGCTACGTGTGGAGGCATGGCGTACAGTGCCATGGAGTAGACGGCCATCGTGGCGAATCCCGCTTCTGGCGGGGCATCATGGCGTGTCCTGTGTGCGTCCAGGAGTGGCTTCGAGGGGGGTGGCGTAGAGGTTGCTCGTTCGGGGGCCGTCCGCATAAGGATTCGAGGGCATCGTTGACATGAGGCCGTACAAGGCACGGTGGCTGGCGTGGCGGTGTCCCTTCGTCGCATGCTTCCACAGCGTCGGGTATGGTGATGCAGTGGCCGGGATGGCGTCGTGGTGGTGGGGATGGTCGCACAGGGCTGATGGCGACGGTGGTGACCGCTCCCACTGGCCTGGCGTGATGGCGTCGTCCCGCGCGGGCGCGGAGTAGTCCTGCGTCATTCTTTCGAGGGTTCCACTGTCCTTTTTCGAGGGTGCGGTGCGCCGACCGTACGGGAGTGGGTGGTACAGTGCCGCGGGGCGGTTGCTGACCACGCCGCACAGGTCGCACAGTGGCGGGGATGGCCGCGCCACGGGAGTTGGTGGAGCAGTGCCGGGGCATGACTCCCAAGCACGTAGTGGCATGGGTTCACCTTTGACTTGGCGCCTGCAAATGTCAGTGCATTAAATGCCCCTGCCGGAGGAGCAAGTATGGAGGCGGCGGGCCTGTGATCCCCTCGAGCGAGACGGAAACTCGCTCGAGGGGGCGCTCGGCTCTCGATCGAGAAGGGACCTCGCGCGAGGGGGGGCGTCTAGCCCCCGAGCGAGGTGGAATCCTGGTCGAGGTGACTTCTGACCCTCGAGCGAGACGGAACCTCACTCGAGGGGGCGACCGACCCACGAGCGAGGCGGAGTTGTACCGGGGCGGCGCCGTACCCCTCGAGCGGAGTGGAGTTCCGCCCGAGGGTGGCTGGGCTGATTGTTTGACGGGTCGTGAGTCCGTAGGTTTGTTTTGCGCGTGTGTTTAGGTTCGTTTGCGTTTATTTTTTATGAGTTTAAGTGGGTTTCCCCTGGTTGTTTAGGGGACCCTCGTGGCTGTCCCCGAAAGTAGCCACCGAGCATCTGTGGGTGTATCCGTTAGGATCCCGCAGATGCTGACGCTTGCTGATGGGACGTTCTCCCCCTGGTTGCTGATGCTATTCCGTGGGGCCACACCAGCGGACCCGCGGGTCTAGCCCCCGAAGACTTGCAGGGGCGTGGGTGCTCCTGCAAGGGTTTTTACACAGGATCTACCGGCGTGCGGGGTGTTAGTTTCAGCCGGCATCGGCAATATTCCAGCCGGCCTTGGTGGTGCCACGCGGACTTAAATGGCATTGCCTGCGTTCGGTGCACCCTAGGAGGTGTAGCCACGCGTCGAGCCCCCGGGCCAAGGCCCATTCAAGGAGATCGGGGCGAGCTCTTCGACTTGGTTTGAACGCACCCTCGTCGTCCCTCCGCAGACGGAGGGTGAGGTTTCCGCAACTCCCATCGATCGGGTCGCGAGTTGTGTATTCCTCGTTGAGCTGTTATCGGGTCATTCAAGTGGACGCCCATGCCCCGTTCGATAAGGATTTGCTCGTGGTATGGAGACTTGTCCATGAAATCGCTTATGTGGGTTTGCTAGGTGGGGCTCGGTCTCGTTCGCTAGGGACCGAGGGCGCAGAAGCTCTCCCTTGATGGGATCCCAAGACTAGCTGCCTCGTTGGCTCTTGAATATGACATGTGGGGCGCCCTCGAGCTGGTGGGCTCGAGGATAGGCTTGAATGCGCACGCCCTCGTCGTCCCTGACTCTGTTGATCTGGGGCGCCTGTTCGAACCCTTCGAGGGTCAGGCTTCAAACCCCTGATCAGTAGGGCCGCTGCGGGGTGGCAGCTGGGTGCCCCCGTCTTTCTACATCTGCAAGGCTCGGGTGCTTGTGGTCGAACCGACCCACGAGTAGCTGATTAGTAATCCTCTTGAATCGAGGGCACCTGTGGCGCCCGCTTTCACTGAGTGGGCTTCGAGACCACTGGTCGGTAATCGCACCCTTCGAGGGTCAGTTTTTTCGAGCCTCGGGCTCGTGCCGCTCGAGGGTCAGTCTTACTTGGTAAGGGATCGGGCCATTTAATGCTCACAGTCATGGCCACAGTCATGCGCTGCGAACGTGCCTTTTCAGGCATCGCAGTCGCGCCCGTAGTGGGTGATGTGGGCGGGCGGACGTGATGGCCCGCCGCGGCTCTTCAGTTGCCGCGCTATAATGATCGCGCCCGTGCGTGCGCCTTGCCGTTCCGGTCGTGGTGGGCCCCGCTCGTCAGTGATGGATGCCGTCACCTGCATTTAATGCGCGCGGAGCGCACGATTCTGGGAGCGCGGCTCCCATGGATCTATAAATCCGAGAGGAAGGAGGGGTGAGCTCTTCACCTCAACACTTAGCGCCTATCACTCCCGTCTTTCTTGCTTCCGCTCCAGAGCACCGCGCGCCCTTTCGTCTCTCCTAACGTTCGCCGCCCGTCTTTCTTCCGCTCGCTACCGCCAACTGCAATGGCGCCCCCGCAGTCGATCCAAGTGCTGGACCCGCTGCCGTGGCCACGCTCGACGGTGACGGAGTTTGCGCTGCACGAGCTCGACAACGGCAGCCAGCTGGCGCCGAATGTGGACGGGCAACCCCCGGCGTGGATTGTTCCACCGGCGGCGGATCGGGAGCCCAACCCACCGTTCAGCTACGTCGTCAGCTTCATCCACCACCACGAGCGCGGCTTCGCGGCGCCGGCGAGCTGATTCATGCGCGGGTTGTGCTACCACTATGGCGTGGAGCTGCACAACTTCGCTCCGAATGCAATATTGCAGGCGACCACCTTCACCGGCGTGTGCGAGGGGTTCTTGGGGATCCCGGCGAACTGGGATCTCTGGGTCCACCTCTTCTGCGCAGAGCTGCATACGCTCTCTACGCCGGAGCCGCGGGTGCGCCGCGCGGTGCGCGCCGGCGGGATGTCTATTTCGCTGCGAGAGTCATGCAGGGAATTTTACATTCCCTGCACGATGATTTCCAACAACGCGGAATGGGAGCGGGGGTGGTTCTACCTCTGCAACGACGATAACGGCCTCCCTCCTACACCAGCAAGGTTCTAAGGAAGAAGGCTGATTCCTAGTGGCATGGCCTGTCCTCTTCTTCACGCTAGGACCAGCTGGAGTCAGCCCTGCTCGCGCTTGAAGAGCCTGGCGGACGCCGGGCTGGGCACGGCCTTGGTTCTCGTGAACCTTCACCACCGGTGGATCATCCCCCTCATGGAGAGGAGGCTCCGCATCTTCGAGATGGATTAGATGGCCGACCTTGTGGCGCTGGCGCGCTCGCGGTTGGTACACGACCGTCTCCCCTCGGAGTACGCGGCCACGAGGGCGAGGCGCGCCATCAACCTCAAGGCTGTCAAGAACAGCAACGACAACCTCTGGTCGTTCGTTATGCTTCCTGACGGCCCGCTGGTGAGTGGGCTCTTCCCCCTTTTCCTTTATTCTTCCGCCAGGTGCCGCCGCGACTCTGACGTTTCGTCCTTCCCAGCAGAGGGTGGTCGTGAACGCAGCGCGGTTCGACCCGCCACGCCCCGAGCCTGAGCGCGCGCGCACGGCTTAGCGGCGGGTATAGGAGCGGACGACGCGTGAGGAGCGGGGGATCCGGCGGCGGGAACGCCGGGAGCAGAGGGACGAAGAATTCCGGCTGCGCGAGCAGTAGGGACTTTCCCCCTGGTGACCATAGAGGATTCGTTGTCGGGAGATGAAGAGGAGGAGGAGAGTGATGGGGGGCGGGCCCCTGAGAGGTGGGCACCTGCGCCCCCCTCACCGAGAGCCACGGAGGCGGCAGAGTAGCAAGTGCCCGAGGTGGGCGCGGAAGCGCCCACCGCTGGGCAGTCTACGGAAGAGGCGGCGTGTGCCGCGGAGGTGCCGGCGCACGTCGCGGAGGCGCCGACACGAACCGCGGAGGCGTCTAGGAGCGCGATGGTGGCGACTTCGGCAATGGCCTCAGCGCTCGTCAATCCCTCGAGGAAGAGGAAGCGGGGCTTCTCCACCCTGAGGTAGGCCGTCGCTCCTCCGGATGCCCCATTTTCGAGAGGCGTGAGTTTAATCTTTCTGATTTCGCATTCGCAGGGTGGCGTCGACCGTCTCCCCCCTTGTGCCCGCAAAGGCGCTTAGGGCAGACACGTCCATACCCATGAGGCGGCGCTCATCGAGGGGCAGTGCGGCGACAGCGGCGGGCGAGGCCCTGCGCAGCGTGGCCACAGCCTCGGAGCTGTAGCAGGTGGAGGCGGCCACGACGGCGGTCATGACCATGGCGGTCACCGCGCCTTCGATTTCACCGGTGCCGGCCCCAGTTAGCAATAGCCAGGCGGGGGTGGTGGAGGTCCCAGACGACGACACCCCGCCGCCCGGATGGGGCCAGTGGGGGAGCCTGCCCGCACCAGCCCCCGAGCTCCCGGTGGGGGCGCTCGTGGTGAGGGATGATGGGCGCGTGATGTCCGGGCGCCCGGGCGGACGACGCCGAGGCATCGTGGTCGCGCGCGGTCCTCCCAGCTTCGGATGGTGCCGTGGCGCGCCTAGAGCATGAGCGGGAACGCGCCATCATGCCGCCAACCCACTTCGCCGATGCCCAGGCCGAGCAGGCGCTGTGGCAGGAATTCCCCGACCACGGCGCCTCGCTCAACCGGGCGCTGAACGAGGCGCTGTGGATCCACAGTGGTCCTGCGTGGCGCGTCTTCCAGGTACGCGATTTGTTCGTTGAGTCTTGCGATTCTTCCCCTTTTGTTCCTTCTGCGTCCGCGCTTTCTCTGATCGGCGCCCCTTGGTCTTTATCCGCTGGTGGCAGGAATTGGAGGATCGCGCCAAGGAGAGGTATGGTGCCCTCGACCAGATGAGCTCCGAGCTCCGCCGGCTCCGGGAGCAGCGCGACGCTCTCGACACCCTCATCGAGGCCTTGAGGACAGGTGACGGGTGGCCGGCGTACCGGGCGGAAGCCCTGCGGGACTAGCTCCAGTAGTTGGAAGCTCAGACCGCAGAGGGAGCCTCCGCTGGCGAGAAGGTGCGGATTCCACTCGTCGACCGGGATGAGGCGCTGCAGAGGGCGAGGGAAGATCTGGCGAGGGCGTGCACTCTGGCGGTGGAGTGGGAGACTGAGGTGGCCTTGGTCGTGCCCAGCTTCAACAAGATCACGCTGACCTCGAGGAAGCACGTGCAGGGTTGGCTCCAACAAGAGCGCACCACACTCGAGGGGGCGCAGACAACCCTTAAGCAGCGGGACGACGATGTCTCGCGGCTTAACAGGGAGCTGGTGCAGCTTAGCATCTCGTACGATGACTTGCGCCAGTCCCTCGAGGAGCAAGAGGCCACGGTCTGTGACCTGCGGCGAGAGGCCGAGGAGGCGCGCAGGGCCCTCGACTCGGAGAGGAAGCAGGTCGAAGGTGAGTTGCGTTTCCGCCCCTTTTCGTTCGTCGATTTGGCTTGCTTGGGATCCGCTCCCAACTTTTGTTTCTTTGTCGTTGGTTTTCAGGCCTGCGGACCGCCCTGGGGAATACGACCACCCAGGCCGAGGCTGTGCAGACGGCCTACAACTCTTTGCAACAGGAGTTGGAGGAGTTGCGGGTTGCAGCCCTCGAGGTCTGCCAGGAGGTTGAGGAAGGTGAGGCGCAAGCCGAGAGCTCGCTGGCGAGTCGCCTACGCGCCCTCGGCGGGCACGTCTCCCAGCGCATGTGTCGTGCCCTTCAGCTGGGCGTCAAGAAGGCCCTTGGCATGGTGGCGTCCCACTACCAGGTTGACTTCGAGGCTGTATCCTCGGGCTACGTCGTCCCGGTTGACATTGAGGACGAGGTGGCGATGGACTGTGCAGATGCGCTCGCCGCCACCGCCGCCGATATGCTAGCCGAGGACTTCACCGACTTCTTGTTCCCCGATGCTCCCGTGACGGGTGGCCCTCAAGCCTGAAAGTAGTTGGGCGTTCATGCCCTTATTGTTTAAGTATTAGCATTCGGGTTGTGTGGCCGTGTAATAAACAATTACTTGTTTGTAACATTCGTGTGTTTGTAAATTGAAGTAATGCTTTTTATTTCGCTTTTCATGCTGTTCTGTCGCTCTTTTCCTTTGCCTAAACGAATTTGAGCTAGGGAGGTTCGATTCCACGAGTAGCCCGCTGGTCCAGAGGCGAGGGAGAAGGGTCGTATCCTCCCGGAGGCGTAGGCTATCTCCGGCTCGCGCGTCTTTCCAGCTTGGCAGCTCGCGCCCCGCCTGAATTCACCCGAGGTTCAGGTCGAGTTGTACTTAGCATGCTTGAGGATTTTTGCGAAAAAATGGGACCATTTGGGGGGGGGGTGCCCCCCGCAGTAGCCCCCGAGGGTGACTTGGTTTTCTGGGGAAATCCAAGTTACCCTTCGACTTTATTAATTCGAGAGAGTTTACATTTGTACAGCCAACTAGGGTGTTGGGTATGTAAATTACAAAAAGAACTTGGAAATCCTTTCTAAGGGTAGAGGCGACATAGCTGTTGGATGTTCCAAGAGTTGGTGAGTTCTTCACCGTCCTCGTTGGCCAGCCTGTACGTGCCAGGCTTGAGTACTTTCACCACGACGTAGGGTCCCTCCCATGGGGGCGATAGCTTGTGGCGGCCTCGATTGTCTTGATGCAGCCTTAGGACTAGGTCCCCTTCATTGAAGTCTCGGTGTCGTATCTTCCGGGCCTGGTAGCGCTTCAGCGCCTGCTGGTACCTTGCCAAGTGCATCAGGGCCACGGTGCGGGCCTCGTCCCGTTGGTCTAGCGAGTCCTCGCGGGCTCGCTGGTTAGTTCCATCATCACAGCCCCCGACTCTAGGCGACCCATATTCCAGCTCCGTGGGGAGGACGGCCTCCGCGCCATAGACGAGGAAAACGGGGTGAATCCTGTGGCTCTGCTCGGGGTGGTTCTGAGGCTCCACACAACCGCTGGTAGCTCCTGAAGCCATTTGCGACCAGACTTGTTCAGTCTGTTGATAATCCTGGGCTTGAGACCTTGTAGGATCATGCCGTTGGCGCGTTCCACTTGACCGTTGGTCTGTGGATGTGCCGCGGCCACCCAATCGACACGGATGTGGAACTTGTCACACCAGGAACTTTCTGCCCGTGAATTGGGACCCGTTGTCGGTGATGATGGAGTTGGGCACTCCAAACCGGTAGATGATGTCGGTGAAGAACGTCACGACCTGCTCTTCCCTGACATTCGTGATCGGGCGCACCTCGACCCACTTGGAGAACTTGTCTATGGCAACCAGTAGGTGGGTCAAGCCCCCGGGCGCTTTCCGCAAGGGCCCGACGATGTCCAAACCCCACACGGCGAAGGGCCACATGACAGGGATTGTCTGGAGGGCGTGCGCAGGGAGGTTGGTCTTGCTAGCGTAGAACTGGCACCCTTCGCAGGTGCGCACGATCTCGCTGGCATCAGCGACCGCAGTAGGCCAGTAGAAGCCCTGACGGAACGCGTTGCCCACAAGGGTGCGTGGTGCCGCGTGGTGGCCGCACACGCCCGCGTGAATATCTCGAAGGAGCTCGCGCTCCTGAGGGATGGGCACGCATCGCTGCAGGACGCCTGACGCGGCGCGCTTGTACAGCTCGCCGTCGACGAGGGCGAATGATTTGTCCATCCTGGCGATGCGCCTGGCCTCGGATCGGTCTGGGGGATGTTCACCTCGGTCCATCTAGGCAATATATTTGTCTCGCCATTCCTCCGTGCGGGGGACCGGCTCTGTATCCATGGCTTCGGCCTCGTCCGCGCCATACCCCTCGAGCAGGGAGAGTACGAACGCCTCGTTCGAGGGGTCCTCGTCCATGGGCTCCATGCCTGTTGGGTCCGACGGAGCCCCCGAGGGTTCCTCCTGGCTCGAGGGGGTCGGCTCGAGGTTGACGGACGGCCTGGCGACATCCCGCGCAAAAACGTTTGGGGGAACGGTGATTCGCCCTGACGCGATTTTGGCGAGCTCGTCTGCCTCCTCATTGTATCGGCGGGGCACAATGGTTAAGCTCAATGCCATAGAACTTGTCCACGAGAGCCCTTACGGCATTGCAGTACGCCTCCATCTTGTCGTCGTGACAACTCGCGTTCTTCATGACCTGGTCGATCACGAGCTGCGAGTCTCCCCTAACGTCGAGGTGCTTGATGCCCGTCTCGATGGAGATTCTGAGGCCGCAGAGGAGGGCCTGCCATGTTATTTGACGCAGGGAAGTGCAGGCGCACCGCGTACCTCATGTGCTCCCCGAGGGGTGAGATGAAGAGCAGGCCCGCGCCTGCCCCTGTCTTCATCAGCGACCCATCGAAGTAGAGGGTCCAGCAATCGGCTTGGATTTGGGGCAGTGGCAGCTGTGTGTCCATCCATTCAACGACGAAATCCTCTAAGATCTGGGATTTGATCGCTTTGCGTGGTGCATAGGCGAGCGTTTCGCCCATTAGCTCCACCGACCACTTGGCAATCCTACCCGCTGCATCTGGGTTTCGGATAATCTCTCCTAACAGAAAGGAGGAGACTACCATGACCGGTTGAGCCTCGAAGTAGTGGCGAAGCTTGCGCTGCACGAGCACCACCGCGTAGAGCAGCTTTTGGATCTGTGGGTAACGCGCCTTGGTCTCGGATAACATCTCGTTGATGTAGTAAACGGGTTATTGGACTGGTAGGGTGTGCCCTTCCTCCGTACGTTCCACTACGTTGACGGCGCTGACCACCTGAGTGGTTGCGGTGACGTAGAGGTACAGAGGCTCGCCGTCCTGGGGCGGCGTTAAAATCAGCGCGTGGGCGAGCGTTTTGTTCAGGTTTTCAAGTGCCTCCTGGGCCTCGACGGTCCAGGAGAAGCGCTCGTGCTTCTTCAAGAGTCGGTAGACGGGCAGCCCCGTGATAGCGTCATTCACCGCAGCCTCCTCTGTGGAGAACTGAGCCATGCTGTGATGAGATGAGCGATACCTCCAGCCTTCTGTATCATTCAGGGGCTTCCTGATGTAGACTCTGCAGGTGTAGTAGTCTCTCATTCCTGGCTCAGTGAAGTGCTTAGTCACGTAGAGAGGCCTTATGGTATATCCCAGGTACTGCAAAACCTCCCACAGAAGAATGCAAAATTGTCCATTCTCAGCTTCAGTGGAATGTTTATGATATTCTGCCCCGTGATAGCGAGGGTCTTCCTCCGGGTTGTCATCAGCATTGTTACCAGCTTCCCCACCTACACTGTCATCACTGGAGTCATCTAGGTCACCTCCTTCACCATCAGGCACTGGATCATCATGTGCAGGGGGTGCTTCCTCGTTTGCCACAGGCGCTGGTGGAATCACCATGTTCCCATCAATGTCTGCCTCCAGCACGGTGCCATCGTACAGCTGCGGCTGTTCCAATGGCTCATCTGGCTCCTCCTCCTCCATCTCAACCTCCTCAGGATCCTCCTCTTCTGGTTCCGACTGGACCTCCTCTGAGTTTTCTTCCACCTCAACCTCTGGCTGGAACTCCTCTTGTTCCTCCTCAACATCCTCAAGACGATGGCGAGGGGCCAGCTGTCTAGAGGGAAAGCGCCCACCAGTGCTCTTGCGAGGGGTCATGTAGGTTCTGGCCATCTGTCAAAGCAAAACTGATCTCAGAGTACAGAATAAATCAAAATGACAGTTTAAAATTATAAACAAAATTAAATTAGATTTTTAATGCGTAAATAAGGTGATTTGAAGCATGATAAGGTCCTCTAGAACATGAATCCTTAATTTCGTCCATTTCTAACTAAGGTTGTGACCTACAGTCATCACGGCTCTGGTACCACTTTGTCACACCTGATTTTACAAGGAAAACCGAATGCATCTCACATGTGCGCCAGGATCAAATTACACACACATGATAGACAAAACGAGAGTAATACCATTTCTGTAATAAATCGTTCAAGAGTTAAACTAGTACGATATCCATTATTACATCCAGAGAGGTGGACTCGAAGGTCCAAACACAACGATAACTAAGCGACGAGCAGCTCCATCTTTGACTTCCACAGGCATGATGACTGGGGGATCCGCATGCCCTAGAACTCCTCGTAGTCACTCCAGTTTTCATCCTCGCCTCCGACGTTCTCCTCTGAACAGCGGTAAGCAAGGGTGAGCACACTTATGGTTGGTGCTCAGCAAGTGGGGGAAACAATGCAAGGCTATCAAGGATAGGCTATGGTTCACAGCGGTAAGCATTTTATAAGTTGGTCAAGTTTTATTAGCAAGCACCTAATTACTAGGTGTTAGTGTATACCAACCCACTTAACCTTAAAAGGAACCTCAAACCAAACCACAAACCCAGGATTTGCATTAATCTTTAAGTTTATTAATCATGTGAGGGTCCAAGCCGCTCATGACCGTGAGCACGGCTGATCGATCAGTTTTACACTCTGCAGAGGTTGTACACTTTACCCACAGCTCGTGTTCCCCATCTTGCCCGGGTTAGCTAGACCCTTAAACACTTCCAAGGTGAGTGGCTAGGGGTCCACTACGAAGCCTTTACAAAGGAAAGAAGAGAAACCAACAGCCCGCAACGGTGAAGAGCGGCGGAGCGGACCATAACCCTCCCTAATGGTCGGCACCTTAGCCAAGGCTGCTACCCCAAAAGAACCGGGCTATACCCCTTCAACTCCGGCCCCCTGTGCCCCTCTCGGAAAAGAGCTATCAGCTAACCCACTCTCCTAATTAACTGGCTAAGCCAGAGCCATGTGGAATGTGGTTGTACTGTTATCTTAGGTGGTTCTCCATGTTCCGATTATAAATCAAGTTATCTTGTTTTAAGCACAAGCACATAATATAAGAAAAACTGAGATGTGAAACATAAACAAAGCATAACCAGACTCATGTAAAGCAAACTAAGCATTTATCTACCCCAAGCATTTGTTTAAACAGGGTTGATCAAGGTAAAGTGGTAAAGTATCTAGTCAAGTCCTTAACTAGGTGTTTGCCCATCAGGTTTATGCATAGCAACAGGAATAGTAAACATTGTTTAGCATGCAGTGACATAGGTTCAAAAAGATAATGCAGAGGGGGAAAGCCACTTGCCTTCCTCTACGAGCTGAGTGAAATCTTCCTCGAAAACAGGCTCTTCCTGATCACCTCCGACAGGGAGCTCAGACGAAATAGGCACGATATCTACGAGTCAAACATGAACAACAAACAATAAATAAAACAGTACACCAAACAGTAACAAAACTGGTAAATTTACTGTTTAAAAGATTCTACTCGTCGAGATGATCATTTCGGTATATAGAACGCTAAAAACGGAGTTAAAATGAGAAAGATATGATTAAAACAGTTTACAGGGACCTATCTGCAAGAAAACTAAGTTTACAGGGCTTTTTATAAATAAAATCAGGGCTAAAACATAATTATAAAATAAAACAGAGGGGTCTAAGTGCAAAAAGGAATGGAAAGGACCCTTATATAAAGAAAACTAGACTGGCCAGGGGCTAAAACATAAAACTCAGGACCTAACTGTAAAGATTCTCTAAGGTGGAAGGACCGGCTTGCAAAAATATAAAAGATCAGGGGCTCTTAAACAAAACAGCCAGCCCAGCGCCGTGGATCTCAGATCCAATGGCCACGGGTGCACGCGTGCACCGTGGACCGCGCCGTGCGCCTGGCGCACGGGACCACGGTGGACCGAGGCCAAGGGGTACTCCCTTGTTTTGATCAGGACCGCCCGTGCCAAATCCGACGGCCAGGGACGTGCACGAGCAGGGGCGCGACGGCGGGCACGCGGAGTGCGGCGGCGCGCGGTAGGGGCTCGCCGGCGCTAGCCCTGAACGGCGCTCCCGGCCATCTTCTCGACCGCGGGTTGGAGCAAAATGCAGCGCGGGCGCTTGCGCACGTGACCAAGGGGTCAGGGGGGCGATCGGGCCTCACCGGTGGCCGTCACTGGAAGGGGGCGGCGCGGCCACTCCGGCGAGCTCAGGGAGACACTGTTGTGCGCAAAATACAGGGGAATTGGGCGGGGGGTTTTGCTCACCGCGTGTAGAGGAAGAAGGCGGGCTCAAAAACGAAGAGAAGGCGCCGGTGGGGAAGCTTGGCAACGGCGGAGGATCGGGCGGCGCTCCGGTGTGGTCGGGGCGCGGCTGCCACGGGCGTCGGGGACCGGAACTGCGACAAAGACGTGCTCCTTAAGCTCCCGGAAATCCCAAGAATCAAAAAGAAGGAGCGAAGGGATCAATCCTTCATCGGCGGCGACCCTCATCTTTCCATTCTTCTTGTAGACAGGGACAATATTAGAGATCCACTCCGCGTATCTGCATGGCCGAATGAAGTTTGCATCAAGTAATCTTTCAACTTCTTTCTTCACATCGGCCAATACTTCGTCCTTGTAGATTTTCCGGGGAGGTTGCTTATATGGTTTAAAACCAGATTTGATTGGCAACCGATGCTCGACGATGGAACGATCCAAACCGGGCATCTCCGAATAATCCCAAGCGAAGCAATCCTTATATTCTTTTAGTAGCTTAATCAATTCCTCCCTGAAATCTGACTCCAAGTTTGCGCTGATAAACATCGGCCTCGGCTTATCACCATTTCCAATGTCAACTTCCTCCAACTTGTCGGCCGACATGAATCCTCGCCCCAACTTGCCATCAGTTCCATCAACGGGATTATCCATTAAAAATTGCTATAAGAGCCGACCGCTTGAATCGGCTGTTGATCACTGCTGACAAGCTAAACAGGACCTTCTCCCCAGTCTTTTCCTGAGAAACAATCAATACCCTGATATTCCCAGAAAGCTGGTTCCACATTTGCGACGCTCACGGAGTCATCTACTTGGACCACCTCAATATCGTCATCTACCCATTGGATGAGCTACTGATGCATGGTAGATGGGACACAGCAATTGGCGTGAATCCAGTCCCGCCCAAGCCGCAGGCTGTAGGCCCCTTTACCTTCGATGACGAAGAAGGTAGTGAGCAATGTCTTGGTCCCGATCATTAGATCCACGTGGACACATCCCTTTGTATCTGAAGGATTTCCAGCGAAATCGTTCAGAATTATGCTCGTCGGCGTCAAGTCTCCAGGGCCCATGCCAAGCTTCCTGAAAGTGGTGTATGGCATCACATTGACTGCAACCCCGCCATCAACAAACATCTTAGTCAGTGGCTTGCCATTGACGTATCCCTTCAGGTACAGTGGCCTCATGTGTCGATTTTTGGCCGGTTTGTCGAAGGTGGCTTGTTTGGCCAGCACGAGCTGCGCCATCAACCCCCCAAGCTGATCATCATCGTTGATTTCCAGGGACGTCTCCTCCTGCACAACCTGATTAGCGGGAGCCATAAACTCATTCGGCAGAAAGTATACCATGCATGCCAAAGCCGAATGACCCGATCCTTCAGGCTTATCCTTTGGGCGCCAAACTTGTTTCTTCTGGATCCCCGCCTGCCTCAACTCGCGGTTCCTCAAGCGTTGAACCCTCCTTTTCTGACTCTTTCTTAAACCAGGCGGGCAACATTGCCCCTCTTGCCAGACGTAATCGTCTTCGTCTTCTTCCTGATTAGCCCATCTTAGATCAGCTCGCCTCTTTTTGGGGTGATCAATGATTTCAATTTTTTGACGCCGATCGTCACTGGGATGCATCCTTCCAATTCTTTCATGGACGGATCGGCGATTGGCAGTTTCCTGCCTATACTCAAAATATTTGTCGCTGCACTCAGGGCAGTTTCTCAGCGTAGGAAGCTTCAATCCTTCATTCCAGCAGTGCCTGAAGAATGCACACCCCCAATGTGCGCGCTCCTGCTCGCGTGTGTACTGCTCCACATCTCTCCTACGCGCTTCTTCTTCGGCCCTGCGTCTCTCCTCCTCATGCCTCCGCTTCTGGTAGCGTTCTTTCTCTAACCGACGCTGCCACTTGTTGAGGAGGATGTGTGTAGTGACCCTGGGCTTGGCCTTGGATGATTCCCCAACCTCGACATGGCTTTTGAGAACATGAGGGGCTTCCCTGTGGACCTGTTCCAGTGTAACTTGTCGCGTTGGGTCCACTGCTCCATCCTGTCTCGCTCTATCTGACGTCAAGACCTTAACTTTTCCCTTTTCCCCAGCTGTCATCATGTTAACAGAGAAGCTTATCATGTTCTGGGGAAAAGGGTGGCCATCCAGCTTCATCTTGTTGTCAAATTTGAGGTGCCCCTCCTGGATAGCCTTCTGGATCCTCATCCTGAAGACCCTGCAATCGTTGATAGAGTGAGAATTCCTGTCATGGAAGCCACAATAACGCCTCTCTTTAATCCAATCGGGCCGAAGCATGGAATGCCCCTCAGGCAGCTTGATTCGGCCTTCTTTCACCAAGAACTCAAACAGTTTATCGGCTTTGGTGACATCAAAGTCGTATGTGCCTTTAGTCTGTTTGATCCAACGCTGGTTCATGGTCAACGGCTCCTTGCCCCACATGATCTCAGCGGCGGCTATCTCCTGATCATCATCGGAATCCTCCATCTGGTCGGCCTTTTCCAGGAACTGATTGTAGATATCAGCTATATCGTGCTGCTTGTTGAACCTGGTATCCTTTTTAAACCCATAGGTCTGGTTGCTCATTAATGACAGCTTTTGAGACAACTGGCCTAGGTTCTCAAACTCCATGCCAAACAATTTTTCTCGCACGGCCGGCAGCATCCCTGCGACGGCCATATCGGCCAACTGATCTTCTGGCAAATTCAACGAAAAACGCATGCCTTTCATGTCCCTGAACCTCCTGAGGAACTCTAAAGGCGTCTCGTTGTGCCTCTGCTTCAATGTGGTGAGATCGATGAGCTTCTTTTCTGTGGTACCACTGAAGTAATGAGCGTGGAATTTTCGCTCCAGCTCCCTCCACGTGCCAACTGACTGGGGTGGTAAAGAAGTAAACCACTGGAAGGCAGACCCCATCAATGACATGGGGAAGTACCTAACCCTGAATGCCTCATCAGATGAGGCCTCCCCAAGCTGCATCAGATAACGAGCAATGTGCTCTGTTGTGCTCGTGTCATCTTGCCCAGAAAACTTGGTAAACTCCGTGGGGGGCTTCACTCTGGGAGGCAGGATCACTCTGTAATACCACTCCGGGAAGGGAGGCGTGTAGGCTGGTCCCTGCATTTTAGGTTTGAGGCCGAATTGATTCTGCATCATATCGGCCATCTTCTGAACCAGGATGTCATCTTCTTGCATGCCTGCAGCTGCGCCGTACCCCGGATTTGGGAGAGCATCAACGGCACCATAGTCCACAACTTCATGGTAACCTCCACCATACAGGTTCTTCTGCAATCTGTTGTTAGCTGGGGCAATCTTGTAGGTGGAAGCAAGTGAAACTCCAGCCGAACCGAACGCTAATTCCCCATACGTGAGCTGATATGGGTTCGGCTGTTGAATTGGCTGTCCTGTACTGCCTTGCGGAGGTGGCTGGATCGGCTGTCCTCCTGCAGCCCGTAAAGGAGGTTGAACTGGATGTACTCCAGCGCCTTGCGGAGGTGGCTGAACAGGTTGTCTCCCAACACTCTGCGGAGGAGGCTGGACTGACTGGCCTTGTAGTGGTGGCTGGGCCCCTGGCTGGGTAGAGCTGGACTCCCCGATCTCCATACTGTATCCTTGATGGGATGCTCGATTGAACACCTGCTCCATGCCTAGGCCAAAGACGCCCACCATCATCTGCTTGAATACACCAAGGAAGGCCCTATGATGCCTACTCAGCACGTCTTCCGCGGCATCTCGAAACGCTTGCATGCATTCCTCCTTCTCCTGCAGAGTTGTAGCGTCACTCTCTCCTGACAGTAGAACCCTGGGCATCTCATTTTTGAGGTATGGGACGCCACTCCTGTTCTTTTTAAATGACATCAAGCATTTTTGTTGGAACTTATCTGTAGCATCCTTTAGCTATTGCAACTGTTCTGGAGAGAGATCCTCGATGGAGACGTCCATAATGTCACTGATGTCAGGCATCTTGATTTTCGGCTATTGGTCCCACCAGGTGTGCCAAAAAGTGTGTTGACGTAAAATTTGCACCCCACGCCAAGCACACAGCAAGCCGAACAAGCTGGCTTCACACGCGAGAAGATTCCAAGACGTGCCAGTCAATTTTCCCTGAAAATTAACAAAAGACAAAGTAGTTAAATTCCAAAGCTTGGAACTTGCCGGGTAGTACCAGACAGTTCCATATTTACGGCTATAAAGCCAAGTGAGATGACGTATATCTATAAGAAGCTATCTGCCAGCAAACTGGAAACCATTCGGGAGCTTTAGAGTGCAAAACCGTAACATAGCCGAACGAATGATGTAAGCATGACGATAGTTCGATCTTTGTTTGGGTAAAATCGTTCGTGCACAAAGCCATGACCGATCCTCGCGTACAAACAACAATAAATGATAAATGAAGTAAAGCATGGTCATAAATATGTAATAAACAAGCATGCATAGGTCCGAAGCACTAGTCTACCGCATGTCTAGATACTTTAAAACCCGTCAAGCATGATACCAAACAAATCTATCTACCGCATGATACAACTTGTTTGAAATCATACCACCGTCCACAAATAGATCTATCCATCGCATGATACAATCTAAATATGGAAAGCTAAAAGCATACAATATTTAAAGCATAACTTATGAACACATTTCACTCGTGAAAGCATACCAAATACGGTTGAACAGCCGAATCGGGGTCCATGAAGAAGGAACGAGCATTACCAAATAAGATAGATCTATCAGATTGAATCGAAATCTAATCCACCGGATGACTAGCTCCAAAACAACCCAAAAACCTGCATCTACCGTGTGATACCCAGTTCTTTCAAGATTTACACAAGATTTGGCAAGCTTGAACCCGCAACACGTAACAACCTAGATCGATTCGGTTTCGGCTATCAGGGAACATGTGATCCACGTGCTATTTAAGCCAAGGATACGAACTCGATTCGCATAAGGATCATCAAAAGAGATAAAGCCGATTCAAACCAACCTAGATTGGGCAAAGAAGTGTTACATGAATTTAAACATAAAGAAAAAACTCAAAGCAACACGGGGTAACTTAATGAATCAATTGGATCTTGCCAAAACCCAATAGAGCCGATAACTAGCTTCAAGCTAGATCTTAGCCTACCGCATGGCTCATGATCTAACAAGAAACCCTCTTGAACCAAGCTTGAATCTACCGCATGACACTAAGCATGGTAACAAGACTACTTGCATCAGATCTAAATCCACCGCATGATACTAGACATGATAAAAGGTTGCCGGTACTTACGGAGGTCGACAGATCGATGAACCCTCTCGAAGAACTCGACGACACGACAAAGGACTCAAGGGTTTGGCGTAAAGCCGGTTTGTATTGAGAATGTTTCGAATACCATTACATACATTCAGGGTCTATATTTATACCATGTCACAGCATGACTTCGAATGGATTTGGTACCTAATTTATCTCTAAATGCGATCGCTTATCCATCCATTCGTCCCTTCCACTCGGGCCACGTCACCATGCAATCCCGCAAAATCAGCGCAACAGTTTCCTTGCCGAACGGAAGCGAATTGCCGACCGCGGACTCTTTTGCTGAATTCTTCTGAAGAAACCTTCCTTCTGCCGGACGGATTCCTCACCGAGTTGGACCCATAGATCAGACTCCTTACCTTACCAAATTTTGGTGTTAACAGAGATCTTTCGGGAGGAGGAGCATGAACATGGGGACGATGAAGATGGCGGTGTGGTGCCCCCGTCTGAACATTTACATACTACTTCGACTACCGTGGTCGACGGACCCTCTCCTACACCTACGACAACAAATCGAGATCAAGGACAAGCTACAGTTCAGGGGGAGGTAGCATCAGGCGAGAACCTCCCCGTCGAGTACAAGTGGATCACCCAGCTTCAAGGATCATCGGCGACATGAATGAACGCACTACACGGTCGAGGGTTCGAAACAATTCTCATTTCGATCATGCTGCATTTGTTGCTACTTTTGAGCCCAAAGACATTGGACACGCACTATCTGATCACAATTGGGTCAATTCGATGCATGAGGAGTTGGAGAACTTTGAGAGGAATCAGGTTTGGGAGTTGGTTGACCCTCCCCCAGGGTGTAAGTCAATTGGTACAAAGTGGGTGTGGAAGAACAATGTTGTGGTGATAGCCGAAGCTACCGCACACAAACAATGAGAGAAAACCGAAGCTCAAGAACCAAAACCAAAACTCAAGACAAAAGACAACCAAAAGCTCTTTACTCAACAGTTGATTTCTCAAAAGTCGATCCCCTTTACAAGTGTCGGTCCGTCTCCTTTTATAGGGAGGCGGGCGGACTTTTTACATTCCGAGAACACCCTCGTGTAAAACGAATCAAAACAGAATGTGCTAGGCTATCTTCGGGTAATCTCCAATTAGGTCTCCACGTAATTGGCGCTTCATGATGTCACGCCGCAAATCGCGGCGCCTTTCCATCTTTCATCACGTGCGCCTGTCGGGGTAAAAAACCCTCGAGCTTTTTGGAGATCCCCCCTTTCGCCTAGGGCTCTTCATCACCTGAAACAAAAACCACACTCAAGTTTGAACTCGTTAAGTGTTAGGAACGACGAAACCCCCTGTTCGAATCCCAGGCTGAGGCTCCCTGGGTGGATAATATTCGCCCTAGGGGTTTCGTCGTGGAATAAGTCGCCAAGCGAGACTTTGACGCCCTGTGCTAAGTTGGATTCGTGTTAATGGCTTGAGTGGCGACGAAAGGTGCCCGCCAAAACGCGACGCCCGGAGGGTGGAAATGGAATCCGCTACTTCTGGGGTTTTGCTGCCGGCATCCTTCGCATGGCTGCTCTCTATTTTTTTGGGTATGCGAAGGCTCGATTCCGAATCCCCCCAACAGAAGCCCCTCGATGGCGAAGCGCTTGCCTTGATTGCAAACCTGAGCCAGCGAAACCCGGGGATCGAGAATCGAAGCGGAAGAAAACGTCTTCCTCGGCGGCGGTGCCCAAGGGTCTCTCTTGAAATACCTAAACTGCCCTTGGACGGGTGTTTTTTACCGTTTGAGTTTGAAATTTTCGACCGTTGGGTTTTACCGCCTATAAATAGCCGGGGACCGCCGCCGGTGCGACCCCTCCTGCGTTCCCAGCCTCATTTTTCCCTTGCGGCTTCTGTTTGCTGTTTTTGCCTCTGCTTCCGGCGAATCGCTTCAGCGGAAGCCCCAGTCCAATTTGTGAGGTTAGTTCTGCTTCCGCTTTTCACATGCACTTTCGTTCTTCATTTTCCAGCACTGCGCGCTTGAGTCTATGTTTCTGAGGAAACTTAGTTGTTTGTTTCAAGCGTTCTTGCGAAAACATGGAGGACGAAGGATCGTCGTCAAATCGTGGGAAACATTGCGCCGGAGCTTGCGGAAGCTACCGCGACCTCCTCCACCTCGACGTCTAGCTCGGAGTCCGGTAAGATTTCCGGTTTGGATTGGTCCGCCGGCTCTCGTGAGAGTGGCAATACCTCATCTTCTTCTAGTAGCGATGCAAATAGTGGTTCGGATGGGAGTTATGTCGAAATAATGCCTAGCGACACGGATGTTGAAAAACGTGTGCTTGTGGACGTGGAGGAAGGCGACATAGGAGTGGAGGCGATGCGGCTATGGAAGAATCGAAGGGAACCCTACCGGGGCAAAAGCCCGGACTTGTTATATTGGTCGGTCCTTGATGACTCGGGGCCGATTTGGATGCCTTGCGGTTAGAGGGATGCTTCGAGCCGGGGGTGTGTCGATTGCCCGGAAAAGAAACCACGCCGAAACCCCGAAAAATGAAAGTGTGGTGTTCCGGGATTTTTTCCCTGCGGGCCTTCGGTTGCCGGTATCCAAGAAGTTTGCAGATATTTTGGCGGCCTATAGTGTTCAAATTCATCAACTGACGCCCAACTCTATCCCTCAAGTACTGAAGTTTTTGTGGGCATGTCGAACCTTCGCCGGGGATAATGATGTCGAAACCTTCGTTCGACATTTTGAGATTCATTGGGCTAGAAGGCTTGTGAAGTTTGATGATGGAGACAAGGAAGCTCAATATGGCTGCTGTACCTTTCAGACCCGTCGCTTGGCCAAAAATCAGGCTCCGGTGGAACTGGCTCCGGCATACAAGAACAAATGGGCTAACCGATGGACTTCATATTGGTTTTATGTTCCCATTGAAGTGATTGGTCGGAATTCAAAGCAAGAAGAGGTAACAACATACGATTTGGCTAGCCGCATGGTCGATCTAGAGGTTGAACTGTCGCCAGAGTTGACGAAGGCCAGCCGGTCTTCAGCAAGTACAGTGGTGTTTTATCAGGCGACGCGTGTGATCACTACGCGTGATGCCCTGGAAGAGTTTGTGGCTGCTGATGTCTGGCCGTGCCAGCCCCGATGGGGGTCGTGGGCATTCAAGGTGCAATGGCTGCCCGGGCTCGATAATGATGTACGAAGCCCCATCTTCAATGTCAAACGACCGGAGGATATGACCGACGAAGAAGTCGTTGCTGAAGTGGAGAGGAAAGTTGTACAAATGATAGGAAATTTTACCCATAAGGAATGGGAATGTGCCCAGAGGATTTTGAAGCATCAGGGCCGTGTTAAGCGAGTTTTTGATGAGATGGGCGTGTCGTATTCCCCTCGTCCGGTGCCTCCGACGGCCGGCAAGAAAATGCAGCCTCCAGGCAATGTTGGGTCTGAGGCCGTCGAGACCTCACGAAAGGCCAAGTTAGGCAAGACTAGCTCAGTTGTTGAAAATGTCGTGAAGAGTAGTAAAGCCCAAGATGTCTTGGCCAAGCGGAGGGCGGACGCTGCAAAAGCAACCCTGCCACCGCTTGCAGAAAAGTCTACGAAGTTGTCGAAAGTTAATGAGACCTTGGCCCGTCGCAAGGTTGAGGCGGCGAAAGTGGCCGCGGCCGAGAGAGAGAAGAAAAAGGCGCAAGACCCCGTCGTCCCCGGGGAGGTAGACAAGGGGCTGGTCTTGAGGAAGAGACCGCTGGACACCATTGAAAAGGTGAAGCAGCTTGCGGTTAAAGAGAAAGAGCCTGAGGATGCTGAGGCTTCCGCTAAGAGAGCGCGAGTTGATCCAGTTGCTGAAACTGACGAAGATGTCGATATTGTGACGACACCTCAAATTCAACCTTGTACTAAGTACCCACCGAAAGGATCAGCGCGGAAACTGGCTGAGGGGCTTTCGCAAGTGAGTCAAGCTGATGCAGAGGAGTTGGAGGCGTGGGAAGCGAGAGGCAGGCGCGTGGCTGAGCTAATCCAAAAGGATATTGCCATGGCCGAGGCAGCTCCGAAAGAGCGTGTGGCCGGTCTTGTGGATGTCGTGGATGAGTCGGAATCACTTTGCTATATTGATGATGACGCTACTCGATCAGAAAGGGGTCCAGATGTATCGCTGTCGCAGCCCCAATGTGAAGCTGCGATGAATTTGAACGAGGGCTCTGGTGCGAAAGCTCAAAATCTGATTGACCTGGATGCTCCAGAAGTTGAAGCTTCGGCAGCGCAGACATCTCGTTCGCCTCCACCGGTGTCACGAGATGTTGACCGGCGTCGCCGAAACCTCGTTGAGGCTGCCGCGTCGGGGAAGTTGACGGCGTCCGAAAGTCTCCAGCCTGAAGACGCTGGTACAGTGCTTTAACTTAAGAGCAACATTTTCGTGCTCTCTCTTTTTATCGCGCGTTTTGTTTGTTTACGCGTTTTGCTTTCCCATTATTTTTGGCAGCGAACACTTTGGTCAACTTGAGCATTAAAGACCGGGAGAAGGAGGTCTCCCAGATCGAGGCGGATCCTTCCGCATCAAGGTCGGGTCTCGCGTCAATCGTCGGGGGGAGCCAGTATGAAGTTTCGTTTATCGTTTTGCTTTTTGATTTTTGACTTTGCGCCTTCGTCGTGCTGGCGATGCGAAGGATATACGCTAGATAACATTGTTATTGATCATCTCGTAGATTTTGAACGTACCTTGGAGGACTTAAGCGCTGATGATCTAATGAAGATTGTGCGCGCTTATCTTTCAAGAGGTATCGTCGCCTGCCAGAAGGGCTTCGAGAAGGCTGCGTAGGAAGCGAAAGCCTCAGTTGACAAGCAAAAGATGTTGGAGGACGAGAATCGACGTTTGAGAGAAGAGAATGAGAGGTTAAGACGCGACGCCAATGATTGGGCGAATCAGCGCGCCAAGCAGCAAGAAGCCCTTGACGCTTTGAAAAGAGAGCTTGAGTTGAGCGTGAAATGCTATGAAGAGTGTCGTCAGGAATTGAAAGATATGGTGGTGCAATATGATGCGCAGAACATCTTGCTGGCCGCCAATACCGACCTTATTGCAGAATTGAAGAAGCTGAAGGGCGAGCTTGAGGATACTCTAGAGAAAAACGAGGCTTACTGTCACCAATGGGGGGCGTATCTAGCGACTGAGTATCGTCGAGCTTTGGAGAGCTTCGGTGCCGAGGCCCAGGACTTCAAGATTACCGACAACATCTCGAGTTTTGTAGAGTGGTTGCATAGCGAGTTGAAGCTTCTTCCCGATACCATGAGCAAGATTGGGGACTATGGCGCCGCTACCTACTCTGAGATGTTGCTGAATCTTCTTGAGCGACAGGGTTGTGAACACTTCAAAGCTTTTGGAAGCCGAGGCTTCGTGTTTCCCTCACCCGACGACGCTCCAGCCCCAAGTAAGACGGTTGATCTGATAAATAAGATCATCCTTCGCAACTTTTGGGCCAAGAGTGGGCGAGCGCACGGACGAAAGAAGGCAGTGGATCGCTTGGCAAGGGTAGGTCTTTTTGGTTTATTTCAACTTCGTTCACCTTTGCTAATCGATTGCTTATGATGGTTGTTAATGCTTTCTTCCTTCTCACAGCTCCATTTTGGGCAGGCAAAACAAGCTTTGGAGCTTCGAGAGCATCGCACGACGCACGGCCCTGAGGCAACTTTGGGGCCTTACGGGCCCCCTAGGGACTGGCCGCCGAAGCCAACTGACGATGCCCCTGAGCAGGCGATCCCCGGAGCCCCAGTTCGCGAAGCGCCTCAAGGCGAAGGCGGTCAGGTGGATCCTGTCACCGGAGAGGCGTTGGCTCCCCTTCGGCTCTGAATCAGCGAATTAGTGCTTTGAATGAAAACTGAAAATGGCGTGTCGGCCACTTAAACATTTGAAAGTTAAAATGTAAACTTGTATGCGACGATGGGGTGTTGTAAATGCCGGTCGCAATTTTTGTCGTGCTAAGGTCCTTGAACGTTTACAGCTGAAGTTATCGCTGCTTTCGAGTTACAGCTTTCGGAAGAAAACGTCTTCCCCCCCTTCGGAAGCAGGGATAACTTCAGTTCGACCACTTTGCTTAGAATTGTTATGTCATTGGAGTTTAGAACTTGTTGGTTTGCTTAGACGTTGCGCGATGCTAAGTGTTGAATTTTCTCGTTTGTTGCTTACGGTTTTTTGATGGAAATGAATAAAAACTAGCCTGCGACGCGACGCCTAGGCGTGGAACGTGTCGAAGGACTAGGAGCTGTTTTGAATTAGTCAAATTTTACAGCTTTTGAGCTGTTTTTTGACGAGGCATTTACTCGCGTTTTTTGAAAAGTGGTCGTCCTTGAAGCGTGCCTTATCATTTGCGACGTAATTTCCGTGCAAGTTAGGGACCGTAACATTTCAGCTATCAGATTGTTTCGATTCGAGACTGAATCGCTTTAGAACGTCCTTCCTGAACGGGCTGTCGAGAGGGCAGCTCTTTGTAAAATTGATTCTTGTGAATCGTTTCGACTGCACCACTTGTGGGTGGGCTATTAATGAATAGCACTTTGATGCTCTCACTTTCGGAGAGGGCTATTTGGAAATAGCACTTCAATTCATCCTCTTTTGGGATGGGCTATCTTAAGATAGCACTTTAAGCTATGCGAAAGAAACACAACAAAACTTTAGGGGGGAAGTATTCCATTCACTTGGAAATAAATTTTACATCAAGGTCGCCTCGTTAAAAACCTCACGCTCCGGAGTGGAGTCCTCCCTATGTGAGGAAAAGAGTACCCGCCTTGTTATTGAATTGTAAAGTGCAAAAGTAAATACCGGAAAATGCAAATCTAAGATGAGTCCTCCCGCACTTATAGTACCGTGCGAAAGGCTCCCGCCGAAAGTAGACTACGGAAAAAACTTACACAAGTTGTCCACATTCCATGAATGAGGCAACTCCACACCTCGCTTCGTCTTTGAGGCGAAAAGCCCCATCTCGAACCGAGCTTGAGACCACGTAGGGTCCCTCCCAAGAGAACTCGGAATTTTCCTACGGCGTCGGCATTCTTCTTTCTTTTCAGGACGAAGTCTCCCACTTTGATGTTCTTGAGGGATACTTTCTTGTTCCTCCACCTCCTGGTTTCCTCTTGATACTTCAACGAGGTTTTGGACCGCATCAAGCCTGTCGATTTCCACTAGATCCTTGTCAGCCTCTTCACTCTCGCGAGAGCTACCGGCCAAAACTCTGGCACTTTCGTTGTTGAGTTCTTCGGGGCACATCGCTTCGGCCCCATACAACAGTCTGAATGGGGTGAATTTGGTTGTTCTCGACTCTGTAGTGTTATGCGACCAGACGACTCTCGAGAGCTCATCCGCCCACTTTCCTTTCTTCTGCTCGAAGAGGCATTTTTTAATGGCAGAGAAGATTTGCCCATTGGCCCTTTCCACAGCGCCGTTGGATTGGGGATGGTACACGGATGCGAAGCATAGCTTCGTCCCAATTGAACGACAGTATTCCCTGAAATCTTGACAATCGAATTGCTTTCCATTGTCAACAGTGAGCTCTTTGGGTACCCAAAATCTGCAAATGATTTGCTGCCAGAAGAACTTCCTGATAGTGGCGAGGTGATAGTAGCGAGAGGTCTTGCCTCGATCCATTTTGTGAAGTACTCGACTACTACCACCGCGAACTTGAAGTTACCCCGGGGCGGTGGGGAGCGGCCCGACGATGTCCATTCCCCGGCGTTGTAACGGCCGGTAGGTGTGATGAGTTGCGATGGCGCGCCGGCCTTCGCCGATGCTTTGCCGCGAACCGGCATGCCTTGCAAGTTTTCACGATGTGCTCGCGTCTTTTATGGCCATTGGCCAATAAAAACCTTGCCCGAAGGCTTTTCCCCGCCAATGCTCTCGCCGCAATGTGCGAGCCGCACATCCCTCCATGGATTTCTCTCATGAGCTCGATGCCTTGATCTTGGGAAATGCATTTGAGCAGTGGTGCACATACGCCCAGCTTGAACAAGACATCATCCTTGAGGATGTCACCCTTGGCTCGCGCCTGCGTTCTTTTGAGGTCGTGGGTTTCGACAGGTTCATAGTGCCCGCGAAGGAAGGCAATTAAGGGGGCTCTCCAGTCCAGGCTTGCGATTGCATTGATGGTGCTGAGCGGTTGCTTGTCTGGCTTTGTGGACGGAGCAACTAAAATTTCGAAGAATACATCTGAGGGCATCGCCTCCCCCCTTGCGGCCTTCTTTGCGAGCTCGTCGGCTTCGCCGTTGTATTTCCTGGGCAGGTGCTCGATAGTGAATCCCCGAAAATGCCTTTCCATTTTGCGCACCTCCGCTAGGTACTTGACCAGCTCCGGCTCCTTGGCCTCACTTTCCTTTTCCACATGGTCTTTGATGACCTTGGCATCGCACTTGACTAGGAAGTTGCTGGCCCCTAGAGCTCTTTCTTTGCGAAGGCCTAGCGAGCAAGGCTTCGTACTCGGTAGTGTTGTTAGTGCATCCGTCGGATGGGTCCTTGTAATCTAACCGGGCGGCGTATCTTAGCTTGATGCTGTAGGGGAGGTGATGATGGCCGCAATGCCGGCACCCTTGCGCCCCCCTGGGCTCCGTCACATCGATTTCCCGGATTGGCACTAGCTCTTCGTCAGCATTGACGTTGCTAGGTGAAGTCCAGTCTACGATGAAGTCTGCTAGGACTTGGGATTTGATTGCCGATCTCTTTCCAAAATCAATTGTGTATTCTGACAGCTCGGTGGCCCATTTGGCAATTCTAGACGAAGCCTCCTTGTTGATGAACAGATCGTTCAGAGGTTGATCTGTGAGCACTGTGACTTTGTGAGCCTCGAAATAATGCCTGAGCTTTCTTGTGGTCATGATTACGGCGTAAGCAATTTTCTCTAGCTCTGAATAGTGCAGTTTTGACCCTGCTAGGGCTTCAGAGACAAAATAGGCTGGGGATTGGAGTTTGCCTTTTTCAGTTTCGACCTCTCGGACCAGAGCAGCGCTGACTGCGGCCCTTGAGGCGGCTACGTAGAGGAGTAGCGGCTCCGAGGGCGAAGGTGGGGACAAGATTGCCATCTTTTCTATGTAGTCTTTGAGCTCGGCGAAAGCCTTGCTTTGCTCGGGGCCCCATTCGATTGCGCCCTTGCCTTTTAGTGCCTTGAAGAACGGAATGCTTCGCTCTGCGGACCTTGAAATGAATCTGTTCAAGGCTGCTATTCAGCCATTCAATTTCTGGACGTCTTTCTTCGTTTTGGGCTCCTCCATTTCCCTGATTGCTTTGATTTTGTCGGGGTTGGCTTCGATTCTTTTAGTGGAGATGAGGCACCCCGAATCTTTCCTTTTGTGACCCCGAACACACATTTGTCGGGTTTAGCTTCAAGCCGGCCCTCCTCATGTTGGCGAAGGTTTCGACGGATCATTTACGTGGCTGGCCCTGTCGGAGCTTTTTACGATGAGGTCATCGACATAGGCCTGAATGTTCTTGCCTATCTGTTGCTTGAATACTGTTCCGGTCATTCTGGTGAACGTTGAGCCAGCATTTTTCAACCCCTCTGGCATGCGGACGAAGCAGAAGGTTCCGAAGGGTGTGATGAAACTGGTTTTCTCCTCGTCCTCCTTCGCCATCCAACACTGATGGTAACCGGAGAAACAATCCAACAGGGACATGATCGCGGCGTTGGCCGCAGAGTCCACCACTTAATCCATTCGAGGCAACGGATAGTTATCTTTTGGCGTTGCCTTGTTGAGATCGGTGAAATCGATGCACATGTGCCATTTGCCGTTCTTTTTCTTGACAGGCACCGTGTTGGCCAGCCATTTAGGGTACATGACTTCGCGGATGACGGTGGCGTCAAGCAGCCTTTGGACCTCTGACTTGACGGCCACCACCTTGTCATCAGACATCTTTCTCAACTTCTGTTTGCGTGGCTTGACCGATGGGTCGATGTTCAATTTGTGCTCGATGAAGCTTCGGTCAACGCCTGTGAGATCCTTGGCGGACCATGCAAACACATCCTTGTTCTTCACGGGAGGAAAAGAACTAGACTTGCTTCCTCATCGCCCGATAGATCCGAGCCGATGACGACGGCACGATCGAGGATCATCGTGTCCAAAGGAACTCGCTTGGTCTCGCGATCCTGGTTGGATGTTGATTTTTTCTCTGTCGCCTTCGGCGCTTTTCTACCTCGTTGCGTTCGGACCGCCTCGTCGAGGGCGTGCACGTTTCGCCGCCCGGGGTACGGCCTCTTTCTAGGTTGCGGCCATCGTTTTGATGACCCCATATTGTGATGACCCCCAGCGTCGCCGGGATTTTGATGCATAGAAATGCTTGGTGGATGACTGCCTCAAACTTGTTGAGGAACCCTCTGCCTAGGATGCCATTGTATGGATAATACATTTCCACAACGTCGAAGGATAAATACTCAGTTCTGGCATTTTGTACTGTGCCGAAAGATACAGGGAGGACCACCTTGCCCACTGCGTGGATGACACGCCCCCCGAAGCCATACAGAGGTGTGTCTGGTGGTTGCAGCAAGTCTCTATTGAGCCCCATCTTGTCAAAGGCGTCGGCAAAAATGATGTCTGCTGATGAACCATTGTCCACCAACAGTTTTCCCAGAGTCCAGCTCGCTATATTGGCTTCTATCACAAGAGCGTCGTTGTGAGGGAAACCTTGCAACCTTACGTCCTCCTCCGAGAAGGTAATCGGGATGTGAGACCATCTTGTTTTTCCACTCTTCCTTCCACACAGATGTTTCGCACCTCGCGAAAGTAGTGTTTCCGCTCCTTCTTGGTTTCGAACTCCAGGGCGGAGCCCCCTGAAATAGGCATTATGGTGCCGACAGATGGCAAAGGGTCGCTTTGTCCCTCGAGCTTGGGCCGGGAGCGGTGGAGCCGAGGGACCTTTGTAAGGAGGGGGGAGGGGGGAGGAATAGGATGTTGCTCGACAGGCCTGCGCTCGATATTTTGAGCTTGGAAAGTTTGTGATTGCCAAGGCGGAGGCTGGGGGTAATTGGGTAGCGGTGGTTGGTATTGAGGTGGTTGGAATGGGTTTGCGAAAGAGTTTCTCCCAAAACTAGGATTTTGCCAAGCCGGGCGGGAATGGTTTACGTACTCGCTCGCTCTCTCTTTTTCCTTCCTCTCTTCTTCGAGGATAGCTTCGAACCTTTTCTTGTCTGGGCAATAGTTTGAGCTATGGTCATCGTTTTCCTTGTGAAAAATACAATACCATTTCCTTTTCTCGTTATGGCCTCGGCCTCTGCCTCGACCTCTACCCCTGCCTCCACCTCTTCCGCCCCTGCGGCCTCCCCCCTGATTGGGGTGAGGGGGACTAGGTGGGCTTGGGACCGGGCTCTGTGGATCAGCCTGTGGGCAAGGATTTTCTTGGGTGTTTTCGCCCTCCAGGCCGAAAACGCCTCGAGGATTAGTATGAGAGGTGTTTCTGGGATTGGGCCACTCCCTCTCGCCGGGTTGGTTGGCTTTCGCAGACTTTTTCTGCTGGGATTGCTCTTCCATGCACATTCTGAAGTCATTGTCTGAGCGACAATACTTCTCGAATTCTTCGTAGAGGCGCTGGATAGTTTTGGGCCTTTCGCGCATGAGATGCGAGCGGAATTGACCGGCTCTTAAACCCACGATGGCAGCGTTGATGGCGACAGCGTCCAACACATTTGGTGCCTGGGCTCTTAAGTGCACAAATCTTCTGAAGTAGTTTTGAAGGGGTTCCTTGTCCTTCTGCTTACAGGAGAAAAGGTCACTCTCTGTAAGTTCTGGACGCTGGAAACCTTGGAAGTTTGAGAGAATTCGCTGCTTCAGATCATCCCATCCGTGAATCACGCCTGGGCTTAACAGAGAATACCACTGTGCTGCCGCGTCATCAGCGGCGATGATGAAAGATTTCACTAGTACGGAGTCGTCACCGCCGGCCGAAAGGATGGCGGCTTCGTAGCTCATTAGAAATTGCCTTGGGTCAGACTGGCCCGAGAATCTAGGCAGTGGAACTGGCCTGTAAGTTTGCGGCCACGGAGTGATTTGAATCTCTTGAGACAAGGGGGATTTGGGGTCCCATGGTCTCGTGCGAATGGTGTGAATGTCTTGGTGCGAGGGACCAGATTCAAAAGGGCTCGCGAAGGGGTTGCGGCTGAAGGTAGTGTGCGGAGGGGGCTGGGTGAAAAACTCGGTGCGCTCATTGAAATTAGGCTGGCTAGGAACTGTGTATTCGGGTGAAGGTTGGGTGAAGCTTAAGGATTGTTTTGCTTTTAGAGCGCGTAGTTCTTCCTTTAGGCTAGCGATTTCTGCTTTCTGCTTTTGGATCTCTGCTTCGTGCTGTATTGCCAGGAGCCGTTTCTTGGTTCTGGCCAATTCCTCAGCCTCCTTGCGCAGTTTGGCCAGCTCCGCCTCCTGCGTTGGGTTGGGATCTGGGAGCGCCTCTCCCTGGGTGAGCATAGCTGAGAGATTGGGCTCCTCGTCCAGGGAGGACGACGCCCCTTTGGTGGAATTGACGGTGGTTCTCTTCTTCCTTGTGGACAATCTGGGTTTGATACTCGAGCCAAACACAAACGGTGGGCGCCAATTGTTGTGGTGATAGCCGAAGCTACCGCACACAAACAATGAGAGAAAACCGAAGCTCAAGAACCAAAACCAAAACTCAAGACAAAAGACAACCAAAACCTCTTTACTCAACAGTTGATTTCTCAAAAGTCGATCCCCTTTACAAGTGCCGGTCCGTCTCCTTTTATAGGGAGGCGGGCGGACTTTTTACATTCCGAGAACACCCTCGTGTAAAACGAATCAAAACAGAATGTGCTAGGCTATCTTCGGGTAATCTCCAATTAGGTCTCCACGTAATTGGCGCTTCATGATGTCACGCCGCAAATCGCGGCGCCTTTCCAGCTTTCATCACGTGCGCCTGTCGGGGTAAAAACCCTCGAGCTTTTTGGAGATCCCCCCTTTCGCCTAGGGCTCTTCATCACCTGAAACAAAAACCACACTCAAGTTTGAACTCGTTAAGTGTTAGGAACGACGAAACCCCCTGTTCGAATCCCAGGCTGAGGCTCCCTGGGTGGATAATATTCGCCCTAGGGGTTTCGTCGTGGAATAAGTCGCCAAGCGAGACTTTGACGCCCTGTGCTAAGTTGGATTCGTGTTAATGGCTTCAGTGGCGACGAAAGGTGCCCGCCAAAACGCGACGCCCGGAGGGTGGAAATGGAATCCGCTACTTCTGGGGTTTTGTTGCCGGCATCCTTCGCATGGCTGCTCTCTATTTTTTGGGTATGCGAAGGCTCGATTCCGAATCCCCCCAACAAACAAAGAGGGAGAGAAAGGTGACGTGGTGAGAACCAAGTCAAGGCTTGTTGCTCAGGGGTTCAGTCAGAAGGAGGGGATCGACTACGAGGAGACCTTTGCTCCCATAGCCTGTTTGGAGGCAATAAGGATCCTTCTAACCTTTTCTGTGGCTAAAGGGTTCAAGTTGCACCAAATGGATGTGAAGAGTGCTTTCCTGAATGGTGTGTGGGAGGAAGAAGTGTATGTGAGGCAACCACCGAGGTTTGAGAGTGAGAAGTACCCCCACCAGGTGTACAAGTTGAGGAAGGCTCTTTATGGGTTGAAGCACGCGCCTAAAACTTGGTATCGCGGGTTGAGGGGGTTCTTGTTTGAGAGAGGTTTTGAGATGGGGAAGGTCGATCAGACCTTGTTTCTACTGAGGCAGGGCAGAGATATCCTGATTGTGCAGGTGTACGTGGATGGTATTGTCTTTGGTGGCTCGTCTAACTCTCTTGTTGCAAGGTTTGCAGAGGATATGAGCAGGGAATTTGAGATCAGCATGATGGGTGAGTTGCAATTCTTCCTCGGGCTAGAAATCAAGCAATCAAAGGAAGGAACATTTGTGCACCAAGCTAAGTACACCAAGGACATTGTGCGAAAGTTCAAGATGGAGGATTCCAAGGCTATGACAACGCCGATGAGTACGACTACAGCTCTTGATGCGGACGAGGAAGGTGAACACGTGGACCAGAAGGAGTACCGGAGCATGATCCGGTCACACCTCTACTTGACGGCGACGAGGCCGGACATCCAGTTCTCGGTATGTTTGTGCGCTCGTTTTCAAGCGTCTCCGAGGACTTCGCATCGGCAAACGGTGAAGTGAATTTTCAGGTACTTGCGTCACACTCCCGACTTCGGCCTTTGGTACTCCGTGTCCTCTACTTTGGCGCTTCAAGGTTTTTCGGATGCGGATTTTGCCGGGTGTCGGTTGGATAGGAAGTCCACTTCTGGGACTTGCCAGTTTTTGGGATCTTCTTTGGTGTCTTGGTCTTCCCGCAAACAGTCGAGTGTTGCTCAATCCACTACTGAGGCCGAGTACGTTGCCACTGCTAGTTGTTGCTCTCAGCTCCTTTGGATTTCATACACCATGAGTGACTTTGGTGAGGAGTATACCCATGTCCCACTTCAATGTGATAGCGCCAGTGCCATAAGCGTTGCAAAAAACCCAGTGCTCCATTCCAAAACCAAGCAAAGAAGTGAGGTATCATTTTCTGAGAGACAGCGTAGAGAAAGGAAAGATAACTTTGATCCATGTACCCACACATGACCAACTAGCCGATATTTTCACCAAACCCATAGATCAAGCAACTTTCACTCGTTTGCGGGGGAGCTTGGTGTGTGTTTGATTTCTTGAGTTGGGTGTGTGGGAGCTCCTTTGTAGCATATGTATAGCTTTCCTTTGTGCATTTCTTACATTTGGCATGGCATATGTAACATGATGTATAGGCATCCTTGTATCTTAGATTGCATGCATGTTGTATCATATGCATTGGTTAGGAAAATCTTCTCCTATATACATTGTTCACCATGGAATGCTATTTATGTCTTTGTAAGCTTGTTTGGTATGCTATGGTTAGTTTGGCTTAGCTCTTGATGATCTTGTTTCATAATCCATGGTTGATATCTATGTTTTTGAAAAATGTCACATGTATGCTATCTCATGTGTAAATGCCTCTATATGATCTTGACATGTTTTAGTGGCTTGGTTATTCTTAATTTGTGGTTGGATAGCTAGTTTATTGATCATATGGGGCCAAAGGCTCATTTGCCATCATGAATGTTTAGCCCTCTTGCCTTATCTTGTGGAGGGGCATAAGTTCCTTTTTGTCGCAAAGACATTTCATGTACCAAATATAAATCTGAAAATGAAATGTAAAATGCTTGGAAAATGTGCTCCCATGTCATATGTGCTGAATTTAATTTGCTTTGGGTGCTAAACCGTTGCATGATGCCTACCAATGAGAAGTCTCATACATAGAAGTAGGCACATGGCTCGGTGGCTTTGACATGACATGAGGTGCTTGTGGGTGTTTGTGATGGTCTTATGATTAGAATGGCCGTCCTAGCATGAAGTTTGTGTGGCTTTGCTATTTTGATATGTGTTGATCATGAGAGACAAATTTGTCGCAAAATTGCCCAAATCCATCTTAGCTTCGTCCAATGGTTGTGAAACTTGATAATCATGTAGTTAAGATCGATACGAAGCTATAGATTATCTAACTTGCTCATTTGGACATGTGTAGCCTCCTTTGTTGAATTTTGTCTATTTGAGAAGCTCTAGGTTGAAAGTTGTGCATTTTTGGCTTGATTCATGCATTGTCAACAGGGGGAGAAGTTTGAGCTTAAAATGGCTTCCTGGAGGCATTTAGAGGGTTTTCAGGTGGTTTCGAGCCATTTCTGGGCTCTGGTGTGCACCGGTCGAGGTCACCGGTCTGACCGGTCAAAGTGCTGACCCTGTTCATTTGTTGAGCACCGGTCTGACCGGTGGTGGTGGTGACCGGTCGACCGGTCGTAGCCGAGCCGATGCGGTACCGCTCGTTTTCAAGTGGTGTTCTGCATGCATTCATCCAGGGGGAGTTGCATTGGTTCAATGGAAGCTTGCATGTGTGCAGGCGGAGCTCTTTGTGTTTTTTCAAGCTTTGGTTTGGTGGTTTGCGCTCGTTGCTTGAGCTTTGTTTTTTCTCGGATGTGTCGAGCCGTTGCCCTTGCCTAAGGGGTTCGAGACTTCTCTTCTTCAAGTGATCTTGCTCTTTGCCTTTGTTTGGCTTTCGATCGCTTGTTGGAGTTTCTTTTTGTTCGTTTCTTTTCTTTTTCTTTTCTCTCTTGTTTCTTTATGTGGGTGTTGTCAATGCACTCATCAAGGGGGAGATTGAGGACCATGTGTGGTTCGAGGACCGGTGGATGGTCGCTTCCTTGTGTGATGAGTGATTGACAACGTTGTGTGGACTGATTCTTGGCTAAGTATTGCAGGTGCAGGTTGCGGCTTGACTGGTGTTGGTGCAGGTGAAGAACAAACGCGAAAGGTCGTCGCCGGTGAGGCCTCCAGGTGTGGAGAAGACAAGTAGGCTTTGTTCGAGGGACCCGGTGGCCAGAAGGGGTCAAGTGCGGGCCGCATGGTGGCATGAACAGCAAGATGAAGTCATGGACGGTTTCTTGGTTGAGCCTCAAAACCAAGGTCGAGCCGGGACTACGTGGGAGCCGAGTCATGAGTGGTGATTGGCGGAGGCTACACCGAGTTTGCGGGGTTTCCAGTGGTTCACCAAAAAACCACTGGGTTCCTTGGTTGATCCATAAAGCCAAGACCGGAGAACCGAAGACGATGCTTCTTTGCCGCCGCTGGCCGGTCGACCGGTGGGTCTGACCGGTTGGTACCGGTCTGACCGGTGAGGAGCACCGGTCTGACCGGTGTGCGACGACGCAGTCTGGAATCTTCGAAGCGGAGGACACACGTCGGGATCGCATGGCTTGCGTCGAGGCTAAGCAGGTTGCGGTCGCTGGGCATCCGTCCGATGGAGAAAACTTGAAACTTCCAAAACCGCCCTTGAGGGGGCTTGTATCTCTAGTTGTTAGGAAAGGGTAGTTTAGACTTTCGGTTGCCTCCATATAACCCATGAGGTGAGAGGATGGCAGCCAATCTCTTGGAACCCTAGTTCATTTGCTTTCCTATTTTCCCTTCCTATTTTCTTAGGATTTCCATAGGATTTCTATAGGTGAGATCTTGTGAGAGGGTTGGATGATCGGGCGGCAAGCTAGACCTTGTATGAACCTTCTTGGTATGTATAGATGATTCGGCATGGTTCCTCAAGGCCTTGTTGTGTTGTTCCCGGTTGTTCTTGGTGGTGATTTTCGTAGCCCTCTCTTGGTGGTTTTCTTGGGGTGTTTTCGGGACCTTGCTCTTGGGGATTTGGTGGGGGGAATTTGTGGGAACCCTTCGTGGTTCTTTGGCATGTGATTCCCTTCCCAAATTCGTGAGTTAATGGGCTCGATTTTGGGGTTTTCGGTGTTCTAGGGTTAGAGGAGTTCTTGGCGGGATTTCTTCGATTCCTCTTGATTTGGCAAGTTTTGGTGGACAAAATCGTGCCTATGGACTCCTCATGAGGTGTTCCTATCATCCCCAAAGTCTTGTTCAAGTCCGTGGAGCGATTCGGGAGATTGAGGTTTAGATTTGGAGGAGTTTACTGCGGTGTCTTGTTCATCCCGAGCCCCGGTGCTACACCGGTCTGAATGGTGCTCTTGACCGGTCTGACCGGTGTGAGTCACCTGTGGGATTTGCCTCGGGTGAACTGCTTGACTCGTGTGTCTTTGGGTCTTGGTGCTGCTGGTCAGTTCTTGGTCTGTTTGGAGTTGTTTTGTTAGGCTTTGTGTAGGGTTTTCTTTCCGTGTAGGTTGTGTTTTTGTGGGTGTTTTTGTTCCAGGGCCTAGAGAAGTCACTGAGGCTTTCTGAAACATTTGTTGTGCGGCTGCTGTAGCCACCGGCCTGACCGGCGTTGTCCACCGGTCTGACCGGCGCAGGCCATCGGTCTGACCGGTGCAGCACAAGCAGCAAGCCGTGCAAGTTTCCGTTGTGCGTGTTGGTGTGTCTTTGGCTCGAAAGGTTGGTTGTTGGTTCCTAGGTCCAGTGGCACTCCAGTGGCTACGTGGACTTGGCTAACTTGGGTAGTGAGTTAGAGAAGTGTGTTGGAAGTCGTGTTCATCTTGTAGGAGTCTCCATCTCCTTCGAGAAGAATTTTTATCGGCTCCCATTCACTCCCCCCTCTCTGGTTCGCTGTATCGGTCCTTCAAGATGGATCCTCGTTGTCCTTCAACTCCGGTGGAGCTGTGGCAAGCTCTCGGCATCCTCCATCCTCGTGGCGACCTCCCTTGGGCTTGGAAATGATCTCTCTCGAGTGTCCTCCCCCAAGGGTCTCTCTCATAGTCGATCTTCTCTTCTTGGCGGCCCTGAGGAACTAGATGGCATCACTGGCGAATGGTGGCTTGCCCACACCCTTAGGGTTCCACGAACTTAACACAGAAGAAATGGGGCGTGAACAGACACAAAAACCGCCTGGGCCGATCCGACCAGGCCGGCCAGCCTAGGCCCCTTTTAGCCTGGTTCGGGCCCGTCCTTCTCCCCGCGGCTCATCTTGACATTTTGCACTTGGCCCCCTTCATTTTTGTAATTTTGAGGTCATCATCCCCGCGATCAAGATAGGGGGATCCTTGTGCATGAACTTCCGGTCTTTTCATCTCAGTCCTCGGGAGTTCTCATTCAACTACATTGGTCCTTGCCACCTTTGGAGGCAAGTTTGCACATGGTCGGAGCTCTTTGATTGACTTGCAAAACGTTCTCCGAATTAGTTGCATCTTTCCTCATTTAATATGTGAATTCCTGCAAAAACACTATACTCCAAAATGCACATCCAACGGTGAACTTGTTATATCATTAGTATGGCTAGTGGCGGGTTAGTTCCAAAATGAAGTTCAAACCATAACATAACAAGTGTTCTTAGTTGACGGAAATCGACTACCAACTTGATCACTTTCCGTTTATTCTATGCAGGTATTGACGGCCTAAAAGTGGTACTTAACAGCTGTCAACATTGGATCGTAGTCGGTGTAGGGGGCGGGCCATCCTGAACTGTAGTCGTTTTTATCCTCAAAGATCTTCTTGCCAACTTCATCGTCACTTGCACACTCAAAGACTCCATGATTTGGTTAGTTTCAAGGTTGAGCACACAATGTGCTTTAGAATGATTCGCATAACCAAGGAAAATACCATCGGAGGACCTTGCCTCAAACTTGTCAAGCTTACCCATCTTGAGTATAACATCGGCAACTTAAAGCTCGAAAATGGCTCACTTTAGGTGCTCGACGATGCATGATCTCATAGCATGTCTTTTTCATGAAGACCCGAAGAAAAATCCGGCTCTTCCACATGGCACGTGGTGTACACTGCATCAACCCAATATCCTCTCAAAGTCTTATGCTCATCGAGCATTATTCAAGCTATCTCAGAAAGGGAACAATTTTTCCTCTCAACCACACCATTCTGACAAGCGACATAGGGTGAGAAAAATTGATGTTCGAGACCTAGATCACGGTAAAAGGTTTCAAATCGATAGTTTTTAAATTCTTTGCCATTGTCGCTATGAATAACTCGAAAAACATCTCCATGCCATTCATTTTTCAACCTCAAGATTAGATCCCGGACAAAGCCAAATGTCTCTTTCTTGTCGGCCAAAAAGAAGACCCAAGCATAGCGTGAGTAGTCGTCCACTATCACAAGGATGTACCACCTCTCCACCCCCCCCCCTGAGCCCACATGTGCTGGACCAACCAAGTCCATATGGAACAACTTGCATGGACGCTTTGTCATGACATCGTTCAGGGGCGGATGGGAGGTGGCTACCATTTTGCCATGCCTACACGGAGCACAAACCAAATCCTTTTAGAATTTCAACCTAGGCAATCCTCGGACCAAGCCAAGCTCACTCAAGTGTGCCAACAAGTCAAAACTCAAGTGACCCAGCCTCCTATGCCATTTCCAAAGCTCTGCCGAAACACCCGCAACAAACCAAAGAAAAGAGCCAAAAGACTAAGAAAATCGACTTTGAAAATTTGACCCTTGGGAACGATCGCATATACGAGATCGCCTCGAGAATCCAACACACGAGAAGCACACGTCTTTGAACGGACCTCAAGACCCTCATGAAGAAGCTGGGAAACCGAAAGAAGATCGAACCCGAGAGGCTTGATAGAGCGACACACTTGAGAGTCACATTCTCACTTACCTTCACCGAGCCCACTGAAAGCACTCTACCTACATTGTCCCCAATAGTGATGTACTCCTTGGACAGCACCGGGGTGAGGTTGGAGAACCACTTTCGATCTCTAGTCATGTGTCAAGAGCAACCGGAGTCGATCAACCAAAAGTTCTCCAAGCCTCCCACCTGCAAAATAAAAAATGGGAGTGAGAGTGAGCAAACGACTCAGCACTGTGGTTAGTGTAAATGGAATCAAACTAGTGTCGTGACATTTGCTCCAATGTGGGGGATAGCAAAATCCATCCTATCGCTCCTAGGTGGAATACCCACACGTCTCTTTGGAAGACTACGAGTACCACGAAGTGGAGACCGTGGTCCGTAGCTCCACTATGACATAAAGTTGTGATCATTCCCCCCATACTCGTATTGGCCACGAGTGAAGTAACATCCAACAAACTCACCACGCCCAAACTCAGCACGCCTACCACTATCTCTCCGAGGAGGCACACCCCATGTAGGAAACTCATGCCTACCATGAGGAGGAATGGTACGCACCACTCCCTCACCTCTAGGCACAACACGAGGCTCATGCACACCATGAGAAGTGTGGTACTGAAAGAACATTGTGATTCCTAGAGGGGTGGTGAATAAGATCACTTCAAATTTCTGAAACAATTGCAGTGGTTAAAACTTATGTTGGTACTACCGATGTTGTATCAGAACTGCTGAGGGGATCGGTACTTCCGGTACAAGTTCGGTACTACCGAAAGATCAACTTGAATCAAGAGTTTAGTTTTGAAGCTAAGAACCACCTGCAACCAGAGATATGAATTGGAACACAACCAAAATATATATCGGGCTCAAACAAGTTCTAGGGTTAGAGAGAGACAAAGAATTCAAGCAAGCAAAGGAGACACAAGAATTTAATCTGAAGTTCACCCCCTCAATGGAAGCTACGTCTCCGTCGAGGATCCCACAAAGGGAGGGCTATCACCAAGAGCCTCTTTTCCTCACCCAACCCCCACGAAGGAAGATTGGTGCTCACTAAGAATTCTCCACCAAGGAGAGGGGTAATACAAACGATCCCGGGTGCTCCACACTAAGAGGGCACTCAACAGGAGACGCCTAATCGTGTAAAAAGCAAGCTTCAAGACTAACAAACACGAATCGATGCCTGGAGATGCTTCAAGTGCTCTTGAGATGGGGGAAATCAAAGGGGCTCTCAAAGCTTCTCTAACTCTCACTAGGAATCACTTCTCTACCCAAACTCTAGCTCAAAGGAATCTAGTCTTGGCTCTAGGAGAGTGGGGAGAAGTGGAGTAAATGCTCAAGAGAGTGTTTGTCCCATGGTTAGTCAGCAATAAGTGAGGAGGAAGAAGGCGGTATTTATTCTAAGCCCTGAAAACTAGCCATTACTGTGCATTCACGGCACTTATCGGTACTTCCGACACGGGGTCGAAACTATCGATGGGTGCCGGTGAAACCCAACAGTGGAGCCATATCGGTAGTTCCGACCCCGGGTCGGTACTACCGAGGCCCTGGCAAATACTTTGCCAGTGAAACCATATTGGTACTACCGACCTGGCGTCGGTACTACCGACAAAGGCTGAGAATTTAAGAAAAGAGGAACAAATGTGCGTATGTCAACTCGGGTTTCTTCTCACTCACTTAGGTCATCTCTTTAAGCACTTTTAGCATTTCTTGACGGTCAATTCGCATCCCCTTTATAGTACGGTGTTTCCTATACTCAAATTCAAAATCAAAAATAATTTAAGCCTTGACTTGAGTTGAAAACACCGAATTGGAGTTGGGGGCCTTCTTTTGGTCAAAACCATGATATTCAATTATGTAAATCCTGCACACAAGTTATTCAATGATCAAATACAACAAATTGTGTTTGTCATTATCTCCAAAATAATTAGGAGCCAAGATGCACTTTCAATCTCCCCCTTTTTGGTGATTGATGATAACACAATTCATTTTCAAAGAAAGATGTGTGTATCCAACAATTTTGAGAGAAACTCCCCCTAAATGTGTGCTTGATCTTTTATGGAGGCCTCAAATGCCTATCACACATTTAAAAGAAATTCCACTCGCAATTTGCATACACAAGTGCATAAGTGTGATAAAATAATTGTGATGCATATGACAAGATATACAAATCAACAATGTGAGAAATAACAACCACCATTTCACATGAGGCATCACTAATATATAAACGAGGTTCCACACCAGCATGATTAAGTCTTACAAATTTTAAAAGATTCTAGGTTCACCAAATCACCATCATCACACCACATAAATAGTTCATACATGTTAGCAACCGAGGATACACATTACCCCACATGGATAAATTGTGAGCTCACTCCCCCTTTGGCATCAAGCGCCAAAAAGAGGAGGCCCTTCAATCATCGCTGCCATGTGGACAGTGAGCTACCGGTGGAGAGTCGTCTTCTTCGGTCTCACCGCCACCAAAGTCCTCATCGTCGATGTCGGTCGGGGGTGCTCCATACATCATGGATGTGTGGCCGTACACCTCCCAAGGGTTGTAGAAGACTGGTGGAGGAGGGAAGTCCATGGGCTCGCGAACGGAGGAGTGCTCGATGTAGTGCTGAGCGAGCATGGCCTTCTGACGGGTCTCCAATTTGACGAGCTGCTCATCCATGAGCTACTTGTGTGCGCGAATCTCGTAAGTGTTGTGCTTCCCAACATTGCAAGCAAAGAGGCCTTGAGATAGAAAGTTGAAGATGCTATTCTTCTTGTTAGGGGTAAGGTTGCCTCGAGATGATGATGGTCCACGAGAGGAGGATGGAGGCTCATATGAGGATGGACCACCTACGAAAGGTCCAGCTGAGGAAGGAGCTCTAGGAGGGTATGCTTGCCCAACTTGAGAAGACGCTTAACGTTCTCCTTGTTTGGCTTGTACCAAGTGTGAGTCTTGTCTGTGAGAATATCAACTCCGGCAACCTCACAAATCCTCCCGAAGATCCAAGAGGGATACTGACAGCTCTTATTAGCAGACATGGAGCACACTATGATCTCCTCCCAAATGAAGTCAAGCACGTTAAACTCCTCTTTGTCCGGTCCCATCCTCACAAAAATGTCTTTGGCAATGTTGGAGATGTTATAGTTGCCGCCTATCTCAGGAGTAAGGGTGTAGTGGAAGAGGTGGCTCAACATCCTATAGACGGGCTTCAAACCATGTGTAGTACCAAACTCAATCTTGCCATAGGCGGCGTCATACATAAATGCCATCTCACTATCAAGAGGGATCTCTCCACCATATATCTTTTGACGGCCAAGATCATCCTCACCAAATCCAACAATCTGAGCGAACCTCTCGTATGAGACCGAGAGAGGCTTGCCTTGCAAGAGCCAGCGAAAGGTGTTGGTTTCACACCGAACATGGAGATTGGCATAGAATTGGGCAATCACTTCTTCATTCCAATCACAATTCATGGCCGTAATTGAAGTTATTCCTTTAGCATAGCAAATGTCGATGGCCTCATTGACGGCCGGAATGTTGAATGACCTCAATGCATCCCAATTAATAGACTTCATGTCCATAGTCATGTGCTCCTTGCATAGGATAATCGATTCATACCAATCGGCATTGAACTTGAGCAAAAAACGGATGTCCGCATCAAACTCCTTTTGCCATTAAGCGGGATCGGAGTACCTTTCCTTGTACACGTTATGTGTCCCCCTCTTGTAATCAACCATCTTTGATTTTAGGACTTAGCTAGTTTTCTTTCGGAGAAATTTTCATTGTCTCCCATTCACTCCCCTCTCTGGTCGCCAAATCGGTCCTTTCGGAGATATGCACGACACGGACAACAAGGCGATCAATTATCTTTTTTGCCCGTTTTGCAAGCCTAAATTTGATCGAGTGTGTGCAGAGGATTTGGCTTGTAAGATTTGGGAGAAGCTCAAGGTAGCTTATGGTGGGAACAATTAGATGAAGGCTCGCTTGTTTGCGAATTAATGGATGGAGTATGAGAAGTTCACTCATCTGTTCGGTGAGTCCATTTACTCCATGTTTCAGCACTTCACCGTGATTGTGAACAAAACGAGGGCCAATGTCACCATGCTCCCATACGTTGATCATGACAGGGCTGTGAAGCTCTTGCATTCACTGGATTGTACCGTGTGGGGCGCCAATGTCGAGGCCATTCTGGAGTCAGACCACTATGAGACGCTCACCGTGGATGAGTTGTTCTCCAAGCTTAAGTCCTCTGAGGTTGATCACGGTGTGGGAGGAAAGATCAAGAACCCGACCTAACCTCATTTTCTGGCTCTCGTTTCTGGACCGAGAACTAACGCTAATATGCTTTCTAGGTAGTTCTCTTTGTCTTGTCTTGTTTTCATGCCAGATGAGGAGTTTGATGTGCTGGGTGAGGATGACCTCGCATTACTATTTAGGAGATTCGAGTGCTTGTACACAAACCGGAAGAACACTCGGAAGAACTCGAGCATGTGCTACCGGTGCCGGAAGCATGGGCAATTCATCGCCGAGTGCCCGGAGGCCATGGAGAACAAGGTCGAGCACAAGCGTCGTCCGAGGACCGAGCACAAGCATTGCTCGAGAAACAACTACAAGAACAAGAACAAGTCCGAGCAGAGGCCGAGGAACAGTGGCGGCACAAGAAGAACACGGAGCGTGCGATGGTCGCCGGAGCGAGCAACATCGACTCGAGTTCCTGCTACGCTTCATCAACTTCAAGTGGTGAAGAAGAAGAGGTGAACCGACACAAGAGCAAGTGGTTAAGCAAGAACATAAACAGCCTGTGCTTTGCCACCCAAGCCTTTTGCAGCATGGCACACAATTCCCGAAGCAAGAAGAACCAGAAGGATGACTCGGACTTCGACTCCGTGGATGAGGTAAATAATGATCCTATCTTCTTGATAACGGAGAATGATATGTTGGATGAATTGCTTAACAACCATGATGATGTGCTTAGAAAGACCAATAAGGAGAAGAGGGAGTATAGGTCTTTGCTAGGAGAGGCTAAGGAGAAGGTGATTGAGCTAGAGTCTTTGCTTGTTTATGCTAGGGCTCAGGTTGAGTCTTTAAAGTCTCCTCCTATTGTGATTGATGAAACTGAATGCACTGAATGCTCTACTTTCCTTGGTGATCTAATATTGCTTAGGGAGAAGTATGCCTCCAAGGTTTAAGAACTAGATGTTTCTAGGGTTGAGCTTGGTGAGATGCGGTCTAGACCTGCTTTGTTAGGTGCTTGTACTTCATGCCCTATCTTGCATGCTAAGTTAGATGAATCTCATGCTCGCATTAAATCCCTTGAGGCTAATTTGAAGTCTCCCATTGCTACATCTTGCTCTAGTTGTGAGGTCACTGCCTTGAAAAGTATTGAGCTTGCGCGTTAAGTTATTGCTTGCAAGATGAGAATGATGAGTTGAGGAAAAATGATGGGTTGGTTGTCGGGTCATGAGTATCAGCTCAAGATGATGATTGCTAAGTTTAAGCACTATGATGGTCAGGGGCTTGGGGCTAAGAATGTGGGAGAGTGAAGTGATGAGAAAGAGGAGAAGATTGGTGACACCCCAGCTCCACCAAAAACCTTCCACAAGAACACCTTTCAGCCTAAGCCAAACCTACTTAGGAACCAACAAAACATAACCCCAGATCCACCAGTATTTCATCCCCAAACAAATGACTTCCAGATTCCCATCAAATTCAAGAGTGACATGGGTTATGTGTTCTTTAGGAAGAAGGGAGATAAACCAAGTGAGAAGCCACAGCCCAAAGAGAGCCCTAAGCCAAAGTCAAAGTCGATCCAATTCCATTGTGACAATTGTGGGAGGGATAGGCACATAGAGGAGTTTCGTTTTAGGACAAGTGAGGAGCGGCTTGCCAGGGAGATGGCAAATAAGGGCAGGTACCTGAAAGTGCATCTTGGCCCCTAATTGTTTTGGTCATAATGACAAACACAATTTGTTGTATTTAATCGTTGAATAAGATGTGTGCAGGATTTACTTTATTGAATATCATGGTTTTGACAAAAAGAAGGTCCCCAACTCCAATTCGGTATTTTCAGCTCAACTCAAGGCTTAAATTATTTTTGATTTTGAATTTGAGTATAGGAAACACCGTACTATAAAGGGGGTGCAAGTTGACTGTCAAGAAATGCTAAAAGTGCTTAAAGAGATGACCTAAGTGAGTGAGAAGAAACCCAAGTCGACACGTGCACATTTGCTCCTCTTTTCTTAAATTCTCAGGCTTTGTAGGTAGTACAAACGAAAGGTCGGTAGTACCGATATGTCTTTACTGGCGAAGTTTTTGCCAAGGCCTCGGTAGTACCAACCCGGGGTCGGAACTCCCAATATGGCTTCACTATTGGGTTTCACCGGCTGTAGTTCCGACCCCGTGTCAGAAATACCGATAAGTGCTGTTAATGCACAATAAAAGCTAGTTTTCAAAGCTTAGTATAAATACCCCCTTCATCCTCCTCACTTATTCCTAACCAACCATGGGGCAAACACCCTCTTGAGCATTCACTCCACTTCTCCCCTCTCTCCTAGAGCCAATACTTGATTCCCTTAAGCTAGGGTTTGGGTAGAGAAGTGATTCATAGTGAGAGTTAGAGAAACTTTGAGAGCCCCTTCGATTTCCCCCATCTCAAGAGCACTTGAAGCATCTTCGGGCATCGATTCGTGTTTGTTACTCTTGAAGCTTGCTTCTAGACGATTAGGCGTCTCCCGTTGAGTGCCCTCTTGGTGTGGAGCACCCAAGATCATTTGTATTACCCCTCTCCTTGGTGGAGAATTCTTAGTGAGCACCAATCTTCCTTTGTGGGGGTTGGGTGAGGAAAAGAGGCTCTTGGTGATAGCCCTCCCTTTGTGGGATCATCAATGGAGACGTAGCTTCCTTTGTGGGAGTGAACTTCAGATTAAATTCTTGTGTCTCCTTTGCTTGCTTGAATTCTTTGTCTCTCTCTAACCCTAGAACTTGTTTGAGACCAATCTAAATTTTGGTTGTGTTCCAACTCATATCTTTGGTTGCATGTGGTTCTTAGCATCTAAACTAAACTCTTGGTTCGAGTAGAATTGCTAGAATTGCTTTACTTTTCAAATTTCGTTTTAAGCTCCTCTGATCTGTCGGTAGTACCAACACTGTACCGGAAGTACCGACCCCCTCGGTAGTTCCGGCACAGCGTCGGTAGTACCGACAGAAGTTTTAACCGCTGCAATTGTTTCAGAAATTTGAAGTGATCCTATTCACCCCCCCCCCCTTAGGCATCACAAGGTCATTTCAATTGGTATCAGAGCCTAATCCCTTGATTTAGGCTTAACCGCTAAGGGATCAAGATGTTGGGGAGCGGAGGCAACCAATCCACTTAAGAAGTCGCCGCCAAGGAAGCTCAAGAGAGAGAGAGAGAGAGAGAGAGAGCTTAAGGTCGTTCAAGAAATCACTGAGAAAGCTCCAAGCCGCTCCAACGGAGAGAGCTCCGACGACTCTTCATCCGACTCCGACTCGGACTCTGACTCAAGTGATGAAGACATCAAGGATGCTGATGATGTGGCAAGGAAGGCGGTGAAAAAGAGAAGAAAGGCTAAAAAGAAGAAGGCCAAGAAGCTCCTCAAGAAGATGATCAAGAAGGAGCAAGCCAAGTACACTCACTCCGACTTCCATGAAGTGCTCCACAACTACGCACAATTTTCGGGCAATCATCCTAATGAAAATTTCTATTCCATGCATTTGGGAAAGTCTCCTCATTTCGATGGGAAGGACTATCCAAAATGGGCTTATGACATGCAAATGCACCTTTACGGGCTTCACCCTTCTCTTTGGAAGGACTATCCCCACCGAAGGAGAAGCCCTCACACTTGAGCATGAGCAAGACCTCCACCGCAATGTGCAAGCAACAAGAGTCATCACGGGATCCTTGTGTGCTCAAGAATTCAACAAGGTTCAACACATTCAAATTGCCAAGGTGATTTTGGATACACTCAAGGAAACATATGAGGGGACCGAACATGTGAGGCAAGAGAAAATGGACTTGATCAATGGAGAGCTTGAGCTATTGGTCATGAAGGACGGAGAGACCGTGAGAGAAATGTATGATAGGCCCATGCTCCTTGTCTTGGACATTAGGCTCTTGGAAGTGAAGATTGGGATGACTCAAAGGTCACAAAGAAGTTACTAAGAGCTTTTGCCCCAAAGGACAAGAAATTAGCGGCCATGATAAGAAGGGATCCAAATTACTACAAGATGACCCCAATCAACTTCTTGGAGAAATCTTGCATCAAGAGCTAGTTGACCAAGATGTGGAATCTCTAAGCTTGAAGATGAACAAGAGCTTAGCCCTCAATGCTAGTTCTAGTGAAGTGGTGGACGTAAAGCCAAAAACTTCCAAGAACAAGAAGGAAGATACTGGTGATGAAGGAAGCACAGATGAAGAAACCGCCTTTGCCGTAAGGAAGTACAAGAAATTCTTGAAGTCAAGAACACCAAGAAAAGGCGGTGACGAAAGAAAGAAGAAGTCTCAACGGAAGTGCTATGAGTGTGGAAAGTATGGACATTCATTGCCGAGTGTCCCAAGAACAAGAACAAGAACGAGGAAGAGAAAAAATACAAGGAAAAGAGCAAAGAATACAAGAACAAGTACCAAGAGCGTGCTCACGTGGGTCAACAATGAGACTCAAGTGACAACGATGAAGAACCAAAGAAGTAAGGCATGGCAACTATCGCCATGCCACAAGGGTCATCTGCACCACGCCTCTTCAACAACTTCTCCGACGATGAGGACCACTCTCACTTTTTCCTCATGGAAAGGGGGAGCAAGGTACAAGAAACTACCACCTCACCCTCTCTCACCTCCTCTTCATGCACACCTAGTGACAAAGAAGATATAGATGATGAAAAAAAATTGAGGCCAACACGATAAGCAATTTAGTAAAAAGGGCTATAAAGAAATAAAAAGGCTTTTGGAGGAATTAGAGAAAAAGAAAGTGTCTCTCCATGAGCAAGAAGACTTGCTTATCCTTGAAAAGAAAAGAAACCTTGCTCTAGAGAGACGCCTCGCCAAAAGGGCGACTAAGGTGGAGATGTTGACCACAGACTTGTCCTTGGCCAATGACTCCAACAAGAGGATGTCAAATGATTACACATTGGCAAATGAATCTCTAGCTTCCCCTGAAGGGTGAGCTTCAATCAAGCTTTTTATGCTTGACGGAGAAACATAAAGTTCTTGAAGCAAACATAGTACCCTTTGGGAAAGCACCAAAGCGAATCCTAAGGCAACATTTGACTCTAGTGCCTCCACTAGCAAAGGTTGTTCTAATTGCTCCAATATTGATATAAATGCTCTCAAGACTAACCATGCAAGGTTTGAGGAGACAATTAAGAGCAAAGACAAAGAGATAGCCCAATTAAACATGTTGATCACTCATGACAAGAACGGTACCAAGTCCATTCCTAAGGTGGTTGACAAATAAGGACTTGGGCACTACAAGAACGACACGGTCAATGGTAGAATGGTGGTGAAAGGGCATGAGATCCCCTTGTGGAACAAGGAAGGCTACCTCAACACCATAATGGATATTGCCCATGGAGTCACCACCTCTACCACAACAAAGGACAAGCCAAAGGTTGTGAACACCACAAAAGGAAATAGTGGAGTTAACTCTCCACCTAAGGCATCGAAGAATGTAGTCGAACACAAGCCCTCTCCCAACTACACTTGTGACCATGTTGTGACCTTGGATCACAATGGTAAAATGGTGGTCAAGTATGTTGGGTCCTACACAAAGAAGGCTATGAGGAAGAGTGTGTAGGTTCCAAAAGTTTATGCATCTAACCTCCAAGGACCCAAATCTTTTTGGGTACCTAAACCAAAAGCTTAAACTTGTTTTGTAGGCCTACTCCTCCGATGGAAGCACATGGTTGATTGATAGTGGTGCCACTAATCATATGACCGGAGATGAAGGCTTATTTGCATCCCTTGATCATTATGACAACCCTACGGAAACTATTATCTATGGAGACAATGGTTAAGGAGGTGTGGTTGATCTTGGTAAAATTTCTATCTCAAAATCAAATTCAATTGAAGATGTTTATCATGATCAAGGGCTAAGATACAACTTGTTGTTGGTTTCACAATTTTGTGAGAAAGGCTACAATTGTCTCTTCACCCATGAGGGTGTGACCATCTCTAGAAGGGAGGATTCCTCTATTGTCTTTGCGGGTCATTTACGGGGAAAACTTTATTATGTGGATTTCACAAAAGTGAAGGTGGACCCTAAGGCTTGCTTAGTGGCAAAATTCGACTTGGGTTGGTTGTGGCATCACCGACTAGCTCATGTTGGCATGAGGAACTTAGTCAAACTTCAAAAAGACGAGCACATCCTAGAACTAACAAATGTTGTTTTTGAGAAAGATAGGTTGTGTAGTGCTTGTCAAGCCGGGAAGCATGTTGGAGCGCATCATCCCGCTAAGAACATCCTATCTTCATCAAGACCTTTGAAGCTACTAAACATGGACTTGTTTCGACCAATCACATACATAAGCATCGGTGGTAACAAATATGGTCTATTAATTGTTGATGACTTTTCCCGTTTCACTTGGGTATTCTTTTTGCAAGATAAAAGTGAAGCAAAGGGAGTAGTCAAGAAGTTCATTAGAAGAGTTCAAAATGAGTTCGAGCTCAAGGTCAATAACATAAGAAGTGACAACAGCTCGAAGTTCAATAACTTTGGAGAGACCTATGCACCGATAGCAAGGCATGAATCAATTCGTATCCTTTTGGCCTATGCTACTCATCGTGACTTCAAGCTTCATCAAATGGATGTCAAGAGTGCATTCATGAATGGACCTCTTCAAGAAGAAGTATATGTTGATCAACCATCGGGCTTTGAAGATCCAAACTTCCCCAACCATGTGTACAAGCTCCATAAGGCTCTCTATGGGCTCAAGCAAGCTCCTAGAGCATGATATTGTTGACGCTCCTTAGCCTCACTATGAAGCTCGTACCTAGTAATGGAGCTAGGAACATCTTGTTGTAAAACACACGATTGCAGAAGGGTCTGCAAGCACACGGATTACCGTTGTAGCACTTCACCTGGTGATATTCGGGTTATCGTATTTATATTTTCCCAAGTGAAGCACTATGGCATAGATAATCGAGAACGGTAGAGGGGATCAAGGCTCGGTAAAAGAATCTTATAGCTGGGGTGATGATATAGATATTCGGGGGTAAATGGACATGTGAGGAGATCTTGATAAAAGAACTAGAAAGGTCCTAGTGAGTTGGGAGGACAACGAGACGAGAAAAGATCCTAAGGCAATCTATCTATTCTAGTCAACTCCAGGAAAAGAACTAAGGTACAGCAAAGCCAAGGTAAGATAGAATCAACAAGCTCTTCTAGTGTTGCAGGGGCATGCAAAGCCACACCCTCAGACTGAGATGAGAAGGGAGGATGACGACGCGTTGAATCCTACCGTCCCGAACTAACGGTGGTGGACTACAGAGCCCGTCTGGAGCTTTCACCTCCTTAGGGTACCACAACTATTCCGTTGCGCAAGACAACAATCTAAGAGTAAGGCAAGTTCTGAGCACCGTGCTCACAATGAACCAAAGAACCTTCCCTAGGGCCTTTAGAGAAAGGTATCTCTCTCCCGTGAAACACCGGAGATCAAGCGAAGAACGACCACAACACTATATGGTTCAAGAGAACTAAGCTAACTAAGGCAAAACTCACTTTAGTCTAAACCTAGAATAAAGCTTCTAGTAGCTAAGTAAAAGTTGAATGTAATTGACTTGGAATGTAAGAAGGATAACTCGAAATGCACTTAGGTCTTAAGAAATGAAGGATACAAGAGTAGTACCTGAACTCTGAAGAAGACTTCTTCGGAACCCCGAGACTAGCTCGACTCGACTCTAACTCCCAACTACACTACCTCCTACTCTAAGATACAAAAGTGGACAATACTGAAGCTCCTGTGGTGTGTCTCCTATTCCAGTGAGTGGAGGGTCCTTTTTATAGTAGTAGGAGGTCGGTGGAGCGCTGAAGTGGTGGGAGCTAGGCACAGCCACACCTCTAGGTGCGGCCGCACCTATGATGTGCCGCCTTTCATCATGGACGGTCCTGATGCTCGCTCCTTGGTCGGTTGTGAGTCGGTATCCTAGGTCGGCTCTGCCAGATTCCACACTCTATAAGTGCGGTCGTATCTCTTGATCTGGCCGTATCTACTCAAAGCCGTGTGATGCACCGCCACTGGTAGGGAATGCTCAGGATTGCTTTGGAGTGGTGGTTGGATGCATGCAGAAGTGGGCCCGTGGATCCAAGTGCCTTTTTTCACACCCTTTGGATCAAACCAACATAAGCACGGTGAATCCTATCCATTCCAAGTGTGTTTGTGGAAGTGGTAATCACCAGGACCAGAACCGTGGCAGGGTGCAGGGCCGGCCGCACCTGCTGGTCCGGCCACACCTTCCCGGTGTGGCATGATGACTCTTTTTTTATCCCCAAATGTGTACCTGCAAGTAAAAATACCAACACAACTCGTGGAACTTTATAAGTATTAAAAATATGCATGAAACTTGTCATATACCCTCCTCTTTTTCGGGATTTTGACGATCGAAAACTTTTTGTAAGGACCCTCAACAAACTCCCCCAAGCTGAACCTTTGCTCATCCTTGAGCAAAGTCTAGACTTGGCCTTGGATGAACAGGAGTTACGACTCTGCAAGTTCCTATGCACAATTCCATGCTTTACTTGCTGTTGAAAAAGGTTGGTACGAGAGAAACTTAGCCATGTTTTACCTATGGGGCTTGTAGCTTTCCACCTTGCCTTCGGAGGTTAAAGAGTAGAGCGGTTTGGACTTTGCATCACTCGAACTTCTCTTTTCCGGATCCTATCTCAGAGTTTTGAAATTTTCAAAAAAAAGAGACAAAGTTCCTCGAATGGTTCTCTCTATCACTCAAGTGGCACTTTTTCCTTACCAACAGCTTTTGAAAGAGCCTCAACTTCCGACTCTATGGCTTGTATGTGGATCTTTGGGTAGGATAAGTATGAGACTCACTTGTGCCATATGATGTTGTTGAGCCAAAGACCAGGTCCAAGAAGAAACTAGTCATGCAACTTGATCGAGATGTGCAAGTGTGTGGAATTTTTTTGTGTTTTTCTAAACACTCCTTGCTTTGAGATTCTCCTCTTGTTTTTATTTTGGAGAGGAGTCATGCTTCATCAATTTTTTTCTATGCTCTATGATTGGAGCACATTTTTTTCTATGCTTCTTGAGCATATACTTTTTTGTCAATGACTCCTCTCTCCTTTTGCCAGAATACAAGAAGAGAAATCTCTTTGAACTAGGAGTATTTATTTTTGGTGGATGGATGACATGTTTTGCGTAATTCCTGGTGTAGGAGTTAGCATGTATATGTGGGTGTACGTGATCTCGATCATGGAAGCACGAAAAGATTCTACCAAGGGTCACAACAATTTGGCAAAACTCAACGGGTCACAAGCAAGCATTTGTAGAAGGTTTGATCATTGATATCGACATATGGCTTTGGTAGGTAATATAACCATTGAGGAACTTGCCTTATTTTATTTTCAAAAAGAAATCGTCCGAGATTTCACCATACTTCAAGATAGAGCAGATCAACATTGTCACACCATATCATACTAGTCAATGACTTAGGTTTGGCCATAAGCATTTGCTTCCCACAAGGTTTTATTTCATGCTCGTGTCTCAAAATATACCAACAAATGCAAAAGCTCGTAGTATACAAAACTGTACACTAGGTTGTTGCAAGGTTGTAACACGGCAAATTTTTTTCATTATTTCAAACAAGGGTGTATCGACATGATTTCACGCACATGATGAAAGTAAAGCTTTTGTTTATTCTGAGTGAAGTTGGGATTGGACTGGATGGGCGTACCTTGTTTGATGAAACCGGAGTTCTCCCCCAAGCTAACTCTTGATCTCCTGGATGACATGTCTTACCTTGTGATGCTAAGTGGAACATCATTACCTTCGAAAAACTTCATTTTTTAAATAGGAATTGAAACAAATGACAAGAAACACAACTACTGTGATGAACCAAAACGAAAGGAAAGAAAACTGGTTGTGACTTACCTGGACAGGGATCTCTCTCCCCCAAGCTGATTCCAAGAACAGGACTAATAACCGGGTGGTTGTTGATACGGGTTCCATGACCCGAAGAGATTATTCACTGCTTGAAAGCCTTCTTGTGTGGTGGTAGTGAGGGTGTACAGCTGGTCATCGGTCTCTTATTGTCGCCTGGCAGTGTCCTGGAGGCCTTGCTCTATCCTCTCGGCACGTGCATCGAGACTACGGAGGTGATTATCAATGTTGAAGAGGCCCTGGTTGATGATGCCATACTGCTCCTCATGGTACCCGTAAGGGTAGCTCTAAGGATAGTTTGTGCCGTAGGTTGGTTGGCTCCCAAAATGGGATGACTGAGAGTGTGTTCAGCTAGAGCAGATAGAAGCACTGGGGGGCTGGCTTCCGCTGGATTGTGGCTGCTGTTGGTGGCTACTAGAGGGTCCTGCTCTGTCGGATGTCGACGCTTCTTGTGTGGTGCTTTCTGGGATGAGGTTCCTGTCATTTCTGCGAGTGCGCGATCAGGTGGCTGGTCTGGGCCCGGAGAGGCTGTGTCGTGAGGGCTATCATCTCCGCATCGTCCTCGGATGCCAAGTTCAGAGTAAACTTTTTAACTTGATAAAGGCCAAGCTCTGGGCATATGAGGACGATGGTTGTGGCGGAATGGGGGTAAAGCATGACCAACTCTCCCTCAAAACTCTTCAATGGGTGGGCTTGTACAAAATGTTCCTTATCAAAAGTCTCGCGGGGTGTGTCCATGTATGTGGCCTAGGCTCCTACTAGCACTCCGATGTAATTGGCAATTTGAGTCACCAAGGAGGTGATCTCTATCTAGCCAGTCGTTGTGGCCATGGTGCGCTAGTGCTCGACCATCGAAACGACAGGAGCAAGCTTGATCTTATTAATGATGGAAAACAGGCATTGTAGCTCGTCCACCCTGACTATCCTAAACTCAACTCTTGGGGCAATCATGCCCGAGATGAGCTGATGGAGGAACCGAAGAGTGAGGTTATGGATCAAGTTGATCCGGGGAGCGGGATTCAATCCTCTCCCCGAGATGTTCTTCCAGAAATACTCCCTCGAAAAGGCTTTCATATCCTTATGCTTAGACCACTCTAGCAGACAATTAGAGTCGAAGCCTAGAGCTACGCTCAGCTGCTCCCAAGTTAAGTCATGCTCTTCATTGAAGAGCCAGAACTTAACACCACTGCTATCGGCGCACAGAGTTGAGAGGAATTCTAAGATGAGGAATTTTGAGCCCTCTTCCCACTCATGCCAAAAGTTCCCCCAACCTATGGCATCGAAAGCCGCCCCAAATTCTCCTATCATACCAGTTTCATTAAGGAGGGTGTTGTCGTATACCTTCGTATGCGCGAACTCTCGGTCTTTCAGCTGCTGGAACAACCTTTGTTCTTGGTGGTTCGCAAGATGATTTGAGTTTCGAAAGTAAGGAAACAAGTCCTTTCCTTCGAACCTGACCAATCATAATGCATCGATCTTGTGGACATGTCCTGGGCAGAGCCCGTGGGCACATTGCCCTGAGGATCGAAACCAGGAGGTACCGAGTGCTCTTGCCAATCTGAAGAATGGGAATGGCTACTGTTAATCAAATCTGAGTCGCGGAACCTGATGTGTTTTCCCTTCACTACCTTTGCGGCCTTACGGAACTAAGACATCCTACCAAATGTTAATGCAATGGATACCCGAAGGATGATGGGCACGAAAGGTTAGTCGTTTTCGGGTTAGCGGTCCGGGAGTTAGCGGTCCTTGTGGGGTGACGAGACCACCACAAAACTTGAGTTACTTGCACCACGAGGGACTCAATTTCAACACTCCTTGCCACTAAGCATAAAAGGACTAAGCAAGGAAACCAAGGTTGCAAACTTCAAAGTTTGGCTGTGATCTTCTGGGAGAGTGCACAGGAGGTCTCAATTTATAGGCACGTGGAGGGAGGCAGGTGCGGCCACACCTATCCATCCGGTCATGCCACCAAAAATTGAGAGGCGACCTCTGCGCGTGATTAGGAGGCTAGTGGTGGCATGCAGCAACTTGGAAATGACAGCATCAGGGAAATCACAGGTGCGGGCGCACCTACAGGGCCGGTCGGCCCTAGTATTTCCACTGGAAATGCTGGCATGCGGCTGCTGCACTATGTAGCACTTGAGACCCTCGAGAATTTTGAGCACTCTGTTGTCCAAAAGTTGCTAGCAAAGCTATTGATGGTGGGGAAGAGAATACTGCAGATTGGACTTCTTTTTCACAAAGTTAACCACCACCATGCTGCTAGTGGTTGCTCCCTATGTTTTCCCAAGCAAAAGGGGTGGTGCGGCCGTGCCTAGTGGGCCGGCCGCACTGGGCAAAATGCCCAAAACAGCTCCTCCGACCTTCTAAACTCTAAGTCATGCATGAGCCAAAAGGATTTCGAAGATTAAACCTGCATGAACTTAGGCAAATGTCGGTTTGTCTCATGGAGAGAGCGTCGAATTTATAGTCCTCGAGCTGGACTTGTTGATAATCATTTCTTCTTTGAGTGATTCCCTCAGTTAGAGAGGTAATTCACTAGAGTTTGGAAGAAGAATGATAGATAGGCGATAATCTGATATATCCAAGATTGGGAATGGTCCTCGATTTCTTCGCTCTGGGATTCTCTTCTGACGGGCATAGCTAAGATCCTCTCCAAATTTCTAGCCCCTCAGTCAGATTTTCGTGAAAAAGTGATCCCTTTGTGAGTGCAAGCAAGCGGAAAATGTTGTCTTGAGATAGGCCGTGATGAAAATGCTGAATCAACACTATATATGGCAGGCCATGATCGGGGCAAATGTGCATGAGATCATGAAATCTAGTCCATGCTTGACTAAGGGATTCGGTCTTCGCCTGTTGGAATTTGATAATTTGTCTTCGAAGGTTCATGAGACGAGATAAGGGGAAGTACTTAGCACAAAACTTGTTGCGCAAATTTCTCCAATCCGTGATGACTTCCTTCTCTTGCTGGAAGTACCAAGCCTTCGCTTTTCCTGCTAGTGAGAATAGGAAGAGTCTAACTCCGAATTCGTCGGGAGAAAGATCAGAGCATGAACGAGTAGAGAACAATTGCTCAAAACTCCTCAAGTGATTGTACGGATTTTCTCCTTCGAATCCAAAGAAGGGATTTTTCTGGGCGATGGAGAGTAATTTTGGAGAAATACTTCCATTGGAGAAGAACCTTGGTTTAAGATTTCTATTTTCGATTGGGATTTCCATTTTAGTCAGAGTGTGGGATTGATCACTAGAGAACTCAAGGTTGGCTTCTCTGGCCATGAGAAAGATGGCTGTGTCTACGGGATCGGCGGGGTTCGTCGTGATAAATCGAGAGAAAATTTTCGAAGGGTAGTGACACGGGGTCAGAATATCCTTCTAAAGCGACTCTTGATAGATGTGAAAACAGGACGGAACTGTCGAAACCGGGTACTACTCCGTACACTAGGAACGGAGTAGGGATAAACCCGCTAAAAGACGGTTCACCGAACTGAGATAACTCTATCGAAAAGATATCTAGTGCCTATTACTTCCCCAGCAACGGCGCTAGAAATGCTTGTTGACGCTCCTTAGCCTCACTACTAAGCTCGTACCTAGTAATGGAGCTAGGAACGTCTGGTGGTAAAACACACGATTACAGAAGGGTTTGCAAGCGCGGGGATTACCGTTGTAGCACTTCACCCGGTGGTATTCGGGTTATCGTATTTATATTTTCCCAACGGAAACACTATGGCATAGATAATCGAGAACGGTAGAGAGGATCGAGGCTCGATAAAAGAATTTTATAGCTGGGGTGATGATATAGATATTTGGGGGTAAATGGACACGCGAGGAGATCTTGATAAAAGAACTAGAGAGGTCCTAGTGAGTTGGGAGGACAACGAGACGAGAAAGGATCCTAAGGCAATCTATCTATTCTAGTCAACTCTGGGGAAAGAACTAAGGTAGAGCAGAGCCAAGGTAAGATAGAATCAACAAGCTCTTCTAGTGTTGCAGGGGCATGCAAAGCCACACCCTCAGACTGGGATGAGAAGGGAGGATGACGACACGCTGAATCCTACCGGCCCGAACTAACGTGGTGGACTACAGAGCCCGTCCGGAGCTGTCACCTCCTTAGGGTACCAAAACTATTCCGTTGCGCGTGACACCAATCTAAGACTAAGGCAAGTTCTGAGCACCGCGCTCACAACGAACCAAAGGACATTCCCTAAGGCTTCTCTCCCGTGAAACACCGGAGATCAAGCGAATAACGACCACAACACTATAGGGTTCAAGAGAACTAAGCTCAAGACCCCGAACTCTACCTCTTCCACAGGTCAGTCGGAAACCACTATATTATGATTTCGGCAGAAACGCTCTCCAAATTACGATTCTATAGGTCTTCCACCCTATCCACTCCTCCAAATATATGATGGGTGGGTCCGACGTGAGAAGTAAATTGGACCCGAATTGGATGAGAAATGTCTTACAAATTATTGGATCTTTATTACTTCTATATATATAAGGAGGCTTCCCCCTCTCGTTCAACACACCAACACAAGAAGCCTCTCTCCCTCTCCCTTTGTAATCTCTAGTGATTCTTAGGCTAGTGGAACTTAGGCTACAGCTTTCTCCCTAGTATTGCTCTGCCTCTTCCACATGTCGGTGGGAAACTCAGAACCTACATTTGGCCATGGTTTAGATTTCGAAGAGGCATCCATCGAATATGACCATCTTAGAGCATCTCCAAGAGTTTGCCAAAATTTACTTGGCAAATCTTGTGTTTTGCCAACTTCTAAAAAGCTATGCAAAGTAAAAAAAGAATTCATCTCCAACAGTTTGGCATAATTCACTTGCCAAATCCGGATCTAACTTACATCGGGAATCCCGAGAGAAACAAAATTATATATGTGCCCTTCCACCTCTTGAAAAACTTACATCGGAATCCTTCTCTATTCTTTATTTCTTTTTCACCCTCCCACCTAGAGGGAAACAACGATGGCAACCACGATCCGCGCGCGCATATATACGCGTGGGGAGGTGAGTTTTGCCAAGTTTCTATTTTTGCCAAGTTGGTTTGCCAAACTGTTGGAGGCCAATTTTTCTTGTTTTGCCAAAATTATATGGATGCCAAGTTGGTTTGCCAAACTGTTGGAGTTGCTCTTAGTCCTCCAAATGAGTTCATGGTAAGGAGTTGTTTACTTCTCTTCAAATATGCGCTAGACGGTTAACAATCACGGGTACAAAATGGTGCCGCATTTTAGCTGACATAATGATAATAGGCATTGCAGCAATGTAACTTTAGACAATTGACATATTTTCAACTTATAGCTGATAGTATAGCTACGACTACAAGGTATATATGAGTTAACGACTTAACCACAATTTTGAAGGCTTGCATGTTCCCGCCTTGACCATCTTTCCTCAAACCTCCGTCTGCTCAACCGGATGCGGTTGCAAGTTCTGGACTTCCAGAGGTACAGTTGATTAGTGAAGAATAGGATTAGATCAACCACACCTCTATTGATCTGTGTTGCTTATATTTATACAGATGTACAATGCTCTCTAGGCTAACAGAAAAATCCTAACTGAACTACTTGGTGGGCGCCGTAGAGACGCGCGCGTCATGCGCGGCGAGGCCGTCCGCGTCATGCGCGGAGAGCGCGTCGTGGACGCGAGCGAATCCTGCGGCGCCCGGTAGACTAGGAACTCAGCCTCCAACACCCCCTCAGTCTTGGCGGTCATTGGGTGGATGCAAAGACTAGATCGAAAATCCTGGAAGAGAGACGTCGGCAAGCCCTTTGTGAAGACATCTGCAAACTACTGAGCACTGGGTATTTGGAGGACGCGAACACAGCCAAGGGCTACCTTCTCGCGCACGAAGTGTATGTCCAACTCGATATGCTTCGTGCGCTTGTTATGGACCGGATTCCTCAACATGTAGACGCTAGAGATGTTGTCACAGTAGACTATCGTGGCTGTGGACACAGGGCATTGAGCTCGCGGAGTAGTTGTCGCAGCCAAGTGCATTCGGCCATGGCGTTGGTGACGCCGCGGTATTCCGCTTTCAGTGATGGAACGTGACACCGTGCTTTGGCGTTTCGACGACCACAAGACGAGGGAGTCGCCGAGGACGACGCAGAACCCAGACGTGGAACGTCTAGTGTCTGGGCAGCCGGCCCAGTTCGCGTCGCTGTAGGCGGTCAGTGTCGGTGGAGAAGCTCGGTGCAGCTGAAGCCCGTGCGCCGTCGTGCCCCAGAGATAGCACAAGATGCGCTTGAGAAGCGCTGAATGCTTGTCCCGTGGCATGTGCATGTGCCTGTTGCGCTTGAGAAGCGCTGAATGCTTGTCCCGTGGCGCGTGCATGTGCCTGTTGTACGGAGTAGGCAATGTCCGCCGGAGTGAGGGTCAAGTACTGTAGGGCGCCGGCCATGGCGCGGTACCAGCTGGCATCGCGATCGGGGAGCAGGTCTCCGTCGGTGTTCGACAGTTTCTGCTTGGTATCGACCGACGTGGACAGCGGCTTGCAGTTCGCCATGCCGGCGCGCTCTAGGACGTCCGCCGTGTACTTGTGCTGGGAGAGGAAGAAGCCGTCCTTGAAGCGCTGGACTTCGAGACCGAGGAAGTAGTGGAGGGCACCCATGTCCTTGACAGCGAACGTGCTTCGTAGCTTGGCGATGATTTCCTGCAGTAGTGCCGGCGAGGACGCGGATAAAATCATGTCGTCGACGTATAGGAGCAGGTAGGCCATGTGCACGCCACGCCGGAGTACGAACAGCGACGCGTCAGTGTGAGACTAAACGAAGCCGATGGAGGAGACGTACTCGACGAAACTCGTGAACCATGCTCGAGGCGCTTGACGAAGGCCATAAAGAGACCGTGAGAGGAGGCAGACGTCGTCTGGCCGCTCCGGATCTTCAAAGCCCGGCGGCTGTCGGCAGTAGACCCGTTTCGTCAAGTTGCCGTGTAGAAACACGTTGGAGACATTGAGTTGATGTGCCGGCCAATCCTTAGATGCGATCAGTGTGAGCACGGTGCGGATCGTCGCTGGCTTAACCACATGTATGAAGGTCTCGCTAAAGTCAAGTCCTGGACGCTGGGTATCACCGTGAAGAACCCACTGTGCTTTGTACTTGTCGAGGGAGCCGTCGGCATGGAGTTTGGTTTTGAAAACCCACTTCCCTGAGATGACCCGTGCATCGGGAGGCCGAGGAACAAGGGACCATGCGTCGTTAGCTTGTAGGGCATCGAACTCCTGCTGCATTGCAGCCCTCCAGTTGGGGTCCTGAAGCGCGGCGCGGACGGATGTCAGTGTGGGAGACAGGGCCGATGTTGAGCTCGTGAGCGCGCGTGTACTTGGGTTTGGTTTGGCACGTGCCGTCCTGACGCGGGTGGCCATGAGATGTCGTGGTGGGGGCGCGGCTGTCGGTGTAGTGGTGGCAGGGTGCAAGGATGATGCGGCGGGGTCGGTGTTGCCATGCGGCGGTGTCGAGACAGGCTCGACGTGCATGGGTGAGGGCGTGTTTGCAACGCGTGGCGACGGTGCGTGTGCGACGGCAAACATGTGGACGCGGCGTGGCTTGGGGGCGGTGATGACCACGGTGTGCTGGCGGCGGCGCGTGGAGGATGACCGGATCGTTGCAGATGCAGGGGCTCGGTGGCGACGAACGTGGCGGCGGCGTTGTTGTCCGGAACGGGAACAGATCCTCAACGAAGATGACGTGACGAGAGGTGTAGACTCGCCGCGTGGTTATGTCGTAGCACCGGTAGCCACGGTGATCGCTGGGGTAGCCAATGAAGTCACAGGCGACTGACCGGGGACTGAGCTTGTGCGCGGTGGTCGATGCGGTATTGGGGTAGCAGAGGCACCCGAGCACACGGAGCTCGTGGTGGCGTTCCCAAGACGAGCTGGTGCGGCGTTTCTGGGCCCGTGGCGCGACACGGTCGCCGGTTGAGGAGGTAGGACGCCGTCTGCAACGCCTCAGCCCAAAAAGACAGAGGCGCCCCGTTGTGGAGGAGCATGGTGCGCACACAATCATTGATCGTCCGGAGTACGCGCTCGGCCTTGCCATTCTGATGAGATTTGTAGGGGCGTGAGAGCTGGAACACAGCGCCCTGAGCAGCAAGAAAGGTGCGCATGGCGGCCGAACCTGCCATTGTCAGTTTGGAGCGCAAGAACACGAAGACCGAACTGTGTGCACATAAGAGAAAAAAGATCGAACTATCAATAGCACCTCTGATTTCTGGAGAATTGGAAAGGTCCAAACATAGTGTGTATAATCTTCAAGAAGAACAACATAATATTTGTAACCGGAATTGCTATAAATCGGAGAGGTCCAAAAATCGGAGTGCACAATTTGAAACAGGTAAAAGGTCTAATGGGTGGACGACTTAAAAGGGAGCCAAACATGCTTTCCAAGCTTGCAAGAATGGCAAGAGTGGAGTTCAGATTTATTACATTTGAATTCAAAAGTGGCTAACACCTGAGAAAGGGAATTGGAGCTCGAGTGACCAAGCCGCTGATGCCAGAGCTCCACCGGTGACGAAGTAGAGGTCGTGAAGGCAGAATGCAGTGGCGCCCGCAGCGGATAGAAGTCTCCAGGGCTGTCACATCGGAGCTTCACCGTGCGGGTTGGAAGATCCTTGATGGAAAAGCCAGTGGGATCAAATTCAATGGAGATATTATTGTCACGAGTAAGTTGTTTGATGGAAATTAGATTCTTGACCAAAGGAGGGGAAAGAAGAACATTGCGAAGAAGCAAGGGAGTGGAGGATGTGGGAATGGCGGCGCTCGTTGTATGCGTAACAGGCAGTCGAACGCCATTTCCGACAATGATGGAGGTGGGAGCAGAGAGAGGTTGAGGGTTAGGGAGTGATGAGGACATCACTACCAACGATACATCCTCGCCTACACAAGATCGTGTTATTGCTGCCCCTATTACTCGTGCCCGTGCTCGTCAACTTAATAATCAAGTGAGTTCACTTCTAAGTTCTTGTTCATCATATTTAGATTGTGGAGACACGTGCACTCTTGTTTTGATTAGGAATCATGGTCAAGACCGAAAGGGAGAAGTACTCGCGCGAGGCTGGATTCGGACTGCAGAAAAGCACCATCTTGTTACGGACGCCACGGTCGCATACGGAGTCGGATTGGGGCGTTCAAGTACTTCCTGGAACCGTGATGAAGTCACCTTTCATATGGATCCGGTCTCAAGTCCATATCTATTCTAAGGCGGCCGCAATCGTCCAAACATTGACCCGATATCAATCTGTTCCAGGTGTTGCGCCACCTTATTTGGCCCAATGGGCCGTGTATCAAGTTGGGTCCATTACGGACGTGTCCTAGGGTTAGAGGTCGACCCCAGCACCCCTTTGGTCGTCCTCCCATGTCCTCATATTGCCCCATAGCCGCCACAAACAGTTCGGGTTTTGTTTAGATCAAGTTTAACCATTGCTACTTGCTTGAAGCGCGCTGGTCCAGTCGCCCGTCTTCCTGTCTTCAGAACCCCGCCATTATTGTGATTGAGTTGGAGTTTGCAATCTTTCATTCCCATCTAGTAAATTCAGTACTTGTTCAATACTTGTTCTTTCTAGTTCTTCAATTGCTTGCAGGATAGGTGCCCTAGTGGCCGGGTGACGCGCTCCACAAGATCGCGGCACCCATAGGAAGTGGTGTATCGGTTGCTAAGGTGCAGCCTTGAACAGTTGTAGTTAGGCCGAGAGCGTCATCTCCTCTTCAATCGAGTTATCCACGCCTCTCATCGAAAGATCGGGAACAAACCCTAGCGGGTTCATATCAGTTGGTAATAAGAGCGAGGTTCTTCGGTGAGAGTTTCCAATCCTTTGTTGTTTTTAATTTCCTTTAGTCCAGAGAAGCCCTGAAAAAAATAGTAGATTAGATTAACCGCTGTCTCATAAACCCTTTGAGCCTTTACTAGCATTGCATGGTTAGGGCTTGTTGAGTTTTTGGTTGCATCGGTCGTGTCAAGTTGCTGGTCTTAGTGTCTATTCCTTTAGAGTTTTGAGTTCTATCACGTTTTAGTCACGAAATTCGCGTCACCATATACGCCTCTGTTTCACTTTTGCCACCATGGTTTCATATGATCTCCGATTGAGGTGTTTAAATACAATCTGGAAAACTTACATTGTCTTCTTCCCAACGGATCCAACCTTGCCTCGAAATTCCGTTTGAGCAATCTGCAATTGTCCACGAGATCTGCGATCTGCAATCTGTGTACTTTTCCTTTTGTGCTGATTTGGCTTGATATTGAGCAATAGAGTTTAGTTGTGTGAAAAAAAAGTTGAAAGAAAAAGAGAAGAACGAAAAAAAGAAGAGAAAGAGAAGTAAGTTGAAACGGTTGTTTTACTTGTGCTGTGCTAGTTTTTCTTTTTCAGTGACTATCTTTGTGCCTAGGCTCACGTCTCTAGCATGGTTTAGCCTAGGACCAGCATAGTACCGCCGTTGAACAATTATTCAGGTTGCTTTTTAACTATTGTTGTGCTAGTCATTCCTTGTTTCAGCCCACCTATAGCTCCACATATCGACTACAACTTTTGACAGGTTCTTGTTGTTGCGGCACCGATACACTTCTTCCTGGTTTACAGACTTGTTGGTAGACGCTCCCTCCTGTCGAGCAAGGTAAGAATTGGTAAGAGCTTGTATAACAGGTTGAGAGTGAGCGCCTTGCAGTAGCTACATCCTATTAGTTGTAGGGATTTAATTGCTTCACTTGCCTTTTGTTGCTTTTGTTTGTCTAACCATGGCAGGATCGCGAGGATGAAAGTTCAAAAATGCCCCAATCTCCGCGCACCAAGGGAATCATACAACACTTTGAAAGGATGGTGAAGACACACAATGAAGGAATTGATAATGATTTGCTAGTGACAAATGACAAGATTGGTCAATTGGAGGTCGCACAGATCACTACCAACACCAAGCTTGCAGGGTTGGAGACGACGGTGGCACGTATGGACAAGAGTTTTGCTTCTCTTTTGAATAGGTTTGATGAGATGCATGCTGCATTCATTGGTGGGCGTGATGTGAAGGGCAAGCACACTGATGACAAGAAGGAAGAAAGGAAGGATAACAAGAAGGATGAGAGTTATGATGATAATTGGGATGCATATACTGGTGATACTGAACATGAAGACCGAGATCAACGACGACATCGTAGAAGTACGAGTGGTTTCCGCCGAGGACATGAGGTACATTAACGATGCTTTTACTAAGATTAAGTTTAAAATACCTCCTTTTGATGGTAAATATGATCCTGATGCTTAAATTACTTGGGAGATTGCTATTGATCAAAAGTTTACATGCCATGATTTTCCTAAAGCTACACGTGTTAGGGCTGCTACTAGCGAGTTCACTGATTTTGCTTCTGTTTGGTGGATAGAGTATGCTAAGAAAAATCCTAATAAAATACCACAAACTTGGAATGCTTTGAAACGGGTGATGAGGGCTAGATTTGTTCCTTCTTACTATGCACGTGATCTGTTACATAAATTACAACAATTGAGACAGGGGACTAAAAGTGTAGAAGAGTATTATCAGGAATTACAAATGGGTATGTTACGTTGTCAAATAGATGAGGATGAGGAACTTTCTATTGCTAGATTTGTGGGTGGGTTGAATAGAGAGATTCGGGACATTCTTGAATACAAGGAGTTTAATACCATAACAAAATCTTTTCACCTTGCTTGTAAAGCTGAAAGGGAAGTGCAGGGACGGCATGCAGGTACAAGGTCTAATGTTTATGCAGGAAAATCTACATCATGGCAGCAGCGTGCGACTACTTCCTTGACCGGGCGTGCACCTCCCCCATTCCCCTCACCGAGTCGATCAGCACTACCACCTCCCTCCAGTGACAAGACACGTGTTCTTCCCACAAATTCAGCAACCAAATCTACTCCAAAACCAGCTGCTGGTGCATCTTCAGTGGCCTCTACAGGTAGAACAAGAGATCTTCAGTGCCATCGATGCAAGGGATTTGGACATGTGCAGCGTGATTGTCCAAACAAGCGAGTTATGGTGGTAACAAATGATGGTGGGTATTCCTCTGCTAGTGATTATGATGAAGATACACTTGCTTTGCTTGCTGCTGACGATGCAGGTAGAGAGGAGCCACCAGATGAATAGATTGGTACAGAGGAAGCTAAACATTATGAGAGCCTCATTGTGCAGCGTGTGCTTAGTACACAAATGGAGAAGGCGAAGCAAAATCAGCGGCATACATTGTTCCAAACCAAGTGTGTGATTAAGGAACGTTCTTGCCGCCTGATCATTGATGGGGGTAGCTGCAACAACCTAGCTAGCAGCGCCATGGTGGAGAAGCTTGCACTTACAACCAAACCGCACCCGCATCCGTATTACATTCGGTGGCTGAACAATAATGGTAAGGAAAAGGTAACAAGGCTGGTACGAATCAGTTTTTCAATTGGCTCATATCATGATGTTGTTGAGTGTGATGTTGTGCCCATGGAAGCTTGTCATGTTTTGCTAGGTAGACCTTGGCAATTTGATACAGATTGTTTGCATCATGGTAGATCAAATCATTATTCTCTCACATACAATCATAAGAAAATTGTTTTGCTTCCTATGTCACCTGAGGCTATTGTGCGTGATGATATTGCTAAAGCTGCAAAGGCTAAAACTGAAAACAATAAAAATAGCAAATCTATTGGTAATAATGAAGATGGCATAAAATTGAAAGGACATTGCTTGCTTGCTTCGAAATCTGATATTAACGAATTAATTGCTTCAACTTCTGTTGCCTACACTTTGGTATGCAAGGATGCTTTGATCTCAATTCAAGATATGCAACATTCTTTGCCTCCTGTTGTTGCTAACATTTTGCAGGAGTATTCTGATGTGTTTCCAAGTGAGATACCAGCGGGGCTGCCCCCTATACGAGGCATAGAGCACCAAATTGATCTAATTCCAGGTGCTTCTTTGCCCAACCGTGCGCCATACAGGACCAATCCAGAGGAAACAAAAGAAATTCAGCGGCAAGTGCAAGAACTGCTCGACAAAGGTTATGTACGTGAGTCTCTTAGCCCTTGTGTTGTTCCGGTTATTTTGGTGCCTAAGAAAGATGGAACATGGTGTATGGGTGTTGATTGTAGAGCTATTAATAATATCACTATTCGATGTCGACATCCTATTCCACGCCTAGATGATATGCTTGATGAGTTGAGTGGTGCTACTATGTTTTCTAAGGTTGATTTGCGTAGTGGGTACCACCAGATTCGTATGAAATTGGGAGATGAATGGAAAACTGCTTTTAAAACTAAGTTCGGTTTATATAAGTGGTTAGTCGTGCCTTTTGGGTTAACTAATGCACCTAGCACTTTCATGAGATTAATGAACGAGGTTTTGTGTGCTTTCATTGGGAAATTTGTTGTAGTCTACTTTGATGATATATTAATCTACATCAAAACTATGGATGAACATTTGGATCATTTACGTGCTGTTTTTAATGCTTTAAGAGATGCACGTTTGTTTGGTAACCTTGAGAAGTGCACATTTTGCACTGATCGAGTGTCGTTTCTTGGCTATGTTGTGACTCCACAAGGAATTGAGGTTGATCAAGCCAAGGTAGAAGCTATACAGGATGGCCTGTACCAAAGACCATCACACAGGTGCGGAGTTTCCTAGGACTTGCTGGATTCTATCGCCGTTTTGTTAAGGATTTCAGTACCATTGCTGCACCATTGAATGAGCTTACAAAGAAGGGAGTGCCTTTTAGTTGGGATAATAAACAAGACAATGCCTTCATCATATTGAAAGATAAGTTGACACATGCACCTCTCCTCCAACTTCCAGATTTTAATAAGACTTTTGATCTTGAGTGTGATGCTAGTGGGATTGGTTTGGGTGGTGTTTTATTACAAGAAGGCAAACCGGTTGCATATTTTAGTGAAAAATTAAGCGGACCTGTTCTGAATTATTCCACTTATGATAAAGAATTGTATGCTCTTGTTCGAACTTTGGGAACGTGGCAGCATTATTTATGGCCCAAAGAATTTTTTATTCATTGTGATCATGAATCTTTGAAGCATATTCGTAGTCAAGGAAAACTGAACCGTAGACATGCTAAGTGGGTTGAATTTATTGAATCTTTTCCTTATGTTATTAAGCACAAAAAAGGGAAAGAAAATGTGATTGCTGATGCTTTGTCTAGGAGATATACTTTGTTGAACCAACTAGATTACAAGACCTTTGGATTAGAAACAATTAAAGACCAATATGTTAATGATCCTGATTTTAGAGATGTGTTGCTGCATTGTAAGGATGGCAAAGGGTGGAACAAATTCATCGTTAGTGATGGGTTTGTTTTTAGAGCTAACAAGCTATGCATTCCAGCTAGCTCCGTTCGCTTGTTGTTGTTGCAGGAAGTGCATGGAGGTGGCTTGATGGGGCATTTTGGAGTTAAAAAGACAGAAGACATACTTGCTGGTCATTTCTTTTGGCCAAAAATGAGAAGAGATGTGGAGAGATTTGTTGCACGTTGCACTACATGTCAAAAGGCTAAGTCAAGGTTAAATGCGCACGGTTTGTATTTGCCTTTACCCGTTCCTAGTGCTCCTTGGGAAGATATTTCTATGGATTTTGTGTTGGGTTTACCAAGGACTAGGAAGGGTCGTGATAGTGTGTTTGTGGTTATTGATAGATTTTCGAAAATGGCACACTTTATACCATGTCATAAAACTGATGATGCTTCTCATATTGCTGATTTGTTCTTTCGGGAAATTGTTCGCTTGCATGGTGTGCCCAATACAATTGTTTCGATCGTGATGTTAAATTCCTTAGCTATTTACGGGAAAACTTTGTGGGCTAAATTGGGGACTAAGCTTTTGTTTTCAACTACATGTCACCCCCAAACGATGGTCAAACTGAAGTTGTGAATAGAACTTTGTCTACTATGTTAAGGGCTGTTTTAAAGACGAACATTAAGATGTGGGAAGATTGTTTGCCTCATATTGAATTTGCTTATAATCGTTCGATGCATTCTACTACCAAGATGTGCCCATTTCGGATTGTATATGGTTTCTTACCTCGTGCTCCCATTGATTTAATGCCCTTACCATCATCTGAGAAATTAAATTTTGATGCTACTAAACGTGTTGAATTGATGTTGAAACTGCATGCAACAACTAAAGAGAACATTGAGCGCACGAATGCTAAGTACAAGCTTGTTGGTGATAAAGGCAGAAAGGAAATAAAGTTTGAACCTGGAGATTTAGTTTGGTTGCATTTGAGAAAGGAGAGGTTTCCTGAATTACGCAAATCTAAATTATTACCAAGGGTTGATGGACCTTTTAAAGTGTTAGAGAGAATAAATGACAATGCATACAAACTAGAACTTTCTGCAGATTTTGGGGTTAGTCCCACATTTAACATTGCAGATTTGAAGCCATATTTGGGAGAATAAGGTGAGCTTGAGTCGAGGACGACTCAAATGCAGGAAGGGGAGGATGATGAGGACATCACTACCAACGATACATCCTCGCCTACACAAGATCGTGTTATTGCTGGCCCTATTACTCGTGTCCGTGCTCGTCAACTTAATAATCAAGTGAGTTCACTTCTAAGTTCTTGTTCATCATATTTAGATTGTGGAGACACGTGCACTCCTGTTTTGATTAGGAATCATGGTCAAGACCGAAAGGGAGAAGGACTCGCGCAGGCTGGATTCGGACTGCAGAAAAGCACCATCTTGTGACGGACGCCACGGTCGCATACGGAGTCGGATTGGGGCGTTCAAGTACTTCCTGGAACCGTGATGAAGTCACCTTTCATATGGATCCGGTCTAAAGTCCATATCTATTCTGAGGCGGCCGCAATCGTCCAAACATTGACCCGATGTCAATCTGTTCCAGGTGTTGCGCCACCTTTTTTGGCCCAATGGGCAGTGTATCAAGTTGGGTCCATTACGGACGTGTCCTAGGGTTAGAGGTCGACCCCAGCACCCCTTTGGTCGTCCTCCCATGTCCTCATATTGCCCCATAGCCGCCACAAACAGTTCGGGTCTTGTTTAGATCAAGTTTAGCCATTGCTACTTGCTTGAATCGCGCGCTGGTCCAGTCGCCCGTCTTCCTGTCTTCAGAACCCCGCCATTATGGTGATTGAGTTGGAGTTTGCAATCTTTCATTCCCATCTAGTAAATTCAGTACTTGTTCAATACTTGTTCTTGCTAGTTCTTCGATTGCTTGCAAGACAGGTGCCCTAGTGGCCGGGTGACGCGCTCCACAAGATCGCGGCAGACATAGGAAGTGGTGTATCGGTTGCTAAGGCGCAGCCTTGAAGGGTTGTAGTCAGGCCGAGAACGTCATCTCCTCTTCAATCGAGTTATCCACGCCTCTCATCGAAAGATCGGGAACAAACCCTAGCGGGTTCATATCAGGGAGGGTACCAGGAGACTATGACATATGTGCGGTGGCGCCCGTATCGAGGTACCAGTCGCCGGCGTTGGGTGGTTAAGTGTGGACGCCGGCGGAGTTGAGGGCGGTGTAGAGCGCGCTGTTGTCCCAGAAGCTGGCGGCATAGTGGCGTCGGGCACGACGGGTTGGTGAAGATGGTAGGCAGTCATCGCTTGTTGGGCCGGGAATGGCGGACGGGGGCCCAAGACGCTAGAGCTGGGTGGCCTGAAAGACACGCTCCAGGCCTGATCCAGGCCCGTCCACGGGTTATAGGCCGCGGACCATGGAGCACCCAACGTTGGGCCAGTCGGACGCCGTCGGGCACGCCGCTAGTCCCCCCCCCCCCCGCCGCAGATCCGCCGGAGGCAGAGGTCCCAGATCCCTTGCTGCGCTTCTTGGGTTTCCCTTTGGAGCGCTGGTTGGATCCGGTGGAGCCACCGTCGGCGGAACTAGAGTTGGAGGTCGCGTCGTCCACGGAGTTCACGGCATACAGGGCTGTGCCCGCCTCCATCTTGGCGTCGTGTTGCAGCTGCATCTCCTCGAGCAGCAGGTAAGAGCGGGCGCTGATGAAGGTGTGGGGTGGGGATTTCGAGTTGATAACCGGCTTGACGTGCCGGAATTTTGCGTTGATCCCGCGAAGAAGATTGAGCATCTGACACGGCTCCGACACCGGGTACCCGACGTCGCGCAGACTGTCGGCGAGTTTCTTCAGGCGCATGGTGTAGTCGGTGATGCTGAGGTCGCCCTGCTGGATGGAGCGGAACTCGACCTCGTAGTAGGTTGCCCGCTGGAGCTCGTTGCCGCGGAAGACACCTTCGATGTCGCCCTAGACGGTGAACACCGAGGCCTAGGGCTTGTAGATGATGTCGAAGACAGGTTTGGCAATGGTGGTGTGTAGCCAATTGACGATGCAGCAGTCAATCATGCGCCACTCGGCATTGCGCTGGGCAATTGGAGGCGGCGCACGGATGTGTTCGTGGAGGCCGAACTTGGCAAAGACGGAATCGAACAGGCAACGCCATTGCCAGTAGTTCGACTGATCCAAGTCGAGGACGACGGGCACGTGGTTGCGAATGTAGATAGTCTAGAGAGTGGAGGCGGGTGCAGGCTCAGGAGGTGGGGCTTCGTCGACGGAGAGGAGTCGGAATGGTCAGAGAGCGGTGACGAGAGAAAGGGGTAGCGGAAGATTAGGATCGGAGGGTAACTGATACCATGAAGAATAGGATTAGATCAACCACACCTCTATTGATCTGTGTTGCTCGTATTTATACAGATGTACAACGCTCTCTAGGCTAACAGAAAATCCTAACTGAACTACTTGGCGTGCGCGGCAGAGACACGCGCATCGTGCGCGGCGAGGCCGTCCGTGTCGTGCACAGAGAGTACGTCGTGGGCGCGAGCGAATCCTGCGGCGCCCCGTAGACTACGAACTCAGCTTCCAACAATTAGTGTTGTATGTCTTGGTGGCAATAGAGAATCAACATCAGCAAAATATCTTTCCTCAACAGATTGTTCCCTAGTTAGTGGCTTGTCAAGAACAGCGTCCGGTATTGCGTCAAGAGTCTCCTCCAAGAATGATTTGACTGTCTGCAGCAAAAACATCTGACAGTTAGTGGTTTTATTTGCCATTTAAGAAATTCTATTTTGGAAAAGATAACTGGGATCTACAACTTCGTTTTCGTTTACCATTTCAAAATTGGCTTCACAAATGCTATTTTGTTAACACGCCTGAAGTAATGTTACTTCATTCTAGAACAAATCATATGGCAGGAGTGAGCGTTAAAATTTTGTTGACCTACCTGGCAATAGCGCAATGCAGAGTCAGCTTTGCGTTTCCACAGGTTGTTGCCAGGTTCTGAGTGGAATAAGTGTAGCAACGGCTGTGTCAAAATAAAGGGAGTCTCTTAGCCACCATCAATGAAGGATAAAAAATGTATATAAAACGGGAAAAGGATGATACGAGTAGCACTAGATTAAGCTTTGTATTCTCATATAATACATTAAGCAAGCTTACAATTGCAACCTCCTACGACTTGATCAATCGGACGAATTACCGTTCAACCCCCACCCCACCCCCAACATGTGAATCTTTCAAAGTGTGGGAAATCTCCCCTTTCTTCAATCCTAGCTAATTGCTGATGTAGCAACCAAATTTTGCTAAGAATTCTTACTATCAATTATAAAGCTGAATACACTATGGTGTAGAAATGCACGTAAAGTTCTGACATGACAAAACATTATAGCATGCATCTGTATGGAAACACAGCAAATACAAACAATTTGTGTAAATGGTATACTTGGGTTTCAGTTCTCCACTGGTCAAAGTGCCAATGCTCCATTTCATTATAAAATCCAATTTAGCTATTTTTGTCATAAAATGAAAGAAACTTCTACCTTGACAAGTTGTCTCACGTTTGGCCTGCTGGGGCCATACTGTCCAATAATTGAATCACCATAAACCTGGTAGCTCTTAAGGATCTAAGAGAGAGAGAAAGAAAGTTTAGCAAAAGACAGACATAGCTAATAGCCCAAGCCAAAGAAAGGAAAGCTCAAAATAAGAATGTATCCTAAACCTGACGACGAGAAATGCATCTTGTTGGCTTGCCATAGATTTCTCTATCCACATGCCCTAGCACGTTCCATGGACTGAAAATCAACCAAAACTTAAATTATCAATGATGATAACTGATGTTGAAATTAGTGGTCAAAGAAAATCCTTGAAGAAAAGGGGGACAAAATATTGCAAGCATTTGTAATCTCAAAACCTGCAGATCTGCATATAATTTTTTTTGGTTTAGTTTGCAAGTAAGAACAAAACTAAAATGTTACAAAAACTTTTCAAGCAGCGTACTTATTGTAAGCAGCCCGTCCAACCATAACTCCATGTGCACCTTGTCTTATGGATGCACTAACCTGCAATTGAAACAGAACAGTTTCAATTAAACCACAAGGTTACAAGTTATGAAAGGTTGAAATAGGAGCTGATATGAACTGGATTATTGGACACTAATGGGCAGGATAGATCGGCAACTCGCCCTCCCGAGGGAGGCTCGGGGATGCACTCTTTGATCTATTTTCTGCTTGCCTAACCCTAGGACTAATGGCTGCCTTTTATAGACACAAGGCGCCTAACAAATCTAATCCAAATCTAACTAATCTTATCTTATCAGCTAACAAACTAATCCTTCTCCGAATAGTGGGCCCAGGCCCATGGCCGGTCCCATGACCATAACACTTCTCCACCCCTTCAAGACAGCTCGTCCTCGAGCTGGACAGCCTAACAAGTGGAGATCAACTCACACAAAGGCCGCCTTATTGCTGGAGCCACCAGAGATGTTGGAAAGCGAAGCAGAGCCCGGTGGAGATCCACCAAAGGCGTACTGTAGCCATCGGCTGGTAGACGACCCGGAAGACCGCGAGCAATGATGTAGGTGTGCTGCGGCAGACGATGGCAGGGACAGCAGCGCAGCCGGCCATGAGGAGGCAGTGCCGAAGGATGACCCGCGGCTGTAGACCAGCAATGAGCAGTTCTGGGCGCCCAAGAAGGTTGATGAGGAGCAGGCCACAGGTAGTTCCACCAGAGCCTGCGACGGAGAGGGGAACAGAGGCGGTGGTGTCACGCTCAGCAAGGGAAACACCGAGCTAGCTGCGAGGGGCGGCGCCGCGCCGAAAGCGGTGCTAGCAGGGGAACCAGCCAGCACGCTGGGGACAGATACCAGCGCACTCGGTGGAGGAGCGCCCGACACGGAGCTGCAGCTGGCGACAAACTGTCCGTCTGAAGGAGAGCGCGGTGCAGCCCCAACCAGCTGGGTAGACGAGGCCGTGGGCGACGTAGATGAGGTTGTGCATGGCGCATGAGGGCCTGGCGCCAGTGCGGCCTCTAGGGTGGGGCCGCGCGCAGGGAGGGCGCAGGCTCGGAAGCTGGGGCGTTGATGTTGATGTTGACGATGGCGGCAGATGAGGAGAAGACGAGCCGAAGCCGACGAGCAACACGGCGACGCGAATGGAAGATGGCTCCCAGACGGCGCACCGAGATGAGGTCGCAGCGGGCGACACCCTTTGCGGAGGCGACTTCGCGGTGGTCAGCACCCCTCGAGCAAGTGCTGCGGGCGCGGGCCGAGCAACGGCGCGGCAGCGAGCAGCTGATCCGGTGGGGCGAAGGCAAGCACCTCGATGGCGATTGCAGTGGCGAGCAGATCCCTACAGCGGAGCTTGTCGTCGAGGAAAGGCCGGACCTCCGAGCCACCGACGGCGTCCTTCGTTGGGGCGGGGCAGAGTGGCGCCAGCAAAGTAGCCCGCCTTCCACCAAAGATGGCTGCAGTGGCCGCAGTCATCAGCGACGCCCGTGACGGCGGTGCGGCGGCGGGAGCCGAAATCGAGACCACCGCGGCCATCACGGACAAGGCAGCATGAGGTGGTGGTGTTGGAGGGCCCAAGGACAAAGCAGAGCCCATCTTGTACACCGTAGACCAACTGGTTCGGCCCAACCTGGAGACTGAAAATGGCCAAGGCAGCCCAGTCCACTTGAGGCGGACACCGAGCAACCAGTGACGCCAAGCCTTCTGTGCGGATAAGGATGGCGGCGATGAGAGAGAATCCCAGCGGTAGTTGCGCCTGGGACGGTGGCGGTGGCAGGTTGCCCGACGTTGACTTGGAGGGAGATGTCGTAGCCGCGCCTGGTGTAGGAGCGGCCACACTTGCTGCCGACCGATGGAAGATGGGCCACCCGGTGGACGGGGGAAACGCGGCTGGCGTGAGTGACGGATGAGCTGACGATGGCGACGATGCGCCCGGCAGGGAAAACGTCGCTGCCGGCCGCGAAGAGGCGACGCCGGGGATGAGACCCATAGACACACCGGAAGTGGCGCCAGCGGAAGGATCTGCGGTCGCGCCACTGGCGGCACCGAAGGGTTGGCCTGCTTGTGCGTCGGCCGCCGCGCCGGCATCGGTGCAGACTCTGGAGTGTCCGCTGGAGTAGGGTGCTCGCTCTCTGGTGGTGCGGCTGACGAAGCCACCATTTGAGCCCTGCTGAGCGCGATTGGTGTGGGCTCAGGCGCGGACGAGGATGGCGGCGCGGCGGCGAAGGCCGAAGATGGGACCTCCGTCGATGTAGATGGTGGCGGTGGTGGTGCCAGAGACGCTAGTGAAGCCTCCTCGTCCTCGATCTGCTTTGACGGCGGGGGAGGGGCGGCCGCGGAAGCCGAAACCGATGTCGCGCGTGGTGCGATAAATGCTGGCGGTGGTGCTGACGCGGATGTTGAGTCCTCTGTCGATGCAACTGGTGGAGGCGGCTGTGGCACTGCAGGTGCTGGTGAAGCTGACGGAGGCTTCACTGGTGGCTGCGCAGCTGTGACTGCAGCCATTGCCGTCGCGGCCGAAGACGAAGACGGTGATAGCGCGGGAGATGGAGATGTTGACGATGGCGGAGGGGCCACGGGCGCTGGTGCGACCAGGACCACACGAGGGGCGGCAGGCGGCGGGGGTGTCGGAGACGCGCGCGGTGGCGCCACAGCCGCGGAAGCCGAGTATTGAAGTGCGCACTGCGAGACAAGCGCCGGCGGTGCTGCTGTAGGGCGCGTGGTGTCCTCCACTGAGGCAGCTGGTGCGGGCGAGGGCACGCGAGCCACCAAAGAAGAGGTGCTTGGCGCTGATGAAGCCTTCGGCAGCATCTCGTCCAGCACGCCCAGAATGTCGCGTAGCTTCTCCGAGACACGATCGAGCCCGTCGAGACGCGATTGACTGAGGGTGGGCTGGGTGGGGATTTTGGTGATGCGCAGAGAAGAAATTGGAGCGCTATGGGAGGAAATTTCACCAATCTGTGTGTGCAGCAGGGCAAGGCATGGAGGGCTGGCTGGGAAATGCAGCGCCGGTGGAAGGAATTGATCCAATCTGGGCTGGGCACAAGAGAAAAAATGGTGTGCAGCAGGGGAAGAAGAAACTGGCGCAGGGAAGAAAAGCTTGGCGCCGGGAAAAAAAATGGGATGGGATTTGTTTTTGCATTGTGCGCGGGGAAGAAATCGATCCAATCCTAGGTGCCAGCAAATAAAAAGGGGTAAATTGTAATGGGATTGGGTGGGTTTTTTTTTGCAGGGCCGGGGAAGAACAGATGCAATCTTGGGATTTTTTTGTGTGTGCGCGCGTGCAGGGAAATAAGATGGCCGGATTGTGGTGGTGCAAGGAAGGCTTCAGGTGGGTGTGGTTGGAAGCAGGGGAACGGCACGAGCTTGCGGCAGCGGCGCAGAGGGAGCTCTGCTGCGACAGCCGGCACAAACGAAACAGGGGAGGGAGGGTGGGCGACAAAAGTGCAGTTCTGATTCCTGACAAGGGAGAAAAATATGTTTATTAGGAGAGACTCAGATTCAGTATCTGTATCTCATGTATACGACAGATTCTAGTTCTCCATAATTTTCAGGGTCTATAAACTGTTTTAAAAATAATTGATGTGTACCTACAATCATTTGCGATGGTCAAAACTCACAAATAAATGATTGTTAAAGAAAAGTTGTTATGCAACATTTTGATAAGAGTATTGAATTCGAAAAATCAGCTAAGAAACTGCCCCCCGCCCCTGCCCACCCTCTGTCATGAGCATCATTGTTTGCTAGCATTTTTGTTTGTGCTTGTTCGAATTTATTTGCATTTTAATTTAATTAGTGAAACAGAGTGAAAATCCTTGTGAAGGAACTTCCTTTTTCCAATAGGACGTATGCACCATCATAGCTTGGTAAAATACTTCATCAAATATGAATTTAGGTGATTTTCCCAAATTTTAGGAATCCATCTAGAAGCCAAACAACTAAGCTGCCCAAACATAGAATTCCTGGAAAATTTTTGTTTCAAATCTACCATAGCTTTTCTACCGGAACCAAGCAAAATGGGTGACTCTTGATTTCTTGTGTCAACATAATCTTCGGTGGAATTCTTAGAAGCATGGAAGATCAAGTTTGGAGTATGGAGCAAAGAGAGAAGTTTGTGTAAAGAATCGTGGATGTTACGTGATTTTGTTCTCTTGAGTCTTGATTGTCCACCCCTCCCTCGCGGACTATCTGCGAAATGGCCCTGCCTGTGTGTCTCCTGCATAGAGAAGATGTGCCATGCACCCCTGCTAGGCCCAACCAACATTTACCTCACCCCTGCGCCTCCTCCCTCTCCGTGCTCCTCCCTCGCTCACACATAAGCCCATCCCTCTCACTTCTTTCTTGCCCAACTGAAAAAGTTTGCCACGGGAACACCAGAGGATGTTGTCTACGAGCTTCTCCACCACATCATCCACCTCTTCCTCGTCGGGGTCAAGGAGAAGGCCATCCCCAAGTTTTTTCCTCTTCCACCAAAGCACCTCAAGGATGAATCCAGGCAGACTCTGTTTTAGGGAATAGTTTTCTGTGTATTCCTCCAACCCTAGAGAGGGTGGATATATAGAGATAGCAATACATGGGCCTCTATGGGCTGTACAAGGCCATATGGGCCACTCACACATATATACACTAACCCCCAACCCCCGGCGATCCGGACTACGGTGCGTGCGGTGTACAAGGCGGCCGACAAAGAAAGAAACTCACACACAAGGCCCCCCGCAGCCACAACTAGCCACCGGCGACGTTGAGGCTGGACCGGAACTCCGAGAAGGTCGAGGAAGGTTGACCCTTGGTGAAGATGTCAGTGAACTGGGAGGTGGTCGGTACATGGAGAACCCGAACATCTCCAATAGCCACCCGGTCACGGACGAAGTGCAAGTCAATCTCCACATGCTTTGTCCCGTGATGCTGAACCGGGTTGGTGAAGAGGTACACAGTGCTGACGTTGTCGCAGTAGACAAGCGTGCTCTTGGCGAGCGGGCTGTCAAGCTCAGCCAAGAGCTGTCGAAGTCAGGACGCCTCAGCCACGCTGTTAGCAACAGCCCGGTACTCCGCCTCAGCACTCGAGCGAGAGACAACCGGCTGTCGCTTGGACGACCAGGAGATCAGGTTGCCGCCGAGGAAGACGGCATAACCTGAGGTAGAGCGGTGCGTGTCCGGGCACCCCGCCCAGTCAGCGTCAGTGTAGACGACCAGCTCAGCAGACGGAGACCGGTGGAGGACCAAGCCAAAGTCAACAGTGCCTCGGACATAGCGAAGGAGGCGCTTCAGCGCAGCAAGGTGTGACTCGTGGATCATGCATATGGAGGGAGATCTGCTGGACAGCATAAGTGAGATCCGGCCTGGTGAAAGTGAGGTACTGTAAGGCGCCAGCAAGACTTCTATAAGCAGTAGGATCAGCCACAAGATCACCCAGAGTAGCAGACAGCTTTCCCGAGTGTCAACAGGAGTGGAGCAAGGCTTGCAATCAGTCATCCCGACCCGCTCCAGGATATCCAGGGCATACTGGCGCTGGTGAAGGAGAAGACCAGTCTGACGGGGCTCAACTGTCACACCCAAGAAGTGGTGAAGCTGACCCAGACCCACAGGCCGCGGCGCGGAGTGGGGCACAGTCCGCGTGCAAGCGCATGGGACTAAGGAAGTGGAAGGAAAGTGAAACCCGAACTCGTGACACCATGTAGAAGGATAGGATTTGGGGAAACACCTCACACCTCAATGAGGGGGGAGGGGTGGTGACCTTCATTATATAGCCAAGATGGCTTGTAGTACAAGATTACAATCAAATGTACAGGTAAGCCTATCAGCTATACAAGGTAATAATCTATAAACAGCTAAGATACTAAGGTATCTACATGTTGAAGTATAACTGGTATCTACATGTTGAAGTATAACTGAATTGCCCTCCTTTCCTCATTAGCTTAAGCTTTTGGGTTGAACTGGTTGGTGCATGCAACTCAATATGGTATCAAAGTATGAGGTCTCAAGTTCGAATCCTGATGGGCGCGTTAATTAGAATAATTACAACCCCACTCCAATTTCCACATATGCGGCCTGGGGAGCCTGAACGTGAGGGGAGTGTTGAAGTATAAGTGAATTGCCCACCTTTCCTCATTAGCTTAAGCTTTGGGTTGAACTGGTTGGTGCATGCAACTCAATACTACAATATGTCTAATACAGACAGTCCATGATTCGTGACCGAAAACACTGAACCCCTACAAAAAACATGTCCACAGGAATTTCTATGGTGGATGGTCCGCTATTCACCCATGGACTGTCCACAGTTCACTTCCCAAATCGACGCAGAACCGATTTGTTTCTGCTACTCAGACCATATTTGTACGGTAGATGGTCTGCCATTTGACATCGGATGGTCCTCTGTGCAATCCTAAAGTTTGCACATAACCCATGCGTTTCTAAAGACCATCTTGTACTTGACGGGCGGACATTCCTACCCCTATGAGCGGACAGTCTGCAGGTACACTGTGCCTAGCCCAGCTCTGTCTGTTTGAATGTATAAACATGCATAATCTTGTATAATTCATATAAATTGAATATAGCTCAGAATGATGTTGTCACACCCTGAAATTTCCAATTTCAGGATGTGAATAGAGAGAATAATTAAATAACGATTTTCTCATAATTTTAAAATTTTTCCAACATTTATTTTTCTTTACAGGGAATATAGTATAGGAAAAATCCTTTGTTTGATTTTCTAAATTAAATAAAAATATGTGTGTTGCATTCATGCCGATGCATCTAGTGGTTCTTGAGTGCAAAAAAAAAAGGTTTCAAAAATGCGTGTAGGAGCTGTCCAAACTCTTCCGAGAATTTTCCGGAATTTTCTGGAATTTATTCTCATTTTCCTTGAGCTATTTCTATTTATTAGAAGGCTCTAAAATCTTTTTCATGAGCACCAAATGCTTTATTTGGATTGTTCATGTCTTAATCTATCTCTAGAAATTTTCCTGGAATTTTGTGATTTTCTGGGTATTTTTCGTGCCTCTAAACATTTTCTGGGCATTTCCTGGATTTGTTTTTGCACTAAAAAAAATATTTCGAAAAAAAAGAAAATCTACCCTACCGGATTGGGCCGAGCCAGGCCCGACCCAACCCGCTCCGCCCACGCCGGCCGGCCGACCGGGCCCGCCAAGCCCATCGGCTAGCGGGCCATGGCCGTCGCCGCCGGGGGGGCTCGGCGTGCGCGCCGGGACGCGTGGGGCCGCGCGCCTATAAAGGGAGGCCGCGAGCCCCTCGCGCGCGCGATGCCCTAGGCGCCCCCCCGCTGCGCCGCCCCGTACGGCGGCGCGCCGGCCGGCGGACGTCGGCACCGCCGCGCTGCCCGAGCCGGCGAGCTCGCCAACCGGCCGCGGTTGACCTTCGAAATCCGGCCACCTCCGTCCGTCTCCACTGTTGGTGAGCACGTCTATGCGATCCCCTCGATCTCCTCTTTCCGTTTTGGGTTTCATCCTTGTCCCTCGTCGCATGTAGCCCCAGCGATTTGTGGCACCAGGAGCACACACTGGTGCGGGTGCGCCCCTGTTCGTATTTGGATCGAACCAGAGGTAGAAGATGAGGCTGTTTTGCAATTAGATCCCTGGAGAAAAAGAAAATCCCTACCTATGGTGTGTGTCTTGTATCTTTTGCGGAAAACCCCCTACAGAGATCCCACTTTCACACATAAAGCCCACCTAAGTCCTTTTATATAGATCTAACCCTGCAGTCTATTCTTTTTGCGAGCACTATTTAATGTGTCTTGCGATTCTTTTCAGCTACTCCCTGAGATCTACGGTTAATCACGACTAGGTCCTTTCAATCTTGTTTTTCTCGTATCTTTTTCGTTTTAGCTCCGATTTCATCCGTTCAAGTTGCGTTAGGTTCATAATAATGTAAAGCACGCGTTAGTGGTGTGTTTTCACCATGTTTTGTTTTCTGAAAATAATATTAATATTAATTTTGATTAATGTCTATTTACACATGCCTTTTATAAATAAAAGTAAAATAGATCTATACATCGTTTTTCATAAGCAAATTTAATTTGATTAAAGTTTCTATCACATGTTTTTATATATAAAAGTTAATTAGATCTTTATCTCGGTTTTCGTAAACCAAATGTTAATTTGTTTAATAGTTAATTAATCTTTTCTAATTAAAATTTGATTTGGCTTTTACATCGGCTTTTATAATAAATATTAATTTGATTAATGTCAGTTCCATAATGTTTTTAATAATAATATGATCTACTCGAATTACAAAGTTTCGTTTAGATTGTTCATATAGTTTAGTTTTTCTAAATTAAATGTTTAATCGGTTAAATCAATATATGAATCTTTATTAATAAAACTTGACTAGTTCTTTACACCGGTTTCATAAATAAAGTTTAATATTGCATTAATGTAAACATAGGGTATTTTATTTCTGAAATATCCTTTATATTTGTTTTGTTAATTAAAATGAACCTAGCTCATAGCCTTGTTCTATCATATATGCAAAACGTTTGTTAGACGTTCTTTTCTCAGCTCAATCTAAGTATGATCTTTCCGGTCCTTACTCAATTTTCCACAACCATCTCTTTAAAGCTAACCAAGCCTTTCCAAGCACCCTTTGTGTTCTTTAGTGATCCATCTAATCGAGCCTATCCTTTAGTGCGTTCTTTTAAAGTTTTCTTTTGATTGGTGTTTTGTTCTTAGTATGCTTCTTTGTTTCCTTTGTGTATGTTTGTGGCCGATGATTGATGCGCTTAGAGTGAACGCCGTTCAAGAAGCTTGGAAGAGCTTGAAGTTGAAGATATTCTGAGCAACGACATTACTTTGGTTAAAGGCAAGTGTGTCCTTGATCTTTTGTCCTAAGAATTTTACTTAATTACTCATTGCATTGCTTGCATTAATTTTGATGGGTTCCTATTAAGGTTTATCCTAGTCTTTGATTGTCATTCCTTGTTAACCTGGGTTTACATTTATGTTGGGTAGCTATGCTTAGTTGCTATACCTGGGTTATGGTGGTTCTAATGAACAACAATGATGAACATACTTTACTTTGATGCTATATATCTCTGGTTAATACAAGATCACTGTGCATTAATCGGAACATGGAGCGACCACCCAGGAAAACAAGTGCTACCACAAGACATATGGCTCTGTCTTGGCTTATTAATTAGTGAACCGGGTGTTAGGTATGCTTTACACGATAAGGGTTGGGGGGGTGGCGGGTAGTGGCGTATGGACTGCTCGGGCGTAGGTGTGGGCTTGGCTAAGACACGGTACTCGTCGGGAGCTTTATACGTTGCACCGACCGGGTAACCTAGCGGGCGCCTACATCCGGGGATCTTTGTAACGGCCTCGTAGCGTCCCTATGCAATCACACCTCGGTAGTGTGGTATGATGCCTAGCTAGCATCGCATGGTTGGGTTTAAAGTTTTTCGGGACTTTTACGCAACTTGTGGGTAAAGATGTACGACCTCTGCAGAGTGTAAAACTAATCGATTAGCCGTGCTCACGGTCAAGAGCGGCCTGGACCCTCACATGATAATTGAACTTGAAGATGGACTTAAATCGTGTTCTCTGGTTATGCTTGCCATATGCTTATGGCGTATCTTATCTGTCTCTTATGCTTAATGTGGGTTGGTATAAACTTATACTTTATTAGTAATGAGGTGCTAATAAAACTTGACCAACTAAAATTGCTTAAATGCTTATAGCCCAGTCCACTATAAAGCCTTTGCATTCATTCTTTTTTCCCACACTTGCTGAGTACGACAAGTGCTCACCCTTGCTATAAACATTGTTGCTCAGAAAAAGGAAGCTACTATGAAGTCATGTGAAGATGTTGCTGGTGCTAGGCGTACGCAACCCCCAGTCGATTGCCTGTGATGTTTGGAGCCTTCGTTTCCAGGATTCAGCGTAAATCTCTGATAATCTTTCTTTTTCTTACGTGATATTGTTTCTGCATTCACTTTTATGTCACTATATGCATGAAACTTGATCCTGGCATGCATATAGGTATGCACTTGGTTTCCTTCGGAAAATCGGGTGTGACAGATGTCAAACAAATTTTGTTAGTTTAATGATAGATGTTTAGTATCTGTGAAAATATATTTGCTCACAATAATTAATACTCCCTCTATATCGTTTTATTTGTCGTCAGCAGTTCAAACTGAAAGGAACCAAAATATTTGTCGCCACGTTTAACAGGGAACATGGCATGTCAGTTTTGCCCCTGACAGCAGCCACGAGCCACCTACAGCATATGTCTGCATGAGCGCATACACTAGCGGCTGGCGGGGACACAGGGGCAAAATGGTAACTACACACCATCCTTAATTTCTGTGAAGTTGTCTGAAACGACATGTAAAACGAATCGGAGGGAGTACTTATCTGATTTTATTATATGAGTGTTCATCTTGTTAATTGCATGTTTAATTCTCTATTAGTCTGAAATTATGAAACCGATTTTGCTAGTTCACTTACGGTATGTACAATTCACTGGAAGTGCTTGTTTACATTACTTGTGTGCAGATTGATACAATTTTACATATGTTGGAAACTAATTAATTAGTAAAATGCATAATAATTACATATTTACATATGTGCTTCTAAAATTATGGATCCAACTTTGTTAGCTTTCTTTTAACTATTAACTGCTGTTTTAAATTAGTATGACTTATGAATTGACCATACACTTACGTAGTTTATGAAGTGTTCAATTATAAGCTTTCTTAGCTTGTTAAATACATGATAAATTATATATAGAGAGATCCTTCTAAAATCATGAAACCAATCTTGTTAAATTATTAACCAATGATCATGGTATGTTTTTTTTTAAATTGTTAGCCTTCATCATGAAATTGGTTGTATATGGCTACAACTTTAAGTATATGCTTATTCTCTAACTAGGTTTCTTGCAATATACTAGGTAATGAACTGTGTTCATGGGAGCTATAAAACGACCTTGCTAGCTCAGGATAAATGTGCAATAGTTTTGTGATTAAAACCTCCTCTTTCCGCAGCTAAAAGGAGCATTTAATGGTATGGCAGACACTTACTTGATCAATAGTTGTTATACCTCCATTTAGAGTAAATTTTACTTCTGGGAAGTCCCGCAACAAACTGAAGTAGTACTCATATCTGCGGTAATGTTGAGAAGAAAAATCTTTAAAACCATTTCAAGCAACCAAAGCTCATACAAACCAAATCATTCAACAAATCATAGCATTCTCTTTTGTATCTAGGTACGGTGCTAGGATTTACAATTCAGAATTCAGACTTTTCCTAGTAGTGAGTCAGGTTGGATATGTGGACTAAAAATCAGCAGCACGTCAAGTAGTGGTAATGAATGTTTTGATAGTAAGGCTTAAAAAATACATGAAAAGAACCACACAATAACCGCACATAGATAGGAAAACATACTCAATAACCGCACATAGATAGGAAAACATACTTCAATGGAGGAACTTTCCGATTCTCTGCAGGACTGAGGCCACTAAGCAACGCCTTTCGAGCATGAATGATGAAATGCCTAGTTGGTGACTTTGAAACAACTTTATCTACAAAATCGCCTGGTGAAAACAAATCAATTCAGTTAAATTTTAGTCAAGAGTATAGTATATAACATGTCACAGTGTTATCACAGTAGGGGAAAGTAACCATCAAGAAAGATAATTACTCATTAAAAGAATGTCAGACTATGAAAACCAATAGTAATTATGACTTCAAGTAAAACAGTGCTTTGTCTCTAAAAATATACAATCAAACTACAGAGTTAAAATCATTCAACATACGATACTGAAAATATAAAATTCATGTAAAATATATCAGCTGGCAATGGAATCAGAAGAATTGAGTCTATTGAAGCTATCTCGCATAAAATGAATGAGGATCATCGAATCTTGCTGTTTCGGTATCACAACACTTGAAGCATGTGGCACAACACAAGACTGTTTTATCAAACTTGAATAACAAGGTGCCACCTGCTATGAGATTATTTCAAGTAGATAGAATTCAAAGTTTGATCTAACTGAAACTATTTTACCAAACATCTTGGGAAAATCATGATAGGTCATAACCATGCATTGATCACATTAATCAACTGTATGCAGCTCCCCTCAGTTGATGTACTACATTTCTTCAAAATTCAGGGTATAGGTTAGCCTATTCTTCCCACATGTAAATGAACCGCATTTTGCAGCTTATCCCTGTTTCTCATTTTCTTTGTGCACATACATGATCCAATAGGGTGTAACCTCTCATTTTGTTTGTGCACATACATGATCCAATAGGGTGTAACCTCAAGTCAGAATGTGTATGATCCAGTGGTTATAATCTTTGAAAGGACTACTAAAGATATTAGGAAGTCAAACATGTCTGAAGAGGACTCACATAGTTCTTCATAAGAGTCACGATCATCAACACCAATTCTGCATTTAACACTGACAGGGACATCAGAATTGGCAGCAATGGCTGACATAGCATCCCCTACAAACTTCAGAAAACTGAATCAAACATCAAATAAAGGACAACAAAAACAGATCATATCAAATTTTCTTTGCTATTTCAAGTCATGGAGCAAACCTCTGGATCGAACATTAATCGAGCACCGAAGCAACCATGACCAGCAACTTTACCGCTGGGGCAGCCACAGCTAAAATAAAAGTAATGTGCAAATTATATTCTGCATAACAATATAGATAAACACAAGCGAGATTGTTACTTCAGGTTGAGCTCATCATATGAATAAGCATTTGCCAGTTCAGTTGCCTTTGCCAAATTTTCCAGATTACTTCCACCAATTTGAAGCACAATAGGATGCTGTTCCTCAGGAAATGCTAGAAACCTATCCTGCAAATTTTGATGATAAGTATTCGAATCAATCAGCTCCACCCGCACGCATAATTATTTTTATATAACGTGACAATGTGACATGCATGCTATGGACATGTCCAGTAGCGATAAGTTGAAAGTTTGCAAGAGAGGATGCTCACCAAGTTATCCTTGTGGTGCACAATAGTCTCGGCGACGACCATCTCCGTATAGAGCCACGCGTGCCGCGAGATGAACCGCGCGAGCGTCCGGTAGTGGTTGTCCGTCCAGTCCATCATCGGCGCGACGCTGGGGAACCGAGAACGGGACATCACCCCCACGCACCAAATCAGGTCAGCACCCCCTTGCATACCCTACCTAAGAAACCAAACAGCTTTCCTATCTAGCTCCGCTCACCTGAACAACGGAGGGAGGTGCTTTCCCGCTGCCGGCACGGAGGCGGAGCTCGTTGCTCGGCACGGCCGCGCCCCAGGGGTGAGCAGCGAGAACCGGCCCCGGAGGATGGCGCCGGGGCTGCTGGGCGCCAGTGGTGCTGTGAGCAGCGCGTGCTTCGCGGCGGACCACATCGCCATGGCGTCCTTGACAAGTGAACAGTGACCACCCCCGGCTTTCGAGTGCGGCGGCTCGCCAAACTGTGGACCCCACCTGTCGCAGGAGCGGGCCAGGGTAGGAGGAAGTCGCTTCGGCCCCATAATAGGTCATCCACACTTTTTGTACTTTATCTTCTCCTTCGACCTCTAAAGTGCATCATGTGGCACGCACGTGCTATAAAAAAAATTATAAAAAGTGCTCATGAAACATAGATATTCCAATGCAAATGTTAAGATAGACAATTATTCGATGCAACTATCTGTAGCGAACATGACCCCATTTGCCATTTGTTCGAGTTGATTTTGGTGATTCATGTTAACACAAGCAATGGGACTAATCACATTGTCTAGCATGTCTTTGTAGGCGTTCCTAGGTCCCATGGATGTTACCACATGTTAACATATCATGCACAAGTTAACATACCATGGACATGTTAGGTTACTTACAGCAAATTTGAGGACTTAGTATATATATTTGGAGGCTATAAGTAATAGCATGTTAAGTATGTTAAGTTGAAGCAAAGATCCAAGTTGAAGACGCGAAGAAAAAGAAGGAAAAAAACACCGTTGGATGAACTGACGGTATCCAAAAAGCAAGCGTCGGTGCAATCGTCGGACGAGTTCACTACAAGGTTTTCCCCCTATTGCAACAAATCTCTTAGGCAACACCACTATTTCGGTTGCAATAGGGGGGTACTATTGCACCGAAACCGTGATTTGGTTGCAATTTGTGTGTCTATTGCAACACAAAATTTGAGTTGCATTATTTATTTGTTCGGTTGCAACATGTTGACGCTAATGCGCCCTTTTTTAGGATTTCCGTTGCATTTGGTTGGAAATAATGCCACCCCAATTTTGTGTTGCATTAGCATTCCTTACGTTGCAACAGAAAGTTGCTATAGCCACCATATTAGGGATGGTTGTGTTTGAACAAGTATGTCGCAACGTATAATTTTGGTTGCAAATATATCTTTGCGATGTTGCAACAAGTTGGCGCTAATGCACCCATTATTCAGAATTGTGTTGCATTTGGTAGGAAATATTGCTACCCTATTTCTGCGTTGCACTAGAAATTCGGGTGTTGCAATATAAACTTGGTATGGCTACCATAATAGGGTTGGTTGCGTTTGAACGGCCTTACGCAACGTCTTATTTGGGTTGCAAATATCTCTTTGCATTGTTGCAATACAAGGAAGGCTACTTTTGCTTCGTTTCTAGCATCAAGGAGGAATATTGTGTACGTATTGCCACAAAATTTGTTTTGATGAAAAAAATCTGCTATGGGGTTGTAGCGAAATTTAAAATGCGATTTAATAAATAAATTTTATTATGAAAAATCTGAATTTTAACAATATGGTATAAACTATATGTACCATGAAAAAAAGAGAGGATTTTTTTACATGAAAAAATCGTGTGCTATGGGGATGTGGGCTAAGCCAGACCACAATAGGCTCAACCGGCGAGCGTAAAGCCCAGCGAGCGGGAGCCCGAGTGGACCGGTCAGCCCATTAAGCCCCATAGAGCAAGTAGCAAGCATTAATTGATGATGGTAATACGGAGTTCGAAAACGCGAGAGCACACCTCTCCTTTTAAGCTGGGATACCCCGTTCTCAGTTTACGGGGTGGCACTAAAGGTACTGGAGACTAGGATGTGAAAATGTCAAATGGGCCGATGAGAGTAATAAAAACAAGGATATGCCGGCCCAAATCGTCTATAACTTTCAGCTCCCCCACCCCCAATACACTTATCGGTGCGGAATGTGGTCCCGACACTAACCAGTAATGAGCGCCAAGGTCTATCCCTCAATGGTCGATGCTAAGCAATCAAAGACACAAGGTTTATCCTGGTTCTAGCTGGGGGGGTGTACGTCCAGCAGTGGTGTGCTCGGGGCACTATATTGTTCAGCACCGGGGGTGCCTGTAGTGGGGCAGCTACAAGCAAGGCGGGAGAGGAGGCGTGGCCTCCAAGTCCCTGATGAAGTGGCCGAAGATGTTGTGGGAGAATTAAGGAATGCGTGTGTGGTGTGTCGTGAGTTGTTTGTTGCCTGGGTGTCTGTTGTCCCCTGCGGCGGGGGAGTTCGCCTTCCTTTTATAGGTCAAGGAGAGGGCGAATTACATGCATGCCGCACTATTCAGCTACATGGGGAAGTATGGTGCGCCGCGCCGTAGAGTAGGCGGCCGCCTTGACGGTCCTTGCCGCGATCCGGCCATCACGGCGTATCTTGTACCCGAGCAGTGATGGCTTCGAGGGTCGGGGCGCAGTGGTTGGCCGTGATGCTCCCAGGCGGGCTCGAGGGGGTTGCTGACGTCGATCCGTACTGGATACAGTGGCAGTCATGGCGGTGTCCCGTTCCCGCACGCTTCACAGCGCCGAAGCCTGTTGTCACAGTGTCCGACGTGGGGTTGTACGCGCGGGGCGGCCGCCCGCCGGCGCGCGTGACGGGGGATGGCGCCCCGCCGGCCTAGCATCACGACCTGGCCCTGCAAAGTCACGAGAAAGCATTTCGAGGACGCGGCCGGCCCCCCTTCGAGGGCTCGGCGCATTAGCCGTACGGGAGTAGGCGGCGCGGCGTCACGAGGCTAGCACCGGCCACGTCGCACAGTCCCCCACAGTGGCGGGGATGGGTTCCCTTCTAGGGAGTTGGTGCGACAGGACCGGGGCGCGAGTCCCAGGCGCATGATGGCGCCACCCCCGCCGTTGGTCAGAGCATTAAATGCCCGTACCCGCGTGTGGGAACGGGCGCGTGCGTGCGGGCGCCCTCGAGCGAGGCGGAGCCTGCCCGGGGGCGGCGTGAACCCTCGAGCGAGGCGGAGCCTGCTCGAGGTAAGCGTACACCCTCGAGCGGGGCGGAACCCACTCGAGGGAGGTGTGTGCCCTCGAGCGAGGCGGAACCTACTCGAGGGGATCTTTGAGTGGGCCACCTTGGTGGGCCGCCGGGGCCACCGCGACGTGGGCCGTGCCCCGTGTGCGCGCTTAAGAAAGGTGCGCTTAGCTTTGGGTTTTTGCAGGTTTTAAGCGGGGTTTCCCTGGTTGTTTAAGGGGACCCCCAGGGCTGTCCCCGACAGTAGCCCCCGAGCATCTGCGGGTTCGCCGGCTAGGCTCCCGCAGATGTTGGAGCCTACTGATAGGACGTCCTTCCCCCTGGTTCGCAAACGCTTTCTGTGGGGCCGCGTCAGCGGACCCGCGGGTCTAGCCCCCGAAGCCCTGTAGGAGCGTGAGTGCTCCTGCAGGGGTTTTACCGCGGGAATTGGTCAGAGGGCGTGGTGCATATTCCAACCGGCGTCGGCGATGTTTCAGCCGGCTTCGGTGACGCACGCGCAGCTGGCACTATCCGCGGCCGGCGCAATCCAGGGGGTGTAGCCGTGCGCCGAGCCCCCGAGCCTGGGCCCGTTCGAGGCGATCGGGTAGAGCTCCACGACTTGTTTTTAACGCGTCCTCGCCATCCCTCCGCGGGACGGAGGGTGAGGTTTCCGCAACCCCCATCGATCGGGTCGCGGATTGCGGATTCCTCGTTGAGCTGTTAGTGGGTGGTTCGAGTGGACGCCCATGCCCCGTTCGATAAGGGTAGGCTGCGCGGTCCGGGGACACGTCCATTAAAGCGCTTGCGTGGGTTTGCTAGGTGGGGCTCGGTCCCATTCGCTAGGGACCGAGGGCGCGGAAGCTCTCCCTCGGTGGGATCCCCCTGGCTAGCTGCCCTCGCTGGCTCTCGAACACGACATGTGGGGCACCCTCGAGCCGGCGGGCTCGAGGAACGGCTCGAATGCGCGTGCCCTCGTCGTCCCTGACTCTGGTGATCTGGGGCGCCTGTTCGAACCCGTCGAGGGTCAGGCTTCGAACCTCCGATCGCAGGGCCGTGCGGGGTGGCGTCTGGGCGCTCCCGTCTTTGCATCTGCGAGTCCTCGAGGGTCCCTGACCGTGTCAGCCCTCGAGACGCTGATCAGTAAAATAGTGCGGGGTAGCGGCTGGGCGCTCCCGTCTTTGCATCTGTGAGCCCTCGAGGGTCCCTGACCGTGTCAGCCCTCGAGACGCTGATCAGTAAAATAGTGCGGGGTAGCGGCTGGGCGCTCCCGTCTTTGCATCTGCGAGCCCTCGAGGGTCCCTGACCGGGTCAGCCCTCGAGATGCTGATCAGTAAAATAGTGCGGGGTAGCGGCTGGGCGCTCCCGTCTTTGCATCTGTGAGTCCTCGAGGGTCCCTGACCGTGTCAGCCCTCGAGACGCTGATCAGTAAAATAGTGCGGGGTAGCGGCTGGGCGCTCCCGTCTTTGCATCTGCGAGCCCTCGAGGGTCCCTGACCGGGTCAGCCCTCGAGACGCTGATCAGTAAAATAGCGCATCGAAGGTACCTGTGGTGCCTGTTCTACTTCAAACGGGCCCCGAGGTGTCCGGCCGATGCTTGCACCCTTTGAGGGGCGAATTTTTTCTGAGCCAGTGGCTCGCGCCGCTCGAGGGTCTTCCTTACTTAGTAAGGGACCGGGCCATTTAATGCTTCGCGGCCGCGGCTGTAGTTTCGCGTCGCGGGCGCGCCTTTTTAGGTGTTGCAACCGCGCGCGTAGTGGGCGGCGTGGGCAGGCGGATGTGACCGCCTGCCACGGCCCTCCCGTTTCTACGCCGTGATGATGGCCCGGGAGCGGTTGCGTGGCCGCCGCGGTCGTGGTGGGGCCTGTTCGTCAGCGGGGGAAGATTCCGCCTGCAATTAATGCGCGCGGAGCGCACGCTCCGGAGAGCACGCCCGCGGCCTTTAAATCAGATGAGGGGAGCGACAACGGTTTTTACCTTAGCGTTTGCCATCCCTGCTCCTCATGCTCCAGCCCCCGAACCGTTCTTGCCATCGCATCTTTCTCCTCTCGGAGTTCTTATTGTTCCTTGCGCCTCGCTTCCTCGCCCGATCGTATGGCGCCCCAGCAGCCTCTTATCATCGTCGATCCATTGTCGTGGGAGCGCTCGTCGGCGACGCGGCTGGCCCTGGGCCAGTTGGTAACCGCCGGCCAGCTGGCGGAGAACGAGGATGGACGGCCGGCGAAGTGGATCGTGCCGCCAGCAAGGGACCATGCGCCCAACCCCCCGAGCGGCTACGTGGTTAGCTTCATCCGCTTCCACGAGCGGGGCTTCATGGCGCCGGCGAGCCGCTTCAAGCGGACTCTCTGCTTCCACTACGGCGTGGAGCTCCACAATTTCGCACCCAACGCGATCTCGCAGGCGGCCACGTTCGTCGGCGTCTGCGAGGGCTTTCTGGGGATCCCGGTAAACTGGGATCTCTGTATTCACCTCTTCCGCGGGGAGCTGTTCACGCAGTCGACGTCGGAGCCAAGGACCCGCCGCGCGGTGCGCGCCGGCGGCCTGTGCTCGCCTTGCGGGTCTAGTACAAGGACGACTACATCCCCTGCACGATGACGACCAACAACTCCGGTTGGGAGCGGGGGTGGTTCTACCTTCGCAACGACGAGCCCGGCCTCCCCCCTACACCGTCTTGGTGCTCCTGGAAAGGCCCGACTCCTGGCACCACGGGGTGTCTCCGCCCCAGCACCGGAGGCGGTTGGAATCGCTCCTGGAGGCGCTGAGGGACCTGGCGGGCCGCGGGCTGACCGCGGAAGTCGTCCTCGCCCATCTCCACCACCGGCGGATCGTCCCCCTGATGGAGAGGCCGCTCCGCATCTTCGAGATGACCGAGGCGGTGGATCCCGTCGCGTTGGCGAGATCGCGGACAGCGCAGAATCCCCTCCTGTGGGATTACGCGGTCACCCGGGCGCGGAGCGCCGTCGACTCTAGGACCGTGCGCGCCGACCGGTCTCCGTGGGATCTCGAGATGTTGCCCATCGGCCCGCTGGTGAGTGGGGTTCTTGATTTCGTTTCGATTTCGCCGGTTCCTTGGGTTGTTGACACCTTTCAATGTTTCGTCTGCAGCGGCGCGAGCGGGAGCGAGTGGCCCGCAAGAGGGAGCGTGCGACGCGACACAGGGAGCGCCGCGAGGGGAGGAGCGAGGAGTACCGGCTGCGCGAGCAGCAGGGGCTCTCCTCGCCGGGGACCGAGGAGTACTCGTCATCGGACGAAGAGGAGGAAGAGGAGAGGGGGCAGGGCCTCCCCGATAGGTGGGAGCTCGCACCCCCGTCACCGGAGCTGGCTCCGGTGACGGGAGCAAGATCGCCTCGAGTCGGGCGCGGAGGCGCCCGCCGCCGTGCCATCGACGCGCCAGAGTGGCGCGGCCGCGGAGGCGGCGCGCGCGCGCCCCGAGGCGCGTACGGCCGATGCGCCCGCGCGCGCGAGAGGCGGCCGGGAGGTGCGGCGGCGACCGCGCCGGCCGCATCAGCGTCGTCGGCCGGGACCTCGAGGAAGAGGAAGCGCGCCTTCTGCTCTTCGAGGTGTGGGATTTGTCTTCTTGGGAAGTTGTGTGCCTAATAGGTATGGATTTGACAGTTTTCTCGTATTTGCGCGGGTGGTGCCAACTGTGCCTCCCCTCGCACCGGCCAAGGTGTTGAGGGCGGACGCGTCCGTCCCCACCAGGCGGCGTTCGTCGAGGGCGCCGCGGGTGGGGGCGAGCGAGGCGGCGGCGGCGAGCGCTCGCAAGGTGCGGGCCGAGGCCTCGAGGCCGCGCCTCGGTGGCTTCACCCCTCGCACCGCGCCCGGCGGCCATCTAGGGGCCGCGGGCGCCGGCCGTGGTGGAGGTGCGGCCGGCGGCGCCGGCTGCGCGGGCGCCCGCCGGCGGCGTCCACCGTGGAGGATCACCCGGCGCCCGCAATCGCGAGACGCGGCCGGAGGCGGCGGCCGCGGTGCGCGCAGCGAGAACCCCGCGGCCACGGAGGCGCGGGTGGAGGCGCAGCAGGGGCCTACACCCGTCGGCGGCTCCCGGGCGGTGGTGGTGGAGATCCCGGACGACGACTCCCCGCCGCCCGGGTGGGACCAGTGGGTGAGCTTCGCCACGCCGTCCTCCGAGTCCCAGGAGGGGGCTCTTGTGAGGCGGCGGGATGGCCACATGGTGGCGGGAGGCCGAGGGCACGGCGCCGAGGCCTCTTCTTCCCGCGCCAATCGCCCCGCTCCGGGAGAGGGGCGCGTTGACGGTCCGCCCGCCTTTGCCGACGCCCAAGAGGAGCAGGGGCTGTGGGAGGAGCTCCGTGACCACGTCGCCACGCTCAACCGAGCGTTGAACGAGGCACTGCGGATCCACGGCGGCCCGACGTGGCGCGTCTTTCAGGTGAGGCGCCATTGTTTATTTCCTTCGTTCTTGTCATCTTCACATTTGTTCCCAGCGGCGCGGCGCTCACCGGGTTTGGTTTGTTGGCGGTAGGAGCTCGAGCATCGCGCCCGCAACAAGTATGGCGCCCTTGACGAGATGAGCACCGAGCTCCACCGTCTCCAGGAGCAGGGTGACGCCTTCGTCGCGCTCGCGGAGGCCCTGAGGACGCCGCGACGCCGGGCCGTCGCACGGCGGAGGCCCCCGCGCGACCGGCTTCGGGGAGTGCGAAAGGGAGGCCCCGCGCGCCCCTCCACCCTCGAGCGGGTTTGCACAGCCCTCATCGAGCGGGATGAGGCGGCGCGGCCAAGCGCGGGGAGACCCGGGAGAGGATGCACACTCGGCGACTAAGCGGGAGGCGAAGGTGGCCGCCGTCCGCAGCGACAACCTGGAGCTCCACTCGTTGCTCCGGGGGTGCGAGCCCGGCGAGAGCCGGGGCCGAGGAGCGGCGCGCGCGGCCGAGCAGAGGGCCAAGGAGGCCGACGAGCTGAAGGCCACCCTCGACGCCAAGGTTGCGGCGCTCGCCATCGCGGAGGATCAGCTTCTGTAAGAGCGTTCCGCCCTCCAGGGGGCTGAGGGGCAGCTCCAGCAAGAGCGGGCTGCTCTTGCCGACGCCGGATCGGCGCTCGAGCGTGAGCGCATCGCTCGCGAGGCGGCACAGAAGTCGCTGGAGGAGCGGAACGCGGAGTTCTTGAGGCTCGAGGGCGAGCTGGTGGTCCTCAACATCACGAGCGCGATCCTGGAGCAGGCCCTCAAGGAGCAGAGCGTCACCGTCGACGGCCTTCAGCAGGCGGTCGAGGCCGAGTGCCGCGCCCTCGAGGTGGATAAGAAGCAGGTCGAAGATAGGTCACTGTTTGTCTTCTGTTTTGCTAATTTTCCCTTAGAGGGTTCGTCCCCTTTTCTGATTTCTTTCTTGCCGGCAACGTTCAGGCCTGCGCACCACGCTGGGGCACGCAGCCGAGCGGGCCGAGGCGCTGCAGACCTCCTACAATTCCTCCGAGCAGGAGTTGCTGTAGCTGCGCTCCGCGGCCCTCGAGACCTGCCAGGTCGTGGAAGAGGGCGAGGCGCAGCCGGGAGCTCGGCCGGCCGCCCACCTGCGCGCCTTGGCGGGCACGTCACCGGGCGCATTCGCCGGCCTCTACACCTCGGCGTCCAGAAGGCTCTCGAAGTGGTGCAGTCTCACTACGTGATCAACTTCGAAGCCGTGGCGGAGGGCTACATCGTCCCCGAGGGTGTCGAGGACGAGGTGGCCATGGAGCGTGTGGACGCGCTGGCTACTGACGCCGCCGAGGCGCTCGCCGAAGCCTTCGAGGAGTTCCTGTTCCCGGACGCCGCCGATGCCGATGCTCCTCAGGCCTGAAGATTCTTGGGCGCCAGGCCCTTTTTTGTTTGTACGTCAGTATGCGGGCCGCGTGGCCATGTAAAGAAACAATCGTTTTATTTCAAACATTTTGCGAAATCCAAGCAGTGTTCTTTAACTTATCGCGCTATTTTGTTTCTCCTTCTTCCTGAGTAAATTCGAGTTAGAGAAGTTCGATTTTCGCTAGCCGCCTGCTGGGCCAGAGGCGAGAGAGAAGGGCCGTATCCTCGCGGAGGCGTAGGCTATCTCTGACTCGCGCGTCCTTTCCGCTAGGCTGCCTGCGCCCTGTTCGAATTATGCTCGAGGCCGAAGTCGAAACGTACTTAGCGCGCGTAGATTTTTGCGAGAAAATGGGACCATTTTTTGGGGGGGGGGTGCCCCCCGTAGTAGCCCCCGAGGGTAACTTGGGTTTCAAGGGAAAGCCGAGTTGCCCTTTTTATTGAACTGGCGATATTTACATGGTCGTCGCCAACTGGGGTGTTGGGCGCGTGATTTACAACAAAAGACTTGGAAATCCTAGCTTGGGATAGAAGCGACGTAGCTGTTGGATATTCCAAGCATTGGTGAGTTCCTCGCCGTCCTCATTGGCCAGCTTGCATGTGCCGGGCTTGAGCACCTTCACCACGACGTAGGGTCCCTCCCACGGAGGCGATAGCTTGTGGCGTCCTCGGTTGTCTTGGCGTAGCCTTAGGACCAAATCCCCCTCGCTAAAGTCCCGCCGGCGTATCTTCCGTGCCTGGTAGCGCCTGAGGGACTGCTGGTATCTTGCGGAGTGCATTAAGGCCATGAGGCGCGCTTCGTCCAGCTGGTCCAGTGAGTCCTCGTGGGCTCACTGGTTGGCGTCCTCGTCATAGCCTCGTACCCTGGGAGACCCATATTCTAAGTCCGTGGGGAGGACGGCCTCCGCGCCATGGACTAGAAAAAATGGGATGAACCCAGTGGCTCTGCTTGGGGTGGTCCTTAGGCTCCACACGACCGCAGGCAATTCCTGGAGCCATTTTCGACCAGACTTGTTCAGCTGGTCAAAAATTCTAGGCTTGAGGCCTTGTAGGATCATGTCGTTGGCATGCTCTACTTGACCGTTGGTCTGTGGGTGTGCCACAGCTGCCCAATCCACACGGATGTGGAATTTATCGCAAAATTCCAGGAATTTCCTACCCGTGAACTGGGACCCGTTGTCGGTGATGATGGAGTTCGGCACTCCAAAACGGTGGACGATGTCAGTGAAGAACGTCACCGCTTGCTCAGCCCTGAGATTGGTGATGGGGCGCACCTCTACCCACTTGGAAAATTTGTCGAGACCAACATGTGGCTGAAGCCCCTGGGCGCCTTTCGCAAGGGCCCGACGATATCCAGCCCCCACACGGCGAAGGGCCATGTGATGGGGATGGTCTGCAGGACGTGAGCAGGGAGGTTGGATTTGCGGGCGTAAAATTGGCACCCTTCGCAGGTGCACACGATTTCGCTGGCGTCTGCAACCGCCGTGGGCCAGTAAAAGCCTTGGCGGAACGCGTTTCCCGTGAGGGTGCGGGGCGCGGCGTGGTGGCCGCATATCCCTGCATGTATGTCCCGGACTCGCGCCCCTCGGGGATTGGCACGCATCGCTGCAGGATGCCGGAGGCGGCACGCTTGTACAGCTCGCCGTCGACGAGGGCAAAAGACTTGGCCATCCTGGCGATGCGCCTGGCCTCGGACCGATCCGAGGGGAGCTCCCCTCGGTCCATCCAAGCGATGTACTTGCCGTGCCAATCCGCCCTGATGGGGGCCGGCTCGACGTCCATCATTTCGGCCTCGTTGGCGCCATACCCCTCGAGGAGGGAGAGCACGTAAGCCTCGTTCGAGGGGTCCTCATCCATGGGCTCCGCGCCTGCCGGATTTGAGGGAGCCCCCGAGGGTTCCGTGTGGTTCGAGGGGTGTGGCTCGAGGGTGATGGAGGGCTGAGCGACGTCTCGGGCAAAAACGTTCGGGGGGACAGTGATCCGCCCGGACGCGATCTTTGCCAGCTCGTCCGCCTCCTCATTGTAACGGCGGGGCACGTGGTTGAGCTAGATGCCGTAGAATTTATCTCCGAGGGCTCGCACGGCCTTGCAGTATGCTTCCATTTTATCATCGTGGCAGCTCGCATTTTTCATGACTTGGTCAATCACGAGCTGCGAATCCCCCCGTACGTCGAGGCGCTTGACGCCTATCTCGATAGCGATCTTGAGACCGCAGAGAAGGGCCTCGTACTCAGCCATGTTGTTCGACGCGGGGAAGTGGAGACGCACCGCGTACCGCATGTGTTCCCCGAGGGGTGACACAAAGAGCAGGCCCGCGCCCGCCCCGGTCTTCATCACTGAGCCGTCGAAGTACAGAGTCCAGCACTCTGCTTGGATCTGCGGCGGCGGCAGTTGCGTGTCCGTCCACTCGGCAATGAAATCCGCCAGGATCTGAGACTTGACGGCCTTGCGCGGGGCGTAGGAGAGCGTTTCGCCCATCAGCTCCACCGACCACTTGGCAATTCTGCCCGCCGCGTCCGGATTGCGGATGATCTCCCCCAGCGGGAAGGAGGAGACCACCGTGACCGGGTGGGCCTCGAAGTAGTGGCGGAGTTTGCGCCGCGCAAGGACCACCGCGTACAACAGCGTCTGGACCTGAGGGTAGCGTGTCTTAGTGTCGGACAAGATTTCGCTGATGTAGTACACCGGCCGCTGGACCGGCAGGGCGTGACCTTCCTCCGCACGCTCCACCACGATTACGGCGCTGACCACCTGGGTGGTCGCGGCCACGTAGAGTTGCAGAGGTTCGCCGTCCTGCGGTGGTGTGAGGATTGGGGCGCGAGTCAAGGACTCCTTCATCTTGTCGAGTGCCTCCTGGGCCTCGGCGGTCCAGGAGAAGCGCTCGTGCTTCTTGAGGAGGCGGTAGAGGGGCAGGCCTTTTTCGCCGAGCCGCGAGATGAAGCGGCTCAAGGCGGCAAGGCACCCCAGCACCTTTTGTACCCCTTTGAGGTCTCGAATTGGACCCATTCGCTCGAGGGCTGCAACCTTCTCGGGGTTGGCCTCGATGCCTCGCTGGGAGACTATGTATCCTAGGAGCATGCCCCGCGGCACCCCAAAGACACATTTTTCGGGGTTCAATTTTACCCCGTTGGCCCGTAGGCAGCCGAACGCGATGCTGAGATCGCCAACCAGGTCGTCCGCCTTCCTGGTTTTCACGACGATGTCGTCTACGTACGCCTCGACGGTCCGCCTGATGTGGTCTCCGAAACGTGATGCATGCAGCGTTGGTACGTTGCACCTGCATTCCGGAGGCCGAACGGCATCGTGACGTAACAAAACATCCCGAACGGCGTGATGAATGAAGTCGCGAGCTGGTCGGACTCCTTCATCTTGATTTGGTGGTACCCGGAGTAGGCATCAAGGAAGCAAAGCAGCTCGCACCCAGCGGTCGAATCAACAATTTGATCGATACGTGGCAAAGGAAAAGGAACTTTAGGACATGCTTTATTAAGACTGGTGTAGTCTATACACATCCGCCACTTCCCGTTCTTTTTCTTTACTAGTACAGGATTAGCTAGCCACGTAGGGAGGAACACTTCCTTGATGAACCCGGCCTCGAGAAGCTTCCGCAGCTCCGCTCCGATCGCCCGCCGCCGCTCCTCGTCGAAGCGGCGGAGCCATTGCTGCACGGCGCGGGAGTGAGACAGGATGTCAAGGGAGTGCTCGACGACCTCCCTCGGGATGCCTGGCATGTCTGAGGGGCTCCACGCGAAGATGTCGGCGTTGGCGCGGAGGAAGTCGACGAGCACCACTTCCTATTTCAGGTCGAGGGTGGAGCTGACCCTCAACACCTTTCCCTTGGGGGCAGCAGGGTCGAGGGGCATCTCCTTGGTCTGCTCCGCGGCCTCGAAATTGCCGGCGTGCTTGGCGGTGGAGTCGAGGTCTTCGTTGACCATCTTCTCCAAAGTGGTCACCAGCGCTTCGTCCAGCGCCAGTGCTTCCGCGTGCTCCACGCATTCGACGTCGCAGTCGAACGCGTGCTCGATGGACGAGCCCTCGGTGATGACACCGTTTGGTCCCGGCATCTTCATTTTGAGGTAGGTATAGTTGGGGACGGCCATGAATTTGGTGTAGCAGGGCCGCCCAAGTATGGCATGGTAGGCACCCCGAAACCCTACCACCTCGAAGGTGAGCATCTCCTTGCGGAAATTGCTCGGAGTGCCGAACCAAACAGGCAGATCGATCTGCCCGAGGGGCTGGACGCGCTTGCCCGGCGCGACGCCATGGAACGGCGTCGTGCTGGGCCGCAGCTGGTCCAACCCGATCCCCAGCAGACGCAGCGTGTGCGCATAGAGGATGTTGAGGCTGCTGCCTCCGTCCATCAGGACTTTTGAGAACCGCGCGTTCCCAATGACCGGGTCGACCACCAGTGGGTACTGGCCCGGGTTAGGGATGCGGTTCGGGTGGTCTTCACGGCTGAAGGTGATGGCATCCTCCGACCAGTCAAGGAAGGAGGGAGGCGCCTTTTCCGCGGCGAGGACCTCGTGTCGCTCCCGCTTGCGCTGGCGGCTCGACATGTCAACGGTCGGCCCCCCGAAGATGAGGAACACATTTTCCACGGCGGGGAAGCCGCCGGCGTCGCCATCTCCTCCGTCCTTCTTGGCCTTCGCGTCCTTCGCGGCGGAGCGGCCGTAGAACTTCCTGAGCATATCGCATTGCTCGAGGGTGTGGTTCACTGGGGTCTTGTGGTATGGACATGGCTTTTTCAGCATGTCGTCAAACACCCCCGGGCCTCGAGGGGCCGGTCGAGGGCCCCGTCGAGCCGGGTCAACAGCAAGGGCTTCGGCATCGTCGCCGTCGTGTCCCTGCTCGCGCGCCTCGCGGCGCGGCTTCTTCCCTTTCTTGCCCCGCTTGTCCTTCCGGTGGGGCTCCTTGGACTTGCTGCCCTCCGCGGGCGCGTCGTCCGAGCGCTTGCCCTTCTTGCCGTCGAAGATCGCCCCAACAGCCTCTTCACCTGAAGCGAAGCTGGTGGCGATGTCGAACAGTTTGTTCGAGTCCACCGGCGGGCTGCACCCAACTCGCGCACGAGATCCCGGCACGTGGTGCCCTCGAGGAAGGCATGCACAATCTCGGATTACGCCACGCTCAGGAGCTCCGTGCAGCGCTTGGAGAAGCGCCGTATGAAATCCCGGAGCGACTCGCCGGCTTCCGGGTGCGGGGAGCGCGAGGTCCCGAGAGTTTCCGGGGGCGTACATACGTGCCCTAGAAGTTGCCCACGAACGTGCGGACCAAGTCTTCCCAGTTGTGGATTTGACTGGCCGGCAGGTGCTCGAGCCATGTCCGGGCTGAGTCGCCGAGGTGCAGGGGGAGGTTGCGGATGATGACCTCATCGCTGGGGGCCCCGCCCAGCTGGCACGCTAGACGGTAGTTGTTAAGCCACACGCGGGGATCTGTCTCCCCGTTGTACTTGACGATGGTCGTGGGTTGGCGGAAGCGCTGGGGGAAGGCCGCCGCGCGGATCTCCCGGCTGAACACACGGGTTCCCGGGGGTTCCGGCGTCGGCGAGCGGTCTTCGTCGCTGTCGTAGCGTACACCCCGTCGAGGGTGGTAGCCTGCCGCCGCTCGCGTATCCGCTTTGCTTGTCCGCCGAGCGTTGATGACGTTGCGGGCGTCACCGTCTCGTGCCCTGCGCGTGTCGAGGAGCCGTTCCTTAGCCGGCGTGCGTCCCGGGTTGGCCGGTCGCCCCGCCGCTCCTCCTGCGTGGACCGAGGGTTCGCCCCCTGCACGCCCCCATCTCCCCGCGTGTCTCCTTGCTGGCGGATGCGGGACGCCGAGCTCTCGGCCCGCCGAACGGCCGCTTGCTCGATTAGCGCCCGCGCCCTCGCGGTTCGGGTTCCGCGCCTCGGGTGTCGAGGGGGCGGGCATGGCCCGCGCCAGCGCGTCGCGGCCGGCAATGAGCTTCTGGCTCGCTCGCGGTGGTGTGTCCGCGTTGTCGACGTCGAAGTCGGCGTTGATGCGGTCGCAGGCCTGGATGCCCAGCTCCCGCGCACGCTCGCCGCACTCAGAGGCTTCCCCCGCCATAGAGGCGTGGAGCAACCGCACCGTCTGATACTCCTCCGCCAGCTTGGCTTCGAGTTCGCAGGCTTGGGCCAGCTGCGCGTCGATGTCGGCCCCAGCGGGGGTGCTTGGTCCTGCTGCCGGGCGTGGAGCGATCCCTGGGGCTGGCGTGACTTCCCCGTCGCCGGCGCCCGCAGCGCCGGTGGCGTTTGCTGGGTCGTTGGCGATGACGACGCAACATTCCCGCGCGGGGTCGTAGCTCCCGGTGCTGGAATCGTCGGAGAATCCGAACCAGTAGTCCGTGGCGTCGAGGAAACGCCTGAACATCACTGGGTCCGGCACGCCGGAAAAGTCCCACTCCGCGTACCCGTGCAGGTTGGCGGGTGGCAACGCGTCAAGAGAGCCTAGGGATGACTCATCGCCAGCGGAGGCGCTAGGATTCCTGGCGATGTAGATGTGACGGCCAGGGGGAACCCGGCGCATCGTGGTGTTGACGTTGGCGTTGTAGGCCGTCGTAGCGCCGCGCAGACCGATGGGGAAACGCGGCCCGGAGACCCTGCGTTCCCCCGCCGGGGCGGCGGCCACCGTGCCGATGGGCGCGCCGTGTTGGGAAGCGGCGCGTTCGGCTTGCCGCCGCTCCGACCGCGCTCGGCGTGAGCGCCGACCGGAGCGGCGGTGACGCCGTGACGCCGACGGACCCGCGGCGTCCGTGCCGGCGGGCGTTTGTGTCGTGGCGACGCGCGCGGCGGTGACCGGGGGCGGACCCCGGCTTGGCACCGCGCATGGAGCTCCTCGCGGTTGGTGAGGCGCATCGAGTAGCCGTTCCCCGTGGCCTGAAAGTTCAGGCCCTCGAACCGGATTTCGAACCCGGCGGGGAGGGGGTCCGAGCTGCCCATGGAGTAGCGCGTACCACGGTACTCGGTGCGAATCACCATGGAGGGAGTTGACGGTGGATTGACCTTAGGCGCTCGATTGCCCCAAGGTGGGCGCCAACTGTCGGTGCGGAATGTGGTCCCGACACTAACCAGTAATGAGCGCCAAGGTCTATCCCTCAATGGTCGATGCTAAGCAATCAAAGACACAAGGTTTATCCTGGTTCCGACCGGGGGGGCGTACGTCCAGCAGTGGTGTGCTCGGGGCACTATATTGCTCAGCACCAGGGGTGCCTGTAGTGGGGTAGCTACAAGCAAGGCGGGAGAGGAGGCGTGGCCTCCAAGTCCCTGATGAAGTGGCTGAAGATGTTGTGGGAGAATTAAGGAATGCGTGTGTGGTGTGTCGTAAGTTGTTTGTTGCCTGGGTGTCTGTTGTCCCCTGCGGCGGGGGAGTTCGCCTTCCTTTTATAGGTCAAGGAGAGGGCGAATTACATGCATGCCGCACTATTCAGCTACATGGGGAAGTATGGTGCGCCGCGCCGTAGAGTAGGCGGCCGCCTTGACGGCCCTTGCCGCGATCCGGCCATCATGGCGTATCTTGTACCCGAGCAGTGATGGCTTCGAGGGTCGGGGCGCAGTGGTTGGCCGTGATGCTCCCAGGCGGGCTCGAGGGGGTTGCTGACGTGGATCCGTACTGGATACAGTGGCAGTCATGGCGGCGTCCCGTTCCCGCACGCTTCACAGCGCTGAAGCCTATTGTCACAGTGTCCGACGTGGGGTTGTACGCGCGGGGGCGGCCGCCTGCCGTTAACAGTGACAAGGATGGCGCCCCGCCGGCCTAGCATCACGACCTGGCCCTGCAAAGTCACGGGAAAGCATTTCAAGGGCTCGGCGCATTAGCCGTACGGGAGTAGGCGGCGCGACGTCACGGGGCTAGCACCGGCCACGTCGCAAAGTCCCCCACAGTGGCGGGGATGGGTTCCCTTATAGGGAGTTGGTGCGACAGGACCAGGGCGCGAGTCCCAGGCACATGATGGCACCGCCCCGCTGTTGGTCAGAGCATTAAATGCCCGTACCCGCGTGTGGGAATGGGCGCGTGCGTGCGGGGCGCCCTCGAGTGAGGCGGAGCCTGCCCGGGGGCGGCGTGAACCCTCGAGCGAGGCGGAGCCTGCTCGAGGTAAGTGTACACCCTCGAACGGGGCGGAACCCACTCGAGGGAGGTGTGTGCCCTCGAGCGAGGCGGGACCTGCTCGAGGGGATCTTTGAGTGGGCCACCTTGGTGGGCCGCCGGGGCCACTGCGGCGTGGGCCGTGCCCCGTGTGCGCGCTTAAGAAAGGTGCGCTTAGCTTTGGTTTTTTGCAGGTTTTAAGTGGGGTTTCCCTGGTTGTTTAAGGGGACCCCCAGGGCTGTCCCCGACAACACTTTTGCTCCCAACCATCCCCCTCGTCGGCTCTGACCGTCGCGTCCACATCGAGATGCCCCGCATCGCGGTTTCCCCTGCAGCAAGCGGCGACAGCGGCCGGAGTGGTCGTATCGAGCCTTCCCAGACCAGTGGCGGGCGCGTACGAAGGGGCCGCAATGCAAGAACACGGCCGAGCGGCCGCCACGGCGGGCGGGGCCGCATCGAGGGGATCCGGAGAGCGGCGGCGGACGGCGGGGGCCGCATCGAGGGTTTTCGGGCGAGCGGCGGCGGCGTACGGAGGTGCCACTACTCCACCACGCAGAAGCGCGATGCACGCGGGCGGTTCAAGTGTTCCACACCACCTACCTCGTCGTCCTCCGGTATGGTCGGCGGCACCCCAACCCTGTCGTCCTCTGGTACGGACGACACCGCCACCTCGTCATCGTCGTCTGACGGCCCGCATTGCCAAGTCGATCCATCCGGTAAGGGTAAGCAGGCCCTAGTCGGATGCAAGCGTTCCAGAAGAGAAGTGAGGTACACTGCCCTACCCTCTTTGATTTTCCAGGAATCGTGTGACTCCTTTTGCAATTAGAAAAATGTTAGTAGTTCATAGTAATCAAAATTTCATACTAGATAATGATAATTGTGTTTTTGTGTGGATCCATCTCACCCCATACTAGATAATGATAATGATAATTGGCTTGATTTCTTGCCATCTTTTGCCGTGAATCGACTCGTGTACATTTGATCACAATCCCGAAAACAAAGCCGCCCAAATGAATGCGAGGTCGTCCCATTTAGTAGGTTAGGCCTTTTACGGGCGGTAGTCGGGGGATCACGGGTAAATTGGTATACATTATGAGTCAAGAGATTGAATTGGGTCGTTTTAAACCGAAAAACAGCAAATTGTTTTGTTTGGTCAGGCTAGTGAACACTGCTAATCAGGTGAGGATCATCATTCCAGACTCGGATGATGAGCAGGACAATAGCAAGAAACCGTCTCCATCGAAAGCTTTGGGATCATCGAAAAGAAAGGTGCATTTTTTTTGACTATTTTGCCTGCATTGGCCACGGTTCGTTGTTACACATTTCATGTTAGTAACTTGTGTTTGTTGTCCGCCATAGAAAATGCCCTTGCGCCAAATGGTTCAACAAATTTGAAGGAGCGCTATGATGATTTGCGGGAGCGAGATTGAGAACCTAAGCGTCGACATTGCTTTGGAACGCGAGGAAGACATGGAGATGACCCCGAAGGAATTCATGGAGACTGTTGCTGACAAGTTAGAAGTGATGGCGAAGAAGATCCGCAAGCTTCAGGATAAAGTCAATCGCAAGTAGTAGTAATCTAGCTTAGTACGTAACATAACCAGGTCGTAGGTGAATGTTATGCAGATGCTGGTGAATGGTCTAGGAATGGATGTGTATGTGGCAACATCTAAGTATGCCAACATCTAAGTAATAACTTTGAACCTTTATATATGCATCTTCGTATGTCTATGTGTTTGGATCTGGATGAGCCCTTGCAAAATATTTGAACTTATGAGTGACACAAATTGAAATTTGTTGGGTCCTGTCATGCATATTTGGACTAACCATCCGTCCGTTTTCGAATTGCGACATGCTATTGTTTATGCTATTCATGTCTATATTCACAAAGCATTGTGATCAACAATTTGAAGACTCTTCACTAGAACTCCTGAATTTTGTGTATTATTGTTAGCCTCTATAGTAGCCGATCAGAAAAGAAAAATAATGAATTACGCATATGTTGAAAACCTTGAGAAAGGTCATACTACGTACAACCTCAGAAATATTGAAACCAGGTATTCCTTGGTTGTACTAAAATTTTGTCTATCGTGTATGTATTGCCACGATCAGATAGGGGCTCTTCCGATCTGGACCATTCCAAAATTCTGTCTTTGACAACCTAGTTCTTGTTGCGGAGATCTCCACGAGGGCCTCTAGGGGATCGATCTCCACGGCGATCTCCACGTGATTCTTGTTGCGGAGATCTGAGCGGCGCTACGGCCACGACCGGTACGTACCGATGTCTTGATCTCGTATATATATATATTCAATCATTCGCTGCATATATATGCATATTGGTATATATATCGTGATCAAGGTCGATTGAAACATGAACAATGCAGATTAACTAATGGCATCAGACGAAGATCGAAGTTGGATGCGCTTGCCTCGACACTCAGCGGATTGGCATAACAATTTTCGAATTTTTTTGCAAAAATTTAGGGCCTCATCAGTGCGAGGTGGATCTATTGCCTGTCCATGTAATTTGTGTCAATGCATGATCAGACATTCCACCGTGCGTCCCATTCAAATTCATTTACTCAATAGAGGGTTTGCTGATTGTTTCATCGATGCTGGTAACATTCAAGACCAAACTAATACTTCTTCTCAGGGTCTTGTGAATCAAGATGTTACTGCTGATCTCAATAATCATGATGCAGTACCTACAGCTGATGATACAACACATTTATTCGTAGAAGACGATGAAGAAGATGGTTTGGATGATAACCCTGCTGCCACCAATACTTTGATTAGAAACATTATCAGTGGCACTATACATCATGGACAAACCAGAGATGAGGAAGAGTCAGATAAGCAGGCAGAGATCTTTTTGAAACTATTAGAGCAGGCAAATAAGGAATTGTATCCAGGATGCAAAAATGCAACGAAGGTCTCTTTTATTGTGGAGCTTTTTCAGATAAAGTGCATGTATGGCTTAAGTAACGCGTCATTGGAGGCCATACTTAAGCTCTTTGGAAAGGTTCTCCCCGACCGGCATTGTATTCCCGACTCCTTGGATAAAGTGCAAAGGGTGATTCGAGACACGGGCTTGGACTATGTCAAGATACACGCATGCCAAAATGATTGTGTGTTATTTTTTGATAAATACGCAAATGCGGGAAACATGTCCCATTTGTAAGGAGTCAAGGTGGAAAGTTGTAGATAAAACCTCGATAATAATTGCGGTGCGGTGGGTGCTACTTCGTTAAGAAGCGGTTACCGTTAAGATCCTACGCTACTTTCCTCTTATTCCTCGGCCGCAAAGAATGTATATGTCAAAGCAAATGTCAAAGGATATGCGGTGGCACAAGAATGAATTGGTGAATGATGGGAAAATGCGTCACCCCGTTGTCTCAAAGGCATGGAAGCACGTAGATTCGAGTTTAAATGGTTTTCGAAGGAGGAGGTCGTAACGTTAGGGCCGGGTCTTGCTTCGATGGGTTCAATCCCTTTGGCATGCAAAGTCTTACGTATTCAATTTGGCTCGTCATCCCGGTTCCTTACAATTTGCCTCCATGGATGTGTTAGAAACAATCTAACCGGATTTTGTCAATGTTGATTCCTGGTCCAAAATCTCCTGGAATGGATATTGATGTATATTTGAGGCCCCTGATACTGGAGCTCAAGGAGCTTTGGAATAATGGTGTTAAAACAAGAGATGCAGGGACTAAGAAGAATTTTAGATTGCGTGCTATACTTTTTTTGGAAAATTAATGACTTCCCAGCCTATGCTATGTTGTCTGGTTGGAGCACTAAAGGAAAGTTTGCATGTCCATACTGCCACAAACATACTGAGTATTTGTGGTTGAAACATGGGCGGAAGCACTGCTACATGGAACATCGACGTTTTTTGGCCCCTGACCATCCATGGCGCAACAATGTGGTCAACTTCAACAACAAGGTCGAAACCAGGGAGGCACCAGAACCACTATCTGGTGCATAGGTACTTGAGCAGTATTCTACTTTTGAACAAGTAGAATTTGGAAAGACATTGTTATCAAAAAAATGAAGCGTGACGAAGACAACAGATGGCACAACTGGAGGAAGAAGAGTATTTTTTTGAGCTCCCTTACTGGTCTTCTTTGCTCATCAGGCATAATTTGGACGTGATGCACATTGAGAAAAATATATGCGAGAGCATACTAGGCACTCGCTTAAGTTGGATGGCAAATGTAAGGACGGGGAGAATGCTCGGCTTGACATGGAGCATCTACGGATACGACCGGATCAGCACCTCGTGATTAAAGATGATAAGTATACCTTGCCATCGGCCTTGTACGAGTTAGATAAGGATGCCGGGGAAAGTTTGTGTGAATTTCTATATGGAGTGAAGATGCCCGATGGGGTTTCCTCGAATATAAGAAGATGTGTTGATGTAAAGTCACGTAAGGTGTCGGGCTTGAAAACGCATGACTACCATCTAATTCTACGAAACTTTTACCCTTAGTGGTGCGTAGGATTTTGCCGGAAAAGTTGTTGTCATTGGATTGATTCGGCTTAGTAATTTCTTCGATGCACTATGTTCAAAGGAGTTGGTGGAGTCGAATTGGACGGGCTTAGGCTGTTCAATTAGGGAGGTTGTTTGTCGACTTGAGATGATATTCCCACCGCATTTTTTGATATCATGATCCATTTGCTCGTTCATCTAGTCGAAGAAGCTAAAGTTGGGGGGCCAGTGTGTTACGGATGGATGTACCCGGTGGAACGGTACCTACGCACCGTGAAAGGATATGTGAGGAACAAGGCTCACCCCGAAGGTTCAATTGCTTGAGGGATACATACTCGAGGAGTGCCTTACATTCTCGCTCAAGATTCTTGGACGTGGACACCAAAGACAATCGTGTTGATCGACATGAAACGGTTATCGTTAATGAGCCACCATCGGTTTGAGCATTTTTCGAAATGGATTACAAGAGGAAAGGACGGACGGTTGAAGAAATACCACCAAATGAGTTTCGGAAGATGAGGCACTACATAATTTGCAATTGTGATGAAGCTAGACCATATGTCGAGTAAGATGCACTACTCAACATCATTATTGCTTTTAATTTTAAATATCAAACTAACAAGTAATATTCTTTTGTGTGCGGCGAGCATTTGGAAGAAGCGAGGGCACATGGATCCGGAAATCTTGATAAGCGACATGAGGCTGAACTCGTAAGATGGTTTGAAAGCAAGATCACAGGTTTACATGCTAGAGGGGAACTAAGATCAGATTTGTTTGCACTTGCTCAAGGACCGGATCCCCGACCTCGTACATTGAATAGATGTCATATCAACAATTGGCTGTTTCGTACCGTTGACAACGAGAGAACCCTTGTGACACAAAACAGTGGTGTGCTTGTCAAGGGTGAGGCAGAAGGCACAAATTGGTATGGGGTGATTAAAAGAATGATCTCACTGGAATTCCCTGGACAAAAAGAAGTTATTCTCGTTCCGGTGTGATCGGTTTGATGTGCCTCTTGTCACAAGTACCAACGAGAGACAAAGGATGCGGTAAAGATAAATATGGGGTCATTGACATTGATACTACTCGACACAAGTTTAGCAATGAACCCTATATTCGGCAACACGAGCAGAATCGGTGTTTTATGTGAATGCGGTGAACAAACACGGGCCGGAGCGAGTGTTATTTCAATGAAACCAAGGAACTTGTTTGCCATGCTCGAATTAGATCTCGAGGACTCACTTGCTGTGGGTATCGAAGGTATTAATTTGCTCGGTGAACACCAGGTTTTGACAAATTGGTCTAGATCGGACAAGGAAGGCACAACCGGCGATGTCTCAATTATTAATCAGGTTCAGGCCGAGGCGGTTGATGAACCAGACGATGAAGTATTTGATGTTGATGATGAACATGATGCAGATGACACGTACATTGATGATGGAATTGTTGCACCAATAGTTCAAGATGCCCAAGATGATGAGTTTTTCAATTGATACTTACTCGACCGTAGTCATGACTTCTATGTTGCCATTATTTACTACTTCTGGAAGACTTTTGCATAAATCTTAATATTTAAAATATGAATCTAAAAATTGGTATTGGTATGACAAACAAAAATAGGGGGGTAAGGCGGGCGAGGTCACCAACGGGCTCTACCGGCGAGCGTGAAGCCCGGCGAGCGGGAGCCCGATGGGCCGGCCGGCCCAACAAGCCGGAGGTTAGTAGAGAGGAAGCAGTGTTCAGAGGAGTTCGGGATGGCAAGCACGCCTCGCCTTTTAAGTTGTGGTGCGCCCGCTTGAGGTAGCGGTGTGGCACTAAAGATTATGCTGATGTGCTGCTGTGCAGCGCTTCCCACACACCGGGAAGTAATAAGGACAAATGGGCCGGCCCAATCTCGGTCTGCAATCCTTTTCTAACAAAAGGGCACATTGATAATTTGCATATGTGCTGTTCCTTTTAATATGTTGATATAGAAAATAAAAAATTGACTCATAAATGATAAAAATTAATCTTTAGTAAATCAACAAATAATTAGAGTAATATGGAAATTGTTGACGGTGAAAATCCGTCAACCTATCCATGAGTTTACCTTCGGTGTTGGCATGAGTTTTATACCTTATCCATTGGTACTAACCCCCGTGGTATAACAAGTTCACGTGTGCATGTCGGTTTTGGAGTTTAATGTTTATGCAGGGTTTTAGTGTTGAATGCAAGACTTTCGGGATAAGTTCATCAAGCACCTCATGACAAGACCTTGAAGCCCCGTACAAGTCATGCAATGAAGCAAACTTAACTCCAAGAAGCGGGGGACTTGATCCGAGAAGACGACGGACTCCGGGGACACGACCGGAAAAGTGCTTCGAATCTTGCAAGACAAGGAGTTGAGTCCAATTCGGAGAGAAACCGACGACATGGACCTACATGCGAAGGGGGATACATCCGGGAAGCAAGGGAACCGACGTGGAGCGAAGGAGCCCTCGGGCCGGGCCTAAATGGGCCCGGGCCGGCCGGCCCGGTCCGGTCGGCCCGGAGCCCATTTAGGGCCCAAACGCCCCCTCCTTTGCCCTAGCCGCCAATCGGGCTATTTATAGCCCCCCCGACCGAGAGCCACGAGGAGAAGATTTCGTGATCGGCCGCCGAGGAGCGAGAGAAGAGAGGGACACCATCTCGGAGAGGAGAGGGTCGAGCTAGTTGACTAGGGTTCCCCTAGCCGACGTGGGAACCTTGCACGGAAGACCACGTCGGAGTTCCCGAGCTAGAAGCAAGATCAAGGAAGGATCCGGTGGTGATCTTGTGTATGTATCATTGTTATAGTTGAATTATCAAGTTGAATCTTTTCTCAGCGATCAAGTGTTTCCTCGAAGATTTCGTTTTTCGATCGGCTTTGCTTATTCCATTTCTATTCTCGAGATAGATTACATAGGGTGTTCTTGTAGCCGCGGTGGCTAGAGGTACACGCCGGATCTTCCGAAAGAATCTCGACTTGTCTTTTGACTCGCCCTAAACTCCCCGCATGAATAGGGATACGTTGTGACGAACGGGGGTCTCGAAAGACGGATGTTTTCGGATTTGGACGGGAAACCATGATTTAAAGAGGCTTCTATTAAGATTCGATTTGCTACTTCTTCTCTTGCTTGGAACTTCAACAAAAGGCTTACCCCGATCCCTCTAGATCGGTTTATCTACCCAATCTTACTTTGTTTTCTCCGGTCTTTAGTAGATTAGATTCGTTTTGTGTCTTTTACTTAAATGCATTAGGGTTTTATCGAAGATTGGAGTTACTTGGCTTCATTAGATTAAGTTTTGTGTCACACATTTGTTCCACGGATTCGATACCTTGGGTTCACCACTCGAGGGAAGAAGGGTCCCTTGACTACGACGGGAGACTTGTACGCTTGCGAGTCACAAACGAACTTTGATACAATTATTAACCGTCAACAAGCCCCTTTTTCTGGCGCCGTTGCCGGGGAACAAGTGATCAAGATTTGATTTTTTATTGCCTTTTTGTAATTTTCAGTTTTCTCTTTGTTTTTATTTTTGCATCTACTAAATTTTGATCATCCTCAAAATACATCTAATCTAGTTTGTCTAACTCTAGTTTTTATAAATTTGTTTTTACTTTCTAGTTTTTTTGCATACTTTGTTTATTGCTAACCCTAACAGGAGATGGACGGCTACCTCTCCAACAAACCCAATAATTTTTGTGGATGATCCAGAAAAACTTTACGAGGCTAAGGAGACGTGAAGCACATCAAGCTAAAAAGCCGGATTTTGTAGATTCGGAGTCGGAAGACAAAGGATCGCGGGAATCTCCGAAGAATTCACCACCTCAAAGTCCTCGGGAGAATCGACTTCCACCGATGGGTGACCAACCACCGCAAGAACGCAAGATTGGGGAGCTATGCACCCCAGACATCATCGACCTACCAATCTTGAACCTTGAGGAGATCGGAAGACCGTTCGAGATCAAGACCTCAACAATCCGCATGGTGCAACATTCACCCTTCACCGGCAAAGAGGATCCGAACCTTCACCTCCAAGCATTCATTTAACTATGTCAGACTTTCAACATGGATGGGGTGACTCAAGACCAAATGAGGGCAAGGCTTTTTCCGTTCTCACTACTCGGGAAGGCTTTGCAATGGTTCCACTCTCAACCGGCGGAGACGGTGCAAAATTGGAACACGTTGATGAAGGCTTTCATGAAGGAATACTACTCACCGTGTAAAACTCAAAGTTTGCGTAATAAGATTGCCACCTTTGTTCAATATCCTACGAAACTATCTCGGAGGCATTCGAGCGCTTCAACGAGTACACCGGGCGGTTCCACATCACAAGTTCCCGAAAGAAGACCTCGTGCAAAAGTTCTATCAAGGACTCACCATGGTGTCAAGGACGATCATCGATGCATCGGCGGGAGGATCCATCATCGAACTTACACCGAGCGGAAGCTTTCACTCTATTCAAGAAGGTCGCGGATAATGACACGTGGGCGTCGTCCGGGCGCCTACATCCGGTTCAACCCACGGGGAACGTCAAAGGAGTCTTGCAAGTGGAGAAGGAGAACATACTTGAAGGCAAGATCGACTCGCTCATGAGGAGGTTGGAGAAGATGGAGATGGAAAAGAAAGAGGCTCAAGACTTGAAGGCCGCCGAAGCAAGGTCCACATGTGAAGAATGTGGAGAGTATGGCCATGTCCGCAAAGATTGTCGGAGGAAGCCAAAGTGCTCGACTACATGAGGAAGGGAGAATTGCCGAACTTCCGCTACGGGCAAGGTAGGCCTCAATTTAATGCAATCTCATCTATTCCTAACGCGGTTCCGCTTCGTATACAATTGAAGGAGTTCATGGATGAGCAAGCTAAGATCAACAAGGACACCGTCACCAAGTTCAAGACCATAGACAAGGTGTTGGAGAACATCGATAGCAAAGTGACGGAGGTCGGAAGTTCCAATCATCAAGTGCTCAACATGATGAATATGCTCGAGACGCAAGTTGGGCAACTTGCGGGGGCGCCTCACTAATGATGAAGGGAAGCTTCGGGACAACCCAAATGTCCCGAATCGGCGAAGGCCATTCAAACACGTTCGGGGAAGGAGACCGAAGATCCGGAACGTTCCGCGGGAGCAAGGAAGCTTAAACCATCCACCGAGGTGGAAGGAGTTGCTAAAGAGAAGGTTACGGGGATCGTCACCGAGGAACCCGAATTCGAGATGCGGAGGAAGACACGAGGATACCGCAACTCAAGCCACGCTACTTCCGAGGTAAACTTGACAACCACTTTGAGAAGTTTGTGGAAGTTGTGCGTAGACTTAGCATCAACATGCCATTACTAGATGCCCTACAAGTACCTACATATTCTCGTTACTTTAAAGATATACTTGCAAATAAATATGAGATAGCAACACTCGGGGTAGATCATGTCAAGATGTCCGAGGAGTGTAGTGCAGCTATTGCCAATGGGCTAGAGAAGCAAAAAGACCCCGGGTGCCCTACAATTCCATGTTCAGTTGGTTCTTTCAACTTCGAGAAGGCGTTATGCGACCTTGGAGCTAGTGTGAGCGTCATGCCGAGGGATGTGTTCGAGAAGCTACGCCTACCAATGGAGCCTACGGGAATATGTTTGGATTTGGGAGACAACTCCATTCGCTACCCCTTGGGCATTGCGAAGATGTACCCGTGAAGGTCGGACACCACTTCATCCCCGTCGACTTCGTTGTGCTCGAGATGGGAGAGAGGGAGAAGCCGCCGCTCATCCTAGGGAGGCCTTTCCTCAAGACCGTGGGAGCTACTATTGATGTTGGCAAGGGGGAGATCATGTTCGATATCAACGGAGAAAGGAGTTCCTTCAAGTTCCGTCCAAGGATTGAGGCATGCAACATGATTGGAGTGAAGGGAGAACCAAAACAAACGGAGGGGCTGAAAAAGAAGAAGGAGCCGAAAAAAATGAACGTAAAGAAAATCAAAGAAGGTGTTTCATCCGTCAAGACAAAGGAAGAGAAGCCGCCTGTGAAGACCAAAAAAATGACTAAGCCAACTAAGCCGGAAGACAAGCCCGCGGCCAAGATGGTGCGGAAGTGGGTACCCAAGATTGCAACGCCCGCAAAGAGCGTTGATCGGAGTAATCAAGTGAAGAAGTCTAGCTATAGACTATAAACGAAGCGCTAGGCGGGAGGCAACCCGTTTCGTCGAGTCAAGAATAAGCTACGGGAGGACAACCCGATTCCAGGTTTTTCGAGTATTTTTAATAATTTAGTTTTTGAGTTTTATTACGCAAAGACATTAGACTTAGAAGTGGTTGAACAATATTAGAGACATAATTCTTTATTGAATGTTTGCTTTATCATAAACCCTTTGCATGAACCCTCCTATGTGCTTGTTTGATTCTTTTCTTTTCGAGAAACCTCAACCAAATAATTTCAGAACCTAACTCAACCTTTCACCCTCATTATGGTGCTGAGGTTGACTTATTTTTCATGCTAAAACCACACGAGTAGAGCCATGATTTATATTTAAGTGTTAATAAAATTCAGCACGTGGTAGGACTCGCGTGAACCTAGAAATCAAAACTTTTGGTTGGTTTTAAAAATCTATATCCTTGGTTTCTCTAGGATTAGAATTTTTCTAAGCCTATCTAATCTTGTTTTATTCAAAATCTTTCTTATTTAGCCAAAATTAGAACCTAAACCTATGCCCCCATGATCAAGCGGGAAAATGTTTGCTCTCAACCGATGAAGGCAAACTATCCGGTGAGACCGAAATCGACGTAGTCGAAAAATATTTTCGACTTACATTTGTTTTTAATGGTTTAAAAACTTCTCTAAAATTATGTTTGAGCTCTTGCATGGCTCTGAAAAATATTTTAAATTTCGAATTAGAGGAGTGCTTAACCTTAAACACACCTTAATGGAGGCAATCTAGTTTGAATTAATCATGCATGCACCATTGGATTCCCTTTTATCAACTTTCACCAATTCCACATGCAAAGGACAAGCATGGTGGGCAGCAAGCATCAACTTTGCAGGAATTTCATGGTGGCATGTGAAGCAAGTGGAGCTAGGGAGAATGGACATGACCCAAAGCATGGAGCATCAAGTGGAAGGACCAATAATGCAAGAAAAGGAGTGGACGAGAGCGTTTGGGCGGTGCAACTCGTGGAGCACGCGGGCGAGGAAAGTTGCGGAGGCGAAATGATCGTCTCGGAAGAAAGACGAGGCGGGGAGGAGCCGGGGAGGACCCCGGGCGGCCGGCCCGGGCCGGCCGGCCTCACCTACATAAGGAGCCCCCGGCTCCCGTTTTCTGCGGGCAAGCTTCCCTCTCCTTCCCTTGTTTGTGTGTTCAAGTTTGTGTGCTCAAAACCTCTCGTAGACATAGCCAACCTTCCCAAGCTTGATAGCTCAAGAAAAAATCCACATCCTTAATCCACTCAAAGTCCACATCCGAAGCAAAGAGTTTAAGTGCCTAGTTACTGGGGTTGCAACCGGAGTTTTAGTTGAAGAAAAGAGTGCAAGCAACCATGTGGAAGAAGACCACAAGTCTCTTCTCCAAGAAGAAGAGTTCGTCGTCGTCCAAGCCATCATCAACCACGTCTTCGAGGAGGCACTCGGTTCCGAGTCTCCCGGAGCATGGAGACGGATACGGCACCACCGAGGAGGAACGATGCTCTCCTCCTTGGTGGTATGAGGGCCGCAAGAAGCACTTCCATGAGGTTTACTGAACCTCGTGGGCACACGGAGGAGCAGCCCGCGCCACCACGACGATCGACTCGCTCAACCGCACCACCTCCTTACACCCCGACATACTCTTCATACGGCTTCATCATCTTGTCGGCGGAGGAGGAGGAGAGGCTCTCTAATCTTGAGAAGAGGCTTGTGCCCAACGTCGAGTTCGACGACCAAGCACTCTACACCTTGGGTTTTGGCACCGACATATACTATATGTTGGGGCACCTTGGATGGGTGCGGTTCTCCAACGGAGTATCGGTGGACACCCATTTGGGGTTCGCCTTGGAAATTTTGATGACTATTGCACCCATCATTGATGATGAAGGGGTGCAAAGCTTGTCATTCCGTTTGGAGGGAGTCCAACAAGTGGTTCCCTACGAGCACGTGAGGGAGCCGCTTGGATTCCACAAGGGAGCTCCGGAGAAAGTTGATGTGGCACCCGGCATGTTGGCGGGATTTTGGTATATGATCTCCGGAGAAGCCCATCAACAACGCAATTGCATCCGCAACCCCATTATCCGGATATTTCACTCTTGGATGTGCAAGAGGGTATTGGGGAGGATGAAGGAGACAAAGGTGAGCGACACGGAGTTGAATTGGCTATACTCGGCTTTAATTGCCGGGCGGCCAATAGACCCCTCTTACCTCATGATCAACCGTTGGTGTTGTGAAGCAACATCGGGGGCGGGTAATATTGGTTCGGGGTGCTACCTCTCCATGTTGGCCTTCTCCTTGCGGCCGGGGATCGCAAGAAACCCCGACCACCTTTTGCGTGGTACCTCTCTCGGCATTGAGTATTTGCGGCAAGGCAAATACATTAGTGGAGATGAGAGAGGAGGTTATCGGTTGGCCATAGTGAACCTACCCCTTCCGAATGAGAGGCTTAGGCTTTTCACCGAAGGGAGGGAAGATTGGTTGGAAGAGGGACTCCTTGTCCCTGCAAGGAAGAACAAAAGAGGAAGAATCGTAGAGGAGGGAACATCCTCCGCACAAGCGAGTGGAGCACAACCCAATGTGCAACCATTCGGCGGGATCCCTCCTCCGCCAAGTTACTACGGAGGGCCACAAGAGCAAGCATGGGGGGGGGTGGTGCACCGGTACCCCCACCAAATTATGTTGTGCCCAACACTAACTTCGCGGAGTCCTACTCTCATCATCCCCAACCACAACAAAGCATGGCCATAATTGGAGGGTATGCTGCAATAAATGCTCAAAACATCGCAGCCATCCAAGCTAACGCAGCTCAACTTGGTGAAGGAAATGCAAATATTGCCTTTGAGCTCGGACGCCTTCACCTCGTGGAGCCAAATCAATTCGTCGGAGGGAATGTCCAATCGTATTATGAGCAAGGGTATTATTATCAAGATCATCAACATCAACCACCGGCGGAGGACTAGAAGATTTAGGAACTTTAGTTTTCTTTTCTTTTCTTTTTCTCTGTAATTTTCAGCTTTTGCTTATGTGTGTTTGCGTAGTATTTCCTGTTTTTATTTAAATTTCAGCAAGCATGTTTGTTTATTTTCAGTTTGTATTTCAACTTGATGTCATCATTAATAAAGACACCACCTTGATTATATCATTGGAAAAGTTACAAAATTCGTGCCATGATGATATATGATTATAATTGCAGCTTGATTCATCTTTGTAATTGATTTATGCATGTTTAAGCTAGTGCTCTCTTAAAAATACAAATCTGAATTTATTTAAATGCTAGCTTAATTTTCAGCGGAGGTTATGATTAAAATAAAGACCCATAGTGTTTTATGTGCTCTCAAGTTATGAATAGATTAAAGATGTCTTTTATGCTCAAAATATCGCTAACCTTGTCACAAATATCGCTTGTGTGTTGCTCAACCTATCCAAAGCCTTATATATATTTGAGTGCATAAACCTTAGTGTACAAGATTTATTTTTGAGTGAGTTATTGCAGGCCATGATTTCTCTGGCCCGAGACTAGAGAATTTGGTCATTCCGTTTTTGCGTATCTATCTTTTTGCTAGCCTTTTATCCGTGCATTGTGTATCCCCGCATCGGAGATCTCACAAACTTCACCGGATATCCACCCTTAAACCAAATATCATTTTTTGTGATTACCTCCTTGACCACAACCTATCGTTGAAAATGGATCATCAATTCAAGGAAGATCGCAAGACGGTGCCAACATTGAAGATTTCAAGTATCTCTCCAAGGAAAAATACCCCGATACCTACCTTATTTTTCGCCTCTTTGCTCGAGGACGAGCAACGTCTAAGCATGGGTGAGGAGGTAGGTACGGTGCAGTTTTAGAGTTAAAAGGGGAATATTTTAAAAAAATGATGATGAAAGAAAAAGAAAAATGAACGATGATGAAAGAAAAAAAATCCAGTGATAATCATGACTTTCAAGGTAAAGAAAAAAATATATAATGAAAGAAAGAAAGAAAAGAATGAAAAATATAAGAAAGAAAAAATATGCGTAAAGTAAACTCCCCGGTTCTCTAAGAGTGCATTCAAGGCTTCAAGTTAAAAAGATCCATTCTCATTTTCCAACCATGTGCAATCCGATAACGAGGACTTCCTTTGTGCCTCGGGATCACTCTTTGCCATTTGCACATGTCCACTCATCTAAAAGTGTGTGTATTTTTCTCTTTCCCCTCCTTGATTTAACATTATTTTCCAATGACCTTTTTGACGAGTCTCGGTAAGACCATGAGAAGCTTGTCTTGTTTTGACAACACCTCATTTATAAAATCTTGTTAGGACTAAACTTTCCCAAAGCTCCATATAAAGCCTACCACATATATATGAGAGGGAAAGGAGTAGAATATATAGGCTTGAGAGACAAGTGAGATGAGAGTTCATGAGCAATACACAAGATGATTTAAATTTGTGAACTTGGTTTAGCTTTCCTTTATCTCGTTCTTTATTTCAAAAATTCTGAGATCTATTTAAAACTTTGTGAGCATGTTAATACTTGTGGGATAAGCTTAATAAGGATCTACCCTCCGTAGAGATGAAGGCTAGTACATTATGGAACTTTAATGAATTAAAAATTTTGAGAGCATTATGTTTTCTCATGTGTGATCAAATGCAAAGTTTAAACATTGTTTGGCAATGATGATATCCATCGAAGGCTTACTCGAGGACGAGCAAGGTTTAAGCATGGGGGAGATGTTGACGGTGAAAATCCGTCAACCTAGCCATGAGTTTACCTTCGGTGTTGGCATGAGTTTTATACCTTATCCATTGGTACTAACCCCCGTGGTATAACAAGTTCACGTGTGCATGTCGGTTTTGGAGTTTAATGTTTATGCGGGGTTTTAGTGTTGAATGCAAGACTTTCGGGATAAGTTCATCAAGCACCTCATGACAAGACCTTGAAGCCCCGTACAAGTCATGCAATGAAGCAAACTTAACTCCAAGAAGCCGGGGACTTGATCCGAGAAGACGACGGACTCCGGGGACCGACCGGAAAAGTGCTTTCGAATCTTGCAAGACAAGGAGTTGAGTCCAATTCGGAGAGAAACCGACGACATGGACCTACATGCGAAGGGGGAAACATCCGGGAAGCAAGGGAACCGACGTGGAGCGAAGGAGCCCTCGGGCCGGGCCTAAATGGGCCCGGGCCGGCCGGCCCGGTCCGGTCGGCCCGGGGCCCATTTAGGGCCCAAACGCCCCCTCCTTTGCCCTAGCCGCCAATCGGGCTATTTATAGCCCCCCGACCGAGAGCCATGAGGAGAAGATTTCGTGATCGGCCGCCGAGGAGCGAGAGAAGAGAGGGACACCATCTCGGAGAGGAGAGGGTCGAGCTAGTTGACTAGGGTTCCCCTAGCCGACGTAGGAACCTTGCACGGAAGACCACGTCGGAGTTCCGGAGCTAGAAGCAAGATCAAGGAAGGATCCCGGTGGTGATCTTGTGTATGTATCATTGTTATAGTTGAATTATCAAGTTGAATCTTTTCCTAGCGATCAAGTGTTTCCTCGAAGATTTCGTTTTTCGATCGGCTTTGCTTATTCCAATTCTATTCTCGAGATAGATTACATAGGGTGTTCTTGTAGCCGCGGTGGCTAGAGGTACACGCCGGATCTTCCGAAAGAATCTCGACTTGTCTTTTGACTCGCCCTAAACTCCCCACATGAATAGGGATACATTGTGACGGAATGGGGGTCTCGAAAGGCGGATGTTTTCGGATTTGGACGGGAAACCACGATTTAAAGAGGCTTCTATTAAGATTCGATTTGCTACTTCTTCTCTTGCTTGGAACTTCAACAAAAGGCTTACCCCGATCCCTCTAGATCGGTTTATCTACCCAATCTTACTTTGTTTTCTCCGGTCTTTAGTAGATTAGATTCGTTTTGTGTCTTTTACTTAGATGCATTAGGGTTTTATCGAAGATTGGAGTTACTTGGCTTTATTAGATTAAGTTTTGCGTCACACATTTGTTCCACGGATTCGATACCTTGGGTTCACCACTCGAGGGAAGAAGGGTCCCTTGACTACGACGGGAGACTTGTACTCTTGCGAGTCACAAACGAACTTTGATACAATTATTAACCGTCAACAGAAATTATCTGTCAAAATTGCCCAAATAAACAAGGCCTCTTAGTTTCAATCCATCACTGAATTACTAGTAATATGTACACAGATACTTGTTCCGAAAACCAAGAAATTCTACTTGCTACTTTTGGTTAGTACATTAGTTACATGATTCTACAAATTAGCATCTAGCAGAAATCGGTAACCATGCTTGATCTCAAGCTGATTAGCAATCTCAAAAAACAGAAATGCATCCTTGGAGGTGTATTTCACCTGCCATCGTGCAACACCCTCAAACCCCAAAGCCTGTGGTCCACATTTCTGTCCTTGTACAGAGGTAGCTCCAGTACTCGATTTCCAATCTTCTCCAGTGAAGACCTGTAACCATTTCGGTACAGATGGCTATACTTGTCATCAACGTCAGCAACAATCAGTTGAAGGTCTTTCCAATTAGAAATCTTGACGCCGCAGTCCTCCGTAGGCGTTCAACATCGTTGGTGATATGCGCTCGACAAAGATGTGGCCTTCCTCACTGAGAAACTTGCTCAGGACATCAGGAAGCTTGTAGCCGGCATGGTGCACCTGGTAAATAAGGCAGCACGACCCGACACACAATTGCAACAATGCGAGCTTGTACCCGCCACTGCGAAGCTCAATCCACTCGGTGTCCAATCCAACGAGCAAACGTTCTGGAGGTGGGCTACCTTTGATTTCGTTGATGTACTCCGCCACTACTCCCGCGTCGCAAGTGACGGTGGTCTTGATGCTCGGGTACCGCTCCTTGAAGAATTCAACCTCGTGCATCGTAGTTGGGGGCGGTCCCTGCTTCTCCGAAAGTCGTGGACGGACGACGGCGGGGCGCCATTCGTCCCACTCCCAGCCGCTGCGATCTCGAACGTCGGCTGGATCAACGGCGGCCTCCCACGGGTTCACGACGACACACTTGCCACCCTGCAGTCCCAAACCAAGAAAACAAAGTTCCGAATCTTCAACCTCGTGACAAATCCACGACTAGAAACTCATTGTGCCTTGCAGGACTAACCTTCGAAGCGACGCTCTCTGCTGACGCGGCCGGGATTGCTCCGCCCGCATCACTTAGGTTATTGTGGAGGCCGGCGGCGGCGGTTGCCTCTACGACATCCCCCTTCATTAGTGGGGCGCCACCGTCACCCGATGCGTCGCTTCGGGTCATCGCCGCCGTTTGGAGGTCGCTTGCGATGGCGGTTGCCGAGATTGCAAGCTTCGGGGGGTCGCCGGCAATGGCGGCAGGCAAGAAAACCCCTTCTCCTTCGATAAGACAGTGGGGGGGGGGCGGGGTAGGGAAGAGGCTAAACTAGTATATTCTATGCTGTCGTTTCGGCTTCATATACAGATCAAATCGACGTGGTGGTTGCCGAAGCAATGGGCATGGCAAGATTTGAAGACAACCGGCAAGACGAAGGGGCGGCGGTTCCTACTTAACTGTTACATGCACGCGCGCCTGGGGAGTCGTCGTCTGGCCGCAACGCTTCACCTGCACCGGATAGTTGCATGCAAAATCACACTAAGGGTTTGATGTCTGAAAAGGTTTGCGAAAAGCTCTGTATCGCAAAGTAGATCCAAACTATGTATTTAGTTTTAGATTTCATCTACATTTACTACTCCATGAAGGTGCACCATTAATTACAAATATTAAAGTAAGTTATTTTCAAAACTACTTTCAAAATCTGTACCTAAATATGGATTAAGTAGGTTCATTAGATTCGTCACACAAAGTTACGCTTACACGTGAAAAGGTTTTACAAATAAATTTTATTTAGTGTTCCATTTATGAAAGATTCTTGGGGCTAATTTTATTTAGATGCGAACGGAAGAAGGAACGCAGCGCTGCGCCTCGGGATCTCCCACTCGTTCAGTCCTATGTACACTACTCGAGTACCCTGGACGCCTGTTCAACGAAGCTCCTAGCCTCCTACTGAGCACGCGTCAGGTGCTGTGACGGGTGACAAGACGGCACGGGGGGGGGGGGGGGGGGCGGAGTTTGCTTTGTACACCCGACCACGCCCACCCCGAAGCAGTGAACAAGAAATCGCAATGGCACAAACAAGGAACAATGCGACGAAGTTCGATTTCCTCGGACACGAGGGGCCGGTACAAATTAATCTTAGAAAGGTGAGTTACAGGCCGCCAATGTCGGCGGCGGCGCCGTTGCGAAGCACGCCGTCGATGTCAACCCCCGCGGCGGCGGCATCGGCCGCAATGGGGAAGTACAGCGCGTAGTTCCGGTGCTGATCTGGCGGTAACGGCCACTCCGCCGCGCAGATCGCCCAAGGGAAACTCGACTTGAATGTCCGCCGGTCGCGAGCACGCGGGCGGCTCCCTCGCGCGCACCGGCACGCACCGCCTCCCCGGACACGCACGGGGGAGCGCGCGAAGACGGTCGGGCGGCGGGCGAAGCCCCGGCCGACCACCGCGACGGCGACCTCCGCCGCGCGCGTAAGTTCATTGTGGCGATCCTCCAGATCGTTCAGGCGGCGGCGCAGCTCCTCCACCTACTCGCGGCGGAAAGACGCCTCCGCCTCCTCGACTGACGCAAGAAACAATGGCGACGAGTCAAACAAGAGCCTAGTGGGCGGCGTGCACTGACGGAATACAGGAACTCACCAAAGCAGCGGGCCTCCACATCGGCCTTGGCGCTGTGAACTTCGGCTGTCTCCGTCTCAGCCGCCTGAAGGGCGGTATGCATCGCATCCCGGGTCCCCTCCAGGTCCCGTACCTTGCGCAGCGCGACGTCTAGACGACGCCGCGTCCTCGCCAGTTCCTCTGCCGAGTCCCGGGCCTCCTGACGAACGGGGGCGTCGCCCCGAGACGAGGAAGAAGACAAGCTCCAGGATTCCGACGACGAAGATCCACCGGACGGAGGCGCCGCGCCGGCTGAAGGACCCGGGCCATATGTCGCACTAGGAAACAGAAGAAGAATGACAGCATCAGATCCTCGGCAAGCACAGGAAATTATGGAGACATGAAGACACTCACCCCCGGCGAGAAATCAACCGACGAAGACGCGGCGGGACCGACGGCGATGAACCACCAGGGGCCTCTTCTGCGGGGCGCTTCTCTCCGGCCATTGCTGCACGCAGGGAGTCGAGGGGGGAGACGAGCGGCTACTCAAGATCGACGAGAGCGGTGCGGTGCAAAGGAGCGGGATTGGAAAACACAGCGAGGCCCCGTGGTTATATAACTCGCGTCGGGTGAAGCGGTTCCTATTCTGTTTGGCAACTGCATTCGTACCACTGCCGTGTGGGGCTGACAGATCAATGACTAAAAGGCAGAATATCCCATTGCAGGGACGCGACCCCACTCACTCGGCGGGGTGGGGCGGTTACCAAGGGTCAATGACGGGTCTACCCAGCCACTTGTTGGCCCACAAATCGATCTTTAACGGAAATTTGACTGCGGGTGACCCCATCCGTGGACGAGTTGCGGGACCCACTGTCGGTAGGATTGTTGCGCCAAGCGTCGGCTGAACCCGCGAGAGATTTCCCCATTGGACGAGTAGTGGGCCCCACTGTCGGCGCCCAGATTGGGATGTGTTCTTGAGTTGTTCATGTTCATAATGAACTTGATCATTTGTATCGTTTAATCATAACTTCAAAGTTGTTTATATTTGTCAAATGACGTCCAAATCAGGAAATTTTTTTCCTACATTCTTATGACAACATAATCTAGATCATGGTTTAGGGTCGAGATGAACAATCTATGCAGTGGACACCATGATCTAGATTATGTTGTCATAAGAATGTAGGAAAAAATTTCCTGATTTGGACGTCATTTGACAAATATAAACAACTTTGAAGTTATGATTAAACGATACAAATGATCAAGTTCATTATGAACATGAACAACTCAAGAACACATCCCAATCTGGGCGCCGACTGGTGGGGCCCACAACTTTGTCCAATGGGGAAATCTCTCGCGGGTTCAGGCCGACAATTTGGCGCAACAATCCTACAGGTGGGTCCCGCAACTCCGTCCACAGATGGGGTCACCCAGAGTCAAATTTCCGTAAAGACGAATTTGTGGGCCAACAAGTGGCTGGGTACACCCGTCATTAACCCTGTGATTCCGTGTCCTCCCTATGAAAGCGCAGTTTCCTTAAAAACCCATGAACCCTGCGACCCCCCAAATTCAATCTACAACATGATCTGGAGGTGGCGGTTCTTTTCCATCTCCCCTCATCCTCGCCGGGGACAACAGTGTTGCACATCCAATTACCCACCGCGCGTGACGAACTGCAACCACTCCATGGAAAAGATCTCCGTGGCTCGCTACGAGGCGTCGTTGAGGCTGCTGGAACTGCCGATGGAGCTGACGATTGACATCGTCTCCCGCGTCGCTGCGCAGTTAGAGGATGCCATTGTGGATCTCCGCAACCTGCGCGCAACATGCAAGGCAATGTGCGTGGTGGGCGGCGCCGCCACGGTCGGACGACGCCTAGCCCTGAAACGCGTCCTGCGGCGTCGATTCTACCTCGACCACGGGTATCGCGCGGTGCTCCTCAACACACTGGCCAACGTCGGCAACCCGGAGGCCTTGTTCCAGAGCGGCTTGCGCCGCGCGCAAGACCGGGGAACACAAGTGGCGTCATCACGCCGTGCCTCGACCAGCTACGGCGCGCCGCGGAGGCGGGTCACAAGGAATCGATGTACGCCCTCTCCCTCTTCCTCTACAGACCCAACAGCGGCGAGGCCAACGACGACGAGGCCAGGCGGCTCCTGCGCTTGGTCGAGGCACCCCAAGAGGGGGTGACGGTGCTTCCTTGGATAAATTTGACTTGCACAAAACGCCGCTCCAGGATCATTGCGTCGACGTGGGACTACCCTTGCGGATGCGAATGCGATTGCCGTGTCGCCGGTGCGGCGCCCGTACCTCGCCACGACGATTTGCGGTGTGCGGGTCGCGGGTGTGGCGACCACGCGAGGATGGCATGCTTGGTACTCGTGGCGTAGGTTCGCAGGCGAGGAGTGTAGGATCCGAAACGAGTGTGATTGGTTCTTCTACACACTCAAGGAAGCGTTAATGATCTGAAAGAAGGTATAAAAGTTGTGATTGCTGATATTTCTTGATAAATTTGTTCCACACATGATGCACCCTAAAAGACATTCTGGATTTCAGTTTACATGTTTGCGTTCTTTCTTGTGTTTTACAAGTTCAGCTGATTGCTAAACATTGTTTCAGTGCACAGGATTTCGGTTATCATTTGTTCCGACGGTTCGTTTAATGCTTTCTTCATTTTCGGGAAATTTATCTGCCACTGACGAGGGACCTTGCGAGAGAGGCTCTGGCGTCATTTCAGTCACATCTTTGAAGAAATCCAGCTAATAAACACAAAGCATGTCTCTCAAGTTGTGTCTTTCGACTATGTATGTGTCTTTACAATTGTGTCCTTGTAGAGCATGTTTTTGATGATCCTTAGTTGGTGTGGTGTCAACGTGACTCGGGTAGCTAGCCTGTGTAAACTCAGTTGTCATAAATCTTACCCATTGCTACCCGATCTTTATGTTTGTTACACATATTTGTGTGATGCGTTTTACTCTGGTACAAATTTGATAAAGGATTTGTGGTAGTCTGCTAAAGTTTATACAAATATGACATTCGTAAAAAATGTGTAACCAATATACAATAACTTTGTGGTAAACAAGAAGTAAACTTTGTGGGACCCACCCGTCAGCTGGCCACACCAAAACGCATCCCTCAAATACGCCAACCGTTCAGAAAAAATGGGTAGCCAGCGATTTGGAATGTGGCGCCAGTTTTTTCCCATCCGAATTATTTAACTTTTGCCCAAACTACCACACAACCATGACTGGGGCCACCACGTCGGGTTACAAGAGTAAAAAGTCGCGCGTCTTTACTTTCCCTCCTGAATCCCCTCGCAAAACAAATCTACAACTCGGTCAGTTAGGGGCCGGGTAGACGATACGACTACCGCCGCCGCCGCCAAGCTGCTTCTCGCCGCGCGTACACGAGGATGTCGTCGTCGAGGGAGCCGGCAAGGGTGACCCCTACGTCCTCTGAAGCGCAGCGCACACCGTCGTCGGCCATGCTACCTAGAATGTTCACAACCCCTGGTGCGGCGATTGGTGAACCTACCGCCACCATGGCCCCCAGGCCTAGGGCGACGGGGGCGCTCTTTGGGTCATCATCACCTTCGGGCGACGATGAAGCACGCGTTGACGTGGACATAGATGCAGACCCTGATGTTTTACCTTCATCTCAGGACGAGACGACCGAGGCCAGGTACGCTGTATCGTGGTTCGATCTTTCCCCTCGTTCGTACTGCTTCCAACATCTCATGCATCTGTGCATGCACTGGTACCCTAGATTTCTGGCATTTGATCACGCGATTTGCACACCAAATTTCTCCACATGTTATTGATATGACATCGAAATGAATGCGCAGATCATTAGATGATCAGTCTTGGACTGTATATATGATTGAGAAGGGTATAGATGGGGAGACAAATACAACACATACTTGTCACCCTTGTGGTTCACAAATCACCCTACAAACCATAAACAACCTGAAACAAAAACTGGGGTATAGGATGAGGGACTACAAGACTAGAATTCCTGACTCTACTACGGAAGCAACACTCACTGAGAACGACTACGACGTCGACGTAGAAAGAATGAAACAGATTCGCGAGGAGGAGATGGTGATCAGATTAGTTATCTCCAGAGAGCCAATACCTATAAACCATACCATGGCCATAACACCTTTGAAATCCAAAAGTGCTTACATACATGCTGATGATGAAGAAGAAGTAGAAGAACGTGACTTAGATGAATACAAACTTTGGCTAGCCGATTTGCATCAAGAGAAGAAAGCCTTGGGTAAGATATGCTTGACCAAATATTTGTGTACTTATACTCCTAAATTTGCATGTTCAGTCACATGAATGAAATTAATTATGGATTATATTTCAGAATTAAAAGACATTTTCAGGGATGACACAATCGATACATACAGAGAATACCTGAATGTTGCAGGACTACTTGAAGACATCGGTAATATCCCTCTCCTAATTTGCAAGCAAATTACCATTTTTTCTCAGACTACAAAATATGATCGGTCATCATATGCCACTAAATTCTCTGCAGAACGGTACGTGGACCCCACCTTCATTTTGCAACACAAGAATGAAATGAACCCAACACCGGTGCGGCCTCCATCTCATGCTCGGCGTTGGAAACAACAAGAGCAAGGATCTGGTAACATGTGTTCCATAGAAATTACCTGTCTGTGCATACAATTATTTTTTGGGTATTATCACATGCATGTTGTTCGCATGGAATAGGCTCACAAAAAGTTAAGAAAAGAGGACGCGGTCCCGTAAGAGCATTGACGGTAATCGCCAAGAGAATCAAGGCGGGCAAGCGAGATTAGACATTCAATTCTCTAAACATGGAGGACCGGTAGGTGATAACTACCGCTCATTCGTTGATGAAGTGGTCATGTATACAAGGAAAAGGGCTCCTATCATTGGAGTGAAATCATGGAAAAATGTTAGGGAAGAAGTCGAAACGCAATAGCAAGCGATGTATTGGTAATAATAGACTTTGCTTTTCAAGACAATTCAAATAAAAACTAACATATCAACTCACACAATATTTGAATGCTATTGTGATTATATAACGAGCAAATTGGGACATGGAGGATAATCTTTGAATCAAGGGAAAAGATATGGGCCATTGCTAGGGAGCGTTACAAAGGATGGCGTTCAACTTTCGGTGCTACGACCAAGACATACAACAGCTACCACCGAGAGAATGTTACATAAGCCTACGAAATTAGATATTGTTGAATGGCACTATCTCGTTGAAGTATTTCGATCACTGCTAAATTCAAGGTTTGTTCCACATTGTTAATTACGATTTCTGACCACTACATTTTTCATTCAAATGGTGATGTCTGAGTCTTTAAGATTTTTGTTCATAACTTTACATTGTATAGGAAAGGATCACACAAAATTCTGCGATTCGATGCCAACAAATGACAAGACATTTGTCAGGCGCTAAGTCATATTCTCAGCGCAGCTATGAGAAGGTAATAACTGGAGAAGCACATCTCCAATCTGTCTTGCAGGATGAAGAACATTAATTTTTTGTTTTCTTGGCATAACAGAGAGACCCAGAAACTGGTGAAGAGCCCGATGATATGGAACTTTGGTGGATAACTCACACTAACCAGGGGTCTTGGACAGACGAACAATCTAAAAATGTCTATGTGAGTTCTCAATGAATTAGTACATACATTACTATACATAGGCTTATGCAACTATAGAATGCAACCAATCTCTTGTTCAACTAACTCCTCCCCTCCGTGCCTTGCAAATGTTAGGACACCGCAAGCGGCGTTATTGCCGAGGCGGAATCAAATGCGGACAACAACTTTGTTTCCCAAAAGGAAAAAACGAGATGTTCCAAAAAGCCTACAAAGAAGTCACGAAGTGCAAATCAACCAAGTTGCATGGAAACGGGTACCGGCAAAAAACCCAACTAGAAGGCAACAGTGCTCAATGCGGAGCGCGAGGAACAAATTCGTAGGGAAGAGCTACAAGCATGAGGAACACGTCGAGCTCATGGACGCATTTGGGCGCCTACAAGAAAAAATGTCGGGATGGGAAGAAGAAAGGGAAGCGAAAGGAGAGAACATGCACGCCAACTTGAAGAAAGTGAAAAGAGAAGGCGGGCAGATCTACAACGGCTTAGGCAAGAGTTCCTATCAATGCCGCAAGCATCAAATGGACGATCACAAGTTCCACAGTGCGGGTCAAGCTATTTGCATGAATGGGTTTCTTTCCTTGGGTTCTATATATGAATGTTTGTATCCTTTCGTAGGTTGACCGACCAATATCCGTGCAACCAAGCCCAAGCAACAATGTCACTGAATCTGCCGACGTGGCGGCGGTTGCATCAATCACCCAAGAAAACAACCTTGTCGCCGAATCCGCGGACAACGTGGCGGCGGAACCATCAATTCCTACATCCGGAAATGTACAACCGGACTCCGGGAATGTGCTCTCGTGTACTCAGGTTGTTCTCGAATTCACAACTTTTTACTAGTACATATCATCGATTCATCGATGAAATTACGCCTAATCTTGTCCTTCCAAATGATTGGTTCATAGGAGAAGGAATCTGAAGAAGTTCGAAAACAAGTATTTCGCAAAACTAGAAGCACTAAAGGTGGTGTTAACAATCCTGAAACACAATCCACCGTTAGACAAATTTCTTCTCAACGGCTACAGGTACAAGTTGCACAAAGGAGACGACAAAGCACCAAAAAGAGATGAGGTGAAGCTTTTTTCAACAACTCTTACTGCTGTGAATGTAATTCATGTTTTGTTTGTCAAAGTGTGTTTATGGTTGTGGTAATTATTTGATGTCATTATGCTATTTTTATGAATCACAATCAATCTTTGGTTTGCTATATGTTGTTGTTTCACAAATTCCAATATTAGAGATTAATTGATGCTAGCTTAAAAATTTTGTTGATTCTTTACGGGTGATGCGACCTCCTTGCATTGAATCCCCCTTTGCCGATCAAGTGTTGGGATCATCTCCAAGTCACAATTGGCAGACCAAGTTTTTCATGTCCTAGCAAATTTGTCTACTATGTGTTGAAACAATGTCCTGTGCCAAACTTTTCGGTATTTAAGTACTTCATGAGTCATGTAATTAACTCGGTGGATGGTTCAATGCTTTGGTTAATTAACTATAGATGCATTGTTATATTTATCTGTCGATGTTAATTAATGTTGCAATTATTGTGCTACATAAATGAGCGTGGCGGAATACACCATATGTTGCAAATGATAAATCATGATATCACAACCGGTGTTTTTCGTTGCCAAAAAGTAGCGTGGCAATAGTAAGGTGCACTTGTAGCACCCCTAATGCGAACGTGGTAATAAGAAATTCAACTTGTAGCGACACAAAAGGAACGTGGCAATAGTATGGTGTACTTGTAGCAACCCTTAATAGGAACGTGGTAATAAGAAGTTCAACTTGTAGCAACACAAAAGGAGCGTGACAATAGGTAGTGCACTTGTAGCAACCCTAATAGAAACACCGTAATAAAGACTTTAACTTATGGCAACCAACCAAATTTCGAAGCAATAATAGAGGACCACATATTACAACCAATCAAATTACGTGGCAATAGAGGATACCACCTAAAGCAACGTAACCAATATCGTGGCATCGAGACAATGCTACCTATCACATCGAAATCAACTTTTTTGGCAATAGAGGAGACCACCTATAGCAACTAACCAATTTCGTGGCATCAGACAATACTACATATTGCAACCAAATTACTTTCGTGGTAATAGATGAGGTTCAACCAATAGCAACCAAAGTCAGTGCGTAGCAATACTATAACTTGCAACGAAACAGAAACGTTGCAATTGCACCTTTGGCAACACCACAGATGTGTCACAATAGTACACTTTGCAACCAGAACAAGCGTTGTAAAAAAACCTAATTGCAATGTTGCGTTACGTTGTAACAAAACAACTTTGGCAACCACTAGATGGACAACGTCGCAATACCCTAATGCAACGCGGCCTTTCGCATCCCATGGCCCACGGAATAATTTGGTTGCAATTGTGTCTATTGCAACCAAATATGGCATATTGCAACACATTTTGTGCGTTGCATTAGGGGGAAAATCTAGTAGTAGTTGGTACACTGGTTAAAACCCTAGGCACCATGATGAGCCGACGGTCCAATTTTTAGTAGCGTCGGACGAGTTGCAGAGGAAGAGCAGCGAAGACAGTAGCACCGGATGATCCGACGGTCTAAGTGAGGACACCGTCGGTCTATCCGACGCTCAGTTTGAATTAAGACAGAAACGCGCCAAGACGAAGCCTTCAGCACCGGATGATCCGACGCCGTGGTCAAGGTGAAGCGTCGGTCTATCCGACGGTCGCATGGAAGCTAACAGAGACGGTTTGGCCGGGGGGGTCTTCAGCACTGGATGAACTGACGGTGCGTCGGCAGAGCTGCAACGGCTAAGTGACGTGGAAGGGGCACCGGATGAACCGACGCCCTGAAAAGTATAGCATCAGTTCATCTGACGCTTACTTTTTCAGTGGCCGTGAGCCAACGGCTAGTTTGATGCCTTGGGCCATTTATATCCCCTCCACTCACTCATTTGAGGTTGCTGGATTGTGTGGAAGTGCAAAAGTGTTCAAGACACATTGAAGATCATATCCAATCCATCCAAGTGCGTAATTGCTCATCCTTAGACTTGCATATGCTTTGTGTATGTGCTTAGTGCTAGGCTTTGCTTAGAGCTGAGTGAGTGCAAGGTTGTGCCAACCTTGTGAGGTGATTCTTGAGTGAATCAAGTTGTACAAGGTTCGCCGGAAGCCATGGGGCCGAAGTGGCTCACCGGCAATCGTCATCGACCCTCCGGCTTGGTGTGGAGCGGCGAGGACACTTTGTGCGGGGGACGTGGAGACCCCCTTCCTTGGTGGAGAAGCTCCTTAGTGGAGGCGGCATCAAGGTGACCAAGGGAGCTCGACAAGTGCCTAAGTGGCTAGCCTTTGTGGCAAGTCAAGTGGTGCTCTTGGGAGAGACTTGGTGACCGGGAAGCAATACTCTTGTGTGAGTGCTTCAACGTGGACTAGGGGTGGCTTAGTGCCTACCGATACCACCGGATAAATCGCGTGTCAAGAGTTTGCTTCCTCTCATCCCCTTTACGTTTCCGCATTTACTCTTATGCAATCTTTGCTTGCCTTTACTTTCCTAGAGTAATATCATGTTAGGATTGGCTATAGGTTGCAAACTTTGTTTTGGGATGGGATTTTCACACTAGCACAACCCTAGTTGCACATCTAGATAGTATGTTCTAGTTTATTTTTGTGCAAAAATAGCGAAGCCATAGGTTAAGTTTTTTAGTTGCCTAATTCACCCCTCCCCCTCTTAGGCTAACGAGCATCCGATTCCTTACACTATCCAAACCCCACGACTTGTTGCAGCCCAACGGCCTCCCCGGCCCATCAAACAAACGCATCAAACAAAAAATAAAATTTGTGCATAACATAATAGATATTGTTTATACAACGACTAACATTGATCCAAATATCTGACAAAATATTAACGGGCATTGAGCACCAACATCCTCATGGAGCGCGGGGGCTCTGAGAAGCGGCAGCTTCACCCTCGGCCGCATCTGGGAACAGATCCACCTAAAACATGTCGGCGAGGGCCACAACATTGTCTGCCATGGATGCGTCAATCTTCCTAACCGCCTCAAGCTCAGCTTCCTCTCCCACAACCGTCCAGCAGCAGCGTGAAGTTGAGCTTGTAGTGGCTCGAGGTCAACCCCAAGGTCTTCTGGACGCCGAGACGAAGGGCGCCCCGCAAGCGCTCGGTGACCAGACTTCCCAGGGACCGCAGGCGGCTCGCCACCGAGCTACCAAAGGACTGACCCTCGACTCCCTCAAGCTCGCGACACACATCGAGAGCAGCGGTCTCTAGGTTCTTAAGCTCGCCCTGGGCTTCGTCGTAGGCGACCTGGAGAACCCGCATCTCCTCTGAAGGATTCGCCGAGCTCTTCTGAAGCTCTGGGACATGACAACAAATGTCAAGCCTTGAAAGGACTTCAGAAAAATTAAAGGGACTGAGGAACGCGACTTACCCTCGGCCCTCATCTTCTTAGTCTCGAGCGCAGCTCGCGCGGCGTCGACATCCTTCTGAAGCTGGCGGATCGAGGTGTCCCACTTCTGAAGCGCGTTCCTTGCCCCTCCAAGTTCTTCACGCACAATCTGGAGCTGAGATTCCACTCTCTCACGAGCGGTACGCTCCTCGCCAAGCTGACCCTCCTCCGCCGTTAGCGCATCGCTCTTTTCCTTCAGAGCATTGGAAAGCCCTCGACCTCCTATGCCTTTTGCTTAGTCTGGGCCTACGCGTCCTCTAGTGCCATGTGCTCGCGCTCAGCGTGAGCCTGCGCCTCGGTGAGGGTGGTGTCCTTCAGCGCGATCTAGGACCTCACCTCGCTGAGAGCAGCGCGCTCTTGCTGGAGCTTGTCGTCCTTGCTCTGCAGCGCGACTCTGAGTTGCTCGATCTCCTTGGCCTTCTGTTCCGCCACGGAACGGTGGGTGTTGCGCTCCTCCTCTGTATGGCGCAGGTCATTCTCCCTCATATTGAAGTACCTTTGCACCTCATCCAGCTCCTCGCGGAGACGACCGATCATCTAGCGCAAATGGTCGTTCTCCTGGCACGCTGCCTCTAGGACAGTGTGCAGGTTGGCGATGTGGGTGATTTTGTCTCCTGCGTCGCAACGCAGTCGCTGCCAACACAAACGAGGTACAGAGGACTTGGATGGGGCTCAAGTGGGAGTGGAAAGAAGATGAAAGGAGCGACAAAACGAATAACATGTACCCGGAAGAGCGGCGCCACAACATTTGTGTGTAGCCTCTCGGCCTCGCGAAGCAGGCGCTGCACACTGGCACCAACCTCAAGGAACTCCTGTCAGTCGTTGTACTCTGATCTCGCACGTTCCACCGTCTGCCATGGGACCTCGGGCCGTTCCAGCCCGGTGCACCAATCTCCGGGGAAACCGTCGCTGCTGGGCTGGCGCGATGAGGACGTACCGGCCCATGCGGTCCGCCTGTGCAATTCGACGGCGTGGGTGCGAACCGGAGTGTGGTGTTGCCGTCGTCCGCCGCATCCGCCGTGGGCGAAACCTCCATCGCTCTGGCCGTACTGGACCTGGCCACAAGTTCCCGCTCCTCCTCCTGCAGGACACCCTACAACGCCACCATTTGAAGCGACGGTTCCATCGCCATTGCCGATCGCGATGTCCTCGCTGAGCGAGGTTGCGTAGTGCAGACATCGTCGCGCACCCCCGCCCTCAGCGCCTTGGTTGGCGCCAGCTCGAGCGCGATGGGATCACTAGTGCACCTGGGAGAAAATGAACAGGAAACATCAGGAACTCGACGGAACGAAATTGGGCAAAACACGGACCACTACGATGATGCTTACCGTCGGGTCGATACCTGACGCTTGCGTTTTTTCGAGGCCTGCGCCGATGGCGCGCCCCCATGCCGGGCACACACACCGTCGTAGTGCCCTCACCAGCCGAAGCCACGCCCGCTGCGGAGGCAGCTGCGGCGCGGGCCTCAACAACATCTTTTCCTTTGGCCCAAGCGTCCAAAGGCGCATCGTCATCACTACCCTCCTCCAGCTCCGACCAGACCACGCCGTCGTTGTTGTCGCTATCGTTGTCCGTGTTCTTTCGGGTCGTCGGCAGAGAAAGACCTTCTTTTTCCCACTGCACCCATACCAGGTTGTGCGCCTTCGCGCCTCTTCCTCGTCGCCTTGTCTGCATCCTTCCTCTCCTCATGCTCTTGCTTCCGCACGTGGTTGACCGCGTGGGACCTAGACGTGAGAGGATCCGAGCCATAGGCGCTCATTTGCATCTCCGTCTGCCGTCGCCACGATTGTCAAGGGTGAGCCGACGAGATTAACATAATAAATAAATCGAAAATAAACGAGGTTGGCACAAATTTCTTACCAGCTTGATGTTCCTGTCGTCGGGACGCATCCGGGGCGACCACAACACCTTGTCGGGTTCGCACACCATCTTCTTCGTGTCCACCGCGCGCTTTGCCCTCCGGGCCGCGTACACGAGGCGAAGGGTTTGGCCAGTAGCCGCGAGCGTGCCAGCGCTTCGGGGTCCGTGCCCTCTGCCATATCGTAGATGCGAAGTGTCCTCTCCATGAGGGGAATCACCCGCCGCCGGTGGCATTGTGCGAGGACGGCCGCCGCGGTCAGCCCCACATCCTTCAAGGCCTTCAGAGCTTTCATGTAGGGAGCGAGCTTCACCCGTCGCACCTCGTCGGACACCCCGAACGACTAGTTGTACGAGCGGCTATCCAGGACCTTGCCGGTGTAGGGTGGGAGGCCGGCGCCGTCGTTGCGGAGGTAGAACCACGCCTTGTCCCACTCCGAGTTGTTGGTCGTCATGTTGCAGGGCGGGTACACACCGAATCCCCTCTTCCGCAACGAGAACGTGAGCCCGCCAGTGTGAACGGGTCGGTGCTTGCCCTTGCCCCCGCTGGCTGTGAAGAGCTCGCGACGGAAGAGGTGGAGCCACAGCTCCCACGAGACGGGGACGCCCAAGAACCCCTCGCAGATGCCTACGAAGGTCGCCGCCTGCGAAATGGAGTTGGGGGCAAAGTTGTGTAGCTCCACGCTGTAGTGGTAGCACAAACCCCTCATGAACTTACTGGCGGGGGCGTTGAATCCCCGCTCATGAAGGCGAATGAAGCTCACCATGTACCCCTCCGGGGGCTACGGCTCCTGATGATGTGCCGGCAGAACGATCCATGCCGGCCTGCTCGAGTTGGTGTTGGGCGTCAGCTGCCCACCGTCGACGAGCCCTTGGAGGGTGTGCGCGGTCACGTTGGACCGGTACCACGGCCCGACCCTGAGGTACTCAACCATGGTTGGGGCGGAAGCGGAGAACAAGTGCGATGGTGGGGGGAGCAAGTGGGCGTGAGCTCAGAGGGCGTGAGGAGGAAGAATGTGACGCCCCAGGTTTTTAATTAACGTCATTAGCATTAATGACCGAATCAGCTGAGTCAAACCAGCCGACCCTGGTCAAACCTAGGTCAACCTGGGTCATCACCTCGAAAACCTCGCCAATGAACCCTATTAGACCCCTTGACCAAGTCTACACACACCCGTGGTCAACCCTTGGTCAAAGACACGGTCAAACCCCGCTTGAGATTTGACGTCAGCGAATGTCGTCCGGAACTTTTACCCCGTTCTCCAAATTTCACCTAAACACCTCAAAATCTAACTTTATGAAAGTTGTCCATTTTGTTGAGGGACACAACTTTCATGTAGATTGGCATTTCAAATTTTGAGTGGAAATTGGTGAAAAACTTGATCGACTGACAGTACCTCTTGTTTACCGGAACATGGCGGCATTCGAAGTTAGCAAGACGTTCCTGCAAAATCCATCGAGAAAAACACTAGACGGCTTTTGTGAAAGTTGTAGAGGGTAGTGAGGTCTACAACTTTCCTATTCACCACTTTGTGCACTTCTATTCAAAAATTTTGAGAAAAAACCCGGTCAAACGTTGCCAGTCCGACACGTTAAGCCGAACCGCCCGCGTCCGCGATGCCACCCGCGCTCCGGCCGCGCCGGCGCACCCGCGCGCGCCCTACCGCCTAGGCATCCGCGCCCGCGCCTCCCGAGGCCGCGCGCGCGCGCCTTCCTCGGGCCGCCCCGCATCCCTAGGCCCCTTGAAGTCTTCCCCCACCCTCGCACCGCGTGCCGACTTGTGGGCGCGCGGGACGGCCGGGACAAGCCCCAGCGGATCGCTGGTCTCCATGGTGTCCCCTGCTGGGGCGCCGTGCCACGGCCGCAGTACTGCGGCATAAACGCCGGGAACCCTTCGAGGCGAAGGCGCGGAGCCTCGCAAACCCCTCTCCTGGCTATAAAGGGCGCGGTTGCCCTCACCGGCGCGAGCGCCGTGCCCGCCGTCCCGCCAACGCGGGCACCGCCCCCTCCGGCCTCTCCACCGCAACCAACCACCCTTGACCTGTCCCTAGGACTCACTGGTACTCCCCGTGTTGCTAGTGGTCCAGCCCGTGCTCCCTTCGTCGCGAGCACCGAGCCGCCGTGGCCGCCAAGCCGCAGCTCTGCCGAGCGGGCTCGCCGGCAGCTCCTCGTCCCTAATCAAGCCACAAACCGAACCCTAGTAAACCCCAGATTACTCCCCTGCTCTCCCCGGTCGGACTCCGGCGACCCCTTGCCGGAATTTCACCGGAATTGCCGCCGGCCGCGTCCCCGGGGACCCGATTGCAAGGGGCAAATTCTTCCTGAGGGGCAATCCGCAAACCAAGGGCTTTTCTGTAAGGAAGCATAAACTTTCAGGGGCTGAAGCGAAAGTAGTTTCTTAAATAGTGTTTGAGTAGTTGCTAAAACTTTGAAACTTCATATAAAATCGTAGAAAAATCAGACAAATGCAAGCCCAATTTTGTTGGATTCGCTGGGAAATATCCTACAACTTTTGTTATTCTTGCCTGAGCTAGTTCCTGTTAGTTTTTGCATGAAAAATAGAAATGTGAAAAACCTAGATCTGCAATATCTCAAAAACTGTAAATCCTCTGTAGCTAATTTTTGGATATGTTGTGTGTTAGGTCATGACTAGCTCCTGTGCCAAAAATTGCACAAAGTTATGAAATAAATCTTTTTATAAAAATGTTTTTCCATTTCTACAGAATCTGCATAAATGATTTTTGTAGCCAAAAATAAATAGATTTTTGCAACCAACTTTTGCACACTGTCTTTTTATTTCAAACCACACCTCTGGTGAATTAATCACAATTTTATAATTACCAGAAATATTTATTCTTGATTTATGCTTGTTTTTCTTGGAAAATACATAACTCAAGTTTCATAAAAACTCTAGGTGTAGGTGCTACATCCCTAGGCTAGTTTTGGACCACATAACATGTGTGAGGAAGTTTGGATCATTTTGTTGAGTAATTATTTTTGTGTGCATTTACCTTATCCTTCTAGCTAGCTTTTGTCATTTTCATAAATAATTAATTTCTAGCTATCCAAAGCTTGCATGTGTGTCCAGTGGGTTGTTATAGGTGTTTAGTGTGTAACACACCCATCCACTGAATTTTATTAATTAATTTCATGAATAAAAGCTATGCGGGCATTAGGGGCTTAATAGTCATTAAATGGGAAAATCACCAAACCATCCCTAATAATCTTGGGTGTGGTTTTAAATCCTTTTAAGAGGGCTAACTATACCTACCCACTACTGTTTGTGAAGTTGAATTAAATTATTTGCATATATATGTACACTGTCACTATCAAAAAGAATATCTAATAAAGAATTGCAAATTTTTCCTTTTTGGAAGAGTATGCTAAATGTATTTCTTATCTAGGTGAATGTGTCCAACTAATACACCCCTTGGTTGTCATTTATTGTTTGGGGTTAATTAAATTAAAAATCGTCGAATAAGTCTTGCATTTGCATCTTCGTGTAGATCCTTCTGACGGTAGACGTACGCTCGTGCCGGAAGGAGGAGACGAAGGTGCCGACAAAGAGCTGCAGTGCGTGGGCATAGCTCAAGACCTGGACCCAAGTCCAGAAGGGCCCAAGGCCAACCTTGCCAGTGAAGGCAAGCCCCGGATCATTAACCCCGTCTTTAAAAATTTATGCAAGTATGTTTGGTATGAGTGTGCATTTACGTTTCAGGAGTTGAATTGAAACCCTAGATGCATGATCCCTAGGTACCTATGCTCTATCACTAGTATGCTAGGTCGATAGCTGCTATGCTATAGGACCCGATAGAAGTTGAGTGATGTTCGTCACTCGCGAGAATAGGTTCTTATGTTGGTATCATAAGATCTTTATAAATGGATTGCTCATGTGGTAAGAGCATGGGATTTGGGCTCCGGTCCAGTGGCTTTCGTGGGCTAAGCTTTTGAACGTACTAAACATTTGCCGGGAATCGGACCGGTAAGCCTAGCCTATGATGTTTACCGTTGCGCTAGTTTATTTTATTTCTGTTGTTTTTGGAACTCTGAACCTTTACTCCATGTCAGGAATAATGGTTTGTACTAAAATATTTCAACTCCTGTTGTACTCTGGACTCGCCTTCGCGTGAGTTTTAATGCATGTGTCGATCCTCTGTATGTATTCCAAGTGATCTACTGGGCGTTAACCCGGCAACTAACGACATGAGGATACTTTACTATTGCTTAATGACCAAAGTGGATCGGTCCTAGGCGATAATACGGTATTTTCCTGGGCGGGTTGTCATAGCTGGTATCAGAGCGATTGCATGCACCAGAGCTTAATTAACAATCTTAGTCACATTTTTTTGAATAAAATTGCCAAGATTGTCTGATTTTCCAAAGCACGTTGGTCCATTAAGGATAAACTAGACCGAGAGGCCCTAGAGGGAATTTTTGGGATTCTTCCAGGTGGTTATTAACCTATGGTTTATTTTGCTAACTTCCAGCACATTTTACTTCATGTCAGACTTACGTTCTCGCACAACCAAACTAGATGAGCCACGTGTTTTATACGTGTGCTGTGCCGCATCACGGGAATTGCGAGGGTTGATGGAGTGATCCAATGCACGGATCCCATCTTCGCGTCTGTTTATGAGTTGTGTTGTCACCACGTGTTTTATACGTGAGCATTCCACATGTCGAAAATGCGAGTCAAGGATACACTCCATTCAAACGGAGGATGTCCGAGGTTGGACGCTGTCCATGCAGCGGCTTAACGCATGGATACCGTTTCTATAGTGAACGGTAATGGATGGGAACGCTTTCATGAGTGCTGGCATGAAAGGTTCGTTGTGTTCTGTGATCTTCTGCAGGTACTCTAACCTCGATTCGTAAGTCGCTAAGTGAGCATCGACTAGCTCTTGACTAGTTATTATAGGGAGACACGTGTATGTGCCATGCCATCGGCGCTAACTCCGAGTTTTGGCTTGGATGCCTTGTGAGGACGAATAGGACGTCTTGCATCATGCTAAAAGCCATGGTAAAACCTAAACTGAACCCATACCTGTTTCCGTGCTCTCTAAGGTAAAATAGTGATAGTGTGTTTTGTCCCGCCTAGTCTCTCTAGCGTAGATGTGTTGTCGTGCATAAATTTATTAAAAGTTGTTGCTTGGATTGTTGATCTCTATCTAAGTTGTTCCAATCCAATCTAGTTCTGCTCGCTGAAGTTCACGATCATAACTTTGGTCTACCACAAGTTATGCTCGGTTAGTCCACCCTTGTCTGCTATCTTCTTAGAACCATTGAAATCTTGCTTAGATAGCACCTTTCCTAATCTTCTCGCTCAACCTTGCACACCCAACTTGAGTCTCATAACCTTGCTAAGTTACTACGCAAATTTGAGAAGTGTTGGACTCTGGTTTGAGTTAGGAAGTTCGGTTTCCGTTTACCAGAACCTTGTATCATTTGGTATGCCTTCTCGTTCGAGTTCAGCATATGATGGTATTTAGTATGCATGGTTACCCCATACCTTAACCCTACCCTTATTCGTGGATCATATCGAGTTACCCTTGTACACTCGCACCCGACTGATTCTCACTTTTGTCGTTATGTCTAGATGGACAACGCTGGCTCTACGTCGGCGGATGTGGAATCGTGGACTCTCGTGAACTACCTCGAGGAGGGTGGATTTCCTGCACTTTTGTGGGACACCCTGAAGGACACACTGTACCTGGTGGCGAACGTGAAGCTATCCTTCCAGCCCAGAGAAACTCTCACTATAGCCCTGATCTTGTCACCTCAGTCCGCTTTTCAGAAGCCATGTACGACACCTATAGACGAATGGTGGGAGAAAGTGTATAGACACCAAATCTATAGATACAGAGTTAAAAGAAACAGAGTGTACGGCTCAAGCATTGAAGAAAGCCCGAGCCATGATAGCTGCTCTCAAGAAGGAAAGACGCAAGGACAAGGCAAAGATACAAGAGTTGAGTGAGATCAATGTTGCAGATAAAGTATTTCTTTAATAGATGTGCACACAATCACCTTAAAGGGCAAGCTAGATAGGCCTTTTGACTATTCTTTTAAAAGGAAAAGTGTTGAAATACTTTTGTTAAGGTGAATATGGCCAACCATATACCCCCTTGCAACTGTTTGCTACTGTTTTTGAATTAATTTAAAATAATTACACTCCTAATCACTGCATTGCATTCCCCGTGTAGAAGTCCCCGACGGTAGCTATACGCTGGTGCCGGCCCGAGGAGAACAAGGGGGCAGAGGAGATGTGCACTACGTGACCGTAGAGCAAGACCCGGGCCAAAGTCCGGAAGTTTGTGTGTCTGCTTGTGCTGACGAAGGCAAGCCCCGATTTTATCATTAACCCTGTTTTATTCAAATTGATGCAACTATCTATGTTATTCTATGTGCATTTACGTTCAGGAATTGGATGAAACTCTAGTTGCATGATCCCTAGGTGCCTATGTTCTTTGACTAGTATGCTAGTCCGATAGATGCTATGCTCTAAGGATCCGGTACAAGTCGAGTGATGTTCGTCACTCGCGAGAATAGGATCTCCTTATGGAATCACCATATGTTTAATTGGATTGCTCATGTGGTAAGAGCATGGGATTTGGGCTCCGGTCCAATGACTTCGTGGGCTAAGTGTTTGAAAGTACTAAACACTTGTCGGAAATGGGTACGGTAAGCCTAGTACCTAATTGAGGCGTTACAGGGTTTTACTATCACTACTCTTAGGGTTGCGGCCCCGGGCTCGCCACCCGAGTGCATGCGTGAGGCTGGGTGACCTTTGTGGCGTATCCCAGATAAACCTTGTACTTAAGACTGTGAGCTATTATCCCCAAACCGAAGAATGACGGGAACCGCCTGGTTGGTGGACTCTTAGTGAGGGCACCTCCCGTGTGTTTAGGTCCACCTTGCAAGGTTATGAATCAATCGATTGTCGGCCTCTCACCGTCATCTGAGACTACTTACCCGACTGGCCATGATATCCCTTATGATGGAACTTTGTGAAGATTATTACTTTGATTAACTGTTTGGACCACTTTGGTTGTAATAGTTGCTTATCTAGTAATGATTACTGCAACTAGAACATGAGCTAAAATATGGAAAGTAAGGATTCACTACTTAGCAGCTTTTTGGCAAACAAACCCACTAGCCAAAAGCCTGGCATGACTAGAGGTAAAGTCATTCTTTTAGATGGGTAAGTCTTGCTGAGTATTAGTATACTCAGCCTTGCTTTATAAATGTTGTTCCAGGTAATGCATCTGATGTGTGGCCCGGAGAACTTCCACCCGGCTGGGAGCTAGAATGGGTGGATGATGAAGAGTGACTGCATCATGGACAAACCTCCTATGATGTGATCGTATCGTTTAGTTATCTTCCGCTGTTTTCAATAAACTCTGAACCATTTACTTTCATGACAAAGAACTATGTTGTAATAATGACCCCTACGAGGATGTGATGGTTAATTCGTAAGGCACTCTGGACTCTCCTTCGTGGGAGTTTTAATGCATACGTTCGATCCTCTCTGTGTTTTCAAGTGATTTATCGGGTGTAAACCCGGCAACACTCAACGGGATGCTTCTTTATTATCGCTTAAGGACCAAATGGAGTGGTTTAGGCGATAGTACGGAATTATCTCGGGTGGGGTTGTCACAGCTGGTATCAGAGCGACCGAATGCACCGGAGTGATTAGATTAATATTAATCACATGATTTACAATAAAACTTGCCAAGATTGATTGGATTTCGAAAATCCGTTGGATGGTTAAGGAATGATCCAGATCGAGAGGCCCTAGGGGGAAGTTTTGGGTTCTTTCAGGTGGCATAAGAATCTATGGTTTATTTTGCTAACTTCCAGCACTTTACTTTATGTTAGACTTACTTTATTGCACAACCAAACTAGATGAGCCACGTGTTTAATACGTGCGCTGTTCCGCATCACGGGAATTGCGAGGGTTGGTGGAGTGATCCATTCCACGGATCCCACCTTCGCGTCTAGATATGTGTTGTGGTGTCAACACGTGTCTCATACGTGTGCATTCCGCATGTCGATCATGCGAGGTAAGGATACACTCCATTCAAACGGAGGGTGTCCGAGGTTGGACGTTGTCCATGCAACAGCTTGACACATGGATACCGTTTCTATAAGTGAACGGTACTGTATGTGGACGCTTTCGTGACGTGCTGGCACGAAAGGATCGTTTTTTGCAGGTACACTAACAACGTTCGTAAGTCGTTAAATGTGAATCGAATAGCTCCGATTAGTTATTATAAGGAGAGCCGATTATAAGCTTGCCACCGGCACTAACTACGTCTTTTGGATCTAGTTGGAAGGTCGTTTAAGGCGTGTGCATGCATAATTAATATCTTGATGAACCTAAAAGTTACCCTTAATCGCTTGAATAATTGTCTAGGGTGAATTGCTTGATCTTAGGTAAGGTTTTTCCTCTCTTTTGAAATTAGGAAAATTCTGGCAGATTCTATCTCTGTCATTTCCCAATTTTTGTAGCCAAATATGTAAGGATTTTGACTAGACATCCTTTAGGAAAGTTGTTCCTTATCCAGTTGAGCATCCACTGTGAATTTTCCAGGATTTTAGGAATTTTCTGTAGAAAGTTATGCTCAGTTTAGTGAGTCCCTGTTCTGCTGTTTTTCAGAACAGTCCCCTTCTGCAAAAGAGATTTTTCGAGCGTGTTCCAATCCAATCTTGATCTACCTTTGAATACCAAAAGTGTGCATAATCATGTCATTAAGTTTCTATGAAAAATTGGGAATTCTTGGGGCCCTGGTTTTTATGTTATGAATTTTTGTTCATACCTACCAGATTTTACCCTATTGCTCGTTGATGTCGATTGATATCTAACGTGTAGTTCCTAATTTTTGTACAGATGGCGCAGCCACCGATCTACGAGATCGACGCGGACGGTACAATTCGTATCGATGCCCTTCACTGGGAGGGTTTTCCCCGTATTTTGTGGGAGACTCTCAGTGAGGTGGGCTATGTTACGCCGCCGCTGTACGAGGTGGTCTCTTTTTGGGACCAGGGTGTTCCCTACGCCCGCACGACCGCTACGGTGCTTCCTCACCCCGAGCACCCGGAGTGGGCAGACTTGAGCATGGTGTTCTTTGCTCACCGCGGTGTCGAGTCAGTTGAGTCTGCGGCCATGCGGATTCTTCGCACCTTCTGTGAGCAGCACCCGGACGAGGTGATGCTTACTGCGCTGGGTTTGTTCCCGGCTATGGACCCACTCGACCTAGCTTGGCGTGAGCGTCTTTCGCTCACCGACGTGTTACTCACGGCAGACCCTCCAGTGGTTGTTGTGCGCCAGCTTCTGAGGTTCTTGGAGGCGGTGTACAACATGCAGGTGTTTCGTCTTTCCACTCAGGGTATGCTCTCAGTTGTGTTGATGGATTCCACAGCGATGAGGGATATTCTCACCCTTGACCTTCAGTACGAGCGCCAAACCGTTGCTCACCTCCAGCAGGAGATTGTTATGCTTCAGGACGAGCGCATTCAGTGGCACCAGGAGCATGCTGAGCTCACGGAGCAGTTGTTTGCCCGAGAGCACGCTCTTGAGACGACTCAGGTGCAGCTAGCTCACACTGAGGCTCAGCGTTTTGCCTTGGTGCAGAACGTGATGGAGATGCAGAACCAGGTAGCAGAGATGGAGATTGAGGTAGAGGTGTGACAAGCAATGGCCCAACAGGGTCAGCAGCCGCCGATCGCACCATCGGCCGCACCTGCCGCTCCAGACGAGCTACAGGGAGTTTCAGGCTTGAGCGAGGACAGTGCTGGTGGTCCACCACCCGACTCTCCGGACACTAGCACTGGTTCCGCTGCGGGCTACTAGTGGTTTTAGCAGTTGTCTCTAGAGGATGATCATGTACTCTTAGTTTAGCCTCCTCAGCTAGCTTTTGTGTAAGGGTAGAGGCTGCTCAGAGAGTATATTGGATGACCTTTTGTTGCACATAAGTGTGTAAGCGGTTCCAAGACTCCGCATCATGTAATGCGTAGACAGACATCTTGGTGTTGTCATGTTTAATGAACAATTCAGGGTTGTTGTGATCAAAATCTCGCCTTGTGTTGAATACCAACCTTGTGTGTTATGTTGTGGAGATCATGCTCACCGAAATTCACCACCATTGCATAAGCGTACCGAGAATTATAGCAAAATTTTTCAGTTCGGCCTACAGCAAAAACAGATAGGCAGAACCCCGGTATTGGAATTTTTCGGGCATGTTAATGTTGGATTTAGACCTCGGGTTGAGTACCAATGTTGGAGCTCAGAAAATTTTGCACTTGCTGACCAAAAATGGGAGTTTTTGCTATTGCGGGCAGAGAGTTATGAATTTTCTAGTAACTGCGCCATGCTGTCCGGTTTTCACCAAATTTGATGCTATGAGTTTCATTCTGCATATTCTTCTTGTGGATAATGTAAACAAGCTTGCGAATATGTGACTAATGAAAATCTCATGGATTTCAGATGGTGGGACAAACTCGTGCTTCTCCCAATGGCTTTGGTGCAAGCGGGAGTGATGCTCCACCTCCTCCTCCCAACATGACCATCCAGGAGCAGTTTATGGTCACCCAAACCGAGGTGATGCGGCAGCTCTTGCAGACGCAGCAGCAGCTTGCTCAGCAGCTGCAGAATAATCCTCGTGGGGAAAACATCGACGACCAGCCTCGAGTCACTAAATATGAGCATTTTTATGCCATGAAGCCCCCGACTTTTGAAGAGGCCAAAGAGCCACTAGCTGCCGATGCGTGGATCAAGGCTATTGAAGCCAAGTTCTCTGTGTTCACCTTGCACTGCTCTGAGGAGCGAAAGGCCAGCTTCGCTGCTCTCCAGCTTCGTGGTGCAGCATTGATATGGTGGGAGAACTTCAAGACCATGATTCCCGTCGGACACCAGATCACATGGGCTGAATTCAAGCAGGACTTCAAGGAACATCACATTCCTAAGGGTCTCATGGATAGGAAGATGAAGGAGTTGCTTGCTTTAAAGCAAGGATCTGACACGGTGTACGAGTATGCAAAGAAATTCAACGCCTTGTGTCAGTATGGTGGGCATCATGTTGACAACGATGCCAAGAAGATAGAGCGTTTCCGTGATGGGCTACACGGGGATCTCTATGAGAGGTTTAATCTTTATGAGCCTAACAACTATCAGGACCTTGTGAACAAGGCCATCTCTCAAGAAGATGCCATGTCCAAAGACCAGAAGGATAGAAAGAGGCAGGCCGGATTCACCGCTACTGGTGGGTCGGGCAAGAAATTCTGTTTCATCAAGAAAGGTACTCAGGGTCCTCCCCAGTCATCTTCAACTAGACACTGGAGGGTGACCCCGTCTCAGAACAAGCCATCTGGGGACTTCCAGTTTCGTAAGGCACAGCAGTAGCCATTCAAGCCTAGTGCACCCCCGACTAACAACAACAACAGTGCTACCAAGGATCGCCGCTGCTATAATTGTGGGCAACCCGGACACTACGCCAATGAGTGCCCTAAGCCCAGGCAGAACAAGCAGGGCAAAAGCTCAGTCTTCCGTCAGGGGAACCAAGGCAAGAAGCCCGTGGTGCAAGTCAAGAAGGGTAAACTCAACTTCACCACCCTAGTTGACGCCCGAGAGGGAGAAGCAGTGCTGACGGGTACATTCTCCATCCGCGATCACCCTGTTAGAATATTGTTTGATTCTGGAGCAACTCATAGTTTCATCAGTGAAAGTCTAGTGAGCAAGTTGGGCTTACATTCTTGTCATACCAAAGATTCTTTCGTCGTAGCCACGGCGGGAGGGAGAATCCTCTCCAACACTATAACCAAAGCCGTTCCTTTGCGGCTCCAAGAAGAAACCTTCTTAACCAACCTAATTCATTTGGGATTGGGAGGTCTAGATGTGATTCTAGGAATGAATTGGTTGACCCAACATCAAGTGGTTTTGGACATTGCCACTAGAATGATAGAAATCCATTCCCCTACCAGTGGTCATACGATCTTGTATCTACCCCAGGTGGAAAGCACCAATTCTGGTTCCTATGCTGCCGTAGCCGTCCAACTAGAAGATATTCCAGTGGTGTGCGAGTATCCCGACGTCTTTCCCGACGACTTGCCTGGTATGCCACCAGACAGGGACGTTGAATTTGTCATAGAACTTCAGCAAGGTACCGCACCAATATCTAAAAGGCCCTACCGAATGCCACCCAAAGAACTGGCAGAGTTGAAAGTTCAGTTGCAAGAATTGCTTGACAAGGGATATATCCTCCCAAGTTCTTCTCCTTGGGGAAGTCCCGCTCTGTTTGTGAAAAAGAAAGATGGTAGTTTGCGGATGTGTGTTGACTATCGTCCACTCAATGCGGTGACAATTAAGAATAAATACCCGTTGCCCCACATTGATGTTCTCTTTGATCAATTGGCTGGTGCCAAGGTCTTTTCCAAGATTGATCTTCGATCTGGCTATCATCAAATCAAAATTCGAGCATGTGACATACCAAAGACAGCCCTTTCCACCATATACGGTCTCTATGAATTCCTAGTGATGTCTTTTGGTCCCACCAATGCACCTGCCTATTTCATGTACCTTATGAACTCAGTTTTCATGAATGAACTGGACAAGTTCGTAGTGGTTTTCATCGATGATATTCTCATATATTCCAAAAGCAAAGCCGAGCATGCGAAGCATCTTCGTATTGTCTTGCAGCGGTTGAGAAATCACAAACTCTATGCCAAATTCTCTAAATGTGAATTCTGGCTGGATAGTGTGAAGTTTTTGGGTCACACTATTTCCAAGGATGGTATCTCCGTGGATCCTAGCAAAGTGCAGGAGGTCATGGATTGGAAGCCACCCAAATCAGTACATCAAATCCGTAGCTTTCTGGGTCTAGCAGGCTATTATCGTCGGTTTATTCCGGATTTCTCCAGAATAGCTAAACCCATGACTGAACTTTTGAAGAAGGGTGTCAAGTTTGTGTGGAGTGAGGAGTGTGACCAAGCTTTTCACACCTTGAGGAAACACTTGACCTCAGCTCCCGTATTGACTCAACCGGATATGTCCAAACCGTTTGAGGTGTTTTGTGACGCTCCGAGCAAGCGGTCTTGGTTGCGTGCTTATGCAAGAAAATCGAGTCATTGCCTATGCCTCACGGGCACTTCGACCTCATGAGAAGAATTATCCGACTCATGATCTCGAGTTAGCGACGAGCCGTGCATGCCTTGAAGCTTTGGCGGCACTACTTGATGGGTAATCACTGCAATATCTACACCGACCATAAGAGTCTCAAGTATATCTTCACTCAATCTGACTTGAATATGAGGCAAAGAAGATGGTTAGAATTAATCAAGGATTATGATTTGGAAGTCCATTATCATCCCAGCAAGGCTAACGTGGTTGCAGATGCGCTTAGCCGCTAGCATTGCAACTATGTGACGTTAGAGCCGAAGAATGAAGCTTTATGTGAAGAAATGAGGAAGCTTAGCTTGGAAGTGGTCGAACATGGCAAGCTTCATGTTGTTTCGATCGAATCCCCTCTCCATGAGAGAATTTCTATAGCTCAACTCAATGATGAAGAGGTTCAGAAAATCAAACAGAAATTAGAAGAAGGAGACCCCAAGTATGATTGTTTACGAAAGGATGACAAGGGAGTTGTTTGGTTCGAACAAAGATTAGTGGTACCTCGGGATCGAAACTTAACGAAGGAGATTTTAGATGAGGCCCATCTCTCTAAGTTAACCATTCACCCCGGAAGTACCAAAATGTACAGAGATCTTAGGGAAAACTTTTGGTGGTCAAATATAAAGGGTGAAACAGCCGAGTATGTGTCCAGTTGTGATACATGCCAAAGAATCAAGGCTAGTCATCTAAAGACCGCGGGTCAAATGCAACCATTAACCATTCCTGCATGGAAGTGGGACGATATCAGCATGATTTCATTGTCGGTTTACCTCTCACGCCTCGGAAGCATGATTCCATTTGGGTCATAGTGGACTGGCTTACCAAGTCCGCTCACTTTATCCCCATACACACCACCTATTCAGCTGAGCGCTATGCGGAAATCTATATTGATCTCATAGTGCGACTACACGGTGTTCCCAAGACTATCTTGTCTGATCGTGGCACTCAATTTGTTGCTCGCTTCTGGGCACAGGTGCACGAATCCTTGGGAACCAAATTAATCCAGAGCTCCAGATATCACCCTCAGACTGATGGTCAGACGGAAAGAGTAAATCAAGTAGTAGAAGATATGTTGAGAGCTTGTGTCATTCATTTTGACAAATCTTGGGACAAATGCCTAGCTCTAGCAGAGTTTGCCTACAACAATAGTTATCAAGCTAGTTTGAAGATGGCCCCGTTTGAAGCCTTGTATGGAAGAAGGTGTTGTACCCCTTTGAATTGGTCACAAGCGGGTGAACGAACCTTGTTTGGTCCTAAGTTTGTACAAGAAGCCGAAGAAAAAGTGAGTGTCGTTAGAGAAAATCTGAGAGCAGCTCAGATGAGGCAAAAGATCTACCATGATAAAGCTAAAGCTCCCCGAGAGTTTGAAGTTGGTAATTATGTATACCTAAAGGTATCTCCGACCAAAGGCGTACAACGCTATGGAGTAAAAGGGAAATTAGCTCCACTCTATATTGGTCTGTATGAAGTCACTGAGAAGTTTGGTACGATTGCTTACCGTATTCGACTCCCCGACCAATTGTCTGCAGTGCACGACGTGTTTCACTTCTCGCAATTAAAGAAGTGTGAGCAAGTCCCAGAGGCACAGATCATTGAAGACACCAATGCGGAAATAGAACCAGATCTATCGCTAGCAGAATATCCAATGGGGGTATTGGATCATAAAGAAAGGCAAACTAGGAGACAAAAGGTGAAGATGTACAAGATACAATGGAGCCACCACACAGAAGAAGAAGCTACATGGGAGACCGAGCAGTTTCTCAACACCAAGTACCCCGACTTCCTTCCGAATCAAGCTCGTAAGTGAACTTTTCTCATGTACTCTTGATTCGAATCTCGGGATGAGATTCCCGTTAAGGGGGATAGGCTGTAACACCCCGTGTTTTTGCTCAGTGACAAATTGTGCTAATGACCCACTTAATCACTCCTCTAACTAACCTTGAGGACATTAGGTCAACCCTTGGTCAAAGCCCTAGCTCAAAACCCTTTTATCCCCTTTGACCCCTTGATGCCATTCTAGAACTTTGGCACGTTCTCCAAAATTTCCCTAAACACTTCAAAACCACCCAAAGGGAAAAATGTGCAGAATGTTGAGGCACATAACTTTGTTGTTGAGTGGCATGGATGATTTGGAGAGTAAGAGGGTGAAAATGGCAAAACAAGACCCTGGTCTACTGTTCACAGGCACCGATATTTGGGTCAAGTTGGCATGGTGTTCCTGCTCAAATTCTTGGACAAAACCCCTGCAAGTCTTTGTGAAAGTTGTAGAGGAATGTTTGATCTTCAACTTTGCTTCAGACCCTAAGGTGCAGTTTAGTTTGAAAATTGGAGAAAAACAATTTTGAAAACCGTTCAGTGAAATACCAACAGCCCGGGAACGCCAGAGCGCGCCCACGCGCGACGTCGCGCACGCGTGCCACGCCAATGGCCGTACGCGCGCCGCGCGCGCACGCCGAGGCACCGGCGGACCCGGCGGTCCATGCACCGCGCCGAATGCCACCGTGGGTGACGACCGCGAGCGGTTGGACGACGCCGGGTGGCCGGTTCCACTCGCCGGCGTGCCAACCCCCGCACGCCATTGGCCGCCGCGCCTCCGCACGTCGCGGCGCCTTGCTGCCCACGCCGCGCGTGCACCAGCGACGTGATTGACCCCACGACCTCCTAACCGACCTTCAGCGCCCATATAAACCTGCCCCGGTCACTCCCCGCGAGCACGCACGCTTCCACCCGAGCCGCCGGCGTCCGCCATTGGCGCCGCCGGTGTGAACCCCACTCCAGACGCCGTCCCCACTCACCCAAGCACCTAGGCTCCCCTCTGTGCCTCACAAAACCTCCCGAGCCTCTTATTGATCGAGCCGAGCCACACCTTCACCGGAACCCGAGTTCCCGCGGCCGCCGCCGGACCGCCACCGTCGAGCTCGCCCCTCCGTCGTTTCTCCAAGCCCGGTGACCTTCCTAGTGCCTTTACTGGGTCACATGGAAGCTCCCCGTGCAGCACGTAGTTGAGCCCAGGCCTTTCCCTCACCGCCGTCCAGTTTCCCGCGGGCGCGCCGCCGTTGCTCCGCCGCCCCCGCTCGCTGGAGACTCCCCCGGCCAATCCACCGCCACCAATCGATCTCGGGTGAGTCCAATCGACGATCCCTGCCGCTTGTTTGTGTGGCCGAGCTCCACCTCGCCGCCGGCGAGCTGGTTCCCGCCGACGGGCCCGAGGGGGAGGAACCGAGGGTATTTCTGTGAAGATTTCAAAAGTTTTAGGGTTCGCAGTCCAAAAAGATTCTTCCTTGTTTTATGAATTAGTCCAACACCTTGTAAAATTGATTAAATATCGTAGAAACACCCAAAAATAGCAAACCCAATTTTGCTGTGCTCAGTGTAACAAGAACTACAACTTTGTCTAAAGGTGTATATACTTTTGAGTTTTATTTTTTGCTTGAAAAATAGGAATGTGAAATACTTAGATTTGTGTTTCTGCAAAATCCACACAAGCTCTTGAGCTGGATTTTGGATAGGTTGTGGTAACTAGTATGCCTAGCCTCTGTGCCTAAATTTGCACAAAGTTACTGAAGGGATTTTCCTGAATAAATTATCTTGTGATATTGGTAAATCTGCCTAGATGATTTTTGTAGCTCCAAATATAATTGTTTTTGAGCCCAACTTCTGGCTATCACCCTATAATGCTAAAAATCACCTTTGGTGAATTTACCATGATTTTATCTCTGTTAGAAATATTATTCCCACATTTATGCATGTTTTTAGTCATAAATAGGTGTAGTATGTTTCATAAAGGCTATATGTGTGTTTGTTAGTTCTTTAAGCTTGTTTTGGACCAGAGTATGTGTAGGAGAAAGATGGGAATCATTTCTGTCCTATTTATTTGGTTATGCATTACTCCTTTTTATGCTAACTAGGAATGCTCCTATTTTGGTGCATTAAGTTCAATGGTGCTAGGACCCTTGTCTTGTTGTCCCAGTATGCCCCTGGTCAGTAGGATCAGTGGGGGCGGGGGGGGCGTTGCTGGATCAGTTTGTTATTTTTTGGTTATGCATAAGAGCTCAAACTAGGTTAATCTAGAAAAGGAAATAGGAAAAATCACACTCTCTAGTGCATGACTTGAGGAGAAGTGTTTGGGAAAGTAAAATGGTGCCATGATAGTAACTTCCTTGCTGTTGTTGCAGATAAAGTATTTCTTTAATAGATGTGCACACAATCACCTTAAAGGGCAAGCTAGATAGGCTTTTTGACTATTCTTTTAAAAGGAAAAGTGTTGAAATACTTTTGTTAAGGTGAATATGGCCAACCATATACCCCCTTGCAACTGTTTGCTACTGTTTTTGAATTAATTTAAAATAATTACACTCCTAATAACTGCGTTGCATTCCCCGTGTAGAAGTCCCCGACGGTAGCTATACGCTGGTGCCGGCTGACGAGAACGAGGGAGCAGGAGGAGACGTGCACTACGTGGCCGTAGAGCAAGACTCGGGCCAAAGTCCGGAAGTTTGTGTGTCTGCTTGTGCTGACGAAGGCAAGCCCCGGTTTTATCATTAACCCTGTTTTATTCAAATTGATGCAACTATCTATGTTATTCTATGTGCATTTACGTTCAGGAATTGGATGAAACTCTAGTTGCATGATCCCTAGGTGCCTATGTTCTTTGACTAGTATGCTAGGCCGATAGATGCTATGCTCTAAGGATCTGGTACAAGTTGAGTGATGTTCGTCACTCGCGAGAATAGGATCTCCTTATGGAATTACCATATGTTTAATTGGATTGCTCATGTGGTAAGAGCATGGGATTTGGGCTTTGGTCCAATGGCTTCGTGGGCTAAGTGTTTGAAAGTACTAAACACTTGTCGGAAATGGGTACGGTAAGCCTAGTACCTAAATGAGGCGGTACGGGGTTTTACTATCAGTACTCTTAGGGTTGCGGCCTCGGGCTCGCCACCCGAGTGCATGCGTGAGGCTGGGTGACCTTTGTGGTGTAACCCAGATAAACCTTGTACTTAAGACTGTGAGCTATTATCCCCAAACCGAAGAATGATGGAAACCGCCTGGTTGGTGAACTCTTAGTGAGGGCACCTGTAACAACCCAGGATTTTAGGTGTGTAATTTTTGCGAAAAATTAAAACTTTTTGATTGAACTTGAGTGCTATCAATTTTCGAGCCAAATTTCTAGCCCTTCCCTGGATTCTCCACCAGATTAACCCATTTATAAAAACATATATTCAAATTATGGTAAAATATGTGAGTTGGTTTTTCTCTGGTTCTTTTGGAGTTCAAATGTGTGAAGTTTGAATTTGAGTGGGAATCAAATTCAAACTCTAATTCAAACCCTAGTTCAAAGCTTATTCTTTTATTTTGCAAATTGTCAAACATGTGAACTGGGCCGCTTTCTTCCTTCCTTTTCTTTGCAGCCGGCCCAACCCGTGCCATCTTTCGGCCTAGCTAGCCCGCACAACCACCACACCCCCTCCTTCACCCCTCGACGCTTGGGGCCCGTGCGTCGGCACGCTATCGTCACCAACCGGCCCAAGACACCGGCCGCTCCTTTTTGCGCCGCCGGTCCCGTCGCACCGGCTCGCGCGGGGCGGGGCGCGGCCCGGCCGCCCGGCCCGCACACACGCCGAGGGGCCGGGCGCGCCCGCGCGCGAATCGAGCCGGCCCGGGGAAGGGAAGGCCACTTTTACCCCGCGCCCAATCCTTTGAGGCCACGGTCGCGCAGAGAGAGGAGGAGCGCCGCCACGGGCGCCCGGCGGCCCGGTGCCGGGCAAAGACCGGGATATTGCCCTGTCCCTTGCGGCGCCCGGGTTCAAAAGCAGGGGGAAAGCAAGGAGCAGTTGTCCACCGCCACCAACCCACATTGGGGTTTTGCCCCCCTACCAGTACCGCGCCGCCGCTAGGGGAGAGAGAGGGGGGAAGTAGAGGAAGAAGAAGGGGAGGCGGGGGAAGGCCGACGCCGCGCCGCCGCCGGCGCATCGCCGCCGCGAGTGGCGGGGACGCGAGGAGCCGGACGAGGGAGGCGCCGTACGTGACCGTGGGGGAGCCGGACCGAGCGGGCGCCACCGCGAACATCGACACCGACGCCGCGCCGCCGCCCACACCGAGCCGGCCACGACTCCACCGCCGCCCCGAAGTGAGCAACACGCGCAGCCACCTTATCTCTTCCCTCCCTCCTTGAGCACCACTGCGTTTTGCGCCGACGGCGTTGGGGTGCGCCGTTGAGTCGCCATGCTCGGTTGCCGCCGTCGAGCCGCAGCATGCGCCGTGTCGCGCTCGTGCGGGGCTCTCGGGCCACTCATGCCCCCGACCCGCCGATGCCACGCGAGGACCGTGTGTGGGTGGCCGGCCTTCGCGCCAAGCTTGATGTGCGGAGGCGTGTGCGCCGCCATGCTGCGCCGCGGCGCGCTCCGGGTACCCGGTGGCCGCGCCGACGAACAAGCCGGGACGCGCATGGCACGTATGGATGGACCGGGCTTTGTCCCGTGTTTGCTTGCGGTGAGGGTTGGGGCGCCGCGCCGTGACGCGCCGGTGGCGGAGGCCTCGAGCCCGGCCACCGGGTCGACGCGCCGCCCGCCGCGCGCGAGGCCACGGACGCGAGCGCTCGTCCGGCCGGCGCACCCCGTTGTCGAGCCGCGATGTGAGCGTCAACCCGTTGGTGGCTTCGTGCGTTTGCCACCTGAACCGAACGCCGGCGGCGCACCGCGCGGCCGCTGCGCCGCCAGGGCATTTCGACGAGCACCTGGAGTGCGCGATTTCCCTGAACATGTTTTGCCTGAGGAACGGGCCGTCGGCTGGGTCTGGGCACTAAGCCCGGCTAGATTTCCTTAGCGAGCGCGCGCAGACCGGTGCGGAACGAATTAGGAGGGTGGATTCCGTACTTTTGCGGTTGTTAGGTGGGCTATGACGCCTGGGCCACTTTGGGCCGAAACCCTATTTCAGGCGGAAACCAGTCCGCTGGGCCACCCGCGGCCCAGCGACACCTCGGGCCCTTTTGCAGCCTGTTAACCCCGGGAGGCTGACGTCATGCTGACGTCAGCGGCGTATTTTCTGAAAACCCTTTTCTTTTCTATTTTAAAATTCCAGAAAATGTTTTTAACCTTTAAAAATTCATAACTAATTCTAGGGAGCTTAGACAAATATAAAACTAATTTCTATAAATCCGTAATTTCGAAACCTTGCTGATTGTAGGTAGTTTGGGTTCTTTTGGATCTTCTAAATTGGTTCTCATTTGGAGTTATTGCTTAGTTGTGCACCGTATTCTTATTTTCGCGTCGAATCTCGTGCCGCAGACCCGAGCTTCGACCAGGAGGACGTGGAGGACCCCGAGTACATCGCTCCGGCATACGATCGCTTCAACGGCAACGAAGGTGTCATGTCACTCCCAACCATGTAGATCCCATGTTGTTGTATAGCTGCTAGTGCTTTACTTTAATGCATTGATCTGATGAATTGCATAACCCGTTTAATAGCCATGCCTTGATGTTTTGATATATCCTGTTCCCTTGCTCTACTACCTGCAGGACTAGCTACAGACCCCTAGCTAGTCCCTTACCTCAACTATCCATACTTTTGTTGCTTGATTATGGATGGTACTCTGGGCTTGGACTGAGATGTGGGTATCCCGGTGTGTTTCTAGCGTGTGTTCTGGGTGCGTATCTCCTTGCCGTGTTTTGGCGGGAGCGAGCCGCTTGATTACTTGAGGACCGGCCGCCGAGGGAAGATGCGATCGGCCTCTTACCCGAGGGTCGTGTCGTGTGGGATGGAGTTGATGAGTGCTCGCTCTCGGCCCCTTAAGGACCGATCGTCAGTTGACCTTGTTTCGGATGACTATTTTCGTACAGACCGCCCGCCTTGTATTGGGCGGGGGTGCGGGGTGAGACTTGTAGTGGATAGCACCCCTCCCGTAGGAGGATCGGTGTGATCGTGTCGGGAGTGGTCTTTCCCTCCTTAGTAGACTTTGCCCCCGGCGAGCCCGGGGAAGGGTTTCACGGCTTCGAGGGACCTCTCGCGGGTAGTATGAGCTCGCCGCGGAGGCCGGGGCCGTGCTCGGAGATGCAGGAGGGTACTATCCACTTACTTGGGCTTCGCCCGTATGGTAGGGTCGGACACGGTGACGGCCGGTTCCGGTCCTATTCGGGCGGGTACGGTTGTACAACCTCTCGCGGAGTGTTAAACCTATAGCTATAGTCCGTGTCCACCGGTTATGGACGGTCTTTCGATCTCTCACCTGACTAGCTACACTTCTCTTGTGCTTCTTCTCTCCCCCGAGTGTGTGAGCCCGGCTTCGGCTGTTGAGATGTGGGGATAGGAGCTGGTGGGCCCCACATCGCAGATGAGAGTTGGGATCTGGATCGTGGTTGAGATCCGGAGTTTTGGTGTGGAATTCCTTGAGCGGGGTATGGACCCCTGAGGTGTGGACCTCGGAAGCGGAAGCTTCCCCGAGGTGTGGTCCTCCTAGCTGTATTCTGCTTACCTTGTACGTTGCACTGCTGCTTTGCTTAAGCTTTCTACGGCGCATTAGGGAAATCTCATGCATAGTAGAATATACACCGCTTTTGCCTCTTTGTTGGGAAGGCCGACATGACCTATCCGCTTATCGGGTAGACCCCGATGCCTCCGACGCAGCCGACTACGACTTCGACAACGACGGTTGGGTGGACTAGAGCTCTTCCTACACTTGAGCTGCCTGTGGATATGGAGTTTCCCAAGCTTTCATGGAGCCGCTGCTAGACGTTTTATTTATGTTTGATTCAGTCCCGATGGACTTGTACCCGGCATGTGCCGAAGAGATGTACTCTGATTATTGTAATAAAATAAATGTTGTACTCAACTTTACTGTTTTACCTTTCTGTATGGATTTTGGCATCGCTGAGACAGGGATTGCACGTGGTAGCCCTCCTGGGACTTCCACCGAGGTGCTAAGATTCGGGGTTCCGTTCGCGGAAATCCGGGTCGTTTCGCTGGTACCGGAGCCATGCTTGACCGTAGGACGAGCCCCAGGAATGGTCGATAGCATAGGAAGCCGTTTCTGAACCTTGAAACTTTATATAAACCCCTTGGCTTCCGTATGTATATAACTATACCTATATATGTGCATTACCTTGATTAACTTTCACTAACTACCTTACTAACTACGCTCTAACAACGTGTGCAGATGGCGGAGAGAGCGTGGGTTCCTTTGGAGTCGGACGGCAAGAGCTACGGAGGCTTCTGCCGCTTGCTGAGGGAGTGCCTGGAGGCAGCTGGAGTGGGGACCGACCGAGTCAGCTACAAGGGGAGGACCATGGGGCACATGGAGCAGTCTGCCACTTTTCTGACCGTTACGGTACCGCGGAGCCACGGGTGCCGAGTTCAAGGAGGTCAAGGTGCACTGCTACGAGAGCTCGACTATGGAGGCACACCAGTCTAGCGCACGCCGAGCACTCAAGATGGTTTGTGTCCAGCTGGGGGAGAAGCTCAAGGACACCCCGTTCAGCGTGCTTCCGACAGGAGTCTACGACCCGAGCCGCTGGGACACGAGCGACCGAGCGCAGTACCTTGAGGTGACTTCAGTGGAGGAGGACGAGATGATGCTCGCAGCCAGACGGTGCATTCTGGCCCAGGACCAGGCACTTTTCTGGGCAGACGACGAGATCGCGTACCTGAGGTGGAAGTGGGATGATAGTCTGCAGCGGGTTCAGGACCTGGAGATGGAGAGAGAGGATTTGCTCGACCGGGCTGGAGGAGTCGCACGAGAGGAACGGGGAGCCGGTACACGGACTTGACCGGGCAGCGCAGGCCGGGGCCGCACCGAGAGGGACGCCGGGAGGATCGCTACACCGGGAGGCACGGCCGAGGACGGAGAGCAGGAGTTGCACCGGCCACCGTGGAGGCCACGCGTGAGGACAGAGTGAGGCTTGCGAGAGGCGAGGGACCGCTGGAGTCGGTTGGAGGCTGCAGCGGTCGACTATCAAGTAAAGATGTGGGACCTTCAGGAGGCGAGTCGACACAACTACCACCACTTGTGTTACCTCGGTGGACTGGTCTACGAGGAGAGAGACCGAGCAGCTAGGACCCGCACGGCCTGGGAGCGTTCCGACCAGCAGAGGCTGAGAGAGTTGGAGGAGCTCTCCGCGCAGCTACCCCCCAAGAAGAGGCCGTGACTGAGGACAGAGACCTTCAAGGTACCCCCGACGCTCCTACCACGTGTGCGCCCGTACCCGAGAGGTTCTCAGGACACAGCAGAGATGGACCGTGCTCTTCAGGATACCCGAGACTACTACGGAGGACCGGCGATCAGGGTGCCGGGTTACCCAGGGACTCACTCACCGCCGTTCTACTCAGTTCCACTAGACTCCGGCCCCCGCAGGCACCACGAGTACCCCGTGATGGGAGTAGAGATCTAGCAACAGATTTTGAGTCGTTGTAATGAGTTAGATGTAATGCTACCGCTCATGTTGACATGCTCGTAGTAGCTACCCCATGATGTACCATGTGTTAGCGTGATGTGTTCTTTCGTGCACCCTCGAAGGTCGTTGGAGTAAACCTCGAGGTGCACCCCTTTTGTATGGTGGCATTGATTGAGTGACATGGATCTTCATGGTTTCTTTCGGATTTCATGCTTCTTTATGTCTGTATGAATTCTTTGATTGTTAGCAGGATTACTCCTTTATAGTTAATAACCTTAATAGATATATTCTCCCTACCACTACTGACTCTTGCAACTGGAACAGATGTCGGGAGCACGGAGGTCCGGGCGACTCTTGGCCCGTTTCGAGGAGGTCGCTGGGGACGACGGAGGGGAGGATGCCCCTAACCCAGCGGGAGCGAGAGGCCGCGGACGCCGGGGAGGCCACACGCCATGAGGCGGGCTCCGCGGAGGCCTGGCAGGCCGCGTAGGCCGAGGAGGCCGAGTTGGCGGTCGAGGAGTCGCGCACGACGACGAGGGAGCTCAGGAGCAGGAGCTCGAGCATGAGCAGGTACCCCAGCCCGAGGGAGGAGCAGGCCAGGCTCAGGGACACGAGGTGCCACCACCGCCACCTCCCCCAAACTTGGCCGACGTGATGGCAGTGCAGACTCAGCTGATGCAGACGATCACCCAGTTGCTAGCTCAGAACAACAACAACAACTACAGGGGTCAGAACCGCAACGCGCCGAGGGGTTTCCGGGAAGAAGGTTGAGAACTTCAACAAGCCGCGACCGCCTACTTTCGACCACTCGGCGGACCCGATGGACGCGGACAACCGGCTACGTGAGATTGAGAAGAAGCCGGAGCCGACCGAGCTTACGAGAGGAGGAGTGTGTGACCGTGGCGGCGCACACCACCGATCGGCACGGCCGGTGCGTGGTGGGACAGCATCGTGACTCGCACCGCGACCCGTTGCACATCGGGTGGGACGAGTTTGTGGAGGCCTTCGGGAGCCACCACATCCCGGATGCGGTGATGGACGAGAAGGCCGACGAGTTCGGAGCACCTCAAGATGGGAAACATGTCGGTGCGAAGTACGCCAACCGCTACCGGGAGCCGATGAGGTACGTGCCGACGACACCGACACAAAGAAGAAGAAAGTCTACCGGTTCGGAAGAAGGGGCCGCACAAGGGGATGGCACACCACTTGTCCGCACACGACCGCCCGACACTTCGCTCCATCATCGACAAGGCACCGATCGTGGAGAGGTCAAGGCTTGAGTACATGGAGGTTCGTGGAAGCAAGTCCAAGCGCACGGATCGGGCGAGACGCTCGGGACCACCTCGGAGGCAGAGGAGGGACGGGTTACGCTCGGGGCCACCGGTCTCGGCGGAGGCACCACGTCACTCGGTCTCGGCCCGCGAACGCAGCCAACCCGGGCGGGAGTGGAGGACGAAAGCGGCGGAAACCGAGACCACCACCGCGGTCGGAGAGACGGATCCAAGGTGACTTGCTTCAACCGCCGTCGGGTTGGGCACAAGTCGTTCGAGTGTCCACAGGCGGGCGCCACCGGGGAGTCGAACCGCAGCCTCTCGGTTCCGGACCCCGCCCAAGCCACCGGCACCGGGAGGACGCCCCACCCCGTACACGGCGGAGAGAGGACCGCTCGGCCGCCGCCCACACGAGGCCGTCTGAACCACCTCACCGCCGAGGATGCAGCAGCCGCACCCGACGTCACACTTGGTGGGTTCCTTGTTGACTCAGTTTTGGCAACTGTTTTGTTCGATACTGGAGCTCAGTTTTCGTATATTTCTACCAAGTTTGTGAAGGAAAGGTCTTTACCAACTAAGCCTCGACCAAGGCCTATCTTGACTAGCTCTCCGCTAGGAGAGAAGAGGAGTACGTTAGAGTGCAGGGGAGTGAGGATGGTGTTTGAAGGGCAACAGTTCACGGCAGACTTGACAGTTTTGGAGTCTACTGGGATAGACGTGATCCTAGGGATGGATTGGTTGGCAAAGCACAACGGGATAGTCTCTTGCAACCCCAGGGTTATACAGCTAGAACACCCCAGTGGAACTATAGTGCGGATCGAGCCACAGAGTCCGAAGGCTGCTTCGATGATGTGCAACATGAGTGGGAAAGAGATTGAAGAAATCCCAGTGGTCCGTGAGTTTCCGGACGTGTTCCCAGAGGAGCTTACGGAGTTACCCCCAGACCGGGACGTGGAGTTTGTGATTGATCTGATTCCAGGGGCGGGGCCCGTTGCAAAGAGTCCATACCGGATGTCGTCCGACGAGCTGGACGAGTTGAAGAAACAGCTCAAGAAGCTGCTCGAGCAAGGGTTTGTTCGGCCGAGTGCCTCACCGTGGGGTTCACCAGTGCTCTTCGTGGAGAAGAAAGACGGCACAAAGAGGATGTGCATTGACTACCGCACGCTCAACTCGATGACAATCAAGAACAAGTACCCGCTACCCAGAATCGAGGATTTGCTGGATAGGCTCAAAAGGGCAAAGTTCTTCTCCAAGATCGACTTGAGGTCGAGTTACCACCAGATGAAAATCCGAGAGCAGGACATTCCCAAGACAGCCTTCACCACACGGTACGGCTTGTACGAGTTCGTGGTGGTTTCTTTCGGGTTGACCAACGCCCCTGCTTACTTCATGAACTTGATGAACAAGGTCTTCATGGAAGAGTTGGACAGGTTTGTAGTGGTGTTTATCGACGATATCCTGATCTACTCTGAGACCACGGAGGAGCACGAGGAGCACACGAGGGTCGTTCTAGAGAGGCCGAGGCGGCGAAACTGTACGCCAAGTTCAGCAAGTGCGAGTTCTGGATGGAGAAGGTCGCGTTCTTGGGGCACGTGTTGTCAGCAGAGGGGATAGCCGTGGACCCGTCCAAGGTGGAGTCAGTGACCAAGTGGGAGCAGCCGTTAAACGTGACAGATGTCAGAAGCTTCCTTGGGTTGGCAGGTTACTACCGGAGGTTCATTGAGAACTTTTCCAAGATCGCGAAGCCAATGACAGAGTTGCTCAAGAACAACACAAAGTTCGAGTGGTCAGAAGCGTGTGAGAAGGGCTTCCAGGAGCTGAAAAAGAGACCCACCACAGCCCCAGTGCTTACCCTGCCAGATATCAAGAAAGACTTCGTGGTCTACTGTGACGCTTCAAGGCAAGGACTCGGATGTGTGCTGATGCAGGAAGGGAAAGTTGTGGCTTATGCTTCCAGGCAGCTGAAGAAACACGAGGAAAACTACCCGACACACGACTTGGAGTTGGCAGCTGTTGTGCATGCACTTAAGATCTGGAGACACTACCTGATAGGTAACAAGTGTGAACTGTTCTCCGACCACAAGAGCCTGAAGTACTTCTTTACCCAGACAGAGTTGAACATGAGGCAGAGGCGATGGTTAGAGCTGATCAAGGACTACGACGTCGAGATCAACTACCACCCAGGCAAAGCTAACGTCGTGGCAGATGCACTTAGCAGGAAAACATATTGCAACAACCTTATGGTAAAAGAAGAGCAACCTGCCCTGCATGAAGAGCTAGAGAAGCTGAGAATCGAAATTGTAGACCAAGGCCAAGTCCACGTGATGCAAGTGGCCTATGACCTAGAGGAACGAATCCGTACGCACCCCGAAGGAGTGTGCGGAAATCAAAGCCGTGCGAGAACTAATGAAGCGGGGCAAAGCGAGAGGACTACCGGTAGATGAACGGGGCACCGTGTGGTTGAAAGACCGGATCCGTGTACCACAAGACAGACGCTCCGGAGCATATCATGAGGGAAGCTCACGACTCGAGGTACTTGATCCACCGGGCGGCAAAACCAAGATGTACGAGAGATCCGAAGATCAGTGCGGTGGAAGGACATGAAGAAGGATATAGCACACTACGTGGCTTGTTGCGACACCTGTAGCAGAGTGAAGATTGAACATCAGAAACCTGCTAGTTTGTTGAGGCCGTTGGCTATTCCAGTTTGGAAGTGGGAGGATATTTCCATGGACTTTGTGGTGGGACTTCCTCGAACACCAAAAGGAAATGACTCGGTATGGGTCATAGTGGACCGACTGACCAAAGTGGCTCACTTTGTGCCGGTGAAGACCCGATACGCAACCGAGAAGTTGGCAGAACTGTACGTAGAGCACATACTCAGGCTGCACGGGGCACCCAGAAGTATTGTATCAGATCGAGGGCCACAGTTTGTCTCCAAGTTTTGGCAGAGCTTCCACAAGCTTATGGGCACTACTCTCAACTACAGCACAGCCTTTCACCCGCAGACAGATGGTCAGACGGAAAGGGTCAACCAGGTGTTGGAGGATATGCTACGAGCGTGTGCACTCACCTATGGTACCGATTGGGAGAGCAGTCTGCCGTTTGCAGAGTTCTCGTACAACAACAGCTTTCAAGCAAGTCTCCGGATGGCTCCCTTTGAAGCCCTTTACGGGCGGAAGTGCAGGACCTTGCTAGCTTGGTCAGAGGTGGGAGAACGGACACTGTTTGGGCCAGCAATCATTGAGGAAGCAGAGGAGAAAGTTGAGAAAGTTCGTGAGAACCTGAAGATCGCACAAAGCCGTCAGAAGAGCTACGCCGACAAAAGAAGAAGAGAGTTGACTTTTGCTGTTGGCGACCGAGTGTACTTGAAGGTCTCCCCTCTTCGAGGAACTAAGAGGTTCTTGGTGAAGGGAAAGCTTGCACCGAGGTACGTAGGGCCGTACCCTATCACCCGAAGGATTGGAAGCTTGGCCTACCAGCTGGCGCTACCCGAGGCAATGGCAGGAGTACACCCAGTGTTTCACGTGTCACAGCTGAAAAAGAGCGAGAAGGCAGTGGAGGCTAAGCAAGTGCCCATGGAGTTGCTTGACCTACAAGACAACCTTGAGTATGCAGAGTATCCTGAGAAAATCTTGGACCGAGCTGTCAAGGAGACAAGAAGGACAACTATTCCTTTCTGTAGAGTGTTGTGGAGCAACCATACAGAGCGAGAAGCAACATGGGAGAAGGAAGCTGATCTCAGAAAAGAGTACCCCCACTTGTTCACGGAGGAGGTCGAGGACTAAATCTCGAGGACGAGATTCTCGGTGGTGGGGGAGAATGTAACAACCCAGGATTTTAGGTGTGTAATTTTTGCGAAAAATTAAAACTTTTTGATTGAACTTGAGTGCTATCAATTTTCGAGCCAAATTGCTAGCCCTTCCCGGATTCTCCACCGGATTAACCCATTTATAAAAACATATATTCAAATTATGGTAAAATATGTGAGTTGGTTTTTCTCTCGGTTCTTTTGGAGTTCAAATGTGTGAAGTTTGAATTTGAGTGGGAATCAAATTCAAACTCTAATTCAAACCCTAGTTCAAAGCTTATTCTTTTATTTTGCAAATTGTCAAACATGTGAATCGGGCCGCTTTCTTCCTTCCTTTGCTTTGCGGCCTCGCCCAACCCGTGCCATCTTTCGGCCCGGCCTAGCCCGCACAACCACCACACCCCCCTCCTTCACCCGCCGACGCTTGGGGCCCGCGCGTCGCACGCCATCGTCACCAACCCGCCGCACACCGGCCGCTCCTTTTGCGCCGCCGGTCCCGTCGCACCAACTCGCGCGGGGCGGGGGCGCAGCCGGGCCGCCCGGCCCGCACACACGCCGAGGGGGTCGGGGCGCGCCCGCGCGCGAATCGAGCCGGGGCCGGGGAAGGGAAGGCCACTTTTACCCCGCGCCCAATCCTTTGAGGCCACGGTCGCGCAGAGAGAGGAGGAGCGCCGCCACGGGCGCCCGGCGCCCCGTGCCGGGCAAAGACCCGGGATATTGCCCTGTCCCTTGCGGCGCCCGGGTTCAAAAGCAGGGGGAAAGCAAGGAGCAGTTGTCCACCGCCACCAACCCACATTGGGGTTTTGCCCCCCTACCAGTACCGCGCCGCCGCTAGGGGAGAGAGAGGGGGAAGTAGAGGAAGAAGAGGGGAGGCGGGGGAAGGCCAACGCCGCGTCGCCGCCGGCGCATCGCTGCTGCGGAGTGGCGGGGACGCGAGGAGCCGGACGAGGGAGGCGCCGTACGTGACCGTCGGGGGAGCCGGACCGAGCGGGCGCCACCGTGAACATCGACACCGACGCCGCGCCGCCGCCCACGCCGAGCCGGCCACGACTCCACCGCCGCCCCGAAGTGAGCAACACCGCAGCCCACCTTATCTCTTCCCTCCCTCCTTGAGCACCACTGCGTTTTGCGCCGACGGCGTTGGGGTGCGCCGTCGAGTCGCCATGCTCGGTTGCCGGCCGTCGATCCGCACACGCCGCGTCGCGCTCGTGCGGGGCTCTCGGGCCACTCATGCCCCCGGCCCGCCGACGCCACGCGAGGACCGTGTGTGGGTGCCGGCCTTCGCGCCAAGCTTGATGTGCGAGGCGTGAGCGCCGCCATGTTGCGCGCGCGGCGCGCTCCGGGTACCGGGCGGCCGCGCCGACGAACAAGTTGGGACGCGCATGGAACGTATGGATGGACCGGGCTTCGTCCCGTGATTGCTTGCGGGTGTGAGGGTTGGGGCGCCGCGCCGTGACGCGCCGGCGGCGGAGGCCTCGAGCCCCGCCACGGGTCGACGCGCCGCCCGCCGCGTGCGAGGCCACGGACGCGAGCGCCTATCCGGCCGGCGCACCCCGGTGTCGAGCCGCGATGTGAGCGTCAACCCGTTGGTGGCTTCGTGCGTTTGCCACCCGAACCGAACGCCGGCGGCGCACCGCGCGGCCGCGGCGCCGCCAGGGCATTTCGCCGAGCACCTGGAGTGAGCGTTTTCCCTGAACTTGTTTTGCCTGAGGAACGGGCCGTCGGCTGGGTCTGGGCACTAAGCCCAGTTAGATTTCCTTAGCAGGCCGCAGGACCAGTGCGGAACGAATTAGGAGGGTGGATTCCAGACTTTTGCAGTTGTTAGGTGGGCTATGACGCTTGGGCCACTTTGGGCCGAAACCCTATTTCGGGCGGAAACCAGTCCGCTGGGCCACCCGCGGCCCAGCGACACCTCGGGCCCTTTTGCAGCCTGTTAACCCCGGGAGGCTGACGTCATGCTGACGTCAGCGGCGTATTTTCTGAAAACCCCTTTTCTTTTCTATTTTAAAATTCCAGAAAATGTTTTTAACCTTTAAAAATTCATAACTAATTCTAGGGAGCTTAGAAAAATATAAAACTAATTTCTACAAATCCGTAATTTCGAAACCTTGCTGATTGTAGGTAGTTTGGGTTCTTTTGGATCTTCTAAATTGGTTCTCATTTGGAGTTATTGCTTAGTTGTGCACCGTATTCTTATTTTCGCGTCGAATCTCGTGCCGCAGACCCGAGCTTCGACCGGGAGGACGTGGAGGACCCCGAGTACATTGCTCCGGACGCGGCGATCGCTTCAACGGCAACGAAGGTGTCATGTCACTCCCAACCATGTAGATCCCATGTTGTTGTATAGCTGCTAGTGCTTTACTTTAATGCATTGATCTGATGAATTGCATAACCCGTTTAATAGCCATGCCTTGATGTTTTGATATATCCTATTCCCTTGCTCTACTACCTGCAGGACTAGCTACAGACCCCTAGCTAGTCCCTTACCTCAACTATCCATATTTTTGTTGCTTGATTATGGATGGTACTCTGGGCTTGGACTGAGATGTGGGTATCTCGGTGTGTTTCTAGCGTGTGTTCTGGGTGCGTATCTCCTTGCTGTGTTTTGGCGGGAGCGAGCCGCTTGATTACTTGAGGACGGCTGCCGAGGGAAGATGCGATCTGGCCTCTTACCCCAGGGTCGTGTCGTGTGGGATGGAGTTGATGAGTGCTCGCTCTCGGCCCCTTAAGGACCGATCGTCAGTTGACCTTGTTTCGGATGACTATTTTCGTACAGACCGCCCGCCTTGTATTGGGCGGGGGTGCGGGGTGAGACTTGTAGTGGATAGCACCCCTCCTGTAGGAGGATCGGTGTGATCGTGTCGGGAGTGGTCTTTCCCTCCTTAGTAGACTTTGCCCCCGGCGAGCCCGGGAAGGGTTTCACGGGCTTCGAGGGACCTCTCGCGGGTAGTATGAGCTCTGCCGCGGAGGCTGGGCCAGGCTCGGAGATGCAGGAGGGTACTATCCACTTACTTGGGCTTCAGCCGTATGGTAGGGTCGGACACCGGTGACGGCCGGTTCCGGTCCTATTCGGGCGGGTACAGTTGTACAACCTCTGCAGAGTGTTAAACCTATAGCTATAGTCCGTGTCCACTGGTTATGGACAGTCTTTCGATCTCTCACCTGACTAGCTACACTTCTCTTGTGCTTCTTCTCTCCCCCGAGTGTGTGAGCCCGGCTTCGGCCGTTGAGATGTGGGGATAGGAGCTGGTGGGCCCCACATCGCAGATGATAGTTGGGATCTGGATCGTGGTTGAGATCCGGAGTTTTGGTGTGGAATTCCTTGAGCGGGGTATGGACCCCTGAGGTGTGGACCTCGGAAGCGGAAGCTTCCCCGAGGTGTGGACCTCCTAGCTGTATTCTGCTTACCTTGTACGTTGCACTGCTGCTTTGCTTAAGCTTTCTACAGCCAGATTAGGGAAATCTCATGCATAGTAGAATATACACCGCTTTTGCCTCTTTGTTGGGAAGCTGACATGACCTACCCGCTTATCGGGTAGACCCTGATGCCTCTGACGCAGAGCCGGACTACGACTTCGACAACGACGGTTGGGTGGACTAGAGCTCTTCCTACACTTGAGCTGCCTGTGGATATGGAGTTTCCCGCGCTTTCATGGAGCCGCTGCTAGACGTTTTATTTATGTTTGATTCAGTCCCGATGGACATGTACCCGACATGTGCCGAAGAGATGTACTCCGATTATTGTAATAAAATAAATGGTGTACTCTACTTTACTGTTTTACCTTTCTGTATGGATTTTGGCATCGCTGAGACAGGGATTGCACGTGGTAGCCCTCCTGGGACTTCCACCGAGGTGCTAAGATTCGGGGTTCCGTTCGCGGAAATCCGGGTCGTTTCAGTTGGTACCAGAGTCATGCTTGACTGTAGGACGAGCCCCAGGAATGGTCGATAGCATAGGAAGCCGTTTCTGAACCTTTAAACTTTATATAAACCCCTTGGCTTCCGTATGTATATAACTATACCTATATATGTGCATTACCTTGATTAACTTTCACTAACTACCTTACTAACTACGCTCTAACAACGTGTGCAGATGGCGGAGAGAGCGTGGGTTCCTTTGGAGTCGGACGGCAAGAGCTACGGAGGCTTATGCCGCTTGCTGAGGGAGTGCCTGGAGGCAACTAGAACATGAGCTAAAATATGGAAAGTAAGGATTCACTACTTAGCAGCTTTTTGGCAAACAAACCCACTAGCCAAAAGCCTTGCATGACTAGAGGTAAAGTCATTCTTTTAGATGGGTAAGTCTTGCTGAGTATTAGTATACTCAGCCTTGCTTTATAAATGTTGTTCCAGGTAATGCATCTGATGTGTGGCCCGGAGAAGTTCCACCCGGCTGGGAGCTGGAATGGGTGGATGACGAAGAGTGACTGCATCATGGACAGGCCTCCTATGATGTGATCGTATCGTTTAGTTATCTTCCGCTGTTTTCAATAAACTCCGAACCATTTACTTTCATGACAAAGAACTATGTTGTAATAATGACCCCTACGGGGATGTGATGCTTAATTCGTAAGGCACTCTGGACTCTCCTTCGTGGGAGTTTTAATGCATACGTTCGATCCTCTCTGTGTTTCCAAGTGATTTACCTGGTGTAAACCCGGCAACACTCAACGGGTGGCATGTATAGATGATTCGGCGTGGTTCCTCAAGGTTTGGATGTGTTGTTCCCGGTTGTTATTGGTGGTGATTTTCGGAGCCTTCTCTTGGTGATTTCTTTCGGTTGTTTTCGGGACCTTTCTCTTGGGGATTTATGGGGGAAATTTGTGGGAACCCTTCATGGTTCTTTGGGTTGTTTCCCCTCCCAAATCCGTAAGTGAAGGGGCTCGATTTTGGGGTTTTCTGAGTTCTAGGGTTAGAGGTGTTCTTGGCGGGATTTCTTCGATTCCTCCTTTTTGGACAAGTTTTGGTGGGATTAAACTTGGCTATGGACTCCTCATGAGGTGTTCCTATTATCCCCAAAGTCTTGTTCAAGTCTGTGGAACGATTCGGGAGGTCGAGGTTTGGATTTGGGGGAGTTGACCCGCGGGTGCTGTTCATCTCGAGCTGCCCAGGCTACACCGTCTGACCGGTGCTCTTGACCGATCCGACCGGTGCAACCCTCGGTGGGTTTTTGCTCGAGTGAACGTCTGGGTGTGTTCGCTGTTGTCCTGTGTTGCAGCTGTTTCGAGTTTGGGTCAGTTTGGAGGTCGTTAGGCTTGTTTGGTGATTTGGGGGCTTTCAGGCTTAGACCGGTCTAACCGGTGTGTTACACTGGCCTGACCGGTGTGAAGCCACTTAGTGGAAGTTGCCAACTCTCACCAGCAGGGACCGGTCTGACCGGTGGTGCTCACCGGTCCGACCGGTGTTGGTCTGTAGACTCGAGGTTTGGTGTTCCGCTGCGTTCTCGGGTCGGAATGTTGTGTGTTGGTTCCTAGGTCCAGTGGCACTCCAGTGGCTACGTGGGCTTGGCCAATTTTGGGTAGTGAGTCGGAGACGTGTATTGGAAGCCGTGTTCATCTTGTTGGAGTTTCCATCTCCTTCGAGAAGAATTTTTATCGGCTCCCATTCACTCCCCCTCTCTAGTTTGCCGTATCGGTTCTTCAAGTGGTATCAGAGCTGATTCGGGTCTTTATTGACTCTAACCAGTCTGAGATCCAAGAATGGCGTACCAGGAACAGGGTTCGGGTCCTCCACACTTCGATGGTAAGAAGTACCAGATGTGGAGTAAACGGATGGCTGCGTTTCTCCGAGGAAAGGGTCAGATCCTTTGGGATGTCACGGTGGACACAGCCTATGTCCAGCCAATGAACTTCCTCGCTCCAGGATCGAGGGACATGTTCGACGCCAACAATAAGGCGGTCGACTACTTGTTTCGTGCTTTGTGTCAGCCTGAGTTCGATAGGGTGCACACCGAGCACTTGGCTTGTAGAATTTGGACGGTGCTGAAGGAGGCTCATGTTTGGAATGCCCAGGTTCAGGCACGGATGTGTGCGAACTACCGGAGAGAGTACGAGAACTTCACTCATCTCCCTGGTGAGTCCATCGATGCCTTGTTTCAGAGGTTCACGGTGGTTGTGAACAACATGAGGGCCAATGTGGACGTGCTCCCGTACGATGATCATGATAGGGCTGTCAAGCTCGTACACTCCCGTACGATGTGATTTGGGGCGGAAAGTTCGAGGCCATTGTGGAGTCAGAGAAGTATGACACTCTGACGGTGAATGAGGTGTTCTCGAAGCTCAAGTCGGCTGAAGTGGATAGGGGCATGGCTGCCAAGCTCGAGGGTCCGACTGACTCCCATAGTCTTGCCCTCGTTGGTGGTTCGAAAGGAAAGTCTAACACTAACCCATCCACCAGGATGTTCTCTTTGTCCTCTTTGATGTCTATGCCAGATGAGGAGTTCGATGTGCTTGGAGAGGACGAGCTGGCGTTGCTGACGAGGAGGTTCGAGAGGCTGCACGAGAACCGGGTGAACATGAGGAGGAACACGAGGACATGCTTCCAGTGCGGCAAGCCGGGACACTTCGTCGCCGACTGCCCGGAGAAGGTCGAGAACAAGGATGGCTACAAGCACAAGTCGAGGATGGATGGCAAGTACCGGTCGAGGCGCGACCACAAGAGCAAGCACAAGAACAAGTACAAGGACGAGCGACGATCGAGGAAGAAGGAGAGCCGAGGCAAGGCCCGAGCGATGGTGGGAGCAAGCGACGTCGACTCCAGTTCCGCGTACTCCACCTTGAGCTCGAGCAGCAGTGAAGACAAAGGTGATCGTCGCAAGAGGTGGAAGTCGTCCAAGAACCTGAGCAGGCTGAGCTGCTTCGCGAGAGACGGCTTCTGCACCATGGCGCTGAGCTCCGACAGGAAGAAGAGCACACAGAGCGACTCGGACTCTGATTCCGACGATGAGGTGCGTGATGAACTTCCCTTCTTGCGCCAGGAGAATGAGAGGCTTGGCACTTTGCTTGATAACTGTGATGACATGCTTAGAGTGGCCAAGAAAATGAGAAAAGAGCTTAGGGCTTCACTCGAGGATGCTACGACTAGAGTGGCTGAGCTAGAAACACAGGTGCTTGATAGCAAGCTTGAGATTGATTCCCTTAAGGCTATCCCTGTTGTTTCTAATGAGGTTGATTGTGCTGATTGCTCCATCTTTCTTGCTGATCATCCTTTGTTCAAGGAAAAGCATGCCTCCAAGTGCGAGGAACTAGATGTGCTTAGGGTTGAAGTGGCTGAGCTTAAATCTAGATCTGCTTTACTAGGTGCTTGCACTTCTTGCCCTGTTTTACATGCTAACATTGATGAGATGCATGCTTACACTAGTTCTCTTGAGGCTAAGCTGAAAGAACCCATGCTTACATCATGCTCTACCTGTGAAATGCATGCTTTAAAAAATTTGGAACTTGCACATTATGTTGATCGTTTGCAGGATGAGAATGATGAGCTGAGAAAGTTGATGGGTTGGTTGTCTGGTCATGAGCCTCAGTTGAGGATGATGATCGAGGCATTTAAGAGGCCGGATGGTGAGGGACTTGGGGCAAACAAGGTTGGTGAGGGAAGTGGAGAGAATATCCTAGAGCCACCAAAAACCCACCACAAAAATGATTTCCCCGCAAAGCCTAACCATCTTAGGAACCGACTAGACACAACCCCAGCTCCACCCGTGTTTCCTACACCCACAAATGATCTCAAAAAGCCTATCAAGTTTGTGAGCACTTCGGGGAAAGTGTTCTTTGGGAAGGAAAGTGAGAAGGATAGTGAAGGGAAACCGGTGGAGGAGTTGAGTGGAGAGAAACCAAGTGAGCAGCTACAGCCCAAGCCTAAGCCTAAGCTTGTGAGGTTCCATTGTGGCTATTGTGGGAGAGATGGCCATAAGGATGAGATTTGCTTCAAGAGGAAGTGAGAGGAGAGGATGGCAAAGAAGTGGGCTAACAAGGACAAGTACCACCCTTCCAATGGTGTACTTGAGACTCGTGTGCAGATGCCCAGGGCCAAGGCGAGTGTGAGGATAGTTCGGGCTTGGGAAGAGCGGAAGGCTGTTGGAGGTGCTTCGCTGTGCCGGGTCACACCGGTCGGGGCGGTGTGGGGCACGGCCTGGTGCGACCGGTGCGGGCCTGGACAAGCAGCAGTTTGGGTTTCGTGCTCGTACAGGTGCGAGGGTTGTTTCTGGAGGTCGTGGTTCTGGTGGTTGGGCTGGAGAGTTTGCAGGTGGTCAGGTTGCTAGGCATTCTCCCCCTCGAGTTCACTACGGGGATGGAGGAGTCGTAGCTATGAGAAGGAGAGGAGGAACGGTCCACGAGCTTTCTTTCGTTGTTTTGGTCCTCCTCCAGACAGAGAGGGGTGGTTCCCTCAGGGTGGTTACCATGGTGGTGTTCGTGGAGGTAGCTTTAGTAGGAGAGATGGTTTGGTTTGTGCTAACCCCACTTTCGAGCAAATGGCTCGGCACTGGTTTTACTCTTTTGGTACTAACCCCAGTGATGAGTCGTTTGTTCGCTCACGTGCTCATTTTTGAATTTCAGGTGGGAGACTTGAAGAACATTTGGTTGATTGACTCCGGTTGCTCGAGGCTGCTATGACGGAGACGAGGGTGGTTCTCAAGTCTCGTCCCGTGGTGACAAGGAGGTACATCACTTTTGGGGACAATGGGCGTGGGCGTGTGCTTTCGAAGGTGAGATTAAGGTGAGTGACAAGATCACTCTCGGGTGTGTTGCTCTTGTTCAATCATTGGGGTACAATTTGCTTTTCGTGTCCCGGCTTGTTGGATGAGGGCTTTGAGGTGTCTTTGTTTCGGCCGAGTGGTTCTCGGATTTTGGACTCTCGAGGGGACCTTGTCTGTATGGTCGTTCCCGAGGGTCAGGTGTTTCGTGCTGATTTTTCTCAGTCTTCGAGTGTGGAGTGTTGTATCTTGGCTGGTTCTTCGAGTGAGTTGTGGAAGTGGCATAGGAAGTTGGGTCACTTGAGCTTTGACCTTTTGTCTCGCTTGAGTAAACTCAATTTGGTCCGAGGATTTCCATGGTTGAGGCTTGAGAAAGAGTTGGTTTGTGCGCCATGTAGGCATGCCAAGATGGTAGCCTCTTCTCACCCGCCTCTCACCGATGTGATGACTGAGCGTCCATGCAAGCTGCTCCATATGGACCTTGTTGGCCCAGCTCGTGTGCGATCTGCGGGTGGGAAGTGGTATGTCCTTGTTGTGGTGGACGACTACTCTCCGTATGTGTGGGTGTTTTTTCTCGAGGATAAGGGGGAGACGTTTGGTTTTGTTCGAGATCTAGTCTTGAGGTTGAGGAACGAGAGGCATGGAGATGCCATACGAGCAATCCGCAGTGACAATGGCTCGGAATTCAGAAACTCTCGTTTTGAAACCTTTTGCCATGACTTGGGTCTTGAGCACCAGTTTTCGAGTCTGTATACGCCTCCCCAGAATGGTGTTGTGGAACGGAAGAATAGGACCTTGTGCGAGATGGCTCGGACGATGCTTGATGAGCATAGGACTCCGAGAAGGTATTGGGCTGAGGCGGTGAATACCGCGTGCTATGTGTCAAACAGGATCTACCTCAGAGTGCACAAGAAGAAAACATGCTATGAGTTGATGCATGGTCGCACACCCAAGGTGAGTCACTTCCATGTCTTTGGTTGCAAGTGTTTCATTCGAAGAAAGGCGAGGAAGTTGGATAAGTTTGAGGCTAGGTCTCGTCAATGGTATTTTCTTTGGTTATGCATCTCATTCTAGAGCATATCGTGTGCTCAATCTTGAAACTAACCAAATCGTGGAGACTTGCGAGGTAACCTTCGACGAGACAGAGCCACGTAGTCAGCTTGTCTTTGAGTGTGCAGGTGATGATGAGCTTGGCAAGGAGATCTTTCAGGAGGAGGAGCATGAACATGGAGACGATGAAGATGGCGGTGTGGTGCCCCCCGCTAAACATGTACCCACTACTTCGACTACGGTGGTGGACGGACCGTCTCCTACACCTACGACGACAAATCAAGAACGAGGAGAAGCTGATGTTGAGGGGGAGGTAGCATCGAGGCGAGAACCTCCCTGGCGAGTACAAGTGGACCACCCAGCTTCGAGGATCATCGGCGACATGAATGAGCGCACTACACAGTCGAGGATTCGGAACAACTCTCATTTCTCTCATGCTGCATTTGTTGCTACTTTTGAGCCTAAAGACATTGGACACGCACTATCTGATCACAATTGGGTTAATTGGATGCATGAGGAGTTGGAGAACTTTGAGAGGAATCAGGTTTGGGAGTTGGTTGACCCTCCCCCAGGGTGTAACTGATTGGTACAAAGTGGGTGTGGAAGAACAAAGAGGGAGAGAAAGGTGAGGTTGTGAGAAACAAGTCGAGGCTTGTTGCTCAGGGGTTCAGTCAGAAGGAGGGGATCAACTCGAGGAGACCTTTGCTCCCGTAGCCCATTTGGAGGCTATAAGGATCCTTCTAGCCTTTTCGGTGGCTAAAGGGTTCAAGTTGCACCAAATGGATGTGAAGAGTGCTTTCCTGAATGGTGTGTTGGAGGAAGAAGTGTATGTGAGACAACCTCCGGGGTTTGAGAGTGAGAAGTACCCCCACCGGGTGTACAAGTTGAGGAAGGCGTTGTATGGGTTGAAGCAGGCGCCTAGATCTTGTTATGGCAGGTTGAGGGGGTTCTTGTTTGAGAGAGGTTTTGAGATGGGGAAGGTCGATCAGACCTTATTTTTACTGAGGCAGGGCAGAGATATCCTGATTGTGCAGGTGTACGTGGATGATATTCTCTTTGGTGGCTCGTCTAACTCTGTTGTTGCAAGGTTTGCAGAGGATATGAGCAGGGAATTTGAGATGAGCATGATGGGTGAGTTGCAGTTCTTCCTCGAGATACAAATCAAGCAATCAAAGGAAGGAACATTTGTGCACAAAGCTAAGTACACCAAGGACATTGTGCGGAAGTTCAAGATGGAGGACTCCAAGGCTATGACGACGCCGATGAGTACGACTATAGCTCTTGATGCAGACGAGGAAGGTGAACACGTGGACCAGAAGGAGTACTGGAGCATGATCGGGTCACTCCTCTACTTGACGGCGACGAGGCCGGACATACAGTTCTCGGTGTGTATGTGCGCTCGTTTTCAAGCGTCTCCGAGGACTTCGCATCGGCAAGCGGTGAAGCGAATTTTCATGTACTTGCGTCACACTCCCGACTTCGGCCTTTGGTACTCCGCGTCCTCTTCTCTGGCGCTTCATGGTTTTCAGACGCAGATTTTGCCGGGTGTTGGTTGGATAGGAAGTCCACTTCTGGGACTTGCCAGTTTTTGGGTTCTTCTTTGGTGTCTTGGTCTTCCCACAAACAGTCGAGTGTTGCTCAATCCACTACCGAGGCCGAGTACGTTGCCGCTGCTAGTTGTTGCTCTCAGCTCCTTTGGATTTCCTACACCATGAGTGACTTTGGTGAGGAGTGTACCCATGTCCCACTTCAATGTGATAGCACCGGTGCCATAAGTGTTGTAAAGAACCCAGTGCTCCATTCCAAAACCAAGCACATAGAAGTGAGGTACCATTTTCTGAGAGACAACGTAGAGAAAGGAAAGATAGCTTTGATCCATGTACCCACACATGACCAACTAGCCGATATTTTCACCATACCCCTAGATCAAGCAACTTTCACTCGTTTGCGGGGGGAACTTGGTGTGTGTTTGATTTCTTGAGTTGGGTGTGTGTGGGAGCTCCTTTGTAGCATATGTATAGCTTTCCTTTGTGCATTTCTTGCATTTGGCATGACATATGTAACATGATGTATATGCATCCTTGTATCTTAGATTGCATGCATTTTGTATCATATGCATTGGATAGGAAAAGCTTCTCCTATATACATTGTTCACCATGGAATGCTATTTATGTCTTTAGGAGCTTGTTTGGCTTAGCTCTTGATGATCTTGATGAATAATCCATGGTTGATGGCTATGTTTTTGAGAAATGTCACATATATGCTCTCTCATGTGTAAATGCCTTTACATGATCTTGACATGTTTTAGTGGCTTTGCTATGCTTAATTTGTGGTTGGATAGCTAGTTTATTGATCATATGGGGCCAAAGGCTCATTTGCCATCATGAATGTTTAGCCCTCTTGCTTTATCTTATGGAGGGGCATAAGTTCCTTTTTGTCGCAAAGACATTTCATGTACCATATATAAATCTTAAAATGAAATGTAAAATGCTTGGAAAATGTGGTCCCATGTCATATGTGCTGAATTTAATTTGCTTTGGGTGCTAAACCGTTGCATGATGCCTACCAATGAGAAGTCTCATACATAGAAGTAGGCACATGGCTCGGTGGCTTTGACATGACATGAGGTGCTTGTGGGTGTTTGTGGTGGTCTTATGATTAGAATGGCTGTCCTAGCATGAAGTTTGTGTGGCTTTGCCATTTTGATGTGTGTTGATCATGTTTAGGACTTTGCTCATGAGAGGCAAACTTTTCGCAAAATTGCCTAAATCCATCTTAGCTTTGTCCAATGGTTGTGAAACTTGATAATCATGTAGTTGAGGTCGATACGAAGCTATAGAGTATCTAACTTGCTCATTTGGACATGTGTAGCATTCTTTGTTGAATTTTGTCTATTTGAGAAGCTCTAGGTTGAAAGTTTTGCATTTTTGGCTTGATTCATGCATTGGCAACAAGGGGGAGAAGTTTGATCTTGAAATGGCTTGCTGGATGCATTTAGAAGGTTTTCAGGTGGTTTCGAGCCATTTCTGGGCTCTGTTGTGCACCGGTCTGACCGGTCAGAGTGCTGGTCCTGTGCACATGTTGGGCACCGGTCTGACCGGTATGAGCTGAAGTTGTTACAGCTGCCCTGTTTTCAAGTGGTTTGCATGCATTCGTCCAGGGGGAGTTGCATTGGTTCAGGGGGAGCTTGCATGTGTGCAGGGGGAGCTCTTTGTGGTTTTCCGAGCTTTGGTTTGGTGGGTTGCGCTCGTTGTTTGAGCTTTGTTTTGTCTCGGATGTGTCGAGCCGTTGCCCTTGCCTAAGGGGTCCGAGACTTGTCTTCCTCAAGTGATCTTGCTCTTTGCCTTTGTTTGGCTTTCGATTGCTTGTTGGAGTTCCTTTTGTTCGTTTCTTTTCCTTTTCTTTTCTCTCTTGTTACTTTCGTGTGGGTGTTGTCAATGCACTCATCAAGGGGGAGATTGAGGACCATGTGTGGTTCGAGGACCGGTGGATGGTCACTTCCTTGTGTGATGAGTCATTGACAACGTTGTGTGGACTGATTCTTGGCTAAGTATTGCAGGTGCAGGTTGCAGCTTGACTGGTGTTGGTGCAGGTGAAGAACAAGCGCGAAAGGTCGTCGCCGGTGAGGCCTCCAGGTGTGGAGAAGACAAGTAGGCTTCGTTCGAGGGACTCGGTGGCCAGCGGGGTCAAATGCGGGCCGCATGGTGGCATGACCAGCAAGATGAAGTCGTGGACGGTTTCTTGGTTGAGCCTCAAAACCAAGGTCGAGCCGGGACTTCGTGGGATCGAGTCATGAGTGGAGATTGGCGGAGGCTACACCGAGTTCGCGGGGTTTCCGGTGGTTCACCAGAAAACCACTGGGTTCCTTGGTTGATCCACAAGGCCAAGATCGAAGAACCAAAGACGATGCTGCAGCAGTGCCAGACCGGTTTGACCGGTGGGTCTGACCGGTTTGACCGGTGGGTACTGGTCTGACCGGTGAGGAGCACCGGTCTGATCGGTGTGCGACGACGTAGTCCGGAATCTTCGAAGTGGAGGACACGCGTCGGGATCGCAAGGCTTGTGTCGAGGCTAAGCAGGTTGCGGTCGCCGGGCATCCGTCCGATGGAGAAAGCTTGAAGATTTCCAAAACCTCCCTTGAGGGGCTTGTATCCCTAGTTGTTAGGAAAGGGTATTTTAGACTTTCGGTTGCCTCCATATAACCCAAGAGGTGAGAGGATGGCAGCCAAGCCTTGGAACCCTAGTTCATTTGCTTTCCTATTTTCGCTTCCTATTTTCTTAGGATTTTCTTAGGACTAGCTTGAGAGCTTTATGGTGAGATCTTGTTGAGAGGGTTGGATGATCAGGGGGCAAGCTAGACCTTGTATGAACCTTTGTGGCATGTATAGATGATTCGGTGTGGTTCCTCAAGGTTTGGATGTGTTGTTCCCGGTTGTTCTTGGTGGTGATTTTCGGAGCCTTCTCTTGGTGATTTCTTTCGGTTGTTTTTGGGACCTTTCTCTTGGGGATTTGATGGGGGAAATTTGTGGGAACCCTTCATGGTTCTTTGGGCTGTGATTGCCCTCCCAAATCCGTAAGTAACGGGGCTCGATTTTGGGGTTTTCTGAGTTCTAGGGTTAGAGGTGTTCTTGGCGGGATTTCTTCGATTCCTCCCTTTTGGACAAGTTTTGGTGGGATTAAACTTGGCTATGGACTTCTCATGAGGTGTTCCTATTATCCCCAAAGTCTTGTTCAAGTCTGTGGAGCGATTCGGGAGGTCGAGGTTTGGATTTGGGGGAGTTGACCCGCGGGTGCTGTTCATCCCGAGCTGCCCAGGCTACACCGGTCTGACCGGTGCTCTTGACCGGTCTGACCGGTGCGACCCTCTGTGGGTTTTTGCTCGGGTGAACGTCTGGGTGAGTTCGCTGTTGTCCTGTGTTGCAGCTGTTTTGAGTTTGGGTCAGTTTGGAGGTCGGTAGGCCTGTTTGGTGATTTGGGGCCTTTCAGGCTTGGACCGGTCTGACCGGTGTGTTACACCGGCCTGACCGGTGTGAAGCCACTTAGTGGAAGTTGCCAACTGTCACCAGCAGGGACCGGTCTGACCGGTGGTGCTCACCGGTCTGACCGGTGTTGGTCTTTAGACTCGAGGTTTGGTGTTCCGCTGCATTCTCGGGTCAGAAGGTTGTGTGTTGGTTCCTAGGTCCAGTGGCACTCCAGTGGCTACGTGGGCTTGGCCAATTTTGGGTAGTGAGTCGGAGACGTGTATTGGAAGCCGTGTTCATCTTGTTGGAGTTTCCATCTCCTTCGAGAAGAATTTTTATCGGCTCCCATTCACTCCCCCCCTTGAAGGACCGATTAGGCGACCAGAGAGGGGGGAGTGAATGGGAGCCGATAAAAATTCTTCTCGAGGGAGATTGAAACTCCGACAAGATGAACTAGCTCGGTCGAACCCCCGAAATCACACGCTCCGCACTTCAACCTTCCGTTTGCCAAAACCACGTAGCCACCGGAGTGCTACCGGTCCTAGGAACAAACTCTACCAAGCAACCACAACACACACGCAGCAACGACGGCGGAAACAACTCGAAAGCCGGCTAACCGAGAGGGCGGTTAGCCGGGTATAGGGGGCGGTTAGACCGCCTCCACACGGTAACCAATAAATCCTCCGAAACACCTCTTCCGAGCACCAAACCTCACCACGGTTTCACCAACAGAGATCTCTCGGTCAAGGCCATGCTAGCTACCGGAAAATCTTGACGAAAACCAAAACTTCACCCGGGGGCCTAGAGGCGGTTAGACCGGCTACCGGGGGCGGTCTAACCTCCCGTACCCAAAGCAACGAACTCCAACCAAGAACACCTAGCAAACCGCACGAGAACGACCCCAAATTTCACCCGGACGCTCCTCTGATCAAGGCGAACAAACTCACATAGGAAAATCCGGCGAAGCAAAACTTCGACCTGGAAACACCCAAAGCGGTTAGACCGCCCCCTGCAGGCGGTTAGACCGCCCCTTCCAGAAAACGAACCCGCGGGTCAAACCTCAACTTCCTCGCGCCCGATCTCCCGAATCACTCCACGGCAGCAAAACTTCGGGAATAGCTGGGTTACCTCCAGGGCAACCTCTACCTCAAAGGAATCGACCCGAAACGCTCACAATCAAGAGGAATCGAAAAAATCGCTTCTCTAGGTCAAGAACTCGCCCAACTCGAGAAACCACCAAATCGAGTCCGATTCAAAGGGGATTTGGGGGCAAAGTCACTAGCCAAAGAGGCACAAGAACCTCATACGTGACACCCACCAAAAACCCCAAGAAATCGTCCTCAAAACACCGCCAAAAGAGCTCCGAAAATCAACACAATAGAGACGGGAAAACCACCATGATGGACAACGCCAAACCTTCTATACATGCCATGAAAGGTTCGTACAAGGTCTAGCTTGCCACCCAAACATCCATCCCTCTCTCTAGATCTCACATGAAGCTCTCAAGCTAGTCCTCTAAAACCTAGGGAAAATGGAGAACGAAAATGGAAAAACAAATGAGCTAGGGTTCCAAGAGTTGGCTGCCATCCATCTATCCAATGAGTATATATGGAGGCACCCAAAAGACTAAACTACCCTTCACTAATAACTAGGGATACATGCCCCTCGAGGGCGGATTTGGAAGTCTTCATGTCTTCACCATCGGACGGATGCCCGGCTACCGCAACCTACTTAGCCTCGACGCAAGCCTTGCGATCCCGACGCGTGTCCTCCGCTTCGAAGCTTCTCGGCGCCGGCGGCCAGGGCGGTCAGACCGCCCCCCTGGGCGGTTAGACCGGCCCGGGAGATCCGACCGGCCCCGGGCGGTCCGACCGCCCCTCCTGGGCGGTTGAACCGGCCTGGGTGGCCGCACCACCTCGTCGAGTCTTCGGCCTCGGTTTTGTGGCTCAGCCGAGTAACGCGGTGGTTTTTCGGTGAACCACCGCAAACCCCGCGAACTCGGTGTAGCCTCCGCCAATCTCCACTCATGACTCGGCTCCCACGTAGTCCCGGCTCACCCTTGGTTTTGAGGCTCTACCAAGAAACCGTCCACGACTTCATCTTGCTGTTCATGCCACCATGCGGCCCGCACTTAACCCCACTGGCCACCGGGTCCCTCGAACGAAGCCTACTTGTCTTCTCGACACCTGGAGGCCTCACCGGCAACGACCTTTCGCGCTTGTTCTTCACCTGCACCAACACGAGTCAAGATGCAACCTGCACCTGCAATACTTAGCCAAGAATGAGTCCACATAACGTTGTCAATCACTCATCACACAAGGAAGCGACCATCCACCGGTCCTCGAACCACAAATGGTCCTCAATCTCCCCCTTGATGAGTGCATTGACAACACCCACACGAGAGTAACAAGAGAGAAAAGAAAAAGAAAAGAAACGAACAAAAAGAAACTCCAACAAGCGATCGAAAGCCAAACAAAGGCAAAGAGCAAGATCACTTGATGAAGACAAGTCTCGGACCCCTTAGGCAAGGGCAACGACTCGACACATCCGAGACAAAGCAAAGCTCAAGGAAAGAGCGCAACACACCGAACCAAAGCTCGAACACCACAAAGAGCTCCCCCTGCACATATGCAAGCTCCCCCTGAGCCAAAGCACACTCCCCCTGGACAAATGCAGCAATGCAATGCGGGAATGCAACAAAGAGCAAAAACCTGCTCACTCTGCCCAGGGCGGTTAGACCGCCTGTACAGGGCGGTTAAACCACCTGTGCCTCATCTGACCGCCTGGGGGGCGGTTAGACCGCCCCAAGAGACCGGCCCTGCCCCAAACTGCTCAAAACTTTCCCGAACCAATTGGAACACCTTCCAAACACTCCCAGGTGCCCAAAGCATGCACAAACTTCTCCCCCTTGTTGACAATGCATGAATCAAGGCAAAATGCGAAACTTTACAACATATAGCTTCTCAAATATACAAAATTCATCACAAGGAGCTACACAAGTCCAAATGAGCAAGTTAGATACTCGACAGGTTCGTAATGACCTTAACTATGTGATCACCAAGTTTCACAACCATTGGACAAGGCTAAAAAGGATTTGAGTAATTTTGCGAAAAGTTACTCTCTCATAAGCAAATACCTAAACATGAGCAAAACATATCAAAATGGCAAAGCCACTCAAAACTTCATGCTAGGGCAGCCATTCTAATCATAAGACCATCATAAACACCCAAAAGCACCTCATGTCATGTCAAAGCCACCGGGCCATGTGCCTACTTCTATGTATGAGACTTCTCATTGGTAGGCATCATGCAACGGTTTAGCACCCAAAGCAAATTAATTTCAGCACATATGACATGGGAGCATATTTTCCAAGCATTTTTCATTTCATTTTCAGATTTATAAATGGTACATGAAATGTCTTTGCGACAAAAAGGAACTTATGCCCCTCCACAAGATGAAGCAAGAGGGCTAAACATTCATGATGGCAAAAGAGCCTTTGGCCCCATATGATCAATAAACTAGCTATCCAACCACAAATTAAGCATAGCAAAGCCACTAAAACATGTCAAGATCATATAAAGGCATTTACACATGAGAGAGCACATATGTGACATTTTGCAAAAATTTAGCCATCAACCATGGATCATTCATCAAGATCATCAAGAGCTAAGACAAACTAACCGTAGCATACCAAACAAGCTCACAAGAACATATATAACAACCCATGGTGAACAATGTATATAGGAGAAGCTTTTCCTAACCAATGCATATGATACAAAATGCATGCAATCTAAGATACAAGGATGCCTATACATCATGTTACATATGCAATGCCAAATGCAAGAAATGCACAAAAGAAAGCTATACATATGCTACAAAGAGAGCTCCCACACACCCAACTCAAGAAATCAAACACACACCAAGTCCCCCCCGCAAACGAGTGGAAGTTTCTTGATCTAGGGGTTTGGTGAAAATATCGGCTAGTTGGTCATGTGTGGGTACATGGATCAAAGCTATCTTTCCTTTCTCGACGTTGTCTCTCAGAAAATGGTACCTCACTTCTATGTGCTTGGTTTTGGAATGGAGCACTGGGTTCTTTGCAACACTTATGGCACTGGTGCTATCACATTGAAGTGGGACATGGGTACACTCCTCACCAAAGTCACTCATGGTGTAGGAAATCCAAAGGAGCTGAGAGCAACAACTAGCAGCGGCAACGTACTCGGCCTCGGTAGTGGATTGAGCAACACTCGACTGTTTGTGGGAAGACCAAGACACCAAAGAAGAACCCAAAAACTGGCAAGTCCCAGAAGTGGACTTCCTATCCAACCAACACCCGGCAAAATCTGCGTCTGAAAACCATGAAGCGCCAGAGAAGAGGACGCGGAGTACCAAAGGCCGAAGTCGGGAGTGTGACGCAAGTACCCGAAAATTCGCTTCACCGCTTGCCGATGCGAAGTCCTCGGAGACGCTTGAAAACGAGCGCACGGACACACCGAGAAGCGTATGTCCGGCCTCGTCGCCGTCAAGTAGAGGAGTGACCCGATCATGCTCCGGTACTCCTTCGGTCCACGTGTTCACCTTCCTCGTCCGCATCAAGAGCCGTAGTCGTACTCATCGGCGTCGTCATAGCCTTGGAGTCCTCCATCTTGAACTTCCTCACAATGTCCTTGGTGTACTTAGCCTGGTGCACAATTGTTCCTTCCTTTGATTGCTTGATTTGTAGCCCGAGGAAGAACTGCAACTCACCCATCATGCTCATCTCAAACTCCCTGCTCATATCATCTGCAAACCTTACAACAAGAGAGTTAGACGAGCCACCAAAGACAATATCATCCGCGTACACCTGCATAATCAGGATATCTCTGCCCTGCCTCAGCAAAAACAAGGTCTGATCGACCTTCCCCATCTCAAAACCTCTCTCAAACAAGAACCCCCTCAACCTGCCATACCAAGCTCTAGGCGCCTGCTTCAGCCCATACAGCGCCTTCCTCAACTTGTACACCGGTGGGGGTACTTCTCACTCTCAAACCCGGAGGCTGCCTCACATACACTTCTTCCTCCAACACTCCATTCAGAAAAGCACTCTTCACATCCATTTGGTGCAACTTGAACCCTTTAGCCACGGAAAAAGCTAGAAGGATCCTAATCGCCTCCAAACGGGCTACGGGAGCAAAGGTCTCCTCGTAGTCGATCCCCTCCTTCTGACTGAACCCTTGAGCAACAAGTCTCGACTTGTTCCTCACAACCTCACCCTTCTCTCCCTCTTTGTTTTTCCACACCCACTTGGTACTAATCGGCTTACACCCTGGGGCAGGGTCAACCAACTCCCACACCTGATTCCTCTCAAAGTTCTCCAACTCCTCATGAATCGAATTAACCTAATTGTGATCAGATAGTGCGTGTCCAATGTCTTTGGGCTCAAAAGAAGCAACAAACGCAGCATGAGCAAAATGGGAATTGTTTCGAACCCTCGATCGTGTAGTGCGTTCATTCATGTCGCCGATGATCCTCGAAGCTGGGTGATCCACTTGAACTCGCCGGGAGGTTCTCGCCTTGAAGCTACCCCCCCTCAACATCGGCTTCTTCTCGTTCTTGATTTGTCGTCGTAGGTGTAGCAGAGGGTCCATCCATCATCGTAGTCGAAGTAGTGGGTACATGTTCAGCCGGGGGCACCGCACCGCCATCCTCATCATCACCATGTTCATGCTCCTCCTCCTGAAAGATCTCCTCGCCAAGCTCATCATCTCCTGCACACTCAAAGACAAGCTGACTACGTGGCTCTGTCTTGTCGAAGGTTACCTCGCAAGTCTCCACGATTTGATTAGTTTTAAGATTGAGCACACGATATGCTCTAGAATGAGATGCATAACCAAAGAAAATGCCACCGACAGACCTAGCCTCAAACTTATCCAACTTCCTGCCTTTCTTCAAAATGAAACACTTGCAACCAAAGACATGGAAGTGACTCACCTTGGGTGTGCGACCTTGCATCAACTCATAGCATGTCTTCTTCATGTGCACTCTGAGGTATATCCTGTTCGACACATAGCACGCGGTATTCACCGCCTCAGCCCAATACCTCCTGGGAGTCCTATGCTCATCAAGCATCGTCCGAGCCATCTCGCACAAGGTCCTGTTCTTCCTTTCCACAACACCATTCTGGGGAGGCGTATGCGGACTCGAAAGCGGGTGCTCAAGACCCAAGTCATGGCAAAAGGTTTCAAAATGAGAGTTCCCGAATTCCGAGCCATTATCCTTGCGGATAGCTCGTATGGCATCTCCGTGCCTCTCGTTCCTCAACCTCAAGACTAGATCTCGAACAAAACCAAACGTCTCCCCCTTATCCTCAAGAAAGAACACCCACGCATACCGAGAATAGTCGTCCACCACAACAAGGACATACCACTTCCCACCCGCAGATCGCACACGAGCTGGGCCAACAAGGTCCATATGGAGCAGCTCGCATGGACGCTCAGTCATCACATCGGTGAGAGGCGGGTGAGAAGAGGCCACCATCTTGGCATGCCTACACGGAGAAAACCAAGTCTTTCTCAAGCTTCAACCGTGGCAATCCTCGGACCAAATTGAGTTTACTCAAGCGAGACAAAAGGTCAAAGCTCAAGTGACCCAACTTCCTATGCCACTTCCACAACTCACTCGAAGAACCAGCCAAGAAACAACGCTCCACACCCGAAGGCGAGAAAAATCGGCACGAAACACCGACCCTCGGGAACGACCATACGGACAAGGTCCCCTCGAGAGTCCACAATCCGAGAACCACCTGGCCGAAACAACACCTCAAAGCCCTCATCCAACAAGCCGGGACACGGAAAGCAAATTGTACCCCAGCGATTGAACTAGAGCAACACGCCTCAGAGTGATCTTGTCACTCACTTTGATCTCACCTTCTGAAAGCACACGCCCACGCCCATTGTCCCCAAAAATGATGTACCTCTTCGTCACCACTGGGACGAGACTTGAGAACCACCCCCTGTCTCCGGTCATATGCCTCGAGCAACCGGAGTCAATCAACCAAATGTTCTTCAAGTCTCCCACCTCGCCGTCGGACTCAGAATCCGAGTCGCTCTGTGTGCTCTTCTTGCTGCCGGAGCTCAGCGCCATGGTGCAGAAGCCGTCTCTCGCGTAGCAGCTCAGCCCGCTCAGGTTCTTGGACGACTTCTTGTTCTTGCGACGATCTCCCTCGTCTTCACTGCTGCTCGAGCTCGAGGTGGAGTACGCGGAACTGGAGTCGACATCGCTCGCTCCAACCATCGCTCGGGCCTTGCCTCGACTCTCCTTCATCCTCGATCGTCGCTCATCCTTGTACTTGTTCTTGTGCTTGCTCTTGTGGTCGCGCCTCGAACGGTACTTGCCGTCCATCCTTGGCTTGTGCTTGTAGCTGTCCTTGATCTCGGCCTTCTCCGGGCAGTCGGCGACGAAGTGTCCCGGCTTACCACACTGGAAGCAAGTCCTCATGTTCCTCCTCATGTTCACGCGGTTCTCGTGCAACCTCTCGACCACCTCGTCAACAGCGCCAGCTCGTCCTCTCCAAGGTCATCATCTCCTCATCTGGCATAGACATCAAAGAGGAAAAGGAGAACATCCTGGTGGATGGGTTAGAGTTAGCCTTTCCTTTGGAACCACCAACGAGGGCAAGACTATGGGAATCAGTCGGTCCCTCGAGCTTGGCAGTCATGCCCCTATCCACCTCAGCCGACATGAGCTTCGAGAACAGCTCGTTCACCGTCAGAGTGTCATACTTCTCCGACTCGACAATGGCCTCGAACTTTCTGCCCCATATCGTACGATCCAAAGAGTGTAAGAGCTTGACCGCTCTATCATGATCATCGTACGGGAGCACGTCCACATTGGCCCTCATGTTGTTCACCACCACCGTAAACCTGCGAAACAAGGCATCGATGGACTCACGGGGGAGATGAGTGAAGTTCTCGTACTCTCTCCGGTAGGTCGCATACATCCGTGCCCGAACTCCGGGCGTTCCCAACATGAGCCTCCTTCAACACCGCCCAAATCCTACAAGCCAAGTGCTCGGTGTGCACCCGATCGAACTCGGGGGCCGACACAAAGCACGAAACAAGTAGTCGACCGCCTTGTTGCTTGGCGTCGAATCCGTCCCCTCGACCCACGGAGCGAGGAAATCCATCGGCCGTACATATCCTGTGTCCACCGTGACATCCCACGAGTCGACCCTTTCCGCGGAGGAACGCACCCATCCGCTTGCTCCACATCCGGTAGTTCTTGCCATCGAAGTGTGGAGGACCCGAACCCCCGTTCCTAGTACGCCATCCTTGGATCTTAGGCGGTTAGAGTCAACAAAGACCCGAACCGGCTCTGATACCACTTGAAGGACCGATTAGGCGACCAAAGAGGGGGGAGTGAATGGGAGCCGATAAAAATTCTTCTCGAGGGAGATTGAAACTCCGACAAGACGAACTAGCTCGGTCGAACCCCCGAAATCACACGCTCCGCACTTCAACCTTCCGTTTGGCAAAACCACGTAGCCACCGGAGTGGTGCGGTCCCTAGGAACAAACTCTACCAGCAACCACCACACACACGCAGCAACGACAGCGGAAACAACTCGAAAGCCGGCTAACCAGAGGGGGCGGTTAGACCGGGTATAGGGGGCGGTTAGACCGCCTCCACCTGGTAACCAATAAATCCTCCGAAACACCTCTTCCGAGCACCAAACCTCACCACGGTTTCACCAACAGAGATCTCTGGTCAAGGCCATGCTAGCTACCAGAAAATCTTGGCGAAAACCAAAACTTCACCCAGGGGCCTAGGGGCGGTTAGACCGGCTACCAGGGGCGGTCTAACCTCCTGTACCCAGCAACGAACTCCAACCAAGAACACCTAGCAAACTGCACGAGAACGACCCCAAATTTCACCCAGAGGGAAATCCGGTGAAGCAAAACTTCGACACGGAAACACCCGGGGCGGTTAGACCGCGCCCCCTGCGGGCGGTTAGACCGCCCCTTACGGAAAACGAACCCGCGGGTCAAACCTCAACTTCCTCGCGCCCGATCTCCCGAATCACTCCACGGATTACAGGCAAAACTTCGGGAATAGCCGGGTTACCTCCTGGGCAACCTCTACCTCAAAGGAATCGACCCGAAACGCTCACAATCAAGAGGAATCGAAGAAGTCGCTTCTCTAGGTCAAGAACTCACCCAACTCGAGAAACCACCAAATCGAGTCCGATTCAAAGGGGATTTGGGGGCAAAGTCAGCAGCCAAAGAGGCACAAGAACCTCATACGTGACACCCACCAAAAACCCCAAGAAATCGTCCTCAAAACACCGCCAAAAGAGCTCCGAAAATCAATACAATAGAGACGGGAAAACCACCATGATGGACAACGGCAAACCTTCTATACATGCCATGAAAGGTTCGTACAAGGTCTAGCTTGCCACCCAAACATCCATCCCTCTCTCTAGATCTCACATGAAGCTCTAAAGCTAGTCCTCTAAAACCTAGGGAAAATGGAGAACGAAAATGGAAAAACAAATGAGCTAGGGTTCCAAGAGTTGGCTGCCATCCATCTATCCAATGAGTATATATGGAGGCACCCAAAAGACTAAACTACCCTTCACTAATAACTAGGGATACGTGCCCCTCGAGGGCGGATTTGGAAGTCTTCATGTCTTCACCATCGGACGGATGCCGGCCTCGCAACCTCGCTTAGCCTCGACACAAGCCTCGGTTCCGCGCGTGTCCTCCGCTTCGAAGCTTCTCGGTGCGGCGGCCGGGCGGTCGGACCGCCCCCCACGGGCGGTTAGGCCGGCCCGGGAGATCCGATCGGCCCCGGGCGGTCCGACCGCCCCCTCCGGGCGGTTGAACCGGCCCGGGTGTCCGCACCACCTCGTCGAGTCTTCGGCCTCGGTTTTGTGGCTCAACCGAGTAACCCAGTGGTTTTCTGGTGAACCACTGCAAACCCCGCGAACTCGGTGTAGCCTCCGCCAATCTCCACTCATGACTCGGCTCCCACGTAGTCCCGGCTCGCCCTTGGTTTTGAGGCTCTACCAAGAAACCGTCCACAACTTCATCTTGCTGTTCATGCCACCATGCGGCCCGCACTTGACCCCACTGGCCACCGGGTCCCTCGAACGAAGCCTACTTGTCTTCTCGACACCTGGATGCCTCACTAGCAACGACCTTTCGCGCTTGTTCTTCACCTGCACCAACACGAGTCAAGCCGCAACCTGCACCTGCAATACTTAGCCAAGAATCAGTCCACATAACGTTGTCAATCACTCATCACACAAGGAAGCGACCATCCACCAGTCCTCGAACCACACATGGTCCTCACCCCTCTCTGGTTCGCCGTATCAGTCCCTCAAAACCTAGGTTAACCTAGGTCATCATCTCGAAAACCTCGCCAATGAACCCTATTAGACCCCTTGACCAAGTCTACACACACCCGTGGTCAACCCTTGGTCAAAGACACGGTCAAACCCCGCTTGATATTTGACGTCAGCGAATGTCGTCCGGAACTTTTACCGCGTTCTCCAAATTTCACCTAAACACTTCAAAATCTACCTTTATGAAAGTTGTCCAGTTTGTTGAGGGACACAACTTTCATGTAGATTGGCATTTCAAATTTTGAGTGGAAATTGGTGAAAAACTTGATCGACTGACAGTACCTCCTGTTTACCGGAACACAGCGGCATTCAAAGTTAGCAAGACGTTCCTGCAAAATCCGTCGAGAAAAACACTAGACGACCTTTGTGAAAGTTGTAGAGGGTAGTGAGGTCTACAACTTTCCTATTCACCACTTTGTGCACTTCTATTCAAAAATTTTGAGAAAAACCCGGTCAAACATTGCCAGTCCGACACGTTAAGCTGAACCGCCCGCGCCCGCGACGCCACCCGCGCTCCCGGCCGCGCGGCGCACCCGCGCGCGCCGTACCACCTAGGCATCCGCGCGCGCGCCTCCCGAGGCCGCACGCGCGCCTTCCGGCCGCCCCGCATCCCTAGGCCCCTTGAAGTCTTCCGCCTCCCTCGCACCGCGTGCCGACTTGTGGACGTGCCGGACGGGCGGGACAAGCCCCGGCGGACCGCCGGTCTCCGGGGTGTCCCCTGGCCGGGGCGGCGTGCCACGGCCGCCGTCTGCGGTATTAACGCCGGGAACCATTCGAGGCGAAGGCGCGGAGCCGCGCAAACTCCTCTCCCGCTATAAAGGGCACGGTTGCCCTCACCGGCGCGAGCGCGCGTGCCGCCGTCCCCGCCAACGCGGGCGCCGCCCCCTCCGGCCTCTCCACCGCAACCAACCACCCTTGACCCGTCCCTAGGACTCACTGGTACTCCCCGTGTTGCTAGTGGTCCATCCCGTGCTCCCTTCGTCGCGAGCACCGAGCCGCCGCGGCCGCCAAGCCGCAGCTCCGCCGAGCGGGCTCGCCGGCAGCTCCTCGCCCCCAATCAAGCCACGAACCGAACCCTAGTAAACCCCAGATTACTCCCCTACTCTCCCCGGCCGGACTCCGGCGACCCCGCGCAGGAATTTCACCGGAATTGCCGCCGGCCGCGCCCCCGGGGACCCGATTGCAAGGGGCAAATTCTTCCTGAGGGGCAATCCGCAAACCAAGGGCTTTTCTGTAAGGAAACATAAACTTTCAGGGGCTATAGCGAAAGTAGTTTCTTAAATAGTGTTTGAGTAGTTGCTGAAACTTTGAAAATTCATATAAAATCGTAGAAAAATCCGAAAAATGCAAACCCAATTTTGTTAGATTTGTTGGGAAATATCTTACAACTTTTGTTATTCTTGCCTGAGCTAGTTCCTGTTAGTTTTTGCATGAAAAATAGAAATGTGAAAAACCTAGATATGCAATATCTCAAAAACTATAAATCTCTTGTAGCTAATTTTTGGATATGTTGTGTGTTTGGTCATGACTAGCTTCTGTGCTAAACATTGCACAAAGGTCTGATATAAATCTTTTTATAAAAATGTGTTTCCATTTCTGCAGAATCTGCATAAATGATTTTTGTAACAAAAAATAAATAGATTTTTGCAACCGACTTTTGCGCACTGTCTTTTTATTTCAAAACACACCTCTGGTGAATTAATCACAATTTATAATTACCAGAAATATTTATTCTTGATTTATGCTTGTTTTTCTTGGAAAATACATAACTCAAGTTTCATAAAAACTCTAGGTGTAGGTGCTGCATCCCTAGGCTAGTTTTGGACCACATAACATGTGTGAGGAAGTTTGGATCATTTTGTTGAGTAATTATTTTTGTGTGCATTTACCTTATCCTTCTAGTTAGCTTTTGTCATTTTCATAAATAATTAATTTCTAGCTATCCAAAGCTTTGCATGTGTGTCCAGTGGGTTGTTATAGGTGTTTAGTGTGTAACACACCCATCCACTGAATTTTATTAATTAATTTCATGAATAAAAGCTATGCAGGTCATTAAGGGCTTAATAGTCATTAAATGGAAAATCACCAAACCATCCCTAATAATCTTGGGTGTGGTTTTAAATCCTTTTAAGAGGGCTAACTATACCTACCCACTACTGTTTGTGAAGTTGAATTAAATTATTTGCATATATATGTACACAGTCACTATCAAAAAGAATATCTAATAAAGAATTGCAAATTGGTCCTTTTTGGAAGAGTATGCTAAATGTATTTCTTATCTAGGTGAATGTGTCCAACTAATACACCCCTTGGTTGTCATTTATTGTTTGGGGTTAATTAAATTAAAAATCATCGAATAAGTCTTGCATTTGCATCTTCGTGTAGATCCTTCTGACGGTAGACGTACGCTCGTGCCAGAAGGAGGAGACGAAGGTGCCGACGAAGAGCTGCAGTGCGTGGACGTAGCTCAAGACTTGGACCTAAGTCCAGAAGGGCCCAAGGCCAACCTTGCCAGCGAAGGCAAGCCCCAGATCATTAACCCAGTCTTTAAAAATTTATGCAAGTATGTTTGCTATGAGTGTGCATTTACGTTTCAGGAGTTGAATTGAACCCTAGATGCATGATCCCTAGGTACCTATGCTCTATCACTAGTATGCTATGTTGATAGCTGCTATGCTATAGGACCCGATAGAAGTCGAGTGATGTTTGTCACTCGCGAGAATAGGTTCTTATGTTGGAATCATAAGATCTTTATAAATGGATTGCTCATGTGGTAAGAGCATGGGATTTGGGCTCCGGTCCAGTGGCTTTCGTGGGCTAAGCTTTTGAACGTACTAAACATTTGTCGGGAATGGGACCGGTAAGCCTAGTACCTTAATGAGACGGCGCTGGAACTTTTCCCTACTACTCTTGAGTATTCACCTTACCGGCTAGCTACCGGGAAGGGGGGTGCATGTGTGAGACTAGGTACTTTGCGGGGTATGCCAGCTAACCTTGTACCCAGGACTGTAGGCTCTGTTTCCAACCCGAGGACTTTTGGGAACTGCCTGGGAAAGTTGTCCTTGCGGGGCAGCCTACTGTGTGTTTAGGTCTACCTTGTAAGGTTTAAATCAATCAATTGTCGGCCTCTCACCGTTATCCGAGACTGCTTAATCAACTGGCCATGATATCCCATAATGATGGAACTCGGTGAATATGGTTGCATGAATTAATTACTTGTCCAATTCTTGATTGAATTAGATGGCACATTTAAAAATGGTAATCAACTAGAACTTGTGCTAAAATATTGAAGGTAAGGATCTAATCTTAGCAGCTGTTCAGCAAAAGAAACTCCACTGGCCAAAAGCCTTCATGTCTAGAGTTTGGTGAAGTAGTTACCACCCGACGGTTAAGTCTTGTTGAGTATTAGTATACTCAGCCTTGCTTTAAAATTGTTGTTGCAGGTGTGGTTGACCAGAAGGGTGACGACAACTGATGACATCACGGATGGCCTCCTGTGATGTTTACCGTTGCGCTAGTTTATTTTATTTACGCTGTTTTTGGAACTCTGAACATTTACTCCATGTCAGGAACAATGGTTTGTACTAAAATGTTTCAACTCCTGTTGTACTCTGGACTCGCCTTCGCGTGAGTTTTAATGCATGTGTCGATCCTCTGTATGTATTCCAAGTGATCTACCGGGCATTAACCCGGCAACTAACGATAGGAGGACACTTTACTATTGCTTAATGACCAAAGTGGATCGGTCCTAGGCGATAATACGGTATTTTCCTGGGCGGGTTGTCACAAAGAAGGCGGGCGCGATGCGAGCAACTGGATAATGTAAAAATTCTCCCCTCTACTCACTTACCATAAATTTTGTAAAAGGAGGCCAAGAAAATCGAACTGCTGGGGTCGGGGCCCAGGCGAGCGCCCGTAGTTAATGCGATGGACAGCGCCTGGGTCCCACTACTCATGAAATCACCACACCCGCGTGAGCGCCATCATGACGGAATGGTAAAAACGCCAACCGCCTCAGATAGAAAGCCTTGAACGGCCCGTTTACTCCGCCTAAAAAGGCATCACGCTTGTGCAACGCCACGTGGGCCAAGAATCATGTACGGGAGATCCGGGTCCAGGGCCGACACGAAAGGGCGTGAGGATTCAGCTGTGTTTCAAGTATTGCTTTGTCAAATCGAGATTGTGTGGGTGTTCAGTCTACTGCTCATGTTCGACGCTATCGAAAATCATGCATTGGATGGATGCCCGGCCATTGAGAAGGAAGGACGCTTTCAGAGGCGAAAGGCTATGGGGAGAGAGAGCATATGTGATCCATGGATTTTCGATCGGGAAACCGTATCCAAGCTCCGTTGATAGTCTGCGCTCTTTGGTTTTTTCAACTGAAACATTTGAGTAGCCAAAGGAAGGAAAATCAAAAGAGATCCCGTTAGTAGTGGCGAGCGAGAGTGGAACAATTGTTTTCATCAAAAGAAATCCGAAGCAGTTTCATTCGATTTGTTGTGGATTGGATGATGAAAAACCAAAAAGCAACAAGCATAGGCTGTGTTGCCGTAGAGCGCCCTACGGAGTTGTACAAAGTCAGCAACCATTTTGGGGTGCAAGCATAGGCAACACAGGACTGATGATGGAGTGGGGCACGCAGTGAATGGGTTTTCTAAAAAGATTGGAAGATCCGACCAAAGAAGGTGATAGCCCTATTCATTATTGCAAGGAATCGGATGCTCGTTAGCCTAAAAGGGGGAGGGGTGAATTAGGCAACTTAAAACCTTAACCTATGACTTCACTATTTTTACTCCAAGATAAACTAGAACATATTATCTAATTGTGCAACTAAGGTTGTTCTAGTGTGAAACTCCCATCCCAAAACGAGGTTTGCAACCTATAGCCAATCCTAGCATGATACTACTATAGGAAAGTAAAGGCAAGCAAATATTGCAATAGAGTAAATGCGGAAACGTAAAGGGGATGAGAGGAAGCAAACTCTTGACACACGATTTATCCCGTGGTATCGGTAGGCACTAAGCCACCCCTAGTCCACGTTGAAGCACTCACACAAGAGTATTGCTTCCCGGTCACCAAGTCTCTCCCAAGAGCACCACTTGACTCGCCACAAAGGCTAGCCACTTAGGCACTTCCCAAGCTCCCTTGGTCACCTTGATGCCGCCTCCACTAAGGAGCTTCTCCACCAAGGAAAGGGCTCTCCACGTCCCCCGCAAAAAGTGTCCTCACCGCTCCACACAAGCCGGAGGGTCGATGACGATTGACGGTGAGCCACTTAAGCCCCAAGACTTCCGGCAAACCTTGTACAACTTGATTCACTCAAGAATCACCTCACAAGGTTGGCACAACCTTGCACTCACTCAGCTCTAAGCTAAGCCTAGCTCTAAGCACATACACAAAGCATATGCAAGTCTAAGGATGAGCAAATAAGCACTTGGATGGATTGGATATGATCTTTAATGTGTCTTGAACTCCTCTGCACTTCCACACAATCCAGCCACCTCAAATGAGTGAGTGGAGGAGGTATAAATAGCCCAAGGCATCAAACTAGCCGTTGGCTAAAAGCTGCTGAAAAAGGTAGTGTCGGATGAACCGATGCTAAGCTTTTCCAGGGCGTCGGTTCATCCGGTGCCCCTCCCACGTCACATGGCCGGTGAGATCCTCTGACACAACTGCTCCGACGCTATGCACCGACGGTGCGTCGGATCATCCGGTGCTGAAGACCCCGCGTGCAAGTTGCCTCTGTTAGCTTTCACGCGACCGTCTACTAGACCGACGCTTCACCTTGACCACGGCGTCGGATCATCCGGTGCTGAAGGCTTCGTCTTGGCGCGTCTCTGTCTTGATTCAAACTGAGCGTCAGATAGACCGACGGTGTCCCCACTTGGACCGTCGGATCATCCAGTGCTACTGTCTTCGCTGCTTTTCTTCTGCAAGTCGTCCGACGCTACTAAAAAGTGGACCGTCGGTTCATCCGACGGTACCTAGGGTTTCACCCTGTGTACCAACTCGTCCCACGATTGCACCGACACTTGCTGTTTTGATACCGTCGGTTCATCCGATGGTGTCTTTTCTTTTCCTTTCATGCTCGGTTTTGACCCTTGATTCTCTCATTTTGGCATGTGGTTTTCTTGCATCCTTGGGACCTAGAAGTGTCTACAAAGACATGCTAAAACAATACGGTTAGTCCCAATGATCATGTTGTCATGAATCACCAAAATCAATCTCGAACTAATGGCATATGAGGCCATGTTCACTACAATCTCCCCTTTTTGGTGATTCATGACAACACAACCAAAGCAAGCATACATTTGCAAAAATTGACAGAATTAGAACCACTTACACTTGCTTGGATGCTTACCATCATCTAAACTCCCTCTAGATCAAACTCCCCCATTTTTGATCTTCTCTTCCTATGTTCACATTCTCCCCCTTTGGTCTCATATCCTTGGAACCTAGCTTGCTTTGGTCTCACATTCTCCCCCTTTGGAATAAAATCTCCAAAAAGTCCAAAGCAAAAGGGCTCCAAGAAAACTAGTAAGTCCTAGCAAACATAGCTCAAGGAGAAGTGTTAAATACAAGGGAGAAAGCCACATGAACATTGATCCATATGTATGATATCAATGAAGATACCACATGCGAGAATGACTAAGATGGATCACAAGTTCATGAGACTAGCATGATACAAACTAAGCTCCCCCTAAGTGTGTGCACAAAAAGATAGTGTGAAAAACAAGTGCACAACTACAAACTTGTAAGTCAAGGAAGCTTAGAGCACATCATGCAAGGAGGTAGCTTAAAGAACAAGAGATAACACAAATGGGTTCTTGTTACATTACCACTTGTATATATCACTTGTAGTCTTTTGATCAATGCATACCTCCTGGGGATGATCCTCTCTACCTTGTTGGCACCACATTGAGATGAGCCACTTGGAAATGATATCACTAGGTGACACCACTTGAAAGAAGCTTGCATAGAACACACTTGGGGTACCACAAGGATTAGGAATGTTTGAGTACATTGCCTTTGAACTTATATAGAGACATAAGCTCGCAAGGACATGACTCAATAGCATGAAGCTCATATTGCTATATTCACTCATTTAGAGATGTTAGATCACATCGAGAGTGAAATAGCATTCTCTTAGAATGAAGTACCGCACCGGAATGCGTCGCCAAGGGACTAGATAAGGTAGGCTTGAAACAATGTTAGTCCCATAACCAAACCATAGGATGAGCTCCCCCTAAATGTGTGCATTTAGTGTTTGAATCACCAACCAAATGTATGCACATTGTTTATGACAATAAAAGGGAAGCTAACCCTATAGCTTGCTCATGATGCAAAGAGATATATATGAAAACATGCACCATGAAAGAACAAGTGTAGTTTTCCTACACACTAATTAAACCATGTAAGTTGCTCATGGGTTAGCGCATGACACAAGCAACCTACCATATGTAAACATTGCAACAAATGCAACCTAAACAAGGCAATGGAGCTACAATGATACAAGAGATAGGTACTAGTTTCCATTACCTCAACCGGGGAACTTGGACAACACATGTCCAACTTGCAAGCTTGGCTTCTAGGCTTGAAACTTCACATATTCTTTGTGCCAAGCCTCCCAAGTCCCCGCTCTCAAGGCCTTCAAGTGGCCTTTGGAACCCAAACCATTTGAGGCCCCTTCATGTTGGTGATAACTTCCTTGGGCACCCAAATGGGTTGGTTCCAACCCCGCTCCTCCTTCATCTTCCCAACCTTGTGTGCAACCACCTTGCCATTAGCCTTCTTCTTGATGACGTAGGTGTTGCTCTTGGTCTTGTTCTTGCGGTTGGGCTTGGTGTAGATGAGGGAGCTCTTGATGGTGGGCTTCAACTTCTTCTTCTCGCCCTTGTCCATCTTCTTGACAAATTGAGGGCATTTGTAGAACTTGTGCCCTTCTCCATGACACTTGTAGCAAGTCATGGTTGCACCCTTCTCAAGCTTCTTCACCATAGAATCACGGTTATCTTGAGAAGGTTGGACTTTGCTCTTTATGTCTTGAGAGATGTCCACTTGTTCTGCATCGTTCTTGCCCTTGCCCATCAAGTTTGCCAACCTCTCTCAAAGCCATTTCACTTCTTGCTTGAGCTCATCATTTTTCTTGCCTATGGGACAATCACATGTTTCTACAACAAAATTCTCATTGCAAGATGGTAAGCAAGATTCATCAATTAAATCAATGCAAGAAGTTGAAGCATCTACCTTGGAGATAGAAATAGCACAAGGGATAGATGATTCATCAAGCTCAAAGGAATTACTTGTTTTAATATCATTGCTCTCAAGCTTAGATTTTAGCTCATCACACTCCTTGCTAAGCAATTTGAATTTGCACAACAAATGTTCATAATTTGTAGCAAAGGTTGCACTAAGATCATTGAGAGCATTGAGTTATTTAATTTCATTAGCCTATTTCTCAAGAATTCCTTTTTTCTCATGGACCAGCTCAACAATATCATCAAGAGAGGTGGTGTCGGATTCATTATCACTTACATTGCTTTCCATACCTTTGGCCATAAGGCACATGTGTAGTGATGATGACGGACCTTGCATGAAGCGGGTGGTGAAGTTCTTTCTTCATTCATCACCTGAGCTAGAAGAACTTGATTCTCCACCACTTGTCCATTCACGGACGGCGATAGTTGCTTTTTTCCTTGGTCTCCTCTCCTTGACCACCTTCTTCTTGGGCTTGTGCTCGATCTTGGTGAACTTGATGTGTTGATGATGACGCCCTTCTCTCAAGTGGACGTTGTAGCCGTACATGTTGACTTTCTTCACATACTTGAAGATCTTCTTCACATACTAGGCCACCATGGGTTCAACCTCTTCATCACTTGAGGAATCTCCATCGTCACCATCATCACCATCATCCTCGCTTGAGCTTCCATGAGTAGCCATCCTACTGAACATCTTCTCTTGTTGGCTTGATAGAGCATGGCTTGTAGTTGGAGAGGATGGTTCTTGGGGCTTCTCTTGGGGCGTCTTCCTTGACTTGGGCATGAGTTGAAGCTCATGTGCCATGATCTTGCTCAAGATATGAGAAGGCTTCAAATCTTCGAGCTTCTTCTCGTAGATGATTGCCTTCACCAAGTCATAATCGGGCTTCCGGAGACTTTGAAGGATCTTGCGGTTGATGTTCCAATCCGTGATGTCCTTCACACCTAAGGCATTGATCTCATTGACAAGCACATTCAGGCGTGAGTACATAGATTCGGCATTTTCATTTGCAAGTTGCTTAAAGCTATTGAATTCCTCAAGGAGACAACCATAGCGTTCATTAGCAACTTTATTTGAACCCTCATTTTGCTCCTTGATGGTCTTCCATAGCTCATGAGCATTTTCGCAAGTAAAAACTCTATTGAAAATGCCTACATCTAGTGAGGACAAAATGATACTCTTAGCAATTACATCAAATTGCTTTTCCTTCCTAGTACCATTTTTCATGCCCTCATCGGTGACTCTCCAAACATCAAGATCCCTTGCTTGGAGATGGGCCTCCATGAGAACCTTCCACCGAGGATAGCCCGTGCCATCGAAATGTGGAGCCAAACCTAAGGTATGCACCCCTTTCATTCCTCTATAGAGCAACTCACTAGGCGGTGAAGCCTAACCGTTCCAATGAGCCTATTTTCACAATTTACCAATCGAATTGGCGTTTCCTTGTGAAGGAAGTGAGTCCCGGCTCTGATACCACTTGTAAGGAATCAGATGCCCGTTAGCCTAAGAGGGAGAGGGGGTGAATTAGGCAACTTAAAACCTTAACCTATGGCTTCACTATATTTACTCAAAGATAAACTAGAGCATACTATCTAGTTGTGCAACTAAAGTTGTTCTAGTGTGAAACTCCCATCCCAAAATGAGGTTTGCAACCTATAGCCAATCCTAGAATGATACTACTCTAGGAAAGCAAAGGCAAGCAAAGATTGCAATAGAGTAAATGCGGAAATGTAAAGGGGATGAGAGGAAGCAAACTCTTGACACGCGATTTATCCCGTGGTATCGGTAGGCACTAAGCCACCCCTAGTCCACTTTGAAGCACTCACACAAGATTATTGCTTCCCGGTCACCAAGTCTCTCCCAAGAGCACCACTTGACTCGCCACAAAGGCTAGCCACTTAGGCACTTGCCAAGCTCCCTTGGTCACCTTGATGCCGCCTCCACTAAGGAGCTTCTCCACCAAGGAGGGGGTCTCCACGTCCCCCGCACAAAGTGTCCTCGCCGCTCCACACCAAGCCGGAGGGTCGATGACGATTGCCGATGAGCCACTTAGGCCCCAAGGCTTCCAGCGAACCTTGTACAACTTGATTCACTCAAGAATCACCTCACAAGGTTGGCACAACCTTGCACTCACTCAGCTCTAAACTAAGCCTAGCTCTAAGCACATACACAAATCATATGCAAGTCTAAGGATGAGCAAATAAGCACTTGGATGGATTGGATATGATCTTTAATGTGTCTTGAACTCCTCTGCACTTCCACACAATCCAGCCACCTCAAATGAGTGAGTGGAGGAGGTATAAATAGCCCAAGGCATCAAACTAGCCGTTGGCTAAAAGCTGCTGAAAAAGGTAGTGTCGGATGAACCGATGCTAAGCTTTTCCAGGGCGTCGGTTCATCCGGTGCCCCTCCCACGTCACATGGCCGGTGAGATCCTCTGACACAACTGCTCCGACGCTATGCACCGACGGTGCGTCGGATCATCCGGTGCTGAAGACCCTGCGTCCAAGTTGCCTCTGTTAGCTTTCACGCGACCGTCTAATAGACCGACGCTTCACCTTGACCACGGCGTCGGATCATTCGGTGCTGAAGGCTTCGTCTTGGCGTGTCTCTATCTTGATTCAAACTGAGCGTCGGATAGACCGACGGTGTCCCCACTTGGACCGTCGGATCATCCGGTGCTACTATCTTCGCTGCTCTTCTTCTGTAAGTCGTCCGACGCTACTAAAAAGTGGACTGTCGGTTCATCCGACGGTACCTAAGGTTTCACACTGTGTACCAACTCATCCAACGATTGCACTGACGCTTGTTGTTTTGATACCGTCGGTTCATCCGACGATGTCTTTTCTTTTCCTTTCTTGCTCGGTTTTGACCCTTGATTCTCTCATTTTGGCATGTGGTTTTCTTGCATCCTTGGGACCTAGAAGTGTCTACAAAGACATGCTAAAACAATACGGTTAGTCCCAATGATCATGTTGTCATGAATCACCAAAATCAATCTCTAATGGCATATGAGGCCATGTTCACTACAATCTCCCCCTTTTTGGTGATTCATGACAACACAACCAAAGCAAGCATACATTTGCAAAAATTGACAGAATTAGAACCACTTACACTTGCTTGGATGCTTACCATCATCTAAACTCCCTCTAGATCAAACTCCCCCATTTTTGATCTTCTCTTCCTATGTTCACATTCTCCCCCTTTGGTCTCATATCCTTGGAACCTAGCTTGCTTTGGTCTCACATTCTCCCCCTTTGGAATAAAATCTCCAAAAAGTCCAAAGCAAAAGGGCTCCAAGAAAACTAGTAAGTCCTAGCAAACATAGCTCAAGGAGAAGTGTTAAATACAAGGGAGAAAGCCACATGAACATTGATCCATATGTATGATATCAATGAAGATACCACATGCGAGAATGACTAAGATGGATCACAAGTTCATGAGACTAGCATGATACAAACTAAGCTCCCCCTAAGTGTGTGCACAAAAAGATAGTGTGAAAAACAAGTGCAAAACTACAAACTTGTAAGTCAAGGAAGCTTAGAGCACATCATGCAAGGAGGTAGCTTAAATAGAAGAATCAACGTCATCATGTGATGACGTCAACAGCACCGAACTGTTTGTTAATAGAAGGAGAAACAAAATGATATTATTCTCAAAACTAAAAAAACAAAATGATATCTTTCCATAAAAAATAAATAAAAATTGAAAAATCACAAGCACGAAAAATTACATTACAATGCATAAACAATTTAAGGAAATCAATAAATTTAATATTTTGTGTATTATTTTTAGAATCTCCAAATCTTCATAAATTGGTTTCTAATATTCTGCTGAATGAATGTCATTATTTTTATGTGTTTGATATTTTTTTCAATTAGAATACAATCTCTGCAAATGTACATGTATTATTTTGTTTCTGTTATACCATAAATAATGGACAAGCTATAATAAGAATGGAAGTGCAAAGTTAAAAAAGGTACTCCCTTCACGAACTGACCAAGTGGTGAAAACCACAACTCGTTAAAATCCATCTCGATATCAGATCCGATAAGTGCCACAAGTGTTTTACTCCCAATGCGAGTAGTCATACATTTTAACTGCGACGATGCAGATTAACGAAGCGGTGAACACTCGTGGAAAAGAGGAATAGGCCTTCCCTAGGATAAATTGTCCAACTTTGTAATGGGACTTGAATAGGTGAATTTAGAGAGTTGTGTGAATGGAAAACATAAAGGAATCCACTGGAGATGGATCGTTTTGACTTCACCTCCTCAAACGCGGCATCCACATGATATCCATCTATAAAAACTGCTCCAACTTTGCAAATATTTTTACTCCGTCCACAAATACCACCACGTCATTTTTCCAATTCCTCATCCAATTCAGCGAGAAACTTTCACTATTAGTTCCACAACGCCATGCCGAGCAGCTTCAGGTGGGGGTCAGATGAGTCTTCAGACGAGGAGGAGCATGTGCTACCCACCGAGCAGAGCTCCGACGACTCCCCAAGCGACTCTCCTCCACCGTCATCACCTGACTGGTCGTTCGAAGATGACTGGGAAGAGAAGCCCCCATCCGAGAGTGATAGTGACATTAGCGCCATTATGGTGTTGGCGGAGTTGCACGCCGCTGTCACGCTAGATGGTGAAGATGAAGATGAAGACGAAGATGAAGGATACGTGTCTGACTTCGATGAGGAGGAGGAGCACCGTTTACGCAAACGGATCAAAATTTGGTGGAGCCCATCTCCATCGTCGTCGGACCCAGGCAGCCCGAGCGTTGGTGGTGAGAACGAAGAACCTCCACAGAACACTGGGACGACAGATGATCCCATCATCATAGACGAATAATCACATGATGTCATGTCAATGCAATAATATTTATATTTATATTTGTCTTTAAGTATCTTTATCCTTTTTCTTATTTCTTTTTCTTCTTTTTCTTTTCTTTTTGGCTATAAATTAAATGAAAAATTTTAATATATCTGAGCAGTTTTGCTCTTCCTTAGTAGTAACGTCTCACATGTATGTTATCCTTAGTACGCACGATGTTTGGGCATAGCAATACGTCAGCATGCAAAATATCAACGAAAGGCACAAAAAATCTACTTCTTGAGTGTGCACAAAATTTTATTCTATTCATAAAGATACATTGTTGTATTAACTAATAGTAATAACTACCTCCACAGATGCACCTACCACCTCTGTCCTCGACCATTCCACATACATAATAATCATCTTCATTATCAATACCCATAAGCAAACATTTTCCGTCTTCATAAGTTTAAAGGCATCGCGTGCAGACCGAGGAAACCAAGTTTGATTCTGTACTGGATCAACATTGTTTATCTCATTTTCTCGTGCAGCTACTGCAGCCTTAACAGCATCACACATAGTAAAATCATTTTCGCAAACCATTCCTAACTCCTGCACAATTAGAATATGAACGATGTAACCAGAGTGCACATAATAATGGAATAAAATAATTATAAAATCACATGAACAAATGTTGCCACTAAAAATATTATAAATCATCTTCAAGGTTAGTTAGCCATGGATACCGTCCGTTTTGAAAGAATGTAATAGACGCATCGTATGAATCCTCTAGGAAATCTGGATAATGGAATAAAACAAAGGTATTCATTAAAATTTATACAGGACATGTTATGGAACGAAAATCCAATGATATTGATATGATACTCACATCTATCATGATTAACAACGATATTTGTGGCAATGACAAAATCATTACGCGTATGGGGTTGCGTGAGTAAACTGTCGTATTCTGTGTATTCGTCAATGAGGACACGAAGAAATGCTATGCCGCTACATGCAAAAAATGTGTCCCGACAATATTACATGTTACATTATATAACATATATGCATAAAAAGTATGAACAATATGAATCAATACTAACCTCGTGTCCTTCAAACAAATTTTCTGTGTGTAGAATGGCTTGAAACCCTTTAATTCAGTTGGGCCAACAGGCACTACAACAGCAATGATGCAAACTTGGGTACCACGAGGCTGTGGAAAACTCCGGATGAGATCATTGTTGAAAGGCCATACAGGAGTGCTCAACCTACGCGTGTTAAATAGTGCATCAATTATATCCTAATATGGAAATAAAATAATTTCATTAATTTGTTACTACTTTATATTGTATTACTTGCCTTATTTTGGTTGTCGTCATCATTTACAGTATGGTATGATACCCATAATTATAGATTTGATGCGCCCGCGATAAGAGGATCCTAGAAATATTTTTATTGTCTTAATAATGTCGCTCAAGTAATTAATTATGAATCTTTTCTTTGTTGATATAATAATAATATATAACATTACACTTTCCCTGATACGTAGAATCAACATCACCATGCCATTACATGCGGGCGAATCATGAGCATACGGGGAAACTACTTGATATTTATTGATTTTCATTTCCATCAACCGTCATACATCAATCATACAAACCAAGGTAGTGAATACGATGAAACTCAACAACTATATTACGACAATAATAAGTTTTCCCTATGACTTTCGAGCAGTCCTCTTGTTGCCCAATTGCTAGAAATACAAGAGGACGATTACTGTCGACTCCAACCAGGAATTCGTCAGTGCCAAGTATTTGCTTTACAAGGCTGTTAACAACTTGAACGGCATCTGATGGCATCACATTGATCACGCGGCACCAGAACACACGGTTCTGGACCCTGGAAGAAACATGAAGTGAGCCCAGAAGGTTCATGCATATACTTATGCACCATCCGTTATGGAACGGTGAAAATAGTCTCCTAATATACGTGGCTCATCATCGACAAGATCATCAATATGCAAGGAAGCCCTAACAGCTTAACTCCAATATAAAGTGAATAAAATCGCGTTAGAACAAAGTGGCATGGTAATAATCGAAACAAAAACCTTGTAAATATTTGTAGACAAAATGTACCTTCGATGCATGAGAATTCTGAGCTAGCTCCCAACCTTATGATAGTTATTGATGTACCGTGGTGCGCATCTAAGCAACCTAAATATGAAAAGAAGGAACACAAAGGTGTAGACCGATATTTGTGTATTACGAGAAAACAATATCAATCTATAGAAAGTTTAGTGCGTTTTACCTGAGACATGATTCACGCTAACACGTGTGGTAATAAGCATGCTTCTGTTGACGCATGCATTTAACAAAATACGGAAAGTGACCTCGCTTGGATCTGTTAGAAGTCGTAGAAACAAAACGCGTCTACCCAAAGCATTCTTTAGTGTCAAAGAAATCTAGATAACACAATTTACTAATTTCAATATAATAATGATGTTTTAACATACCGATTGTCTCTTATGGCGACCTCTCTGATAACATAGTACCCAACTTGTTGGTAAATCATACCAACATGGCAAATCATACCCAAGGTATCCACAAGAGAACCATGAGAACTTTTCATTGAATCATCCAAGGACAGGAAAGATGCGAACGAAATCATCATGTTGTATGAATGAAGTTTTGTTTTTATTAACTAACGTGAACGGAGTATTGTACTATATTTATATAGGAGACGTGAGGTTTCTAGTTAGAAAAATAACTAAAGTTTGGCAATAAATAATCTGCACATAGCACAATACCTTTCTAACGAACTAATTAATGAAGCACATACTATACGATATACGTCATGCTATATTTATCGGAAAGTATATTTCTAAACCCAAAATGATCGCGCAACCAAAGAAATTACATCACAACCCATAAGTTAAATTAGGAAATTGAAATAGATGTGCAGGGAATACCGAACTGGCACCATATCCGGAAACTAATCAATGAAAGATATCAATATATTCATACACCCGCTGGGACCTTGGCCACGACATTGCCGCCCGGGCGCCTCTACACAAGACTCGAGATACATTGTCTGCCATGCAAGCACGTGTGTAAAAGCTTCGTATGCTAGAAAGGGCTTTGGCCCGTGGCCAATCACAAGATGCAAACATATTAAAAGTCTTGATGTACCTTACGTAATGACTACGACACAACCTAGACTGATGAAGCGCGTCGCAAGCATTCTTCTAGCTTCAGGACCTACTTGGGGACCTCCACCGCCGCCGAGGTCGACGCAGCCATGCAGCCACCTCTACTCTAGCTCCAGAAGGTTTCCTATGGTACGCTCACTTACACTCGGGTTCCCCCACAAGATTCCAAATCGAGCCAGCGTCACCTCGCGCCTTCCCTGGTGCAGCACGGAGATTTCCAGCATGGCCTCAGACCTCCACTCACAAGGTCTGTCATGCCATGTACTGCCCTACGCTGCACCTCGATTGTTCGCTGGGCGCAGGTGAAGCGGCTGATGCATTTCCCCTAACATCGCAAGCATTCTTCTAGCTCCAGACACTGATGGCCTAACTTCGCAACAATAATTTTTCCGAAACAATGATCCGAAACAATGATCAGCAGGCGAATCAGCATGGGGCCGCATGCTTGTCTCCCACTTCGCAACAACAAGAAATACATGATCCGAATCCACACAATCTCTTATGAATATTTTCCGAAACAATAATTTTTCCAAGATTTATTCATAAATTACTATACTTAAAATTATTAATATTTGGATAATCATAAAATTGTTCATATTATACATTTACGCAAAAAATTCATCTTTTCCATAGCGGCCGTTGGAGAGTCAAACGGAGGCAGATCTCTTCCTTCTTGCAGTCTTGACGTCTGCTTTATTGCAAAATAATGGCATGTATTTAGATCGAACAACGATGACCTCTTTAACACATTCACGAACCTCATAGTTCTGGCGAAGTGCATTCCTTACAACTGCCAGGGAAAAAGATCGATACACAACTTAATAAATTGATGTCTTCCACATAAATTAAAGGAAATGTATGAAATATTACCATGAAGTGATGACACCAACGAAGTCTGCAGACAAGTTTGAATAAAATTAATTGTAGTACAAGTAGTACTGGTCAAACATTCTGAATAACAAAAACAACGCAATGAGTACAAAAACATATGATACTAAACTGAAACAGTACACAATTTATTGACTGCAGATGTTACTTACGCATATGCTGTTCCACAGAAACCTTCCCAAGAAACACAATATGGTTCTTGACATCTGCATTAAGCAATACCCTACCTACTTCAACATCGTCTCGTCTGACACACATACGAAGGAATGCTAGTGAACTGTAAGTATTTAATATAACATCAGAAAGACTGTATTATCAATAACATAAAGTGATATTCATAATTAGCATTAAGATGAATAAAAAACTAACTTTGAATCCGCTAAACAAATCTCCCGTACTACATGAGGAGGCATGTAATTATAATCAGCTGGACCAAATGACGCAACTACCGCTGCAACATCAACAACAGTCCCATGAGGTTGAGACATCGCATCCTTTAGTTTCACGAAAGCATAGGTATTGATCTGAAAAAGAAATTGCATCTCAAAATCACTCATATCATAACATCATTATCATTATCATTATCATTATTCATTATTATCATTATACTTCAATATTTCCAATGATTCAATAATAATTAATAATAAACAATTAATTTTGATTAATAATAATAATTAATAATTATTAATAATAAAGACTTAAAATAAGATGAAGTCCTCACCATTGTATGTTATCCTTAGATGACACCAGTGCGATGAAACAAATACGTGCGGCAGGACTATATATAACCTGTTTGAAAATAATTAAATTGGTAATTGGTAATAAATCAAAGGTACCAAAAATATGTACTCGATCTGAGGAAGTAAGATTACAAACCTCGTGTTTGTCTTGTGTTACAAGCCTTTGCCTATGGAGGGGAGTGGGGGGGGGGTTCGGGACTATATATAACCTATTTCAGATTAATTGGGAATTAGGAATAAATCAAAGTTTCCATAGATATGGATTAGGTCTGATGAAGGTAGGATTGCAAAGGTCATTTTTGGAAGCCTTTGCTTGTTTCCTCTCGTGCTCAAGGTTGATCCGAGAGGCAACCAGTCCAAATCCAAACCAACTCCAAATATAAAATACATAAAACACAAAAAATTTCGGGCACGAGTTTGCAAAAGGTCCGCAAACTAACGGGAAACTAACTGTCTTAAAAAAGAATCGCTAAACGAGCTCACCAAATCAACCGCAACTGAAACTCGAACAAGGTCCACGACCTGCTTCGGCCCAACGGCCTATGCAGCCCATCAACAAACGCACCAACCACCATCGAGCGAACCCTCCACTTCGCTCGAGGGTCGGACCGCACGAGGGCGAACTTCCGCCTCGCTCGAGGGCCTGGCAGCCCTCGAGTAGCTTTCGACCTCGCTCGATGATGAGTACTAATCTAGGATTAGCACAAGGGATGGCCCGATCTTCACGGCAGTAGGTCACGAACAAGGTAATAGATGTAAAGTAACAGCGGATCAAGATAACTTGCTGCAAAGCAGCGGGTAACTAGCTTTAAACCTGGCCAAGGTTGGATGCGATCAAGCGACGGGGAGAGAGGCACCGAAACCGCGAAGGCTTCGACTCGATCTCCGAACGACCGCAGAACCACAACCGGAGCTAATCCACACAAAGAGAGGCAGCCGTACTGGAACTCTCAGAGCACGAACTAGTGGATCCCAGAGGAATCTCTTCACAAGTCCAAGAAGAACAAGGAAGAACAAGGGTTGAGTAAGCACTCTGGCAGCTCGGCTGCAATCTCACTGGATTAATCTCAAATCATTCAAAGTTGTTTACATCTGAGGTGTGGGGGTCTATTTATACTAAGAACAAGCCTCTAGGATGGGTGAAAACATGAAAACAAAGTATTTGGTTCGTCAATGTGAAAGGGCTCCTCGAAATGGTCTTCTGAGCTTTTCCCGCGTGGCTGTTTGGCTTCTGAGTAGTCTTCAATGTTTTGACCATAACATCTTCTAGGGAACTCTAAATGACGAACGGCCAGATGCGTTTGAAACCTAACTCGATCCCCGTTCCAACCATGTATACCATGCACCACGAATTATTGTAGAATGGTACAGTTTAATATGGGAACTTGAACTTCATGTAGGCTGTCGACCTCTGGACCAGTGTGCACTCGACCAGAAATAACTCTTAGCTCGAAACTCCAAACTGGTCGAGGCTAGACTCTTTGGAAACTAGACTTCCAGCCGGTTCGAACGAGTACTCATACGCCTTCATAGCTTTTGGGAATCAAAAGTTATGGCCGTTTCTTCAACTGGTTCGTTTTTACTACCCTTGTCCGCTGACTGATCCGTTGTGTTCTTCATGTAACTCGATGGTGTAGCCTCTTGTGTAAACCTAAGTAATATCAACATACAAGACTTAGGTAGCACAAAATTGTCATTGGAATTGAGTTTAAGTTCACAAAGTAGCGCGTGCACCTCCTGTTGTATCTTTTTAGCTCGTCTACATGTGATTGGTCCTGTAGGTGTTGGTGTAGAGGTCGGCAATGTGGTTGGAGTGGTCGATGACGCTCGCGTGGGCGTATCATCCTCCCTTCCTTGAAAAGGAGTCGTACTCGACTCTAACTCTTGTATTCCAAAGAGTTGTGCTAGGCAAAGGACTTGTACTGTGACAACAACGTAATCTTTGTCCTCCAACACAGCAAGGTGTTTCAATCTATAATCATACAGACCAAGTAGTAGCCTTGTAGGTGGAAACATAAATAATTTGAAGTCAAGTTTAGCTTTCACCTCGAATGGATTCTTAGAGCAAATAGTGAATGTTGAATGCCTTGGCATGGTCATATCATCCTCCCTCCCTTGAAGAAAAGTCGTCCGCGACTTTTGTTTACCTGAAAATAATCTAGACAAAGCAGAGGGTGGATGCACATCATGATTCCAATAATCCTTTTCTTTGTTTTGTTTACTTGCTCCATTATGATTCAATTTCACAATATTAGCTTTTCCATGTATGAAATATTCTCTCACCCTTGGGAAAACTACAAATAGCTTAGAAGTTGGAAGCACAAGAATTTGTTGTAATCCAATTAATTGATTCATGTTATCATATTTCATCTTTGCAAGATCGAATATACCAAGAGACGTGGAAGAAGCATTCTTAATATTCTCATTGCATGATTCAATGATGTATTTGTCAAACTTTTCATCAAATCGATGTTGAGCATTCATGGTATTCCAAAAATTATTATGGCTTAAATGATTCATGAGTTTAGAAGCATACTGTCAACCTTAATGCTTCGCAAGTGGGCGAGAAACTTTTGTGTGCATTATCCATGCTTTGCACATGTTTTCTTTCTTTCCATGGATGGAATGCACATGATGGTAGCATTAATTGTTTAAAATCACAAGCATCAGGTGATAGTTGTATCTCAAGAAACTTATCAATGTGTTTTTCACTCAATGGTTTTGACTCTAAACCAGCAAGCATGTCATATGTTACACAAATTGCATGAACTTGGAAGATATTTACAACATGATCTCCAATTAAAATAAAAGTAAACTTGCAACTATGAGCAGTAGTAAAATCACTCAAGGATGTCATCACAAAAATTTTCTCAAGTATTTTATCAATAAGGATAGGCATGTCAAGCATACACAAACAATCAGTAAGATATATCCTTGCAATCAAAGCAGTACATGTAACCAACCGAACAAGATGAAGCATGTCGGTATATGAGGTGTTGGAAGGATCATTCAAAGCACAGAGACTCTTATCAAAGTAAAATTCATTACTTGTTTCAACATGAGATACAGTTAAATCAGCACAAAGGTTTTGATTATGTTCTATGGCAGAAACATTATTATCATGAGTATTCATTTCTTTGTTATCAAATTTATTTACATGTATAGTATCAGATATATGAGTGCAAAGTATTATATAAATGAACCACATCAAAGCATAGAAAAAATCATATATGACTGAACATTGCTTATCAACTTGAAAAATTTCAGCAAAGGTATGGTCATGTGACACTACAAAATCAGCACAGCTATCATGGTCAATTTCATTAGAAACATGTGCTTTATCAGAATTACTCACCACTAGACTTTGCAAATCCAAATCTGAATTATTTTCATTACCTTCATGAATTTGTGGTGGTCCAACAACCATGCATGACATTTCTGAAATATTACCACTTCTCTCGTCATGGTTCATGTTTTGGGAAGCAAAGAATTGATTCGGCTGAATGGAAACCTTCTCATCTCTCACAACAAGTATGGAGCTGTCATGAGCAGCCATCTTTTCCTCATTCACATTGCAAACATGCACATGTGAAAAGACAACTCTAAAAGTAGAGATGAGCGTGTTAGTTTCAAAAATATCCTCACATGTCTTGCATTCTATCTCTCTGTTTTTCAGTGGTGTATCCCTCACGCTCTCATTAGTGGTACTCTCAATATCATGGAGTGTGGAATCGCACAACTCTCTTTTGTATTCACTCTCTTTCAGTTTGGTTATGTGGCTCTCAATTTCACATGGGTTTTGATGCACAATTACTTCGGTGTGCAATGGAACAACATATTTATATGTGTCATACTTCGTCATATTCTTCAATGGCATTGGGGCAGCGATTGTTGCAAAAGAATCAAGAGCTGAAGCACCCTCAAATGCTACTAAACTTGCATCACATGAAGGAGAAGCTTCTGAATTTGTATTGCCATCAATCTGAACATTATGTCGCTTTTAAGATAATGAAATTTCAGCATCACTATCCATGACAATCACTTGATCTTCTTCATCAAATCTTGGGGGCTGATCATAATTAACTTCTTGATTTTTTTCATGACCCTGCATCACAAATGAAACAAAACTAGAAGAAGGTGTTATGATGTTAGTATTAAATAATTCCTCACATGAATCCTCTTCTTTTTCACTCATTTTGACAATGGGTTCACTCAATTCTTTTGAATCCCCTCTCCTAGCCATTATTACTAATCCCTCTTTTCCCGGTTTTGGGTATTTTGCGGCTGTGGGGTTTTCTTTGGCTGTGGAAACTCTCTCTCAATATGTTTGTGGGTCACTCGAAAGTGTTTCTCACTCTCTCGTTGTCTTCTTTTCAGATCATTCTTTAAAATCTCATGAGCACCTTCCCGATGCCGTCTGCTATGACCAAAGAGACCACCATGAGAGTTGGTTGGGCTATGTCGTTGTAGAGCACGATGGTGTGGTGTAGATAGACGTTCATCTAACATCCTCTCCATGGCCTCCACAAATGAGTTTCCAAATTGACGTAACTCAGATCGCGTGATTGGTGATTCTTTTCCTCTATGTCCACCACGAACACTTGAAGTTGGTCCTGCCATGTTAGGGGCAGCAAGACAAGGTGGAAATATTATGTGGAAACAAACAATCTCACTTCTTACTTACCCAAGTTCTTAATTGATCTCAAGGACTGTGATGGTGTTGATGTGGCAGCCTCCACAGAGGTGGTAGAGAGGTCGTAAGGATTACGAATCGAAAGTCCCGGTTCAGGTTTTAAGGTGGAGCTATAGTTGGCTAACAAGGAGGGCTACGGTACTACTCACCAAGTGGATTGATGTGTGCTAAAGATCTGAAACGCTGCTATCAAGAACACCACCGCTAAGATATATGAACTGAAAATTTCAGCAATACACCGCAACACAATTCCCTTCAAATTCTTTACACTTCTCTTTCTTTTTTTGACTATTTTTCTCACTCTTTTCTTTCTTTTCCTTCTCTCTCTTTTTTTAATCTTTTGTTTTTATATAACACGAACAGGGGTGCGGATAATAGATGGAAACGAAACAAACACAATATAGAGACGGTGGTGACTATGAACTAGATGCACACACAAGGCAACACAGTACCGCCAAAGGGTTATAGGTATTTTTTTGGCTTTTGGACTATAGGACAAATCAAAATATATGTGACAAATGATCAAAGGGATAAATATATGACGATGGTAAGACCTACCGTGTCAACGAAAGCTCTGATACCAGATGATGAGTACTAATCTAGGATTAACACAAGGGATGGCCCGATCTTCACGGCAGTAGGTCACGAACAAGGTAATAGATGTAAAGTAACAGCGGATCAAGATAACTTGCTGCAAAGCAGCGGGTAACTAGCTTTATACCTGGCCAAGGTTGGATGCGACCAAGCGACGGGGAGAGAGGCACCGAAACCGCGAAGACTTCGACTCGATCTCCGAACGACCGCAGAACCACAACCGGAGCTAATCCACACAAAGAGAGGCAGCCGCACTGGAATTCTCAGAGCACGAACTAGTGGATCCCAGAGGAATCTCTTCACAAGTCCAAGAAGAACAAGGAAGAACAAGGGTTGAGTAAGCACTCTGGCAGCTCGGCTGCAATCTCACTGGATTAATCTCAAATCATTCAAAGTTGTTTACATCTGAGGTGTGGGGTCTATTTATACTAAGAACAAGCCTCTAGGATGGGTGAAAACATGAAAACAAAGTATTTGGTTCGTCAATGTGAAAGGGCTCCTCGAAATGGTCTTCTGAGCTTTTCCTGCGTGGCTGTTTGGCTTCTGAGTAGTCTTCAATGTTTTGACCATAACATCTTCTAGGGAACTCCAAATGATGAACGGCCAGATGCGTTTGAAACCTAACTCGATCACCGTTCCAACCATGTATACCATGTACCACGAATTATTGTAGAATGGTACAGTTTAATATGGGAACTTGAACTTCATGTAGGCTGTCGACCTCTGGACCAGTGTGCACTCGACCAGAAATAACTCTTAGCTCGAAACTCCAAACTGGTCGAGGCTAGACTCTTTGGAAACTAGACTTCCAGCCGGTTCCAACGAGTACTCATACGCCTTCATAGCTTTTGGGAATCAAAAGTTATGGCCGTTTCCTCAACTGGTCCGTTTTTACTGCCCTTGTCCGCTGACTGATCCGTTGTGTTCTTCATGTAGCTCGATGGTGTAGCCTCTTATATAAACCTAAGTAATATCAACATACAAGACTTAGGTAGCACAAAATTGTCATTAGAATTGAGTTAAGGTTCACAAAGTAGCGCGTGCACCTCCTGTTGTATCTTTTTAGCTCGGCTACATGTGATTGGTCCTGTAGGTGTTGGTGTATAGGTCGGCAATGTGGTTGGAGTGGTCTATGACGCTCGCGTGGGCGTATCATCCTCCCTTCCTTGAAAAGTAGTCGTCCTCGACTCTAACTCTTGTATTCCAAAGAGTTGTGCTAGGCAAAAGACTTGTACTGTGACAACAACGTAATCTTTGTCCTCCAACACAGCAAGGTGTTTCAATCTATAATCATACAGACCAAGTAGTAGCCTTGTAGGTGGAAACATAAATAATTTGAAGTCAAGTTTAGCTTTCACCTCGAATGGATTCTTAGAGCAAATAGTGAATGTTGAATGCCTTGGCATGGTCATATCACTCGAGGGCACCCCCCAGCAGGTGTCCGTCTCGCCTGAGGTTGGATTTTTGTTTGATGGTCCGCATGGGCTCATTTTAAAATTAAATGACAAATATAATACAACAAAAATAGGGCCATTTGCATACATGCGCCAAATTCTTATAATGGTCAGCCAACCTTTTTCCATCATGTATACAGGACCATAAGAAAATAGTTAATAATCATTGATAAGATATACATACATCTATTGAAAATAGATGAGAAATTATTATAGAAACTTTAATAATACCAAACACTAATATAATTGCCTGGTACAGTATTAGACATTGAAAACTATTGAATAATCTTGAAACACTCACACCAACAATCCTCTTATTGAAATGTTGTTTAATGGAGTTGTAGGCCTGAACCAAATTGGTGGGCGCATCATTTGTCTTCTCAACAGACGAGCCCCTGGTGTGCATGGATAATTCAGCTTTCGAAACGTCCTGTACACTCCATCTTCATTTCCAAACACTATAACATCAGAGTCAACAATATTAGACACATATACCCGATTAAGCACTATTCCATTCCATGATCCCTGGAAGGGATAGTTTAATCCAACGAAAATGGATGCGCCAAAATCGAGTGCATCCATATGTATCCATGTCCCGCCGGCATCGTCGTACTTGTAGAGCCTCATGTATTCTACCGTCTCAAACTTGTTGTGTTCGCTCTCAAGGACCCGGTAGTATGTGTTCTCAAGCGCTTCACCATGTCCTTGAACAACTATGAGAATAAGATCGTCATAAGGAGACTTAGCGAGGTAAAAGACGGTTCTGGCTGGGCTGCGGACGTACGGATACTCTCCGCATGTTATTGTAACCTCATCATCATCCATGCGCCACAAAAAAACAACACCATAGATGCCAACAGCAACCAACAGTTTTTTATGAAAGACGACATCAACAAAAACTTCTGGAAAGTATGGTTGCTTCTCGATGAAATATTTTGCATATCTGATTGTTCTCCACCCGGTGTCACCTTTCGACGTGTATCCTATTTCCCAGTTATCGAATAGAGAAATTGCCTTGTGAACCCCTCTTTCAGATGGTGTTTGACATAAAATAATTCGACGCAGTGTACGTGTGCAATCTCGAGATGCTTGAATAAGATCCAATGACTTGTCAGTTGCATACATATCAATAGTGGAAAACGACGGTAGCCCGACTGTTACCCCCGTGATTAGGTTCAATAATTCAATATCGCACCTCTTGCTTGAGACGACAAGCCAGTCGTCCTTCCCACCAACCCAAACCATGTTCTTCATAGATTTCTGGTTGGCTAGGAATGACAAACACCGTGCAACATCGTGTATACCAAACGACCCGTCTCTCAATGATTCAGGAGTAGTGCCGCCTCCTATATTAAGTCTAGACGTCAGCAATGTAGGGAAGCCTGAAAAGGATAGTGGTAATGTAATTTGAAGCTGAAAACATACGTACTGATAAATGATATAAAGTAATCAAATGAAGAAGCTATGCACCTGATATTAGACGTTTAGCATTTAGGTTCCTGCAACATTCATACATTGATTTGGATGTTGTCGATACGTTTTGGGCATCCAGGACATCGATACGATCGATGATTTCACTCCATGCATCCGCAACCAAGTCAACCCATCGTGGGCTTGGCTGAGAACTAATGTTGCTCATAATTCTCAATACACCGTGAGATGCAAACGTTAAAATAGGCCATTTAAATAATGGATGCAAACAAGGTGTGCTGAAGGTGATTTAGAAAGTGCAGATGTAGATTTCCGTATATGGATTATGGTCTGCAAAGTACTGATTTTTAAGAAAGAAGGTAATCAACAAAGTCATTATTTATTTTCGTAATTTATTGGATTTGTAGTCGCCTTCATATGGATACGTATCATATATACATCAATGATTACCGTAAAATGGAATGCTTGATCGTACAACTGGAATATTAATTACCGAATCATGTGCTCGTACATGTCAACACATAAATCATGTCCTCAATAATATTAATTGTAAAAATCAACACATCAAAACTTTCATTCCAATATTAAAACATCGACAAAAAAATTATGACTCCAATACTTTCCTATATACAATGTTCTTAGTCTTTTTTCCGGAAAGATCAGCTAGAACATTAGGTTTTGCCAAAACCCATGTCGTTTTACGCGCAACTCCTCTAGACAGTGCTATGTAGAGTTGACCATGTGAGAAGAGCGATTCACGAAGATATACTCCAACGATTGGAATTGTCCTCCCTTGTGCCTTGTTTATAGTCATCGCAAAACTTAGCCTGAACGGAACCTGCTCCCTCTTCAACTTGAATGGTAGTGTCACATCTTCTGATGGGGAAAGAGGAATCCTTGGAAAAAAAACACGCTTACTAGGATGTTGGCCGTTTACAATCTCAGCATCAATTGAGTTATTACAAAAACCCCTAACAACCAACCGAGTGCCATTACAAAGACCATTGTGCGGGTCAAGATTGCGGATAACAGGGCATTTTTTCTTTATTCTGAGTATATGAGGTGGCAAACCATTAGGGGTGATAGAGTTCAAAAAATCAAGCGGATATGTGTTGGTAGTGTCATCATCGACAATGTCATGGCTGAAATAAACATGTTCATCTCCCGGAAACTGTTTGATCACCCTATCATTCATAGCATCGACATGCTCATTTCTAGTTGATAAAATTGTCCGCTCCCGCATATATTCTGATGAAGTGCAATCACCTTTCAAATTAGGAAACACATGATTTATCAGGATAACGATAGAATCCTTGGATTTATACTCAACCATAAGATCTGATGGGAGCCGCACATAGTCATTAGCATTGCTCTCTTCTAAACCATTACCGATCCTCAAAAGGAAATTAGAGTACCATGGGTCACTTTGTGCTCTCATATTCTGTGACAACCTGATTTTATGTATTTTATCCCATATGTGCGACCTTTGCAAGGTTGCATCTGTGATCTGTGCTCGAGTGCCACGTGGAACAACAGGAAGAACTTGTCTAAAGTCACCTCCAAACACAACAACCTTACCACAAAAAGGTTCATTGCAATCCATTATATCTTGCAAAGATCTATCAAGGGTTTCAACAGCTTGTCGTTTGGTCATGGCCACTTCATCCCAAATATTTAAAGATGTTGTACGCAAAAGAGCTGTCGTTCCTCTTTGTTTAGAAAAGTTACAGACTGTATTATCACCAAGTTTTTTTGGAATCTTGAACCTTGAATGTGCAGTACGCCCGCCAGGCATGATAGAAGTAGCAATACTAGATGTTGCAGTTGCAACAACAATTAATCCCATAGAACGAACCTTGGCAAGTAACGCTTTGTACAAAAATGTTTTGCCAGTACCTCCTGAGCCGTCAACGAAAAAACCCGACCTCTCTTATTTATCACACTATCCATAATTGAATTGAAACCAAACAGCTGATCAGAATTCAACAAACCTATTATATTCAAATCATCATTGTTGAAAACTACATTTCTCTCTTCTGTTAACTCCCTGTAGTAATCTCTGGTCGCATCTGTATATTGGTAAAATTAATTATCATACATAATTCATAAATGCTAAATATGTATATATATACTAATACTAAATAATGACTATTAAAAATAATTATTATTATATTGCTTCATTCTTTATTTCCATACATAACCAATAATAACACGTTTCGTGAAAAAAGTACCTGATTCGTCAAGAATGGGTAGACCAAAATCTTTGATATCCTTCCCCATTGATCGCACAATGTCGGCTACATGGATCAGCACCATTTGGACTACGTATGATTCATCCCTGTTATTGCGGTGGTAGTCCTCAGCCATCGATTCAAAGTGATCCCAATGTTTACGTATATCAGCATACTCACAAAAAACAGCTATGATAGAAAACATGCGCCTTAATGCCCACGGCATTTGAAAACGTGATGCTTTAGACATTGCTTCATCAAGCGATCCATCACTGGTAATAAGCCCAAGCTTCTCACAAGCGTCTCTAAAAGTAGGACATAAAACACCTCTAACAGTTCTAAGGGACTCGTACGATGTCTCACCTCTAACATGATTTAGAAGAATTCGAAGGTAGTACATGCATCCTTCAGCTGGATTAGCATAAACCAACCTTCTAATTTGGTTTCCAATATCTACCGGACTTGACCCATATAAAATGTTGCGGAAATTCCCTGTACAAATATTGACGTTCTTTGGGATCATCGATATTCATCTTGAAATATTCAGTTAGCATAGATCGTTGAGAAAGGGCACGTGCTGCAACCTCTTCAAGGCTATATGTATCATTGAAAGGTACCATATGCATTCCAGGGAGGTGAACTTGCATCTGAAGGACATGTGGATACATGTTGTACAATGGAAAGCGATATAGTCGATAGAATGCCTCTATCACAGTAATACATCTTACTTTTCCGTATTGTTTCACTTCATTTATTTCAATAGGTCCATCGGCCATACCCAATTCAATAGAGAATGAAACGCTGTCATGTCCTTTAGAAATGTATTTGTATATATAATTGTTAGACTTGATGCTGCAACAAGCCTCGACATTGATATGACAATTATAATGCATCAACAGAACACGATTGTACGGAACCTCCCACCTATTGTCTAACCAATGGTTCCTCATGAATACTTGTTGACCATCATCCCATCTTCTATATACTGGGTATGCATCTTTCCCTTGCTGCGTATGGTCAGAAAACTGCCAGGGATAGTTGAAACGACACCCACCATCAATCATACACGGACACTTTTGATTAAGAGTCCCACAGGGGCCGTGCATCATGTGAGTGCATACCAACCTATGAAGATCTGGATATTTACTTTGATCAGGCATCTCAACTTATATATACTTGTCAAAATCATCAGGTCCATTGAGCTTTGAAGTTTTATCCATAATCAATAAAAAGTGTTCATGGGGTAGTCCCCGTTTCTGAAACTCAGTAACATGAGCCTAGGCTGCAACTTTACCAAAATGACCCTTTACGATCATGAAATCATGAAGATCATGTAGCTTAGCATGGTACACTCTAGCAGCAACGTCGGGTCTATCTTGCGGGTTCTGACCAGGTAGCAATTGGTCTGTAATTTCTGGCCAATACAGATTGCATGTCATTGTAACGAAAAAATCAGGACGCCCATATCGTGCTACCAGAGCCATATCATCCATAAAACGTGAATGAACATCCCTGTCAGAACTAGGAAAATCCTTTGACAACACGATACGTTTACCAACCTTTCTGCCATCAGAATCACCGAGTGCCAAGCAATCTATGATACCCTGCACAACGAGAAACCTGATAAAGAACAATTATTTAGCGTTTACTATATAATAATAAACTACTTGTACCTTACAATTCACACTAACCTGATATAGATCTTCTCGAATAGTTTTGCGATTATCAGGGTTGGAGTACCAATCAAGCCGCATTGATTCAATTTTTTATGTACATATCAACAACCCGCTGCTGGAAGAGATTTCCGCCACGAAAAAATACATTAAACACACCATCTATTTGCATTAGATAACAATAATATTCCCGAGCGCTGACATAGAGCCTCGAACCTAGTATATATAAGTACATGTAATTTTCCATAAATACTATAATTTCCAATATATCAAAGACCACCGTTATATATACAACTGCAAGAAAAGCCGTGAAAAAACATACCACCATCTTGGTCATTTTCACCCCGTCGTCGTTGTCATGACCACCGTTACCATCGTCATCCACATCCGTAGCAACGACTTGTCATGACAAGTAAGTTAGATGGATCTCGAGAAATGTTAATCGAACAGACGACATTATTATGTTCTCACCAGAATCTTCAATAGAAGATGGAAGCACTGACGCATCATTTTTCGTCCTTTCACTGTTCCCATTTCCTTCTGACGTTACATTAGACGTGCCGGCAACATCATCTGCAAAACAAAACAAACATAAAACATTTTCATTATATAATGTGAATGTGAATTAAAATTATTTAAACATTTCCATAAAAAACACACCTTTATCTTTTTTTTTGTGTATTTTCGTTTTACCCTCGGGAATCGTAGAACGGGATTTTCTTCCAACAACACTTTTTTGTCTTCCCACCCTGTCTCACCACCAGGGTAAAAGAGCGGGTAAGCTAACGGGTCATAGCAACCATGATAAGCACGTATAAAGGTGGCATGCCCAGAATTTGCATAAATCATTATACTTCACTTGAATTTTCGTTGCTCATCAGACCCATCTTGCCATATCACAGCTACATGGTCCATTGCAGGCGCATTAAACCTAAAGATGGGGACGGTGTGGGTCGGCCCATCGGTTCGCCGACCCGACCCATCAAAATGACCCTAATGGGCTCCAATTCCGACCACGAATTAACTTTGGGTCAGAGGATCAGAAATCACGAAACTAAAGGGTCGGACGGTTCGACCCGATCCCCTTCGACGACGCAGGCAACACCGCCGTCGCTCTCTCACATCGCCTTGGCCATAGAGTTCGACGGCCATGGGTGGATGCAGGTCTGTGTCCTCCTAGTCTCCTCCTAAAAGCCATTCCCTCCCTCTTACCTTTCTCATCGGCTCATCTGTCATCTCCTGTCTTCTTGCTGCTAGGGTTAGAGACTTGGAGTTGATTGCAGTTGCAGGCTCTTGCGCCGTCCTCGAGTGAGATGTCAGCTCAGTTGCTCCTCCATCTCTCCGCGTCGAATACTCCACCCACCACTCGAGCAACCCTCACCAGCACCAGATTGATCCCAGGTTTCTAATCTGCTCTTCCTTGCCTCTCCAATGATTCTCAGGTTCTGGACCTTGTCACAAATATGAGAGTAGGGTTGTGAATTAAGTTAATTTTACTTCGTGCGTCATAGTTTGGTCATGTGTCACTGCTATTCCTTCGTTGTTCTCTGAAACCACACATCTTTTGTACTGCTATCAAAGCTCTGAACAGAGCTTTTGTTTGCAAGTAAAATAGCATTGGACATGTTAATTTACACTCGCAGCAATGGAAGTGTATTGCAGTTTGCAGATTACGCTGAGGGAAATCTTTCTTTGCACATATTTTAGTTTTCTATTAAGTTTCATATCTTTCTTTGTATGCCTAAAAGGCTAAAACCTTAAGTGTAGTATCACATATTCACAGCATGTAGAGGGATCTCATACAAGTGTAGTGCCACCCAACCTCTTTGATAGATACTAGTATAAAAATAAGTAGCCCTTTGGCAACTTTGATTGGGTTTTGGCACTACTATACTCCTGCCAATCATTTGGCGCAACAAGTGCCCCTGCTTTGCTCATCCATTATTTGGAATGTTGGCACCATATTCAGTTAGCTCTTACTCTAGCCTTGTGTGCTCATTTGCCTTTTTTGGAGTAGAACAACTAGTGGATTCGAGCTCTTTCTTGTGATGGGTTCAAAAAATGACACGCCACTCAGCCACTGGTGATCCCGTCTGCTGCCTATGCCTACTTATCCTTTCATAGATTTTCATGTCATTACTCTGAACTGGTAGATATTGGAAATCATATATACTCTGTTCTCTAGTGACAGTGTGTTCTACTGCATTTTCTAGATCAAATTAAAAGACAGTGCTCTCAAGTTAATGCATTTTCTACATCAAATTAAAAGATTAATTTTCTACTGCTAACATATATAATCCCATTTTAGTATGTGGTGTTATGGTGTGCCTTATTAACTTGTTCAGTGACTTGGCATGCAGGGATCCTGTTCAAAGTATGAATTGTAGTGATGACTCCTGCTTCATAAGATCATAGCTCGAGGGTGTGGTCCGACGATGATTGGAATTCAGAAGACAGTTCTCGGAGCTTGTGCTAGTGGTCAAGAATTGATAAGCTTGCCTTGCTTCATTATTGGGAGATGAGTGTGGGAACTTTATAAAGTAGCTAAACCTTCTTGGAAGCTAGATAGCTACTAATGTACGTGGAGGAAAGGGCAGCAATTTAGTCACATATGTCATATGTGACCATTGATTGCCAAACTGGAACAAATTATTTCTTTACTTCTCACAATTTTGTTCCTACTTAAGATTTAAATCTTGTCTCTTGTAAGATATATAAAATGTTCAGGCTTCAACTTGTTTCTTGTCAGATATAATGTTCATGTATTCAGAGCTTTTAGCATCAATTCATTGATTCACGTCTTGTCAAGAAAGTTAATTAAGATCCTTTGCTCAATGGCTTAAATCCAATCCATGCGAGTGATAATGTGATGGTCTGCAGACTGACCACGTGAGCACTTGGCTGCTGGCCTACTGCAGCTAACTAGCATAGGATGTCCAATGTAAAAAAAAGCGATCCACAAGACCCACTGGAGCACCGGTTCGAGCATAATAATATAAATGGATCTATTGGTGCTCCACAGTAACTCGTATGGATCGCCGGGTCGATTCCAGTTCGCTCCTCAGGAGCGACCATTCCCACCTTTAATTAAACCTCCTTTGATCAACAGAAATGCTCGTATTTAATTCAATCTTGTACTCTTTGATATTGCCTGATTGCCTCAGGATTTTGAAATTATGTATGTATGGATTCTTAGCTACATCGCTCAATATCTGAAGGATCTCCTGGATCAAATTCTGATCAACATGAGGAGATCTATTCCTTCTATGCACCATACTCTCATTTGTGTCATAAAAATATAGCTGCATGTGGCGTGGTCCCTTCCCACTAGGTATTAATTGGTCAATATTGTGATAAATTTGACCATGTACTTTAAATGCATAAATTACGGTGCTTATGTTTAAAAAAAATAATACAATCAATGTAAAGTTACTAATATCACAAAAGTAAAATAATGCATACAAATCTATATATACCTTTGGCTGTGGCTGTGTGCTCGTCAACCGTAGCACCAAATGATGTGAACGAAAAATGCAAGTTGAAATAACGTATGTTGTTTCTAAAATACTTGGCATCGCAATCTGTTTGACTATCAAAGAAATGATGTATTTCAAATGGTAGGTCATGCACATAAATGTGAACCTTCCCTTTCCTGCAACAGAACACCGGTGTTTCGCTATTGAATCTCAAAGCACCACAATACTCACAGATTGGAACTTTCCGTAGCACGTGATGTTTTTTTGGTAAGTCTTTATACACCCATTGGTATGGATCTTCTTTATTTACAGTAACCACATCAGGATCCCGACGTGTCTTGTATTTTACAATTGTTATTAACCAAACACGATAGTAATAATTTTGGAAAATTCACCATAAATTTTAAATGTCATTGTTATTTACCTTTTTCATAGCTCACTCTAGGATCATCTTCTTTCATGCCATCACGCGAACATTCGTCCAGATTGTTACAATCTAAGCCCTCCTCTACAATAGTTGAACGATACAAAACATGAATATATACATTTTAGTCAAGAAACTCACAATAGTTACGAGAGGAAACATGGTAAGGCAATATCAGGATTGTCCGGCTCCCAGACACCGATTCCTTTTTGATAAAAAAATTAATGAAATATTAATTACTTAATTAACATGGAACCAAATAATAACTATTTCAGAATTATACATACCTTCGTTGACACATCTTGATGTTGAACGTGTAACCACACCTGTTGCAACAGACTCATGTGTCCTAAGCGTTGATGCAAAGTAAATAGAAAAAATATTTAATATATAATATCTTTGCTCTAATGACCCTATCGGAAGAGCAGGTAGAGCGCCTCGGGTTGATGGAGAACCCTCGAGCGATGCGTGGAAGCTAATCGAGGGATGCCAGACCCTTGAGCGAGGCGAAAGTTTGTCGGGGTGTCGTCCCACCATCGAGCGAAGTGGAAGTTCGCTCGAGGGTGGGTGATCCAGGGTTTGGGGAGCTGGTTTCCCATATAATTCAATAAAATTTTAATTACTTAATTAACCTGGTACCAAACAATAACCATTTCAGAATTATACATACATTGGTTGACACATCTTGATGTTGTACGTGTAACCATGCCTGCTGCAACAGACTGTTGCGTCCTAGGAGTTGCTGCAAAGTAAATATAAAACTCATTAATATTTAATATCTATACTACAATGCACTATAGAATCACGCACCTTCATCGACACTAAGACCAGTTACTACACGATCGAAAGGGGAAAGAGTTTGTTTCGTCACTAAAGATTGCATTGTACAAACCCCATCCGTACCTGAAATTTTCATATATAAATGTTAGTCAGAATAAACTGAAGGAAGCATCCGTAGTTGAATGGTCATACCAGCGTCACTGTATCTTTTCGAACGTCTTCTGTTGTTTATTGAAGATCTTACTTCATATGTTTGACGCTCATATATTTTCTTATCATTCGATCTGGCATTTTCCAATTGACGACGACGACGCGCATCTTCTGTTAATATTAATAATAATGTTAAGAAAAACATTCTCGAATTATGAATTTTATAATATATTTACCTGGAACAACATTCTCCGATCTTGTATATGAACTGTTGAGGCGAAGCCAGCTATCATCATCACCATCTAATAAATTCTCATGTTCAGACAACACAAATCCATTGTTAGTTTGAAGAGTCGCCGCCGTAAAGGCCTTCTTTTGTGCATACATTTCTCTCCTCCTGGTGTTTATGGCATCCTTAGATGCCGCATACAAGTGACGACGTTGTTCTCTCTTCCGAGCACCAACATCTAACAAATAAATTGCCAATAGATCAATAGAAATTATAAACAGAAAAAAACATGCTTGAACAATTGATCTGTAGAAAACTAAACCTGCGTTGGGACGAACCTCTACTTGGTTACTCACGTCACCAAGAGGTACACGAACTTGTTCTTGCATAGGTACATCTAAAACACCGAAAACTTTTAAAATCACAAACCAAAAAGCGCTATGGACAAACAAAAAAAACACAAACCAAAATCATACCTAACGTTGATGATGCGTCATTGGACACATTAGGGTCACCACTTCGAGGCCTTTTGCGACCCCTAGGCTGAAGTCGAGGTTCATCCATACTTATAATTTGAGGGGGGTAGAGAGGCGCCAAGAAGTTTAAACGACACAATTAATCAAGGAAAGGAAAGAAAACAAATAATGGAAACCATTAACCAAGGAGGAAATGATATGTGGGTATTTGGTGTAAGTACATCAAACCTTCCAAAATGAGTGGGTACACGAGGAGGGTAAACAAGGCCACCAATCTTTCCAAAATGAAAACGTGGGTACAAGGGGGCGGGTAGACTTCGTCCAGGTGAGAAAATAAAGCCAAAATCGCCAAAAGTATTTCCTAACGTCGAGAAAATGGTTACCCCCCTTTCGTCGTCCGCAACTACTAATTCCGTGGGCCATTTGTGATATGTGGGTCGTTCTGTGAGGGGTAAGGGGGTAGAACATTTGGTAAAACGTGTTTTCAAAAAGAACTCGTTCTTTATAGTATAGAAATAGAATATGTCTGTCTAATCAGCGAGATTCCCTCTTTTATATCTACTTCTCTCACATCCATCATCCTTCATATCTCTCCTTCACCTCAAGTACCCACGCCCAGACCTACTCGTCGTCCTCTCCCATCTCTGTTTATCCTCCTACCAGCCACCACCCCACCCGTCCCCCCTCTCTCTCCCAGCATCCCACCCCGCCACCTCGTCCCTGACGCCCGCTGGCGGGCCTCCCGCCGGTCGCAGTCGTGGCAGAGCTGGAGCTCGCGGGCGTCGCCCCTGCTCGCCGTGCGGTAGCCGTCGGCGGGGTGGATCCAACGGATTCACGTGGATCCAGACGAGGACATGGTTGATCCATGGAGGGGTCAACAGATTTGGAGCTCGGTGGTGGCGGAGGTTGACGGTGGGAGAAAGGCGGGGCAACAGTGGGAGCAAGGCAACGCGTAGGCGGTGCTAGAGGTGCAGGATAGGGCCGCCCTCCCCTGCTCCTTCCTCCTTTGAGGTGGTGAGGCGAGCTGATGGCGAGGCGAGGGATCTGGCAGTTACTCCCTTGCTTCGGTCGCGGAGCTAGCCAGCGTCGCGGCCGCGACGAACCTCGTGCCGGTGTCGATCCAGGCAGTGGTGGGGTGGAGCATCCCCCATGGCGGTGTCGGGGTGGAGCCTCCCCATGGCGGCGGCTCGAGCTCCACAGCACGAAGGCAGGGCATCGGTTCACAGGAGCAGGGGCTACGGCGGTCGGTGCGCGTGAACCGTGGAGGTCTCAGCGGAGGAGCAGGGCAAGGAGGGCGGCGACTCGACGACAACGGTGGCACCTCCTCCCTGACACCAGTGCCGGGGTCGAGCTGAGCCCGAGGGATCGGTGGCCATGGCGCCGGCGCGGATCCTCGTGAGGGTGGCGGAGGCCATCTCCTTTTCCGCCGAGGAGGCGGACTGCGGTGGCGGGCGGCGGAGGCCGTCTCCTCTCCCACTGAGGAGGCGGACTGTGGCAGCGGGCGGCGAGTCAGCGGCACGAGCTGAAACATCGTGATGACATCGTTATCCTTTCATCCATCGATCCAGAGATGTAAGTGTGGTCTTTATCTTTAAGTCTTTTAGGGCACCATGTCACACATCCCTTGGCTTCAAAAATCATTACCATTGCTGCATGAGCATGATGGTAATGGAATCCTTCTCCATCATTCTTGACATGGTCGTTTTCGAAACCTATAGCTTGAACATACAAACCTCCAAAAGAAATTACTCTTAAAAACTTAATTGACACACGTAGGCATACCTTGTTCATCTTTGTTTCCTTTGGGTGGGGGCTCGATAGCGGATGTTGGGCCACTAACCAAGGTTAGCACCTACCACTAAAGAGCAATTCATTTAGTAGCCATCAACTTGGTTGAAGTCCGATTGTTGAAAACTTCTCGATTGCTTTGTGTCTAGGATTTTACCTGCATTCAAGGACACAAACAAGAAACACAGGGTATATGCAATAATAAAAGTAGGGTTAGTTAAAAATAAAGATAGATCACCCTAGGGTTTGAAAAAGGGGCTTGTTGGCAGTGCAAAATCGTGTTGAAGTTCACCGCAAGAATACGGGTGACTTGGTGCCTTTTTCACCAAGGAGGGTCCTTCCTAGATTTGTCAATCCAAGGATCGGAAGCAAACTACTAAGGCTATACATCTAATCTAATGATCTAAACTATCATGAAGCATCGATTGCATAAAGGTAACATACAAACACGAAGGGATGTATGGATCTCATCCATGTAACATACCAGAAATTTGATTGTTTTTCCATGAGTGAATTTTCACAAAAATTAGAAATTTTTGTTTGAACTTTTGTGCTACCAAATTTGATCCCAATTTGCTAGCATCTCATCTATATTCCCTTATAAATTAAAACCATATAAAATTATTTGGCAACTATGGTAAATGTGAGCTGGAGTTCTTGGATTTTATTTTGGATTTTCAAATTGAGTGAAGTTTGAATTTGAATTGTATTCAAATTCACACTAAAATATATAAAACTATTTTGAATAAAAGAAAACCTAACTTCTAACCTCATCTAGCAAGCTAACCCAGCCTGCTAACCTTTTCAGGCCGACCAACTCTTCCTAGCTTAACGAGGCCTAGCTAACCGTCCACCATTCCTAACCAAACCAACCCATATCAGCCCAGCTTGCCCGCTGTCGGTGTTTTAGACCGGCAACCTACCAAGGGGAGTACCTGAGGTAGATGAATGTGGCCTCACCGAGATCGGTAACTCGAAGGAAGAGACACGTGGCACACAATTTACATAGGTTCGGGCCGCGAGGTGCGTAATACCCTACATCCTGTATGCTGCGTAGCTCTAGATTGACTAGGTGTGTTTACAAGATGATGCGTATGAAAGAGGGAAGGGTCCCTGCCTCGCCTTATATAGCCCGGGAGGCAGGGTTACAAGTCGGTTTTAGGAGAGAGTACTAGTCGGGTACGGCTAGGAGTTCTCTACATAGTACAAGACATGTGTAGCTTCCTATCTGAGTACTTCTCTACCGTAGTCCTTGCACCTCACGCCATCAGGTGCAGTGTGGCACAAGCCGAGTAGTCCTAGGGGCCCACCGAGTAGTCGGTCCTGGTACCCACCGAAGCAGTGGGCCCGCATTGGTCCATACGACAAGCCCCCGAGTACTTTGTAGTCGAGTAGGATAGTTTCAAGTAGTCTTGATGGCCTTGACGAGTAGTCCTCAAGCGTCCCCGAGTACTACAAGCCAAAAGTCCTCAAGAGTACTTGAAGCATCCTGAGGCTGGAAGGTACTCCAGCTGATCCTTGAGTAGTCTTGAAGTCTTCTCGAGTAGTTCCCAAGCGTCCTCGAGTTCTTCCCTTGAAGGCCTTCAATAATACTTGCTTTGTCTTGAAGAAGAAACCATATGGAAAATGCGATTTGAAGAATCGCATTCCATATGGAATGTAGCCCCCGAGCCTTAGGTCGAATCGTGGATTCAAGCTTAGGGTCAATCTGAAGTTTTGCCAAGATCATTCCCCAAAATCCGGAGAAAAAACCGAAAGACACGTGGCACGGAGCCCCCGAGCCTTGTGTCGAGTACTTCCTCTTGAATTGAAGGGTCATCTTGATTGTAGAATGTGTCCTAAGTTTCTCCTAAATCTTGTCATGTAAAATGCTTGGAAAATATGCTCCCATGTCATATGTGCTGAATTTAATTCGTTTTGGGTGATAAATCGTTGCATGATGCCTACCAATGAGAAGTCTCATACATAGAAGTAGGCACATGGCTTGGTGGCTTTGACATGACATGAGGTGCTTGTGGGTGTTTGTGATGGTCTTATGATTAGAATGGCCGTCCTAGCATGAAGTTTGTGTGGCTTTTCCATTTTGATATGCTTTGATCATGTTTAGGACTTTGCTCATTAGAGGCAAATTTTTTCGCAAAATTGCCCAAATCCATCTTAGCTTCGTCCAATGGTTGTGAAACTTGGTGATCATGTAGTTGAGATCGATACGAAGCCGTAGAGTATCTAACTTGCTCATTTGGACATGTGTAGCATTCTTTGTTGAATTTTTGTCTATTTGAGAAGCTCTAGGTTGAAAGTTTTGCATTTTTGGCTTGATTCATGCATTGCCAACAAGGGGGAGAAGTTTGAGCTTGAAATGGCTTGCTGGACGTGTTTAGAAGGTTTTCAGGTGGTTTCGAGCGATTTTCGGGGTTTCGTTGTGCACCGGTCGACCGGTGAGGAGCACCGGTCCGACCGGTGTGAGTGCTGATCCAAAGTGCACATCTTAGGCACCGGGTCCGACCGATGGTGATGACCGGTCCGACCGGTGTGAGCTGAAGTTGCCTTTGCCTGCCCCGTTTTCGACCGGTTTGCATGCATTCGTCCGGGGGGGAGGTGCATTGGTTCAGGTGGAGCTTGCATGTGTGCAGGGGGAGCTCTTTGTGGTCTTTCGAGCTTTGCTTTGGTGGTTTGCGCTCCTTGCTTGAGCTTTGTTTTGTCTCGGATGTGTCGAGCCGTTGCCCTTGCCTAAGGGGTCCGAGACTTGTCTTCTTCAAGTGATCTTGTTTTTTGCCTTTGTTTGCCTTTCGATCGCTTGTTGGAGTTTCTTTTTGTTCGTTTCTTTTCTTTTTCTTTTCTCTCTTGTTACTTTCGTGTGGGTGTTGTCAATGCACTCATCAAGGGGGAGATTGAGGACCATGTGTGGTTCGAGGACCGGTGGATGGTCGCTTCCTCGTGTGATGAGTGATTGACAACGTTGTGTGGACTGATTCTTGACTAAGTATTGCACGTGCAGGTTGCGGCTTGACTAGTGTTGGTGCAGGTGAAGAACAAGCGCGAAAGGTCGTCGCCGGTGAGGCCTCCAGGTGTGGAGAAGACAAGTAGGCTTCATTCGTGGGACCCGGTGGCCAGCGGGGTCAAGTGCGGGCCGCATGGTGGCATGAATAGCAAGATGAAGTCATGGACGGTTTCTTGGTTGAGCCTCAAAACCAAGGTCGAGCCGGGACTACGTGGTAGCCGAGTCATGAGTGGAGATTGGCGGAGGCTACACCAAGTTCGCGGGGGTTTCGGTGGTTCACCGTAAACCACCGGATTCCTTGGTTGATCCACAAAGCCGGGGACCGAAGAACCGAAGACGGAGGCTGCAGCGCCGCTAGACCGGTGGGTACGGTCCGACCGGTGTGGGGGCACCGGTCCGACGGTGTGCGACGACGCGGTCCCGGAGACTTCGAAGCGGAGGACACGCGTCGGGATCGCATGGCTTGCGTCGAGGCTACGCGAGGTGCGGTCGCCGGCATCCGTCCGATGGTGAAGACATGAACACTTCCAAATCCGCCCTTGAGAGGCTTGTATCCCTAGTTATTAGGAAAGGGCATTTTAGACTTTCGGTTGCCTCCATATAACCCAAGAGGTGAGAGGATGGCGACCAACTCTTGGAACCCTAGCTCATTTGTTTTCCTATTTTCCTTCCTATTTTCCTTAGGATTTCCATAGGACTAGCTTGAGAGCTTCATGGTGAGATCTTGTGAGAGGGTTGGATGATCGGGCGGCAAGCTAAACCTTGTATGAACCTTTGTTGCATGTATAGATGATTCGGCGTGGTTCCTCAAGGTTTGGATGTGTTGTTCCCGGTTGTTCTTGGTGGTGATCTACGGAGCCCTCTCTTGGTGATTTCTTTGGGTTGTTTTCGGGACCTTTCTCTTGGGGATTTGATGGGGGTAATTTGTGGGAACCCTTCGTGGTTCTTTGGGCTGTGATTCCCCTCCCAAATCCGTGAGTAAAGGGGCTCGATTTTGGGGTTTTTCGAGTTCTAGGGTTTGTGGCGTTCTTGGCGGGATTTCTTCTATTCCTCCTTTTTGGACAAGTTTTGGTGGGATTAAACTTGGCTATGGACTCCTCATGAGGTGTTCCTAATATCCCCAAAGTCTTGTTCAAGTCCGTGGAGCGATTCACGAGATCGAGGTTTGGATTTGGGGGAGTTGACCCGCGGGTGCTGTTCATCCCGAGCTGCCCAGGCTACACCGGTCTGACCGGTGCTCTTGACCGGTTGGACCGGTGCAACCCTCAGTGGGTTTTTGCTCGGGTGAACTTCTGGGTGTGTTCGCTGTTGTCCTGTGTCGCTGCTGTTTCGAGTTTGGGTCAGTTTGGTGGTCGGTTGGCCTGTTTGGTTCTTTGGGGGCTTTCAGGCTGTGACCGGTCTAACCGGTGTGTCTCACCGGTCTGACCGGTGTGGAGCGACTTAGTGAAAGTTGCTCAGTTACACCAGCAGGGACCGGTCTAACCGGTGGTGCTCACGGGTCTGACCGGTGTTGGTCTGTAGACTCGAGGTTTGGTGTTCCGCAGCGTTCTCGGGTCCGAAGGTTGTGTGTTGGTTCCTAGGTCCAGTGGCACTCCAGTGGCTACGTGGGCTTGGCCAACTTGGGTAGTGAGTCGGAGACGTGTGTTGGAAGCCGTGTTCATCTTGTTGGAGTTTCCATCTCCTTCGAGAAGAATTTTTATCGGCTCGCATTCACTCCCCCCCTCTCTAGTTCGCAGTATCGGTCCTTCAGGGGAAAAACTAAACCTAGTGGTACTTTCCGCAACTATTGGACCACTTGCCCCTCATGTTCCCGACCATGCCAAAAAGTTTGCGCACGTTGCGGTTCAGGAACTTGTAGTCGTCTTCGACCACACGCTCCAAATCCTCCATATGCTGCCTCATCGCCTCCATGGCCTGGAAACATTCGTCGACCGATGCATAGAGCTCCGAGATGGAGTGACCGCAAGCCGCACAACACATCGGATGCATCCCGAAAGGGTCGCCATCACCAGGGTCTCCACCTTTGTCGCCACTGTCGTCGCCATCACCATTGTCGTTGCTGCCGTCGTCATTGCCGCCGCCGTTGGGGCCTTTGGGAGTCTTCTCCTTGGGCACCTTGTCCCAAATGTAAAAATCGTTATCATCTCTTCCGGCGGCCGCCCACGAGCTCGAGCTACGATCGTCGGAGTAATCGCTATCCCCGTAGTCCTTAGGCTCGGGCGACACCTCCTTGTTGTTCTTCCGCTTCATGCCTCGGATGCGCGCCGACCTTCGAGCGGGAGTAGGGACCTTCTCCACCATGATGGGGTTGCGAGATGCGATAGCTCCGGTCGGGACACGCCCTCCACAACGGATGCGGGCGGTCCTCTTGATATCGACGGGTAGCTTGAACTCGCATCGCTTCGCCTCCTCCATCGATGGCTCCTTGGCGCCTTGCTTCAACTCTACGCTCCTCGGAGACACCATGGCTGCTGCGTGGGTGCAAAAGTATGCTTGATGGGATGGATTCCCGAGCTCCCAATTCGGCCAAATAAATAGTCCGAAGAGGAAAACCCTAGGAACCTCAATTTCCTTATTCAAACTTCCCTTAAATTTTTCTGACCGAAGAAGGAAGTCGAAAAGGAGCAAATCGCGGAAAAATTGGGGCAAAGCACACCACCGGGGCCCACCTAGGCCGATCGAACTGGGCCGGCCAGCCCACCCTGTTCTAGGGGCCGGTCCGGTCCGGTTTCCGTGTACCGCCCTTTTTTCGCTTTCTCAGCCCATGGGAAAAAGTTGGCCCAGTAAATCTTAGCGAGAAACTCCAGAAAATTAAAAGAAAAACTATTTACAAAAATCTATGCCTTGTTTTCGTCCTAGGCCGGGCGTTCGGTCTCTTCTTCCATGGTGAAGACATCAATATGGTGAAGGGGCACAACGTCGGGTTCATAGTAAACCTTAAGCTCTTGACCATTCACCATAAATTGATCACCTTTCACATCCATAATGGTTACCGCTCCATTGGAGAGCACCGAATGCACAACATAAGGTCCGTCCCACTTGCTTTGCAATTTCCCCTTTCCGAAGGTTTTAAACCTCGAATTGTAGAGGAGGACCTTATCTCCTTTGTTAAACACTTTTTTCTTTAACCTTTTATCATACCATCTTTTAATCCTTTCTTTGTATATGCTTGCATTTTCATATGCTTTTAACCTCATCTCCTCTAGTTCGCTTATTTGAATTCTTCGTTTCACCACCACGGCATTGAGATCAAGGTTCATCTCTTTAATCGCTGAATAGGCTTTATGTTACAACTCAACCGGAAGGTGACAAGCTTTTCCATAGACAAATTGATAAAGGGTCATGCCTATCGGTGTCTTGAACATCGTTCGATAAGCCCACAAAGCTCCGTCTAATTTCTTCGACCAATCCTTGCCTCTCTTCTCTATGGTTTTGTTGAGGATGCTTTTTAATTGCCTATTCGATGTTTCTGCTTGTCCGCTGGTTTGTGGATGATACGCCGTAGAGACCCTATGTTCAATTCTCAACATGGACAAGCACTTTTTGAAATTCTTCTCGGTGAAGTGACTCCCTCCATCGCTTATCAAGATTCTCGATGTACCGAACCAAGGAAAAATCACGTTCTTGATCATAGTAATGGACTCCTCCATGGAAGCTTTACGACATGTTATGGCCTCTACCCACTTGGATACATAATCAACCATGACTAGAATATACTCATATCCATGTGAGTTTTTGAAAGGCCCCATGAAGTCTATACCCCACACATCGAATAAATCGATTTGTAGATTGTATTTCAAAGGCATAGAATTTCTTTGAGAGATATTTCCGGTTCTTTGGCATTCGGGGCATGATGCAACATATCTTTTAGTATCTTTATGCATCTCCGGCCAATAGAATCCGCTAGACCACAGTTTTGCTTGGGTTCTAAAATGGCTATAGTGTCCACCGTACTCCGCCGACTGGCACTTTCTCAAAATTTCTAGCCTCTCTTCTTTTGGCACACATCTTCTCATGACTCCATCATTGCCAAGTTTGAAGAGGTAAGGTGCATCCCAAAAGTACTTCTTACTTTCGGAGATTATCTTCCTTTGAGAGTTTTTATCTAGATGGTCAAGAGGCATCTTCCGAATTGCTCGAATGATATCAATCATCCAAGTGTCTTTATCGAACACTCGATAGAGGTGGTCATCTCTCATCTTATCCTCCATGGGCTCTTTATCATCTTGTCCACGATTCATCCTAGACAAACGATTGGTCAAAACATTCTCCAACCCCTTCTTATCACGAATTTCAACATCAAACTCTTGAAGAAGAAGGGTCCAATGGATCAAACGTGGTTTAGCATCCTTCTTAGCCAAGAGATACTTGATGGCTGCGTGATCGGTGTAAACAATGACCTTCGAATTCAAGATGTAAGATCTGAATTTTTCGAAGGCGAATACCACCGCTAGCAACTCCTTTTCCGTAGTAGCATAATTTAATTGTGCCTCATTAAGAGTTTTGCTAGCGTAGTAAATGGCGTGAACTCGGCCTTCCTTTCTTTGACCCAAAATAGCGCCTACGGCGTAGTCACTTGCGTCACACATGATCTCGAAAGGTTGGCTCCAATCCGGTGGTTGAATAATGGGAGCACACACTAACGCACTTTTCAAGGTCCGGAATGGCGCTAGGCACTTCTCATCAAAGTCGAAAGCCACATGCTTTTGAAGGAGATGCATTAAAGGCTTAGTGATCTTTGAGAAGTCCTTAATAAATCTTCTATAAAATCCGGCATGACCTAGAAAGCTCCTCAAGGACTTAACATCCGTCGGAGGTGGGAGTTGCTCAACCGTCTCTACCTTAGCCTTGTCCACTTCAATGCCTCTCTCGGATATAACTTGTCCGAGCACTATGCCTTGCTTAACCATGAAGTGGCACTTTTCCCAATTTAACACTAAGTCTACCTCCGCACACCTCATGAGGACCTTATCCAAGTTTCCAAGCAATCCATGAACATCTTCCCATAAACAGAAAAATCATCCATAAACACCTTGACAATTTCTTCGATGAATTCCGAGAATACGGTCATCATGCAACGTTGAAAAGAGGCCGGAGCGTTGCATAGACCGAAGGGCATCCTTCTATATGCAAACGTTCCATAAGGGCATGTAAACGTCGTTTTGTGTTGATCATCCGGGTGAATGGGAATGTGCATGAACCCCGAGTACCCATCGAGAAAGCAAAAATAAGCGTGGTTTGCTAATCTCTCGAGCATCTCGTCGATGAACGGTAGGGGGAAGTGATCTTTCTTCGTCGCTTTGTTAAGCTTACGATAATTGATACACATCCGCCACCCGGTCACGGTTCTTTGCGGCATCAATTTGTTCTTCTCATTCTTCACCACGGTTAAACCTCCTTTCTTCGGTACACAATGTACCGACCTCACCCATTCGCTATGTGGAACCGGGTAGATGATTCCGGCATCAAGTAACTTGATGACCTCTTTCTTTACTACCTCTCGCATGGCATGAGTTAGCCTCCTTTGGTGGTCCACTACGGGCTTACATTGGTCTTCCATTGGTATACGATGAGTGCAAAAGGCTGGGCTAAGACCTTTGAGATCATTAATCGAATATCCAATCACCTTCCTATGTTTTTCAATAAAATCAGCAACTTCTCATTTTCTTCGGTTCTCCACTCATCGCTCACAATGACTGGATAAGTCTTGTTTGGGCCCAAAAATTCATACTTTAATTCTTTGGGCAAAGGTTTAAGGTCTACCTCGGGCACTTGTGGCTCCTCGGGTTTAATTTCTCCTATGTCCTCGAATCTTTCTTCCTCCACGCTTCCATCTTGTGGTTCTAAGCCTTTTGTTGCTTTCTTCTAGCTCTTCGTCTTGTTGATCATTAACTTGATTTTCCATTGCTCTTTGCAGTAGGTCTCTAAGGGTTTCAACAAAACAAAGACTATCTACCTACTCTACTTCTTTGTCTTAGGGAGGAAAAGGTGTAGGGTGTTTAGAAACGAGAAGAAAGTTATTTGTGTACTTCTTTCCATTAAGGTTCATTGTTACTTTGCCTTTTCCGGCATCCAACACGGCATCAACCAACTTAAGAAAAGGCCTACCTAGGATTATGTGATCATGATTACTATGGTAAGCATCAATAATAAAGAAATCAGATGGTATACATTTTCTAGAGATTTTTACATTCATGTTGCAAGCAATACCTAGAGGTCTAATAGTTCTACCATCTCCCATAATTAATTTAATTGATGTTGGAGCTAAGTCTAGGTTGTGGTCTTGAACTTTATTGTAAATTTTAGAAGATAGGACACTTACTTGGGCTCCGATGTCGCACAAAGCTTTGCATTGAACTCCGTTGATCTCGCAACTCAAGTGTGGTGCCGTCTTCTCTTCTTCTTCAAATCCTATCGCGTAAACTTCGTCGAGGAGAGCGTATGGTGATGCTTCGGGCTTGATCCCTAGGATTTTTTTCACCTCGGCTATGTGTTCCAGATCCACTTCATCATCTCCAAAGAGCTTTTGAAAGATCTCACCGGTGGTTTCAAAGTCGTATAAATCTTCCGCTTTCTTTTCCGGTAGAAAATCCACTTCCAATGCTCTTGCCATCCCCTTTTGATTAAGGAAAGGTCTTCTCTTGTCGAATACTTCTCCGTAATCAATTGGAACCCAATCCATTGGTTCGAACTCCCTTAGTGGCTTCGCGCTGGACATGCTTCTCTTGTTTGTTTCATTTGATACGGCGAAGTCAATGCTCGGGGTAGTTCTTGACTTGATGTGCTCTTCTTCAAGCTTTTCTAGGATCGACTCCTCTTTTGTGACTTCCGGGGTTGCCTCTTTACAAAATTCAGCACACTTCTTCATCCTTGAATCATGTTCCGGCTCTCCCGCAAGTCTTGTTTCCCAATCTCTTCGCATGGTAGCCACTTTACTAATTTTTTGTAGAAGTTGAGCGGCTTCCGTGAGTGTTTTCTCCATGAGATCCCCACCTGCACACATTTGGACGTGTTGCATGCAACTAGGGGTTAGGGAAAAGAAAAATGTATGCAACAGTACGTCATCGGAGAAGCTGAGTCTTGGTCCTTGTTCGATCAACTCATTAAACCTATTCCAAGCTTGGTCTATCCCTTCCTCTTCTCCTTGCGTGAAAGTGATCACTTGCCTCCTTAGATGTTGAACCTTGCTAATTGGAAAGAACTTCTCACAAAACTTCTTTGCAACTTATTCCAATTGCCTTCAACTTCAAAGGACGCAAACGAGTACCATGTCTTTGCTTCACCGGCAAGTGAGTAGGGAAAGAGATTCCATTTGAACCATTCATCGGGAACTCCTTCTTGACGCACCGTGTTGCATAGCGTCGTGAAATGCCTTATGTGTCTATATGGGTTCTCCGAAACCATCCCTTCAAACGGGTTTGCCGCCACCATCTCGATGATCTTGGATTTTATCTCATACTTGGTCTCTTCGAGCTTCGAATCCGACTCTTGTACTCTTATGTCTTCACATCGAGGGCTAGCGTAATCCCTTAGTGATTTCTCCGGTTCTTCCATGATTTGATCGATGAACGCCATCTAGACAACAAGATAAAAACAAAAACAAAAACATACAAAGTGGTTTTCTAAATAATGTGTTAGATATAGCGAATAAAAGATAAACTAAATATAAAACTAAGTTAAATGCAAACCAAACGATGTAAACTAGCTTGCTTCCCGGCAACGGCGATAGAAAAAGGGGCTTGTTGACGGATAAAAGACGTATCCACCTACGATCCGCAAGCGTACGGACCTACACCTTTTTCACCACGGGATTCCCAAGGTTCTTGTCAATCCGCGGAGCAAGGGGATTACAAGCGTTTGATCTACCTCTACACACTAGCTACTCAAACCCTAACTATGTTTAAACTAGAAAATGACTAAACTACACTAGAGAGAATGATTAAGCAATCAAGATAAAAGACACTCGCCCATGGGTCTACGATACTAGAGCATGCAATCACTTTAAACGAGAAAACCAATCTAATCTATCGGGGGTTGTGACCACGGTTTCACCCTTTCCATTCTCTCGTACTGTCACTACGCGAAGGTATTTGTGACTAGACCTATGATGGACACGGCGTATTGAATGGATCCAAGAAAGCATTGGAGCTCTACTCCCTTTATGGCATGGTAGCGAACCTTAAGCATTAAAGTATATTCAACACAAGATGATAGATAGATAATCCATTAAACTATGATTACATCTCAAGATCGATTACAACCCATGGACGAATAAGGAGATTACCCCATCAAAGTGCTAGACATAGCATCGTTGATCATGGTCACCCTTCCGACGGTGTCTTCTTTCTTCTCCACTTGTGGGTGCTTCCTTCGAGGTGGTTGATCTCCCTCCGGAGATCTCCCTCCTCCCTCTCTAGCTTGTTGATGGCCTCTTGGTGCGAATGGCTCTCTCCTTCCGAATGGCGGCGCCTCGAGGGCTTTAGGGTTGAAGATCCTTCGGGTGCAAGGAAAGGGGGGCCGAACCAACGCCGGAAGTGGGCTGGGCCGGCCGGCTTGGGCCGACTGACCCATGCCCATTTCGGCCCGGTTCGGTCGCTGTCACACCCGGTTTTCAAAACAAACCAAGTGCTATCTATATGTATGCCAGGATCTAGTTCCATACATATAGTGACATCATTAGTGAATAACAGAAACAATATCACGTAAAGAAAAAGAGATTATCTGAGATTTACAACAGAGTCCTGGGAAGCAAAGGCTCCAAACTCACAGGCAACCGACTGGGGGTTTCGTACACCTAGCACCATCTTCTGGCAGACACCTTCTTCTTCTGAACACGATTTAGCAAGGTTGAGTACACTTATGGTTGGTACTCAGCAAGGCCACAAAAATTAACTAGAAAGAAAATTTTAGATCCATCTTTAAGTTCATTAATCATGTGAGCGTCCAGGCCGCTATTGACCGTGAGCACGGCTGTTATAACAGTTTTACACTCTGCAGAGGTTGTACACTTTCACCACAAGTCGCGTAAAAGTTCCGAAGAACTTTGAACCCAACCATGTTGTGCAAAAGTAGGCACAATACCACACTTCTGAGGTGTGGTTGCATAGGGACGCTACGAGGCCTTTACATAGAGTCCTCCCATGTGTATTAGTCCATAGTAGCACGTCCTAGAGGCTATCTTTCGTACCCTCCTTCGACCCTCAGACCAGGTTAGCCTAGAAGAGCACTTCCGTTCCAAAACCTGTCCAGAGTAGAAGAGTCATAAAAGCATTCCTCCGTACCCCAAGCTACTAAGGCTAATAGCCACACAAGACTTCCCTAATTTATTGGTCAAGACAGAGCCATATGTCTTGTGGTCGTACTATTTTCCTGGGTGGTTCTCCATGTTCCAATTAATTCATAGTATTCTTGTTTAAAGCATAGGTAGAAGGATGGTTAGGGTCACTTGCCTTTTTCCAACGAAAAGCTACTCTTGCTCTTTGAAACTCGTAAACTTCAGGACTTCTGATCAGCAGCTCGATCTTCTACTCGAAGCAAACATCGGGTACAAACATGCAAAAGCAGACAAACAAGTACAACTAAGAACAATTCACCAAACAAGACAGACTTTAAAAGAACAGGGTTTGGTTCTAGGAACACAAACGCAAGAAACGCTCAAGGCTATCGGGAGATTTGGATTATATCACACAAGGCTATGAGCTTGATATATTTTAATTGAATATAAAACAATGTGCATAGGTTATTTCAGAGAAATACCCTATTTAATTAGAATTAAGCAAGTTATATTTATATTAAAAAGACGATATGAACCTAGTCCAATTTTATTTACAAATATTCAAGTATGATTTATGCAAATTAAATATTTAGTTTTAAAAGAAGCATGTATAACATCTAAGCATACAACTTTATATATTGGGTTGAACTACTGAAATTATAATTTAGAAACACGTTTATATTCATATTAGTCAAGTTAACATTTAATTAGAAAGCTCGAGATAGCCTATGTTGTTTTTATTTAGAAAGCAAACTGAGTATTCATTAATCAATTTAAATTTGACTATGAAAACCGTGGTATACATCTAATTAGATTTTAATTTGAAAAGATTATTTAATTAAGTATTAATCAAATTAATTTAGAAACATTCTTAAAACATATTTTATGGTAAACATCATGACTAACGTGTATTTTATTGTGAGACAGAGCTAACACAACCAGAACGAGCTTAAACGACTAACACGTATAAACTACGCACTAAACAAGGTTGAAAGGATCTAGATGTGATTAACTATATGCAGATTGGAATGGCCAGCGAAAAAGATTTACAAATCAAAGAGTAGATAGAAATATGGCTTAGATTACTGACTAGATAGATAGTTGTACGATATGTTGGCTTTTGAAGGAAAAGAATATATACATGGCATAAGCATGATGCAATGCTAACATCATCAAGCAAGGAATGAGTTGAGCGTGTACATAAGTGGACAAATATGTTTATTAGCTTCTGATGCTTTTGTCTAAAGAGAGCACATGCACGTACATGACTCTTATTAGCATGATGATATGGATAAGAATAAAACTAGTTGAGAGGTGACATCGGTTTACATTCGGATAGTACGTAACATGCATGTGGTGCAGTGGTGGCTTGCTTGGATCAGAGGCATGCATACTTAGCGAACTAGAGAATGCAGGATTATTAGATCATCATGATGACGTATTCATGGAGCTTGGTACCTTGTGTGATGACAACGATTGACTGTGAACAATGGCGAGGAGTAGCTGATGTAGGGACGTCAGCAATATAGAAACGATGACACTCCAAACATGCATGACAGCTGCTAGCTTTAGTCATCAGACGAACGGCATGCACAAGCAGTAGCAGGCATCCCCACCGGACAAGCAAGACGGATTGGGACTTTAGAGTCACTTTGATTCTGGACAGATGGAGCTTGATACTGGGCTCACCAACGGCAGCAGAATCACAAAGACGGCCGCGGAGTTGAAGCACGACCACTGGTGATATGCGGACAGTGCGAGCGGCGGTACTCCGTCTGTTGGGCGACGAGCAGCGAGGACCGACGGTGGAGCTGCGCCTTGATCTTGGAGACCTCCTGGCAGCTTAACTTAGTGTTGCTCAGGTGGAGCGAAACGGACGGAAAGCTTGCGGCGGAGCTACAGCTCGGCGCAATGGTGCTCACTGCAAAGGGCGGTGCAGGTTCAGTCCAGGGGTCGACGAGGACAGTGAACCAGCAACGAAGGTGTGCGGCGGCTCTCCGGCTTCGTCTCTAATCGGAACACGGTGATGCTGTGCAAGGAAGAGACTGGTGAGGCGATGGCAGGTAGAGCAGCAGGGCACACAAGGTGCTGGGCACTTGCCCTTTATAGGCGTGTGAGAAGGGCACCCTGCTGGTTTGCAGTGCATTCACGTCAAGCGGGAGGAATGGGCAGCTGTGTTTAGTGATGGACGGATTGAAGATGAGAAATACTGTGGAGCCGTTATGTGAGAGAGAGGAAATGGTAGAGCTCCACTAATACAAGGAGGAATGGCCGGCATTAATTACCATGGTGACTGCGGCCGTTTCTTGACTAACAATGAAGGCAGGTCGCCATTTACTAGCAAAGGAAAAGGAAGGGCAGCGATTGATTGCGGGCTAGCGTTGCAAAAAGTGAGGTCGGACGGTGCGAGAGATGGAAACGTTAGCTGGTGATGGCCGGTCATTTATGACCTTAGTGGCAACGACTGTTTCCGATGGAGTGAAAGAGGCTACGGTTTCGTGTGTTGGTGCATGCATGCGTGTGTTGGCACATGTGCCTGGGAGGATTAAGGAGCCCGGCCATTGATTGTCATTGCATGGCTGCAGCTGTTACTCATGGAGGTGAAGGGAAACAAAGGGGGCGAAAGCCATTGAATGCTCCATTGAGGATTAAAGAGAGGACGACTCGGGAGAGCAAGCGGCATGGGCAGGTGGCCGAGCACACAGGCGGAGATGCAGGCATGAGCGGCAGAGCAGCAGAGCAGCACGGCGACGTGCGGGAAAACTAGATGCGCGACAGGACGCGACACAAAGCACGGCTGCGGCGCAGATGCGGTGCGGAGAGTTCGGAAGTGCGAGCATCGCGGGTAGCGTGCAGCTCGAGCGTGGGGCAGCGAGTGGCGTTCAGGTGCGAGCACATGCGCTGGGCGGCCGAGCGGTGCGAAGCACGCGGGCTGGCATGGTGCGGCGTCGACCGGAGGTAGGAGACGGTCTGGCAAAAGATGGCCTTATAGCAACGAACTGTTACTGATGAGTGAAGGACGGTGCATGCATGCGTGACAGGTGAAGTAAAGGAGGCGACCGTGCATGCATGTGTGAGAGGTGAGCAGGCTAAGCTATTAACTGGCCGATGGAGGTGGAACATTTACCGGTGGAGTAGAAGGTGAGCAGCACCTTAGTGATGTGATGGAGGTGGATTGTGTTACTACTGAAAGAGGAGAGGGAATGGATGGTGGTACTGGTGAAAAGACAAAGAAACGACGACGACGGCTATGATGGACAGCGGCCAGCCATTGAAGAGTTGAAGACCATTTATGGTGATTATGATGGTGTCTATTATGACCGGAAAGGAGTAAAGTGTGCGGCAATTTTGGGGAGAGAAAGACGCGGCATGCATGCGTCGAGGCCAAGGACCATGGCCGGGCAGGGGTGGCGCGGCAGCACGCTGGTCACACGACGCGAGCGGACGTGCAGCAAACGACTCGGGTACGCGTGGCCGGCAGTGTTCCGGTGATGAGCGATGGGCGCCGCGCGAGGCTAGCTGATGCCGCGCACAGGAGCAGGGCGGCTGTCAAGGCTTCAACAAGTATTGACTAGCGGACGACGGGCTTGCAAACGCGGGCGGCCCGGGCGATAGTGGTGCATGGACACCGTGGCACGCGGTGTGGGCGCGGGTGCGCGGGATAGGGCGAGCGGGCGCAGGTTGCCGCGCACAGGCACGAGGATGCAGTCATGGACGACCAATCAACACGGGTACGACACACGGGTGAGTGCGGTCACGAGCACGGCAACCAAGCGGTGTGAGGCACCAGACGGACATGCATGCGGGAGGGCGAGCGTCACGGCCCGCGAGGTAGCTAGCTGCTCGGGCATAGCACACGGATGTGCAGAGTCGAGCGAGGCGTGTGGCACGAGCGAGGTGTGAGGTGCGAGCTAGGCGGCCAGGGGTATGCAGACATGACTACCAGGCGGGTGGTGCACTATTCAGATGCACGAGGGTTCGCGACTCAGGTGTGAAGCACGACGCACAAGAGCTGTACAACCGAGCGGTGTGGGCGAAGTGCACGAGTGTATGCAGGGTGAAGTTGGCGCACGGGCTCGCTGGCGGCGCAATGTCCGGCGAGGGCCGGTGGAAGGAGGCCACGGCGGCGGGACCCAAGCGTGTCGGTGAGATAGAGAGGAAAGTGAGATGGACCAGCGGAAGCCTGCTTAGGAAAATGGGCCAAGCAAGCTAAGATGCTACAATGCTGGACTGAGGAAGCGACCGGGAAAAAGAAAAGAGAATGATGAGCTAGATAAAGATCGACTAGTTAGAATTAAAAGGGAGTGATGTATAGGGAAGCTAGATAAAGAGAGAGGGCGAGATTGTGATTAGATCTTTTTGAAAGATTTTAAAACACAACAAAACAAAACCAAAAGCAACTGAAATAAAGCGACACTCATAGAAGCATTTTATTTATTTTAGAAAAACAACCAATCTTCTTTACTAAATTTCCTGTAAAGAAAATAATTGTTCCGAAAATTTTAAATTATGAGAAATCGTTGTTTTTATTATGCTTCCTATTAACATCCTGAAATTTGGAAATTTCAGGGTGTTACAAATCTACCCCCTTAAAAGGAATCTCGTCCCGAGATTCGCAAAGGCTAGCAAGAAACAAAGGTTCAGGTGATTAACATCCAACACTGCTTAACTTGCTTTCATATAGTTCACCTTACACAAGCTCCATAAACATACTTCTTTATTCTTCACATCTCACTTTATATACATAACACCTCATGGGATACTCAACTTAACTCCACTTGTAACTGTCCATTCCTTTCCTCAGCTTCATTGATTCGCCTTTGTAGAATTTTCTTGACGTCTTGATAAAGTGATTTGAATAGAGCTGGATTGACTCCATGATCATTTTTCCTAAGCTAACCGTCTTCAATCGTACTTCAGGTCCTCATACACATCCTTTTAATATTCTTCTCCATTTGATCTAAATGTTTCTTCGACATTGGTTTGCTTATTATGTCTCTGTTGAGCCTTCTTTTCATATCGACCAGCATGTTTCTTAGGGTACCTGTTAATAAAATGTCCACGATCTTTGTAGTAGAAACAAGCTCCACTTTCTTTAATATTTCGACGACTGCGTGGTGGATCTTCATACTCATCTTCTGGTGCTTGAGGCAAATGGTAAAGGTGTGAACTGTTATCACGTTGCTTTAGAAAATTCATTTTCCTCTTCTTACTCATGATTTCTTGTAGTTTGCTTTCTAACTCAATAGCTTTGTTGATAACATCTTGCAAACTAGAATATTCAAGTAAGCTTAGTATACTCTGAAGGTCTTCATTCAACCCTTTAAGGAAATGTTCTCGTTTCTTTTTATCACTTGCAGACGATCTTGGTGCGTACATAGATAGCTGGATAAATTTATCCCTATACTTAGTCACTGTCATTTGCCCTTGCTTCAAGCTAAGGAACTCCTTCCTTTTGAGCTTCATCGCACTTATAGGAATAAAGTGTGAGATAAAGTTATCCTTGAATTCCTTCCAAACAATACTTTGTGGTTGCTCATGTTCATAGATGTAGGAATCCCACCATTCTGCGGCTGCTCCTACAAGTAGTCCTGATGCATACAGAACCTTTTCTTTATCATTGCATTGTGTCATATCTAATTTCTTCTCAATTGTCGTGATTCATTCTTCAGCTTCTAGGTGCTCCATAGTGTTAGAGAACATAGGTGGCTCAGTATTCCAGAACTTTGTGCGTGTATCCTCCGGGTTTGGATATGGTGACACATATTGGTTGTATCCATGGTTGTAACTGCTAGCATTGCTCTTATCTTGGTTGCCTTTTTCCATCTGGTTGGTGGATAAATTTCAAGATCAGAAGAGAACGAGAATAAATAATTGAAGGAGTAGGTAGAATTCTTGATATCATATTCATCTTTTCTTGGTTGTTGTGATAGTAATCATCAAATTGTGGTAAAAAGCAGAATAGCAGAGGGTAGGAAAACAAATAAGTCATCCTTTTCTTCAACTTCTTTCATGAGTAGATGCGTGTATGCTTGTAGATTTTTGTTCTTGATGATGGTGTTGCCTTCCAAACTTTCATCTTCTAACATCCTCCAATGGATTGGGTAGAAATAAAGAGGGAAACAAGGAGGTGGGAGGTACAAAAGAAGAACCCAACTAGGCAACTGATGTCATTGTAGGTAGAAGACCCACAATACACCAACAATCAATACAAAGAACCAACTCAAACAAGGTCATAAAGACAAGCATCATCAATCATACACAGAACTTCAACAACCAGCAAACAGCTAAGGATCGATGCTAAACATTGTTATTTGGGTTAGAGGGATCCTCCTAATCTTGACTGTGATGTTAGAATTCAACTTCCTTTGCATCAGCTTGCATCTTACAACATCATTTATTTCAAGAGATGAACTGATAGCTCCATTCTTCAAATGACTTGAGGAGGCTTTAGGTGAGATAGCACAGATCATGCAATCATTTTTGAACAAAAAGAAGAGTAGGATATCACTTTGGGACAGAAAAACAAGGGGAAAGATCCAAAGTGATAAAACTTAGGAAGTAATGAGAGGAACCATGGAGGAGATAGATATGTTGCAAATAAAGTCCAGGAGTAGATTTGTCTATGAAGACAAGTTAAAAGTAAAACATCAAGGATCACCATAAATCAAAAGGAGGTGAAATGCATGAGAGAAGTAAGATCAAACATTAAATGAGATGTATGATATGATCAAGATTAAATTGTTACGATGGGGAGAGGAAATATATAAACAAGGATTGAGGGTTTAGAAAAAAATAAGAAAGGGCTTAACATTTGCAAAACAAGAAATGCAAATGAAAGGGGGTAAGTGGGAAATGTATGTTTTGAGAGAAGAAATTGGTCAAAGAATGAGAACATTCATAAAAAAGGTCAAGGATAAGGTAGAAATTATTTTTAGAGTAAAACAAACCTCAGGAAGGAACCATTTCTATCTAGGCTTACGTTCTACAGTCGATATAACTCTGATACCACTTCTGTCACACCCGGTTTTCAAAACAAACCAAGTGCTAGCTATATGTATGCCAGGATCTAGTTCCATACATATAGTGACATCATTAGTGAATAACAGAAACAATATCACGTAAAGAAAAAGAGATTATTTGAGATTTACAACTGTGACGCCCCAGGTTTTGTTAATTAACGATTATAGCCGGTCAAATGGTCAACCGCGGTCAAACCTAGGTCAACCTGGGCCCTCACCTCGAAAAACTCACTAACCCACCCTAGTGACCCTAAATTAATAGTAAACACACTTGTGGGGCCAACCCATGGTCCAAGGTTGGGTCAAACCCCTTGCCACACCAGTGTCCACAGGTGTCTGCCGGAACTTTTGCCGCGTTCTCCAAAATTCACCTAAACACTTAAAATTCTACCTTTATGAAAGTTGTAGATCTTGTTGAGGGACACAACTTTAATGTAGATTGGCATTTCAAATTTTGAGGGGAAAAACTTGAAAAATCAAGTGCAAGGCAGAAATCACTGTTTGCCAAAACAGGCTGACATTCAAAGTTGGCATTAAAATATTTTCAAATCTAGGCAGAAAAACCCTATATAGCCTTTGTAGAAAATGTTGTTGGTATCTAGATCTACAACTTTGGTATTCATCAGTTGGTCCAGTTCTATTCAAATTTTTGGAGAAAAATCGACTTGAACAAGGCACCAGCAAAAGGGTTTGGGCCAGAGCGTGCCACGCCGCGACGTCGCGCGCGCCGCGCGCGCCGCCGTCGCCGCCCGCCGCCGCCTTGCTCCCGCTTCCGCGCCCGCGCCTCCCGAGGCCGCGCCCGGCCCAAGGAGTGCTCCGCCCGAGCCAACCCGCGCCCCAACACGTCTCCCCGCCCTAGGTTGCGCCGAATCCGCGCGTCGGCCGTGCCGCCGTATGCGCGCACGCCGCGGACCGCCGGTCCGTCGGCGGTGTTGCCGCCGTACGCGCGCGCGCCCGAGCCCCGTAGCACGGCCGGGAGCATCTTGCGCCGTCATCCTTCATCACCCCGAGCTCGAGGGCTTATATAAAACCCCCTCGCGCCCCTCCGCGCGCCGCCGCGTGCTCCTCCCAGCCATTGCCGCCGCCGCTCGGTGCTAGCTCCTTCTGCCCGTGCTCGTCGCCGGCCAGCCGCTCTGGTAGCCGCCTTAGGTCCTGGTGAAGCTCCAGCACTCGCTTGTTTGCCAGCATTCCACCCCCATGCCGCCTTTCACCGGGCCGCCGCGGGTACCGCCGCTGGAGCTCGCCTTCGGCCAACTCCCCACCTCCCCTCCGGTTCCCTGCCACCCCTAGGTGAGCATGTGGTCCCTCACCGCCGCTTGCCCGGCCGGGATCGCCGCCGGCTCGCCGGAATGGCCGGACCCGCACCTCTCCCCCGCAGCCGGGGACCCAATTGCAACGATTCAAGTTTTGTTAGGGTGCTTAGGGTAAAAAGCAGGGCTTAGTTGTGAAGAACCCTAACTAGCTTTTCTTACAGATTAGTCCAGAGCCTTAGAAAATTCCTAGCAATTCACATAAAAATCAGAAATATCCCAAACCAATTTTGTAGGGTTCAGGATGATAAATCCCACCTCTTTTGTTATATACTCATGGCTAGATTCCTAATAGTTTTAGCAGGAAAAATACAAATGTGTTAAACCTAGATCTGTCATAACTTGAAATCCATAACTCCTCTGTAGCCCAATTTTGGAGATGTTGTGTGTTAGGATATGGCTAGATGCTGTGCGAAAAATTGCACAAAGTTATGCAATAGATCTTGCTGAATAAATTCTTTTCCATTCTTGCAGAAACTGCTTAGATGATTTTTCCTGTTAAATATATTTATGTTCTTGAGCTCAACTTTTGCACACTGTCTTGTAATGCCAAAATGCACGTCTTGTGAATTAATCATGAATTTTGGATTAAGAGAAATAATTATTCTTGATTTATGCATGTGTTCCTCTGTAAATTAATAAACCAAGTTCAGTAGAGATTCCATGTGAACTTGCTGGTTCTTTAGACTTGTTTAGGACCAAAGAGCAGGCAGGAGAAAGTTTGGATCAAATTGATGCTTATTTATTTTTGTATGCATTTAAGTTGGATCACTAGCTAGCCTTTGTTATTTTCAATAATATTTAATTTTCTAGCATCCAACACTTACATGTGGGTCCAATGGACCAGGATAGGTGCTAATATGCATTTGAAACACTTCTTTAATTTTTGGTAATTCAATTGCTTAGCTTAAAAGACCTTTTTAATATTAAAGGGGATTAAATAAAGATAAGCTCCTATTTAATTCTTTTTCCGTTTTGAAAGTATTATTTAATTTAATTAAAAGGGTATTAATTACCATCACTGATCAGAAAGTAATTCATAAATACAACTATTAATTACACCTTTGCTTGTGAAAGGAAAAAAGGAATTTAAGATTCCACATGAAATGACAAGTATAATGAAAACCTTTATTCCATGTACAATAAAAGAATAACCCATGTACAACCAATAACCTTCCTAAAAGAGAAACATTAGATGAATGCTTGTTAAGGTAAACATGACCAACCCAGAGTTGGATAAGACAACAAACTATCACATCACCTAAAGTGCATTGCATTCCGTGTAGATCTTCCGGACGGAGATTACTCCCTTGTCCCGAAACCGAGGAAGGACGAGCGGAAGCGTCGCCGCAAAGACATGGAAGTACTCGACACCGAGGGTGCCCAAGCTAACCTAGCTGACGAAGGCAAGCTCCGGTGCATCTAACCTAGTTTTAAAATTCTTTATTCACTTATCTATGAATGATTGTGCATTTACGTTCAGGAGTTGAATGAAACCCTAGATGCATGATCCATAGGTACCTTTGTCCTTACTAGTATGATAGGTCGATAGCTGCTAAGCTTTAGGACCGTTACAAGTCGGGTGATGAACACACTCGCGAGAATAGGTTCCTAGATAGGAATCACAATTTATCCTTAAATGGATTGCTCACGTGGTAAGAGCATGGGATCTGGGCTCCGGTCTAGTGGTTATGTGGGTTAAGTTTTTGAACGTACCAAACATTTGCCGGGAATGGGACCAGTAAGCCTAGTACCTTAATGAGGCGGCGAGGGATCCTACCGTTACTACTCTTGGGATTCGCTCTCACGGCTCGCCACCGGTGGTGTATGGTGACTCCGGTATCTCGCGGGGTATGCCGGATAGCCTGCACCAAAGACTGTAAGATTCGATCCCGACCCTAGGATTTCTGGGGATGGCCTGGGAAAGTTGTCCTTGCGGGGGCAGCCTACCGTGTGTTTGGGTCTACCTTGCAAGGTTTAAATCAATCGATTGTCGGCCTCTCACTGTTATCCAAGACTACTTACTCCACTAGTCATGAGATCCCTAATGATGGAAGTTGATGAAGATGATGTTTGATTAATTGTATTGTACAACTTTGTTTGTACTAGCTGGCTAATGTAGTAAAGATTAAAACCACTAGAAATTGTTCTAAAATCTTGAAAGTAAGGACCTACTCTTTGTTACTTTTTAGCAAAGCAACCCAGTAGCCAAAAAGCCTTTCATGGTCTAGATCTGGTGAAGTAGTTATCACCGACGGGTAAGACTTGCTGAGTATTAGTATACTCAGCCTTGCTATAATGTGTTGATCCAGGTAATGCCTTCAGTGATGTGTGGCCCGGAGAGATCCCGCCCGGCTGGGACCTGGAGTGGGTGGAGGACGACTACTCAAAGCATCATGGATGGCCTCCCGTGGTGTCTTCGCTTCCGTTAGTTTATTTCCACTGCTTTCGAAAACTCTGAACTATTTCTTCATGGCAAGAACTATGGTTTGTAATAAATAAACCCCTCGGGGTATGAATTTGGATTTTAATGTTGTTGTATCTCTGGACTCGCCTTCGAGTGAGTTTTAATGCATATATTCGATCCTTGTTGCTTTTCAAGTGATTTACCGGGCGTTAACCCGGCAACTAACGACAGGATGATACTTTATTATCGCTTAATGACCAAAGTGGATCAGTCTTAGGCGATCGTACGGTATTTTCCTGGGCGGGTTGTCACAGTTGGCATCAGAGCTTATATGCACCAGAGAGTAATTAATAAACCTTAATCAATGGTTGTTGAATAAAATATGCCAAGTTTGTCTGATTTTCCAAAATACGTTGGTCCGTTAAGGATAAGCTAGACCGAGAGGCCCTAGAGGGAATTTTGGGTTCTTTCAGGTGGCTTAATTAACTTATGGTTTATTTTGCTAACTCCCAGCACATTACTTCATGTCAGACTTATTTTCTCACATAACCAAACTAGGAGCCACGTGTTTTATATGTGTGCTGTTCCGCATCACGGGAATTGCGAGGGTCGATGGAGTGATCCATTCCACGGATCCCATCTTCGCGTCTGTTTATGAGTTGTGTGTCGCCACGTGTTTCATACGGGAGCATTCCTCATGTCGCTCATGCGAGGCAAGGATACACTCCATTCAAACGAAGAGTGTCTGAGGTTGGACGCTGTCCATGCAGCGGCTTAATGCATGGATACCGTTTCTATAGTGAACGGTAATGTATGTGGACGCTTTCGTGACGTGCTGGCACGAAAGGTTCGTTTTCTGCAGGTACATAACAACACTTCGACTAGATATTATAGGGAGAGACGAATAAAAGCCTTACCACCGGCGCTAACTTCGATTTTTGGCTTGATTGCCATGTGAGGTCGAATAGGACGTCTTGCATGCATGTTGAAAATCGAAACAATTAAAATGGACCCAAAAAAATCGAATTTCATATGTTTTCTAAGGAAGATTATGCTAGTGTGTGCTTTTTATAAACTAGAGTACCTTCCATACCTAGCCGTCATGCTGCCGAAATTTTGTGAAAACGTTGTTTATCATGTGCTAGGTTAATTAAACCAAATTGTTAAAAATAATTGCTCCTCAACTAGTTATCTCGTAATAGCAAGTCTCAATCCTAGTTCGTTGGGTTGGTTCACACTTCTCTAGGCACATCCAGGTTAAGAACCATTCATCTTGTTTCCTTGATCGATGTTCAACCTTAAAAAGCTTAATTAAAAGTATTAAAGGTTTAATTTAAAAACTTGGGAAATTTTTGAGGTTTCTGGATATATGGTTATGAATTTTTATTCACAGCTGCCAGAACTTCACCATTTGACATGCCGTTCTCTTTGAGATCTGACATGAGTTACATTTGTGTACAAATGGATTTCCCCGTGTTCCACCAGTTCGACGCTGACGGTACGATCCGTACCAACGGGTTGCACTGGGAGGGTTTTCTGCGCCTTGCATGCGAAGCACTCAGTGCCCCAGGCTACCTCACTCCACCGACTTACGAGGTGAAGGAGTTTGAGCGCTTTGGTGTTCCCCGCTGTAGAGTGATCGTTACTGTTCTGCCACACCCAGACCACGCCGACTGGTGTAACTTGAGCTTTATCTACTAGGGATTTATCACTCACGAGTCCGTTGAGTCAGCCGCCCTCAGAGTACTGACAGACTTCTGTGACCACAACCCCACCGTGGTAGCTCTTTCTCCGTTTGGACTGTTTCCTGCTGTGAGTCCTCACGACCCAGCATGGTTGGACCGTATGGACCACCTACGGGAGCTACTGACCCTAGCAGAGCCGTTGGATGTTACCCAGACGCTTGCCCGTTGTCTGAACGTGGTTTTCACACTTCAGGGGTTGCGTTATAACACCGCAGCGATTATTGCACAGCGCTAGGAGGCATCTAGGCGCGATTGGGAGCAACTTTCAGCAGCACACCAGCAGCTGAACTTCACTCTTACTCAGGTGCAGCAGGAGAACGACATGCTGCGTGCTAGGAGGTTTCAGTTAGAGCTTGAGAGAGGCGATCGCTTGCAGAGGATCGTAGAGTTGGAGGAGGAGAACCATGAACTAGAGGAGGATGCCGACGCACACGAGATCGAGAGGCTGACACTACTGCAGAACATTGCTGCTATGCGGCGAAAACGGTGCGGGGAGGCCGAGGTACGGTGGCGGCTTTGCGAGGCTATAGTGGCCTTACGGCCACTACCCCCGCATGAGCACACCGGAGGGAGCGAGCGGTGTGTCCGGTCTGGATCAGACGAACCAGGCAGGACCACCGCTACTGACTCCCCCAGCTTCGCCTACGTACATTGGTGCTTCAGTGGGCAACTAGGTTGCCGACAGCAGGGATTAGGAGGATGTCGATCCGACCGAGTTGTCCTTGAGATGTTTAGAGTAGTTGACTTGACGGCACGTCTTCGTGCCAAGAAACTACTTGTATCGGGTCATGTCATGTTGTTTCAAATTCGAGTTGCAATGTCTTTGAACCTTGTTCTATCGTGTTGTAATAAAGAATGCTTAAGCTTGTATGCTTTAAGTAAATTTCGTTGTCAATCAAATTTGAAATTTTCTTGTGTTTAAATACCAGATCCTTGGATAAATCGTTGCAAATGACCACGCTTGTCAATTTTGCATTCTCACCTAAAAACGTTGGTAAACCAAAGCATTTTTAGGGACATCACTCGTTGCCAGCGAATAAGTACTCGTCCGTATACCACCTTCGTTGGTATCCGAAATGACGATGATCGTTCAAGGGTATTTATGAGCCGTGCAATTGAGTAATCGCCGTCCTAACCGTGTTGAGAAGAAAGATTCTATGAATCTTGGTGACTATGGGATGTTGTTGATTGTTGCTGTCCTCATCATTGAAGTGCTAATGAGATGTGTTTATGCATGATTGTGCTTGTCATCATTTGTAGTAAGCTTTTGGTTATCTCACTAATAAAGCTCACTTTTCAGATGGTGGGAACCACGCGCATCTCTCCCAACGGTTTCGGAGCAAGTGGTAGTGGTGACTTTCCACCAGCCCCGCCCATGACACCGACGGAGGCCTTCATGGCCACCTAAACAGAAGTGCTTGCGCCGGATCCCGCGGACGCGAAGCAACAGATCGCCCAGCAGATGAACGGAGGGCCGCCACACGGGGCCAATCACGAGGGGCCTAACCAGGTCACTACGTACGCCCAGTTCATCGCTATGAAGCTGCCAACCTTCGCTAAAGGAGAAGACCCCCTGGAAGCTGAGGCTTGGGTCAAGGCCATAGAGGCAAAATTCTCTGCCTTTGTGTTGCCTTGCTCCGAGGAGAACAAAGCGAACTTCGCAGCGCTGCAACTGCGAGGAAAAGCTTTGATGTGGTGGGACCACTTCAAGTCAATGCAGCGAGGGCACGCTGTGACTTGGGATGAGTTCAAGCAGGCTTTCAAGAGCTACCACATTCCCAAGGGACTGATGGATAGGAAGATGAGGGAGCTGTTGGCCCTCCGTCAGGGATTTGACTCAGTGTACCGCTATGTTCAGAAGTTTAATAGCTTGTGTCAGTATGGTGGGCATCATGTTGATACTGATGCCAAGAAGATGGAGAGGTTTCGTGACGGGCTTGATGGCAAGCTGTATGAGCGCCTGAATCTGCTCGAGCCCGCAAACTTCCATGAGCTAGTGAACAAGGCTATCTCTCAGGAGGATGCTATGAAGAAAGCCCACGGGGACAACAAGAGGATGTCCAGCTTCACCCCAGGCAGCGGAACGAGCAAGAAGTTTCTCTTTGTGAAGAAGGAAGCTCCAGGCCCATCCCAGCAATCATCAACTGGACGCTGGACGATGAAGCCACCTCAGGGCAAACCTGCCGGGAACTTCCAGTTCCGCCGTGCCGAGCAGCAGGCTCCAAAGCCTAATGCACCTCCCCGCAATGTTGGAGATCGTCGTTGCTACAACTGTGGCCAGCCAGGGCACTACATTAACGAGTGTCCCAAGCCCGAGTGCATCAAGCCCAACTCGCGAGAATCGGGGTACGGGAAGCAAGCCTACCACTCGGCCAAGAAGCCTATGGTGCAAGTGCGCCAAGGCAAGCCGAACTTCACTACAATGAGTGACATTCCGGCGGGGAGCTTCGGTACTCACGGGTACATTCTCTATCAATAACACTCCGTTAAGGTTTTATTTGATTCGGGAGCTACCCATAGTTTCATAAATGAGAGCCTACTAGACAAATTGGGTCTAAGAGGAGTACAAACCAAATCTGCTTATAAAATTACCACACCAGGTGGAAACATCACGTCTCAATTAGTGACTTTTGAAGTTCCTCTGAGACTAGGAAGTAGGGTTATTCGATCTAATCTTATAACCATCAAATTGGGAAGCATGGATGTTATCTTGGGTATGGAATGGATGAATCAACATAAGGTGATTCTAGATATATCGGATAGGGTCGTAGAGATCAACTCTCCTACGGTCGGGCACACTACCTTGTACCTACCTTTCCGGGACGGTACCGACTCCTGTGCCTATGTGACCATTATCTCCTCTCTTGATGAAATTCCAGTAGTGCGTGAGTACCCGGATGTCTTTCCCGATGAGTTGCCTGGTATGCCACCAGACAGAGATGTTGAGTTTGTGATCGAACTCCAGCCTGGTACCGCACCCATATCCAAAACACCTTATCGCATGCCACCCAAAGAGTTAGCTGAACTAAAGACCCAACTCCAAGAATTGTTAGATAAGGGTTACATTCGCCCGAGCTCTTCTCCTTGGGGTTGCCCTGCCCTCTTTGTTAAAAAGAAAGATGGTAGCTTGAGAATGTGCGTAGATTACCGACCACTCAATGCAGTCACCATCAAAAACAAATAGCCGCTTCCTCGAATTGATGTTCTTTTTGATCAATTGGCTGGTGCCAAAGTCTTCTCTAAGATTGATCTTCGTTCTGGCTACCACAAAATCAAGATTCTCCCTTGCGACATTCCTAAAACCGCTTTTTCCACTCGTTATGGTCATTACGAGTTCTTGGTCATGTCTTTCGGACTCACTAATGCTCCTGCCTACTTTATGTACCTCATGAACTCCGTGTTCATGACGGAGCTCGATAAATTTTTCGTGGTCTTTATCGATGATATTCTCATCTATTCTAAGAGCAAGGAAGATCACACCACACATCTCCGAGTTGTCCTTCAACGTTTGCGAGATCACAAGCTTTATGCTAAGTTCTCCAAATGCGAATTCTGGTTGAAAAGTGTGAAATTCTTAGGACACACCATTTCCCACGATGGTATCTCCGTAGATCATAGAAAAGTTCAAGAGGTGATGGATTGGAAACCACCCAAGTCCGTGCATCAAATCCGCAGTTTCCTAGGATTGGCGGGATACTACCGTCGATTCATTCCTGACTTTTCCAGAATCGCAAAACCCATGACCGAGTTACTCAAGAAAGGAGTGAAATTCGTGTGGAGCGAAGCTTGTGAGAAAGCTTTCCACACCCTTAGGCAACACCTAACTTCAGCCCAGTGCTAGCTCAACCCGATAATTCTAAACCGTTTGAAGTCTTCTGTGACGCATCAGGCACGGGTCTCGGTTGTGTTCTTATGCAAGAAGGCCGAGTCATTGCCTATGCTTCACGTGCACTACGACCCCATGAGCTCAATTATCCTACCCACGATCTTGAGTTAGCTGCTGTTGTTCATGCCCTCAAGATATGGAGACATTATCTAATGGGTAATCATTGCAATATCTTCACTGATCACAAGAGCCTCAAATACATCTTCACCCAGTCAGAGTTGAATATGAGACAGAGAAGATGGCTTGAGTTGATTAAAGATTATGATCTAGAAGTGCACTATCATCCCGGCAAAGCAAATGTTGTTGCGGATGCTCTTAGCCGCAAAGATCATTGCAACCACCTAGAGTTGGAGCCAGTCAGTGAACCATTGTGTGAAGAAATGAGAAGGCTCAACTTAGAAGTGGTACCGCTGGGAATTCTTTATGCCTTGTCGTCAGAGTCAAACCTTTATGACAGAATTGTCACTGCCCAGCGCAATGATGCAGATATTCAAACCATCAGGCAGAAACTAGCAGAAGGAGACCCCAAGTACACTTGTTTCCAGAAGGATCGCCAAGATGTGGTCTGGTTTGGGAAATGTTTAGTGGTCCCCGTTGACCCAGAAATTAAGAAAATCATTCTAGATGAAGCTCACAAGTCCAAATTCTCTATTCATCCTGGTAGTACCAAGATGTACCAAGATCTGAAGAAGAACTTTTGGTGGTCCAATATGAAGGTGGATGTAGCCAAGTATGTAGCCGAGTGCGATACTTGCCACCGGATGAAAGCAAGTCATTTGAAATCGGGAGGAGTACTCCAACCCCTGTCGATACCTATGTGGAAGTGGGACGATATCAGCATGGATTTCATTGTGGGTTTACTCCTAACAGCTAGAAAGAAGGACTCTATTTGGGTAATTGTGGATAGACTCACCAAGACCGCCCACTTCATTGCCGTGCACACCACTTACTCCGTACGACAATATGCAGAGTTGTATGTGGACCATATAGTTCGTCTGCATGGAATCCCGAAGACTATAATCTCTGATAGAGGGACTCAGTTTGTAGCTCGTTTTTGGGAACAGTTGCATGAGTGTTTGGGAACTCAGCTGATCCGCAGTTCCAGTTATCATCCGCAGACCGATGGTCAGACGGAGAGGATAAATCAGATTTTAGAGGACATGTTGAGAGCAAGCATCTTGCACTTTGACAAGAGTTGGGACAAGTGTTTGTCCTTGGCAGAGTTCTCTTACAATAACAGCTATCAAGCCAGCTTGAAAATGGCACCGTTCGATGCTCTATACGGACGTAGATGCCGCACTCCGCTGAATTGGTCAGAGGCCGGAGAAAGAACATTCTTTGGACCAGAGTTAGTTAAAGAGGCCGAAGAAAAGGTGCAAGTGATAAGAGAGAATTTGAAGGTGGCACAGATGTGGCAAAAGGGTCACCATGACAAGGGAACCGCACCTCGACACTTTGAAGTGGGAGATTATGTGTATTTGAAAGTATCCCCCACCAAAGGTGTGCAAAGGTTCGGAGTCAAGGGAAAGTTAGCCCCACGCTACATTGGACCATATGAAGTTATAGAAGTATGTGGACCCGTGGCTTACCGTATCCAATTGCCAGAACGGTTTTCCGTAGTTCACAATGTGTTCCATGTAACTCAGTTGAAGAAGGGAATGCCTGTTCCGGAGAATGAGATCATCACGGAAGCTAATGCTTGGATCGAGCCGAATTTCTCGCTCGTCGAGCATCCATTGAAAGTACTAGACCAAAAAGAGCGAAAGACCCGAAGGCAAACCGTGCGAATGTACAAGATCCAATGGAGCCATCACACGGAGGAAGAAGACACATGGGAGACGGAGGATTATCTTAATACCTAGTATCCGGGCTTCCTACAGTCCCGAAACTGTGAGTCCTTCTCCCCATCTCTTCGTTGTCAATCGAATCTCAGGACGAGATTCCGTTTAAGGGGGGTAGGCTGTGACGCCCCAGGGTTTTTAATTAACGATTATAGCCGGTCAAATGGTCAGCCGTGGTCAAACCTAGGTCAACCTGGGCCCTCACCTCGAAAAACTCACTAACCCACCCTAGTGACCCTAAATGAATAGTAAACACACTTGTGGGGCCAACCCATGGTCAAAGGTTGGGTCAAACCCCTTGCCACCCAGTGTCCACAGGTGTGTGCCGGAACTTTTGCCGCGGTTCTCCAAAATTCACCTAAACACTTAAAATTCTACCTTTATGAAAGTTGTAGATCTTGTTGAGGGACACAACTTTTATGTAGATTGGCATTTCAAATTTTGAGGGGAAAAACTTGAAAAATCAAGTGCAAGGCAGAAATCACTGTTTGCCAAAACAGGCTGACATTCAAAGTTGGCATTCAAATATTTTCAAAACTAGGCAGAAAAACCTATATTGCGCCGAATCCGCGCCGGTCGCGCCGCCGTACGCGTGCACGCCGCGGACCGCCGGTCCGTCGGCGGTGTCGCCGCCGTACGCGCGCCGCCCGAGCCTCGTAGCACGGCCGGGAGCATCTTGCGCCGTCATCCTTCGTCACCCCGAGCTCGAGCGCTTATATAAACCCCCCCTCGCGCCCCTCCGCGCGCCGCCGCGTGCTCCTCCCCGCCATTGCCGCCGCCGCTCGGTGCTAGCTCCTTCCGCCCGTGCTCGTCGCCGGCCGGCCCCGCTCCGATAGCCTCCATAGGTCCCGGTGAAGCTCCGGCACTCGCTTGTTTGCCGGCATTCCACCCCCACGCCGCCGTTCACCGGCCGCCGTGGGTACCGCCGCCGGCCGCCGCCGGAGCTCGCCGCCGCCAACTCCCCCACCTCCCCTCCGGTTCCCTGCCACCCCTAGGCGAGCATGTGGTCCCTCACGGCCGCTTGCCGGCCGGGATCGCCGCCGGGTCGCCGGAATGGCTGGACCCGCGCCGCTCCCCCGCGGCCGGGGACCCAATTGCAACGATTCAAGTTTTGTTAGGGTGCTTAGGGTAAAAAGCAGGGCTTAGTTGTGAAGAACCCTAACTAGCTTTTCTTACAGATTAGTCCAGAGCCTTAGAAAACTCCTAGAAATTCAGAGAAAAATCAGAAAAATCCCAAACCAATTTTGTAGGGTTCAGGATGATAAATCCCACCTCTTTTGTTAAATACTGATGGCTAGATTCCAAATAGTTTTAGCAGGAAAAATACAAATGTGTTAAACCTAGATCTGTCATAACTTGAAATCCATAACTCCTCTGTAGCCCAATTTTGGAGATGTTGTGTGTGAGGATATGACTAGATGCTGTGACAAAAATTGCACAAAGTTATGCAGTAGATCTTGCTGAATAAAGTCTTTTCCATTCTTGCAGAAACTGCTTAGATGATTTTTCCTGTTAAATATATTTATGTTCTTGGGCTCAACTTGTGCACACTGTCTGGTAATGCCAAAATGCACGTCTTGTGAATTAATCATGAATTTTGGATTAACAGAAATAATTATTCTTGATTTATGCTTGTGTTCCTCTGTAAATTAATAAACCAAGTTCAGTAGAGATTCCATGTGAACATGCTGGTTCTTTAGACTTGTTTAGGACCAGAGAGCAGGCAGGAGAAAGTTTGGATCAAATTGATGCTTATTTATTTTTGTATGCATTTAAGTTGAATCACTAGCTAGCCTTTGTTATTTTCAATAATATATAATTTTCTAGCATCCAACACTTACATGTGGGTCCAATGGACCAGGATAGGTGCTAATATGCATTTGAAACACTTCTTTAATTGTTGGTAATTTAATTGCTTAATAAAAAGCTTAAAAGCCCTTTTTATTATTAAAGGGGATTAAATAAAGAAAAGCTCCTATTTAATTCTTTTTCCTTTTTGAAAGTATTATTTAATTTAATTAAAAGGGTGATTAATTACCATCACTGATCAGAAAGTAATTCATAAATACAACTATTAATTACACCTTTGCTTGTGAAAGGAAAAAAGGAATTTAAGCTTCTACATGAAATGACAAGTATAATGAAAACCTTTATTCAATGTACAATAAAAGAATAACCCATGTACAACCAATAACCTTCCTAAAAGAGAAACATTAGATGAATGCTTGTTAAGGTAAATATGACCAACCCAGAGTTGGATAAGACAACAAACTATCACATCACCTAAAGTGCATTGCATTCCGTGTAGATCTTCCGGACGGAGATTACTCCCTTGTCCCGGAAACCGAGGAAGGAGGAACGGAAGGTTCGCTACAGTACGTGGAAGTGCTCGACACCGAGGGTGCCCAGGCTAACCTAGCTGACAAAGGCAAGCTCCGGTGCATCTAACCTTGACTTTTAAAATTCTTTATTCAATTATCTATGAATGATTGTGCATTTACGTTCAGGAGTTGAATGAAACCCTAGATGCATGATCCATAGGTACCTTTGTCCTTACTAGTATGATAGGTCGATAGCTGCTAAGCTATAGGACCGTTACAAGTCGGGTGATGACCTCACTCACGACAATAGGTTCCTAGATAGGAATCACAATTTATCCTTAAATGGATTGCTCACGTGGTAAGAGCATGGGATCTGGGCTCCGGTCCAGTGGTTATGTGGGTTAAGTTTTTGAACGTACCAAACATTTGCCGGGAACGGGACCGGTAAGCCTAGTACCTTAATGAGGCGGCGAGGGATCCTACTGTTACTACTCTTGGGATTCGCTCTCACGGCTCGCCACTGGTGGTGTATGGTGACTCCGGGTATCTCGCGGGGTATGCCGGATAGCCTGCACCAAAGACCGTAAGATTCGATCCCGACCCGAGGATTTCGGGAGACGACACGGGAAAGTTGTCCTTGCGGGGGCAGCCTACCGTGTGTTTGGGTCTACCTTGCAAGGTTTAAATCAATCGATTGTCGGCCTCTCACCGTTATCCGAGACTACTTACTCCACTAGTCATGAGATCCCTAATGATGAAAGTTGATGAAGATGATGTTTGATTAATTGTATTGTACAACTTTGTTTGTACTAGTTGGCTAATGTAGTAAAGATTAAAACCACTAGAAATTGTGCTAAAATCTTGAAATAAGGACCTACTCTTTGTTACTTTTTAGCAAAGCAACCCAGTAGCAAAAAAGCCTTTCATGGTCTAGATCTGGTGAAGTACTTATCACCGACGGGTAAGACTTGCTGAGTATTAGTATACTCAGTCTTGCTATAATGTGTTGATCCAGGTAATTCCTTCAGTGATGTGTGGCCCGGAGAGATCCCGCCCGGCTGGGAGCTGGAGTGGGTGGAGGACGACTACTAAAAGCATCATGGATGGACTCCCGTGGTGTCTTCGCTTCCGTTAGTTTATTTCCGCTGCTTTCGAAAACTCTGAACTATTTCTTCATGGCAAGAACTATGGTTTGTAATAAATAAACCCCTCGGGGTACGAATTTGGATTTTAATGTTGTTGTATCTCTGGACTCGCCTTCGAGTGAGTTTTAATGCATAGATTCGATCCTTGTTGATTTTCAAGTGATTTACCGGGCGTTAACCCGGCAACTAACGACAGGATGATACTTTATTATCGCTTAATGACCAAAGTGGATCGGTCTTAGGCGATAGTACGGTATTTTCCTGGGCGGGTTGTCACAACAACAGAGTCCTGGGAAGCAAAGGCTCCAAACTCACAGGCAATCGACTGGGGTTTCGTACGCCTAGCACCATCTTCTAGCAGACACCTTCTTCTTCCGAACAACGATTTAGCAAGGTTGAGTACACTTATGGTTGGTACTCAGCAAGGCCACAAAAATTAACCGGAAAGCAAATTTTAGATCCATCTTTAAGTTCATTAATCATGTGAGGGTCCAGGCCGCTCTTGACCGTGAGCACGGCTGTTATAACAGTTTTACACTCTGCAGAGGTTGTACACTTTCACCACAAGTCGCGTAAAAGTTCCGAAGAACTTTGAACCCAACCATGCTGTGCAAAAGTAGGCACAATACCACACTTCCGAGGTGTGGTTGCATAGGGACGCTACGAGGCCTTTACATAGAGTCCTCCCATGTGTATTAGTCCATAGTAGCACGTCCTAGAGGCTATCTTTCGTATCCTCCTTCTACCCTCAGACCAGGTTAGCCTAGAAAAGCACTTCCGTTCCAAAACCTGTCCAGAGTAGAAGAGTCATAAAAGCATTCCTCCGTACCCCAAGCTACCAAGGCTAATAGCCACACAAGACTTCCCTAATTAATTGGCCAAGACAGAGCCATATGTCTTGTGGTTGTACTATTTTCCTGGGTGGTTCTCCATGTTCCAATTAATTCATAGTATTCTTGTTTAAAGCATAGGTAGAAGCATGGTTAGGGTCACTTGCCTTTTTCCAACGAAAAGCTACTCTTGCTCTTCCGCTCTTGCTCTTTGCAACTCGTAAACTTCAGGACTTCTGATCAGCAGCTCGATCTCCTACTCGAAGCAAACATCGGGTACAAACATGCAAAAGCAGACAAACAAGTACAACTAAGAACAATTCACCAAACAAGACAGACTTTAAAAGAGCAGGGTTTGGTTCTAGGAATGCAAACGCAAGAAACGCTCAAGGCTATCGGGAGATTTGGATTATATCACACAAGGCTATGAGCTTGATATATTTTAATTGAATATAAAACAATGTGCGTAGGTTATTTCAGAGAAATACCCTATTTAATTAGAATTAAGCAAGTTATATTAATATTAAAAAGACGATGTGAACCTAGTCCGATTTTATTTACAAATATTCAAGTATGATTTATGCAAATTAAATATTTAGTTTTAAAAGAAGCATGTATAACATCTAAGCATACAACTTTATATATCGGGTTGAACTAATGAAATTATAATTTAGAAACATGTTTATATTCATATTAGTCAAGTTAACATTTAATTAGAAAGCTCGAGATAGCCTATGTTGTTTTTATTTAGAAAGCAAACTGAGTATTCATTAATCAATCTAAATTTGACTATGAAAACCGTGGTATACATCTAATTAGATTTTAATTTTAAAAGATTATTTAATTAAGTATTAATCAAATTAATTTAGAAACATTCTTAAAACATATTTTATGGTAAACATCATGACTAACGTGTATTTTATTGTGAGAAGGAGCTAACACAACCAGAACGAGCTTAAACGGCTAACACGTTTAAACTACGCACTAAACAAGGTTGAAAGGATCTAGATGTGATTAACTATATGCAGATTGGAATGGCCAGCGAAAAAGATTTACAAATCAAAGAGTAGATAGAAATATGGCTTAGATTACTGACTAGATAGATAGTTGTACAATATGTTGGCTTTTGAAGGAAAAGAATATATACATGGCATAAGCATGATGCAATGCTAACTTCATCAAGCAAGGAATGAGTTGAGCGTGTAGGTAAGTGGACAAATAAGTTTATTAGCTTCTGATGCTTTTGTCTAAAGAGAGCACATGCACGTACATGACTCTTATTAGTATGATGATATGGATAAGAATAAAACTAGTTGAGAGGTGACATCGGTTTACATCCGGATAGTACGTAACATGCATGTGGTGCAGTTGTGGCTTGCTTGGATCAGAGGCATGCATACTTAGCGAACTAGAGAATGCAGGATTATTAGATCATCATGATGACGTATTTATGGAGCTTGGTACCTTGTGTGATGACAACGATTGACTGTGAACAACGGCGAAGAGGAGCTGATGTAGGGACGTCAGCAATATAGAAACGATGACACTCCAAACATGCATGACAGCTGCTAGCTTTAGTCATCAGACGAACGGCAGGCACATGCAGTAGCAGGCATCCCCACCGGGCAAGCAAGACGGATTGGGAATTGAGAGACACTTTGATTCTGGACAGATGGAGCTTGATACTGGGCTCACCAGCGGCAGCAGAATCACAAAGACGGTCACGGAGTTGAAGCAGACAACCACTGGTGATATGCGGCCGGTGCGAGCGGCGGTACTCCGTCTGTTGGGCGACGAGCAGCGAGGACCGACGGTGGAGTTGTGCCTTGATCTTGGAGACCTCCAGGCAGCTTAACTTAGTGTTGCTCAGGTGGCGCGAAACGGACGGAAAGATTGCGGCGGAGCTCCAGCTCGGCGCAATGGTGCTCACTGCAAAGGGCGGTGCAGGTTCAGTCCAGGGGTCGACGAGGACGGTGAACCAGCAACGAAGGTGTGCGGCGGCTCTCCGGCTTCGTCTCTAATTGGAACACGGTGATGCTATGCAAGGAAGAGACTGGTGAGGCGATGGGAGGTAGAGCAGCAGGGAACACAAGGCGCCGGGCACTTGCCCTTTTTAGGCGTGTGAGAAGGGCACCCTGCTGGTTTGTAGCGCATTAACATCAAGCGGGATGAATGGGCAGCTGTGTTTAGTGATGGACGGATTGAAGATGAGAAATAATGTGGAGCCGTTACGTGAGAGAGAGGAAACGGCAGAGCTCCACTAATACAAGGAGGAACGGCCGGCATTAATTACCATGGTGACTGCGGCCGTTTCTTGACTAAGAATGAAGGCAGGTCGCCATTTACTAGCAAAGGAAAAGGAAGGGCAGCTATTGATTGCGGGCTAGCGTTGCAGAAAAGTGAGGTCGGACGGCGCGAGAGATGGAAACGTCAGCTGGTGATGGCCGGTCATTTATGACCTTAGTGGCAACGACTGTTTCCGATGGAGTGAAAGAGGCTACGGTTTCGTGTGTTGGCGTATGCATGTGTGTGTTGGCACATGTGCCTAGGAGGATTAAGGAGTCCGGCCATTGATTGTCATTGCATGGCTGCAGCCGTTACTGATGGAGGTGAAGGGAAACAAAGGGGGTGGCAGCCATTGAATGCTCCGTTGAGGATTAAAGAGAGGACGACTCGGGAGAGCAAGCGGCATGGGCAGGTGGCCGAGCACACAGACGGAGATGCAGGCACGAGCGGCAGAGCAGCGGAGCAGCACGACGACGTGCGGGAAAACTAGGCGCGCGACGGGACGCGATGCAAAGCGCGGCTGCGGCACATATGCGGTGCGGAGAGTTCGGGAGTGCGAGCGTCGCGGTTAGCGTGCAGCTCGAGCGTGGGGCAGCGAGTGGCGTTCAGGTGCGAGCACATGCGCTGGGCGGCCGAGCGGTGCGAAGCACGCGGGCTGGCATGGTGCGGCGTCGACCGAAGGTAGGAGACGGTCTGGCAAAAGATGGCCTTATAGCAACGAACTGTTACTGATGAGTGAAGGACGGTGCATGCATGTGTGACAGGTGAAGTAAAGGAGGCGACCGTGCATGCATGTGTGAGAGGTGAGCAGGCTAGGCTATTAACTGGCCGATGGAGGTGGAACATTTACCGGTGAGTAGAAGGTGAGCAACACCTTAGTGACGCGATGGAGGTGGATTGTGTTACTACTGAAAGAGGAGAGGGAATGGATGGCGGTACTGGTGAAAAGACAAAGAAACGGCTACGACGGCTATGATGGATAGCGGCTAGCCATTGAAGAGTTGAAGACCATTGATGGTGATTATGATGGTGGCTATTATGACCGGAAAGGAGTAAAGAGCACGGCAATTTTGGGGAGAGAAAGACGCGGTGTGCATGCGTCGAGGCCAAGGACCATGGCCGGGCGGGGGTGGCGCGGCAGCGCGCTGGTCACACGACGTGAGCGGACGTGCAGCAACCGACTCGGATATGCGTGGCTGGCAGTGTTCCGGTGATGAGCGATGGGCGCCGCGCGAGGCTAGCTGATGCCTCGCACAGGAGCGGGGCGGCTGTCAAGGCTTCAACAAGTATTGACTAGCGGACGACGGGCGTGCAAACGCGGGCGGCCCGGGCGACAGTGGTGCATGGGCACGGTGGCACGCGGTGTCGGCACGGGCGCGCGGGATAGGGCGAGCGGGCGCAGGTTGCCGCGCACAGGCACGAGGATGCAGTCATGGACGACCGATCAACACGGGTACGACACACGGGTGAGTGCGGTCACGAGCACGGCAGCCAAGCGGTGTGAGGCGCCAGACGAACATGCATGCGGGAGGGCGAGCGTCGCGGCCCGCGAGGTAGCTAGCTGCTCGGGCATAGCACACGGATGTGCAGAGTCGGGCGAGGCGTGTGGCACGAGAGAGGTGTGCGGTGCGAGCTAGGCGGCCAGGGGTATGCAGACATGACTGCCAGGCGGGTGGTGCACTATTCAGATGCACGAGGGTTCGCGACTCAGGTGCGAAGCACGATGCACAAGAGCTGTACAACCGAGCAGTGTGGGCAAAGTGCACGAGTGTATGTAGGGTGAAGTTGGCGCACGGGCTCGCTGGCGGCGCAATGTCCGGGCGAGGCAGGTGGAAGGAGGCTCTAACTGGCGGGACCCAACTGTCGGTGAGATAGAGAGGAAAGTGAGATGGACCAGCGGAAGCCTGCTTAGGAAAACGGGCCAAGCAAGCTGAGATGCTACAATGCTGGACTGAGGAAGTGACCGGGAAAAAGGAAAGAGAATGATGAGCTAGATAAAGATCGACTAGTTGGAATTAAAAGGGAGTGATATATAGGGAAGCTAGATAAAGAGAGAGGACGAGATTGTGATTAGATCTTTTTGAAAGATTTTAAAACACAACAAAACAAAATCAAAAGCAACTGAAATAAAGCGACACTCATAGAAGCATTTTATTTATTTTAGAAAAAACAACCAATCTTCTTTACTAAATTTCCTGCAAAGAAAATAATTGTTCGAAAAATTTTAAAATTATGAGAAATCGTTGTTTTTATTATTCTTCCTATTAACATCCTGAAATCTGGAAATTTCAGGGTGTTACAGTCGCCCCTTCGCTCCCGTGGGTCCTCAGGTGATTATGCACTTTGCCCCTTCCACTTGCATGATTTTGATGATGTCATCCTCGCGCCCAAGATGAAGGTTCTCTTTGCATGAAGTTTGGCCTTTTACGCGACAATCCTCGGGGGTGTTCCTTCGTAGCACTTCGGTCCTTGACACAATTGGAAGTGATTTCATCAAGCTCATGAACATGAACAAAACTCCGTAAATGCTCCTTTGAACTTGTTGTGAATCCGTCCTTTATGTCCATGTTTTCCTACATAAACACAACACTTCCAAATGCATGCACATAGATGAACTTTGATTAGTCTGCCTAGTGGCGGGTTAGTTCCATAAACAAATCCAAACCAAAGTGTAATGAACATGTTTGGTGTACCAAAATACACCGTCAACAGAAATCCACTGTCAAAATGGATCGAATGAAAAGCACGCAAGAACATGCGAAGAACACGACAAACTGGTGGCTTAAAGCCTCCTCGCGGACCGTCCACTAGGGGCGCGCAGGCCGTCCGCGTGGTGCGCAGAACGCAGCCCGAACTCGACCTCTTGAAGGTCAACACCTCCTTCCCACCACCCGATCACTCGAATCAACCAAGGGATTGCTACCGAATCATAGGTGAAGGTGAAGCGCCTCTAGGAGATGCTATGCGTACGAATTTTTAGCCTTAAACTCAATGAATCGAGAGGAATCGAGATTTTACCGAGCTCAAGAACAAAGCTAGGTTTCCAACCGAAATCCTCCAATCGGAGGCCGAACTCGGAGTTTGGGGATCAAGATCAAGCACAAAGATGCACGAGGCAATTTTCCATGATTCCCACCAACAAATCCGAGCCCAAACACCTCAGAATCGAAGGAACAAGCCGCGCACGAAAAACCGACGAAAATAGCTCGAAAAAGACATGAAAATCCAATGAGCTACAAACTGGGAATCGACGCAACCATGAAAGCTTTCATTCACTCGGAGGTCAGATTCTTTACAAATGGAAGAAAAATCTTACCCTAGAGAACAAGGAAATGAGAAGCAGTCTAGATGGATAGTTTGCCTGGAAACCCTAGAGCTAATATATATGAGTACCCTCCGGGCCAGGCAAAAGACCACACTACCCCTAGCACTTAAGTTGTGATACAACCCCTCAGGGGCAAATAGGTCATGAAGCACTCCTCTTCATCGCACGGCCACGCCGTTGCCGCAGACCGCGTCCTCCCGATGCAAGCCCTGCGATCCCACCACGCGTCCGCCAACATCGAAGCTTCTCGGTGCGCCCGGATTCCGTCTGTGTCCGCCGAGTCTCTGGTCTTGGTTTTGTGGCTCAACCAAGTAACCCGACGATTTTCTAGTGAACCGCCGCAAACCCCGTGTGCAGACTCTGGTCATGAGCCGCTACCATGCACCAGCTCCGGTCGACGACTTCGTCTTGCTTTTCTTGCCACTATGCGGTCCGCACTTGACCCCGCTGGCCACCGGGTCCCTTGAGTCAGGCCTACTTGTCTCTCCACTCCTTGGAGGCCTCGCAAGACATAGACTTTTCGCGCCCACTCTTCACTTGCACCATCTGCAATACTCAGCCAAGAGTCAGTCCACACCATGTTGTCAATCACTCATCACAACCAGGAGCGACCATCCACCGGTCCTCGGACGCTCTGGTCCTCAACCTCCCCCTTGATCTCCCCCTTGATGAGTGCATTGACAACACACAAAAGTAACCAATTCAGAGAAAAGAGAAAACGAAAAGAAACGAAAGAAAAACTCAAGAAAGTGATCAAAAGCCAAGAAAAGATCACTTGAGTGAGAAAAATCTCGGTCCCCTAAGACAAAGGCAACGGCTCGACACAGCCGAGATAAAATGCTCCAAAATTGTCGACTCCTCAAGGTTAGGCAAAAGGGCTCGACACCATCGGCAAAAGAGCACAACTAAAATTCAGGCGAAAAAGAGCTCCCAAATGCATGAATGCAAGCTCCCCCTGAACAGATGCATTTCTCCCAATTTTTCTTTCCTTGATGCAAATCTCCCCCTGGCAACATGAATTGGGCCTGGAAACATGAATTGGGTACTCCCCCCCTTGTTGGTAATGCATGAATCAAGTCTACAAATGCAAACACGTGCTTCTTAAATATACAAAGAGCACTACAACATGCTAAAATTGAGATACAGACAAGCAAGATAGCCACAATTTGAGTATGAGCATCGCCAACAAGATACAAAGGGACATATAAGCAAGTGATATAGCCATGATCAAAGTGAAGCATTTTTCTACAAAAATTTCCCTCTAATGAGCATAGGACCTAACCATGATCAAAAGTAGCACATACAACACATAACTCAAAAACTTCATGCAAGGTCACACATTCTCATCACAAGGTCATCACAAACACCTACAAGCTATCTCATGTCATGTCAAAGCCACCGAGCCATGTGTCCACTTCTAGATATGAGACTTCTCATTGGTGAACATCATGCAACGGTTTAGCACCCAAGATAAGGAATTTAAAACATTTATGACATGGAGGCACATTTTTCAAGCATAGGCATTTCACATACCATTTTCATGAATTACAAGTTAAGCATGGTACATGAAGTGCCTTTTCGGCAAAAAGAAGCTTAGGCTTCTCCACAAGGTAGCATGTAGGCTAAACATTCATGATGATAAATGGATCTTTGATCCCAAATGAAAAGAACATGGTTCCAAGCACAAATTAAGCAAGATGTAGCCATAAGCACCCAAAATGAACATGAGAGGCATTCCACTCACAAGAGAGGATCATATATCATTTTTACACAAAAAACAATCCACAAGCATATATATCTCAAAGCTACCAAGAGCATAGCTATACATCTCATGAGCATCACAAGCAATGTCAAAACCTCATCTCTATCATATCATGGTGAGCATAACATATAAGAGAAGCACACCTCCATGACATATGTTACACATGCAGTCTATGATACAAAGATGCAAACATGATATGATACATAAATAAAAATGCAACATGCATATGTACATCAACCCTCCCAACCAAAGCTCAAAAAGGAAAAACAACTCCATGCTCTCCTCGCAAACGAGCAAATGTAGCTTGGTCCAAAGGCTTGGTTAGGATATAGGCAAGCTGCTTTTCTGTAGGTACATGGATGAGGTCTATGTTTCCCTTCGCAACATTATCTCTCAGAAAGTGGTACCTCACTTCTATATGTTTGGTTCTGGAGTGAAGCACGGGGTTTTGGCAACACTAATGGCACTCGTGCTATCACACATGAGAGGTACATGGGAACACTCCTCACCAAAGTCACTCAGCGTGTATGTGATCCAAAGCAACTGGGAGCAACAACTAGCGGCAGCAACATATTCGGCTTCTGTGGTAGACTGAGCTACACTAGACTATTTGCGAGAAGACCAAGAGACAAGCGAGGAACCCAAAAATTGACAAGTCCCCGAAGTCGACTTCCTATCGACTCGACACCCCGCAAAGTCGGCATCTGAAAAACCAAGAAGCGAAAGGGAAGAGGACGTCGAGTACCAAAGACCAAGCTCAGGAGCATATCGAAGATACTTAAAGATCCGCTTGACGGCCTGCCGATGTGAAGTCCTTGGCGACGCCTGAAAACGAGCGCACGAACACACGGAAAACTGGATGTCCGGCCTCGTCGCCGTCAAGTACAAGAGGGAGCCGATCATGCTCCGGTACTCCTGCTGGTCCACAGGCTCTCCGTCCTCGTCTGCGTCAAGCGCGGTAATCGTACTCATCTGTGTCGACAGGGGCCTCAAATCATCCATATTGAACTTCTTGAGGATGTCCTTCGTGTACTTGGTTTGATGTACAAAGGTTTCCTCCTTCGCCTGCTTTATCTGAAGCCCGAGAAAGAACTGCAATTCTCCCATCATAGACATCTCGAATTTTTTGCTCATATCCTTTGCAAACCTCGCAACCAAAGAGTGAGACGAGCCACCAAAGACAATATCATCCACGTATACCTGAACAATTAGGATATCATCACCCTGCCTGAGGAGAAAAAGAGTCTTATATACCTTGCCCATCTCAAACCCCTTGCTGAACAAGAACCCCCTCAAACGGCCATACCAAGCACGGGGAGCTTGTTTCAGCCCATACAACGCCTTTCTCAACCTATACACCTTGTTGGGAAACTCGGAACTCTCAAAGCCCGGTGGTTGCTTCACATAAACTCCCTCCTCTAAAAACCCATTCAAGAAGGCACTCTTCACATCCACTTGGTACAATTTGAACCCTTTACCCACAGAAAAAGCTAGAATGATCCTAATTGCCTCCAAACGGGCTACAGGAGTAAATGTCTCCCCATAGTCCATCCCCTTCTTCTGACTATAGCCCTGAGCAACAAACCTCGACTTGTTTCTCAGCACCTCACCATTTTCTCCCTCTTTGTTTTCCACACCCATTTTGTCCCAATAGGTTTGCAATTTGGTGGCGGCTCCACTAACTCCCACACTTGGTTTCTCTAAAAATTCTCCAACTCCTCATGCATGGCATTCACCCAATTAGGATCAGATAGAGCGTGTCCAATGTCCTTCGGCTCAAAGGTAGCAACAAAAGCTGAATGAGAAAAGTGAAAAGCATTTCTGGACCTCGACCGTGTCGTACGCTCATTGATGTCGCCGATGATTACTGAAGGTGGATGATCAACTTGAACGCACCTCGGTGCCTCTCGCCTTGAGGCAACGTCCCCCTCAGCAGCTGCTTCCACTTGATCTTGCTGGATCGTAGGCAGTGTAGGGGATGGACCATCCTGCACCATAGTCGTCGTAGTGGAAGTAGAGGGTACATGCGTGGCTGGAGCTTCACCATCATCACCATCATCCTCTCCAGCATCATCCTGCTCGTTGTCAAAGATCTTCTTGCCAACTTCATCATCACCTGTACACTCAAAGATAGACGAATTGCATGGTTGTGTCTCGTCAAAGGTCACATCGCAAGTCTCCATGACTAGGTTAGTATCAAGGTTGAGCACACGAAATGCTCTAGAATGACTAGCATAACCCAAGAAAATCCCATCGGAAGACCTCGACTCAAACTTATCTAGCCTACCCTTCTTAAGAATGAAGCACCGACAACCAAAAGCCCTGAAATGGCTCACTATAGGTGCTCGCCCGTGCATAAGCTCATAGCACGTCTTGTTCAAGAAAGCCCTCAGAAAAATCCGGTTCCCAACATGGCAAGCGGTATTCACCGCTTTCGCCCAATATCTCCTCGGAGTCCTATGCTCATCAAGCATCGTCCGAGCATCTCACAAAGGGAATGATTTTTCCTCTTAACCACACCATTCTAACAAGCCACGCAGGGAGACGAAAACTAATGTTCGAGACCCAAATCATGACAAAATGTGAAACGAGAGTTTTTAAATTCACTGCCATTGTCGCTACGAATAGCTCGATCTCCATGTCTCTCATTCTTCAACCTCAAGATTAGATCCCTCACAAAACCAAATGTCTCCCCCTTGTCAGACAAAAAGAAGACCCAAGCATAGTGAGAATAGTCGTCCACAAGCACAACGACATACCATTTCCCACCCGCCGAGCACACACGAGCTGGATTAACCTAGTCCATATGGAACAGCTCGCATGGCCTCTCTATCATAACGGATGTCAGAGGCGGATGAGAGGCGGTGACCATCTTACCATGCCTACACGGAGCACATACCAAATCCTTTTGGTATTTCAACTTTGGCAATCCTTAGACTAATCCCAGCCCACTCAAGCGTGACAACAAGTCAAAACTCAAGTGACCTAGTCTCCTATGCCATTTCCAAAGCTCCGCCAAAACATCAGCAATCAAACAACGAGAAGAACCAACACACGGAGAAAAATCGGCTCTGAAAATTTGACCATCGGGGACGATTGTGCACACAAGATTGCCTCGAGAATCCAAAACACGAGAACAGCCTGTTTTGATACGGACTTCAAAACCCTCATCAAAAAGTTGGGAGACAGAGAGAAGATTGTACCCCAAAGACTTGACAAGAGAAACACGCCTAAGAGTCACAGACTGACTCACCTTCACCGTGCCCACTGAAAGCACTCTACCTTTCCCATTATCCTCGAAAGTGATGTACTCTTTGGTCATCACCGGGGTGAGGCTGGAGAACCACCGTCGTTCTCCGGTCATGTGTCGAGAGCAACCATAGTTGATCAACCAAAAGCCCTCCATGCCTCCCACTTGCAAAATAAAAAACTAGAGCGAGAGTGAGCAAAGGACTCAGCACTGGGGTTAGTACAAAACGAATCAAACCAGTGCCTCGCCATTTGCTCAAACTTGGGGTTAGCAAAATCCATCCTATCTCTCCTAGGTGGAACACCCACACGTCCCCTTGGAGGACTATGCGTAGCACGAAGGGAGACCAAGCCCGTAGCTCCTCTGGGATCTAAAATTGTGATCGTCCCCCCATACTTGTATTGGCCACGGGCAAAGGAACGTCTAGCAAACTCACCACGCCCACACCCAACACGCCTACCACCTTCTCTATGTGGTGGCTCACTGTGACAACCCACCTAGGAAAATACCATACTATTGCCTAAACCAATCCACTTTGGTCATTAAGCAATAATAATGTATCATCATGTCGTTAGTTGTCGGGTTAACACCCGGTAAATCACTTGGATATCAACAAAGGATCGACAATATGCATTAAAACTCACGCGAAGGACAGTCCAGAGTACACTACACCAATTAACACAAATCTGCCCCGAAGGGGGTTTAAATATTACAAATCATTGTTCATGGCAAGAAGTAAAGGTTCAGAGTTTTGAAACAGCGGAAAATAAATAAACGAGCGGCTCGATAAACATCACAGGAGGCCGTTATGCCATCACTAGTCGTCATCCACCCAATTACAACACCTGCAACAACAGTTCTAAAGCAATGCTGAGTATACTTATACTCAGCAAGACTTAACCGTCAGGTGACTACTACATTACCAAACTCTAGACAAGAGAGGCTTTTTGGCTGGTAGTGTTCTTTTGCTGAAAAGCAACAAAGAGTAGGTCCTTACTTTCAATATTTTAGTACAAGTTCTAGTTGATTACCACTTCTAAGTGTGCTGAAGGACCGATACGGCGAACCAGAGAGGAGGGGAGTGAATGGGAGCCGATAAAAATTCTTCTCGAAGGAGATGAAAACTCCAACAAGACGAACACGGCTTCCAACACACGTCTCCGACTCACTACCCAAGTTGGCCAAGCCCACGTAGCCACTGGAGTGCCACTGGACCTAGGAACCAACACACACAGCCTTCCGACTCGAGAACGCAGCGGAAAAACAAACCCCGAGTCTACAGACCCACACCGGTCGGGCGGGTGTGCACCACCGGTCGCCGACCGGTCCCCGCTGGTGAACCGAGCAACTTTCACTAAGTGGCTCTACACCGGTCGGACCGGTGAGACACACCGGTCGGACCGATGGCGACCGAAAGCCCCCAAGGCACCAAACAGGCCAACCGACCACCAAACGAACCCAAATTCGAAACAAGCAGCAACACGGGACAACGGCGAACACACCAAGACATTCACCCGAGCAAAATCCCACAAGGGCTTGCACCGGTCGACCGGCCAAGAGCACCGGTCGACCGGTGTAGCACGGGTAGCTCGGGATGAACAAGACCCGCGGGTCAACTCCCCCAAATCCAAATCTCGATCTCCCGAATCGCTCCACGGACTTGAACAAGACTTTGGGGATATCATGAACACCTCATGAGGAGTTCATAGCCAAGTTTAATCCCACCAAAACTCGTCCAAAAAGGAGAAATCCCGCCAAAAGCACTTCCAACCCAAGAACTCAAGAAACCCAAAAAAACGAGCACTTTTACTCACGGATTTGGGAGGGGAATCACAGCCCAAAGAACCACGAAGGGTTCCCACAAATTTCCCCCATCAAATCCCCAAGAGAAAAGCCCCGAAAACACCCCAAAGAAATCACGAAGAGAGGGCTCCGAAAATCACCACCAAGAAAACCGGGGAAAACACATCCAAACCTTGAGGAACCACGCCGAATCATCTATACATGAAACAAAGATTCGTACAAGGTCTAGCAAGCCGCCCGATCATCCATCCCTCTCTACAAGATCTCTCCGTGAAGCTCTCTTGCTAGTCCTAAGGAAAACCTAGAGAAAATAGGTGGAAAATAGGAAAACTAATGAGCTAGGGTTCCAAGAGTTGGCTGCCATCCTCTCACCTCTTGGGTTATATGGAGGCAACCGAATGTCCAAAATACCCTTCTCTACTAACTAGGGATACATGCCCCTCAAGGGCGGATTTGGAATTCTTGATGTCTTCACCATCGGACGGATGCCGGCGACCGCACCCTGCGTAGCCTCGACGCAAGCCATGCGATCCCGACGCGTGTCCTCCGCTTCGAAGTCTCCGGACCGCGTCGTCGCACACCGGCCGGACGGTGCTCCACACCGGTCGGACCGGTCTCCACCGGGCCGACCCGGTCGGGGCCGCTGCAGCCTCCGTCTTCGGTTCTCGGTCTTGGCTTTGTGGATCAACCAAGGAACCCAGTGGTTTTCTGGTGAACCACCGGAAACCCCGCGAACTCGGTGTAGCCTCCGCCAATCTCCACTCATGACTTGGCTCCCACGTAGTCCCAACTCGACCTTGGTTTTGAGGCTCAACCAAGAAACCGTCCATGACTTCATCTTGCTGTTCATGCCACCATGCGGCCCGCACTTGACCCCGCTGGCCACCGGTCCCTCGTACGAAGCCTACTTGTCTTCTCCACACCCGGAGGCCTCACCGCGACGACCTTTCGCGCTTGTTCTTCACCCGCACCAACACTAGTCAAGCCGCAACCCGCACCCGCAATACTTAGCCAAGAATCAGTCCACACAATGTTGTCAATCACTCATCACACAAGGAAGCGACCATCCACCGGTCCTCGAACCACACATGGTCCTCAATCTCCCCCTTGATGAGTGCATTGACAACACCCACACGAAAGTAACAAGAGAGAAAAGAAAAAGAAAAGAAACGAACAAAAAGAAACTCCAACAAGCGATCGAAAGCCAAACAAGGGCAAAGAGCAAGATCACTTGAAGAAGACAAGTCTCGGACCCCTTAGGCAAGGGCAACGGCTCGACACATCCGAGACAAAACAAAGCTCAAGCAAAGAGCACAAACCACCGAAACAAAGCTCGAAAAACCACAAAGAGCTCCCCCTGCACACATGCAAGCTCCCCCTGAACCAATGCACCTCCCCCTGGACGAATGCATGCAAGACACCACTTGAAAACAGGACAGCTGCAGCACTTTCAGCTCACACCGGTCAGACCGGTCATCACCACTGGTCAGACCGGTGCCTAACATATGTACAGGACCGAAGACTCACACCGGTCGGACCGGTGCTCATCACCGGTCGGACCGGTGTACAACGAAACCCGAAATGGCTCGAAACCACCGAAAACCTTCTAAGCGCGTCCAACAAACCATTTCAAGCTCAAACTTCTCCCCCTTGTTGGCAATGCATGAATCAAGCCAAAAATGCAAAACTTTCAACCTAGAGCTTCTCAAATAGACAAAATTCAACAAAGAATGCTACACATGTCCAAATGAGCAAGTTAGATACTCTACGGCTTCGTATCGATCTCAACTACATGATCACCAAGTTTCACAACCATTGGACGAAGCTAAGATGGATTTTGGCAACCTAAACATGATCAAAGCATATCAAAATGGCAAAGCCACACAAACTTCATGCTAGGACAGCTATTCTAACCATAAGACCATCACAAACACCCACAAGCACCTCATGTCATGTCAAAGCCACCGAGCCATGTGCCTACTTCTATTTATGAGACTTCTCATTGGTAGGCATCATGCAACGGTTTAGCACCCAAAGCAAATTAAAGTCAGCACATATGACATGGGAGCATATTTTCCAAGCATTTTTCATTTCATTTTCAGATTTGTAAATGGTACATGAAATGTCTTTGCGACAAAAAGGAACTTATGCTCCTCCACAAGATAAATCTAGAGGGCTAAACATTCATGATGGCAAATGAGCCTTTGGCCCCATATGATCAATAAACTAGCCATCCAACCACAAATTAAGCATAGCAAGGCCACAAAAACATGTCGAGAGCATGTAAAGGCATTTACACATGAGAGAGCATACATGTGACATTTTTCAAAAGCATAGCTAGCAACCATGGATTATTCATCAAGATCATCAAGAGCTAAGCCAAACTAACAGTAGCATACCAAACAAGCTCACAAAGACATATATCTCATTCCATGGTGAACAATGTATATGAGAGAAGCTTTTCCTAACCAATGCATATGATACAAAATGCATGCAATCTAAGATACAAGGATGCCTATACATCATGTTACATATGCCATGCCAAATGCAAGGAATGCACAAAGAAAAGCTATACATATGCAACAAACCGGCTCCTCGAGGGGAGGCAAAAACGGGCTCGACACCACCGGCAAAAGAGAGCTCCCACACACCCAACTCAAGAAATCAAACACACACCAAGTTCCCCCCGCAAACGAGTGAAAGTTGCTTGATCTAGGGGTTTGGTGAAAATATCGGCTAGTTGGTCATGTGTGGGTACATGGATCAAAGCTATCTTTGCTTTCTCAACATTGTCTCTCAGAAAATGATACCTCACTTCTATGTGCTTGGTTTTGGAATGGAGCACTGGGTTCTTTGCAACGCTTATGGCACTGGTGCTATCACATTGAAGTGGGACATGGGTATACTCCTCACCAAAGTCACTCATAGTGTAGGTGATCCAAAGGAGCCGAGAGCAACAACTAGCGAGCGGCAACATACTCGGCTTCGGTCGTGGATTGAGCAACACTCGACCGCTTACGGGAAGACCAAGACACCAAAGAAGAACCCAAAAGCGGCAAGTCCCGAAGTGGACTTCCTATCCAACCGACACCCGCAAAATCCGCGTCTGAAAAACCATGAAGCGCCAAAGAAGAGGACGTGGAGTACCAAAGGCCGAAGTCGGGAGTGTGACGCAAGTACTTGAAAATTCTCTTCACCGCTTGCCGATGCGAAGTCCTCGGAGACGCTTGAAAACGAGCGCACGGACACACCGAGAAGCGTATGTCCGGCCTCGTCGCCGTCAAGTAGAGGAGTGACCCGATCATGCTCCGTACTCCTTCCGGTCCACGTGTTCACCTTCCTCGTCCGCATCAAGAGCCGTAGTCGTACTCATCGGCGTCGTCATAGCCTTGGAGTCCTCCATCTTGAACTTCCTCACAATGTCCTTGGTGTACTTAGCCCGGTGCACAAATGTTCCTTCCTTTGATTGCTTGATTTGTAGCCCGAGGAAGAAGCGCAACTCTCCCATCATGCTCATCTCAAACTCCCTGCTCATATCATCCGCAAACCTCGCAACAAGAGAGTTAGACGAGCCACCAAAGACAATATCATCCACGTACACCCGCACAATCGGGATATCTCCGCCCGCCTCGAAGCAAAAACAAGGTCCGATCGACCTTCCCCATCTCAAAACCTCTCTCAAACAAGAACCCCCTCAACCTCGCCATACCAAACTCTAGGCGCCGCTTCAACCCATACGGCGCCTTCCTCAACTTGTACACCCGGTGGGGGTACCTCTCACTCTCAAACCCCGGGAGGTCGTCTCACATACACTTCTTCCTCCAAGCACACCATTCGGAAAAGCACTCTTCACATCCATTTGGTGCAACTTGAACCCTTTAGCCACGAGAAAAGGCTAGAAGGATCCTAATCGCCTCCAAACGGGCTACGGGAGCAAAGGTCTCCTCGTAGTCGATCCCCTCCTTCGGCGAACCCCCCGAGCAACAAGTCTCGACTTGTTCCTCACAACCTCACCCTTCTCTCCCTCTTTGTTTTTCCACACCCACTTTGTACCAATCGGTTTACACCCCGGGGGAGGGTCAACCAACTCCCCACACCGATTCCTCTCAAAGTTCTCCAACTCCTCATGCATCGAGTTAACCCAATTGTGATCGGATAGTGCGTGTCCAATGTCTTTGGGCTCAAAAGAAGCAACAAACGCAGCATGAGCAAAGTGGGAATTGTTTCGAATCCTCGACCGTGTAGTGCGTTCATTCATGTCGCCGATGATCCTCGAAAGCCGGGTGATCCACCCGAACTCGCCGGGGAGGTTCTCGCCTCGAAGCTACCTCCCCCTCAACATCGGCTTCTCCTTGTTCTTGATTTGTCGTCGTAGGTGTAGCGAGAGGGTCCATCCATCATCGTAGTCGAAGTAGTGGGTACATGTTCGGCGGGGGCACCGCACCGCCATCTTCATCATCACCATGTTCATGCTCCTCCTCCCGAAAAATCTCCTCGCCGAGCTCATCATCACCGCACACTCAAAGACAAGCCGACTACGTGGCTCGTCTCGTCGAAGGTTACCTCGCAAGTCTCCACGATTGGGTTAGTTTCAAGATTGAGCACACGATATGCTCTAGAATGAGATGCATAACCAAAGAAAATGCCATCGACAGACCTAGCCTCAAACTTATCCAACTTCCTGCCCTTCTTCAGAATGAAACACTTGCAACCAAGGACATGGAAGTGACTCACCTTGGGTGTACGACCATGCATCAACTCATAGCATGTCTTCTTCTTGTGCACTCTGAGGTATATCCTGTTCGACACATAGCACGCGGTATTCACCGCCTCAGCCCAATACCTCCTCGGAGTCCTATGCTCATCAAGCATCGTCCGAGCCATCTCGCACAAGGTCCTGTTCTTCCTTTCCACAACACCATTCTGGGGAGGCGTATACGGACTCGAAAACTGGTGCTCAAGACCCAAGTCATGGCAAAAGGTTTCAAAATGAGAGTTCCCGAATTCCGAGCCATTATCACCGCGGATAGCTCGTATGGCATCTCCGTGCCTCTCGTTCCTCAACCTCAAGACTAGATCTCGAACAAAACCAAACGTCTCCCCCTTATCCTCCGGAAAGAACACCCACGCATACCGAGAATAGTCGTCCACCACAACAAGGACATACCACTTCCCACCCGCGGATCGCACACGAGCTGGGCCAACAAGGTCCATATGGAGCAGCTCGCATGGACGCTCAGTCATCACATCGGTGAGAGGCGGGTGAGAAGAGGCTACCATCTTGGCATGCCTACACGGCGCACAAACCAACTCCTTCTCAAGCCTCAAACGTGGCAATCCTCGGACCAAATTGAGTTTACTCAAGCGAGACAAAAGGTCAAAGCTCAAGTGACCCAACTTCCTATGCCACTTCCACAACTCACTCGAAGAACCAGCCAAGAAACAACGCTCCACACCCGAAGACTGAGAAAAATCAGCACGAAACACCTGACCCTCGGGAACGACCATACAGACAAGGTCCCCTCGAGAGTCCACAATCCGAGAACCACCAGGCCGAAACAACACCTCAAAACCCTCATCCAACAACTGGGACACAAAAAGCAAATTGTACCCCAGCAATTGAACAAGAGCAACACGTCTCAGAGTGATCTTGTCACTCACTTTTATCTCACCTTCTGAAAGCACACGCCCACGCCCATTGTCCGCAAAGGTGATGTACCTCTTCGTCACCACCGGGACGAGACTTGAGAACCACCCCCAGTCTCCGGTCATATGCCTCGAGCAACCGGAGTCAATCAACCAAATGTTCTTCAAGTCTCCCGCCTCGTCGTCGGACTAAGAGTCCGAGTCACTCTGTGTGCTCTTCTAGCTGCCGGAGCTCAACACCATGGTGCAGAAGCCATCTCTCGCGAAGCAGCTCAGCCCGCTCAGGTTCTTGGACGACTTCTTGTTCTTGCGGCGATCTCCCTCGTCTTTCGCTTTGCTCGAGCTCGAGGTGGAGTACGCGGAACTGGAGTCGACGTCGCTCGCTCCAACCATCGCTCGGGCCTTGCCTCGGCCCTCCTTCTTCCTCGATCGTCGCTCGTCCTTGTACTTGTTCTTGTGCTTGCTCTTGTGGTCGCGCCTCGAACGGTACTTGCCATTGTTCATCCTCGGCTTGTGCTTGTAGCTGTCCTTGTTCTCAGCCTTCTCCGGGCAGTCGGCGATGAAGTGCCCCGGCTTGCCGCACTGGAAGCAAGTCCTCGTGTTCCTCCTCATGTTCACGCGGTTCTCGTGCAGCCTCTCGAACCGCCTCGTCAACAGCGCCAGCTCGTCCTCTCCAATGTCATCAAACTCCTCATCTGGCATAGACATCAAGGAGGAAAACGAGAACATCCTGGTGGAAGGGTTAGAGTTATTCTTTCCTTTGGAACCACCAACGAGGGCAAGACTATGGGAATCAGTCGGTCCCTCGAGCTTGGCAGTCATGCCCCTATCCACCTCAGCCGACTTGAGCTTCGAGAACAGCTCGTTCACCGTCAGAGTATCATACCTCTCCGACTCGACTATGGCCTCGAACTTTCCGCCCCATATCGTATGATCCAAGGAGTGTAAGAGCTTGAGCGCTCTATCATGATCATCGTACGGGAGCACGTCCACATTGGCCCTCATGTTGTTCACCACCACCGTGAACCTCTGAAACAAGGCATCGATGGACTCACCGGGGAGATGAGTGAAGTTCTCGTACTCTCTCCGTAGGTCGCATACATCCGTGCCCGAACACTCGGGCGTTCCCAACATGAGCCTCCTTCAGCACCGCCCAAATCCTACAAGCCAAGTGCTCGGTGTGCACCCGATCAAACTCAGGCTGACACAAAGCACGAAACAAGTAGTCGACCGCCTTATTGTTGGCGTCGAAGCTGTCCCTCGATCCCGGAGCGAGGAAATCAACCGGCCGGGACATAGCCTCGTGTCCACCGTGACATCCCAAAGGATCCGACCCTTTCCGCGGAGAAACACACCCATCCGCTTGCTCCACATCCGGTAGTTCTTGCCATCGAAGTGTGGAGGACCCGAACCCCGTTCCCGGTACGCCATCCTTGGATCTTAGGCGGTTAGAGTCAATAAAGACCCGAACCGGCTCGATACCACTTGAAGGACCGATACGGCGAACCGGGAGAGGGGGGGGGAGTGAATGGGAGCCGATAAAAATTCTTCTCGAAGGAGATGAAAACTCCAACAAGACGAACACGGCTTCCAACACACGTCTCCGACTCACTACCCAAGTTGGCCAAGCCCACGTAGCCACTGGAGTGCCACTGGACCTAGGAACCAACACACACAGCCTTCCGACTCGAGAACGCAACGGAAAAACAAACCCCGAGCCTACAGACCCACACAGGTCAGACCGGTGAGCACCACCGGTCAGACCGGTCCCTGCTGGTGAAACTGAGCAACTTTCACTAAGTGGCTCTACACCGGTCAGACCGGTGAGACACACCGGTCAGACCGATGGCAACCTGAAAGCCCCCAAGGCACCAAACAGGCCAACCGACCACCAAACGGACCCAAATTCGAAACAGCAGCAACACGGGACAACAACGAACACACCAAGACGTTCACCCGAGCAAAATCCCACAAGGGCTTGCACCGGTCGACCGATCAAGAGCACCGGTCGGACCGGTGTAGCTCCGGGTAGCTCGGGATGAACAAGACCCGCGGGTCAACTCCCCCAAATCCAAATCTCGATCTCCCGAATCGCTCCACGGACTTGAACAAGACTTCGGGGATATCATGAACACCTCATGAGGAGTTCATAGCCAAGTTTAATCCCACCAAAACTCGTCCAAAAAGGAGGAATCGAAGAAATCCCGCCGAAAGCACTTCCAACCCAATAACTCAAGAAACCCAAAAAAACGAGCACTTTTACTCACGGATTTGGGAGGGGAATCACAGCCCAAAGAACCACGAAGGATTCCCACAAATTTCCCCCATCAAATCCCCAAGAGAAAAGCCCCGAAAACACCCCAAAGAAATCACGAAGAGAGGGCTCCAAAAATCACCACCAAGAACAACCGGGGAAAACACATCCAAACCTTGAGGAATCACGCCGAATCATCTATACATGAAACAAAGATTTGTACAAGGTCTAGCAAGCCGCCCGATCATCCATCCCTCTCTACAAGATCTCTCCGTGAAGCTCTCTTGCTAGTCCTAAGGAAAACCTAGAGAAAATAGGTGGAAAATAGGAAAACTAATGAGCTAGGGTTCCAAGAGTTGGCTGCCATCCTCTCACCTCTTGGGTTATATGGAGGCAACCGAATGTCCAAAATACCCTTCTCTACTAACTAGGGATACATGCCCCTCAAGGGCGGATTTGGAATTCTTGATGTCTTCACCATCGGACGGATGCCCGGCGACCGCACCCTGCGTAGCCTCGACGCAAGCCATGCGATCCCGACGCGTGTCCTCCGCTTCGAAGTCTCCGGACTGCGTCGTCGCACACCGGTCAGACCGGTGCTCCACACCGGTCAGACCGGTCCCCACCGGTCGGAGCCGGTCGACCCACCGGTCGAGGCCGGTGCGGCGCCTTTGCGGCAGCCTCCGTCTTCGGTTCTCCGGTCTTGGCTTTGTGGATCAACCAAGGAACCCAGTGGTTTTCTGGTGAACCACCGGAAACCCCGCGAACTCGGTGTAGCCTCCGCCAATCTCCACTCATGAATTGGCTCCCACATAGTCCCGGCTCAACCTTGGTTTTGAGGCTCAACCAAGAAACCGTCCATGACTTCATCTTGCTGTTCATGCCACCATGCGGCCCGCACTTGACCCCGCTGGCCACCGGGTCCCTCGAACGAAGCCTACTTGTCTTCTCCACACATGGAGGCCTTACCGGCGACGACCTTTCGCGCTTGTTCTTCACCCGCACCAACGGCGGTCAAGCCGCAACCTGCACCTGCAATACTTAGCCAAGAATCAGTCCACACAACGTTGTCAATCACTCATCACACAAGGAAGCGACCATCCACCGGTCCTCGAACCACACATGGTCTTCATGTGCCAACTAATTCAATCAAGAATTGTACAAGCAATTAATTCATACAACAATATTCACCATATTCCATCTTTACGGGATATCATGGCCAGTTGATTAAGCAGTCTCGGATAACAGTGAGAGGCCGACAAATGATTGGTTTATAACCTTGCAAGGTGGACCTAAACACACGGAAGAACGCATACCCCAAGAAGGTCCAACAAAAATGAAACGGGGTATGCACCAACCAGGCGGTTCCCGTCGATCTTCGGCTCGGGATCGGAACCTACATTCCTTGGTACAAGGCTTACTGGCTCGCCCACACACGAACGTCCAGACTCACGCAGGTACCACACTGTTGCAAGCAGGGGGACACATCTATGTGCCCCAGGTGTAGTAGGGAAAGGTTCCCTTGCCGCGTCAATCGGGTACTAGGCTTACTGCTCCCATTCCCGACAAGTGTTTAGTACGTTCAAAAGCTTAGCCCACGAAAGCCACTGGACCGGAGCCCAAATCCCATGCTCTTACAACATGAGCAATCCATTTATAAAGATCTTATGATTCCAACATAAGAACCTATTCTCGTGGTGTGGAACATCACCCGACTTCTACCGAGTCCTATAGCATAGCAGCTATCGACCTAGCACACTAGTAAAAGAACATAGGTACCTAGGGATCATGCATCTAGGGTTCATTCAATTTCTGAAATGTAAATGCACAATCATAGCAACGATAATTGCATAAATTTTAGAAATAGGGTTAATGATCCGGGGCTTACCTTCGGTGGCAAGGTTGGCCTTGGGCCCTTCTGTACTTTGGTCCAGGTCTTGCTCTACAACGACGTGGTGCACGTCTCCGTCAGCTCCTCCGTCTCCTCCTTCCGGCACACGCGTACAACTACCGTCGGAAGGATCTACACGAGGATGGAAATGCAAGATTTAATTGACGACTTTTAATTTAATTGATCACAAACAACATGTGACAACCATGAAGAGTATTGTTGTCCATATTCACCTTAGCGAACACACCTTGGTATAATCTTTCTACTAAAGTAATTTCTTACGGTGTTTTAATATTTATTCTTTTTGATAATGATTGTGTACATATTTTTATGTAAATAAAATTATTTAGCTTTCGCAAACAGCAAGGGGTTCATCTTTACCATTTTAAGATGATTTACATCACACACATAGGGTCTTTATATGTGTAGTTGATGATTTTTCCAATTCATTTTAGAATTAAGCTTTTAAAAGGCTTCCATAGATTTTATGCATAAAATAATTTAATAAAATTCAGTGGGATGTGTAATGAAGCATTTCCAAACCTACACAAGCCACTGCACCCACATGCACACTTAGGAGAGCTATGAATTTAATTATACCGAAAATAACAAAAGCTCGTCAACCAAACATGAGAAATGCATACAAAACTAAATACACATCAAAATGATCCTATCTTTCTCACACATGTGATATGGTCCAAAACTATCCTAGGGATGCATCATATACACCTAGAACTATTATGAAACTTGACTTATGCAATTACAAAGAAAAACAAGCATATTTCAAGAATAAATATTTTTGGTAATTATAAAATTGTGATTAATTCACCAGAGGTGCATTTTGGCATCAAAAGACAACATGCAGAAGTTGGACACAAAAACTCAATTATTTTTAGCTACAAAAATCATCTGGACAAATTCTGCATAAATAGAAAACAATTTATATAAAAAAGATTTACAACATAACTTTGTGCAATTTTTGGTTCAAGAGCTAGTCAGAACCTAACACACAACATATCCAAAAATTAGGTACAGAGGATTCTTGGATTTTGAGATATCACAGATCTAGGTTTTCACATTTCTATTTTTCATGCAAAAACTATTAGGAAAAAGTATGGCAGTGCTTTGTAACAGTTGTAGGATTTTTCACTCTACGATTATCTATGAATTTTACAAGATTCAGCACCTTCACCTAGATCTAGAAGAGACAGATTTACGAACAGGCCCTCGAATTTCGTAGACAGGCCCTCGGGACGAAAATTTAGATTGCAATTGGGTCCTTGGCACCATGGTCGGCGGAGGGAGCTCAATTTCGGTGAGGGGAAGGATCGGCTCGGCCGGGAAAGGGTAGGGGAGTGCTCAGGGGCTCACCTACGACCGATTTCGAGGGTTGGACGGCTCCGAGAGCATGCCGGCGAGGGGGCTCAGCGGCACCAGCCTCCGGTGGCTGCTGCGAGCTCGCCTCCGGCGAAGCTGCGGTGAGGCTAGGCCAAAACGCGGCACTGGAGGCTCCAGGGGATCCTAGTGAAGGCGGCTAGGATGCTACAGGGCTGCGGGAAAGAGCAGGAGGGCGAGCTCGCCGTGGAGGCGTCAATGGCGGACCATGATGACCAGGCTGCGCTCGGCACCGCGAGCGACTTTTATAGCCGGCTGGCTCCTCGTCTTGCACGTCGAAGTAAGAGCTCGGCGTTACTCCGCAGTACGGTGACGGGCCTTGGTGCACGCGCTCGGCAGTGGCACGCGCGACGGACCGCGGGGCACTTGGGGCGGGTATGACGCGGTAGAAGATGTGGCACGCGTTCCCAAGGTGTCGGCGCGAAGGGGAACGGGTGGCTCGTACATCGAGGAGGTGGGAATCGGGCCAAAACGGACGCCGAGGCGGCGCAGTGCCCTGCGCGCGGTGCAGCCAATGCCGGCAGGGCGCCCGGCGCGCCAGCGGCGCTCTAGAGTGTGGCCAGGCTGTTTTTCAGCCGGTCAACTCTCTGATGACCGTGATTTTCTCCTAAAAAATGAACAGTAGATACGAAAGTTGTAGATGAGACATCCCTCTACAACATTGGCAAAGGGCGTCCTATGTTTTCCTCGACGGTTTGAGCTGGAACGCCAAGCAAAGTTTGGGTTTTGCAGAGCGCTAATGAATAGTGAAAACTGCAGTTGACCAAGTTTTTCACCCTTTTCCGCTCAAAATTGGAAATGCCATCCAACATGAAAGTTGTGTCCCTCGAAAAACTGGACAACTTTTATATTGGTAGAATTTGAAGTGTTTAGGTTAAATTTGGAGAACGTGGCAAAAGTTGCAGAATGACAAGGAGTGACAAGGGGTTTGACTAGGGTTTTAGCTAGAGTTTGACGAAGCTTTGTCCACAAAAGTGTGTTGACTTGATTAGGATTGTCATTAGCACTAAGCAAGGTAATTAAACACCTGAGGTGTTATAGCCTACCCCCCTTAAAAGGAATCTCGTCCCAAGATTCGAAAAATAAAGACAAAGGTAGGGGTAATGTTCTTACTGTTTCGCGATTGGAGAAAACCCGGATACTTGGTGTTGAGAAAGTGCTCGGTCTCCCAAGTAGCTTCTTCTTCAGTATGGTGACTCCATTGTATCTTGTACATCTTCACAGTATGTCTCCTAGTTTTTCTTCCTTTCTGATCTAGCACTCTCAACAGATGCTCGACTACTGAAAAATCTGGCTCGATCAAAGCATTCGCTTCCGTGATGACCTCTGTCTCGGGTACATTCACACCTTCCTTCAATTGTGTCACATGAAACACATTGTGCATAGCCGAGAATCGATCCGGAAGTCGGATACGATAAGCGACTGGTCCACATACCTCGATGATCTCGTATGGGCCAACATACCGTGGAGCTAATTTCCCTTTGACGCCAAATCTCTGTACACCTTTGGTCGGTGAACCTTGAGGTATACGTAATCACCCACTTCATAGTGTCGGGGTGTTGTCCCTTTGTCATGGTAACCCTTTTGTCTCATTTGAGCCAACTTCAAGTTTTCTCTGATCACCTCCACCTTCTCTTCTGTGTCTTTAACTAAATCTGGGCCAAAGAGCATTCGCTCTCCGGCTTCTGACCAATTCAAAGGAGTTCAACATCTTCGTCCATAGAGAGCTTCAAATGGTGCCATCTTCAAACTAGCTTGATAACTGTTGTTATAAGATAATTCTGCCAAAGATAGACACTTGTCCCAACTCTTATCAAAATGCAGGATGCTTGCTCTCAGCATGTCTTCCACAATTTGATTGACTCGCTCGGTCTGACCATCGGTCTGAGGATGATAACTCGAACTACGAATCAATTTGGTTCCCAAAGATTCATGCAATTGTTCCAAGAAACGAGCCACAAATTGAGTACCTCGATCAGAAACAATGGTATTGGGAATCCCGTGCAGGCGCACAATTTGATCGACACAGATTTCTGCATAATCTTGGATGGAGTAAGTGGTGTGCACTGCGATGAAATGAGCAGTCTTGGTTAATCGGTCCACTATAACCCAGATAGAATCCTTCTTTCTGGCAGTTAGGGGTAAACCCACTATAAAATCCATACTTATGTCATCCCACTTCCACAAAGGTATCGTCAATGGTTGAAGTACACCGACTGATTTCAAATGGCTAGCTTTGACTCGATGACAAGTATCACACTCTGCCACATATTTGGCTATGTCTACCTTCATGTTTGACCACCAAAAGTTTTTCCTCAAATCTTGATACATTTTGGTGCTCCCGGGATGAATAGATAATTTGGAAAGATGAGCTTCATCGAAAATTTCCTTTCGGAGTTCCGGATCAACAGGAACTACGAGACGTTGCTCAAACCACACCACCTCATTTGCATCCTTGTCGAAACAACTATATTTGGGGTCTTCTCTGCTAATTTCTGTTTCATTAGCTGGACGCCTTCATCATTGAGTTGAGCCAAAACAATTCTGTCATATAGATTGGACTCAACAGAGATAGCATTTATATTTCCTTGCTCCACAATTTCCAATCAGAGCTTCCTCAAGTCTTCACACAAAGTCTCACTATACGACTCCATGGTTAAGTAGTTGCAGTGAACCTTTCGGCTAAGCGCATCTGCAACAACATTGGCTTTTCCGGGATGATAGTTTACTTCTAGATCATAGTCTTTTATCAATTCCAACCATGTTCTCTGCCTCATATTCAATTCTGATTGGGTGAAGATATACTTAAGACTCTTGTGATCGGTGAAGATATGACAGCGGTTTCCCATAAGATAATGCCTCCAAATCTTGAGAGCATGAACAACCGCGGCTAACTCAAGTTCGTGGGTCGGGTAATTCACTTCATGGGGTCGAAGCGATCGTGAGGCATAGGCAATGACTCGATTTTCTTGCATGAGAACACATCCGAGACCAATGCCCGAAGCATCACAAAAGACTTCAAACGATTTAGAATTATCCGGCTGCACTAGCACTAGGGCTGTAGTCAGATGTTGCCTCAATGTGTGGAAGGCTTTTTCACAATCTTTGCTCCACACAAACTTGACTCCCTTCTTTAATAGTTCAGTCATAGGTTTAGCGATCCTGGAAAAATCCGGAATGAAACGACGATAATAGCCCGCTAAACCTAGAAAACTTCGGATTTGATGTACGGTCTTGGGTGGTTTCCAATCCATAACCTCTTGTAGTTTGATAGGATCTACAGATATGCCTTCCTTGGAAATAGTGTGCCCCAAAAATTTCACACTATCTAGCCAAAATCCACATTTGGAGAACTTTGCATAAAGCTTGTGATCTCGCAAACATTGCAAAACAATTCAGAGATGTTCTGCATGTTCTTCTTCATTCTTGGAATAGATTAGGATATCATCAATGAATACCACTACAAACTTGTCTAGCTCCATCATGAATACGGAATTCATGAGATACATGAAATAAGCAGGTGCATTGGTAAGACCAAAGGACATTACCAAATACTCATAAAGAGCGTGTCGGGTGGAGAAAGCTGTTTTGGGAATATCACATGGCCTAATCTTTATTTGATGGTACCCTGACCGAAGATCAATCTTGGAGAAAACTTTGGGTCCAGCCAACTGATCGAAAAGAACATCAATGCGGGGTAATGGATATTTATTCTTGATTGTTACCGCATTGAGAGGTCGGTAATCCACACATAACCTCAAACTACCATCTTCCTTCTTCACAAATAAAGCTGGGCAACCCCAAGGTGAAGAACTTGGGCGAATATAACCCTTATCTAGCAACTCTTGAAGTTGGGTCTTCAATTCTGCCAATTCCTTGGGTGGCATGCGGTAAGGTCTCTTGGAGATAGGGGTTGTGCCCGATTGAAGTTCGATGACAAACTCGACATCTCTGTCAGGTGGCATACCTGGCGATTCATCACGAAAAACATCCGCAAACTCTCGAACCACTGGAATTTCTTCCAGCTGAGAAGTGATTGCCACATAAGAACGAGGATTCACACCATCTTTGAAAGGTAGGTATAGAGTCGTGGCTCCAACAATTGATGAGTTGATATCTACCGTTCTCTCTGAAATATCTAGTACTACCTTATCTCGTTTCATCCGGTCTATTCCTAGAATGACATCAATGCCTTCTAATCTCAAAATGATAATGTGCGTGTCAACAGTTCTGCTGCCTAATTCCAAGGGTACGCCCTGCTCACCAACTCAGAAGAGATGTTCCCTCCCGCTGTTTTAATCGTAAATGCGTCATTGGTGTTGCACGAGTTCAGTCCTACTTTGCTTAGCGTCTTTCCATTCATGAAACTATGGGTAGAGCCAGAATCAAACAACACACGGATAGGTTTGCCTCGAATAGAGAATGTGCCCATCAAAACTGGTGCTCCTTCCGAAATATAACCCACAGAAGTGAAACTGAGTCTGCCCTTCCTGGCTTGAGCAATCTTCTTCTTGCCCTTGTTGATGGGTTTGGAAACTTGTCTCTGATTAGGCTGAGTTAGCTGGCACTGCCTGTTGGTCTAGCACGGTTGCAGGCATGACTTAGCGAAGTGTCCTGGTTCACCACACTTTAAACAACGACGCTCACTGCTACCATTAGGACTAGGTACCATAGGCTTGGGAGTCCGCTGTTGAGTGTTGGGAAGGTGAAGATTTTCTTGAGTCCAATCCTGGGACAACTTAGCCACTAACCTTTCCGACTGTGAAGCCTGCTGGAAGTCTAGGAAAGTCTTCTGCATAATGCGTATCTTGCAACGCTGCGCATTATTGGGCATGGAGTTGGCCTTTCTTTTCCTCTCAACTTGGGCCCTCTTCATGGCATCTTCCTAGGAGATAGCTTTGTTCACTAGCATGGGGTAGCTATCAAATTTTACCAGATTCAGCCGTTCAGCCAATTTACTATTCAGACCTTCGCGAAAAAGCTCCATCTTCTTCATGTCTGCATCCACATGATATCCTCCATACTGGCAGAGGTTATTAAACTTCTGCGCGTATTGGTACACTGTGTCTGACCCTTGCTTGAGAGCCAATAACTCCCTCATTTTCCTATCGGTAAGCGCTTTAGGAAGGTGATGGTCTCTAAAAGTCTTTTTGAATTCTCCCCAAGTGATTTCATATGAGGCTGTTGCATGGATTTGTAGTGTTCCCACCACATTAAAGCAGAACCACGAAGCTGCAATGCCGCGAATTTAGCCTTGCGTTCTTCTGAACATGGCAAGGTAAATACCGCGAACATGGCTTCAATGGCCCGAATCCAGGCATCAGCATCCAGGGGTTCTTCCGTCCCAGTGAACTGCGGGGGATTCATATCCAGAAAGTGCTTGTACTCATTTACTTGACCTTGGGCATCAATCCAATTCCCATGGGTCTGCTGCTGCAAGTATAGAAGAATTTGGCGCATCATCTTGGTTTGGTGAGCCACTGTTGTCGGGTCCGGTGGTGGTGGCGGCTGGTTGCGGCCACTAGAATCACCGAAACCATTCGAAGTGCTGCGTGTTGAGCCCACAATCTGAAAATTTGGAGTTTTCATAAGTTACACATTCGTAAGCTTGTTCAACAAGTAGAACATGTGATACGAACCCGCTAGGGTTTGTTACCAATCTTTCGATGAGAGGCGTGGATAACTCGATTGAAGAGGAGATGACGTTCTCGGCCCGACTACAACCCTTCAAGGCTGCGCCTTAGCAACCGATACACCACTTCCTATGGCTGCCGCGATCTTGTGGAGCGCGTCACCCGGCCACTAGGGCACCTGTCCTGCAAGCAATCAAAGAACTAGCAAGAACAAGTATTGAACAAGTACTGAATTTACTAGAAGGGAATGAAAGATTGCAAACTCCAACTCAATCACAATAATGGCGGGGTTCTGAAGACAGGAAGACGGGCGACTGGACCAGCGCGCGCTTCAAGCAAGTAGCAATGGCTAAACTTGATCTAAACAAAACCCAATCTGTTTGTGACATCTATGTGCGTACATGAGAGGGTAGGGGCACGACCAAGACCTGGTGGGGGTCGTGCTCCAACCCTAAGACGCGCCCCTATGGGCTCCAACATGATACATGGGCCAACAGGCCAAAATCGGGCGACGCAACACCTTGACAGATTCTGGATGTCCACTTCTTTCGACAATTCCCGTCGACTCAAATATTATTTTGACATGAGCCCGGTGCCATTGGAAGCTCTATCAAATTATCTTTCCAACCATATAAAGAACGTCCCAAACGGAGTCCGTATGAGGACGTGGCATCCGTTGCAACTTTGCCTAGTCGTGAAGTCCGAATCCAGCGCCCAAAACGTGTTGGCCTTGATCTCTTTCCATCTTTGGGCCAAAAGTGACGTGGTGGCCTGGTGGAGGACATGTGGAACACTTGGACTTGGTCCCCAATCAACTTCTTTGGCCCTCCATGCCTTCCATGTGGGTTGAGCACCCTTTTTGATCCACGTAAGTATTTCTGAAAATGACAACCAACAAACATCATAGTGCAGCAATAATTCATCAAATGTATTGGATACAATGATGATAAGGAATCGGTTCACCTTATAATAAAAGCATGCTATTGTGGTCATATCCGAGATGGTGATGTCCTCATCATTCTCCCCTTCTTGGCTGCAAGTCGTCCTCGACTTGTTCCTGTGGCATCTAAAAGTCCTTGGCTCGATGTTGGGACACAAAGCGACTTGTATGCTACAAAGCGAGAACCAGCAATGCTCCCCTTCTTTGGGGTGACCCTGTTGCTTAAGAGAAAATCTAGAAGGACTTTGCGAGACATTATTAGCATTAGTGCAGCCCCCTAATTTATCATGGTCATGTAACCCAAATGGAGATTTCAAATCTGAGCAAACATAAATTCTATGCACCAAATATTGTCTTTCGCTATCATATTTACCAATTGCATGAAGTAAACAATGATTAAAACTTGGCAAATCAGATTTTTCATATAATTCATTCACCAAACTTTTCAGGTCACAAAGAAAATCAAATTCGATATAACCTAAACAATTTGAAGAAGATATAATTTGAAACTCCTCTTTCTCACTAGTAATGCAATGAACACGCCTTGTGTCAGCATGTGTATATTCAAGAATAGAATCATCATCTCCATGTACTAGGTGTGTTGTAGATATGGGTAAAACATGATTATACTCACATGGACAGTCAACATTGAATTTGTTGCTTTGCTCACTCACCTCTGACATGGTGGGTGTTGCACAATCATTATTTTCACACCTTTGCAGCGGGGTTGTTGATCAAATTGTTGAATGCACTCAATTATATTGGTCTCTTCCTCCTGCAAAATGTTATGGACAACAAGGGGAAAAAGAGAGTGCTCGAACTATAGTTGTGGTGCTGCAATCTTAGAAGAAGTGTCAAGCAACTCTACACTTTCATTGGTTAGTTCATCATAAACAAGCATACCTTCACTATCTTCCTTTGATGGGCATGCAAATAATTCATTTATATTCTGCCCAAATCTAGTCACAATAGAACACATAACTATTTCCGCACCCGCTGAATTTTTTGTTTCACAAGTAGGTAGCAATTCATCCAATTTCTTTGCACTCAAATCATTTGCAAGTTGAATCTCAATTCTTGAAGCAAGGTCAATCAAACTAGGGAGAGAATCATACGTTTCATGCAAAAGTTTATCCTGAATTTCAATGTTAAGCCCCTTTAAAAATCTAATTTCAATAGCTTCTTCGTATTCTTCCAAACCACAACTCATCATACAAAATTTCAGATCATGATAGTATACATCAACAGAGTTTTTACCATGTTTCAAATTATTTAATTTATCGAGCATATGATCAGCATAATATTCAGGAACAAAAATTTCTCTAAAAACTAGTTTCATAACCTTCCATGTTTTAGGAACCTTATGATGTCTCAGCAAGTGCTTCCAAAAACTTAAAGCATAATCAGTTAAAATATTAGAAGCAGCTATCACTTTTTGCTCTTCAGAAAAATCATATCTTCTGAATTCTTTATCTCCTTTTAACTCCCAATCAATGTATGCATCAGGATCATACCTACCAGCATATGAAGGTAAGAAATAAATAACATCCTCAATCTGAAGCTGTAGTTTTGTTGTCTCAAAAATCTCTATATCACCTGCCATGATTAGTAGAGAACAAGAAACACAAGAATATGTTTTCTCTTGTCAACTACTAGGATGTGTTGGGTGTAATTATCTCAACTCAACTTGTTCAATCAAGCTCTTCCAAGTTCTTACCTTGCTCGACAGGAGGGGACGGCCACCAACAAGTCTGCAAGCCTGGGATAAATTGTATCGGTGCCGCAGCAACAAAACCTGTCAAGCTGTAGTCGAATATGTGGAGCTATAGGTGGGCTGAAACAAGGAATGACTAGCACCAGGTTAGTTAAAAGCAAGCTGAATAATTGTTCAACAGCGGTACTATGCTGGTCCTAGGCTAAGCCATGCTAGAGACATGAGCCTAGGCACAAAGGTAGTCACTAAAAAAGAACAACTAGCATAGCACAAGTAAAACAACCGTTTCAACGTACTTCTCTTTCTCTTCTTTTTTTCGTTCTTCTCTTTCTACTCTTTTTTTTCTTCTTCTCTGATTTTTTTTCTTCTTCCTCTCTTTTTCTTTCAACTTTTTTTTCACACTTCTAAACTCTATTGCTCAATATCAAGCCAAATCAGCACAAAAGGAAAAGTACACAGATTGCAGATCGCAGATCTCGTGGATAATTGCAGATTGCTCAAACGGAATTTCGAGACAAGGTTGGATCCGTTGGAAAGAAGACAATGTAAGCTTTCTAGATTGTATTTAAACACCTCAATCCGAGATCATATGAAACCGTGGTGGCAAAAGTGAAACAGAGGTGTATATGGTGACGCGAGATTCGTGACTAAAACGTGACATAACTCAAAACTCTAAAGGAATAGACACTAAGACCAGCAACTTGACACGACCGATGCAACCAAAAACTCAACAAGCCCTAACCATGCAATGCTAGTAAAGGCTCAAAGGGTTTATGGGACAGCGGGTAATCTAATCTACTATTTTTTCAGGGCTTCTCTGGACTATAGGAAATTAAAAACAGCAAAGGATTGGAAACTCTCGCCGAAGAACCTCGCTCTGATTACCAACTGATACGAACCCGCTAGGGTTTGTTCCCGATCTTGCGATGAGAGGCGTGGATAACTCGATTGAAGAGGAGATGACATTCTCGGCCCGACTACAACCCTTCAAGGCTGCGCCTTAGCAACTGATACACCACTTCCTATGGCTGCCGCGATCTTGTGGAGCGCGTCACCCGGCCACTAGGGCACCTGTCCTGCAAGCAATCGAAGAACTAGCAAGAACAAGTATTGAACAAGTACTGAATTTACTAGATGGGAATGAAAGATTGCAAACTCCAACTCAATCACAATAATGGCGGGGTTCTGAAGACAGGAAGACGGGCGACTGGACCAGCGCGCGCTTCAAGCAAGTAGCAATGGCTAAACTTGATCTAAACAAAACCCAATATGTTTGTGATGGCTATGGGGGTATATGAGAGGGTAGGGGCACGACCAAGACCTGATGGGGGTCGTGCTCCAACCCTAGAACACGCCCCTATGGGCTCCAACATGATACATGGGCCAACAGGCCAAAACCGTGCGACGCAACACCTTGACAGATTCTGGACGTCCACTTCTTTCAACGATTCCCGTCGACTCAGATATTATTTTTACATGAGACCGGTGCCATTGGAAGATCTATCAAATTATCTTTCCAACCATATAAAGAACGTCCCAAACGGAGTCCGTATGAGGTCGTGGCATCCATTGCAACTTTGCCTAGTCGTGCAGTCCGAATCCAGCGCCCAAAACGTGTTGGCCTTGATCTCTTTCCATCTTTGGGCCAAAGTGACGTGGTGGCCTAGTGGAGGACGTGTGGAATACTTGGACTTGGTCCCCAATCAACTTCTTTGGCCCTTCATGCCTTCCATGTGTGTTGAGCACCCTTTTTGATCCACGTAAGTATTTCTGAAAATGACAACCAACAAACATCATATTGCAGCAATAATTCATCAAATGTATTGGATACAATGATGATAAGGAATCGGTTCACCTTATAATAAAAGCATGCTATTGTGGTCATATCCGAGACGGTGATGTCCTCATCAACATGTATGATGAAAACTCAAATTTACCAAATAGTCATACTCGAGACAGTTGCACTACATCGAAATGACCATTTCCAACATTCCAAAACCAAAGTTCCCGAAATGTTCAAAGTTTTTTGGCAACTTGGTAGGTTCATGAGACCAAACTTGGTAGTCAAGGGTTAAACTGGATGAGTCAGGAACAAAGTGCAAGGGTGCAAGATTCGGAGTGATGTGTTCCGTAAAGACGACAAGACCTAGGTTTACTATTTGAGCATAGCTTGAGATTCGAAAACCTGTGATCATGAAAGATTTCTCGGCAAAGATTTGGATAGATAGGGAGCACTTGGGTGTAGATCACCTATACGGAAACGCTGCAAAAAGGTCTGAGAAAAGGTCACGACCACAGGGTCAACTTGCGGGTCCAATGACGAAACTTTAGATTCAGTTTAAAATTTGTAATTGTTGGTATTATTATCTTTATTTAAGGAGAACAACACATGTGATTTTTTTAGTAGGTTTTCAACATGATGCAGGAAAGATCTATTCGTCCTCACCAAGCAATTAAGCCAAAATCGAAGTTAGTGCTGATGGCAAGGCAACGATTACGTCTCTCCCTATATTAACTAGTCGAGACTATCGGTACTCGCTTAGCGACTTACGAACTTGGTTAGTGTACCTACAGAAGATCACAGAACACAACGAACCTTTCATGCCAGCACTCATGAAAGCGTCCACATATATTACCGTTCACTATAGAAACAACATCCATGCGTTAAGCCACTGCATGGACAGCGTTCAACCTCAGACACCCTCCGTTTGAATGGAGTGTATCCTTGCCTCGCATATTCGACATGCAGAATGCACACGTATAAAACACGCGGCGACAACACAACTCATGACCAGACGCGAAGATGGGATCCGTGGAATGGATCACTCCATCAACCCTCGCAATTCCCGTGATGCGGTACAACACACATATAAAACATGTGGCTCATCTAGTTTGGTTGTGCAAGAATGCAAGTCTGACATAAAGTAAAATGTGCTGGAAGTTAGTGTCGGGGACAGCCCTAGGGGTCCCCTTAAACAATGGGGGAATCCTCACTTAAAACCCACAAAAAGGCCAAAACACAAATCGTCTAACCATGCAGGGAACAGCCCACGCCACAGGGACTCCGACGGCCCATCGAGGTGGCCCACCTAGAGATCCCCTCGAACAGGCTCCGCCTCGTTCGAGGATGCGTGCTCCTTTCGGGCGGGCTCCGCCCCGTCCGAGGGGAGACACTTCCCTCGAGCGGGCTCCGCCCCGCTCGAGGGGTCACTCCCCCTCGAGCGGGTTTCGCCTCGCTCGAGGGTACGCCCCGCCCTCGGCCGGGGTCCGCCACGCTCGAGGGCGCTCCTCGCGCGTGCGCCGGCCCCCGCACCGGGCATTTAACGCCCCGACACCGGGGGGACGGCGCCATCATGCGCCGGGGCTCGTACCCCGGTGCCGCCGCACCAACTCCCCAGGGAGGAGCCCATCCCCGCTACTGTGGGAAGGGACTGTGCGGCGCGGCCGGTGTCAGTCCCGTGACACCGTGCGCATGATCCAAGTACGGCTAACGCACCGAGCCCTCGAAAGGGGGCCGGCGCACCCTCGATTCACTTTCTTGTGACCCTACAGGGTTAGGTGGAGGCGCTAGGCCGGTGGACTGCCATCCCTGCCACTGTAGCGGCGCGGCCGCCGTACCCGCGCGTGCAGGAGCACGCCTGACGCTGTAGCAACAACTCCAGGCCTGTGAAGCACGTCGGGAAGGAACGCCGTTCTGCCAACTCCTGTACTCCGTACAGGCCTGCGTCAGCACCTCTCTCGAGCCTATCAGAGGACATCACCGCCATCCGCTGCTCTCCTACCCTCGAACCGCCACTGTTCGGGTACAAGTCAGGCCATGATGACCAGATCGCTGCAAGGATCGCCCGGACGGCCGCCCACTCTACAGCATAGCACGTCGCACTTCCCCACGTAGCTAGGTAGCGCGGCGCGCATGTAAACCGCCTCCCCCTTGATCTATAAAAGGGGGAGCGAACCCCCCAGCCGCGGGGGACAGGAGGACACGAGATAGCAGACCACCGAAGCCTCTCACACACACCACGTACTCACTCCTCAATTCTCCCACAACATCTTCAGCCAGGGACTTGGAAGCCTTGCTCCCTCTCCCGTCTTGCTTGTAGCCGCCCCACTACGAGCACCCCGGTGCTAAGTAATATAGTGCCTCGAGCACGCCACTGCTGGACGTACGGCCCCCTCGGCCGGAACCAGGATAAAACCTTGTGTCACTTGTTCCTTAGCATCGACCATTGAGGGATAGACCTCGGCGCTTTCTACTGGTTAGTGTCGGGACCATATTCCGCACCGACAGTTGGCGCCCACCGTGGGGCAAAGCGAGCGCCTAAGGTCATTTCGCCAACTCCCTCCATGGTGATTCGCACTGAGTACCGTGGTACACGCTACTGCATGGGTAGCTCGGACCCCCTCCCAGCCGGGTTCGAAATCCGCTTCGGGGACCTGAACTTTCAGGCCACGGGGAACGGCTATCTCATGCGCCTCACCAACCGTGAGGAACTCCGCGCGCGGCGCCAGGCCAGGTCCGCCCAAGCCCCCGCCGCACGCACGACTCCAGGCGCGGGCGCCCGCAGCACGGATGCCGCGGGTCCATCAACGCCACGACGCCGTCGTCGCTCGGGGACGGCGCTCGCGCCGGGCGCGGTCCGAGCGGCGGCAGGCCGAGCGCGCCGCCACTCAAAGTGGCGCGCCCACCGTCACGACAACCGCCACCGCCCCAGCGGGACCGCGCGCGGTCTCCGGACCGCGCATCCCCATCGGGTTGCGTGGTGCTACGACGGCCTACAACGCCAACGTCAACACCACGATGCGCAGGGTTCCCACGGTCGCCACGTCTTCGTCGCCAGGGGTCCCGGCGCCTCAGCAGGAGACGAATCGTCCCTGGGCTCCGTCGACACGCTACCACCCGCCAACCGCCACGGGTACGCGGAGTGGGACTTCTCCGGCGTGCCTGACCCAGTTGTGTTCCGGCGTTTCCTAGACGCTGCGGACTACTGGTTCGGCTACTCCGACGACTCCAGCACCGGGAGCTACGACCCCGCGCGGGAGTGCTACGCCGTCATCACCAACGACCCGGCCAATGCCGCCGGCGCGGCGGGCGCCGGAGACGGGGAAGTCACGCCCGCCCCAGGGATCGCCACGCGCCTGGCCGCGGGGCCAAGCGCTCCCTGCTAGGGCCGACGTCGACGCACGGCGGCCCAAGCTCGCGAGCTCGAGGCCAAGCCGGCGGAAGAGTACCGAACGGTGCGGCTACTCCGCGCCTCAATGGCGGGGAGAGGCCTCCGCGCGCCGCGAACGCGCACGGGGAGCCGGGCCGACAGGTCCGCGACCGCATCAACACCGTCCCCAACGTCGACAACTCGGACGCGCCGCCGCGGGCGAGCCAAAAACTCATTGCCGCCACGACGCTGCTGCGGGCCATGCCGGCACCCTCGACCCCCGAGGCTCGAGACCTGCACCGCGAGGTGCAAACTCTCATCGAGCAGGCGGCCGTGCAGCAGGCCGAGAGCTCGGCCTCACGCATCCGCCAACAGGGGGATGCGAGGGGCGACGAAGCTGCGCCGGGATGAGAACCCTCGGTGCACGAGGGGGGACCGGCGGGGCAACCCGCTGACCAAGGACGCACGCCGGCCAAGGAACGACTCCTTGACGCACGCGGGGGCGGCGGACGGTGACGCCCGCAACGTCATCGGCGCCAGGCGCACCAGCAAGGCTGACGCACGAGCGGCAAGGGGCTACCACCCTCGACGGGGTGGACGCTACGACAGCGGCGAGGGTCGCTCCCTGACGCCGGAACCCCCAGGCACCCGCGTGTTCAGCCGGGAGATCCACGCGGCAGCGTTCCCCCAACGCTTCCGCCAACCCTCGACTATCGTCAAGTACAATGGGGAGACGGACCCCGTGTCTGGCTCAACGACTACCGCCTAGCCTCGTCGGGGGGCGGGGCCACCAGTGACGAGGTCATCATCCGCAACTTGCCCCTGCATCTAGGCGACGCGGCCGGACATGGCTCGAGCACTTGCCCGCTAACCGGATCCACAACCGGGACGACTCGGTCCACACGTTCGTGGGCAACTTCCGGTGCACGTACATGCGCCACGGGAATTCCCGGGACCGCGCTCCGCACGCGGAAGCCGGCGAGTCGCTGCGGGACTTCATACGGCGCTTTTCCAAGCGCTGCACTGAGCTCCCCAGCGTAGCGCAGTCCGAGATCGTGCATGCCTTCCTCGAGGGCACCACGTGCAGGGACCTCGTACGGGAACTAGGACGCAGCCCGCCTGCGGACTCCAACGAGCTGTTCGACATCGCCACCAGCTTCGCTTCCGGAGAGGAGGCCGTGGGGGCAATCTTCGACGGCAAGAAGGGCAAGCGCTCGGAGGACGCGCCCGCGGAGGGCAGCAAGTCCAAGGAGCCGCACCGCAACGACAAGCGGGGCAAGAAGGGGAAGAAGCCGCGCCGCGAGGCACGCGAGCAGGGGCGCGACGGCGGCAACGCCGAGGCCCTCGGCCGTCGACCCGGCTCGACGGGGCCCTCGATCGGCTCCTCGAGGCCGGGAGTGTTCGACGACATCTTCGAAGAAGCCATGTCCCTACCACAAGACCCCGGTGCACCACACCCTTGAGCAGTGCGATATGCTCAAGAAGTTCTATGGCCGTGCCGCCGCGAAGGAGGCAGAGGCCAAGAAAGACGGAGGCGACGGCGATGCCGGCGGCTTCCCCGCCGTCGAAAATGTGTTCCTCATCTTTGGGGACCAACCGTCGACATGTCGACCCGGCAGCGCAAGAAGGAGCGGCACGAGGTCCTTGCCGCAGAGAGGGCGCCTCCGTCCTTCCTCAATTGGTCGGAGAACGCCATCACCTTCAGCCAGGAGGACCACCCGAACCGCATCCCCAACCCGGGCCAGTACCCACTGGTGGTTGACCCCATCATCGGGAACGCCCGGTTCTCGAAGGTCCTCATGGACGGAGGCAGTAGCCTCAACATCCTCTTCGCGCATACATTGCGCCTGATGGGGATCGGGCTAGACCAGCTGCGGCCTAGCACGAAGCCGTTCCATGGCATCGCGCCGGGAAGGAGTCCGGCCCCTCGGGCGGATCGACTGCCCGATCCGGTTTGGCACCCCAAAGAACTTCCGCAAGGAGATCCTCACCTTCGAAGTGGTAGGGTTCAAGGGGGCCTGCCACTCTATACTTGGGCGCCCCTGTTACGCCAAATTCATGGCGGTCCCCAATTATACTTACCTGAAGATGAAGATGCCGGGACCAAACGGCGTCATCACCGTCGGGTCATCCATCGAGCACGCGTTCGACTGCGACGTCGAGTGCGTGCAACACGCAGAGGCACTGGCGCTGGACGAAGCGCTGGTGAACACGCTGGAGAAGATGGTCAACGAAGACCTCGACCCCGCCAGCAAGCACGCCGGCACCTTCGAGGCGGCGGAGCAGACCAAGGGGGTCCCCCTCGACCCCACAGCCCCCAAGGGCAAGGCGTTGAGGGTCAGCTCCACCCTCGACCCCAAATAGGAAGCAGTGCTCGTCGACTTCCTCCGCGCCAACGCCGACATCTTAGCGTGGAGCCCCTCGGATATGCCAGGCATTCCGAGGGAAGTCGCTGAGCACTCCCTTGACATCCTGCCAAACGCCCGCGCCGTGCAGCAGCGGCTGCGCCGCTTCGACGAGGAGCGGCGACGGGCAATCGGAGCGGAGCTGCGGAAGCTCCTCGAGGCCGGATTCATCAAGGAAGTGTTCCACCCTACGTGGCTAGCTAATCCCGTGCTTGTAAAGAAAAAGAATGGGAAGTGGCGGATGTGTGTGGACTACACTAGTCTTAATAAAGCATGTCCTAAAGTTCCTTTTCCTTTGCCACGCATTGATCAAATCGTTGATTCAACGGCCGGGTGCGAATTGCTCTGTTTCCTTGATGCCTATTCCGGATACCACCAAATAAAGATGAAAGAGTCCGACCAGCTCGCGACCTCGTTCATCACACCATTCGGGACGTTCTGCTACGTCACGATGCCATTTGGCCTCCGAAACGCGGGTGCAACATACCAGCGCTGCATGCAGCACGTTTTTGGGGATCACATCGGGCGAACGGTCGAAGCATACGTGGACGATATCGTCGTGAAGACCAGGAAGGCGGACGACCTGGTCGGCGACCTCGCTGTCGCGTTCAGCTTCCTACGGGCCAATGGGGTCAAGCTAAACCCCGAAAAATGTATCTTTGGAGTGCCGCGAGGCATGCTCCTGGGATACATCGTCTCCCAGCCGGGGAATCGAGGCCAACCCTGAAAAGGTCGCGGCCCTCGAACGGATGGGTCCGATCCGGGACCTCAAAGGGGTGCAGAAGGTGTTGGGGTGCCTTGCCGCCTTGAGCCGCTTCATCTCGCGGCTCGGTGAGAAGGGCCTGCCCCTCTATCGCCTCCTCAAAAAGCACGAGCGCTTCTCCTGGACCACCGAGGCCCAGGATGCGCTCAACAAATTGAAGGCGTCCCTAACGCACGCCCCGGTCCTCACGCCACCGCAAGATGGCGAACCCCCTGCAGCTCTACGTAGCCGCAACCACCCAGGTGGTCAGCGCCGTGATCGTCGTGGAGCGCATGGAGGAAGGGCACGCCTTGCCTGTACAGCGGCCGGTCTACTACGTCAGCGAGGTCCTATCAGACACGAAGACGCGCTACCCCCGAGGTCCGGGGAGGTTGCTCGTACGCGGTAGTCCTTGCGCGGCGCAAGCTCCGCCACTACTTCGAGGCCCATCCCGTCACGGTGGTTTCTTCCTTCCCGCTAGGAGAAATCATCCGCAACCCCGACGCCGCGGGAAGGATCGCCAAGTAGTCCGTGGAGCTAATGGGCGAAACGCTCGCCTACGCTCCGCGCAAGGCCATCAAATCGCAAATCCTGGCGGATTTCGTTGTTGAGTGGACGGACACGCAGCTGCCGCCCCCACAAATCCAGGCAGAGTGTTGGACTATGTTCTTCGACGGCTCAGTGATGAAAACAGGAGCGGTGCGGGCCTGCTCTTCGTGTCACCCCTCGGGGAGCACATGCGCTACGCAGTGCGCCTCCACTTCCCCGCGTCCAACAATATGGCCGAATACGAGGCCCTTCTCTGCGGCCTCAAAATCGCCATTGAGTTGGGCGTCAAGCGCCTCGACGTGCGGGGGGACTCGCAGCTCGTGATCGATCAAGTCATGAAGAACGCGAGCTGCCATGATGACAAGATGGAGGCCTACTGCAAGGCCGTGCGGGCCCTCGAGGACAAGTTCTACGGCATTGAGCTCAACCATGTATCCCGCCGGTACAACGAGGAGGCGGACGAGGTGGCCAAGATTGCGTCCGGGCGGATCACCGTTCCCCCGAACGTCTTTGCGCGCGACGTCGCGCAACCCTCGGTCGTCTTCGAGCCCTACCCCTCGAGTCACAACGAGCCCTCGGGGGCTCCCTCGAATCCAGCGGGTACGGAACCCATGGATGAGGACCCCTCGAACGAGGCGTATGTGCTCTCCCTCCTCGAGGGGTACGGCTCCCACGAGGTCGACGTGATGGACATCGAGCCGGCTCCTGTCCAAGTGGATTGGCGGGAGAAATACATCGCCTGGATCGCTCGAGGGGAACTCCCCGCGGACCGGGCCGCGGCCAGGCGCATTGCCAGGATGGCCAAATTGTTCACCCTCGTCGACGGCGAGCTGTACAAGCGCGCCGCCTCCGGCATCCTACAGCGGTGCGTGCCCATCCCCGAGGGGCGCGAGCTCCTACGGGACATCCACGCGGGGATCTGTGGCCACCACGCCGCACCCCGCACCCTCGTCGGCAACGCGTTCCGCCAGGGCTTTTACTGGCCCACCGCGATCTCGGACGCCAGCGAGATCGTGCGCACCTGCGAAGGGTGCCAGTTCTACGCCCGCAAGTCCAACCTGCCCGCCCACGCCCTACAAACCATCCCCGTGACATGGCCATTCGCCGTGTGGGGGCTGGACATCGTCGGGCCCCTGCGGAAGGCGCCCGGGGGCTTCACCCACTTGCTAGTCGCGATCGACAAGTTCTCCAAGTGGGTGGAGGTGCGCCCCATCACGAACCTAAGGGCTGAGCAGGCGGTGACATTCTTCACCGACATCGTCTACCGCTTTGGAGTGCCAAACTCCATCATCACAGACAACGGGTCCCAGTTCACGGGCCGCAAGTTCTTGGAGTTCTGCGACAAGTTCCACATCCGCGTGGATTGGGCGGCCGTGGCACACCCACAGACCAACGACCAAGTGGAGCGTGCCAACGGCATGATCCTACGAGCCTTAAGCCCAGAATTTTCGAACAGCTCAACAAATCCGGGCGAAAATGGCTCCAAGAACTACCAGCAGTCGTGTGGAGCCTAAGGACCACCCCAAGCAGAGCCACCGGGTTCACCCCGTTTTTCCTAGTCCACGGCGCGGAGGCCGTCCTCCCCACGGACTTAGAATACGGGTCGCCCAAGGTTCGAGGCTACAACGAGGATGCTAACCAGCGAGCCCGCGAGGACTCGCTGGACCAGCTGGACGAGGCACGCCTCGTAGCCTTAATGCATTCCGCGAGGTATCAACAGTCCCTAAGACGCTACCAAGCACGCAAGATACGTCGACGGGATTTCAGCGAGGGGGATCTGGTCCTAAGGCTACGCCAAGATAACCGAGGGCGCCACAAACTATCGCCCCCGTGGGAGGGACCCTATGTCGTGGTGAAGGTACTCAAGCCGGGCACGTACAAGCTGGCCAACGAGGACGGTGAAGAGCTCACCAACGCTTGGAACATCCAACAGCTACGTCGCTTCTACCCTTAGCTAGGATTTTCCAAGTACTTTTCGTTGTAAAATCACATGGCCAACGCCCCAGTTGGTGACAACTATGTAAATGCTTCAAGTCTAACGGAAAGGATAACTCGGCTTTCCCCTGAAACCCAAGTTACCCTCGGGGGCTAATGCAGGGGGCACCCCCCCAAATGGTCCCATTTTTTGCGCAAAAATAAAAACAACTCACACGCGCTAAGTTTGCTTTCTACTTCAACTACGAGCAACGATTCGAACAGGGCGCAGGCGGCCCAGCGGGAGGAGCGTGCGAGCCAGAGATAGCCTAGTCCGCGTGGATATGGCCCTTCTCTCTCGCCTCCAACCCAGCAGGCCCCCAGCGAAAATCGAACTCCCCTAACTAGAATCTACTCAGGAAGAAGGAGAAACAAAAAGCGTGATAAACAAACAACCTCATTACAGCAAATGTTTGTATCCAAGAACAACTTGTGCATTTACAAAAGGCCACGTGGCCACAGTACTGATACACATCAAAACGGGCCTGGTGCCCAACTGCTTTCAGGCGGAAGGAGCGGCAGCGTCAGTGGCGTCCGGGAAGAGGAACTCCTCGAAGGCTTCGGCGAGCGACCCGGCGGCGTCGGCGGCGAGCGCATCCACGCGCTCCATCGCTACCTCGTCCTCGACACCCTCGGGGACGACGTAGCCCTCCGCCGCCGCCTCGAAGTTGACCTCGTAGTGGGACCGCACCACTCCGAGGGCCTCTCGGACGCCCAGATGCAGCGCCGGCGCATCCGCTCGGAGACGTGGCCGCCAAGGGCACGCGGACGGGCGGCCGGCCGAGCCGCCGGCCGCGCCTTGCCCTCCTCCACGGCGCGGCAGGTTTCGAGGGCCGCGCCACGCAGCTCCTGCAGCTCCTGCTCGGAGGAGTTGTAGGAAGCCTGCAACGCCTCGGCCCGCTCAGCCGCGTGCCCCAGGGCGGTGCGCAAGCCTGGAATCGCCAAGACGAGAAAGAAATCAGAAAAGGGGACGCGAGCCCTCAAACGGAAAAACCAACAAGGCAAGAGTCAAACGATGGCTCACCTTCGACCTGCTTCCTCTCCATCTCGAGGGCGCGGCGCTTGGCCTCGACCACCAGCTCGAGGCGCTTGATGGCCTCGCTTTGCTCCCGGAGGGCCATCTCCTGATTGGCGTTGGTGATGCTGAGCATAATCACCTCGCCCTCGACCTCGGAGAGCTTGGCGTCTCGAGCCGCCAAGGTCTTCCGCGACACCCGTGGGCGGCACGCTCTTGCTCCAGCGCTGCACGGGCATCGACGAGGGCGACCTGCTCCTGCTGAAGCCGCCCCTCAGCCCCTTGGCGAGCGGTGCGCTCCTGCCGGAGCTGCTCCTCGGCCGGCCACGAGGGCCGCGGCCTTGGCGTCCAAGGGCGGCCTTCGGGTCGTCGGCCTCCTTGGCGCGGCTGCTCCCGGCCCGCGCGCCCGCTCCTCGGCCGGCGGCCGTTGCGCTGCGCCCCCTCAAGCGACGAACGAAGCTCCCGGGTTTCGGCGCGGACGGTAGCCACCTCCGCCTCCCAGTTGGCGGCCAGCGTCCCCGTCTTCTCCAAGTCCTAGCGCGCGTGCCACAGCGCCTCATCACGGTCGATGAGGGCTGCGCGCACCCGCTCGAGGCACGAGCGGCGCGTCGTGTCTGCCTCGAGCTCTCGGGGAGCTCGTCGGGCCGAGCCAAGGCCCGTACGCCGGCCCGGCTATCCGGGGGGACCCGAGAGCGTTAGCAAGCGCGTCGAAAGCGCCACACCGCTCACGGAGGCCGGTGGACCTCGGCGTTCACCGGTCGAACGCATTGTACTTGTCGTGGGCGCTGCGCTCGAGCTCCTGGCATCCACACACCAAAAATCCGTAAGCACTACGGCACGAAAGCAGCACACGAAGATAAGAGCAAGAAGGAAACGAGTGACGACACCCTACCTGGAAGACGCGCCATGCGGGGCCGCCATGGACCTGCAACGCCTCGGTCAGTGCACGATCGAGCGTGGCGCCGTGGCCCGGAGCTCGCCCCAGAGCTCCTGCTCCCCCCTGGCGTCGGCGAACGCTGGGGGATCGTCGACGGCCCCCTCTCACGGGCGGGGGGCGGCCGGCGTGGGAGGACGAGGCCCTGCGCGCGTGTCCTCGACCCCCCACCACCATGTGACCCTCGTGCCGCCGCACGAGGGCCCCCTCTGGAGTTCGGGGAATTCGTGGGCCAGTGGCCCACTTATTCCACCCGGGGAGGCGGGGAGTCGTCCGAGAACTCCACCACCTCCGCCGCGGACCGCCGGCGGGCGCCGCCGCTTGTGCGCCCTCCGCCGGCGCCCCCACTTGTGCCTCCGCGGCCGCGGCGCCCGGCACGGCGCCGCGGCCATCACCTGCGGGCCGTGCCGCCGCATCCACGGGCGCCGCCACGGGTTGCGGCCGCTCCGCCTCCTCTGCTGCGGGCGCCGCGGGCCACGCCTCCGCGCCAACGGCCTGCGCGGGCTGCGCCTCCACCACCGCCGCCGCGCGCCCGCGCCCCCACGATGGCCGGCGCCGGCCGCTCCTCGGCCGGCCGCCGGCCGCCCCGCGGCGGGCTGATGCGCGGCCGAAGCCTCGAGGGCCTTCGCCGGACCCCCGGGGCTCTCGCCCCCCGCCGCCGTGCTCGCCCCCGCCCGTGCCGGCCTCAACGAGCGCCGCCGGGGTGGGAATGGATGTGTCCGTCCTCGGCCACCTTGGGCGGTGCGAGAGGGGGCACGGTTGGCACCGCCTGCGCGGTGCACGGACGAGAGGATTAGAGCGCCGGGACATCAACAAATCGAACCAAGCAAAAGGACGAGCTCCTTACCTCGAAGAGGAAAAGGCCCGTTCCTCTTCCTCGAGGCCTCGGCGGATGAGGCCGGTGCGGTGGCGCGCCCTGCCGCTACGCCTTCCGAAGGCGCCGCCACTCGTGCGGGCCCGCTCGCCCCGCGTGCGGGCACGCTCGCCGTGGCGCCCCACGACGACGCGGCCGCGCGCGCGGGCACGCTTGCCCCGCGCGCGGGCGCGCGCGCGCCCGCGCGCGGGCACGCTCGATGCGCGCTCGGGCGCGCTCGCCGCGCGCGCCTGCGGTGGCGCGCGCGCGGCACCTCCGCGGCGCGCGCCGTCCCCGTTGTCGATGGCCCGGTGGCGGGCGCCGTTGCGTCCGCCCCGGGCGACGCCGCCCTCGCCGCCGCCGCGCGGCTCCGGCGAGGGTGGCGCGAGCGCCACGTCGAGAGGGGCCCTCCCCCTCAGCCTCTTCCTCTTCGTCCTCCTCCGAGGACGAGTAGTCTTCGGTCCCCGGGGAGGGAGAGCCCCAACTCCTCACGCCGCGGTACTCCGCGGCCCGCCGGTCGCGGCGCGCTTGATGTCGCCTCGCGCGCTCCCTCTGCGCGCGCGCGCTCCTGGCTGGCCGGCGCCGCGCCGCCGGCCAAGCGCGCGGGGAGTCGGGGGGTGGGCGGAACGGACTTGGCGATGGTGAAGTTCACCGGTGCACACGGGAGCGACAATGGCACGTCGGGAGACGGGGAAGCAAGACCAAGAACCAAAACAAAATTAAGAGCCAAACTCACCGGCGGGCGGTGGGGAGCATCTCGAGGTCCCATGGGGTCCGACCCGCGGGGCGGCGGCACCGGGGTGTCGACGGCGCTCCGCGCCGGGTGAGCGCGTACGGCCGCTCGAGGGGCGTCGGGAGCATCCGCGACCTCGCCGGGTCGACGGGGTTGGCCGCCTCCGTCATCTCGAAGATGCGAGCGGCCTCTCCATCAACGGCACGATCCGCACCGTGATGAAGGAAGGCGAGGACGCCCATCGCGTTCGGCCCCATCGCCGCCGGGCGGCTGCGGGCGGCCGGGGACCGACTCCGCCGCCTCCGATCTCGGGCTGTGGACACCACGTAGCCCCGGGAGTCGGGCCTCTCCTTGAACACCCGACCGGTGTAGGGGGGGAAGGCCGGGCTCGGCGTTGCGCAAGTAGAACCATCCCCGCTCCCGGCCCGGCGTTGTTCGTCGTCATGGTGCGGGGGATGTAGACGTCCTTGAATTGCCCCCGCAGGCAAGCGACATCCCGCCGGCGCGCACCGCGCGGGAGGGTTCTCGGCTCCGTCGTGGGGCTGCGTGAAGAGCTCGCGCGCGTAAAAGGTGAACCCCGAGCTCCCGGTTCGCGGGATCCCCCGGGTACCCTTCGCAGACGCCCACGAATGTGGCCGCCTGCGAAATCGCGTTGGGGGCGAAGTTGTGCAGCTCCACCCCGTAGTGGTGGCACATCGCCCGCATGAAGGTGCTCGCCGGCGCGTTGAAGCCCCGCTCGTGGTAGTGGGTGACGGCCGACCACATAGCCCTCCCGGCGGGTTGGGCGCGCGGTCCGCCGCCGGCGGCACTATCCACTCCGCCGGACGTCCGTCTTCGTTGGCCGCCAGCTGGCCGGCGGAGACCAGCTCGCCGAGGGCCAGCCGGGTCACCGTCGACCTCTCCCAAGCGTACGGCTCCAGGATCGTGAGGGGAGGCTGAGGCGGCGCCATGAAGAAGGCAAAGGAAAGGAGGAGCGGAGGACAAGGAACGGAAGAAAAGCTCTAATGGCGACACCGCACGGTGGCAAGAGCGAGACGAAGACGAAGGGGCGGGGGACTGAAAATGGTGAGGCGTTAAGGTAAAAAACCGCCGTCTCCTCCTCCCCTCAGATTTATAAGCCGACGGGCGAGCTCTCCGGAGCGGATGCCCCGCTCGCACTAACTGCGAGGGAATCTTCCCTTCACGCCGACGGACGGGCCCCACCACGGCTGCGGCGGCCACATCACTTGCGGGCGGGCCATCATCACGGCGAAGACCCGCAGGGACCGAAGCGAAGCCGTCACGTCCGCCTGCCACGCCGCCCACTACGCGCGCGCGCGGCCGCGGCGCCTAAAAAGACGCGCCCGCGCTGCAAAAACCGCGGCCTCGACTGCGAGGCATTTAATGGCCGGGTCCCTTGCCAAGCAAGGAGAACCCTCGAGCGGGGCGAGCCCTCGGCTCAAAACGAAAACAGCCCTCGATGGGATATCGACGTGAGAAGGCCGCCCGGGACCTGCTTGATGTAAAGCAGGCACCGCGGGTACCCATGCCACGTAAAACCCTCGAGCGGCACGAGCCCTCGGCTCAAAACGAAAACAGCCCTCGATGGGATATCGACGTGAGAAGGCCGCCCGGGACCTGCTTGATGTAAAGCAGGCACCGCGGGTACCCATGCCACGTAAAACCCTCGAGCGGCACGAGCCCTCGGCTCAAAACAAAAACAGCCCTCGATGGGATATCGACGTGAGAAGGCCGCCCGGGACCTGCTTGATGTAAAGCACGCACCGCGGTACCCATGCCACGTAAAACCCTCGAGCGGCACGGGCCCTTGGCTCAAGATGATGTCGGCCCTCGAAGGGACATCGACGTGAGAAGGTCACCGGGGCACCGCTTGATGTAAAGCAGGCACCGCGGGTACCCATGCCACGTAAAACCCTCGAGCGGCACGAGCCCCTGGCTCGAGACAATATCAATTCTCCCGAAAGGGGCACATACGCTGTGCTACCAACCAGCGCCTCGAGAACTGGCTCGCCCAGACCCCTCGACGGCCGCAGACGCGAAAAGACGGGGCCGCCCAGGCGCCACCCCCGCACGGCCCTGCGATCAGAGGTCCGAAGCCTGACCCTCGACGGGTTCGAACAGGCGCCTCAGATCGCAGAGTCAGGGACGACGAGGGCACGCGCATTCGAGCCGTTCCTCGAGCCCGTCGGCTCGAGGGTGCCCCACATGTCGTGTTCGAGAGCCAGCGAGGGCAGCTAGCCGAGGGATCCCACCGAGGGAGAGCTTCCGCGCCCTCGGTCCCTAGCGAACGGGACCGAGCCCCACCTAGCAAACCCACGCAAGCGCTTCCATGGACGTGTCTCCGGACCGCGCAGCCTACCCTTATCGAACGGGGCATGGACGTCCACTTGAACCACCCGCTACCAGCTCGAAGAGGAATCCGCAATTCGCGACCCGCTCGATGGGAGTTGCAGAGACCTCACCCTCCGTCCCGCGGAGGGACGGCGAGGGCATGTTAAAAGACAAGTCGCCAAGGCGTACCCGATCGCCTCGAACGGGCCAAGGCTCGGGGGGCTTGACGCACGGCTACACCTCCTTGAAATTGCACCCGCCGGAGACAGCGCCAGCAGCGCGTGCACCCCCGAAGCCGGCTGAAACACCGCCGATGCCGGTTGGAATATGTGCCACGCCCTCTGACCAAAATTCTCGCGGCTAACCCCTGCGGGGAAGCACCCACACTCTGCCGGGCTTCGGGGGGCTAGACCCGCGGGTCCGCTGACGCGGCCCCACGGAAAGCGTTCGCAGAACAAGGAGGGAAGAACGTCCTATCAGCAGGTTCCAGCATCTGCGGGAGCCTCAATGGCAAACCCACAGATGCTCGGGGGCTACTTCGTCGGGGGACAGCCCTAGGGGTCCCCTTAAACAATGGGGGAATCCTCACTTAAAACCCACAAAAAGGCCAAAACACAAATCGTCTAACCATGCGGGGAACAACCCACGCCACGGGGGACTCCGACGGCCCATCGAGGTGGCCCACCTAGAGATCCCCTCGAACGAGGCTCCGCCTCGTTCGAGGATGCGTGCTCCTTTCGGGTGGGCTCCGCCCGTCCGAGGGGAGACACTTCCCTCGAGCGGGCTCCGCCCCGCTCGAGGGGTCACTCCCCCCTCGAGCGGGTTTCGCCTCGCTCGAGGGGTACGCCCCGCCCTCGGCGGGGTCCGCCACGCTCGAGGGCGCTCCTCGCGCGTGCGGCGGCCCCCATACCCGGGCATTTAACGCCACGACACCGGGGGACGGCGCCATCATGCGCCGGGGGCTCGTACCCCGGTGCCGCCGCACCAACTCCCCAGGGAGGAGCCCATCCCCGCTACTGTGGGAAGGGACTGTGCGGCGCGGCCGGTGTTAGTCCGGTGACACCGTGCGCACGATCCGATGACGGCTAACGCGCCGAGCCCTCGAAAGGGGGCCGGCGCACCCTCGATTCACTTTCTTGTGACCCTACAGGGTTAGGTGGAGGCGCTAGGCCGGTGGACTGCCATCCCTGCCACCGTAGCGGCGCGCGGCCGCCGTGCCGCGCGTGCGGGGAGCACGCCCGACGCCGTAGCAACAACTCCGGGCACGTGAAGCACGTCGGCAAGGAACGCCGTTCTGCCAACTCCTGTACTCCGTACAGGCCTGCGTCAGCACCTCTCTCGAGCCTATCAAAGGACATCACCGCCATCCGTTGCTCTCCTACCCTCGAACCGCCACTTTGTTCGGGTACAAGTCGGGCCATGATGACCGGATCGGCGCAAGGATCGCCGGACGGCCGCCCACTCTCGACATAGCTCGTCGCACTTCCCCACGTAGCTAGGTAGCGCGGCGCGCATGTAAACCGCCTCCCCCTTGATCTATAAAAGGAGGAGCGAACCCCCCAGCCGCGGGGGACAGGAGGACACGAGATAGCAGACCACCGAAGCCTCTCACACACACCACGTACTCACTCCTCAATTCTCCCACAACATCTTCAGCCAGGGACTTGGAAGCCTTGCTCCCTCTCCCGTCTTGCTTGTAGCCGTCCCACTACAGGCACCCCCGGTGCTAAGTAATATAGTGCCTCGAGCACGCCACTGCTGGACGTACGGCCCCCCCGGCCGGAACCAGGATAAAACCTTGTGTCACTTGTTCCTTAGCATCGACCATTGAGGGATAGACCTCGGCGCTTTCTACTGGTTAGTGTCGGGAGCATATTCCGCACCGACAGTTAGCAAAATAAACCATAGGTTAATAGCCACCTGAAAGAACCCAAAATTCCCTCTAGGGCCTCTCGGTCTACTTCCATCCTAAACGATCCAACGCATTTTGCAAACAAAACCAATATTGGCAAGTTTTATTCAAAAACCAGTGACTAAGGTTGTTATTTAAACTCTGGTGCATATAATCGCTCTGATACCAGCTGTGACAACCCGCCCAGGAAAATACCGTAGTATTGCCTAAACCAATCCACTTTGGTAATTAAGCAATAATAAAGTATCATCATGTCGTTAGTTTCCAGGTTAACACCCGGTAAATCACTTGGATATCAACAAAGGATCGACAATATGCATTAAAACTCACACGAAGGCAAGTCCAGAGTACACTACACCAATTAACACAAATCTGCCCCGAAGGGGGTTTAAATATTACAAATCATTGTTCATGGCAGGAAGTAAAGGTTCAGAGTTTTGAAAATAGCGGAAAATAAATAAACGAGCAGCTCGATAAACATCACAGGAGGCCGTCAGTGATGCCATCACTGGTCGTCATCCACCCAATCACAACACCTACAACAACAGTTTTAAAGCAAGGCTGAGTATACTAATACTCAACAAGACTTAACTGTCAGGTGACTACTACATCACCAAACTCTAGACATGAGAGGCTTTTTGGCTGGTAGTGTTCTTTTGGTGAAAAGAAACAAAGGGTAGGTCCTTACTTTCAATATTTTAGTACAAGTTCTAGTTGATTACCATTTCTAAGTGTGCCAACTAATTCAATCAAGAATTGTACAAGCAATTAATTCATACAACAATATTCACCAAATTCCATCTTTACGGGATATCATGGCCAGTTGATTAAGCAGTCTCGGATAACGGTGAGAGGCCGACAATCGATTGGTTTATAACCTTGCAAGGTGGACCTAAACACACGGAAGAATGCATACCCCCAGAAGGTCCAACAAAAACGAAACAGGGAATACACCAACCAGGCGGTTCCCGTCGATCTTCGGCTCGGGATCAAAACCTACATTCCTTGGTACAAGGCTTACTGGCTCGCCCATACACGAATGTTTGACTCACGCAGGTACCACACGGTTGCAAGCAGGGGGACACATCTCTGTGCCCTAGGTGTAGTAGGAAAAGGTTCCCTTGCTGCGTCAATTGGGTACTAGGCTTACCGGTCCCATTCCCGACAAGTGTTTAGTACGTTCAAAAGCATAGCCCACGAAAGCCACTGGACCGGAGCCCAAATCCCATGCTATTACCACATGAGCAATCCATTTATAAAGATCTTATGATTTCAACATAAGAACCTATTCTCGCGAGTGACGAACATCACCCGACTTCTACCGGGTCCTATAGCATAGCAGGTATCGACCTAGCACACTAGTAAAAGAACATAGGTACCTAGGGATCATGCATCTAGGGTTTCATTCAACTCGTGAAACGTAAATGCACAATCATAGCAATGATAATTGCATAAATTTTAGAAATAGGGTTAATGATCCGGGGCTTGCCTTCGGTGGCAAGGTTGGCCTTAGGCCCTTTTGGACTTTGGTCCAGGTCTTGCTCTACAACGACGTGGTGCAAGTCTCCGTCATCTCCTCCGTCTCCTCCTTCCGGCACACGCGTACAGCTACTGTTGGAAGGATCTACACAAGGATGCAAATGCAAGATTTAATTGACGATTTTTAATTTAATTGATCACAAACAACATGTGACAACCATGAAGAGTATGGTTGGCCATATTCACCTTAACAAACACACCTTGGTATAATCTTTCTACTAAAGTAATTTCTTACGGTGTTTATTATTTATTCTTTTTGATAATGATTGTGTACATATTTTATGTAAATAAAATAATTTAGCTTTCTCAAACAGCAAGGGGTTGATCTTTATCATTTTAAGATGATTTACATCACAAACATAGGGTCTTTATATGTGTAGTTGATGATTTTTCCAATTCATTTTAATATTAAGCTTTTAAAAGGCTTCCACAGCTTTTATTCATAAAATAATTTAATAAAATTCAGTGGGATGTGTTATGAAGCATTTCCGAACCTATACAAGCCACTGCACCCACATGCACACTTACGAGAGCTATGAATTTAATTATACCAAAAATAACAAAAGCTCGTCACCTAAACATGAGAAATGCATACAAAAATAAATACACATCAAAATGATCCTATATTTCTCACACATGTGATACGGTCCAAAACTAACCTAGGGATGCAGCATATACACCTAGAACTTTTATGAAACATGACTTATGCAATTACAAAGAAAAACAAGCATATTTCAAGAATAAAAATTTCTGATAATTATAAAATTGTGACTAGGTGCATTTTGGCATCAAAAGACAGTATGCAGAAGTTAGGCACAAAAACTCAAATATTTGTAGCTACAAAAATCATTTGGACAGATTCTGCATAAATAGAAAACAATTTATATAAAAAGATTTACAACATAACTTTGTGCAATTTTTGGTTCAGGAGCTAGTCAGAACCTAACACACAACATATCCAAAAATTAGGTACAGAGGATTGATGGATTTTGAGATATCATAGATCTAGGTTTTTCACATTTCTATTTATCATGCAAAAACTATTAGGAAAAAGTATGGCAGTGCTTTGTAAAGTTGTAGAATTTTTCACATCGAATCCAACAAAATTGCGTTTGTATTTTTCTGATTGTTCTACGATTTTCTATGAATTTTACAAGATTCAGCACCTTCACCTAGATCTAGAAGAGACAGATTTACGAACAGGCCCTCGAATTTCGCAGATAGGCCTTCGGGACAAAAATTTAGATTGCAATTGGGTCCCTGGCGCCATGGCCGGCGGAGGGAGCTCAATTCCGGCTAGGGGAAGGCTCGGCTCGGTCGGGAAAGGGTGGGGGAGTGCTCAGGGGATCACCTACAACCGATTCCGAGGGTTGGACGGCTCCGAGGGCGTGCCGGGGAGGGGGCTCGGCGGCACCAGCCTCCGGTGGCCGCTGCGAGCTCGCATACGGCGAAGCTGCGGTGAGGCTGGGCCAAAACATGACACTGGAAGCTCTAGGGGATCCTAGTGAAGGTGGCTAGGGTGCTACACGGCTGCGGGAAAGAGCAGGAGGGCGAGCTCTCCGTGGAGGCGTCAATGGCGGACCGTGACGACCAGCCTGCGCTCGGCACCTCGGGCGAATTTTATAGCCGGCCGGCTCCTCGGCTTGCGTGTTGAAGTAAAAGCTCGGTGTTACTCCGCAGTACGGCGACGGGCCTTGGTGGACCCGCTCGACAGTGGCACGCGCGACGGACCGCGGGACACTTGGGGCGGGTACAACGCGGTAGAAGATGCGGCACGCGTTCCCAGGGTGTCGGTGCGAAGGGGAACGAGTGGCTTGTACCTCGAGGCGGTGGGAATCGGGCCAACACGGACGCCGAGGCGGCGCAGTGCCCTGCGCGCGGCACAACCAGTGACGGCAGGGCGCCCGGCACGCCAGCGGCGGTCTAGAGCGCGGCCGGGCTGTTTTGCAACCGGTCAACTCTCTTTTGACCGTGATTTTCTCCAAAAAATTGAACTGTGCGACAAAAACGGTAGATACGAAAGTTGTAGATGAGACATCCCTCTACAACATTTGCAAAGGCCGTCCTTTGTTTTTCTCGACGGTTTGAGCGGGAATGCCAAGCAAAGTTTGGGTTTTGCAGAGCGCTAATGAATAGTGAAAACTGCAATTGACCAAGTTTTTCACCCTTTTCCGCTCAAAATTGGAAATGCCATCCAACATGAAAGTTGTGTCCCTCAAATAACTGGACAACTTTTATATTGGTAGAATTTGTAGTGTTTAGGTGAAATTTAGAGAACGCGGCAAACGTTCCAGAATGACAAGGAGTGACAAGGGGTTTGACTAGGGATTTAGCTAGAGTTTGACCAAGCTTTGTCCACAAAAGTGTGTTGACTTGATTAGGAGTGTCATTAGCACTAAGAAAGTTAATTAAACAACTGAGGTGTTAGATTCACCTCGAGGCACAAGCTCATGCCTCTCTCGAGGGTAAATGATACGCACCATACCCTCACCACTTGGCACTAACCTAGGCTCATGCACACCACGAGAAGGGCGGTACCTGTCCTTGTTGGCCAACTCTCTAGCCAACCTCTCCTCACGCTTCCTCCTGAAGCAAAACTCAGCTAGGTGCCCATCCCTCCCACAATGCTCACAATGGAAGGGTTTCGGTTTTGTCTTTGTTTTGGGTTCTCTTTGGGCTCTGGCTTCTCCTCACTCGGTTTCTCTCCCTTCTTCCCAAAGAACTCATTCCCCAAGAAACTCTTGAACTTGATGGGTTTCTGGAAGTTGTCGGTTTGTGGAGGAAACACGGGTGGAGCTGGGGTTGTGTCTAGTCGGTTCCTAAGATGGTTCGGTTTAGGAACAAAGGCATTTTTGTGGTGGGTTTTTGGTGGCTCTAGGATATCTCCGATCTTCCCCTCATTCTCACCACTTCCCTCACCCACTTTCTTTGCCCCAAGCGCTTCCCCATCCTGGCGCTTGTATGTCTCGATCATTATCCTCAACTGAGGCTCATGACCAGACAACCAACCCATCAACTTTCTCAACTCATCATTCTCATCTTGCAAACGATCAACATAATGTGCAAGCTCCATATTCTTCACAGCATTTATTTCACAAGTGGAGCAAATTGTAGGAATAGGAGCTTTTAGCTGAGCCTCTAGAGATCTAGCATAAACAAGCGAAACATCTAGCTTCTCATGCAAAACATGACAAGAAGTACAAGCACCAAGCAAGGAGGGCCTAGATTTCATCTCATGTCGCTCAACCCTAAGCACATCTAGTTCCTCAAACTTGGAGGCATATTTATCCTTGAGCACAGTCAATTCACCAAGAAAAGTGGAACAATCAGTGCATTCAGGTTCATTGGTCACAGTGCGAGCAGACTTAAGGGAATCCATTTGAGCCCTAGCATCGACAAGTAAAGACTCTAGCTCAACCACCTTCTCCTTAGCCTCTCCATGCAAAGACATATACTCCCTCTTCTCCTTGTTGGTCTTTCTAAGCACATCATCACGGTTGTCAAGCAAGTCATTCAACCTAGCATTCTCCGCTATCAAGAAGGATGGACTATTGTTTACCTCTTCCTCGGAATCAGAGCCCGAGTCATCCTTGTTGCTCTTCTTGCTTGCGGTGCTATGTGCCATGCCGCAAAAGCCTTGGGCGGCGAAGCACAAGCTGTTGATGTTCTTGCTCGAACGCTAGCCCTTGTGCCAGTTCTCTTCTTCATCACTTGAGCTCGATGAAGAGTAGCAGGAGCTTGAGTCGATGTCGCTCGCACCGGCCACCATGGCTCGCTCCTTCTTCTTGTGACCACCACTCTTCCTTGGCCTCCGCTCGGACTTGTTCTTGCCTTTGTGGTTGTCCCTCGAGCGGTGCTTGTGGTCGGTCCTCGAACGGTGCTTGTGCTCGGGCTTGACCTCCATGGCTTCCGGGCACTCGACGATGAAGTGGTCGTGCTTCCCGCACTGGTAGCACATGCCCGAGCTCCTCTGAGCATTCTTCCAGTTCGTGTACATGCGCTCGAACCGCCTGCTCAACAACGTGAGATCCTCCTCGCCCAGCACGTTGAACTCCTCATCTGGCATGGACACAAGGCAAGACAAAGAAACTTGTCTTGAAGACATGTTAGCATTAGTCCTTGAACCAGACACGAGAGCCAGACTATGGGGATCAGTCAGGTTCTCGATCTTTGCACACACCCCACGGTCCACCTCGGACGACTTGAGCTTGGAAAACAGCTCGTCCACTGTGGGGGTCTCATACTTCTCCGACTCTAGAATGGCCTTGACCTTCCCACTCCACACGGTACGATCCAGAGAATGCAAGAGCTTGACAGCCCTGTCATGGTCATCATACGGGAGCACGACCACATTAGCCCTCATGTTGTTCACGATCACCATGAAATGCTGAAACATGGCATCTATGGACTCACCGGGGAGCTAAGTGAAGTTCTCGTACTCTCTCCGGTAGGTTGCAAAGAGCCGAGCTTGAACCTGAGCACTCCCGGCATGAGCATTCTTCAGCTGCTCCCAAATCCTGCACGCCAAATCCTCTGTCCGAACCCGTTCGAATTCGGATTCACACAGAGAACGGTATAGGTAGTCGACCGCCTTGTTGTTGACGTCGAACATGTCCCTCGATCCTGGAGCAAGCAAGTTCAGCAGATGAACATAAAGCTGTGTTCACCGTGACATCCCACAGGATCTGACTCTTACCACGGAGGAAAGCGGCCATCCGCCTTTGCCACATATAGTAGTTCTTACCATAAAAGTGTGGAGGACCCGAACCCCGTTCCGGTACGGCATCTTTGGATCTTAGACTGGTTAGAATCACGAAGATCTGTAACTGGCTCTGAACCAATTAAAGGACCGATTAGGCGACTAGAGAAGGGAAGTGAATGGGAGCTGATAAAAATTCTTCTCCAAAGAGAGAACTCGGCCTACGCCCCAAATTCAAAACCACGGATTCCCACACGAGTTTGCCAAGGTAGCATAGTCACAGCAGACCTACCAACCCTAGAAGCAAACTCCAAAAGATCTCAAAGCAAAAGCGAAACTCAAAGAGCAAAGGACTTAGCAGCTCAGCACTGGAACAGGCGGACTGTTCGCAAGCACCAGCGGACCGTCCGCGAGGCCTGGGCGGACAGTCCGCAGACACCGGGCGGACCATCCGTGTGGCCTAGGCGGACTGTCCGCGAGGCTACGACGGATCGTCCGAAAACAACCCCCGAACCTCTAGTACTACACCCTCAATAATGGACCGTCCACGATGGGCCCACGGACCATCTGCCCCGTCATGGATCGTCCGGCACTCTAGTACGGACCATCCGCGAACATCGTCCAACAAAAATCCACCGGCAAAAATGGATCAAACGAAAAGCACGCAAGAACACGTGAAGAATACGACGAACTGGTGGCGGAAAGCCTCCTCGCAAACCGTCCGCTAGGGGCGCGCGGACCGTCCGCGTGGTGCGCATACAGCAGCCCGAAATCGACCTCTTGAAGGTCAACACCTCCTTCCCACTACCCGATCTCCCGAATGAACCAATGGATTGCTACCAAATCATAGGTGAAGGTGAAGTTCCTCTAGGAGATGCTATGCCTACGAATTTGTAGCCTTAAACCCAATGAATCGAGAGGAATCGAGATTCTACCGAGCTCAAGAACAAAGCTAGATTTCCAACTGAAATCCTTCAATCGGTGGCCGAACTAGGAGTTTGGGGGATTAAGATCAAGCACAAAGATGCACAAGGCAACTATCCATGATTCCCACCAACAAATCCGAGCCCAAACACCTTAGAATCGAAGGAACAAGCCGCACACGAAAAACCGACGAAAATAGATCGAAAAAGACACAAAAATCCAACGAGCTATAAACCTGGAATCGACGCAACCATGAAAGCTTCCATTCACTCGGAGGTCAGATTCTTTACAAACGGAGGAAAAATCTAGCCCTAGAGAGCAAGGAAATGAGCAGCAGTCCGGATGGATAGTTTGCCTGGAAACCATAGATCTAATATATATGAGTCCCCTCTGGCCCAGGCAAAAGGCCACACTACCCCTAGCACTTAAGTTGTGATACAACCCCTCAGGGGCAAATAGGTCATGAAACACTCCTCTTCATCGCACGGCCATGCCGTTGCCGTAGACCGCGTCCTCCTGACGCAAGCCCTGCGATCCTGCCACGTGTCCGCCAGCATCGAAGCATCTCGGCACGCCCGGATCCCATCTCTGTCCACCGAGTCTCTGGTCTTGGTTTTGTGGCTCAACCAAGTAACCCGACGGTTTTCTGGTGAACCGCCGCAAACACCGCGTGCAGACTCCGGTTGTGAGCCGCTACCCTGCACCGGCTCCGGTCGACGACTTCGTCTTGCTTTTCTTGCCACCATGCGGCCCGCACTTGACCCCGCTGGCCACCGGGTCCCTCAAGTCAGGCCTACTTGTCTCTCCACATGCACCAACACAAATCAAGCCGCAACCTGCACGTGCAATACTCGACCAAGAGTCAGTCCACACCACGTTGTCAATCACTCATCACAGCTAGGAGTGACCATCCACCGGTCCTCGGACGCTCTGGTCCTCAGGTTTCACCAACAGAAATCTCTGGTCAAGGCCAAGCTAGCTACCAGGAAATCTTAGCGAAAACCAAAACTTCACCTAGGGGCCTAGGGGCGGTTAGACCGGCTACCAGGGGCGGTCTAACCTTCTGTACCCAGTAAAGAACTCCAAGCAAGAACACCTAGCAGACAGCACGAAAACGACCCAAGATTTCACCTGAACACTCCTCTGATCAAGGCGAACAAACTCACAGAGGAAAATCTGGCAAAATCAAAACCTTCACCTGGAAGGCCCAGGGCGGTTAGACCGCCCCTTCCAGAAAACCCACCCGCGGGTAAACCCTCAACTTCCCATCACCCGATCTCCCGAATCACTCCACGAATTGCAGCAAAACTTCGGGAATAGCTGGGTTACCCCCTGGGCAACCTCTACCTCAAAGGAATCGACCCTAATCGCTCACAATCAAGAGGAATCGAAGAAATCGTCTCTCTAGGCCAAGAACTCGAGCAACTCGAAAAACTACCAAATCGAGTCCGATTCAAGAGAGATTTTGTGGGCAAAGCCACCAGCCAAAGAGGCACAAAGTCCTCATACGTGACACCCAACAGAATATCCAAGAAATCATCCTCAAAACTTCGCCACGAAAATCACAACCAAGAGCTCCGAAAATCACCACAAAGAAGGACAGGAAAAGCAACACACAACCTTGAGGAACCACGCCGAATCATCTATACATACCATGAAGGTTCATACAAGGTCTAGCTTGCCACCCATACATCCATCCCTCTCTCAAGATCTCACATGAAGCTCTCAAGCTAGTCCTGGGAAAAACTAGAGGAAAAAAACGAAAATGGAAAAACAAATGAGCTAGGGTTCCAAGAGTTGGCTGCCATACATCTCCTCAAAGATTATATTTGGAGGCACCCAAAAGACTAAACTACCCTTACTTAATAACTAGGGATACAAGCCCCTCAAGGGCGAATTTGGAAGTCTTCAGATTTTCTTCATCGGACGGATGCCCAGTGACCGCAACCTACTTAGCCTCAACGCTAGCCTTGTGATCCCGACGTGTGTCCTCTGCTTCAAAGCTTCTCGACGCCAGCGACCAGGGCAGTCAGACCGCCCCTCCTGGGCGATTGGACCGGCCTGGGTGGCCGCACCTCCTCGTCGAGTCTTCAGTCTCGGTTTTGTGGCTCATCCGACTAACCCAGTGGTTTTCTGGTGGACCACTGCAAACCCCGCGAACTCGTTGTAGCCTCTGCCAATCGCCACTCATGATTCGGCTCCCACGTAGTTTCGGCTCGACCTTGGTTTTGAGGCTCAACCAAGAAATCGTCCACGACTTCGTCCCGTTGTTCTTGCCACCATGCGGCCGGCACTTGACCTCGTTGGCCACCGGGTCCCTCGAACCAAGCCAACTTGTCTTCTCCACACATGGAGGCCTCACCGGGGATGACCTTTCGCTCTTGTTCTTCACTTGCACCAACACCAGTCAAGCCAAAACCTGCACCTGCAATACTTAGCCAAGAGTCAGTTCACACAACGTTGTCAATCACTCATCACACCAGGAAGCGACCATCCACCGGTCCTCAAACCACACATGGTCCACAATCTCCCCCTTGATGAGTACATTGACAACACACAAGATTTGGTAACCAGAGAAAATAGAAAAAGAAAAGAAACTAATAACAAGAAACCTCGACAAGCGATCGAAAACCAAAGAAAGGCAAAGAGCAAGAACACTTGAAGAAGAGAAGTCTTGGACCCCTTAGGCAAGGGCAACAGCTCAACACATCCGAGACAAAACCATGCTCAAGCAAAGAGCGCAAACCACCAATCCAAAGCTCGAACAACACAAAGAGCTCCCCCTGCACATATGCAAGCTCCCCCTGAGCCAAAGCACACTCCCCCTGAACCAATGCAGCAATGCAACACAGGAATGCAACAAAGAGCAAAATCCTGCTCACTTTGTCCAAGGTGGTTAGACCGCCTGCACCGGCGGTCAGACGACCTACCTGTCATCTGACCGCCTGGGGGCGGTTAGACCGCCCCATGAGACCGGCCCTGCACCAAACTTTTCAAAAACTGTCTGAAACAATTGGAACACCTTCCAAATGCTCCCAGGTGCCCAAATCATGCACAAACGTCTCCCCCTTGTTGACAATGCATGAATCAAGGCAAAATGCGAAAAGTTTCCACATATAGCTTCTCAAATATACAAAATTCATCACAAGGTGCTACACATGTCCAAATGAGCAAGTTAGATACTATACAGGTTCGTAATGACCTCAACTACATGATCACCAAGTTTCACAACCATTGGACAAGGCTAAAAAGGATTTGAGCAATTTTGCCAAAATTTACCCTCTCATGAGCAATGTCCTAGACATGAGCAAAACATGTCAAAATAGCAAATTTACACAAACTGTTCAACCATTCTAATCATAAGACCATCACAAACACCCGCAAGCACCTCATGTCATGTCAAAGCCACCGAGCCATGTGCCTACTTCTATATATGAGACTTCTCATTAGTAGGCATCATGCAACGGTTTAGCACCCAAAGCAAATTTAAAATAAGCACATATGACATGGGAGCATATTTTCCAAGCATTTTACATTTCATTTTCAGATTCTTATTTGGTACATGAAATGTCTTTGCGACAAAAAGGAACTTATGCCCCTCCACAAGATAAAGCAAGAGGGCTAAACATTCATGATGGCAAATGAGCCTTTGTCCCCATATGATCAAAATTAGCTATCCAACCACAAATTAAGCATAACCAAGCCACTAAAACATGTCAAGACCATATAAAGGCATTTACTCACAAGAGAGCATGTATGTGACATTTTTCAAAAACATAGCCATCAACCATGGATATAAATCAAGATCATTAAGAGCTAAGCCAAACTAACCATAGCATACCAAACTAGCTCACACGATCATTTATACCACATCATGGTGAACAATGTATATAGGAGAAGCTTTTCCTAACAAATACATATGATACAAAATGCATGCAACCTAAGATACAAAGATGCCTATACATCATGTTACATATGCCATGCCAAATGCAAGAAATGCATAAAAAGAAAGCTATACATATGCTACAAAGGATCTCCCACACATAAAGCTCACAACCGACCGACTCCTCGAGGGGAGGCAAAAAGGGCTCGACACCACCGGCAAAAGAGCAAAGCAGCACAAAAACCACAAGCTCCCCCCTAAACTCATGCATTAAGGTCAAAGAGCATACAAAGCTCACCCTACACACATGAGATAGGGCAAGGAGCGAAGCAAACCAAGTGGCTTGACCAAGGCCACACACTCGAAGGTCACAAATTCACTTACCTTTATCATTTGATCAGAAGTCACTCATCCTTGTCCACCATCCCCGAAAGTGATGTACCTCCATGTAACCACCGGGGTATGAGGCCGAAGAACCACCCCCGATATCAACCAAATGTTCTCCGGGCCTCCCACTTGCAACTCAAAACCAAGAGCGAGAGTGAGCAAACGACTCAACACTGGGGTTAGTACCAATGGTGTCAAACCAGTACTGGGCCATTTCCTCAAAAGTAGGGTTAGCAACACCCATCCTACCGCGTCTATCAAAACTGCGATCCATCCTGTCAAACCTATCAAACCTGGAACCACCATGGGAAAACCACTCCCGTCTCACTGGAGGAGTACGAGTACCACAAAAAGGAAAGCGTGGTTTGTAGCTCCTCTGAGACTGAAAGATGCGACCTCTCCCAAATTCGTATTGATCACAAGGTGGAGAACGTCTAGCAAACTCAACGCTACCAGACTCAAAGTATCTACCATCTGCACCATGATCAAGGGAACGGAAACCAGCAGCATCACGACCTCGGAAACCAAACTTCCTAGAAATCTTGGGAGGGCCGTTCCTACCGCTGACCGCCCTTCCCTAGGCAGGGCCGGTCTGACTGCCATGCCTGACCAGTCTGACCGCCCTCTCCAGACCACCACCTTGGCTATGGGATCTCTCATCTCCCCATGCTGGAACCTTACGCACAAAGCCCTTTCCCTTAGGCAGTGGCATACGAGGCTTAGGCACAACATGAAAAGGGTGGTACCTGTCCTTGTTCGCCCACTCCTTAGCCATTCTCGCCTCTCTCTTTCTCTTATAGCAAAACTCTATGTTGTGACCATCCTTTCCACAAAACTCACAATGGAAACAGATTGATCTAGGCTTAGGCTTGGGGTGAGGCTCTTCACAAGGCTTCTCACTAGGCTTTTCACTTGCATTATCACTCGGTTTTTCTCTCGGCTTAAGCAACTGGTTTGGCTTGGATACACAGTTGTATTTGGGTGTAGGTTTTGGTGGAATCGGAACATTCCCAAATTTCCCTTCTCTCTCACCACACTTATCAGATCCCAAAGCCCAACCATCAAAGCGCTTATAACCACAAGAGAATCAGTTTCAAGCTTGCCATCAAGGACCTATGTTTCTAGCTCAACCACTCTAGTCCTAGCATCTTCAAGCAAAGCTCTAAGCTCCTTCTTAAGCTTCTTAGCCTCTCTAAGCATGTGATCGCGATTACCAAGCAAATCAACTAACTCCTCATTCTCCTTGCGCAAAGAAGAGAGCTCATCACATCCTTCTTGTTTGTGGTGCCATGCTCCGGAGTTGCGTGCCATGCTGCAAAGCCCATCCTTCTTGTTGTAGTTCCTCGAAGTCTTGCTTGCGGTACAGTAGAGGCCGTTCAAGTACTTGCCGGAGTTCTTCTTCTTCTTCTTCTTCTTCTTCTTCTTCTTCTTCTTCTTCTTCTTCTTCTTCTTCTTCTTCTTCTTCTTCTTCTTCTTCTTCTTCTTCTTCTTCTTCTTCTTCTTCTTCTTCTTCTTCTTCTTCTTCTTCTTCTCCTTCTTCTTCTTCTTCTCCTCCTTCTTCTCCTCCTTCTTCTCCTCCTTCTCTCTTCTTCTTCTTCTTCTTCTTCTTCTTCTTCTTCTTCTTCTTCTTCTTCTTCTTCTTCTTCTTCTTCTTCTTCTTCTTCTTCTTCTTCTTCTTCTTCTTCTTCACTCGAGATTGAAGACGTGTGAGGACCATGTGTGGTTCGAGGACCAGTGGATGATCGCTTCCTTGTGTGATGAGTGATTGACAACGTTGTGTGGACTGATTCTTGGCTAAGTATTGCAGGTGCAGGTTGCGGCTTGACTGGTGTTGGTGCAATTGAAGAACAAGCGCGAAAGGTCGTCGCCGGTGAGGCCTACAGGTGTGGAGAAGACAAGTAGGCATCGTTCGAGGGACCCGGTGGCCAGCGGGGTCAAGTGCGGGCCGCATGGTGGCATGAGCAGCAAGACGAAGTCGTGGACGGTTTCTTGGTTGAGCCTCAAAACCAAGGTCGAGCCGGAACTACGTGGGAGCCAAGTCGTGAGTGGAGATTGGCGGAGGCTACACCGAGTTCGCGGGGTTTCGTGGTTCACCGTAAAACCACCGGGTTCCTTGGTTGATCCACAAAGCCAAGACCGAAGAACCAAAGACGGTGCCGCAAGGTGTGCCAGACCGGTCCGACCGGTGGGTCTGACCGGTCTGACCGGTGGGTACTGGTCTGACCGGTGAGGAGCATCGGTCTGACCGGTGTGCAACGACACAGTCTGGAGACTTCGAAGCGGAGGACACGCGTCGGGATCGCATGGCTTGCGTCGAGGCTACGCAGGGTGCAGTCGCCGGGCATCCGTCCGATAGTGAAGACATGAAGACTTCCAAATCCGCCCTTGAGGGGCTTGTATCCCTAGTTATTAGGAAAGGGCATTTTAGACTTTCGGTTGCCTCCATATAACCCAAGAGGTGAGAGGATGGCAGCCAACTCTTGGAACCCTAGCTCATTTGTTTTCCTATTTTCCTTAGGATTTCTATAGGACTAGCTTGAGAGCTTCATGGTGAGATCTTGTGAGAGGGTTGGATGATCGGGCGGCAAGCTAGACTTTGTATGAACCTTTGTTGTTTGTATAGATGATTCGGCGTGGTTCCTCAAGGTTTGGATGTGTGGTTCCCGGTTGTTCTTGGTGGTGATTTTCGGAGCTCTCTCTTGGTGATTTCTTTGGGTTGTTTTCGGGACCTTTCTCTTGGGGATTTGATGGGGGAAATTTGTGGGAACCCTTCGTGGTTCTTTGGGCTGTGATTCCCCTCCCAAATCTCTGAGTAAAGGGGCTCGATTTTGGGGTTTTCAGAGTTCTAGGGTTTGTGGTGCTCTTGGCGGGATTTCTTCGATTCCTCCTTTTTGGACAAGTTTTGGTGGGATTAAACTTGGCTATGGACTCCTCGTGAGGTGTTCCTAATATCCCCAAAGTCTTTTTCAGGTCCGTGGTGCGATTCGGGAGATCGAGGTTTGGATTTGGGGTAGTTGACCCGCGGGTGCTGTTCATCCCGAACTGCCCAGGTTACACCGGTCTGACCGGTGCTCTTGATCGGTCTAACCGGTGCAACCCTCAGTGGGTTTTTGCTCGGGTGAACGTCTGGGTGTGTTCTCTGTTGTCCTGTGTTGCTACTGTTTCGAGTTTGGGTCAGTTTGGTGGTCGGTTGGCCTGTTTGGTGCTTTGGGGGCTTTCAGGCTGTGACCGGTCTAACCGGTGTGTCTCACCGGTCTGACCGGTGTGGAGCCACTTAGTGAAAGTTGCCTAGTTTCATCAGTAGGGACCGGTCTGACCGGTGGTGCTCACCGGTCTGACCGGTGTTGGTCTATAGACTCGAGCTTTGGTGTTCCGCTGCGTTCTCGGGTCGGAAGGTTGTGTGTTGGTTCCTAGGTCCAGTGGCACTCCAGTGGCTACGTGGGCTTGGCCAACTTGGGTAGTGAGTCGGAGATGTGGGTTGGAAGCCGTGTTCATCTTGTTGGAGTTTCCATCTCCTTCGAGAAGAATTATTATCGGTTCCCATTCACTCCCCCCTTCTCTGGTTTGCCGTATCGGTCCTTCAAGTGGTATCAGAGCAGGTTCGGGTCTTTATTGACTCTAACCATTCTAAGATCCAAGGATGGCGTACCAGGAACGGGGTTCGGGTCCTCCACAATGGCAAGAACTACCAGATGTGGAGTAAGCGGATGGGTGGGTTCCTCCGAGGAAAGGGTCAGATCCTTTGGGATGTCACGGTGGACACAGGCTATGTCCAGCCGATGGACTTCCTCGCTCCAGGGTCGAGGGACACATTTGACGCCAACAATAAGGTGGTCGACTACTTGTTTCGTGCTCTGTGTCAGCCTGAGTTCGATCGGGTGCACACCGAGCACTTGGCTTGTAGAATTTGGACGGTGCTGAAGGAGGCTCATGTTGGGAATGCCCAGGTTCAGGCACGGATGTATGCGACCTACCGGAGAGAGTACGAGAACTTCACTCATCTCCCCGGTGAGTCCATCGATGCCTTGTTTCAGAGGTTCACGGTGGTTGTGAACAACATGAGGGCCAATGTGGACGTGCTCCCGTACGATGATCATGATAGAGCGATCAAGCTCTTACACTCTTTGGATCATACGATTTGGGGCGGAAACTTCGAGGCCATTGTGGAGTCAGAGAAGTATGATACTCTGACGGTGAATGAGCTGTTCTCGAAGCTCAAGTCAGCTGAGGTGGATAGGGGCATGACTGCCAAGCTCGAGGGTCCGACTGATTCCCATAGTCTTGCTCTCGTTGGTGGTTCGAAAGGAAAGGCTAACACTAACCCATCCACCAGGATGTTCTCTTTGTCCTCTTTGTTTTCTATGCCAGATGAGGAGTTCGACATGCTTGAAGAGGACGAGCTGGCGCTCCTGACGAGGCAGCTCGAGAGGCTGCACGAGAACCGGGTGAACATGAGGAGGAACACGAGGACATGCTTCAAGTGCGGCAAGACTGGACACTATTTCGCCAAGTGTCCGAAGGTGAACAACCACGAAAAGCACAAGTTCATGGACAAGAGAAAGAAGTCCAAGAAGAAGGACCATGAACATGGGAAGAAGGCTCGGTCTCGAGAGAAGATGAAGAGATTGAGCGACATTGAGTCCGATTCCGAGGACACGTCTTCAAGCTCGAGTGATGAAGACGAAGAGGATGACAAGAAGAATAAGAAGAAGAAGAAGAACCTCGGCAAGTATCTCAACGACGACTTCTGCGGCATGGCTCGCAGTTCGAGCAGCAAGAGAAGCCAGAAGGACGCCTCAGACTTGGATTCCGAGGATGAGGTATGTGATGAGCTCTCTTCTTTGCGCAAGGAGAATGAGGAGTTAGTTGATTTGCTTGGTAATCGCGATCACATGCTTAGAGAGGCTAAGAAGCTTAAGAAGGAGCTTAGAGCTTTCCTTGAAGATGCTAGGACTAGAGTGGCTGAGCTAGAAACACAGGTTCTTGATAGCAAGCTTGAAATTGATTCTCTTAAGGCTAGCCGTGTTGTTTCTGATGAGAATGATTGTGCTGATTGCTCTGCTTTCCTGGCTGACTTGACTGATCTTAGGGAGAAGTATGCCTCCAAGTGTGAGGAACTAGATGTGCTTAGGGTTGAGTTGGCTGAGCTACAATCTAGACCCACTTTGCTTGGTGCTTGCACTTCTTGCCCTAGTTTGCATGAGAAAATTGTTGAGCTCCATTCTCTCATTGTTTCGCTTGAGGCTGATTTGAAAGTGCCTATTCCTACTTCTTGCTCTACATGTGAGTTACATGCTATGAAGAATTTGGATCTTGCAAAATGTGTTGGTCGCTTGCAAGATGAGAATGATAAGTTGCGTGAAGCGCTGAGTTGGTTGTCGAGTCAAGAATCTCAGCTTGGTATGATGATTTCTAGTTGTAAGCGCTTTGACGGTTGGGCTTTGGGATTGGATAAGGTTGGTGAGGGCAGTGGTGAGAGAGAAAGGAAATTTGGCAATGTTTCAGTTCCACCACAACCCACACCCAAAAACAAGTTTACATCCAAGCCAAACCAATCAAGAGAAAAACCGAGTGAGAAGGCAAGTGAAACGCCTAGTGAGAAACCAAGTGAGAAGCCTTGTGAAGAGCCTCATCCCAAGCCTAAGCCCTGATCAATCCGTTTCCATTGTGAGTTTTGTGGAAAGGGTGGTCACAAGAGAGCGTTTTGCTTCAAGAGGAAGCGTGATGAGAGAATGGCGAAGGAGTGGGCTAACAAGGACAAGTATCACCCTTCCGTTGGTGTACTTGAGCCTCGTGTGCAGTTGCCCAGGGCCAAGGTGAGTGTGAGGTCAGTTCGGGCTTGGGGAGAGCGGAAGGCGTTGGAGGTGCCGTCGCCTGGGCTACACCAGTCAGACCGGTGTGGGGCACCGGTCAGACCGGTGCAGGCCTGGACAGGCAGCAGGTTGGGTTTCGTGCTCATACAGGTGCGAGGTTTGGTTTTGGAGTTCGTGGTTCTGGTGGTTGGGCTGGAGAGTTTGCAGGAGGTCAGTTTGCTAGGCATTCTTCTCCTCGTGCTCAATACGAGGATGGGAGGATCCGTAGTTTTGAGAAGGAGACGAGGACAATCCACGTGTTTTCTTTCGTGGTTTTGGTCCTCCTCCAGGTAGAGAGGTTTGTTACCTCTTGGTGGTTACCGTGGTGGTGTTCGTGGAGGTAGCTTTGGTAGGAAAGATAGTTTGGTTTGTGCTAACCCCACTTTCGAGCAAATGGCTAGGCACTGGTTTTACACATTTGGAACTAACCCCAGTGTTGAGTCGTTTGCTCGCTCTCGCTCTTGGTTTTGTGTTGCAGGTGGATGGCCCGGAGAACATTTGGTTGATATCGGGGGTGGTTCTTCGGCTTCATATCCCGGTGGTGACATGTAGGTGCATCGCTTTCGGGGATGGTGGACTAGGATGAGTGAATTGTGAAGGAATGATAAAGGTAAGTGTTTTTGTGACCTTCAAGTGTGTGGCCTTGGTCAAGCCACTTGGTTTGTTTTGCTCCTTCTCAATGTCATGTGTGTAGGGTGAGCTTTGTATGCTCTTTGGCCCTAGTGCATGTGTTTAGGGGGAGCTTGTGAGTTTTGTGCTCCTTTGCTCTTTTGCCGGTGGTGTCGAGCCCTTTTGCCTCCCCTCGAGGAGGCGGTGGTTTGTGAGCTTTGTGTGTGGGAGCTCCTTTTGTAGCATATGTATAGTTTCCTTTGTGCATTTCTTGCATGACATTTGTAACATGATGTATAGGCTCCTTGTATCTTAGATTGCATGCATTTTGTATCATATGCATTGGTTAGGAAAAGCTTCTCTCATATATATTGTTCACCATGGAATGAGATATATGTCTTTGTGAGCTTGTTTGGTATGCTATGGTTAGTTTGGCTTAGCTCTTGATGATCTTGATGAATAATCCATGGTTGATGGCTATGTTTTTGAAAAATGTCACATGTATGCTCTCTCATGTGTAAATGCCTTTATATGATCTTGACATGTTTTAGTGGCTTGGTTATGCTTAATTTGTGGTTGGATAGCTAGTTTATTGATCATATGGGGCCAAAGGCTCATTTGCCATCATGAATGTTTAGCCCTCTTGTTTTATCTTGTGTGAAGGATCAGATGGCGACTAGAGAGGGGGGGAGTGAATAGGAGCCGGTAAAAATTCTTCCCAAAGAACCCGGCCTATGTCCTACTCAAATCCCGGTCACACACAAGCGATGGATCGAATCACGCACCAATCGCCAAGACCACGAGGTTATGGATCAACCTCTAGCCTTAGGAACGATTCCTAGAAGCACACGCGGAAGCACTAGAAAGGGAGGGAAGGAATCGAAACAAACAAAGACCGCACAAAGCTCGGCGGACTGTCCGGCCTGGCAGTGCGGACCGTCCGCGATGGACCGCGCGGACTGTCCGACCTGCTCTCGCGGACCGTCCGCGCCGACGTCGCGGACCGTCCGGCCCTTCCCGCGGACCGTCTGTTAAATCACACAGAACGAACCAAAGCCACACACGACCCACGGACCGTCCGCGGGGAGCACGCGGACTGTCCGCCAAGCACCCGCGGACCGTCCGCCCGACACCGCGGACCGTCCGAAACTCCGTCCAACCAAAAATCAAAAACGCGACGGATCGAAACGAAGGACGAGCAAGAACGCGAAGAACACGGGACGAACACGACCCACGCGGACCGTCCGCGACCTCCTCGCGGACTGTCCGCCAGGTGCGGACAGAGCAGAAACAGCCCGACCCCGAAAGTCAACTCCCCCAAATCATCATCGGATTTCCCAAACGGTTGAAGCTATGGAGACAAGGGTTTGGGGACTTGAAAAGCGTCACACAAGGATGCTATAGCCCAAAAATCTTGCCTCCTAACTCCCTAAATCACCGGGAATCGCAAATCCTTTGAGCACCACCAAAAGCTAGAGCACCGAACGAAAACTCACGAATCGAAGTGGTTTCCGGCGTTTGAGGGCACAAGATCAAGCACAAAGATGCACAAGACATCTATCCATGTTTCCCTCAAAGAAATCCGGAGAGAAACCCACTCAAATCCGCGGAATCACACCGGGAACAAAGGCACGAAAACAAGCACAAAAAGCCACGAAAAACAACCCCGAATCTTCTATACAAACCAGGAAAGATTCACAAGGTCTAGCATGCCGCCCTAGCATCCATCCCTCTCAACAAATCTCTCATGAAGCTCTCATGCTAGCCTAGAGAAAATAGAAGGAAAAATAGCTACAAAAATGAGAAAGAGAAGAGGGGAAATGAAACCCTAAGTCGCAGAGAGAGAGAGCCATCAACACACACTCATGGCTTATATATCAGGTCCCGCCGGAGTGGTAAATGACTCGACTACCCCTAACTAAACTACTGGCGATACAACCCACGTAGGGGCATTTTGGTAATGTTTGTGGGTCTTGTCATCGGACGGCCACGCCTTTGCCGCACCCCGCGTCCTCCCGACGCAAGCCATGCGATCCCGCCGCGTGTCCTCCGCCTTGAAGCTTCCCGACACGCCGGATCCCGTCTCCGTCGTGTTGGGCCCTCGGACTTGGTTTTGAGGCCCAAACCAAGAAACCGTCCGCCGATGGTTTTGTGGGCAAACCACCAAACCCCGCGTGCCCGGTCCGGCCTCCCGCCAAACCACTTGACTTGACCGCCACCGTGCACCGGCTCGCTTGTCCATGACTTCGTCTTGCTTGTGTCGCCACCATGTGACCCGCACCCAGCCCCGCTGTCCACCGGGTCCCTCGAACCGAGCCTACTTGTCTCTCCATCTCCCGAGGCCCCTCAAGGCCGAAGACCTTTCGCGCCCGTTCTTCACCCGCAACAACACGAACTAGGCCGCAGCCTACACCGCGCACTAAGCCAAGAGTTAGTCCAACACCCGTTGTCAATCACTCATCACCGAGGAGCGGTCATCCATCGACCACTGGGACGCTCCTGGTCCTCAATCTCCCCCTTGATGAGTGCATTGACAACACACAACGCGAAATGAAATTCAGAGAAAGAGAGAAAAGAAGAAGAAAGAAAAACAAAGAAGCTCAACTCATGTCCAAAACCAAAGAAAGGCAAAGAAAGGTCACAAGCCAAGCAAAGCACAAAATCCACACCGAAAACAGCAAGAAAGCTCCCCCTGAACAAATGCAAGCTCCCCCTGAACATGTGGATGCAAACTCATGCAAACTCCCAAATTCCAGCTCACCTCTTCTGAATTTTCATCAAGCGCTCACCTGTTCTCCCCCTTGTTGGCAATGTATGAATCAAGGTGAAAATGCAGAAATGCAAAAGCAAAGCATATAAACAACTACATGAGCTTCTCAAATAGGCCAAATCTAGTGTCAAAGGCTAAAAATGAGACAAAGATCACACCCATGAATCATAGCACAGTCAAAGCATTGCCACAAGTAATATATGAAAATACAAGCATGTGACAAAGCAAAATTTTCGAGTTAAGCAAGCTTTATCAAAAGAAGGCTCGCTTCACATGTAAAAGCCTATCCATGTCACACTTGAGCCACAAACATGCATACCATTTAAAGATCATACAAGGATATCAAATTCTCAAGCAAAAGATCATGGCAAACACCCATAAAGCAAAGCATGTCATGTCAAAGCTCATGAGCCATGTGTCCACTTCGGGGAGACTTCTCCACCGGTGAACATCATGCAACATGTTTTGCACCCATATGTGAAAGATAAGACATTTTAAACATAGACATGATGGATGGAGCATTTTTCAAGCATTATGCACTTCTTTTCAAGATTAATTCATTACATGGTACATGAAGTGCCTTTGCGGCAAAAAGAAGCTTATGCTCCCCCATGAATGCAACATAGGCTAAACATTCACAATGATATCCGGCCTTTGGCCCAAATGCAAGAACAAGGCATCCAAGCACAATCTAAGCATGAAAAACATATTTAGACCAAATTGTGACATGGATACACAACTACACATGAGTGGAGCGTATTTCATCAAAAATTAGTCAAGATTAGCATTTATTTCAAAAGGGCTATCTCACCACACATATATCTCAAATATTCCAAGAGCATAGCCTCACATCACCATTTCTCCACACATATGACCAAAATCTCACAAATAGCCAAAGAGACTCACATATGGCATATGAAAGAAGCTCATCATCCTAAAATGCAATATGACACAAATGCAACATGATATATGACAAGATGGCTATCCTACCATGGTTTATACATCAAGCAAAGCATGTATATACATCAAAGTAAGCATGGTATGATACATATGGTACAAAAAAGGAAATCCCCCAAGAATCAACTAGAAAGGGCAACAAACCCCAAGTTCCCCCCGCAAGCGCACAAATGTAGCTTGGTCGAGAGGCTTTGTAAAGATGTCGGCTAGCTGATCTTGGGTAGGGACATGGCTCAAAGCAATGGTTCATTTCTCCACATTGTCCCTCAAGAAATGATACCTCACCTCTATGTGTTTGGTTCCGGAGTGAAGCACCGGGTTTTTGGCTACGCTTATGGCACTAGTGCTATCACAAAGAAGTGGGATATGGGTGCACTCCTCACCAAAGTCTCTCAAAGTGTACGAAATCCACAAAGCACTGGGAACAACAACTCGCGGCAACAACATACTCCGCCTCCGTGGTAGACCGAGCTACACTAGAGCGCTTGCGGGAAGACCATGAGACCAACGAAGAACCAAGAAACCGACAAGTACCGAAGTAGACTTCCTCTCGACTCGACAACCAAACAAAATCCGCATCGGAAAAACCATGAAGTGAAAGAGTCGAGGAGGAAGAATACCAAAGGCCAAGACCAGGGGCGGACCGTAGGTACACGAAAATCCTCTTGACGGCCCGTCGATGTGATGTCCTCGGCGAAGCTCGAAAACGAGCGCACGGACACACGCCGAACCGTATGTCCGGCCTCATCGCCGTCAAGTAGAGGAGGGAGCCGATCATGCTCCCGTACTCCCGCCGGTCCACCGGTTCTCCGTCCTCATCCGCATCCAAAGTGGCCGTACTCCCCATGGGAGTCGACATCGGCTTCACATCTTGCATCCGGAACTTCCTCGGATGTCTTTCGTGTACTTGGTTTGGTGCACAAATGTACCATCCTTCACTTGCTTGATCTCGCGCCCCGAGAAAATACTGCAACTCGCCCATCATGCTCATCTCGAACTCCCTGCTCATCTCATCTGTAAACTTGGCAACAAGGTTATGTGACAAGCCACCAAAGACAATATCATCCACGTATATCTGAACAATCAGCAAGTCATTTCCATGCTTGAGGAGAAACAAGGTTCTATCCACGGTACCCATCACAAACCCTCTCGCTCAAAAGAAAACCTCTCAATCTCCCATACCAAGCACGGGCGCCCGTTTCAACCCATACGAGCCCTTTTCAACCCGTATACCCCGTGTGGGTACAACTTGCTCTCAAACCCGGGTGGTCGCTTCACATACACCTCCTCCTCTATGACCCCATTCAGAAAAGCACTCTTCACGTCCATCTGAAACAACTTGAACCCTTTAGCCATGGCAAAGGCTAGAAGGATCCGAATTGCCTCAAGACGGGCCACAGGAGCAAAGGTCTCCTCATAGTCGATCCCCTCCTTCTGACTAAACCCCTGAGCAACAAGTCTGGACTTGTTCCTCACAACCATCCCATTCTCTCCCTCTTTGTTCTTCCAAACCCACTTGGTTCCTATGGGATGGCAATTTGGAGGTTGTTCAACTAACTCCCACACCCGGTTCCTCTCAAAATTTTCCAACTCCTCATGCATAGAATTGACCCGGTTTGCATCGGATAAAGCATGTCCAATGTCCTTGGGCTCAAAAGTAGCAACAAAAGCAAGATGAGCAAAATGAGAGGAATTCCCGGACCTCGACCGTGTAGTGCGTTCATTGATGTCTCCAATGATCTTCGACGGGGGATGCACTTCTTGAATCCGCCGGGGAGCCTCACGCCTCGAGACCACCTCCCCCTCAACTTCGCCTTCTCTCGCTTGGTCCTCTTGTTGCATCGTCGTTGTCCATGAAGTAGACGGTCCATGCTCCAAAGTGTTCGTAGGGGAAGTAGTGGGTACATGCTCGGCTTCGGGCGCATGGTTCTCCCCATCATCATCTCCAGCTTCATCTTTCTCCTCTTCAAAGAGGTCCTCGGCCATCTCTTCATCATCCGCACATTCAAAGCCAAGAGAGGTACATGGCATTGTCTCGTCGAAGGTCACCTCGCAAGTCTCCATGATTTTGTTAGTCTCAAGGTTAAGCACCCCGTAGGCTCTAGAGTGGTTAGCATATCCAAAGAAAATACCATCACTAGACCTAGCCTCAAACTTGTCGAGTTTTCCCTTCTTCAAAATAAAGCACTTGCGGCCAAAAACTCGGAAATGACTCACTTTGGGTGCCCGACCATGCATAAGCTCATAACGGGTCTTCTTCTTGAAAGCTCTCAATAAAATCCGATTGGAAACATGACAAGCCGTATTGACCGCCTCACCCCAATACCTCCTAGGAGTCCCGTGCTCATCGAGCATCGTCCTAGCCATCTCACAAAGAGTCGTATTTTTCCTTTCCACGACTCCATTTTGAGGGGGCACATAAGGGGTCGAATACCGATGTTCAAGACCTAGATCACGACAAAAGGCATCAAAACGAGAGTTCTTGAACTCGCAGCCATTATCACCGGCGGATAGCTCGAATAGCATTCCCATGCCTCTCGTTTTTCAACCTCACGATCGGATCTCGAACAAAGCCAAAAGTCTCACTCTTATCCTCCAAGAAGAACACCCGGTGCATAGCGAGAGTAATCGTCCACCACAACAAGGACATACCACTTCCCACCCACCGAGCGAACTCGAGCCGGCCCAACAAGGTCCATATGCAACGGCTCCGTCGGACGCTCGGTCATGACGTCGGTCAGGGGTGGATGGGGAGTGGCTACCATCTTACCATGCCTACAAGGAGCACAAACCAAATCCTTCTCAAACTTCAACTTCGGCAATCCTCGGACAAGGTCAAGACCACTCAAGCGGGAAACCAAATCAAAGCTCAAGTGTCCCAACCGCCTATGCCATTTCCACAAATCAGAAGAAGGACCGGCCATCAAACAACGAGCAGGACCCAAAGAACGAGAGAAATCAGCCCTGAAAATCTGACCCTCGGGGATGATCATACAGACAAGATCACCTCGAGAATCAAGCAAACGAGACTCGCCAGACTTGAAACGCACCTCAAAACCCTCATCAAGCAACTGAGAAACCGAAAGCAGATTAAAACCCAAAGACTTCACAAGAGCCACTCTCTTCAACGTTACCTTGTCACTCACATGCACAACACCCTCTGAAAGCACCCTACCTCGTCCATTGTCCCCAAATGTAATGTACATCTTTTCCTTCACTGGGGTGAGGCTGGAGAACCACTTCTTATCTCCGGTCATGTGTCGAGAACACCCGGAGTCGATCAACCAAATGTTCTCCAAGCCTCCCCGCCCTGCGGTCGGAAATAAGAACGAGAATGAGCTAGCGACTCGACACTGGGGTTAGCACAAAGAAAGTTAAACCGTTGTCGAGCCATCTCGCTCAAAAGAGGGGTTAGCAAACATCACTCCCTTGCCACCAAACTTCCCATGTCCCATGGGAGGAGTACGAGCACCACGAGGGGGAAAACGTGGTCCGTAGTTCCTCCGGAACCCAAAGCTGCGATCATCTCCCCTAAACCCGTACCGAGGACGAGTAGGAGGACGTCCAAAGAAACCACCACGAGCCCGACCAAACCTCTCACCGCCCCGCACACCATCATCTCTCCCGACAAACCTCTCACCACCACCTCTCTGTGGGAACCTTCCAACACTCCTCACACTTCCCACACCCCCGTGGAAGTGGCACTCTAGGCTCAGGAATACCGCGAGACTGGCGATACCTGTCCTGGTTTGCTTGCTCCCTAGCAAGCCTCTCATCCCTCTTCCTCTTGTAGCAAAACTCTGCAAGATGCCTCTCCTTGCCACAATACTCACACCGTGGGGGATGGGTTTTGGTTTTGGCTCTGGCTTCTCTCTAGGCTTCTCACCCTTCTCACCCACAAACTTCACCGGTTTCTGGAAATCATTTGTCTTAGGTGAGAATTTGGGTGGATCTTGGGTTGTGTCAAGCTTGTTGCAAAGGTGGTTGGGCTTTGGTGTGAAAGAGTTCTTGGGTGCTTTTGGGAGTGGGACTTGGATCTCTCCGATCACCTCAAACCCGGGGTTAGACTCAACACACTTCTCGTACACACTCTCCCCATCGTTCTCTCCCACTTTCTCACCCAACTTCTCAAACCCCAAACCACGACCATCGGCTCTCTTGAACTCCTCAATCATGATTTTCAATTGAGGTTCCCGCCGGACAACCAACCCAACACCTTCCTCAAATAGTCATTCTCCTCATAGATGACATCCAAACGGGAAGTAAGCTCAAGATTACGCAAAGTGACTTCATCACGGCTAGAACATGCATTAGCAACAGGAGATTTCAAAGATGTTTCCAAAGAACTAATGGTAGAACGAGCATCGACAAGCTTAGCATGCATAGTAGGACATGATTTGCAAGCACCAAGCAAAGTAGGTCTAGCCTTAAGCTCATCATGTTCGGTCCTAAGAGCATCTAGTTGAGCCAAAATAGAAGCATTCTTCTCATTAAGCGAGTTTGATCTCATTCAACCAAGCATCACATTCAACACATTCAACATCATCGGGAGGAGTAGGAGCAAGTTTCAAAGAGTCATTCTCAAGTTTCAATTCAAGCAATTTTGACTCTAACTCTCCTACTTTCTCGCTAGCATTCTCAAGCCGAGCCCTACGATCTTTCCTCATCTTTTTGGCATCTCTCAGGCACACTATCATGGTTATCAAGCAAACCATTCAACCTAGTAATCTCGGCAAGCAAAGAGTTGGGGTCACGGTTTACCTCATCCTCGAGTCGAGTCGTTGTCTTCCTTCTCGCTCTTCTTGCCGCTTGAGCTATGGGCCATGCCACAAAAGCCCTCAAGCGCCACACGGCTCGCGCCCGCCGAGGTTCCGCTTGCACTCTTCTTGCCATTGCGCCTCCCGGCGTCTTCATCTTCGCTGCTTGAGCTTGATTGCTCCTCGCTTGAGCTTGAGTCAACGTCGCTCGCACCGGCCACCATCGCTCTTGCCTTGTTCTTCTTGTAGCTGCTCTTGCTCGGTCGCCGCTTGTCCTTGTCCTTGCTCTTGGACTTGTTGAAGTGCTTGCCCTTGGAGGAGTACTTGTCTTCACGCCTCGGGTGCGCCTTGTACTCGTTCACCTTGTACTTGTTCTCCTCTCGCTTCGGGCACTCGGCGATGAAGTGGCCACGCTTGCCACACTTGTAGCACGTCCCTGAGCTCCGCCTTGCGTTCCTCCGACTCTCGTGTAGTCGTTCAAACCTTCTTGAAAGCAAGGCCAGCTCCTCCTCGCCCAGCACATCAAACTCCTCATCCGGAATGGACATAAGAGAGGACAAAGAAAAGCGTCGACGGGAAGGGTTAGATTTGCCCTTTGATCCTCCCACAAGAGCAAGACTATGGTCAGTCGAGCCCTCATGCTTGGATAGCAACTTCCTGTCAACCTCAGCCGACTTGAGCTTAGAGAAGAGGTCATCCAACTCAATAGTCAAGTAATTCCCAGACTCCTTGATGGCCTCAACCTTAGCACCCCAAACATTTGGGTCCAAGACATGCAAGAGCTTCAAAGCCTGATCATGCTCGGAGTACGGAAAGTCCTCAACATTAGCCTTCATGTTGTTCACGATGGCGGTGAACCTCTGAAACATCGCATCAATGTCCTCACCGGGAAGTGGAGTGAAATTCTCATATTGCATCCGGTAAGAGACAAAGAGGCGAGCCTTCACATGGTTATCACCACCGTGAGCAACCAACAACTTTTCCCAAATTTGCCAAGCAAGATTCAAATGGCGAGCACGCTCAAACTCCGGATCACACAAGCTCGGCACAAGTGATCAACGGCTTTTGCATTAGCCTCATACTTGGCCTTAGCATCGGCATCGGTCACCATAAGAGTATGGATGTTGACCGGAATAGCATAGGTCTTGTCAAGCACAATAAAATCCAAACGCTTTCCTCGAAGAAAAATCATCATACGAGCCGCCCACTTGTGGTAACCCTTGCCATCGAAGTGCGGCGGACCGCCCCGCTCAACGTACGCCATCTTAGGATTCGAGACTTGTCAAAGTCGCAAAGAATCCGGCACCAAGCTCTGATACAAATTGAAGGATCAGATGGCGACTAGAGAGGGGGGGGAGTGAATAGGAGCCGGTAAAAATTCTTCCCAAAGAACCCGGCCTATGTCCTACTCAAATCCCGGTCACACACAAGCGATGGATCGAATCACGCACCAATCGCCAAGACCACGAGGTTATGGATCAACCTCTAGTTTTAGGAACGATTCCTAGAAGCACACGCGGAAGCACTAGAAAGGGAGGGAAGGAATCGAAACAAACAAAGACCGCACGAGATTCTAGCGGATCGTCCGGCACGGCGGTGCGGACCGTCCGCGATGGACCGCGCGGACCGTCCGACCTGCTCTCGCGGACCGTCGGCGCCGACGTCGCGGACCGTCCGGCCCTTCCCGCGGACCGTCCGTTAAATCACACGAACGAACCAAAGCCACACACGACCCACGGACCGTCCGCGGGGGAGCACGCGGACCGTCCGCCAAGCACCCGCGGACCGTCCGCCCGACACCGCGGACCGTCCAAAACTCCGTCCAACCAAAAATCAAAAACGCGACGGATCGAAACGAAGGACGAGGAAGAACGCGAAGAACACGGGATGAACACGACCCACACGGACCGTCCGCGACCTCCTCGCGGACCGTCCGCCGTGTGCGGACAGAGCGAAACGGCCCCGACCCCCGAAAGTCAACTCCCCCAAATCATCATCGGATTTCCCAAACGGTTGAAGCTATGCAGACAAGGGTTTGGGGACTTGAAAAGCGTCACACAAGGATGCTATAGCCCAAAACTCTTGCCTCCTAACTCCCTAAATCACCGGGAATCGCGAATCCTTTGAGCACCACCAAAAGCTAGAGCACCGAACGAAAACTCACGAATCGAAGTGGTTTCCCGGCGTTTGAGGGCACAAGATCAAGCACAAAGATGCACAAGACATCTATCCATGTTTCCCTCAAAGAAATCCGGAGAGAAACCCACTCAAATCCGCGGAATCACACCGGGAACAAAGGCACGAAAACAAGCACAAAAAGCCACGAAAAACAACCCCGAATCTTCTATACAAACCAGGAAAGATTCACAAGGTCTAGCATGCCGCCCTAGCATCCATCCCTCTCAACAAATCTCTCATGAAGCTCTCATGCTAGCCTAGAGAAAATAGAAGGAAAAATAGCTACAAAAATGAGAAAGAGAAGAGGGGAAATGAAACCCTAAGTCGCAGAGAGAGAGAGCCATCAACACACACTCATGGCTTATACATCGGGTCCCGCCGGAGTGGTAAATGACTCGACTACCCCTAACTAAACTACGGCGATACAACCCACGTAGGGGCATTTTGGTAATGTTTGTGGGTCTTGTCATCGGACGGCCACGCCTTTGCCGCACCCCGCGTCCTCCCGACGCAAGCCATGCGATCCCGCCACGTGTCCTCCGCCTCGAAGCTTCCCGACACGCCGGATCCCGTCTCCGTCGTGTTGGGCCCTCGGACTTGGTTTTGAGGCCCAAACCAAGAAACCGTCCACCGATGGTTTTGTGGGCAAACCACCAAACCCCGCGTGCCCGGTCCGGCCTCCCGCCAAACCACTTGACTTGACCGCCACCGTGCACCGGCTCGCTTGTCCATGACTTCGTCTTGCTTGTGTCGCCACCATGTGACCCGCACCCAGTCCCGCTGTCCACCGGGTCCCTCGAACCGAGCCTACTTGTCTCTCCATCTCCCGGAGGCCCCTCAAGGCTGAAGACCTTTCGCGCCCGTTCTTCACCTGCAACAACACGAACTAGGCCGCAGCCTACACCTGCGCACTAAGCCAAGAGTTAGTCCAACACCCGTTGTCAATCACTCATCACTGAGGAGCGGTCATCCATCGACCACTGGGACGCTCCTGGTCCTCATTGTGGAGGGGCATCAGTTCCTTTTTGTCGCAAAGACATTTCAAGTATCAATTATGAATCTGAAAATGAAATGTAAAGTGCTTGGAAAATATGGTCCCATGTCATACGTGCTGAATTTAATTTGTTTTGGGTGCTAAACCGTTGCATGATGCCTACCAATGAGAAGTCTCATACATAGAAGTAGGCACATGGCTCGGTGGATTTGACATGACATGAGGTGCTGGTGGGTGTTTGTGATGGTCTTATGATTAGAATGACTGTCCTAGCATGAAGTTTGTGAGGCTTTGCCATTTTGATATGTTTTGATCATGTTTAGGACTTTGCTCATGAGAGGCAAGTTTTTCGCAAAATTTCCCAAATCCATCTTAGCTTCGTCCAATGGTTGTGAAACTTGGTGATCATGTAGTTGAGATCAATACGAAGCTATAGAGTATCTAACTTGCTCATTTGGACATGTGTAGCATCCTATGTTGAATTTTGTCTATTTGAGAAGCTCTAGGTTGAAAGTTTTGCATTTTTGGCTTGATTCATGCATTTCCAACAAGGGGGAAAAGTTTGAGCTTGAAATGGCTTGCTGGATGCATTTAGAAGGTTTTCAGGTGGTTTCGAGCCATTTCTGGGCTCTGTTGTACACCGGTCTGACAGGTCGACGTCACCGGTCTGACCGGTGTGAGTGCTGGTCCTGTACACATGTTAGGCACCGGTCTGACCGGTGGTGATGACCGGTCTGACCGGTGTGAGCTGAAGTTGCTGCAGCTGCCCTGTTTTCAGCTGGTTTGCATGCATTCGTACAGGGGGTGGTGCATTGGTTCAGGGGGAGCTTGCATGTGTGCAGGGGGAGCTCTTTGTGGTGTTTGAGATTTGGCTTTGGTTTGGTGGTTTGCGCTCTTTGCTTGAGCTTTGTTTTGTCTCGGATGTGTCGAGTCGTTGCCCTTGCCTAAGGGGTCCGAGACTTGTCTTCTTCAAGTGATCTTGCTCCTTGCCTTTATTTGGCATTCGATCGCTTGTTGGAGTTTCTTTTTGTTCGTTCCTTTTCTTTTTCTTTTCTCTCTTGTTACTTTCATGTGGGTGTTGTCAATGCACACATCAAGGGGGAGATTGAGGACCATGTGTGGTTCGAGGACCGGTGGATGGTCGCTTCCTTGTGTGATGAGTGATTGACAACGTTGTGTGGACTGATTCTTGGCTAAGTATTGCGGGTGCGGGTTGCGGCTTGACCGGTGTTGGTGCGGGTGAAGAACAAACGCGAAAGGTCATCGCCGGTGAAGGCTCCGGGTGTGGAGAAGACAAGTACGCTTCGTTCGAGGGACCGGTGGCCGGCGGGGGTCATGTGCGGGCCGCATGGTGGCATGAACAGCAAGATGAAGTCGTGGACGGTTTCTTGGTTGAGCCTCAAAACCAAGGTCGAGCCGAGACTACGTGGGAGCCAAGTCATGAGTGGAGATTGGTGGAGGCTACACCGAGTTTGCGGGGTTTCCGGTGGTTCACCAGAAAACCACTGGGTTCCTTGGTTGATCCACAAAGCCAAGACCGAAGAACCTAAGACGGTGCTGCAGCAGTGCCAGACCGGTCCGACCGGTGGGTCTGACCGGTGGGTACCGGTCTAACCGGTGAGTAGCACCGGTTTGACCGGTGTGCGACGACGCAGTCCGGAGACTTTGAAGTGGAGGACACGCGTCGGGATCGCATGGCTTGCGTCGAGGCTACGCAGGGTGCGGTCGCCGGGCATCCGTCCGATGGTGAAGACATGAAGACTTCCAAATCCGCCCTTGAGGGGCTTGTATCCCTAGTTATTAGGAAAGGGCATTTTAGACTTTCGGTTGCCTTCATATAACCCAAGAGGTGAGAGGATGGCAGCCAACTCTTAGAACCCTAGCTCATTTGTTTTCCTATTTTCCTTCCTATTTTCCTTAGGATTTCCATAGGACTAGCTTGAGAGCTTCATGGTGAGATCTTGTGAGTGGGTTGGATGATCGGGCGGCAAGCTAGACCTTGTATGAACCTTTGTTGCTTGTATAGATGATTCGGCATGGTTCCTCAAGGTTTGGATGTGTTGTTCCCGGTTGTTCTGGGTGGTGATTTTCAGAGCTCTCTCTTGGTGATTTCTTTGGGTTGTTTTCGGGACCTTTCTCTTGGGGATTTGATGGGGGAAATTTGTGGGAACCCTTCGTGGTTCTTTGGGCTGTGATTCCCCTCCCAAATCCGTGAGTAAAGGGGCTCGATTTTGCGGTTTTCCGAGTTCTAGGGTTTGTGGTGCTCTTGGCGGGATTTTTTCGATTCCTCCTTTTTGGACAAGTTTTGGTGGGATTAAACTTGGCTATGGACTCCTCATGAGGTGTTCCTAATATCCCCAAAGTCTTGTTCAAGTCCGTGGAGCGATTCGGGAGATCGAGGTTTGGATTTGGGGGAGTTGACCCGCGGGTCTTGTTCATCCCGAGGTCGCCGGAGTTACACCGGTCTGACCGGTGCTCTTGACCGGTGTGACCGGTGCTCTTGACCGGTCCGACCGGTGCAACCCTCGGTGGGTTTTTGCTCGGGTGAACATCTGGGTGTGTTCGCTGTTGTCCTGTGTTGCTGCTGTTTCGAGTTTGGGTCAGTTTGGTGGTCGGTTGGCCTGTTTGGTGCGTTGGGGGCTTTCAGGCTGTGACCGGTCTAACTGGAGTGTCTCACCGGTCTGACTGGTGTGGAGCCACTTAGTGAAAGTTGCCTAGTTTAACCAGCAGGGACCGGTGTGACCGGTGGTGCTCACCGGTCTGACCGGTGTTGGTTTGTAGACTCGAGCTTTGGTGTTCCGCTGCGTTCTCGGGTCGGAAGGTTGTGTGTTGGTTGCTAGGTCCAGTGGCACTCCAGTGGCTACGTGGGCTTGGCCAACTTGGGTAGTGAGTCGGAGACGTGGGTTGGAAGCCGTGTTCATCTTGTTGGAGTTTCCATCTCCTTCGAGAAGAATTTTTATCGGCTCCAATTCACTCCCCCCCTCTCTGGTTCGCCGTATCGGTCCTTCAACGTGTCCTCGGAGTCAAACACGATGTCGCTCGATCTCTTCATCTTCTCTCGAGACCTCGTCTTCTTGCCATGTCCATGATCCTTCTTCTTGGACTTCCTCCTCTTGTCCTTAGACTTGTGCTTGTCGTTGTTGTTCAACCTCGGACACTCGGCGAAAAAGTGTCCGGTCTTACCGCACTTGAAGCACGTCCTCGAGTTCCTCCTTGAATTCACCCGGTTCTTGTGCATCCTCTCGAACCGCCTCGTCAGCAGTGCTAGCTCATCCTCTTCAAGCACGTTGAACTCCTCATCTGGCATAGACATCAAAGAGGACAAGGAGAACATCCTGGTGAATGGGTTAGCGTTAGCCTTTCCTCTCGAACCACCGATGAGGGAAAGACTATGGGAATAAGTCGGGACCTCAATCTTGGTTGTCATGCCCCGATCCACCTCAGCCGACTTGAGCTTCGAGAACTAAGCTCATTCACAATCAGGGTATCATACTTCTCAGACTCAACTATGGCCTCAAACTTTCCGCCCCAAACCATATGATCCAACGAGTGTAAGAGCTTGACGGCTCTATCATGATCATATTACGGAAGCACATCCACATTGGCCCTCATATTGTTCATCACCACCGTAAACCTTCGAAACAAGGCATCGATGGATTCACCGGGGAGATGAGTGAAGTTCTCGTACTCTCTCCAGTAAGTCGCATACATCCGAGCCTGAACCTGGGCATTCCCAACATGAGCTTCCTTCAACACCGACCAGATTCTACAAGCCAAGTGCTCGGTGTGCACCCGATCAAATTCAGGCTAACACAAAGCACAAAACAAGTAGTCGACCGCCTTGTTGTTGGCATCGAAAATGTCGCTCGATCCTAGAGCAAGGAAGTTCATCGGCTGGACATAACTTGTGTCCACCATGACATCCCAAAGGATCTGACCCTTTTCGTGGAGGAACACCGCCATCCGCTTACTCCACATCTGGTAGTTCTTCCCATCGAAGTGTGGAGGACCCGAACCCTGTTCTTGGTACGCCATATTTGGATCTTAGACTGGCTAGAGTCAATAAAGACCCGAACCGACTCTGATACCAATTGAAGGACCGATTAGGCGACCAGATGGGGGGGAGTGAACGGGAGCTGATAAAAATTCTTCTCGAAGGAGATTCAAACTCCAACAAGATGAACTCGCTCGGTCGGACCCCCAAAATCACACGCTCCGCACTTCTACCTTCTGTTTGCCAAAACCACGTTGCCACTAGAGTGCTACTGGTCCTAGGAAAAAACACTACCAGCAACCTCAACTCCTACACACACTCGACAGAGGAAACAACTCGGGAGTCGGCTGTCTGGAGGGGGCGGTTAGACCGGGTATGGGGGCGGTTAGACCGCCACCACCAGGCAACCAAGAAATCCTCCGAAACACCTCTTCCGAGCACCAAAACGCACCACGGTTTCACCAACAGAAATCTCTGGTCAAGGCCAAGCTAGCTACCAGGAAATCTTGGCGAAAAGAAAAACTTTACCCAGGGGCCTAGGGGCGGTTATATCGGCTACCTGGGGCGGTCTAACCTCCTGTACCCAGCAAAGAACTCCAAGCAAGAACTCCTAGTAGACAGCACGAAAACGACCCAAGATTTCACCTGAACGCTCTTGTGATCAAGGCGAACAAACTCACAGAGGAAAATCTGGCAAAATCAAAACCTTAATCTGGAAGGCCCAGGGCGGTTAGACCGCCCCTTCTAGAGAACCTACCCGCGGGTAAACCCTCTACTTCCCGTCGCCCGATCTCCCAAATCACTCCACGGATTGCAGGAAAACTTCAGGAATAGCTGGGTTACCTCTTGGGCAACCACTACCTCAAAGAAATCGAACTGAATTGCTCACAATCAAGAGGAATCAACGAAATCGTCTCTCTAGGACAAAAACTCGAGCAACTCGAAAAACTACCAAATCAAGTCCGATTCAAGAGAGATTTTGTGGGCAAAGTCACCAGCCAAAGAGGCACAAAGTGCTCATATGTGACACCTAACAAAATCCCTAAGAAATCAAGCTCAAAACTCCGCCACGAAAATCACAACCAAGAGCTCCGAAAATCACCACAAAGAAGGATGGGAAAAGCAACACACAACCATGAGGAACCACGTTGAATCATCTATACGTACCATGAAGGTTCATACAAGGTCTAGCTTGCCACCCATACATCCATCCCTCTCTCAAGATCTCACATGAAGCTCTCAAGCTAGTCCTAGGAAAAACTAGGGGAAAACGAGAATAAAAATGGAAAAACAAATGAGCTAGGGTTCTAAGAGTTCGCTGCCGTCCATCCCCTCAAAGAGTATATATGGAGGCACCCAAAAGACTAAACTACCCTTACTTAATAACTAGGGATACAAGCCCCTCAAGGGAGAATTTGGAAGTCTTCAGATTTTCTTCATCGGATGGATGCCCAGCAACCGCAACCTGCTTTGCCTCGACGCAAGCCTTGCGATCCCGATGCGTGTCCTCTGCTTCGAAGTTTCTCGACACCAGCGACCAGGGCGGTGAGACCGCCCCTCCCGGGTGGTTAGACCAGCCAGGCGGTCAGACCGCCCCTCCTGGGCGGTTGGACCGGACTGGGTGGCCGCACCTCCTCGTCAAGTCTTCGCCCTCGGTTTTGTGGCTCAACCGAGTAACCCAGTGGTTTCTGGTGAACCACTGCAAACCCCGTGAACTTGGTGTAGCCTCCGCCAATCGCCACTCATGACTCGGCTCCCACGTAGTTCTGACTCGACCTTGGTTTTGAGGCTCAACCAAGAAACCGTCCACGACTTCGTCCCGCTGTTCTTGCCACCATGTGGCCGGCACTTGACCCCGCTGGCCATCGGGTCCCTCAAACCAAGCCTACTTGTCTTCTCCACACCTGGAGGCCTCACCGGCGACGACCTTTCGCGCTTGTTCTTCACCTGCACTAACACCAGTCAAGCCACAACCTGCACCTGCAATACTTAGACAAGAGTCAGTCCACACAACATTGTCAATTACTCGTCACAATAGGAAGCGACCATCCACCGGTCCTTGAACCACACATGGTCCTCACAAAGTTTCTCGGCTTTATTAGATCAACTCTTGCATCACACATTTGTTCCACGGATTCGATACCTTGGGTTCATCACTCGAGGGAAGAAGGGTCCCTTGACTACGACGGAGGATTTGTCGGCTTGCAAGTCCACTTGAAGTTTAATACGAATATACACCGTCAACAAGCCCCTTTTTCTGGCGCCGTTGCCGGGGAACAAGTGATCAAGATTCAATCTTTTATTGCTTTTTGTGTAATTTTCAGTTTTCTTCTGGTTTTCTTTTTGCATCTATGTTGACAATGAATTTCCGTCAACCTAGCCATGAGTTTACCTTTAATGTTGGCATTGAATTATTATTCTAACCACTGGAACTACCCCCCCCCCCCCGTATATAACAAGTTCACTCTTGCATGTCGATTTTGGAGTTTATTGTTTATGTAGGAAATATACGGAAAGATGACACTTTCGGGTTAAGTTCATCAAGCACTTTGGAAGAAGATCATGAAGCCCGACAAGAGTCAAGACACGTGATGAACATGACTCCAAATGACCTGAGGACCGAAGCGTCAACATGCAAATCTTCAGGGACTCAACCAAGAAACAACAAAGCTTGGATAGCAGGATTCAAGCCTTAACCGTGAAGGAAACGACGTCAAAGGACCACATGCAAGTGCACACAAATAAGGAATCGCGCGAGAAGCAACTGGGGAAGAAACCGGGGCCGAACTGGGCCGAAACGGGCGTAGGCCGGCCGGGAGCAGAGAAGGAAGGGACACCGTTCCGGAGAGGACAGGGTCGAGATGGTTGACTAGGGTTCCCCTAGCCGATGTGGGAACCTTGCATGGATGACTACGTCGGAGTTCCTGGAGCTAGGATCAAGGTCGAGGTAGGATCCCGGTGGTGATCTTGTCCATGTATTATTCTCTCATGTTGAATTTGCAAGTTTGAATCCAATGTCTAGCGATCAAGTGCTTTCACTACGACTTTGTCTTCGCTTGGGTTTTCTTCTTCTCCAATTTATTCCGGATAGATTGCATAGGATGTTCTTGTAGCCATGGTGGCTAGAGGTGCATACCCGACATACCGAGCATTTTCATCTTATCCTTTGGACTCGCCCTAGGCTAACCCGCACGAATAAGGGTGTGTTGTGACAGAACGGTGGCTCCAAAAGGCGGGCGTCTTCGGAGTTGGAACGGAAGCCATGATTTAAAGATGCTTTTTATGAGATTCGATTTGCTTTGTTGATCTATGATTGGAACTTCAACAAGTGCTCGATCCAATCTCTCTAGATTGGTTTTACCTACCCCTCTCTATCTCTTGATACCTCCGGTGATTCTTAGATTAGATTGGTTTTCTTGGTGTTTCCATAGATTAGATGCACAACCCCTTTTCAAGATCAAAGTGTTTTCCGCTTATTAGATTGGATCTTGCGTTACACATTGTTCCACGAATTCAATACCTTGGGTTCACACTTGAGGGAAGAAGGGTCCCTTGACTACGACGGAGGACTTGTCCGCTTGCAAGTCCAAACGAACTTTGATACAACTATTAACCGTCAACAAGCTCCTTTTTCTGGCGCCATTGCCAGGGAACAAGTAATCCAGTTTGCATTTGTGAATATTTTCAGTTTTTCTCTTGATTTTTCTTTTGCATCTCTTAATTTTGATCATCCTCAAAACAAAAAAATCAATCTAGTCTTTTTCTAAACTCTAGTTTTCTTTAAGTTCCTTTTTTTTGTTTATATTTGCTAACCCTAACCGGAGATGGACGGCTACATCTCCAACAAGAAAACATATATTTTGTGGATGGTCTAGAAAAATTTTGCAGGCAAAGGTGACGTGAAACAAAAGATCTTAAAGCGGAGGCCGAAGAACGTTGGAATCTCCAAGAGAAACTCCACCTCCAAGATCGAGAGGAGATCAACTTCATCACCACTCATCCTAGGGAGATCGTTCCTCAACATTGTCGGAGTAATTGACATCGGTAAAAGGGGAGATCAAGTTCGACATCGATGGCGTGAGGAGTGCATTCAATTCAACCATGATTTGAGGTATGTAACATGATTAATATTAAATACATTCTACCTCATCATCGCATCAGAAGGGAGGAGTCAAGGAGAACAAAGCAAAGAAGACACAAAAGTGGTTGCATCCGTCAAGACCAAGAATCAACGCTCGCTTGCAAAGGCCAAAAAGATGACTAAACCGAAGAATAAACCTACACCGAAGCCAAGGATGGTCTAGAAGTGGGGCCCCCAAGATTGCAATGCCCACAAAGAGCATTAATCAGAGAAAATATAAGAAGTCTAGCTATAGACTATAAACGAAGCGCTTTGTGGGAGGCAACCCGTTCATCAAGTCAAGAATAAGCTACCGGGAGGACAACCCGTTGAAGAGTCAAGATACCGGGAGGGCAACTCAAAGAAAATTTTCAAGTTTTTCAAGTAAGTTGGTCTTAGAATGTGCTATGCATTACATATTATGTTTAATAATTTTTAAAGACATTATAATTGCTCGGTCATTTTATTTGAATTTTATATTGATCATAAACCAATGACTTAAGCCATCCCAAGTTTTGTTTGCATCTTTTAGAAAATACAGTACCAAAAATTCAGCACCTACCCCAACCTTTCACCTCTCCATGGTGTTAAAGTTGGCTTGTTTTACATGATAAAAACAAGCGAGTAGAGCCTTGCTATGTTTCTTTGTGTTTTAATCTTTGACGCGTCGTAGGACTCGCGTGAACCTAAGCAACTTGATTTTTGGTTTCATTCAACTTGACATCCATTAGTTTCTCTAGATTTAGAATTTTTCTAAGCCCATTGACTTTATTTTTATTCAAGATATCTCTCTCATGTTTGGCTAAATTAAAACCAAAATCTATACCCCCACGGTCATGCCGGAGGAGGTTGCTATCGATTAATGAAGGCAATTGATCCCGGTGCGACCAAAATAAATTTTATAATTGTTTTTGATGCCTAAAAGCTCCTCTAATGATATATTTGTACTCATCACTAGCGTTGCGTAAATTTTTAAAGTTTCGAAATTAGAGGAGTGATTAGAATCTAAACATGATTAAGGGGAGATTTCTGAGTTTGATTAACATATAGTGCCCCACGATGCATCACGTGTCCATCATTTGGCATCTTGGGCACGTGCAAAGGACAAGCATGGGGGAAGCAAGGGCTTTGTTTTGTAGAAAATTGGTGGAAGCACAAGTGGAAAGGGAACAAGATGTGACATGAAGGAAAACAATGGAGGTGGAAGATTAATCACACAAGTAAAGGTGTGATTGTGAACGGCTCGGGCAATGGAATCTCGAGGATCATGTGGACACAAGGAAAGAAGGGAGCAAGAAGCATCTCGGAGATAGATCAAGCCCCCGGTGCTCCCCTTCGCTAGGTAAGTAATTTATGCATTTATTAATTTGTGTTCTTGAGTTCATAGCCCATAAGTTTCATAAACAACCTAGAAAAATTTGAGTTCCATGATATTGTAGGATCTTGTCATGTTAACGCCGAACCTTTTTCATTCATGTTGGTAATGCTTTGATGCCTAAGGCTAGCTACCATGCTTAATGGAAGTATGGGGTCCGCTGCTCCCGTAGATCTCATCAACATATATTTTGTAGGTTTATCTATAGTGGCCTTATGTACTCACCTCAATAAGTTAGTTTAGCTTCACCTTAATAGGCGGTTGCATGTTCAAGAATCCATAAACCCTATGAGGCTATTATCCATCCTAACTTGTGCACCTCACTCACCACCCTCCAACAATAATAATAAAGAATATTCACCATAATAAACTCCACCCTCCATATACTTCCCTTGTGTGTTTTTCCCACCGGCAAGCAATCCCCGGTGCACTCGTTGTGAGTTAGTGCAACAACAATGTGGAATATAGCCACCAATTTTTTCACCTAGAAGACACGATCATCGAAGGCGCCATCATCAAGCTCTTCGAGGAGGCACTCGGTCTCCGTGTCTCCCTGAAGCATGGAGGAAGATGTGGCACCACCGAGGAGCGATACGCTGCCCCTTGGTGGCATGAGGAGTACATGAAGTTCATCCATGCGGTACACCGAGCCGCGAGGACTCACGGAAGAGCCACCTGTTCCACCATGATGCTCAACTCGTTCATCCGCTCCACCACCGTACACTTCGAGGTGTCCAATGGATGTATCATGAAGACGGAGGAGGAGGAGGAGGAGGAGAGGTGTATTCGTCTTGAGAAGAGGCTTGTGCCAAATTTTGACATCGATGACAACACCCTCCAAATGTTGGATTCTACTCAATTCTTGAGCAACCTTGGATGGGTGCGATTCTTTATGGAGTTGGTGCGAATATTCACAAGGAGCTTGATTTGAAAGTTCTTATGACATTTGCACCGGTCATTAGTGAAGGAGTGTCGTGCCTCTCATTTCGCCTTGAAGATGAAAAGCAACTAGTTCCTTATGGATATATTGGAGAACTACTCGGTTACAAGAAGGAAGCCAGAAGAAAGTTGATGTCCAAGGAAAAAATGTTAGAAGGATTTTTGGGGAATGATTTTGAGATAAGATTACTAGGAACCCAAAATTTCTCCTTATCGGGATTTCTTTGGGATCGAGTACATGAAGCAAGGAAAGTGGATATGAGAGGAGAAGGTACAAGTTGGCGAAAGTAATATTCCTTCTCCCAATGAGAGGCTGAGATCATTTGAAGACAAAATTGGTTAGAGGAAGGATTTCTTGTACCGAAAAAGAAAAAGAGATTAAAAAGGAAGATTGTGTAAGAGGGATCATCCTCCATAGCCCTAGATGGAGGGGTTGCGCATGAAGCTAATAAACAACCATGGAAGGACTCCAATGCCACCACCATATGAAGGAAGTATGTCAAATGCAAGCATGGGGAGTGGGGAAGCCACACCACCACATTCTCCACCATACATGTTCATCACGAAGTTTTCATGCCTCTCCATCCAACAAATGCAAGAAGAAGGAACGCAAACATTACCTATCAAATTGGGAGCCTTCACCACTGGAGAAATTTAGAGGAGGACCGGCATAATCACAATACAAGCAAGGATACAACGCGCCGGACCACTAATATCAACCATCGGGAAATAAAGGAAGAAGGAGGAAGAAAAGAAAATAATAATGCTTCAAATCCGGTTTGATTTTCTCCTTTTCCCTTGCTTTATTTTCAGCTTTTGTACAACTTCATATATGTGTAGCATTTTCTGTTTTTATTTTTTTTCAGCATGCACGATAATTATAGAGTTAATTGAAGATCACCATGAATAAAATTTCCCACCTTGATCAACCTTTGGTAAAAATATTAAGTTGATGCCCTAATAATATATGATGAAAAGTTGCCGCTTTGCTCAACTTTTGTACTTGTTTTATGCATGATTAAGCTAATGCTTTCTTTAATATGAATCTGAAATTAATTAAATGCTATCTTAATCTTTTGTGGAGTTATGATAAAAATAAGACCCATAGTGTTATTTTCATGCTCTCAATTTTGGATGAGTTAAAGATGATTTGTTCTTAAAAATATATATGCTAACCTTGTCATTAATACTACTTGCATTTTGCTATACCTATCCAAATCCATATATATATTGAATGCATAAACCTTAGTATACAAGAATTATTTTTGGGTGAGTTATTTCGGGCCTTGATTTCTCTGGCCCGAGACTAAGAAGCTGGTCATTCCGTTTTTGCGTATCTATCCTTTTGCTAGCCTTTCTATCCATACATTGTGTATCCCCACATCGGGATTTCACAAACCTCACCGGATATCCACCCTTAAAACTAAAATTTATCATCTTTTGTGTTTACCTCCTTGACCACAACCTATCATTGAGTATGGGTCGTCAATTCAAGGAAGATCGCAAGATGGTGCCAAGGTTGAAGATCTCAAGTATCTCTCCAAAGGAAATATATTTCTAGTACCTACCTTACCTCTATCACCTCTTTGCCTGAGGACGAGCAAACGTCTAAGCATGGGGGAGGAGGAAGGTACAATGCAATAGATTTCAAGGGGAGCAAATACAAAATGAAATGATGAAAGAAAATAAAAGAAGAAAAAAATGAGTATAAAGAAAAGAAAAAAGAGATAAAGAAAAAAATACGTATGAGAAAAGAATATATATATGAGTTTATAAAAATAAAATAAAGTGAACTCCTCGGTTCTCTAAATTGCATTAGGAATTTCAAAAGGTTCAAGATCTAAGATCCAAACTCATTTTTCCAACCATGTCCAATCCTATAACGAGGACTTCCTTTGTGCCTCGGGATCACTCTTTCCATTTGCACGTGTCCACCTATTTCAAAGTGTGTATTTTCTCTCCCCCTCCTTGATACAACATTATTTTCCAATGACCTTTTTGATGAGTCTCGGTAAGACCATGAGAAGCTTGTATTGTTTTGACAACATCTCATTTATAATATCTTGGTAGGACTAAACTTTTCCCATATAGCTCTATATATATTGAGAGGGGAAAGGAGTAGAATGAATAGGCTTTGAGAAACAAGATAAGATGTGAGTACATGAGCAAGATGCAAGGAAATTTATTTTTGAACTTGGTTTAGCTCTTTTTCTTCAATTCACTCTTAATTTCAAAGTTTCTTAAGATTCATTTTAAATTTGGGAGCATGAGGTAATTATTTGTGGGAAGTGCTTAAATTAATATCAACCCTCCATAAGGATGAAGGCTAGTACATTATGGAACTTTAATGATTAAATCCTTGAGAGCATTATATTTTCTCGTGTGTGATCAAGTGCAGGGTATAAGCAATGAAATGCAACACTGACATTCATTAAAGGCTTACTCGAGGACGAGCAAGGTTTAAGAATGGGGGAGATGTTGAGGGTGAATTTTCGTCAACCTAGCCATGAGTTTACCTTTAATGTTGGCATTGAATTATTATTCTAACCACTCGAACTAACCCCCCGTGTATAACAAGTTCACTCTTGCATGTCGGTTTTGGAGTTTACTGTTTACGCAGGAAATCTACGATAAAGACAAGACTTTCAGGTTAAGTTCATCAATTACTTTGGAAGAAGATCATGAAGCCCAACAAGAGTCAAGACACGTGATGAACATGACTCCAAATGACCTGAGGACTGAAGCGTCAACATGCAAAACTTCAGGGACTCAACCAGGAAACGACAAAGCTTGGATAGCAGGATTCAAGCCTTAACCGTGAAGGAAACAGCGTCAAAGGCCCACATGCAAGTGCACACAAATAAGGAATCGCGCGAGAAGCAACTGGGGAAGAAACCGGGACCGAACCGGGCCGAATCGGGCTTGGGCCGGCCGGCCTGGGCCGACCGGCCCATCCCATTCCGAGCCCGGTTCGACGCCCCCTTTGACCTAGCCGCCTCTCGGGCTATTTATAGCCCCCTCGCCGAGAGACACAAAGATATACATTCGTCATCCGCCCCCGAGGAGCAGAGAAGGGAGGGACACCGTTCCGGAGAGGAGAGGGTCGAGATGGTTGACTAGGGTTCCCCTAGCCGACGTGGGAACCTTGCATGGAAGACCACGTCGGAGTTCCCAGAGCTAGGATCAAGGTCGAGGTAGGATCCCGGTGGTGATCTTGTCCATGATTATACTCTCGTGTTGAATTTGCAAGTTTGAATCCGATTTCTAGCGATCGAGTGCTTTCACTATGACTTTGTCTTCGCTTGGGTTTTCTTCTTCTCCAATCTATTCCGGGTAGATTGCATAGGATGTTCTTGTAGACATGGTGGATAGAGGTGCATACTCGACATACCGAGTGTTTTCATCTTGTCCTTTGGACTCATGCTAGGCTAACCCGCACGAATAGGGGTGCATTGTGATAGAACGGTGGCTCCAAAAGGCGGGTGTCTTCGGAGTTGGAACGGAAGCCACGATTTAAAGATGCTTTTTATGAGATTCGATTTGCTTTGTTCATCTATGCTTGGAACTTCAACAAGTGCTCGATCCAATCTGTCTAGATTGGTTTTACCTACCCCTCTCTATCTCTTGCTACCTCCGGTGATTCTTAGATTAGATTGGTTTTCTCGGTGTTCCCATAGATTAGATACAAAACCCAATTTCAAGATCAAAGTGTTTTCTGCTCATTAGATTGGATCTTGCGTTACACATTGTTTCACGGATTCGATATCTTGGGTTCACACTTGAGGGAAGAAGGGTGCCTTGACTACGACGGAGGACTTGTCCGCTTGCAAGTCCAAACGAACTTTGATACAACTATTAACCGTCAACAATCTACTAACTTTTGATCATCCTCAAAATCAATCTAATCTAGTTTGTCTAACCCTAGTTTTCTTAGATGTGTTTTTATTTTTTGTTTTTGTATATTTTTTTATCGCTAACCCTAACAGGAGATGGACGGCTACCTCTCCAACAAACCCGATAATTTTGTGGATGATCCAGAAAAATTTATAGGCTAAGGAGACGTGAAGCACAACAAGCTAAGAAGTTGGATTTTGTAGATTCAAAGTCAGAAGATGAGTATCGTTGGAATCTCTGAAGAAATCACCACCTCAAAGTCCTCGGGAGAATCGACTTCCACCGATGGGAGATCAACCGCAAGAACGCAAGGACATCGTCGACCTACCAATCTTGAACCTCGCGGAGAGCGGAAGGCCGTTCGAGGTCAAGACTTCAACAATCCGCATGGTGCAACATTCACCCTTCACCGGTAAAGAAGATCCGAACCTTCACCTCCAAGCGTTCATTCAACTATGTCAAACGTTCAACATGGACAGGGTGACCCAAGACCAAATGAGGGCAAGGATCTTTCCGTTCTCGCTACTAGGGAAGTCTTTGCAACGGTTCTACTCTCAACTGGTGGAGACGGTGCAAAATTGTGATGCGAAATTGTGATGCGTTGATGAGGGTCTTCATGAAGGAATACTACTCACCGGATATAAATCAAAGCTTGCGTAATAAGTTTGCTACTTTTGCTCAATATCCTACGGAGACTATCTCAAAGGCATTCGAGCGCTTCAATGAGTACACTCGGCCGGTTCCACATCACAAGTTCCCGAAGGAGGACCTCGTTCAAAAGTTTTACCAAGGACTCACCATGGTGTCAAGGACGATCATCGATGCATTGGTGGGAGGATCTATCATCGAGCTTACGCCGACTGAAGCTTTCACTCTATTCAAGAAGGTCACGGACAATGACACGTGGGCGTCATCTAGACGCTTACTTCTGGTTCAACCCATGGGGAATGTCAAAGGAGTCTTGCAAGTGGAGAAGGAAGACATAATCGAAGGCAAGATCGATTTGCTTATGCGGAGGTTGGAGAAGATGGAGATAGGAAATAAAGAGGCTCAAGACTTAAAGGCTACCGAAGCAAGATCCACATGTGAAGAGTGCGGAGAATATGGCCATGTCCACAAAAATTGTCCGGAGGAAGCCAAGGTGCTCGACTACCTGAGGAAGGGAGATTTGCCGAACTTACGCTACGGGCAAGGCAGACCTCAATTTAATGCAAGCTCATACATTCCGAATTTGGTTCCGCTTCGTATTCAATTAAAGGACTTCATGGACGAGCAAGCTAAGATCAACAAGGACACCGTCACCAAGTTCAAAGCCATAGACAAGGTGTTGGAGAACATCGATAGCAAAGTGACGGAGGTCGGAAGCTCCAACCATCAAGTGCTCAACATGATGAAGATGCTCGAAATGCAAGTGGGACAACTTGCCGGGCGCCTATCCGCTAATGAAGGGAAGCTTTCAGGACAACCTAAATATCCCGAAATGGCGAAGGCTATTCAAACTCATTCGGGGAAGGAGAGCGAAGATCCAGAACGTTCCGCGGGAGCAAGGAAGCCTAAACCATCCGCCGAGATGGAGGAATTTGCTAAGGAGGAAGTTACGGAGATCGTCACCGAAGAGCCCGAGTTTGAGATGCCGGGAGAAGACATGAAGATACCACAACTCAAGCCATGCTACTTCCGAGGTAAACTTGATAATCACTTTGAGAAGTTTGTGAAGGTTGTGTGTAGAATTAGCATCAACATGTCGTTATTGGATGCCCTTCAAGTTCCTACATATTCTCGTTACTTCAAAGATATCCTTGCAAACAAATATGAGATAGCAACACTCGGGGTAGATCATGTCAAGATGTCCGAGCAATGTAGTGCCACTATTGCAAATGGACTAGAGAAGCAAAAAGACCTCGGATGCCCGACAATTCCATGTTCTGTTGGTTCATTCAAGTTTGAGAAGGCATTATGTGACCTTGGAGCTAGTGTGAGCGTCATGCCAAGATATGTGTTCGAGAAGCTACGCCTACCATTGGAGCCTACGGGTATGTGCTTGGAGTTGGGTGATAACTCCATTTGTTATCCCTTGGGCATCGCCGAAGATGTGCCCATGAAGGTCGGACACCACTTCATCCTCGTCGACTTCGTGGTACTCAAGATGGGAGAAAGGGAGAATCCACCACTCATTCTTGGGAGGCCTTTCCTCAAGACTGGGGGAGCTACTATTGATGTTGGCAAGGGGGAGATCAACTTTGACATTAATGGCGAGAAGAGTTCTTTCAAGTTTCGACCATGCCTCGAGGTATGCAATATGATTGAAGTTAAATATGTTCCACCTCATCGTCGCGTTGTCAAGGAAGAACCAAGGAAGAAGGAAGAGCCAAAGAAGAATAAAGAGCCAAAGAAGAAGGAGGTAAAGAAAATCAAGGAAGTTGTTGCATCCATCAAGACAAAGGAACAAAAGCCGGTTGTGAAGACCAAAAGATGACTAAGCCGGAGAATAAACTCGTGCCCAAGATGGTGTGGAAGTGGGTACCCAAGATTGCAACACCCGCAAAGAGCGTTGATCCGAAGTAATCAAGTGAAGAAGTCTAGCCATGGACTATAAACGAAGCACTAGGCGGGAGGCAACCCATTTTATCGAGTCAAGAATAAGCTACCGGGAGGACAACCCGATTCAAGGTTTTTCGAGTCTTTTCAAGTAAGTTATTTTTGAAATTTACTATGCAAGACATTAGACTTAGAGTGGTTGAACAATATTAGAGACATAATTCTTGGTTGAATATTTTGTTTGGATCATAAACCCTTTACATGAACCATCCTATGTGTTGTTTGCTTCTTTTCGAGAAACCAAAACCAAATAAATTCAGAACCTATCTCAACCTTTCATCCTCTTTATGATGTTAAGGTTGACTTGTTTTACAAGCTAAAAACACATGAGTAGAGCCACAACTTGTACCTAGATGTTATTTAAATTTCAGCACGTGGTAGGACTCGCGTGAACCTAGAAACTCAACTTTTGGTTGGTTTAAAAATCTATATCCTTGGTTTCTCTAAGATTACAGTTTTTCTAAGCCTCATTTAATTTTATTTCATTCAAAATCTCTCTCATTCAGCCAAAATTAGAACCTAAACCTATGCCCCCATGATCAAGCCGGGGAAAATTTACTCTCAACCAATAAAGGCAAACAATACCGGTGAGAGCGATATAAAAGTAGTCGGAAAATATTTTTGACTTACATTTGTTTTTAATGGTTTAAAAACTTCTCTAAATTTATGCTTGAGCTCATATATAGCTCTGAGTTTATTTTAAATTTTCAAAATTAGAGGAGTGCTTAGCCTTAAGACATGCTGAGAGGGAGGCAATCTAGTTAAGCAAATCATGCATGCACCATGATGCATCATGGGATGCCCTTCCAACAACTTTCATCAAGGTCACAGGCAAAGGACAAGCATGGGGGGGGGTCAGAAAGCATTGTTATGCAGGAAATTCATGGTGGCATGTGAAGCAAAGGAGCATGGACATGACTCAAAGCAAAGGCATCAAGTGGAAGGACCAATAATGCAAGCAAAGGAGTGGATGAGAAAGTTTGGGCGGTGCAACTTGTGGAGCACGCGGGCAGGAAAGTCACAAAGTGGAGATCATCACGCTGAGGAAAAACCGAGCCAGGGAGGGCTAGAGGCACCCCAGGCCGGTCGGCCCAGGCCGTCTGGCCTCCCCTATAAAATCACTACATGAAAACCTCAAATAGGTCACGTAGCATTTGTAGCGGGCCCTTAACACCCGTTACATCCACCCACATTTGTAACAGTTGTTGTTTGGAGCCTGTTACCTATAAGCGCGCCAGGACGACCCCGGGGTTGGCCTCCACAATGTCCGTTACCAATGTGGACTTCTGGTAACGGGCTTCTTAAACGCCCGTTACATAAATTCTTTGTAACGGATGTTAAAAGAGCCCGTTACAAATGTTAAATCTATCGGTAATGGGCTTGTAAAGTCCATTACCGATCAATGCCCTATCAGTAACAGGCTACTCAAGTCCGTTACTGATCGCTGCCATATTGGTAACGGGCTATAAAGTCTGTTACTGATAATTTCGTACTGGAGACTCATGTTGAGCAAGTGTTCTATGTACATGACCTTGCAAAGAAGAACTGGTCTGTGGTTATGCCTGGAAAAAAAGGATTGTGGAGATTGAAAATGTTGTTGTTGAGGAGGAGGAATACAACCAATTTGACGAAATTCCATCCTTTGACACTTCATACAAGCCCCAACTATTTGGAACTAACAAAACACTGTACTTGCGAAGCGACCGTAGTGAAAAAATCCATATACAAAAATCAAGAAAAAAAAAGCAAGCCTGATTTCTGCTGAATCCTTTTTGTAATGCCGGAGGATGTGTCTATTGGTGGAAATGGAATCCGTTTTGTAATATAAAGGATGCGATGTATTGGTGGAATTTCAATCCTTTTTGAAATATATGGGATGTGGTGGAATTTGAATCCTGCTTGTAATATATTCTGCCAAAGATACTATATATACTCTGTTTATATTCTGCTTCAGTTCAGTAATGGGCAAGAGACGAGGATTAACGAACCTGCGTCGCCATTGCTACGGGCAAGAGACGAGGACTAACGAACCAGCGTCGCCTTTGTTACGGGCAAGAGACGAGGACTAACGAACCAGCGTCGCTTTTGTTATGGGCAAGAAGATATGCGAAATCACGAACAGCTTACATCAAAAGATACACGGATTAGAGCATCTCCAAGAGTTTGCCAAATTTTACTTGGCAAATCTTGTGCTTTGCCAACTTCTAAAAAGATATGCCAAGTAAAAAAAGAGTTCATCTCCAACAATCTGGCATAATTTCACTTGCCAAATCCAGATCTAATTAACTTACACCAGGAATCCTGAGATAAACAAGTTGATTTGCCAAACTGTTGAGATAATCACAAGCTTTGCAAGTGAGTAGGTAAATCATACAAAAAATTGTACTGCACAGAGATAATCACAAAAGCATATCTCTTGAGATGCATAATCACACACAGAGATTAAAGTCATCATTGATACATTAGAACAATGTTACAATGCGGCCATATCTTCATGACGAGATATGCAAATTCACACACACATAGATTACAATCATCATTGGTACATCAGAACAAGGTTACAATGTGGCCATATCTTCATGACGAGATATGCAAAATCACACACACACATCGATCTTGCTCGCAGGTCGTCGATCTTGCTGCACGTGGTCTTTGAATAAGGTCCATCTCTGTTGATGGCTTAGAGAATAGATTTCTGGCTTGCAATGAGACCACAAAGCTTTCTGAACCTGCACTTTTGTTTGCAAGAGCCTTCCGCGTGTGGAGGGAGAAAGCATAGGAAAAATAATGATCATTGGACAAAGGATGAAGGATTGTTCATCCTCAAAATAAAGATCATTGGACACAGAATGAAATTGTTCATCCTGATGCCAGGAGGTTCTAGGCTACCTACCCTGGACACGTCTACGTGGAAGGAGTATGTCACAAGAATTCTTGTTGCAGCTGTGTTAGAGGGATGAGCAACCCAGTCACCCCCTATCACAAGAATTCTTCTAGAAACTGAGAGATCGAGAAGGAGGAAGAAGAGAGAAAAGCAAAAGCTTGCGCCCTACAGGATCTATTCTTTGCACCATAGCTAGATCTTGATCTAGAGAAGAAGGAAGCAAGTGTCTCGCTTTATTGTATCAGAAGAAGGAACCATATAGCTAGATCTAGATCTACTAGAGAAGAAGGAAGCAACTTGAAGTGAGGAGGACCGATCGGCGTCGGTGCCAACAAGGAAGGGATAAGATCAAGAGCACAGGAATGGACGGGAAGGTTCCCAAGACGGTCGGGAAACTGTTGCTAGTCAATGGCTGAGAGCAGAGCTGCAGAGGTAGTGATACCAATGTAGAATTAAATAATACGCGGAGTAAGCAAACATCGTCTCCAATGGCCGTGTTTGGATGGTAGAATGTTAGTGTTACTGTTAGTGGTAGTTTTTAACACCTCCAAATTAACACATGTGTTTGGCTCCAAAGTGTTAGTTTTGGTGTTAGTTTGCTACAAACTAACACTGACACCTCCATCCAAACATCCAATGTAGTCATCATCTCCAAAAAAGAGAGGAAGGGATAAGATCAAGAGCACAAGAAACGGGAAGAGGTTCCCAACACGGTCAATGGCGAAACTGTTGCTAGTCAATGGCTGAGAGCAAAGCTGCATAGGTAGTGATTCCAATGTAGAATTAAATGATACACGGGGTAACGAAACATCGTCTCTACGTGGATTAGCCAAACGTCGTTTGTAATGGAGAATTAAATGATAACGCGGATTAGCCAAACGTCATCTCCATTGCATACTTAAACCTTGTTTGGAAACAAATCTCCTGTATCTTCTCCTTCCAAAACAATTAGATCCCCTGCCCCTTCATCTCCACTCGCGAAAAACAGCAACTGCCTACTCCTCATCGTCACCATTCCCGGCCAGAGATGGATAGCATGCCAGGAAGAAGCACGTGGCACCAGCCGTCATCGCTGTTGCTGGGCCTTCCTCATGACCTCCGCATTGAGATTGCGGCGCGCGTCGGTGCGACCTCGGAGCGGCCCTTGGCACACCTTCGCAGCCTACGCGGTACTTGCTCGACCATGCGCCGCATGTGCGGCCACGACGACGTCGGCCGACATTTGTCGATTGAGGGGATACAAGATGAGATTTCTTAGGTGTGGAACCCCACCGCTTACAAAGCATTCCTTGCTATGTTGAGCGGTCTTTGGAATCCGGAGGCTTGTTTCCTCTCCGGAATCAAAGCCTTCTTCATCGAACACATGGGATACAATGAGCCGCCAAGGGTGGGCACGATGCGGTGGCCTATCTATACGCCATATTGCTCTACAGAGACAATGGCGGTGCCACCACCGACGACACCACAAAGGGGTACATGAGGCGGGTCGCGGGCAGCGGCAGTACGATGTCGTCGAGATGGCTGAGCAACGAGGGGTGTCTGCCTTTGCGCGAGAAGGCTGCGAGTGCACTCCACTACTCGACTTAGCACATTTGGGGTGAACCGCTGCTGCCTCCGGTGTAGGTGCGCGACGATCAACTGTGCGCAGGCACCGGCGGCGGTGTGGAAAAAGGATGGCTTCAAATTTCTCTGTTTTGATAGCGAAGACTGTAGGCTGCGCTGCGAAATGGTGAAGTTCGCACAGAGAATAGGAAATCAGTAGTATATTAGCTTTTGCATGATGCTCGAATTATTTGTGTAAAATGTTGGGAGAGCAGCAAATCCGACACGGGTTATCAGCCCCGCGTCGCTAATGAATGTGGGGCCCAGTTCTATTCAAATGAAGAACAGTTCCCATTTCTCCTTTTAATCTGCAAACAAATGTTGTAACAAGTATTTCTTCGTCGTTATTAGTCCAAATTTGATACTTTTTTCTAAATTTTTCTAAAATCATCATCTATTCATTAATTTCATTGTTTAGTGTACATTCCGTTTGTTGAGTGATGTTTATATGCCTTATTTTGTTCTTTGTAAGTACAACATATAAATAATTTTGTTTTACACATCCATTAGTGATGGAACTTTACATTTCGTAAGCTTAAGGTGAACACAAGGTTTTGTTAAGTTTTCAAATGCATATGAGTTCGAACATGTTGCAAAGTTTGGAAAACTTCAATGTTCAAGCAAACATTCTAGGAAACTATGCGAGAGATGAAGACATTTGTACACAAGTATATTATTCCTTCATCGATACCACTTGAAATTTCGAAGACAAGTTTAGTTACCCAAATTTTGTTCCCAAGTCAATTTGTAGATTTTTTAGAGCAAATTTGATGTTATTAGAATTATTGTATAATTACCATGGGGTGTAAAAACGAAATATATGAATTTTGGGCACACAAGTTTGACTGTTGATATTTTATTCAAATACTGAATGTCCAAATACGAATTGTTCGTATTTTTATGATTTTTTAGGTGCTGTTTTATGGGCTCTAAAAATTCAGGGAAAGCAAGTTTTATTCCAAAAAAAGTTGTGACAGGCCCACGCGTCAGCGTCAGCAGCCAATATAAAAAAGATAACCATTGCCTGCCCGCCCGGACCCAACTGCCAACAAATGCGATCCGAGTTCACTAACCATCGTCGCCAATGACACTAGCCCACGCGTCAGCGTCAGCAGGCTAACCTGCGTCGGCAATGACTACTCTAATAAGATCTAATTCATCACAACAGATCTCCAGTTACTCACAACAGAACACAGTTGATCACAACGCGGTTGGATCTACTCGTGTATATTAGATCAAGTTCATGACATACAAAATCTAACAACCAAGGTAATTAACTAAGCAGTTCATGATCGTCAGACAAACTAAGCAGTTCATGTCCAAGAACCGGATGAAGACACAAAAGCACACAGACATTATTGTTACTAATTGGTACATGAGTCTATTAATTAGTCAGAGTCCCGCCGTCACCGCCTTGGCTGCCGTCGTCACCGTCGGAGCTGCCATTGTTGAAGAAGAAGAAGTGGCGGCAGGCACCCCGCTTGACCACAGGGAGGTTCTCGAGCTTTTTAGCCAACCCGTTGATCCTGAAGGTGAGACCCTTCAAGGTCGGGTCCTTGTACACATCATGATGCGCCTTGATGTCGAAGGCCTCGCCAACACCTTGAAGCTTTCTGAAGACGCTCCTGAGCAGCTCAGCGGCGAACTTATTATCATCGAAGAGCGGTTCCTCGTCGGCGTCCTTAGCCGCCGGCTCCTTCCCCTTCTCCAACTTCTTCCGACGGTAGCTTTCGTCGTCGTCGTCCTCCCTTCGTCCCCGCTTCGACGGTGGTGGGCTTCTCGACGCCATCTACTTCTCTCGGTGACCGAAGATTAGTAATGGTGAATCGTGAGGAGGATGAAGAATTGAAGAAAAGATGATAAGCTTATGGAAGAAGCAGGGGAGGGCGACTGGCGAGGGAGTATATTGACAAGACGCGGAATCGTCAAGCGCCTCTACCCCCACCCACTACTCCATTACTGCCAGTATGTGCCACTCGATTGAGAATCGGGCTCTGTCTCGGGCGCGAAGCCACGTGTCGCCTTTCACTTACGCGGGAAGGAGAAGGGGAGGGGCAATGATGTCAGGCCCATTTGTCAACGGCAGCAGCCAAACAGTGGCGCCTTTTCAATTTCCATTTATTGTTTTATTACGACATGGCTGAGGTGCCATCTTCAACCTTCAACCCTCAAGCTCATCGCCTCGCTCGCTCCTTCAACTTCAATCCTCGTCGCCAACTTCATCCCTTTTCAACTTCAATTTTCCTTGCCAACTTCATCCCTCATCGCCGCCAACTTCAACCCTCGTCGCCATTCAAATTCCAAACCCCAACGCTGGGCTATTTCGTCCATTCTCCTTGATGGCCGCCGCAGTGTGCTTGATGCTACTGCTGCCAGATGAACTTCTCACCAAGATCATCATCCACTCCATCAAGGATGTGGCCATTTTCCATTTTCTAAACCTTCGCAATAAAATCTGTGGCACCTTCCTGCGCATCTGCAACTCCGATGAGATGCTACTACACGTGTCGTTGCGTGATCTTCGTGAGGTGTGCAAGAATCGCTACGCTAGGTCGTGCTTTGGGCGGCGGTTCCGAAAGGCCAATCATTCGGAGGCATTGTGCTTCGAGGGGATGATGAGGTTGATGAGGCGGCGGAACCCTGATAAGGGTCTGAAGCTCATCGGAGATGCATCCGCTGCTGAAGACTCCGGTGCCAGGTACTTTTTAGCAATGCTGAAGTACCGTTGCAACCCGGTGGACCCCGAAGCCATGACACTACCCCAGGAAATCAGCGGCGATCCGTCGCCCCCTGACGGCCGGTGGAAGAACCACAACCTGCGGTGGCTACGCTACCTCGTCAAGCAGGATCTCGACAACATTGCGTGGTTGTACGGTCTTGATGATGGCGACGACGACGACATTCCATTGCTGCCCGTCAAGAATCCCCACATCTGCATTTGGGAAGTGGGATGTAGGCGCTACGGGCCGGATACCAAAGAGATCATCCACTACTGCAGTGCTGAGTGTCGCATCCGTCATGAGTTTGACCTCTGGACGCGTAAATTCCGCCCCGCCGTGGAGTACGCCGTCAGCAGGATGAACATCGGGATGTGGTCGCAAGCATCAATATGAACATTATCTATCTTGAATGTAAAATATTAGATATTACTAAACGTGGATTTGATTTTATCGGGATGTCGGGATGTCGGCGGCGGCGGGCGGCGGTGCCCTCTGCTTCCTCCTTTGTTCTAGTCAAATGACTGTGGGGGCCAATTCTATTCAAATCAAGAACAATTCCCATTTCTCCTTTTAATCTGCAACCAAATGTTGTAACAAGTATTTCTTTGTCATTTTTAGTCCAAATTTGATAGTTTTTTCTAAATTTTTCTAAAATCACCATCTATTCATTAATTTCATTGTTTAGTGTACATTCCGTTTGTTGAGTGATGTTTATATGCCTTATTTTGTTCTTTGTAAGTACAACATGCAAATAATATTTGTTTTACACAACCATTGGTGATGGAACTTTACATTTCGTAAGCTTAAGGTGAACACAAGGTTTTGTTACATTTTCAAATGCATATGAGTTTGAACATGTTGCAAAGTGTGGAAAACTTCAATGTTCAAGCAAACATTCTAGGAAACTATGCGAGAGATGTAGACATTTGTACACAAGTATATAATTCCTTCATCGAAACCATTTGAAATTTTGAAGACAAGTCTAGGTACCCAAATTATGTTGGCATGTCAATTTGTAGATTTTTAGAGCACACTAGATGGTAGTAGAATTATTACATCATTAACATGGGATGTAAAAACGGATTCTAAGAATCTTGAGACTGTTGATATTTTATTCAAATACTAAATGTCCAAATACGAATTGTTCATATTTTTATGATTTTTTAGGTGTTGTTTTATGGGCTCTAATAAATTAGGGAAGCAAGTTTCATTCCAAAAAAAATTTTGACAGGCCCACGCGTCAGCGTCAGCAGCCAATATAAGAAAGATAACTGTTGACCCAACTCTCAACAAAGGCAATCTGGGTTCACTAACCATCGTCACCCATGACACTGGCCCACTCGTCAGCATTAGCAGGCGAACCGTGCGCGGGCTGCTCAAAATTTCCCACCTATATTTACTATAGTGCCCATGAAATTCCAATTGCTACACAGAGCCGTCAAGGGTACGCCAGAAGTTTCATTAAACACAGTTACGTGTGCCATTCATATTTGGCTCCTCGCTAGATAGATACACAACGCCCGCATTCTCCCTACCGCCACCTCCAGTCGCCCCGCTCTCCTTCGCCGCTCTCTCCCCGCCGCAGCCCTGCTCTTCTCCAGCCCCACCGCTCTTTGCGTGACGACGGTGACGAGGACGCGGTTACTGGCGTGCGGACGTACGTTCGGCCAACCTAAAGACGGTTGACGCGGATCCGTTGATGTCGTCCCCGGCCACGACGACGAGCCGGCCGGCCGCCTCAGGCCATGAGCCGCCGTGGATCCGGCACCTCCGACCATCACGAGAACAACTACTTCATTCGCGACAGAGGTTAGTCCTGCTTGAACCCCCAACACCCTCTCTCTCATTGGCCAGCAAAATCGATCTGCTATATATTCATGTCAATGTGGATTAATTAGGGAGACATGCCTAGATATTTCATCTTTAATTGATTGACTGTGATTTTGATTGATGGATTTTGTTGCCCCAAGTTTGTGTGAATAAATTGTTGCTAACAGATGTAGTTATATGAACTATTTAAATTCATTTCATGTTCCTAGTGCTACAATTTTTGCACTGTAAATTCATGAAAAGCATCGAGGATGTCAGCATACTTTAGTTCTGCTATGCTCTAAATGTACCAGATCGACAGTTATGCTTTGGACCTGTTAGCATATAATTTAATTCTGCTATGCTCAGATCGACAGTTATGCTTTGGACCTGTTAGCATACTTTAATTTTGATGGCCAAATAATGTCATTGGGAATTGCATCGCAGTGGTTTATAATGTAGTCCACCCAATCTGCTATATATTCAATTGATTGACTGTGGATTTGATGGACGGATTTTGTTGCTCCAAGTCTGTTTTGAATAAATTGTTGCTAACAGATGAAGTTATATGAAATGTTGAAATTCATTTTCATGTTCCTGGTGCTATCATTTTTGCATTGTAAATTCATGAAAAGCATAAAGGATGTTAGCATACTTTAATTCTGCTATGCTTTGAATGTACCAGATCGACACTTATGCTTTGGACCTATTAGCATACTTTAATTCTGATGGCCACATAATGTCAGTGGGAATTGCATCGCAGTGGTTTATAAGGTAGTGATAACTAGACTGTCTTATGCTTTATTGTGAGTGTTAATTGTTTCACTATTGTCATATATATTGTTATTGTTGGTGTCATGATGTGCTGTGAGTGTTGTTTAACTAATGTCATATATAATGTAATGGCCATTGCTTTATCCTCCTGTTGCATGTACATATGGAACACACAATCTATCGCTGCTCAAGTTGGACAAGGAACCAGTTGAAGGAATTTATTTTCTGCTTTGATATATAAGCATATTGTTTTGTCCCTGTCAAAATGGTTAGCACCTATCCCTGTATGCTAATTAAGTAAAATATGAACTGTGTATGTCTATGCTGATTTTATTTACGGCTGTATCAGCTATTTTTCCTGTCAGAGAAAACGAATTTATCTAATAAGAATTAAGTTTAGATTTCTTGTCTTACTTATGTTGCTCTACTGACAAACCTGACATATCATTTATGCAGTCTCCCACAACAACAAACTCCTCTACCTCCAGCGCATCATCACAGCCCATCGTCGGTGAACCTTCTTCATAGGGTCACTCAACACAAGCTGCTGCAAGTAGTACTCGATCCCATGGGTCAAGGACACAAACCAAATGGCCAGAAGACAAGTTGACTGCAAATGGACTTGATGCCAATTTTTGGCCTACCCCAGATGCTGCGAGGGATAGATTTGTATTGGTCTGTGGTCTCATTACTCGGGAGAGGGTGTCAATCAACAAGGCGGTTGACGACCTCTCACCAATTGAAAAGGACCATATGTTTACAGTTTTAGAGGAAAAGCTAGATTACCCAGCCAATCTGGAAGAATTTGTTCGCAAAAAGGTAGTTAAGACAGCTATATCACAGATTCGAACCTTGCAACGGCGGTTCAAGGCCCATTTAAGAAAAGAAATATGTGAGTGAAGAGGAGACTCCCTTTGTGAAGCATGCCTTTTTGCAGCAACAAGACCGGGACATGTTTGTGCAGCAAACAAATTCTCCTTTATTTCAGCAATTGAGCCAGGAGATGAAACAAAAGAGAGCATTGCATAATAAGCCACACAAGACGGGTAGAAAAGGTTATCGTGGTAAAAGGAAAGAGTGGGAAGAGGAGGATGCAAAGCTCGCTGCCGAAGGAAAACAGAACCCTTGGGACCAATTTCCTGGACGTTCGAGACCTTATCTGCGGGCAAGGGTAGGGAAATAGAAGAATACTTGTGAAGGAAGCGGGGGCATAACATTCAGTAACCCTAGGGTGGTGGGGGTAGCAGAAAGGGTGAAAACACTTGCAGCTCAGGGTAGCGATGGTTCTTTCTCTGGGGTTAGGAAGGATGATATCCTCACCGTATCACTTGAGACTCCAGAGCATCGAGGTCGAGTCCGAGGCATGTCTAGTTCACTTGGCTGGGGTAAAGGGTATGGTGAAGAGTTCGCTGGAATGTACAGGATGAAGAGGAACAAGAGGTCTAATGCTCATGATGTGATGGCGGACGAAACATTTAAATCAATTGTCCATGCTCTAAGACTATCAGGAATCAACATACCCAAAAATGCACTTCTTCCTTCCCAATTACCAGTGCCTGTCAGTAGCAGCGAGGAAGAAGATATGGATGAAATTGAGGAAGAAGATGGGCATGACAGCGAGGAAGAACATGCGCATGTCAGGGAGGAAGATGGCAGAGAGCAAGATCATTGGAATGCCAACGGTGACGAAGCGAATGAAGTGCACAGTGATAGTCGATCACCTATGCTGGACACAATAGATAAGCTGACAAAGCCAACCGTGTGCAGCCTTTTGGATGGCACCGTGGAGCTCGTTGTAGGGTCCTAATCACATAGAAGGGGGGTTGAATATGGGACTTCTTTTCAATTTCTACACCATTGAAGAAACCTTAGCCTAACAACTAGTGTTGCCCATCTAAAAACAGTTTTTCTCTACTACTAGAGCACAATAACAAAAGTTTCCTTAGCAAATAACACACTAGGAGATAAGAAACAACCTAGGCAAGATATGAAGCACACAAGCAAAAGATAAGAGCAAAGACAAGGAAACTTAGGTGCGGAAACTAGGTGCTGAATTTAAGTGCTAGAAAGTAAATAGAGAGGCACAAGAGACGACCGAATTTTTTCCCGTGGTATCGAGAAGTTGACGCTTCCCCCTAATCCACGATGGAGCACTCACTTGGAGTATTGCTCCCCCTTGAGTCACCAAGACACAAGTGCTCACTAAGAGTACCCGTTCTCCATCTCTGGAACGGTGGGTCTCGAACCGTGTACACCAAGCTTGTCTAGAGGCTCCCACAATCTCCAAGAGCTCACCAAGAACCCTCCAAACACCGAGACCGTCTAGGAGCCGTCAAACTCCAAGAGTAACAAGCTCGCACACCTTCACTTGACCTGAGCACTCAGCTAAGACATGTATGCACCTTGAAACTCTTGATCACTAAGAAAGAAGGCACCTCAAACAAGAGGAAGAGAATCCCAAATTGCAAGAACACACTCTCCTTCTCTCCTTGGCTGCAATGGATCTTCAGAATGGCAAAGGCAGCTCAAGAGAGGCAGGGGTTCATATTTATAGGCCTAGCAAGGAAGGATAGCTGTTAGAAATGGTTTCCTGAAAAAGTAGTACCGTCGGATGAACCGATGGTCTCCCCCTGCAAAACGTCAGATCATCCGGTCACTAATAGCGTCCAATATAGCCGTTGAACCAAGAAACCCAGACAATGCGCCGGCGCTATACACCGACGCCCTGTCGGATCATCCGATGCTAAAGACTTCACACTCGGGGCGGTACTGTATGATTTGAATTAAACTGTCGGATGAACCGCTGAGTACTTCATCCAAGCATCAGTTCATCTGGTGCTGAAGCAGTTGACTTGGCGCGTCTCTGTATGATTTAATCCAACCGTCAGATGAACCGATGGTCAAGGCGTCGGATCGTCCAATGCTTAAGCGCTGAGCCTTGACCCAAACTGTAGCCAAACCCTAAGGCGTCGGATGAACCGATGCCTATACCGTCGGTTCATCCGACTGTCCATTTTGAATCCAGTGGCCACAGAACTCATCCGACGCATCTAAAAATCAGGGCGTCAGATCTCCGACGCTATGAACTTCATTTTAACTCGTCCAATTCAGTGCCTTTGAGTTTTCCGTCGATTCTTTTGCTTCAACCTTGCTTCCATGAACTCTCTGAGCTAGTTGACAACTAAGGAACTTGAGTGTGCATATTTTTATGGCTTGTGAGTGCATGGTCAAGATACTAGTGTACGAACCCCTCTTAATAGTACGGTCGAACACTACAAACTAGCAATCCAAGTGTCCTTCGCCTCCTTGTGAAACTTGGAACTAACAAAGTCCTTATCCTTGTAGTATTCATCCATTTTTAGTCCTTGAATTCAAATTTAGGGGTGTCATTCCATTCAACACTTGTGACAACAACCCAATATGAAATTCGCTACAAAACAAAGGTTAGTCACAAGCATATGGTTGTAATTTACCACTGAAACACACCCTTACCAAAGGTGCGAAAGGGCCTAGATGGTTACAATCTCCCCCTTTTTGGTGATAGATGACAACACGAGTAGAGATATACGAAGATTTGAATTTAAAAACATATAAACTCTACTTCTAATGCATGAAACAAGATAGGCTATAAACACACATGCATTAAGGTAAACAAGCACCACAAACATGAGTAGACATGTAAATCAACAACAAGGACAAGATCCAAATACATGTCTCATCATGAAACTCCACAAAAGCGAGAGAGGCAACAAGAACTCAAAAACCTGCACTCTCCCCTAACCCCCTATCTCTACTCCCCCTATCTATTCCCCCTTTGGAAACAAGCACCAAAAAGGAGTCTAAGGCTGAGACGGAGAGGAAGGATCCGGCAGCGAGGTAGAGACGGTCAACGAAGGTCGAACAGAGAAGCTGGAGGCGCCGTCGTTGTTAGAGTCCTCGCTGAGAAGTGACCAAGTCGGAGAGGAGAAACCCGGAGCCGGAGGAGGTGAAGCTGATGGAGTTGTAGTCGTTCCGGCACCTGAAGTCAGAGCCTGAGCGGCCTCGGGACCTGGAACCTCTGGGTCGGAGGTGATCGCTGAAGTGATCTACTTGGTGATAGCACGCAAGTAGTAATCCTCTTGACCCAAACCCTCTGCACGTGGTGTAGTGAAGCTCGGAAGAGGTGAAGACACCTTCGAACTGGGCAGAGTGGTGCGAGCTGGCGTCTCAAACACAAGTGCTCTTGTGGTGAGTGGAAACAGCAGATGTGACGACGTCGGAGTGGTCATCTGAAGCTGGTCAAGAAAGGTAGAAGTGACCGCTGCCTGTGGTGTCATCGTCTGGGGTACCGCGAACATCCCCATCTGAAGGAGTGGTGACTGTGGAAAGGTCGCGAGAGGGCCGTTCATGAACCCACCAGCGGGAGGTAAAGGTGCAATCGGGTCAGCCTGGAGCTGCTAAGCGGTGGGTGGCTGGGGTAGCTGCAACCCTGACTGCTGGAAAAGCTGATCGAGGCATCCAGACATGAACGTGAACATCTGAGAAGTCATCATCTATTGCTGCAGCATCTGCTGCCTCTGTGCCTCCAGCTGCTGACGGATCCCCTCAAGGATCACCTGCTGAGACTCCTAGTACTACTGAAATTGTGCTTGCATCTGTTGTTGTACCTGGAGTGTGGCATGAGACTGAGCAGCCATAACCTGGATCAGTGTAGTGAGCTGGTCTGGCTGGGTCACCTGAGTAGCTGTGATCGTGGGAACCGGTGACTCAGCCTCTCTCTGGCCTGGCAAAGTGAAGCCTCCTGCCTCATCGTCGTGAGTACGACGTACTCGGAACACGGGCTCAGGAGCTGGCACAAAGTCCTGGTCGTCACTGGAGGACTCCTCATCTATGGCGAAGTACTGTGGGAGAGGTACCTCAGCTGCTGCTAGTGTCGCGTCCTGTCGAGCTGCCTCGTCCATCACAGCCTCAGCTGCTGCTCGTGCCTGTAGGGTCTCCTCTGCTCTCTTCAAGCCTCTCAGGCCTCTCTTCCTGTCACCTGGCATCGGAGGACGGTAGGTCGGGAACATGAACTTGGACGACTCAAGCACCCCGACGTACCTCTAGGCCTCAAGACGTGAAAAGAACTAGCTGATCTAGTGCGCGAAGGGCTACTGTCGTATCATCCCCATGCCATCCATAATAGCATCCTCGATCTCAATAATCATGATATCCACTATGTCGAAGGGATGCTTCTCCATCACGTACATCAAAAGCCACTATTGCACCCCTGTCAACGGCTCAGCGTTCCCCATCCTGTAGAGAACGGACCTCTCAGAGCGTAGTGAACAACGTGTGCCTCGCGGATCAGACGGTCCAGTGTCCTGGGAGTACCGGGGAGAAACAGCTGCAGGAACAGAAAGCTGATCTCCTCATCTGACGGAAGTACCAGAGATTGGACACGACGAGGAGGCTCGATGTCAGGGTAAGCCAAGTAGTGGATAGAGTCGTCGTGGAGGTCCACCTGGAGCAACTCTGCGATCCCCTCTCTAGTGAGCCTGTGCTGCTGACCCATGAACATAAATCTGATAGACAGTCGGTCAGCCTCGACATACACTGTGGCGTAGAAGACTCAGAACTAGTTGGGGACGTAACGGGACCTCCTAGTCACCAAGTCCACCAAGCCCGCTAGTAGTCAAAGAACAGCAAAATGGCCTCTCCAGCTGCAGCTGCTTTGAGTGTTGTGAACTGTAGCATCCTGTGTTGACTCAGCTGGGAACCCCGGTGTACGTAGGAAGCGTAGAAGCTCTCTTGCAGTATCGTTCAGAACCTGGGGTCACAGTCCTCTCACCCACGCGGGAACCACTGCTCCTCGGGCACACTCCGCAAGCATTGAATCTTCGGCTCGGGCAAGTGACGGAGGTCACGGAGGTAGACACCGAATGCCTCTGCTCGTGGACCTATGGGAATCTGTGGGTCGTGTGCCTACTGCTCTCGCTCAGTAAGCTCCTCAACTGTAGCTCTCCTCTGTCATGGTGTCGGCTGTGGCTGGGTGTGTCCTCCACGAGTCCGAGGTCCGGACCTGGCCAGTGAAGGAGGTGACTCTGTCTGCTCTGCTGGCCGACCTCTGCCTGACCGACGTAACTGTTGCTGCTGCTGAGTCTGCTGCTGCTGACCCTAGGGCTACTCCCCCCTGATCCTGTGCACTCTCTCCGATCCGGATGCCCCTCTGTGGCTGACCCTGTGTATCTGGCACTGAAAGAACACGGTCCCACTCCTTCTCCTGACGGGTCTTCTTCTTCTTCGACTCGGCTACGACCTTACCCTTCCTCTTGTCGCTTGCCATCTGTGATAGAAAAGGGTAGAAGATTATAGAATGGCGAGATACAAATAAATGAGATAAGTATCTAAGGGTGAGAGGTCCTTAAGCATAGCAATAGAATAAATATGAGCCTAATTGAAAAATTTCTAGTGGATGTACTGCTCAAGATAAAGAAAATGAGGGCTAGGTTAATCCTTAGGTGCACAAGATATGTGTGTGTGTGGATAATTGTGAATGATTCTTGCACATGCCAACATAAATGTGCTCAAAAATGTGACAATAGCAATAGTTATAGAGCATGTGAGCAAACATAGAAACATGGCATGGTTTCTCTCTGAAGCAAAAGAGACCATATGAACAATTTGCTCAAACATATGAAAAAAGCATGCTCTATAGGACATTGAGCACATGCAATTGCATAGCAAGGATGTACTGAATCAAGTGCTCAAAGGTTCAAATGCATAAACAGTCATATTACCCCTAAGAGCATGTTTAGCAGCCAAATTGCCCCCTAAAATGAAGGAACAATGAATCTCAAACCCTAGAAACAGGGGATAAAGAGGGATGCCTCACCACAGTGCGCAAAATGGCGATTAAAAGAAGCTGTGGAGGCGAAATTGATCCCTATGCGGCCCTAGGAGCACGCCGGCGAGGCCCCGCGGCGGCGGACGGTCGGAAATCGGCGAACGGCTGAAACCCTAGGAGAGGGTATCCCTACGCGCGCACGGATTCGGAGAGGTGCTGCGGCGCGGGCGGCCGGCGGCGAGCTTGTGGGACAGCAGAGGACCGGTGAGGACCATGTGTGGTTCGAGGACTGGTGGATGGTCGCTTCCTTGTGTGATGAGTGATTGACAACGTTGTGTGGACTGATTCTTGGCTAAGTATTGCAGGTGCAGGTTGCGGCTTGACTGGTGTTGGTGCAGGTGAAGAACAAGCACGAAACCTCGTTGCCGGTGAGGCCTCCGGGTGTGGAGAAGACAAGTAGGCTTCGTTCGAGGGATCCGGTGGACAACGGGGTCAAGTGCGGGCCGCATGGTGGCATGAACAAGCATGATGAAGTCATGTACGGTTTCTTGGTTGAGCCTCAAAACCAAGGTCGAGCCGGGACTACGTGGGAGCCGAGTCATGAGTGGCGATTGGCGAGAGGCTACACCGAGTTCGTGGGGTTTCAAGTGGTTCACCGAGAAAATCACCGGATTCCTTGGTTGATCCACAAAGCCAAGACCGAAGAACCGAAGACGGTCTTTGCCGCAAGCGGCTCCGGACCGGTCGACCGGTGGGTCGGCCGGTCGCCGACCGGGTGGGTACCGGTCGGCGGTGAGGAGCACCGGTCGACCGGTGTGCGACGATGCGATGCGGAATCTTCGAAGCGGAGGACACGCGTCGGGGTCGCATGGCTTGCGTCGAGGCTAAGCAGGGTGCGGTCGCCGGGCATTTGTCCGATGGAGAAAATCTGAAGACTTCCAAGACCGCCCTTGAGGGGCTTGTATCCCTAGTTATTAAGTAAGGGTATTTTAGACTTTCAGTTGCCTCCATATAACCCATGAGGTGAGAGGATGGCAGCCACTTCTTGGAACCCTAGTTCATTTGCTTTCCTATTTTCCCTTCCTATTTTCTTAGTATTTCTATAGGACTAGCTTGAGAGCTTCATGGTGAGATCTTGCGAGAGGGTTGGATGATCGGGCGGCAAGCTAGACCTTATACGAACCTCCTTGGTATGTATAGATGATACGGCGTGGTTACTCAAGGCTTTGTTGTGTAGTTCTCGGTTGTTCTTGGTGGTGATTTTTGGAGCCATCTTTTGGTGGTTTTCCCGGTGTGTTTTTGGGACCTTGCTCTTGGCGATTTGATGGGGGAAATTCATGTGAACCCTTCATGGTTCTTTTGTTTTTGATTCCCCTCCCAAATCCGTGAGTTAAGGGGCTCGATTTTGGGGCTTTCGGTGTTCTAGGGTTAGAGGAGTTCTTGGCGGGATTTCTTCGATTCCTCTTGATTTGGCAAGTTTTGGTGGACAAAATTTTGGTTATGGACTCCTCATGAGGTGTTCCTACTATCCCCAAAGTATTGCTCATGTCTGTGGAGCGATTCTGGAGATCAAGGTTTGGATTTGGGGGAGTTGACTCGCGGGTGTTGTTCATCCCGAGCTGCCCAGGTTACACCGGTCTGACCGGTGCTCTTGACGGTCTGACCGGTGCAAACCACTAGTGGGATTTGCCTTGGGTGAACTGCTGGACTCGTGTGTCTTTGGGCCGTGGTGCTGCTGGTCAGTTCTTGGTCTGTTTGAGGTTGTTTTGATAGGCTTTGTGTAGTGTTTTTGTTTCAGGGCCTAGAGAAGTCACTGAGGCTTTCTGGAACACTTCTTGTGTGGCTGCTATAGCCACCGGCCTGACTGGTGCTGTCCATCGGTCTGACCAGCGCAGGCCATCGGTCTGACCGGTGCGGCACAGGCAGCAAGCCGTGCAAGTTTCCGCTGTGCGTGTTGGTGTGTCTTGGCTCAGAAGGTTGTTGGTTGGTTCCTAGGTCCAGTAGCACTTCAGTGGCTGTGTGGGCTTGGCCAACTTGGGTCGTGAGTCGGAGACGTGTGTTGAAGCCGTGTTCGTCTTGTTGGAGTCTCGATCTCCTTCGAGAAGAATTTTTATCGGCTCCCATTCACTCCCCCCTCTCTGGTTTGCCGTATCGGTCCTTCAAGTGGTATCAGAGTAGGTTACGGGTCTTGATTGACTCTAACCAGTCTAAGATCCAAGGATGGTGTACCAGGAACTGGGTTCGGGTCCTCCAAACTTTGATTGCAAAAACTACCAGATGTGGAGTAAGCGGATGGCGGCGTTCCTCTGCGGAAAGGGTCAGATTCTTTGGGATGTCATGGTGGACACAAGCTATGTCCAGCCGATGAACTTCCTTGCTCCAGGATCGAGGGACATGTTCGACGCCAACAATAAGGCGGTCGACTACTTGTTTCGTGCTTTGTGTCACCCTGAATTTGATCGGGTGCACACCAAGCACTTGGCTTGTAGAATCTGGTCGGTGTTGAAATAAGCTCATGTTGGGAATGCCCAGGTTCAGGCTTGGATGTATGTGACTTACCTGAGAGAGTACGAGAACTTCACTCATCTCCCTGGCGAGTCCATCGATGCCTTGTTTCAGAGGTTCACGGTGGTTGTGAACAACATGAGGGCCAATGTGGATGTGCTCCCGTACGATGATCATGATAGAGCTGTCAAGCTCTTACACTCACTGGATCGTACGGTTTGGGGCGGAAAGTTCGAGGCCATTGTGTAGTCGAAGAAGTATGACACTCTGACCGTGAACAAGCTGTTCTCGAAGCTCAAGTCGACTGAGGTGGATTGGGGCATGACAGCCAAGATCGAGGGCCCGACTGACTCTCATAGTCTCTCCCTCATCGGTGGTTCGAAAGGAAAGGCTAACACTAACCCATCCACCAGGATGTTCTCTTTGTCCTCTTTGATATCTATGCCAGATGAGGAGTTCGACGTGCTTGGAGAGGACGAGCTGGCATTGTTGACAAGGAGATTCAAGAGGTTGCACGAGAACCGGGTGAACATGACGAGGAACACGAGGACATGCTTCCAGTGCGGCAAGCCGGGACACTGTCGCCGACTGCCCAGAGAAGGTCGAGAACAAGGATGGCTACAAGCACAAGTCAAGGACGGATGGCAAGTACCGGTCGAGGAGTGACCACAAGAGCAAGTACAAGAACAAGCACAAGGAGGAGCGACGATCGAGGAAGAAGGAGAGCCGAGGCAAGGCCCGAGTGATGGTTGGAGCGAGGGACGTTGACTCCAGTTCCGCGTACTCCACCTCGAGCTCAAGCAGCAGTGAAGATGAAGGTGACCGTCGCAAGGGCAGGAAGTCATCCAAGAACCTGAGCGGGCTGAGCTGCTTCGCTAGAGACGGCTTCTGCACCATGGCGCTGAGCTCCAGCAGCAAGAAGAGCACACAGAGCGACTCAGACTCCGATTTCGACGACGAGGTGCGTGATGAACTTCCCTTCTTGCGTCAGGTGAATGAACAGCTTGGCTAGTTGCTTGATAATCGTGATGATATGCTTAGAGAGGCTAAGAAAATGAGGAAAGAGCTTAGGGCTTCACTCGAGGATGCTAGGACTAGAGTGGCTGAGCTAGAAACAGAGAATTTGGATGCTAAGCTTGAAATTGATCCTCTCAAAGCTTCATCTATTGTTTCTGATGAAGTTGAATGTGCCGATTGTCCTATTTTCCTTGTTGTTCTTGCCTTGTTTAAGGAAAAGCATGCCTCCAAGTGTGAGGAACTATATGTGCTTAGGGTTGAAGTGGCTGAGCTTAAGTCTAGACCTGCTTTGTTAGGTGCTTGCACTTCTTGCCCTGTCTTGCATGGTAAAATTGATGAGATGTATGCTTACATTGTTTCTCTTGAGGCAAAGTTGAAAGAACCAATTCCTACATCTTGCTCTACCTGTGAATTGCATGCTTTGAAGAATTTGGAACTTGCACATTATGTTGATCGTTTGCAGGATGAGAATGATGAGTGGAGAAAGTTGATGGGTTGGTTATCTGGTCATGAGCCTCAGTTGAGGATAACGATCAAGACATACAAGAGGCAGGATGGTGAGGGACTTGGGGCAAACAAGGTTGGTGAGGGAAGTGGAGAGAATATCCCAGAGCCACCAAAAACCCACCACAAAAATGATTTCCTTCCTAAACCTAACCATCTCAGGAACCGACTAGACACAACCCCAGCTCCACCCGTGTTTCCTCCATAAACAAATGATTTCCAAAAGCCTATCAAGTTTGTGAGCACTTCCGGGAAAGTTTCTTTTGGGAAGGAAAGTGAGAAGTCTAGTGAGGAGAAACCGGTGGAGAAGCCAAATGGAGAGAAACTAAGTGAGCAGCCCAAACCCAAGCCTAAGCCTAAGCTTGTGAGGTTCCATTGTAGCTATTGTGGGAGAGATGACCATAAGGATGAGTTTTTCTTCAAGAGGAAGCGAGAGGAGAGAATGGCGAAAGAGTGGGCTAACAAGGACAAGTACCACCCTTCCAATGGTGTACTTGAGCCTCATGTGTAGATGCCCAGGGCTAAGGTGAGTGTGAGGACAGTTCCAGTTTAGGGAGAGCGAAAGGTTGTTGGAGGTGCTGCTAGCCGGGCTAGACCGGTCAGACCGGTGAGGGGCACCGGTCAGACCGGTGCAGGCCTGGACAGGTAGCAGTTTGGGTTTCGTGCTCGTACAAGTGCGAGGTTTGGTTCTGGAGGTCGTGGTTCTACTGGTTGGGCTGGAGAGTTTGCAGGAGGTTAGTTTGCCAGGCGTTCTCCCCCTCGTGCTCAATACGGGGATGGGAGGAGTCGTAGCTTTGAGATGGACAGGAGGGACAGTCCACGGTACTCTTTTCATGGTTTCGGTCCTCCTCCAGGTAGAGAGGGTTGGTTCCCTCATAGTGGTTACCATGGTGGTGTTCGTGGAGGTAGCTTCGATAGGAAAGATGGTTTGGATTGTGCTAACCCCACTTTTGAGCAAATGGCTCGGCACTGGTTTTACTCTTTTGGTAATAACCCCAATGCTGAGTCGTTTGTTTGCTCACGTGCTTGTTTTTGAATTTCAGGTGGGAGACTTGAAGAACATTTGGTTGATTGACTCTAATTGCTCAAGGCATATGACCGGAGACAACGGGTGGTTCTCAAGTCTCATCCCGGTGGTGACAAAGACGTACATCACCTTTGGGGACAATGGGCGTGGGCGTGTGCTTTCAGAAGGTGAGATTAAGGTGAGTGACAAGATCACTCTCAACCATGATGCTCTTGTTCAATCACTTGGGTGCAATTTTCTTTCTGTGTCCCAGCTGTTGGATGAGGGTTTTGAGGTGTTGTTTCGGCCTGGTGGTTCTTAGATTTTGAACTCTTGAGGGGACCTTGTCTTTATGGTCGTTCCCGAGGGTCAGGTGTTTCGAGCTGATTTTTCTCAGTCTTTTGGTGTTGAGCGTTGTTTCTTGGCTGGTTCTTCGAGTGAGTTGTGGAAGTGGCATAGGAAGTTGGGTCACTTGAGCTTTGATCTTTTGTCTCGTTTGAGTAAACTCAATTTGGTCCAAGGATTGCCACGGTTGAGGCTTGAGAAAGAATTAGTTTGTGCACCGTGTAGGCATGCCAAGATGGTAGTCTCTTCTCACCCGCCTCTCACCGATGTGATGACTGAGCGTCCATGCGAGTTGCTCCATATGGACCTTGTTGGCCTAGCTCGTGTGCGATCCGTGGGTGGGAACTGGTATGTCCTTGTTGTGGTGGACGACTATTCTTGGTATGCGTGGGTGTTCTTTCTCGAGGATAAGGGGGAGACGTTTGGTTTTGTTCGAGATCTTGTCTTGAGGTTGAGGAACGAGAGGCACGGAGATGTCATACGAGCAATCCGCAGTGACAATGGCTCAGGATTCAGAAACTCTTGTTTTGAAACCTTTTCCCATGACATGGGTCTTGAACACCAGTTTTCGAGTCCGTATACGCCACCCCAGAATGGTGTTGTGGAAAGGAAGAATAGGACCTTGTGTGAGATGGCTCGGACGATGCTTGATGAGCATAGGACTCTGAGGAGGTTCTGGGCTGAGGCGGTGAATACCGCATGCTATGTGTCGAACAGGATCTACCTCACAGTGCATAAGAAGAAAACCTGCTACGAGTTGATGCACAGTCGCACACCCAAGGTGAGTTACTTCCATGTCTTTGGTTGCAAGTGCTTTATTTTGAAGAAAGGGAAGAAGTTGGATAAGTTTGAGGCTAGGTCGGTCAATGGTATTTTCTTTGGTTATGCATCTCACTCTAGAGCATATCATGTGCTCAACCTTGAAACTAACCAAATCATGGAGACCTGCAAGGTAACCTTCGACGAGACACAGCCACGTAGTCAGCTTGTCTTTGAGTGTGTAGGTGGTGATGAACTTGGCGAGGAGATCTTTCAGGAGGAGGAGCATGAACATGGAGACGATGAAGACGGTGGTGTGGTGCCCGCGGCTGAGCATGTACACACTACTTCGACTACGGTGATGGACGGCCCCACTCCCACACCTACGACGACAAATCAAGATCAAGGAGAAGCTGCTGTTGAGGGGGAGGTAGCATCAAGGCCAGAACCTCCCCGGCGAGTACAAGTGGATCACCCAGCTTCAAGGATCATCGGCGACATGAATGAACGTACTACACGGTCGAGGGTTTGGGACAATTCTCATCTCGCTCATGCTGCATTTGTTGCCATCTTTGTGCCCAAAGACATTGGACACGCATTATATGATCACAATTGGGTTAATTCGATGCATGAGGAGTTGGAGAACTTTGAGAGGAATCAGGTTTGGGAATTGGTTGACCTTCCTCCAGGGTCTAAGCCGATTGGGACAAAGTGGGTGTGGAAGAACAAATATGGAGAGAAAGGTGAAGTGGTGAGGAACAAGTCAAGGCTTGTTGCTCAGGGGTTCAGTTAGAAGGAGGGGATCAACTACGAGGAGACCATTACTCTTGTAGCCCGTTTGGAGGTGATAAGGATCCTTCTAGCCTTTTCCGTGGCTAAAGGGTTCAAGTTGCACCAATTGGACGTGAAGAGTGCTCTCCTGAATGGTGTGTTGGAGGAAGAAGTGTATTTGAGGCAACCACCGAGGTTTGAGAGTGAGAAGTACCCCCACCGGGTATACAAGTTGAGGAAGGCGCTTTATGGGTTGAAGCAGGCGCCTAAAGCTTGGTATGGTAGGTTGAGGGGGTTCTTGTTTGAGAGAGGTTTTGAGATGGGGAAGGTTGATCAGACCTTGTTTCTACTTAGGCAGGGCAGAGATGTCCTGATTGTGCAGGTGTACGTGGATGATATTCTCTTTGGTGGCTCATCTAACTCTCTTGTTGCAAGGTTTGCAGAGGATATGAGAAGGGAATTTGAGATGAGTATGATGGGTGAGTTGCAGTTCTTCCTCGGGCTACAAATCAAGCAATCAAAGGAAGGAACATTTGTGCATCAAGCTAAGTACACCAAGGACATTGTGCGGAAGTTCAAGATGGAGGACTCCAAGGCTATGGCGACACCGATGAGTACGACTACAACTCTTGATGCGGATGAGGAAGGTGAATACGTGGACCAGAAGGAGTACCGGAGCATGATCGGGTCACTCCTCTACTTGACGGCGACGAGGTCGGATATCCAGATATCGGTATATCTGTGCGCTCATTTTCAAGCATCTCCGAGGACTTCGCATTGGCAAGCGGTGAAGCGAATTTTCAGGTACTTGCGTCACACTCCCGACTACAGCCTTTGGTACTCCGCGTCCTCTTCTTTGGCTCTTCAAGGTTATTCGGATGCGGATTTTGCCGGGTGTCGGTTGGATAGGAAGTCCACTTCTGGGACTTGCCTGTTTTTGGGATCTTCTTTGGTGTCTTGGTCTTCCCGCAAACAGTCGAGTGTTGCTCAATCCACTACCGAGGCAGAGTATGTTGCCGCTGCTAGTTGTTGCTCTCAGCTCCTTTGGATCACATACACCATGAGTGACTTTGGTGAGGAGTATACCCATGTCCCACTTCAATGTGACAGCACCAGTGCCATAAGCGTTGCAAAGAACCTAGTGCTCCATTCTAAAACCAAGCACATAGAAGTGAGATATCATTTTCTGAGAGACAACGTAGAGAAAGGAAAGATAGCTTTGATCCATGTACCCACACATGACCAACTAGCCGACATTTTCACCAAACCCCTAGATCAAGCAACTTCCACTCGTTTGCGGGGGGCAGCTTGGTGTGTGTTTGATTTCTTGAGTTGGGTGTGTGGGAGCTCCTTTGTAGCATATGTATAGTTTCCTTTGTGCATTTCTCACATTTGGCATGGCATATGTAACATGATGTATAGGCATTCTTGTATCTTAGATTGCATGCATTTTGTATCATATGCATTGGTTAGGAAAAGCTTCTCCTATATACATTGTTCACCATGGAATGCTATTTATGTCTTTGTGAGCTCGTTTGGTATGCTATGGTTAGTTTGGCTTAGCTCTTGATGATCTTGATTTATAATCCATGGTTGATGGCCATATTTTTGAAAATTGTCACATATATGCTCTCTCATGTGTAAATGCCTTTATATGATCTTGACATGTTTTAGTGTCTTGGTTATGCTTAATTTGTGGTTGGATAGCTAGTTTATTGATCATATGGGGCCAAAGGCTCATTTGCCATCATGAATGTTTAGTCCTCTTGCTTTATCTTGTGGAGGGGCATAAGTTCCTTTTTGTCGCAAAGACATTTCATGTACCAAATTTGAATCTGAAAATGAAATGTAAAATGCTTGGAAAATATGCTCCCATGTCATATGTGCTAAATTTAATTTGCTTTGGGTACTAAACCGTTGCATGATGCCTACCAATGAGAAATCTCATATATAGAAGTAGGCACATGGCTCGGTGGCTTTGACATGACATGAGGTGCTTGTGGGTGTTTGCGATGGTCTTATGATTAGAATGGTTGTCCAAGCATGAAGTTTGTGTGGCTTCGCCATTTTGACATGGTTTGATCATGTTTAGGACTTTGCTCATGAGAGGTAAATTTTTTGCAAAATTGCCCAAATCCATCTTAGCTTCGTCCAATGGTTGTGAAACTTGGTGATCTTGTAGTTGATGTCAATACAAAACTATAGAGTATCTAACTTGCTCATTTGGTCATGTGTAGCATTCTATGTTGAATTTTGTCTATTTGAGAAACTCTAGGTTGAAAGTTTTGCATTTTTGGCTTGATTCATGCATTGTCAACAAGGGGGAGAAGTTTCAGCTTGAAATGGCTTGCAGGATGCATTTAGAAGGTTTTCAGGTGGTTTCGAGCCTTTTCTGGGCTCTGTTTTGCATCGGTGTGACCGGTTGAGGTCACCTGTCTGACCGGTCAGAGGGCTGGTCCTCTTCACATGTTGCACACCGGTCTGACCTGTGGTGTTGACCGGTCAGGGCTGAGTTGTTGTAGTTGCCCTGTTTAAAGTGGTGTTTTGCATGCATTCATCCAGGGGGAGTTGCATTGGTTCAGGGGGAGCTTGCAAGTGTGCAGGGGGAGCTCTTTGTGTTGCTTAAGCTTTGTTTTGTCTTGGATGTGTCGAACCGTTTCCCTTGCCTAAGGGGTTCGAGACTTGTCTTCTTCAAGTGATCTTGCTCTTTGCCTTTGTTTGGCTTTCGGTCGCTTGTTGGAGTTTCTTTTTATTCGTTTATTTTTTTTCTTTTCTCACTTGTTACTTTATGTGGGTGTTGTCAATGCACTCATCAAGGGGGAGATTGAGGACCATGTGTGGTTCGAGGACCGGTGGATGGTCGCTTCCTTGTGTGGTAAGTGATTTACAACGTTGTGTGGACTGATTCTTGGCTAAGTATTGCAGGTGCAGGTTGCGGCTTGACTGGTGTTGGTGCAGGTGAAGAACAAGCGCGAATGGTCGTTGTCGGTGAGGCCTCAAGGTGTAAAGAAGACAAGTAGGCTTCGTTCGAGGGATCCAGTGGCCAGCGGGGTCAAGTGCGGGACGCATAGTGGCATGAACAGCAAGATAAATTCATGAAGGGTTTCTTGGTTGAGCCTCAAAACCAAGGTCGAGCCAGGAACTATGTGGGAGCCGAGTCATGAGTGGCGATTGGCAGAGGCCACACCGAGTTCGCGGGGTTTCCAGTGGTTCACCAGAAAATCACTGGGTTCCTTGGTTGATCCACAAGGCCAAGACCGATGAACTGAAGACGGTGCTGCAGGAGCTCCAGACTGGTCTGACCGGTGGGTACCGGTCTGACGGGCGAGGAGCACTAGTCTAACCGGTGTGCGACGACGCAGTCCGGAATTTTCGAAGCGGAGGACACACGTCAGGATCGCATGGCTTGCGTCGAGGCTAAGCAGGGTGCGGTCGTCGGGCATCCGTCCGATGGAGAAAATCTGAAGACTTCCAAAACCGCCCTTGAGGGGCTTGTATCCCTAGTTATTAAGTAAGGGTATTTTAGACTGTTGGTTGCCTCCATATAACCCATGAGGTGAGAGGATGGCAGCCACGTTTTGGAACCCTAGTTCATTTGCTTTCCTATTTTCTTAGGATGTGTCGTATGGACCTCCTTGGGCCTACTACCTCGGTGGGTACCAGGACCGACTACTCGGTGGGCCCCTGGGACTACTCACCTTGTGCCACACGGCACCTGATGGCGTGGGGCGCAAGGATTACGGTGGAGGAGTACTCGAATAGGAAACTATACATGTCTTGTACTATGTAGAGGACTCCTAGATGTACTCGACTTGTACTTTCTCCTCAAACTGATTTGTAACCCTCCCTCCCGGACTATATAAGGTGAGGCAGGAACCCCTATCTCTCTCATATGCATCATCTTGTAATCACACCCAATCAATATAGAGCTACGCAGCATACAGGACACAGGGTATTACGCACCTCGCGGCCCGAACCTGTCTAAATTGTGTGCCACGTGTCTCTTCCTTCGAGTTACCGATCTCAGTGAGGCCACAATCATCTACCTCAGGTACTCCCCTTGGTAGGTTGCCGGTCTAAAACACCGACAGCTAGCGCGCCAGGTAGAGGATCTCGCCGAAGATCTCATGGCAAACTCGACGACTTCAATCTCCATCAAGCCAACCGTCGCCTTCAACCGCGGCAACACCTTCGTCTTTGGGTCCTCGGTTTGCACTGCTGATGGCGCCGGATTCTTCCAACGCCACCTCACCATGGCTCCCAACCCGAGCACTGGGCTTGTGACACATCCCGAAGTGATCATGGGCGAATTCGCTGGAAAATTTGGTGAAATTTCACTCTACAACCAACATGCCGACTTCGAGTTTGGATCCGCCTCCAACTCGAACTCGACGTCCTCGTGGGCCACCGCATGAGAACCGGCTACTAAGCCATCGTGTGCGGACTTCCCACTCCATGAGCACTTCCCATACGGCCTCTGCAATGCTAGCAAGGCCCATGCGAAGGCTCTTACTGCACGCTGGGCCGGCAAGGAGATCGTCTCTGACTACACCTCGAACTCCAACCCCGTCTCCGGCTACTACTCGGACTCCTCCTACGAGTTCAACTTCGGATCGGACCCTGATGAGCCCGAGTCTGAGAACACCACGACCGAGCAAACACTGTCAGGACCAGCTACCGGCCTGGTTATAACATCTACACCTGCCGGGAGATTCGTCAAGCGGCCGGACGGCAAGCCGCGGCACCGACGGACGGGAACTCATGCTGCGTCGCCTACCTCGACTCGCTTCCCTTCCAGGAGGGAACACCACTAGCTCTAGCAGAGGAGCACACTTCAACAAAGGTGGCGACTACCGACTCCGGTCTCGACACTCCTGACCGCCAAGTCTTCATGGCTGCCGGCGAGACGCCGGGACCCTCAGGGACATGCCCTAACTGTTACTTTGAAGATATCTCAGCAGACGAGTTGTCTGCCAATGCACCCGCGGATGAAACCAGTGACGACAAGAACGCTCGACGTGAGAGCAACAGGAAGCGAAACGAACGGCGTAGACGTCTCCGTGAGAGCCTCCCCATACCGAACCTCACAGAGGCACTTGACCAAGTCGAAAGCCGGGTGCACACTACCCCTGAACAGTGCCTCATGTCTATCACCACGATAGCACGCCAGGCTCAGGGGATGCGCGCGGGAGAAGTCATCGCCAAGCTCGTGGAGGACGCCTACTTCATGAGAGTTGACAACAGAGTCGCTCAAGTGCCTCCCCTCAGAACTCGCGAACCCGACCATGAAGCCACAAGTCGCAGTCCAGCGGACAACGGGCGCAACCGTACTCGAGGGGAACTACCGCAGAACCCCAACCATACTCGGGCATCAGCCGGTGGACCTTCTCAGGGCAGCAACAGTGTTGGCCGCACCGGCGGTAGTCGTGGCGCTACGGCTCATTGCGACGCTAGCGGCGGAGGCAGCGGTGGCTGGAGCCCTCACACGGGGCTGGCAGGAGAGCTGGTGGCGGAGATGATCGCGAAGGCCGAGGCCACGCAGACAGCCACGTCACCGGCGTCTCACGCGGCGGCTACAATGCTCGCCGCAGAATCGAAGAAATTCGATGCAACAACTCCTCCACGGCAGGCGACAACGATGGCTTCCCCGCCTTCTCTTCTCGACTTCGCAATCTACTCCTCCCAGAGAAATTCAAGCCTCTAGGATAACTAAGTATGATGTGAAGCAAGATCCAGTCCAGTGACTCAGATGCTACGCCCTCTCCATCGAAAATGCTGGCGGCAACAATGATACAAAGTGCCTCTACTTTCCCTTCTGCCTGGACCAAGCTCCACTTACATGGCTCGAGTCACTCGAGAAGTACTCGATCGACAAGTGGGACCAGCTCAAGGATCAGTTCACCAGCAACTTCGCGGGTGCAATGGGTCACTCGGGTACTTGCATGGACCTGGCAATGGTGAAGTAGGAACAGGGTGAGACCCTACGCAAGTACATGCGGTGCTTCTTTGACAAACACGCCACTGTAGTCAATGTCACCGACAAGGAGGTCATCAACCTTTTCCAAGACGGTCTCTACCACTGTTGCACTTTCGAAGACTTCGGTCGAGGCCACCCGAGTTCTATAACCAAGCTCCAGGACATGATCACTTCATGAGCCGACGAAGAAGACAAGGCCAACGCCAAGTACGACGCCATCCGTGGCAAGAGCAAGCAAAACCCGGGCGGTAGCAACAATAACAACAGGGATCAAGGGGTCGCAACAACAAATACTACTTGGGTTTGGCAAGTTTTTGGTGGGATTTCTTCGATTCCTCTTGATTTGGCATGTTTTGGTGGACAAAATCATGACTATGGGCTCCTCACGAGGTGTTCCTATCATCCCCAAAGTCTTGTTCAAGTCCGTGGAGCGATTCGGGAGATCGAAGTTTGGATTTGGAGGAGTTGACCCGCGGGTGTTGTTCATCCCGAGCTGCCCAGGCTACACCGGTTTGACCGGTGCTCTTGACCGGTCTGACCGGTGCGAGTCACTTGTGGCATTTGCCTCGAGTGAACTGCTTGACTCATGTGTCTTTGGGTCTTTGCGTTGCTGGTCAGTTCTTGGTTTGTCTAGAGTTGGTTTGTTAGGTTTTGTGTAGGTTTTTCCTTCCGTGCAGGTTGTGTTTTGGGGGTGTTTTTGTTCCAGGGCCTACAGAAGTCACTGAGGCTTTCTGGAACGTTTGTTATGCGGCTGTTGTAGCCACCGGCCTGATCGGCTCTGCCCACCGGTCTGGCCGATGTCACCAGTCTGACCGGCGCAGGCCATCAGTCTGACCAGTGCAGCACAGGCAGCAAGTCGTGCATGTTTCCGCTGTGCGTGTTGGTGTGTTTTGGCTCAGAAGGTTGTTTGTTGGTTCCTAGGTCCAGTAGCCCTTCAGTGGCTGTGTGGACTTGGCCAACTTAGGTAGTGAGTCGGAGACGTGTGTTGGAAGCCGTGTTTGTCTTGTTGGAGTCTCTATGTCCTTCGAGAAGAATTTTTATCGGCTCTCATTCACTCCCCCCTCTCTGGTTCGCCGTATCGGTCCTTCAGAAGTGCCCGTGGCACCTAGAGGGCAACCACACCACCGAGCAGTACTACCAACTGCGGCGAGCACTCAAGGTCTCTCCAGACCCACGGCCTCCTCACGACAAGAAGGGTAAGAAAAAAGCTGACGAAGGCAACGGCGATTTCCAAGAACCCGACAAGACGGTGAACGTCCTATTCGGCGGACTACCCACCAGACGGTCTCAAAAGGCCACCAGGCAGGAAGTCTTGAACATTGAACCAGCGGTTCCGACCCCTCTTAGATGGTCGGAGGTACCCATAACCTTCTCTCGCGCAGATAAATGGACAGGCTTCTCTGAACCAGGGCGGTTTCCACTCGTCCTGAAGCCGGTAGTCGCGGGCTCCAGACTCAACAAGGTACTCATCGACGGCGGGAGCGGGCTCAATATCCTTTTCACCAAAACCTTGAAGAAGATGAAGCTCAACATCACTCACATGCTCACCAAGAGCACATCACCTTTCTACGGCATCGTCCCCAGGAACGCAGCTATCCCACTGGGTTCAGTGGTCCTGCCAGTTACCTTCGGGGAAACCAGGGAGAACTACCGTACTGAGTACATCAAGTTCGAAGTCGCGGACTTCGAGACTTCCTACCATGCCATCCTTGGCAGACCAGCTATCGCCAAGTTCATGGCGGTAGCCCACTACACGTACTTGGTACTCAAAATGCCAAGTCCGGCCGGTGTACTCTCGCTACAAGGGGACTTGAAGATATCCTTCGACTACGACACAGAAGCCGTGGAACTCACAGCCACAAACCAAGTACCCAATGCCCTGATGAAGATCTATGCTGCATCAAAGAAGCTTGCCCCAAGTGAACTCAACATCCCAGAGAAGTCGGACACAGCCAACAAACCTCAGCCATCCGAGGAAGTGCAAGTCAAGGTGATCGATCTCGGGACCGGCGACAGCAGCAAGACTACCATGATCGGGGCAGGTCTTGACCCGAAATAGGAAGACACGCTCATTAGCTTCCTTCGGGCTAACCGGGACATCTTCGCTTGGAAACCAGCAGAAATCGAGCATTCACTTAACGTCGACCCTAAAGCTACCCCGAAACGACAACATCTCCGCCGTTTCGCGGACGACCGACGGGATGCCATCAAGAAGGAACTCACCAAACTACTCATGGCCAGCTTCATCAGAGAAGTCTTCCATCCTGAGCGGCTCACCAACCCCGTCCTCATTCGCAAGAAAAACACGAACGAGTGGAGGATGTGCGTCGACTACACCGACCTAAACAAGCACTACCCCAAGAATCCCTTTGGGTTGCCGTGGATAGATCAAGTCATCGACTCCACGGCAGGCTGCGACCTGCTCTGCTTCCTCGACTGCTACTCCGGGTATCACCAGATCGCTATCAATGAAGAAGACCAGGAGAAGACCGTGTTCATCACCTCGTTTGGCGCCTACTGCTACACGACCATGTTGTTCGAGTTGAAGAACGTCAGCGCTACCTACCAGCGAGCTATCCAGGCCTGTTTCAAGAGACAGCTCAACAAGAACGTCGAAGCCTATGTGGATGACGTGGTCGTCAAGACCAGAATCTCCGACACGCTCATCGCTGATCTTGAAGAGACTTTCGCATCCCTGCGAGAGTACCGTTGGAAGCTCAACCCAAACAAGTGCGTCTTCGGCGTACCTTCGGGAAAACTACTCAGCTTCATCATCAGCCATCACGGCATCGAAGCCAACCCCGAGAAGATCTCCACCATCACCAAGATGAAAGCTCCCACCTGCATCAAAGATGTGCAGAAGCTTACGGGATGCATGGCGGCCTTGAACAGATTCATCTCGAAGCTTGGAGAACGGGGACTACCCTTCTTCAAACTACCCAAGCACCAAGAGAAGTTCGTGTGGACCACAGAGGCGGATCAAGCTCTGGCTCAGCTCAAGGACTTCCTATCCAAACCACCAGTCCTCACGGCTCCTCGCAAAAAGGAGTAGCTACTGCTCTACCTCGCTGCGACTATTCACGTGGTTAGTACTGCCATCGTTGTCGAGCGGCAGGAAGACGGCCACGCCTATCCAGTCCAGCGACCAGTCTACTTCGTCAGCGTGGTCTTGTCGAAATCTAAAGCACGCTACCAACCAGTGCAGAAGCTACTGTATGCAGTGCTCATCACCTCGCGGAAGCTACGACACTACTTCCAGGAGTACTCGATCTCCGTCGTCACTAACTACCCGCTCGGTGACATACTGTGAAACCAAGATGCAACTGGAAGAATCTCCAAGTGGGCAGTCGAACTCAGCGCCCTCAACATCGACATGAAGCCACGAACAGCCAGCAAGTAGCAAGCACTAGTCGACTTCATGGTAGAGTAGCGGGAAAATCAGCTACCAACTCCAACCGAGCAACCAGGGCATTGGGTGATGTACATCGACGGCTCGCTCAAGCTCGAAGGTGCGGGTGCAGGAGTACTCCTGATTTCTCCAATGGGCGAACAACTCTAGTACGTCCTGCAGGTCTTCTGGAAGGTGTCAAACAACAAAGCTGAGTACGCAGCCCTGCTACATGGGCTCCGCCTCGCAGCATCTCTGGGCATCAAGCGACTACTAGTCTACAGCGACTCCGCAGTGGTCATCAACCAAGTCAACAAGTCTTGGGATCGCAACAAGGAGAACTTGGACGCCTACTGCCTAGAAGTCCGCAAGCTCGAGAACAAATTCTATGGTCTCGAGTTCCATACGTCGTCTGCAACAACAACGTTGCAGCGGACGTCCTGTCGAAGCTTGGTTCTACTCGCGCTTAAGTACCAGCGGGTGTCTTCGTCCACGAGCTTCACGCGCCATCCATCCCGGAGCCGGCGCCCATGACCACTGACCCAGCGCCTCTGCCAGCTGGCCAGGAGGTCATGATGATAGACGTGGACTGTCGACAACCCTTCATCGACTACATCCGCGAGCAGAAGGTTCCCACGGACAAAAACTTGGGCGAGCAACTCATTCGCCGGGCCAAGTCCTACGTCCTAGTCGGGGACAAGCTCTACAGGCGGGGCGCCACTTCTGGAGTACTCATGAAGTGTGTTCCCCGAGAAGAAGGCAAGGACATCTTGGAGGAGATCCACAAAGGCGTCTGCGGAAACCACGCGTCTTCACGTACGCTGGTCAGGAAGGCTTTCCGACGAGCTTTCTATTGGCCCACAGCCCTGGGCGATGCTGAGGAACTCGTCAGAAGGTGCCAAGGGTGCCAGTAGTTCGCCAAGAAACAACACGTCCCGGCCTACAAGCTAGTCACTATACCACCAACTTGGCCTTTCGCCTGCTGGGGGCTCGACATGATTGGGCCTCTTCCGACAGCGCCAGGAGGATTCAACAGAGTTTTGGTGGCTATCGAAAAGTTCACCAAGTGGATCGAAGTCAAGCCGGCCACCTGCCCCAAGGCCGACAGAGTACTCGACTTCTTGGATGAACTCGTGCACCGCTATGGACTACCCCATCGCATTATCATAGACCTGGGGTCCAACTTCAACAACCATCAGTTATGGGAGTACTGCGTGAACAGTGGGATTGATGTCCGGTATGTCTCAGTTGCCCATCCACGGGCCAATGGACAAGTCGAGCGTGCCAATGGGATGGTACTCGACGCTCTCAAGAAGTGACTGCATGATGCTGCTAATACAAAAGGAGGAAAGTGGATCAAGGAACTGCCCAATGCACTCTAGGGGCTGTGTTCTCAACCCACCAAGCCGACGGGACAGTCTCCCTACTTCTTGGTCTACGGCTCCAAAGCTATTCTACCTGCCGACGTCATGTGGGACTCGCCGGCAGTAGAGCAATATGACGAAGGCATATCTGAAGACAACAGACGAGTTGACATCGACGGACTCGAAGAAGCTCGTTGCGCCGCTCTCGTCCAATCAGCAAGGTACCTTGAGGGTATCCGACGTTACCATGATCGCAACGTCAAGGAACGCTCCTTCAACGTTGGTGATCTAGTCCTCTATTGCATCCAGAATAAGGAAGGACTACACAAGATCAGCTCGCCATGGGAAAGTCCCTTCACAGTTGCAAGGGTGACCGGACCAGGCTCGTATCGCCTCCAGACACTTGAAGGCGACGACATCAGCAACTCGTGGAACGTCGAACAGCTTTGTCGATTCTACACATAGTCTTTCGACTACTCTGGGGGCTCAAGTCTACACGACTATTTCCAGGTCCTTTCGCTATAAGCGGCCTCCGGGTCCAAGCACTAGTCTCCGAACTACTCCACTCCAAGATCTAGCGCTAACGGCTACTAACGGATCTCGAGCTGCTCAGGGCATCAAGGACTCTAGCAGCGGTCTTTCAAGAGACCATGTACTTCTAGATCCAGCCTATACGGTTACTAACGGATCTACAGCTGTAAGCGGCCACGCGCCCTAGCACTACTATAGCCGTAGGCGGCCTCCGGGTCCTGGCGACTATAAGGAATCGGATGCTCGTTACCCTAAGAGGGGGAGGGGGTGAATTAGGCAACTTAAAACCTTAACCTATGGCTTCACTAATTTTACACAAAAGTAAACTAGAACATACTATCTAGATGTGCAACTAGAGTTGTTCTAGTGTGAAACTCCCATCCCAAAACAAGGTTTGCAACCTATAGCCATTCCTAGCATGATACTACTCTAGGAAAGTAAAGGCAAGCAAAGATTGCAATAGAGTAAATGCGGAAACGTAAAGGGGATGAGAGGAAGCAAACTATTGACACGCGATTTATCCCGTGGTATCGGTAGGCGCTAAGCCACCCCTAGTCCACATTTAAGCACTCACACAAGAGTCTTGCTTCTCGGCCACCGAGTCTCTCCCAAGAGCACCGCTTGACACGCCACAAAGGCTAGCCACTTACGCACTTGTCAAGCTCCCTTGGTCACCTTGATGTCGCCTCCACTAAGGAGCTTCTCCACCAAGGAAGGGGACTCTGAAGGACCGATTAGGCGACCAGAAAGGGGGGAGTGAATGGGAGCCGATAAAAATTCTTCTCGAAGGAGATTGAAACTCCGACAAGATGAACCCGCTCGGTCGGACCCCCGAAATCACACGCTCCGCACTTCTACCTTCCGTTTGCCAACACCACGTAGCCACTGGAGTGCTACTGGTCCTAGGAACAAACTCTACCAGCAACCTCAACACACACGCACCCACGACAGCGGAAACACGTCGAAAGCCGGCTGTCCAGAGGGGGCGGTTAGACCGGGTATAGGGGGCGGTTAGACCGCCTCCACCTAGTAACCAAGAAATCCTCTGAAACACCTCTTCCGGGCACCAAAACGCACCACGGTTTCACCAACAAAGATCTTTGGTCAAGGCCATGCTAGCTACCAGAAAATCTTGGCAAAAACAAAAACTCCACCCAGGGGCCTAGGGGCGGTTAGACCGGCTACCAGGGGCGGTCTAACCTCCTGTACCCAGCAACAAACTCCAACCAAGAACACCTAGAAAACGGTACGAGAATGACCCAAAATTTCACCCTAACGCTCCTCTGATCAAGGAGAACAAACTCACAGAGGAAAATTCAGCGAAACAAAACTTCGACCTGGAAACACCCAGGGCGGTTAGACCGCCTCTCCCAGAAAAACAGCCCGCGGGTCAAACCCTAACTTCCTCGCGCCCGATCTCCCGAATCACTCCACGGATTGCAACGGAACTTCAGGATTAGCTGGGTTACCTCCTGGGCAACTTCTACCTCAAAGGAATCGACCCGAAACGCTCACAATCAAGAGGAATCGAAGAAATCGCTTCTCTAGGTCAAGTACTCGCCCAACTCGAAAAACCACCAAATCGAGTCCGATTCAAGAGGGATTTGGGGGCAAAGTCACCAGCCAAAGAGGCACAAGAACCTCATACGTGACACCCACTAAAGACCCCAAGAAATCGTCCTCAAAACACCGCCAACAAAGAGCTCCGAAAATCAACACAAAGGAGAGCGGGAAAACCACCTTGAGGAACAACGCGGAACCATCTATACATACCATGAAAGGTTCGTACAAGGTCTAGCTTGCCACCCAAACATCCATCCCTCTCTCTAGATCTCACATGATGCTCTCAAGCTAGTCCTAGGAAAAACTAGGGAAAATGGAGAACGAAAATGGAAAAACAAATGAGCTAGGGTTCCAAGAGTTGGCTGCCATCCATCCACTCAATGAGTATATATGGAGGCACCCAAAAGATTAAACTACCCTCACCTAATAACTAGGGATACAAGCCCTCAAGGGCGGATTTGGAAGTCTTTGGAATTTCTTCATCGGACGGATGCCCGGCGACCGCAACCTGCTTAGCCTCGACGCAGACCTTGTGATCCCGACGCGTGTCCTCCGCTTCGAAGCTTCTCGGCGCCGGCGGCCAGGGCGGTCAGACCGCCCCCCTGGGCGGTTAGACCGGCCCGGGCAATCTGACTGGCCCCAGGCGGTCTGACCGCCCCTCCTGGGCGGTTGAACCGGCCTGGGTGGCCGCACCTCCTCGTCGAGTCTTTGGCCTCGGTTTTGTGGCTCAACCGAGTAACCCAGTGGTTTTCTGGTGAACCACTGCAAACCCTGCGAACTCGGTGTAGCCTCCGCCAATCTTCACTCATGACTCGGCTCCCACATAGTCCCGGCTCGACCTTGGTTTTGAGGCTCTACCAAGAAACCGTCCACAACTTCATCTTGCTGTTCATGCCACCATGCGGCCCGCACTTGACCCCACTGGCCACCGGGTCCCTCGAACGAAGCCTACTTGTCTTCTCCACACCTGGAGGCCTCACCGGTGACGACCTTTCGCGCTTGTTCTTCACCTGCACCAACACAAGTCAAGCCGCAACCTGCACCTGCAATACTCAGCCAAGAATCAGTCCACACTACGTTGTCAATCACTCATCACACAAGGAAGCGACCATCCACCGGTCCTCGAACCACACATGGTCCTCAATCTCCCCCTTGATGAGTGCATTGACAACACCCACATGAAGTAACACAAGAGAAAAGGAAAAAGATAAGAAACAAAATAAAAAGAAACCTCAACAAGCGATCGAAAGCCAAGCAAAGGCAAAGAGCAAGATCACTTGAAGAAGACAAGTCTCGAACCCCTTAGGCAAGGGCAACGGCTCGACACATCCAAGACAAAACAAAGCTCAAACAAAGAGCGCAAACCACCAAACCAAAGCTCGAACACCACAAGGAGCTCCCCCTGCACATATGCAAGCTCCCCCTGAGCCAAAGCACACTCCCCCTGAACAAGTGCAGCAATGCAACACGGGAATGCAACAAAGAGAAAAGAACTGCTCACTCTGCCCAGGGTGGTTAGACCGCCTGTACAGGGCGGTTAGACCGCCTGCACCTTATCTGACCGCCTGGGGGCGGTTAGACCGCCCCATGTGACCGGCCCTGCACCAAACTGCTCAAAATTTGCCCGAACCAATTGGAATACCTTCCAAACACTCCCAGGTGCCCAAAGCATGCACAAACTTCTCCCCCGTGGTGACAATGCATGAATCAAGGCAAAATGTGAAACTTTACAACATATAGCTTCTCAAGTATACAAAATTCATCACAAGGAGCTACACAAGTCCAAATGAGCAAGTTAGATACTCTACAGGATCGTAATGACCTTAACTACATGATCACCAAGTTTCACAACCATTGTACAAGGCCAAAAAGGATTTGAGTAATTTTGCGAAAAGTTACTCTCTCATAAGCAAATACCTAAACATGAGCAAAACATATCAAAATGGCAAAGCCACAAAAACTACATGCTACGACAACCATTCTAATCATAAGACCATCATAAACACCCACAAGCACCTCATGTCATGTCAAAGCCACCGAGCCATGTGCCTACTTCTATGTATGAGACTTCTCATTGGTAGGCATCATGCAACGGTTTAGCACCCAAAGCAAATTAATTTCAGCACATATGACATAGAAGCATATTTTCCAAACATTTTTTCATTTCATTTTCAGATTTATGAATGGTACATGAAATGTCTTTGCGACAAAAAGGAACTTATGCCCCTCCACAAGATGAAGCAAGAGGGCTAAACATTCATGATGGCAAATGAGCCTTTGGCCCCATATGATCAATAAACTAGCTATCCAACCACAAATTAAGCATAGCAAAGCCACTAAAACATGTCAAGATCATATAAAGGCATTTACACATGAGAGAGCATATATGTGACATTTTTCAAAAATGTAGCCATCAACCATGGATCATTCATCAAGATCATCAAGAGCTAAGCGAAACTAACCATAGCATACCAAACAAGCTCACAAAAACATATATAGCATCCCATGGTGAACAATGTATATAGGAGAAGCTTTTCCTATCCAATGCATATGATACAAAATGCATGCAATCTAAGATACAAGGATGCCTATACATCATGTAACATATGCAATGCCAAATGCAAGAAAAGCACAAAGGAAACTATACATATACTTCAAAAGAGCTCCCACACACCCAACTCAAGAAATCAAACACACACCAAGTTCCCCCCGCAAATGAGTGAAAGTTGCTTGATCTAGGGGTTTAATGAAAATATTGGCTAGTTGGTCATGTGTGGGTACATGAATCAAAGCTATCTTTCCTTTCTCTACGTTGTCTCTCAGAAAATGATACCTCAGTTCTATGTGCTTGGTTTTGGAATGGAGCACTGGGTTCCTTGCAACGCTTATGGCACTGGTGCTATCACATTGAAGTAGGACATGGGTATACTCCTCACCAAAGTCACTCATGGTGTATGAACTCCAAAGGAGCTGAGAGCAACAACTAGCAACGGCAACATACTTCTCTTCGGTAGTGGATTGAGCAACACTCGATTGTTTGCGGGAAGACCAAGACACCAAAGAAGAACCCAAAAACAGGCAAGTCCCAGAAGTGGACTTCCTATCCAACCGACACCCGGCAAAATCTGCTTCTAAAAAACCATGAAGCGCCAAAGAAGAGGACACGGAGTACCAAAGGCCGAAGTCGGGAGTGTGACGCAAGTACCTGAAAATTCGCTTCACAAACCTTGCCGATGCGAAGTCCTCGGAGACGCTTGAAAACGAGCGCACAGACACACCGAGAACGCTTAGGTCCGGCCTCGTGGCCGTCAGGTAGAGGAGTGACCCGATCATGCTTCGGTACTCCTTCTGGTCCACATGTTCACCTTCCTCGTCCGCATCAAGAGCTGTAGTCGTACTCATCGGCGTCGTCATAGCCTTGGAATCCTCCATCTTGAACTTCCGCACAATGTCCTTGATGCACTTGGCTTGGTGCACAAATGTTCCTTCCTTTGATTGTTTGATTTGTAGTCCGAGGAAGAACTACAACTCGCCCATCATGCTCATCTCAAATTCCCCGCTCATATCCTCTGCAAACCTTGCAACAAGAGAGTTAGACGAGCCACCAAAGACAATATCATCCACGTACACGTGCACAATCAGGATATCTCTCGCCCCGCTCAAAGATAAACAAGCTCTGATCGACTTTCCCCATCTCAAAACCTCTCTCGAACAAGAACCCCCTCAACCTACCATACCAAACTCTAGGCGCCCGCTTCAACCCATACAATGCCTTCCTCAACTTGTACACCCGGTGGGGGTACTTCTCACTCTCAAACCCGGAGGTTGCCTCACATACACTTCTTCCTCCAACACACCATTCAGAAAAGCACTCTTCACATCCATTTGGTGCAACATGAACCCGTTAGCCACAGAAAAGGCTAGAAGGATCCTATTCGCCTCCAAACGGGCTACGAGAGCAAAGGTCTCCTCGTAGTCAATCCCCTCCTTCTGACTGAACCCTTGAGCAACAAGCCTCGACTTGTTCCTCACAACCTCACCTTTCTCTCCCTCTTTGTTTTTCCACACCCACTTTGTACCAATCGGCTTACACCCTGGGAGAGGGTTAACCAACTCCCACACCTGATTCCTCTCAAAGTTCTCCAACTCCTCATGCATCGAATTAACCCAATTGTGATCAGATAGTGCGTGTCCAATGTCTTTCGGCTCAAAGGTAGCAACAAATGCAGCATGAGCGAAATGGGAGTTGTTTCGAACCCTTGACCGTGTAGTGCGTTCATTCGCATCGCCGATGATCCTCGAAGCTGGGTGATCCACCTGTACTCGTCGGGGAGGTTCTCGCCTCGATTCTACCTCCCCCTCAACATCAGCTTCTCCTCGTTCTTGATTTGTCGTCGTAGGTGTAGTAGAGGGTCCGTCCATTCCGTAGTGGAAGTAGTGGGTACATGTTCAGCCGGGGGCACCGCACCACCATCTTCATCGTATCCATGTTCATGCTCCTCCTCCTGAAAGATCTCCTCGCCAAGATCATCATCACCTGCACACTCAAAGACAAGCTGACTACGTGGCTCTGTCTCGTCGAAGGTTACCTCGCAAGTCTCCACAATTTGGTTAGTTTCAAGATTGAGCACACGATATGCTCTAGAATGAGATGCATAACCAAAGAAAATACCATCGACAGACCTTGCCTCAAACTTATCCAACTTCCTGCCTTTCTTTAGAATGAAACACTTGCAACCAAAGACATAGAAGTGACTCACCTTGGGTGTGCGACCATGCATCAACTCATAGCATGTTTTCTTCTTGTGCACTCTGAGGTAGATCCTGTTTGACACATAGCACACGGTATTCACCGCCTCAGCCCAATACCTCCTCGAAGTCCTATGCTCATCAAGCATCGTCCGAGCCATCTTGCACAAAGTCCTGTTCTTCCTTTCCACAACACCATTCTGGGGAGGTGTATACAGACTCGAAAACTGGTGCTCAAGACCCAAGTCATGACAAAAGGTTTCAAAACAAGAGTTTCTGAATTCCGAGCCATTATCACTGCGGATAGCTCGTATGGCATCTCTGTGCCTCTCGTTCCTCAACCTCAAGACTAGATCGCGAACAAAACCAAACGTCTCCCCATTATCCTCGAGAAAGAACACCCACGCATACCGACAATAGTCGTCCACCACAACAAGGACATACCACTTCTCACCCGCAGATCGCACACAAGCGGGCCAACATGGTCCATATGGAGCAGCTCGCATGGACGCTCAGTCATCACATCGGTGAGAGGCGGGTGAGAAGAGGCTACCATCTTGGCATGCCTACACGGTGCACAAACCAACTCTTTCTCAAGCCTCAACCGTGGCAATCCTCGGACCAAATTGAGTTTACTCAAGCGAGACAAAAGGTCAAAGCTCAAGTGACCCAACTTCCTATGCCACTTCCACAACTCACTCGAAGAACCGGCCCAAGAAACGACGCTCCACACCCGAAGACTGAGAAAAATCAGCACGAAACACCTAACCCTCGAGAACGACCATACAAACAAGGTCCCGTCGAGAGTCCAAAATCCGGAACCACCCGGCCGAAACAACACCTCAAATCCCTCATCCAACAACCGGGACACGAAAGCAAATTGTACCCCGCCGATTGAACAAGAGCAACACGCCTTAGAGTGATCTTGTCACTCACTTTTATCTCACCTTCGAAAGCACACGCCCGTGCCCATTGTCCCCAAAAGTGATGTACCTCTTGGTCACCACCGGGACGAGACTTGAGAACCACCCCCTGTCTCCGGTCATATGCCTCGAGCAACCGGAGTGAATCAACCAAATGTTCTTCAAGTCTCCCACCTGAGATTCAAAAATGAGCACGTGAGCGAACAAATGACTCAGCACTGGGGTTAGTACCAAAAGAGTAAAACCAGTGCCGAGCCATTTTCTCGAAAGTGGGGTTAGCACACATCAAGCCATCTTTCCTACCATAACTACCACCATGAACACCACCTCGGTAACCACTCTGAGGAAACCACCCCTCGCTGCATGGAGGAGGACCAAAACCACGAAAGAAGACTCGTGGACCGTCCCTCCTCTCCTTCTCAAAGCTACGACTCCTCCCATCCCCGTAGTGAACTCGATGGGGAGAATGCCTAGCAAACTGACCACCTACTGTCTCTCCAGACCAACCACCACCAACTCCACCTCCAGACCTGAAACCTCTCGACTCACCACCTCGAAAACCACTCCGCCCAGAATTCTGGGGGGCGGTTGAACCGCTTAGCCGGGCCGGCCTAACCGCCCCCCTGCGGGCTCGGGCCGCCGCCCGACCGCCTAGCCGGGGCCGGGCCCCCGACCGCCCCCTCCGAACCGCGCTCCTCGGCTGCGGGAACTCGCATCTCCCCATGCCGGAACACTTCTCACCACAGCTTTACCCCTGGGCAATGGCATACGAGGCTTAGGTACACCATGGGAAGGGTTGTACTTATCCTTGTTCGCCCACTCCTTTGTCATCCTCTCTTCTCGCTTCCTCTTGAAGCAAAACTCATCCTTGTGACCCTCTTTCCCACAATAGCCACAACGGACCCTCACAAGCTTAGGCTTAGGCTTGGATTGGGGCTGCTCACTTGGTTTCTCTCCACTCAACTCCTCCACCGATTTCTCCTCACTAGCCTTCTCACTCACTTTCCCAAAGAACACTTTCCCGGAAGTGCTCACAAACTTGATAGGCTTTTGGAGATCATTTGTGGGTGTAGGGAATATGGGTGGAGCTGGGGTTGTGTCTAGTCGGTTCCTAAGATGGTTAGGTTTTGGGGGGAAATCATTCTTGTGGTGGGTTTTTGGTGGCTCTGGGACATTCTCTCCACTTCCCTCACCAACCTTGTTTGCCCCAAGTCCCTCACCTTTCTGCCTCTTAAATGCCTCAATCATCATCCTCAACTAAGGCTCATGACCCGACAACCAACCAATCAACTTTCTCAACTCATCATTCTCATCCTGCAAACGATCAACACAATGTGCAAGTTCCAAATTTTTCAAAGCATGCATTTCACAGGTAGAGCATGATGTAGGCATGGGTTCCTTCAATTTAGCCTCAGGAGAACTAGTGTAAGCATGCATCTCATCAATCTTAGCATGCAAAACAGGGCAAGAAGTGCAAGCACCTAGCAAAGCAGGTCTAGACTTAAGCTCAGCCACTTCAACCCTAAGCACATCTTGTTCCTCACACTTGGAGGCATGCTTCTCCTTAAACAAAGCAAGATCAGCAAGAAATATGGACCAAATCAGCACAATCAACCTCATCCGAAACAACAGGGCTAGCCTTAAGGGAATCAATCTCAAGCTTGCTATCGAGCACCTGTGTCTCTAGCTCAGCCACTCTAGTCCTAGCATCCTCGAGTGAAGCCCTAAGCTCTTTTCTCATTTTCTTGGCCTCTCTAAGCATGTTATCACGGTTATCAAGCAAAGAGCCAATCCTCTCATTCTCCTGGCGCAAGAAGGGAAGTTCATCATGCACCTCGTCGTCGGACTCAGAGTCCGAGTCGCTCTGTGTGCTCTTCTTGCTGCCGAAGCTCAACGCCATGGTGCAGAAGCCGTCTCTAGCGAAGCAGCTCAGCCCGCTCAGGTTCTTGGGTGCCTTCTTGCTCTTGCGACGATCACCTTCGTCTTCACTGCTACTTGAGCTTGAGGTGGAGTACACAGAACTGGAGTCGACGTCACTCGCACCAACCATCGCTCGGGCCTTGCCTCGGCTCTCCTTCTTCCTCGATCGTCTCTCGTCCTTGTGCTTGTTCTTGTACTTGCTCTTGTGGTCGCGCCTCGACCGGTACTGGCCGTTCCTCGGCTTTTGCTTGTAGTTGTCCTTGTTCTCCACCTTCTCCGGGCAGTAGGCGACGAAGTGTCCTGGCTTGCCGCACTGGAAGCATGTCCTCGTGTTCCTCCTCATGTTCACTCGGTCCTTGTGTAGCCTCTCGAACCGCCTCGTCAAAAGCGCCAGCTCGTCCTCTCCAAACACATCGAACTCCTCATCTGGCATAGACATCAAAGAGGAAAAAGAGAACATCCTGGTGGATGGGTTAGTGTTAGCCTTTGTTGGTGTTTTCGACCGGCAACCTACTAAGGGGAGTACCCGAAGTAGATGAATGTGGCCTCGTCGAGATCGGTAACTCGAAGGAAGAGACACGTGGCACACAATTTAGACAGGTTCGGGCCGCGAGGTGCGTAATACCCTACGTCCTGTATGCTGCGTAGCTCTAGATTGATTGGGCACGATTACAAGATGGTGCAATAGTGCGCCGTGAGTTGTATGAGATGGGATTGGATGCTAGAGATCGGTCCCTGCCTCGCCTTATATAGTCCGGGAGGCAGGGTTACAAGTCGGAGTAGGGAGAGAGTACTAGTCGAGTACGTCTAGGAGTCCTCCATACAGTGCGGAACATATACGGCCCTCCCTAACCAAGTACTACTCCCGTGTAGTCCTTGTGCTCCACGCCTTCGTGTGCCGTGTAGCGCAAGCCGGTAGTCCCGTGGGCCCACCGAGTAGTCGGTCCTGGTACCCACCGAGGTAGTGGGCCCAGGGAGGTCCATACGACAAGCCCCCGAGTACTTTGTAGTCGAGAAGGATAGCTTCAAGTAGTCTTGACGGCCTTAACGAGTAGTCCCCAAGCGTCCCCGAGTACAACAAGTCAAAAGTCCTCAAGAGTGGTCGAAGCATCCCGAGGCTGGAATGTACTCCAGCTGATGTTTGAGCAATCTTGAAGTCTTCTCGAGTAGTCCCAAGCCTCCTCGAGCACTGCCTTCGAAGGTCTTCAAAAATGTTCGTCTTGTCTTGAAGCCGGAGCTGATATGGAGGTGCGATTGCAAAATCGCACTCCATATGGAGTAGCCCCCGAGCCTTAGGTTGAGCCGCAAGCTCTGGTTGAGGGTCCATCTGAAGTCTTGGCAAGAAAATCCCGAAAAATCCGGAGAGAAAAAACCGAAGGACACGTGGCACGGAGCCCCCGAGCCTTGAGTCGAGTACTTCCTCTCGAATTGAAGGGTCATCTTGAAGAATGTGTCCTGAGATGCTCCTGAGTCTTGTCGCTTCCCAGGTAGTTGAGTAAAAGTAGCCGAGCCCCCGTGGTGAGGCGTGTCGACTAGTAGAATACGAAGGGTCACGTTTAGCCACTGAGTCAGCCGCGCGTGGACTTATCCAGCCGGCCGTTGTAGAGCCAGTTTGACTTATAAATAGAAGCCAAAACCCTTAGGGTTTTTCACCCATTCGAGCTGCAGTCTTTCGATTCCGTCTGAGGTAGATCCACCCCAAGCACGCGCTGCCGCCTTAGTAGATCCAAGTGCGCCGCCACCCAAATCATTTAGGGTAGCCCCGAGCGGATGCGCGTGAAGACGCCCTGCACTTGGAGAATGAAGCCTTCACCGTCCAAGTCTGCGAAAGCTGCCAAGAAGAAGAGGGGCCGCGAAGTGGCTGCCGCTGAAGGATCGGATGGCGACTAGAGAGGGGGGGGGAGTGAATAGGAGCCGGTAAAAATTCTTCTCAAAGAACCCGGCCTATACCCTAGTCAAAACCCGGTCACACACAAGCGTTGGAACGAATCACACACCAATCGCCAAAACAACGAGTCCTAGAAACACACGCGGAAGCACGAATGAAGGAGGGAGGAATCGAACCAAAGAGCAAAGCAGCCAGGCTCTGGCGGACCGTCCGGACGAGAGGGGCCGACCGTCCGCGCAGCCTCGCGGACCGTCCGGCTGCCCTCGCGGACCGTCCGCGCCAACCCCGCGGACCGTCCGTCCGTACACCGCGGACCGTCCGTTAAAGCACACGGAACACCGAAACGACCCGAGAAAACGGACCGTCCGCCGAGGCCGGGCGGACCGTCCGCGCCACCCGCGGACCGTCCACTACTCAAGCCCGACCGTCCGCAAACCGGCTCGCAACAAAAAACAAAAGCCAAACCGGATCGAAAACAAAGGCGCGCAAGAACACGACGAACACGCGAAGAACACGCGTACACGCGGACCGTCCGCCCGGCCCTCGCGGACCGTCCGCCAAGCACGAACGAACCGAAAACTCGCTCGACCCCGAAAGTCAACACTCCCAATTCATCACCGGATCTCCCTACCAATAGTAGTCGTTGAGACAAGAGTTTGGGGACATGTAAAGCGTCAACCAAGGATGCTATACCCCAAAAATTTCGTCTCCTAACTCCCTAAATCATCGGGAATCGCGGATCCTTTGAACACCACCAAAAGCTAGAGCACCGAACGAAAATCCTTGAATCGAAGTGGTTTCCGGCGATTGAGGGCACAAGTTTAATCACAAAGATGCACTAGACATCCATCCATGTTTCCCTCAAAGAAATCCGGGGAGAAACCCACTCAAATCCGCGGAATCACACCGGGAACAAAGGCACGAAAACAAGCACGAAAATAGCACAAAAAGAGCTCCGAAAAAGCAATAAAAGAAATTCGGGAATAGAAAGATTGGCACAAGATTTAGAGGATGAAATCACTATGAATATCTTGTCCAATCGATTACAAGCCACTCCTAGAAATCAAATCTAAGATGGCAAAAAGCTCCAATCAAAGAGCCACTCTCACCTCTCTCCCTCTCTCCCAAAGCACTCCAAAATCAAAGAGTACCGCAGCCTCTAGCCCAAGAGTTGGCTGAAAATTCAGCCCCCTCCTCCTATATATAGGCCCTCCGGAAAAGACCGAAGTGCCCCTACACTAGGAGTACAACACAAGCCCTCACGGGGCGTTTTGGTCAACACATGAAGTTCACCATCGGACGGCCGCGCATCCATCAGGCCTTCACGTCCTCCCGACGCAAGCACCTAGATCATGCCGCGTGTCGCCCGCCTCGAAGCTTCCCGACGCACCCGGATACCATCTCCGTCACGCCAGGCCCTCGGGCTCGGTTTTGAGGCCCAAACCGAGAAACCCTCCTCCGATGGTTTTGTGGCCAAACCACCAAACCCCGCGTACACGGCCCGGCCTCACCACGCCAAGTGTCGAGCCCGCCAAGCCTTTCACCTCCGGCGCCCGGACGGTCTACTCAGTCTTGCCTCGTTCCTTGACTTGGCCACCACCGATGCACCGGCTCCATGTCCACGACTTCGTCTTGCTCTTCTTGCACCATGCGGCTCGCACTTGATCCCGTCGGCCACCGGTCCCTCGAACCAAGCCTACTTGTCTCTCCACTCCTCGGAGGCCCCGCAAGGCTAAGACCTTTCGCGCTCGTTCTTCACCCGCACCAACGCAAACCAAGCCGCAACCAACACCCGCAATACTAGGCCAAGAGTCGGTCCACACAACGTTGTCAACCACTCCTCACGAGTGCATTGACAACACACCACATAAACAATAAGGTAAATACACAAAATAAAACACACACAACACAACTCAACACTACACACACAAAGCTTCAAACCATCCGATCAATCACTCATCACACACGAACCAAGGTACTTCTCAACTTGGTTCCTCAATCTCCCCCTTGATGAGTGCATTGACAAAAGAAGGTCAAAAAGCAAATAAGAACTCATTCAAGCGCCACAAAGCCTATAAAAAGCAAACAAAAGGCCACTTGAAGTGAGAAGGGATAAAAGCATGCTCCGACAAATTCCTCTCGAAACCAAAGCAAGCACAAAGGCTAAACGCAAACGAAGAGACACACTACCAACATGCAACCCCTAAAAGCCATCAAACCAAAATGCTCAACCCAAAGTGCCATAAAACTCTTACCAAAACACTTGTCAACCGCTCATCACCATCAAATCAAGGTTCATATCAACTTGATTTTCCAAATTTCTCCCCCTTGAGGAGCGGATTGACAACAAGTGAGCACAAAGAAATGGTTTGAGAGGGCAAAAACCGAACACCTCATCCAAGTGAAAGAAAACCACACAAGAGCAAAGAACAAGGTCACTTGGCATGAGAGAAACCACAAAGGCCAACTCAATGTCTCGATCCCCAAAGACATGGACAACGGCTCGACACAACCGAGACAAGAATGCATGATCCCTCAAGAAGAGGCACAAAGGGCTCAACACCGATCATGGACAAGCGAAATCACACGATCCCTCAAGAAGAGGCACAAAGGGCTCAACACCAATCATGTGATAATCGAAAACATAAGTCAACCGCCGCTCCTCAAGAAGAGGCAAAGGGGCTCAACACCACCGCACAAGAGCACAAAAATCACAAGCTCCCCCTAAACACATGAACTAGGACCAAAGAGCATACAAAGCTCACCCTAAACTCATGAGATAGAGAAAAGAGCACACCAAGCTCACAAGCTCCCCCTAAACACATGCACTAGGGACAAAGAGCATACAAAGCTCACCCTAAACACACGTGATAGAGCAAAAAGCAACCACCAAAGCACAACTCAGGCAAACAAAGGAGACTCACCAAAGCTCCCCCTACACAAATGCAAGCTCCCCCAGAACATGTGGATGCAAACTTCCAAATTTCAGCTCACCTCTTCTGAATTTTCATTAAGCTCACCTTTTCTCCCCCTTGTTGACAATGTATGAATCAAGGTGAAAATGCAAAAATGCAAAGCAAAGCATATAAACAACTACATGAGCTTCTCAAATAGGCCAAATCCAGTGTCAAAGGCTAAAAATGAGACAAAGATCACACACATGAATCATAGCATAGTCAAAGCATTGCCACAAGTAATATATGAAAATACAAGCATGTGACAAAGCAAAATTTTCGGATTTAAGCCAGCTTTTACCAAAAGAAGGCTCGCTTCACATGTAAAGGCCTATCCATGTCACACTTGAGCCACAAACATGCATGCCATTTAAAGATCATACAAGGATATCAAATTCTCAGCAAAAGATCATGGCAAACACCCATAAAGCAAAGCATGTCATGTCAAAGCTCATGAGCCATGTGTCCACTTCAGGGAGACTTCTCCACTGGTGAACATCATGCAACATGTTTTGCACCCATATGTGAAAGATAAGACATTTTAAGCATAAACATGATGGAGGGAGCATTTTCAAGCATACACACTTCTTTTCAAGATTAATTCATTTCATGGTACATGAAGTGCCTTTGCGGCAAAAAGAAGCTTATGCTCCTCCATGAATGCAACATAGGCTAAACATTCACAATGATATCGGCCTTTGGCCCAAATGCAAGAAAGAGACATCCAAGCACAATCTAAGCATGAAAGGCACATTCAGACCAAAAAGTGACATGGATATACTACTACACATGAGTGGAGCACATTTCATCAAATTTAGTCAAGATTAGCATTTGATTCAAAAAGGCTATCTCACAACACATATATCTCAAATATTCCAAGAGCATAGCCTCACATAGCTATTTCTCCACACACATGACCAATATCTCACAAGTAGCCAAAGAAACTCAAATGAGGCATATGAAAGAAGCTCATCATCCTAAAATGCAATATGATACAAATGCAACATAGGTAGATATGTACATCAAAAGGAACATGATATATGACAGGATGCGAGACACAAATGTCAAACCTACCAAAGTCTATACATCATGATATATGATACAAATGCAATGCGGAATGCATAGGGAGACAAGGAACTTGACTTAACACCAATAAAGCTCACGAGGGAACACACCAACCAAGAATCGCTCCAAGCGAGAGAAGAGCCACCAAAGGTCCCAATTGAGTACCATAGAAAAAGTACCAATTGCAAAACCGCAAAGATCCCAATTCAATACCATAGAAGGAATATCAATTGGAGGATCACAAAGACTGCCCAAAAAGCCACAACCCTTCTTGGAATCAAATTCCCTATCAAAAGAAGCCAAGCTCCCCCTCAACCAAGGGCAACTAACAAAGCAAAAGCTAGGAAAAGGAAGAGCAAGGAAAAAACTCTAAAACCAACCGAAAAGAGGAACAACAACACAACTCGAAGACAAGGCAAGCCCAAAACTCCAAAGAAAGCTCACAACATGCTACACAATGCATTGATAATATCAATTAACATAAATAGAGCATTGTAACATGATTCCACAAATATGAATAAGCATGGGCAAGCAAGTATGTCAACAAGGTACAACAATAAACCAAAATGATACCAAAGAGTAACATGCCAAACAATATACAAGAACTAAACAAAGGCATGATACAAGATCACATGGATCATCCACCAACATACATTACAAAGCTAGCATGACAAGATAGATATGGGGGATAAACATGCTAACAAGAAAGGTACCATTGAGCTAGACAAAAAAAATATGGATGAACAACATGACATAACCGAGCAATCAACCATAAAGCATGACATGATGTTCATAAATATCACCCACCATAAAATCATACAAAGATAGCAAGATAGATATTCAAGATCACAAAGCTATCATGAACAAGGTGGCTAGCCTACCATGGTTTTCACACATACAAGACACAAGTATATACAAGAGAGTACAAGGGGAAAAGAAAACTCACTATACATGTGTACAAATGATTTCAAGAGCCATCCAAAACGGTGTGGAGAACCATCAAGTCTCCATTTAGCTCATGTTCTCCAACCGCGTCTCCGTACCTACACACAAGGAGACGAGAAAGACCGAGCCTTGGATCCCAAAGGGTTAGCAAGCACGTACTTGGGAATCCAAGATTTGGTCACACGGGTAAGTGGTGCACACAACCTATCATGTGGGTTAGCATGATGCAAATGCCGGTTGGAATGAAAAGTCTTTCGAACACCCTTGGAACCATGCCTCAAAGAAGTCACTCGCGAGGAAAGTCGAGTGCGACCACAAGCAAAAAGGCAAAGATCCTTCGGGGTCGTAGGAGAAGAACCAACACAAGCACCACGGGAAGCATGTCGCGGACCAACACAAGAAACACTAGAAGCATGTCCACGAGCATGGCCTAACTCACTAGAAAGAGTGTCATAAGACCCATCCACAAATCGCGCCTTCTTAGGCTCACAAGTGTTCATGAAACGAGAAGGGCTATGAACAACCAAAGGCCTAGAGGCACCTCCTCGCCGTATTCTCCTTGCCCGGCGGTAGCAAAAACTCTCTTGATGCCCATCCTTCCCACAGTGAGAGCAATGGTACAAAGGCCTATCGAGAGGCACGGTCCGAGTGGATGAATCACCATTCTCTTGTAAGTGGGAAGTCCCTTGGGACTTAGAGCATGAAGCATCAACCCAACATCCAACTTGGTGTCCACATTAGAATCACACGTGCCATGAGAAAGACTACGTGGCTTCTTAAAAGCTTTAGCACGCACACGTCGCTCGTGCTTGACACGGCGAAAGCAAAACTCAACGGTATGCCCATCCTTCTTGCAAAAGGTGCATTGGAACCTCGGCTTGGGAGTATGAGTTCCAAATATGTGGGAGGCACCCTTTCCATTCAAATCACCTTGGGCAACACCGGAAGAAGCAACAAGCTTAGGAGTAGCTATGGGAGAGCTATCCAAAGCACTAGCACACTTACTAGCATCCAAAGACTCACACTCAAGAGAAGAAGTCGACTCCGGTTTAGAAGAAGCAAATTTAGAAGCATCAACATCGGAGTGACAAGAGAAGTGAGAATCCAAACCCTTGGCACAAAGACTCTTGCACCTTGTGCGCAAAACCTCATTTTGAGACTTGAGGCGCTCACAAGTACCACATGTCATATTTCTCAAATTATTGATTTCTTCTTCAATGCATTTAGCATATGTGGTACGCAAGAGTTCATTTTCTTTCTCAAGGTTGGCACTCATCTCATCATGCTCAACCAACTTAGCGCTCATATCCTCGCGCATCTTTTTCAAAGCCAAAACTTCACTTTCCAAATCAATGCATGAGGTGCAAACAAAATCACATGAACAAGCAACATCATTTACATCTCGCAAAACACTATCATCATTGCAAGAAGGATGGCAAGCATCCTCAACCAAAGCAACAAAGAGCACTTGCTACAAGGCATGGATTTTATATCACAAATTTCAGCCCTAGCATGCTCAAGATCATCTACACATGTGGTGTGAGTCAATTTTAATTCATTAATTTCAGCATGCAAAGACTCACAAGAAACACATGGTAAAGAAGCACTTGTCTCTAACAAAGCAATCTTACTCCTAGCCATATCAAGCTCATCATTCAAAACACCACAAGATTTGCAAGGCATAGAAGCATTGGATTTCAACAAGTCAATTTCAGATTGCAAGTTAGCAAGAGATGATCTCAATTCATCATTCTCAAAATCAAGATTGTCGCATGCTCTTCTAAAAGCTTCAACGTGCATTTTGCGCCAACTAACTTCATATTTTAATTTCTCATTTTCAGCACACAAGGCATCGCAAGATTTGCAAGGCAAAGAAGCTTTGAAATTCAACACCTTAATTTCAGATTTCAAGCATGCAATGGAAGCAATCAAAGCATCATTTTTAGCATGCATGGTGTTACAAGAAGTGCAAGAATTCAAAGCACGAGACCTCCAATGAGCCATACCACATTTCAACCTAGTAAGAGAGCATTTCATCTTCTCATTCTTCCTACGCAAGGCATCACACAAATCTATGTTTCTCCTATGCAAGTATCCACAATCACACTCACAATCATCCAACCTATTGCATAGGATCAAGATAGCTTTGGCAAGTGTACCTTGGTTCATGCCTCCTAGCTTGTGGTAGAGCTTGCCTTTCTTGATGTCACCATCTCGATAGTCCTCGATGAGAGATATCATCTCCTCCACTTCGGCTTCCGCCTCAACCTCCATACTCCTCCTGCTCAAAGAACCACAAGGAGAAGAACTTGGTGCCATAAACAAAGTACCGGTTAGGATTAGCCGAAACCAAGCTCAAGGAACAAGCAACGATGCAAAGAAAGCGCTCAAAAAGCCTCAATTCTCTAACAACTACTGACGAGTTCAATAGCAAAGGATCTTATCTTTTTCCCAAAATTTTACCACTGAACAAGGAGCACCAAAGATAGAGGCACAAAAAATTTCAGCTCAAGATAAGGTGAAATGAAGCCTAGAGAAAATCCAGAAGAAACAAGACAAAGCCGCAAGAGACATAAATGAGGATTTTTCAATTATCTTGTTGATTTTTTCTGAATTTTTGAAGACCCCAAAATGATCTTTAGATTATTTTGGATCACCTACAAATGGAGTCACGAAACCGCTGTAAAAATTTGAGCCAAAACGGAGCACCGAGCGAAAAGTTATGCCCGTTTTACTGAAGGTACCTCAAGTTATGGTTTTCCAAGGGCACAACTCCAAATCGTCGGACTCAAAACGTGCAAACCAAGGTCGCAAGCAAAAGCACCTCTTTCCTCTAGTCACCCTATGGATTCAAGACTTGTTAGAGCCAAAAGAATCCACAACCGGCTCTGATACCAATTGAAGGATCGGATGGCGACTAGAGAGGGGGGGGAGTGAATAGGAGCCGGTAAAATTTCTTCTCAAAGAACCCGGCCTATACCCTAGTCAAAACCCGGTCACACACAAGTGTTGGAACGAATCACACACCAATCGCCAAAACAACGAGTCCTAGAAACACACGCGGAAGCACGAATGAAGGAGGGAGGAATCGAACCAAAGAGCAAAGCGGCAGCCGGGCTCGGCGGACCGTCCGGACGAGAGGGGCCGACCGTCCGCGCAGCCTCGCGGACCGTCCGCCTGCCCTCGCGGACCGTCCGCGCCAACCCCGCGGACCGTCCGCCGTACACCACGGACCGTCCGTTAAAGCACACGAACACCGGGAAGCGACCCGAGAAAAACGGACCGTCCGCCGAGGCCGGCGGACCGTCCGCGCCACCCGTGGACCGTCCGCTACTCAAGCCCGACCGTCCGCAAACTGGCTGCAACAAAAACCAAAAGCCAAACCGGATCGAAAACAAAGGCGCGCAAGAACACGACGAACACGCGAAGAACACCGTACACGCGGACCATCCGCCTGGCCCTCGCGGACCGTCCGCCAAGCACGAACAGAACTGAAAACTGCTCGACCCCGAAAGTCAACACTCCCAATTCATCACCGGATCTCCCTACCAATAGTAGCTGTTGAGACAAGAGTTTGGGGACATGTAAAGCGTCAACCAAGGATGCTATACCCCAAAAATTTCGTCTCCTAACTCCCTAAATCATCGGGAATCGCGGATCCTTTGAACACCACCAAAAGCTAGAGCACCGAACGAAAATCCTTGAATCGAAGTGGTTTCCGGCGATTGAGGGCACAAGATTAATCACAAAGATGCACTAGACATCCATTCATGTTTCCCTCAAAGAAATCCGGGGAGAAACCCACTCAAATCCGCGGAATCACACCGGGAACAAAGGCACGAAAACAAGCACGAAAATAGCACAAAAAGAGCTCCGAAAAAGCAATAAAAGAAATTCGGGAATAGAAAGATTGGCACAAGATTTAGAGGATGAAATCACTATGAATATCTTGTCCAATCGATTACAAGCCACTCCTAGAAATCAAATCTAAGATGGCAAAAAGCTCCAATCAAAGAGCCACTCTCGGCTCTCTCCCTCTCTCCCAAAGCACTCCAAAATCAAAGAGTACCGCAGCCTCTAGCCCAAGAGTTGGCTGAAAATTCAGCCCCCTCCTCCTATATATAGGCCCTCCGGAAAAGACCGAAGTGCCCCTACACTAGGAGTACAACACAAGCCCTCACAGGGGCGTTTTGGTCAACACATGAAGTTCACCATCGGACGGCCGCGCATCCATCAGGCCTTCACGTCCTCCCGACGCAAGCACCTAGATCATGCCGCGTGTCGCCCGCCTCGAAGCTTCCCCGACGCACCCGGATACCGTCTCCGTCACGCCGGGCCCTCGGGCTCGGTTTTGAGGCCCAAACCGAGAAACCCTCCTCCGATGGTTTTGTGGCCAAACCACCAAGCCCCGCGTACACGGCCCGGCCTCACCACGCCAAGCGTCGAGCCCGCCAAGCCTTTCACCTCCGGCGCCCGGACGGCCTACTCAGTCTTGCCTCGTTCCTTGACTTGGCCACCACCGATGCACCGGCTCCATGTCCACGACTTCGTCTTGCTCTTCTTGCACCATGCGGCTCGCACTTGATCCCGTCGGCCACCGGGTCCCTCGAACCAAGCCTACTTGTCTCTCCACTCCTCGGAGGCCCCGCAAGGCTAAGACCTTTCGCGCCTGTTCTTCACCTGCACCAACGCAAACCAAGCCGCAACCAACACCTGCAATACTAGGCCAAGAGTCAGTCCACACAACGTTGTCAACCACTCCTCACGAGTGCATTGACAACACACCACATAAACAATAAGGTAAATACACAAAATAAAACACACACAACACAACTCAACACTACACACACAAAGCTTCAAACCATCCGGTCAATCACTCATCACACACGAACCAAGGTACTTCTCAACTTGGTTCCTCAGCCGCGGCTGCCACTGGAGCAGCGTCGCCGATGTCTCCACCACGAGTAGATCCAAGCCGTGAGTGGAAGAAGTCAAAGGTGAAGACCGAAGATCTCTTGGCCCTCCTGAACAGCGGATTTATCCGGGAGAAGGAGGTTGATATGTGGAGGGCCGCTGCCGGAGATCCGTATCCGATGGAGAAAGTCGAAGATGAAATCCCGATGTTTGCACGGTTCGTGGAGCGTGGACTCGCGCTCCCGGCGAGCGATTTCTTCAAGGGACTCCTCGGGTACTATGGAGTTGAGTACCTGAATCTGAACCCGAACGGTATCTTCCATACCGCGGTCTTCGTGCACTTCTGCGAGGCTTTTCTAGGGATCAAGCCGCACTGGATCCTTTTCCGGAAGTTTTTCCGGGTGAAGCCGCAGCCGAGCGCCACCAATCCAAGAGTAGTCAGAGGGGCTGGCATCCAGTTGAGAGAAGACGCCGCGGAGCAGTATCTGGCGTACAAGCTCATTGACTCCAACACCGATTGGAAGATGAGGTGGTTCTACATCACGAACCACCACCCCGTCCTGCCGAAGCCGAGCGGAAGGCAGCCCAGGCACTGCGAGTGGTGGAACACGGAGCCCACCATGCAGGAAGGGATCCAGCTGCCCGAGCTACTGGCACACACCAAGGTGCTCAGGGAAGCTGGACTCAGGGCCGAGCATGTGGCCTTTAGTTTCATGAAGCAGAGGGTGCAGCCGCTGATGGCCCGAGACACCTTGGGCTTCGAGTACGCCGGCGACGACGACACGTCGCGGATGCCCAGAGAGGAGATGGACGACGACGACATCATCGAGAGGCTGACGCGGAGCTTCAAGGATATGCCGCCGTACACGGCGTGCCCTGTCCAGGAGTACTCCGCCACGCGCCCGCCCAAAGAGGTGAGTAGTCGTGCTACCCCACTCGAGTAGTCCTTGCTTGGAGTAGATGTGCCGTTGTCGCGTGTTTTGCAGATGACTTGAAAAAGTTCGTCTCCGAGCCGCAGCCGCCCCCTCATGGGATCGAGATCCCGCAGGAAGGGAAAGCCAAGGCCAAAGAACGGCGAGAAGCCGGCGAAGGCGATGACACTGTCATCGTGGAGGACTCCACCGATGACGACGACAACGATGACGAGGAGACGTTGCAGGACCGCTTTCAGTTGCGGTCGAGGTTTAGCTGTCCAGACTTACCTCATGTGCCTCTGGTGCAAGACCCCCCGGCTAGCCTAGAGGCTAGCCTGGCTGTGCCGCCACGGAAGCCACGCAACCCCGCCCGCAAGCGGGTGACGAAGAAGATGAAGGTCACGGAGACCACGCCTCAGGAGGTAAGATGTCTTGACTAGAGTAGTCGAGTACCCATCGTACGAGTACGCTTGCCGATGAGTAGTCTTCCTTGTATACAAGAGGTGCCGCCGGCACGGAGCCCGTCGAGGAGGGCGACGAAGGCGAACGGGACAGATGCGTGGGGAGCCGGCGGAAGTCGTAGTGTCCGGCCCCCATCGTCGAGGAGCTCTTGGAGCAGCTTGGAGTGTCAGCCGCCCCTGCTCCACAGGGGAGCACGGAGCCCGTGGCCGCCACCGTTGAAGAGGTGGTGACTACAGGAGCGCAGGAAGGCACTGCGCCGGCCGCCGTTGCTGCGGAGGAGGCGGTAGCCGCAGGAGCGCAGGAGGAGGCGCCCGCCGAGGGTGGACTGGTAGACATTGCCAGCATCCTCGTGCCCCGCCGTAAAAATAGTACGGTCAAACTTGTAAGTACCGCATCTTCCCCGAGTAGTACTTGTTGTAGTAGTCGAGGTTGACCGACGACCAATGTGTGTGCTCTGCGCAGAAATCGTCGATCCGTCCCGGGAGGGGGGATGAACCCTCTCGCGGCGGTGGCGGAAGAAGTCGCGCCGCCCGCCGAGGAGTCCGCTCCTCGCTCCCCGGTGCGGTGCCCGAGCCGCCGGGTACCGAAGCGCCGTTACGGGGAGGCCGCGTGTAGTCGAAGGTGGGTACTCTTCGAAGCTGTAGAACTCCTCGAGGAGTAGTCGCTAATACACTTGTCTTCTCTTTGACAGGTGCCGAAGCCGAAAGGAGTGACATCCCCGCGGGGGTGCCAATGCAGAAGTCGCCACCAGGCATGCCGGAGGCTGCCGGAGGAGCCCCCGAGCCTATGGAGGAAGTCGTCGAGGAAGCCGTCGTGGCGGCTGGAGGAGAGGGGGTCACCATGTCGCCAGAGGTCGCTCTGGAGGTGGCTATCCGCTCCCCGGAGATCCAGGACACAGAGCCCATCCGCTCTGCGCCGATGACGGAGGCCGCCGCGAGTAGTCGTGGCGGGATAGAGCTGCTCGCGGACGATCTTGTCGACCCGGCAACGGTGGCCAAGCACCTGGAGGCGGTCCGCGTGCCGAGCAGTGGATGAAGGTAAGTAGCCGTAGCTTCTGAGTAGTCAATCCTCTGTCGTTGAGTACTCGTGTGACTTGAATTGTCAATGCAGGACGTTGCCAAGAGGTCCCGCGAGAAGTCCAACATGCTGCAAGGCTATGGTGACGCGGTGCTCCGGGCTGAAGCACTGGAGGAGCAGCTTGTGAAGTCGCGGAAGCACGCAGCTGCCACGCAGGCCAGGCTCGACGCCGCCTTTGCCAAATATCATAATGATGTCCAAGAGTTGCAGGCGAAGGGCGATGACTTGGTGCGGAAGAACAAGGGCCTCCGCAACAAGAACAAAAGTACGCCGCTGAACTAGTCGGTTACTTGTTGGAGGTCGAGAGGTAGTCTGACCCGCTGTATTGTTGCTGTGTTGCAAAGCATGAGGGCCAGGTGGAGCAGCTGAAGTCCTCGGAGACGAGCATGAAGAATCTCTTCTACCGGGAGCAAGAAGCCCGCCAGGTACTCCAGCTCGACTACAAAGAACATGCCTTCGAGTGCGAGAAGCACATGGAGCTCCGGATTGCATCTGACCGCGATCTCGTCAACTGCTACAAATCATTGCAGAAGTTGAATGAAGACTGCAAGGCGCTACGGGCCCAACTGAAGGAGCTTGAGGACGCCGCACTGCCGATCGCAAGGCTCCTGGTGCCGCACCCGAGCGGCCCCAAGATTGCTCCACTGGTGGATCGCCTGAGGGAAGCCCCCAGCCGGCTGGCTGCTTATGTGAAGCACATGGCGAGGTCGATCCCGAAGCAGGTATTGGCCTTCATGAAGTCATACTTCCCGAAGGCCCTGGTGGAGGTAGTCGCTAGCGGGGTAGCCGTCAACTGTATTGATGAACAGTATTCGGAGCTGCTGGAGCAGATGGCTCCCATCGCGGAGCAAGTAGCTAATAAGCTTAATCTCCAGTAGCCCTGTAATAGGTAGCTAGTAGCCAAGGTTGTACAGAAACAATTGTAATGAATTGCTTAAGTATCAATGAAAGGAAATTTCTAGCAATGAGTACTCGTAGTCGCGATCTCAGAGTACAGAGCCCCCATCGTGGAGTGGATGCGAGTAGTCGTACTCGGCAGTAGTCCCGTTGAGGGAAGTAGACAGTAAAGAAGTTGATGAACAATCAAACTTTATTACTGAAGAAGTACACCTGGATGGCCAGGGTCGTAGTTACAAAGTAGTCGCCTGGGACCGTGAGGCCGCTTACGGTACCGAGTAGTGCTAGAGCGTGTAGCCGCTTACAGCAGTAGATCCGTAAGTAGCCGTGTAGGCTGGATCGTAGATCCGTAGGTAGCCGTGCAGGCTGGATCTTAGAGTGTGGTCTCTCAGTGGACCGCTGCTAGAGTCCTTGACGCTCGTCGCAGCCTAGGATCCGTAGGTAGCCGCGCGGGCTGGATCCTGAAGAGGAGTAGTCCGGAGACTGGAGCCAGGACCCGGAGGCCGCTTACGGCGGAGGGGTGTGGATGTAGTCTTGTAGACTTGAACCTCGTAGTAGTCGTGCAGACTAGCGTAGAATCGACAGAGCTGGTCGGCGTTCCACGAGTTGTTGATGTCTTCGCCTTCAAGTGTTTGGAGGCGGTAGGAGCCCGGCCCGGTCACCTTTGCGACGGTGAAGGGACCTTCCCAAGGGGAACTGAGCTTGTGTAGTCCTTCCGTGTTCTGGATATGGCGGAGGACAAGATCACCAACATTGAAGGAGCGTTCCTTGACGTTGCGATCATGGTAGCGTCGGATACCCTCTAGGTACCTTGCTGACTGGACGAGGGCAGCGCAGCGAGCTTCTTCGAGGCTGTTGATATCAACTCGTCTGCTGTCTTCTGAGACGCCTTCGTCGTAGTGCTCCACTGTTGGTGAGTTCCATATGACGTCGGCAGGGAGGATTGCTTCGGAGCCGTAGACCAGGAAGTAAGGGGATTGCCCCGTTGGCTTGGATGGTTGAGTCCGCAGCCCCCAGAGTGCGTTGGGTAGTTCCTTGATCCACTTGCCTTCTTTGGAGTTAGGAGCGTCGTGTAGCCGCTTTTTGAGAGCGTTGAGCACCATCCCGTTGGCGCGCTCGACTTGTCCGTTGGCCCGAGGATGGGCAACTGAGACGTATCGTACGTCGATCCCACTGTTCTCGCAGTACTCCCAAAACTGGTGATTGTTGAAGTTGGAGCCCAGATTTGTGATGATGCGGTGGGGTAGTCCGTAGCGGTGTACGAGTTCATCCAGAAAGTCGAGTACTCGTCGGCCCTTGGGGCATGTTACGCGGCTTGACTTCGATCCACTTGGTGAACTTGTCGATGGCCACTCAAGATTCGTTGAAACCACCGGCGCAGCTTGGCGGTGGCCCAATCATGTCGAGCCCCCACAGGCAAAGGGCCAGGTTGGTGGTATGGTGACTAGCTTGTAGGCCGGAACGTGTTGTCGCTTGGCGAAGTATCGGCATCCTTGGCACCTTCTCGACGAGTTCTTCGGCATCGCCCGCAGCCGTAGGCCGCAGAAGGCTCGCCGGAAGGCTTTGCTGACCAGCGTGCGTGAGGACGCGTGGTTACCGCAGACGCCCTTGTGGATCTCCTCCAAGATGTCCTTGCCTTCTTCGCGAGGGACGCACTTGAAGGATCGATGGCGACTAGAGAGGGGGGGAGTGAATAGGAGCCGGTAAAAATTCTTCCCAAAGAACCCGGCCTATGTCCTACTCAAATCCCGGTCACACACAAGCGATGGATCGAATCACGCACCAATCGCCAAGACCACGAGGTTATGGATCAACCTCTAGCCTTAGGAACGATTCCTCAAAGCACACGCGGAAGCACTAGAAAGGGAGGAAGGAATCGAACCAAGAAGCAAAGCACACAGCTCGGCGACCGTCCGCGCAGAGGGGGCGGACCGTCCGCAAGAGCCGCGCGGACCGTCCGGCCGGTATCGCGGACCGTCCGCACCCGGCCGCGGACCGTCCGGCCTTAGCCGCGGACCGTCCGTTAATTTACACGAACGACCCAAAAACACCCCCGTGCCACGGACCGTCCGCGGGGAGCACGCGGACCGTCCGCCTAGCACCCGCGACCGTCCGCCCGACACCGCGGACCGTCCGAAACTTCGTCCAACCAAAAATCAAAATCACAACGGATCGAAACAAAGGACGAGCAAGAACACGAAGAACACGGGATGAACCGGGAGCCGCGCGGACCGTCCGCCCGGTCCTCGCGGACCGTCCGCCGTGTGCGGACGAACGTAAAATAGCCCGACCCCCGAAAGTCAACTCCCCCAAATCATCATCGGATTTCCCAAACGGTTGAAGCCGTAGAGACAAGGGTTTGGGGACTTGAAAAGCGTCACACAAGGATGCTATAGCCCAAAAATCTTGCCTCCTAACTCCCTAAATCACCGGGAATCGCGAATCCTTTGAGCACCTCCAAAAACTAGAGCACCGAACGAAAACTCACGAATCGAAGTGATTTCCCGGCGTTTGAGGGCGCAAGATCAAGCACAAAGATGCACAAGGCATCTATCCATGTTTCCCTCAAAGAAATCCGGGAAGAAACTCACTCAAATCCGCGGAATCACACCGAGAACAAAGGCACGAAAATAAGCACAAAAAGGCACGAAAAACAACCCCGAATCTTCTATACAAACCAGGAAAGATTCACAAGGTCTAGCATGCCGCTCTAGCATCCATCCCTCTCAATAAATCTCTCATGAAGCTCTCATGCTAGCCTAGAGAAAATAGGAAGGAAAATAGCTACGAAAATGAGAAAGAGAAGGGGGGAAATGAAACCCTAAGTCGCGGAGAGGGAGAGCCATCAACACACACTCCAGGCTTATATATCGAGTCCCGCCGGGAGTGGTAAATGACTCGACTACCCCTAACTACACTACCGGCGATACAACCCACGTAGGGGCATTTTGGTAATGTTTGTGGGTCTTGCCATCGGACGGCCACGCCTTTGCCGCACCCCCGCGTCCTCTCGACGCAAGCCATGCGATCCCGCCGCGTGTCCTCCGCTTCGAAGCTTCCCGACACGCCCGGATCCCGTCTCCGTCGTGTTGGGCCCTCGGACTTGGTTTTGAGGCCCAAACCAAGAAACCGTCCGCCGTGGTTTTGTGGGCAAACCACCAAACCCCCGCGTGCCCGGTCCGGCCTCCCCGCCAAACCACTTGACTTGACCGCCACCGTGCACCGGCTCACTTGTCCATGACTTCGTCTTGCTTGTGTCGCCACCATGTGGCCCGCACCCGGGCCCCGCTCGTCCACCGGTCCCTCGAACCGAGCCTACTTGTCTCTCCATCTCCCGGAGGCCCCTCAAGGCTGAAGACCTTTCGCGCCCGTTCTTCACCTGCAACAACACGAACTAGGCCGCAGCCTACACCTGCGCGCTAAGCCAAGAGTCAGTCCAACACCCATTGTCAATCACTCATCACTTAAGGAGCGGTCATCCACCGACCACTGGGACGCTCCTGGTCCACAATCTCCCCCTTGATGAGTGCATTGACAACACACAACGCGAAATGAAATTCAGAGTGAAAGAGAAAGAAAGAAGAAAGAAAAACAAGAAAGCTCAACTCATGACCAAAACCGAAGAAAGGCGAAGAAAGGTCACAAGCCAAGCAAAGCACAAAATCCACACCGAAAACAGCAAGAGAGCTCCCCCTGAACAAATGCAAGCTCCCCCCCGAACATGTGAATGCAAATTTCCAAATTTCAGCTCACCTCTTCGAATTTTCATTAAGCTCACCTTTTCTCCCCCTTGTTGACAATGTACGAAACAAGGTGAAAATGCAGAAATGCAAAGCATATAGACAACTACATGAGCTTCTCAAATAGGCCAAATCTAGTGTCAAAGGCTAAAAATGAGACAAAGATCACACCCATGAATCATAGCATAGTCAAAGCATTGCCACAAGTAATATATGAAAATACAAGCATGTGACAAAGCAAAATTTTCGGATTTAAGCAGCTTTTACCAAAAGAAGACTCGCTTCACATGTAAAAGCCTATCCATGTAACACTTGAGCCACAAACATGCATATTACTCAAAGATCATACAAGGATATCAAATTCTCAGCAAAAGATCATGGCAAACACCCATAAAGCAAAGCATGTCATGTCAAAGCTCATGAGCCATGTGTCCACTTCGGGGAGACTTCTCCGCTGGTGAACATCATGCAACATGTTTTGCACCCATATGTGAAAGATAAGACATTTTAAACATAGACATGATGGATGGAGCATTGTTCAAGCATTATGCACTTCTTTTCAAGATTAATTCATTTCATGGTACATGAAGTGCCTTTGCGGCAAAAAGAAGCTTATGCTCCCCCATGAATGCAACATAGGCTAAACATTCACAATGATATCCGGCCTTTGGCCCAAATGCAAGAACAGGGCATCCAAGCACAATCTAAGCATGAAAAGCATATTTAGACCAAATTGTGACATGGATACACAACTACACACGAGTGGAGCATATTTCATCAAAAATTAGTCAAGTTAAGCATTTATCTCAAAAGGGGCTATCTCACCACACATATATCTCAAATATTCCAAGAGCATAGCCTCACATCACCATTTCTCCACACATATAACCAATATCTCACAAATAGCCAAAGATACTCAAATATGGCATATGAAAGAAGCTCATCATCCTAAAATGCAATATGACACAAATGCAACATGATATATGACAAGATGGCTATCCTACCATGGTTTATACATCAAGCAAAGTATGTATATACATCAAAGTAAACATGGTATGATACATATGGTACAAAAAGTAAACCCCCCAAGAATCAACTAGAAAGGGCAACAAACCCCAAGTTCCCCCGCAAGCGCACAAATGTAGCTTGGTCGAGAGGCTTTGTAAAAATGTCGGCTAGCCGATCTTGGGTAGGGACATGGCTCAAAACAATGGTTCCTTTCTCCACATTGTCCCTCGAAAATGATACCTCACTTCTATATGTTTGTTTCGGGAGTGAAGCACCGGATTTTTGGCTACGCTTATGGCACCGGTGCTATCACAAAGAAGTGGGATCCGGGTGCACTCCTCACCAAAGTCTCTCAAAGTGTATGAAATCCACAGCACTGGGAACAACAACTCGCGGCAAGCAACATACTCCGCCTCCGTGGTAGACCGAGCTACACTAGACCGCTTGCGGGAAGACCATGAGACCAACGAAGAACCAAGAAACCGACAAGTACCGAAGTAGACTTCCTCTCGACTCGACAACCAAAGCAAAATCCGCATCGGAAAAGCCATGAAGAGATAGAGTCGAGGAGGAAGAATACCAAAGGCCAAGACCAGGGGCGGATCGTAGGTACCGAAAATCCTCTTGACGGCCCGTCGATGTGATGTCCTCGGTGAAGCTCGAAAACGAGCGCACGGACACACGCCGAACCGTATGTCCGGCCTCGTCGCCGTCAAGTAGAGGAGGGAGCCGATCATGCTCCCTGTACTCCCGCCGGTCCACCGGTTCTCCGTCCTCATCCGCATCCAAAGTGGCCGTACTCCCCATGGGAGTCGACATCGGCTTCACATCTTGCATCCGGAACTTTCTCGCATGTCTTTCGTGTACTTGGTTTGGTGCACAAATGTACCGTCCTTCACTTGCTTGATCCGCGCCCCGAGAAAATACCGCAACTCGCCCATCATGCTCATCTCAAACTCCCCGCTCATCTCATCCGCAAACTTGGCAACAAGGTTATGTGACGAGCCACCAAAGACAATATCATCCACGTATATCTGCACAATCAACAAGTCATTTCCATGCTTGAGGAGAAACAAGGTTCTATCCACGGTACCCATCACAAACCCTCTCGCTCAAAAGAAAACCTCTCAATCTCCCATACCAAGCACGGGGCGCCCGTTTCAACCCATACGAGCCCTTTTCAACCCGTATACCCCGTGTGGGTACAACTCGCTCTCAAACCCGGGTGGTCGCTTCACATACACCTCCTCCTCTATGACCCCATTCGAAAAGCACTCTTCACGTCCATCCGAAACAACTTGAACCCTTTAGCCACGGCAAAGGCTAGAAGGATTCGAATTGCCTCAAGACGGGCCACGGGAGCAAAGGGCTCCTCATAGTCGATCCCCTCCTTCGACTAAACCCCCGAGCAACAAGTCCGGACTTGTTCCTCACAACCATCCCATTCTCTCCCTCTTTGTTCTTCCAAACCCACTTAGTTCCTATGGGATGGCAATTTGGAGGTGGTTCAACTAACTCCCACACCCGGTTCCTCTCAAAATTTTCCAACTCCTCATGCATAGAATTGACCCGGTTTGCATCGGATAAAGCATGTCCAATGTCCTTGGGCTCAAAAGTAGCAACAAAAGCAAGATGAGCAAAATGAGAGGAATTCCCGGACCTCGACCGTGTAGTGCGTTCATTGATGTCTCCAATGATCTTCGAAAGGGGATGCACTTCTTGAATCCGCCGGGGAGCCTCACGCCTCGAGACTACCTCCCCCTCAACTTCGGCTTCTCTCCCCGGTCCTCTTGTTGTACCGTCGTTGTCCATGAAGTAGACGGTCCATGCTCCAAAGTAGTCGTAGGGGAAGTAGTGGGTACATGCTCGGCTTCGGGCGCATGGTTCTCCCCATCATCATCTCCAGGCTTCATCTTTCTCCTCTTCAAAGAGGTCCTCGGCCATCTCTTCATCACCCGCACATTCAAAGCCAAGAGAAGTACATGGCATTGTCTCGTCGAAGGTCACCTCGCAAGTCTCCATGATTTTGTTAGTCTCAAGGTTAAGCACCCTATAGGCTCTAGAGTGGTTAGCATATCCAAAGAAAATACCATCACTAGACCTAGCCTCAAACTTGTCGAGTTTTCCCTTTTTCAAAATAAAGCACTTGCAGCCAAAAACTCGGAAATGACTCACTCGGGTGCCCGACCATGCATAAGCTCATAACAGGTCTTCTTCTTGAAAGCTCTCAATAAAATCCGATTGGAAACATGACAAGCCGTATTGACCGCCTCGGCCCAAAACCTCCTAGGAGTCCCGTGCTCATCGAGCATCGTCCTAGCCATCTCTCAAAGAGTCCGATTTTTCCTTTCCACGACTCCATTTTGAGGGGGCACGTAAGGGGTCGAATACTGATGTTCAAGACCTAGATCACGACAAAAGGCATCAAAACGAGAGTTCTTGAACTCGGAGCCATTATCACTGCGGATAGCTCGAATAGCATTCCCATGCCTCTAGTTTTTTCAACCTCACGATCAGATCTCGAACAAAGCCAAATGTCTCACTCTTATCCTCCAAGAAAAACACCTAGGCATAGCGAGAGTAATCGTCCACCACAACAAGGACATACCACTTCCCACCCACCGAGCGAACTCGAGCTGGCCCAACAAGGTCCATATGCAACAGCTCTGTCGGACGCTCGGTCATGACATCGGTCAGGGGTGGATGGGGAGTGGCTACCATCTTACCATGCCTACAAGGAGCACAAACCAAATCCTTCTCAAACTTCAACTTCGGCAATCCTCGGACCAGGTCAAGACCACTCAAGCGGGAAACCAAATCAAAACTCAAGTGTCCCAACCGCCTATGCCATTTCCACAAATCAGAAGAAGGACCAGCCATCAAACAGCGAGCAGGACCCAAAGAACGAGAGAAATCAGCCCTGAAAATCTGACCCTCGGGGATGATCATACAGACAAGATCACCTCGAGAATCAAGCAACCGAGACTCGCCAGACTTGAAACGCACCTCAAAACCCTCATCAAGCAACTGAGAAACCGAAAGCAAATTAAAACCCAAAGACTTCACAAGAGCCACTCTCTTCAACGTTACCTTGTCACTCACATGCACAACACCCTCTGAAAGCACCCTACCTCGTCCATTGTCCCCAAATGTAATGTACATCTTTTCCTTCACTGGGGTGAGGCTGGAGAACCACTTCTTATCTCCGGTCATGTGTCGAGAACACCCGGAGTCGATCAACCAAATGTTCTCCAAGCCTCCCCGCCCGCAAGTCGAAACAAGAACGAGAATGAGCTAGCGACTCGACACTGGGGTTAGCACAGAGAAAGTTAAACCAGTGTCGAGCCATCTGCTCAAAAGAGGGGTTAGCAAACATCACTCCCTTGCCACCAAACTTCCCATGTCCCATGGGAGGAGTACGAGCACCACGAGGGGGAAAACGTGGTCCGTAGTTCCTCCGGAACCCAAAGCTGCGATCATCTCCCCTAAACCCGTACCGAGGACGAGTAGGAGGACGTCCAAAGCAAAACCACCACGAGCCCGACCAAACCTCTCACCAAGACGCACACCATCATCTCTCCTGACAAACCTCTCACCACCACCACCTCTCTGTGGGAACCTGCCAACACTCCTCACACTTCCCACACCCCGTGGAAGTGGCACTCTAGGCTCAGGAATACCGCGAGACTGGCGATACCTGTCCTGGTTTGCTTGCTCCCTAGCAAACCTCTCATCCCTCTTCCTCTTGTAGCAAAACTCTGCAAGATGCCTCTCCTTGCCACAATACTCACACCTGAAGGGGATGGGTTTTGGTTTTGGCTCGGCTTCTCCTTAGGCTTCTCACCCTTCTCACCCACAAACTTCACCGGTTTCGGAAATCATTTGTCTTAGGTGGGAATTTGGGTGGATCTTGGGTTGTGTCAAGCTTGTTGCAAAGATGGTTGGGCTTTGGTGTAAAAGAGTTCTTGGGTGCTTTTGGGAGTGGGACTTGGATCTCTCCGATCACCTCAAACCCGGGGTTAGACTCAACACACTTCTCGTACACACTCTCCCCACTGTTCTCTCCCACTTTCTCACCCAACTTCTCAAACCCCAAACCACGACCATCATCTCTCTTGAACTCCTCAATCATGATTTTCAATTGAGGTTCCTGCCCAGACAACCAACCCAACACCTTCCTCAAATAGTCATTCTCCTCATAGATGACATCCAAACGGGAAGTAAGTTCAAGATTACGCAAAGTGACTTCATCACAGGCTAGAACATGCATTTGCAACAGGAGATTTCAAAGATGCTTCCAAAGAACTAATAGTAGAGCGAGCATCAAGAAGCTTAGCATGCATAGTAGGACATGATTTGCAAGCACCAAGCAAGGTAGGTCTAGCCTTAAGCTCATCATGTTCAATCCTAAGAGCATCTAGTTGAGCCAAAATAGAAGCATTCTTCTCATTAAGCAGTTTGATCTCATTCAACCAAGCATCACATTCAACACATTCAACATCATCGGGGAGAAGTAGGAGCAAGTTTCAAAGAGTCATTCTCAAGTTTTAATTCAAGCAATTTTGACTCTAAATCTCCTACTTTCTCACTAGCATTCTCAAGCCGAGCCCTAAGATCTTTCCTCATCTTTTTGGCATCTCTCAAGACACTATCACGGTTATCAAGCAAACCATTCAACCTAGCAATCTCGGCAAGCAAAGAGTCGGGATCACGGTTTACCTCATCCTCCGAGTCGGAGTCGCCGTCCTCCTTCACACTCTTCTTGCTGCTCGAGCTATGGGCCATGCCACAAAAGCCCTCGAGCGCCACACGGCTCGGCCCCGCCGAGGTTCCGGCTTGCACTCTTCTTGCCACCGCGCCTCCCGGCGTCTTCATCTTCGCCGCTTGAGCTTGATCGCTCCTCGCTTGAGCTTGAGTCGACGTCGCTCGCACCGGCCACCATCGCTCTTGCCTTGTTCTTCTTGTAGGTGCTCTTGCTCGGTCGCCGCTTGTCCTTGTCCTTGCTCTTGGACTTGTTGAAGTGCTTGCCCTTGGAGGAGTACTTGTCTTCACGCCTTGGGTGCGCCTTGTACTCGTTCACCTTGTACTTGTTCTCCTCCGCTTCCGGCACTCGGCGATGAAGTGGCCACGCTTGCCACACTTGTAGCATGTCCCCGAGCTCCGCCTTGCGTTCCTCCGACTCTCGTGTAGTCGTTCAAATCTTCTTGAGAGCAAGGCCCCTCCTCCTCGCCCGGCAAAGACATCAAACTCCTCATCCGGAATGGACATAAGAGAGGACAAAGAAAACTCGTCGACAGGAAGGGTTAGATTTGCCCTTTGATCCTCCCACAAGAGCAAGACTATGGTCGGTCGAGCCCTCATGCTTGGATAGCATCTTCCCGTCAACCTCGGCCGACTTGAGCTTAGAAAAGAGGTCATCCAACTCAATAGTCAAATAATTCCCGGACTCCTTGATGGCCTCAACCTTAGCACCCCAAACATTTGGATCCAAGACATGCAAGAGCTTTAAAAACCCGATCATGCTCGGAGTACGGAAAATCCTCAACATTAGCCTTCATGTTGTTCACGATGGCGATGAACCTCGAAACATCGCATCAATGTCCTCACCGGGAAGTGGAGAAAAATTCTCATATTGCATCCGGTAAGAGACAAAGAGGCGAGCCTTCACATGGTTATCACCACCGTGAGCAACCAACAAGCTTATCCCAAATTTGCCAAGCAAGATCCAAATGGCGAACACGATCAAACTCGGATCACACAAGCTCCGGCACAAGTGATCAACGGCTTTTGCATTAGCCTCATACTTGGCCTTGGCATCGGCATCGGTCACCATAAGAGTATGGATGTTGACCGGAATAGCATATGTCTTGTCAAGCACAATAAACTCCAACAGCTTTCCTCGAAGAAAAATCCTCATACGAGCCGCCCACTTGTGGTAACCCTTGCCATCGAAGTGCGGCGGACCGCCCCGCTCAACGTACGCCATCTTAGGATTCGAGACTTGTCAAAGTCGCAAAGAATCCGGCACCAAGCTCTGATACCAATTGAAGGATCAGATGGCGACTAGAGAGGGGGGGGGAGTGAATAGGAGCCGGTAAAAATTCTTCCCAAAGAACCCGGCCTATGTCCTACTCAAATCCCGGTCACACACAAGCGATGGATCGAATCACGCACCAATCGCCAAGACCACGAGGTTATGGATCAACCTCTAGCCTTAGGAACGATTCCTCAAAGCACACGCGGAAGCACTAGAAAGGGAGGAAGGAATCGAACCAAGAAGCAAAGCACACAGGGCTCGGCGGACCGTCCGCGCAGAGGGGGCGGACCGTCCGCAAGAGCCGCGCGGACCGTCCGGCCGGTATCGCGGGACCGTCCGCACCCGGCCGCGGACCGTCCGGCCTTAGCCGCGGACCGTCCGTTAATTTACACGAAGGACCCAAAAACACCCCCGTGCCACGGACCGTCCGCGGGGAGCACGCGAACCGTCCGCCTAGCACCCGCGGACCGTCCGCCCGACACCGCGGACCGTCCGAAACTTTGTCCAACCAAAAATCAAAATCACAACGGATCGAAACAAAGGACGAGCAAGAACACGAAGAACACGGGATGAACTGGAGCCGCGCGGACCGTCCGCCTGGTCCTCGCGGACCATCCGCCGTGTGCGGACGAACGATAAAATAGCCCGACCCCGAAAGTCAACTCCCCCAAATCATCATCGGATTTCCCAAACGGTTGAAGCTGTAGAGACAAGGGTTTGGGGACTTGAAAAGCGTCACACAAGGATGCTATAGCCCAAAAATCTTGCCTCCTAACTCCCTAAATCACCGGGAATCGCGAATCCTTTGAGCACCTCCAAAAACTAGAGCACCGAACGAAAACTCACGAATCGAAGTGATTTCCCGGCGTTTGAGGGCACAAGATCAAGCACAAAGATGCACAAGGCATCTATCCATTTTTCCCTCAAAGAAATCCGGGAAGAAACTCACTCAAATCCGCGGAATCACACCGAGAACAAAGGCACGAAAATAAGCACAAAAAGGCATGAAAAACAACCCCGAATCTTCTATACAAACCAGGAAAGATTCACAAGGTCTAGCATGCCGCCCTAGCATCCATCCCTCTCAACAAATCTCTCATGAAGCTCTCATGCTAGCCTAGAGAAAATAGGAAGGAAAATAGCTACGAAAATGAGAAAGAGAAGGGGGGAAATGAAACCCTAAGTCGCGGAGAGGGAGAGCCATCAACACACACTCCAGGCTTATATATCAGGTCCCGCCGGAGTGGTAAATGACTCGACTACCCCTAACTACACTACTGGCGATACAACCCACGTAGGGGCATTTTGGTAATGTTTGTGGGTCTTGCCATCGGACGGCCACGCCTTTGCCGCACCCCGCGTCCTCCCGACGCAAGCCATGCGATCCCGCCGCGTGTCCTCCGCTTCGAAGCTTCCCGACACGCCCGGATCCCGTCTCCGTCGTGTTGGGCCCTCGGACTTGGTTTTGAGGCCCAAACCAAGAAACCGTCCGCCGGTGGTTTTGTGGGCAAACCACCAAACCCCCGCGTGCCCGGTCCGGCCTCCCGCCAAACCACTTGACTTGACCGCCACCGTGCACCGCTCACTTGTCCATGACTTCGTCTTGCTTGTGTCGCCACCATGTGGCCCGCACCTGGGGCCCCGCCGTCCACCGGGTCCCTCGAACCGAGCCTACTTGTCTCTCCATCTCCCGAGGCCCCTCAAGGCCGAAGACCTTTCGCGCCCGTTCTTCACCCTCGCAACAACACGAACTAGGCCGCAGCCTACACCTCGCGCACTAAGCCAAGAGTCGGTCCAACACCCGTTGTCAATCACTCATCACTTAAGGAGCGGTCATCCACCGACCACCGGGACGCTCCCGGTCCACGCGCACTTCATGAGTACTCCGGAAGATGCGCCCCGCTTGTAAATCTTGTCTCCGACAAGGACGTAGGACTTGGCACGGTGGACGAGCTGCTCAGCCAAGTTCTTCTCTGAGGGAACCTTTTGCTCGCTGAGGTAGTCGATGAAGGGTTGCCTCCAGCCCACGTCGATCATCATGACCTCCTGTCCAGCTGGTTGGTGAGCTGGGACAGTGGTCGATGGCGCCGGCTCCGGGATGGATGGCGCGTGAAGCTCGTGAACGAAGACACCCGCTGGTACTAAAGCGCGGGTGGATCCAAGCTTCGAAAGGACGTCCGCTGCAACGTTGTTGTCACGGACGATGTGATGGAACTCGAGACCGTAGAACTTGTTCTCGAGCTTGCGGACTTCTAGGCAGTAGGCGTCCATGTTCTCCTTGTTGCGGTCCCAGGACTTGTTGACTTGGTTGATGACCACCGCGGAGTCGCCGTAGACTAGTAGCCGCTTGATGCCCAATGATGCCGCGAGGCGGAGCCCGTGTAGGAGAGCTTCGTACTCGGCTTCGTTGTTTGAGACCTTCCAGAAGATCTGCAAGACGTACTTGAGTTGTTCGCCCGTTGGAGAGATCAGGAGTACCCCTGCACTGCGCCCTCGAGGTTGAGTGAGCCGTCGAAGTACATCACCCAATGCTCTGGTCGCACGGCTGGGGTTGGTAGCTGGTTCTCGCGCCACTCCGCCATGAAGTCGACTAGCGCCTGCGACTTGATGGCTGTGCGTGGCTTGAAGTCGATGGTCAGGGCACCGAGCTCGACTGCCCACTTGGAGATTCTTCTAGTAGCATCTTGGTTCCGCAGTATGTCGCCGAGCGGGTAGTCGGTGACAACGGAGATCGAGTACTCCTGGAAGTAGTGTCGTAGCTTCCGCGAGGTGATGAGTACTGCGTACAGGAGCTTCTGCACAGGCTGATAGCGGGCCTTGGACTCTGATAAAACCTCGCTGACGAAGTAGAATGGGCGTTGTACTGGATAGGCGTGGCCGTCTTCTTGCCGCTCGACAACGATGGAAGTACTGACCACATGAGTAGTCGCAGCTAGGTAGAGCAGTAGCTGCTCGCCCTTGTGAGGAGCCGTGAGGATCGGCGGCTTCGATAGTAAGTCCTTGAGCTAAGCAAGGGCTTGATCCGCCTCTGGAGTCCACACGAACTTCTCTTGATGCTTTAGTAGTTTGAAGAAGGGGAGTCCCCGTTCTCCGAGCCTCGAGATAAATCTGTTCAGTGCCGCCATGCACCCGGTCAGCTTCTGGACGTCTTTGATGCTCGTGGGAGCTTTCATGCTGGTGATGGCGGAGATCTTCTCGGGGTTGGCTTTGATGCCGCGTTGGCTGATGATGAAGCCGAGTAGTTTGCCCGAAGGTACGCCGAAGACGCACTTGTTCGGGTTGAGCTTCCAGCGGTACTCGCGCAGGGATGCGAAAGTGTCTTCAAGGTCGTCGATGAGGGTATTGGAGTTTCTGGTCTTGACGACCACGTCATCCACGTAGGCTTCGACGTTCTTATTGAGTTGCCTCTTGATGCAGGCCTGGATAGCTCGTTGGTAGGTGGCACCGGCGTTCTTCAGCCCGAAGGACATGGTCGTGTAGCAGTATGCGCCAAACGGGGTGATGAACGCGGTCTTCTCCTGGTCTTCTTCCTTGATCGCGATCTGGTGGTACCGGAGTAGCGATCGAGGAAGCAGAGCGGTCGCAGCCCCGCCGTGGAGTCGATGACTTGATCAATCCGCGCAACCCGAAGGGGTCCTTGGGGGCGTGCTTGTTGAGGTCGGTGTAGTCGACGCACATCCTCCACTCGTTCGAGTTCTTCTTGCGGACGAGGACGGGGTTGGCGAGCCACTCAGGATGGAAGACTTCTCTGATGAAGCCAGCCGCGAGTAGTTTGGCGAGTTCCTTCTTGATGGCGTCCCGTCTGTCGTCGGCAAAGCGTCGGAGGTGTTGTCGCTTGGGGGTGGCCTTCGGATCGACGTTGAGGCAGTGCTCAATCAGCTCTCTGGGCACTCCTGGCATGTCCGTTGGCTTCCACGCGAAGATGTCACGGTTAGCCCGAAGGAAGCTGATGAGCGCGTCTTCCTATTTGGGGTCGAGGCCGGCCCCGATGGTGGTGGTCTTGCTGGGATCGCCTGTTCCGAGGTCGATCGTCTTGACGAGTACCTCCTCAGGTGGCTGAGGCTTGTTGGCGCTGTCCGACTTCTCTGGGATGACGAGTTCACTTGTAGCAAGCTTCTTCGATGCAGCGTAGACCTCCATCATCGCGTTGGGTACTTGATTTGTAGAGGCGATCTCCACGGCTTCTGTATCGCAGTCGTGGGAGATCTTCAAGTCCCCTTGAAGGGAGAGTACACCACCTGGGCTTGGCATTTTGAGTACCAAGTAGGAGTAGTGGGGCACCGCCATGAACTTGGCGATGGCCGGTCTGCCGAGGATGGCGTGGTAGGAAGTCTCGAAGTCCGCGACCTCGAACTTGATGTACTCGGTACGGTAGTTGTCCCGAGATGCCCCAAAGTTAACTGGCAGGACCACTGAGCCCAGTGGAATAGCCGCGTTGCCGGGGACGATGCCGTAGAAGGGCGTGTTGCTCTTGGTGAGCATGTGAGTGATGTCGAGCTTCATTTTCTTCAAGGTCTTGGTGAAAAGGACGTTGAGCCCGCTTCCACCGTCGATGAGCACCTTGTTGAGTTTGGAGCCCGCGACCACTGGCTTTAGGACGAGGGGTAACTGTCCTGGTTCGGAGAAGCTGGTCCATTGATCCGCGCGGGAGAAGGTGATGGATACCTCCGACCACCTGAGAGGAGTCGGGACCGCTGGCTCAATGGACATGACTTCACGACGGGTAGCCTTCTGCTCCCGCCTGCTGGGCAATCCGCCGAAGAGGACGTTGACGGTCTTGTCAGGCTCTTGAAAGTCGTTGTTGTCACCGTCCTTCTTCTTGCCCTTTTGGTCGTGAGGGTGCGGTGGCTCTGGCGTATCCTTGAGTGCATGCCTTAGTTGGTAGCACTGCTCAGTGGTGTGGTTGCCGTTTGGATGCCACGGGCACTTCTCCTTCAGCAGGTCTTTGAAACCGCCGGAGTTCTTCTTCGAGTTTTCTTTCGCAATGCGCTGGATAGCCGCGACAGTGTTGTCTGGCATGCGCTTGCGGTTGGGACCCGAGTAGTTGTTGTTGTTGCTGTTGTTGCGACCGCCTTGGTTCGCATTGCTGCCGCTGCCGCCGCCCGGGTTCTGCTTGGTCTTGCCACGGATGGCGTCGTACTTGGCATTGGCTTTATCCTCTTCATCCGCCTAGGACGTGATCATGTCCTTAAGGTGGGGGATGGACCTGGGGCGGCGACGACCGAAGTCTTCGAATGTGCGGCGGTGGTAGAGGCCGTCTTGGAAGAGGTCGATGACCTCCTTGTCGGTGACGTCGACGACGGTAGCGCGCTTGTCGAAGAAGCGGCGCATGTACTTGCGGAGGGTCTCGCCTTGTTCCTGCTTGATCATGGCTAGGTCCATGCGAGTACCCGATCGGCCCATGGCGCCCGCGAAGTTGTGGAATGGCGGCCGCTCCTTCGGTGGTCCCACTTGTCGATCGAGTGCTTGTCCGGGCCGACTCGAGCCATGTGAGTGGTGCTTGGTCCGAGCGAAGGGGAAGTAGAGGCACTTGGTGTCGCTGTTGCCGCCAGCGTTCTCGATGGAGAGGGCGTAGCACCTGAGCCACTGGATAGCATCCTGCTTCGCATCGTACTTGGTGATCCCCAAAGGCTTGAACTTGTCGGGGAGGAGCAAGTTGCGAAGTCGAGGTGAGAAGGCGGGGAAGCCGTCACCGTCGCCTGCGGTTGTCGACTTCTTCCGCCGCAGCTCCTCAATCTTCTGGCGGGCGTCGTACCCGCCCTGTGAGGTGCCAGAGGCATGGCTGTTCGCGTGGCCTCAGCCGCCGCGACTGCCGCCGCCGCCAGCCCTCCTATTGGCTTGGTTGGAGCTTCCGCCGCCGCCGCCGCCGCCGTCGGGGGCCCCGGCCGCCGCCGCCGGCCGGGGCGCAGTGGGGAACAACCTCGCGGTTGCTGTTGTCGCGCTGTGGACGTCCGCCGGTGTTGGAGCGGGTGCGGTTGGGTTCGGCTGGGAGGTCAGCTCGAGTACGGTTGGGGCCGTTGCTAGCGCTGCGACTTGTAGCCTCGTTGTCGCGTTGCCTGGCGGGGGGAGGCTGGTTGACCCTGTTGTCGACTCGCATGAAGTAGGCATCTTCAGCTAGCTTGGCGATGACTTCTCCAGCGCGGATGCCCTAAGCCTGACGTGCGATCGCTGTGATCGACATGAGGCATTGCTCAGGGGTAGTGTGTACTCTGCTTTCGACCGACTCTGCTCAAGGTTGCGGACGGAAAAGTTGTCGCGGAGGCGCCGGCGACGCTCGCTGCGCTTCCGGTTACGCTCACGTCGAGCGTCTCTGTTGGCGGTGGTCTCGTCTGCCGGAGCATCAGCAGAGAGCTCGTCGGAGGAGATGTCTTCCAGGTACTTGTCCTGAGCCGTGCCTGAAGGTCCTGGGGTATCACCGGCAGCCATGAAGACTTGGCGATCAGGGGTGCCAAGGCTGGACTCAGAAACCGCCACCTCAGTTGGTGTGTTTGAGTCCGCCTGGGCAAGTGGCGTTCCCTCCTGGAACGGTAGGGAGTCGATGTAGGCGATGTAGCGTGAGTCTCCGCTTATCAGGTTAGCAGGCTTGCGGTCTGGCCAGTAGACGAATCTCCCGGCCGGTGTGGATGTTATAACCAGCCCAGAGGCCGGCCCTGTCAAGGGAAGCTCAGTGGAGTTGTCCTCGGACTCGGGCTCCTCAGGGTCCGACCCGAAGTCGAACTCGTAATCAGGGTTCGAGTAGAGCTCGGAGAGAGGGCTGGAGTCCGAAGCGTGACCGGGGGCGGTGTCGGAGTCCGAGTTGTACTCGGGTACGGGCTCCTTGCCGGCCCGGCGCGAAGAGGGAGCCCCCGTGCGGGCCCGACTGAGGGTGCGGGGGGCACGCGTGGAGCGCTCACGAGGTGAGGGGACCGCCTGCGATGGCTGAGCAGCCGGCTCGCATGCGATGGCCCATGGAGACATCGAGTTCGAGTTGGAAGCGGACTCGAGCTCGAAGTCAGCGTAGTGGTTGAAGAGCGAAATTTCGCCGAACTTGCCGGCGAGTTCGCCTGTGACAACTTCAGGAAGCGTCGCGAAGCCGGTCTTCGGGTTGGGCTGCATGGTCAGGCGGCGCTGGAAGGAGCTCGCGCCGTCAGCAGTGCAGACCCAGGCGCCGAACACGAAGGTGTCACCACAGTTGAAGGCGACGGTTGGGACGAAGTGGACGGGAGCCGTCGAGTTCGCCATGTGGTCTCGGGCGAGAGCCCCTACCTGGCGCGCCAGCTGTCGGTGTTTTAGACCGGCAACCTACTAAGGGGAGTACCCGAAGTAGATGAATGTGGCCTCACCGAGATCGGTAACTCGAAGGAAGAGACACGTGGCACACAATTTAGACAGGTTTGGGCCGCGAGGTGCGTAATACACTACGTCCTGTATGCTGCGTAGCTCTGGATTGATTGGGCACGATTACAAGATGGTGCAATAGTGCGCCGTGAGTTGTATGCGATGGGATTGGATGCTAGAGATCGGTCCCTGCCTCGCCTTATATAGTCCGGGAGGCAGGGTTACAAGTCGAAGTAGGGAGAGAGTACTAGTCGAGTACGTCTAGGAGTCCTCCATACAGTGCGGAACATGTACAGCTCCCTAACCAAGTACTACTCCTGTGTAGTCCTTGTGCTCCACGCCTTCTGGTGCCGTGTAGCGCAAGCCGGGTAGTCCCAGGGGCCCACCGAGTAGTCGGTCCTGGTACCCACCGAGGTAGTGGGCCCAGGGAGGTCCATACGACAGCCTTTCCCTTCGAACCACCAACGAGGGCAAGACTATGGGAATCAGTCGGACCCTCAAGCTTGGCAGTCATGCCCCTATCCACCTCAGCCGACTTGAGCTTCGAGAACAGCTTGTTCACTATCAGAGTGTCATACTTCTCCGACTCCACAATGGCCTCGAACTTTCCACCCCAAATCGTACGATCCAAAGAGTGTATGAGCTTGACCGCTCTATCATGAATCGTACGGGAGCACATCCACATTGGCCCTCATGTTGTTCACAACCACCGTGAACCTCTGAAACAAGGCATCGATGGACTCACCGGGGAGATGAGTGAAGTTCTCATACTCTCTCCGGTAGGTCACATACATCTGTTCCTGAACCTGGGCATTCCCAACATGAGCCTCCTTCAACACCAACCAAATTCTACAAGCCAAGTGCTCGGTGTGCACCCGATCGAACTCAGGCTGACACAAAGCACGAAACAAGTAGTCGACCGCCTTATTGTTGGCGTCGAATCTGTCCCTCGATCCTGGAGCGAGGAAGTCCATTGGTCGGACATAGCCTGTGTCCACCGTGACATCCCAAAGGATCTGACCCTTTCCGCGGAGGAACGCACCCATCCGCTTACTCCAAATCTGGTAGTTCTTGCCATCGAAGTGTGGAGGACCCGAACCCCGTTCCTGGTACGCCATCCTTGGATCTTAGACTGGTTGGAGTCAACAAAGACCCGAACCGGCTCTGATACAACTTGAAGAACCGATTAGGCGACCAGAGAGGGGGGAGTGAATGGGAGCGAATAAAAATTCTTCTCGAAGGAGATTGAAACTCCGACAAGATGAACCCGCTCGGTTGGACCCTCGAAATCACACGCTCCGCACTTCTACCTTCCGTTTGCCAACACCACGTAGCCACCGGAGTGCTACTGGTCCTAGGAACAAACTCTACCAGCAACCTCAACACACACGCACCCACGACAAGTGGGAAACACCTCGAAAGCCGCCGTCCGGAGGGGGGGTTAGACCGGGTATAGGGGGCGGTTAGACCGCCTCCACCCCGGTAACCAAGAAATCCTCTCGAAACACCTCTTCCGAGCACCAAAATGCACCACGGTTTCACCAACAAAGATCTCTCGGTCAAGGCCATGCTAGCTACCGTAAAATCTTGGCAAAAACCAAAACTCCACCCGGTGGGCCTAGGGGCGGTTAGACCGGCTACCGGGGGCGGTCTAACCTCCTGTACCCAGCAACAAACTCCAACCAAGAACACCTAGCAAACGGCAAGAGAACGACCCAAAATTTCACCCTGACGCTCCTCTGATCAAGGCGAACAAATTCACAGAGGAAAATCCGGCGAAACTAAACTTCGACCTGGAAACTCCCAGGGCGGTTAGACCGCCCCCTCCAGGCGGTTAGACCACCTCTCCCAAAAAACAGACCGCGGGTCAAACCCTAACTTCCTCGTGCCCGATCTCCCGAATCACTCCACAGATTGCAGCGAAACTTCGGGATTAGCTGGGTTACATCCTGGGCAACATCTACCTCAAAGGAATCGACCCGAAACGCTCACAATCAAGAGGAATCGAAGAAATCACTTCTCTAGGTCAAGAACTCGCCCAACTCGAAAAACCACCAAATCGAGTCCGATTCAAGAGGGATTTGGGGGCGAAGTCACCAGCCAAAGAGCACACGAACCTCATACGTGACACCCACTAAAGACCCCAAGAAATCATCCTCAAAACACCGTCAACAAAGAGCTCCGAAAATCAACACAAAGGAGAGCGGGAAAACCACCTTAAGGAACAACGCTGAACCATCTATACATACCATGAAAGGTTCATACAAGGTCTAGATTGCCACCAAAACATCCATCCCTCTCTCTAGATCTCACATGAAGCTCTCAAGCTAGTCCTAGGAAAAACTAGGGAAAATGGAGAACGAAAATGGAAAAACAAATGAGCTAGGGTTCCAAGAGTTGGCTGCCATCCATCCACTCAATGAGTATATATGGAGGCACCCAAAAGATTAAACTACCCTCACCTAATAACTAGGGATACAAGCCCCTCAAGGGAGGATTCGGAAGTCTTTGGAATTTCTTCATCGGACAGATGCCCGGCGACCGCAACCTGCTTAGCCTCGACGCAGACCTTGCGATCCCGACGTGTGTCCTCCGCTTCGAAGCTTCTCGGCGCCGGCGGCCAGGGCGGTCAGACCGCTCCCCTGGGTGGTTAGACCGGCCCGGGCAATCTGACCGGCCCCAGGTGGTCTGACCGCCCCTCCTGGGTGGTTGAACCGGCCTAGGTGGCCGCACCTCCTCGTCGAGTCTTCGGCCTTGGTTTTGTGGCTCAACCGAGTAACCTAGTGGTTTTCTGGTGAACCACTGCAAACCCCGCGAACTCGGTGTAGCCTCCGCCAATCTTCACTCATGACTCGGCTCCCACGTAGTCCTGGCTCGACCTTGGTTTTGAGGCTCTACCAAGAAACCGTCCACGACTTCATCTTGCTGCTCATGCCACCATGCGGCCCGCACTTGACCCCACTGGCCACCGGGTCCCTCAAACGAAGCCTACTTGTCTTCTCCACACCTGGAGGCCTCACCGGTGATGACCTTTCGCGCTTGTTCTTCACCTGCACCAACACGAGTCAAGCCGCAACCTGCACCTGCAATACTCAGCCAAGAATCTATCCACACAACGTTGTCAATCACTCATCACACAAGGAAGCGACCATCCACCGGTCCTTGAACCACACATGCTCCTCAGTCTCCACGTCTCCCGCACAAAGTGTCCTCGCCGCTCCACACCAAGCCGGAGGGTCGATGACGTTTGCCGGTGAGCCACTTAGGACCCAAGGCTTCCGACGAACCTTGTACAACTGTGTTCACTCAAGAATCACCTCACAAGGTTGGCACAACCTTGCACTCACTCAGCTCTAAGCTAAGTCTAGAACTAAGCACATACACAAAGCATATCAAGTCTATGGATGAGCAATTAAGCACTTGGATGGATTGGATAGGATCTTCAATGTGTCTTGAACTCCTCTGCACTTCCACACAATCCAGCTTCCTCAAATGGGTGAGTGGAGGGGGTATAAATAGCCCAAGGCATCAAACTAGCCGTTGGCTAAAAGTTGTTGAAAAAGGTAGCGTCGGATGAACCGACGCTAAGCTTTTCCAAGGCGTTAGTTCATTCGGTGCCCCTCCCAATTCACATAGCCGTTGAGGTTCTCTGACACAACTGTTTCGATGCTATGCACTGACGGTGCGTCAGATCATCCGGTGCTGAAGACTCCGCGCTCAAGTCGCCTCTGTTAGCTTCCACTCAACTGTCGAATAGACCGACGCTTCATCTTGACCAAGCCGTCAGATCATCCGGTGTTGAAGGCTTCATCTTGGCGCGTCTCTGTATGAATTCAAACTGAGCGTTGGATAGACCAACGGTGTTTCCACTCAGACCATCGGATCATCTGGTGCTACTGTCTTCGCTGCTCTTCCTCTGCAACTCGTCCGACGCTACTAAATAATGGACTGTCGCTTGATCCGAAGGTACCTAGGGTTTGACCCTGTGTACCAACTCGTCCGACGATTGCACCGACGCTTGTGAAATTGATGTCGTCGGTTCATCCAACGGTGTCTTTTCTTTCCCTTTTCTTGCTCGATTTTGACCCTTTATTTCCTCATTTTGGCATGTGGTTTTCTTGCATTCTTGGGACCTAGAAGTGTCTACAAAGACATTCTAAAACAATATGGTTAGTCCCAATGATCATGTTGTCATGAATCACAAAAATCAAACTCGAACTAATAGCGTATGAGGCCATGTTCGCTACAGCGACTACACTTGTAACCGGCCCTGGCCATCCTGGTGTACTCTCTCAGTAATAAAGTTTGATTCTCGATCAACTCATTTACTATGTCTCCCTCAACGGGTCTACTGCTGAGTACTACTACTCACAACAATTCCATGATGGGCACTCCGCACACATATACCGCGACAACGAGTACTCATTTATGAAGAATATTTCATTCCAACTTCAAACAAGTTCTTTACAACGTTGTTTATATTAGAACTACTGCCAAAAGCTAACCCTACAAGATAACTACTGGAGGTTCAGCTTCTCTGCGACTTGTTCCGCGATTAGCGCCATCTGCTCCAGAAACTCCTTGTACTGCTCATCTGTACAATTGGAGGCTAGTCCTCCCGCGACTACATTGACCGGAGCCTTGGGGAAGTACGACTTCATGAACGCCAAGACTTGGTTCGGGATGGACTTCGCCAGATGCTTGACATATGTCGCCAGTCGCCCAAGGGCTTCCCTCAGCCGATCAACCAACGGAGCTATCTTCGGACCGCCTTGGTGAGGCACGAGTAGCCTCACGATGGGAAGTGCGGCTTCTTCAAGTTCCTTGCGTTGCCCCCGCAATTTCTCGTAGTCTTCGTTAAGCTTCTGCAGAGATTTATAGCAGTTGACAAGGTCACGGTCCGAGGCGATCCGAAGCTCCATGTGCGTACAACACTCATGGGCCAGCTGCTTATAATCATACTCAAGTACCTCGCGGGCATCATTCTCTCGGTAGAAGAGGTTCTTCATATTGGTCTTTGACGCCTTCAGCTCTTCCACCCGAGCCTCGAGATCTGCAAAAGTCCAGACAAATAAGTCAGGCTACTGCAAAGGTACTCTCAATAAGTACTCAACAAGTAGCCGCGGCTTACCTTTATTCTTCTGGCGCAGCGACTTGTTCTTGCAAATCAAGTCATCGCTCTTCGCCTGCATCTCTTGTACCTCGTTGTGGTACTGGGCGAAGGCTCCATCTAGTTTCGACTGCAGCATGGCGAATGCTTCCTGGCTTTGTTGAGTTCTTTCTCCAATGTTTCCGCTTGAAGCACTGTGTTGCCATACCCCTGGAGCATATCGGATTTCTGTCGGGATCTCTCCACGACATCCTGCAGAAGACAATAACTATTACTCGGGTACTCAGCTCTTGTGGAAATCGACTACTCAAGGGTACTGTCATGTACCTTCATCCACTGTTTAGCTCGGCGCATCGACTCCCAGTTACGGGATACTGTCGCCGGGTTGATGAGATCATCCGCCAGAAGCTCGAGTCCATCATTACCTGCCGCTGTGGTTTCCGACATTGGCGCCGACCGGATCGGCTCCGCGTCTTGTATCTCCGGCGACCGGACAACAACGTCCATGCTCAACTCTAGTAGTGCATCATCACACACTTCTTCTGTGGCCTCGGGGGCTACTGTGACCCCGGCTCGACAGCTGCTCCCGCGAGCACTTCGGCTTCAGGCACGACGCCTTCAACCGGCACGGCTTCGAGGATTGTGGTCCCTCCAACATGTGTCTCTGTCAACAAAAGGCATACAACGTCAGTACTGGGGGCTACGACTACTACTCAGGGTAGGCGGCTTCACTGCAGTCTACATACCTTCTACTATGGTGGCCTCCGGCGGTGTAACCTCTGCGCCCAGAACCACAATCCCATCCTGGGGAAGGGAAGCGGACTCCTCTACAGCGGCTGGCGAATCTTCTTCAACAGCCACCGCGTCTGGCTCTTCTCCTTCCCAGGACAGATCAGTCGATTTCCTGCATAGTACACATAGGGTGGTCAGCCAAGCACAACTACTCAACTCCATGTACTACTCAGGTATGGACTTCACTTACAAGTTAGACCGGACAATAGTCACGGTCGGAGCGCCACGTAAGCTGGTGATATCAACGAGCCCGGCTTCTGCGGGTGCCTCTTCTTCAGCCTGAGCTGCTACTGGTACCTCAGCCCCAGTAGTCGCGCTAGGCTCTGGCCTGCTCTCCACGGCCGGCACCTGCGGCTCGACAACTCTAGTCGTCCGCTGTGTCATCTGCGACACAAGCTCTTCTATGGTGGGGGCTGGACTGCGGCTTCTTTCAGTCGGCTCGCCCACCGTGTCCCAGTCATCTCCCTCCCCTTGTTCAATGGGGTCGGGCGATTGAATCTCCTGCGACAACTCAGAATTCAATTGTCAGCATACAATACTTCAAGACAAGTACTCGACTACTTGAGGAACCAAGTTGAGAAGTACCTTGGTTCGTGTGTGATGAGTGATTGACCGGATGGTTTGAAGCTTTGTGTGTGTAGTGTTGAGTTGAGTTGTGTGTGTTTTATTTTGTGTATTTACCTTATTGTTTATGTGGTGTGTTGTCAATGCACTCGTGAGGAGTGGTTGACAACGTTGTGTGGACTGACTCTTGGCCTAGTATTGCAGGTGTTGGTTGCGGCTTGGTTTGCGTTGGTGCAGGTGAAGAACAAGCGCGAAAGGTCTTAGCCTTGCGGGGCCTCCGAGGAGTGGAGAGACAAGTAGGCTTGGTTCGAGGGACCCGGTGGCCGACGGGATCAAGTGCGAGCCGCATGGTGCAAGAAGAGCAAGAAGAAGTCGTGGACATGGAGCCGGTGCATTGGTGGTGGCCAAGTCAAGGAACGAGGCAAGACTGAGTAGACCGTCCGGGCGCCGGAGGTGAAAGGCTTGGCGAGCTCGACGCTTGGCGTGGTGAGGCCAGGCCGTGTACACGGGGTTTGGTGGTTTGGCCACAAAACCATCGGAGGAGGGTTTCTCGGTTTGGGCCTCAAAACCGAGCCCGAGGGCCTGACGTGACGGAGACGGTATCCGGGTGCGTCGGGAAGCTTCGAGGCGGGCGACACGCGGCATGATCGAGGTGCTTGCGTCGGGAGGACGTGAAGGCCTGATGGATGCGCGGCCGTCCGATGGTGAACTTCATGTGTTGACCAAAATGCCCCTGTGAGGGCTTGTGTTGTACTCCTAGTGTAGGGGCACTTCGGTCTTTTCCGGAGGGCCTATATATAGGAGGAGGGGGCTGAAATTTCAGCCAACTCTTTGGCTAGAGGCTGCGGTACTCTTTCATTTTGGAGTGCTTTGGGAGAGAGGGAGAGAGGGGAGAGTGGCTCTTTGATTGGAGCTTTTTGCCATCTTAGATTTGATTTCTAGGAGTGGCTTGTAATCGTTTGGACAAGATATTCATAGTGATTTCTTCCTCTAAATCTTGTGCCAATCTTTCTATTCCCGAATGTCTTTTATTCCTTTTTCGGAGCTCTTTTGTGCTATTTTCGTGCTTGTTTTTGGTGCCTTTGTTCTTGGAGTGATTCCGCGGATTTGAGTGGGCTTCTCCCCGGATTTCTTTGAGGGAAACATGGTTGGATGTCTAGTGCATCTTTGTGATTAATCTTGTGCCCTCAAACGCCGGGAAACCACTTCGATTCAAGGATTTTCGTTCGGTGCTCTAGCTTTTGGTGGTGTTCAAAGGATCCGCGATTCCCGATGATTTAGGGAGTTAGGAGACGAAATTTTTGGGGTATAGCATCCTTGGTTGACGCTTTACATGTCCCCAAACTCTTGTCTCAACAGGCTACTATCGTTAGGGAGATCCGGTGATGAATTGGGAGTGTTGACTTTCGGGGTCGAGCGGTTTTCGCTTGTTCGTGCTTGGCGGACGGTCCGCGAGGGCCAGGCGGACGGTCCGCGTGTACAGTGTTCTTCGCGTGTTCTTCGTGTTCTTCCGCGCCTTTGTTTTCGATCCGGTTTGGCTTTTGGTTTTCGTTGCGGCCGGTTTGCGGACGGTCCGGGCTTGAGTAGCGGACGGTCCCGCGGGTAGCGCGGACGGTCCGCCCGGCCTCGGTGGACGGTCCGTTTTTCTCGGGTCGCTTCGGTGTTCCGTGTGCTTTAACGGACGGTCCGCGGTGTACGGCCGGACAGTCCGCGGGGTTGGCGCGGACGGTCCGCGAGGGCAGCGGACGGTCCGCGAGGCCTGCGTGGACGGTCCGCCCCTCCTGTCCGGACGGTCCGCCAGAGCCTGGCTGCTTTGCTCTTTGGTTCGATTCCTCCCTCCTTCATTCGTGCTTCCGCGTGTGTTTCAAGAACTCGTTGTTTTGGCAATTGGTGTGTGATTCGTTCCAACGCTTGTGTGTGACCGGGTTTTGACTAGGGTATAGGCCGGGTTCTTTGAGAAGAATTTTTACCGGCTCCTATTCACTCCCCCCTCTCTAGTCGCCATCCGATCCTTCAATTGGTATCAGAGCCGGTTGTGGATTCTTTTGGCTCTAACAAGTCTTGAATCCATAGGGTGACTAGAGGAAAGAGGTGCTTTTGCTTGCGACCTTGGTTTGCACGTTTTGAGTCCGACGATTTGGAGTTGTGCCCTTGGAAAACCATAACTTGAGGTACCTTCGCAAAACGGGCATAACTTTTCGCTCGGTGCTCCGTTTTGGCTCAAATTTTTACAGCGGTTTCGTGACTCCATTTGTAGGTGATCCAAAATAATCTAAAGATCATTTTGGGGTCTTCAAAAATTCAGAAAAAATCAACAAGATAATTGAAAAATCCTCATTTATGTCTCTTGCGGCTTTGTCTTGTTTCTTCTGGATTTTCTCTAGGCTTCATTTCACCTTATCTTGAGCTGAAATTTTTTGTGCCTCTATCTTTGGTGCTTCTTGTTCAGTGGTAAAATTTTGGGAAAAAGATAAGATCCTTTGCTATTGATCTCGTCAGTAGTTGTTAGAGAATTGAGGCTTTTTGAGTGCTTTCTTTGCATCGTTGCTTGTTCCTTGAGCTTGGTTTCGGCTAATCCTAACCGGTACTTTGTTTATGGCACCAAGTTCTTCTCCTTGTGGTTCTTTGAGCAGGAGGAGTATGGAGGTTGAGGCGGAAGCCGAAGTGGAGGAGATGATATCTCTCATCGAGGACTATCGAGATGGTGATATCAAGAAAGGCGAGCTCTACCACAAGCTAGGAGGCATGAACAAAGGTACACTTGCCAAAGCTATCTTGATCCTATGCAATAGGTTGGATGATGGTGAGCGTGATTGTGGAGACTTGCATAGGAGAAACATAGATTTGTGTGATGCCTTGCATAGGAAGAATGAGAAGATGAAATGCTCTCTTACTAGGTTGAAATGTGGTATGGCTCATTGGTGTCTCGTGCTTTGAATTCTTGCACTTCTTGTAACACCATGCATGCTAAAAATGATGCTTTGATTGCTTCCATTGCATGCTTGAAATCTGAAATTAAGGTGTTAAATTCCAAAGCTTCTTTGCCTTGCAAATCTTGCGATGCCTTGTGTGCTGAAAATGAGAAATTAAAAGATGAAGTTAATTGGTGCAAAATGCATGTTGAAGTTTTTATAAGAGCATGCGACAATATTGATTTTGAGAATGATGAATTGAGATCATCTCTTGCTAACTTGCAATCTGAAATTGACTTGTTGAAATCCAATGCTTCTATGCCTTGCAACTCTTGTGTTGTTTTGAATGATGAGCTTGATATGGCTAGGAGTAAGATTGCTTTGTTAGAGACAAGTGCTTCTTTACCATGTGTTTCTTGTGAGTCTTTGCATGCTGAAATTAATGAATTAAAATTGACTCACACCACATGTGTAGATGATCTTGAGCATGCTAGGGCTTAAATTTGTGATATAAAATCCATGCCTTCTAGCAAGTGCTCTTTGTTTCTTGTAGAGGATGCTTGCCATACTTCTTGTGATGATGATAATGCTTTGCGAGATGTAATTGATGTTGCTTGTTCATGTGATTTTGTTTGCACCTCATGCATTGATTTGGAAAATGAAGTTTTGGCTTTGAAAAAGATGCGCGAGGATATGAGCGCTAAGTTGGTTGAGCATGATGAGATGAGTGCCAACCTTGAGAAAGAAAATGAACTTTTGCGTACCACATATGCTAAATGCATTGAAGAAGAAATCAATAACTTGAGAAATATGACATGTGGTACTTGTGAGCGCCTCAAGTCTCAAAATCGGGTTTTGCGCACAAGGTGCAAGAGTCTTTGTGCCAAGGGTTTGGATTCTCACTTCTCTTGTCACTCCGATGTTGATGCTTCTAAATTTGCTTCTTCTAAACCGGAGTCGACTTCTTCTCTTGAGTGTGAGTCTTTGGATGCTAGTAAGTGTGCTAGTGCTTTGGATAGCTCTCCCATAGCTACTCCTAAGCTTGTTGCTTCTTCCGGTGTTGCCCAAGGTGATTTGAATGGAAAGGGTGCCTTCCACATATTTGGAACTCATACTCCCAAGCCGAGGTTCCAATGCACCTTTTGCAAGAAGGATGGGCATACCGTTGAGTTTTGCTTTCGCCGTGTCAAGCACGAGCGACGTGTGCGCGCTAAAGCTTTTAAGAAGCCACGTAGTCTTTCTCATGGCACGTGTGATTCTAATGTGGACACCAAGTTGGATGTTAGGGTTGATGCTTCATGCTCTAAGTCCCAAATGACTTCCCACTTACAAGAGAATGGTGATTCATCCACTCGGACCGTGCCTCTCGATAGGCCTTTGTACCATTGCTCTCACTGTGGGAAGGATGGGCATCAAGAGAGTTTTTGCTACCGCCGGGCAAGGAGAATACGGCGAGGAGGTGCCTCTAGGCCTTTGGTTGTTCATAGCCTTTCTCATGGCATGAACACTTGTGAGCCTAAGAAGGCGCGATTTGTGGATGGGTCTTATGACACTCTTTCTAGTGAGTTAGGCCATGCTCGTGGACATGCTTCTAGTGTTTCTTGTGTTGGTCCGCGACATGCTTCCCGTGGTGCTTGTGTTGGTTCTTCTCCTACGACCCCGAAGGATCTTTGCCTTTTTGCTTGTGGTAGCACTCGACTTTCCTCGCGAGTGACTTCGTGAGGCATGGTTCCAAGGGTGTTCGAAAGACTTTTCATTCCAACCGGCATTTGCATCATGCTAACCCACATGATAGGTTGTGTGCACCACTTACCCGTGTGACCAAATCTTGGATTCCCAAGTACGTGCTTGCTAACCCTTTGGGATCCAAGGCTCGGTCTTTCTCGTCTCCTTGTGTGTAGGTATGGAGACGCGGTTGGAGAACATGAGCTCAATGGAGACATGATGGTTCTCCACACCGTTTTGGATGGCTCTTGAAAGCCTTTGTACACATGTATAGTGAGTTTTCTTTTCCCCTTGTACTCTCTTGTATATACTTGTGTCTTGCTTGTGTGAAAACCATGGTAGGCTAGCCACCTTGTTCATGATAGCTTTGTGATCTTGAATATCTATCTTGCTATCTTTGTATGATTTTATGGTGGGTGATATTTATGAACATCATGTCATGCTTTATGGTTGATTGCTCGGTTATGTCATGTTGTTCATCCATATTTTTTTGTCTAGCTCAATGGTACCTTTCTTGTTAGCATGTTTATCCCCCATATCTATCTTGTCATGCTAGCTTTGTAATATATGTTGGTGGATGATCCATGTGATCTTGTATCATGCCTTTGCTTAGTTCTTGTATATTGTTTGGCATGTTACTCTTTGGTATCATTTTGGTTTATTGTTGTACCTTGTTGACATACTTGCTTGCCCATGCTTATTCATATTTGTGGAATCATGTTACAATGCTATATTTATGTTAATTGATATTATCAATGCATTGTGTAGCATGTTGTGAGCTTTCCTTGGAGTTTTGGGCTTGCCTTGTCTTCGAGTTGTGTTGTTGTTCCTCTTTTCGGTTGGTTTTAGAGTTTTTCCTTGCTCTTCCTTTTCCTAGCTTTTGCTTTGTTAGTTGCCCTTGGTTGAGGGGGAGCTTGGCTTCTTTTGATAGGGAATTTGATTCCAAGAAGGGTTGTGGCTTTTTGGGCAGTCTTTGTGATCCTCCAATTGATATTCCTTCTATGGTATTCAATTGGGATCTTTGCGGTTTTGCAATTGGTACTTTTTCTATGGTACTCAATTGGGACCTTTGGTGGCTCTTCTCTCGCTTGGAGCGATTCTTGGTTGGTGTGTTTCCTCGTGAGCTTTATTGGTGTTAAGTCAAGTTCCTTGTCTCCCTATGCATTCTGCATTGCATTTGTATCATATATCATGATGTATAGACTTTGGTAGGTTTGACACTTGTGTCTCGCATCCTGTCATATATCATGTTCCTTTTGATGTACATATCTACCTATGTTGCATTTGTATCATATTGCATTTTAGGATGATGAGCTTCTTCCATATGCCTCATTTGAGTTTCTTTGGCTACTTGTGAGATATTGGTCATGTGTGTGGAGAAATAGCTATGTGAGGCTATGCTCTTGGAATATTTGAGATATATGTGTTGTGAGATAGCCTTTTTGAATCAAATGCTAATCTTGACTAAATTTGATGAAATGTGCTCCACTCATGTGTAGTAGTATATCCATGTCACTTTTTGGTCTAAATGTGCCTTTCATGCTTAGATTGTGCTTGGATGTCTCTTTCTTGCATTTGGGCCAAAGGTCAATATCATTGTGAATGTTTAGCCTATGTTGCATTCATGGAGGAGCATAAGCTTCTTTTTGCCGCAAAGGCACTTCATGTACCATAAAATGAATTAATCTTGAAAAGAAGTGTGTATACTTGAAAAATGCTCCCTCCATCATGTTTATGCTTAAAATGTATTATCTTTCACATATGGGTGCTAAACATGTTGCATGATGTTCACCCGGTGGAGAAGTCTCCCCGAAGTGGACACATGGCTCATGAGCTTTGACATGACATGCTTTGCTTTATGGGTGTTTGCCATGATCTTTTGCTGAGAATTTGATACCCTTGTATGATCTTTGAATGGTATGCATGTTTGTGGCTCAAGTGTGACATGGATAGGCTTTTACATTTGAAGTGAGCCATCTTTTGATATAATTACTCAAATCTGAAAATTTGCTTTGTCACATGCCTATATTTCCATATATTACTTGTGGCGGTGCTTTGACTTAGTTATGATCCATATATGTGCTTTTTGTCTCATTTCTAGCCTTTGTCACTAAGTTTGGCCTATTTGAGAAGCTCATGTAGATGTTTATATGCTTTGTTTTGCATTTCGCATTTTCACCTTGCTTCATACATTGTCAACAAGGGGGAGAAGAGGTGAGCTTAATGAAAAATTCGAAAACTGCATTTAAAATTTGGGAGTTTGCTCCACTTGTTCGGGGGGAGCTTGCATTTGTGTAGGGGGAGCTTGTGAGTTTTGTGCTCTTGTGCCGGTGGTGTTGAGCGCCCTTTGCCTCTTCTTGAGGAGCCAGCGGTTGACTTATGTTTTTGATTATCACATGATTGGTGTTGAGCCCTTTGTGCCTCTTCTTGAGGGATCGTGTGATTTCGCTTGTCCATGATCGGTGTTGAGCCCTTTGTGCCTCTTCTTGAGGGATCATGCATTCTTGTCTCGGTTGTGTCGAGCCGTTGCCCATGTCTTTGGGGACCGAGACATTGAGTTGGCCTTTGTGGTTTCTCTCATGCCAAGTGACCTTGTTCTTTGCTCTTGTGTGGTTTTCTTTCACTTGGATGAGGTGTTCGGTCTTTGCCCTCTCAAACCATTTCTTTGTGCTCACATGTTGTCAATCCACTCCTCAAGGGGGAGAAATTTGGAAAATCAAGTTGATATGAACCTTGATTTGATGGTGATGAGCGGTTGACAAGTGTTTTGGTAAGAGTTTTATGGCACTTTGGGTTGAGCATTTTGGTTTGATGGCTTTTAGGGATTGCATGTTGGTAGTGTGTCTCTTTGATTGCGCTTAGCCCTTGTGCTTGCTTTGGTTTCGAGAGGAATTTGTCAGAGCATGTTTTTATCCCTTCTCACTTCAAGTGGTCTTTTGTTTGCTTTTTATTGGCTTTGTGGCGCTTGAATGAGTTCTTGTTTGCTTTTTGACCTTCTTTTGTCAATGCACTCATCAAGGGGGAGATTGAGGAACCAAGTTGAGAAGTACCTTGGTTCGTGTGTGATGAGTGATTGACCGGATGGTTTGAAGCTTTGTGTGTGTAGTGTTGAGTTGAGTTGTGTGTGTTTTATTTTGTGTATTTACCTTATTGTTTATGTGGTGTGTTGTCAATGCACTCGTGAGGAGTGGTTGACAACGCCGTGTGGACCGACTCTTGGCCTAGTATTGCGGGTGTTGGTTGCGGCTTGGTTTGCGTTGGTGCGGGTGAAGAACAGCGCGAAAGGTCTTAGCCTTGCGGGGCCTCCGAGGAGTGGAGAGACAAGTAGGCTTGGTTCGAGGGACCCGTGGCCGACGGGATCAAGTGCGAGCCGCATGGTGCAAGAAGAGCAAGAAGAAGTCGTGGACATGGAGCCGGTGCATTGGTGGTGGCCAAGTCAAGGAACGAGGCAAGACTGAGTAGACCGTCCAGGCGCCGGAGGTGAAAGGCTTGGCGAGCTCGACGCTTGGCGTGGTGAGGCCGGGCCGTGTACGCGGGGTTTGGTGGTTTGGCCACAAAACCATCGGAGGAGGGTTTCTCGGTTTGGGCCTCAAAACCGAGCCCGAGGGCCTGACGTGACGGAGACGGTATCCGGGTGCGTCGGGAAGCTTCGAGGCGGGCGACACGCGGCATGATCGAGGTGCTTGCGTCGGGAGGACGTGAAGGCCTGATGGATGCGCGGCCGTCCGATGGTGAACTTCATGTGTTGACCAAAATGCCCCTGTGAGGGCTTGTGTTGTACTCCTAGTGTAGGGGCACTTCGGTCTTTTCCGGAGGGCCTATATATAGGAGGAGGGGGCTGAATTTTCAGCCAACTCTTTGGCTAGAGGCTGCGGTACTCTTTCATTTTGGAGTGCTTTGGGAGAGAGGGAGAGAGGGGAGAGTGGCTCTTTGATTGGAGCTTTTTGCCATCTTAGATTTGATTTCTAGGAGTGGCTTGTAATCGTTTGGACAAGATATTCATAGTGATTTCTTCCTCTAAATCTTGTGCCAATCTTTCTATTCCCGAATGTCTTTTATTCCTTTTTCGGAGCTCTTTTGTGCTATTTTCGTGCTTGTTTTTGGTGCCTTTGTTCTTGGAGTGATTCCGCGGATTTGAGTGGGCTTCTCCCCGGATTTCTTTGAGGGAAACATGGTTGGATGTCTAGTGCATCTTTGTGATTAATCTTGTGCCCTCAAACGCCGGGAAACCACTTCGATTCAAGGATTTTCGTTCGGTGCTCTAGCTTTTGGTGGTGTTCAAAGGATCCGCGATTCCCGATGATTTAGGGAGTTAGGAGACGAAATTTTTGGGGTATAGCATCCTTGGTTGACGCTTTACATGTCCCCAAACTCTTGTCTCAACAGCTACTATCGTTAGGGAGATCCGGTGATGAATTGGGAGTGTTGACTTTCGGGGTCGAGCAGTTTTCGCTCGTTCGTGCTTGGCGGACGGTCCGCGAGGGCCAGGCGGACGGTCCGCGTGTACAGTGTTCTTCGCGTGTTCTTCGTGTTCTTCCGCGCCTTTGTTTTCGATCCGGTTTGGCTTTTGGTTTTCGTTGCGGCCCGGTTTGCGGACGGTCCGGGCTTGAGTAGCGGACGGTCCGCGGGTGGCGCGGACGGTCCGCCCGGCCTCGGCGGACGGTCCGTTTTTCTCGGTCGCTTCGGTGTTCCGTGTGCTTTAACGGACGGTCCGCGGTGTACGGCGGACGGTCCGCGGGGTTGGCGCGGACGGTCCGCGAGGGCAGGCCGGACGGTCCGCGAGGCCTGCGCGGACGGTCCGCCCCTCCTGTCCGGACGGTCCGCCAGAGCCTGGCTGCTTTGCTCTTTGGTTCGATTCCTCCCTCCTTCATTCGTGCTTCCGCGTGTGTTTCAAGAACTCGTTGTTTTGGCAATTGGTGTGTGATTCGTTCCAACGCTTGTGTGTGACCGGGTTTTGACTAGGGTATAGGCCGGGTTCTTTGAGAAGAATTTTTACCGGCTCCTATTCACTCCCCCCCTCTCTAGTCGCCATCCGATCCTTCACTACTCTACTCGAAGAACTTACCTCTTGGGACGTAGTCTCTGTCACCTTCAACTTCTTGGCGACACGTTTGCGCGCCACATTGTGCGGCCTCCTCGGCGTCGCAGGGAGACTAGCCTCCAGGATAGTCGGTGGATCCTCGATAAGGGAGACATTGGGCAGCCCAGGTCGGCTGAACCTGGACCGCAGCTGAAATCGCTCCTGCAGCGTCTCCCCGTCCTCCTCATTGGACGTATATTCAATGGTGACGGTATCGTCACCTGCGTCGACTTCACGAAATTCTTTGTCCTTGCCTTTGCCCTCCTCTAGAATATCTACATGTTGAGGAGGGGGAGTTGTGTCGGAGACGAACTTCGCAATATCATCCTGCAGCAAAGCAATTGGGGTGACCATGCTACACCAATTCAATCAGTACTCGGAGGCAGCGGTCATCATCTACTTACCTTGCTTGGCGGACGAGCCGCTGAGTACTCAGGGAAGGGGCAGGGTGTGTACGGTCGCATCTCCTTGAAAATCCTGCCCAGCCGCTCGACAATGTCTTCATCGTCGACTTCGTTGACGGGCATCCTTGATGTATCCTCGTTGCCCGTGTACTGGTACCCGAGGGTGTCGCGTGCCATCAGCGGTTGCACCCTCCTCTTCATGAAGCTGAAGGTCACGCGTTCGGCCCTCAGCCTGGCTTCTCAAAGCCTTGATCTTCTGCAGCAGCTCGGGTAGTTGAATACCCTCCTGCATCGTCGGCTTCGTGTTCCACCACGCCCGATGCTTCGGCTGCTTCCTGCTGGGCTTCGACAGTTCCGGGTGGTGGTTAGTGACATAAAACCATTTCGCCTTCCAGTCTTAGTTCGAGTCGATGAGTTTGTACGACAAGTACTGTTCGGCGGCATCTTCACGCATCTCAATGTCGGCTCCTCCGACTACTCGTGGGTCGTTGGCGCTCGGCTGCGGCTTCACACGGAAGAATTTCGGGAACAAAATCCAGTGGGGTTTGATCCCCACAAAGGCTTCACAGAAGTGGACGAAGATGGAGATGTGAAAAATGCCATTTGGGTTCAAGTTCAAGTACTCGATACTGTAGTACTTGAGGAGACCCTTGAAGAAGTCGCTCGCCGGGAGTGCTAGTCCGCGCTCCATGAACCAGGCGAACATGGGGACCTCGTCGGGATTCTTCTCCATCGGGTACGGGTCGCCCGCGGTGGCACGCCACATGTCCATCTCCTTCTCCCGGAGGAACCCGCTATTCACCAGCGCCAGCAGATCCGCAGTCTTCGTCTTGTTCTTCTTCCACTCCTTGTTTGGATTGGGGCGTGGGGGAGACGTCAGCAGCGTTGACCCTTGGGCAGATCCCCCCGCCTCGTTACGGGATCTCTTCTTCCCGGCACCGGCACCAGCCATTGCGCCTTTGGACAGAGAAGCCTTCATCCTCCAAGAGCACGGGGTCATCACTCGCATTCGCTCGTATAACTTTAGACAGTAGTCACCGGAGGAGAGCGAGGCTTTTGTTCGGGCCTTTAGTCCCGGTTCAACTTTGGAGTCGGGACTAAACGCATTTCGTCGACGTGTCCCAAAATGCCCGTCGGAGACACCCACCCTTTAGTACCGGTTGGTACAACCAACCGTGACTAAATGGGGGTGTCCCAACAACATTTTCCCGCAATGATTGACGCGGGCTTTTAGCATCGAGGTGGAATTACCAACCGAGACTAAAGGTAGTCTCGGTTGGTGATTCCACCCGTGCTAATTCTTTAGTCCCGGTGGAGTTACCAACCGGGACTAAAGTGTGCCCTTTAGTCTCGGTTGATAACTCCAACCGGGACAAATAGTCCGCACCTTATAAATCCAGCTTCTTCTTCCCCTTTCTCTTGCACGAGCCATTCTTCACCAAGAGCTCAAGCTCCTCCCATGGCGCCTCAACCTTAGAGAGGTGTTGCTGAATTTTTTCTTCATGTATTTGTCAAAATTTCTCACCTCTAAAGTCTTTCCGAGGTTTGATTCTTCTTCCTCCCATCATTTGTTGTGATTAGTTGTTTTGATATATTTTGGAGATGGAGAAAATAGAAATCTTAAACCCTAGGTGGGAGGAGGTAATGAGAGATGAGGTTATTATCTATATACTTTAGATTAAGAAAAATGTGGTTGCCTAAACACCAAGCATTGTCTTGTTATCTTTTATATTGAGGTAGAGAAAATTGAAATTTACTTTTTTAAAATATTGAAACATATAACTAATTATGATTTTACATTTAGCTAATTTTATAGAAGTTAGTTTATATTATAAAGAATGAAGGTAGGCCTCCAGTTCTCAACATCCAGTTCATAAAGGTATACATCATTGAATTCACCCTTTTTCATCTTTCTCTTTGTTAATTTACTTTTTAATATAACGAACGTAAAACTAATCTTAATTTTGCATTTAGCTAATTTTATAGAAGTTAGTTTATATAAAGTATGGTCACCGATAATGGAGATCAAAATGGCCATCAAGTGACCTCTATATGTCATTGTAGCACAAGTCCCCAAGCGAAAAACTAGTCGGCTTCTAGCTTTTGAACCTCTCGCTTCAAACACATTTATAAATTCACGTATTGTGTTGAGATGATCAACATGTTAAAGAAGAATGTAGGTAGACCTCCGAGTTCTCATCATCTAGTTCATAACGGAATACATCATCGAATTGACCCTCCTTCATCTTTCTCTTTGCTAATTTACTTTTTAATATAACGGAACATAGAACTAATCTTAATTTTGCATTTAGCTAATTTTATAGAAGTTAGTTTATAAAAAGTATGGTCACCGATAATGGAGATCAAAATGGCCATCAAGTGACCTCTCGTATGTCATTGTATCACAAGTCCCCAAGTTAAAAACTAATCGGCTTCTAGCTTTTGAGCCTCTCGCTTCATACACATTTATGAATTCGGGTATTGTGTGGAGATGATCAACATGTTAAGGAAGAATGTAGGTAGGCCTCCTGTTCTCATCAACTAGTTCATGACGGAATACATCATCGAATTCACCCATCTCCATCTTTCTCTTTGTTAATTTACTTTTTAATATAACGGAACATATAACTAATCTTAATTTTGCATTTAGCTAATTTTATAGAAGTTAGTTTATAAAAAGTATGGTCACCGATAATGGAGATCAAAATGGCCATCAAGTGACCTCTCGTATGTCATTGTATCACAAGTCCCCAAGCTAAAAGCTAGTCACCTTCTAGCTTTTGAACATATGCTTCAAACACATTTATGAATTCACGTATTGTGTTGAGATGATCAACATGTTAAGGAAGAATGTAGGTAAGCTTCTAGTTCTCATCATCTAGTTCATAACGAAATACATCATCGAATTCACCCTTCTTCATATTTCTATTTGTTAATTTACTTTTTAAAAGAATGGAACATAGAACTAATCTTAATTTTGCATTTAGCTAATTTTATAGAAGTTAGTTTATAAAAAGTATGGTCACCGATAATGGAGATCAAAATGGCCATCAAGTGACCTCTATATGTCACCGTATCGAAGTCCCCAAGCTAAAAACTAGTCGGCTTCTAGCTTTTGAACCTCTCGCTTCAAACACATTTATGAATTCACGTATTGTGTTGAGATGATCAACATGTTAAGGAAGAATGTAGGTAGGCCTCCAGTTCTCATCATCTAGTTCATAACGGTATACATCATCGAATTCACCCTTCTTTATCGTTCTCTTTGTTAATTTACTTTTTAATATAACAGAACATAGAACTAATCTTAATTTTCCGTTTAGCTAATTTTATAGAAGTTAGTTTATAAAAAGTATGGTTACCGATAATGTAGATCGAAATGGCCATCAAGTGACCTATGTATGTCATTGTATCATAAGTCCCCAAGCTAAAAACTAGTGAGCTTCTAGCTTTTGAACCTCTAATTCAAACACATTTATGAATTCACGTATTGTATTGAGCCGATCAACATGTTAAGGAAGAATGTAGGTAGGCCTCCAGTTCTCATCATAAGTTCATAACGGAATACATCATCGAATTCACCCTTCTTCATCTTTCTCTTTGTTAATCTACTTTTTAATATGATGCGGATGAATCGTCAATGGATGAATGCCGACGGACGATCCCCGAATACATTGCCGGCATGCAAGCTTTTCTCGAAGTAGCCAAACCCAACAAGAACGCAAAGCGATTCATGTGTTGTCCATGCTCTTTATGCGGAAACGACAAAAACTACTCGATTGGGGGACTCTTCACCTCCACTTGATTAAAAACGGATTCATGGAGAACTATGTGCTTTGGACCCGGCACGGTGAAAGAGGGGTTGCGATGGAAGAGAACGAAGATGAGGAGGATGATAATAACATTCCCGATCGGACCACGGGGCAAGATTTTGCGGATACTTTAATGGAAGATGTCGACGACGAAGAGATACCGGAAGACGGCCATGTTGATGATCTTGATCAAGTTCTAAAATATGCACAAAGGTATTGTGAAAATGATAATGAAAATGAAAAGTTGCATCGTATGATAGAAGATCATAGAAAACTATTGTACCCGCATTGCAAACGTGGTTAAAAAAGCTTGGTACTACACTTGAAATGTTGCAATAGAAGGCAAAATATGGTGTGTCTGATAAAGCATTTGAGGGGATGCTAAAAATTGTGAAGGACAAGCTTCCCGAGAACAATGAATTACCATCAACAACATATGAAGCAAAACAGACTATGTGCCCTCTCCGGGGTTGGAGGTTCGGAAGATCCATGCACCGCCCTAATGATTTCATCCTATACCGAGGCACAGAACACGAGAATTTGGAAGCTTGTCCCGTGTGCAACGCGCTACGTTATAACATCCGGAGAGATGATGATCCCGGTGCTCCCGAGGGGACACCTCCCAAGGTGACGAAAGTACCGACAAAGTTTATGTGGTATTTGAGGACCATGTGTGGTTCGAGGACCGGTGGATGGTCGCTTCCTTGTGTGATGAGTGATTGACAACGTTGTGTGGACCGATTCTTGGCTAAGTATTGCGGGTGCGGGTTGCGACTTGACTCGTGTTGGTGCGGGTGAAGAACAAGCGCGAAAGGTCGTTCTTTCGGTGAGGCCTCCGTGTGTGGAGAAGACAAGTAGGCTTCGTTCGAGGGACCCGGTGGACGGCGGGGGTCGAGTACGGGCCGCATGGTGGCAAGAACGACAGAAGATGAAGTCGGTGGACGGTTTCTTGGTTGAGCCACAAAACCAAGGTCGAGCCGGGACTTGATGGGAGCCAAGTCTTGAGTGGTGATTGGCGGAGGCTACATCAAGTTCGCGGGGTTTGCGGTGGTTCACCGAAAATCACCGGTTACTCTGGCCGAGCCACAAAGCCGAGGCCGAAGACCGGTGTGGTGGGTGTCGGCCAAAACCGGCCCGACCGGTTTGGAGAACCGGTCCGACCGGTTTGGGGTCGCAGGGCGCCGAAGCTTCGAGGCGGAGGACACGCGTCGGGATCGCAAGGCTTGCGTTGAGGCTACGCGAGGTGCGGTCGCTGGGCATCCGTCCGATGGAGAAGACATCACGAATTCCAAATCCGCCCTTGAGGGGCTTGTATCCCTAGTTAGTAGAGAAGGGCATTTTAGACATTCGGTTGCCTCCATATAACCCAAGAGGTGAGAGTTGGCAGCCAACTCTTGGAACCCTAGCTCATTAGTTTTCCTATTTTCCACCTATTTTCCTTAGGTTTTCTCTAGGACTAGCAAGAGAGCTTCACGGAGAGATCTTGTAGAGAGGGATGGATGATCGGGCGGCTTGCTAGACCTTGTACGAACCTTCGTTTCTTGTATAGATGATTCGGCGTGGTTCCTCAAGGTGTGGATGTGTTTTCCCCGGTTGTTCTTGGTGGTGATTTTCGGAGCCCTCTCCGGTGATTTCTTTGCTTGTTTTCGGGACTTTTCTTTTGGGGATTTGATGGGGGAAATTTGTGGGAACCCTTCGTGGTTCTTTGGGCCGTGATTCCCCTCCCAAATCCGTGAGGAAAAGTGCTCGATTTCGGGGTTTCTTGAGTTCTTGGGTTGGAAGTGCATTCGGCGGGATTTCTTCGATTCCTCCTTTTTGGACGAGATTTGGTGGGATTAAACTTGGCCATGGACTCCTCATGAGGTGTTCCCGATATCCCCAAAGTCTTGTTCAAGTCCGTGGAGCGATTCGGGAGATTGAGATTTGGTTTTGGGGGGAGTTGACCCGTGGCCGTGTTCTTCTCGATCGTTCGAGGCTAAAACCGGCCCGACCGGTTTTCCAAACCGGTCCGACCGGTTTCGCCCGCTGGGGTGTCGAGAAAGATCTTTGAACAAGGGAGTCTTTCTTGCTCCATGGCTTCGTTTGTTCGGATGTGGAAAGGCTTTTGAAGTGTTTGGGGTCTTTGGGGAGTTTACGGACAAAACCGGCCCGACCGGTTTGCCTAACCGTCCGACCGGTTTTTCCTCGTCTTCGTGAGGCTAATTCCAACGGGAGCGGTCCGACCGGTTTCGTAAACCGGCCCGACCGGTTTGGCTTGCGCCACGACCTTGTCGTGTGTGTTTCCGCCGCGTGTGTGTTGAGGCCGTAGTTTGGGTCTTGTTCCTAGGTTTAGTAGCACTCCAGTGGCTACGTGAACTTGGCAAGAGAAGCTTGCGGAGGTGCACGAGTGAATTTGGGTTCATAGGCCGAATTCTTGAATAGAATTTTTATCGGCTCCCATTCACTCCCCCCCTCTCTGGTTCGCCGTTTCGGTCCTTCAAGTGGTATCGAGCCGGTTCGGGTCTTTGTTGACTCTAACCGTCTAAGATCCAAGGATGGCGTACCGGGAATGGGGTTCGGGTCCTCCACACTTCGATGGCAAGAACTACCGGATGTGGAGCAAGCGGATGGGTGCGTTCCTCCGCGGAAAGGGTCGACCGCTTTGGGATGTCACGGTGGACACAGGGCTATGTCCGGCCGATGGATTTCCTTGCTCCGGGGTTGAGGGACGGATTCGACGCCAACAATAAGGCGGTCGACTACTTGTTTCGTGCTTTGTGTCGACCGAGATTGATCGGGTGCACACCGAGCACTTGGCTTGTAGGATTTGGGCGGTGTTGAAGGAGGCTCATGTTGGGAACGCCCGGGTTCGAGGCACGGTTGTATGCGACCTACGGAGAGAGGACGAGAACTTCACTCATCTCCCCGGTGAGTCCATCGATGCCTTGTTTCGCAGAGGTTCACGGTGGTGGTGAACAACATGAGGGCCAATGTGGACGTGCTCCCGTACGATGATCATGATAGAGCGGTCAAGCTCTTACACTCTTTGGATCGTACGATATGGGGCGGAAAGTTCGAGGCCATAGTCGAGTCGGAGAGGTATGATACTCGACGGTGAACGAGCCGTTCTCGAAGCTCAAGTCGGCCGAGGTGGATAGGGGCATGATCGCCAAGCTCGAGGGACCGACCGATTCCCATAGTCTTGCCCTCGTTGGTGGTTGTAAAGGAAAGACTAACTCTAACCCATCCACCAGGATGTTCTCGTTTTCCACTTTGATGTCTATGCCGGATGAGGAGTTTGATGACCTTGGAGAGGACGAGCCGGCGCCGTTGACGAGGCGGTTCGAGAGGCCGCACGAGAACCTCGTGAACATGAGGAGGAACACGAGGACTTGCTTCCGTGCGGCAAGCCGGGACACTTCGTCGCCGACCGCCTGGGAGAAGGCCGAGAACAAGGACGCCTACAAGCACAAGCCGAGGATGAACGATGGCAAGTACCGTTCGAGGCGCGACCACAAGAGCAAGCACAAGAACAAGTACAAGGACGAGCGACGATCGAGGAAGAAGGAGGGCCGAGGCAAGGCCCGAGAGATGGTTGGAGCGAGCGACGTTGACTCCGGTTCCGCGTACTCCACCTCGAGCTCGAGCGGCTAGCCGAAGACGAGGGAGATCGCCGCAAGAACAAGAAGTCGTCCAAGAACCCGAGCGGGCCGAGCCGCTTCGCGAGAGATGGCTTCGCACCATGGCGTTGAGCTCCGGCGGCAAGAAGAAGAGCACACGGAGCGACTCGGACTGCGAGTCCGACGACGAGGTGCGTGATGAACTTCCCTTCTTGCGCCATGAGAATGAGAGGCTTGGCTCTTTGCTTGATAATCGTGATGACATGCTTAGAGAGGCCAAGAAAATGAGGAAAGAGCTTAGGGCTTCACTCGAGGATGCTAGGACTAGAGTGGCCGAGCTAGAGACACGGGTGCTTGATAGCAAGCTTGAGATTGATTCGCTTAAGGCTAGCCCCGTTGTTTCGATGAGAATGATTGTGCTGATTGCTCTATATTCCTTGCCGATCTTGCTTTGTTCAAGGAGAAGCATGCCTCCAAGTGTGAGGAACTAGATGTGCTTAGGGTTGAAGTGGCCGAGCTTAAGTCTAGACTCGCTTTACTAGGTGCTTGCACTTCTTGCCCCGTTTTGCATGCTAAGATTGATGAGATGCATGCTTACACTAGTTCGCTCGAGGTTAAATTGAAGGAACCCATGCCTACATCTTGCTCTACCCGTGAAATGCATGCATTGAAAAATTTGGAGCTTGCACATTATGTTGATCGTTTGCGGGATGAGAATGATGATTTGAGGAAGTTGATGGGTTGGTCGTCCAGGTCACGAGCCTCGTTGAGGATGATGATCGAGGCCTTTAAGAGGCAAGATGGTGAGGGGCTTGGGGCAAACAAGTTTGGTGAGGGAAGTGGAGAGAATATCCCGGAGCCACCAAAAACCCACCACAAAAATGATTTCCCACCAAAACCTAACCATCTAAGGAACCGACTAGACACAACCCCGCCTCCACCCGTGTTTCCCGCACCCACAAATGATCTACAAAAGCCTATCAAGTTTGTGAGCACTTCGGGGAAAGTGTTCTTTGGGAAGGAGAGTGAGAAGGCTAGTGGTGAGAAACCGGTGGAGGATTTGAGTGGAGAGAAACCGAGTGAGCAGACCACATCCCAAGCCTAAGCCTAAGCTTGTGAGGTTCCATTGTGGCTATTGTGGGAGAGATGGCCACAAGGAGGAGTTTTGCTTCAAGAGGAAGCGAGAGGAGAGAATGGCGAAGGAGTGGGCTAACGGGGACAAGTTTCACCCCTCCAAGTCTTGTACTTAAGCCTCATGTGCGGATGCCCGGGGCCAAGGCGAGTGTGAGGATAGTTCCGGCTTGGGGTGATCGAAAGAGTGCAGGAGGTGCTACGGAGGAGTGAAACCGGGCCGACCGGTTTTGGAACCGGTCAGACCGGTTTGGGATCTGCGGAATGACAAGCTTGGTTTCCGTGCTCATACAGGTGCGAGGGTTGTTTCTGGAGGTCGTGGTTCTGGTGGATGGGCTGGAGAGTTTGCAGGTGGTCAGGTTGCTAGGCGTTCTCCCCCTCGAGTTCACTACGGGGATGGGAGGAGTCGTAGCTCTGAGAAGGAAAGGAGGGACGGTCCACGAGTTCTCTTTCGTGGTTTTGGTCCTCCTCCCGGGCAGAGAGGGGTGGTTCCCTCGGGGTGGTTACCGTGGTGGTGTTCGTGGAGGCGTTTTGGTAGGAGAGATGCTTTGGTTGGTGCTAACCCCACTTTCGAGCAAATGGCTCGGCACTCGGTTTTCCTCCTTTGGTACTAACCCCGCGTCGAGTTGTTTGTTCGCTCACGTGCCTATTTTTGATTTCCGGTGTGGGAGACTTGAAGAACATTTGGTTGATTGACTCCGCTGCTCGAGACATATGACCGGAGACGGGGGGTGGTTCTCAAGTCTCGTCCGGTGGTGACGAAGAGGTACATCACCTTTGGGGACAATGGGCGTGGGCGTGTGCTTTCGAAGGTGAGATAAAAGTGAGTGACAAGATCACTCGAGGCATGTTGCTCTTGTTCAATCGGCCGGGGTACAATTTGCTTTCGTGTCCCGCTTGTTGGATGAGGGCTTTGAGGTGTTGTTTCGGCCTCGGTGATTCTCGGATTGTGGACTCTCGAGGGGACCTTGTCCGTATGGTCGTTCCCGAGGGTCAGGTGTTTCGTGCTGATTTTTCTCGGTCTTCGGGTGTGGAGCGTTGTTTTTTGGCCGGTTCTTCGAGTGAGTTGTGGAAATGGCATAGGAAGTTGGGTCACTTGAGCTTTGACCTTTTGTCTCGCTTGAGTAAACTCAATTTGGTCCGAGGATTGCCACGGTTGAAGCTTGAGAAAGAGTTGGTTTGTGCTCCGTGTAGGCATGCCAAGATGGTGGCCTCTTCTCACCCGCCTCTCACCGATGTGATGACTGAGCGTCCATGCGAGCTGCTCCATATGGACCTTGTTGGCCCGGCTCGTGTGCGATCGCGGGTGGGAAGTGGTATGTCCTTGTTGTGGTGGACGACTATTCTCGGTATGCGTGGGTGTTCTTTCCGGAGGATATGGGGGAGACGTTTGGTTTTGTTCGAGATCTAGTCTTGAGGTTGAGGAACGAGAGGCACGGAGATGCCATACGAGCTATCCGCAAGGATAATGGCTCGGAATTCGGGAACTTTCGTTTTGAAACCTTTTGTCATGACTTGGGTCTTGAGCACCCGTTTTCGAGTCCGTATACGCCTCCCCGAATGGTGTTGTGGAAAGGAAGAACAAGACCTTGTGCGAGATGGCTCGGATGATGCTTGATGAGCATAGGACTCCGAGGAGGTATTGGGCCGAGGCGGTGAATACCGCATGCTATGTGTCGAACGGGATATACCTCGAGTGCACAAGAAGAAGACATGCTATGAGTTGATGCATGGTCGCACACCCAAGGTGAGTCACTTCCATGTCTTTGGTTGCAAGTGTTTCATTCGAAGAAAGGCGGAAGCTGGATAAGTTTGAGGCTAGGTCTCCGTCGATGGCATTTTCTTTGGTTATGCATCTCATTCTAGAGCATATCGTGTGCTCAATCTTGAAACTAACCAAATCGTGGAGACTTGCGAGGTAACCTTCGACGAGACAGAGCCACGTAGTCGGCTTGTCTTTGAGTGTGCGAGTGATGTTGAGCTTGGCGAGGAGATCTTTCGGGAGGAGGAGCATGAACATGGAGACGATGAAGATGGTGGTGCGGTGCCCCCGCCGAACATGTACCTACTACTTCGACTACGATGATGGACTGGACCCTCTACTACACCTACGACGACAAATCAAGAACGAGGAGAAGGGTGAGGTTGTGAGGAACAAGTCGAGGCTTGTTGCTCAAGGGTTCAGTCAGAAGGAGGGGATTGACTACGAGGAGACCTTTGCTCCTGTAGCCCGTTTGGAGGCGATTAGGATCCTTCTAGCCTTTTTCGTGGCTAAAGGGTTCAAGTTGCACCAAATGGATGTGAAGAGTGCTTTTCTGAATGGAGTGTTGGAGGAAGAAGTGTATGTGAGGCAACCTCCGGGGGTTTGAGAGTGAGAAGTACCCCCACGGGTGTACAAGTTGAGGAAGGCGCCGCATGGGTTGAAGCGAGCGCCTAAAGCTTGGTATGGCAAGTTGAGGGGGTTCTTGTTTGAGAGAGGTTTTGAGATGGGGAAGGTCGATCGGACCTTGTTTTTGCCGAGGCGGGCGAGAGATATCCTGATTGTGCAGGTGTACGTGGATGATATTGTCTTTGGTGGCTCGTCTAATTCTCTTGTTGCAAGGTTTGCGAGATGATATGAGCAGGGAGTTCGAGATGAGCATGATGGGTGAGTTGCAGTTCTTCCTCGGGCTACAAATCAAGCAATCAAAGGAAGGAACATTTGTGCACCAAGCTAAGTACACCAAGGACATTGTGAGGAAGTTCAAGATGGAGGACTCCAAGGCTATGACGACGCCGATGAGTACGACTACGGCTCTTGATGCGGACGAGGAAGGTGAACACGTGGACCGAGAAGGAGTACCGAGGCATGATCGGGTCACTCCTCTACTTGACAAGCCGACGAGGCCGGACATACGGTTCTCGGTGTGTCCGTGCGCTCGTTTTCAAGCGTCTCCGAGGACTTCGCATCGGCAAGCGGTGAAGAGAATTTTCGGGTACTTGCGTCACACTCCCGACTTCGGCCTTTGGTACTCCGCATCCTCTTCTTTGGCGCTTCATGGTTTTTCGGACGCGGATTTTGCCGGTGTCGGTTGGATAGGAAGTCCACTTCGGGACTTGCCGCTTTTTGGGTTCTTATTTGGTGTCTTGGTCTTCCCGCAAGCGGTCGAGTGTTGCTCAATCCACGACCGAGGCCGAGTATGTTGCCGCCGCTAGTTGTTGCTCTCGGCTCCTTTGGATCACCTACACCATGAGTGACTTTGGTGAGGAGTATACCCATGTCCCACTTCAATGTGATAGCACCGGTGTCATAAGCGTTGCAAAGAACCCGGTGCTCCATTCCAAAACCAAACACATAGAAGTGAGGTATCATTTTCTGAGAGACAACGTCGAGAAAGGGAAGATAGCTTTGATCCATGTACCCACACATGACCAACTAGCCGATATCTTCACCAAACCCCTAGATCAAGCAACTTTCACTCGTTTGCGGAGGGAACTTGGTGTGTGTTTGATTTCTTGAGTTGGGTGTGTGGGAGCTCTCTTTTGCCGGTGGTTTCGAGCCCGTTTTGCCTCCCCTCGAGGAGCCGGTGTGTAGCATATGTATAGCCTTTCTTTGTGCATTTCCTGCTTTTGGCATGGCATATGTAACATGATGTATAGGCATCCTTGTATCTTAGATTGCATGCATCTTGTATCATATGCATTGGATAGGAAAAGCTTCTCTTATATACTTTGTTCACCATGGAATGAGATATATGTCTTTGTGAGCTTGTTTGGTATGCTATGGTTAGTTTGGCTTAGCTCTTGATGATCTTGATGAATAATCCATGGTTGATGGCTATGTTTTTGAAAAATGTCACATGTATGCTCTCTCATGTGTAAATGCCTTTATATGATCTTGACATGTTTTAGTGGCTTTGCTATGCTTAATTTGTGGTTGGATAGCTAGTTCATTGATCATATGGGGCCAAAGGCTCATTTGCCATCATGAATGTTTAGCCCTCTTGCTTCATCTTGTGGAGGGGCATAAGTTCCTTTTTGTCGCAAAGACATTTCATGTACCATTTACAAATCTGAAAATGAAATGAAAAATGCTTGGAAATGTGCTCCCATGTCATATGTCTTGAATTTAATTTGCTTTGGGTGCTAAACCGTTGCATGATGCCTACCAATGAGAAGTCTCATACATAGAAGTAGGCACATGGCTCGGTGGCTTTGACATGACATGAGGTGCTTGTGGGTGTTTATGATGGTCTTATGATTAGAATGGTAGTCCTAGCATGAAGTTTGTGTGGCTTTGCCATTTTGACATGTTTTGCTCATGTTTAGGTTTTTGCGTGTGAGAGAGTTACTTTTCGCAAAATTACTCAAATCCTTGTTAGCCTTGTCCAATGGTTGTGAAACTTGGTGATCATGTAGTTGAGGTCCATACAAACCTGTAGAGTATCTAACTTGCTCATTTGGACATGTGTAGCATCTTGTGATAAATTTTGTATACTTGAGAAGCTCTAGATTGCAAGTGTGCCTTGATTCATGCATTGGCAACAAGGGGGGGAAAGGAAGGTGGAGAAAAGTTGCTTTGTATCCCTGGAACCTATCCCAAGTGTCAAGGGGGAGTTTGTGCATTTCTTTTGCATTTTTTTTTTGCTTTTGGGTATGGTCTGCTGTGTGAAATCGGCCTGACCGGTTGTGGAAACCGGTCTGACCGGTTTTGGTGGAACCGGCTCGACCGGTTATGGGAACCGGTCCGACCGGTTTGTGCCCCGAGTTGGCACTCGATCGGGGGGGAGCTTGCGTTTGTGCAGGAGGAGCTCTTGTGTGCTTTGGTGGTTTGTGCTCCTTGCTTGAGCATGGTTTTTGTCTCGGATGTGTCGAGCCGTTGCCCTTGCCTAAGGGGTCCGAGACTTGTCTTCTTCAAGTGATCTCGTCTTTTGCCTTTCTCGGCTTTCGATCGCTTGTTGGAGTTTTTCTTTTTGTTTCTTTTCTGTTTTCCTTTTCTCTTTACTTACCAAGTGTGTATGTTGTCAATGCACTCATCAAGGGGGAGATTGAGGACCATGTGTGGTTCGAGGACCGGTGGATGGTCGCTTCCTTGTGTGATGAGTGATTGACAACATTGTGTGGACCGATTCTTGGCTAAGTATTGCGGGTGCGAGTTGCGACTTGACTCGTGTTGGTGCGGGTGAAGAACAAGCGCGAAAGGTCGTTGCTTTGGTGAGGCCTCCGGGTGTGGAGAAGACAAGTAGGCTTCGTTCGAGGGACCGGTGGCCGGCGGGGGTCGAGTACGGGCCGCATGGTGGCAAGAACAAGAAGATGAAGTCGGTGGACGGTTTCTTGGTTGAGCCACAAAACCAAGGTCGAGCCGGGACTTGATGGGAGCCAAGTCTTGAGTGGTGATTGGCGGAGGCTACATCAAGTTCGCGGGGGTTTGCGGTGGTTCACCGGTAAAATCACCGGGTTACTCGGCCGAGCCACAAAGCCGAGGCCGAAGACCGGGTGTGGCCGCTCGGCCAAAACCGGCCCGACCGGTTTGGAGAACCGGGTCGACCGGTTTGGGGTCGCGGGCGCCGGAAGCTTCGAGGCGGAGGACACGCGTCGGGATCGCAAGGCTTGCGTTGAGGCTACGCGAGGTGCGGTCGGCTGGGCATCCGTCCGATGGAGAAGACATCACGAATTCCAAATCCGCCCTTGAGGGGCTTGTATCCCTAGTTAGTAGAGAAGGGCATTTTAGACATTCGGTTGCCTCCATATAACCCAAGAGGTGAGAGGTTGGCAGCCAACTCTTGGAACCCTAGCTCATTAGTTTTCCTATTTTCCACCTATTTTCCTTAGGTTTTCTCTAGGACTAGCAAGAGAGCTTCACGGAGAGATCTTGTAGAGAGGGATGGATGATCGGGCGGCTTGCTAGACCTTGTACGAACCTTCGTTTCTTGTATAGATGATTCGGCGTGGTTCCTCAAGGTGTGGATGTGTTTTCGCCGGTTGTTCTTGGTGGAGATTTTCGGAGCCCTCTCCCGGTGATTTCTTTGCTTGTTTTCGGGACTTTTCTTTTGGGGATTTGATGGGGGAAATTTGTGGGAACCCTTCGTGGTTCTTTGGGCTGTGATTCCCCTCCCAAATCCGTGAGGAAAAGTGCTCGATTTCGGGGTTTCTTGAGTTCTTGGGTTGGAAGTGCCTTCGGCGGGATTTCTTCGATTCCTCCTTTTTGGACGAGATTTGGTGGGATTAAACTTGGCCATGGACTCCTCATGAGGTGTTCCTGATATCCCCAAAGTCTTGTTCAAGTCCGTGGAGCGATTCGGGAGATTGAGATTTGGTTTTGGGGGAGTTGACCCGCGGGCCGTGTTCTTCTCGACCGTTCGAGCTAAAACCGGCTCGACCGGTTTTCCAAACCGGTCGACCGGTTTCGCCCGATGGGTTGTCGAGAAAGATCTTTGAACAAGGGAGTCTTTCTTGCTCCATGGCTTCGTTTGTTCGGATGTGGAAAGGCTTTTGAAGTGTTTGGGGTCTTTGGGGAGTTTCCGGACAAAACCGGCCCGATCGGTTTGCCTAACCGGTCCGACCGGTTTTTACCTGTCTTCGTGAGGCTAAGTCCAACGGGAGCGGTCCGACCGGTTTCGAAACCGGCGCCCGACCGGTTTGTCTTGCCGCCAGCCTTGTCGTGTGTGTTTCCGCCGCGTGTGTGTTGAGGTCGTTGTTTGGGTCTTGTTCCTAGGTTCGGTAGCACTCCGGTGGCTACGTGAACTTGGCAAGAGAAGCTTACGGAGGTGCACGAGTGAATTTGGGTTCATAGGCCGAATTCTTGAATAGAATTTTTATCGGATCCCATTCACTCCCCCCCTCTGCGGTTCGCCGTTTCGGTCCTTCGTATTTTCCTATAATACCACGTTTGAAGTATTTGGTCGGGAACAAAGAAAATGCTAAGTTGATGACATGGCACAAAAGCGATCGTAAGCAAGACCACATGCCGAAACATCTAGCGAGATGGGTCTCAATGGAGAAAGATTGATAGAAAATACAAAGATTTTCTTTGGGAAGCAAGAAACATAAGATTTGGTTTAAGCACACATGGCTTCAATCCATTTCGTGAGTTTAGCACCGGTCATAGCACTTGGCCGTGACACTATGCATGTTCAACCTTCCTGGTTGGATGTGCATGATGCGGAAGTTCATTATGATGCGGTGCTAATCCAATGTCCAAAACAACCTGGCAACGACATTGATGTGTATCTAAGACCATTGGTTGATGAACTATTACTGCTATGGAAGAAAGAAGGTGTACGTGTGTGGGATGAGAATAAGCAAGAGAACATCAACCTACGAGCATTGTTATTCATTACCATCAACAATTGGCCTGCTTTAAGTAACCTATCTGGGCACTCAAACAATGGATATCGGGCCTGCACACACTGTTTACATAAAACAGACGGTATTCATCTGAAAACATGTAAGAAGGTTGTGTATATGGGTCACCGTCGCTTTCTTCCTAAGAAGCATCCCTTAAGGAAGAAAGGTTTGCATTGGAAAGGAAAGGCTAATCATCATACAAAGCCCCCCCCCCCATTTTAAAGGTGAGGAGATATTTGAGATGGTAAAGGATCTAAGGGTTGTCTTTGGAAAGGGTGACGGTAGTGAACCTGTTCCATATGATGCTAATGGGTGTGCACCAATGTGGAAGAAGAAATCTATATTTTGGGAGTTACCTTATTGGGAAATTCTTGAGGTCCGGAATGCTGTTGACGTGATGCACTTGACGAAGAATCTTTGTCTGAATGTCCTATGCTTCTTGGGTTGTTACGAGAACTCTAAGGATACATTGGAAGCACGACGGGACCTGAAAAATGTCCATAGAAATGAAACACCTCCGATAGAGGTTGATGAGGAATACATCCTGAAGAGGTTGAGGAGGAAGAACAAGATTACTTAGGTCCTGCTAGTTACACCTGAGCAAGAAGAGAACGACATCATGTTTGATTGCCTAAATAGTATGAAGGTTCCATATGGCTACTCATCAAATATAAAAGGAATAATAAGTATGAAAGATAAGAAGTTCAAAAATCTAAAGGCCCACGACTGCCACACGTTGATGACACAGTTACTTCCAGTTGCGTTGAGGGGTGTTTTACCAGAGAAAGTACGATTAGCACTCGTAAAGCTTTGTGCATTTCTCAATGCAATTTCACATAAGGCAATCGATCTAAGGAACCTAGTGAAGCTACAAAATGATGTTCTGCAATGTCTTGTCAGCTTTGAGTTGGCATTTCCACCTTCATTCTTCGATATTATGACTCACCTCCTAGTGCACCTTGTGAAAGAGATTACTGTTCTTGGACAAGTATACTTGCACAACATGTGGCCTTTTGAGAGGTTCATGTCAGTACTCAAGAAATATGTTCTTAACCGCACACGTCCGGAAGGAAGCATCGCAAAAGGATATGTAACTGAGGAGGTCATTGAGTTTTGTGTGGACTTTGTTGACTCAATTGACCCGATTGGGGTTCTAGTATCACGACACTAGGGGAGACTACTAGGAAAGTGCACCATTGGAAGGAAAGCATGTTTCAACAATGATACTGATTCGTTCAATAAAGCACACCTAGCTGTTCTGCAACAATCAACCTTGGTGACTCCGTACATTGAGGAACACAAGAAGATTATTTCTTCACAAAATCCATCAAAAACCGAAGCATGGGTTACACGCCATCACCTGGAAAATTTCCCCTCGTGGTTGAGTGAACAAGTTATTGGTGCTTCCACGATTCACCTACAACTCGCTTTGTTAGCCAGGGGACCTTCTAGCACAATTGTCAAATTCCAAGCTTACGATGTAAATAGTTATACTTTTTACACAAGAGACCAAGATCGGAAAACCACACACCAAAATAGTGGTGTCCGTATAGATGCCATGGACAGCAACAATAACAAGAACTCATATTATGGTGTCATAGAAGAGATATGGGAGCTTGAGTACGGGCCACTTAACATCCCTCTGTTTCTTTGCCAATGAGTAAAACTAACTGGAGGTGGCATAAGGAAAGATCAATATGGAATGACAATAGTCGAAATGACCAAGATTGGTTTCAAAGATGAACCATTCATTCTTGCCAAAAATGAGCATCAAGTTTTTTTTGTCAAGGATATTACTAGCAAACCGAAGAATAAAAATCCCGAAGGACCACAAGAGCCAAAGCGACACATTGTTCTTCCAGGTAAAAGAGTAATCGTGGGAGTCGATGACAGAACAGACAAATCAGATGACTATGATCAGTTCGATGGCATGCCTCCATTCGTTGTCGAAGTTGACCCAAGCATACTGCTGGGAAATGAAGAGACACCGTACTTACGTCACGACCATGACTAAGAAACTTTCGTCAAGAAAAGAAGGTTCATTATTGTATTGTAATGATTAATGTTCAAATCATTTGTGTAATGATCTATGAGTGTATTCCTTTAGTTATTTGAACTGAAACTTGTTAAAGGCTTTCAGATGCCCTGTGAGAAGTAACCACAAAGTTTGACATTTTTCTTATGTTCTAGGAGACAAATATTGTCGAGTTCGAAAAGAAAATAATTATTTCAACTATTAAATTATTTTTTATGTTGGAAAGTTAAGGCTGTTAACACTTAACTAAATATAATTTTGCATGGTTCAAATATTAAACTTACCATTTTTTAAAAATGTTTCAAAGAGAAAGATTGAGAAAATGAGGAGGGAAAATGGGAAAAGAATTAAAGTCCCGCTCATAATACACCTTTAGTCCCGGGTCGTGTAACGAACCGAGACAAAAGGCCACCCTTTTGTCACGGTTCGTTACATGACCCGGGACTAAAGAGGGAAATTTTTCCCTTTTGACACTCCCGCGCGAAATCACCCTTTAGTCCCGGGTGGTATCACCAACCGTGACAAAAGACCACCCTTTTGTCACGGTTCGTTACACGACCCGGGACTAAATGTGTGTACATATAAAAGCAGCGACCCTCCCCCTCCAGCACTTAGCCACTTTTTCGTCCCCGATCCGCCGCCATCATCGTCGTCGTGTCCTCCTCCTCCGCCGCCACCGTCATCCTACCCGACCGCCGCTTCCGCGGCACCCCCGTCGTCTTCCCCACGGGATTCTCCGCCGCCGCCGGCCTCCCGAAATCCGCCGAAACCCTCGCCCCCGCCACACCGCCGGTCCGCCACCGTCGGCCCCCGAACGCGGGTGGCTTCCTCCCCCGACCCGCCATGGCCTCCATGGCCTCCGGGGGGCTCCGCCGCCACCGCGCCGTCCTCCCCGGCCCTCCCTGGGCTCCGCCGCCGCCGCGCCGTCCTCCTCCCTGCCTTGTCATCGGCCGTCTTTAGCATCATCGCCTCGTCCTGCACAGTTGTCCTCCCCAACGCCGCCGGTAGTGCCCCCCCCGGACACCGACCCTGCCCCTTGTCCTCCCAAATTGGGTCTTGCTGACGCAAGCAAATTAATTGTTTGCATCAACATTTTTTAATTTCTTTTAAAGAATTAATTTATGTATAAAGTTGTACTAAATATGTCTATAATAATAATTCTAATTAAATTTGTTTCTCCCCAGCATCGGCGACCGCCATCTCGCCCCGGCTCCCCACTGCCTCCCTCGACGCACCCAAGATCCTGTCGTCGTCTCTCCCGGGCTCCCCACTGCCTTCAAGATCCCGCCGCCGTCTCGCCCCGGCTACCCACTGCCTCCCTCGACGCACCCTAGGATCCCAACTCCCCTTCTCCTCGCCGACTGCGGTAGGCGACACTATTGTATATTCCCCTTCTCGTAGAAATACATAGAAATTATTGTATATTCTCATAAATTCGTGTCGATTCATAGAAAATTAGTGTGTATTCTACATGGATACTAGAAATACACAGACATTATTGTATATTCTCAAAAATTCGTATCGATTCATAGAAAATTAGTGTATATTCTACATGGATACTAGAAATACATAGAAAGTATTGTATATTTTGATAAATTCTCGTCGATTCATAGAAAATTGGTGTATATTTTACATGGATGCTAGAAATACATAGAAATTATTGTATATTCTCATAAATTCGTGTCGATTCATAGAAAATTAGTGTTTAGTCTACATGGATAATAGAAATGCATATAAAATCAGTGTATATTCTCATAAATTCGTGTCGATTCATAGAAAATTTCTGTTAATTCTAGATGGATAACAATGACAATGATGAAAGGATTATGGAGTAGATTATTGCTGGCGGTGCAAATGCCTTTGCATCCTACATGGACAAGGAAATTATTCTAAATATGATTGGTCAAGGAGGCACCGCCGCCGATGACTTTGCAAATAACGAGGAAGACATAGCCGCCGACTTTGCAAATGACGACCTTGAGGATGCTAATGCAGAAGGTTCCAACGAGGTATACATATTATGCATTAAGTTCATTACTATTAATTCGATAACCCCATTTCTTGTATATTCTCATAAATTTATGTCGATTCATGGATAATTACTATTAATCCTTGTAGGCTTCTGGATTGACGACGAAAAAGTCCAAGAGAGGTCGTGCACAACTAATCATCGGCGATGTGATGTATCGTATCACTGAGGTGTCAGAGCTTGGCCAGCTTGTTGTTCCAAAAAAAATCAAGGACTAGTTTGTGTCTCAATGCGGGTCAATTGTAAGGGACAACGTGCCCATCAAGTATAGAGAATGGAAGGGAAAACCAAGTAATCCATATGTGGTTCTAGACTCAGTAAAAGACCAGCTGTGGAATGATGTGCTAAAACACTTCGCACTTCCTAAAGGCGTCGACCCAAACCTTGTTAAAGGTTGGACTCTAGTGAAGATGGCAACTCAATTTCAGAATTTCAAGAAGAAGTTGACTAGAGATTTTACCAAGAACAACCGAACTCCAAATTGGGTATATGTGAAGATAAAAGATCACTGGAAGTCCTTTGTTGAATACAAGAAAAATGAAAATTTTGCCCAAAAAAGTGCCCAAGCGAAGAACAATGCTAGTAAGAAAGGGGAGTGCAACCATCATCTTCGTCGAGGTGGTTACGTGGCAGCAATTCCCAAGTGGCGGAAGATGGAACAAGACCTTATCGCCAAAGGATCATATCAGCAGTCTTTCACCGGCCCAAAAGATCGAAGTATTGATATTATGCGCATGGGGGCAGATCGAACCCGAATTATGGTACCCTTGAATTCTTGCCCACGTTACGAGAGAAGGCACTTGAGTTAATGAACAAAATACAAGATGCCAAAGCTGGTAGATTGAAGGTTGACAGAGAAATGGATGAGCTCACTATGGCACTCGGGAATCTAGAACACACAGGACGTTGCAGGGGCTACGGGGTGGTGCCGTGGAAGTATGCCTTCAAGGGAAACCTCGATAGCTATAGAAGCCGCAAAAGAAGAAAAGAGCGAGAAGAGGATCACTGGCGCCAAATGATGGTGCAAAGACTTAAAGAACAAGACGAAAAGATGTAGGTAGAGATTGAACGACAACTGACCGTAACGATATTTAAAATAGCCCAAACTGGAGCACTGCCTGAAGTACCTCTGGATCCCGTCATTAGCCCTTCCGCTCGGAAAAGCAGTTGTGCTTCTATCGAGGTTGCACCAGGTGCTTGCATAGAGGTCGCACCGGGTGCTTGCACAGAAGGCCCTGAAGAGCCTAGGGCAATCGAAGGAGTTCCATTGGATGACAACCAACAATACCCTGTGGATTTTCTCTGTCGGTGCACCCCATGTGAGCTACACAAGCCATTCGGCAACATCACAATGCAGGTGGCGTACGGAAGTGCTTTTGCACATTTTCCTAGACAGACTAGCCACGGCATGTTGATTCCACCCGGCTACGCCTCGGTTTCTGTGGAGGAGATTTGTCAGTCACGATTTGAAGATTTAGAGCTAGACATCCCAGGAGGTGACGAGGAAAGAACACTCAAGGATGCGGTTCACGGTATCATATTGTGGCCCAAACGTTACATTATAATCCCCTAGACGGAGGGATCAATCCCTCCTACAGATCCCCCGCAGTCGCGACCATCATCATCTCCTAGCTCGTCCTCACAACCTCCAATATCACCTCGCTCATCGTCTACACAAGAACCATTATTCAATTCCTGAGGTGCGAGCTCCAGCCATGATAGTGACATCAATCCCCAATCACCTCCAAAAAAGCAGAAAAAACCAATGGTGGCAAAGCAAGCGCCATCAAAAGCACAAAAAAACACCGCAGCACTGTAGAAAAAACCACCCACCCATGAAAGCACATCAGAAAAACCGCCCAACCACCAAAGCTTATCTGAAAAAACTGCGAAACCACCGCAGAAGAAAACACCACAGAAGAAACCGCTGCAGAAGAAACCACCGCAGAAAAAACCACCCAGCCATGAAAGCACAACCGAAAAAACCGTCACAGCACAATCGTCCAACCCAGTGCAACTACCAAAACCACCAACGACAAAGAAAATGGTTGAGCCCATTAGCAAAAGGAAGCTAGCATGGGAGACGACAGAAGAAGAAGGAAAAACAACGATCGGTGCCCAACATGTGCATGAATTTTTATGCAATCTGAATACAAAACAACAACGTAGGGAGCCAGAGAAGACCAAACAACTAGATCCGTCAAAACTTGGGTTTTTCAGACTAATGAGTGAAAACATCAAGAAATTTTTGATGCCCATACTGGCGTCGACGTCGTCTAAAGAAGATGCGTTGATGAGGAAACATACGTTCCCTCTGGCCTCAATGCACAGGAACAAGTTGTAGCAGAAATGCCTACACAAGAAGTAGTGAAGCTCCTTGGTTTCATGGAAGAAACAAGGATGCCTTTAGGTGTTGCACTCGGCCATGAAGAACCACCCCGGGATCCAAGTTTCGAGTATAGATGGCCCTTTCAGCTAGGAAAACCTCTTGTCAAGCCAGAACTAGTACTTAAGCTCTCACCTAAGATGTACAAATTTCATGAGTGGTACATGCGGCAATCACTGAAAGGCGTACATAACATAGCTATGCTTGTTGCACCCGAAGATTTTGCCACTGAAGACAATAAGGTGGTCTGGCTGGATTTCAAAGATATTTATGAAGTTTACCATCAAGATGCCATGAGTACCGATCTTATCGTCACTTGGTGTCTGTAAGTGACGTATTTTTTATGTTTATTAATTAAATTATTACATATGTGGATTTACTAATTAAATTTGTATTTCCTTTTTGGTAGCCTGCGAAAACGTGAGATCCAAAAAAAGAACTTTGCCAGTACTAGTTTCATGGACCCATCAAAAGTCAATGAGTTTGAGGTCAAGCATCAACCAGACACAACAATCGCGACAATCTATAGGACCTTGTCTAGGTTTCATGACAAGGATCTCATACTACTACCTTACAGCTACGAGTATGTGCAATTGCCATCTAATTGTCTTTGCTAATTCTATTTAGTTCTAATTTGTATGACTATTATGACCATGTATGTACAGTTTCCACTGGATTCTTATGATAATTCAAGTCGACAATAGCAGCGTCATGGTGTGGGATTCATTGCGAAAAAACCCCGCAAGTTACCAAAACCCTCAAGATATGTTACAAGTGTAATAATTCTACCTAAGACATTCTTTTAAATGCAATATTTATTTATATATGTATTTATATATATATATATATTTATATATATTCTTTTACCTGCAAGTTACCAAAATCTTCAATATTTGTTTCAAGATATACCTTTACTAACACATCATCTCTCATTAATTTTCCTCAGAGCTTGGCAAAAATTCATTGCAGAGAAAGAAGGTGAATTTAACCCAACAATTACATTCTATACTGATTATCCGGTAAGTAATCCAAATAACAACTTCGGATTTGAGAAAATTTAAATTTATCACACTTATATTTCATAACATTTTCTCCAATCCACTTTAGTGTTTGAGACAGGAACAAGGAAATAATTTATGTGGATACTATGTCTGTGAGCACATACGATATTTGGCAAGTGCAAAGTCCGGAAATTATGATGTAAGTTAATTAAATAAACCTATTAATAATACATCATTTCCTAATATATTAACATATTTGCACATTATACAGATGTTTCTATATTAAATTGTTGGGTGCAATATGTTAACATATTTGCACATTATAAAGATCGATATGGTTAAGGACGAGGTCATTCAGAAGGATCGTCTTTCGGCGATTGAAGAAAGTCTCTTGGGATTCATCCATGTGGAGGTGGTTATGCCAACAGGAAAACATTATTATGATGCATCCAAAAAATCTAATAGAGACTAGAAATTTGAAGTGAACAATATTTTGATGTATAAATACTATCTATTTTGATGTGTATATTTCAAAGTTTATGTAAGTTTATATATAAGTCTAACTTCAAAAACTTCATATATAAGTCTAACTGTGTATATGGTATATATAGACAGGTATATACCTATATACATGTTCAAATACGCATACGTGCATATACGGGTTAGAATAAAAGCTCAAATCGAAAAACAAAAAAAAGAGAAACGAGACCCTTTAGTCTCGCTTGGTATTACCAACCGAGACTAAAGGGGGTGGGCGCAGGTGCGGGCGTGCCCCCCCTTTGTCTCGGTTCGTAATACCAACCGGGACTAAAGGGGGGGGGGCTTTTGTCTCCGAACTTTAGTCCCAGTTGGACTTGAGAGATCTAAACCCTTCTCCAACCGGGACTAAAGCCCCCCTCCCTACCAGTGAGTATCACTTTATTCCTTGCTCATGTATTCATTTCTACTTTTCGTCATGAATTCATGATACGATCGGCTGAACCATGATCGGCCAAATCTGACTTTACATGATTGTCTAAGTAAGTCTTCATCGGCCAAACTCCACCGGCAGGCTCCTGATCTGTTGATTGCTCTGCACATAGAACCTTTTCCGGGTCTGTTGCACCCCTCTACCTTATCTCTTTGACACGTGCAAAGAAAATGGTGTCAACATATGCCCTCCAATTTCGGAGTAAATATCTGTTGTTCGTAATTCTCTCAAATCCAGTATCCTCCTCCAAGTCGAATGCAACCAACAGATATATTTCCAAAACAACAGGGGTGAACCTATAAATATAACCTCCTTCGTTTATCTCTTCTTAAATCTGCCGCCTTGTAATAGTTCTTTAGGCTCCAGGCGAACTCCACACCAACATGCTCGAGCCCCAATAGATCCTCCTTGCCGATTCATGGCTTCTACTTCGAGTTCCGCTCACAGCTGTCATCCAGAGTCCACCGCAACCATTCCGGCAGTGACTCTCTCTTCATTTCCTAAGGTATTTCATCAGATCCCCTTTTCCCTTTGCATCGATTTCATGGCTGTTTACTTGCTTTTTTCTAAACCTCGGATTCAAAAAATTTCCGGATGAACTTAGAAATCACATCACCATCCCTATTAGTGATGAGCCTTGCCTCATGTTCTTGGATCTGTTGGGTAACCCTGATCCCACATATATGATTAATCTTGAGACTGGCAGAATTCCCTTCAAATATGCGTCTCTAAGACTGTCTCCAGTAATGCCCCCATCGGATCCCCAACCTCAAAATGAGTGACTCGTGAGCACTATTCCGCCTCCAACAATACACCCACCTGCATCCTCTATATGCCTTTGCCGGCCTCCGAGCACTCAACCTGGGGTACCTCTCTTCTCCCCCCTCATCGAATCATCCCAACTACCAATGCTATCCCCTCTCTCTCCTCTGCGGCGCAGGCACGTGCAGGCGGAGCAGGGGCGGGGCAGTGCGGTGGTGGAATATCCGGTGAGCAAAGCAGGTGAGGCTCCCTCATCGCGTCCGCTCCTCTACCTGCTCCTTGCCGGTGGTGGGGCTCCACAACGACGACCCTTAGTGAGGTGATGGCACCCCCTTCCTCTACGACGTGGAGGTAGACGAACTCCACGGCGCGGAGTCGGAGCAGGAACGACAGCAGGGATTCGATCTAGCGGCAGTGGGGCTTCAATCCGCCAACAACGGCGTTGGTGCCTCGATACGACTGTGGATCCCTCAACAGAGCAGGGCGGGGCTTCCTCCACGACACGAGATGGAGCTCCGCCGCACACCAGCACGCCTATGATAAAACGCGACGGCGGCGGTGGCCCGCATCGACATTGATCCTCTACCCCCAACCCTAGCTCCTCCACCTCGATCTGGCGGTGGCCCTCGATCTGGCGGTGGTGAGCCTCCATCCGGCAGCGGTGGTCCTCGTTTCGGTGGAGGATCCGTTGAGCAGAGCAAGGGTTGGGCTTCCTCGCGTCCCTCTCCTCGAGCGGCCGTCTCCCTCCTAGCAGGAGTCAACTGCTACTGGGAGGATGAGCTTGGGGTTGGGCATGCTGTTGGAGGACGGGCTATTTTGCATGTTGGGTTTCATCTCTCTCTTGTTCTCAAAACATTTATTTGCCTATGCGGGTGAGTTCCATTGATGGAGATAGTCTAAACATAGCCGATTGGGAGGGCTGATTTAGATCTTAGACGGGTTATACCAATGGTTGGAAAGATTGGTATTGTAGGACCTCTCATAGTAACACAGGCTCCTAGGAGAAATATAGTACCAACCAATGTATTACATTATCTCTATCAGATATGCCTCGGAACGTGTATCTGCTCATAGCTGCTTCATATTTCTGGTTTGATGCTCTGAACACCTTCTTATTTAGCCACAGGCCGATGACACCTACTTTCGCCGATGTGCTCCTGTTAACAGGCTTGGATGTCTCTTCCACAAATATCCTCTCTACTCATTGGATTGCCAACCTTCTCACCGATAAAAATCAAAATGTCGGCGGTTGGTCAGTGTCGGTGTTCTCTACCGCCGGACACTAAAATTGTATAGATCGTGCGTCGGGACCAGATGGTTAGCACAGGAGACAATAGGATTATACTGGTTCGAGGCTCTAAGGAGTAATACCCTATGTCCAGTGTTGAGGTACCGTGTTCCTGAGCTAGAGATGTTTGTAGTAGGGGTTACAAACTGGTCGGGAGAGGGTGTCGGACCCAAGTCCCTTAGAGTGATGTTCAATCTGTGTGAGGTCTAGCCCTTGTAACGGTTGCTCTCTTCTCCCTTTTATAGAAACAAGGGGAGGGGCACAAGGGGAAGTAGAAAAGAAGTACAGTGCTTGGTCGCTGGGATTTCCTGTCGCACGTCGATGTCCATCAGGGCGCATTGAAGTGGAGTCGTGCTACTTGGTCGTGGGAGCCATCGCGTGGCCGGGCGTGGCTGTTCACCCCGGAACGCTTGGCGCCTCCTCCGAGTAGTTTGTTGTTGCCTTGCCTGCCGGAGTACTTGACTAGCCTGCCATGCTAAGGCCTAAGCCTAGGCTTAAGCTTGTCGTAGGGGGTGCTTGAGTGCCTCGGGCAAAGCTTGCGTGTGGCAGAGTTGGAGATGTTGTTGATGGGATGGCTGTGCAGCCGGGCAGACCCGCATTAAGGCTCTTGTCGGGGCCTGCTGCTTGCATGACTGCCAGCTAGTGCATTTGCATGGCACGGGGAATCGTTCCCCCACGCGTTACAGTGGAGACACTCTTTCCTCAGGTTCGCGCCTCATGTCATGGCCGACGCACCAGTCGGAGTCGGGGGGAGCTCGCGCGAGGTGGAACTTGTCATACGAGGCGGAGACTCGTCACGCAAGGCAGAGACTTGTCGTGCGGGGTGGAGACTTGTCGTGCAAGGCAGAGACTTGTCACGAGAGGCGAAGACTCCTCGTGCAAGGCAGAGACTTGTCATGCGGGGCGGAGACTTGTTGTGCGAGGCGGAGACTCGTCGGAGGGGGTCCCCCTTGTGGGGAACTGGTCGGAGATGCTGCCAATTGGTCGGAAGCGTGACGTCTTGCTAGTGTGGGTTTTGACCGGGGTCCTCAGTCTTCCTCGTCTCGAATCTTAGCCTTGACATTGTCAATCTTGTCCTTCACATTGTTAATGGTGTTGGATTACCTTGTGATTAGAGAGATCTTTTCGCTGTCAAAGGGTGCCCTAATCTGGGCCCTCGTCAATAGCCCTCGAGCCTATGGGTGAGTTGAAGACTCGCGCACAGACTCAGTTGAGTGGCTTGGTGTTGGTGCTGTTCTTCGTTGTTCTCGGTGGGTGCACGAGAGCTCATCCACCAGATGTAGCCCTCGATCCCGTGGGTGAGTTTAAGACTCGCTCGCGGGCTTTTATGCTTGATTGTAGCCATTGTAGCCTAGGAATATTTTTCCGGGGTAGTCGTGGTCGTCGTGGTTGTAACGGCCGTCATGGGTGACGTGATAAATGCGGGCGAAGCGGTGGGCACGGGCATCTCGGCCGATGTGACAGACGTGACCGTTCGAAACGACCGCGCGAGGGCGCAGCAGGTCCCCGTACTTTGCGGGGATCGAGGCGTCACGCGAGTGGGCGCCTGTTTCGTAGGGGCATGCACGCGCGTGGGCGAACGCTACACTGACATGGTGGGCCAGACATTGAAGGCGAGCGGCCATGCTCATCCCTTTAAGACCGCGTGTTGGGCATGGGTTCAGGACTTTGCTTCCCCATTGTCTTCTTCCTCTGTGCTCGCATCTCGCTCCCCGCGCTCTTCCACATTCACAGCGCCGCCACCTCTTGCACCACCAGACCACGATGTCGAACTGGACACGGTCCAATGTGTCCCACAAGCAGCTGCTTCGTCTCGTCGAGGCGGGCCAACTCCCTCCACTCACCGCCGCCGTGGAGTGGAAGGTGCCCGGTGACGAATCCGTGTTGCGCCCTCCCAAGGGGTTCATGTTTTGTTCGTGGCCTTGCACGAGCGCGGCTTCTTTGTCCCTACTGGGCGGTTCATCAGTGGAGTCCTCTTCAAGTACGGCCTCCAGCTGCCGCATCTCAACCCAAACAGCATCCAGCAGATGGCGACATTCGAGGCAATGTGCATGGTGTACCTATGAATCAGTACCCATTGGCACCTCTTTCGGTACTTCTTCAAGTTTGCTTGCTTGAAGGACGGCTCCCGGGCGGTGAAGATCGACTGCGCCAACCTTCGAATGAAGCAGGGCCAGGGTGATGACTACAACCCGTCGTCCTTGACCAGCTCAAACAGCGGCTGGCACAAGGGGTGGTTCTATATGTGGAACGACCCCGAGTTTGCACTTCTGACGTTCACCGGAAATTCCATTGGCCAGTCATGGAGGAACTGGTCCGACCACCCCGCAAAGACAGAGCAAGAGAAGATCCTCAAGGATCACTAGGCGGTGTTGAGGCATCTCCGAGGAGTCGGGGTCACCTTGTCCGACGTCCTCGGGAAGTACCATGCCCGAGGAGTTGTGCCGCTCTGGAGGCGGCCGCTTCATCTATGTGAGATGACAGCCGATCGGGCCCCTGGACGGGGACCGTGACCGCTCCGACCCTCCTGTTGCTGTTTTAGGTCCAGCGCCATGTGGCACAGGCGATTGGGAAGGCATCCTACTCGTGGCCGCCGGAGCGGCCGCTCCCGATGCTCCCCCACGAGGGGACTGAGAAATTGGTATGTCACCGTCTTCTCGATAAATTTTGATTGATCTGTGTTCTTCGTTGTGATGTTGGCCTTCTCGGAGACCTTCTACACTAACTCATCCCTCTGTCTTCTTGTCATTGTAGTTGAGGTGTGCGCACTTCGTTCTAGCCAAGGCTCCTCTCCCGGAGGAGGCGATCTTCAACCAGAACAAAGCGGTCGTAAAGAGGTGGCGTGCCACGCGCAAGGCGCAACACAAGGAGCGCGACATCGCCAAGCGCGATCAGAACGAGAACCGCATCAATAGGCGGAAGGCGGGAAAGCGCGACGGCTCCTCCAATGAAGATCCATCACCGGAGCCATCGTGGAGCGGCGACGTGGCCAGTGCGGCGGTGGATTGGAGCGACATGTCGGGGTCGTCCACGTCGTCGCCTTCCCGCGCCACAAAAGTATCATCGTCGCGGCAGCCGCATATAGCCGCGCGTGGAAGGATGCGAGATTGAGCTCGCGATCAGCAGCTCGCCCTACCCGAGAGGACCAGCGTGTTAACACTAAAAATTGGTACAGGAAAGGGACTGACTTGTCGGCCGAGTTTCGTAAAGAAGCGCCATTAGGCAGGAAAATCTCCTCAAAGGATTCAGTAAAGATACTTGCGGTCGGCAGTACGCCATCATTCGGTAAAAGGACTATTTGCGCTTAAAAAAGGAAGCTTTCGGGAATACGTGATGACGTGGCCCAGATATAAGGAAGAGACGAATTGATGACGGGTGCGAGATGGACATTGGCGTCGGGACATTAATTTAGGTAATAAATGTTGTACTCGTAGTCGACCAGGAGTCGTGTTAGGACAAGGGTATAAATATAAACCCTTGGTGTCTGTAATAGGGATGGAACAATTACACAACAAAACCGACCCATGCCAAACTTCGAGTCCTTTAGTCGAGTCGTCGAGTTCTTCGAGAGGAGCCATCGATCTGTCGACCTACGTAAGTACCGACAACCTTGTATCATGTCTAGTATCATGCGGTGGATTTAGACCGTGATGCAAGTAGTCTTGTTACCTTGCTTAGTATCATGCGGTGGATTTAATCTTTGTTCAAGAGGGTTTCTTGTTAGATCATGAGCCATGAGGTAGGCTAAGATCTAGCTTGGAGCTAGTTATCGGCTCTATTAGATTTGGCAAGATCTAATAGATTCATTAAGTTACCACGTGTTGCTTTGGATTTTGCTTTATGTTTAATTCATGTAACACTCTTTTACCCAATCTAGATCGATTAGCTTCGGCTCTATCTCTTTGAGATCCATGTCTTGTGCTTTCAAGTCTCTGGTTCATTGTAAAAGGATCAAGTGCTCTCAATAGCCGAATTTAGATCAATCTAGATTGTCACGTGTTGCGGGTTCAAGCTTGTTGACTTTTCAATGTTTGTTCCTTCTCCACGGAACTCGGATCGGCTGTACAGCTGTATTCGGCAATTCTATCACAAGTGAAACGTGTTCATAAGTTTGTTTAAAATAATGTATGCTTATAGCCTTGCATGTTTAGATTGCATCATGCGGTGGATTGATTTACTCGTGGTTAGTGGTGTGATTTCAAACAAGTCGTGTCATGCGGTGGATTAACTTGTTTGGTGACACGCTCGACGGGTTTGAAAGTACCTAGACATGCGGTAGACTAGTGCTTTTGACCTATGCAAGTTTGTTTACTTCAAATTTATAATCATGCTTTCACCTTATTTATTTTCTTGTAATTTATCCTCGAAAATTGGTCATGACCACGTGCAAGCAATGCTGTTTAAATACTGATCTTTTGTCATGCTTATGTCATGCATTTGGTTATATCCTGTTTTCATGTTTTAAAGCTCCCGAATGATATTTAAATTGCTGACAGATAGCTTGATGTAGCTATATGTCATTTAAATTGGCTTTCTAGCCGTAAATACGGAACTGTCTAGTACCACCCGGCAAGTTCTAGGTTTTATCTAACTACTTTTCATCCTTTGTCAGTTTCAGGAAAAGTGACTGGCACGCTTCGGATTCGGCACGTGTGTTAAGCCAGCTTTGTTCGGCTTGCTGTGTGCTTGGCGCGAGGTACTGATTTTGCGTCAACACACTTTTTGGCACGCCCAGTGGGACAATTTAGCCGATCAAGATGCCTGATATTCATGATGTCATGGATGTCACCATGGATGACCTGTCTCCAGAGCATCAAATGCAATTGAAGGATGCCATCGATCAATTTTAGCAGAAGTGCCTAATGTCATTTGGTAAAAACAGAAGTGGCGTGCCATATTTTAAGTCTGACATGCCAAGGGTTCTACTACCAGGAGAACCTGATACCACATCTACTGAAGAGAAACAGGAAGCTATGAATGCAGTTCGGCAAACTATGGAAAACATAATGGCTAAACACCATACTGCTTTCTTGAGTATGTTCAAACAAATGATGGTTGGAGTCTTTGGCCCAGGCATGGAAAGGATGCTTGGTCGAGTATCACCTCAAGGACCTATTGTAGAGGTAGGAGAATTGAGTGCTGCTGTCAATAGCCAACCAGCTCAAGATGCAAGTGCTCAGCCGCCTCTGCAAAGTACAGGAGGTCAACCAATCCAGCCGCCTCTGCGAAGTATGGGAAGTCAACCAATCCAGCCGCCTCTGCAAAGTACAGGAGGACAGCCAATCCAGCAGCAGAATCCTTATCAGGCAATGCCCAACAGACCCACTTATGGAGATTTGGCATTCGGCTCTTCTGGAGTTCCACCTAGCTCAACTTATAGGATAGCCCTAGCAAATAATAGGCTACAGAAGAACATGTATTTGGGTGGATATTCAGAATTCATGGATTACAGTGCCATTGATGCTTTCCCAAATACTGGATATGGTACGACTGCAGGAATGCCTACTGGGCCTACTGGAAGGCTAGGGGATCAAGATGCTAACGTTGATCTTATGGTGCAGAAAATGGCCGATGTGTTACAAAATCAATTAGGCCTACAACCCAAGAATCAAGGGCAAGTATATACGCCTCCTTTCCCGGAATGGTACAACAGGGTGGCTTTTCCACACAGGGTGAAACCTCCTGCAGATTTCACAATGTTTTCTGGACAAGATGATACTAGCATTGTGGAGCACAAAGCCCGATATTTGATGCAGCTTGGGGAAGCTTCAGCTGATGAAGCATTCAGGGTCAGATACTTTCCCTTATCACTAACAGGCCCGGCCTTTACATGGTTCGCTTCTTTGCCTGCTAAATCAATCTGTTCCTAGAAGGATTTGGAACAAAAGTTGAGCTCATTACTTCATTGGCAGTAATAAGAAAAAGCTAATTGATCTAACCACCCTGAGACAGAGGCATAATGAAACACCCATGGAGTTTCTCAGGAGGTTCAGAGAGACTAAAAGCATGTGCTTCTCTTTGAATCTACCAGATGATCAATTGGCTGATATGGCTGTAGCAGGTATGTTGCCAGCTATTCGGGAAAAGCTATTTGGCATGGAGTTCGAGAATCTTGGCCAATTGTGACACAGATTGTCGTTAATGAGCAACCAAGCTTATGGCTTCCAGAAAGGCTCTAGGTTTGCCAAACACAGTGATATAGCTGACATCAACAACCAATTCCTCGAAAGAGCTGATCAAGGAGAGGAATTTGATGATGAAGAGGAAATAGCTGCAGCAGAAATGGTCTGGGGCAAAGAGCCATTAACAGTGAACCAAAGATGGGTCAAACAAGCCAAGGGCACTTATGATTTTGATGTGACCAAGGCTGATAAGCTCTTTGAGTTCCTTGTAAAGGAAGGCCGAATCAAGTTGCCAGAGGGGAATTCTATGCTTCGGCCTGATGGAGTCAAAGAAAGAAGATACTGTGGATTTCACGACAGGAATTCTCACTCCATCAATGAGTGCAGGATTTTCAGGATGAGAATTCAAAAGGCTATCTAAGAAGGTCATTTGAAGTTTGATAATAAAATGAAGTTGGATGGCAATCCTTTTCCTCAAAATATGATTGGGTTTTAGATCAACATGATGACCACTGAGGAAAAAGGAAAAGTGAAGGTTTTAACTTCAGCGAGGGCAAAGCAGGATGGATCAGTTGATCCTTCTCAACAAGTAACAGTGGAACAAGTCCACAGAGAAGTGCCTCGCATCTTGAAAAGCCAAACTGAAGTAGGGTAATCCACCAGATCCAAGCCCAGGGTGACTTCACGTATTCTCCTCAACAAGTGGCAGTGTCAGCAAAAGAAAGAACGCTACCAGAAACAAAAATACGAGGAGGAGAAACGAAGGTTTGAAGAAGAAGTGCACAGGAGAGAATGAGAAGAGCATGCACGAGAGCAAGAGCGTGCGCATTGGGGATGCGCGTTCTTCAGGCACTGCTGGAATGAAGGTTTGAAGCTCCCCACGTTGAACAATTATCCTGAATGCAGTGACAAATACACTGAGTATAGGTAGGATACTGTCAATCGCCGATCCGTCCATGAAAGAATTGGAAGGATACATCCTAGTGACGGTCGGCGCATAAAAATAAATGAAGTTGATGATCACCCAAGAAAAAGGTATGCTGATCATAAGTGGTTGATCATGAAGAACAGGAGCGTGAATATGTCTGGCAGGAAGGACAGTGGTGCCCACCTGGCTTGAGGAGAAGCCAAAAGAGAAGAGTTCAGCGCTTGAGAAATCAGGAGTTGAAACAAGCAGGGATCAAGAGGAAACAGGTGTGGCGTCCAATGGATAAGCCTGATGGATCTGGTCGTTCGGCTCCTACATGCATGGTATGCTTCTTGCCGAATTAGTTCATGGCTCCAGCTAATCAGGTTGTGCTGGAAGAAACGTCGCCAGACATTGATGAGGCTGAACAACTTGGACTGATGGCACCGTTGGTGTTGGCTAAGCAAGCGACCTTTGACAAGCCAGCCAAGAATTGACACATGAGACCGCTGTACTTGAGGGGATATGTCAATGGGAAGCCATTGACCAAGATGTTCATTGATGGTGGAGCTGCGGTCAATGTAATGTTGCACAGTACATTCAGGAAGCTTGGCATGGGCCCTGGGGATTTGACGCCAACAAGTATAGTTATGAATGATTTTGCTGGAAATCCTTCAGACACCAAGGGTTGTGTACATGTGGATCTGATGATCGAGTCCAAGACCTTGCTCACGACCTTCTTTGTCATTGAGGGAAAAGGGGCATATAGCTTGCTGCTTGGACGGGACTGGATCCATGCAAATTGCTGCATCCCATCTACCATGCATCAACAGCTTGTTCAATGGGTAGATGATGATATAGAGGTGGTCCAAGCAAATAATTCAGTGAGTGTGGCTAACATGGAACCAGCCTTCTGGGAGTATCAAGGTATACAATGCCTCTCAGACAAGGACTGGGGTGAAGGTCCTGTTGAACCAGTCAGCAGTGATCAACAGCCGATTCAAGCAGACGGCTCTTATAGCAATTTTTAATGGATAATCCAATTGATGGAACTGAAGGAAAGTTAGGACGTGGATTCATGTCAGCTGATAAATTGGAAGAAATTGATATTGGAGATGGTGATAAACCAAGGCCGACATTTATCAGTGCTAACTTGGATTCAATTTTCAGAGAAGAGTTGATCAAGCTATTGAAAGAATATAAAGATTGCTTCGCTTGGGATTATTCGGAGATGCTTGGTTTGGATCATTCCATTGTTGAGCATCGGTTGCCAATCAAGCCTGGTTTTAAACCTTACAAACAACCTCCCTGAAAGATCTACAAGGATGACGTATTGGCTGACGTGAAAAAAGAAGTTGAGAAATTGATCGAAGAAAATTTCATTCGGCCATGCAGATATGCGGAGTGGATCTCTAACATTATCCCTGTTTACAAGAAAACGGGAAAATGAGGGTTTGCATAGACTTTAGAGATCGGAACAGAGCTACGCCTATGGATGGATATCCAATGCCCGTTGCTGACTTGTTGGTTGATGCCGCTGCTGGACATAAAGTTATTTGTTTCATGGATGGCAATGCAGGGTACAATCAAATTTTTATGGCAATAGAAGATGTATTGAAGACAGCCTTCAGATGTCCTGGACATATAGGCCTTTTTTAGTGGATTGTCATGACATTTGGGTTGAAAAATGCCGGTGCAACTTATCAAAGAGCCATGAATTATATTTTTCATGAGAGTCACACTTGAATGATGTAAGGAGAACTCTAGAGTGCACTCGAAAACATGGGCTAAAGATGAACCCGAACAAGTGTGCCTTTGGGGTTTCAGCTGGAGAGTTCTTGGGATTTTTGGTGCATGAGGGAGGAATAGAAGTTGGCAAGAAAAGCATGAAAGCTATTGATGAAGTTGTTCCTCCAACTAATCTCAAGGAATTGTAATCACTACTTGGCAAGATCAATTTTGTGAGAAGGTTCATTTCAAATTTGTCACAAAAGGTGTTGCCTTTCTCTCCACTGTTGAGGATCAAGAAGGATCAGAAGTTTGTATGGGGTGATGAACAACAAAAGGCTTTAAATTAGATCAAGCAGTACATGAAGGAACCGCCAATATTGGTGCCTCAACAATTGAACAAGCCTTTCAAGTTGTACGTGGCGGCCGATACCCAAACTATTGGATCGGCCCTCATACAAGAATTTGAGGGAAAGGAATGGATAGTTGCGTACCTTAGCCGAAAATTACTTGATCCCGAAACAAGATATTCGGCTGCGGAGAAGCTTTGCCTGTGTGTTTATTACTCATGTACAAAGTTTCGGCACTATTTGTTGAATGCCGAATGCGTTGTATATTCAAAGTTTGATGTAATTAAGCACATGTTATCTGTGCCAATTTTGAAAGGAAGGATTGGCAAGTGGATTTTGGCTTTGTCTGAGTTTGAATTGAAGTTTGAATCGGCAAAAGCTGTTATAGGTCAGATTATTGCTGATTTCATTACTGAACATCGTGATCCATCGATTGATCTACTTGAAATTACTCCTTGGGCTTTATTCTTTGATGGATCCTCATGTGGCAAAGGTGGTGGGGTAGGAATTTTATTAATTTCGCCCAGAGGTGATATGTTTGAATTTGCTATCCCTATTCAACCTACTGTCACAAATAATCAAGCTGAATATGAAGCATTGCTTAGAGGTCTTCAATATTTGAAAGAAGCAAAGGCTATTTCAGTTGAAATTTATGGAGATTCAGAGCTAGTTATAAAACAATTGAATGGACAATATGAATGTAGAAATGATATCATGAGGAATTACTATGAGGAATGCAAGGAAATCTTGAAAAGTTTTCAGTTAGTGATTCTACAACATATTCCAAGGGAACAAATGAAGAGGAAAACAGGTTGGCTCAAAGTGCTTCGGGTGATAGAGAAAACCAAGACGTGTTTGCCAAAGATGTATGTGCTTTCGGGAGTGATTTAGCAGAAGATGATTGGAGAAAAGAAATTGTTGATTATCTGGAAAGTCCATCCCGAAAGGTCTCTAGGAAGCTCAGGTATAAAGCTATAAAGTTTGTTCTTCTTGATGGGCGCTTATTTTACAAATCATTGGATGGGATGTTGCTACAATGCCTGGGTCAAGAAGAAGCAAAGAAAATGATGAGTGAAGTGCACGATGGGCTGTGTGGAGCGCATCAATCGGCTTACCAAATTAAGTGGGTTATCAGGCACACTGGATGTTATTGGCCGACGATGCTGGAAGATTGCTTTGAGTATTACAAAGGGTGTCAAGATTGTCAGAAGTTTGGGAATATCCAAAGAGTTCCAGCATCAGCTTTGAATCCTATTATCAAGCCATGGCCATTCAGAGGATGGGGTATATATTTGATTGGCCAAATAAATCCTCCATCCAGCAAGGGGCATAAGTTTGTGCTTTTGGCAAAAGATTATTTCACTACATGGGTTGAGGCAATTCCATTGAAAAAAGTAACATCAGAAAACATGGTTGAGTTTGTTAAAGAGCACATCATCTACAGATTTGGGATTCCTCAAACAATTACAACTGATCAAGGAACTCAATTTACATCTTCAGAGTTCAGGGAATTTGCTGAAAGCATGGGGATTAAATTGTTGAATTCTTCTCCTTATTATGCCCATGCTAATGGTCAGGAAGAGGCTTCTAACAAAATCATGATCAATATTATACAAAATAAGATTGATCAAAAGCCAAAAAGGTGGCATTCGGTACTCAATTAAGCCTTATGGGCTTAACGAATGGCCCCTCATGGAGCCACAAAAACATCTCCTTGTGAGTTAGTTTATGGGCATCATGCTGTTTTGCTCTGGGAAATACAATCAGATTCAAGGAGAGTGGTTTTGCAAAAAGATTTAAGTTCCAAAGATTATAGTGGCTTAATGATGGATGAGTTAGAAGATTTGCATATGATTCGTCTTAGGGCCTTAGAAAATATTGAAGAGAACAAGATGCGAGTTGCTAAATATTACAACAAGAAAGTAAAGGTCAAGCAATTGGCAGAGGGAGATTTGGTTTGGAAAGCATTACTGCCGATTGGGAATAAGTACAGTACGTTCGGCAAATGGTCCCCGAATTGGTAAGGTCCTTTTCGGGTAGTTAGATGTACGCGTGGAAATGCATATATCTTGAAAACTTTAGTAGGAGAACAGTTTACTGCTACTATAAACGGGAGATACTTGAAGAAATATTATCTTAGTATTGAAGTTGATCATTGATTACAAGCACCAGGATTACAAGCATCAAAAATATAGAAACAACCGACGTTCGGGAAAAGAGGCCGCCTTTAGAACAAAAAATCCTGACAGAAGAGATGGACAATACTGAAGTGCATTGCCCTTAGCACAAAAATGTTCTACATTACAAATGTTTCTTGCAGGTTCTTTATTTGGCAACCCAGCTACCTAAGATTACAAAAGGGAAGCTTGTGGGAAGCAGAAAGCCTAGAGGAAGAAGCGAAAGTATGCTTCATTTATTTGATTCCGCATTTTTCCTCTTCAGTTCTTCCCTCTTCGGGTGTTCTAGAACCACAGTGATGGCAACGTAGAAGCTTCGAGGAATGCCTTCAAGTTGTTGTACCTGTCAGAAACATCTGAAGAAAGGGAATGGATTCTTGTTAAGTTTGAGATCTGAAACTTAAACATGAGAACCGAATAAGGATGAAGATCTTACCCCCTACCAACGCCTCTAAACTCATGCGGCGTTCGCGTTCGGCACTACACCGGGCAGTGATGTCCCGCAGGTTGTGTTCTGGATGCCGAATGCGACGGCGCAGTTGGTGGTAGGTCTTTTGTTCCGGCGTGGCGTCTTCTTCTTCAGCGGAGGAATCGTAGAGGATGTACTCGGGAACCTCTTCAGTTCCAAAGATCTCTTCTGATAGCAAGTCAAGGCTGAAAACAAAGAAGGGTGAACCATGAGATTGCAATCGAGAGCAAAAGAAAGGATTGAAGGAAAACTTACTCTCGAATGGTGCGTTTCATTGGTGGAGCGCTGCTCTCCTCGATTGGCTGCTTTCCCTTGTCCGCCATGGCCTTGGGGTTTTGCAGGAAGAGAAGATATGAGGTGATGGAAGTGTATGTGAGTGGGTTTGCAGAGCACCGAGGGGGCTATTTTATTAGCTGTGACAGCGCATCGGGAGTGATGACTGGCTGGCATACATTAATGGGAATACCGAACGACGGGGTTTTTCTCCGAATGCGAAGGGTTTTTCATTGAACAGTGTTCTTGGCTCCCGAATGAGGATTTTCTGCGGATTCTACGCCAAGGGAACAAAAGTTTGTGCGTATTCGGCTCAGATAAAAGTTCCCGAATGCGTTCAAAACAGTAAGATTCGCATGATAAATCGAAGGAAATCATCGCAACACAAATGCAGGAATTAAAATTTCATTATTTATTGCCGAAATTCCAACATCCCTAGTACAAACTAGTCAAAGAGCCTGTTCAGCACAGACTAGGGATGAATGGAGTCGGCAACGGCGTCGCTGTGGCCGTCGAGGCGCTCCAAGATGACCTCGATGTCATCGTTGTCCTCCAGCGCACCACCATGGAAGCCGCGTGGCTGCGTGGAGTAGTCGACACCGGTGTGTGTCGCCATGGCGGCCAGGCCTAGGGTGGTACCCAGACAAACGCCGTGGAGGGCCACCTCGTCGACGCGGTCTTCCACCGCGCCAAGGCGAGCTTCTGGCGTGTCTCCGGGGGCGTTCACCTTGTCCGCCAGCTTCTTCACCAGCGTCTTCAGCCAGTTGAGCTCAGCGTCACGGTCTGCAGCAAATACGAAGCAATGGCGGTTAGTTCAAAGTTGAGTTGGATTAAAACAAATTACAAGATTCACTGTCAATGGCCTCCACCAGCTGCTTGCGCTGGTGCTCCCATTCGAGCTCGGCGATTCCGGCCTTCTTGGAGACGTCTCCCAGCTCGCGCCGGGTTTCATCGCGCTCCGCCTTGAACCTGCGAACGTCGCGATCACTGTAACGCGAGCTGGGGGAGGGAGAATAGCTGGACGACCCCGAGAAGTCGCCTGGCATGGCCGGAGTCGTGGCCGGTGCAGGAGCGGGGTTCCAGTGGATGAGCCTGGAAACACGAAGAAGGGTCGTCAGAAACAAAAGGAAATCTAGAAAAAGCTGTGAAGAAATTGATGATCACCACCTCCGGTGAGCGCCAGCGCGGCCCCCTTCGGCCTCGTCGCTGGCCCGGCGCCTGTTGCTGCTGCCTGCCATCGAGATTTTGGGAGTACTAGTGCTAAAGAAGGAAAGTTTAGATTGGCAAAGGCTTGAAGGCAGAAGACTTGGTGAAAGGCTAGGGGCATCCGCGGTTCTTATTTATGGGACTGGCAAAGAGATCGTGGCCGGAGATCGTGGTGCATATCCCGAGAAATTTGGAAGGTGGAGAGACTTCCTTAACCGAATCGTCGTCGGGTCGTTTGGAATTCAAGCTGAGTCATATTTGGTTTGACTGGTTGAAATTCTGCTGAGTTGCGGTCGGATTGCTATTCGGGTCTAATACTGTTTGGCCAGAGTTGCCGAATGAATCGTCTAAAGTTGCTCGCAAGGCAAGACAGAAAATGGAAAGTAAAGTTTATGGTGAACAAAATTACAAGGACGATGAATCATTCGGCTACAAATTGTTTGATACAATCATATGTTCAAGTACTTTGAGATTACACTGGAAGCATCTGATATCATTTTGCTAATGTTCTCCAGTAGTTTCTGATCAGCTTCCTGGGTGTTAGACAGAGCAGAGATCTTTGTTTTGAGTTGGTTTGATCCAATCAAGGCTACTGTAGCTTCCTTTTGGATTTTCTCTGTTAATCCAGGAAGTTCGGCTATCCTTTTCTTGTCAGCCTTGATTTCAGCTGTCAAGTTCTTCAATTCAGCTTCTAGTGCAGCTTTCCTAACGATCTTCAACTCAGTGCAGGCTGTAGTTCGGCCAGCAATTCCTTGTTGCTTTGGATTTGAGCCTGTGATTCTTTCACGAATTGCTTGGCTTTGGTTCTCCATTGTTCCAGGGCTGGTCGGGAGGATTGATTCTTCAGAGCTCGCCTTACTGCTGCAAAGTGATTGTCCAGTTGTGAGATAGACTCCAGGGAGGCTTTGATATCATCAGGAAGCTCTTGGTTGATGGATTCAAGCACTTCTTCTAGAAGATCAACATCCCTAACTTGATCTTGGATATCTCTTTGCAGCAGAGAGAAGATTTCTTTTAGCTTTGCTCGATTTTCCTCTGATAGAGCTTGACCTGAAGATGCCTCATCTCCTTTTTCGGCAGTTAAGTCATCCACAGTAAAAGAAAAGCTTGGTGGTGATGCAGCCTGATCCTGAAAAGAAAGGCTTGCCGAATTGAGGATGATTTATTGGATGGAAATAATTGACATGAATACCCATGCTTACCTGATTCCTGGCCTCCTGAATTGGAGCAGGGATTTTTTCAGGCACAGGAGGAGGTTCCTGGATGGTCAGTTGAGGAGAAGCTTGAGGGGTTCCTGGTAAAGCTGAAGCTTCTAATTGAGGAGAAGCTGGTGGAGTCCTTGGTAGGTTTGAAGTTTCTGGCTGAGGAGAAGATGGATCCATCCCTGGTGAAACTGGAACTTCTGCTTGAGGAGAGGATGGCTGGATCCTTGGTGAAACTGGTTTTGGAGCATGTTGAGGATAAGAACTCCCCACAGTTTGGTTCACCAATGTCTCCTCAGCAAATAGCAAGTAGAGGGTAAATGCCAATGAAGAAAATGGTCTTTAAAGGGAAAGATATGGTGAAGATCTTACCAGTAGATGGGGCATTGGCAGATTTTGTAGTGGTTGATGGTTGCTGAGCTCTAGTCTGAAATTACACAAGATATAATTATTAGGATGAAGAATAATTTTTTGCTTGAGAAGAAAAAATGTTAACCTCAATAAGAACTCTTTTAGATGTTCTTTTCTCCTTGGCAGCTGGAGGAGCAACCAGGGATGGAGCTTTCCTTTTACCAGAGGCTGAACTGGTGAGACTTGGGTTTGATGTGGGATATGTGGACATCAGTTGAGCCAAGGTTGTAGAATTAAATCCCAAGGCAGAGATTGGTCCTGCAACATTGTAAGAAATTGTCCTAGCACGAGGGGCAGGCGCTGTATTCTGCAAAAAGTGGCAAAGGGTCATGATTAGTAAAGAGGGACGTGATTGAGAAAAGGGAAAGATAAGTATGTTACCTATGAAATTGGCTGAAAATCAGGCATTAGCTCAAGACAGAGAGAATGTGCTGGTTCATTGAAGATGTGATCATGGAATTCTTGCCACCAGGAAGTAAAGGAGGGATGAGCTATTGTTGTTGGTATAAAGGGCCAAGGTGCATAAACAGTTGAGCTGCACTGATACTCAAAGACTCTTCTGGCTTGCAGGGCTTCATTAATTTCCTCTCTAGGCTTGAGGAATTCATGAAGGAATAGCCTTGGGGGAACTTGGCCACATCCTAACTGTCTGGCCATCATGTTTGGGTGATAGTATTCAAAGGTGCTCTGATTTTGCCTTCCTCCACTAAACTCTGCTGGCAGGATGCATGGATGGATGAAGATGTTGAAAATTTCTATGGATTTTACATCATTACATCCAGTCTTAAAACTGAATTCATAAGGGAGAGTCAAGTTATCATTGTTCAGATAGGGAAGCCAAAGGGGATTGGTGAAACCTTTGAAGAAAAGCTCAAGAAGTTGGCTTATGTTCTGGTTGATGGATATGGTTGAGGCAACTTCTCCATAAGTTTGGCAACCTTTGGTGATCTGAACTTCCCCTTCCTTATAGTTGGATGAAGGAAAATGCCGGTTGTTAAGGTCAATACCAACGACATGGTGCATGTATAGCTGCAGCCACTTTTGAACAAACCGCTAGGGGCCATTAATACAGGAGATCTTCTTGCTGGTGTGCATTAAGTAGGTGGTCGGATGAAGCATGTGATATACACTCCCTAGGAGGTACTTTCCAAGGGGAATGGGATTACCAACAGCCAAATCTTTAGCCATTACAATATGGTTTAGGGTTGGCTCATTGGCTTTGCCATAGAAGATGAATCTGCATAGCCACATGTTCAGAAAGGCCCTGTACTCAACTTAGACAAAAGGCCATCAGACATATGTTTTTTGATATACATCTAATATCCAACTCCTATTTTCACTCCTTTTTGCCTGGAGGAGCCTTTGTATTTGTGAGGATACATGGATCCTGTGATATCAAGGCCGGTCATCATATATACATCGGCCAAAGTAGGAGACATTGGTCCATGACCAAAGAGAAAAGCATTGACACCATTTGACCAAAAATGACATGCTGCAATCAAAAGATTCTCATTTTTGGGAGTTTCAGCCAAGGATAATTCCAAACACTGGGCAATGCGAAGGCTGTCCCAATTGCTTGTTTTAGTGCTGTCATCATCAAGCATCCTTTTATACCAGTTTCTCCAACCTGCAATTGGGGGCAGGGGCCAGTCCTCGAAGGTATCTTGCCATTCATGGGGTCTCAACAAAGCTGCTTTGAAAGGGATCCTCTAAGATTCGGCTTCAATGAACTCGACAGGGTCAGAGGTTCCCACGGGCCCGAGGAAGTAGGATGGTGATTGGTCCTCAATGGGAATCAAGATTCGGCGGCTAGAGCCTATCAAGAACAAGAGAAGGCAAAAGAAAAATCTAAGATGGAAACCGAAAAAGTAATACCGAATGGGCCTTAAGGGGATGAGATTAACCTGAAAAACTTGGTCTTGGTCCGCCATTTGAAGATTTGAGCTTGAGGGATTGATGAATTAGGGTTTGGAACTGAGCGAAGGCTCCAACGGATTGCAAGAGGAAAGAACGGGTGTTGAACAGATTTAGCTCGGAGACGTTGAGCATTTATAGTCAATTCCGAAATAAAATCACTTTTATCCCGTAATAAAAGGGGCATATGTTTACACCAAAAATTGGTACAGGAAAGAGACTGACTTGTGGGCCGAGTTTGGTAAAGAAGCGCCATTCGGCAGGAAAATCTCCTCAAAGGATTCGGTAAAGATACTTGCGGTCGGCAGTACGCCGTCATTCGGTAAAAGGACTGTTTGCGCTTAAAAAACGAAGCTTTCGGGAATACATGATGACGTGGCCGGGATATAAGGAAGGGACGAATTGATGACGGGTGCGAGATGGACATTGGCGCCGGGACATTAATTTAGGTAATAAATGTTGTACTCGTAGTCGACCAGGAGTCGTGTTAGGACAAGGGTATAAATATAAACCCTTGGTGTCTGTAATAGGGATGGAACAATTACACAACAAAATCGGCGCCGTGCCAAACTTTGAGTCCTTTAGTCGAGTCGTCGAGTTCTTTGAGAGGAGCCATCGATCCGTCGACCTCCGTAAGTACCGGCAACCTTGTATCATGCATAGTATCATGCGGTGGATTTAGACCGTGATGCAAGTAGTCATGTTACCTTGCTTAGTATCATGCAGTGGATTTAAGCTTGGTTCAAGATGGTTTCTTGTTAGATCATGAGCCATGCAGTAGGCTAAGATCTAGCTTGGAGCTAGTTATCGGCTCTATTAGATTTGGCAAGTTCTAATAGATTCATTAAGTTACCACTTGTTGCTTTGGATTTTGCTTTGTGTTTAATTCATGTAACACTCTTTTGCCCAATCTAGATCGATCAGCTTCGGCTCTATCTCTTTGAGATCCATGTGTTGTGCTTTCAAGTCTCTGGTTCATTGTAAAAGGATCAAGTGCTCTTAATAGCTGAATTTAGATCAATCTAGATTGTCACGTGTTGCGGGTTCAAGCTTGTTGACTTTTCAATGTTTGTTCCTTCTCCATGGAACCCGGATCGGCTGTACAGCTGTATTCGGCAATTCTATCACAAGTGAAACGTTTTCATAAGTTTGTTTAAAATAATGTATGCTTTTAGCCTTCCATGTTTAGATTGTATCATGCGGTGGATTGATTTACTCATGGTTGGTGGTGTGATTTCAAACAAGTCGTATCATGTGGTGGATTAACTTGTTTGGTGTCACGCTCGACGGGTTTGAAAGTACCTAGACATGCGGTAGACTAGTGCTTTTGACCTATGCATGTTTGTTTACTTCAAATTTATAATCATTCTTTCACCTTATTTATTTTATTGTAATTTATCCTTGAAAATTTGTCATGACCACGTGCAAGCAATTCTGTTTAAATAAAGACCGATCTTTTGTCATGCTTATGTCATGCATTCAGTTATATACTGGTTTCATGTTTTAAAGCTCCCGAATGATATTTAAATTGCTGAAAGATAGCTTGACATAGCTATATGTCATTTAAATTGGCTTTCCAGCCGTAAATACGGATCTGTCTGGTAGCACCCGGCAAGTTCCAGGTTATATCTAACTGCTTTTCATCCTTTGTCAGTTTTAGGAAAATTGACTGGCACGCTTCGGATTCGGCACGTGTGTTAAGCCAGCTTTGTTCGACTTGTTGTGTGCTTGGCACGAGGTACTGATTTTGCGTCAACAGGGCGCCTAGTGGGTCGGGCGGCCAGAGGCGCAGAGAGACCCGCCTCATCGGGTCCACCCACCGAGACGGTCGAAGGAGCGGCCATGTCTAACCCGCCTTCTCTTCAACGGCTCCGAGCGCCCCGACTCAGACTCCCTGCAGAGGAGCCGGTCATGGGTGAGGTCGACAGACTCGGCCTCGACTCCGAGCGTGCCGCAGTAGGCGGATTCCAGCGCCGCCCCGCGGTGGCTTCAGTCACTGATTATCCAGGGTGGTGGGGCCCCAGACGTACAGGTCTCCCTTGCCACGGGTGGGGATGAAGGAACGACCCCGACCAGGACGGAGGTCGGAGGGTCAGCCCCCTTAGCCACAGGGGGAATGCAGCACCGCCGTCGAGATGGCGAGTCGAAGTGGGGTAGCCCCCCGAGTCGGTGAGAACCCAGCGTGTAGCCCCCGAGTAGGGTTCGTCTGGGCGCCCGGTGAATAAATCCTGGGTGTGCTCCAAGATGTAAGTTCGCCTCGGAGCCACCATCGCGAACTCATCAGCTTAATTTGCTTGCTAATCTTTGCTCTATCTTTTAGCAGGTACGCTGACACCGACGTTCTTAGCCTCGCGCCCTTGAATCGCTTGGCGTTGAGCGCGCGGGTTGTGCACTCCGAGCCCCGTCCCAGCCTCCGCACGCCGAGCCGCGTTCGATGCAGGTTGAGGACAGGTTGGCCGCGACCACCGTGGCGGAGGAGTTGGCTGCGCTGCTCCCTCTGGTCGCCGCCACCGTGGTCAGGGAGGAGCAGGCGGTCGAGGAGATGGTCGCTCGCCAAGCAATGTTGGCGCCACCAGCCAGGGCCAGCTCAAGTGATGAGGACATGGCGATGGTGCCCGCCGATGATGGTGGCTCGGCGCCATCTCCGCCAGCGCTGTCATCATCAAGCATCCTTTTATACCAGTTTCTCGAACCTGCAATTGGGGGCAGGGGCCAGTCCTTGAAGGTATCTTGCCATTCATGGGGTCTCAACAAAGCTTCTTTGAAAGGGATCCTCTGAGATTCGGCTTCAATGAACTCAAGAGGGTCAGAGGTTCCCACGTGTCGGTGTTTTAGACCGACAACCTACTAAGGGGAGTACCCGAAGTAGATGAATGTGGCCTCGCCGAGATCGTTATCTCGAAGGAAGAGACACGTGGCACACAATTTAGACACGTTCGAGCCGCGAGGTGCGTAATACCCTACGTCCTGTATGCTGCGTGGCTCTGGATTGATTTGGTGCAATTACAAGATGATGCAATCTGATGCGTATGAGCGAGATGATCTAGAGAGGGGTCCCTGCCTCACCTTATATAGTCCAAAAGGCAGGGTTACAAGTCGGTTCAGGGAGAGAGTACTAGTCGAGTACGTCCAGGAGTCCTCTATACAGCGCGCGACTCCTTTGTAGTCCTTGTGCTTCACGCCAGCAGGTGCCGTGCAGCGCAAGTCGAGTAGTCCCAGGGGCCCACCGAGTAGTCGGTCCTGGTACCCACCGAGGTAGTGGGCCCAGGGAGGTCCATACGACAAGCCCCTGAGTACTTTGTAGTCGAGAAGGATAGCTTCAAGTAGTCTTGACGGCCTTAACGAGTAGTCCTCAAGCGTCCCTGAGCGCTACAAGTCAAAAGTCCCCAAGAGTAGTCGAAGCATCTCGAGGCTGGAATGTACTCCAGCTGATATTAGAGCAATCCTGAAGTCTTCTCGAGTAGTTCCAAGCGTCCTCGAGTGCTGCTCTTGGAGGTCTTCAACAATGCCCGTGTTGTCTTGAAGCCGAAACTGATATGGAAGTGCGATTGCAAAATCGCACTTCATATGGAGTAGCCCCCGAGCCTTAGGTTGAGTTGTAGACTCTGGCTGAGCGTCCATCTAAAGTTTTGGCAAGAATATCCCGCAAAATCCGGAGAAAAAACCGAAGGACACGTGGCACGGAGCCCCTGAGCCTTGAGTCGAGTACTTCCTCTCGAATTGAAGGGTCATCTTGTAGATTGTGTCCTGAGTCGCTCTTGAGTCTTGTCGCTACCCAGGAAGTTGAATAGAAGTACCCGAGCCCCCAAGATGAGGCACGTCGACTAGTAGAAGTTGAAGAGTCAAGCGTCGCCGTTGAGTCAGCCATTTGCAGACTTATCCATCCGGCCGTTGGAGGACCGCTGTTGACTTATAAATAGAAACCAAAACCCTTAGGGTTTTTCACCCCACACATTCGCAACCATTCCCAGCAGATCGTGCTAGGAACCACCGCCAGTGCGTACTGCCACCGTTGGGGGGAGTTTAGATCCAAACGTGCCGCCGTAGGAAGCCACCGCCGTAGCCCCTGAGTGAATGCGAGTGACGACACCGTGCACTTGGAGAATGAAGCCCTCGTCATCGAAGACCTCGAAGGCCGCCGGAGGGAAGAAAAGGGCTCGCGAGGAGGCCACCGGATCCGCCGCGTGGACATCGCCACCGGTGTCTCCGCCGTGGCCAAATCCGAATCAAGAATGGAAGAAATCCGAGGCAAAGACCGAAGATCTGCTAGCACTTCTCAACAGTGGATTCTCGTGGGAGAAGTAGGTTGACATGTGGAGAGCCGCTGCAAGGGATCCGTACCCCATGGAGAAAAGGCCGGATGAGATCCCTATGTTCACCCGGTTCACAGAGCGAGGGCTGTCTCTCCCGTCCAGCGATTCTTCAAGGGGCTACTGGGGTACTACAGCATTGAGTACCTCAACCTCAACCCCAACGGTATCTTCCACACCTCAGTCTTCGTACACTTTTGCGAAGCTTTCTTGGGGATCAAGCCCCATTGGATCCTTTTCCGAAATTTCTTCCGAGTGAAGCCCCAGCCCAGCGCCAACAATCCTCGAGTAGTGGGGGGAGCTGGGATCCAGATGCGAGAAGACGTCGCGGAGCAGTACCTCTCGTACAAGCTTATCGACTCCAACCAAGATTGGAAGTCGAAGTGGTTTTACATCACCAACCACCATCCGGAGCTGCCGAAGCCAAGCGGGAAGCAGCCGAAGGACCAGCCATGGTGGAACTCGGAGCCAACAATGCAGGACGGTATCCAGTTGCTCGAGCTGCTGGCGAAGATTAGGGATTTGAGAGAAGCCGGGCTGAGGGCCGAACATGTGGCCTTCAGCTTCATGAAGCGAAGGGTGCAGCCGTTGATGGCCCGCGACACCCTAGGGTACCAGTACACTGGCAACGACGACACGTCGCGGATGCCCGATGATGAAGTAGATGATGACGACATTGTCGACACGCTGGGGAGGATCTTCAAGGATATGCCGGCGTACACGCCGTGCCCCGTGCCTGAGTACTCCGCCACGCGCCCGCCAAATGAGGTCGGTAGTTGTGCCCATTGTCGAGTACTCATTACGTAAGAGTAGTCGTGCTGACGTATTGTGCTTCTTGCAGGATGACTTGGTGAAGTTCGTCTCCGAGCAGGCGTCGCCTCCTCAACTTGTCGAGGTCCCAGAAGAAGGGAAGGCCAAGGCCAAGGAGCGACGCGAAGTTGGTGAAGGAGACGACACAGTAGTCGTCGAAGACACGTCCGAGGATGATGACGATGAGGAGACACTGTAGGAGCGCTTCCAGTTGCGGTCGAGATTCAGCCGCCCTGGATTGCCGCATATTCCTCTCGTTCAGGATCCGCCGACTAGCCTGGAGGCTAGTTTGCCCGCGCCGCCAAGGAGGCCGCGCAACGTGGCCCGCAAGCGCGTGGCCAAGAAGTTGAAGGTCACAGAGACCACGTCCGAGGAGGTAAGCCGTCTTGAATAAGGTAGTCGAGTACTTATGTCTCGATGTTGTACCTTGACGACGAAATTCCCTTGCTTGCAGGAGATGCCGCCTTCCGACCCCGTAGAGCAGGGTGACGAAGGCGATTGGGACACAATGGGAGAGCTACCGGAGCCCGGCCCCCACCGTAGATGAACTCTTAGTGCAGTTGTTGCGCTAGTCCTCTGTTGCTGAGGAGGGTATTGCACCGGCCGCTGCTGTCATTGAAGAGGCAGCGGCTACTGATGCGCAAGAGGAGGCACCCGCCGAGGCTGGACTGGTCGACATTGCTAGTATCCTCGGCGCCCCAACCGTGACGGTAGTCCGGTCGAGCTTGTAAGTGCTGATCCTTCCCGAGTAGTACATTAGATTTGGTAGTCATACTAGGTTGACAACCAGCTTGTGTACTTTGCAGGAAATCGATGGACTTGACCAGGGAGGAGGATGAACCCGCCGCAGCGGTGGTGGAAGAGGAAACCGCGCCGCCCGCTGAGGAGTCTGCTCCCGCCCCTCAGGCAGAGTCCGAAGCGCCGGCCGGGGAGGCTACATTGCCTGAAGCCAGCATTGTAGAAGGTGAGTACTTTGCTTAAGTGCAAGTGACCCTGAGCAGTAGTCGTAGCCGCCAGGTATGATTGATCCAGCTGTCTTTTTGTTGGCAGGTGCTGATGCCGAGGGAAGCACTATCCCGTCGGCGGTACCCGTTGAAGATGTGGCACCGGAGACTAAGGGAGCCGCCGGAAGAGCCCTCGAGCCGATGGAGGTGACCGTCGGAGAAGCCGACGCAACGGCTGGAGGAAAGAGCAACGATGCTCTGCCAGAACCAGCTCTGGAGGTAGTCGTTCGCTCGCCGGAGATCCAGGACGCGAAGCCAATCCGCTCAGCGCCGATGTCCGGAGCCGCGACAAGTAGTCATGGCGGGATCAAGTTATTGGCAGATGATCTTGTCGACCTGGCGACGGTGGCTCAACACATGGAGGCGATGTGCCAGGCTGAGCAATGGATGAAGGTGAGTAGTCGATACCCTTGAGTAGTCAATCCTTTAGTGTTGAGTACCCATTTGACATGTGTTGTCTGTTGCAGAACGTCGCAGAGCGGTCTCGGCAGAAGTCTGACATGCTTCAAGGGTACGGCGACACGGTGCTCCGGGCCGAGGCCTTAGAAGAGCAGCTCGTGAAGGCCCAGAAGCACGTCGCTGCGATGCAGTCGAAGCTGGACAGCGCCTTCACCCAATATCACAATGAAATCCAAGATATGCAGGCGAAGAGCGACGAGCTGGTGCGGAAGAACATGTCTCTCTGCAACAAGAATAAAGGTACGCGACTGCCTTGTCGGGTACCCATTGGTAGTGCCTTGGAGGAGTCTGACCCGCTTTTCCTTGTTGATTGCAGAGCTCGACTACCACGTTGACCAGCTGAAGGCTTCAGAGACCGACCTGAAGAACTTCTTCTACTGAGATCAAGAGGCCCGTGAGGTACTGTAATATTTTTATAAGCAGCTTGCTTACGAGTGCGACAAGAACATGGAGCTTCGCATTGCGTCAGATCGTGACCTCGTCAACTGCTACAAATCTTTGCAGAAGCTGAACGAAGATTGCGAGAAGCTGCGTCTCCAACTCAAGGAACTCGAGGAAGCCGCGCTCCCCATCGCGAGGCTACTAGTGCCTCACCCCGGAGGACCAAAGATAGCTCCATTGGTGGATCGGCTGAGGGAAGCGCCCAGTCGCCTGGTGACGTATGTCAAGCACTTGGCGAAGTCGTTCCCGAACCAGGTTCTGGCGTTCATGAAGTCGTACTTCCCAAAGGCTCCTGTGGACGTAGTCGCTGGCGGGCTAGCCGCCAACTGCACGGACGAGCAGTACGCAGAGCTGCTGGAGCAGATGGCGCCCATTGCTGAACAAGTCGCCGAGAAGCTCAATCTCCAGTAGTCCTGTAGGGTTAGCTCGTAGCAGTAGTTGTATATAAACAGTTGTAATGAACTTGTTTAAGTATGAATGAAGAAAACTTCTATGAATGAGTACTCGTTATCACCATCTGTGAGTGCGGAGTCCCATCATGGAGTCGTTGCGAGTAGTCGTACTCGCAAGTAGTCCCGTTGAGGGAAAGAGACAGTAAAGCAGTTGATAAATAATCAAACTTTCTTACTGAAGAAGTACACCTGGATGGCCAGAGCTGTTGTTACAGATTACTCGCCCGAACCCGGAGGCCGCCTACGGCTAAGTAGAGCTAGGGCGTATGGCCGCTTAAAGCAGTAGTTCTGTTAGTAGCCGTGTAGGCCGGATCTAGAAGTACATGGTCTCTAATTAGACCGCTGCTGGGTTCTTTTCGCTCGTCGCAGCCCAAGATCCGTTAGTAGCCGCGTGGGCTGGATCCTGGAGTGGAGTAGTCCGGAGACTAGGTTCTGGACCTGGAGGCCGCTTACGGTGAAGGGGTCTTTGAGTAGTTGTATAGACTGGAGCCCCTGGTGTAGTCGTGTAGACTAGGCGCAGAATCGACAGAGTTGGTCGATGTTCCACGAGTTGTTGACGTCTTCGCCTTCAAGCGTCTGGAGGTGGTAGGAGCCCGGTCCGGTCACCTTTGCAACTGTGAAGGGACCTTCCCAGGGCGAGCTGAGCTTGTGTAGTCCTTCCAGGTTCTGCATGCGGAGGAGGACGACATCACCAATGTTGAAGGAGCGTTCCTTAATGTTGCGATTTTGGTAGCGTCGGATACCCTCTAGGTACCTTGCTGATTGGACGAGGGCCGCACAGCGAGCTTCTTCGAGTCCGTCGATGTCAACTCGTCTGTTGTCTTCAGAGATGCCTTCGTCGTATTGCTCCACTGCTGCTGAATCCCACGTGACATCAGCAGGGGGATTGCTTCGGAGCCGTAGACCAGGAAGTACGGGGATTGTCTTGTTGGCTTGGAAGGTTGAGTACGCAACCCCCAGAGCGTATTGGGTAGTTCCTTGATCCACTTGCCTCCTTTGGTGTTGGTAGCGTCGTGGAGCCGCTTCTTGAGAGCGTCGAGCACCATCCCATTGGCGCGCTCGACTTGTCCATTGGCTCGAGGATGGGCGACTGAGACATATCGGACGTCGATCCCGCTGTTCTCGCAGTACTCCCAGAACTGGTGATTGTTGAAGTTGAAGCCCAGGTCTGTGATGATGAGGTGGGGTAGTCCGTAGCGATGCACGAGTTCGCCCAGGAAGTAGAGTACTCTGTCAGCCTTGGGGCATATAACCGGCTTGACCTCGATCCACTTGGTGAACTTGTCAATGGCCACCAATACTCGGTTTAATCCATCTGGCGCAGTTGGAAGTGGCCCCACCATGTCGAGCCCCCAGTAGGCGAAACGCCAGGATGGCGGTATGATGACTAGCTTGCAGGCCAGGACGTGTTGTTGCTTGGTGAAGTATTGGCACCCTTACTACCTTTTATTGAGTTCTTCAGCGTCGCCCAGAGCTGTGGGCCAATAGAAAGCCCGTCGGAAGGCCTTGCTGACCAGCGTGCGTGAGGACGCGTGGTTGCCTTAGACGTCTTTATGGATCTCCTCCAAGATGTCCTTGCCTTCTTGTCAGGGACCACACTTCATGAGTACTCCGGAAAATGTGCCCTGCCTGTAGAGCTTGTCTCCGACGAGGACGTAGGACTTGGCCCGGCGGATGAGTTGCTCGGCCAAGTTCTTGTCCGAGGGGACCTTCTGCTCGCTGAGGTAGTCGATGAAGGGCTGCCTCCAGTCCACGTCGATCATCATGACCTCCTGGCCAGCCGGGGGATGCGCTGGGTCAGTGGTCAGTTGCACCGGCTCCAGGATGGATGGCGCGTGAAGCTTGTGGAAGAAGACACCCGCTGGTACTTGAGCGCGAGTAGAACCAAGCTTCGACAAGACGTCCGCTGTAACGTTGTTGTCGCAGACGACGTGGTGGAACTCGAGACCATAGAACTTGTTCTCGAGCTTGCAGACTTCTAGGCAGTAGGCGTCCATATTCTCCTTGTTGCGGTCCCAGGACTTGTTGACTTGGTTGATGACCACTGCGGAGTCACCGTAGACTAGTAGCCGCTTGATGCCTAGTGAAGCTGCGAGGCGGAGCCCGTGAAGCAGAGCTTCGTACTCGACTTCATTGTTTGAGACCTTCAAGAAGATCTGCAGGACGTAGTTGAGTAGTTTGCCCGTTGGAGAGATCAAGAGTACCCGTGCACCTGCGCCCTCGAGGTTGAGTGAGCCGTCGAAGTACATCACCCAGTGCTCTGGGCGTTCGGGTTGAGTAGGTAGCTGATTTTCCCGCCACTCCGCCCTGAAGTCGACTAGTGCCTACGACTTGATGGCTGTGCGTGGCTTGAAGTCGATGTTGAGGGCGCCGAGTTCGACTGCCCACTTAGAAATTCTTCCAGTAGCATCTTGGTTCCGCAGGATATCGCCGAGCGGGTAGTCGGTGACGACGGAAATCGAGTACACCTGGAAGTAGTGTCGTAGCTTCCGTGAGGTGATGAGCACTGCGTACAGAAGCTTCCATACTGGCTGATAGCGTGCCTTGGATTCTGATAGGACCTCGCTGACGAATTAGACTGGGCGCTGGACTGGATAGGCGTGGCCGTCTTCCTGCCACTCGATGATAATGGCAGTACTGACCACGTGAGTAGTCCCAGCGAGGTAGAGCAGTAGCTGCTCGCCTTTGCGAGGAGCCGTGAGGACTGGTGGCTTCGATAGGAAGTCCTTTAGCTGGGCAAGGGCTTGGTCCGCCTCTGGAGTCCACACAAACTTCTCTTGGTGTTTAAGTAATTTGAAGAAGAGGAGCCCCCGTTCTCCAAGCTTCGAGATGAATCTGTTCAAGGCCGCCATGCACCCGGTCAGCTTCTGGATGTCTTTGATGCACGTGAGAGCTTTCATGATGGTGATGGTGGAGATCTTCTCGGGATTGGCTTCGATGCCGCGATGGCTGATGACGAAGCCGAGTAGTTTGCCTAATGTTACGCCAAAGATGCACTTGTTCGGGTTGAGCTTCCAGCGGTACTCGCGCAGGGATGCGAAAGTCTCTTCAAGGTCGTCGATGAGCGTGCTGGAGTTTCTGATCTTAACAACCATGTCATCCACGTAGGCTTCGACGTTCTTGTTGAGTTGCCTCTTAAAGCAGGCCTGGATAGCTCGTTGGTATGTAGCGCTGGCGTTCTTCAACCCGAAGGACATGGTCGTATAGCAGTACGCGCCAAACGGGGTGATGAACGCGGTCTTCTCCTGGTCTTCTTCCTTGATCACGATCTGGTGGTACCCGGAGTAGCAGTCGAGGCAGTAGAGTAGGTCGCAGCACGCCGTGGAGTCGATGACTTGGTCAATCTGCGGCATCCCGAAGGGGTCCTTGGGGCAGTGGTTGTTGAGGTTGGTGTAGTCGACGCACATCCTCCACTCGTTCGAGTTCTTCTTGCGGACGAGGACGGGATTGGTGAGCCACTCAGGATGGAAAACTTCTCTGATGAAGCCAGCCGCGAGTAGTTTGGCGAGTTCCTTCTTGATGGCGTCCCGTCTGTCGTCAGCGAAGCGGCGGAGGTGTTGTCGCTTCGGGGTAGATTTAGGATCGACATTGAGTGAGTGCTCAATCAACTCCCTGGGCCCCCTGGCATGTCCGCTGGTTTCCATGCGAAGATGTCGCGGTTAGCCTAGAGGAAGTTGATGAGCGCGTCTTCCTATTTGTGGTCGAGGCCTGCCCCGATGGTGGTGGTCTTGCCGCTGTCGCCTGTCCCGAGGTCAATAGTTTTGACCAGAACCTCCTCACTGGCTGAGGCTTGTTGGCTTTATCCGATTTCTCTGGGATGTCGAGTTCGCTTGGGGCAAGCTTCTTCGACGCAACGTAGATCTCCATCATTGCATTGGGTACTTGATTTGTGGAGGCGATCTCCACAGCTTCCGTGTCGTAGTCGTGCGATATCTTCAAGTCCCCCTGCAGCGAGAGTACACCTGCTGGACTCGGCATCTTGAGTACCAAGTAGGTGTAGTGGGGTACCGCCATGAACTTGGTGTCGGTGTTTTGGACTGGCAACCTACTAAGGGGAGAACCCGAATGTGGCCTCGCCGAGATCGGTAACTAGAAGGAAGAGACACGTGGCACACAATTTAGACAGGTTCGGGCCGCGAGGTGCGTAATACCATACGTCCTGTATGCTGGGTAGCTCTGGATTGATTGCGTACGATTACAAGATGATGCAATCTTACGCCGTGAGATGAGATGATCTAGAGAGGGGTCCCTGCCTCGCCTTATATAGTCCGGGAGGCAGGGTTACAAGTCGGATTAGGGAGCGAGTACTAGTCGAGTACGTCTAGGAGTCTTCTATACAGTGTGGGACATGTACAGCTTCCTAACCGAGTACTTCTCCTCTGTAGTCCTTGTGCTTCACGCCATCAGGTGCCGTGCAACACAAGTCGGGTAGTCCCAGGGGCCCACCGAGTAGTCGGTCCTGGTACCCACAGAGGTAGAGGGCCCCGGGAGGTCCATACGACAAGCCCCCGAGTACTTTGTAGTCGAGAAGGATAACTTCAAGTAGTCTTGACGGCCTTAACGAGTAGTCCTCAGGCGTCCCCGAGTACTACAAGTCAAAAGTCCTCAAGAGTAGTCGAAGCACCCGAGGCTGGAATGTACTCCAGCTGATGTTGAGCAATCCTGAATTCTTCTCGAGTAGTCCCAAGCGTCCTCGAGTGCTGCCCTCGAAGGTCTTCAAAAATGCCTGTACTATCTTGAAGCCGAAAATGATATGGAAGTGCGATTGCAAAATCGCACTGCATATGGAGTAGCCCCCGAGCCTTAGGTTGAGTTGTAGACTCTGGCTGAGGGTCCATATGAAGTTTTGGCAAGAATATCCCGAAGAATCCGGAGAAAAAACCGAAGGACACGTGGCACGGAGCCCCCGAGCCGTGAGTCGAGTACTTCCTCTCGAATTGAAGGGTCATCTTGTAGAATGTATCCTGAGATGCTCCTGAGTCTTGTCGCTTCCCAAGAAGTCAAATAGAAGTAGCCGAGCCCCCGAGATGAGGCGCGTCGACTAGTAGAAGTTGAAGAGTCAGGCGCCGCCGCTGAGTCAGCCGCGCGCAGACTTATCCATCCGGCCGTTGAGGGGCCGCGGTAACTTATAAATAGAAGCCAAAACCCTTAGGGTTTTCACTCCACGCAGCTGCAGCCATTCCCAGCAGATCTAGTCAGGAATCGCTACTGGCGCACACTGCCGCCATTGAGAGCTTGTAGATCCAAGTGCGCGCGCCGTAGAGAGCCATTGCAGTAGCCCCCAAGTGAATGCGCGTGAAGACACCGTGCACCTAGAGGATGAAGCCGTCCCCGTTGAAGACCATGAAGGCTGCCGGCGGGAAGAAGAGGGGCCGTGAAGAGGCCGCCGGATCTGCCGCAGGGACATCGCCGCCGGTGTCCCCGCCGCGGCCAGATCCAAACCGTGAGTGGAAGAATTCCAAAGTGAAGACTAAAGACTTGCTGGCCCTTCTCAACAGTGGATTCATGCGGGAGAAGGCGGTGGACATGTGGAGGGCCGCCGCCGGGGATCCGTACCCCATGGAGAAGAATCCGGACGAGATCCCGATGTTCGTGCGGTTCGCGGAGCATGGATTGTCCCTCCCGGCGTGCAATTTCTTCAAGGGGATGCTGGGGTACTACTGCATCGAGTACCTCAACCTCAACCCCAATGGTATTTTCCACACCGCTGTCTTTGTGCACTTCTGCGAGGCCTTCTTGGGGATCAAACCCCATTGGATCTTGTTCCGGAAGTTCTTCTGGGTGAAGCCGCAACCCAGCGCCAGCAACTCGCGAGTAGTCGGTGGAGCGGGGATCCAGATGAGGGAGGACGCCGCTGAGTAGTACCTCTCGTAGAAGTTGATAGACTCCAATCAAGATTGGAAAGCCAAGTGGTTCTATGTCACGAACCACCACCCGGAGCTGCCGAAGCCCAGCGGGAAGCAGCCCAAGCACCGTCCGTGGTGGAACTCGAAGCAAACGATGCAAGAAGGACTCCATCTGCCGAGTTGTTGGCGCGGATCAAGGCGCTGAGGGAAGCCGAGCTAAGGGCCGAGCACGTGGCCTTCAGCTTCATGAAGCACAGGGTGCAGCCACTGATGGCTCGCGACACCCTAGGGTACGAGTACACCGGCGACGACGACACGTCGCGGATGCTTGGAGATGAAGTCGACGACGACGACATTGTTGATAGGCTGGCCCGGATCTTCAAAGACATGCCGCGTACTCGCCGTGCCCAGTACCAGAATACTCCGCCGCGTGCCCACCAAAGGAGGTTAGTAACCGCATCTGTTGTCGAGTACTCGTTGCTCAAGAATAGTCGCACTGATGAGTTGTTCTTCTTTGCAGGATGACGTGAAGAAGTTCGTCTCCAAGCCGGCGTCGCCTCCCCAGCTAGTCGAGGTCCCAGAGGAAGGGAAGGCCAAGGCTAAGGAGCGTCGTAAAGCCGACGAAGGAGACGACACTATTGTCGTTGAAGATACGTCCGATGAGGACGACGACGAGGAGACGTTGCAGGACCACTTCCAGCTGCGGTTGAGGTTCAGCCGCCCTGGCTTGCCTCATGTACCTCTCGTTCAGGATCCGCCGGCTAGCCTGGAGGCTAGTCTTCCCTCGCCGCCAAGAAGGCCGCGCAATCCGACCCGCAAACGCATGGCGAAGAAATTGAAGGTCATAGAGACCACATCCCAAGAGGTAAGCTGTCTTGAGTAGTGTAGTCGAGTTCTGATGTCTCGAGTTCATATGTTGACGATGAAGCTTCCTTGCTTGCAGGAGATGCCACCGTCCGAGCCCGTTGAGCAGGGCGACAAAGATGTCTGGGTCACGGTGGGAGAGGCAACTGAGGGTAGTCGCAGCCCAGCCCCCACTGTGGAAGAGCTCTTGGCGCAGATGGAGCGCCAGCCCCCCTGCTGCTCAGGAGAGCACGGAACCCGCCGCTGCTGCTGCGGAAGAGGCAACGGCCCCAGAGGCGCAGGAAGAGGCGCTTGCCGAGGCGGGACTGGTCGACATCACTAGTATCCTCAGCGCCCCAACCGTGACCGTAGTTCGGTCGAGCTTGTAAGCGGTGATTCTTCCCGAGTAGTACTTGATGTGGTAGTCGTACTTGATTAACAACTGACTTGTGTACTCTGCAGGAGATCAACGGACCTGTCCTGGGAGGAGGATGAACCTGCTACAAAGGTGGCGGAGGAAGAAGCCGCGCCGCCAGCTGAGGAGTCCGCTCCTGCCCCACAGGCAGAACCCGAGACGCTGACCGCTGAGGCTACGTTGCCGAAGCCAGCGTCGTTGAAGGTGAGTACTCTGCTGAGGTTGAAGTACCCCCATAAAGTATTCGTAGTCGTTAGATATGACAGATGCACTTGTTTTCTTGTTGGCAGGTGCTAAGGCCGAAGGAAACGATACCCCGTTGGCGGTGCCCGTTGAGGACGTGGCACCAGGGACTCAGGAGGCTGCCGGAGGAGCCCCCGAGCCAATGGAGGTGGCCGCCAGAGAAGCCGCCGCGACGACAGGAGGAGAAGTGGACGCCGCCCTACCAGAACCTGCTATGGAGGTGGTCGTCCGCTCGCTGGACATCCAGGACATGGAGCCAATCCGTTCGGCGCCGATGACCGAAGCCGCTACGAGTAGTCGTGGCGGGATCGACTTGTTGGCGGATGATCTGGTCGACCCAGCAACAGTAGCTCGGCACCTAGAGGCGGTGCGCCAAGCCGAGCGATGGATGAAGGTGAGTAGTCACAACCCTTGAGTAGTCAATGCTTTAGCGTTGAGTACCCATCTGATGTGTGTTGTCGGCGCAGGACGTCGCTGAGAGGTCCCGCGAGAAGTCCAACATGCTTCAAGGCTTCGGCGACACCGTGCTTCGGGAGGAGGCTTTAGAAGAAGAACTCGCAAATTCCCGGAAGCAGACCGTCGCCATGCAGTCAAAGCTGGACACCGCCATCGCCAAGTACCATAATGATGTCCAAGAGATGCAGGCGAAGAGCGACGACTTGGTGCGGAAGAACAAGTCTCTCCGCAACAAGAACAAAGGTACATCATTGCCTTGTTGAGTACTTATTGGAGGTCGAGAGGTAGTCTAACCCGCTGTGCCTTGTTGATTGCAGAGCTTGAGACTCGAGTTGATCAGCTGAAGGCTTCGGAGACTGATCTGAAGAACCTTTTCTACCGGGAGCAGGAGGCCCGCCAGGTACTCGAGTGTGATTATAAGGAGCTTGCTTACGAGTGCGAGAAGCACATGGAGCTCCGTATTGCATCAGACCGTGACCTCGTCAACTACTACAAATCATTGCAGAAGCTGAACGAGGATTGCAAGAAGCTGCGGGCCCAGCTCAAAGAACTTGAAGAAGCCGCGCTCCCCATTGCGAGGCTGCTGGTGCCTCATCCTGGTGGTCCCAAGATAGCGCCGCTAGTGGACCAGTTGAAAGAAGCCCCAGCCGGCTAGCGACCTACGTGAAGCATCCGGCGAAGTCGATCCCAAACCAGGTGCTGGCCTTCATGAAGTCGTACTTCCCGAAGGCTCCCGTAGATGTAGTCGCCGGCGGGCTAGCCGCCAACTGCACAGATGAGCAGTACTCGGAGCAGCTGGAGCAGATGGTGCCTATTGCCGATCAAGTCGCCGACAAGCTTAATCTCTAGTAGTCCTGTAATAGTTAGCCGTAGCAGTAGTTGTACAAAAACAATTGTAATTAAATTGTTTAAGTATGAATGAAGAGAAACTTCCATCAATGAGTACTCGTAGCCGCGATCTTTGAGTGCGGAGTCCCATCGTGGAGTTGTCGCGAGTGGTCGTACTCGGCAGTAGTCCCATTAAGGGAGGAAGATAGTAAAGTAGTTGATGAATAATCAAACTTCATTACTGAAGAAGTACACCTAGATGGCCAGGGCCGTAATTACAGAGTAGTCGCCAGGACCCGGAGGCCGCCTACGGCTAAGTAGTGCTAGGGCATGTAGCCGCTTACAGTAGTAGATCCGTAAGTAGTCGTGTAGGCTGGATCTAGGAGTACATGGTCTTTTTAGTAGACCGCTGCTAGAGTCCTTTGTTGCTCGTCGCAGCCCAGGATCCGTAGGTAGCCGCGTGGGCTGGATTCTGGAGAGGAGTAGTCTGGAGACTGGTGCCTGGACCCGGAGGCCGCTTACATCGAAGGGGTGTTGATGTAGTCGTGTAGACTTGAACCCCAGGGTAGTCGTGTAGACTAGGCGTAGAACCGACAGAGTTGGTTGACGTTCCACGAGTTGTTGACGTCTTCGCCTTCAAGCGTCTGGAGGCGGTAGGAGCCCGGTCCGGTCACCTTTGCAACTGTGAAGGGACCTTCCCAGGGCGAGCTGAGCTTGTGTAGTCCTTCCGTGTTCTGGATGCGACGGAGGACAAGATCACCAACGTTGAAGGAGCGTTCCTTGACGTTGCGATCATGGTAGCGTCGGATACCCTCCAGGTACCTTGCTGATTGGACGAGGGCGGCGCAGCGAGCTTCTTCGAGCCCATCGATGTCACCTCGTCTGCTGTCTTCAGAGATGCCATCGTCGTAGTGCTCCACTACTGGTGAATCCCACATGACATCAGCAGGGAGGATTGCGTCGAAGCCGTAGACCAGGATGTACGGGGATTGTCCCGTAGGCTTGGAAGGCTGAGTACGTAGCCCCCAGAGTGCATCGGGTAGTTCCTTGATCCACTTGCCTCCTTTAGAGTTAGCAGCGTCGTGTAGCCGCTTCTTGAAGGCGTCGAGCACCATCCCGTTGGCACGCTCGACTTGTCCGTTGGCCCGAGAATGGGCAACTGAGACATCGGACGTCGATCCCGCTGTTGTCGCAGTACTCCCAGAACTGGTGATTGTTGAAGTTGGAGCCCAGGTCTGTGATGATGCCATTGGGTACTCCGTAGCGATGCACGAGTTCATCCAGGAAGTCGAGTACTCCGTCAGCTTTGGGGCATGTAACTGGCTTGACCTCGATCCACTTAGTGAACTTGTCGATGGCCACCAGTACTCTGTTGAATCCACCTGGCGCAGTTGGGAGTGGACCAATCATTTCGAGCCCCCAGCAGGCGAAGGGCCAGGTTGGTGGTATGGTGACTAGCTTGTAGGCTGGGACATGTTGCTGCTTGGCGAAGTATTGGCATCCTTGGCACCTTCTGACGAGTTCTTCAGCGTCGCCCAGAGTTGTAGGCCAGTAGAAGGCTCATCGGAAGGCCTTGCTGACCAGTGTGCGAGAAGAGGCGTGGTTGCCACAGACGCCTTTGTGGATCTCCTCCAAGATGTCTTTGCCTTCTTGTCTGGGGATGCACTTCATGAGTACTCCTGAAGATGCGCCCCGCCTGTAGAGTTTGTCTCCAACGAGGACGTAGGACTGGGCCCGGCGGATGAGTTGCTCGGCCAAGTTCTTGTCCGAGGGTACCTTCTGCTCGCTGAGGTAGTCGATGAAGGGCTGCCTCCAGTCCACGTCGATCATCATGACCTCCTGGCCAGCTGAAGGATGCGCTGGGACAGTGGTCGGTGGCGCCGGCTCCGGTATGGATGGCCGTGAAGCTCGTGGACGAAGACACCAACTGGTACTTGAGCGCGAGTAGAACCAAGCTTCGACAGACGTCCGCTGCAACGTTGTTGTCGTGGACGACGTGGTGGAACTCGAGACATAGAACTTGTTCTCGAGCTTGCGGACTTCTAGGCAATAGGCGTCCGTGTTTTCCTTGTTGCGGTCCCAGGACTTGTTGACTTGGTTGATGACCACTGCGGAGTCACCGTAGACTAGTAGCCGCTTGATGCCCGGTGAAGCCGCGAGGCGGAGCCCGTGTAGCAGGGCTTCGTACTCGGCTTCATTGTTTGAGACCTTACAGAAGATCTGCAGGACGTACTTGAGTTGTTCGCCCGTTGGAGAGATCAGGAGTACCCCTGCACCTACGCCCTCGAGGTTGAGTTGAGCCGTCAAAGTACATCACCTAATGCTCAGGTTGCTCGGTTGGAGTAGGTAGCTGATTCTTCCGCCACTCCGCCATGAAGTCGACTAGTGCCTGCGACTTGATGGCTGTGCGTGATTTGAAGTTGATGGTGAGGGCGCCGAGTTCGACTGCCCACTTGGAGATTCTTCCAGTAGCATCTTGGTTCCGCAGGATGTCGCCGAGCGGGTAGTCGGTGACGACGGAGATCGAGTACTCCTGGAAGTAGTGTCATAGCTTCCGCGAGGTGATGAGCACTGCGTACAGAAGCTTTTGTACAGGCTGGTAGCGTGCCTTGGACTCTGACAAGACCTCGCTGACGAAGTAGATTGGGCGCTGGACTGGATAGGCGTGGCCGTCTTCCTGCCGCTCGACGATGATGGCAGTACTGACCACGTGAGTAATCGCAGCGAGGTAGAGCAGTAGTTGCTCGCCTTTGCGAGGAGCCGTGAGGACGTGTGGCTTGGATAGGAAGTCCTTGAGCTGAGCAAGGGCTTGGTCCGCCTCTGTGGTCCACACGAACTTCTCCTGGTGCTTGAGTAGTTTGAAGAAGGGGAGCCCCCTTTCTCCAAGCTTCGAGATGAATTTGTTCAGGCCCGCCATGCACCCGGTCAGCTTCTGGACGTCTTTGATGCATGTGGGAGCATTCATGTTGGTGATGGTGGAGATCTTCTCGGGGTTGGCTTCGATGCCGCGGTGGCTGATGATGAAGACGGGTAGTTTGCCCGAAGATACACTGAGGACGCACTTGTTCGGGTTGAGCTTCCAGCGGTACTCGCGGAGGGATGCGAAAGTCTCTTCAAGATCGTCGATGAGGGTACTGGAGTCTCTGGTCTTGACGACCACGTCATCCACGTATGCTTCGACATTCTTGTTGAGTTGCCTCTTGAAGCAGGCCTGGATAGCTCATTGATATGTGTCACCGGCGTTCTTCAACCCGAAGGACATGGTCGTGTAGCTGTACGAGCCAAATGGGGTGATGAACGCGGTCTTCTCCTGGTCTTCTTCTTTGATCATGATCTGGTGGTACCCGGAGTAGCAGTCGAGGAAGCAGAGCAGGTCGCAGCCCGCTGTGGAGTCGATGACTTGATCAATCCGCGGCAACCCGAAGGGGTCCTTGGGGCAGTGCTTGTTTAGGTCGGTGTAGTCGACGCACATCCTCCACTCGTTCGAGTTCTTCTTGTGGACAAGGACGGTGTTGGCGAGCCACTCAGGATGGAAGACTTCTCTGATGAAGCCAGCCGCGAGTAGTTTGGCGAGTTCCTTCTTGATGGCATCCCGTCTGTCATCGGCGAAACGACGGAGTTGTTGTCGCTTGGGGGTAGCTTTAGGATCAATGTTGAGGGAATGCTCGATCAACTCCCTGGGCACCCCTGGCATGTCCGTTGGCTTCCATGCGAAGATGTCGCGGTTAGCCCGGAGGAAGTTGATGAGCGCGTGTTCCTATTTGGGGTCAAGGCTGGCCCCAATGGTGGTGGTCTTGCTGCTGTTGCCTGTCCCGAGGTCGATTGTCTTGACTAGAACCTCCTCAGGTGGCTGAGGCTTGTTGGCTTTGTCCGACTTCTCAGGGATGTCGAGTTCACTTGGGGCAAGCTTCTTTGACGCAACGTAGATCTCCATCATAGTGTTGGGTACTTGATTTGTGGAGGCGATCTCCACAGCTTCCGTGTCGCAGTCATGCAAGATCTTCCTGTCCCCTTGGAGTGATAGTACACCTGCTGGACTTGGCATCTTGAGCACCAAGTAGGTGTAGTGGGGCACCGTCATGAACTTGGCAATGGCCGGTCTGCCGAGGATGGCATGGTAGGATGTCTCGAAGTTCGCGACCTCGAACTTGACGTACTAGGTACGATAGTTGTCCCGAGATTCCCCAAAGGTAACTGGCAGGACCACTGAGCCCAGTGGGATAGCCGCGTTACCGGGGACGATGCCGTAGAAGGGTGTGTTGCTCCTGGTGAGCATGTTGGTGATGTCGAGCCCCATCTTCTTTAAGGTCTTGGCGAAAAGGACGTTGAGCCCGCTTCCACCGTCGATGAGGACCTTGTTAAGCTTGGAGCCCGCGACCACGGCTTCAGGACTAGAGGGAACTGTCCTGGTTCGGAGAAGCTGGTCCATTGATCCGCGCGGGAGAAGGTAATGGGTATCTCCGGCCACCTGAGAGGGGTTGGAACCGCTGGTTCAATGCTCATGACTTCTCGACGGGTAGCCTTTTGTTCCCGCCTGCTGGGTAGTCCACCGAAGAGGACATTGACCGTCTTGTCGGGTCCCTGGAAGTCAGCGTTGTCGTCGTCGTGCTTCTTCTTGCCTTTCTTGTCGTGAGGGTGCGGTGGCTCTGGAGTACTCTTGAGCGCTCGCCTGAGTTGGTAGCACTGCTCAGTGGTGTGGTTGCCGTCCAGATGCCACAGGCACTTTTCCTTCAGCAAGTTTTTGAAACCGCCAGAGGTCTTCTTCGAGTTCTCCTTCGCAGGGCGCTGGATAGCCGCGACAGTGTTGTCTGGCTTGCGCTTGCGGTTGGGACCCGAGTTGTTGTTGTTGCGACCGCCTTGCTTCCCGTTATTGCTGCTGCCGCCGCCGTTGTTCTGCTTGTTCTTACCGCGGATGGCATCGTACTTGGCGTTGCCTTTGTCTTCTTCATTCGTCCAGAACGTGATCATGTCCTTGAGATGGGGGGTAGACTTGGGGTGGCGTCGACCGAAGTCTTCGAAGGTGCGACAGTGGTAGAGACCGTCCTGGAAGAGGTCGATGACCTCCTTGTCGGTGACGTCGACTACGGTGGCGCGCTTGTCGAAGAAGCACCGCATGTACTTGCGAAGGGTCTCGCCCTGTTCCTGCTTCACCATGACCATGTCCATGTGAGTACCCGAGCGGCCCATGGCGCCCGCGAAGTTGCTGGTGAACTGCTCCTTCAGCTGGTCCCACTTGTCGATCGAGTGCTTGTCCAGCGGCTCGAGCCATGTGAGGGGAGCCTGGTCCAGGCAGAAGGGGAAGTAGAGGCACTTGGTGTCGTTGTTGCCGCCAGCGTTCTCGATGGAGAGGGCGTAGCACCTGAGCCACTGGATAGGGTCCTGCTTCGCGTTGTACTTGGTGATTCCCAGAGGTTTGAACTTCTCCGGGAGGAGGAAGTTGCGAAGCCGAGGAGAAAAGGCGGGGAAGCCATCGTTGTCGCCAGCTGTGGCAGACTTTTTCCGCCGCAGTTCTTTAATCTTCTGGCGTGCGTCGTAGCCGCCCTGTGAGGCTCCGGAGGCGTGGCTGTTCGCGTGGTCTCGACCGCCGCGATCGCCCCCGCCGCCGGCCCTCCTGTTGGCCCTGCGGTTGGAGCTTCCCCCGTCGCTGCCGCCGCTGCAAGGGTCACAGCCGCCGCCGCCGGGGGAGTAGTGAGGGACTACCTCACGATTGCTGTTGCCACCCTGTGAGGGTCCACCGACGTTTGCACGAGTACGATTGGGCTGAGCCGGCAGCTCGGCTCGAGTACGATTGCAGCCGAGGTTAGCGCTGCGACTTGTAGCTTTGTTGTCGTGGTTCCTGATGGGGGCGGCTGGGTGACCCTGTTGTCGACCCGCATGAAGTAAGCGTCTTCAGCGAGCTTGGCGATGCCTTCTCCAGCATGTACCCTTGAGCTTGGCGTGCGATCGCTGTGATCGACATGAGGCATTGCTCCGGGGTAGTGTGTACTCTGCTCTCGACAGCCTCGATAGCTTCTGCAAGGTTACGGATGGGGAGGTTGTCTCGGAGACACCGGCGTCGTTCGTTGCGCTTCCTATTACGTTCACGTCGAGTGTCCCTGTTGGTGTCGGTCTCATCCGCAGGTGCATCAGCAGACAGCTCGTTTCGGAGATGTCTTCAAGGTACTTGTCTTGAGCCATGAAGACTTGGCGATCGGGGTTGCCAAGACTGGAATCAGAGCTCGCCACCTCCGTTGGAGTGTACGAGTCAGCTCGAGCAAGTGGTGTTCCCTCCTGGAACGAGAGCGAGTCGAGGTAGGCGACGTAGTGTTAGTCTCCACTTATCAGGTCGGCGGGCTTGCGATCTGGCCAATAGACGAATCTCCCGACAGGTGTGGACGTTATAACCAGCCCAAAAGCCGGCCCTGATAAGGGCTGCTCAGTAGTGTTGTCCTCGGACTCGGGATCCTCTGGGTCCGACCCGAAGTCGAACTCATACGCGGAGTCCGAGTAGAAGCCGGAGAGGGGGGTGGAGTCCGAAGCGTGGCGGGGGTGGTGTTGGAGTCCGAGTTGTACTCGGGTACGGGCTCCTTGCCGGCCCGGCGCGAAGAGGGAGCCTCCGTGCGGGCCCTGCTAAGGATGCGGGAGCCACGCGTGGAGCGCTCACGGGGTGGTGAAACCACATGCGATGGCTGAGCAGCCAGCTCGCATGCGATAGCCCACGGGGACGTCGATTTCAAGTTGGAAGCGGATCCAAGCTCGAAGTCGGCGTGAAGGTCAAAAAGCGAAATTTCGCCGAACTTGCCGGTGAGTTCGCCCGTGACAACTTCGGGGAGCGTCACAAAGCCGGTCTCCGGGTTGGGCGGCATGGTGAGGCGGCGTTGGAAGGATCCCGCGCCGTCAGCAGTGCAGACCCAAGCGCCGAAAACGAAGGTGTCGCTGCGGTTGAAGGCGACGGTTGGCTTGATGTAGACTGGAGTCGTCGAGTTCGCCATGTGATCTCGGGCGAGAGCCCCTACCTGGTGCGCCAGCTGTTAGTGTTTTGGCCCGGCAACCTACTAAGGGGAGTACCCGAAGTAGATGAATGTGGCCTCGCCGAGATCGGTAACTCGAAGGAAGAGACATGTGGCACACAATTTAGACAGGTTCGGGCCCCGAGGTGCGCAATACCCTACGTCCTGTATGTTGCGTAGCTCTGGATTGATTGGGTACGATTACAAGATGATGCAATCTTACACCGTGAGATGAGATGATCTAGAGACGGGTCCCTGCCTCGCCTTATATAGTCCGGGAGGCAGGGTTACAAGTCGGATTAGGGAGAGAGTACTAGTCGAGCACGTCTAGGAGTCTTCTATACAGTGCGGGACATGTACAGCTTCCTAACCGAGTACTTCTCCTTTGTAGTCCTTGTGCTTCACGCCATCAGGTGTCGTGCAACGCAGGTCGGGTGGTCCCAGGGGCCCACCGAGTAGTCGGTCCTGGTATCCACTGAGGTAGTGAGCCAAGGGAGGTCCATACGACACTTGGTTATAGCCGGTCCGCCGAGGATGGCATAGTAGGAAGTCTCGAAGTCCGCGACTTCGAACTTGATGTACTCGGTACGGTAGTTGTCTCGAGATTCCCCGAAGGTAACTAGCAGGACCACTGAGCCTAGTGGGATAGCCGTGTTACCGGGGACGATGCCGTAGAAGGGTGAGGTGCTCTTGGTGAGCATGTGGGTGATGTCGAGCTTCCTCTTCTTCAAGGTCTTGGTGAAAAGGACGTTAAGCCCGCTTCCACCGTCGATGAGGAACTTGTTGAGCTTGGAGCCCGCGGCCACCGGCTTCAGGACGAGTGGGAACTTTCCTGGTTCGGAGAAGCTAGTCCATTGATCCACGCGGGAGAAGGTAATGGGTACCTCCGACCACCTGAGAGGGGTCGGAACCGCTGGTTCAATTCTCATGACTTCTTGACGGGTAGCTTTTTGGACCTGTCTGCAGGGTAGCCTGCCGAAGAGGACGCTCACCGTCTTGTCAGGTTCCTGGAAGTCGCCATTTCCTTCGTCGTTCTTCTTCTTGCCTTTCTTATCATGACGGTGCCGTGGCTTCAGAGTATACTTGAGCGCTCGCCTGAGTTGGTAGCACTACTCGGTGGTGTGGTTGTCGTCCAGATGCCACGGGCACTTCTCCTTCAGCAAGTCTTTGAAGCCACCGGAGGTCTTCTTCGAGTTCTCCTTCGCAGGGCGCTGGATAGCCGCGACAGTGTTGTCTGGCTTACGCTTGCGGTTGGGATCTGAGTAGTTGTTGTTGTTGCGACCGCCTTGGTTCCCGTTGTTGCTGCCGCTGCCGCCCGTGTTCTATTTGCTCTTGCCACGGATGGCATCGTACTTAGCATTGGCCTTGTCTTCTTCATCAGCCCAGGACGTGATCATGTCCTTGAGGTGGGTGATGGAGCTGGGGCGGCGTCGACCGAAGTCTTCGAAGGTACGACGGTGGTAGAGACCGTCTTGGAAGAGGTCGATGACCTCCTTGTCGGTGACGTCGACTATGGTAGCGCGCTTGTCGAAGAAGCGCCGAATGTACTTGCGAAGGGTCTCGCCTTGTTCCTGCTACACCATGGCCAGGTCCATGGGAGTGCCCGAGTGGCCCATGTCGCCCGCGAAGTTGCTTCGAATTGCTCCTTCGGTGGTCCCACTTGTCGATCGAGTACTTTTCAAGTGACTCGAGCCATGTGAGCGGGGCTTGGACCAGGCAGAAGGGGAAGTAGAGGCACTTGGTGTCGTTGTTGCCACCAGCGTTCTCGATGGAGAGGGCATAGCACCTGAGCCACTGGATGGGGTCTTGCTTCGCGTCGTACTTGGTGATTCCCAGGGGTTTGAGTTTGTCCGGGAGGAGCAAGTTGCGAAGCCGAGGAGAGAAGGTGGGGAAGCTGTCGTTGTCGCCTGCGGTGGCGGACTTCTTCCGCCGCAATTCTTCAATCTTCTGGCGGGCATCGAAGCCGCCCTGGGAGGCTCCGGAGGTGTGGCTATTGGCGTGGCGTTGGCCGCCGCGATCGCCTCCGCCACCGTCCCTTCTATTGGCCCCAGGGTTGGAGCTTCCGCCGTCGCTGCCTCCGCTGCTAGGGTCGCGATGAGGGACGATCTCACAATCGCCGCCAGCAGCTGCAGAGCTGTTGCCACCTTGAGAGGGTCCGCTGGCCGTTGCACGAGTACGGTTGGGATTGGCCGGCAGCTCGGCTCGAGTACGGTTACGACCGAGGTCGGCGCTGCGACTTGTGGCTTCGTTGTCGCGGTTCCTGGCAGGGGCGACTGAGCGTCCCTGTTGTCAACTCGCATGAAGTAAGCGTCTTCTGCACACTTGGCGATGACTTCTCTTGCACGCGTCCCCTGAGCTTGGTGTGCGATCGCTATGATCGACATGAGGCATTGCTCCGGAGTAGTGTGCACTCTACACTTGACTTGGTCGAGAGCCTCTGCAAGGTTGCGGATGGGGAGGTTGTCTCGAAGGCGCCGACATCATTCGTTCCGCTTTCTGTTACGCTCAAGTCGAGCATCCCTGTTGGTGTCGGTCTCATGCGCGGGTGCGTCGACAGACAGCTTGTCTGCGGAGATGTCTTCGAGGTATCGGTCGCTTGCTGTCCCTGAGGGTCCTGGCGTGTCGCCGGCAGCCATGAAGACTTGGTGGTCGGGGCTGCTGAGGACCAGGAGCGTCCCGGTGGTCGGTGGATGACCGCTCCTCAGTGATGAGTGATTGACAATGGGTGTTGGACTGACTCTTGGCTCAGTGCGCAGGTGTCGACTGCGGCCTAGTTCGTGTTATTGCAGGTGAAAAACGGGCGCGAATGGTCTTCAACCTTGAGGGGCCTCCGGGAGATGGAGAGGCAAGTAGGCTTGGTTCGAGGGACCCGGTGAACGGCGGGACTAGGTGCGGACCACATGGTGGCGAGACGAGCAAGACGATGTCGTGGACGATCGAGCCGATGCACGGTGGCGGTCGAGTCAAAAGGCTTGGCGGGAGGCCGGGCCGAGCACGCGGGGTTTGCTGGTTTGCCCACAAAACCATCGGAGGACGGTTTCTTGGTTTGGGCCTGAAAACCAAGTCCGAAGGCCCAACACGACGGAGACGAGATCCGGGCGTGTCGGGAAGCTTCGAAGCAAAGGGCACGCGGCGGGATCGCATGGCTTGCGTCGGGAGGACGCGGGGTGCGGCGAAGGCGTAGCCGACCGATGGCAAGAACCACAAACATTACATAAATGCCCCTGCGTGGGTTGTATCCCCAGTAGTTGAGTTAGGGGTAGTCGAGTCATTTAGCACACCGGCGGGACCCGATATATAAGCCATGAGTGTGTGTGGATGGCTCCCTATCTCCGCGACTTAGGGTTTCATCCCCCCCTTCCATTTCTCTTTTTCCTAGACTATTTTCTTCTCCGTTTTCTCACTACGCTAGCATGAGAGCTTCATGAGAGATTTGTTGAGAGGGATGGATGTTAGGGCGGCATGCTAAACCTTGTGAATCTTTCCTGGTTTGTTTAGAAGATTCAGCGTTGTGAATTTCGTGGTCTTTTTCATTCTTGTTTTTGGTGCCTTTGTTCTTGGCGTGGTTCTGCAGATTTGAGTGGGTTTCTCCCCGGATTTCTTTGAGGTAAACATGGATGGATGTCTTGTGCATCTTTGTGATTGATCTTGTGCCCTCAAACGCCGGGAAACCACTTCGATTCAAGGATTTTCGGTCGGAGCTCTAGTTTTTGGTGGTGTTCAAAGGATCCGCGATTCCCGGTGATTTAGGGAGTTAGGAGGCAAAAGTTTTGGGGTATAGCATCCTTGTTTGACGCTTATCATGTCCCCAAACTCTTGTCTCTACAGCTTCTACCGTTTGGGAGATCCGGTGATGAGTTGGGGGAGTTGACCTTCGGGGTTGAGCAGTTTTTGCCTCTGTCAGTGAGGCGCGGACAGTCCGCGAGGTGGTGGCAAACGGTCCGCGAGAGCCGTGTTCGTCTCGTGTTCTTTCTCGGCTTCGCTTTCGATCCGCTTTGGTTTTGAGTTTTGGTTGGACGAAGTTTTGGACGGTCCGCAGTAGAGGTGCGGACAGTCCGCGGGTGCCTGGCGGACGGTCCGCGTGCTCCCCGCGGACAGTCCGTTTTTCGGGGTTCGCTTCTGGAGGTTCTGTTGGCTTTAATGGACGGTCCGCGGCCCCGGGCCGGACGGTCCGTAGTACCCGTGCGGGACGGTCCGCGGTACCTTGGCGGACAGTCCGCGGGGCCCGTGCGGACAGTCTGCCCCTCCTGGCGGGACGGTCCGCCAGTACCTGGCAGCTTTGTTCCTTGGTCGATTCCTCCTTCCTTTCTTTTGTGCTTTCGCGTGTGCTTCAAGGAATCATTCCTAAGACTTGAGGTTGATCCATAACCTTGTTGTCTTAGCGATTGGTTTGTAATTTGTTGCATCGGTCGTGTGTGTCCGGGATTTGTCTAGGGTATAGGTCGGGTTCTTTGAGAAGAACTTTTACAAGCTCCTATTCACTCCCCCTCCCATCTCTAGTCGCCATTCGATCCTTCAATTGGTATCAGTGCTTGGTGCCGGATTCGTGGTGACTTTGACAAGTCTTGAATCCTAAGATGGCGTCTGTTGAGCGGGGTGGTCCGCCGCACTTCGATGGGAAAGGTTACCACAAGTGGGCGGCTCGTATGATGATCTTTCTTCGTGGCAAGTTGTTGGATTTCATTGTGCTTGACAAGACCTATGCTATTCCGGCTGAGATCCACAGTCTTATGGTGACCAATGCCGTTGCCAAGGCCAAGTATGAGGCAAATGCAAAAGCCGTTGATCACTTGGTCTGAAGCTTGTGTGATCCTGAGTTTGAGCGTGTTCGCCATTTGAATCTTGCCTGGCAAATTTGAGAGAAGTTGTTGGTTACTCATGGTGGTGATAACCATGTGGAGGCTTCCTCTTTGTTTCTTACCGAATGCAATATGAGAACTTTACTCAACTTCCCGGTGAGGACATTGATGCGATGTTTCAGAGGTTCACCGCCATCGTGAACAACATGAAGGCAAATGTTGAGGATTTCCCTTACACTGAGCATGATCAAGCTTTGAAGCTCTTGCATATCTTGGACCAAAATGTCTGGGGTGCTAAGGTTGAGGCCATCAAGGAGTCCGGGCAATACTTGACTATTGAGTTGGATGATCTCTTTTCTAAGCTCAAGTCGGCTGAGGTTGACAGGAAGTTGCAATCCAAGAATGAGGGCTAGACTGATCATAGTCTTGATCTTGTGGGAGGATCAAAGGGCAAAGCCAACACTAACCCTTCCGGTCGACAGTTTTCCTTGTCTTCTCTCATGTCCATTCCAGATGATGAGTTCGATGTGCTGAGCGAGGAGCAACTGGCCTGGCTCTCAAGGAGGTTTGATCGACTACATGAGAACCGGAGGAATGCAAGGCAGAGCTCGGGGACATGCTACAAGTGTGGCAAGTGTGGACACTTCATCGTCGAGTGCCCGGAAGCGGAGGAGAACAAGTACAAGATGAGCGAGTACAAGGCGCACCCGAGGTGTGAAGACAAGTACTCCTCTAAGGGCAAGCACTACAGCAAGTCCAAGAGCAAGGACAAGGACAAGCGGCGATCGAGCAAGGGCGGCCACAAGAAGGACAAGGCAAGAGCCATGGTGGCCGGTGCAAGCGACGTCGACACAAGCTCAAGCGACGCGCATTCAAGCTCAAGCAGTGAGGATGAAGACGTCGGAGGCGCAAGGGCAAGAAGAATGCAAGCCGGAACCTCAGTGGGTTGAGCTGTGTTGCACTTGGAAGTTTTTGTGGCATGGCCCATAGCTCAAGCAGCAAGAAAGGTGAGAAAGAAGACACCGACTCCGACTCAGAGGATGAGGTAAACCGTGACCCCGACTCTTTGCTTGCTGAGATCATAGGTTGAATGGCTTGATTGATAGCCGTGATAGTGTGTTGAGAGATGCTAAGAATGAGGAGAGATCTTAGGGCTCAACTTGAGAATGCTTGTGAGAAAGTAGGAGAGTTAGAGTCTAAATTGCTTGAATTGAAACTTGAGAATGACTCTTTGAAACTTACTCCTACCATTTCTGATGATGTTAAATGTTTTGAATGTAATGCATGGTTGAATGACATCAAGTTGCTTAATGGGAAGAATGCTTCCACTTTGGCTAAACTAGATGCTCTTAGGACTGAGTATGATGAGCTTAAGGCTAGAACCACTTTGCTTGGTGCTTGTAAATCATGTCCTACTATGCATGCTAAGCTTGTTGATGCTCGTTCTACCATTAGCACTTTGGAAGCTTCTTTGAAATCTCCCGTTGTCAATGCATGCACTAGCTGTGATGAAGTTACTTTGCGCAATCTTGAACTTACTTCCCGTTTGGATGTCATCTATGAGGAGAATTATTATTTGAGGAAGATGTTGGGTTGGTTGTCTGGGCAGGAACCTCAATTAAAAATCATGATCGAGGAGTTCAAGAGAGCGGATGGTCGTGGTCTAGGTTTTGAGAAGTTGGGTGAGAAAGTGGGAGAAAACAGTGGGGAGAGTGTGTATGAGAAGTGTGTTGAGTTTAACCCCGAGTTTGAGGTGATTGGAGACATCCAAGTTACAATTCCAAAAGCACCCAAGAACTCTTTCACTCCAAAGCCCAACCACCTTTGCAACAAGCTTGACACAACCCAAGATCCACCTAAATTCCTACCTAAAACAAATGACTTCCAGAAACCGGTGAAGTTTGTGAGTGAGAAGGGTGTGAAACCTAGAGAGAAGCCAGAGCCAAAACCAAAACCCATCCCCTTTAGGTGTGAGTATTGTGGCAAGGAGAGGCATCTAGCAGAGTTTTGCTACAAGAGGAAGAGGGATGAGCGGCTTGCTAGGGAGCAAGCAAACCAGGACAGGTATCGCCAGTCTCATGGTATTTCTGAGCATAGAGTGCCACTCCCACTAGGTGTGGGAAGTGTGAGGAGTGTTGGTAGAGTTGGAGCTCAGGGTGGTAGGTTCCCACAGAGAGGTGGTGGTGAGAGGTTCGATAGGAGAGATGATGGTGTGCGTGCTGGTGAGAGGTTTGGTCGGGCTCGTGGTGGTTTTGCTGGACGTCCCCCTACTCGTCCTCAATACGAATTTAGGGGAGATGATCGCAGCTTTGGGTTCCAGAGGAACTACGGACCATGTTTTCCCCCTCGTGGTGCTCGTACTCCTTCCATGGGACATGGGAAGTTTGGTGGCAAGGGAAAGATGTTTGCTAACCCCTCTTTTGAGCAGATGGCTCGACACTGGTTCAACTTTCTTTGTGCTAACCCAGTGTCGAGTCGTTGGCTAATTCTCGTTCTTGTTTCTGACTACAGGCAGGAGGCTTGGAGAACATTTGGTTGATCGGCTCCGGATGTTCCCGACACATGACCGGAGACAAGAAGTGGTTCTCCAGCCTCACCCCAGTGAAGGAAAAGATGTATATCACTTATGGGGACAACGAACGAGGAAGGGTGATTTTTAAGGGTGTGGTACATGTGAGTGACAAGGTAACGTGGAAGAGGGTTGCTCTTGTGAAGTCTTTGGGTTTCAATTTGCTTTCGGTTTCTCAGTTCCTTGATGAGGGCTTTGAGGTGCGTTTCAAGTCCGGTGAGTCTCGTTTGCTGGATTCTCGAGGTGATCTTGTTTGTATGATCATCCCCGAGGTCAGATTTTCAGGGCTGATTTCTCTCGTTCTTTAGGTCCTGCTCGCTGTTTGATGGCCGGTCCTTCTTTTGATTTGTGGAAAATGGCATAGGTGGTTGGGTCACTTGAGCTTTGATTTGGTTTCCCGCTTGAGTGGGCTTGACCTTGTCCGAGGACTGCCAAGGTTGAAGTTTGAGAAGGATTTGGTCTGTGCCCCTTGTAGGCATGGCAAGATGGTAGCCACTCCCCATCCACCCCTGACCGATGTCATGATCGAGTGTCCGACAGAGCTGTTGCATATGGACCTTGTTGGGCCAGCTCGAGTTCGCTCGGTGGGTGGGAAGTGGTATGTCCTTGTTGTGGTGGACGATTACTCTCGCTATGCCTGGGTGTTTTTCTTGGAGGACAAAAGTGAGACATTTGGTTTTGTTCGAGATGCGATCGTGAGGTTGAGGAACGAGAGGCATGGGAATGCCATTCGAGCCGTCCGCGGTGATAATGGCTCGAGTTCAAGAACTCCCGTTTTGATGCCTTCGTAGTGATCTAGGTCTTGAACATCGGTATTCGACCCCTTATGTGCCCCCTCAAAATAGAATCGTGGAAAGGAAAAATCAGACTCTTTGTGAGATGGCTAGGACGATGCTCGATGAGCACGGGACTCCTAGGAGGTATTGGGGCCGAGGCGGTCAATACGGCTGTCATGTCTCCAACGGGATTTTATTGCGAGCTTTCAAGAGGAAGACTTGTTATGAGCTTATGCATGGTCGGGCACCCAAGGTGAGTCATTTCCGAGTCTTTGGCTGCAAGTGCTTTATTCTTAAGAAGGGAAAACTCGACAAGTTTGAGGCTAGGTCTAGTGATGGGATTTTCTTTGGATATGCTAACCACCCTAGAGCCTATAGAGGGCTAACCTTGAGACTAACAAAATCATGGAGACTTGCAAGGTAACCTTCGACGAGACAATGCCATGTACCTCTCTTGGCTTTGAATGTGCAGGTGATGAAGAGATGGCTGAGGACCTCTTTGAAAAGGAGAAGGATGAAGCTGGAGATGATGATGGAGAGAACCATGCACCTAAAGTTGAGTGTGTACCCACTACTTCCCCTACGACCACTACGGAGGGTGCACCGTCTACTTCATGGACAACGACGGTGCGACAAGAGGACCAGGCGAGAGAAGCTGAAGTTGAAGGGGAGGTAGTCTCGAGGTGTGAGGCTCCCCGGCGGATTCAAGAAGTGCATCCCCTATCGAAGATCAATGGGGACATCGACGAACGTACTACGCGGTCAAGGTCTAGAAATTCCTCTCATTTCGCTCATGCTGCATTTGTTGCCTCCTTTGAGCCCAAGGACATTGGACACGCTTTATCTGATGCAAACTGGGTCAATTCTATGCATGAGGAGTTGGAAAACTTTGAGAGGAACCAAGTGTGGGAGTTAGTTGAACCACCTCCAAATTGCCATCCTATAGGAACCAAATGGGTTTGGAAGAACAAAGAGGGTGAGAATGGGATGGTTGTGAGGAACAAGTCCAGACTTGTTGCTCAGGGATATAGTCAGAAGGAGGGGATCGACTATGATGAGACCTTTGCTCCTGTGGCTCGTCTTGGGGCAATTCGAATCCTTCTAGCCCTTGCCGTGGCTAAAGGGTTCAAGTTGTTTCAAATGGATGTGAAGGGTGCTTTTCTGAATGGGGTCATAGAGGAGGAGATTTATGTGAAGCAGCCACCGGTGTTCGAGAGGGAGAAGTATCCACACAGGGTGTACAGGTTGAAAAGGGCTCTATATGGGTTGAAAGAGGCGCCTCGGGCTTGGTATGGGAGATTGAGAGGTTTTCTGTTGAGCAGAGGGTTCGTGATGGGTACCGTGGATAGGACCTTGTTTCTCCTCAAGCATGGGAATGACTTGTTGGTTGTGCAGATATACGTGGATGATATTGTCTTTGGTGGCTCGTCACATAACCTTGTTGCCAACTTTGCAGATGAGATGAGCAGGGAATTCGAGATGAGCATGATGGGCGACTTGTAGTACTTTCTCGGGTTGCAGATCAAGCAAGTGAAGGACGGAACATTTGTGCATCAGACCAAGTACACGAAAGACATGCTGAGGAAGTTCCAGATGCAAGATGTGAAGCCTATGTCGACACCCATGGGGAGTATGGCTACTTTGGATGCGGACGAGGACGGAGAACCAGTGGACCAGCGAGAGTACCGGAGCATGATCGGCTCCCTCCTCTACCTGACGGCGACAAGGCCAGACATACAGTTCAGTGTGTGTCTGTGCGCTCGTTTTCAGGCCTCGCCGAGGACATCACATCGACAGGCCGTCAAGAGGATCTTCAGGTACCTACAGTCTGCCCCTAGTCTTGGGCTTTGGTATTCTTCCTCCTCGACTCTTTCACTTCATGGTTTTTTCTGATGCGGATTTTGCGGGTTGCCGAGTCGAGAGGAAGTCTACTTCTGGTTCTTGCACAGTTTCTTGGGTCCTCGTTGGTTTCGTGGTCTCCCCGCAAGCAGTCTAGTGTAGCTCAGTCTACCACCAAGGCGGAGTATGTTGCAGCCGCGAGTTGTTGTTCCCAGCTGTTGTGGATCTCATACACCTTGAGAGACTTTGGTGAGGAGTGCACCCAGATCCCACTTCTTTGTGATAGCACCAGTGCCATAAGCGTAGCAAAAAACCCAGTGCTTCATTCCAGAACCAAACACATAGAAGTTAGGTATCATTTCTTGAGAGACAATGTGGAGAAAGGGACCATTGTGTTGAGTCATGTCCCTACCCAAGATCAGCTTGCAGACATCTTTACAAAGCCTCTCGACCAAGCTACATTTGTGCGATTGCGGGGGGAACTTGGGTTTTGTTGCCCTTTCTAGTTGATTCTTGGGGGATTTATTTTTGTACCATATGTATCATACCATGTTTCCTTTGATGTATATACATGCTTTGCTATGTATAAACCATGGTAGGATAGCCATCTTGTTATATATCATTTTGCATTTGTATCATATTGCATTTTAGGATGATGAGCTTCTTTCATATGCCTTATTTGAGTTTCTTTGGCTACTTGTGAGATATTGGTCATGTGTGTGGAGAAATGGCTATGTGAGGCTATGCTCTTGGAATATCTGAGATATATGTGTTATGAGATAGCCCTTTTTGAATCAAATGCTAATCTTGACTAGATTTGATGAAATGTGCTCCACTCATGTGTTGTAGTGTATCCATGTCACGTTTTGGTCTAAAATGTGATTTTATGCTTAGATTGTGCTTGGATGTCTCTTTCTTGCATTTGGGCCAAAGGTCAATATCATTGTGAATGTCTAGCCTATGTTGCATTCATGGAGGAGCATAAGCTTCTTTTTGCCGCAAAGGCACTTCATGTAGCATGAAATGAATTAATCTTAAAAAGAAGTGTGTATGCTTGAAAAATGCTCCATCCATCATGTTTATGATTAAAATGTCTTATCTTTCACACATGGGTGCAAAACATGTTGCATGATGTTCATCAGTGGAGAAGTCTCCCCGAAGTGAACACATGGCTCATGAGCTTTAACATGACATGCTTTGCTTTATGGGTGTTTGCAATGATCTTCTATTAAGAATTTGATATCCTTGTATGATCTCTGGATGATATGCATGCTTTTGGCTAGATATGACATGGATAGGCCTTTACATTTGATGTGAGCCATCTTTTGATAAAACCACTCAAATCTGAAAATTTGCTTTGTCACATGCCTATATTTCCATATATTACTTGTGGCAATTCTTTGACTATGTTATGATCCATATGTGTGCTATTTATCTCATTTCCAACCTCTGACACTCGATTTAGCCTATTTGTGAAGCTCATGTAGATGTTTATATGCTTTGTTTTACATTCCTGCATTTTCATCTTGATTCATACATTGTCAACAAGGGGAGAAGAGGTGAGCTTAATGCAAATTCAGAAAAATGCATCTTTGCATCCACATGTTCAGGGGGAGCTTGCATTTGTTCAGGGGGAGCTTTCTTGTTGTTTTCAGTGTGGAGTTTGTGCTTTGCTCGGCTTGTGACCTTTCTTTGCCTTTCTTTGGTTTTGGTCATGAGTTGAGCTTCTTTGTTCTTCTTTCTTCTTACTTTCTTTCTCTGAATTTCATTTCGCGTTGTGTGTTGTCAATGCACTCATCAAGAGGGAGATTGAGGACCACAAGCGTCCCAGTGGTCGGTGGATGACCGCTCCTTAGTGACGAGTGATTGACAACGGGTGTTGGACTGACTCTTGGCTCAGTGCGCAGGCGTAGGCTGCGGCCTAGTTCATGTTGTTGTAGGTGAAGAACGGGCACGAAAGGTCTTCAGCCTTGAGGGGCCTCCGGGAGATGGAGAGTCAAGTAGGCTCGGTTCGAGGGACCCGGTGGACGGCGGGACTAGGTGCGGGCCACATGGTGGCGAGACGAGCAAGACGAAGTCGTGGACGATCGAGCCGGTGCACGGTGGCGGTCGAGTCAAGAGGCTTAGCGGGAGGCCGGGCCGAGCACGCGGGGTTTGGTGGTTTGCCCACAAAACCATCGGAGGACGGTTTCTTGGTTTGGGCCTCAAAACCAAGTCCGAAGGCCCAACACGACGCAGAAGGGATCCGGGCGTGTCGGGAAGCTTCAAAGTGGAGGACACGCGGCGGGATCGCATGGCTTGCGTCGGGATGACGCGGGGTGCGGCGCAGGCGTGGCCGTCTGATGGCAAGACCCACAAACATTACATAAATGCCCTTGCGTGGGTTGTATCGCCAGTAGTTGAGTTAGGGGTAGTCGAGTCATTTACCACACCGGCGGGACCCGATATATAAGCCATGACTGTGTGTGGATGGCTCCCTCTCTCCGTGACTTAGGGTTTCATTTTCCCCCCTTCCATTTCTCTTTTTCCTAGAGTATTTTCTTCTCCATTTTCTCTAGGCTAGCATGAGAGCTTCATGAGAGATTTGTTGAGAGGGATGGATGCTAGGGCGGCATGCTAGACCTTGTGAATCTTTCGTGGTTTGTATAGAAGATTCGGCGTTGTGAATTTCGTGGTCTTTTTCGTGCTTGTTTTTGGTGCCTCTGTTCTTGGTGCGGTTCCATGCATTTTAGTGGGTTTCTCCCCGGATTTCTTTGAGGGAAACATGGATGGATGTCTTGTGCATCTTTTTGATTGATATTGTGCCCTCAAACGCCGGGAAACCACTTTGATTCAAGGATTTTCGGTCGGAGCTCTAGTTTTTGCTGGTGTTCAAAGGATCCGCGATTCCCGGTGATTTAGGGAGTTAGGAGGCAAAATTTTTGGGGTATATCATCCTTGTTTGACGCTTATCATGTCCCCAAACTCTTGTCTCTACAGCTTCTACCGTTTAGGAGATCCGGTGATGAGTTGGGGGAGATGACCTTCGGGGTCGAGCAGTTTTTGCCTCTGTCCGTGAGGCGCGGACAGTCCGCGAGGTGGTGGAGGACGGTCCGCGAGAGCCGTGTTCGTCTCGTGTTCTTTCTCGGCGTCGCTTCCGATCCGTTTTGGTTTTGAGTTTTGGTTGGACAAAGTTTCGGACGGTCCGCAACAGAGGTGCGGACAGTCCGCGGGTTCCTAGCGGACAGTCCGCGTGCTCCCCGCGGACAGTCTATTTTTCGGGGTTCGCTTCTGGAGGTTCTGTTGGCTTTAACGGACAGTCCGCGGCCCAGGCCGGACGGTCCGCTGTACCCGTGCGGACAGTCCGCGGTACCTTGGCGGACAGTCCGCGTGGCCCGTGCGGACAGTCCTACCCTTCTGGCCGGACGGTCCGCCAGTGCCTGGCAGCTTTGTTCCTTTGTCGATTCCTCCTTCCTTTCTTTTGTGCTTCCGCGTGTGCTTCAAGGAATCATTCCTAAGACTTGAGGTTGATCCATAACCTTGTTGTCTTGGCGATTGGTTTGTAATTCGTTCCATCGCTCGTGTGTGACCGGGATTTGTCTAGGGTATAGGCCGGGTTCTTTGAGAAGAATTTTTACCGGCTCCTATTCACTCCCCCCCTCTCTAGTCGCCATCCGATCCTTCAGTTGCCAAGACTGGAGTCAGAACTCGCCACCTCCGTTGGGGTGTACTCCTCAGCTCGAGCGAGCGGTGTTCCCTCCTGGAAGGGAAGCGAGTCGAGGTAGGCGACGTAGCGTGAGTTCCAGTTCGTCAGGTCAGCAGGCTTGCGGTCTAGCCAGTAGACGAATCTCCCGGCGGGTGTAGATGTTATAACCAGCCCGGAAGCCGGTCCTGACAAGGGTTGCTCTGTAGAGTTGTCCTCGAACTCGGGATCCTCAGGGTCTGACCCGAAGTCGAACTCGTACGCGGAGTCCGAGTAGCAACCGAAGAGGGGGTTGGAGTCCGTGGCGTGGCCGGGAGCGGTGTCGGAGTCCGAGTCATACTCGGCATGGGCTCCTTGCAGGCCCGGCGTGTACTGGGAGCGTTCGTGTGGGCCCTGCAGACGTTGCGGGGGCCACGTGTGAAGCGCTCGGGGGGTGGGGAGTCCACATGCGATGGCTGAGTAGCCGGCTTGCATACGATAACCCACAGGGACGTCGAGCTCGAGTTGGAGGCGGATCGAAGCTCGAAGTTGGCGTGATGGTCGAAAAGCGAAATTTCGCCGAATTTGCCGGCGAGTTCACCCGTGACTACTTCGGGAAGTGTCACGAGGCCGGTCTCCGGGTTGGACGGCATGGTGAGGCGGCGTTGGAAGGATCTGGTGCCGTCAGCAGTGCAGACCCAGTCACCGAAGACGAAGGTGTCGCCGTGGTTGAAGGCGACGGTCGGCTTGATGTAGACGGAAACCGTCAAATTCGCCATGTGATCTAGGGCGAGATCCCCTACCTAGCGCGCCAGCTGTCGGTGTTTTAGACCGGCAACCTACTAAGGGGAGTACCTGAAGTAGATGAATGTGGCCTTGCCGAGATCGGTAACTCGAAGGAAGAGACACGTGGCACACAATTTAGACAGGTTCGGGCCGCGAGGTGCGTAATACCCCACGTCTTGTATGCTGCGTGGCTCTGGATTGATTGGGTGCGATTATAAGACGATTCAATCTGATGCGTATGAGCGAGATGATCTAGAGAGGGGTCCCTTCCTCGCCTTATATAGTCCAGAAGAAAGGGTTGCAAGTCGGTTCAGGGAGCGAGTACTAGTCGAGTACGTACATGAGTCCTCTATACAACGCGGGACTCGTATAGCTTCCTATCCGAGTACTTCTCCTCTGTAGTCCTTGTCCTTCACGCCAGCAGGTGCCGTGCAGCGCAAGTCGAGTAGTCCCAGGGGCCCACCGAGTAGTCGGTCCTGGTACCCACCGAGGTAGTGGGCCCAGGGAGGTCCATACGACACCACGGGACCGAGGAAGTAGGATGGTGATTGGTCCTCAATGGGAATCAAGATTTCAGCGGCTAGAGCCTATCAAGAACAGGAGAGGGCAAAAGAAAAATCTAAGATGGAAACCGAAAAAGTAATACCGAATGGGCCTTAAGGGGATGAGATTTACCTGAAGAACTTGGTCTTGGTCCACCATTTGAAGATTTGAGCTTGAGGGATTGATGAACTAGGGTTTGGATCTGAGCGAAGGCTCCAACGGATTGCAAGAGGAAAGAACGGGTGTTGAACAAATTTAGCTTGGAGACGTTGAGCATTTATATTCAATTCCGGGATAAAATCACTTTTATCCCGTACTTGAAGGGGCATATGTTAACACCAAAAATTGGTACAAAAAAGGGACTAACTTGTGGGCCGTGTTTGGTAAAGAAGCGCCATTCGGCAAGAAAATCTCCTCAAAGGATTCGGTAAAGATACTTGCGGTCGGCAGTACACCGTCATTCGGTAAAAGGACTGTTTGCGCTTAAAAAGGAAGCTTTCGGGAATACGTGATGACGTGGCCCGGATATAAGGAAGGGACGAATTGATGACGGGTGCGAGATGGACATTGGCGCCGGGACATTAATTTAGGTAATAAATGTTGTACTCGTAGTCCACCAGGAGTCGTGTTAGGACAAGGGTATAAATATAAGCCCTTGGTGTTTGTAATAGGGATAAAAAAATTACACAACAAAACCGGCCCCGTGCCAAACTTTGAGTCCTTTAGTCGAGTCGTCGAGTTTTTCGAGAGGAGCCATCGATTCGTCGACCTCCGTAAGTACCCGCAACCTTGTATCATGTCCAGTATCATGCGGTGGATTTAGACCGTGATGCAAGTAGTCTTGTTACCTTGCTTAGTATCATTCAATGGATTTAAGCTTGGTTCAAGAGGGTTTCTTGTTAGATCAGAGCCATGCGGTAGGCTAAGATCTAGCTTGGAGCTAGTTATCGGCTCTATTAGAATTGGCAAGATCTAATAGATTCATTAAGTTACCACGTGTTGCTTTGGATTTTGCTTTATGTTTAATTCATGTAACACTCTTTTGTCCAATCTAGATCGATTAGCTTCGGCTCTATCTCTTTGAGATCCATGTGTTGTGCTTTCAAGTCTCTGGTTCATTGTAAAAGGATCAAGTGCTCTCAGTAGCCGAATTTAGATCAATCTCGATTGTCACGTATTGCAGGTTCAAGCTTATTGACTTTTCAATGTTTGTTCCTTCTCCACGGAACCCGGATCGGCTGTACAACTGTATTCGGCAATTCTATCACAAGTGAAATGTGTTCATAAGTTTGTTTAAAATAATGTATGCTTTTAGCCTTCCATGTTTAGATTGTATCATGCGGTGGATTGATTTACTCGTGGTTGGTGTTGTGATTTCAAACAAGTCGTATCATGCGGTGGATTAACTTGTTTGGTGTCACGCTCGACGGGTTTGGAAGTACCTAGACATGCGGTAGACTGGTGCTTTTGACCTATGCATGTTTGTTTACTTCAAATTTATAATCATGCTTTCACCTTATTTATTTTATTGTAATTTATCCTCGAAAATCGGTCATGGCCACGTGCAAGCAATGTTGTTTAAATAAAGACCGATCGTTTGTCATGCTTACGTTATGCACTCGGTTATATCCTGGTTTCATGTTTTAAAGCTCCCAAATGATATTTAAATTGCTGACAGATAACTTGATGTAGCTATATGTCATTTAAATTCGCTTTCTAGCCGTAAATACAGATCTGTCTGGTACCACCCGGCAAGTTCCAGGTTTTATCTAACTGCTTTCCATCCTTTGTCAGTTTCAGGAAAATTGACTGGCACGCTACGGATTCGGCACGTGTGTTAAGCCAGCTTTGTTCGACTTGCTGTGTGCTTGGCGCGAGGTACTGATTTTGCGTCAACAGGGCGCCTAGTGGGTCGGGCGCCCCAGTGGCGCAGAGAGACCCGCCTCATCGGGTCGACCCACCGAGACGGTCGGAGAAGCGGCCGGCTCTAACCCGCCTTCTCTTCGACGGCTCCGAGCGCCCCGACTCAAACTCCCTGCATAGGAGCCGGTCGTGGGCGAGGTCGACAGACTCGACCTCGACTCCGAGCGTGCCGTAGGAGGCGGATTCTAGCTCCGCCCCGCAGTGCCTTCAATCACTGATTATTTAGGGTGGTGGGGCCCTGGACGTACAAGTCTCCCTTGCCACGGGTGGGGGTCAAGGACCGACCCCGACCAGGACGGAGGTCGGAGGGTCAGCCCCCTTAGCCATAGGGGATGCAGCGCCGCCGTCGAGATGACGAGTCGAAGTGGGGCAGCCCCCCAAGTCGGTGGGAACCAAGCGTGTAGCCCCCGAGTAGGATTCGTCAGGGCGCCCGGTGAAGAAATCCCGTGTGTGCTCCAAGATGTAAGTTCTCTTCGGAGCCACCATCGCGAACTCATCAGCTTAATTTGCTTGCTAATCTTGGCTCTATCTTTTCGCAGGTACGCTGACACCGACGTTCTTAGCCTCGCGCCTTTGAAGCGCTTGGCGTTGAGCGCGTGGGTTGTGCACTCCGAGCCCCTCCCCATACTCCGCACGTCGAGCTGCGTTCGATGCAGGTTGAGGACAGGCTGGCCGCGGCCACTGTGGTGGAGTAGTCGGCCGCGCTGCTCCCTCTGGTCGCCACCACCGTGGTCAGGGAGGAGCAGGCGGTTGAGGAGATGGTCACTCGCCAAGCAATGTTGGCGCCACCAGCCAGGGCCAGCTCAAGTGATGAGGACGTGGCAATGGTGCTCGCGGATGATGGTGGCTCGGCGCCATCTCTGCCGGCGAGGGAGCACGACGTCACGATGTTGGCGGCGCCGAAGTCTTCAGCGGGTGTGACCACAACACTGATCGAGGGCGCAGCTGACGCATCGTCGTCCCGGTACGTGGACTTCCTTGGTATCGGGATCATTGATCTTGACGCCACTGAGCTCCCGAGCAAAGAACGGGAGATCCTAGAGGTCACGGTGGAGCAGATGTCTGCCTACCCATCGACCTTGGATGCCATCATGTCAGTCCCGCTGGTGCCGCGTCAAGATGAGGGTGCCGGCGGCTTGGTTCCCCCCGCCGCGCCGGAGGTGGCAGAGGCGTTCTCGGGGAGTCCATAGCTGGCTCGGAGTCAGTTGTGATCGAGCCCCCGCCAACGTCAGCCGGAGGGAGCACGGGCGCGCCCCTCCTCCAGCCCACGGAAGCAGCTGTGGATGCGCCCACTCCTTTGGTGGTCAGTGCGGTCGATAGGGTCGTCGGAGTAGTGGGGCCATCGCCGTCCCGGCCTGCTTCCACCACTGCAGAGGAGGTTCCCGTGCTGAGCCAGCCCGCTGCGGCCCCTCAGGAGCGTGACGCCCCCGATGGCACGACAAGGGCCGCCTCCCCCCAAGAGCATGATGCCCCTGAGGGCATGACAAGAGCCGCCACCCTAGAAATCTAGGAGACTGGGGAGAACTCGGGCGCACCCTTGCCGCATGGCGTCGGAAGCGGTGAGGCCCATGTCCTCGAGCTTGCCCGTGCCCCGTCGGCGGCCGCCTTCAAGGTCGGCGACAACGCTGAGGACAACGAGGAGGCCGCGGTGTGCAACACCCTTGAGCGTGGGTTGGCATGGGCATGCTGCGCGTTCGACGAGTTGATCCTCCCCGTGACGTCAGTGAGTTTTCCTTGCATGAGTGACTTGTTTCCCGATTTCCTGATTCTTTTGAGAGGTGTGGCTCACCTTCGACTTGTTCGGGGCAGACCCTCGCGACGTCATGTCGGAGGCGAGTGCACGCGACAACAGAGCTTCGCGAGGAGTGGGCTCAGTTGGTGATCCAGCTCATTGTGGCTCGAGTGGCAGCAGCTGCAGCGGTGGCAAGCGAGGCGTCGACGCGGATGACACCGTCACCAAGACCGCTGTCGCTGCAGTCGTGACTAAACAGGACACACTATCATCGAGGCTGGCTCTCACCGAAGCTGAGGTCGAGAAGCTTCACGTGGCCTTGTCGTCCTTAGAGGAGGCCGCTGAGAGGGCTAGGGCCGTTGCCGCCGACACTGAAGTTGTTGCCCGGGGCGCCGCTCAGGCTGCGGCCCACGAGAAGGCAGCACTCGAAGCGAAGGTGTCAGACTTGGAGAGCGAACTGGGCACTGCCCCGGTGGATCTGGCGACATCCGGCCGCAATTTCTCCTAGGTCTCCAATCAGCTTCAAGAGGTTTCCGAGGAAGCGACGCGGCTGCGCGAGAGCAACGCGAAGTTGTCGGAGGACCTCGACGGTGAGTCGAGCAGATGCTTTCTTTCTCCATTCTCTTCGCTGTCCGCTTCTCAACGTGCTCTAACTTGTTAGTTGTCATTTCAGGGGCGTGTGTGTATCGCGCGGGGATGACCACGAAGTTTGCGAAGTTGAAGCAAGAGCTGAACACCGCTCTCCTCAAGGACATCGAGAAAGATAGTGTGATCGGGCTCTTGTCGTAGCAGCTTCATAGTAAGTCTAGGATCTTGATTCTGTCTTCCTCCTTCCTGTGTACCTGCCATAACTCGTTGCTTCATTCATCTTTCAGAGATCAAAACTGTCACACCCCGATTTTCCGAAGAAAACCAAGTGCTATCTATATGTATGCCAGGATCTAGTTCCATACATATAGTGACATCATTAGTGATCCACAGTGTTAGAGAACATAGGTGGCTCAGTATTCCAAAACTTTGTGTGCATATCCTCCGAGTTTGGATATGGTGACTCGTATTGGTTGTATCCATGGTTGTAACTGATATCATTGCTCTTGTCTTGGTTGCCTTTTTCCATCTAGTTAGTTGATAAATTTCAAGATCTAGAGAGAACAAGAATAAATAATTGAAGGTGTAGGTAGAATTCTTGATATCATGTTCATCTTTTCTTGGTTGTTGTGATAGTAATCATCAAATTGTGGTAAAAAGTAGAATAGCAGAGGGTAGGAAAACAAATAAGACATCCTTTTCTTCAACTTCTTTCATGAGTAGATGTGTGCGCATGCTTGTAGATTTCTGTTGTTGATGATGGTGTTGCCTTCCAAACATTCATCTTCTAACATCCTCCAATTGATTGGGTCAAAAAAAAGAGGGAAACAAGGAGGTGGGAGGTACAAAAGAACTCGACTAGGCAACTGATGTCATCGTAGGTCGAGGACCCACAATACACCAACAATCAATGGAAAGAACCAACTCAAACAAGGTCATAAAGACAAGCATCATCAATCATACATAGAACTTCACCAACCAGCATATAGTAAAGGATCGATGCTAAACATTGTTATTTGGGTTAGAGGGATCCTCCTAATCTTGACTGTGATGTTAAACTTCAACTTCCTTTGCATCGGCTTGCTTCTTCCAACATCATACCTCAAGAGATGAACTGGTTGCTCCATTCTTCAGATGACTTAGGGAGCCTTAAGGGTAAGAGGGCATAGATCATATAATCATTTTGAATAAAAGGAGAATAGGATATCACTTTGGAAGAAAGAGCAATAGAAAGGATCCAAAGCAATGGTATTTAGTAAGCAATGAGGGATACAATGGGGTTATATTGTTAAAATAAAATCAAGGGAGAGATATTTTAACAACGATAAGAATATTAAGAAGTAAGAGTAAACATTATTACTAGCAAATTAAAAGGTGATAAGATACATGAGATTGGAAAATCAAACATCAAAGGAGATGTATGATCAAGTTCAAGAAGGCATCTAGAAGAGAGGGAATATATAAACAAGGATTGAAGGTTTCACATTTGTAAAGCAAGAATATGAAAATGAAAAACATGAAGCAAGAGAAGTAAAGATATCAAGGAGGATTTATCAAAAGAGAATGGATAAGGGGAGATTACTTTTCACAAGATAGGTCAATAATAAGGTAGGAATTATTTTTAGAGTAAAACAGACCTTAGGAAGCGACCATTTCTATCTAGGCTTACGTCCTACTGTCGATATAGCTCTGATACCACTTCTGTCACACCCGATTTTGCGAAGAAAACCAAGTGCTATCTATATGTATGCTAGGATCTAGTTCCATACATATAGTGACATCATTAGTGAATAACATAAATAATATCACGTAAAAAAGAGATTATCAGAGATTTACAGTAGAATCCTCGGAAGCAAACGCTCCAAACTTCATAGGCAATCGACTGGGGGTTGCGTACGCCTAGCACCATCTTCAGGCAGACATCTTCTTCTGAACAACGATTTAGCAATGATGAGTACACTTATGGTTGGTACTCAGCAAGGCGACAAAAATTAACCGGAAAGCAATTTGAGATCCATCTTTAAGTTTATTAATCATGTGCGGGTCCAGGTCGCTCTTGACCGTGAGCACGACTGTTATAACAGTTTTACACTCTGCAGAGGCTGTACACTTTCACCGCAAGTCGCGTAAAAGTCCTGAAGAACTTTGAACCCAACCATGTTGTGCAAAAGTAGGCATAATACCTCACTTCCGAGGTGTGGTTGCATAGGGACGCTACGAGGCCTTTACAAAGAGTCCTCCTATGTGTATTAATCCATAGTAGCATGTCCTAGAGGCTATCTTTCATACCCTCCTTCTACTCTAGGACCAGGTAAGCCTAGAAGAGCACTTCCGTTCCAATACCTGTCCAGAGTAGAAGAGTCATAAAAGCATTCCTCCGTACCCAAAGCTACTAAGGCTAATAGCCACACAAGACTTCCCTAATTAATTGGCCAAGACAGAGCCATATGTCTTGTGGTTGTACTGTTTTCCTGGGTGGTTCACCATGTTCCAATTAATTCATTGTATTATTGTTTAAAGCATAGGTAGAAGGATGGTTAGGGTTACTTGCCTTTTTCCAACGAAAAGCTACTCTTGCTCTTCTGCTTTTGCTCTCTGAAACTCTTAAACTTCATGACTTCCGATCAGCAACACGATCTTCTACTCGAAGCAAACATCGGGTACAAACATGCAAAAGCAAACAAGCATAACTAAGAACAATGCACCATACAGGAAGGCTTAAAAAAGAGAACAAGGTTAGGTTCTAGGAACGCAAACGCAAGAAACACTGAGAACGGAACTATGATTTGAAAACACAAACTAACGAGAGGTTTGAATTATAACACACAAAGACTATATGCTAGATATATTTTAATTGAATGAAGCAATGTGTATATGTTATTTCAGAGATACCCTATTTAGAATTAAGCAATTTATATTTTTATATAAAAGGTGATGTAAACTTAGTTCAATTTTATTTACAAATATTCAATTATAACTTATGCAAATTAAATATGTAATTTGAGAAGAAGCATGTAGAGCATCGAAGTGTGTACTTTATGTCTCAAGTTTAACTAAGCAAATTATAATTCAAAAACATATTTGTATTCATCTTAGTCAAATTATTATTTTATTAAGAAAGCTCGGGATAGCCTAAGTAGCTTTTATTTGGAAAGCAAATTCAATATATATTAATTAAACTAAGTTTGGTTATGAAAACGGAGGTATAACTCTAATTAGTTTTTAATTAGAAAAGCATTTATAGAAATATTTAATCATATTTAAATATTCTAAAAGATTATATAACAGAGATCATGGTCACATTGCTCCTAACAAGTACTTTGCGTTTATATGGACCAAGCACAACTCAAAACGATCGAAGCAGAGCTAAACACGAGATCTATGGATTAAACAAGGTTGGGAGGATATATACAAGGGATTACTATTTATAGATAGATCTAGCAAAGATGATTCCGGAGACACAAGAGATGGCAGATGACGACATACACATAAGATAAAAGAAAAGACAGCTATATATATTGCTGAAATACGAATGCTGATTTACTTGAATTTTTTTAAGGAAATGAATGGATATATGACGTATGCATGATGTAATGATTACGTGTACTGATTGCTTGCTTCCTAGCGTGTACTAGTCACCTACGGCAAGATCATGCATGCAAGCATGGATTTAACAGGGCGCTAGATCGTGCTTGCTAGCATGTGTTGAGTCCTGTGTGCTACGGTGCATGGTGTTGTTAAACAGAAAGAAAACACCGGCGGCTAGAGAGCAAGATGTGACGACGTACGATGGCATGCCGCAAGGATAGTCAGATGAAAAACAGGAAGGGACGGCACGAGAATGTCTCTCACCGGTGTGTGCTGATCGTCGGTGAAGCAGTGGTGTGTTATCAGGAAGAAGCTCAACTCTGCATCAAAAGGCAGCTTGCAGAACTCTTCCGGATGACATCCATCTGCAGCCACAAATCAATGTTGAGGGACGTCGGGGATGACTTCTTGACGAACTGAAGCTGAAGAAAACAGAGCTACGAGTGCAAGAGTTTATGGAGCAGTGAACCGGCAAGCATAAAGGCAAGACTGAAATGGGAGGTCGTAGTTCGCTGGTGCGAAAGATGAATAGGAGGTCGAGGGGAGGTGCTCACCATGGCCAGGGATTGTCGGCAGCGGCCAGAAATAGAGACCGCGATGATGATTCGTGGATGGTTGCGGCCCGAGTCTTGATGAGCAGCGGCGCCACCATAGTCCAATAACTTGACGGCGAAAAAGACAGGTGCACCGTGCGCCTTCGTTTCTATGCAGGGATCCTCCAGAAGGGGCCAGCTTTCTCTGATTGACGCCCTTGGGAAGTTGGGTGGCGAAACGTACGACCGCGTGGACGGCGGCTGGTGCAGTTCGGTCCTCCACAAGGCGGTGACATCCAGGTGTGGCGAAGCAGCGACAGGAACCGGCCAAACGGGCGCAGCTCGGCTCGGCGAGGCTCCAGGAGGTTCTGGTCGACGAACTGGCAAGGCCACGGTGCTCTGACCGGCACTTCGGCTTCGACGGGCAGCGACCATGTGGTGGAGCACGGCGACGGCGGGCGAGGAGGCGAGCAGCTGGCGTACAGCAGGGGCGCAACGGGTCTTGAGCTCCTAGTTTTATAGGCACTTAGAGGAAATAGAGGCGGCTTATGGAGATTGAAGGTGGGTTTTGACAGACCATTAATGGCTTTAGTGATGGTCGTTTCTGGATTCTGGAAGAGTGGGAGAAGAAACGGAGGCAGTGCACTTGATTGCTCCATCGTGCATTGAAGGTGAGTGGCGTGATGCTGTAGGTGAGGAACGAGCAGTGCAGCAGGGATGATTAAAGAGGCGGCCAGCCATTACTAGCCTTGGCTGCGGCGGCAGGGGAGTGAAAGTGAGGCTGCTGACTGCCATTACTGGTGGAAGGAACTAGGAAGGGGAAAACGGAAGCGGCAACAACTTTAGGTGCGGCATGCAGACAGGGAGATGAGCAAGCGCGCACAGATGGAAGAGGAGGAATGTAACGGCAGGCCATTAATGCCATGGCGGGCAGCCATTTCCAGTGCGTTAGCACTAATTGTGATTTGATGACAGGAATGTGATGTGTTCACGTACGTGTGTTTTTAGATGAGACTGTTAGCTTGCTAGTTATACGTGTGTGCGTGCCTGGGTTTAGGCTTTGTTAGCATGTGAGTCTGTATGTTCTCGTGCGTGTGATGGCGGCATGGCGCGCGTGTGTGGAAGGCGAGCGGGTGCACGGGACAGACGGACAAGTACGGTGGCGATGCACGTCGGAGGCGAAAAGCAGTAGTGGCACGGACACGGGCGCGAGAGCGAGCGGTGCGGTGCACGGCCGTGCAAACGAACGGGCGTGGGCACGGTGCAGAACTCGGGTGCGAGCGGTAGGACGGCGCGGCCAGGTATGGATCATGCGGAGTGTGGATGGCCGGCCGGGGAAGGAAGAAACCCCCGATGGGTGGGACCATGCCGTTAGTGGCTAGGAGAGAGGGGAACCGAGATGACGGCATCGTGCAAAGGAGGGAGGCGAGCACGGTAGCGGCACACTCGTGGGTGTGCGGGAGAGTGAAAGGCCACGAGGATGGCAAGCGGCTCGGGCACATGTGGCCGGCCGCGAGCGGCATGGCAGCACGCTGGCGGCACGGCGCGGGCATGCGAGTGTCACGGCCTCGCGGGTAGCGTGCAGCTCGGGCGCCAGCGCAACACACGGGTGGGTACGAGCATGGGCACGGGGTGGAGACTAGCCAGAAGTGGGAGGATGCCTGACGTACGACATTCGCATGTCGATGAAGAGGAAGCAATGCGGCTGGGTGCACAGGTCTGACAAGCTCGAACACGAGCGAGCATGTGCGCGAGGGAGCCGGGCAGATGCGGCGCCACATGGCTCGGTCCAAGTTGGTCATGTGTGCGAGACGAGGGAGTCGGGCATGACGAACGGAGCCTGGCTAGCTGCAAGATAGAGGGAAAGGGTGAGCTGGCAGTTTAGATGGTCGGCGAACATCACGGGAAGGCGAGCGAGTGCAAGGCCGGGGAGGCCAAGCGGCGTGGACTCACACGCACAGGAGCCGAGCGAGTGCTCAGACTTGAGTATGGCTCAGGTGAGATCGGAAGGGGAAGCATGACATGTGGGGTCCACCCGTTAGCAGTACAAAAGAGGGAGAGGGTGAGTTGGGCCAGCCGATGGATTATGGGCTAACAACTTGTGATTGCTCCTGGGCCGAGCAAAGGTTTGAGCCGAGAAAAAAAAGATAGTCGGATGCGTTGGAAACATAGACAAAGAGAATGAGTTGGATCTACCATAAAAAGATCGAGATACAGAGAGAGATTTTCATTTGACCTTTTTATGATTGTGAAAAAAACTATCTCAAACAAAACAAATGCAATCGAAATGAATGCAACACTCAAACAATCGTTTTATTTAATTCCGAAAGACAATTAATTATTTTCCTACACTAAATTTCCTGTAACAAAATAAATGTTGGGAAAATTTTAAAATTATATCGAAATCGTTGCTTAATTATTCCTCCTAATAACATCCTGAAATCCAGAAATTTCAGGGCGTTACAAATTCCATCACCAAAATAATGTAAGCAACATGGTGTTTAGATTTTATTTTTCTAAAGGATTAAATAAATTATTAAATAAATTTGGCCTTTAAAATATTTAAATATCATTTTAATAATTTAGAAGCAATAAGTGCTTGTGCATCATGATTTGAATGCATGGTTTTGTTTGTTTGTGTGAAGTTTTAAAAGTTTTTAAAAATGATTTGAAAATTTTGGAAAAGAGTTTAAATATTGAAAAGTTTGAAAAGGAGTTTAAAGTTTCAAAAGTTTGAAATGTTGAAAAGATGTAGAAAAAACAAAACCTCCCAAACCCTCTCTCTCCCTCCCCTTCTCTCTTAGCCCACCGGTCAGCTCTCTCCCCGTGGCCCACTCCCTCTTCCGGCCCAGGCGGCCCAGCCTACCATTCCTTCCGGCCCACCAACCCCGCAGCGGCCCACCTCCCTTCCTCTCTCTCTTTCACTCGCTGCTAGTCCGGGCCCGCGCGTCAGCTTTTCCTCCCACCTCCGGTTTCTCCTCCCCTGCTTCAGTTAGCGCGCCGCCGACCGCCTCCCCCGCGCTTCCCGTGCCCCGCATCAATCCTTCCCTTCAAGAGCATCTAAAGCCCGGCCTTCAACCCTTCCATCAATTTCCTACCGTTACTCCTCCATCAAGACCCCTCCTCTTGAATATCTTGAAGCCGCCGGCCGCCATGGCATTGATGGCCATAGCCCCCGACCGTCGCCCCTCTTCGCCTCCTTGCCCTATAAATTCAACCCGACCCCTGCGGTTGTCCCTTTGCACTCTTCCGCACTCTCACACCCTCCTCCTCGCCCCCACACGCGCCGTTGCACTGGAGATCCGCCGCCACGCCATTGCAGACCAACCGGCGCTCCCCGTCGCCGGTGAACATCTATCGGCCTCCCCTCGTCTTCGTTCACCGCACGAGTCGCCTACACGTAGATCCGGCGTCCCAGAACCCTTCTTCCCCCGCAGGATCGAGCCACCCGAAGCACACCGCCGCCGGAGTGCCGCCGCTTCGATCTCTGCCACCACCGCTTCCCCATCGCCCAAGCCATCTCCAACTCGTCGCTGTGGGGTGAGCAGACCTTTCCCCACCACCTTTTTACTTTACCCCGAGTCATAGCACTCCCCGCCGCACGCCGGCCTTGCACCGTTCGCCACGGCCGCCGTGGTGTTGCCGCCGTCGACCGAGCCACCTTCTTGTATCCGTAGATAGCGTCGCCACCTTCCTAGATTTGTGTAGGATCAAACCGCACTTGTTTTCGTGGGCGGGAGCCCCCTTTCCGTGTCTCGCCGGCGACCCACCGCTGTGCGCCGCCTCCCTCTAGCGTGCCTGCCGCCGTTCCTTCTTGTGCAGAGGACGCGAGCCGTCGCATCTGCCAGCAACGTCCCGGATCGAGTCAATCCCGCCAGCTTACCGGTCAAACCGGGGTCAAACCTGCCATGCTGCTTACGTGCGTCCCTGGCTGCAGATCGCGAGATCAACAGCCCTGATCACATCGGGCCGTACTCCCCTTCGATTGGTCCACCGTGGACCCATGGACCGGGTTCACCGCCGGTCCACGGCCGCGCCCACCGCCTGATCTATGATCAACGCCGCAGATCGCGCCCAGCCCCGGTCAACCTAGAGCCCCGCCGGCTATTTTGTAGAAAAGCCCCCGAGCTTCTCCTAATCACAAAAATGCCCTTCCACCTCCAAAGATCCTTACAGTTTAGTCCAGGTTTTCACTTTGAAGCCCCTAAGCTTCTATGTTTCTTTCACCCAAGGTCCAAACCTTGTTCTTTTACACCAAAACCCTTGTGTTCTTGCACATAGTTATGTTTTAGCCCCTGGTTTCTTGCAGTTAAGCCCCTAGAGCCCTGTTTCTTCACAAAAAAGCCCCTGAACCTTATTTGAGCCATAACATTTCTGTATTTTATCCGTTTAAACCGTTCTTGGTGTCCTCGCGACCGTCTTTTCAAGCCCGTCAGTCTTAGAATGTTGTCTTGGCCGTATCATTAGCGTTTTAGCTCCGTTTCCACCGTTCAAGTTGCGTTAGGATCATATTAACTCAAACTACGTGATAGGACCAATGTTGAACATGTTCTTTGTTTTATAATTTATTTAAATATTAAATATGATTAGACCATATTACACATGCCTTTCTAATTAAAATCTAATTAGAGTTCAACATGTGTTTTCATAAGAAAGTTAAAATGATTAATAATAATTAAATCTTTATTTAATTAAAAGTTAATTAGATGTATACCTAGGTTTTTATAATCAAACTTAATTTGATTAATGATTATGCAATTTGCTTTCTACTAAAATGTAACATAGGCTATATCCCGTGTTTTCTTAATTAAATGTTGATTTGATTAAAATGAATATAAATGTGTTTTTAAGTTATAATTTTATTAGAGTAACTCAAAATATAAAGATAAACACCTAGACGCTTTTACATGTTTCTTTTAAATTAAATGTTTCATTTGAATAAATCATACTTCAATATTTATAAGTAAAATTGGACTAGGCTTACCTCGTCCTTTAAGTAAAAATATAACTTGCTTAATTATAATTAGGGTATTTCTCTGAAATAACCTATACACGTGATTTTACTTAATTAAAAGATACCAAACACGTAGTTAGCTCTTGTATGTGATCATCCAAATCTCCCGATAGTTCCGAGTGTTTCGTGTGTTCGCGGTCCTAGACCCAAACCTTGTTCTACCTTTAAGCTTTTCATGCTTGGTGTATTGTTTGTTTATTGAATGTATTCTTGTGTGCTTGTAGACAACGTGCAAGTTTCAAGTGAGCAGCCAGTTAAAGCAGATCAAGAGCAAGTGTCTGAAGAAGAAGAACCTCAATATCTAAGCAAGGAAGGCAAGTGGTCTTCTCCCCCTGCATATTCAATTTTTGTCCTATATAACTGCATAATAATTGAGTTTACTTTTATTATGATATTGCAATAAATTGATGCGAACACCCTTTTTAAGGACTTACCTAGACTTTTTATCCACAAACCTTGGATCAACCCGGTTTAATAAATGTTTTTGGGCAGAATATGCTAGTTGCTCAACTTGGGTTGGATAAAATGGGTTTTCATGACAAAGGCTTGTATGTTTAATGACGATGCTTTTGGTAATACAAGATCATATATTTAATCGAAACATGGAGAACCACCCAAGAAAACATGTGCAACCACAGTGTCATATGGCTCTGACCTTAGCCAATTAATTAGGTGTGCGATTGATCTTATGGCCCTTGTCCGAAAGGAGCAGAGGGGGATCCGGGTAGCAGGGGTATAGCCCAGACCTCTTGGGATAGCAGCCTTTGCTAAGGCGCTGACCACTAGGGAGGGTTATGGTCCGCCCTGATCCATAACTATGCGGTCGTTAGTCTTTTGCATATCTTTGTAAAGGCTTCATAGCGTCCCTATGCAATCACACATTGGAAGTGTGGTATGATCTCTGATCAACATCGCATGGTTGGGTCCAAATGGAGTTGATCCCAGAGGTAGAAGATTAAGAGAAGACACCAAAAGGTCTGGTCTGGGCCTTCCTTCAGCTTCGCATCAACCGCTCTCTAATCCTCTCGAACAAGATTAGCTAGGTCTAATTAGACTGTGGATCTAATCTCTCAACTTGATACTAACTATCCAACTCTAATTCTAATCTTGAGCTCTAATCTCAATTAGGCATGGAGGATCTAATAGAATGAGTTTCCTCTGCCCTAGGGTCACGGGGTCTGCTTATATAGTCTAGAAGAGATGATGTGCACTGTAGGATCAAACCAATCTTAACATGTGGTTTAGATTGATCTTTTCATAGCCGGTGGGGAAAGATTGCAGAAGCCAGGCCCAATTGGCACCAGGGGGTGGCCGACCGGCCCCACCACTGGGCCGGTCAGTCTGGTGTGGACCCCATTCCGGTTCCACTTCGGCCAGGTGGGTCCTTGATCCTTCTAGATGCTTCTTTTTTAGGTGCTAAGTCATGTTGAGTTCTAGAGCCTTCGGGAGTCTTCTAGAGAGGTTTCTTTGCATATTTTCTGAATAGTCACTGCAAATTCATAGATTCACCAAAACTCGTGGACATTGTCATTATAAACCCTAATAAGGTGTTCTAATCATATTTTAGCCCTTTTTCCATTTAATGTGAGAGATAAAATTCATGGATAAAAAGTGTCAACAAACTCCCCCAAACTTTGGCTTTTACTCGTCCTCGATAAAAAGATGGTTTACAACCGTGGAGACAACACTACAAGAAACTATTTAATCTGTGACGCATTCTCCGCGACGTTTTCAGAAAACGTCACGAATGTGCATTGCAGCCCAAAACATTGCGACAATTTCTTTAATTCATCGCGATTCTACGACGTATTCCTTTTTTCGTCACAGATGTGCATTGAAGCCCAAAACACTGCGACGATTTGTTAAATTCGTCGCGATTCTACGACGTATTCCTTTTTTCGTCACAAACACCGCGATGATTTGTTTAGTTTGTCGCAATTCTACGACATATTCATATTTTTCGTCACGGACGTGCATCGATGGATATTGAAGCCCAAACCATCACGACGATTTGTTAAATTCGTTGCAATACGGCCCACAACACCGTGATGTTTTAGCAGCATTCGTCGCGATCCCTAAAAAACAAACCCACCTCACCAAAGCACCTAGGACCCACCCACACCGCCACGCGGTGCCACCTCACCCGAGCGCCACGTCACCACCACGTGAGCGCCCGGGGCCCACCTCACTGCCACGCAGGCGCCACCTCACCCAGGCGCCACATCACCACCACGTGAGTGCCCGGGGCCCACCTCACCGCCACACGGGCGCCACCTCACCACCATGTGAGCGCCAAGGGCCCACCACACTTACACGCAAGCGCCACCTCATCACCCAGGCGCCACGTCACCACCACGTGAGCGCCCGGGGCCCACCTCACTGCCACGCAGGCGCCACCTCATCACCCGGTGCGCCATGTCACCACCACGCGAGCGCCGGGGCCCACCTCACTGCCACGCAGGCGCCACCTCACCTAGGCGCCACGTCACCACCACACGAGCGCCAGGGGCCCACCTCACTGCCACGCAGCGCCACGTCACCCACGCGCCACGTCACCACCACGTGAGCGCCCGGGCCCACCTCACTGCCACGCAGGCGCCACCTCACCCAGGCGCCACCTCACCACCACGTGAGCGCCACGGGCCCACCACACTGCCACGTAGGCGCCAACTCACCCAGGCGCCACGTCACCACCACGCGAGCGCCAGGGGCCCACCTCACTGCCACGCAGGCGCCACCTCACCTAGGCGCCACCTCACCACCACGCGAGCGCCAGGGGCCCTCATCACTGCCACGCAGGCGCCACCTCACCCAGGCGCCACGTCACCACCACGTGAGTGCCCCGGGCCCAACGCACTACCACGCGGGCGCCACCTCACCCAGGCGCCACCTCACCACCACGCGAGCGCCAGGGGTCCACCTCACTGCCACGCAGGCGCCACCTCACCTAGGCGCCACCTCACCACCAAGTGGTAGAGAATGATTTTAGAAAATTTTAGAAAAAGAATCATCGAATTTGGAGTTAGTATGAGGCAGAAAAACTAGTTACAAGTTTTAGTCAAAGATTAAAAAGAGAAAACACACTTGTTCATCTCAGTTCATAGCAATTGCAATTTCTGTTTTTAATCTTCGGATAAAACTTGTAAACTGTTTTTCTTCCTCATACGAACTCCAAATCGGTTGATTCTTTTTCCTAATTTTTTCTAAAATCGAGATGTTTTACTCAGTGCCATTTGTTTGTATCTTAATTACTATTTCTTGGTTGCTTTTCATACAACATAACTTTTCCAACTAAAAAGAGAATATAAAAAACATGTTTTTTCATAATAATTGCTAATATAACTTAATATTCTCTAATGTTATGGTCAACTTGAGATGGTGTCAAAAATTGAGGTGCATACAAGTTGGGTCACGTTATTAGTTGTTCAAATCTCAAAGTTTGTTTTCAATTGTAGGAAACCATGTGAGTCTTGTGTCCTATTTGTGAACATCTATAATATCACTTTATCAAAACCATATGAATTTTTTATAGGAGCATTATACGCTTAAAATATGGTTTCATGTTAATTTGTAGAATGTTTTGAACAAAATTAACTATTGTTATCATTATTTTACAACAAGGTGACTAGTAGAAGTTCAAGTTTTCCCTACAAGTCAATTAAATTTTTCGTCAATCTCTTAGTTGTGGCCTAGAATGGACCATAGAAGACTAAATATGATTTTTTTAATCTTATTAGAGGTACATATAAGTCAATTTGGAACTATTTTCAATAAAGATATATAAATTTATTTAAACTATAAAAACTAGTAAATCGATTATATAACTATTAAGATTACTACAAAACAAATAAGATGCAAGATAGTACTTTTGAAAAATATATTTGAGTATACAAGATATATTATTTTGCAATTTACTTCAAATGGTGCTTTCAAATGAAAAAAAAAGAAAACGAAAAATATTAATATGTGAAGTACATGCAACAGGCCTGATTTCGGCCATAAATCCTGATCTCGGCCCATTTAACAACTACGGCCCGTAAGCCCGACTCATCCTATCCGTCCACATTCCAAATCAACGGTTGATATCGATACGTATGTATAAAAACCTACCCGCCAAAACCCTACCTCCTCACCCCGTTCACCTCGCATCCGTCGCCTCCCTCTCTCTCTCTCTCAAACTCCTCCCTCGGATCCCCCGCACAACGCCGCCCCCCCCCCGCCCGCCGCCTCCCATGGCGCTAGCCGCCTCTCCCCCTCGCTCCCTCCGCGTCCCACCTCCGCTCGCCGCTCCCGACGCCCGCCGCTCTTCGCGCCCGTCGCTTCTTACCTCCGCTCCCCGCGCACGCCTCTCACCGCAGCCACTGCACACACCTAGCGGGGCCGACGGCCGGGCGACGACTACCGCGCCGCGCCACCACCACCGCGTGGCGACCGCAAGTGCAATCCCCGACCCACCCTGTTGTCCCCCTCCACTCTCTCCTCCCTCCCTCCCTCCTGCCCGCCTGCCTTTCTTGCCTTTCCTTGTAGTGACGACTGGGCCACGCCCACCGCCCTTCGCCGGCAACGAGCGCCCAGGCACCAGGTATGCCTGCCTGTCCCCTTCTTTTCTCTTCTCTTCCTCTTGCCGGTTTGCGAAACCGAGCACCGCAACCCTAAATTAGCTTATCTGTATTCGGATCTGAGTGTTTTTGAATATGCAAATAAGCTTCATGTCTACTGACTTCGAGTTTTTCTTGCCAAAAAATTACATGTTGTGCACGCAGGTCCTGTACTGGCTCCGCCCTACTCCGACAGAGGTGTCTCGGTGGCTGTGGGGAACTTGTGAATTCGCTCCCCTTTTGTTTTATTTTTAAAATTTCAGATCCTGGATTGGAAATGAGAGGAAGGAATCACCAAATTATGGCAGTGGTTTTTGCTTCGGCGCCGCTACTCGAGGTAATCGGTTTCGCCGGCACATGCTTCGTTCATTGTTTTCCACCAAGCATCTATGGAATTGTTATGAAGCTCTTGTCAATTGATTCGTGATTCCCGTGTCAATTGATTAATGTGTTCCTTGTGCATGTGGATAGGTCATGTGCGAGGCATGTTTGAGGAAATGCTCCTTAGAGGGGATTTTCATTTATCGGTGTTGTTGTGATCTCTTGTTGAATTCTCTAAATCAACATGGCTTTGCCTTGAGTCTTTGTAATAGAAAGTGGGAATTATAATGGAAAATTGGTTGGTTGTTTACTTTCTTTGCTACGCATGAACCATGTTTGAAAACATTTTGGATCCATAATGGCATAAGGGCAAGTAGGACATGCCCCGTTTATCCACAAGTGAGGTATCCGGAGCACTTAGAATCATGGAAAACCGAAAATTCGAATTTATCTCGCATTCTTTCCCGCCGGACTACACAAGCACCGGGGACAGGGAACCCCGTCCCGTATTATGTTTTCGGGGAGACATGATCACGTTTCAATTAATCTTGTTATTATTCACTTTGACGAGTTTCGTTATGAATGAATGAATGAAGCGCTTGCTCGCATCCTCTCCCCGCCGCCGTAGCTTACATTGTTTCTGCACTTATACATTTTCATCCTCCGCCTCTCGAGTAATAGAAACCGCTGTGCTGAACTGCATATTGCTTCGTTTCATTGTAGCCGTGATATATTCTCTGACAAAATTCACATCTTGATGTGTGTGTGTGGAGCCGACTCTGCGATATGTCATATTGAATGATACATGGTATATTTATAGACTCTGTTTCATGATTCTTGTTTGTCATTCTACCATTGTTTTCACGGCGTCGCCTAGTCGTCGCCTAGGCGTCGAAGCGTTTTTTCAACCGCGGCGTCGCGGCCGCCAGGACCTATTTGCATCTGGCGTCGCCTCGCGTGCCTTAGGCGTCGACTAGGCGTCGGCGGACGCCGCACAGGAAAAAAAACGGGGACGCGCACGGGGGCCCGATGCGCGCGCTCGGGAATCGGGGAAGGAGCGGCCCGCGCGCGGGAAATCGCCCGCGTATACCTCGCGAGAGGCGCGCCGCGCCGCGCCAATTGAGCAACGGAGAGGGAAACGAGAGGTGACAGGGGAAGGGAAGAGGGCGGTGGCGCACCGATTCCGGCGGGCGGCGGCGCGCCGCTCGTCCGCCCACGTCCGCCCCCTTCCGCTGCTCGATCTCCACGGCCTCCATCGACTCCGCCCCCTTCTGCTGCTCCACCTCCACGGCCTCCGTCGATTCCGCCCACTTCTGCTGCTCCACGTCCACGGCGTCCATCGATTCCCACCGTGATTTGCTCCTCCGACCTCCTCTCCATCGATTCCCCTCGTGATTCGCTCCTCCGACCTCCTCTGCATCAATTCCCGCCCCTCGTGCAGTCCATCCTGCCCTCACGGGAAGCTAGGTATGTGTGCATCTTCCCCTCCCCTCCCTCCTCTGTTCCCATCTATATTGTTTATGCTTGCGTACTTGGTCTGCTACTTGTGCATGGATATAAACTCTCTTCCTTGGTGCGTAGTGCCATGGTGGGCTGGTGCCTGGTGGCCGCTTGTCGCCTTGTGTTTGTAGTGCCGCTAGCTTCGCTTGTGCCGCCGGTGCCTCGCTAGTGCTTGGTCGCTTGTGCTTGCCATCGCTATGCTGCTTGTGCTTACTGATTAGTTTATTGATAAGTGCCTTTGTGATCTGTGCCTCTGTTTTGATTATTGCTTCTACCATGATGCTTTTAGTATTTTATTCTATGAAGTCTCAACTTTGAACTATGTGCTCACTGCTCAGGTTAGATATTAGAGTATTGGAGATAGATTAGTAGTGTCTAAGTGCCTTTGTTAATTGGATGCAGCACCTTCTGTCAATAATGGCTAGTCCACCTTCTGTTAACAATGCCGACTATGATCCAAAAACTGATCAAGCCAGGAAGGCTAAGTCTAATGATCCTGGTTGGAAGTATGGCTATTGGGCAAATCTTGAGAACAGAGATCAAGTGACATGCACTCTTTGTGACATAATGGTCAGTGGAGGGATTAAGAGGCTGAAACAGCACTTAACAGGTGGATATGGAGATGTAAAAATGTGTGCAAGGACCACTACTGCAATTAGAAAAGAGATGAGAGATTACTTGGAAGGAAATAGGAGGAGAAGGCCATTGTTCCTAGATGATGATGAGTAGCAAGAGCAGGAAGATGATGTGGTGGTGGTGGAAGCAGGGCCAGCTGAATCTGTTCAAGTGGAATCAAGTGCTCCTGCATCTCAAAGTTCCAAGGTGCACGTGCACCCAAGTTCAGGAACTGCATCTAAACAAAGGCGTGTAGCCTATTCATTCAAGGCTCCACAAAGCAAGATCAGTAAGGTGAAGCAACAGTCAATTCTTGAGATGCTTCGGAAAACACATGAAGAAGTAGTTGATGAGGGGCGCAATGGGATTTCTCAACCCACAATTCCAGCTAAGATGAAGACCAAGGAAGAGAAGCACTATGTTGATATGCAATGGGCCTTATGGTTTTATGAGTGTGGTATACCATTCAATGCAACAGCAGCAAGGCAATTTCAGATTGCTGTTGAATCAACTGCGCAGTTTGGTTCAGGTTACAAGCCCCCTTCTCCTCATCTACTTGGGGAGCCATTACTTCAGGATGCTGTTAAGCAGACAAGTACCATGAGAGAGGACCATAAGCATGCATGGAAACACTATGGATGCACGCTTATGTCGGATGGATGGACTGATAGGAGGGGAAGGCATTTGATCAACTTCCTTGTTAACAGCCCAGAGGGTACCTACTTCTTAGAGTCTGTTGATGCATCAAGTGAGGTACATGATGCATTTATGCTTGCTGATTTGTTAAAGAAGAAAGTTGAGGATATTGGGAAAGAAAATGTTGTTCAAGTTGTAACTGACAATGGGGCCAACTACAAGGCAGCGGGTAGGATTCTCATGGATAGGATTCCAACACTATTTTGGAGCCCATGTGCTGCACATTGTTTGGATTTGATGCTGGAAGAAATAGGGAAATTGCCATATTTTAAGAAGCCTATTGCACGTGCAAGGCGTGTCACAACTTTCATCTACCGGCATGGTAGAATTCTGAGTTTGATGAGAGAAAAGACGGGTGGGGCAGATCTTGTGAGACCTGCAGCCACTCGATTTGCCACATCTTTCCTCACTTTGAAGAGTTTGCACAAGCACAAGGATCCTTTGAAATCATTATTTCTTAGTGAAGAATGGGCTGGAAATAAGTTGGCAAAAACTCAAGCTGGTAAGGATGTGTATGATATTGTTCTCTCCGTGGAGTTCGGGAACTCGGTTGTAGAGTGCCTTAGAGCTTCCGCTCCACTACTCATTGTGCTTAGGGTAGTTGATGGTGATGAGAGGCCCGCAATGCCGAGGTGACAAGACTCATGAATCATGCCAAGGAGAAGATCAAAATGAGCTTTAATATTGATACCAAGAAGCCCCTCGCTCAAGAAAATCATAGATATTATTGATAAACGTTGGGTGAATCGGATGGACCATCCTCTATATGGGGCCGCACTATATCCGAACCCGGGAAAAATGCATTCCCTCATAAGAAACAATGATGATGCTACCGTTGGGAAGTTAAGGGGTTCTTTCATTGATGTGCTTGATAGAATGGTGGAAGACAAAGATACTAGAGACAAGATTCATGCTCAATCCTTGGACTATGAAGCCCTTGGAGGAGAAGCATTCTCAAAGAAAAGTGCTAAAGAAAACATTGAGTCCATGAGCCCACGTAAGTGCCGTTTGTAATTAAATTCCAGCAAGTCTATTTGATTCATAAATTATAATACTGTTTTCGTTTCTCATTCCTAACATGAACTTTTTTTTGGGAATGTAGTTGATTGGTGGCGTTCATATGGTGGTCGTGCTATTGAAATTCAAAGATTTGCTAGGCGTATTGTTAGTCTTTGTGCATCTTCATCTGGCTGTGAGAGGAATTGGAGCACCTTTGAGTTTGTGAGTTACTAATTACCATCTCTACCTTTTCTTTTCACTTCACCAAATCTAGTTGATGGTAGTGCTGTTTACATTTCAGCAAGCTAATTATTCTCTTTGCTTGTTTATCCATTTGTAGATCCATACAAAGAAAAGAAATCGGTTGCTGCATAAGAGACCGAATGCAATTGTTTTTGTTTCCCGCAACCGGAAGATGAAGACTAGGTTCCGGTTAAGGCGTGAGAAGAAAGGGAAAAGTTTTGATCCTTTGGTCATTGAGGAGTTTGATTGGGATAATGAGTGGGCTGACTCATCACATGTATTCCCTCGAGGTCGTCGTGGTTGTGGAGACATTGATGAGAATGATCTTACTTGGCAGCTTGTTGATGAAGCCATTGGTGCATCAAGCTCACTACGAGGCCGCAATCTTCCAAGGACTGCCAACAAACGTTCAAGAAATTCAAACACAAGGCTAGTTGAAATTGACTCAGGTTCAGGCAATGAAGAAGAGGAAGAGGAACATCAGGATCTAGATCCACTTGATGATGAAGATGTCACTGATTGTGAAGATGAACCTTCCAATGGTTCCAATGCTGGTGAAGAAGACATAGAGGCTGCTGCAACCAATGTTGATGAGTTTGATGATGGATATTGACTGCTAAGAGTTGGCTGTTGAGAAATTGCAGACCTGCACTAAGTTCTTTTGTGCACTACTTGCCTAGCTCGCGTTGTTTGTCATGTGTTGTGGCTGAACTACTACTAATTATGCCACTAACTATATTCTGTGCATGTCTGTAATGTGGGGGTGTGGCTGTCTTTGTGTGTTATGCATGTCATGTATTAATGTGGCTGTGGACTACTATTAATTATGCCACTATTATATAAGAACTATGTTTGTGAACTACTATTAATCATGCTGTTATTTAGTTTCCAGTTTCCCAACCTGCATAATTTATTAATCTGTTATTGTCTTAGTAGTGATTTGTGGGTTTCGACCTTGTGTTGCATTGTTGCCGATGAGTTCTTTCGTTGTTTAATATTTATGTAGCTTGCTGGTTGGGACAAGAGGACAAGATCAAGGAACAAGGACAATTGGATGGAGGAGGATTTCGCAACATGGGCTCCAAAACATGCAAAGCAACAAGGTATGTTTGTGTCACTCTATCTAGGTTAAGGTATGTGTATGGCGTCGCCTCGCCGCGCGCCATACTCGCCTAGGCGTCCGGAAGGGGGTGGGTCGCCACGCCTCGCCATACCGCCGTACTTGAAGGACCGATACGGCGAACCGCAGAGGGGGGGGGGGGAGTGAATGGGAGCCGATAAAAATTTTTCTCGAAGGAGATGAAAACTCCAATAAGACGAACGCGGCTTCCAACACACGTCTCCGACTCACTACCAAGGTTGGTCAAGCCCACGTAGCCACTGGAGTGCCACTGGACCTAGGAACCAACACGCAACCTTCCGACCCGAGAAACGCAGCGGAAAAACCAAACCTCGAGTCTACAGACCTACACCGGCCGACCGGTGAGCACCACCGGCCGAGCCGGTCCCCGCCGTTGAAACCGAGCAACTTCCACTAAGTGGCTCTACACCGGCCGACCGGTGAGACACACCGGTCGGACCGATGGCACCGAAAGCCCCCAAGGCACCAAACAGCCAACCGACCACCAAACGGACCCAAACTAGAAACAACAGCAACACGGGACAACAACGAACACACCAAGACGTTCACTCGAGCAAAAACCCACAAGGGCTTGCACCGGCCGACCGGCCAAGAGCACCGGCCGACCGGTGTAGCTCGGGCAGCTCGGGATGAACAAGACCCGCGGGTCAACTCCCCCAAATCCAAAACTCGATCTCCCGAATCGCTCCACGGACTTGAACAAGACTTTGGGGATATCATGAACACCTCATGAGGAGTTCATAGCCAAGTTTAATCCCAACAAAACTCGTCCAAAAAGGAGTAATCGAAGAAATCCCGCCGAAAGCACTTCCAACCCAAGAACTCAAGAAACCCCAAAATCGAGCACTTTTACTCACGGATTTGGGAGGGGAATCACAACCCAAAGAACCACGAAGGGTTCCCACAAATTTCCCCCGTCAAATCCCCAAGAGAAAAGCCCCGAAAACAACCCAAGGAAATCACCGAGAGAGGGCTCCGAAAATCACCACCAAGAACAACCGGGGAAAACACATCCAAACCTTGAGGAACCACGCCGAATCATCTATACATGAAACAAAGGTTCGTACAAGGTCTAGCAAGCCGCCCGATCATCCATCCCTCTCTACAAGATCTCTCCGTGAAGCTCTCTTGCTAGTCCTAGAGAAAACCTAAGGAAAATAGGTGGAAAATAGGAAAACTAATGAGCTAGGGTTCCAAGAGTTGGCTGCCATCCTCTCACCTCTTGGGTTATATGGAGGCAACCGAATGTCCAAAATACCCTTCTCTACTAACTAGGAATACAAGCCCCTCAAGGGCGGATTTGGAATTCTTGATGTCTTCTCCATCGGACGGATGCCGGCGACCGCACCTCGCGTAGCCTCGACGCAAGCCATGCGATCCCGACGCGTGTCCTCCGCTTCGAAGATTCCGGACCGCGTCGTCGCACACCGGGCCGACCGGTGCTCCTCACCGGTCGGGGACCGGTCCGTGCCGCCGCACCTCCGTCTTCGGTTCTCCCGGTCTTGGCTTTGTGGATCAACCAAGGAACCCGGTGGTTTTCTCGGTGAACCACCGGAAACCCCGCGAACTCGATGTAGCCTCCGCCAATCTCCACTCATGACTTGGCTCCCACGTAGTCCCGGCTCGACCTTGGTTTTGAGGCTCAACCAAGAAACCGTCCACGACTTCATCTTGCCGTTCATGCCACCATGCGGTCCGCACTTGACCCCCGCCGGCCACCGGGTCCCTCGAACGAAGCCTACTTGTCTTCTCCACACCTGGAGGCCTCACCGGCGACGACCTTTCGCGCTTGTTCTTCACCTACACCAACACGAGTCAAGCCGCAACCTGCACCTGCAATACTTAGCCAAGAATCAGTCCACACAACGTTGTCAATCACTCATCACACAAGGAAGCGACCATCCACCGGTCCTCGAACCACACATGGTCCTCAATCTCCCCCTTGATGAGTGCATTGACAACACCCACACGAGAGTAACAAGAGAGAAAAGAAAAGAAAAAGAAACGAACAAAAAGAAACTCCAACAAGCGATCGAAAGCCAAACAAAGGCAAAGATCAAGATCACTTGAAGGAAACAAGTCTCGGACCCCTTAGGCAAGGGCAACGCCTCGACACATCCGAGACAAAGCAAAGCTCAAGCAAAGAGCACAAACCACCGAAACAAAACTCGAAAACTCACAAAGAGCTCCCCCCGCACATATGCAAGCTCCCCCGAACCAATGCAACTCCCCCGGACGAATGCATGCAAGAAACCACATGAAACAGACACTGCAAGAAGCACTTTCAGCTCACACCGGTCAGACCGGTCATCACCACCGGTCAGACCGGTGCCTAACATATGTACAGGACCAGCACTCACACCGGTCAGACCGGTGCTCATCACCGGTCAGACCGGTGTACAACAGAGCCCAGAAATGGCTCGAAACCACCTGAAAACCTTCTAAACGCGTCCAACAAGCCATTTCAAGCTCAAACTTCTCCCCCTTGTTGGCAATGCATGAATCAAGCCAAAAATGCAAAACTTTCAACCTAGAGCTTCTCAAATAGACAAAATTCAACAAAGAATGCTACACATGTCCAAATGAGCAAGTTAGATACTCTACGGCTTCGTATCGATCTCAACTACATGATCACCAAGTTTCACAACCATTGGACGAAGCTAAGATGGATTTGGGCAATTTTGCGAAAAACTTGCCTCTCACGAGCAAAGTCCTAAACATGATCAAAGCATATCAAAATGGCAAAGCCACACAAACTTCATGCTAGGACAGCCATTCTAATCATAAGACCATCACAAACACCCACAAGCACCTCATGTCATGTCAAAGCCACCGAGCCATGTGCCTACTTCTATGTATGAGACTTCTCATTGGTAGGCATCATGCAACGGTTTAGCACCCAAAGCAAATTAAATTCAGCACATATGACATGGGAGCACATTTCCAAGCATTTTTCATTTCATTTTCAGATTTGTAAATGGTACATGAAATGTCTTTGCGACAAAAAGGAACTTATGCTCCTCCACAAGATAAATCAAGAGGGCTAAACATTCATGATGGCAAATGAGCCTTTGGCCCCATATGATCAATAAACTAGCCATCCAACCACAAATTAAGCATAGCAAGGCCACAAAAACATGTCAAGAGCATGTAAAGGCATTTACACATGAGAGCGCATACATGTGACATTTTTCAAAAGCATAGCTATCAACCATGGATTATTCATCAAGATCATCAAGAGCTAAGCCAAACTAACCGTAGCATACCAAACAAGCTCACAAAGGCATATATCTCATTCCATGGTGAACAATGTATATGAGAGAAGCTTTTCCTAACCAATGCATATGATACAAAATGCATGCAATCTAAGATACAAGGATGCCTATACATCATGTTACATATGCCATGCAAAATGCAAGAAATGCACAAAGGAAAGCTATACATATGCTACAAAGGAGCTCCCACACACAAAGCTCACAAACCACCGGCTCCACGAGGGGAGGCAAAAAGGGCTCGACACCACCGCAAAAGAGCAAAGGAGCACCAAACTCACAAGCTCCCCCTAAACACATGCACTAGGGCCAAAGAGCATACAAAGCTCACCCTACGCACATGAGATAGAGAAGGAGCAAAACAAACCAAGTGGCTTGACCAAGGCCACACACTTGAAGGTCACAAAAACACTTACCTTTATCATTTCTTCACAATTCACTCATCCTTGTCCACCATCCCCAAAAGTGATGCACCTACATGTCACCACCGGGATATGAAGCCGAAGAACCACCCCCCGATATCAACCAAATGTTCTCCGGGCCATCCACCTGCAACTCAAAACCAAGAGCGAGAGCGAGCAAACGACTCAACACTGGGGTTAGTTCCAAAAGTGTGAAACCAGTGCCTAGCCATTTGCTCGAAAGTGGGGTTAGCACAAACCAAACCATCTTTCCTACCAAAGCCACCTCCACGAACACCACTACGGTAACCACCATGAGGGAACCAACCCTCTCTGCCTGGAGGAGGGCCAAAACCACGAAAGAAAGCCCGTGGACCATCCCTCCTCTCCTTCTCAAAGCCATGACTCCTCCCATCCCCGTAGTGAGCTCGAGGGGGAGAATGCCTAGCAACCGACCTCCCCGCAAACTTTCCGGACCAATCACCGGAACCACGACCTCCGAAACAACCCTCGCACCGTACGAGCACAAAACCCCAACCGTCGCCCGTCCAGCCGCACCGGTCCGACCGGTGCGGAGCACCGGCCGACCGGTGTAGCCCGGGCAAAGCAGACCTCCAACGCCCTTCCGCTCTCCCCAAGCCCGAACCGACCTCACACTCGCCTTGGCCCCGGGCAACCGCACATGAGGCTCAAGTACACCATCGAAAGGGTGGTACTTGTCCTTGTTAGCCCACTCTTTCGCCATTCTCTCCTCACGCTTCCTCTTGAAGCAAAACGCTCTCTTGTGACCATCCTTTCCACAAAACTCACAATGGAAACGGATCGATCTAGACTTAGGCTTGGGATGAGGCTCTTCACGAGGCTTCTCACTTGGTTTCTCACTAGGCGTTTCGCTCGCCTTCTCACTCGGTTTTTCTCTTGGTTGGTTTGGCTTGGATGCAAACTTGTCTTTGGGTGTGGGTTGTGGTGGAACTGAAACATTCCCAAATTTCCTTTCTCTCTCACCACCGCCCTCACCAACCTTATCCAATCCCAAAGCCCAACCGTCAAAGCGCTTACGCCTAGCAATCATCATACCAAGCCGAGGTTCTTGACTCGACAACCAACTCGCCGCTTCACGCAACTTATCATTCTCATCTTGCAAGCGACCAACACATTTTGCAAGATCCAAATTCTTCATAGCATGCAACTCACATGTAGAGCAAGAAGTAGGAATAGGCACTTTCAAATCAGCCTCAAGCGAAACAATGCGAGAACGGAGCTCAAGCAATTTTCTCATGCAACCGGGGCAAGAAGTGCAAGCACCAAGCAAAGTGGGTCTAGATTATAGCTCACCCAACTCAACCCTAAGCACATCTAGTTCCTCACACTTGGAGGCATACTTCTCCCTAAGATCAGCCAAGTCGCCCAGAAAACAGAGCAATCAACACAATCGTTCTCATCCGAAACAACAGGCTAGCCTTAAGGGAATCAAACTCAAGCTTGCTATCAAGCACCCGTGTCTCTAGCTCGGCCACTCTAGTCCTAGCATCCTCGAGTGAAGATCTAAGCTCCTTCCTAAGCTTCTTAGCCTCTCTAAGCATGTGATCGCGATTATCAAGCAAGTCAACCAACTCCTCATTCTCCTTGCGCAAAGAGGAGAGCTCATCACATACCTCATCCTCGGAATCCAAGTCCGAGGCGTCCCTCTCGGCTTCTCTTGCTGCTCGAACTACGAGCCATGCCGCAGAAGTCGTCCTTGAGGCTTAGGCCCGTCACACAAAGGCCGTTGAGATACTTGCCAAAGTTCTTCTTCTTCCTCCTCTTCTTCTCATCCTCTTCGTCTTCATTACTCGAGCTTGAAGACGTGTCCTCGAATCGACTCGATGTCGCTTGATCTCTTCATCTTCTCTCGAGACCGTGTCTTCTTCCCATGTCCATGATCCTTCGTCTTGGACTTCTTCTTCTTGTCCTTGAACTTGTGCTTGTCGGGTTCGTTCACCTTCGGACACTCGGCGAAATAGTGTCCGGCCTTGCCGCACTTGAAGCATGTCCTCGTCTTCCTCCTCATGTTCACTCGGTTCTCGTGCGGCCTCTCGAACCGCCTCGTCGAGAGCGCCAGCTCGTCCTCTCCAAGCTCGTCGAACTCCTCATCTGGCATAGACATCAAAGTGGAGAAAGAGAACATCCTGGTGGATGGATTAGTGTTAGCCTTTCCTTTCGAACCACCAACGAGGGCAAGACTATGGGAATCAGTCGGTCCCTCGAGCTTGGCAGTCATGCCCCTATCCACCTCAGCCGACTTGAGCTTCGAGAACAGCTCGTTCACCGTCAGAGTGTCATACTTCTCCGACTCCACAATGGCCTCGAACTTTCCGCCCCAAATCGTACGATCCAAAGAGTGTAAGAGCTTGACCGCTCTATCATGATCATCGTACGGGAGCACGTCCACATTGGCCCTCATGTTGTTCACCACCACCGTGAACCTCTGAAACAAGGCATCGATGGACTCACCGGGGAGATGAGTGAAGTTCTCGTACTCTCTCCGGTAGGTCGCATACATCCGTGCCTGAACCTGGGCGTTCCCAACATGAGCCTCCTTCAACACCGCCCAAATCCTACAAGCCAAGTGCTCGGTGTGCACCCGATCGAACTCAGGCTGACACAAAGCACGAAACAAGTAGTCGACCGCCTTATTGTTGGCGTCGAAGCTGTCCCTCGACCCTGGAGCAAGGAAATCCATCGGCTGGACATAGCCTGTGTCCACCGTGACATCCCAAAGCAACTGACCCTTTCCGCGGAGGAACGCACCCATCCGCTTGCTCCACATCTGGTAGTTCTTGCCATCGAAGTGTGGAGGACCCGAACCCCGTTCCTGGTACGCCATCCTTGGATCTTAGACTGGTTAGAGTCAACAAAGACCCGAACCGGCTCTGATACCACTTGAAGGACCGATACGGCGAACCAGAGAGGGGGGGGGGGGGAGTGAATGGGAGCCGATAAAAATTCTTCTCGAAGGAGATGAAAACTCCAATAAGACGAACGCGGCTTCCAACACACGTCTCCGACTCACTACCAAGGTTGGTCAAGCCCACGTAGCCACTGGAGTGCCACTGGACCTAGGAACCAACACACAACCTTCCGACCCAAGAAACGCAGCGGAAAAACCAAACCTCGAGTCTACAGACATACACCGGTCAGACTGGAGAGCACCACCGGTCAGACCGGTCCCTGCTGGTGAAACTAAGCAACTTCCACTAAGTGGATCTACACCGGTCAGACCGGTGAGACACACCGGTCAGACCGATGGCAGCCTGAAAGCCCCCAAGGCACCAAACAGGCCAACCGACCACCAAACAGACCCAAACTCGAAACAACAAGCAACACGGGACAACAACGAACACACCAAGACGTTCACTCGAGCAAAAACCCACAAGGGCTTGCACCGGTCAGACCGGTCAAGAGCACCGGTCAGACCGGTGTAGCCTGGGCAGCTCGGGATGAACAGCACCCGCGGGTCAACTCTCCCAAATCCAAATCTCGATCTCCCGAATCGCTCCACGGACTTGAACAAGACTTTGGGGATATCATGAACACCTCATGAGGAGTTCATAGCCAAGTTTAATCCCACCAAAACTCGTCCAAAAAGGAGGAATCGAAGAAATCCCGCCGAAAGCACTTCCAACCCAAGAACTCAAGAAACCCCAAAATCGAGCACTTTTACTCACGGATTTGGGAGGGGAATCACAGCCCAAAGAACCACGAAGGGTTCCCACAAATTTCCCCCATCAAATCCCCAAGAGAAAAGCCCCGAAAACAACCCAAGGAAATCACCGAGAGAGGGCTCCGAAAATCACCACCAAGAACAACCGGGGAAAACACATCCAAACCTTGAGGAACCACGCCGAATCATCTATACATGAAACAAAGGTTCGTACAAGGTCTAGCAAGCCGCCCGATCATCCATCCCTCTCTACAAGATCTCTCCGTGAAGCTCTCTTGCTAGTCCTAGAGAAAACCTAAGGAAAATAGGTGGAAAATAGGAAAACTAATGAGCTAGGGTTCCAAGAGTTGGCTGCCATCCTCTCACCTCTTGGGTTATATGGAGGCAACCGAATGTCCAAAATACCCTTCTCTACTAACTAGGGATACAAGCCCCTCAAGGGCGGATTTGGAATTCTTGATGTCTTCACCATCGGACGGATGCCCGGCGACCGCACCCTGCGTAGCCTCGACGCAAGCCATGCGATCCCGACGCGTGTCCTCCACTTCGAAGATTCCGGACCGCGTCGTCGCACACCGGCCGACCGGTGCTCCTCACCGGTTAGACCGGTCCCCACCGGTCGACCGGTCGACCCACCGGTCGGACCCGGTCCGGTGCCGCCGCACCTCCGTCTTCGGTTCTCCGGTCTTGGCTTTGTAGATCAACCAAGGAACCCGGTGGTTTTCGGTGAACCACCGAAACCCCGCGAACTCGATGTAGCCTCCGCCAATCTCCACTCATGACTTGGCTCCCACGTAGTCCCGGCTCGACCTTGGTTTTGAGGCTCAACCAAGAAACCGTCCACGACTTCATCTTGCTCGTTCATGCCACCATGCGGTCCGCACTTGACCCCCGCCGGCCACCGGTCCCTCGAACGAAGCCTACTTGTCTTCTCCACACCCGGAGGCCTCACCGGCGACGACCTTTCGCGCTTGTTCTTCACCCGCACCAACACAAGTCAAACCGCAACATGCACCCGCAATACTTAGCCAAGAATCGGTCCACACAACGTTGTCAATCACTCATCACACAAGGAAGCGACCATCCACCGGTCCTCGAACCACACATGGTCCTCAATAACAATGCATTCTACATATGCATGTTGTCATTTCTAGCCAAATGTGATCTAAATTCTCCCTACCTCCATTCTTTGGCTAGTTATATGCCACTGCATTACACATTTAAGTTCATAGTAGTAGATATGTATCTGGAAAAACTTAAACATGTTACAATTTGGAACTTAGGGAGCAGTAACTTAATGATGCTATGAAATATAGTACTTGCATGAAGATGGTCTATTGGTAAAAAACATTTCATGAATCGATGTACAATACTCGAGTCCTAATAAGCATGTGGTTTTGTATAAGTGATTGCTGTTTTGTTTTCTCGGTGCCGGGGAAACATATGTCCGTAGCTTTGAGGCTAGGTAAGTTCTCTTTGCTCATGACACTAGTTTGCACAGAACCCGACACCATTTTATTTAATCTTGGCTTCATCTCTATATACATATGAAGAAGTCTATGTCCGTCTAACAAAGGGATGAATTTACCATGACACCGCCCCAAGTGTCCGCTCATTATCATTTTATCATATACATATTGTGTACTCGTGTTATGGGCTCGTACCTTATTCGCCACCGCCTGGTTCTCACTTTGATTTATTATAATTTATAAGCTATCTAATTTGCATTCGTAATTGTTGCTGGTTGGACACCACCTAGTCTTAGTTGAGATTCCTGTGCCGCTCGCCGTAGCTTACATTGTTTTCGCACTCTAATTACGAACCATGGTTGCCTTTGGTTTGAGCAATTTCTCATTTCTTAAAATAGAAAAATTAACCTATAACTTGAGTCTTGGTCCTGTGGATGTTCTTCCCGTTTGACGCATGTTCATCCGTGTGGATTGTAGTCTTTTACCCGCTAACTTATAAATAAAAGAAGCATTAAAACATCAAATTGTACCTTGTCCCGTTTGTCAAAGCAATCGCATTAAAATTTCTTTCTATGGCTACAATCCCTATGTTGTCAATCACTTGCACTTGATATTGCACTGAATCAATTTTTTTCATTTCCATATGTGTGCAGTTTGGTAATTCAAGTCAAAAAAATAACATGATAAATAACATGGACATATCTTGTATAAAACGTCGTTGCCTGCAAAGCATATAAGGATCCGATTCATCGTTAGTCCTCCTTATGTTTGTAGAGCATTGCCTCTTGCTCTTTATGTTTTAAGAAAAAATAATATATTTCCAATGATGTAGGGCAACTAGATTGGAAGAGAGCATAACAGTATCATACAAAGTTATCAAACAAAACTTTCTGATAAACCATGCATTGCTATTTCCTTTGTCGCCTAAGAACTAAAAGACATCAATAATAGATCGATGAACATAGTTTTCTTTAGAAAGAGATTAGCGAATGTATACTTTCCGTAACTATGGTGTATGTGCCGCTTTTCCTCTACTTTTCTATTCTGCCCTGATATGTATGTGTGCTCCAGCCTCTGGATCCTATTATTACTTATTAAATTCCAATGACTCAATATCTCATTCTGTCTAGTATTATCTTGCATTGCGTCTCTACCTTTGGATTCCAGCAATTAGTAGTTCAATAATCCATGGATAAGATTATAATAGTATCTCTAGTTGTTTTCATCTCCGATTTAGATTTCTGTGTGTGAGCAGATTGTAGTGTTGCCTGAATGAGCAATGAAAAATAGGAAAAAAAGATCGATTAACTTCGGTGTTCCTTCGCATGGTTTGTAGACTCGTTAGTAGCAGCTATCCCATTCGTAAATGCAAGCACCGGAGCTAAGATTTAATTATGTGCTTGGTTAAACATGTATAAGTCACATTCCCATGTTCTAGATGTGTGATTTCTGAAATTTAGAGAAATTTACTCTCTAAAAAAGAAGTGATGTAACTTGCATGACCTCGTTATTATACCGTGTTTCATCTTTTTATCGAGGTATGAGAACATTTGATCTTTCATTTGAGTGATTCTCAATTGTTCTATTTTGTCGCTTGTTGATTTGGGACATGTGCTTCTTTGGAATGATTAGTTAGCACTTGAAACCTATTAAATTATCCTTCCTTGTCTTGTTAATTGGTGCTTGATTTTGACCAAACGGACCCGTGATTCACGATCCGATTCCAACTCCAACTGTACAGTGGAATAGCGAGTTGATGCAGAGCCGCAGAGGGAGTATCTGGATTAGTCTTTTCTAATTGGGTTGCGGTTTCCTTTATTTCAGGATTTATACGAACCCGCAAGGAATCAGAGAAAAGAGTGGCAGAATAACAAAGAGTAAGGTGCAGTGTTTTAGAAATGGTAGACATCTGAAGGCATGTGTTATCTACCTCAATATTTGATTGTGTTTGCTGGGTTTTTTTGCCCAGAGGTTGTATCTGATTTGTCTGTTCATTAAATTTTGGTAAATGTGTTGGAAAAATGTACCCTCTGAAAAATGGGCTGAAGATGGGCTAATGTTGCTAATTTTATGCTGGAATATAATTCTGAAATGGGCTGTGGTGGGCAGAATTTATATCTGTTGGGCTTAAAATTTTTGCCACGTCATCGTCCACGTACGGTGCCACGTCATTGTCTACATAGGATGCCATGCCATCATCCACGTAGGATGCCACGTCATCGTCCACGAAGGATGCCATGTCATCGTCCACGTAGGATGCCACATTATTGTCCACGTAGGATGCCATGTCATCGCCCATGTAGGATGCCACGTCATCATCCACGTAGGATGCCACAACTGCCATGTGTGTAGCAATCTATGACGATTTTATTTTGTCACGGATAGTGAGCCATGGGCTGGGCTGCATGGGCCTCGGGCTGCTCCGTGACGATTCAGATACGTCACGGATCGCGACGTTTATTAAGGGAACGTCGAGAGATTTAATCAATGACGCTCATTTCACCACGAAAATGTAAATCGTCGCGGATGCTGATTTACGACGAATTTTATTTAATCCGCGACAGAATGGTTACGTCACAGATTAAATAGTTTCTTGTAGTGCAAGAATCAAGATAATTATACTCCTTAGTCATATCTTTACTTAGGGAAAATCTGAACATAGCTACAAATAGGTCACTTTTATTTTTCAAATCAAGTCAATGGAGAGTTTCTGAATAAGTTCTGGAAAGAAAATGCGGCCGTGCTTACTCCTTTGTGATACTCTCAAATGTTTAGAATGTAAAGATGTAGCAGACTTACCTTGCATATATTGCTCGGTCAAAATCTGTAGACATGAAGAGGCTTGTCATAGGTCGTAGATCAAGATATGTGCGTGTGTCAAAATTTAAATATCATTGTTCTGACTCTAGAATCTTCTGTCTTTTCCCATTTTTTAGAACATGGTATCCAGCTATTTTGTGGAGAGTTGGGTTCTACTCACCCTCGGACACGCATCCTTTATTACTCTCTCACTTATTTTTTTAGAGAAGAGGGCCCTACTCACCCTCGGACACATATGTCCATTATTCTTCTCTTTTGTAAGCCTTTTTCTTTCTGAGAGGGGGTTCTTCTGACCCGTAGAACACTTGTCTATTTTCTCCTCTCCCTCACTTTTATCTCCACTCAAAGTTTTTCTTCTTTTCTCTTTGGCTTTTTTTCATCTGTACCCTTTTTTTATGATATCGGAGACCGAGATCAAAAATCTTAGAGCATAGATACTTTAGTGAAAGCAACGTATGTGATCTTGATCATAAACTTAGACAAAACTTCAACATAGCTCTAGAGTTGACAAAGCTCAAAACAAGGAAGCAACATTTAACCAAATCTTTTTTCAATGAAAGCTCTGCTGGAATATATTATTGATCACAAAGGAGAAACTTAGCTAATGATTTTTTAAGTACTCTCCATAGACAAGATAAAAGAATGATGGTTCTCATTATTCTAACTTTATTTTTATCATCCCAAAAGCAATAAATATTTCTAAGAGCATAAACATGTGAAACTTTATCTTTTAGGTTATCAGGACATTTTAGCAGGGCATCTTTATTCAAATTAGAAACAGAAAGCAAAAATGCAAAAACTTGAAAAGTTCAGGAAGCAAACTGAGCGGTGGATGAGACATGGCCGAACTGAGTTCTGTCGTGGTTCATCGTGCGAGTCGTTTGTTCTGTGCTTTTTCCATGTTTCTTGATGCCGTTTTGTCATCTATTCTTCTCCCCCACACTTGTTTTCTGTTATCTTGCATGCACAGTATGGTGGAGACAAAAAACATGTCCAAAAAAATATATACAAAAAATAGCTCAACTTGCAGAAAACTTCTTTATTAAAAAGAGAGAGCACTTTATTAAACAACCCTAGAGCAAACTAAAGCAGACTAACTAATTCGAACTAACTATCACTGATGTGGTCTCTAACTTAGGTGTTTACACAGGACGCTTGCCCTTCTTAAGGTCGCGGCTAAGGTCTTCCTCATCATCCCTACGTTTCTTTGACTCTAACAGCTTAAGGACATTCTTGGTGAGGGAAGCGGTGACGCGGTGGATCTCTTTGCAAGTTTCTATCAGGTTTTCTACTTCCTATGCTAGCTCAGCTACGGTCTTCCGGGTCTTCTGTTTCTGCAGCATCCGCTTGCTGGCTTCGATGAGTGGGATTCTCTTGATCTATGGTTCTTTAGCACGAACTCCTTCGATGGTGACGCGGATTGAGAAGGTGGTGTACTTGTGCACCCTTGTGTTGCCATGCTTGTCCATGCGCACATCGACAAGTCGCTCTCCATCCCTTGGTTTCTTCAGATCCATGTAGCTAGGAACACGGATTGTCTTCTTCTAAGATGCTTCACGACGGCGATCGTACGACTGAGCGTACATCGCCTGCATGCTCTCTGTATGCAGGGGTGAACGTGGACGGCTGGACAGGAACAACGAGAGAAGGGAATGATCAGGAGGCAAGGAGGCTAGCGTCTTTGCTTCCTTCTCAAAAGGAACAACCGCCATGGCTTCAAATCTAAAGGGGACAAGCTGCTTGTCAGCCATTGCTGCTACTTGGAGGATTTGGGACGAGAAAAGGTGGGGGTCTACCCCTACTTATATATTGGTCCCGAACTTGCAGAGGGGCTTGACCAGGCTTGGAAAGGCTGTGGAAAATCTCGTAAAAGATCCCTGAACCAGTTTTTCAAAACCCTAACACCTTAGAGATAGCGTGGGCGAAAGCTGACGGCGAATGGTGGTGGGCAGGGCCCGATCGGCTCAGTGAGGGGGGCGATCAGTCCCCTACCGAGGCGCCTCGCGGTGAATTTTGGCACGGGGTGCTCTAACAGTGTGTTGATTCCTAAAAACCCTAAGCTGGCCCATTACGGCCTAAAATTAATGTTCGTTAGTAAGCAAAGGAAATCTATTGCATCTAAATCCCTAGACTATTTATTGTCTTCTAAAAATATTTAAAGGTGTTGACCATTTAACTTGAATAACGTACCTTCGTCGTCTTGAAGAGTGACAGCTCTGTGTGATGATGAATTCACTACCTTGTATGGTCCTTCCCACTTTCTTCATAGCTTTCCATGCCCAAGTCATACCTTGGAGTTAAAAAGTAATACTTGATCTCCTGGGTTGAATTCTTTCTTTATGATTCTCTTGTCATGCCATCTCTTGGTTCTTTCCTTGTAGATCTTGGCACTGTGATACGCCTTCTCTCTCTATTCTTCCAACTCGGACAGTTGCATTTTCTGTTTTGTTCCGGCTGCTTCAAAGTCCATGTTCCATCTCTTTATTTCTCAATGAGCCTTGAATTCTAGCTCAACCGGCATGTGACATGTCTTCCCGTAGACTAGTTGGAAGGGAGACATTCCAATGGGGGTTTTATAAGTTGTCCGATAAGCCCAAAGTGCTTCGGGTAGCTTGTCTTTCCATTTTACCCCCATTTGGTCCACCGTCTTCTGTAGAATGTTCTTGATCTATTTATTGGACGTCTCTGCTTGACCACTTGTTTGCAGGTGATAAGGAGTAGCGACATTGTGCTGGATCCCATGGTTCGTGAGGTATTTCTCGAAGCACTTGTCGATGAAATGGGACCCTCCATCATTTATCACTAACTTTGGCGTACCGAATCTTGGAAATATTGTCTCTTCAAACATTCTTATTGAACTTTTGTGGTCAACAGTTCTGTATGGCAGGGCATCAACCCACTTGGAGACATAGTCAACTGTCACTAAGATGTACTCGAATTTTCCAGACTTTGGGAATGGTCCCATGTAGTCAATTACCCAGACAACAAAGAGCTCGATCTGAAGGTTGGTTGCCAGTGGCATGGCATTTCTGGAATTGATGTTCTCGTGCCTCTGACAAGAGTTGCACCTTCGTATGAAATCTTTTGTGTCTTGATACATGGTTGGCCAGAAATATCCGCTTTGCCAGATCTTTGCATGTGTGCAGAAAGCTCCATAATGACCTCCATATGGTGATGAGTGTCACTTCTCAAGAGAGCTTCATTCCTTCTTCTGCCGGTACACACCTCCTGAGTAACCCGTCAGAGCATACTCGAAAAAGGTATGTTCATCCCATAGGTGATAGCAACTCTCGTAAATAAGCTTTTTCTTGTTGGCTCCTAGTTGTACATACCCTGCAACCATAAAATTCACAATATCTGCATACCAGGGGTTTGACTGGGCGATACAATAGAGCATGTCGTCCCTCATTGTATCATTGATGGGTAGTTCTTGTGGTTTCTCGAAATACATTCTAGACAAATGATCGGCAATAGAATTTTCAACTCCCTTCTTATCTTTTATTTCTATGTCAAATTCTTGGAGAAGTAGAATCCATCTTATTAATCTAGGTTTAGCATGTTTCTTAGTGAGCAAATATTTTAAAGCAACATGATCAGTGTAAACAATAACTTTTGCTCCTACTAAGTAAGATATAAACTTGTTAATGGCATAAACAATAGCTAGCAGTTCTTTTTCAGTTGTGGCATAATTAAGTTGAGGTCTTGTCAAAGTTTTACTAGCATAAGCAATGGCATGATGTTTCTTATCTTTTGTTTGCCCCAAAACAGCCCCCACAGCATAATCACTTGCATCACACATACTTTCAAAAGGTAAAGACCAATCAGGGGGTTGTATAATGGGTGCAAAAATAAGAGCATCTTTTATAGTTTCAAAAGATTTAAGACAAGCATCATCAAAATCAAAAGGAACATCTTTGGCAAGCAAGTTTGTAAGAGGTCTAGCAATATGAGAAAAATCTTTTATAAATCTTCTGTAGAAACGAGCATGGCCAAGAAAACTTCTGATTCCCTTGACATTAACAGGTGGAGGTATTTGTTCAATTACTTCTATTTTAGCTCTATCTACCTCAATTCCTCTTTCAGAAATTAGATGACCTAGCACTATTCCTTCTCTAACCATGAAATGATATTTTTCCCAAGTGAGGACTAAGTGCTTTTCTTCACATCTTTGCAAAACCTTATCCAAGTTTTCTAGACAATCATCAAAAGTTTTTCCATAAACAGAAAAATCAACCATGAAAACTTCCATGATCTCTTCAATCATATTAGAGAATATAGACATCATGCATCTTTGAAAAGAAACTGGAGCATTACATAGCCCAAAAGACAATCTACGATAAGCATAAGTTCTATAAGGGCATGTAAAAGTGGTTTTGCTCTGGTCATTGGGATGGATTGGGATTTGGTGATATCCAGAATATCCATCAAGAAAGCAAAAGCAAGAGTGATTTGCTAACCGCTCTAACATTTCATCAATCAAGGGCAGTGGAAAGTGATCTTTCCATATGGCTTTGTTGAGTTTTCTATAATCTATGCACATTCGCCAACCAGTGATGGTTCTCTAAGGAATTAATTCATTCCTCTCATTTTTCACAACTGTCATGCCTCCCTTTTTAGGCACAGCTTGCACGGGGCTCACCCACTCACTATGTGGCACAAGATATATGATCTCAACGTTTAAGAGTTTCAGAACTTCTTTCTTCACTACCTCTCTCATCGCATTGTTGAGTCTTCATTGTGGCTCTCTAGATGGTAGAACATCAGGGTTTGTAGGAATGTGATGAGTGCAAAGGGCATGATTGATGCCCTTGAGGTCTTGGAGCGAGTAGCCAAAGGCTGAGCGATGTTTTTCTAAGATGGTTATCAACCTATGAGTCTCTTCCTGAGTGAGTTGGTCATTAATGATCACAGGAGACTCAGAATCATTGTGCAAAAAGGAATATCTAAGACCAGGTGGTAAAGGTTTAAGCTCAATGGGAGGTCTTAGGGTTCCTCGGTTTCATCGAGGGTCTCAGATTCTGTAGGATTTTCTTCTTCCTCCTCGATGAAGATTTCATTCACATCTTCTTGATTGGATTCTATGAAATGTTCTAGAGATGCTTCATTCACCTCTTCCATTGGGTCAGGTTTAGGACTGGTTTCGCTCTTAGTATGGATCAAATGTGAGAACTGTAAGGGAATTTTAATGGTTTTGCCTAGGCAAACATCAAGTTTCCCTATGTGTCCTTCTTTAAGGAGTTTTTCTAAAGGATAGCATATTAAAAGATCGAACTCCTTAATATTAGAAATGTGAAAGCTCAGGTGAATTGACATGTCATAAACTGAAACATGTAAGACATAGAGAATTCCCGAACTTTGAATAATCTGTCTTGAGGAGCACTTTAATAATTTTCTTGTGGGAGATAATGGCTTGTTTTTTGATAAACTGATGGAAAAAGGATAAGGCCATTATATTGATTCCCACAACTGGATTGTAAAGGGCATCAAAGGAGGTTCCATTGATTGTACATTGAATTGGTATAGAAGGTGAAAACAAATGGACCACATCAGAGGAAAGCTCTGACTCTTCCAACCATTCCCCACTCATGATGGATACAAGCTCCACAGTGTGTTCTCTTGAGAAGGTTTGCTCAAAAGGGTCTATCTTTTCATGTGAATAAGATGTGTGCTTTCGAGGCCTCTTCACTTTTTGATATTTCGAGGTGTTTCCATAATTGGAAAATAAATCATCCTCGATATCATTTATAAAATTAGGTAGAGGAGTTTCTTCCCATGGTGATTCTATATGTTGGATAGCTATAGGTTGAGATGTTTCTAGCATAGGTTCTGGTATAGCTATTTCTGGAATCTCTTCTTCTAAAGTTGTCTCTTCTAAAGGACCATCATTAGTGCTGGCTAGAATGTTGTCTAGGACGGTTCTAGCCTCACTAGATGTAAGGTGTATGAATGATCTGTGAGAGGAGGTATTCCAATAGGCTCTAGATTCCTTATTAAGACCAATATAGAAATATTGAAGGAGAATATGGTCTTGAAGGCTTAGATCTGGTCCAAATTTGCAAAGAAGTTCAAAACGTTCCCAGGATGAACTCATAGATTCAATATCCCCTTGTTTGAAGGATATGATCTTGATTCCAAGGTCGACTACTTTGGATAAGGTATAAAAATGAATGCAAAAATACGCACGGAGAATTCCCCAATCACCTTTCATCTTCTCTTTGGTCCGGTCGTACCATTGGCAAGCTTTCCCTTTCAGAGTGAATGGAAAAAGTTTCCAACGGATAGTCTCGTCTGACATACCCTCAATGTGCAGGCAGTCACAAGTTTGCTCAAACTGTTGGAGATGATGATAAGGATCTTCGTCTTCTATTCCTAAGAAAGTGTTGGTTTGGACCATCTCTATTAACCGTGGGCGCAGCTCATAGGCATCAGCTAGGATTGGTTTCGATGATGCCATAGGCCTAAGGCTGAGCTCTGAGGGTGCCGAAAAATCTTTGATAAGGGTGGTGTCCATAGGGACAGTAGGTAATCTAAAATTAAAAAGAAAAAAGAAAGATATAATATTAGTTATCGTCGAAGAGTTTTGTCTTAACCGTTCTCCCCGGCAACGGTGCCAGAAATGCTTATTGGTATTTGTTAATCCTATAGAAATATTATGATGGATAATCCGCAAGCGCACGGATACTGGTGAGCATTCCACCCGGGAGAGGGTTTTAAATAGCGAATCCATAGGGAGAATGGTAAAGATAGTATCTAGGGTATACAACTAATCAATTGAGTAGCTATCAAGGGCTGGACAGAAAGAAGAGATAAGGAGCTATGTCTATGTTGTTCCTATGGGGTGATTGTCTGAAGGCACACTTAGGAAAGGGAACCTCCCGAGAATCTAGAGGGGAGTCCTACGGTTTCTATAGATGGGAGGTGCACTACGAAGGACTCAATGGTGCTGTCACCACCAAAATCTACCACACGATCCGGTATATAGAAGGCATTCATAAGCTAGCTAGTCTAAGCACCATGCTTACACTAAATATGCAACTTTAATGGTGCTCAAAGAGTTATGAACCGTAAGAACAATAAAAACAATGGTGCTCACTTGAATAAGAAGTCGATCTTTCTCGCAAGGTCTTAGGATCAGGCTCCAATGGAGTTGATCCCAAAGGTAGACGATGAAGAGGAGACGATAGGTCTGGGCCTTCCTTCAGCTTCGCCTCAACCGCTCTCTGATCCTCTCAAACAAGATTAGCTGGGTCTAATTAGACCGTGGATCTAATCTCTCAACTTGATACTAACTATCCAACTATAATTCTAATCTAGAGCTCTAATCTCAGGTAGGCATGGAGGATCTGATAGAATGAGTTGCCTCTGCCCTGGGTCAGGGGTCTGCTTATATAGTCCAGAGGAGATGACATGCATCGTAGGATCAAACTGACCTAAACATGTGGTTTAGATTGATCTTCATAGGCGGTGGAGGAACATTCCAGAAGTCAGGCCCAGTTGGCGCCAGGGGGTGGCCGACTGGCCCCACCATTAGGCCGGTCGGTCTGGTGTGGTCCCCATTCGGGGTCCACTAGGGCCAGGTGGCTCCTTGATCCTTGTAGATGCTTCTTTTTTAGGTGCTAAGTCATGTTGAGTTCCAAAGCCTTCTGGGGTCTTCTAGAGAGGTTTCTTTGCATATTTTCTAAATAGTCCCTGCAAATTCATAGATTCACCAAAACTCGTTTAAATTATCAATATAAACCCTAATAAGGTGATCTAATCATATTTTAGCCCTTTTTCCATTTAATGTGAGAGATAAAATTCATGGATAAAAAAGTGTCAACAACTTCGAAGGCAATGTATCTCTGGCTCAAGGAGCAATTTGCGTGGAGCTCACCCTCGGCAGTAAGACCCTTTCGACTGCTTTCTTTGTCATTAAAGGGAGGGGATCTTATAATCTACCGTTGGGTCGGGATTGGATACATGCCAATTGTTGCATACCATCTACAATGCATCATCCAATGGATCGGAGATTCAGTGGAGGTGGTGCAAGGAGAAACCTCCTTGACAGTAGCAGCTACAGAAGCACAAGGATGGACTTATGATCGAGTAAGCTACATATCTAAAAAAGCATGGGATACCAAGTATCTCAAAGTGTCTGATTTTGGACTAAAGCCGGTTCAAGAAGTCAGCTTTGATGATGAGACATAATGCGTCGGTTCGTTGAAGACAAAATGAAGCTTGGGCTCGAAGTCATAGCAACCGATGGATTGGTCGCCCAAGTATATCAACAATTATTTAGGCCAATTATCTTATCGTGCCTATCAACCGATCGAGTTTTGGAGCTACAGCCGATTGCAAATGTAATTGTAGAATAGCCGATATCTGTAAAGAATCACCTTTAGCGCAAAAAATATAGAACCGATTTACGAAGTTAATATATTCGGTTGTAGCTGATACATGTACCGCCTCTAGAACAAAATAAATACATTTTTGCCTCTTCTGTTTGGGATTACAATATTATTGCAACTCAGATCTGCAGATTACTTTCATTCTCAAGAGGTTAAAAGGGTGCATTGCCCTAAATCTCAAGTATAATGAGGATATTTAATCGATGAATGAGAGAAGGTCACAACGAATAGGAAATGGAAGATTAAGATCTTCACCTGATTCTGCAATCTTCTGCCAGAAGGAGCCTGAGTTGATGACCAAGATGGCCGTTCCTTTGGCACGCTCTTCCTCTGATAAATATGCAGCAAGACACCCTACCTGTCTCTTTCTCCCAAAGCCAGGTCCTCACAAGGATTCTTCTGGCTATAACGCCTCCTGGATTTTCAAAAGGAGGCAAAGAAGAAGAGGGGTCGTTACACTGCTTCATAAGGATTCTTGTAGCTATGATGGAGAGCAAGAAGAAAGGAACAATCATACAACAAGAGTCTGTAATCTATCTGAGTTGGTTGAGACATGGCTGATGAGAATGAGTTTTCTCTATCGAGCTTCAGGCCTATTTATAGCCCCAAATGGCAAAAGGGATAAATACAAAAGGGAATTGAATTGGGGAAAATGAAAGGCACCCGATGCAATCAAAGCAAGAACAGTTTCCCCGAGAAAGTCTCAGACTGAGCAATTGGCAAGCATGCAGCGATGCATTTCCCGAAATTCAGTAGCTGGCTTTGAAGGAGGATTGAAGAATAATGTGTGACCCTACTCTGTACTCCAGAAGAGGAGACTTTCAGGATTCCTCCCTCTCAACAATTCCAGCAACAATGACAAGCTTTGATGTATCATTAGGATACAAGAACTCTTCAAGAAGAAACTTGTCAAGGAATGGGCATGGTTGCATTTTCCTGGAAGCACTGTGGAGGAAGCTTTCCTCTTATTCCTAATTGAAGACTAGTTTGGTTCGTAGTCAAAATATTATGGTGCTGCATGAGGAGTAGGCTACCATTTTATAGCAAGGAAGTTGAACCAGACCATAAAATAGCACCTACAAGTATGGGTGGTGTTGACGGTTAATAGTTGTATCAAAGTTCGTTTGTGACTTGCAAGCGGACAAGTCTCCCGTCGTAGTCAAGGGACCCTTCTTCCCTCGAGTGGTGAACCCAAGGTATCGAATCCGTGGAACAATGTGCAACGCAAGGATTCAATCTAGTAAAGCAAGGTAAGCTATCTTATCATGAACTAAGTTGCATCTAATCTACTAACTCATAAAAAAACGAATCTAATCTAATCTACTAAAGAGGTAGCAAGAGAAAGCAAGAGATAACCAATCTAGAGAATTTAGATCATGCTTATATTATAGCTCCAAACAAGATAGATGAAGATACTAAAGCGAATCTCATTAAAAGCATCTTTAAATCGTGGCCTTCCCATCCGACTCCGAAAACGCCCGCCTTTCGGAACCCCCGTTCTGTCACAACGTATTCCTATTCATGCGGGTAGTCTAGGGCGAGTTCGATAGAACAAGTTGAAATCACTTGGCCGGTCGGTATGCACCTCTAGCCACCGCGGCTACAAGAGCACCCTATGTAATCTATCTTAAGTATAGATCGTAGAAGAAGCAAAACCAAGAAGAAAACAAAATCATCGAGAAGGCACTTGATCGCTAGAAATCGAATTCACTTACAAACTTCACCATGAATGATTACATGAACAAGATCACCACCGGGGCCCTCCCTCGATCTTGATCCTCGCTCCAGAGCTCCGATGTGGTCTTCCATGCAAGGTTCCCACGTCGGCTAGAGAAACCCTAGACAACTAGCACGACCCTCATCTCCGAGATGGTGTCCCTCAAGCTTCTCGGCTCCTCGGCGGCGGATTACGACTTCGGCTTCGCGTGGCTCTCGGTCGGGGGGCTATTTATAGCTTGAGAAGCAATTAGGTCAAAGGGGGAGACCGATTGGGTCCCAAATTGGGCCGGGCCGGTCGGCTCGGGCCGGCCGGCCCGGGCCGGCCGGCCCGGGCCCAAGTCGGCCCATCTCGTGGCCTCGCTTCGCCGGTGTTGCTTCCCGCGTCTTCTAGATGTTCTCCCCTTTTGCATGTGGGCCCTTGACGTCGGTTTCTCTCCGAATTGGACTCAACTCCTTGTCTTGCAAGATTCGAAGCACTTTTCTTCGGTTCGGTCCTCGGAGTTTATCATCTTCTCGGGCTTGGTCCTTGGGCTCTTGGAGTCATGTTCACTTCATTGCTTGACTTGTATCGGGATTCAAGGTCTTGTCATGAGGTGCTTAATGAAGTTATCCCGAAGTCTTGCTTTCAACGTTAAAACCCTGCGTAAACACTTAACTCCAAAACCGACATGCACAAGTGAACTTGTTATACCACGGGGGTTAGTACCAATGAATAAGATACAAAAGTCATGCCAACACCGAAGGTAAACTCATGGCTAGGTTGACGGATTTTCACTGTCAACAGGTGGGAATTCATTCATAACTAGAGAATGATACATTAAATCAAATATCAACCAAGAGATGGTGTTTTCATTCATAAAAGGCCGATTGCGTCGGCTGATAGTACATCAGAGTTTAAAGAAGACTCTTGGCCTTGTCTAACTCTACCCTAATTTGGGATATTTCTTCACCTACGCGGTCCAGTTCCTAAAGAAAAGCTATCGTCCTGGCTTCAAGAACCTCCAACTTCTCCTTATTGGCAATCAAAAGACAGAGACCACGTTCTTCTCTAGACGGGTGGTTTGTCCGATTCGCACCAAAGGCGTTGATGTTGAGACTGAGAAAAGAAGAAAGCATCAGGAAAGAGATCATGAGAATGAAAAAAAGAAAAGATGATACACAGAGGAGGAGGAAGAAGAAGCCATCACAAAAGAAAGATGACAGTTCTAAAGGACTAAAGAAGGCTTGCGATATATAAAGGCTAATTGAAACATTCGATCAAAGAAATTAATATGGAGTGTTGGAAGTGTGACACCCCAGGTTTTTAATTACCGTCATTAACGCTAATGACCGGATCAGCCGAGTCAAACCGGTCAAACACCGGTCAAACCTAGGTCAACCTGGGTCATCACCTCGAAAACCTCGCCAATGAACCCCAATGAACCCCTTGACCAAGCCTACACACAGCCATAGTAAACCCTTGGCCAAAGACACGGTCAAAACCGGCTTAACCGTTGTCGTCGGCGAATGTCGTCCGGAACTTTTGCCGCGTTCTCCAAAATTCTCCTAAACACTTCAAAATCTACCTTCATGAAAGTTGTCCATCTTGTTGAGGGACACAACATTCGTGTAGATTGGCATTTCAAATTCTGAGTGGAAATTGGTGAAAATCTTGATCAACTGACAGTACCTCCTGTTTTCCAGAACAGGCCGACATTCAATGTTGGCACGACGTTCCTGCAAAATCCGTCAAGAAAAACACTAGACGGCCTTTATAAAAGTTGTAGAGGGTAGTTAGATCAACAACTTTCCTATTCATCACTTTGGGCACTTCTATTCAACTTTTTAGAGTTTTGTGCGTTCAAACACTAGTCCAGCGACACAACTTCGCCACGCCGCGACGTCGCCCGCGCTCCCGGCGCCGCCCGCGCCGCCGCGCGCCGCACCCGCCACCTCGCCGTCGGGCCGCGCCCGCGCCTTCTCGAGGCACGCGCTCCTTCCCCCGGGTTGTCCCGCGCCTCTAGAATGCCTCGGAGTCCGCCCCCCTCGCGCCACGAGCCGGCCGCTCGCCGCATCGGACCGCCGGGCGAGCTCCCCGTCGGACCGCCGGACGGACCGCGGTTTTTCCGCCGCGCGCCGTACCGCGAGTTAAGGCGAGTGTGCCGCACCCGCGCGCGCGTCCTCATCTCCTCCTCGTTAAAGCCCCGACCGCGCCGCGCCCCCGATGCCGCCCACGGGCCCGCCGGCCGCGACCGAGGCCGCCCGCGGCGCCATTGCGGCCGGCCCGCGGCGAGCCGCATGTCCGTTCGGCCGCACCCCCAAAATGAGCGCGTTCCCATCCCCCTTGCACCTACCACGGCTCGCCGGCATGCCCGTCGCCCCCTCGCCGCCCCACCGCGCCGGCACGGCAGCCACGGTGGCCACCGTGCCCGGCCGCCGCGCCGCCCCACGCCGGCCTTCTCCTTGCCCCATCCAAGCCCCGAACGGGTCCCCTAGGCCCCGGAGACCCTCCCCCGCCCGTGCCCGGCCGGCCCGGCCGGCGGTTGGCCGAAATTTGGCCGGACCGCCGCTGGCCGGCCGCCAGGGACCACATTGCAAAGAGGTAGTTCTTCTCGAGGGCTTGACTGCAAAACTGCAACTCAAATAGTGTTTGGGTTTTTGCTGTTTCTTGTAAATTGCGTAGAAAATCACAGAAAAATCAGAAAAATGTAAAACCAGTTTTGTTGGATTCATGGTGAATTATCCTACAACTTTTGTTATTCTGGCTTGAGCTAATTCCTTTTAGTTTTTGCATGAAAAAATACAAATGTGAAAAACCTAGATCTGCAATATCTCAAAAACCATAAAACCTCTGTAGCTAATTGTTGGATATGTTGTGTGTTAGGTCATGACTAGCTCATATGCCAAAAATTGCACAAAGTTATGCAGTAGATCTTGCTAAATAATTTTTTTTCCTTTCTTGCAGAAACTTGTGCACACTGTCTTGTAATGTCAAAATGCACATCTTGTGAATTAATCATGATTTTTGGATTAACAGAAATAATTATTCTCGATTTATGCATGTTTTCCTTTGTAAATTAATAAACCAAGTTCAGTGAAGTTCCTAGGTGTATATGCTAGTTCTTTAGACTTGTTTAGGACCAGAGAGCATGCACAAGAAAGTTGGGATCATTTTGATGCTTATTTATTATTGTATGCATTTAAATTGAATCACTAGCTAACCGTTGTTATTTTCTATAATATTTAGTTTCCTAGCATCCCACACTTGCTAGATGCTTGTTAAGGTGAATATGGCCAACTAGAGTTGGATAAGACAACAGACTATCACATCACCTAAAATTGCATTGCATTCCGTGTAGATCTTCCGGACGGAGATTACTCCCTTGTCCCGGAAAACGAGGAAGGAGGAGCGGAAGCTTCGCTGCAGTACGTGGAAGTGCTCAACTCCGAGGGTGCCCAGGCTAACCTAGCTGACGAGGGCAAGCTCCGGTGCATCTAACCTAGTTTTAAAATTCTTTATTCAATTATCTATGAATGATTGTGCATTTACGTTAAGGAGTTGAATGAAACCCTAGATGCATGATCCATAGGTACCTTTGTCCTTACTAGCATGATAGATCGATAGCTGCTAAGCTATAGGACCGTTACAAGTCGAGTGATGATCTCACTCGCGAGAATAGGTTCCTAGATAGGAATCATATTGTATCCTTAAATGGATTGCTCACGTGGTAAGAGCATGGGATCTGGGCTCCGGTCCAGTGGTTATGTGGGTTAAGTTTTTGAACGTACTAAGCACATGCTGGGTATGGGACCGGTAAGCCTAGTGCCTTAATGAGGCGGCGAGGGATCCTACTATTACTACTCTTGGGATTCGCTCTCACGCTAGCTACCGGTGGTGTATGGTGACTCCGGGTATCTCGCGGGGTATGCCGGATAGCCTGCACCAAAGACTGTAAGATTCGATCCCGACCCGAGGATTTTTGGGGACGGCCTGGGAAAGTTATCCTTGTGGGGGCAGCCTTGTCGTATGGACCTCCTTGGGCCCACTACCTCGGTGGGTACTAGGACCGACTACTCGGTGGGCCCCAGGGACTACCCGGCTTGCGCTACACGGCACCTGAAGGCGTGGAGCACAAGTATTGAGGAGGAGAAGTACTCGGTTAGGAAGCTGTACATGTCCCGCACTGTATGGAAGACTCCTAGACGTACTCGACTAGTACTCTCTCCCTACTCCGACTTGTAACCCTGCCTCCTGGACTATATAAGGCGAGGCAGGGACCGTTCTCTAGGGACACATCTCGTCTCATACAACCCACGGCGCACTATTGCACCATCTTGTAATCGTGCCCAATCAATCCAGAGCTACGCAGCATACAGGACGTAGGGTATTACGCACCTCGCGGCCCGAACCTGTCTAAATTGTGTGTCGCGTGTCTCTTCCTTCGAGTTACCGATCTCGGCGAGACCACATTTATCTACTTCGGGTACTCCCCTTAGTAGGTTGCCGGTCTAAAACACCGACAGCTGGCGCGCCAGGTAGGGGCGCTCGCCCGAGATCACATGGCGAACTCGACGGCTCCCGTTTACTTCAAGCCGACTGTCGCCTTCAACCGCGGTGACACCTTCGTATTCGGCGCCTGGGTCTGCACTGCTGACGGCGCGGGCTCTTTCCAGCGCCGTCTAACCATGCCGCCCAACCTGAAGACCGGCTTCGTGACGCTTCCAGAAGTTGTCACAGGCGAACTCGCCGGCAAGTTCGGCGAAATTTCGCTCTTCAACCACCACGCTGACTTCGAGCTCGAGTCCGCTTCCAACTCGAACTCGACGTCTCCATGGGCCATCGCATGCGAGCCGGCTGCTCAGCCATCGCAGGCGGTCCCCTCACCTCGTGAGCACTCCACGCGTGGCCCCCGCATCCTCAGCCGGGCCCGCACGGGGGCTCCCTCTTCGCGCCGGGCCGGCAAGGAGCCCGTACCCGAGTACAACTCGGACTCCGACACCGCCCCCGGTCACGCTTCGGACTCCAACCCTCTCTCCGAGTTCTACTCGAACCCCGATTACGAGTTCGACTTCGGGTCGGACCCTGAGGAGCCTGAGTCCGAGGACAACTCCACTGAGCTTCCCTTGTCAGGGCCGGCCTCTGGGCTGGTTATAACATCCACACCGGCCGGGAGATTCGTCTACTGGCCAGACCGCAAGCCTGCTGACCTGATAAGCGGAGACTCACGCTACATCGCCTACATCGACTCGCTACCCTTCCAGGAGGGAACGCCACTTGCCCAGGCTGACTCAAACACACCAACTGAGGTGGCACCTTCTGAGTCCAGCCTTGGCACCCCCGATCGCCAAGTCTTCATGGCTGCCGGCGACACCCCGGTGGCCTTCGAGGCACGGCTCGGGACAAATACACGGAAGACATCTCCTCCGACGAGCTCTCTCGCTGATGCTGCGCCAAACGAGAACCCTACAGACAGAGACGCTCGACGCGAGCGTAACCGGAAGCGCAGCGAACGTCGCCGGCGCCTCCGCGACAACTTCCCCGTCCGCAACCTTGCGGAAGCTCTCGAGGCGGTCGAGAGCAGAGTACACACTACCCCTGAGCAATGCCTCATGTCGATCACAGCGATCGCACGTCAGGCTCAGGGCATCCGCGCTGGAGAGGTCATCGCCAAATTAGCTGAAGATGCCTACTTCATGCAAGTCGACAACAGGGTCAACCAGCCTCCCCCCGCCAGGCAACGCGACAACGAGGCTACAAGTCACAGCGCTGGCAACGGTCCCAACCGTACTCGAGCTGACCTCCCAGCCGAACCCAACCGCACCCGCTCCAACGCTGGTGGACGTCCACAGCGCGACCACAGCAACCGCGAGGTCGTCCCCCACCGCGCTCCGCCGGCGGCGGCGGCGGCAGTCGCGGCGGCCGAGACCACGCGAATAGCCACGCCTCTTGCGCCTCGCAGGGCAGGTACGATTGAGGAGCTGCGGCGGAAGAAGTTGACCACCACAGGCGACGGCAACGGCTTCCCTGCCTTCTCACCTCGACTTCGCAACTTGCTCCGCCCTGACAAGTTCAAGCCTTTGGGGATCACCAAGTACGATGCGAAGCAGGATCCCATCCAGTGGCTCAGGTGCTACGCCCTCTCCATCGAGAACGCTAGCGGCAACAGCGACACCAAGTGCCTCTACTTCCCCTTCGCTCGGACCAAGCACCACTCACATGGCTCGTGTCGCCGGACAAGCACTCGATCGACAAGTGGGACCACCGAAGGAGCGGTTCACCGGCAACTTCGCGGGCGCCATGGGCCGATTGGGTACTCGCATGGACCTGTCCATGATCAAGCGAGGAACAAGACGAGACCCTCCGCAAGTACATGCACCGCTTCTTCGACAAGCGCGCTACCGTCGTCGACGTCACCGACAAGGAGGTCATCGACCTCTTCCAAGACGGCCTCTACCACTACCGCACCTTCGAAGACTTCGGTCATCGCCGCCCCAAGTCCATCCCCCACCTCAAGGACATGATCACGTCCTGGGCGGATGAAGAGGATAAAGCCAACGCCAAGTATGACGCCATCCGTGGCAAGACCAAGCGAGAACCGGGCGGCGGCGGCGCAGCAATGCGAACCAAGGCGGTCGCAACAACAACAACAACTACTACTCGGGTCCCAACCGCAAGCGCAAGCTAGACAACACTGTCGCGGCTATCCAGCGCATTGCGAAAGGGAACTCGAAGAAGAACTCCGGCGGTTTCAAAGACCTGCTGAAGGAGAAGTGCCCGTGGCATCCAAACGGCAACCACACCACCGAGCAGTGCTACCAACTAAGGCATGCACTCAAGGATACGGCAGAGTCACCGCACCCTCACGACCAAAAGGGCAAGAAGAAGGACGGCGACAACAACAACTTCCAAGAGCCTGACAAGACCGTCAACGTCCTCTTCGGCGGGCTACCCAGCAGGCGGGAGCAGAAGGATACCCGTTGTGAAGTCATGTCCATTGAACCAGTGGTCCCGACCCCTCTCAGGTGGTCGAAGGTACCCATCACATTCTCCCCCGCGGACCAATGGACCAGCTTCTCTGAACCAGGACGGTTCCCCCTCGTCCTGAAGCCGGTGGTCGCGGGCTCCAAACTCAACAAGGTGCTTATCGACGGTGGAAGCGGGCTCAACGTCCTCTTCACCAAGACCTTGAAGAAAATGAAGCTCGACATCACCCACATGCTCACCAAGAGCAACACGCCCTTCTACGGCATCGTCCCCGGCAACGCGGCTATTCCACTGGGCTCAGTGGTCCTGCCAGTTACCTTCGGGGCATCTCGGGACAACTACCGTACCGAGTACATCAAGTTCGAGGTCGCGGACTTCGAGACTTATTACCACGCCATCCTCGGCAGACCGGCCATAGCCAAGTTCATGGCAGTGCCCCACTACACCTACTTGGTACTCAAAATGCCAAGCCCAGCTGGTGTACTCTCCCTTCAAGGGGACTTGAAGATCCCTCACGACTGCGACACAGAAGCCGTGAAGATCGTCTCTACGAACAAAGTACCCAACACGATGATGGAGGTCTACGCTGCGTCGAAAAAGCTTGCTACAAGTGAACTTGACATCCCAGAAAAGTCTGACAGCGCCAACAAGCCTCAACCCCCTGAGGAGGTACTCGTCAAGACGATCGACCTCAGAACGGGCGATCCCAGCAAGACCACCACCATCGGGGCCGGCCTCGACCCCAAATAGGAAGACGCGCTCATCAGCTTCCTTCGGGCTAACCGCGACATCTTCGCGTGGAAGCCAGCGGACATGCCAGGAGTGCCCAGGGAGCTGATTGAGAACGGCCTCAACGTTGACCCTAAGGCTACCCCCAAGCGACAACACCTCCGATGCTTTGCTGACGACAGACGGGATGCCATCAAAAAGGAACTCGCCAAACTACTCGCGGCTGGCTTTATCAGAGAAGTCTTCCATCTTGAGTGGCTCGCCAACCCCGTCCTCGTCCGCAAGAAGAACTCGAACGAGTGGAGGATGTGTGTCGACTACACCGATCTCAACAAGCACTGCCCTAAAGACACCTTCGGGTTGCCGCGGATTGATCAAGTCATCGACTCCACGGCGGGCTGCGACCTCGCTCTGCTTCCTCGAGCGCTACTACGGGTACCACCGGATCGCGATCAAGGAAGAAGACCGAGAGAAGACCGCGTTCATCACCCCGTTTGGCGCGTATTGCTACACAACCATGTCCTTCGGGTTGAAGAACGCCGGCGCCACCTATCAACGAGCCATCCGGGCACGCTTCAAGAGGCAACTCAACAAGAACGTCGAAGCCTACGTGGATGACGTGGTCGTCAAGACCGAAACCCCGTACCCTCATCGACGACCTTGAAGAGACTTTCGCATCCATCGCGCGAGTACCGCCGGAAGCTCAACCCGAACAAGTGCGTCTTCGGCGTACCTTCGGGCAAACTACTCGGCTTCATCATCGCCCGGACGACATTGAAGCCAACCCCGAGAAGATCTCTCGCCATCACCAGCATGAAAGCTCCCACGAGCATCAAAGACGTCCAGAAGCCGACCGGGGACATGGCGGCACGCGACCGCATTTATCTCGAGGCTCTGAGAATGGGGACTCCCCTTCTTCAAACTACTCAAGCATCAAGAAAAGTTCATGTGGACTCCAGAGGCGGATCAAGCCCTTGCCCAGCTCAAGGACTTCCTGTCGAAGCCGTCGATCCTCACGGCTCCTCACAAGGGCGAGCAGCTACTGCTCTACCTAGCTGCGACTACTCATGTGGTCAGTACTGCCATCGTCGTCGAGCGGCAAGAAAACGGCCATGCCTACCCAGTCCAGCGCCCAGTCTACTTCGTCAGCGAGGTTCTGTCAGAGTCCAAGGCACGCTATCAGCCTATGCAGAAGCTCTTGTACGCAGTACTCATCATCTCGTGGAAGCTACGACACTACTTCCAGGAGTACTCGATCTCCGTTGTCACTGACTATCCGCTCGGCGACATCCTGCGGAACCAAGATGCTACTGGAAAAATCTCCAAGTTGGCAGTCGAGCTCGGCACCCTCACTATCGACTTCAAGCCACGCACAGCCATCAAGTCGCAGGCACTAGTCGACTTCATGGCAGAGTGGCGGGAGAACCAGTTGCCTACTCCCACGGTGCGACCAGAGCATTGGGTGATGTACTTCGACGGCTCACTCAACCTCGAGGGCGCAGGTGCAAGGGTACTTCTGATCTCTCCAACGGGCGAACAACTCAAGTACGTCCTGCAGATCTTCTGGAAGGTCTCAAACAACGAAGTCGAGTACGAAGCCTTCTACACGGGCTCCGCCTCGCGGCTTCGCTGGGCATCAAGCGGCTACTAGTCTACGGTGACTCCGCAATGGTCATTAACCAAGTCAACAAGTCCTGGGACCACAACAAGGAGAATATGGACACCTACTGCCTGGAAGTCCGCAAGCTCGAGAACAAGTTCTACGGTCTCGAGTTCCACCACATCGTCCGCGACAACAACGTTGCAGCGGACGTCCTTTCGAAGCTTGGATCCACCCGCGCCCAAGTACCAGCAGGTGTCTTCATTCACGAGCTTCACGCGCCATCCATCCCGGAGCCGGTGCCATCGACCACTGTCCCAGCCCATCCACCAGCTGGGCAGGAGGTCATGATGATCGACGTGGACTGGAGGCAACCGTTCATCGACTACCTCAGCGAGTAGAAGGTCCCCTCCGACAAGAACTCGGCTGAGCAGCTCGTCTGCCGCGCAAAGTCCTACGTCCTCGTCGGAGATAAGCTTTACAAGCAGGGCGCATCTTCCGGAGTACTCATGAAGTGCGTCCCTCGCGAAGAAGGCAAGAACATCTTGGAGGAGATCCACAAGGACGTCTGCGGTAACCACGCGTCCTCACGCACACTAGTCAGCAAAGCCTTCCGGCGAGCTTTCTACTGGCCCACAGCTCTGGGCGATGCCGAAGAACTCGTCAGAAGGTGCCAAGGATGCCAGTACTTCGCCAAGTAGCAACACGTCCCAGCCTACAAGCTAGTCACCATACCGCCAACCTGGCCCTTTTCCTGTTGGGGGCTCGACATGATTGGGCCACTGCCAACGGCGCCAGAAGGTTTCAACAGGGTATTGGTGGCCATCGACAAGTTCACCAAATCGATCGAGGTCAAGCCGGTCACATGCCCCAAGGCTGACAGAGTACTCGACTTCCTGGATGAACTCGTACATCGCTACGGACTACCCCACCGCATCATCACAGATCTGGGCTCCAACTTCAACAATCACCAGTTCTGGGAGTACTGCGAGAACAATGGGATCGACGTACGATACGTCTCAGTTGCCCATTTCCCATCCTCGGGCCAACGGACAAGTCGAGCGCGCCAACGGGATGGTACTTGACGCTCTTAAAAAGCGGCTACACGACGCTGCTAACTCTAAAGGAGGCATATGGATCAAGGAACTACCCAACGCACTCTGGGGGCTACGGACTCAGCCATCCAAGCCAACGGGGCAATCCCCTTATTTCCTGGTCTACGGCTCTGAAGCAATCCTCCCTGCCGACGTCATATGGAACTCACCGGCAGTGGAGCACTACGACGAAGGCGTCTCGGAAGACGACGAGACGAGTTTACATCGACGCCCTCGAAGAAGCTCGCTGCGCTGCCCTCGTCCTATCAGCAAGGTACCTGGAGGGTATCCGACGCTACCATGATCGCAACGTCAAGGAACGCTCGTTCAACGTTGGAGACCTCGTCCTCCGCCGTATCCAGAACACGGAAGGACTACACAAGCTCAGCTCCCCTTGGGAAGGTCCCTTCACCGTGGCAAAGGTGACCGGGCCGGGCTCCTACCGCCTTCAGACACTTGAAGGCGAAGACATCAACAACTCGTGGAACGTCGACCAGCTCTGTCGATTCTACGCCTAGTCTACACGACTACTCCGGGGTTCAAGTCTACACGACTACATCAACACCCCCCCTGCCGTAAGCGGCCTCCGGGTCCTGGCTCCAGTCTCCGGACTTCTCCTCTCCAGGATCCAGCCCGTGCGGCTACCTACGGATCCTGGGCTGCGACGAGCGTCAAGGACTCTAGCAGCGGTCTACTAAGAGACCATGTACTCCAAGATCCAGCCTACACGGCTACTTACGGATCTACTGCTGTAAGCGGCTACCCGCTCCAGCACTACTCAGCTGTAAGCGGCCTCCGGGTCCAGGCGACTACTCTGTAACTACGGCCCTGGCCATCCAGGTGTACTTCTTCAGTAATAAAGTTTGATCGTTCATCAACTTCTTTCTTGTCTCCTCCCTTCAACGGGACCACTCTCGCCGAGTACGACTACTCGCATCCACTCCACGATGGGAGCTCCGCACTCTGAGATCGCGACTACGAGTACTCATTGCTGGAAATTCTCTTTCATTAATACTTAAGCAATTCATTACAATTGTTTTTGTACAACTTTGGCTACTAGCTACCTATTACAGGGCTACTGGAGATTAAGCTTATCAGCTACTTGCTCCGAGATGGGAGCCATCTGCTCCACCACCTCCGAGTACTGCTCATCGGTGCAGTTGGCGGCTACCCCGCCAGCGACTACTTCCACTGGGCCTTCGGGAAGTAGGACTTCATGAAGGCCAAGACCTACTTTGGGATCGACCTCGCCATATGCTTCACATAAGCTGCCAGCCGGTTCGAGGCTTCCTTGAGGTGATCCACTAGTGGAGCAATCTTGGGGCCGCCCGGATGTGGCACCAAGAGCCTCGCGATCGGCAGCGCGGCGTCCTCAAGCTCCCTCAGTTGGGCCCGCAGTGCCTCGCAGTCTTCATTCAACTTCTGCAATGATTTGTAGCAGTTGACGAGATCGCGGTCCGATGCAATCCGGAGCTCCGAGACTACTTACTCCACTAGTCATGAGATGATGGAAGTTGATGAAGATGATGCTTGATTAATTGTATTGTACAACTTTGTTTGTACTAGTTGTCTAATGTAGTAAAGATTAAACCTACTAGAACTTGTGCTAAAATCTTGAAAGTAAGGACCTACTCTTTATTACTTTTTAGCAAAGGCAACCCAGTAGCCAAAAAGCCTTTCATGGTCTAGATTTGGTGAAGTAGATATCACCGACGGGTAAGAATTGCTGAGTATTAGTATACTCAGCCTTGCTATAATGTGTTGATCCAGGTAATGCCTTCAGTGATGTGTGGCCCGGAGAGATCCCGCCCGGCTGGGAGCTGGAGTGGGTGGAGGACGACTACTGAAAGCATCATGGATGGCCTCCTGTGGTGTCTTCGCTTCTGTTAGTTTAATTCTGCTGCTTTTCAAAACTCTGAACTATTTCATCGTGACAAAACTATGGTTTGTAATAAGTAAACCCTCGGGGTATGAATTCGGATATCAATGAGGATGTATCTCTAGACTCGCCTTCGAGTGAGTTTTAATGCATATATTCGATCCTTGTTGCTTTTCAAGTGATTTACTGGGCGTTAACCCGGCAACTAACGACAGGATGATACTTTATTATTGCTTAATGACCAAAGTGGATTGGTTTAGGCGATAGTACGGTATTTTCCTGGGCGGGTTGTCACAGTTGGCATCAGAGCTTATATGCACCAGAGATTGATTAATAAACCATAATCAATGGTTTTGGAATAAAATATGCCAAGATTGTCTGATTTTCCAAAATACGTTGGTCCGCTAAGGATAAACTAGACCGAGAGGCCCTAGAGGGAATTTTGGGTTCTTTCAGGTGGCTTAGTAACTTATGGTCTATTTTGCTAACTTCCAGCACATTACTTTCTGTCAGACTTACTTTATTGCACAACCAAACTAGGAGCCACGTGTTTTATACGTGTGATGTTCCGCATCACGGGAATTGCGAGGGTTGATGGAGTGATCCATTCCACGGATCCCATCTTCGCGTCTGTTTATGAGTTGTGTGTCGCCGTGTTTCATACGTGTGCGTTCCGCATGTCGCTCCATTCAAACGGAGGGTGTCCGAGGTCTGTCCATGTAGCGGCTTAACGCATGGATGCCGTTTCTATAGTGAACGGTAATGTATGTGGACACTTTCGTGACGTGCTGGCACGGAAGGTTCGTTTTCTGCAGGTACATAACAGCGCTTCGTTAGTTGTTAAGTGAGTACCGTATAGCTCTCGACTAGATATTATAGGGAGAGACAAATAAAAGCCTTGCCACCGGCACTAACTTCGATTTCTGGCTTGATTGCCATGTGAGGTCAGATAGGACGTCTTGCATGCATATTAAAAATCAAAACAATTAAAATGGACCAAAAAAATCGAAATTCCATATGCTCTCTATGGAAGTTTATGCTAGTGTGTGCTTTTTATAAACTGAAGTACCTCTCATACCTAGCCGTCATGCTGCCGAAATTTTGAAAAGGTTGTTACCTTGTGATAAGTTAATTCAACCAAATTGTTAAAAACAATTGCTCCTTAACTAGTTATCTTGTAATAGCAAGTCTCAATCCTAGTTTCGTTGGGTTGGTTCACACTTTCATAGGCACATCTAGTTTCAGTACCGTCCACCTTGTTCCTTGTTAGATGCTCAACCTTAAAATTTAATTAGGTGTTAAAGAATTTATTTTGAACCGGGAAAACTTGGGAAAGATTTGAGGGTTCTGGATTTTTGGTTATGAATTTTTGTTCACAACTGCCAGAACTTCAAGTCATTATGTATGTGAGCTCGCTTCGAGTTCTAGCATGCAACTGTGTCTTTGTGCACATGAATACCCCGTATTACCCAACATGAGAAAAGAGAACTTTTTGCCATTCTACCAGGCCGTGGGAATGTCTTGATCTTAGAATTCAATCTTCAATGGTGATTCTCCTATCGTCATGTTGTTTCCGTCGACTTGTATTTTCCCTTCAACCCCTTGTCCTCAGACATGTTGAAGCACTAGGATGTTCTTCGTATTGATATCCTTGTCTTGGCTACTTCGAACATGCAATCATGAGCTTATTTCCCGTGGTCTGGCTCACAACCTTTTGAAAAAAAATAAATAATTATGTCCCTTATTGAGCATGCATTTGCATAGCCTGTGCATTTGGGAACCTTGGGTGAACAAACGTGCATACGCACAGAGTGTCTCAATGTCTTCCACTATATCCCTGGTGTTTGGTGACGTTGTTATCCCATAACTAAAGTGCCGTGACGGAACCTAGGGCGTCATGTGCGCTGCAGCCACATGATTGCACACTAGGGGCGCACTAGGTATCTTGGTTGTGATTTGCGACTCGCCACGCACACCCCTTCTCAACCTATGATTGTCTTCTCAATCACTAACTCGTTTTGTGGGTAACCGAGTCATGCTAACATGCATCATATGCACCATACTACATGAGCATATGCATCGTGTCTCCATAAACATGAGCATCACATCACTTTTTGAAAAGCATTGCATCGCAGTGTCACGGCCATGCCACATAAGGTTGCAAACTAAATAACACTGAGCAAGATCGTTCGGAAGATCCTATACTAATTCATCCCTCCATACTTTCCGCTTGCATCCGCAAGTAAACTTCGTGCCAAAGCTTTCCGTTACTTGTCGCTCTTGACTACTCCTATGGGCTAATCTTGAACCGATGGTGGTTATGCTCCTGCCCCATAATCCCATCGTGTTGCTCCCCCAGAGTAATTCCAGGAAATCCGAGAGGACCACTTCTCTATTTCTCTACCTTGTACTTGGAATTTCGAATCTCGGGACGAGATTCTTCTTAAGGAGGGTAGACTGTGACGCCCTAGGTTTTTAATTACCGTCATTAACGCTAATGACCGGATCAGCCGAGTCAAACTGGTCAAACACCGGTCAAACCTAGGTCAACCTGGGTCATCACCTCAAAAACCTCGCCAATGAACCCCAATGAACCCCTTGACGAAGCCTACACACACCCGTAGTCAACCCTTGGCCAAAGACACGGTCAAAACCGGCTTAACCATTGACGTCAGCGAATGACGTCCGGAACTTTTGCCGCGTTCTCCAAAATTCGCCAAAACACTTCAAAATCTACCTTTATGAAAGTTGTCCATCTTGTTGAGGGACACAACTTTCATGTAGATTGGCATTTCAAATTCGGAGTTGAAATTGGTGAGAAACTTGATCGACTGACAGTACCTCCTGTTTTCCAGAACAGGCCGGCATTCAATGTTGGCACAACGTTCCTGCAAATTCCGTCGAGAAAAACACTAGACGGCCTTTACAAAAGTTGTAGAGGGTAGTTAGATCTACAACTTTCCTATAAGTCACTTTGGGCACTTCTATTCAACTTTGTAGAGTTTTGTGCGTTCAAACACTGGTCCAGCGACACAACTTCGCCACGCCGCGACGTCGCCCACGCTCCGCGCCGCGCGTCCGCGCCGCCGCGCGCCGCCGCCCGCCACCTCGCGCGTCCGGGCCGCGCCCCCGCCTTACCAAGGCACGCGCTCCTTCCCCAGGGTTGTCCCGCGCCTCTAGAACGCCTCGGAGTCCGCCCCCCTCACGCCACGAGCCGGCCGCTCGCCGCATCGGACCGACCCGGCGAGCTCCCCGTCGGACCGCCGGGACGGACCGCGGTTTTCCGCCGCGCCGCGCGTACCGCGAGTTAAGGCGAGCGTCCTTCACCCCCGGCGCGTCCTCATCTCCTCCTCTTTAAAACCCCGACCGTGCCGCACCCCCCCGATGCCACCCACGGGCCCCGCCGGCCGCGACCGAGGCCGCCCGCGGCGCCATTGCAGCGCCCGCGGCGAGCCGCATGTCCCGCCCGGCCGCACCCCCAAAACGAGCACGTTCCCACCCCCCTTGCACCTACTACGGCTCGCCGGGCACGCCCGTCGCCCCCGCGCCGCCCCACCGCGCCGCACGGCAGGCCGCGGCGGCCACCGTGCTCGGCCGCCGGCGCCGCCCCCACGCCGCCTTCTCCCTCGCCCCCATCCAAGCCCCGAACCGGTCCCCTAGGCCCCGAGAGACCCTCCCCCGCCCGTGCCCGGCCGGGGCCCGCCGGCGGTTGGCCGGAATTTGGCCGGACCGCCGCTGGCCGGCCGCCAGGGACCACATTGCAAAGAGGTAGTTCTTCTCGAGGGCTTGACTGCAAAACTGCAACTGAAATAGTGTTTGGGTTTTTGCTGTTTCATGTAAATTGCGTAGAAAATCACAGAAAAATCAGAAAAATGTAAAACCAATTTTGTTGGATTCATGGTGAATTATCCTACAACTTTTGTTATTCTGGCCTGAGGTAAATCCTTTTAGTTTTTGCATGAAAAATACAAATGTGAAAAACCTAGATCTGCAATATCTCAAAAACCATAAAACCTCTGTAGCTAATGTTTGGATATGTTGTGTGTTAGGTCATGACTAGCTCCTATGCCAAAAATTGCACAAAGTTATGCAGTAGATCTTGCTAAATAAATTCTTTTTCATTCTTGCAGAAACTTGTGCACACTTTCTTGTAATGTCAAAATGCACATCTTGTGAATTAATCATGATTTTTGGATTAACAGAAATAATTATTCTCGATTTATGCATGTTTGCCTATGTAAATTAATAAACCAAGTTCAGTGAAGTTCCTAGGTGTATATGCTGGTTCTTTAGACTTGTTTAGGACCAGAGAGCATGCACAAGAAAGTTGGGATCATTTTGATGCTTGTTTATTTTGGTATGTATTTAAATTGAATCACTAGCTAGCCTTTGTTATTTTCTATAATATTTAATTTCCTAGCATCCAACACTTGCATGTGGGTCCAATGGACCAGGATAGGTGCTAGTAGGCTTAAGAAACCCTCATTTAATTTTTGGTAATTTAATTGCTTAATAAAAAGCTTAAAAGCCCTTTTTAATATTAAAGGGATATAAATAAAGAAAACCCCTAATTAATTCTTTTTCCTTTTTGAAAGTATTATTTAATATAATTAAAAGATAATTAATTATCATTTCTGATAAGGCATCAATTCATGAATAAAAATATTAATTACACCTTTGTTGGTGAAGATGAAAGGAATTAAAGCTTTCACATGAAATGACAAGTATAATAAAAACCTTTATTCAAATATTCAAGAAAAGAATAACTCATGTACAACTAATAACCTTCCTAAAAGAGAAACACTTGCTAGATGCTTGTTAAGGTGAATATGGCCAACCAGAGTTGGATAAGACAACAGACTATCACATCACCTAAACTTGCATTGCATTCCGTGTAGATCTTCCGGACGGAGATTACTCCATTGTCCCAGAAAACGAGGAAGGAGGAGCGGAAGCTTCGCTGCAGTACGTGGAAGTGCTCAACACCGAGGGTGCCCAGGCTAACCTAGCTGACGAAGGCAAGCTCCGGTGCATCTAACCTAGTTTTAAAATTCTTTATTCAATTATCTATGAATGATTGTGCATTTATGTTCAGGAGTTGAATGAAACCCTAGATGCATGATCCATAGGTACCTTTGTGCTTACTAGCATGATAGGTCGATAGTTGCTAAGCTATAGGACCGCTACAAGTCGAGTGATGATCTCACTCGCGAGAATAGGTTCCTAGATAGGAATCATATTGTATCATTAAATGGATTGCTCACGTGGTAAGAGCATGGGATCTGGGCTCCGGTCTAGTGGTTATGTGGGTTAAGTTTTTTGAACGTACTAAGCACATGCCGGGTATGGGACCGGTAAGCCTAGTACCTTAATGAGGCGGCGAGGGATCCTACTATTACTACTCTTGGATTCGCTCTCACGGCTAGCTACCGGTGGTGTATGGTGACTCCGGGTATCTCGCGGGGTATGCGGATAGCCCGCACCAAAGACTCGTAAGATTCGATCCCGACCCGAGGATTTTTGGGGACGGCACGGGGAAAGTTGTCCTTGCGGGGGGAAGCCTACCGTGTGTTTGGGTCTACCTTGCAAGGTTTAAATCAATCGATTGTCGGCCTCTCACCGTTATCCGAGACTACTTACTCCACTAGTCATGAGATCCCTAATGATGGAAGTTGATGAAGATGATGCTTGATTAATTGTATTGTACAACTTTGTTTGTACTAGTTGGCTAATGTAGTAAAGATTAAACCTACTAGAACTTGTGCTAAAATCTTGAAAGTAAGGACCTACTCTTTGTTACTTTTTAGCAAAGGCAACCCAGTGGCCAAAAAGCCTTCATGGTCTAGATTTGGTGAAGTAGATATCACCGACGGGTAAGACTTGCTGAGTATTAGTATACTCAGCCTTGCTATAATGTGTTGATCCAGGTAATGCCTTCAGTGATGTGTGGCCCGGAGAGATCCCGCCCGGCTGGGAGCTGGAGTGGGTGGAGGACGACTACTGAAAGCATCATAGATGGCCTATCGTGGTGTCTTCGCTTCCGTTAGTTTAATTCCGCTGCTTTTCAAAACTCTGAACTATTTCATTGTGACAAAACTATGGTTTGTAATAAGTAAACCCTCGGGGTACGAATTCGGATATCAATGAGGATGTATCTCTGGACTTGCCTTCGAGTGAGTTTTAATGCATATATTCGATCCTTGTTGCTTTTCAAGTGATTTACCGGGCGTTAACCCGGCAACTAACGACAGGATGATACTTTATTATCGCTTAATGACCAAAGTGTATTGGTTTAGGCGACAGTACGGTATTTTCCTGGGCGGGTTGTCACAGGAAGTTGGCCAAAAAGTCCAATCACGGTTCACAAAATTACAAGTAAAGTTGAAACTATGCCTAAAGAATGAATGGCAGTAATGAGGTCCTGGCACAGCTGGTCGACCGCTTCAATCTCTTAACGATCAACATCGGCCGAACCATGAATCGGTTTGTCTTGTTTACAAAGGTCTTGGGCCTTTTGTGTGATGGAGTCCCCCCCCCGTTCTTGCAAAATAGTTATGGTGCCAGGATGATCTGCAAGCTTCTACTCCTCATCTGTCAAGCCTTTCTCAACCTAACTAAGCTCTTTCATCGACTTAGCTCAACACTTCTTCAAACGATCAATGCTACTGACGATATCAGGACGAGAAGAAGTCAGAAATTCAATCATGTTGTCAAGATCGGCAATACTGTTGTCCAATTGTTCCCTATCCTGAGTAAGTTGCTCTTGACGTTTCCTTTCTACTAGCCGATCTTGAGCTTCCTGGACTACGAGCTACCGATTGTCGATGAAAGCCACTTGGAGCATCTTCGCCTTAAGATCTCTAGTCAACTGGCCCTGAATCTGCTTAAAGATAGTTCTAATCGGCTCAGCATCTTGTACAAGTTGACTAATATCCCGGTTCAGCAACGGAAGCACTTTTATCAGCTTGGCTTTCACATCATCAGGAAGAACCACTATTGATCCACTCTGAGCGATTAAAGATGATGTTGGTGGGACCTACAGAGGAAGTGTAAATAAGAAAAAAAAGAGCTGAAGAAGGAGTTTAAAGAAACCAGTAAGTTTACCTCTATAGTAGAAGATGTTGCTCGAATCTCGGCAGTTAGGTTTTTAGCCGATGATGATTCAGAGACTTCAACAATCGACAACTGTGGTTGGTCACCGGTATCTTGCTGAAGACCATCTAAATATTTATCATGAACCTCATGTGATGTTTTGACAATATCCTGGAACAAAGATGAAGAGTTAGAGGATGAGAGCAATAAAGTAACAACTAATAAAGATTGTACCTCAGCTGGTTGTTTAGTTTAAAGATCAGCTCGTTCAGGAGAACGTCGAGGCTGATCAACAAGAGAATTTGATAGATTGATCCTCTGGATACAGGTTGCTCAATTGATGAAATCAGGGGGGCATCAACCAAGCTCTCCATAACTTTATCTGGTTCAATTTGCTCAGTCGGTTCAACCAACATATTATCAATTGGAGTTTCTTGAATTGAATCCATCACTGGACTTTGAGCATGATCAACATTACCAGTCTGTGTTGACTGGTTTGATGACTGGACAGAAGAGGGTAATAATCAATCGGAAGATAAAGAAAAGAAAAGGGAAAAGATAGAAGTCAGTACCTTGAAAGCACTTGCTAATACTCTGGCCATATCAGAAGCATCAACGACTACAGTGTCAACTTTCCTCTTTGATTTACAGGCAAGAGTCTTCCTAGATCCACCTTTCCTCTTGAGAGTTGACAAAGGCAAGTTATCTGGAACGAGATTGATTTTAGGACTTTGCAATACTGAGGAAATCAAAGGAGCTTTATGACCATATATGGTGCCCGTCTTGGTTGCCAATATTGAATCGGCTTGCCACTTCTGCTGACAGCAGGAGGCTCTGTAGTTTTAGGCTAAAAAGGAAAAGAGGACATGACAATCTCAGTGTGGTCAAGTAAAAAAATAAATTAATCAAAAGAAAGTTACCTCATCAGCTGATGCATGATACACAGAGTCCAACTTCTCACAATAAATTCTTGGAGAAACACAGAAGAGGTGATCACACCATTCTTCGCACCAGATATTAAAGAGGGAGGAAGTAAACCTGGAAAATCTCTAGGAAGCAAGGTCGATGGTGGAAGAATCAGCAACCCGATCCAAAAGGCACTGATAACAAGTACCACTAGGAATGATCACGCGTGGCTTGATCAAATCGGAGAAGTAAAGGCCAATCGACAACTGACCAAACCCCAGGTGACGTGCACACACTGAAGGGTTGTAAAATTCATAGGTGGTCGATTGATCCTTTCCAAAAACATAAGAAGGGAGAAGCCCCGGTTTGATGATTTCTACAAAAACAATCCTATCTTCATCGTCCTTATGGATATCATCAAAGCTGAATGTGGTCCCAAAGTAAGTCTCATCATATATATATATGCAAACCAGATGGTAGATTGTGAATTGAAGCCAAGATAAAAGCTTCTGAAATGCTCTGCTATATGAGAAGGAGTTCTGTTGTGTCTTGGAAAAACAAAGACAACTTCCCCAACATTCATACATTAGCACCTCACAATTTGAACAACATTTGGTTGATCTCCCAAGAAGGTATGATATAAATGCAGTCTATGATACAAAGATGCAAACATGCAAACATGATATGATACATAAATCAGAATGCACCATGCATATCTACATCAGCCCTCCCAACCAAAGCTCAAAAAGGAAAACCAACTCCAAGCTCTCCCCACAAACGAGCAAATGTAGCTTGGTCCAAGGGATTGGTTAGGATATCAGCAAGCTTCTTTTCTGTTGGCACATGGACGAGGTCTATGTTTCCCTTCTCAACATTGTCTCTTAGGAAGTTGTACCTCACCACTATATGTTTGGTTTTGGAGTGAAGCACGGTGTTTTTGGCAACACTAATGGCACTCGTTCTATCACACATGAGAGGTACATGGGAACACTCCTCACCAAAGTCACTAAGTGTGTATGTGATCCAAAAAAGCTGTGAGCAACAACTAGCGACAATAACATACTCTGCTTCTGTTGTAGACTGGGATACACTAGATTGTTTGCGAGAAGACCACGAAACAAGCGAAGAACCCAGAAACTGGCAAGTACCCAAAGTCGATTTCGGATCGACTCGACACCCCGCAAAGTCGGCATCCAAAAAACCAAGAAGCGTAAGGGAAGAGAACATCGATTATCAAAGACCAAGCTCAGGAGTGTGTCGAAGATACCAGAAGATCCGCTTGACAGCGTGCCGATGTGAAGTCCTCGGTGACGCCTGAAAACGAGTGCATAGACACGCAGAAAACCGGATGTTCAGCCTCGTCATCATCAAGTACAAGAGGGAGCCGGTACTCCTTCTGGTCCACAGGCTTTTCGTCCTAGTCCGCGTTGAGCGCTGTAGTGGTACTCATCGGTGTCGACACGGGCTTCGGGTCGTCCATCTTGAACTTCTTGAGGATGTCCTTCGTGTACTTGGCTTGATGCACAAAGGTTCCCTCCTTTACATGCTTGATCTATAGCCCAAGAAAGAACTGTAACTCTCCCATCATGGACATTTCAAATTTTTTGCTCATATCCTCTGCAAACCTCACAACCAAAGAGTGAGACGAGCCTCCAAAGACAATATCATCCACATACACCTGAGGAGAAAAAAGAATGATGTGGACATCCCAAGAGTTACACAAGTGGATGAAGACAACACACCGATAAATATAAACCAAGGACCAATTACACGAAGTCGTGCCAATAAACTACAACAAGAGGTGAACTATCTCCTAGCTGAAATTAACTTTAAAATATCTGAGAATGTTATGCTACCCAAATGTTCTACATTGGTTGTACTTAGGTATATATGTGAGAGGGGTGGTGCAGCTATACACGGAGGGTGTTGACAGATAAAAGACATATCCACCTACGATCTGCAAGCGTACGGACCTACACCTTTTCACCACGAGATTCCCAAGGTTCTTGTCAATCCACGGAGCAAGGGGATTACAAGAATTTGATCTACCTCTACTCACTAACTACTCAAACCCTAACTATGATTAGACTAGAAAACGACTAAACTACACTAGAGAGAACGATTAAGCTTACTAGATAAAATACACTTGCCCATGGGTCTACAATACTTGAATATGCAACCGCTTTAAACATGAAAACCGATCTAATCTATCGGGGGTTGTGACCACGGTTTCGCCCTTTCCCTCCCCCCGTACTATCACTACGCGGAGGTATTCGCGACTAGACCTATGATGGACACGGCGTATTGAATGGATCCAAGGGAGCATTGGAGCTCTACTTCCCTTTACAGCATGGTAGCTAACCTTAAGCAATAAAGCATATTCAACACATGATTATAGATAGATGTTTCAACAACATAGCGATTACATCTCAAGATCGATTACAACCCATGGACAAATGAGAAGTTACCCATCAAGGTGCTGCACATAGCACCGTTGATCATGGTGACACTTCCGACGGTGCCTTCCTTCTTGTCCACTTGTGGGTGCTTCTTTCGAGATGGTCAATCCTCCTCCGAATATCTCTCTCCTCTCTCTCTAGCTTGTGGATGGCTTCTCGGTGCGAATGGCTTTCTCCCTGCGAATGGCGGCGCCTCCAGGACTTTAGGGTTGAAGATCCTTCGGGTGCAAGGAAAGAGGGGCCGAACCGACCCCTGGAGTGGGCCAGGCCAGCCGGCTTGGGCCGACCGGCCCAGGCCCATCCCGGCCCGGTTCGGTCGCCCCTTCGGTCCCGTGGGTCCTCAAGTGATTATGCACTTTGCCCCTTCCATTTGCATGATTTTGACGATGTCATCCTTGCGTCCAAGATGGAGTTTCTCCGTGCATGAAGTTCAGTCTTTTACGCTTCAATCCTCGGGGGTGTTGCTTCGTATCACTTCGGTCCTTGCCACCATTGGAAGTGATTTCATCAAGCTCATGAACAGTTTCATAATTAAATTCATACCAAAGTGTAATGAACATGATTGGTGTATCAAAATACACTGTCAACAGAGGGGAAGCAAAGAAGATGAAACAAGTGGATCAGTTCGGACAAGGAGTTTCCAGCAAGTTCAGTTCTGACAAGTTCGGACAGATCAGTTCGGACAATTAGTTCGGACATGTTTGGACCTTAATAATGATTTGATCATAACTCGTAAATCCCAATAGCTCTTAAGCTGCATGAGAACTTCATGGAACCGTCTTGAAGTAAAATTTCCAATGCAAGAAACTGCATGTCCATTGGACTTCCCAATAAATAGTTATGACAGATTTAGTGGAGGTTGCACAGAAGGTCAACAGCCACACGAGTTCACCTCGGGAGTTGATTTCTGGGGAGCCTTTTCACATGCTTAGCCTCTTCATTTCCATGTCGAATTCACACAATCTAGGAGGGTTATTCCTAGTATAAATACCACCTATGTGCTACTAAAAACCAAGTTTTAATTATTGAGAATAGACAACCACATATGGTTTTCTTGCAGCCGAGCTGCTGAGTGCCTTGCACACCCTTGTTCTTCTTGGACTTATGAAGAGATCCCTCTGGGTTCTTCTACTTCGTGCTCTACAATTCCAACTTTGCTACACTATATTGTGTGGATTAGTTCCGGCTTGTGGTTCTATGGTCATTTGAAGATCGAGTTGAAGTCTTCACGGTTTTGGTGACTCCTCCCCGACGCTTGGTCGCATCCAACCTTTGTCAGGTATAAAGCATTTACCCGCTGCTTGCAGCAATTTATATTTCTACGAAACCTACTTCCATGAAGATCAGGCCATCCCTAGGACATTTCTTGCAATGGTCCCTATCAAAGAGTCTTATCAACCTTGCCCATCTCAAACCACTTGTTGAACAAGAACCCCCTCAACCTGCCATACCATGCCCTAAGAGCTTGTTTCAACCCATACAAGGCCTTCCTCAACTTGTACACTCGGCGAGGAAACTCAGCATTCTCAAACCAGGTGGTTGCCTCACATAAACTTCCTCTTACAAAAACCCATTCAAGAAGGCACTCTTCACATCCATTTGGTACAACCTGAATCATTTAGCCACAAAAAAGGATAGATGAATCCTGATTGCTTCCAAACGGGCTACAGGAGCAAATGTCTCTTCATAGTTTATCCCTTCCTTCTGGCTATAACACTGAGCAACCAACCTCGATTTGTTTCCTCACCATTCTCTCCCTCTTTGTTTTTCCACACCCATTTTGTCCCAATAGGTTTGCAGTTTGGTGGTGGCGCAACTAACTCCCACACCTGGTTTCTCTTTAAATTCTCTAACTCCTCATCCATGGCATTCGGCTCAAAGGTAGCAACAAAAGCTGAATGAGTAAAGTGAAAAGCATTTATGGACCTCGACCATGTCATACACTCATTGATGTCACTGATGATTCTTGACGGCGGATGATTAACTTGAATGCGGTCGGTGCCTCTCACCTGGAGACAACCTCCACCTCAGCAGTTGCTTCCACTTGATCTTGCTGGATCGTAGGCGGTGTAGGGGATGGACCATCCTGCACCGTAGTCATTGTAGTGGAAGTAGAGGGTACATGCGTGGCTTGAGCTTCACCATCATGATCTCCAGCGTCATCCTCCTCGTCCTCAAAGATCTTCTTGCCAACTTCATCGTCACCTACACACTCAAAGATAGATGAATTGCATGGCTATGTATCATCGAAGGTAACCTCGCAAGTCTCCATGACTAGGTTAGTATCGAAATTGAGCACATGAAATGCTTGAGAATGACTAGCATAACCCAAGAAAATCCCATCAGAGGACCTCGACTCAAACTTATCAAGTCTACCCTTCTTGAGAATAAAGCACTGACAAGATCCCAACATGGCAAGTGGTATTCACTGCCTCCGCCCAATATCTTCTCGGAGTCCTATGCTCGTCGAGCATCGTCCAAGCCATCTCACAAAGGGAACAATTTTTCCTCTCAACTACACCATTCTGACAGGCCACATAGGGAAAAGAGAATTGATGTTCGAGACCCAAATCATGACAAAAGGTTTCGAAATGAGAGTTTTTAAATTCAGTGCCATTGTCACTACGAATAGCTCGAACAACATCTCCATTCCTTTCATTCTTCAACCTCAAGATTAGATCCCGAACAAAACCAAACGTCTCTCCCTTGTCAGCCAAAAAGAAGACCCAAGCATAGCGAGAATAATCGTCCACTATCACTAGGATATACCATTTCCCACCCACCGAGCTCACACAGTGCTAGACCAACCAAGTCCATATGGAATAGCTCACATGGCCTCTCTGTCATAATGGATGTCAGAGGCGGGTGAGAGGTGGCGACCATTTTACCGTGCCAACACAGAGCACATACCAAATCCTTTTGGTATTTCAACTTTGGTAATCCTCGGACCAAGCCTAGCCCACTCAAGCATGACAACAAGTCAAAACTCAAGTAACCTAGTCTCCTATACCATTTCCAAAGCTCTGCTGAAACACTAGTAACCAAGCAACGAGAATAGCCAACACACTGAGAAAAATCGACTCTGAAAATCTGACCCTCAGGGACGATCGTGCACACAAGATCACCTCGGGAGTCCAAAACACGAGAAGAACCCGTTTTGAAACAAACTTCCAAACCCTCATCAAGACGCTAGGAACAAAGAGAAGATTGTAACACAAAGACTTGACAAGAGAAACACACCGAAGAGTCACAAACTCACTCACATTCACCATGCCCACTGAAAGCACTCTACCTTTCCCATTGTCCCCAAAAGTGATGTACTCTTTGGTCATCACCGGGGTGAGGCTGGAGAACATTTTCGATCCCCGGTCATGTGTCGAGAGCAACCGGAGTCGATCAACCAAAAGCCCTCCATGCCTCCCACCTACAAAATAAAAACGAGAGCGAGAGTGAGCAAATGACTCGGTACTGGGGTTAGTACGAAATAAATCAAACTAGTGTTGTGCCATTTTCTCAAATGTGGGGTTAGCAAAATCCATCCTAACTTTCCTAGGTGGAACACCCACACATCCCCTCGGAGAAATACGCATACCACGAAGGGCAGACCGTGGCCCGTAGCTCTTTTGAGACCTAAAGCTGCGATCATCCCCTCCATACTCATATTTAGGGATGAAAGTGGTACAGATATTATCCGTGCGACCGACCGACCGAAAGGGTCAGACACTCAAATGGTAAGACCGTATCTTAATCCGGACATTTAATATTCGTAACTATCCGTACCGCATTAGTATCCGGAAATTCAAAGTTGAATTTCTATAATCCAAATATGATGAATATCACTATTCGACACAAAATATATTGTCTGTATCCAAATCCGATCCGAGAATTCAAACTGAAAAAGAAAAGTTATCTGTATCTGTATCCGCAATATTCGTTTGTATCCGATCCGTTTTCAATTCTACTCGTATTGGCCACGAGCGAACAAACGTCCAGCAAACTCACCACGCCCAAACCCAACACGCCTACCACCTGTTGACGCAAAAATAGGATCTCACCTCCGCGCGAAGCACACGTTACTCCCCAGGTTGTAGCGACGCATGCCAGCAATCTGACCTGTTGATTGACAATGACAATATTAGGGATCGGCTAGAGAACCGATGGCCTTGTAGCGACGTGTGTACCAGCCAATCGGCCGATACAGGTCAAAGCGGGAACGATCGGCTCGGGAACGACTGAAGCGCTGGCATGTGACCAGATAGGTCGGCTGGATTGGCCGATCGTGACATCAACACTCGAGTAGGTCGGAATCGGCTGTGGAGTTAGATGCCGATATGATCTAGATCGAGTAGATGGTAAAGATAATAGCTATAACCACAAGCATTGGTACGAAAAATTGCAGATCTAGCTAATATCGGTAACGGATGAACAAATAACTAGACGAAACCTCAGCGATGTGCCCGGAGGTTAAAGCCTAGGATTATTCGGTAAAACAGTACTCACAAGCTTGCCGGAGGTCAGTTGATGCAGCCTGATGAACTCAAAGCACGACGTTGTAGAAAAGAGAAAATCGCAATTGCGAAGTCGTTGAAAAGTAGATGTTTTAAAGGTAGATGTGTAGTAAAGTAAAGGCTTTGCCCGGAGGCAATTTGTTTGATATTGGTGCGTGCCGATTTTCCGACCAGGCAAGGTCGTTATTTATGTCCTAAGTGCAAACCCGACTCGTAGCTGATCACGACACTGTTTATTTGCATCTATAGACAAAAAACTACTAAAATCAAAAAAGGACTCTCGCAGGAGTCAAAACTTCCTAAAACTAACTCTTTGACCCATCGCCAATCGTAGATTAACCTGCCTCCACCATGCTTTCCTTCTGGCGTATCTCCTTGATTATTGCCTCTTTTTCTTCATCGGCCGATCTCCTGGTTGACCATCGGCCGATCTCTTCGATCAACTGGCCCACTGTTAGGGTTGTGGTGGCTCACCTCGAGGCACAAACTCACGCCTCTCTTGAGGGTAAATGGTACGCACCATACCCTCACTTATCGGCACCAACCTAGGCTCAGGCACACCACGAGAAGGGCGGTACCTGTCCTTGTTGGCCATATCTCTAGCCAACCTCTCCTCACGCTTCCTCCTGAAGAAAACTCAGCAAGGTGCCCATCCCTCTCGCAATTCTCACAATGGAAGGGTTTTGGTTTTGACTTTGGTTTTGGGTTCTCTTTGGGCTCTAGCTTTTCCTCACTCGGTTTTTCTTCCTTCTTCTCAAAGAACTCATTCCCCAAGTCACTCTTGAACTTGATGGGTGTCTGGAAGTCATCGATATGTGGAGGAAACACAAGTGGAGCTGGGGTTGTGTCTAGTCGATTCCTAAGAGTGTTTGGCTTAGGAGTATAGGCATTTTTGTGGTGAATTTTTGGTGGCTCTGGGATATCTCCGATCTTCCCCTCATTCTCACCACTTCCCTCACAAACCATGGGTGCCCCAAGCGCTTCCCCATCATAGCACTTGTATGTCTCAGTCATCATCCTAAGCTGAGGCTCATGACTAGACAACCAACCCATCATCTTTCTCAACTCATCATTCTCATCCTCCAAACAATCCACATAGTGTGCAAGCTCCATATTCTTCACAACACTTACTTCACAAAGAAGAGCTTGATGTAGGAATAGGATCTTTCAGCTGAGCCTCTAGAAATCTAGCATAAACAAGAGAAACATCTAACTTCTCATGCAAAACATGACAAGAAGTGCAAGCACCAAGCAAGGAGGGCCTAGATTTCATCTCATCTAGCTCAACCCTAATCACATCTAGTTCCTCAACCTTGAGGCATACTTTTCCTTAAGCACAATCAAGTCATCAAGGAAGACAGTACAATAAGTGCAATCGCGCTCATTGGTTGCAACACGAGCAGATTTAAGAGAATCTATTTGAGCCCTAACATCAACAAGCAAAGATTCTAGCTCACACTACGTGAAAAACTCGCTTTGGTAACAGTGTAGATCACCTTTGGTAACGGGCAATGCACCCGTTAACGATCAAGTGTTACAAATAAGCCAATAACGGTAACAGGAAGATGCCCATTACTGATAATACATATTCGTAACGGGCATTAAACAACGACCATTACCACAACTAGCCACCGATCACGTGAAATGGCTGTTTCTCTGGGCCCATAGGGAACTTTCGTAACGGGCACCAAAGCAAACTCCGTTATAGTAGCTCAATATCAGAGACGCCTGCTGTGCACCTGCATCTCCACTATCTTGATGAACTGAGACACGTCTATTTCACACGTGTCTCAGTACATATAGGATTCATAACGGGCATCAAACAAAGACCGTTACCACAACTAGTCACCGGTCACGTGGATTGGCTGTTTCTCTTGGCCCACAGGGAACTTTGGTAACAGGCATGAAAATAGAGCCTGTTACTATGAAATTAACATCAGAGACGCGTTCCGTGAACCTGCATCTCCTCTGTCACGACGAAATGAGATGCATATATTTCTATACATGTCTGCTTTCTCTCTATTAAAGGAGACGCTTTCAACATGTGTCTCTTATATCTCGATGAATGGGCCAGGTCCTGGGGCCCAACAGTCAGGACTAGTAATGGGCTTTTACACTGCCCGTTACATTGTGGGCATGTTTGTGACAGGCTTTCCGAATGAAGCCCGTTAGTCACTGATCAGTGTTTGTAACAAGCTTTAATTAACACCCATTACAGATATTGAGGCCACCCCTATAGTAACCTGCCCTCTTGCCGGCGGCATCCTGGAACCAGCCAAGATTTGGCACCCATCAGGGGCTGCATCCTGGAACCAGCCAGGATATGGCTGCCACCACAACAAGGAGACATCACAAACACATTCTCACATCACAGATATATGCAAACCAAGATCACATTTATAGACAAGCAAGACCACATTAATGGACAAGCTAGGATCACATCAAGTTTCAAGTTACTCTCATCAGGGCTTGTTTGGATGGAGTCATGAGAAAACTACCAGAACCAGGCAGTATCTGACCCCAACCAAGCAAGCCAAGTAGGTTTCTCAGGCAACAACCCTGACTAAAGAAGACTGAATGCGTTTCAAGTTTCTGGCCACAATGAACTCATGGTGCACCACTGTAGAAGTTGCCCTTTCTGTTGATGGTCTCCTAAAGAATGTACTCGCACAACATCTCCCCGACATGATTTACATCTTCTGTGGAAAGATCTACAAGAGATTTGAAATCCTGCAAAATACAATCATTTATGGGAATACAAGTAGAAATCATTTTCTAAAATCAGATGGATAATATGAGCAGAGACAAGGTTGAGCATTATTATCTACTTACAGTAGCCTTTTTGATGTCAGGTATGTCATCGAGTAGTCTTAACATATGGAATGCCACATGGAATCCACACAAAGAGGACAGCTGTGGCTGCTGAGTACACTGCATCGAGGTACCAAAATGACAAGTTAATGTAGTACCAAATAGGTAAGAAGGGACCATAAAAAACCTCGGTCTTACAGCGAGATTTGTTTTGTTCTTAAGTGTGGCTTTTGGCTTTTTTTCTTTCCTTCCGTCACTCGGTCCTGTGCATGTTCACCAAAGGCCCTTCATGATCAGCAATAGCAATTAGAAACATTAAGAGATTGAATTTTTGTGAACAAAACCTATAAATACTGTACCAAAGGCCCTGCATGGTCAGCAATACCAATTAGAAACACTAAGAGCTTGAAATTTTGTGAACAAAACCTAAAAGAAACTGACTAGTTCAAAACAGGTTGGAGGTCTGGGATCTTTAGCAGGGGATGTTGTTTAGCAGAATCTAGATACCAAACCTATTTGAACTTCATACAGATGATCACTGTTACCCATTGGCTAGTGCAGTAGGCACCCACCACGTAGTCGTTGTTCATTGCATTTGAGATTGTTTTGCCAACTTGTTGAGAACGCTGAGAAATATCCGTGAAGTAAACAAATCTGAATCTAAAAACCCAACATTGATCTACATCTCCGCTGCCTTGTCCATCATTTTCCTATAAAAAATCAAATTGTTAGCATGCATGAACTTTGTGGTCAAAATTAAAGAAATATCTTTTTTAGGTTTTAAAGGACATACAATGTCCACAACCTCATGAACATAACATCCAGAGAAGCCAGGGTTATATGGTTATACACGCTACTGAATGCAGTGTTTAACATTAAAGCACCACAACCACCTTTAAAGTAGTCTTGATCCACCTTTGCTCGAAAGGCAAGTTTATCCTTACTGTGTTCCATGACGTAAGCATGCAACCTGGCACAATTTGGTCCAGCAGCCTCTAAGTTTGCTTATGACAACATAGGTGCACCAGGCTTGTATTTTGGTCATTCCTATTCTATCCCAATAATACAGTTAAGAATCTCATCTTTAGACAGAGGTTTCCTGTCCTGGTTCCCCTTATGTAGTGGAAATTGCCTAGGATCCTCCTCCTATTGCAAAGGCTGATGTACTTGTTGCATCTGCTGCTTAGGGGGAAATTGCTTGCGCTCCTCCTGTTGCTGCTAGAGTGGCTGCTATTTCGTCTATTGCTTATCCTCATGTTGCGGCTGTTTCTTAGGCATAGTTTGCCTGTGCTCCTCCGGCTGTTGTTGATGCTCCTGCTGCTGGAGAGGCTACTGTTTCGTCTGTTGATTATCCTCAAGGTGCTGCTGCTGCTTAGGCAGAATTTGCCTGGGCTGCTCCTCCGGTTGTTGTCGACGATCCTGCTGTGTAGTTTTGCTGATCTGCTGCTGCTACTGTTGAGCATTCTCTTGCTGACACTGAGCTGTAGTACCTCCGTCTGATATTGTACCCTTGCTACCTGTCGCGGCTTCAGGGTTGGGATGTGTCATCATGGGTGGTATAAGGATACTGTCCTTTGGTCATTGGATCCTTTGAACGAGAGCCTTAGCTAGGGTTGCTACGTCACCCCCATCAATTGGTACACGCAAAGGGTAGTGACCCGCATTGTCCCACACATAAGTAGGTTACAGCACAACATACCCATCCTGCACCGGAACTGAATGGTAAGCCTTTTGAAATGGAAAGACTTTCGCTAGTGCGAGCTCCATGGTGCCATCCAAAAGGCTACACACGGTTGGCTCTGTCAGCTTATCTATTGTGTCCAGTATAGGTGATCGACTATCACTATGCACTTGATTTCCTTCGTCACCGTTGGCATCCCAATGATCTTGCTCTCTGCCATCTTCCTCGCTGTCATGCGCATGTTCTTCCTCACGATCATGCACATCTTCTTCCTTACATCCATCCATATCTTCCTCCTCACTGCTACTGACAGGCGCTGGTAATTGGGAAGGAAGAAGTGCATTTTTTGGTATGTCGATGCATGATAGTCTTAGAGCATGGACAATTGATTTAAATGTTTTGTCCATCATATCATGAGCATCAGACCTCTTGTTCCTCTTTTTCCTGTACATTCCAGTGAACTCTTCACCAAACCCTTTACCCCAGCCAAGTGAACTAGACACGCCTCAGACCCAACCTCGATGCTCTAGAATCTCAAGTGCTGCGGTGAGGATATCATCCTCCCTAACCCAGAGAAAGAACCATCACTACCCTGAGCTGCAAGTGTTTTCACCCTATCTGCTACCCCCACCACCGTAGGGTTACTGAATGTTATGCCGCCTCCTCCTTCACTAGTATTCTTCTTCTTTTTCCTTACCCTAGCCTGCAGATAAGGTCTCAAACGTCCAGGAAATTGGTCCCAAGGGTTCTGTTTTCCTTCTGCAACTAGCTTTGGATCCTCCTCCTCCCACTCTTTCCTTTCACCACAATAACATTTTTTGCCCGTCTTGTGTGGCTTATTATGCAATGCTTTCTTTTGTTTCATCTCCTGGCTTAATTGCTGAAATTCAGGAGAATTAGTTTCCTGCACAAACATGTCCCAGTCTTGTTGCTGCAAAAAGGCATGCTTCACAAAGGGAGTCTCCTCTTCACTCACATATTTTTTTCTTAAATGGGCCTTGAACCGCCTTTGCAAGGTTCCAATCCTTGATATAGCTGCCTTAACTGCCTTCTTGCGAACAAATTCTTCCAGATTGGTTGGGTAATCTAGCTTTTCCTCTAAATCTGTGAACAGATGGTCCTTCTCAATTGGTGAGGGATCATCAACCGCCTTGTTGATTGACACGGACCAATACAAATCTATCCCTCACAGCTTCTGGGGTAGGCCAAAAATTGGCATCAAGTACAGTTGTAGTCAACTTGTCTTTTGGCCATTTGGTTTGTGTCCATGATTCGCGGGATCGAGTACTACTCACAGCAGTCTGTGCGGAGTGACCCTGTGAAGAAGGTTCACCGACGATGGGTTGTGATGATGCACTGGAGGTAGAGGAGTTTGTTGTTGTGGGAGACTGCATAGATGATATGTCAGGTTTGTCAGTAGAGCAACATAAGCAACACTGAAAATCTAAACAAAATTCCTATTAGATAAATTCGTTTTCTCAGGCAAAATAGTTGATACAGTCGTAAATAAAATTAGCATAGACATACACAATTCATATTTTACATAATTAGCATACAGGGATAGGTGCTAACCAGTTTGACAGGGACACAACAATATGCTTATATATCAAAGCACAAAATAAATTCCTTCAACTGCTTCGTTGTCCAACTTCAGCAGCGATGGATTGTGTGTTCCATGTGTACCTGCAACAAGACGATAAAGCAATGGTCATGACATTATATATGACAGTAGTGAAACAACACTCACAACACATCATGATACTGACAAAAACTATATATATGATAGTAGTGAAACAATTAACACTCACAACAAAGCATAAGACAATCTAGTTATCACTACATTATAAACCACTGTGATGCAATTCCCACTGACATTATGTGGCTGTCAAAATTAAAGTATGCTAACAGGTCCAAAGCATAACTGTCGATCTGGTACATTCAAAGTATAGAAAAATTAAAGTATGCCAACATCCTTTATGCTTTTCATGAATATACAGTGCAAAAATTATAGCACCAGAAACATGAAAATGAATTTTAATATTTCATATAACTTCATCTGTTAGCAACAATTTATTCAAAATAGACTTGGAGCAACAAAATCCATCCATGAAATCCATAGTCAATCAACTGAAGATGAACTATTAAGGCATGTCTCCCTAATCCACCTTGACATGAATATATAGCAGATTGGGTTGACTACATTATAAACCACTGCGATGCAATTCCTAGTTTCCTTATGTGGCCATCAAAATTATAAGATGCTAACAGGTCCAGAGCATAACTGTTGATCTTGTACATTCAAAGCATAACAGGATTAATGTATATGCTAACAGGTCTAAAGCATAACTGACGATCTGGTACATTCAAAGCATAGCAGAAATAAAGTATGCTATAGGTCAAAAGCATAACTGTCAATCTGGTACATTCAAAGCATAGCAGAATTAAAGTATGCTAACATCCTCGATGCTTTTCTTGAATTTACAGTGCAAAAATTGTAGCACCAGAAGCTTGTAAATGAATTTGAACAGGTCATATAACTACATCTGTTAGCAACAATTTATTCAAATATACTTGGGGCAACAAAATCCATCCATCAAATCCACAGTCAATCAATTAAAGATGAACTATCAAGGCATGTCTCCCTAATTGATCCACATTGACATGAATATATAGCAGATTTTGGTGGCCGAGGAGAGAGATGGCTTTGGGGGTTTAAGCAGGACTAACCTCTGTCGCGAATGAATTAGTTGTTCTCGTGATGGTCGGAGGGGCCGGGTCCACGTCGGCTCGTGGCTGGGGACGACGTCGACAGATCCACATCAACCGTCTTTAGGTTGGCTGGGAAGACGTACGTCAGCACGCCAGTAACCGTGTCCTCGTCACCGTCGTCATGCAGGGAGTGGAGGGGCTGGATATAGGGCTGCGGTAGGGAGAGAGCAGCGAAGGTGAGCGGGGAGAGTGGCGGCGGCGATGGGTAGAATGCAGGCGTTATGGATCTGTCTAGCGAGGAGCCGAATATGAACAACGCGTGTAATTGTGTTTAATTAAAATATTGGCATGCCCTTGATGGCTCTGTGCAGCAATTGCAATTTCATAGGCATTATAGTCAATATAGGTGGGGAATTTTGAGCAGCCCACGCATGGTTTGCCTGCTGACGCTGACGAGTGGGACAGTGTCATAGGTGACGATGGTTAGTGAATCCGCATCTCCTTTGTTGGTAGTTGGGTCCGGCGGGCGGGCAGTGATTATCCTTTTATTTTGGCCACTGACGCTGACATGTGGGCCAACCACTATTTTCTTTCGAATGAAACGTGCTTCCCTAAAATATTAGAGCCCATAAAAATACAAACAATTCATATTTGGACATTTGGTATTTGAATTAAATATCAACAGTCACAATTGTGTGCCCACGATTCTTAGAATCCATTTTTACATCCCATGTTAATGATGTAATAATTATACTAACATCTAGTGTGCTCTACAAAATCTACAAATTGACTTGCCAACATAATTTCGGTACCTAGACTTGTCTTTAAAATTTCAAATGGTTTCGATGAAGGAATAATATACTTGTGTACAAATATCTATATCTCTCACATAGTTTCCTAGAATGTTCCTGGAACATTGAAGTTTTTCACACTTTGCAACATGTTCGAACTCATATGCATTTGAACACTTAACAAAACCTTGTGGTTCTCCTTAAGATTACGAAAATGCAAAGTTTCATTACAGAAGGTGTGGAAAACAAATATTATTTATATGATGTACTTACATAGAACAAGATAAGGCATATAAACATTGTTCAAGAAACGGATATACACTAAACAATTAAAATATTGAAAACACGGTGATTTTAGAAAACTGTAGGAAAAGAATCAAATTTGGACTAATTACAATAGAGAAATAAATGTTACATAAATTTGATTGCGGATTAAAAAGAGGAATGACGTCGGCACCGCCGCCCGCCGCCGCCGCCATGCTCGCTTCGCCTGTTTTGACACCCAAGAGGGCATTCCATGCCTCGTCAGCGGCAAATGAGACCACCGCAACCTTCGATTTGACTCACAAACGTGACAAATCAAATATTATCTATCCGAAACATATTAAAAACCAATATCCCGATAAAATCGAATATGCGTTTAGTAATATCTAATAATTTACATTCAAGATAGATAATGTTCATTGATGCTTGCACCTACATCCCGATGTTCATCCTGGTGACGGCGTACTCCACGGCGGGGCGACCCGCTATGAGAGCCCGGGTGACCCACTATGAGAGGCCGGATGACCCGCCGTCCACCAGAGAAGAAACGGGTGACCCGCAAAGAGGGTGTGGGTGACCCGTGGTTACCCTAAAAGGTCTCCTTGACGTATGAAAAGAGATTTTTGATTGAGATTTAGATAGATATGGCCTGTGAATTTGTAATGAACCCTTGACTACAAGTGTCTAGCAACAAACGAACATTCAAAACTATAGCCACTTGAATCAAGATTTGATCTTAACGATCTCGAAAATACAATCTTTTGAAAAACTCACACAAAGAGAGAAAATAAAATGTTTTCAACCTATGCAGGAAACAATCAATTATATGCAATAAGTCAAGCCAAGTTACGAGAATCCAAGATATTTAGCTCACTTCTCAAAGCACAAAACCTTTGCTCATCTAGAGGCTTAGTGACGATATCGGCAAGTTGCCTCTCGGTGCTCACATGACATAGAGCAATATCCCCCTTAGCCTCATGATCCCTTATGAAATGATGTCGAATATCTATGTGCTTTGTTCTAGAGTGTTGGACCAGATTGTTTGCTAACTTGATGGCACTCTCATTGTCACACAAGAGTGGAATCTTACTAAACTCACAACCGTAATCACTCAACGTTTGCTTCATCCACAAAAGTTGTGCACAACAAGCACCGACCACCACATATTCAGCTTCGGCCGTGGATAAAGCAACCGAATTTTGCCTCTTTGAGCTCCATGACACCAAAGACCAACCAATAAATTGGCAACTCCCGGTAGTACTCTTTCGATCTACTTTGCAACCGGCATAATCCGAATCGGAGTAGCCAAGCAAATCAAAAGTGGAGCCCTTGGGATACCATAAACCTAGGTTAGGAGTGTATACCAAATATCTAAAGATTCTCTTAACGGCCATTAGATGACACTCTTTAGAATTGGCATGAAATCTTGCACACATGCACACACTAAGCATTATATCGGGCCTAGATGCACAAAGATAAAGGAGGAAGCCAATCATGGAACGAAACACCTTTTGATCGACCGACTTCCCTTCTTCATTTAGATCAAGATGTCCATTCAATGCCATGGGAGTCTTGATGGGCTTGGAATCAGCCATGTCAAACCTCTTGAGCATATCCTTTACATACTTGGTTTGACACAAGAAGGTCCCTTCCTTCATTTGCTTGATTTGAAAACCAAGGAAAAACTTCAATTCACCCATCATAGACGTCTCGAATCCCTTGGTCATGATCCTACTAAACTCTTCACAAAATTTATCATTAGTAGACCCAAATATGATATTATCAACATAAATTTGGCAAATGAAGATATCTTTTCCATTTCTTTGAATGAAGAGAGTAGAATCAGCTTTGCCTATCTCAAAACCGTTCTTGAGAATAAAATCCTTAAGGCATTCATACCATGCTCTAAGAGTTTGCTTAAGCCCATAGAGCGCCTTATGGAGCTTGTACACATGGTTTGGAAATTTTGAGTCTTCAAAGCCTGGTGGTTGCTCAACATAAACTTCTTGGAGAGGTCCATTCAAGAATGCACTCTTCACATCCATTTGATGGAGCTTGAAATCATGATGGGCAGCATAGGCCAAAAGGATACGAATTGACTCAAGCCTTCCTACCGGAGCATAAGTCTCTCCAAAGTCCAAGCCTTCAACTTGACTATAACCTTTGCCAACTTGCCTTGCCTTGTTCTTTATGACGACACCAAATTCATCTTGCTTGTTCCTAAAAACCCATTTGGTGCCGATCACATTTTGCTTGGGTCTTCGTACCAACTCCCAAACTTCATTTCTCTTGAAGTTATTCAACTTTTCCTCCATGGCAATAATCCAATCTGGGTCCTCAAGAGCTTGTTCCACACTAAGAGGTTACAAGGAAGAAACAAACGAGTAAAATGCGCAAAAATTTGACAATCTTCAGTGAGTTGTTACCCCTCTTTGGATACTCCCAAGTATGTTGTCAACGGGATGATCTCGTTGAACCATTTGATGTACTCTTGGGTGTGGTGCTTGAGATTGATGTTGAATGGGTCCATCATCACCATCATAAACTTGTGAAGCTTCTTTTTGAGCTTCACCACCTTGTTCGCCCCCTTGATCATAGCCTAATCCATGACCGTCACCATGAACTTGACTTTCTTCTTGATGAGCTTGAGAACTTGGTGGTTCCACTATTGTTGATGATGGTGGATCTTGATTGTTTGTGCCACCCGGAGCTTGTACATGAATTTCACGAGGCATCACTTCACCGGTCCCCATTCTAAATATTCTAACAAGGTTTTCACTAACTTGCTCTCGTTGAGAGTCGTTGGATTCATCAAATTTCATGTCTACCATGGTCTCAACACAACCGGTGGTTTTGTTGAAAACATGATAGGCATGCTCGTTAGTTCCATAACCAATGAGAAAACCTTCATCAACCTTGGATGCAAACTTTGAGGCTTTGGGTTTCTTGTTAAGTATGAAACACTTACACCCAAAGACCCTAAACTAGTGCACACTAGGCTTCTTACCGGTGATGATTATTTAGGGAGTCTTGTTCAAGTACTTGTGGAGGTAAAGGCGGTTGGCGGCATGGCATGCGGTGTTGATGGCTGCCACCCAAAATGAGTCCGTTGTCTTATATTCATCAAGCAATGTCCGTGCCACTTCAATCAATGTACGGTTCTTTCTCTCAATGATGCCATTTTGTGGAGGAGTGTACGGAGCGGAAAGTTCATGCTTGATGCCTTCTTCATCTAGGAACTCTTCAACTTGAGTGTTCCTAAACTCCATGCCGTTATCACTTCTTATGTTCTTGACTTTGAGCTCGAACTCGTTTTGAACTTTTCTAATGAACTTCTTCACGATTCCCTTTGCTTCACTTTTATCTTGCAAAAAGAATACTCAAGTGAAACGAGAAAATCATCAACAATTACTAAACCGTATTTGTTACTACCGATGCTTATGTGGGCGATTGGTCCAAATAAATCCATGTGTAGTAGCTTCAATGGTCTTGATGAGGATAGGATATTCTTGGCGGGATGATGAGCTCCAACTTGCTTCCCAGCTTGACAAGAACTACATAACCTATCTTTCTCAAAAACAACATTTGTTAGTCCTACGATGTGCTCGTCCTTTTGAAGTGTGGCCAAGTTCCTCATGCCAACATGGGCTAGTCAGCGATGCCATAGCCAACCCAAGTCGGATTTTGCCACTAAGCAAGCCTTAGGGTCCACCTTTACTTTTGTGAAATACACATAGTAAAGTTTTCCCTGTAAATGACCCGCAATGACAATAGAGGAATCCTCCTTTCTAGAGACGGTCACACCCTCAGAGACAATTGTAGCCTTTCTCACAAAGTTGTGAAACCGACAAAAAAGTTGTATCCTAACCCTTGAACATGATAAACATCTTCAATTGAATTTGTTGTTGAGATAGCAATTTTACCTAGACCAACAATATCTCCTTGACCATTGTCTCCATAGATGATAGTTTTCGTAGGATTGTCATAATGATCAAGGGATGCAAATAAGCCTTCATCTCCGGTCATATGATTTGTGGCACCACTATCAATCAACCATGCGCTTCCACCGAAGGAGTAGACCTACAAAACAAGTTTAAGCTTTTGGTTTAGGTACCCAAAAAGATTTGGATCCTTGGAGGTTAGATGCATAAACTTTTGGGACCCACACACTCTTCCTCATGGCCTTAGAGGTGTAGGCCCCAACATACTTGACCACCATTTTACCATTATGGTTCAAGGTCACTATGTAGTCACAAGTGCAATTGGAAGAGGACTTGTGCTCAACCACATTCTTCGATGCCTTTGGTGGAGTGTTAACCCCACCATTTCATTTTGTGTCGTTCACTATCTTTGGCATCCCCTTGGTTGTGGTAGAGGTGGTGACTCCATGAGCAATATCCATAATAGTGTTGAGGTAGCCACCCTTGTTCCACGAGGGGATTTCATGACCTTTCACCACTACTCTACCATTTGCCTTGTTTTTCTTGTGGTGCCCAAGTCCTTGCTTGTCAACCACCTTAGGTATGTACTTGGCACCAATGTTTCCTTGTGTAATCAACATGTTCAATCGAGCAATTTCCTTATCTTTGCTCTTAATTTTCTCTTCAAGCCTTGCCTGATTAGTGTTGATAGCATTTATATCAATGTTAGTGCAAATAGAACAACTTTTGCTAGTGGAGGCACTAGAGTCTAATCTTGCCGAAGGAGTGGCTTTGGTGCTTTCCCAAAGACTACTAAAGTTAGCTTCAAGAGTTTTGTATTTCTCCATCAAGCATGAGAGGCTTGATTGAAGCTCACTATGAGTAGCCTTTAGGGAAGCAAGGGATTCATTTGCCAAGGTGTAATCCTTTGACATCCTCTTGTTGGAATCATTAGCCAAGGACAAGTTCGTGGTCAACTTTTCCACCTTAGCCTTCTCCTCAGCAAGAGATTTTTCTAGAGCAAGGTTTCTCTCCTTTTCAAGGATAAGCAAGTCTTCTTGCTCATGAAGAATCTCCTTCTTTTTCTCTAGTTTGTCCAAAAGTTTTTTAATTTCTTTGTGGCCCTTTTTACCAAATTTCTTTATCATGTTAGCTTCCATTTCCTTTTCCTCATCTATGTTTTCTATGTCACTATTAGGTGTGGATGAAAAAGAGGATAGAGAGGATGAGGTGGTAGTTTCTTGTACCTTGCTCCCCCTTACCATGAGCCAAAAGTGAGGGTGATCCTCATCGTCGGAGAAGTTGTTCAAGAGGCATGGTGAAGATGACCCTTGTGCCATGGCGTCGGTTGCCATGCCTTGATTCTTTGGTTCCTCACCTTCACCACTTGGGTACCGTTGTTGACCCACATGTGCACGCCCTTGGTACTTGTTCTTGTACTCCTTGCTCTTCTCCTTGTATTTCTTTTCTTCCTCATTCTTGCTCTTGTTCTTGGGACACTCGGCAAAAAAGTGTCCATACTCTCCACACTCATAGCATTTTCTTTGAGATTTCTTCTTCCTTTCATCGCCGCCTTTTCTTGACGCTCTTGACTTCAAGATTTTCTTATACTTCTTTATGGCAAAGGCGGTTTCTTCTTCCGTGCTTCCTTCATCGCTAGTGTCTTCCTTTTTACTCTTTGGAGGCTTCAGCTTTGCTTCCACCACTTCACTAGATCTAGCATTTAGGGCTAGACTCTTGCCCATCTTCAAGGTTAGAGATTTATCCACATCTTGATCAACTAGTTCTTGATGCAAGATTTCTCCAAGAATTTTAGTGGGTGTCATTGTTGGGTATCTTGGATCCCTTCTTATCATTGCCGTCAAGTTCTTGTCCTTAGGGGCAAAGGCTCTTAGTAACTTCATGGTAACCTTTGAATCATCCCAATCTTTACTTCCAAGAGCTCTAATGTCTGAGACAAGGACCATGAGCCTATCATACATTTCTTGTACGTTCTCTCCATCCTTCATGAAGAATAGCTCAAGCTCTCCGTTGATTAGGTCCATCTTCCCTTGCCTCACATGTGCGGTTCCCTCATGTGCTTCCTTGAGTGTCTCCCTAGTCACCTTGGCAATTTGGATGTTTCGCACCTTGTTGAATTCTTGGGCACACAAGGATCCCGTGATGACTCTTGTTGCTTGCACGTTGCAGTGGAGGTCTTGTTCATGCTCGACTGTGAGGGCTTCTCCTTCGGTAGGTATTGTAACACCTACAACCACAATCTTCCAAAGAGAGGAGTGAAGCCCGTAAAGATGCATTTGCATATCATAAGCCCATTTGGAATAGTCCTTCCCATAGAAATGAGGAGGTTTTCCCAAATGCATGGAATACAACTTTTTGTTAGAGTTGTTGCCCGGAAATTGTGTGTAGTTGTGGGGCACTTCATAGTAGCCGGAGTGAGTGTACTTGGCTTGCTCCTTCTTGATCATCTTCTTGAGGAGCTTCTTGGCCAACTTCTTGGCCTTCTTCTTCTTCTTAGCCTTTATTCTTTTCCTTGCCACCTTTTTTACCGGATCATCACCATCTTTGACATCTTCATTACTTGAGTCAGAGTCGGAGTCAGAATTGGATGCAGAGTCGTCGGAGCTCTCAATGTTGGATGGTGTACGGCTTGGAGCCTTGCTGGTGAGGTCACCGACTTGGGTTACCTTTAGCTCTCTCTCTTGAGATTCTTTTGAGGTAATTTCTTCGGTGGTTGGGTTGCTTCCATTCCCCGACATCTTGATCCCTTAGCAGTTAAGCCTAAATCAAGGGATTAGGCTCTGATACCAATTGAAAGGACCTTGTGATGCCTAGAAGGGGGGTGAACAGGATCACTTCAAATTTTCCTAAAAAACTGAGTAGGGGATTAAGGGCCAGGTCACCCGCACCCTATGGCCGGGTCACCCGCGGGTGGGCGGATCACCGTGACTATCAGTGCGGGTCACCCTGCGATAGGGAGACGAATCAATAGCTTAAGGGTGAAGTAATTTTACCGAAACCCTTTGAATCAAAAGTTCTCCAAGGATGTTGTAGACAACCTACACAAGATAATATGCCAAGCAACAACACACAAAAGTAGATCAGGACAAAATAAGATTCTAGGGTTAGAGGAGAGAATGAACTCAAGCAAGCAAGAGACAAGCAAATTAATCTGAAGTTCACTCCCACAAAGGAAACTATGTCTCCGTTGAGGATCCCACAAAGGGAGAGCTATCACCAAGAGCCGATTTTCCTCATCCAATTCCCACAAAGGAAAATTGGTGCTCACTAAGAGAAATCCACAAAGGATGGGTAATACAAACGTTCCCGGGTGCTCCACACGGAGAGGGCACTCAACGGGTGACGCCTAACCGTCTAGATGCAAGCTTCAAGAGTAACAAACGCGAATCAATGAACCAAAGCCGCCACAAGTGCTTCTTGAGATGAACAAGTGAAGAACTCTCACAAGGGGCTTAATCTCACACCTCAAATGCTCTCACACCCAAACCCTAGGAGGAATCCTTGATTAGAGTGCTTGAAAGGAAGTTGGGAGAGAGGATTAAATCTTGGGAGGTGTCTCTAATGGAAGGGAAGGTGGAACCCTAGAGAAGAGGAAGAAGGGGTATAAATACCCCACACTCCCAAACTAGCCGTTGGGAGCAAACAAACACAGGACGGGTCACCCGGCCCCATAGGGCGGGTCACCTGCCTGCCAACCCCGGGTCACCCGCCATTGGGGGGCGGGTCACTCGCCCCTTACCAATGGCAAAATGGGTCACCCGCCCTAAGGGTGACGGGTCACCCGCCCTGCACAACAATGGTGCAAAACGTGACCGTGGGTGCATAGTGTCTCGCAAAGGATGTTAAATCTCAACCAAAGCACTTGTAGCTAACTTTGATCTATCCAACACGTCCCTCTTTATAGTACAGTGTTTCCTAAACTCAAATTCAAAAGATAAATTAACATTAAATCGCCATTTGAGCTTCAACACCTATAAAAGAAATTGAAGTCCTTCCTTTCTCTCACAAAATTTTATCACCTTTATTCCTGCACACATCTTAGATAAACCATCAAATACTCAAATTACAATTGTCATTATCACCAAAATAATTAGGGGCCTAGATGCACTTTCACTTCTTCCTCCTCCTCTATCTCTCAGTTGTTAGAAGAATGCTTTTGATATGGGTGATTGGGTTGCTCATCCCTCTAACACAACTGCTAGAAGATTTCTTGTGACATACCCCTTGCTCGCAGCTGTGTCCGAGGAAGGTAGCCCAGAACCTCCTAGCATCAGGATAAACAAGCCGACAGAAAGCCTGTTGCAGCTTTTCTGTCACACTTGGGCTCTTGCAAACCAGAATTAGGGTTGCAAAATCCGACGAAATTCATCCTATGTCCAATGATCATTGTTTTCAGGATGAACAATCCGACGGAATTCATCCTGTGTCCAATGATCATTATTTTTCCTATGCTTTCTCCCTCCACTAGCGGAATGCTCTTGCAAACAAAAAGTGCATGTTCAGGAAGCTTTGTGGTCTCATTGCAATCCAGGAATCAGTTCTCTTAGCAATCAACAGAAATGGAGCTTGTTTGATGACCACGTGCAACATGATCGATGACCTGTGAGCAAGATCGATGTGTGTGTGTGATTTTGCATATCTCATCATGAAGATATGGCCGCATTGTAACCTTGTTCTGATGTATCAATGATGACTATAATCTCTGTGTGTGTGATTTTGCATATCACGTTATGAAGATATGGCCGCATTATAACCTTGTTCTGATGTATCAATGATGACTGTAATCTGTGTGTGTGATTTTGCATCTCAAGAGGCATGCTTTTGTGATTATCTCTGTGCAGTACAATTTTTTTGTATGATTTACCTACTCACTTGCAAAGATTGAAGAACAAGCCGACGGGGGCTGGCTAATCTGTGTCTCTTTTGAAGTAATTAGTTCGTGATTTCGCATATCTTGCCCATAACAAAGGCGACGCTGGTTCGTTAGTCCTCGTCTCTTACCCGTAACAAAGGCGACGCAGGTTCGTTAATCCTCGTCTCTTGCTCGTGACTTAGGCGACGCGGATTGGCTAATCCTCATCTCTTTGATATTAACACCCGTCGCTGAACTGAAGCAGAATATAAACAAAATATATATAGTATCTTTGGCAGAATATATTACAAGCAGGATTCAAATTCTACCACATCTCATATATTACAAAAAAGATTGAAATTCCACCAATACATCGCATCCTTTATATTACAAAACGGATTTTATTCCACCAATAAACACATCCTCCGACATTACAAAAAGGATTCAACAGGAATCAGGCTTGCTTTTTCTTCCTTGATCTTTGTATATAGATTTTTTCACTATTGTCGCTTCTCAAGTACGGTGGTTTGTTAGTTCCCAAGAGTTGGGGCTTGTATGAAGTGTCAAAGGATGGAATTTCGTCAAACTAGTTGTATTCCTCCTCCTCAACAACATTTTCAATCCCCACAATCCTTTTTTTCTAGGCAAAACCACAGACCAGTTCTTCATTGCAAGGTTAGGTACATAGAACACTTGCTCAACATCATTGGTGAAGACAAACGGTTCATTTATGTAACCAAAGACCCGGAGATCAACACTAACATAACCATATTTGTCTTTGCTCACAGCTCTCTTCCCATTGGTGACTCATCTACACCAAAACAAGTCTACCTTCAATCTTACATAATCAAGCTCCCATATCTCCTCTATTTGACCATAATATGTGTCTGTCTCCGTGTCATCATCATCATGACTGTCGTCAACGATGGCCCGTACACGCACACCACTATTTTGATAGACGCTCTTTTTATCCTGGGTCATGGTGTAGAACATGTATCCATTGATATCCATTTCTTCGTATCTTGTAATAGTAAACAATGGCCCCACTTCTAGATTCCTTATCTCATTGGTAATTACAACATTATTGCTGCATGTCTCAACATAAGCTCGGAGCCACCTGATTAAACCTTGCATGTGCATCTTTGCAAGCTAAGTCCTACCACGATTGGGTTGACTTCACGTAGTTGTCATTTGTGCTCATTGGCAAATGGTGTAATTAGATGCAGTTGTTGTATCACGGTGAAATGAGCCTTTTGGAACATCTGCATCCGGAGTGACTGACCTTTTCCCCATGGTCCCAACACCTGAAAGCCTACCTTCATGCTGTGAGCGAGGCACACTAATGGGGTTTTGTGGGTCCATATAACCCATGGCCCACTCCACTGCTTCGATGGTCTCGTAGCCACGAATAATGGCTCCCTTTGGAAATAACCGGTTATATACCAATGATTTCAAGAATCCATACAACCTCTCATATGGAAACATCTGATGAAGGTAAGATGGGCCAAGGAACCAGATTTCCCTCGCGAGGTGTGCTGTTAGATGCAGCATGAGATCAAAAAATGATGGTGGGAAGGTAGCTTCAAGCAGGCATAGGGTCTCGAAATTCCTCCTCTCCAAGTCCAATAGCTTTTCATCATCAATCACCTTCTGTTCTATTACATTGAAGAATAAACACAAGCTAATGACTGTGTTGCGAACCAGTTCTGTCTTGATTCCTCTAAATGCAACAGGATGAAGAGTTGTCATCAACACATGGCAATCATAAGATTTCATCAAGTTGAAATTCATTTTCATGTCCTTCACTGAACCTAGCCTCTTGAAGTTTGATGAGTAGCCTGAAGGTACTTTCAAATAATGCAAAAACTGGCAGAATTCTTTTCTCTCTGCCTTTGACAAGGTGGTTGCAGCAACGGGAAGGTTCGTCCCCGTCTCTGTTTCCTCTGCATAGAGCTCCTCCCTAATGCCCAGCTCTTTCAGATCCTCCCTTGTATTTTTATGATCTTTTCCATTGGACTTCTGTTGTAGCAATGTTCCACAAGTAGCTTCACACACATTCTTCTTGACGTGCATGTTTTCAATCGAATGACGCACATTCAACATCTGCCAATACTCTAGCTCCCATAGAATTGATTTCTTGTTCCACATTACTTTTTCTTCTTCACCATCTCGTTTCTTTCTTTTGCCAAGGGTTTTTTCAGTCAGTTTGGGTAACTCCTCAATAGTTTTGATGTCCTTGACTTTCAAGTGGACCAGATCTCCAGTCAAATGCAACGACGTCTGTCGATTATCCTTTTCCCCATTAAACTGACAATCCATGGGCCGGTATGGATGTTTCTTTCTGAGGAAACGACAATGCCCCATAAATATGTATTTCTTTGAATGTCTCAGCCATATTGCGCAAGTATCTTCCAAGCAGTGTGGGCAAGCTGAACCATTCCTTTTACTCTGGCCGGAGAGGTTGTGATGAGCCGGGTTCTCGCTGAACCGTATTGTGAACTCCTCACGCTTGTACTCATCCCAAACCTCCGGCACACTAGGCTTCCACAATATCTTTAAGTCATCAACTAGTGGCCTCAAGTAGACATCAATACGGTCGCTAGGTTGCTTTGGTCCGGAGAACAATATTGCCAGCATCATATATATCTGTTTCTTGCATGGCCAGGGTGGAAGGTTGTACAACGGCAACACGACATGCCAGGTGCTATGTGTTGAGCTCTAGTTACCGAATGGGTTCACACCATCTGTGCCCATAGCAAACCGCATGCTCCTTGTGTTGTCAAACCATAGGAAGTGGGTATTAATGTTACCCAATTGCAGTGCATCTGCGGGGTGCCTAAACTTGCCATCTTTCTTATAATTAAGCTCCTTTCAGCCTTCGTCATTCCAACGCAAGAGTTGGGCCTCCTTTCATGTTGTGAACCATCTTCTCAGCCGAGGAATGATGCAAAAATACCATGCCGCCCTCACAGGAGCCCCTCTTTTAGCCTTCTTCTTCTTGCCTCTGATCTCGTCAGGCTCGTTCTCGTCATCAGCACTATTATCATCCCCACCATCCTTTTTCCTCTTATACCGATCATAGTCACACTTGGGGCACTTGTCAAGGTCTGTATAATCTCCACAGAATAATACACAACTATTCTTGCATACATGGATTTTTTCAACCTTTATTCCCAGAGGACAGATTATCTTCTTCGCCTCATAGACAGACTCTGCTGTTTGGTTTCCTTCAGGTAGCATGTCTCTAAGCACATCCAATAGATGTTTGAAACTTTTGTTCCTCCGACCATGATCGGACTTAAGTTGCAGAAGTTTTAGATCACCAGAAAGGTGAGAGTACTTCTGGCAATTAGGATATAGGGGTTTCTTTGAATCTTCAATGAACTGCTTCAGCCTCGCTAATTCAGAAGGTGTGTACACTCGTTGAAACTCAACATTTCGCAACATTTGATCAACATTGTGCACACATTGCAACACCTCACCATCATTGAAGCCCCTAAATTTTTGATCAGTAATATCCTCAGGCCTCAACACATTTGATGGGAATAATGGTTCATTTTCCTCAAAAAGTCCACTGTCATCAAGGTCTTCATCATGGTCGGTAGCATGGTGTTGCACTTCACCTTCATATAGGCAGCCTGCTTCGAATTCATTAAGGCCTTCCTCACTATGTTTATTCCAACATGTATAATTTTTTGTGAAACCATGTGTAACCAAATGATGAAAAATGATTTCCGGTTGTGTGAATTTCTTTTGGTCGAGACAATCAATACAGGGGCAAAGAATTGCCTGAACACCACGGTTTCTCATATCCGCCTCTGCTTGATTTAGAAAACCATTGACCCCGCTTAAGAAATACTCCCAACCTTCTTGGGGCTGTCTGTACATCCAAGCCCGAGTAGCAGACGCCATCTGCATTCCATACACCAAATGAGCATAATTCATCACACAAAAAACTGATAACACACAAGCGGATTAGAACAGCTAAAGAATTTCGATAAGAGGGATCAATTAATTTTCACCTTGACGAGGACTTTCTACGAGGCGAGCACGGCCGAGGAGGAGGATCGGAGGCGGCATCGAGGCCGCAGCGACAACGTGGAGGATGGCGTGGCCGACGTCCGCTATGGACCCTTTCGCCATCACGCATGTTCTGACAGATAAAACTCGTATCCACCTACGATCCGCAAGCGTACGGACCTACACCTTTTTCACCACGGGATTTCCAAGGTTCTTGTCAATCCGCGGAGCAAGGGGATTGCTAGCGCTTAACAAAGTACTAATCTAGTTGAATGGAAAACCTTTGAAAGAGTATTAATCTAAAGGTAAAGACAAACTAACCTAAGTTAATCTAAGTTGATCAAACAAATCTAGGGTTAAACTAGATGGTAAAGGGTGGACACAAGAGAGTGATTAAGAAAGATAAGTGTTCCCTCCCTAGGATCTAGGATAACATGGATATGCATCTACTACACGAGTGTGGTACAAATCTACCGGGGGTTGTAACCACGGTTTCGCCCTTTCCCTCCCCTCGTACTATCACTACGCAAAGGTAATCGTGACTAGACCTATGATGGACATGATATGTTGATGGAATCTATGGGAGTAGCGGATATCATACGCCGGAAAAATACGGTAGCTAACCTTAATCATCAAAGCATCATCAACATGAAAGCAATAGATTGAAACCACGAATCAAGTAGCGGTCACATAGCATGCATCCATCTAACCCTAGGGATGAACGGAGACATTACCCCATCATCTTACACGGATTGAAGCACATAGGGGTGATGGAGACTACGGAGAACGTCGTCGATGAAGATGGTGGCGATGAAGCTTGGAAACACCCCTAGGCCAGCAGTTTGGAGTCCTCCTCTTGCTTCCTTCCCTCCGCCGGCGTTGATCCTTGCGACGAGCTGATCTAACTCTCTCCCTCATCTTGCGGTGGCGGTTTTCTGGTGAATGGCATCGGTAGAATGATTTGTTCGATGGGTAACCATCTTGGGTTCCTAGGGGGTTTTATTTATGTCCTTTGGGTGCCTTGGGGCGTGCTCCACCTTGCCTTGCACGAGATCCTCCTTGGGAGAGAAGCAAACTTGGTTTCCATAAAATCAGCCTCGTCCAGATTTTCCTGATTCGCAGCGCTTCCTTGCGGATGCCATATCTCCCACGTCTGGACTCCAAATAATGCAAATTCGGTGTCCAGGTTGTGTGCCAATAAATTATCTTCAACTTTGGTATTCATTGCTTTCCTTGGAAACGAAGATAAGATCTCCAAATCGGCCTTGGAAGATAATCTGTTCTGATTTCGGACTGACTGCGCAGCAGGGATTTCGGGGGCCATATCTCCTAGCTCCCTTATCCAAATTGGACTCGCACATGTCCAAATCGAAGGTATCGTCGAGTCCTACAACTTTGGTAGTCAAATGTTTGCCATTAAACGCCGTTTAAGTCTCCGAATCTGTACCGAAAGATCATGCTGTCTTGGGCTGCGAGAATATCTCTCGGGCTGAGTTGATCTCGTTGGTAAACATCAAAGTCCCCAGAGTTTTGCGTGTTGATGCTTCGGTCCTTGGGTTGTTTGGAGTCTTGTTCACTTCATGTCTTGACTTGTGACGGGCTTCATGATCTTCTCTTGAAGTGCTTGATGAACTTATCCCGAAAGTCTCCTCTTTAACATTATTTTTCTGCGTAAACAACAAACTCAAAAATCGACATGCAATTGTGAACTTGTTGCATCATTAGTATGCCTAGTGGCGGGTTAGTTGCAAGTCATAGTATAAACCAATGTATAACATGTACTCTAGGTTGACGGAAATTCACCGTCAACATCTAAACCTTGCTCGTCCTTGAGTAAGTAATCCCTGCTTAAAAGGGAAATTAGCGTTGCCTTCCAATCTTGTCCCTGCACTTAGTCATTAATGACGAGGCAAATTGCTCTCTTTTAAGAATTTATTTTTAAGGTTCAAGTTGTGACCGGCTTCTTTTTCATTATGGAAGATAGACTAACAATAAAGAACAATCCACATTTAACACGATGCTCTCAAACTTAAGTGAACTTCAAACCATTACCTTTTCACATGGAAGATTTTCAAAAAGATGTATATCCAACATAAGTGAAAATCTCTTGGAAAATCTCATGGAAACACTCATCTCATCAAGTCACTCGTGCCTATACTAGATTATTTTCAACCTACTCTACTCATATGTGACAGTGGAAGGCTAATGTGGAGCTTGGAAGGATAAAAACAATCCTAGAAAAACATACATCTGAAATATTGTCAAATGAAGAGAGAGGTCTATTGGAATTACCGAGACTCGTCAAAAAGGCCATGGATAATAAATATTGGAAAGAGAGAGGGATGAAACACACACATTTAGATAAGTGGATATGTGCAAGTGGCAAATGGATGATCCCGAGGAACGAGTGAAGTCCTCGTTATCGGATTGCATCTTGAGAACTTATGAAGCGAAAAGATCCGAGGAGCATCTTTATTATTTGTTTACTTTTATTTTATTTCCCTCTCATTTTTCTCTCTTTCTTTTTTTCACTTTATTCTTCCTACTTTTTCTTACTTTTTTTTCTTCTCATCATAATTTTTTTCTTTTTTTCATTTTTTCTTTTGCTCCTCAGAACTTTTGCAACATAATACTTACATAGCATTTATCAGAGATGATGTAATGACTGCTCCCACATGCTTGAACAATGCTCGTCCTCGAGCATAAAAGAGGGGGGAAATGACTGCTAAAGTAAGTATAAATTCCATAATCTTGCGGAATATTTGAATCCCCACCGAGAATTTTACTCCATACTCAAATTGGGTTGTGGACAAGGAGGTGATCACAAAAAGATGTTTTTAGTTTAGGGTGGATGCCCAGCGAAGTTTGTGAATTTTCGATGTGAAAACCCACAATGCATGGACAAAAAGGCTAGCATGAAAAAGTTACACAAAGGAATGACCAGCTTCTTAGTCTCGAACCATAGAAATCAATCCTAATCCAACTCATCAAAACATATTTTGCAATCTACGGGTTTTGTTATCATAAAACATATATGTATATGGCTTTGGTAGGTAGAACTTTGCAAGAGCATCACAAATATGTAGATATCATAAAAGTTAAGTTTTCATAAAAACAACAAGTTATCCGGCTATCCATAAACTTAAATCAAAGAGCAAAGATATGTATGTGGGTCTAGAGCATAGTCATTTCACCTCCACAAAGAAAAGAGCCGGTATTTAAATTAATTTCAGATCATATCATAGAGAACAATTAGCCAAGACATGTATAACTTCATGTAGGTAAAACAAAGCATCAACTTTCATCATCTTTCCATAAGCATAGGCAATATAAAACATTGAGGTGAACACATGGTCATGTCTATCTATTGAAAGTAAAAAGAAACCTAGGTTGTCCTCCTAGTAGTCATGTTTTTGTTGGAAGAAAAAAAAAGGTTGCACCTAGTTGAGGTTGAAGGCATACTTGCAAGCATTTGTGTTTGGAAAAGAGAAGGTCTATGCAGGTGTTACCATCTTTTGTAGTTCTTCGTTGCCTTCTCCCGACATCTCCATGTATCGATGTGGTTTTTCTTTTCTCTTGATTTATCAACGCTCCTAAACTTCTCAATTTGATCTTGTATGCTTAATGAAGTCATTGATCACTCTTCTCTTCAATGTTGTCATCACCATCTCCTCTTTCTTGTTCTCATCATCTCCTTGCTGTCTCTTTTTCATGGATTTCCCCTCTGTCCAGAACAGAACATATATCGGAATATAGCTCTATTGAAAATTTTTGAAATTACCTTTACAACGTGTGGTCATTCATCGATAACGGAGTTTAAACAAGGGAACTATATCTGTTTTATTTCAGCGCTGCGTGCTGTCCAAAACTGATTTCAGGACGTGTTCCACTCGGTGGTTTGGGCATAACCGCTTGTAGGAACCTCCGATTGTCTTGATTCTTGATTTGTTGGAATCATAATTTCATGGGGCTTCTAAATATCCAAAAATATCCAGTGTTTTCTCTTCGAGATCACGCAGAATTTTGATGAGATCGGTGGCTTCTCACGCATTGATCCGGAGACGTTAATGATCTTGATCATTCTATCTTCTAGAGCGTTGTGTTGCACTTCCATGTTGAAGATTCAGGGTCTTCCCGTGCTTAGCATTTTGCTAGTCATGGGAGAAGCTTCAATTTCCTTGTAGTGAGAGTCTTTATCTTGCCTGCAAGACGTTTTAAGTGCACATTCTACCCCCAAGGTGACGGTTGGGAGTAGATGGAATTGCCAACAATCCAACAATACCTCCTAAGACTCAACTTATGGCATGATTAGTCTAATAAGGAATAAAAACCTAATGAGTGTACGTGGTGCAAGCTGTGCATGCACATGAGGGGATAGCATATAAACAAAGATAATGTTTTCACCTAGTTCTAAACACCATGTTTACAACTAGGTTGCCAAATTTCTCCATAGCCATAAAGGTTTATTTATCAAGGGTTAAAACACCATGTCTATCCCTAAATCAATAACTCTTATAGCACAAGAAAAATTAAGCGCATTGCAAAGCTTATAAACTAACCAAAGCAACATGAAAACATATGAAAAGCTAGCTAGGTTTATCGAACTTAACGATGATAGTCCACAATCATGTTTAAACACCACGTTTACACAAGATCACAAAAGGAAAATACTCATAAGGCCTTATGAAGTATTAACATGGAAAATGAAGCATACATCATTAAGTATATAAAACAACCAAGCCAACTATGTACAAAACATGTATACGCAAAGCATCATCACGTTAATAACAAAATGCAATGCATGCAAATAAATAAATATGATCATGAACATGATGGTGGTTCTAAAAAGGAAAACTAAACTTAGATTAATAACCACAAGTTGATCATAATAATATGGTGTCATTCTTTATTTTCTCTAAGAAAGTAGTAAAAATATAAAGAAACGGGTTGCCTCCCGAAAAGCGCTTCATTTAAAGTCATAGAGCTCGACTTTCTCACATACCTTCTCTTCATCGCATAGTCATAGCCCTTCATGGAAGAAGAAAATGTACCAATTCAGCTTTAATTTACTTCCCATGTTGTGCTTGATCACTTATAGAAGACTTGCCCAAAGCATCCTTTTGTTTCATCGCTATCTCCTTCTTTATCACCCTTCGATGCTGCCTTCACTCCATGGACTTTTTATAATGCCCAGAACAGAAAGTATACCAAAGCTCTACTCCATTGCACAATGCACAAAATTTCCTTTCCAACGAGTCTTTATTTGCCCAAATCAGACTCTAGACAAGAGAGTTACGTCCGTTTTACTTCGGCGATGAAATCTGTCCTGAAATTTCAGAACGTGCAACGCTCAATGTTTTTCCATAACTCCTCGCACGGGTCTTCAAACTTGTTTGTTCTTGATGTGTTGGAATGGTAACTTGATTGAGCTTCTGGATATCTCATTTTCTCCATTTGTACACCTCTGAACAAGCTATCAAATTGATGAAGACAACAGCATCCATAGCGGAATTTGGAGAGGTTGATGATTTATCTTGCAACTCTTGAAGCATGACTTCTCTTTTCATTATTCAAGCCTTGTCTACATGGTTAGTGAAAATCGGGCCTTCTCCCGACATGTGCTTCTTTAAGGTCATTAGCTTGACCAAGCGCAAAGCATGATCGAGATTTACACAACTTATTGTAAACATAAGCGTCCATAATTAACACCACATGTGAATTGTAGCAACAAGTTAAGGTGTAAATAAAAGAAGCATATGTTTCATGCATAGCTCTTAGCTCATCATTAGGCAAAGATTCTTTAGGTGTGAGATTAATTGGATCAAACATAAATGTTCCCTCTTTTTCATTCTCAAGAAAATCTAGCCTATCAACATGATCATTATTGGAACAAGGCATAGAATTTAAATTATCGTTCATACTATTGGTTGAGCATGAGTATTTATCGACATCAATACCAATAATATCTTTAGATTTCAGCACATACCATGTCCTTAGAGCTTTTTCAACAAGAGTGATATTTGGTTCATCTAGCGGTGTTGAAGGTGAATCAATCTCAACGAGTGAAGGTGTCTTTTTGTTACCTTTTTGCACCCCCTCCATCTCATCATGTGGAACGTGTAATCCATCAATTATGTTCACATTCATCTCTTCTTTGAAGTCTTCATTATCAATCACATCTTCATCTTCAAAGACTTGTATGTTGCTTTCTTTATCTCCCGTGTACCACATGTCGTCAAGATCGCTCATTGTTGATTCACTCTTTCCTCATCATAAATCCTTGAGTTGTCAAACTGGTCGACCCATCCTTCTTCTCCTTCTTCTCTTTCTTCTTCAAACATCTTTTGGATCGACTCTCCACTCATCTCTTGATCAAATATATCTTCCACTAGTTTGGCAATGTGTCGACATTCCTCCTTCCTTCGGTAGTTGATTAGTGGAGCGAAATCAACTTGAACCCAACCGGATTGATTGAACTCCGCCAAAGGTCTAGCATTCCACATACTTCGGCCTACATTCATCTTAGTTTCAACATTTTTAACATCCGAAATGACTTCTCTTACCTTGGGAAGTGGATCTTCAACTTCTTGTATGGTCGGTTCATCTTCCTTGACCTCCGGTTCATCTTTTTTAGAAATTTCAGCAAGCACCTTGGGCTTGCTTTTGTCATTTTGCTCCTCTCGACAACGTCTTTGCCAATCTCGTTGCATTCTTTGTCCATTACTTATCCTTTGTAAGATTTGTGCGGCTTAACTAATTGTTTTATCCATTATATCACCACCTGCACACATGCTTACAAAACGAGACGAGTTAGGGGTTAGTGAAAAATAAAAGGTATGCAACATCAAGTCACCAGAAAATCCCAAGTTCGGACCTTGCTCAAGTAATTCATTAAAACGGTCCCATGCTTCATCAATTCCTTCATCCTCTCCTTGCTTGAAAGTGAGCACTTGCCTCCTTAAGTTTTGGACCTTGCTTATGGGAAAGAACTTCAAAGAAACTTCTTCACTAGCTCCTCCCAATTTCCTTTTGCTTCAATGGACGCAAGTGTGTACCATCTTCGCGCTTCATCTTCGAGAGAGAATGGAAAAAGATTCCATTTGAACCAAGCGGCCGAAACTCCTTCTTGTTGCACCGTGTTGCATATCATCGTGAATTCCTTAATTTGTCTATATGGGTTGTCATCCTCCAATCCTCTAAATGGTTTTGTCGCCACTAACTTGATGATACTAGGCTTCACTTCATAGTGGGTTGTAGCAAGCGTCAAATCTGATTTTTGCATCTCAATGTCTTCCATTGACGGCATTGCTAGCTCCCTTAGCGACATCTTTTCGTCTTCCAATGGTGAGGTGAACAAATCCATCTAGGCACTAAAAAAGTAGAAAGAAAAACAAAAAAGATTTTTTTTCTATAAAATAATGGTTAGATGTTAGTAATCAACAAAATCAATACTAGATTAAACGTAGCAAACTGGCTTGCTCCCCGACAACGGCGCCAGAAAAAGGCGCTTGTTGACGGATAAAACTCGTATCCACCTACGATCCGCAAGCGTACGGACCTACACCTTTTTCGCCACGGGATTCCCAAGGTTCTTGTCAATCCGCGAAGCAAGGGGATTGCTAGCGCTTAACCAAGTACTAATCTATTTGGATGGAAAACCTTTGAAAGAGTATTAATCTAAACGTAAAGACAATCTAACCTAAGTTAACCTAAGTTGATCAAACAAATCTAGGGTTAAACTAGATGGTAAAGGGTGGACACAAGAGAGTGATTAAGAAAGATAAGTGTTCCCTCCCTAGGATCTAGGATAACATGGATATGCTTCTTCTACACGAGAGTGGTAAACCAATCTACCGGGGGTTGTGACCACGGTTTCACCCTTTTCCTCCCCTCACTGTCACTACGTGAAGGTAATCGTGACTAGACCTATGATGGACACGGTATGTTGATGGAATCTATGGGAGTAGCGGATATCATACGCCCGAAAAACACGGTAGCTAACCTTAATCATCAAAGCATCATCAACATGAAAGCAATAGATTGAAACCACGAATCAAGTAGCGATCACATAGCATGCATCCATCTAACCCTAGGGATGAACGGAGACATTACCCCATCATCTTACACGGATTGAAGCACATAGGGGTGATGGAGACTCCGGAGAACGTCGTCGATTAAGATGGCGGTGATGAAGCTTGGAAACACCCCTAGGCCAGCGGCTTGAAGTCCTCCTCTTGCTTCCTTATCTCCGCCGGCGTTGATCCTCGCGACGAGCTCATCTACTCTCTCCCTCATCTTGCGGCGGCGGTTTTCTGGTGCATGGCGTCGGTAGAATGATTTGTTCGATGGGTAATCATCTTTGGGTGCCTAGGGGGTTTTATTTATGTCCTTTGGGTGCCTTGGGGCGTGCTCCACCTTGCCTTGCACGAGATCCTCCTTGGGAGAGAAGCAAACTTGGTTTCCATAAAATCAGTGTCGTCCAGATTTTCCTGATTCGCAGCCCTTCCTTGCCGGTGCCATATCTCCCACGTCTTTACTCCAATTAATGCAAATTCGGTGTCCAGGTTGTGTGCCACGAATTTATCTTCAACTTTGGAATTCATTTCTTTCCTTGGAAACGAAGATAAGATCTCCAAATCGGCTTTGGAAGATAATCTGTTCTGATTTCGGACTGACTGCGCAGCAGTGATTTCGGGTTCCATATCTCTTAGGTCCCTTATTCGAATTGGGTCTTCCATATGTCCAAATCGAAGGTATCGTCGAGGAACACAACTTTGGTAGTCAAACTTTTTCCATTAAACGCCGTTTAAGTCTCCGAATCTGTACCGAAAGATCATGCTGTCCTGGGCTGCGAGAATATCTCTCGGGCTGAGTTGATCTCGTTGGTAAACATGCAAGTCCCCGGAGTTTTGTGTGTTGATGCTTCGGTCCTTGGGTTGTTTGGAGTCTTATTCACTTCATGTCTTGACTTTTGACGGGCTTCATGATATTCTCTTGAAGTGCTTCATGAACTTATCCCGGAAGTCTCCTCTTTAACGTTAATTTCCTGCGTAAACAACAAACTCCAAAATCGACATGCAAGTGTGAACTTGTTACATCATTAGTATGCCTAGTGGCGGGTTAGTTGCAAATCATAATCGAAACCAATGTATAACAAGTACTCTAGGTTGACGGAAATTCACCGTCAACAGCACGCTGCTGCAGCACCGACTTTCTGAGGGAAGAAATTAAGCGTGATCCTCAGAGCGCACGCAGCTGGCCGCGGTGAACGTGACAGGCTTGCGGGGACATCTGAGCACACAGATCGAGTGAGTGACCTTCTGAGGAGAGAGAGCATTATTCAGCTTCTCCCAAATTCTTCATGCCAAATCCTTTGTCTGAACCCGATTGAATTCATATTGACACAGAGCATGGTACAGGTAGTCGACCACCTTGTTGTTGGCGTTGAACATGTCCCTCGATCCTGGAGCAAGGAAGTTCACATGATGATCATAAGCTGTGTTCACCGTGACATCCCACAGGATTTGACCCTTGCCGCGGAGGAAAGCAGCCATCTGCCTCTACCACATCTAGTAGTTATTACCATCAAAGTGTGGAGGACCCGAACCCCATTCCTGGTATGCCATCTTTGGATCTTATACTGGTTAGAATCATGAAGATCTGTAACCAACTATGATACCAATTGAAGGACCGATTAGGCGACCAGAGAGGGGGGGAGTCAATGGGAGCCGATAAAAATTCTTCCCGAAGGATGAACTCTGCCTATGCCCCAAATTCACAACCAAGGATTCCCACACAAGTTTGCCAAGGTCACCTAGTCGCAACGGGCCTACCAACCCTAGGAACAAACCCCAACTCAAAGAAACACAGAAACGCAAACTCAAGAAGCAAAGGACTTAGGCGATCTACACAGCATGGGGCGGACCGTCCTCGTGGATGGGGCGGACTGTCCGTGGGGACAGGGCGGACCATCCGCAAGCACAAGGCAGACCATCCAAAAATGCCACTCGAACTTCCAGTACCGCACCTTCAATAACGGACCGTCTGCGCCCTACTCGCGGACCGTCCATGCGGAGAAGACCGTCCGCACTAGCCTCGCCGACCGTCCGACAAACTTCTAGCCACCAAAAGTGCTTGACAAAACGGATCGATTACGAGCACGCAAGAACACGCGACGAACTTGATGAACTACCGGCTAAAAGACTCCTCGCGGACCGTCTGCCAGGGACGTGCGGACTATCCGCATGGTGCGCAGACAGCAGCCCGAGCTCTAACCCACGAAGTCAACTTCTCCTACCCATTCATGGATCACCAAAACGACTTGAGCTCTCGAGGAAACATTTGGGGGAGATGTGAAGGATCCCTAGGAGATGCTACATCCCAAAACTTGAGACCTGAAACGAACTAAATCGCCAGGAATCGAATCGCAATCCAGCTCAACAAAAAAGCTAGGGTTCCAAACAAAATCCTTCAATCGGAGGCCGAATCCAGACATTGAGGGGTCATGATCAAGCACAAGGATGCACAAGACATCTATCCATGATCCCCACCAACAAATCCTCACTCAAACACCTCATAATCTAATGAATAAGGCTCGCACGAAAATCCAACGAAAATAGCTCGAAAAAGACACAAAAATCACACGAGCTACAAGAAGGAAATCAACGCAACCATGAAAGCTTCCATGCACTCGGAGGACAAATTCTCTACAAAATGGTAAAGAAAATCTAGGGTCATTTGGTTCCATGCCATTACTATTTTTCAAAGTTGAAGAAACACCACTACTATTCACGTATTTTGAAATTTGCCATTAAAATTTTTAACTTCCCTCAAATATGCCACAAACTACGTATGAAGATGAGTCGGGCCCAACTGCAGGCGTATACGAAGACGCATATCTTGTTGTATTTGCACTCTCCTCTCAATGACATGCGGGTCCCACTTGTCACCATCATCTTCGTCCTCCTCTCATCCTCTCTCTCCCATCTCTGCTTCTCTACCGCCGGTGCCCCCTCTCATTCTGTCTCTAGAGACGAACACCGAGTGAATGATATGATGCATCTGATTGTCACTCGTCCGCATAGAATCCGACGTCAACATGCTTGGCCTATCACGCGTGCACGAGATCCTGGCTGAGCCAAGCCTCGTCGACACCTGCGTGAGACGGCGTTGCTCTGCCGTCCGGTTGCAACATTGTTGCTCCGCCGCTCGTCGTCGGCCACTGATAGGTTTGGTTTGAGGAACATCCCCAGAACTAGGAACGGTGGTAGCTCGCCTCGGTGTCGTGCTACTTCCGACCGCTGCTAGTGTCGCACAAGCCAGCGGTGTTCTGGATCTAGCTGCTGGAGAAGGCATCGAGCACGCATCCACCAAAACGGACTGACGCCCGAGCCCTCACCCTATGCTGCTCCCTCGCCTCATCCTCGCATCGTCGTGGACATCAGCTCCGACTATGAACGAGCCGCCCCGACGCCCAGCCTGAGATATGTCGGCACCACCGTCGCGCCAGCCCGCTCCGGCAAGGCCACGTCGCGCCCGCCCGCTTCGGTGGGGCTGTGCCCTCCTAGATGCTACTGAGTGAGAGAGAAAATGGGAGGGTGTCGACGCGAGAGAAGGAGAGAGGGGGTGCCGGCGGTAGAGAAGGAAAGATGGGACAGAGGATGAGAGGAGGAAGAAGATGATGGTGACAAGTGGGACCCGCATGTCATTGACAGGAGAGTGCAAATACAATAAGATATGTGTCTTCGCATACACCTACAGCTGGGCCCGACTCGTCTTCATACTTATTTTGTGGCATATTCGAGGGAAGTTAAGAATTGTAATGGCATTTCTCAAACTTTGGAAAATAGTAATGGTTTGGAACCAAATAACCCGAAAATCTACGCCTATGGGGAAAGGAAATGAGAAGCAGCCTGGAAGGATGGCTTGCCCAGAAACCCTATAGTTGATATATATGAGTCCCTCTGGGTTGGATAAATGACCAAGTGTTGGCACATTTTATCTATAATTATTTCCCCTCACATTTACTGGAAAAAGGACTAAAATATAATTAGATCACCTTATTAGGGTTTTGGTGAATCTATGAATTTAAAGGGACTATTCAGAAAATATGCAAAAAAACCACTCTAGAAGACTATGAAGGCTCTGAAACTCAACGTGACTTAGCACCTAAGAAAAAACATCTAGAAGGATCAAGGACCCACCTAGCCGAAGTGGACCCCGAGGGGGCCCACCCCAGCCCAATCAGCCTGGTGGTGGAGCCGGTCGCCCCCCTCCCCTTGGCGCCAAATGGGCCCAGCTTTCGAAATGTTCTTCCACCGCCTATGAGGATCAATCTAAACCACATGTTTAGGTTGGTTTGATTCCATGGTGCTCGTCATCTCCTCTAGACTATATAAGCAGACCCCTTGACCCCAGGGCAGAGGAAACTCATTCTATCAGATCCTCCATGCCTACCTGAGATTAGAGCTCTAGATTAGAATTAAAGTTGGAGAGTTAGTGTCAAGTTGAGAGATTAGATCCACGGTCTAATTAGACCTAGCCAATCTTGTTCGAGAGGATTAGAGAGCGGTTGACGAGAAGCTGAAGGAAGGCCCAGACCTGTCGGTGTCTCCTCTTCATCTTCTACCACTGGGATCAACTCCATTGGAGCCTGATCCTTAGACCTTACGGGAAAGATCGACTTCTTATTCAAGTGAGCACCATTGTTTTTATTGTTCTTACGGTTTATAACTCTTTGAATACTTTAATTCCTATCACTCTTGAGTTAATAAAAATTTGCATGTTTAGTGTAAGCGTGGTGCTTAGACTAGCTAGTTAGTGAATGCCTTCTATATTCCGGATCGTGTGGTAGAAGTGGGAAGTGACCTGGTTCCCGTCTGTCCTTTGCAGTCCACCTCCTGTCTATAGAAACCGTAGGACTCCCCCCATAGATTCTCGAGAGGTTCCCTTTCATAAGTGTGCCTTTAGACAATCACCCCATAAGAACGATATAGACATAGCTTGTGAGAGTAAGAACCAGACATCCTTAAGTTTTCCTTATCTCTCTTTCCATCAAGTGCTTAATAGCTACTGTAACACCCCGGGTGTTTATTAAAGATAAATACCTTAATTAGTTGTGTTAATCAAGTTTAATTTGCTCCTAAAACATCTTTGACTTGGTCTTGCACACTTTTACAGATACACCTTTAGTCAAATCGCAAATCGTGGTCAAAACCCTAGATCTCTAGAAGGTTGATTTGGTTATCTTACGCGTTCTCCGAATTTCACTATAAAAGTTCAAAATCGACCAATATAAAAGTTCTTTGTTATTTCAGGGAACACATTTCATATGTAGAGTGGCATTTCAAATTCTAAGTGGAAGATGCCCAAAAACTTGGTCAACGCTGTTCTGAACAGTAAACCGGGCCGGGAATTCTGCCAACTTCGACCGACGTGCCCGGACAAACCATTGATCAAACACCATGTCACCCTTTGTAAAAGTTGTAGCTGTTACTTCAGTCTGCAACTTTTGTTTTTGGAGATTTTGAAGTCCAGTTCAATATTCCAGAGAAACGATGATCTAAACAGTTGTTGTTCAAACGCTCTGCGCACGCGCCCGGCGCTCCAGAGCGCTCTAGTGCCCACGTCCACGCGACAGGCAGTCCATGCGACACCCTACCTTGACGTCAGCACCGCGTGGGTCCATGTGAAACACCTGGCCGACCCCATGCCACGCCAGACGCCACGCGCCGCGCGCACCGTGCCGGCACGACACGCGCCCGGTCTCCGTGCCTGGGGCTGTCGTGGCTTGGCGGTGGCCGGTCCAATTGGCCCCGCATGTGGATGAACACCCTTGCGAGCTGCCACACGGTCTCCTCCCCTCCTTCATGGCAGACGAGTTGAGCCGAGCACCGCCTGGCCGCAGTACCGCTCCGCCGCTCACCATAGCAGAGCGCCACCGCCAAGCTCGCTATCTCACTCCTTCCTGACGAGGTCCAGTCGCCCACACACATTCTCAACACTCCACTGAAGCTCCCCGTGCATTGCATCACTCCTCCAGACCCCCATGGCCACCGGCAGTTCAAACCAAGGCGGGCGTTCCGCCCTGCTCCGCCGCCGGCCATTGCCGGCACCTCCTCCGACCCTTCAAACCACCGGAATGGGGCCCTAGGTGAGCAAGGACCCTTCCCCCACCCTTTCCCGGCCAAGCCCGGCCTTCCCCTAGCCGGATTCCGGTGGTTCCCATCGCTGGCCGTGGCCAGGAACTACATTGGGAGGTCTAAGGTCTTTCTTGGGGCTATAACGCAAAACCCAGGGACCTGTTTCTATGATACCAGTTTTCAGATCTAGGGTGTCCAGGCTGAATCTTGTAAAATCCCTAGAAAATCATAGAAAACTCAGAAAAATACAAACCCTATTTTGTTGGTTTCCTGGTGAAGAAACCTACCTTTTCTAGAAAGCATGTATAGGGTTTTTCTGTGTAGTTTTTAAATGTAAATTCAAACTTAGTTTGTGGTGTTTTTAGTGTAGTTTAAAATATACACATGCTTTGGAGTTGAATTTTTGATATGTTGCTCTTTATGCCATTTCTAGATTTGTGACCAAAGTTGGCATGGTTTTGATGTGTAGATTTTGAGTTATGATTTATGTAATCTTTATGCTAGATTAAACATGATGCTTTTTATAGCCCCTTTTGTAAACTTTTCTTTAAGCACCAGTACACCCTAGTGCTTTGTCTTGGTGAGTAGTACCTCTGATTGGTTGGATATGATTTTAGGATGTGCTTTGATTTATGTTTTGGATTTAATCTTGTGTAGGAGTTTAAATTCAAAAGATGAATAATAATTTGAATCTGCACTTATGCTTTGGTCAGAAACTTATATTTGGCATAGATGAATTTTAGTAGAAAGTTGAGACCAAAAGGGATTGTAAATCTTTTTGTAGGATTTAGTGTAGATAAACTAGGCTGAAATTTTGTCTTTTTTCATAAAAATTAATTTATAAATGATCTTAAGCTATATTTTGGTTTGTGAGCTTAAAATAGGCATATTTTAATGTGTGCAAAATCTTAGGCTCATTTGAAGTGTTTTTTATTTTAATATGGATTTATGGTTGTAAGGCTTGTTTTAATTAATTAAGAAAGAAAAAGGGCAATTAAGGTGTTAAAGGTGAAAACATGTCATGATTCTGTTTTTGAATTTTCAAAACACCTCCTTACTGTTTGGCGAAGTTATTTAATTTACTTATGTTTAAATATGTACACAATCACCATCAAAATGGTGCTTAGTCTTGTTCAAAACCACCTAGTACTTTCATACGTTAAGTGTGCTACAAATTTCTTGTCAAGGTGAATATGGCTAACATTACACCTAGAGTTTATTTCAGTTTTCAGAAATGCAATTTATTTCCTTTTGATCAATTAAATTTATGAATATGCATATCGTGTAGAGCTGTCGGGTGGTAGTTATACGCTAGTCCAGGAGGGAGAAGGTGCAGCGGATGACAAAGTGAACTAACACTTGTGTGCACCAACACCTGGACCAAAGTCCGGAAGAGCCCAAGGTTGTTGCTAGCTTAGAAGAAGACAAGCATGGGAGTTACATATAACCTTTTTATTAAAAGCTCATATCTTTTACCTTTCTAGTTTTTATGCTTTACTTTGTGCATTTAAGTTTCAGGATTTGATTTGAAACCTAGATGTGTGATCCTTGGAACTCCCATGCTCTTTTACTAGTATGTTAGGAACGCTAGTGCCATGCTTTAAGGACACTGTAGAAGTCGAGTAATGACTCATTGCTCGCGAGATATATGATGCTTATGTTGGAATCATAAGTTGGAATAATTGACTTGCTCATGTGGTAAGAGCAATGGTTTCAGTCTCGACCGAGTAGCATGGTGCTGTCTAAGCTATTGAATGTACCAAGTGCTTGTCGGGAATGGGACCGGTAAGCCTAGTATCTAATGAAACAGTGCCGGAATTTTATCACTACTACTCTTGAGATGCGTCTCCCGGTTTGCTCCCAGTAGTGTAAGTGTGATCCTGGACGTGCCATGTGAGGGCATTCCAGTAACCTTGTACTTAGGACTGTAGCATCTTTTGCTAATCTGGGGAATGACGGGAACCGCCTAGTTGGGGTAGACACTGCACTTGGTCTACCTTCTTCCGTGTATCTTGGGTTTACCTTGCAAGGATATCTGAGTCGGCTTGACCACTGGCTACCCCATGTTTATTTATGGAACATTTCAGATTAATATTTTTGAATGATTAACCTTGTTTGTACAACCATGCTTGCTTAGCTAGGTGCTTACCTAGAATGGTCAACATACTAGAACTTGAGCTAAAATTTGAATGTAAGGATCAACTCTTAGTTGCTTTTGGCAAATCAAACCAACGAGCCAAAAATCCTTGCATGTCTAGCTATGTCCTTTTATTTTGACGTGTCAGTCTTGCTGAGTATTAGTATATGCAGCCTTGCTTTTGTGGATTTTTAGGTAACCCCATCTAGCCTGGCTCTATTCCAAATGGTTGGGATCTTGAGTCGGAGCCGGATGACGATGTGTGATACTCTATGGATGGCCTCCCATGTGTATCTTCCTCTAGTTTTATTTTCCGATGTTTAAACTCCGATCACCTTTTCTTTTATGTATGAAAACCTGGTTTATAATAATGTAACTTTGTGAACTCTATATGTAATGTGAATTTTGTACTCGGTCCCATGACTCATCAAGTGCACAAGTTTCGGCTCAAAATCATTACACCCTGGTGTGGTGCACAAGTTTCACATCCCATGACTCATCAAGTGCACAAGTTTCAGCTCAAAATCATTACACCCTGGTGTGGTGCATAAAGTAATTAATACTTCATTAAGATAAACCTTGAGCAAGGGTATTTTCCTCATTCCCATCCCAATTTTGTTTCCAAAATCTTGTCACTTGCCATTGATAATTGTACTTTCCAGGATACTTAGGAGTTGACCTTTCTATTGATCTCCTAAAAACAAATTAATGAACCTCCTTAAACAAATTCACCCAAATATTTGAGGTTTCCCTTCTTTATGGGAATCTTTTTGGAACCTTTTGACTTGGTCTTCTTCCTTCTAAATTTCAAAATTCACTTGGTAGTAACTCAACTAAGCTGGTTGAAGGAGTATGATCAAGTTCTCCAAAAGTTAAGATAAGAGGAGCTTTCTACTAAGTCAGTGATCTTTGGTCCTTTAGCACATTTCCTCCTAATCAAAGGAACCGGGATACCAGTAAATAAAGGATGGCCAAAAAAACTTTGATATGTTTTTTGTGGTACAATCCCAATTTATAATGGTAGATACCCCAACTCTTCTCTTTCTCCCAAAGTCAGGGTCAATCTTCTCGAGGCCAATTTGACTCCTCCATATCCGTGGTTCGCATGTGCAACGGATCGTGGCCGTCTAGTCGTCAAAACATCCAATGCCGGCCACCATCGTGCCATATGCCACCACCACACCTCCTTGCCACCGGCCCCTACCCAAGTGGCGTGAGCACCACTGCCACTACACCATGGTGAGCATCTTTAAATGGAGCACCTCCTCGTCGACATTCACTACTTAGAGTTGCATCCACTTGAGCCACCATCTCCCGTCACCCTCCCTTCTCTCCAGTTGTTTTCTTTGAGCACATACGGACCACTTTTACTGCTTACAGCATTCCTCGTTGATTAAGCTCTTTCCTCTATCTTCCCCAACAATGTGAAGAAGAGTCAAACTCTTCCAGCTATCGGTGTCAAGTCCGAGCCTTTTCCTGAAGCTTGTCCACTGAAGGTTGGTGCTAACATTACAAAGAAGAAGCTCGAGAAGAGAGCCACAAGAGGGATCCAACCCCACATCATCAATTATGGGTCGTTTTCTGGAGATGTTTGATTCCATCTGCTAGACTCTAGTAGGACTGTACGTTTGCTTTGGGTTCCAATTCTTGATGATTTTAGCTTTTCATGTGTACATTCATCGCCTGCTTCCTCACGAGAGACATTGATGATGTGTGAGGCAGGCAGGCAGCCCATGTACCTTTTATCATCCTTGATATTTAGATATAGAAGAGTTTATCTTTGCTCTGTGGTTTCCTCATGGAACACGTTATCTCCCTAAGAGGTTTCCCTCTAATCTTGTGTTGAATCTCGGGATGAGATTCCTTTTAAGGGGGTAGACTCTAACACCCCATGTGTTTATTAAAGATAAATACCTTAATTAGTTGTGTTAATAAAGTTTAATTGGCTCCTAAAACATCTTTTACACGGTCTTGCACACTTTTACACATACACCCTTAGTCAAATCCCAAATCATGGTCAAAACCCTATATCTCTAGAAGGCTGATTTGATTTTCTTACGCGTTCTCCGAATTTCACTATAGAAGTTCAAAATCGGCCAATATAAAAGTTCTTTGTTATTTACTGGAACACATTTCAAATGTTGAGTGGCATTTCAAATTCTAAGTGGAAAATGCCCAAAAACTTGGTCAACGCTGTTTGGAACAGTAAACCAGGCTGGGGATTCTGCCAACTTCGACCGATGTTCCCGGACAAACCATTGCTCAAACACCATGTCACCCTTTGTAAAAGTTGTAGATGTTACTTCAATCTACAACTTTCGTTTTTGGAGATTTTGAAGTCCAGTTGAATATTTCAGAGAAACGATGATCCAAACAATTGATTTTCAAATGCTCCGCGCACGGGCCCAGCGCTCCAGAGCGCGCCGACGCCCACGTCCACACGACAGGCAGTCCATGCGGCGCCCTACCCCGACGTCAGCATGGAGTGGGTCCATGTAAAACACCTGGCCGACCCCATGCCACACCATGAGGCGCCTGCATGCCAAGTCACCACCACGCGCCAGGTCTCCGCGCTCGGGGCTGCCGCGGCCTGGCAGCTGGCCGGTCCAGTTGGCCCCGCACACGGGTGAACACCCTCAGGAGCTACCACACGGTCTCCTCCCCTCCTTGATGGAAGACGAGTTGAGCAGAGCACTGCCTGGCCGCAGTTCCGCTCTACTGCTCGCCATAGCAGAGCGCCACCTCCAAGCTCATTGTCTCACTCCTCCCCGACGAGCTCCAGTCGCCCACACACGTTCTGAACCCTCCACTGAAGCTCCCCGTGCACTGCATCACTCCTCCAGACCCCATGGCCGTCGACAGTTCGAACCGAGGCGGGCGTTCCGCCCTGCTCCGCCGCCGTCCATTGGCAGCACCTCCTTCGACCCTTCAAACCACCGGAAACGAACCCTGGGTGAGCAAGGACCCTTCCCCTACCCTTTCCCGGCCAAGCCCGGCCTTCTTGTTGATGGTTCAAAACCGTGCACAAGTTCACCGCAAGCCTACGGGTGACTTGGTGCCTTTTTCACGAAAGAGGGTCCTCCCTAGATTTGTCAATCCAAGGATCAGAAGCAAACTCCTAGGATTCTCCATCTAACCTATCGATCTAACCTAACACGAAGCATTGATAGATAAACCTTAAAGATATATGAGTTATAGCATAAGGTTAATCGCATCCATGAACCTCAACAAGGTTAGGAGCAAGCACGTCATGCATCTCATCAAAAGCCATCTTTAAACTACTATCCTCCGGTCCGATTCCGAAGACGCCCGCCTTTTGGAGCCACCAACCTGTCACAACGCACTCCTTTTCGTGCGTGTTAGCCTAGGGCGAGTTCAAGAAGAACAAGTTGAAAACACTTGGTCGATCCGGTATGCACCTCTAGCCACCATGACTACAAGAGCACCCCAAGCAATCTATCTAGAATAGATTGAAGATGAAGCATAACCAAGCTAGAGCAAAATAATAAAAGGAGGAATCAAGTCGCTAAAAGATCGGATGACATGAAGTACTTTACTCACATAATAAACATGTTTAGATCATCTCCACCGAGTACGTACCATTGATGACCTCAACTAGCTCCAGAACTCCGCCATGTCTCAACTGTGCAATGCGACCATGGCGGTTAGGGTAGGCCTAGGCCATCTCCTAGACGACTTTGAGGACTCGCGGCGGCCGTCATCGCTCTCTCATAGGTTTCACCAAGTTCCTGTGGATGAACGCCGCCGAATTTATGCAGCGAGACTATTAATACCCCGAAGCAACCCTAGTCCAAAGGGGGGCTCGAACCGCCATGAAAATGGGCTAGGCCAGTCCGCATGGGCCGGCCGGCCCAGGGGCTTTTTGGCCCGTTTCGATCCGAAAATGTTGACGACCTTGATCTTGTGGTCTTTGGGGTGTTACATCGCGTCTCCTTCGGCTTTAAGTCATCACCATTACTAGACCAGCGAGTAGCATGATGGAAATGGTGTGTCTTCTTCATGACTTTGCTTCAGCCATAGTGACAGCTACTTCTTTCGCAACGTGATTGCTTCCAACACCTATTGATTGGACAAACAAACCTCCACGAAACAGAAGTATTAAAAAACTTTAATTGACGCATTGACATACCTTGTTTATCATCGCTCATGTAGGGTGTGGACTCAATAGCGGATGATGGGCCACTAACAAAAGTTAGCACCTACCACTAAAGAGTGAATCTTGATGTAGTCATCATCTTGTCGGAGTGGATTGTGAACTTCTCGAACGTCTTGTGTCTAGCTTTTCACCTACTTTCAAGGACACAAACAAGAAAGCAAGCATATGTGCAATAATAGAAATTAGGGTTAGTCAAAGAGATAGATGGATCACCCTAGGGTTCGAGTTGCCGATTGAAGGACCGATTTGAGGACTATGTGTGGTTCGAGGACCGGTGGATGGTCGCTTCCTTGTGTGATGAGTGATCGACAACGTTGTGTGGACTGATTCTTGGCTAAGTATTGCAGGTGCAGGTTGCGGCTTGACTGGTGTTGGTGTAGGTTAAGAACAAGCGCGAAAGGTCGTCGCCGGTGAGGCCTCCAGATGTGGAGAAGACAAGTAGGCTTCGTTCAAGGGACCCGGTGGCCGGCGGGGGTCAAGTGCGGGCCGCATGGTGGCATGAACAGCAAGATGAAGTCATGGACGGTTTCTTGGTTGAGCCTCAAAACCAAGGTCGAGCCGGGACTACATGGGAGCCAAGTCATGAGTGGAGATTGGCGGAGGCTACACCGAGTTCGCGGGGTTTCCGGTGGTTCACCAGAAAACCACTGGGTTCCTTGGTTGATCCACAAAGCCAAGACCGAAGAACCGAAGATGGAGCTGAAGCGGCGCCGGACCCGACGGCCGGTCCGGCCGGTGGGGAGCACCGGTCTGACCGGTGTGCGGCGACGCAGTCCGGAGACTTCGAAGCGGAGGACACGCGTCGGGGTCGCATGGCTTGCGTCGAGGCTACGCAGGGTGCGGTCGTTGGGCATCCGTTCGATGGTGAAGACATGCAGACTTCCAAATCCGCCCTTGAGGGGCTTGTATCTCTAGTTATTAGGAAAGGGCATTTTAGACTTTCGGTTGCCTCCATATAACCCAAGAGGTGAGAGGATGGTAGCCAACTCTTGGAACCCTAGCTCATTTGTTTTCCTATTTTCCTTCCTATTTTTCTTAGGATTTCCATAGGACTAGCTTGAGAGCTTCATGGTGAGATCTTGTGAGAGGTTTGGATGATCGGGCGGCAAGCTAGACCTTGTATGAACCTTTGTTGCATATATAGATGATTCGGCGTGGTTCCTCAAGGTTTGGATGTGTTGTTCCCGGTTGATCTTGATGGTGATTTTCGGAGCCCTCTCTTGGTGATTTCTTTGGGTTGTTTTCAGGACCTTTCTCTTGGGGATTTGATGGGGGAAATTTGTGGGAACCCTTCGTGGTTCTTTGGGCAGTGATTCCCCTCCCAAATCCGTGAGTAAAGGGGCTTGATTTTGGGGTTTTCCGAGTTCTAGGGTTTGTGGTGCTCTTGGCGGGATTTCTTCGATTCCTCTTTTTTGGACGAGTTTGGTGGGATTAAACTTGGCTATGGACTCCTCATGAGGTGTTCCTAATATCCCCAAAGTCTTGTTCAAGTCCGTGGAGCGATTCGGGAGATCGAGGTTTGGATTTGGGGGAGTTGACCCGCGGGTGTTGTTCATCCCAAGCTGCCCAGGCTACACCGGTCTGACCGGTGCTCTTGACCGGTCTGACCGGTGCAACCCTCGGTGGGTTTTTGCTCGGGTGAACGTCTGGGTGTGTTCGCTGTTGTCCTGTGTTGCTGCTATTTCGAGTTTGGGTCAGTTTGGTTGAAGGTTGGCTTGTTTGGTGCTTTGGGGGCTTTCAGGCTGTGACCGGTCTAACCGGTGTGTCTCACCGGTCTAACCGGTGTGGAGCCACTTGGTGAAAGTTTCCCAGTTTCACCAACAGGGACTGGTCTGACCGGTGGTGCTCACCGGTCTGACCGGTGTTGGTCTGTAGACTCGAGGTTTGGTGCTCCGCTGCGTTTTCGGGTCAGAAGGTTGTGTTTTGGTTCCTAGGTCCAGTGGCACTCCAGTGGCTACGTGGGCTTGACCAACTTGGGTAGTGAGTTGGAGAAGTGTGTTGGAAGCCGCGTTCATCTTGTTGGAGTTTCCATCTCCTTCGAGAAGAATTTTTATCGGCTCCCATTCACTCCCCCCCCCTCTTTGGTTCGCCGTATCGGTACTTCAAGTGGTATCAGAGCTGGTTCGGGTCTTTGTTGACTCTAACCAGTCTAAGATCCAAGGATGGCGTACCAGGAACGGGCTTCGGGTCCTCCACACTTCGATGGCAAGAACTACCAGATGTGGAGCAAGCAGATGGGTGCGTTTCTCCGCGGAAAGGGTCAGATCCTTTGGGATGTCACGGTGGACACAGGCTATGTCCGGCCGATGGACTTCCTCGCTCCGAGATCGAGGGACGGATTCGACGCCAACAATAAGGAGGTCGACTACTTGTTTCGTGCTTTGTGTCGGCCGAGTTCGATCGGGTGCACACCGAGCACTTGGCTTGTAGAATTTGGTCGGTCTTGAAGAAGGCTCATGTTGGGAATGCCCGGGTTCGAGGCACGGATGTATGCGACCTACGGAGAGAGTACGAGAACTTCACTCATCTCCCCGGTGAGTCCATTGATGCCTTGTTTCAGAGGTTCACAGTGGTTGTGAACAACATGAGGGCCAATGTGGACGTGCTCCCGTACGATGATCATGATAGAGCGGTCAAGCTCTTACACTCTTTGGATCGTACGATTTGGGGCGGAAAGTTCGGGGACATTGTGGATTCAGAGAAGTATGACACTCTGACGGTGAACGAGCTGCTCTCGAATCTCAAGTCGGCTGAGGCGGATAGGGGCATGACTGCCAAGCTCGAGGGACCGACTGATTCCCATAGTCTTGCCCTCGTTGGTGGTTCGAAAAGAAAGGCTAACACTAACCCATCCACCAGGATGTTCTTTTTTTCCTCTTTGATGTCTATGCCAGATGAGGATTTCAACGATCTTGGAGAGGACAAGCTGGCGCTCTTGACGAGGCGGTTCGAGAGGCTGCACGAGAACCGGGTGAACATGAGGAGGAACACGAGGACATGCTTCAAGTGCGCCAAGCCGGGACACTTTGTCGCCGACTGCCTGGAGAAGGTCGAGAACAAGGACGTCTACAAGCACAAGCCAAGGAACGATGGCAAGTACCGATCGATGCGCGACCACAAGAGCAAGCACAAGAACAAGTACAAGGACGAGCGACGATCGAGGAAGAAGGAGAGCCGAGGCAAGGCCCGAGCGATGGTTGGAGCGAGCGACGTCGACTCCAGTTCCGCATACTCCACCTCGAGCTGGAGCAGCAGTGAGGATGAAGGTGATCGTCGCAAGAACAAGAAGTCATCCAAGAACCCGAGCGGGGGGCCGAGCCGCTTCGCGAGAGACGGCTTCGCACCATGGCGGCGAGCCGCGGCGGCAAGAAGAGCACACAGAGCGACTCGGACTCTGATTCCGACGACGAGGTGCATGATGAACTTCCCTTCTTGCGCCAGGAGAATGAGAGGCTTGGCTCTTTGCTTGATAACCGTGATGACATGCTTAGAGAGGCCAAGAAAATGAGAAAAGAGCTTAGGGCTTCACTCGAGGATGCTAGGACTAGAGTGGCTGAGCTAGAGACACGGGTGCTTGATAGCAAGCTTTAGAATGATTCCCTTAAGGTGGCCCTGTTGTTTCGGATGTGGTTGATTGTCTTGATTGCTCCATCTTTCTTGCTGATCTTGCTTTGTTTAAGGAGAAGCATGCCTCCAAGTGTGAGGAACTAGATGTGCTTAGGGTTGAAGTGGCTGAGCTTAAGTCTAGACCTGCTTTAGTAGGTGCTTGCACTTCTTGCCCTGTTTTGCATGCTAAGATTGATGAGATGCATGCTTACACTAGTTCCCTTGGGGCTAAATTGAAGGAACCCATGCCTACATCATGCTCTACCTGTCAAATGCATGCTTTGGAAAATTTGGAACTTGCACTTTATGTTGATCGTTTGCAGGATGAGAATGATGAGCTGAGAAGGTTGATGGGTTGGTTGTCTGGTCATGAGCCTCAGTTGAGAATGATGATCGAGGCATTTAAGAGGCAGGATGGTGAGGGACTTGGGGCAAACAAGGTTGGTGAGGGAAGTGGAGATAATATCCCAGAGCCACCAAAAACCCACCACAAAAATTATTTCTCCCCAAAACCTAACCATCTTAGGAACCGACTAGACACAACCCCAGCTCCACCCGTGTTTCCTACACCCACAAATGATCTACAAAAGCCTATCAAGTTTGTGAGCACTTCGGGGAAAGTGTTCTTTGGGAAAGAAAGTGAGAAGGCTAGTGAAGGGAAAACGGTGGAGGAGTTGAGTGGAGAGAAACCTAGTGAGCAGCCACATTCCAAGCCTAAGCCTAAGCTTGTGAGGTTCCATTGTAGCTATTGTGGGAGAGATGGCCATAAGGATGAGTTTTGCTTCAAGAGGAAGCGAGAGGAGAGGATGGCAAAGGAGTGGGCTAACAAGGACAAGTACCACCCTTCCAATGGTGTACTTGAGCCTCGTGTGCAGATGCCCAGGGCCAAGGCGAGTGTGAGGACAGTTCGGGCTTGCAGAGAGCTGAAGGCTGTTGGAGGTGCTGCTGTCCAGGTCACACCGGTCAGACCGGTGTGGGGCACCGGTCAGACTGATGCAGGCCTGGACAAGCAGCATTTTGGGTTTCGTGCTCCTACAGGTGCGAGGGTTGTTTCTGGAGGTCGTGGTTCTGGTGGTTGGGCTGGAGAGTTTGCAGGTGGTCAGGTTGCTAGGCGTTCTCTCCCGCGAGTTCACTACGGGGATGGGAGGAGTCGTAGCTTTGAGAAGGAGAGGAGGGACGGTCCACGGGTTCTCTTTCGTGGTTTTGGCCCTCCTCCAAGCAGAGAGGGCTGGTTCCCTCAGGGTGGTTATCGTGGTGGTGATCGTGGAGGTAGCTTTGGTAGGAGAGATGCTTTGGTTGGTGCTAACCCCACTTTCGAGCAAATGGCTCGGCACTGGTTTTACTCTATTGGTACTAACCCCAGTGCTGAGTCGTTTGTTCGCTCACGTGCTCGTTTTTGAATTTCAGGTGGGAGACTTGAATAACATTTGGTTGATTGACTCCGGTTGCTCGAGGCATATGACCGGAGACAGGGGGGTGGTTCTCAAGTCTCGTCCGGTGGTGACAAGGAGGTACATCACTTTTGGGGACAATGGGCGTGGGCGTGTGCTTTCAGAAGGTGAGATCAAAGTGAGTGACAAGATCACTCTGAGGCGTGTTTCTCTTGTTCAATCGCTGGGGTACAATTTGCTTTCTTTGTCCCAGTTGTTGGATGAGGGTTTTGAGGTGTTGTTTCGGCCAGGTGGTTCTCGGATTTTGGACTCTCAAGGGGACCTTGTCTGTATGGTCGTTCTCGAGGGTCAGGTGTTTTGTGCTGATTTTTCTTAGTCTTCGGGTGTGGAGTGTTGTTTCTTGGCTGGTTCTTCGAGTGAGTTGTGGAAGTGGCATAGGAAGTCGGGTCACTTGAGCTTTGACCTTTTGTCTCGCTTGAGTAAACTCAATTTGGTCCAAGGATTGCCACGGTTGAGGCTTGAGAAAGAGTTATTTTGTGCACCGTGTAGGCATGCCAAGATGGTAGCCTCTTCTCACCCACGTCTCACCGATGTGATGACTGAGCGTCCATGCGGGCTGCTCCATATGGACCTTGTTGGCCCAGCTCGTGTGCGATCTGCGGGTGGGAAGTGGTATGTCCTTGTTGTGATGGACGACTATTCTCGGTATGCGTGGGTGTTCTTTCTTGAGGATAAGGGGGAGACGTTTGGTTTTGTTCGAGATCTAGTCTTGAGGTTGAGGAACGAGAGGCACGGAGATGCCATACGAGCTATCCGCGGTGATAATGGCTCGGAATTCGAAACTCTCGTTTTGAAACCTTTTGCCATGACTTGGGTCTTGAGCACCGGTTTTCGAGTCCGTATACGCCTCCCCGGAATGGTGTTGTGGAAAGGAAGAACGAGGACCTTGTGCGAGATGGCCCGGACGATGCTTGATGAGCATAGGACTCCGAGGAGGTATTGGGCTGAGGCGGTGAATACCGCGTGCTATGTGTCAAACAGGGTCTACCTCAGAGTGCACAAGAAGAAGACATGCTATGAGTTGACGCATGGTCGCACACCCAAGGTGAGTCACTTCCATGTCTTTGGTTGCAAGTGTTTCATTCTGAAGAAAGGCAGGAAGTTGGATAAGTTTGAGGCTAGGTCTATCGATGGTATATTCTTTGGTTATGCATCTCACTCTAGAGCATATCGTGTGCTCAATCTTGAAACTAACCAAATCGTGGAGACTTGTGAGGTAACCTTCGACGAGACAGAGCCACGTAGTCAGCTTGTCTTTGAGTGTGCAGGTGATGACGAGCTTGGCGAGGAGATCATTCTGGAGGAGGAGCATGAACATGGAGAGGATGAAGATGGTGGTGTGGTGCCCCCGGCTGAACATGTACCCACTACTTCGACTACCGTGATGGATGGACCCTCTACTACACCTACGACGACAAATCAAGAACGAGGAGAAGTTGATGTTGAGGGGGAGGTAGCATCGAGGCGAGAACCTCCCCAGCGAGTACAAGTGGATCACCCAGCTTCGAGGATCATCGGCGACATGGATGAACGCACTACACGGTCGAGGGTTCGGAACAACTCTCATTTCGCTCATGCTGCATTTGTTGCTACTTTTGAGCCCAAAGACATTGGACACGCGCTATCTGATCACAATTGGGTAAATTCGATGCATGAGGAGTTGGAGAACTTTGAGACGAATCAGGTTTGGGAGTTGGTTGACCCTCCCCCAGGGTGTAAGCCGATTGGTACATAGTGGGTGTGGAAGAACAAAGAGGGAGAGAAAGGTGAGGTTGTGAGAAACAAGTCGAGGCTTGTTGCTCAGGGGTTCAGTCAGAAGGAGGGGATCGACTACGAGGAGACCTTTGCTCTCGTAGCCCGTTTGGAGGCGATTAGGATCCTTCTAGTCTTTTCCGTGGCTAAAGGGTTCAAATTGCACCAAATGGATGTGAAGAGTGCTTTCCTGAATGGTGTGTTGGACGAAGAAGTGTATGTGAGGCAACCTCTAGGGTTTGAGAGTGAGAAGTACCCCCACCGGGTGTACAAGTTGAGGAAGGCGTTGTATGGGTTGAAGCAGGCGTCTAGAGCTTGGCATGGCAGGTTGAGAGGGTTATTGTTTGAAAGAGGTTTTGAGATGGGGAAGGTCGATCAGACCTTGTTTCTACTGAGGCAGGGCGGAGATATCCTGATTGTGCAGGTGTATGTGGATGATATTGTCTTTGGTGGCTCGTCTAACTCTCTTGTTGCAAGATTTGCAGAGGATATGAGCAGGGAATTTGAGATGAGCATGGTGGGCGAGTTGCAGTTCTTCCTCGGGCTACAAATCAAGCAATCAAAGGAAGGAATATTTGTGCACCTGGCTAAGTACACCAAGGACATTGTGCGGAAGTTCAAGATGGAGGACTCCAAGGCTATGACGACGCCGATGAGTTCGACTACAGCTCTTGATGCGGATGAGGATGGTGAACACGTGGATCAGAAGGAGTACCAGAGCATGATCGGGTCACTCCTCTACTTGACGGTGACGAGGCCGGACATACAGTTCTCGGTGTGTCTGTGCGCTCGTTTTCAAGCGTCTCCGAGGACTTCGCATCGGCAAGTGGTGAAGCGAATTTTCAGGTACTTGCGTCCCACTCCCGACTTCGGCCTTTGGTACTCCGCGTCCTCTTCTCTGGCGCTTCATGGTTTTTCAGACGCGGATTTTGCCGGGTGTCGATTGGATAGGAAGTCCACTTCTGGGACTTGCCAGTTTTTGGGTTCTTTTTTGGTGTCTTGGTCTTCCCGCAAACAATCGAGTGTTGCTCAATCCACTACCGAGGCCGAGTATGTTGCCGCTGCTAGTTGTTGCTCTTAGCTCCTTTGGATTTTATACACCATGAGTGACTTTGGTGAGGAGTATACCCATGTTCCACTTCATTGTGATCGCACCAGTGCCATAAGCGTTGCACAGAACCCAGTGCTCCATTCCAAAACCAAGCACATAGAAGTGAGGTACCATTTTCTGAGAGACAACGTAGAGAAAGGAAAGATAGCTTTGATCCATGTACCCACACATGACCAACTAGCCGATATTTTCACCAAACCCCTAGATCAAGCAACTTTCACTCGTTTGCGGGGGGGACTTGGTGTGTGTTTGATTTTTTGAGTTGATGTGTGGGAGCTCTCTTTGTAACATATGTATAGCTTTCCTTTTGTGCATTTCTTGCATTTGGCATGGCATATGGAACATGATGTATAGGCATCCTTGTATCTTAGATTGCATGCATTTTGTATCATATGCATTGGATAGGAAAAGCTTCTCTCATATACATTGTTCACCATGGAATGAGATGTATGTCTTTGTGAGCTTGTTTGATATGCTATGGTTAGTTTGGCTTAGCTCTTGATGATCTTGATGAATGATCCATGGTTGATGGCTATGTTTTTGAAAAATGTCACATGTATGCTCTCACATGTGTAAATGCCTTTATATGATCTTGACATGTTTTAGTGGCTTTGCTATGCTTAATTTGTGGTTGGATAGCTAGTTTATTGATCATATGGGGCCAAAGGCTCATTTTCCACCATGAATGTTTAGCCCTCTTGCTTCATCTTGTGGAGGGGCATAAGTTCCTTTTTGTCGCAAAGACATTTCATGTACCAATTATAAATCTGCAAATGAAATGAAAAATGCTTGGAAAATATGCTCCCATGTCATATGTGCTGAATTTAATTTGCTTTGGGTGCTAAACCGTTGCATGATGCCTACCAATGAGAAGTCTCATACATAGAAGTAGGCACATGGCTCGGTGGCTTTGACATGACATGAGGTGCTTGTGGGTGTTTGTGATGGTCTTATGATTAGAATGGCTGTCCTAGCATGAAGCTTGTGTGGCTTTGCCATTTTGATATGCTTTGATCATGTTTAGGACTTTGCTCATGAGAGGCAAGTTTTTCGCAAAATTGCCCAAATCCATCTTAGCTTCGTCCAATGGTTGTGAAACTTGGTGATCATGTAGTTGAGATTGATACGAAGCTGTAGAGTATCTAACTTGCCCATTTGGATATGTGTAGCATTCTTTGTTGACTTTTGTCTATTTGAGAAGCTCTAGGTTGAAAATTTTGCATTTTTGGCTTGATTCATGCATTGTCAACAAGGGGGAGAAGTATGAGCTTGAAATGGCTTGCTGGATGCATTTAGAAGGTTTTCAGATGGTTTCGAGCCATTTCTGGGCTCTGTTGTGCACCGGTCTGACCGGTCGGGGTCACCGGTCTGACCGGTGTGAGTGCTGGTCCTGTGCACATCTTAGGCACCGGTCTGACCGGTGGCAATGACCGATCTGACCAGTGTGAGCTGAAGTTGCTGCAGCTGCCCTGTTTTCAGCTGGTTTGCATGCATTTGTTCAGGGGGAGCTTGCATGTGTGCAGGGGGAGCTCTTTGTGGTGTTTGAGCTTTAGTTCGGTGGTTCGCGCCCTTTGCTTGAGCTTTGTTTTTGTCTCGGATGTGTTGAGCCGTTGCCCTTGCCTAAGGGTCTGAGACTTGTCTTCTTCAAGTGATCTTGCTCTTTGCCTTTGTTTGGCTTTCGATCGCTTGTTGGAGTTTCTTTCTGTTCATTTCTTTTCTTTTTCTTTTCTATCTTGTTACTATCGTGTGGGTGGTGTCAATGCACTCATCAAGGGGGAGATTGAGGACCATGTGTGGTTCAAGGACAGGTGGATGGTCGCTTCCTTGTGTGATGAGTAATTGACAACATTGTGTGGACTGATTCTTGGCTAAGTATTGCAGGTGCAGGTTGCGGCTTGACTGGTGTTGGTGTAGGTGAAGAACAAGCGCGAAATGTTGTCGCTGGTGAGGCCTCCAGGTGTGGAGAAGACAAGTAGACTTCGTTCGAGGGACCCGGTGGCTAGCGGGGTCAAGTTCGGGCCGCATGGTGGCATGAACAGCAAGATGAATTCATGGACGGTTTCTTGGTTGAGCCTGGACTACGTGGGAGCCGAGTCATGAGTGGAGATTGGCGGAGGCTACACCGAGTTCGCGAGGTTTCCGGTGGTTCACCAGAAAACCACTGGGTTCCTTGGTTGATCCACAAAGCCAAGACCGAAGCACCGAAGAAGGAGGCTGCGAGCGGCGCTAGGACCGGCTCGACCGGTGGGTCCGACCGGTCGGCCGGTGGGTACCGGTTTGACCGGTGGGGAGCACCGGTCGACCGTGTGCGACGACGCGGTCCGGAGACTTCGAAGCGGAGGACACGCGTCGGGATCGCATGGCTTGCGCCGAGGCTACGCGAGGTGCGGTCGCCGGACTTCCAAATCCGCCCTTGAGGGGCTTGTATCTCTAGATATTAGGAAAGTGCATTTTAGACTTTCGGTTGCCTCCATATAACCCAAGAGGTGAGAGGATGGAAGCCAACTCTTGGAACCCTAGCTCATTTGTTTTCATATTTTCCTTCCTATTTTCCTTAGGATTTACATAGGACTAGCTTGAGAGCTTCATGGTGAGATCTTGTGAGAGGGTTGGATGATCGGGCGGCAAGCTAGACCTTGTATGAACCTTTGTTGCATGTATAGATGATTCGGCGTGGTTCCTCAAGGTTTGGATGTGTTGTTCCCGGTTGATCTTGGTGGTGATTTTCGGAGCCCTCTCTTGGCGATTTCTTTGGGTTGTTTTCAAGACCTTTCTCTTGGGGATTTGATGGGTGAAATTTGTGGGAACCCTTCGTGGTTCTTTGGGCAGTGATTCCCCTCGCAAATCCGTGAGTAAAGGGGCTTGATTTTGGGGTTTTCCGAGTTCTAGGGTTTGTGGTGCTCTTGGCGGGATTTCTTCGATTCCTCTTTTTTGGACGAGTTTGCTGGGATTAAACTTGGCTGTGGACTTGATTCGAGGGACCCGGTGGCCGACGGGATCAAGTGCGAGCCGCATGGTGCAAGAAGAGCAAGACGAAGTCGTGGACATGGAGTCGGTACATCGGTGGTGGCCAAGTCAAGGAACGAGGCAAGACTGAGTAGACCGTCCGGGCACCGGAGGTGAAAGGCTTGGCGGGCTCGACACTTGGCGTGGTGAGGTCGGGCCATGTACGCGGGGTTTGGTGGTTTAGCCACAAAACCATCGGAGGAGGGTTTCTCGGTTTGGGCCTCAAAACCGAGCCCGAGGGCCTGGCGTGACGGAGACGGTATCCGGGTGCGTCGGGAAGCTTCGAGGCGGGCGACACATGACATGATCGAGGTGCTTGCGTCGGGAGGACGTGAAGGCCTAATGGATGCGCAGCCGTCCGATGGTGAACTTCACGTGTTGACCAAAATGCCCCTGTGAGGGCTTGTGTTGTACTCCTAGTGTAGGGGCACTTCGGTCTTTTCCGGACGGCCTATATATAGGAGGAGGGGGCCGAATTTTCATTTTGGAGTGCTTTGGGAGAGAGGGAGAGAGGAGAGAGTGGCTCTTTGATTGGAGTTTTTTTGCCATCTTAGATTTGGATTCTAGGAGTGGCTTGTAATCTATTGGACAAGATATTCATAGTGAATTCATCCTCTAAATCTTATGCCAATCTTTCTATTCCCGAGTTTCTTTTATTGCTTTCTCGGAGCTCTTTTTGTGCTATTTTTCGTGCTTGGCTCGATTCGTCGTTTCTAGGACGTTTGGCTCCGGATTTCTTTGAGGGGATCATGGATGGATGCCTTGCGCACCTTTGGTGATGATCTTGACCCCTCAAACGCCGAGAATCGGGCTCGATTTGGTGAGGATTGGATGAACTCGAGTTTGTGCTTTGAGTGCACGAGATTTGCGATTCCGGTTGATTGGATTGGTTTAGGGTTCCAAGATCTTCGGCATAGCTTCACGTAGTGACGCTTCTCATCTACCCAAAATTTGGGGTCAATCCGTCCAACGGTTTAGGAGATCCATCGATTGGAAGTTGGAGTTGTTTTTGTGGAGCTCGCGTTTTTGTTTCTGGGTGAGGGGCGGACGGTCCGCGAGCTCGTGGCGGACAGTCCGCGGCCTGGGTTGTTCTTCGCGAGTTCATCGAGTTCTTCACGAGTTCGTCGTTCGATCGATTGGATTTTGATTTCGGTTTTGCACGTGGTTTGCGGACAGTCCGCGAGAGACCCTCGGATAGTCCGCGAGAAGATTTTCCATGCGGGCAGTCCGCGGCTCAATCACGGATAGTCCGATTTTTCAGGGTGCGGCTCTGTTGGCTCGAAGTGCTTTTTTCGGACAGTCCGTGTGTGGTGGCCGGACGGTCCGCGACCCCTTCGAGCCCAGGCTTTTGCAGTTCAGAGCTTGTGCTTCGGTTCTTGTCTGTTTGCTTCCGCTTCTTGTTCCTAGGCTTCTTGGTGGTTCCTTTGAGGTTGTTTGAGCCCTGTTTGGGATCTTGTTTGTGCTTGTGGGTTCGTGGAGTTGCGATTGGGGTATAGGCCGAATTCAACCAAAGGGAAGAATTTTTATCGGCTCCCATTCACTCCCCCCTCTCTGGTCGCTCGAATCGGTCCTTCAATTGGTATCAGAGCCGGTTGTGGATTCTTGTGGCTCTAACAAGTCTTGAATCCATAGGGTGACTAGAGGAAAGAGGTGGTTTTGCTTGCGACCTTGGTTTGCGCGTTTTGAGTCCGGTGATTTGGAGTTGTGCCCTTGGAAAACCATAACTTGAGATACCTTCAGTAAAACGGGCATAACTTTTCGCTCGGTGCTCCGTTTTGGCTCAAACTTTTACAGCGGTTTCGTGATTCCATTTGTAGGTGATCCAAAATGATCTAAGAAGATAATTGAAAAATCCTCATTTAAGTCTCTTGCGACTTTGTCTTGTTTCTTCTGGATTTTCTCTAGGCTTCATTTCACCTTATTTTGAGCTGAAATTTTTTGTGCCTCTATGGTGCTCCTTGTTCAGTGGTAAAATTTTGGGAAAAAAGATAAGATCCTTTTCTGTTGAACTCGTGAGTGCTTGTTAGAGAATTGAGGCATTTTGAGTGCTTTCTTTGCATCGTTGCTTGTTCCTCGAGTTTGCTTTCGGCTAATCCTAACCGGTACTTTGATTATGGCACCATGTTCCTTTCCTTGTGGTTCTTTGAGCAGGAGGAGTATGGAGGTTGAGGCGGAAGCCAGAGTGGAGGAGATGATATCTCTCATCGAGGACTATTGAGATGGTGACAACAAGAAATGCGAGCTCTACCACAAGCTAGGAGGCACGAACCAAGGTACACTTGCCAAAGCTATCTTGATCCTATGCAATAGGTTGGATGATTGTGAGCGTGATTGTGGAGACTTGCATAGGAGAAACATAGATTTTTGTGATGCCTTGCATAGGAAGAATGAGAAGATGAAATGCTCTCTTACTAGGTTGAAATGTGGTATGGCTCATTGGAGGTCTCGTGCTTTGAATTCTTGTACTTCTTATAACACCATGCATGCTAAAAATGATGATTTGATTGCTTCCATTGCATGCTTGAAATCTAAAATTAAGATGTTAAATTTGAAAGCTTCTTTGCCTTGCAAATCTTGCGATGCCTTGTGTGCTGAAAATGAGAAATTAAAAGATGAAGTTAATTGGCGCAAAATGCATGTTGAAGCTTTTAGAAGAGCATGCGACAATCTTGATTTTGAGAATGATGAATTGAGATCATCTCTTGCTAACTTGCAATCTGAAATTGACTTGTTGAAATCCAATGCTTCTATGACTTGCAACTCTTGTGTTGTTTTGAATGATGAGCTTGATATGGCTAGGAGTAAGATTGCTTTGTTAGAGACAAGTGCTTCTTTACCATGTGTTTCTTGTGAGTCTTTGCATGCTGAAATTAATGAATTAAAATTGACTCACACCACATGTGTAGATGATCTTGAGCATGCTAGGGCTGAAATTTGTGATATAAAATCCATTCCATGTAGCAACTGCTCTTTTTTTCTTGTAGAGGATGCTTGCCATACTTCTTGTGATGATGATGATGCTTTGATGGGTGTAAATGATGATACTTGTTCATGTGGTCTCATTTGCACTTCATGCATTGATTTGGAAAGTGAAGTTTTGGCTTTAAAGAAAATGCGTGATGATAAGAGCGCCAAGTTGGTTGAGCATGATGAGATGAGTGCCAACCTTGAGAAAGAAAATGAACTCTTGCGTACCACATATGCTAAGTGCATTGAAGAAGAAATCAATAATTTGAGAAATATGACATGTGGTACTTGTGAGCGCCTCAAGTCTCAAAATGAGGTTTTGCGCACAAGGTGCAAGAGTCTTTGTGCCAAGGGTTTGGACTCATGCTTCTCTTGTCACTCCGATCTTGATGCCTCTAAATTTGCTTCTTCTAAACCGGAGTCGACTTCTTCTCTTGAGTGTGAGTCTTTGGATGGTGGTAAGTGTTCTAGTGCTTTGGATAGCTCTCTCATAGCTACTCCTAAGCTTGTTGCTTCTTCCGGTGTTGCCCAAGGTGATTTGAATGGAAAGGGTGCCTCCCACATATTTGGAACTCATATTCCCAAGCCGAGGTTCCAATGTACTTTTTGCAAGAAGGATGGGCATACCGTTGAGTTTTGCTTTCGCCGTGTCAAGCACGAGCGACGTGTGCGTGCCAAAGCTTTTAAGAAGCCACGTAGCCTTTCTCATGGCACATGTCATTCTAATGTGGGCACCAAGTTGGATGTTGGGGTCGATGCTTCATGCTCTAAGTCCCAAGGGACTTCCCACTTACAAGAGAATGGTGATTCATCCACTCGGACCGTGCCTCTCGATAGGCCTTTGTACCATTGCTCTCACTGTGGGAAGGATGGGCGTCAAGAGAGTTTTTGCTACCGCTGGGCAAGGAGAATACGGCGAGGAGGTGCCTCTAGGCCTTTGGTTGTTCATAGCCCTCCGCATGGCATGAACACTTGTGAGCCTAAGAAGGCGTGATTTGTGGACGGGTTTTATGACACTCTTTCTAGTGAGTTAGGCCATGCTCGTGGACATGCTTCTAGTGTTTCTTGTGTTGGTCCGCGACATGCTTCCTGTGGTGCTTGTGTTGGTTCTTCTCCTACGACCCCGAAGGATCTTTGCCTTTTTGCTTGTGGTAGCACTCGACTTTCTTCGCGAGTGACTTCTTTGAGGCATGGTTCCAAGGGTGTTCGAAAGACTTTTCATTCCAACCGGCATTTGCATCATGCTAACCCACATGATAGGTTGTGTGCACCACTTACCCGTGTGACCAAATCTTGGATTCCCAAGTATGTGCTTGCTAACCCTTTGGGATCCAAGGCTCGGTCTTTCTCGTCTCCTTGTGTGTAGGTTTGGAGGCGCGGTTGGAAAACATGAGTTGGATGGGCTTGATCTCTGCCCGTGAGGAGATCAAGACAAGATGGTTCTCCACACTGTTTTGGATGGCTCTTGAAAGCCTTTGTACACATGTATAGTGAGTTTTCTTTTCCCATTGTCTTCTCTTGTATATACTTGTGTCTTGCTTGTGTGAAAACCATGGTAGGCTAGCCATCTTGTTCATGATAGCTTCGTGATCTTGAATATCTATCTTGCTATCTTTGTATGATTTTATGGTGGGTGATATTTATGAACTTCATGTCATGCTTTATGGTTGATTGCTCGGTTATGTCATGTTGTTCATCCATATCATTTTTTTCTAGCTCGATGGTACCTTTCTTGTTAGCATGTTTGTCCCCCATGTATATCTTGTCATGCTAGCTTTGTAATATATGTTGGTGGATGATCCATGTGATCTTATATCATGCCTTTGTTTAGTTCTTGTATATTGTTTGGCATGTTGTTCTTTGGTATCATTTTGATTTAGTGTTGTACCTTGTTGACATACTTGCTTGCCCATGCTTATTCATATTTGTGGAATCATGTTACAATGCTCTATTTATGTTAATTGTTATTGTCAATGCATTGTGTAGCATGTTGTGAGCTTTCCTTGGAGTTTTGGGCTTGTCTTGTCTTCGGGTTGTGTTGTTGTTCCTCTTCTCGGTTGGTTTTAGAGTTTTCCTTGCTCTTTCTTTTCCTAGCTTTTGCTTTGTTAGTTGCCCTTGATTGAGGGGGAGCTTGGCTTCTTTTGATAGGGAATTTGATTCCAAGAAGGGTTGTGGCTTTTTGGGCAGTCTTTGTGATCCTTCAATTGGTATTCCTTCTATGGTATTCATTTGGGATCTTTGCGGTTTTGCAATTGGTACTTTTTCTATGGTACTCAATTGGGACCTTTGGTGGCTCTTCTCTCGCTTGGAGCGATTCTTGGTTGGCGTGTTCCCTCGTGAGCTTTATTGGTGTTAAGTCAAGTTCCTTGTCTCCCTATGCATTTTGCATTGCATTTGTATCATATATCATGTTGTATAGACTTTGGTAGGTTTGACATTTGTATCTCGCATTCTGTCATATATCATGTTTCTTTTGATGTACATATCTACCTATGTTGCATTTGTATCATATTGCATTTTAGGATGATGAGCTTCTTCCATATGCCTCATTTGAGTTTCTTTGACTACTTGTGAGATATTGGTCATGTGTGTGGAGAAATGGCTATGTGAGGCTATGCTCTTGGAATATTTGAGATATGTGTTGTGAGATAGCCTTTTTGAATCAAATGTTAATCTTGACTAAATTTGATGAAATGTGCTCCACTCATGTATAGTAGTATATCCATGTCACTTTTTGGCACTAGTACAAATGCTATCATCTATGACCATTACCTAGTGACGATTTCCTGTTTGGTCATAGAAGTTCTCTTTGCAGTGACGAAAAAAATATTTGGTCATAGAAGATTATTCTTTCTATGACGATATGCAAATTTGGTCATAGTAGTTATTCAACAGTGACGAATTGTTGAATTTGGTCACAGTTGACGAGTGAGGGGTGAGACGAATCTGCTGCATGCGGTCGGGCCCAGATGGGCTTGGCGGGCGGACTGAGCGGGCTCCAGTAGGATAGTTTTTTTTTCGAATTTATTTTTCAATGCGAAAACAATTCCAGTAAACACCAGAAAATGTTTTTAGAGCACGAAAAATCACAAAAATTCAAGGAAAATTCCTAGAGATAGATTAAGACATGAACAATCCAAATAAAACATTTGAAGCTCATGAAAAAGATTTTAGAGCCTTCTAATAAATAGAAATAGCTCAAGGAAAATGAGAATAAGTTCCAGAAAAATCCGGAAAATTCTCGGGAAAATTAGGACAGCTCCTAAACGCATTTTGTAAACCTTTTGCACTCAAGAACCACTAGATGCATCAGCATGAATGCAACACACATAACTTTTTATTCAATTTAGAAAATCAAACAATGGATTTTTCCTATACTATATTCCCTGTAAAGAAAAAATAAATGTTGGAAAAAATTTTTAAATTATGAGAAAATTGTTATTTAATTATTCTTTCCATTCACATCCTGAAATTGGAAATTTCAGGGTGTGACAATAGCTCATGAGCATTTTCACAATTAAAAACTTTATTGAAAACGCCTACATATAGTGAGGACAAAATGTTACTCTTAGCAATCACATCAAATTGTTTTTCCTTCTTAGTACCATTTCTCATGCCCTTGTGTCCTAGGAAACAAATACATGTGGAGGTCGCGGCATACTTATAGAGTTTTCAATGTATAACTCACCATATTTTGTCTTACACAACACGAAAAAAATATAAATATTAAAATAATTGTCCAAAAAATGTAAGTTCTTGTGAGGGACCGTATTTTTTCTACAAATGACTACAAAAAAATCTCAAGTCATTTCAAAAAAGTTGAGTGCTATGTAGTCCAAATATAACAAGTCACTCACATAGTTCCTTAAACTATGTGAGTGGCTTGTTATATTTGAACTACATAATATCACCACTTCCTCAAATAGAAATTTGGCCTACACAAAATTTGTTAGTCTCGACAAGTTATGAAACTTTTGTGTTCAAAAGATTTTCATCCGAGTTCATTTCGTGTTTCGTTTGACTGAGTTTCGACCGAGTCAAACTTGGATTTTAAAATTTGAATTGCTCATGTTTTGTTGCATGAAGAAATAATTGAATTCAATACCATAACTTGATAAATCATGATTTTAAAAATTTTTGGGAAGAAGAATCACCTCATTTCGAGTTCGTATGAGGGAGAACGACTAGTTACAAGTTTTAATCCGAGGGAAAAAAAGAAAAATCGATCAGTTCATTCCAGTTCGTCACGTGTTCATGAAGAAGGACCGATTTCTCTTTTTTTCCTCGGATTAAAAATTGTAACTAGTCTTTCTTCCTCATACGAACTCAAAATCGGTTGATTCTTTTTCCTAATGTTTTCTAAAATCGAGATGTTTTACTCAATGCCATTTGTTTGTATCTTAATTACTATTTCTTGGTTGCTTTTCATAAACATATCTTTTCCAACTAAAAAGAGAATATAAAAAACATGTTTTTTCATAATCATTGCTAATATAACTTAATATTCTCTAATGCTATGGTCAACACAAGGTTGCATCCAAATTTGAGGTGCCCATGGGTAAGAAAGTATTTGAGTGTGTACAAATTTTGAAGTTTAAGTTGAGTTGTATGAAACAATGTGATGATCTAGCTAGTTTATGAACAGTGTACAGTCCAATTTTCACAAAATCATATGAAACTTTTTTGTGAAGCTTGTACATCGATAAAATGATCCTGTGCCAATTTACATAATTTTTTGATAAGTTCTATTTATTAATATCATTATTTTATAACAAGGTGACTAGTAGAAGTTCAAAATTTCCCTACAAGCCGATTGAATTTTTCGTCAATCTCCTAGATGTGGGCTAGAATGGACCATAGAAGCCTAAATATGATTTTTTAAAAAAATTCCAATCTTATTGGAGGTACGCACAGTTCATATTGTAATTTTTTTCTTATTGAAAAGAAATGAAAAAAGAAAACGAAAAATGTTAAGCAGGATAAGAATGTAACAGGCCCATTTAGGCCTGAATAGCCCATTCAGTTTGGACCGTTCATCAGGCAAACGGACGACTCCAATCGTTTTCGATTCGTATAAGTGGAAGCCGCATCCCTCGAACCCTAGCTCCTTTATTCCAATCCCTTCTCTCGCCGCGCGCAATGCCTTTCTTCTGCAGCGGCGGCGGGGCTCGCTCCGGCGCGCTCCTCCCCACCACCTCCATGCCGAAGGCGCACCACCACCTCTGCTCCAAGTCCTCCCTCTCCGCGCCCCCTCCTCCCGCCGCCGCGGGGCCCCTACTCCGCCTCCTCCCCCTACTCCAAACAAACGGTCAGCAGTTCGAATTCCAATCGCGGGGGCAGCAAGCAGCAAGCAGCCGAACGAACCCCAAACGAGAGAGACCCCCAAATCCATCCAGCAAGCAGCAACATCTCCCCCGAATCCCACCTCTCCAGCTAGCCCAAGCCCTCTCCGATCCAATGGAAGGCGCGAAGGCGCGGTGCGACGGCGGCGACCCCATGGACTTCTCGTGGACGGTCGACGGGGAGAGGCCCCGCGCCGGCCCCGCCCGCGACGAGGAGGCTACCCCGGCCCCGGCCCCGGCGCCGCCGCTTTCCCCGCAGGAGCTGGCGGAGTCCATGATCCTCGTCTCCGGGCCGCGCGTCGTCACGTCCGGTCTGAGGCAGGGCGACTGCCGCTCAGGTGCTGTTCCGATACATGCGTCCCTCGTAGGGTTGGTTCCGTGTGCTTCGGTCGATTCGAATCTCGGATCGTATGCCCTCTGGGTCGGAGGTCTCGGTGCTTGCTGGAGGTCAGGGGAAGGAACCCTAGGCACCGCCCCCCACTCCCCCAAATCGGTTCCTTCTCCCCGCGAATTTAGGAGCTATACGTAGATCTCTCCGGATTCCATAGATCGGCAAGTTCTGTCACACGCCCTGATTTTGAGTGCAACTTCTTTTGAATTTGTAGCTCTTTGGCTTGTGTGTACTTGTAGTTTCTGTGCTTAGGAGTCAATTGGGGCCTAGTCTCCTGTAGGGTGTTGTGTACTCCGTATTTGTGATTTCTGTGCTACCTGTCCACTTCCTACTTAGGAATTTACAGCATGCATTTATGCTACATAAGCTATCGTACCAGACTTTGTTGCTCTAGAATTTGCATATCAGTACACATGCTGAGGAGATTCATCGATCAAGAGCGGCTAAATAGTCACAAACAAAGCAATGACAAGTTCAATTTATTGTTTGTGTTTAGTATCTTGTTTCTGCTTGTGAGCTTCTCTCGGGTTCGGCCATTCTTTGTTCAACGTATTGTGCTCCTATTTATCTTTATCCTGTTTTGTAACAACGCCATTTCGTTGTCCGTTCGTTAATTTAATCTTTTCTGGCAAAGTATTTCCTCAAAGTTATTTCTCTTTAAAAGGAAGCTAAATTGAATTTCATTTGTTTCCCAATGCAGGCAAATTCACACTACTTTGCCATCATAGAACAGGCAAGTAAACTCTTATATCTTTGCTCTTTGCTAAACATTGTATTATGACTGTCTTAGCTGATGTGTAAACAAAGTGCATTCTTTATCCCTTTCTTATTTGATGTGCACCATGTTGAGAAACACACGGAACTGTTCGTATAAAAAATATACACTTAGAGGATGTGCTATATACCCTGGTTTGATGCTATTTATTATTCCCTCTGTCCTAAATTATAGGTAGTTTTAGATTTTCTAGATTTATAAATTTGACTGCGTACATAGATATGCGCATACACTGTACACAGCAAAAGCTCTGAACCTTAAAAAGCCAAAACAAACTATAACTTGGGACGGAGGAAGTAGTATTATATTTTGCTCATATCTGAAAGCTGGGATCAAGTTTTCTTTGTTTCTCAAACTTGAGCAAGAGCAGACCACAAACTACAGGATAGCATAACGAAAAAAAAAGTCAATACTCTTGGTTTGATATGACAAAAGGAATAACTTGTGGGGACTAGCTATTATCATTGTTGGGTCATGCCATCACTTTTTCCAGTGTGTTTCATCGTGCAGTTTCCTGCTTAACACTTATGAATGTGCATATTTGGATATATGAAATTTAATTAGCATATGCCAGTGGGATGATACAACTTTATCATGGCACATTGCTCAATCCGAAGCCTTTAAAGAAACCATTAACCTGGATGGGGTCAATGTCATGGATTAGCAAAGAGAAAAAAGTCCTTAAATGCCTACCCCCTCGATGATAGTGAGGTGTCGATTGGAGAACACCATTTGATATGAGAAAGATATGTGGGCCTTGTGTCTTATATCACATTTATGTTGGGATCTTGGCAGCTGATTACTTTTCATTCATTCTCACCTGGTATTTGCTAGGGCACCAGTCTTTGGCTTTTTTGCACCTATATTTTATCAAAGGAAGAGAACATTTTTTTCCGGAAGAGTTTGACGATTTAAAAGTCCAGTTCATGCAACCCTGAATTCAAATTTGTTTGTGTTTGGCGTGTCTGGACAGTTTTGGAATCTATGTTAAATAATGCTGGATAATGATCAGCAATGGTCTCAATTACAATGTTCTCTTGTGCTATATCAGGTGATAATGTACTGCCTGCCTGCCTGCAGTACTGCAGTCTAGTTTTTACAGCAGTTTTAGTAAGGCTTGATGAATGGTGTTCTCCGATTTTGTTAGTTTTACGCACATGGTTGGCCATTTGATGTCTTGGGTACAATGTTATTGTTCAATGAAACAACCTTGTTATTTTGGTTCTGTTCAGATAGCTTGCTTTGTTCAGATAGCTTGCTTTGTTGGTGATCTGAACTTGGATGATGGTTTTCGATTCGCGAAATATTGTGACATTATGGCATTGATATTTATTTATGTACAATCTTAAAATGCACTTTTGTCTGTAATTTTTCAAATATGCAATTTCATCCTGTCCAGCACTCCATGTCCAAATTTACCATGGCTTAATAATTCATTGACTAGAGTTTGGTTGCTTTTATGTTTTTTCTTCTCCAGTAATGGGTCAACTACTGCTGGGTCTAGGACTAAATCTGCTAATTTCAAGGCTATGGATACTGATGCTGAGACATACTAGAGTAGCAACAGCTGAATCTGTAAGTACCGCTCTGAAAGAACTTCATGAATCTAGCCATTGTAAAGCTGGAATGTAATTGTGACATTCCATCTTAGTTATGTTTCCATTGTAATGTTGGTCGCAGGTACCAAAGCTGGAACGATTCTTTGATGATACTAAGTAATAAGGAAGCTTCCAGATGTGTGCAGCATAAGAGAAGCAGGAAGCAGCATTCTTGGAAGCGGATTTGCTCGCTACTATCTCCCATCTTTTGCAGCATGCCACTTCTGATTTCCTTTTCCTTTTTAACATAGACATATATTTCACCAAACGGTGGGTGGTGATGCTAGATAGAAAATGTATGTGATCTGTTGATCTGTTGATATTCTGGTGATCTCTGTTAATATGGTGAAATATATGGCGATTTGGCCATTTCTGGGATTTATATACCTGTTTTGAAACTGTTGTGCATTTGTTGGGCTGAAATGTATATGGGTTGTGCCGGGGAATGTATGTGAGCCGGGCCGTAATGGATTTATATATGCTGAAATTCAGTTTGGGAAAAAATTGCGCAAGCCGACGTCATCCTGCCATGTCATCGTCTATGTACGCAGCCACGTCATTGTACACGTAGGCAGCCACGTCATCGTCCATGTAGATAGCCAGCGTGGCATCGAGCCATGTCAAAACGTGGACAAACCTGAGTGCGACACGTGGACAAACCTGAGTGCGACACGTGGACCATTCAAAGCTTGACACGTGGACAAACCGCAGCGCGACACGTGGCGCTGTGTCAAAGAGCTGCGTCATCGTATCCATGTCAGGACTCGCCTTGCCACGTCAGCTGCCAGCATGGGCCGTGCCACGTGGCAACCCCTTCCGTGACCAATTTCGTGACCATTTGGCTTGGTCATAGAAGAAATACGCTTCTATGACGGAAAACGTGTTGGTCATGGAAAAGTTCCACTTCTATGACCAAAATGACCGATTGGTCATGGTGCACCAAATGTGACGGAGCTTCTGTGACCAATTCAATTTGGTCATAAGTTGGTCATAAAAAAGTGTTCCGTGACCAAATTTGCAAGTACCGTGACCAAACTGTTTGGTCATTGATGTGGAGTATTGTACTAGTGTGGTCTAAATGTGCCTTTCATGCTTAGATTGTGCTTGGATGTCTCTTTCTTGCATTTGGGCCAAATGTCGATATCATTGTGAATGTTTAGCCTATGTTGCATTCATGGAGGAGCATAAGCTTCTTTTTGCTGCAAAGGCACTTCATGTACCATGAAATGAATTAATCTTGAAAAGAAGTGTGTATGCTTGAAAAATGCTCCATCCATCATGTTTATGCTTAAAATTTCTTATCTTTCACACATGGGTACAAAACATGTTGCATGATGTTCACCAGTGGAGAAGTCTCCGCGAAGTGGACACATGGCTCATGAGCTTTGACATGACATGCTTTTCTTTATAGGTGTTTATAATGATCTTTTGCTGAGAATTTGATATCCTTGTATGATCTCTGAATGGTATGCATGTTTGTGGCTCAAGTGTGACATGGACAGGCTTTTACATGTGAAGCGAGCCTTCTTTTGGTAAAACTGCTTAAATCTGAAAATTTTGCTTTGTCACATGCTTGTATTTCCGTATATTACTTGTGGCAATGCTTTGACTATGCTATGACCCATATGTGTGCTCTTTGTCTCACTTCTAGCCTTTGACACTAGATTTGGCCTATTTGAGAAGCTCATGTAGATGTTTATATGCATTGTCTTACATTCACGCATTTTCACCTTGATTCATACATTGTCAACAAGGGGGAGAAGAGGTGAGCTTAATGAAAAATTAAGAAAACTGCATCTAAAATTTGGAAGTTTGCACCCACATGTTCAGGGGGAGCTTTGGTGAGTTTCCTTTGTTTGCCTGAGTTGTGCTTTGGTGGTTTCTTTTTGCTCTATCACGTGTGTTTAGGGTGGCTTTGTATGCTCTTTGTCCCTAGTGCATGTGTTTAGGGGGAGCTTGTGAGCTTGGTGTGCTTTTTTCTCTATCTCATGAATTTAGGGTGAGCTTTGTATGCTCTTTGGCCCTAGTTCATGTGTTTAAGGGGAGCTTGTGAGTTTTGTGCTCTTGTGCCGGTGGTGTTGAGCCCCTTTGCCTCTTCTTGAGGAGCCGGCGGTTGACTTGTGTTTTCGATTATCACATGATTGGTGTTGAGCCCTTTGTGCCTCTTCTTGAGGGATCGTGTGATTTTGCTTGTCCATGATCGGTGTTGAGCCCTTTGTGCCTCTTCTTGAGGGATCATGCATTCTTGTCTCGGTTGTGTCGAGCCGTTGCCCATGTCTTTGGAGACCGAGACATTGAGTTGGCCTTTGTGGATTCTCTCATGCCAAGTGACCTTGTTCTTTGCTCTTGTGTGGTTTTCGTTCATTTGGATGAGTTGTTCGGCCTTTGCCCTCTCAAACCATTTCTTTGTGCTCACTTGTTGTCAATCCGCTCCTCAAGGGGGAGAAATTTGGAAAATCATGTTGATATGAACTTTGATTTGATGGTGATGAGCGGTTGACAAGTGTTTTGGTAAGAGTTTTATGGCACTTTGGGTTGAGCATTTTGGTTTGATGGCTTTTAGGGATTGCATGTTGGTAGTATGTCTCTTCGATTGCGCTTAGCCTTTGTGCTTGCTTTGGTTTCGAGAGGAATTTGTCGGAGTATGTTTTTATCCCTTCTCACATCAAGTGGCCTTTTGTTTGCTTTTTATTGGCTTTGTGGCACTTGAATGAGTTCTTATTTGCTTTTTGACCTTCTTTTGTCAATGCACTCATCAAGGGGGAGATTGAGGAACCAAGTTGAGAAGTACCTTGGTCCGTGTGTGATGAGTGATTGACCGGATGGTTTGAAGCTTTGTGTGTGTAGTGTTGAGTTGTGTTGTGTGTGTTTTATTTTGTGTATTTACCTTATTGTTTATGTGGTGTGTTGTCAATGCACTCGTGAGGAGTGGTTGACAACGTTGTGTGGACTGACTCTTGGCCTAGTATTACAGGTGTTGGTTGCGGCTTGATTTGCGTTGGTGCAGGTGAAGAACAGGCGCGAAAGGTCTTAGCCTTGCGGGGCCTCCGAGGAGTGGAGAGACAAGTAGGCTTGGTTCGAGGGACCCGGTGGCCGACGGGATCAAGTGCGAGCCGCATGGTGCAAGAAGAGCAAGACGAAGTCGTGGACATGGAGCCGGTACATCGTGAAAGGACCTTGTGATGCCTAGAGGGGGGGGGTGAATAGGATCACTTCAAATTTCTGAAACAAAAGCAGCGGATTAAAACTCCTGCCGGTACAACCAACGTGGTGCCGGTTCTACCGACGGCGTCGGTACTACCGGTACCAGGTCGGTTCTACCGACAGGCAGAAAAGACTTAAAGCGAAATTTGAATTCTGTGAGGTTTCTAGCAATTCTACATGAAACAAAGTTTAAGTTTAGAAGCTAAGAACCACATGCAACCACAGAAATGAGTTGGATAGCAACCAAATGATAGATCGGCCTAAAACAAGTTCTAGAGTTTAATAGAGACAAAGAATTCAAGCAAGCAAAGGAGACACAAGATTTAATCCGAAGTTCACACCCACAAAGGATGCTACGTCTCCGTTGAGGATCCCACAAAGGGAGGGCTATCACCAAGAGCCTCTTTTCCTCTTCCAACCCCCACAAAGGAAGATTGGTGCTCACTAAGAATTCTCCACCAAGGAGAGGGCAATACAAATGATCTCGGGTGCACCACACCAAGAGGGCACTCGCGGGCGACGCCTAACCGTCTAGAAGCAAGCTTCAAGAGTAACAAAGGCAAACCAAAAGCCCCGAGATGCTTCAAGTGCTCTTGAGAAGGAGAAGAACGATGGAGCTCTCAAAGCTTGGTCACACTTCACTAGAATTCACCTCTCTTCTCAAACCCTAGCTCAAGGGAACCAAGGATTAGCTCTAGACGAGAGGGGAGAGGTGGAGTGAATGCTCAAGGAAGTGTTTGTCTCGTGGTTGGCCAGCAATGAGTGAGGAGGGAGAAGCGGGGTTAAATACTAGAGGCTGAAAACTAGCCGTTACTGTGCAAAATCGTGTAACCCCGGTACTACCGACACGGCGTCGGTACTACCGAGGGGAGGATTTTCTGAACTAAAACAGTACGGCCATCAGTAATACCGACACAGGGTCGGTAGTACTGACCCCCTGGCTAAAACTCGCCAGAGAAGCCTTATCGGTATACCGGCCCTGCGCCGGTACTACCGAGGGGCGGTCGTCGGTAGTACCGACGTGGCGTCGGTACAACCGGCCCAGGCTGAGAGTTTGAGAAAAGAGAAGCATTTGTGCACGTGCCAACTCTCAACTCTTCTCACTCACTTGGATTACCTTCTAAAGCACTTTTAGCATCTCTTGGCTATCGATTTGCATCCCCCTTTATAGTACGGTGTTTCCTATACTCAAATTCAAAAGTAAAAAGAAATTAAGCCTTGATTCGAGTTGAATGCAACGACTTGATATTGGGGGCCTTCCTTTGATCAACCATATGAGTTTTATTCATTTACGACCTGCACACATCTTGTCAAAGCATTAAATATCACAAATCGTGCTTGTCACTATCACCAAAATAATTAGGGGCCAAGATGCACTTTCACATCGGTGGTGGCCAAGTCAAGGAACGAGGCAAGACTGAGTAGACCGTCCGGGCGCTGGAGGTGAAAGGCTTGGCGGGCTCGACGCTTGGCGTGGTGAGGCCGGGTCGTGTACGCGGGGTTTGGTGGTTTGGCCACAAAACCATCGGAGGAGGGTTTCTCGGTTTGGGCCTCAAAACCGAGCCCGAGGGCCTGGCATGACGGAGACTGTATCCGGGTGCGTCGGGAAGCTTCGAGGCGGGCGACACGCGGCATGATCGAGGTGCTTGCATCAGGAGGACGTGAAGGACTGATGGATGCGCGGCTGTCCGATGGTGAACTTCATGTGTTTACCAAAATGCCCCTTTGAGGGCTGGTGTTGTACTCCTAGTGTAGGGGCACTTCGGTCTTTTCCGAAGGGCCTATATATAGGAGGAGGGGGCTGAATTCTCAGCAACCTCTTGGGCTAGTAGGCTGTGGTACTCTTTCATTTTGGAGTGCTTTCGAAGAGAGGGAGAGAGGAGAGAGTGGCTCTTTGATTGGAGTTTTTTTCCCATTTTAGATTTGGATTCTAGGAGTGGCTTGTAATCGATTGGACAAGATATTTATATTGAATTCATCCTCTAAATCTTGTGCCAATCTTTCTATTCCTGAGTTTCTTTTATTGCTTTTTCGGAGCTCTTTTTGTGCTATTTTTCGTGCTTGGCTCGATTCGTCGTTTCTAGGACGTTTGGCTCCGGATTTCTTTGAGGGGATCATGGATGGATGCCTTGCGCACCTTTGGTGATGATCTTGACCCCTCAAACGCCGGGAATCGGGCTCGATTTGGTGAGGATTGGATGAACTCGAGTTTGTGCTTTGAGTGCACGAGATTTGCGATTCCGGTTGATTGGATTGGTTTAGGGTTCCAAGATTTTGGGCATAGCTTCACGTAGTGACGCTTCTCATCTACCCAAAATTTGGGGTCAATCCGTCCAACGGTTTAGGAGATCCATCGATTGGAAGTTGGAGTTGTTTTTGTGGAGCTCGCGGTTTTGTTTCTGGGTGAGGGGCGGACGGTCCGCGAGCTCGTGGCGGACAGTCCGCGGCCTGGGTTGCTCTTCGCGAGTTCATCGAGTTCTTCACGAGTTCGTCGTTCGATCGATTGGCTTTTGATTTTGGTTTTGCACGTGGTTTGTGGACGGTCCACGAGAGACCCTCGGACAGTCCGCGAGAAGATTTTCCGTGCGGACAGTTCGCGGCTCAATCACGGACAGCACGATTTTTCAGGGTGCAGCTCTGTTGGTTCGGAGTGCTTTTTTGGACAGTCCGCGTGTGGTGGCCGGACGGTCCGCGACCCCTTCGCGGACGGTCCGCCGGTCCCACACGGACAGTCCGCCCAGGCTTTTGCGTTCAGAGCTTGTGCTTCGGTTCTTGTCCTGTTTGCTTCGGCCTTTTTGTTCCTAGGCTTCTTGGTGGTTCCTTTGAGGTTGTTTGATCCCTGTTTGGGATCTTGTTTGTGCTTGTGGGTTCGTGGAGTTGCGATTGGGGTATAGGCCGAATTCAACCAAAGGGAAGAATTTTTATCGGCTCCCATTCACTCCCCCCCTCTCTGGTCGCCCGAATCGGTCCTTCAGGAGCCCTTCGTGGTTCTTTGGGTAGTGATTCCCCTCCCAAATCCGTGAGTAAAGGGGCTCGATTTTGGGGTTTTTCGAGTTCTAGGGTTTGTGGTGCTCTTGGCGGGATTTCTTCGATTCCTCCTTTTTGGATGAGTTTTGGTGGGATTAAACTTGGCTATGGACTCCTCATGAGGTGTTCCTAATATCCCCAAAGTCTTGTTCAAGTCCGTGGAGCGATTCGGGAGATCGAGGTTTGGATTTCGGGGAGTTGATCCACGGGTGCTGTTCATCCCGAGCTGCCCAGGCTACACAGGTCTGACCGGTGCTCTTGACCGGTCTGATTGGTGCAACCCTCGGTGGGTTTTTGCTCGGGTGAACGTCTGGGTGTGTTCGCTGTTGTCCCGTGTTGCTGCTGTTTCGAGTTTGGGTCAGTTAGCTAGAAGCTTGGCCAGTTTGTGCTTTGGGGGCTTTCAGGCTGTGACCGGTCTAACCGGTGTGTCTCACCGTTCTGACCGGTGTGGAGCCACTTGATGAAAGTTGCCCAGTTTCACCAGCAGGGACCGGTCTGACCGGTGGTGCTCACCGGTCTGATCGGTGTTGGTCTGTAGACTCGAGGTTTGGTGTTCCGCTGCGTTTTGGGTCGAAAGGTTGTGTGTTGGTTCCTAGGTCCATTGGCACTCCAGTGGCTACGTGGGCTTGACCAACTTGGGTAGTGAGTTGGAGAAGTGTGTTGGAAGCCGCGTTCATCTTGTTGGAGTTTCCATCTCCTTCGAGAAGAATTTTTATCGGCTCCCATTCACTCCCCCCTCTCCGGTCGCCGATTAGAACTCCAACATCATGGAGGCATCGCCGTAGATCTCCCAAGGGTTGTAGAAGTTTGGTGGAGGGAGAAAGCCCATGGGCTTGCGGATGGGAGAGTGCTCAATGTTGTGTTGAGCGAGCAAGGACTTTTGATGCGTCTCTAGCTTAAGGAGCTGCTTATCAACATGCTGCCTATGTGCACGTATTTCCTGTGCATTGTGTCTTCCCACATTGAAGCAAGCAAAAAGACCTTGAGAGAGGAAATTGAAGATACTCTTTTTCTTGCCGGGGGGAACGGTGCCTCGAGATGCGGATGGCCCACGAGAGGAGGAAGGTGGCTCAGAGGAGGATGGGCCACCGGAGGAGGAGCCACCTGTGGTAGAAGGACGAGGAGGCGCATGCTTGCCCAACTTGAGAAGCCTCTCGATGTTGCCTTTGTTGGGCTTGTACCAAGAGTGGGTCTTGTCGGGGAGGATGTCAACTCCCGCCACCTCACAAATCATCTTGAATATCCAAGGGGCATATTGGCAACTCTTGTTGGCGGACACGGAGCACACAATGATTTCCTCCCAAATGAAGTTGAATATGCTAAAGTCTTCCTTGCCCGGTGCCATCCTCACAAGGATCTCTTTTGCTACATTGGAAATATTGGTGTTGTCACCTATCTTGGGAGTGAGAGTGTAGCGAAGAATTGATTTAGCATCCGATAAACCGGCTTCATCCCATGAGTGGTACCAAACTCCACCTTGCCATACACGGAGTCATACATGAAAGCCATCTCACTGTCAAGAGGGAACTCCACCATGCAGCTTTGGACGAGCGAGATCCTCCTCACCAAAACCAAGGATTTGAGCAAAACGCTCATATGAGATGGAGAGGGGCTTGCCTTGAAGAAGCCAATGAAAGGTCCAGGTCTCACGGTGGATGTAGAGATTGGCATAGAACTGGGCGACCACTTCTTCATTCCAATCATAGTTGATTAACATCACATTGGTCATCCCCTTGGCATGGCATATATCAATAGCATCATTGACGGCCGGAATATCAAGTGACCTAAGGAGATCCCAATTGATTGACTTCATATCAATAGTCATGTGGTCCTTGCTGAGAATAACTGACTCATACCAATCGGCATTGAACTTGAGCCAAAAGCGGATGTCCGCGTCAAACTCCTTTTGCCAAAGAGTGGGGTCGGAGTACCTTTCCTTGTAGACATTGTGCGACCCCCTTGTGTAATCTACCATCCTAACAATCCCCATTTGAGTGGCTGGACGAGGAGGTCTAGATGGTCGAAGGATGAACGAGGAGAGGGCGTCCAAGGAGATGTCCTCATAATCATCATAGTGATCATCGGGTTGGTGAGCTTGCTTGGTACGAGCACAATGACCTTGTCCCGTGGACTGGCGAGGAGCAGCAGGTGGGTTGGTAAGACCACGGCCACGAGGAGCTTGAGAGCTAGCTCCCCCTTTCCTCTTCCTTTGAGCGAGAGGAACGTCGTCTTCAACAGATCCTTCACGAACCACTTGCTTGCCGGCACGACCCATCTGTTGGATTAGCAAAGAGTGCATAAGATGGGAGTACGATTATGAAAAGGAATGGCTCAACCTAAGGGGGGAAACTCAGTTAACAGCCCCCCATCGGTACTACAGACACGGCGTCGGTACTACCGATGGGGGTCGGTTTTTGGTGGAAAGGATTGAATCCGGATGATTTAGCCAACCAAAAGCTACCAAATCATAGATACGAGTTCTAGGTGGGTCAAGATGATGATTCCCTAAATCATTGCCTCTAGAAACAACTACATTGAGAGATCGATCGACGGAGATTTTGAATGAATACCTTGAGAAGCTTCCCACGCGAATCGACGAACTTCCGGCCAGGATCGGATGTTCCGGAGGGTGGAGAATCTAAGGATGTGGGCTAGAAACACTTTCCACGGCTGGTTTTTGAGATCCCTCATGGATTTGAGAGGAGGAAGAGAGGTAGGGACGCAACGGTTAGAAAGGAAACACAAACCCTAGTCCCCTGGTTGCGGGGCTTATATAGCCCAGCGGCCTTTATCGGTAGTACCGACAGGGCGTCGGTACTACCGGCGGTCCCTGGAAAATATGACAGAAAGGTCATATCGGTATACCGACCCCGGGTCGGTTCTACCGGGGGGGTCCGGTAGTACCGACACGGCGTCGGTTCTACCGAGGATCGCCAGAAATTCCAACAGAGAACTCATATCGGTACTACCGACCTTGTGTCGGTTGTACCAACAGTTTAAGCAGTTTTTGGAATAGATTGAAGGTCTAGATTAAGATTTTTGATAAAGGGGAATATGGACATGTAGAGACCCCATAGGAGTTGGTGACTAGTCACAAGCAATCAATCAAAGCTATAGTCACCACCCACTATGTAAAAATCCAAAGTTTTGTAAAACACACACAAAGAGAGTTAGAATAAAATATTTTGTTTTCTATCTAGACAACAAACAAGTTTATGTGCAAAAGATCAAGCCAAGTTACGAGAATCTAAGATGTTTAGCTCACTCCTCAAAGCACAAAACCTTTGCTTATCCAGAGGCTTAGTGAAAATGTCGGCAAGTTGCTTTTCGGTGCAAACATGCTGTAAAGCAATGTCACCTTTAGCCTCATGATCCCGTAAGAATTGATGTCTAATGTCTATGTGCTTTGTTCTAGAGTGTTGGACAGGATTGTTCGCTAGTTTGATAGCACTCTCGTTGTCACACAAGAGTGGAATCTTACTAAACTTGCAACCATAATCACTCAACGTTTGCTTCATCCACAAGAGTTGTGCACAACAAGCACCGGCCGCCACATATTCGGCTTCGGCCGTGGATAAAGCAACCGAATTTTGCTTCTTTGAGCTCCACGACACCAAAGACCTACCAAGAAATTGGCAAGTTCCGGTAGTGCTCTTCCGATCTACTTTGCAACCGGCATAATCCGAATCGGAGTAGCCAAGTAGATCAAAAGTGGAACCTTTGGGATACCACAAGTCTAGGTTTGGAGTATGAACTAAATATCTAAAGATCCTCTTAACAGCCATTAGATGGCACTCCTTAGGATTGGCTTGAAATCTTGCACACATGCACACACTAAGCATTATATCGGGCCTAGATGCACAAAGGTAAAGGAGGGAGCCAATCATGGAACGGAATACCTTTTGGTCGACCGATTTCCCTTCTTCATTGAGATCAAGATGTCCATTTAATGCCATGGGTGTTTTGATGGGCTTGGAATCGGCCATGTCAAACCTCTTGAGCATATCCTTCACATACTTGGTTTGACACAAGAAAGTCCCTTCCTTCATTTGCTTGATTTGAAACCCAAGAAAGAACTTCAATTCTCCCATCATAGACATCTCAAATCTCTTGGTCATGATCCTACTAAATTCTTCACAAAATTTATCATTAGTAGATCCAAAGATGATATCATCGACATAAATTTGACAAACGAAAATATCTTTTCTGTTTCTTTCTATGAAGAGAGTAGAATCGGCTTTGCCTATCTCAAAGCCGTTCTTGAGAAGAAAATCCTTAAGGCATTCATACCATGCTCTAGGAGCTTGCTTAAGCCCGTAGAGCGCCTTATGGAGCTTGTACACATGATTTGGGAATTTTGAGTCTTCAAACCTGGTGGTTGATCCACATACACTTCTTCTTGGAGAGGTCCATTCAAGAAAGCACTCTTCACATCCATTTGATGAAGCTTGAAATCATGATGAGTGGCATATGCTAAAAGAATATGAATTGACTCGAGCCTTGCTACCGGTGCATAAGTCTCTCCAAAGTCTAAGCCTTCAACTTGCGTGTAACCCTTGCCAACAAGCCTTGCCTTGTTCTTCGTGACAACACCAAATTCATCTTGCTTGTTCCTAAAAACCCATTTGGTGCCGATCACATTTTGCTTGGGCCTTGGTACCAACTCCCAAACTTCATTTCTCTTGAAGTTGTTCAATTCTTCCTCCATGGCAATAATCCAATCCGGATCCTCAAGAGCTTGTTCCACACTAAGAGGTTCCAAAGAGGAAACAAACGAGTAAAATGCACAAAATTTTGACAATCTAGATAGAGTTGTTACCCCTCTTTGAATACTTCCAAGAATGTTGTCGACGGGATGATTACGTTGAACCATTTGATGTACCCTTGGGTGTGGCTCTTGAGATTGACGTTGGATAGGTCCATCATCATCATCTTCAACTTGTGGTGTATCTTCTTCAGCTTCACCATTTAGTTCTCCCCTTTGATCAAAGCCCCGTCCATGATCGTCACCATGAACTTGACTCTCATCTTGTTGGACTTGAGCACTAAGTGGTTCCACTCTTGTTGATGATGATTGATCATGAGTGCTTGTGTCAGCAGGAGTTTGTGCTTGAATCTCCCGAGGCATCACTTCACCGGTCCCCATTCTAAAGATGGATATGCTTGGGGGCTCTTCATCATCTACAAGGTTTTCACTAACTTGCTCTCGTTGAGAGCCGTTGGATTCATCAAATTTCACGTCCACCGTGGTCTCAACACAACCGGTGGTTTTGTTGAAAACACGATAGGCATGCTCGTTAGTTCCATAACCAAGTAGAAAACCTTCATCAACCTTGGATGCAACCTTTGAGGCTTTGGGTTTCTTGTTAAGTATGAAACACTTACACCCAAAGAACCTAAAGTAATGCACACTAGGTTTCTTACCAGTGATGATTTCGTAGGGAGTCTTGTTCAAGTACTTGTGGAGGTAGAGTCGGTTGGCGGCATGGCATGCGGTGTTGATGGCTTCCGCCCAAAAAGAGCCCGGAGTCTTGTACTCATCAAGCATTGTCCTTGCCGCTTCTATCAATGTGCGGTTCTTCCTCTCAACAATGCCATTTTGTTGAGGTGTATATGGAGCGGAGAGTTCATGCTTGATGCCTTCTTCATCTAGGAACTCTTCAACTTGTGTGTTCCTAAACTCCGAGCCGTTGTCACTTCTTATGTTATTGACCTTGAGTTCGAACTCATTTTGAACTCTTCTAATGAACTTCTTCACAATTCCCTTTGCCTCACTTTTATCTTGCAAAAAGAATACCCAAGTGAAACGGGAAAAGTCATCAACAATTACTAAACCATATTTATTACCACCGATGCTTATATAGGCAATTGGTCCAAATAAATCCATGTGTAGTAGCTTCAATGGTCTTGATGAGGATAGAATGTTCTTGGCCGGATGATGAGCTCCAACTTGCTTCCCGGCTTGACATGCGCTACATAACCTATCTTTCTCAAAGACAACATTTGTTAGTCCGAGGATGTGCTCGTCTTTTTGAAGTTTGGCCAAGTTCCTCATGCCAACATGGGCTAGTCGGCGATGCCATAGCCAACCCAAGTCGGATTTTTCCACTAAGCAAGCCTTAGGATCCACCTTTACTTTTGTGAAATCCACATAGTAAAGTTTTCCCCGTAGGTGACCCGCAAAGACAATAGAGGAATCCTCCCTTCTAGAGACGGTCACACCCTCATGAGTAAAGAGACAATTGTAGCCTTTCTCACAAAGTTGTGAAACCAACAAGTTGTATCCCAACCCTTGCACATGATAAGCATCTTCAATTGAATTTGTTGTTGAGATAGCAATTTTACCTAAACCAATGACATCCACTTGACCATTGTCTCCATAGATGATAGTTTCCGTAGGGTTGTCATAACGGTCAAGGGATGCAAACAAGCCTTCATCTCCGGTCATGTGATTAGTGGCACCACTATCAATCAACCATGCACTTCCACCGGAGGAGTAGGCCTACAAAACAAGTTTAAGCTCTTGGTTTAGGTACCCAAAAGGATTTGGGTCCTTGGAGGTTAGATGCAAAAACTTTTGGAACCCACACACTCTTTCTCATGGCCTTCATGGCATAGGCCCCAACATACATGACAACCATTTTTCCATTATGGTCCAAGGTTACAATGTAATCACAAGTGTAGTTGGGTGTGGATTTGTGCTCAACCACATTCTTCGATGCCCTAGGTGGGGTGTTACTCCCACCAATTCCCTTTGTGGTTTGCGCCATCTTTGGAGATTCCTTGGTTGTGGTAGATGTGGTGACTCCATGGGCAATATCCATTATTGTGTTGAGGTAGCCTCCCTTGTTCCATAAGGGGATCTCATGCCCTTTCACCGTCACTCTACCATTTACCTTGTTGTTCTTGCGGTGTCCAAGTCCTTGCTTGTCCACTACCTTGGGTATTGACTTGGCGCTAATGTTGCCTTGTGTAAACAACATGTTCAATCGGGCAATTTCCTTATCCTTGCACTTAATTTTCTCTTCAAGCCTTGCAAGGTTAGTCTTGATAGGATTCATATCAATGTTAGCGCAAGAAGAGCAAGTTTTGCTAGTGGAGGAACTATAGTCCAAGTTTGCCGATGGAGTGGCTTTGGTGCTTTCCCAAAGACTACTAAAGTTAGCTTTAAGAGATTTGTACTTCTCCGTCAAGCATGAGAAGCTTGATTGAAGCTCACTATGAGTAGTCTTTAGGGAAGCTAATGAATCATTTGCCAAGGTGAAATCTTTTGACATCTTCTTATTAGAATCGCCGATCAAGTACAAGTCCATGGTCAACTTTTCAACCTTAGCCTTCTCTTCGGCAAGAGATTTTTCTAGAGCAAGGTTTCTTTCCTTTTCAAGGATAAGCAAGTCTTCTTGCTCATGAAGGATCTTTTTCTTTTCCTCTAGTTTGTCCAATAGCCTTTTAATTTCCTTGTGGCCATTTTTACCAAATTTCTTTATCATGTTGTTCTCTATTTCTTTTTCCACATCTAGGTTTTCTATGTCGCTACTAGAGGTGGATGAAGAGAATGTTGGAGAGGATGAGACGGTCGATTCTTGTACCTTTCTCCCCCTTGCCATGAGGCAAAAATGAGAGTGGTCTTCATCATCGGAGAGGTTGTTGAAGAGGCGTGTTGAAGTTGAACCTTGTGCCATGGCAATTGTTGCCATCCCTTGCTTCTTTGATTCTTCATCTTCATCACTTGAGTCCCATTGTTGACCCACGTGTGCACGCCCTTGGTACTTGTTCTTGTACTCCTTGCTCCTTTCCTTGAACCTCTTTTCTTCCTCATTCTTGTTCTTGTTCTTGGGGCACTCGGCAATGAAATGTCCATACTCTCCACACTCATAACACTTCCTTTGTGACTTCTTCCTTCTATCATCTCCACCTTTTCTTGAGTTTCTTGACTTCAAGAAGATCTTGTACTTCCTTATGGCAAAGGCGGTTTCTTCATCCGTGCTTTCTTCATCGCTAGTGTCTTCCTTTTTGCTCTTGGATGCCTTGGGCTTTTCTTCAACTACTTCACTAGAGCTAGCTTTGAGAGCTAGGCTCTTGCCCATCTTCAAGGTTAGAGACTTCTCCACATCTTGGTCGACAAGTTCTTGATGCAATATCTCTCCAAGGAGTTGAGTGGGAGTCATTGTTGGATATATTGGATCTCTTCTTATCATTTGCGTCAAGTTCTTGTCCTTGGGGGTAAAAGCTCTTAGCAACTTCTTTGTGACCTTTGAGTCATCCCAATCTTTGCTTCCAAGGGCTCTAATGTCTGAGACAAGTACCATGAGTCTATCGTACATTTCTTGAACGGTCTCTCCATCTTTCATGAAGAAAAGCTCAAGCTCTCCATTAATTAGGTCCATCTTCCCTTGTCTCACATGCTCGGTTCCCTCATGTGCTTCCTTGAGTGTGTCCCAAATTACCTTGGCAATTTGGATGTTCCGCACCTTGTTGAACTCTTGTGCACACAAGGATCCCGTGATGACTCTTGTGGCTTGTACATTGCGGTGAAAATCTTGCTCATGCTCAATGGTGAGGGCTTCTCCTTCGGCGAGAATTGTTACACCTACAACCACAATCTTTCAAAGAGAAGGGTGAAGCCCGTAATGGTGCATTTGCATATCATAAGACCATTTGGGTTAGTCCTTCCCATCGAAATGAGGAGGCTTTCCCAAATGCACGGAATAAAATTTATCATTAGAGTTGTTGCCCGGGATTTGCCCGTAGTGATGGGGCACTTCGTAGAAGCCGGAGTGAGAGTACTTGGCTTGCTCCTTCTTGATAATCTTCTTGAGGAGCTTCTTTGCCATATTCTTGGCCTTCTTCTTCTTCTTAGCCTTTCTTCTCTTCTTTGCCACCTTCTTTGCCGCAAGATTATCGTCCTTGGCATCCTCATCACTTGAGTCGGAATCCGAGTCCGAGTCGCAATCCGACGATGAGTCGTCGGAGCTGTCCACGTTGGATGGAGTACGGCTTGGGGCCCTGCCGACGATGTCGCTGACTTGAGCTGCCGTGAGCTCTCTCTCTCTTGAGCTTCTTTTGCGGCAATTTCTTCGGCGGTTGGGTTGCTTCCAATCCCCGACATCTTGATCCCTTAGCGGTTAAGCCTAAATCAAGGGATTAGGATCTGATACCAATTGAAAGGACCTTGTGATGCCTAGAGGGGGGATGAATAGGATCACTTCAAATTTCTGAAACAAAAGCAGCGGATTAAAACTCCTGCCGGTACAACCGACGTGGTGCCGGTTCTACCGACGGCGTCGGTACTACCGGTACCAGGTCGGTTCTATCGACAGGCAGAAAAGACTTAAAGCGAAATTTGAGTTCTGTGAGGTTTCTAGCAATTCTACTTGAAACAAAGTTTAAGTTTAGAAGCTAAGAACTACCTGCAACCACAGAAATGAGTTGGATAGCAACCAAATGATAGATCGGCCTAAAACAAGTTCTAGAGTTTAATAGAGAAAAAGAATTCAAGCAAGCAAAGGAGACACAAGATTTAATCCGAAGTTCACACCCACAAAGGATGCTACGTCTCCGTTGAGGATCCCACAAAGGGAGGGCTATCACCAAGAGCCTCTTTTCCTCTTCCAACCCCCACAAAGGAAGATTGGTGCTCACTAAGAATTCTCCACCAAGGAGAGGGCAATACAAACGATCCCGGGTGCACCACACCAAGAGGGCACTCGCGGGCGACGCCTAACCGTCTAGAAGCAAGCTTCAAGAGTAACAAATGCAAACCAAAAGCCCCGAGATGCTTCAAGTGCTCTTGAGAAGGAGAAGAACGATGGGGCTCTCAAAGCTTGGTCACACTTCACTAGAATTCACCTCTCTTCTCAAACCCTAGCTCAAGGGAACCAAGGATTAGCTCTAGGGGAGAGGGGAGAGGTGGAGTGAATGCTCAAGGAAGTGTTTGTCTCGTGGTTGGTCAGCAATGAGTGAGGAGGGAGAAGGGGGGTTAAATACTAGAGGCTGAAAACTAGCCGTTACTGTGCAAAATCGTGTAACCCCGGTACTACCGACACGGCGTCGGTACTACCGAGGGGAGGATTTTCTGAACTAAAACAGTACGGCCATCCATCGGTAGTACCGACACAGGGTCGGTAGTACCGACCCCCTGGCTAAAACTCGCCAGAGAAGCCTTATCGGTATACCGGCCCCCGCGCCGTACTACCGAGGGGCGGTCGTCGGTAGTACCGACGTGGCGTCGGTACAACCGGCCCAGGCTGAGAGTTTGAGAAAAGAGAAGCATTTGTGCACTTGCCAACTCTCAACTCTTCTCACTCACTTGGATTACCTTCTAAAGCACTTTTAGCATCTCTTGACTATCGATTTGCATCCCCCTTTATAGTACGGTGTTTCCTATACTCAAATTCAAAAGTAAAAAGAAATTAAGCCTTGATTCGAGTTGAATGCAACGACTTGAAATTGGGGGCCTTCCTTTGATCAACCGTATGAGTTTTATTCATTTATGACCTGCACACATCTTGTCAAAGCATTAAATATCACAAATCGTGCTTGTCACTATCACCAAAATAATTAGGGGCCAAGATGCACTTTCACATCGGTGGTGGCCAAGTCAAGGAACGAGGCAAGACTGAGTAGACCGTCCGGGCGTTGGAGGTGAAAGGCTTGGCGGGCTCGACGCTTGGCGTGGTGAGGCCGGGCCGTGTACACGGGGTTTGCTGGTTTGGCCACAAAACCATCGGAGGAGGTTTCTCGGTTTGGGCCTCAAAGCCGAGCCCGAGGGCCTGGCATGACGGAGACGGTATTCGGGTGCGTCGGGAAGCTTCGAGGCGGGCGACACGCGGCATGATCGAGGTGCTTGCGTCGGGAGGACGTGAAGGACTGATGGATGCGCGGTTGTCCGATGGTGAACTTCATGTGTTTACCAAAATGCCCCTATGAGGGCTTGTGTTGTACTCCTAGTGTAGTGGCACTTCGGTCTTTTCCGAAGGGCCTATATATAGGAGGAGGGGGCTGAATTCTCAGCAACCTCTTGGGCTAGTAGGCTGTGGTACTCTTTCATTTTGGAGTGCTTTGGGAGAGAGGGAGAGAGGAGAGAGTGGCTCTTTGATTGGAGTTTTTTTTGCCATCTTAGATTTGGATTCTAGGAGTGGGTTGTAATCGATTGGACAAAATATTCATAGTGAATTCATCCTCTAAATCTTGTGCCAATCTTTCTATTCCCGAGTTTCTTTTATTGCTTTTCCGGAGCTTTTTTGTGCTATTTTTCGTGCTTGCCTCGATTCGTCATTTCTAGGACGTTTGGCTCCAGATTTCTTTGAGGGGATCATGGATGGATGCCTTGCGCACCTTTGGTGATGATCTTGACCCCTCAAACGCCGGGAATCGGGCTCGATTTGGTGAGGATTGGATGAACTCGAGTTTGTGCTTTGAGTGCACGAGATTTGCGATTCCGGTTGATTGGATTGGTTTAGGGTTCCAAGATTTTGGGCATAGCTTCACGTAGTGACGCTTCTCATCTACCCAAAATTTGGGGTCAATCCGTCCAACGGTTTAGGAGATCCATCGATTGGAAGTTGGAGTTGTTTTTGTGGAGCTCGCGGTTTTGTTTCTGGGTGAGGGGCGGACGGTCCGCGAGCTCGTGGCGGACAGTCCGCGGCCTGGGTTGCTCTTCGCGAGTTCATCGAGTTCTTCACGAGTTCGTCGTTCGATCGATTGGCTTTTGATTTCGGTTTTGCACGTGGTTTGTGGACGGTCCGCGAGAGACCCTCGGACAGTCCGCGAGAAGATTTTCCGTGCGGACAGTCCGCGGCTCAATCACGGACAGTCCGATTTTTCAGGGTGCAGCTCTGTTGGTTCGGAGTGCTTTTTCGGACAGTCCGCGTGTGGTGGCCGGACGGTCCGCGACCCCTTCGCGGACGGTCCGCCGGTCCCACACGGACAGTCCGCCCAGGCTTTTGCAGTTCAGAGCTTGTGCTTCGGTTCTTGTCTGTTTGCTTCCGCTTCTTGTTCCTAGGCTTCTTGGTGGTTCCTTTGAGGTTGTTTGAGCCCTGTTTGGGATCTTGTTTGTGCTTGTGGGTTCGTGGAGTTGCGATTGGGGTATAGGCCGAATTCAACCAAAGGGAAGAATTTTTATCGGCTCCCATTCACTCCCCCCCTCTCTGGTTGCCTGAATCGGTCCTTCAGGAGCCCTTCGTGGTTCTTTGGGCAGTGATTCCCCTCCCAAATCCGTGAGTAAAGGGGCTCGATTTTGGGATTTTTCGAGTTCTAGGGTTTTTGGTGCTCTTGGCGGGATTTCTTCGATTCCTCCTTTTTGGACGAGTTTTGGTGGGATTAAACTTGGCTATGGACTCCTCATGAGGTGTTCCTAATATCCCAAAAGTCTTGTTCAAGTCCGTGGAGCGATTCGGGAGATCGAGGTTTGGATTTCGGGGAGTTGACCCGCAGGTGCTGTTCATCCCGAGCTGCCTAGGCTACACTGGTCTGACCGCTGCTCTTGACCGGTCTGACCGGTGCAACCCTCGGTGGGTTTTTGCTCGGGTGAACGTCTGGGTGTGTTCGCTGTTGTCCCGTGTTGCTGCTGTTTCGAGTTTGGGTCAGTTAGCTGGAAGGTTGTCCTATTTGGTGCTTTGGGGGCTTTCAGGCTGTGACCGGTCTAACCGGTGTGTCTCACCGGTCTGACCGGTGTGGAGCCACTTGGTGAAAGTTGCCCAGTTTCACCAGCAGGGACCGGTCTGACCGGTGGTGCTCACCGGTCTGACCGGTGTTGGTCTGTAGACTCGAGGTTTGGTGTTCCGCTGCGTTTTCGGGTCGGAAGGTTGTGTGTTGGTTCCTAGGTCCAGTGGCACTCCAGTGGCTACGTGGGCTTGACCAACTTGGGTAGTGAGTTGGAGAAGTGTGTTGGAAGCCGCGTTCATCTTGTTGGAGTTTCCATCTCCTTCGAGAAGAATTTTTATCGGCTCCCATTCACTCCCCCCTCTCTGGTCGCCGATTAGAACTCCGACAAGATGAACTCGCTCAGTCAGACCCCCAAAATCACACGCTCCGCACTTCTACCTTCCGTTTGCCAAAACCACGTGGCCACTGGAGTGCTACTGGTCCTAAGAACAAACACTACCAGCAACCTCAACACACACGCACCCACGACAGCGGAAACACCTCGAAAGCCGGCTGTCCAGAGGGGGCGGTTAGACCGGGTATAGGGGGCGGTTAGACCGCCTCCACGAGGCAACCAAGAAATCCTCCGAAACACCTCTTCCGAGCACTAAAACGCACCACGGTTTCACCAACAGAGATCTCTGGTCAGGGCCATGCTAGCTACCAGAAAATCTTGGCGAAAACCAAATCTCCACCCAGGGGCCTAGGGGCGGTTAGACCGGCTACCATGGGCGGTCTAACCTCCTGTACCCAGCGACGAACTCCAAAATAGAACTCCTAGAAAACGGCACGAGAACGACCCGAAAATTCACCCAGACGCTCCTCTGATCAAGACGAACAAACTCACAGAGGAAAATCCAGTGAAACAAAATTTGACCTGGAAAGCCCAAGGCGGTTAGACCGCCCCCCAGGCGGTTAGACCGCCCCTTCCAGAAAACGAACCCGCGGGTCAAACCTCAACTTCCTCGCGCCCGATCTCCCGAATCACTCCACGGACTGCAGCAAGACTTCGGGAATAGCTGGGTTACCTCCTGGGCAACCTCTACCTCAAAGGAATGGACCCGAATTGCTCACAATCAAGAGGAATCGAAGAAATCGCTTCTCTAGGTCAAGAACTCGCCCAACTCGAAAAACCACCAAATCGAGTCCGATTCAAGAGAGATTTGGGGGCAAAGTCACCAGCCAAAGAGGCACAAGATCCTCATACGTGACACCCACCAAAAACCCCAAGAAACCGTCCTCAAAACACCGCCAACAAAGAGCTCCGAAAATCACCACAAAGAAGGACGCGAAAACCACCTTGAGGAACAATGCCGAACCATCTATACATACCATGAAGGTTCGTACAAGGTCTAGCATGCCACCCAAACATCCATCCCTCTCTCTAGATCTCACATGAAGCTCTGAAGCTAGTCTTAGGAAAAACTAGGGAAAATGGAGAACGAAATGGATAAACAAATGAGCTAGGGTTCCAAGAGTTGGCTGCCATCCATCCACTCAATGAGTATATATGGAGGCACCCAAAAGACTAAACTACCCCTACTTAACACTAGGGATACAAGCCCCTCAGGGGCGGATTTGGAAGTCTTCAGATTTTCTTCATCGGACTGCTGCCCGGCGACCACAACCTGCTTAGCCTCGACGCAAGCCTTGTGTTCCCGACTCGTGTCCTCCGCTTCGAAGCATCTCGGCGCTAGCGACCAGGGCGGTCAGACCGCCCCCCCTGGGCGGTTAGACCGGCCCGGGCAATCTGACTAGCCCAGGCGGTCTGACCGCCCCTCCTGGGCGGTTGAACCGGCCTGGGTTGGCCACACCTCCTCGTCGAGTCTTCGGCCTCGGTTTGGTGGCTCAACCGAGTAACCGGTGGTTTTTACGGTGAACCACTGCAAACCCCGCGAACTCGGTGTAGCCTCCGCCAATCTCCACTCATGACTTGGCTCCCACGTAGTCCCGGCTCGACCTTGGTTTTGAGGCTCTACCAAGAAACCGTCCATGACATCATCTTGCTGTTCATGACACCATGCGGCCCGCACTTGACCCCACTGGCCACCGAGTCCCTCGAACGAAGCCTACTTGTCTTCTCCACACCTGGAGGCCTCACCGCAATGACCTTTCACGCTTGTTCTTCACCCGCACCAACACGAGTCAAGTCGCAACCTCGCACCCGCAATACTTAGCCAAGAATCAGTCCACACAACGTTGTCAATCACTCATCACACAAGGAAGCGACCATCCACCGGTCCTCGAACCACACATGGTCCTCAATCTCCCCCTTGATGAGTGCATTGACAACACCCACATGAAGTAACACAAGGGAAAAGAAAAAAAAGAAACAAATAAAAAGAAAACTCAACAAGCGATCGAAAGCCAAAGAAAGGCGAAGAACAAGATCACTTGAAGAGGACAAGTCTCGGACCCCTTAGGCAAGGGCAACGGCTCGACACATCCGAGACAAAATCATGCTCAAACAAAGAGCGCAAACCACCGAACCAAAGCTCGAACACCACAAAGATCTCCCCCTGCACATAAGCAAGCTCCCCTGAGCCAAAGCACACTCCCCTTGAACCAATGTAGCAATGCAACACGGTAATGCAGCAAAGAGCAAAAACTGCTCACCAGACCCAGGGGCGGTTAGACCGCCTACACAGGGCGGTTAGACCGCCAGCACTTGATCTGACCGCCTGGGGGCGGTTAGACCGGCCCAAGAGACCGGCCCTGCACCAAACTGCTCAAAATTTGCCCGAACCAATTGGAACACCTTCCAAACACTCCCAGGTGCCCAAAGCATGCATAAACTTATCCTCGTTGTTGACAATGCATGAATCAAGGCAAAATGCGAAAAGTTTCAACATATAGCTTCTCAATTATACAAAAATTCATCATAAGGAGCTACACAAGTCCAAATGAGCAAGTTAGATACTCTACAGGTTCGTAATGACCTTAACTACGTGATCACCAATTTTCACAACCATTGGACAAGGCTAAAAATGTTTTAAGTAATTTTGCGAAAAGTTACTCTCTCATAAGCAAAAACCTAAACATGAGCAAAACATATCGAAATGGCAAAGCCATACAAACTTCATGCTAGGACAACCGTTCTAATCATAAGACCATCACAAACACCCACAAACACCTCATGTCATGTCAAAGCCACCGAGCCATGTGCCTACTTCTATGTATGTGAGGACAAGGAGCGTCCCGGCGGTTGGTGGATGACCGCTCCTCAGTGATGAGTGATTGACAATGGGTGTTGGACTGACTCTTGGCTTAGTGCGCAGGTGTAGGCTGCGGCCTAGTTTGTGTTGTTGCAGGTGAAGAACGGGCGCGAAAGGTCTTCAGCCTTGAGGGGCCTCCGGGAGATGGAGAGACAAGTAGGCTCGGTTCGAGGGACCCGGTGGACAGTGGGACTGGGTGCGGGTCACATGGTGGCGACACAAGCAAGACGAAGTCATGGACAAGCGAGCCGGTGCACGGTGGCGGTCAAGTCAAGTGGTTTTGCGGGAGGCCGGACCGAGCACGCGGGGTTTGGTGATTTGCCCACAAAACCATCGGCGGACGAGTTTCTTGGTTTGGGCCTCAAAACCAAGTCCGAGGGCCCAACACGACGGAGACGGGATCCGGGCGTGTCGGGAAGCTTCGAGGCGGAGGACACGTGGCGGGATCGCATGGCTTGCGTCGGGAGGACGCGGGGTGCGGCAAAGTCGTGGCCGTCCGATGGCAAGACCCACAAACATTACCTAAATACCCCTGCGTGGGTTGTATCTCCAGTAGTTAAGTTAGGGGTAGTCGAGTCATTTACCACTCCGGCGGGACCCGATACATAAGCCATGAGGGTGTGTGGATGGCTCTCTCGCTCCGCGACTTAGGGTTTCATTTCCTCCCTCCCATTTCTCATTTTCGTAGCTATTTTTCTTCCATTTTCTCTAGGCTAGCATGAGAGCTTCATGAGAGATTTGTTGAGAGGGATGGATGCTAGGGCGGCATGCTAGACCTTGTGAATCTTTCCTGGTTTGTATAGAAGATTCGGGGTTGTGTTTTTTGTGGTCTTTTGTGCTTGTTTTCGTGCCTTTGTTCTCGGTGTGATTCCGCGGATTTGAGTGGGTTTCTCCCCGGATTTCTTTGAGGGATACATGGATAGATGTCTCGTGTATCTTTGTGATTGATCTTGTGCCCTCAAACGCCGGGAAACCACTTGGATTCGAAGTTTTTCGTTCGGTGCTCTAGTTTTTGGTGGTTCTCAAAGGATTCGCGATTCCTGGTGATTTAGGGAGTTAGGAGGCAAGATTTTTGGGCTATAGCATCCTTGTGTGATGCATTTCAAGTCCCCAAACCCTTGTCTCCATAGCTTCAACCGTTTCTGAAATCCGATGATGATTTGGGGGAGTTGACTTTCGGGGTCGGGCGTTTTACGCTCTGTCCGCACGGCGACCGTCGCGGGGTGCTGGCGGACGGTCCGCGCGGCTAGGGTTCGTCGTGTGTTCGTCGTGTTCTTGCGCGTCCTTGCTTTCGATCCGGTTTGGCTTTTGGTTTTTGTTGCAGCTGGTTTGCGGACGGTCCGAGCTTGAGTAGCGGACGGTCCGTGACCCGCGCGGACGGTCCACCCGGCCTTGGCGGACGGTCCGTTTTCTCGGGTCGCTTCTGGTGGTTCTGTGTGCTTTAACGGACGGTCCGCGGCGTAGGGCCGGACAGTCCGCAGGGTTGGCGCGGACGGTCCGCGGCATCGGGGCCGGACGGTCCGCGAGGCCGGTGCGGACGGTCCGCCCCTCCTGCCCGGACGGTCCGCCAGAGCCTGTGCGCTTTGCCTCTTGGTTCGATTCCTCTCCTCCTTCTTTCGTGCTTCGCGTGTGCCTCAAGGAATCGTTCCTAAGGCTAGAGGTTGATCCATAACCTCGTGGTGTTGGCGATTGGTGTGTGTGATTCGATCCATCGCTCGTGTGTGACCGGGGTTTGACTAGGGTATAGGCCGGGTTCTTTGGAAAGAATTTTTACCGGCTCCTATTCACTCCCCCCCCCCCCCTCTAGTCGCCATCTGATCCTTCAATTGGTATCAGAGCTTGGTGCCGAATTCTTTGCGAACTTTGACAAGTCTCGAATCCTAAGATGGCGCACGTTGAGCGGGGCGGTCCGCCGCACTTCGATGGCAAGGGTTACCACAAGTGGGCGGCTCGTATGATGATCTTTCTTCGTGGGAAGCTGTTGGATTTCATTGTGCTTGACAATACCTATGCTATTCCGGTCAACATCCATACTATTATGGTGACCGATGCCGGTGCTAAGGCCAAGTATGAGGCTAATGCAAAAGCCGTTGATCACTTGGTCCGAAGCTTGTGTGATCCTGAGTTTGAGCGTGTTCGCCATTTGAATCTTGCTTGGCAAATTTGGGAAAAGTTCTTGGTTGCTCACGGTGGTGATAACCATGTGAAGGCTCGCCTCTTTGTCTCTTACCAGATGCAATATGAGAATTTCACTCCACTTCCCAGTGAGGACATTGATGCGATGTTTCAGAGGTTCACCGCCATCGTGAACAACATGAAAGCTAATGTTGAGGATTTTTCTTACACCGAGCATGATCAGGCTTTGAAGCTCTTGCATGTCTTGGACCCAAATGTTTGGGGTGCTAAGGTTGAGGCCATCAAAAAGTCTGGGCAATATTTGACTATTGAGTTGGATGATCTCTTTTCTAAGCTCAAGTCGGCTGAGGTTGACAGGAAGTTGCAATCCAAGCATGAGGGCTCGACTGACCATAGTCGTGCTCTTGTGGGCGGATCAAAGGGCAAATCTAACCCTTCCTGTCGACGAGCTTTTCCTTGTCTTCTCTTATGTCCATTCCGGATGAGGAGTTTGATGTGGCTTGGGCGAGGAGGAGCCGGCCTTGCTCTCAAGGAGGTTTGATCGACTACACGAGAGTCGGAGGAACGCAAGGCGGAGCTCGGGGACGTGCTACAAGTGTGGCAAGCGTGGCCACTTCATCGCCGAGTGCCGGAAGTGGAGGAGAACAAGTACAAGGTGAACGAGTACAAGGCGCACCCGAGGCGTGAAGACAAGTACTCCTCCAAGGGCAAGCACTTCAACAAGTCCAAGAGCAAGGACAAGGACAAGCGGAGACCGAGCAAGAGCGGCTACAAGAAGAACAAGGCAAGAGCGATGGTGGCCGGTGCGAGTGACGTTGACTCAAGCTCAAGCGAGGAGCAGTCAAGCTCAAGCAGCGAAGATGAAGACGCCGGGAGGCGCAAGGGCAAGAAGAGTGCAAGCCGGAACCTCAGCGGGTTGAGCTGTGTGGCGCTTGAGGGCTTTTGTGGCATGGCCCATAGCTCAAGTAGCAAGAAGAGCGAGAAGGAAGACAGCGACTCCGACTCGGAGGATGAGGTAAACCGTGACCCCGACTCTTTGCTTGCTGAGATTGCTAGGTTGAATGGCTTGATTGACAACCGTGATAGTGTGTTAAGAGATGCCAAAAAGATGAGGAAAGATCTTAGGGCTCAACTTGAGAATGCTAGCGAGAAAGTAGGAGAGTTAGAGTCAAAATTGCTTGAATTGAAACTTGAGAATGACTCTTTGAAACTTGCTCCTACTACTCCTGATGATGTTGAATGTGTTGAGTGTGATGCTTGGTTAAATGAGATCAAACTGCTTAATGAGAAGAATGCCTCCACTTTGGCTAAACTAGATGCTCTTAGGACTGAGTATGATGAGCTTAAGGCTAGACCTACTTTGCTTGGTGCTTGTAAATCATGTCCTACTATGCATGCTAAGCTTGTTGATGCTCGTTCTACCATTAGTTCTTTGGAAGCATCTTTGAAATCTCCTGTTGTCAATGCATGCACTAGCGTGATGAAGTTACTTTGCGCAATCTTGAACTTACTTCCCGTTTGGATGTCATCTATGAGGAGAATGACTATTTGAGGAAGGTGTTGGGTTGGTTGTCGGGCGCAGGAACCTCAATTGAAAATCATGATTGAGGAGTTCAAGAGAGCCGATGGTCGTGGTTTGGGGTTTGAGAAGTTGGGTGAGAAAGTGGGAGAGAACAGTGGGGAGAGTGTGTATGAGAAGTGTGTTGAGTCTAACCCCGAGTTTGAAGTGATCGGAGACATCCAAGTCCCACTCCAAAAGCACCCAAGAACTCTTTCACACCAAAGCCCAACCACCTTTGCAACAAGCTGGACACAACCCAAGATCCACCCAAATTTCCACCTAAGGCAAATGACTTCCAGAAACCGGTGAAGTTCGTGGGTGAGAAGGGTGAGAAGCCTAGAGAGAAGCCAGAGCCAAAACCAAAACCCATCCCCTTCAGGTGTGAGTATTGTGGCAAGGAGAGGCATCTTGCAGAGTTTTTCTACAAGAGGAAGAGGGATGAGAGGCTTGCTAGGGAGCAAGCGAACCGAGACGAGTATCGCCAATCTCATGGTATTCCCGAGCCTAGAGTGCCACTTCAACGGGGTGTGGGAAGTGTGAGGACGTTAGCGAGGTTCCCACGGAGAGGTGGTGGTGAGAGGTTTGCTACGAGAGATGATGGTGTGCGTCTTTGGTGAGAGGTTTGGTAGGGCTCGTGGTGGTTTTGCTGGACGTCCCCCTACTCGTCCTCAATACGGGTTTAGGGGAGATGATCGCAGCTTTGGGTTCCAGAGGAACTACGGACCACGTTTTCCGCCTCGTGGTGCTCGTACTCCTCCCATGGGACATGGCAAGTTTGGTGGCAAGGGAATGATGTTTGCTAACCCCTCTTTTGAGCAGATGGCTCGACACTGGTTTAACTTTCTTTGTGCTAACCCCAGTGTCGAGTCGTTAGCTCATTCTCGTTCTTGTTTCTGACTATAGGCAGGAGGCTTGGAGGACATTTGGTTGATCGACTCCGGGTGTTCTCGACACATGACCGGAGATAAGAAGTGGTTCTCCGGCCCTCACCCCAGTGAAGGAAAAGATGTACATCACATTTGGGGACAATGGACGAGGAAGGGTGATGTCTGAGGGTGTTGTGCATGTGAGTGACAAGGTAACGTTGAAGAGAGTTGCGCTTGTGAAGTCTTTGGGTTTCAATTTGCTTTCGGTTTCTCAGTTGCTTGATGAGGGTTTTGAGGTGCGTTTCAAGTCGGCGAGTCTCGTTTGCTTGATTCTCGAGGTGATCTTGTCTGTATGATCATCCCCGAGGGTCAGATTTTCAGGGCTGATTTCTCTCGTTCTTTGGGTCCTGCTCGCTGCTTGATGGCCGGTCCTTCTTCGATTTGTGGAAATGGCATAGGCGGTTGGGACACTTGAGCTTTGATTTGGTTTCCCGCTTGAGTGGTCTTGACCTTGTCCGAGGATTGCCGAGGTTGAAGCTTGAGAAGGATTTGGTTTGTGCTCCGTGTAGGCATGGCAAGATGGTAGCCACTCCCCATCCACCCCCGACCGATGTCATGACCGAGCGTCCGACGTAGCCGTTGCACATGGACCTTGTTGGGCCAGCTCGAGTTCGCTCGGTGGGTGGGAAGTGGTATGTCCTTGTTGTGGTGGACGATTACTCTCGCTATGCCTGGGTGTTTTTCTTGGAAGATAAGACTGAGACATTTGTTTTTGTTCGAGATCTGATCGTGAGGTTGAAAAACGAGAGGCATGGGAATGCTATTCGAGCTATCCGCAGTGATAATGGCTCAGAGTTCAAGAACTCTCGTTTTGATGCCTTTTGTCATGATCTAGGTCTTGAACATCAATATTCGACCCCTTATGTGCCCCCTCAAAATGGAGTCGTGGAAAGGAAAAATCGGACTCTTTGTGAGATGGCTAGGACGATGCTCGATGAGCAAAGGACTCCTAGGAGATATTGGGCTGAGGCGGTAAATACGGCTTGTCATGTTTCCAACAGGATTTTATTGCGAGCTTTCAAGAAGAAGACCTGTTATGAGCTTATGCATGGACGGGCACCCAAGGTGAGTCATTTCCGAGTTTTTGGCTGCAAGTGCTTTATTCTTAAGAAGGGAAAACTCGACAAGTTTGAGGCTAGGTCTAGTGATGGTATTTACTTTGGATATGCTAACCACTCTAGAGCCTATAGGTTGCTTAACCTTGAGACTAACAAAATCATGGAGACTTGCGAGGTAACCTTCGACGAGACAATGCCATGTACCTCTCTTGGCTTTGAATGTGCAGGTGATGAAGAGATGGCCGAGGACCTCTTTGAGGAGGAGAAGGATGAAGCTGGAGATGATGATGGAGAGAACCATGCGTCTGAAGCTGAGTGTGTACCCACTACTTTCCCTACGACCACTACGGAGCGTGGACCGTCTACTTCATGGACAACGACGGTGCAACAAAGAGGACCAGGCGAGAGAAGCTGAAGTTGAGGGGGAGGTAGTCTCGAGGCATGAGGCTCCCCGGCGGATTCAAGAAGTGCATCCCCTGTCGAAGATCATTGGGAACATCGACGAACGCACTACACGGTGAAGGTCCAGGAATTCCTCTCATTTTGCTCATGCTGCTTTTGTTGCCACTTTTGAGCCCAAGGACATTGGACATGCTTTATCCGATGCAACCGGGTCAATTCTATGCATGAGGAGTTGGAAAACTTTGAGAGGAACCGGGGTGTGGGAGTTAGTTGAACCACCTCCAAATTGCCATCCCATAGGAACCAAGTGGGTTTGGAAGAACAAAGAGGGAGAGAATGGGATGGTTGTGAGGAACAAGTCCGGACTTGTTTCTCGGGGGTTTAGTCGAAGGAGGGGATCGACTATGAGGAGACCTTTGCTCCCGTGGCCCGTCTTGAGGCAATTCGGATCCTTCTAGCCTTTGCCGTGGCTAAAGGGTCCAAGTTGTTTCGGATGGACGTGAAGAGTGCTTTTCGAATGGGGTCATAGAGGAGGAGGTGTATGTGAAGCGCCCACGGGTTTGAGAGCGAGTTGTACCCACACGGGGTATACGGGTTGAAAAGGGCTCGTATGGGTTGAAACGGGCGCCCGTGCTTGGTATGGGAGATTGAGAGGTTTTCTGTTGAGCAAAGGGTTTGTGATGGGTACCGTGGATAGAACCTTGTTTCTCCTCAAGCATGGAAATGACTTGTTGATTGTTCAGATATACGTGGATGATATTGTCTTTGGTGGCTCGTCACAAAACCTTGTTGCCAAGTTTGCAGATGAGATGAGCAGGGAGTTCGAGATGAGCATGATGGGCGAGTTGCAGTATTTTCTCGGGGCCGCGGATCAAGCAAGTGAAGGATGGAACATTCGTGCACCGGACCAAGTACACGAAAGACATGCTAAGGAAGTTTCGGATGCAAGATGTGAAGCCGATGTCGACTCCCATGGGGAGTACGGCCACTTTGGATGCGGACGAGGACGGAGAACCGGTGGACCGGCGGGAGTACGGGGAGCATGATCGGCTCCCTCCTCTACTTGACGGCGACGAGGCCGGCCATACGGTTCGGCGTGTGTCCGTGCGCTCGTTTTCGAGGCTTCGCCGAGGACATCACATCGACGGGCCGTCAAGAGGATTTTCGGTACCTACGGTCCTTTTCGGTCTTGGCCTTTGGTATTCGTCCTCCTCGACTCTTTCTCTTCATGGTTTTTCGATGCGGATTTTGCTTTGGTTGTCGAGTCGAGAGGAAGTCTACTTCCGGTACTTGCCGTTTCTTGGTTCTTCGTTGGTCTCATGGTCTTCCCGCAAGCGATCTAGTGTAGCTCGGTCTACCACCGAGGCGGAATATGTTCTTTGTCGCGAGTTGTTGTTCCCGACTGTTGTGGATTTCATACACTTTGAGAGACTTTGGTGAGGAGTGCACCCGGATCCCACTTCTTTGTGATAGCACCGGTGCCATAAGCGTAGCCAAAAACCCAGTGCTTCACTCCAGAACCAAACATATAGAAGTGAGGTATCATTTCTTGAGGGACAATGTGGAGAAAGGAACCATTGTGTTGAGCCATGTTCCTACCCAAGATCAGCTTGCAGACATTTTCACAAAGCCTCTCAACCAAGCTACATTTGTGCGCTTGCGGGGGGAACTTGGGGTTTCTTGCCCTTTCTAGTTGATTCTTGGGGGATTTTCTCTTGTACCATATGTATCATACCATGTTTTACTTTGATGCATATACATGCTTTGCTTGATGTATAAACCATGGTAGGATAGCCATCTTGTCATATATCATGTTGCATTTATATCATATTGCATTTTAGGATGATGAGCTTCTTTCATATGCCATATTTGAGTTTCTTTGGCTATTTGTGAGATATTGGTCATATGTGTGGAGAAATGGTGATGTGAGTCTATGCTCTTGGAATATTTGAGATATATGTGTGGTGAGATAGCCCTTTTTGAAATAAATGCTAATCTTGACTAATTTTTGATGAAATATGCTCCACTTGTGTGTAGTTGTGTATCCATGTCACAGTTTGGTCTAAATGTGCTTTTCATGCTTAGATTGTGCTTGGATGCCTTGTTCTTGCATTTGGGCCAAAGGCCGAATATCATTGTGAATGTTTAGCCTATGTTGCATTCATGGGGGAGCATAAGCTTCTTTTTGCCGCAAAGGCACTTCATGTACCATGAAATGATTTAATCTTGAAAAGAAGTGTATATTGCTTGAAAAATGCTCCATCCATCATGTCTATGCTTAAAATGTCTTATCTTTCACATATGGGTGCAAAACATGTTGCATGATGTTCACTAGTGGAGAAGTCTCCCAGAAGTGGACACATGGCTCATGAGCTTTGACATGACATGCTTTGCTTTATGGGTGTTTGCCATGATCTTTTGCTGAGAATTTGATATCCTTGTATGATCTTTGAGTGGTAGCATGTTTGTGGCTCAAGTGTGACATGGATAGGCTTTTACATGTGAAGCGAGCCTTCTTTTGGTAAAACTGCTTAAATCTGAAAATTTTGCTTTGTCACATGCTTGTATTTTCATATATTACTTGTGGCGATGCTTTGACTATGCTATGATTCATATGTGTGATCTTTGTCTCATTCTTAGCCTTTGACACAAGATTTGGCCTATCTGAGAAGCTCCTGAAGACGTTTATATGCTTTGTTTTGCATTTCTGCATTTTCACCTTGATTCATACATTGTCAACAAGGGGGAGAAGAGGTGAGCTTAATGAAAATTCAGAAGAGGTGAGCTAAAATTTGGAAGTTTGCTTCCACATGTTCAGGGGGAGCATGCATTTGTTCAGGGGGAGCTTTCTTGCTGTTTTCGATGTGGAGTTTGTGCTTTGCTTGGCATGTGACCTTTCTTCGCCTTTCTTCAGTTTTGGTCATGAGTTGAGCTTCTTTGTTTTTCTTTCTTCTTCCTTTCTTTCTTTCTCTCGAATTTCATTTCGCGTTGTGTGTTGTCAATGCACTCATCAAGGGGGAGATTGAGGACCGGGAGCGTCCGGTGGTCGGTGGATGACCGCTCCTCGGTGATGAGTGATTGACAACGGGTGTTGGGACCGACTCTTGGCTTAGTGCGCGGGGTGTAGGCCGCGGCCTAGTTCGTGTTGTTTCAGGTGAAGAACGAGCGCGAAAGGTCTTCAGCCTTGAGGGGCCTCCGGGAGATGGAGAGAGAAGTAGGCTCGGTTCGAGGGACCGGTGGACGGCGGGGCCCGGGTGCGGGTCACATGGTGGCGACACAAGCAAGACGAAGTCATGGACAAGCGAGCCGGTGCACGGTGGCGGTCAAGTCAAGTGGTTTGGCAGGAGGCCGGACCGAGCACGCGGGAATTGGTGGTTTGCCCACAAAACCATCGGCGGACGGTTTCTTGGTTTGGGCCTCAAAACCAAGTCTGAGGGCCCAACACGACGGAGACGGGATCCGGGCGTGTCGACAAGCTTCGAGGCGGAGGACACGCGGCGGGATCGCATGGCTTGCATTGGGAGGACGCGGGGTGCGGCAAAGGCGTGGCCGTCCGATGGCAAGACCCACAAACATTACCTAAATGCCCCTGCGTGGGTTGTATCGCCAGTAGTTAAGTTAGGGGTAGTCGAGTCATTTACCACTCCGGCGGGACCCGATACATAAGCCATGAGGGTGTGTGGATGGCTCTCTCGCTCCGCGACTTAGGGTTTCATTTCCTCCCTCCCATTTCTCATTTTCGTAGCTATTTTTCTTCCATTTTCTCTAGGCTAGCATGAGAGCTTCATGAGAGATTTGTTGAGAGGGATGGATGCTAGGGCGGCATGTTAGACCTTGTGAATCTTTCCTGGTTTGTATGGAAGATTCGGGGTTGTGTTTTTCGTGGTCTTTTGTGCTTGTTTTCGTGCCTTTGTTCTCGGTGTGATTCCGCGGATTTGAGTGGGTTTCTCCCCGGATTTCTTTGAGGGATACATGGATAGATGTCTTGTGCATCTTTGTGATTGATATTGTGCCCTCAAACGCAGGGAATCCACTTGGATTCGAAGTTTTTCGTTAGGTGCTCTAGTTTTTGGTGGTGCTCAAAGGATTCGCGATTCCCGGTGATTTAGGGAGTTAGGAGGCAAGATTTTTGGGCTATAGCATCCTTGTGTGACGCTTTTCAAGTCCCCAAACCTTGTCTCCATAGCTTCAACCGTTTGGGAAATCCGATGATGATTTGGGGGAGTTGACTTTCGGGGTCGGGCGTTTTCGCTCTGTCCGCACTCGGCGGACGTCCGCGGGGTGTCGGGCGGACGGTCCGCGCGGCTAGGGTTCGTCGCGTGTTCGTCGTGTTCTTGCGCGTTCTTGCTTTCGATCCGTTTTGGCTTTTGGTTTTTGTTGCAGCTGGTTTGCGGACGGTCCGAGCTCGAGTAGCGGACGGTCCGTGACCCGCGTGGACGGTCCGCCCGGCCTTGGCGGACGGTCCATTTTTCTCGGGTCGCTTCTGTTGGTTCTGTGTGCTTTAACGGACGGTCCGTGGCGTAGGGCCGGACAGTCTGCAGGGTTGGCGCGGACGGTGCGCGGCATCGGGGCCGGACGGTCCGCGAGGCCAGTGCGGACGGTCCGCCCCTCCTGCCCGGACGGTCCGCCAGAGCCTGTGCGCTTTGCCTCTTGGTTCGATTCCTCTCCTCCTTCTTTCGTGCTTCTGCGTGTGCCTCAAGGAATCGTTCCTAAGGCTAGAGGTTGATCCATAACCTCGTGGTGTTGGCGATTGGTGTGTGTGATTCGATCCATCGCTCGTGTGTGACCGGGGTTTGACTAGGGTATAGGCCGGGTTCTTTGGAAAGAATTTTTACCGGCTCCTATTCACTCCCCCCCTCTCTAGTCGCCATCTGATCCTTCAGTACGAGACTTTTCATTGGTAGGCATCATGCAACGGTTTAGCACCCAAAGCAAACTAATTTCAGCACATATGACATGGGAACATATTTTCCAAGCATTTTACATTTCATTTTCAGATTTATAATTGGTACATGAAATGTCTTTGCAACAAAAAGGAACTTATGCCCCTCCATATGATAAAGCAAGAGGGCTAAACATTCATGATGGTAAATGAGCCTTTGGCCCATATGATCAATAAACTAGCTATCCAACCACAAATTAAGCAGAGCAAAGCCACTAAAACATGTCAAGATCATATAAAGGCATTTACACAAGAGAGAGCATATATGTGACATTTTTCAAAAACATAGCCATAAACCATGGATCATTCATCAAATCATCAAGAGCTAAGCCAAACTAACCATAGCATACCAAACAAGCTCACAAAGACATATATAGCATCCCATGGTGAACAATGTATATAGGAGAAGCTTTTCCTATCCAATGCATATGATACAAAATGCATGCAATCTAAGATACAACGATGCCCATACATCATGTTACATATGCCATGCCAAATGCAAGAAATGCATAAAGAAAACTATACATATGCTACAAAGGAGCTCCCGCACACAAAGCTCACAAGCCATTCGCTCCTCGAGGGGAGGAAAAAAGGGCTCAACGCCACCGGCAAAAGGGCAAAGGAGCACAAAACTCACAAGCTCCCCCTAAACTCATGCATTAAGGCCAAAGAGCATACAAAGCTCACCTTACACACATGAGATTGGGCGAAGAGCAAAAAGAACCAAGTAGCTTGACCAAGGCCACACACTTGAAGGTCACAAATTCCCTTACCTTTATCATTTCTTCAGAAGTCACTTATCCTTGTCCACCATCCCCGAAAGTGATGTGCGTCCATGTCACCATCGGGGTTTGAGACCAGAGAACCACCCCCCATATCAACCAAATGTTCTCCGGGCCTCCCACCTGCAACTCAAAACCAAGAGCGAGAACGAGCAAATGACTCAACACTGGGGTTAGTCCCAAAGGTGTGAAACCAGTGTCGGGCCATTTCCTCAAAAGTAGGGTTAGCAACATTCATCCTACCCTGCCTATCAATACAGCGATCCATCCTGTCAAACCTATCAAACCTGGAACCACCATGGGAAAACCACTCCCGTCTCACTGGAGGAGTATGAGTACCACGAAAAAGAAAGCATGGTCCGTAGCCCCTCTGAGACTCAAAGCTGCGACCTCTCCCAAACTCGTATTGATCACGAGGTGGAGAACGTCCAGCAAACTCAACACCACCAGACTCAAAGTGTCTACCATCTACACCATGACCAAGGGAACTGAAACCACCAGCATCACGACCTCGAAAACGGAAGCGCCCGGAAATGCGGGGAGGGCCGGCCCGACCGCCTAGCCGTGCCTGGGTCGGTCGACCGCCCTTCCCTGGGCAGGGCCGGTCTGACCGCCTAGCCAGGCCGGTCTGACCGCCCTCTCCAGACCACCACCACGGCTACGGGATTTCGCATCTCCCCATGCCGGATACTTACGCACAAAGCCCTTTCCCTTAGGCAGTGGCATACGAGGCTAAGGCACACCATGAGAAGGGTGGTACCTGTCCTTGTTCGCCCACTCCTTAGCCATTCTCACCTCTCTCTTTCCCTTATAGCAAAACTCTCTCTTGTGACCATCCTTTACACAAAACTCATAATGGAAAAGGATTGGTTTGGGCTTAGGCTTGGGGTGAGGCTCTTCACTTGGTTTCTCACTAGGCTTTTCACTTGCCTTCTCACTCGGTTTTTCTCTAGGTTGGTTTGGCTTGGATGCAAACTTGTCTTTGGGTGTGGGTTGTGGTGGAACTGAAACGTTCCCAAATTTCCTTTCTCTCTCACCACTGCCCTAACCAACCTTATCCAATCCCAAAGCCCAACCATCAAAGCGCTTACATCTAGCAATCATCATACCAAGCTAAGGTTCTTGACTCGACAACCAACTCAGTGCTTCACACAACTTATCATTCTCATCTTGCAAGTGACCAACACATTTTGTAAGATCCAAATTCTTCATAGCATGCAACTCACATGTAGAACAAGAAGTAGGAATAGGCACTTTCAAATCAGCCTCTAGCGAACCAATGCGAGAACGAAGCTCAACAATTTTCTCATGCAAACCAGGGTAAGAAGTGCAAGCACCAAGCAAAGTGGGTCTAGATTGTAGCTCAGCCAACTCAAACCTAATCACATCTAGTTCCTCACACTTGGAGGCATACTTCTCCCTAAGATCAGTCAAGTCAGCTAGGAAAGCAGAGCAATCAGCACAATCATTTTCATCAGAAACAACAGGGCTAGCCTTAAGCGAATCGATTTCAAGCTTGCTATCAAGAACCTGTGTTTCTCGCTCAGCAACTCTAGTCCTAGCATCCTCGATCAGAGATCTAAGCTCCTTCCTAAGCTTCTTAGCCTCTCTAAGCATGTGATCGCGATTATCAAGCAAGTCAACCAACTCCTCATTCTCCTTGCGCAAAAAAGAGAGCTCATCACATACCTCATCCTCGGAATCCAAGTCCGAGACGTCCTTATGGCTTCTCTTGCTGCTCGAACTGCGAGCCATGCCGTAGAAGTCGTCCTTGAGGCTTAGGCCTGTCACACAAAGGCCGTTGAGATACTTGCCGAGGTTCTTCTTCTTCTTCTTGTCATCCTCTTCGTCTTCATCACTCGAGCTTGAAGACGTGTCCTCGGAATCGGACTCGATGTCGCTTGATCTCTTTGTCGGTGTTTTAGACCGGCAAACCTATCAAGGGGGTACCTGAGGTAGTAGATTGTGCGGTGGGGATCGTGATCGGGAGACCGAGAACTCGAAGGTATGCGCAAGGACACGGGGACACAAGATTTATACAGGTTCGGGTTGCCAAGGTGGCGAACCCTACGCCCTGTTTGGGGGATCAAGTATGGCGCCCCGCGCTTGGTGTTGGTTGTCCCCGGAGGGATTGGGGATGTGCGGCTAGGTACCCGGCCCTCCTTTATATAGTCCAGGGGGCGGGTTCCTAGTCGGTTACAAGGCAGGAGTCCTAGTAGGAGTACACAGAGCGAGTCCTAGTAGGAGTACAGGGGAATTCTACCAGGAGTCCGTCTTCTACTATTCTTCCTTCCTTGCATGAGTACCCGGGGAGTATGCCCGACACTCTTCATCTTCTCTCGAGACCGTGTCTTCTTCCCATGTCCATGATCCTTCTTCTTGGACTTCTTCTTCTTCTTTTCCTTGAACTTGTGCTTGTCGTGGTTGTTCACCTTCGGACACTCAGCGAAATAGTGTCCAGCCTTGCTGCACTGGAAGCATGTCCTCGTGTTCCTCCTCATGTTCACCCAGTTCTCGTGCAGCCTCTCGAACCTCCTCGTCAGCAACGCCAGCTCGTCCTCTCCAAGCACATCGAACTCCTCATCTGGCATAGACATCAAAGAGGACAAAGAGAACATCCTGGTGGATGGGTTAGTGTTAGCCTTTCCTTTCGAACCACCAACGAGGGCAAGACTATGAGAGTCAGTCGGGCCCTCGAGCTTGGCTGTCATGCCCCTATCCACCTCAGCCGACTTGAGCTTCGAGAACAGCTCGTTCACCGTTAGAGTGTCATACTTCGATGACTCCACAATGGCCTCGAACTTTCTGCCCCATATTGTACGATCCAAAGAGTGTAAGAGCTTGACAGCTCTATCAAGATCATCTTACGGGAGCACGTCCACATTGGCACTCTAAAATAAGGCATCGATGGACTCACCGGGGAGATGAGTGAAGTTCTCGTACTCTCTCCGGTAGGTCGCATACATCCGTGCCTGAACCTGGGCATTCCCAACATGAGCCTCCTTCAACACCGTCCAAATTCTACAAGCTAAGTGCTCGGTGTGCACCCGATCGAACTCAGGCTGACACAAAGCACGAAACAAGTAGTCGACCGCCTTATTGTTGGCGTCGAACCTGTCCCTCGATCCTGGAGCGAGGAACTCCATCGGCTGGACATAGCCTGTGTCCACTGTGACAACCCAAAGGATCTGACCCTTTCCACGGAGGAACGCACCCAGCCGCTTACTCCACATCTGGTAGTTGTTGCCATCGAAGTGTGGAGGACCCGAACCCCATTCCTGGTACGCAATCCTTGGATCTTAGACTAGTTAGAGTCAACAAAGACCCGAACCGGCTCTGATACCACTTGAAGGACCGATTAGGCGACCAAAGAGGGGGGGGAGTGAATGGAAGCCGATAAAAATTCTTCTCGAAGGAGATTGAAACTCCGACAAGATGAACTCGCTCAGTCGGACCCCCAAAATCACACGCTCCGCACTTCTATCTTCCGTTTGCCAAAACCACGTGGCCACTGGAGTGCTACTGGTCCTAGGAACAAACACTGCCAGCAACCTCAACACACACGCACCCACGACAGCGGAAACACCTCAAAAGTCGGCTGTCCAGAGGGGGCAGTTAGACCGGGTATAGGGGGCGGTTAGACCGCCTCCACCAGGCAACCAAGAAATCCTCCGAAACACCTCTTCCGAGCACCAAAACGCACCACGGTTTCACCAACAGAGATCTCTGGTCCGGGCCATGCTAGCTACCAGATATCTTGGCGAAAACCAAAACTCCACCCAGGGGCCTAGGGGTGGTTAGACCGGCTACCAGGGGCAGTCTAACCTCCTGTACCCAGCGACGAACTCCAAACAAGAACTCCTAGCAAACGACACGACAACGACCTGAAATTTTACCCAGGCGCTCCTCTGATCAAGGCGAACAAACTCATAGAGGAAAATCCGGTGAAACAGAACTTCGACCTGGAAGGCCCAGAGCTGTTAGACCGCCCCCTCTAGGCGGTTAGACCGCCCCTTCCAGAAAACCAACCCGCAGGTCAAACCTCAACTTCCTCACGCCCGATCTCCCGAATCACTCCATGGATTTCAGCAAAACTTCGGGAATAGCTGGGTTATCTCCTGGGCAACCTCTACCTCAAAGGAATCGACCCGAATCGCTCACAATCAAGAGGAATCGAAGAAATCGCTTCTCTAGGTCAAGAACTCGCCCAACTCGAAAAACCACCAAATCGAGTCCGATTCAAGAGAGATTTGGGGGCAAAGTCACCAGCCAAAGAGGCACAAGATCCTCATACGTGACACCCACCAAAAACCCCAAGAAACCGTCCTCAAAACACCGCCAACAAAGAGCTCCGAAAAATCACCACAAAGAAGGACGAGAAAACCACCTTGAGGAACAACGCCGAACCATCTATACATACCATGAAGGTTCATACAAGGTCTAGCTTGCCACCCAAACATCCATCCCTCTCTCTAGATCTCACATGAAGCTCTCAAGCTAGTCCTAGGAAAAACTAGGGAAAATGGAGAACGAAATGGAAAAACAAATGAGCTAGGGTTCCAAGAGTTGGCTGCCATCCATCCACTCAATGAGTATATATGGAGGCACCCAAAAGACTAAACTACCCTTACTTAACACTAGGGATACAAGCCCCTCAGGGGAAGATTTGGAAGTCTTCACATTTTCTTCATCGGACGGATGCCCGACGACCGCAACCTGCTTAGCCTCGACGCAAGCCTTGCGTTCCCGACGCGTGTCCTCTGCTTCGAAGCATCTCGGCGCTAGCGACTAGGGCGGTCAGACTGCCCCCCCTTGGCGGTTAGACCGGCCCGGGAAATCTGACCGGCCCGGGCGGTCTGACCGCCCCTCCTGGGCGGTTGAACCGGCCTGGGTTGGCCACACCTCCTTGTCGAGTCTTCGGCCTCGGTTTTGTGGCTCAACCGAGTAACCCAGTGGTTTTCTGGTGAACCACTGCAAACCCCGCGAACTCGGTGTAGCCTCCGCCAATCTCCACTCATGACTTGGCTCCCACGTAGTCCCGGCTCGACCTTGGTTTTGAGGCTCTACCAAGAAACCGTCCACGACTTCATCTTGCTGTTCATGCCACCATGCGGCCCGCACTTGACCCCACTGGCCACCGGGTCCCTCAAACGAAGCCTACTTGTCTTCTCCACACATGGAGGCCTCACCGGCAATGACCTTTCGTGCTTGTTCTTCACCTGCACCAACACGAGTCAAGCCGCAACCTCCACCTGCAAAACTTAGCCAAGAATCAGTCCACACAATGTTGTCAATCACTCATCACACAAGGATGCGACCATCCACCGGTCCTCGAACCACACATGGTCCTCACCGATCCCTGGCTACGGCGCCAGAAAAAGGGGCTTGTTAATGGTTCAAAGCCGTGCTCAAGTTCACCGCAAGCCTACGGGTGACTTGGTGCCCTTTTCACCAAGGAGGGTACTCCCTAGATTTGTCAATCCAAGGATCGGAAGCAAACTCCTAGGATTCTCCATCTAACCTATCGATCTAACCTAACATGAAGCATTGATTGCATAAGAAGATAAACCTTAAAGATATATGAGTTATAGCATAAGGTTAATCACATCCATGAACGTCAACAAGGTAAGGAGCAAACAAGGAAACTAAGGCCTATCGTCTTCTAGTCGTAGTTCTGGCTACAAGAGCAAGCGCGACATGCATCTCATCCAAAGCCATCTTTAAACTGCTATCCTCCGGTACGATTCCGAAGACGCCCGCCTTTTGGAGCCACCGTCCTGTCACAACGCACTCCTATTCGTGCGGGTTAGCCTAGGGCGAGTTCAAGAAGAACAAGTTGAAAACACTTGGTCGATCCGATATGCACCTCTAGCCACCATGACTACAAGAGCCCCCGAGCAATCTATCTAGAACAGATTGAAGATGAAGCATAGACAAGCGAGAGCAAAATCATAAAAGGAGGAATCGAGTCGCCAAAAGATCGGATGACATGAAGTACTTTACTCACATAATAAACATGTTTAGATCATCTCCACCGAGTACATACCATTGATGACCTTAACTAGCTCCGGAACACCACCATGGCTCAACCATGCAATGCGACCATGGCGGCTAGGGTAGGCCTAGGCCATCTCCTAGACGACTTCGAGGACTCGCGGCGGCCGTCGTCGCTCTCTCCTAGGTTTCACTGAGTTCCAGTGGACGGATGCCGCCGAATTTTTGCAGTGAGACTATTAATACCCCAAAGCAACCCTAGGCCAAAGGGGGGCTCGAACCGCCATGAAAATGGGCTAGGCTAGTCCGCATGGGCCGGCCGATCCAGGGGCTTTTTGGCCCGTTTCGGGCCCATCTTTCGTGGGCGGGCTTCTCTTGCAATTGTGAGCTTTTGTCTTCACGATTGTGTGGCCTTTTAACATCTTTATCCACGTGAATAGTTAGGAGGTCTTGTTGTCCAAGCCTCCGTATCTTCCGTCTAAGTCCCCGGAGTTTTGTGCCTTCACGTTGTGGTCCTTGGGTCATTTGGAGTCATGTTTACCTCTAGTGTTGACTTGTACCGGGCTTCAAGATCTTCTCGCAAAGTGCTCATTGAACTTCTCCTGGAAGTGCTCCTTTTAGTGCCTAAATCCTGCGTAAACAACATACTCCAAATACCTAGTGGCGGTTAGTTGCAAATCATATCGAAACCAATGTATAACAAGTACTCTAGGTTGACAGAAATTCACCGTCAACATCTCCCCCATGCTTAAACCTGGCTCATCCTCGAGTAAGTTTTCAATGGATATCAGCATTGCCTTTCATTGTTCATACTATGCACTTGATCACACATGAGAAAGCATAATGCTCTCCAAGATTATATTTGTTAAAATTTCATAATGTAACTAGCTTTCATCTCTATTGAGGGTATATATAATTTAAGCTCTTTCCACAAGTAATCAATCATGCTCCACAAATTTCGAATAGGTCTTTGAAACTTTTGAAGTGAAGAACAAGGTGAATAAAAAGAGCTAAACCAAGTACAAAAATTTAAACGTTCTCGCATCTTGCTCATGAACTCTCTCATCTCACAACTCTCTCAAGCCTACTTGATCTATATCCTTCCCGTCTCATGTTTGTAGGTGGAAGGGTTTTATTTGGAGCTCATAGGAAAGTTTTTATCCTACCAAGATGCTAAAGTTGAGATTATTATCAAAACAAGGCAAGCTTCTCATGGACTTATCATGACTCATCAAAAAGGTCATTGGAGAAATAATGTTCACAAGAATGAGGGGGAGAGAAAGAACTAATACTTTTAGATTGGTGGACATGTGCAAATGGCAAAGAATGATCCCGAGGCCCCAACGAAGTCCTCGTTATCAGATTGCACATGGTTGGAAAAATGAGTATGGGTCTTGATCTTGAAGTCCTTGAAGAAATCCTTGAGCAGCTAGAGAACCGGGGGAGATTATTATGACTCTCTTTTTTTCTTTTTCTTTTTTTTCTTTTTGACATGTGCGAGGTTCTTTGGAATTTTTTTATTTTATACTCTTATCTTATTCATTTTTTATCTCCCCTAGAACTCTAAATTGCATAGTACCTGCCTCCTCCCCCATGCTTAGACGTTTTCTCGTCCTCGAGCAAAGAGGAAGTGGTGTTAAGGTAGGTACCGAATGTCTTGATGAGAGGGAACTTGAATCTTCCGTTTGAAGCACCTTCTTGTGACGTGTAGTTTCCATACTCAAGTGATAGGTAGGTCAAGGAGGTCAACACAAAAGATTATGTTGGTTTAAAGGGTGGATATCCGACAAGATTTGCAAAGCTTCTGATGTGGGAGCTCACAATGCACGGATAGAATAAGCTAGCAAAAGATAAGTTACGCAAAAAACGGAATGACCAGCTTCTTAGTCACTAGCCAAAGAAACGAGCCTTGAATCAATTCACCCAACAATAACTCTTGTAATCTATGTTTGCACTCAATATATAAGGCTTTGGATAGGTAGAGCAAAATGCAAGAGGTATTAATGACAAGGTTAGCATGACTTGTAAACGCAAAAAGTAATATGTCCTTCAACCATCCAAAGTTGAGAGCATAAAGAAACCATGGGTCTTTATTATCATGACCTCCACAAAATATTAAGCTAGTATTTACTTAACTTCAGATTTGTATTAGATATATACAAAAGTTGACATAATCATGCATAAACAAGCCCAAAGTTTAAACAAAAAGGCAACGGTCATCATATATCAACGAGCAAGATAAAGCCGAAATTATATCATCATGGTGAGCACAAGGTGATGAACAAAAACTAAAACTAGGTTGTACTCCTAGAAGCCATGTTATTGAACAAGAGAGACATACAAAAGTTGAAACTAAGGTTGTTGAAGGCATATAGATATGTACAAGCATTTAGAAAAACAAGGACAAAGATAGGGTTGTGGAATTGTTACCGTCCTTTGATGCTCGTGATGTAGCATGTCCCCCATTCTTAAGCATTGTGCCTAGCATGGAAGAAGGAAGATCGGAATCCGCAACAATCGTGATCCTTGAAGTCCATACGGTCTTCTTTCGTCCACCAAGTCTTCCCCAAGCTTAGCATGTTGCTAGGCACGGAAGATGATGAACCATCTAAAAATTCTTGAAGTCCTACCATCCTGCAAGGAGATAATCATCCCATTGTTGCCTTTGTTCATCCTTCAATGTCCGCCCTTTGCCACGAACCTTGATCCCAAATGTTTCTCATCCCATCTCCTCCTCCTTCCATGTTGTCCTTTATTGCTGGTTCATCTTCCACGAGTTTTTGTTCTACTTCCAGAACTGAGTATGTACTGAATAATAGCTTCATTGCAGAGTGTCCGAAATTATCTTTCCAACGAGTGGTCATTCATCCCGATCGGACTCCGAACAAGAGAGTTACGCCCTTTTTACTTTGTTGGTGCAAGCTGTCCCAGGCTGATTTCAGAATGTATGACGCCCAAAGATTTGGTTGTAACTTCTTGCACGGGTCTCCTAAAATATTGATTCTTGATGCATTAGAAAGTATAGTTAATGGATCACTTGAATATACAATTTTTCCTTTTTGTAAATCTTTAAACATGTGCTTAATCTCGGTGAAAACAGCAGTACTCCTTTCGGGATTTTGGAGGTGTTGATGATCTTGATTTCAGCTTTTATTACGAACTCATGGGAGTGATTCACCATGCCTGCAAAATAACTATAATGCACAAAGTACCCCTGAGGTGACGGTCGGGAATACTCACCCTCTGCCAACAAACCATGACATCCCTACGATCTTCACTTGTGGCATAGTTAATCTAGCGAAAATCCTAATTGGTGTACGTGAGTGCAAGTGTGTATGCAAATGACAGGATGGTATAAAAACAAAACAATGTTTACGCTAAATTCTAAGCTCCATGCTTACAAAGTGGATGCCAAACTTCTCCCTTGCTATAAAGATTATTTAACCAAGGTCAAAACACCATGCTTATGCCAAGATTAAAAACTCTTCTTGGTGTAAGATTATTACAGCACATTGCAAAGTTTATAAACAATCCAATGCAATATGATAGAAACGTATATAAAACTGAATGATATGGGTCTTGTTGACGGTGTAAAACCGTGCTCAAGTTCACCGCAAGCCTACGGGTGACTTGGTGCCTTTTTCACCAAGGAGGGTCCTCCCTAGATTTGTCAATCGAAGGATCGGAAGCAAACCACTAAGGTTCTCTATCTAACCTACCGGTCTAACCCAATGTGAAGTGTTGATTGCATAAAGATAACATACAAACACGAAGGGATGTATGGATCACATCCACCTAGCCATAAAGGTAAACAAACCAAAGGTAAACCTAGCCTATCGTCTTATTGTTGTCGTTCCGGCCAATGTGATAAACAAATCTAAACCTAAACTATGATAAGGATTACACTCGATATGGAGTAACCCGATATGGAGTGGTCCGATGCACGTTCACTCGCCGCTTTCTCCCCTCTCGTACTGTCACTACGCGAGGATAATCATCACCGAGCAACAACCTTGGTTCGTGCACTACTACGGTGTGTCAACAACCTTGGTTCGTGCACTACTACGGTGTGTCCGCAAAACAAGACTCATCACCATGATTCGATCTAGTCCTACTAAAGGCATATGGTAGCTACACATATGAATAAGTATAACTCGTAGTAGATCAAAGTATGACAAGATACAGTTACATCACCGAATGTTGAAGGTACAAATGACTTGACGAATTCAAGTCGCGGCTCCGGAACTCCACCATGGCTTCACCACACAGGGCCAACCATGGTGGCTAGGGCATGGCCTAAGCCATCCCCTAGGCAACTCGAGGACTCGCGGCGGTCGTCGGCTTCCTCCTGGTGCTTCTCCTTCGTCTCGGCGGCTATCTGATGAATGGATGGATGTGGCGGCCGGCGGAGGCAGAGGCAATAAATAGACAAGCACCTAGGGCAAAAGGAGGATGCGAACTGGGCCCGTAGTGGGCTGGGCCGGTCGGCCCAGGCCTGCCGGCCCAGGCCCAATTCGGCCAGGTTCGGCCCCGATTTCCCCCCCGGTTGCTTCTCGTGTGATCCCTTATTTGTGTGCACTTGCATGTGGGCCTTTGACGTCGTTTCCTTCACGGTTAAGGCTTGACCTTGCTATGCAAGCTTCGCTGTTTTCTGGTTGAGTCCCTGAAGACTTGCATGTTGACGCTTCAGTCCTCGGGTCATTTGGAGTCATGTTCATCACGTGTCTTGACTCTTGTCGGGCTTCATGATCTTCTTCCAAAGTGCTTGGTGAACTTATCCCAAAAGTCTCCTTTTTAGCATAGATTTCCTGCATAAACAATGAACTCCAAAATCACCATGCGAGAGTGAACTTGATACCTCCGGGGGGTTAGTACCATTGGTTAGAATATCAAATACGTGCAAATGTTGACGGTAAACTTATAGCTAGGTGTACCAAAATCGACCGTCAACATACCTCCATGCTTAAACTTTGCTCGTCCTCGAGCAAGTCCAAGATCTTTACTTAATTTGGAAATTAGCGTTGCCCTTCAATGTCTTCCCTGCACTTAGTTATACACAACAAGACATATTGCTCTCTCAAGTATTTAGCATTTAAGGTTCAAGTTTTGACCGGCTACTTCACTATGGAAGATAGACTATCATTAAAGAACATGCAACAATAAAATAAAACAAGTGCTCTCAAACTTAAGCAAACTTCAAACCTTTACCTTGTTGCATCGTGAAGAGTTTTCAAAAGTTCCACATCTAACATAAGTGAGGTTCTCTTGCAAAAGCTCAAGGAAACACTCGTCTCGTCAAGGCACTCAAGTTTACACTAGATTATTCTCAACCTATTCTACTCATATATGGAAGTGAAAAGCTTATGTTGAGCTTGGAAGGTAAAAACAATCCTAGCAAATCATTATACTTGAAATATTGTCAAACTAATAGAGAGATCTATTGGAATTACCGAGACTAGTCAAAAAGGCCATGGAAAATAAATGTTGGAAAGGGAGAGAGATGGAACACACACATTTAGAAAGGTGGACATGTGCAAGTGGCAAATGGGTGATCCCGAGACATGGATGATGTTCTCATTATCAGATTGCACATGGTTGGAAAAGTTTGAGTATGGACTTATCTTCAAAGCTCTCTAAGATTTAAATGAAGCTAAAAAGAACCGAGGAGCATTTTTATTTTTCTCTTTTTTTGTTTTTTCTTCTTTTTTTTCTTCTTTTTTTCATTTATTTCTTCTTTCTTTCCTTCATTGTTTTCTTCTTCTTTTTTTTTCTTCATGTTTTCTTCTCTTTTTTATTTTTTTATTCATCATTTTTTATGCTTCTCCGAACTTTTAAGCAACATAGTACTTGCTATAGCAATCCTCCCCCATGCTTAAATGATTGCTCGTCCTCGAGCATAGAAGTGAGGGGACCTATTGCTGCTAGAGAAGTACAAAATCATTGTATTCCTTTATAAATCTTTTGAAATCTTCAAGGGCATCCTCCATGTCGAAACTCGCATAATCACTGATGAGTCCCTCCATATGTTATATGTCTTGAAATCTTTCCAGAAAATCTTCAGAAAATTCATTGAAAGATCATCCATAGTCAATTTGGGTTTTGGTCAAGGAGATAATCACAAAAAGATGTTTTGGGTTTAGGGTGGATGCCCAGCGAAGTTTGTGAAATTTCCAATGTAGAAACTCACAATGCATGGACAAGAATGGCTAGAATGAAAAAGATATGCAAAGGAATGACAGAAATCAATCCTAATCCAACTCATCAAGATATAAGTTTGCAAACTAAAGGATATATCATTAAAGTACTTGTATGTGTGTAGGATTTGGTAGGTAGAGCCTTGCAAGAGATTCACAAATGTAGATAGCATAATAATTTTAAATAAAACAAGTACAAGGCATAGGTCATCGGTAAACTTAAATCAAAGAGCAACATAAAGTATGTGGGTCTAAAGATTAATCATTTAACCTACACAAATGAAAGAGCCTGTATTTAATCAATTTAAGTTCTATTTAATAGAGAGCAAATAGTCATGTTATATAAAACATCATGCAAGTAAAACAAGGCGGCAACTTTCATCATTTTACCATAATCAAGACATACAAATAATATCATCGTGGTAAGATCAAAAGAGATGGTGATTCATTTATTGAAAAGTAAAAACTAACTAGCCTAGGTTCTCCTCCTAGTAGCCATGTTATTGATAGAGAGATAAATACAAAGGTTGTCTATGGTTGAAAGCATATATGTGCAAGCATTTAAAAGGCGATGAACAAAGATAAAGTTAAGGGCGAGTTACCGTCCTTTTCGATGCTCGTAATGAAGTGCAGTGATGCCTCCCCCATGCTTAAGCATTGTGCTTAGCATGGAAAAAGAATGATGAGCATCTTGTGTTGAAGGTGATCCTTGTACATGTGGCCTTTCTCTTTCGTCCTTCAAATCCTCCCCCGTGCTTTGCGTGTTGCTAAGTGTGGAAGAACTTGAGTTGCTTGTAATTCGCCATGTGTTTGAGAATCGTCTTCACTTCCTTGCCTTTGTTTCTCATTTTTCCCTCAATTTTTTCTTATCATCATCAAGCCATGGTTCCAATCCCTTTCATATCGTCATCACCTACTTCAATGTCGTCCTTTGTCGCTGCCTCATCTTCCACATTTTTTTATTTTTCCTCCAGCACAGAAAATGTACTGAAACACCCCTCCACATTGAAGTTTATGAAATTATCTTTCCAACGATCCATCATATGCACGAAACGGGTTCCGAACAAGAAAGTTGTGCCAATTTTACTCCGGTGATGCAATCTGTCCAAGGCTGATTTCAGACTGCGCAGTGCTCAATGGTTTTGCCATATCTCATTGTACGGGTCTTCAAAATTGATGATTCTTGATGCGTTGGAAACAAGGTTGGAGGAGCTTCTGAAAAATAAATTTTCTTCCATTGTACATCTCTGAACATGTGCTCAAATCTTGATGAAAACAGCAACTTCCCTCTCAAGCCTTGTAGATGACTAACAATCTTGATTGCAATTGGTCAAAAACTCATGGGAACACTTCTCCATGCCTACAAAACAAATCTAATCCACATTCTACCCCCGGGGTGATGGTCGGGAGTAGAAACAATTGCCAACAAACCAAATGCATCCCTAAGACCTTAACTTGTGGCAAAGCTTACCTAGAAAGAAGAAAAGAAGAATCTAATGGGTGTACGTGCGTGTAGGTGAAAATGCAAATGAAAGGAAGGGATATAAACAATTACAATGTTTGCACCAAGTTCTAAACACCATGTTTACAACTAGATTGCTTTATTTCTATATAACCATAAAGATTTAACCAAGGTCAAAACACCATGTTCATTTCAAGGTTAATAACTCTTTATGCCGCAATAAAGTTAAAGCGCATTGCAAAGCTTATAAACCAACCTATGCAATATAAATTAACAAGGCTTTAAAAACTCAAATGATGATTGTACGCAATCAAGTCTAAACACCACGTTTACACAAGATTGCAAAAGCAAATGCCTCGGCGCGAAGCACCATTATGGAAATAAAGCATTCATCAAAAAGTTTCGCGAAGAAGCCAAGCTAACCTATGCACAATAGAACAAAGGGGTTGATGCAAAATGCAAATGCAAAAAGGGGTTAGTAAAAAAAGGGCTAGCAATGCTTGAAAAGGCTTTCGATGTTCTTCCTCAATGATGACATGAGAGGTAGAGTCTTGTCAAAAGAACATTTTATCAAAAAACCTTAAAACATGCTAACAAGGTTGTAAGGTAAGGCTTATGGGTATCCTATAATTTTGGCTTAAGATAAGAATTTTGAAAAGATAAGTCGGGTGAACAAATTCTATCTAAGGTGGTTTTGAAAAAGAAGAAAAAGAAACAAGGGTTAGATTTTTGGATGAAAAATCAAACCTATGGTTTTAGGGTTACTAAAGGTATGAGGGGCTTTCCCTAAGGGTTTAGGAAGAGGCCAGTAAAAATTTTAATTAGAAAGGGATAGAGATAGACTTGGTCGGATTGACATAAGTCGATTCCTCCCTTTGTTGATAGGAAGGTTTAGGTAAAGATAAAATTTTTTTAGGGTTATAAAAGATGAGATGCAACATGCAAGATAATGCAAAGGTGGAGAACAAAGTGGAATGAAGTGCAACATGATTATGAATGAACAAAATGATATGACATGATATGGTGGTGATCTAAACCAAAAGCAAAAGTTAGCCTAAGTTAACTAGCCACAAATTTAGAATCAAACGGGATCATGATTCATATTTCTCTCTAAAGACACAAATAAAAAGACTCTAAACACTACACAAAAAAGGGGTCTACAAGTTTCCGAAAATTCAAGTAGCAAAGTACTCACTCAATGTGTGTGTGTATATATATATATTGAAGCATACAACATGTGGTTGTGACATTTATTAGAGCGATGGTACGATGTTACTTGACGTTTTCAAATAAAGAACACAATGTAGACTTGTCATAGTTTATATAGATATATAAAAAGATCGGTTTGCCTCCCGCAAAGCGCTTCATTTAAATTCATAGAGCTCAACTTTCTCACATACCTTTTTATTTTCGTGAAGCCATGGTTACTTTTGCGAGAATCCAAAGTAGCCATGCAGCTTGATGTTGCCTTTAGGAAATCCGTCGTGGTTCGCTTCCAACATCATCATGTGTTGAGTGGTGCCTCTTGTGTCTTCATTCATCCCTGCTCCGGAGGGTTTGTTTTAGTCCTTATCTTCTGAATTTCATCATGTACGTGTTGTGGAACCGTTGCCCCATCTTCTATTTATTATCATTGTGTCCATCTCCTATATCTTGTCGTCATCGCCTTGTTGCTGCCTCTTCTTCATGGATTTACCCCTGCATCCAGAACAGAACATATACCAAAATATAGTTCTATTGAAAAATTTATAAAATTACCTTTCCAACGTGTACTCATTCGCCTTAATCGGAGTCCGAATGAGGGATATGGCTGTTTCACTTCAGCACTGCTTGCTGTCCAGAATTTCAGCAGGTGCAACAATCGGTGATTCAGCCATATCCACTTGTAGGAACCTCCGATTGCCTTGCCGCTTGGTTCGTTGGAGCGTAGACTTCATGCAGCTTCTGAAAATCTGAATATATCTAATTGTTTTCTGCAGAGGCTTATGCAAATATCGCGATGATATCGTCATCCTTTCGTCCATCGATCAGGAGATGTACATGTGGTCTTCATCTTGAAGTCTTTTAGGGCACCATGACACGCATCTTTTGGCCATCGTGCTTGACATGGTCGTTTCCGAAACCTATAGCTTAGACAAACAATCCTCCAAAAGGCATTAGTCTAAAAACTTAATTGACACATAGGCATACCTTGTTCATCTTCGTTTGCTTCGAATGTTGCAAACTTTTCTCGATCGCTTTGTGTCTAGTTTTCCACCTACTTTCAAGGACACAAACAAGAAAGCAAGCGTATATGCAATGATAAAATTAGGGTTAGTTAAAAGAAAGATAGATCGCCCTAGGGTTCCGAGGAACCAAGTTGAGAAGTACCTTGGTCCGTGTGTGATGAGTGATTGACCGGATGGTTTGAAGCTTTGTGTGTGTAGTGTTGAGTTGTGTTGTGTGTGTTTTATTTTGTGTATTTACCTTATTGTTTATGTGGTGTGTTGTCAATGCACTCGTGAGGAGTGGTTGACAACGTTGTGTGGACTGACTCTTGGCCTAGTATTGCAGGTGTTGGTTGCGGCTTGGTTTGCGTTGGTGCAGGTGAAGAATAGGCGCGAAAGGTCTTAGCCTTGCGGGGCCTCCGAGGAGTGGAGAGACAAGTAGGCTTGGTTCGAGGGACCCGGTGGCCGACGGGATCAAGTGCGAGCCGCATGGTGCAAGAAGAGCAAGACGAAGTCGTGGACATGGAGCCGGTGCATCGGTGGTGGCCAAGTCAAGGAACGAGGCAAGAGCGAGTAGACCGTCCGGCGCCGGGAGGTGAAAGGCTTGGCGGGCTCGACGCTTGGCGTGGTGAGGCCGGGCCGTGTACGCGGGGTTTGGTGGTTTGGCCGCAAAACCATCGGAGGAGGGTTTCTCGGTTTGGGCCTCAAAACCGAGCCCGAGGGCCCGACGTGACAGAGACGGTATCCGGGTGCGTCGGGAAGCTTCGAGGCGGGCGACACGCGGCATGATCTAGGTGCTTGCGTCGGGAGGACGTGAAGGCCTCGATGGATGCGCGGCCGTCCGATGGTGAACTTCATGTGTTGACCAAAACGCCCCCGTGAGGGCTTGTGTTGTACTCCTAGTGTAGGGGCACTTCGGTCTTTTCCGGAGGGCCTATATATAGGAGGAGGGGGCTGAATTTTCAGCCAACTCTTGGGCTAGAGGTCGTTGTACACTTTTATTTTGGAGTGCTTTGGGAGAGAGGGAGAGAGGGGAGAGTGGCTCTTTGATTGGAGCTTTTTGCCATCTTAGATTTGGTTTCTAGGAGTGGCTTGTAATCGTTTGGACAAGATATTCATAGTGATTTCATCCTCTAAATCTTGTGCCAATCTTTCTATTCCCGAATTTCTTTTATTGCTTTTTCGGAGCTCTTTTTGTGCTATTTTCGTGCTTGTTTTGGTGCCTTTGTTCTTGGTGTGATTCCGCGGATTTGAATGGGTTTCTCCCCGGATTTCTTTGAGGGAAACATGGATGGATGTCTAGTGCATCTTTGTGATTGATCTTGTGCCCTCAAACGCCGGAAACCACTTCGATTCAAGGATTTTCGTTCGGTGCTCTAGCTTTTGGTGGTGTTCAAAGGATCCGCGATTCCCGATGATTTAGGGAGTTAGGAGACAAAATTTTTGGGGTATAGCATCCTTGGTTGACGCTTTACATGTCCCCAAACTCTTGTCTCAACAGCCTACTATTGTTAGGGAGATCCGGTGATGAATTGGGAGTGTTGACTTTCGGGGTCGAGCAGTTTTCGGTTCGTTCGTGCACGGCGGACGGTCCGCGAGGGCCGGCGGACGGTCCGCGTGTACGGTGTTCTTCGCGTGTTCTTCGTGTTCTTGCGCGCCTTTGTTTTCGATCCGGTTTGGCTTTTGCTTTTTGTTGCAGCCAGTTTGCGGACGGTCCGGGCTTGAGTAGCGGACGGTCCGCGGGTGGCGCGGACGGTCCGTTTTTCTCGGGTCGCTTCTGGTGTTCTGTGTGCTTTAACGGACGGTCCGCGGTGTACGGCCGGACAGTCCGTGGGGTTGGCGCGGACGGTCCACGAGAGCAGGCCGGACGGTCCGCGAGGCTCGCGCGGACGGTCCGCCCCCGGCCGGACGGTCCGCCGAGCCTCGCGCGCTTTGCCTCTTGGTTCGATTCCTCCCTTCCTTTTTCTAGTGCTTCCGCGTGTGCTTCAAGGAATCGTTCCTAGGACTAGAGGTTGATCCATAACCTCGTGGTCTTGGCGATTGGTGTGTGATTCGATCCATCGCTTGTGTGTGACCGGGATTTGAGTAGGGCATAGGCCGGGTTCTTTAGGAAGAATTTTTACCGCTCCTATTCACTCCCCCCTCTCTAGTCGCCATCCGATCCTTCAATTGGTATCAGAGCCGGTTGTGGATTCTTTTGGCTCTAACAAGTCTTGAATCCATAGGGTGACTAGAGGAAAGAGGTGCTTTTGCTTGCGACCTTGGTTTGCACGTTTTGAGTTCGACGATTTGGAGTTGTGCCCTTGGAAAACCATAACTTGAGGTACCTTCAGTAAAACGGGCATAACTTTTCGCTCGGTGCTCCGTTTTGGCTCAAATTTTTACAGCGGTTTCGTGACTCCATTTGTAGGTGATCCAAATATAAAGATCATTTTGGGGTCTTCAAAAATTCAGAAAAAAATCAACAAGATAATTGAAAAATCCTCATTTATGTCTCTTGCGGCTTTGTCTTGTTTCTTCTGGATTTTCTCTAGGCTTCATTTCACCTTATCTTGAGCTGAAATTTTTTGTGCCTCTATCTTTGGTGCTCCTTGTTCAGTGGTAAAATTGTGGGAAAAAGATAAGATCCTTTGCTATTGAACTCGTCAGTAGTTGTTAGAGAATTGAGGCTTTTTGAGCGCTTTCTTTGCATCGTTGCTTGTTCCTTGAGCTTGGTTTCGGCTAATCCTAACCGGTACTTTGTTTATGGCACCAAGTTCTTCTCCTTGTGGTTCTTTGAGCAGGAGGAGTATGGAGGTTGAGGCGGAAGCCGAAGTGGAGGAGATGATATCTCTCATCGAGGACTATCGAGATGGTGACATCAAGAAAGGCAAGCTCTACCACAAGCTAGGAGGCATGAACCAAGGTACACTTGCCAAAGCTATCTTGATCCTATGCAATAGGTTGGATGATTGTGAGTGTGATTGTGGAGACTTGCATAGGAGAAACATAGATTTGTGTGATGCCTTGCGTAGGAAGAATGAGAAGATGAAATGCTCTCTTACTAGGTTGAAATGTGGTATGGCTCATTGGAGGTCTCGTGCTTTGAATTCTTGCACTTCTTGTAACACCATGCATGCTAAAAATGATGCTTTGATTGCTTCCATTGCATGCTTGAAATCTGAAATTAAGGTGTTAAATTTCAAAGCTTCTTTGCCTTGCAAATCATGCGATGCCTTGTGTGCTGAAAATGAGAAATTAAAACATGAAGTTAGTTGGCGCAAAATGCATGTTGAAGCTTTTAGAAGAGCATGCGACAATCTTGATTTTGAGAATGATGAATTGAGATCATCTCTTGCTAACTTGCAATCTGAAATTGACTTGTTGAAATCCAATGCTTCTATGCCTTGCAACTCTTGTGTTGTTTTGAATGATGAGCTTGATATGGCTAGGAGTAAGATTGCTTTGTTAGAGTAAAGTGCTTCTTTACCATGTGTTTCTTGTGAGTCTTTGCATGCTGAAATTAATGAATTAAAATTGACTCACACCACTTGTGTAGATGATCTTGAGCATGCTAGGGCTGAAATTTGTGATATGAAATCCATGCCTTGTAGCAAGTGTTCTTTGTTGCTGGTTGAGGATGCTTGCCATACTTCTTGCAATGATGATAATGCTTTGCGAGATGTAAATGATGTTGCTTGTTCATGTGATTTCGTTTGCACCTCATGCATTGATTTGGAAAGTGAAGTTTTGGCTTTGAAAAAGATGCGCGAGGATATGAGCGCTAAGTTGGTTGAGCATGATGAGATGAGTGCCAACCTTGAGAAAGAAAATGAATTCTTGCGTACCACATATGCTAAATGCATTGAAGAAGAAATCAATAACTTGAGAAATATGACATGTGGTACTTGTGAGCGCCTCAAGTCTCAAAATGAAGTTTTGCGCACAAGGTGCAAGAGTCTTTGTGCCAAGGGTTTGGATTCTCGCTTCTCTTGTCACTCCGGTGTTGATACTTCTAAATTTGCTTCTTCTAAACCGGAGTCGACTTCTTTTCTTAAGTGTGAGTCTTTGGATGGTGGTAAGTGTGCTAGTGCCTTGGATAGCTCTCCCATAGCTACTCCTAAGCTTGTTGCTTCTTCCGGTGTTTCCCAAGGTGATTTGAATGGAAAGGGTGCCTCCCACATATTTGGAACTCATACTCCCAAGCCGAGGTTCCAATGCACCTTTTGCAAGAAGGATGGGCATACCGTTGAGTTTTGCTTTCGCCGTGTCAAGCACGAGCGACGTGTGCGTGCTAAAGCTTTTAAGAAGCCACGTAGTCTTTCTCATGGCACGTGTGATTCTAATGTGGACACCAAGTTGGATGTTGGGGTTGATGCTTCATGCTCTAAGTCCCGAGGGACTTCCCACTTACAAGAGAATGGCGATTCATCCACTCGGACTGTGCCTCTCGATAGGCCTTTGTACCATTGCTCTCACTTGTGGGAAGGATGGGCATCAAGAGAGCTTTTGCTACCGCCGGGCAAGGAGAATACGGCGAGGAGGTGCCTCTAGGCCTTTGGTTGTTCATAGCCCTTCTCATGGCATGAACACTTGTGAGCCTAAGAAGGCGCGATTTGTGGATGGGTTTTATGACACTCGTCTAGTGAGTTAGGCCATGCTCGTGGACATGCTTCTAGTGTTTCTTGTGCTTGGTCCGCGACATGCTTCCCGTGGTGCTTGTGTTGGTTCTTCTCCTACGACCCCGAAGGATCTTTGCCTTTTTGCTTGTGGTAGCACTCGACTTTCCTCGCGAGTGACTTCTTTGAGGCATGGTTCCAAGGGTGTTCAAAATACTTTTCATTCCAACCGGCATTTGCATCATGCTAACCCACATGATAGTTTGTGTGCACCACTTACCCGTGTGACCAAATCTTGGATTCCCAAGTACGTGCTTGCTAACCCTTTGGGATCCAAGGCTCGGTCTTTCTTGTCTCCTTGTGTGTAGGTATGGAGACGCGGTTGGAGAACATGAGCTCAATGGAGACATGATGGTTCTCCACACCGTTTTGGATGGCTCTTGAAAGCCTTTGTACACATGTATAGTGAGTTTTCTTTTCCCCTTGTACTCTCTTGTATATACTTGTGTCTTGCTTGATGTATAAACCATGGTAGGATAGCCATCTTGTTCATGATAGCTTTGTGATCTTGAATATCTATCTTGCTATCTTTGTATGATTTTATGGTGGGTGATATTTATGAACATCATGTCATGCTTTATGGTTGATTACTCGGTTATGTCATGTTGTTCATCCATATCTTTTTTTTTGTCTAGCTCGATGGTACCTTTGTTGTTAGCATGTTTGTCCCCCATGTATATCTTGTCATGCTAGCTTTGTAATATATGTTGGTGGATGATCCATGTGATCTTGTATCATGCCATTGTTTAGTTCTTGTATATTGTTTGGCATGTTGTTCTTTGGTATCATTTTGGTTTAGTGTTGTACCTTGTTGACATACTTGCTTGCCCATGCTTATTCATATTTGTGGAATCATGTTACAATGCTCTATTTATGTTAATTGATATTATCAATGCTTTGTGTAGCATGTTGTGAGCTTTCCTTGGAGTTTTGGGCTTGTCTTGTCTTCGAGTTGTGTTGTTGTTCCTCTTTTCGGTTGGTTTTAGAGTTTTTCCTTGCTCTTCCTTTTCCTAGTTTTTGCTTTGTTAGCTGCCCTTGGTTGAGAGGGAGCTTGACTTCTTTTGATAGGGAATTTGATTCCAAGAAGGGTTGTGGCTTTCTGGCGCTCTTTGTGATCCTTAAATTGGTATTCCTTCTATGGTATTCAATTGGGATCTCTGCGGTTTTGCAATTGGTACTTTTTCTATGGTACTCAATTGGGACCTTTGGTGGCTCTTCTCTCGCTTGGAGCGATTCTTGGTTGGTGTGTTCCCTCGTGAGCTTTATTGGTGTTAAGTCAAGTTCCTTGTCTCCCTATGCATTCGCATTGCATTTGTATCATATGTCATGATGTATAGACTTTGGTAGGTTTGACATTTGTGCCTCGCATTTTGTCATATATCATGTTCCTTTTGATGTACATATCTACCTATGTTGCATTTGTATCATATTGCATTTTAGGATGATGAGCTTCTTCCATATGCCTCATTTGAGTTTCTTTGGCTACTTGTGAGATATTGGTCATGTGTGTGGAGAAATAGCTATGTGAGGCTATGCTCTTGGAATATTTGAGATATATGTGTTGTGAGATAGCCTTTTTGAATCAAATGCTAATCTTGACTAAATTTGATGAAATGTGCTCCACTCATGTGTAGTAGTATATCCATGTCACTTTTTGGTCTAAATGTGCCTTTCATGCTTAGATTGTGCTTGGATGTCTCTTTCTTGCATTTGGGCCAAAGGTCAATATCATTGTGAATGTTTAGCCTATGTTGCATTCATGGAGGAGCATAAGCTTCTTTTTGCCGCAAAGGCACTTCATGTACCATGAAATGAATTAATCTTGAAAAGAAGTGTGCATGCTTGAAAAATGCTCCATCCATCATGTTTATGCTTAAAATGTATTATCTTTCACATATGGGTGCTAAACATGTTGCATGATGTTCACCAGTGGAGAAGTCTCCCCGAAGTGGACACATGGCTCATGAGCTTTGACATGACATGCTTTGCTTTATGGGTGTTTGCCATGATCTTTTGCTTGAGAATTTGATATCCTTGTATGATCTTTGAATGGTATGCATGTTTGTGGCTCAAGTGTGACATGGATAGGCTTTTACATTTGAAGTGAGCCATCTTTTGATATAATTACTCAAATCTGAAAATTTGCTTTGTCACATGCCTATATTTCCATATATTACTTGTGGCAATGCTTTGACTTTGTTATGATCCATATATGTGCTTTTTGTCTCATTTCTAGCCTTTGTCACTAAGTTTGGCCTATTTGAGAAGCTCATGTAGATGTTTATATGCTTTGTTTTGCATTTCTGCATTTTCACCTTGCTTCATACATTGTCAACAAGGGGGAGAAGAGGTGAGCTTAATGAAAAATTCGGAAAACCGCATTTAAAATTTGGGAGTTTGCTCCACATGTTCGGGGGGAGCCCGCATTTGTGTAGGGGGAGTTTGGTGAGTCTCCTGTGTTTGCCTGAGTTGTGCTTTGGTGGTTGCTTTTTGCTCTATCACGTGAGTTTAGGGTGAGCTTTGTATGCTCTTTGTCCCTAGTGCATGTGTTTAGGGGGGAGCTTGTGAGTTTTGTGCTCTTGTGCCGGTGGTGTTGAGCCCCTTTGCCTCTTCTTGAGGAGCCGGCGGTTGACGTATGTTTTCGATTATCACATGATTGGTGTTGAGCCCTTTGTGCCTCTTCTTGAGGGATCGTGTGATTTCGCTTGTCCATGATCGGTGTTGAGCCCGTTTGTGCCTCTTCTTGAGGGATCATGCATTCTCGTCTCGGTTGTGTCGAGCCGTTGCCCATGTCTTTGGGGACCGAGACATTGAGTTAGCCTTTGTGGTTTCTCTCATGCCAAGTGACCTTGTTCTTTGCTCTTGTGTGGTTTTCTTTCACTTGGATGAGGTGTTCGGTCTTTGCCCTCTCAAACCATTTCTTTGTGCTCACTTGTTGTCAATCCGCTCCTCAAGGGGGAGAAATTTGGAAAATCAAGTTGATATGAACCTTGATTTGATGGTGATGAGCGGTTGACAAGTGTTTAGGTAAGAGGTTTATGGCACTTTGTGTTGAGCATTTTGGTTTGATGGCTTTTAGGGATTGCATGTTGGTAGTGTGTCTCTTTGATTGCGCTTAGCCTTTGTGCTTGCTTTGGTTTCGAGAGGAATTTGTCGGAGCATGCTTTTATCCCTTCTCACTTCAAGTGGCCTTTTGTTTGCTTTTTATAGGCTTTGTGGCGCTTGAATGAGTTCTTATTTGCTTTTTGACCTTCTTTTGTCCATGCACTCATCAAGGGGGAGATTGAGGAACCAAGTTGAGAAGTACCTTGGTTCGTGTGTGATGAGTGATTGACCGGATGGTTTGAAGCTTTGTGTGTGTAGTGTTGAGTTGTGTTGTGTGTGTTTTATTTTGTGTATTTACCTTATTGTTTATGTGGTGTGTTGTCAATGCACTCGTGAGGAGTGGTTGACAACGTTGTGTGGACCGACTCTTGGCCTAGTATTGCGGGTGTTGGTTGCGGCTTGGTTTGCGTTGGTGCGGGGTGAAGAACGAGCGCGAAAGGTCTTAGCCTTGCGGGGCCTCCGAGGAGTGGAGAGACAAGTAGGCTTGGTTCGAGGGACCGGTGGCCGACGGGACCAAGTGCGAGCCGCATGGTGCAAGAAGAGCAAGACGAAGTCGTGGACATGGAGCCGGTGCATCGGTGGTGGCCAAGTCAAGGAACGAGGCAAGACCGAGTAGACCGTCCGGCGCCGGAGGTGAAAGGCTTGGCGGGCTCGACGCTTGGCGTGGTGAGGCCGGGCCGTGTACGCGGGGTTTGGTGGTTTGGCCACAAAACCATCGGAGGAGGGTTTCTCGGTTTGGGCCTCAAAACCGAGCCCGAGGGCCTCGACGTGACGGAGACGGTATCCGGGTGCGTCGGGAAGCTTCGAGGCGGGCGACACGCGGCATGATCTAGGTGCTTGCGTCGGGAGGACGTGAAGGCCTGATGGATGCGCGGCCGTCCGATGGTGAACTTCATGTGTTGACCAAAACGCCCCGTGAGGGCTTGTGTTGTACTCCTAGTGTAGGGGCACTTCGGTCTTTTCCGGAGGGCCTATATATAGGAGGAGGGGGCTGAATTTTCAGCCAACTCTTGGGCTAGAGGTCGTTGTACTCTTTTATTTTGGAGTGCTTTGGGAGAGAGGGAGAGAGGGGAGAGTGGCTCTTTGATTGGAGCTTTTTGCCATCTTAGATTTGGTTTCTAGGAGTGGCTTGTAATCGTTTGGACAAGATATTCATAGTGATTTCATCCTCTAAATCTTGTGCCAATCTTTCTATTCCCGAATTTCTTTTATTGCTTTTTCGGAGCTCTTTTTGTGCTATTTTCGTGCTTGTTTTGGTGCCTTTGTTCTTGGTGTGATTCCGCGGATTTGAATGGGTTTCTCCCCGGATTTCTTTGAGGGAAACATGGATGGATGTCTAGTGCATCTTTGTGATTGATCTTGTGCCCTCAAACGCCGGAAACCACTTCGATTCAAGGATTTTCGTTCGGTGCTCTAGCTTTTGGTGGTGTTCAAAGGATCCGCGATTCCCGATGATTTAGGGAGTTAGGAGACAAAATTTTTGGGGTATAGCATCCTTGGTTGACGCTTTACATGTCCCCAAACTCTTGTCTCAACAGCTACTATCGTTAGGGAGATCCGGTGATGAATTGGGAGTGTTGACTTTCGGGGTCGAGCGGTTTTCGGCCCGTTCGTGCTCGGTGGACGGTCCGCGAGGGCCAGGCGGACGGTCCGCGTGTACAGTGTTCTTCGCGTGTTCTTCGTGTTCTTGCGCGCCTTTGTTTTCGATCCGGTTTGGCTTTTGATTTTTGTTGCGCCCGGTTGCGGACGGTCGGGCTTGAGTAGCGGACGGTCCGCGGGTGGCGCGGACGGTCCGTTTTTCTCGGGTCGCTTCTGGTGTTCTGTGTGCTTTAACGGACGGTCCGCGGTGTACGGCCGGACAGTCCGCGGGGTTGGCGCGGACGGTCCGCGAGAGCAGGCCGGACGGTCCGCGAGGCCTGCGCGGACGGTCCGCCCCTCCTGGCCGGACGGTCCGCCAGAGCCTGCGCGCTTTGCCTCTTGGTTCGATTCCTCCCTTCCTTTTTCTAGTGCTTCCGCGTGTGCTTCAAGGAATCGTTCCTAGGACTAGAGGTTGATCCATAACCTCGTGGTCTTGGCGATTGGTGTGTGATTCGATCCATCGCTTGTGTGTGACCGGGATTTGAGTAGGGCATAGGCGGGTTCTTTAGGAAGAATTTTTACCGGCTCCTATTCACTCCCCCCCCTCTCTAGTCGCCAATCGATCCTTCGAGTTCGAGTTGCCGATCCCCGGCAACGGCGCCAGAAAAAGGGGCTTGTTGACGGTGTAAAACCGTGCTCAAGTTCACCGCAAGCCTACGGGTGACTTGGTGCCTTTTTCACCAAGGAGGGTCCTCCCTAGATTTGTGAATCCAAGGATCGGAAGCAAACCACTAAGGTTCTCTATCTAACCTACCGGTCTAACCCTATGTGAAGTGTTGATTGCATAAAGATAACATACAAACACGAAGGGGAGTATGGATCACATCCACCTAGCCATAAAGGTAAACAAACCAAAGGTAAACCTAGCCTATCGTCTTCTTGTTGCCGTTCCGGCCAATGTGATAAACCAATCTAAACCTATACTATGATAAGGATTACACATGATATGGAGTAACCCGATATGGAGTGGTCCGATGCACGTTCACTCGCAGCTTTCTCCCCTCTCGTACTGTCACTACGCGAGGATAATCATCACCGAGCAACAACCTTGGTCCGTGCACTAGTAAGGTGTGTCCGCAATACAAAACTAATCACCATGATTCGATCTAGTCCTAATAAAGGCATATGGTAGCTACACATATGAATAAGTATAACTCGTAGTAGATCAAAGTATGACAAGATATAGTTACATCACCGAATGTTGAAGGTACAAATGACTTGACGAATTCAAGACGCAGCTCCGGAACTCCACCATGGCTTCACCACGCAGAGCCAACCATGGTGGCTAGGGCATGGCCTAAGCCATCCCCTAAGAAACTCGGGGACTCGCGGCGGCCGTCGGCTTCCTCTTGGTGCTTCTCCTTCATCTCGGCAGCTCTCTGATGAATGGATGGATGTGGCGGCCGGCGGAGGCAGAGGCAATAAATAGACAAGCACCTAGGGCAAAAGGAGGACGCCAACCGGGCCCGGAGTGGGCCGGGCCGGTCGGCCCAGGCCGGCCGGCCCAGGCCTAATTCGGCCCGGTTTGGCCCCGGTTTCCTTCCCGGTTGCTTCTCGCGTGATCCCTTATTTGTGTGCACTTGCATGTGGGCCTTTGACGTCGTTTCCTTCACGGTTAAGGCTTGACCTTGCTATGCAAGCTTCGCTGTTTTCAGGTTGAGTCCCTGAAGACTTGCATGTTGATGCTTCGGTCCTCGGGTCATTTGGAGTCATGTTCATCACGTGTTTTGACTCTTGTCGGGCTTCATGATCTTCTTGCAAAGTGCTTGGTTAACTTATCCCGAAAGTCTCCTTTTTAGCATAGATTTCCTGCGTAAACAATGAACTCCAAAATCGCCATGCGAGAGTGAACTTGATACCTCCGGGGGGTTAGTACCATTGGTTAGAATATCAAATACGTGCAAATGTTGACGGTAAACTTATAGCTAGGTGTACCAAAATGGACCGTCAACAGGTCTCTAATCATGTCTAAACACCATGTTTACACAAGATTACAAAAAGAAAAATGCCCATATCGTCATATTAGCATAGGTACGAAAGCATTCATCATAAAGCTTCACAAAAGATCCCAAACTAATATAAAGTGGATGGCGACTAAGAGATGGATGCAAAATGAAAATGCAAGATGTTAGCACAAGTGAACATTAGGAAGGTTTTAAAAACACTTTTGATGTGGTCTATAATAAGTAATAGACAAAGCTTGATCTCACACTTCATACGAGGTAAGCATTGTCAACAAGGAAGTAACCCATCGAAAAGAATAAATCAACCAAACTAACAAAGTTTAAGGGTAGGTTATGGGTATCCTATATTTTTGACTCAAACAAGGATTTTGAAGAGAGGAAGTCAAGTGTAGAAATTCTAACTAAGGTGGTGCTAGAGTCTTTCTACAAAACATATGGTTTTAGAATGTCTATAGGTAGGGGAAGTTTTTCTAAGGGTTTTATAGGGAGGCTAGTCAAAGTTTTAATTAGAAAAGAAGAAAGGGATAGACTTGTTCAACCCGGAGGGTGACAGCCCTCGGTCAACTCAAGCAATCCTACATCTATTGGCTATGGTTTTTTTTGTGGGGATTATAGGAAGGCTTAGGTTGGTTGGACAAAAAGTTAGATCAAATCAAATATGCAGTGTGATGCAAGGTGGATGAACAAAATGATATGACACGATATGCGGTGGTCTAAAACAAAAACAAATGTTAGCCTAATTTAACTAGCCACAAGTTTTGAATCAAAGGATGGTGCCATCTTCATATATATCTCTAAAAAGAAACAAAATAAAAAGACTCTAAATTCTAATAGGAACACAAAATGGTCTACAAGGTTTTTGAGATCAAATAACCAATTGCTCCCTCAATAGCAACTAAACTAAACAACATGGTGTTGGGGTATTTATTAGAGCAATGGTACAATGTTACTTGATGGTTCGATTAAAGAGCACAAGTTGGGTTGCCTCCCGCAAAGCGCTTCATTTGAAGTCATAGAGCTCGACTTTCTCACATACCTTCTTATTGTTGCGGAGCCATGATCCTTCATGCAAGATTTGAAGGTGTTCATGCAGCCTTGATCCACTCTCCATGCTTGACACGATCACTTATGCTCGATGAGAGGCTTGCCCAATCGTCTCATTGCATCATCATCACCTTCTCCATCGCACTATATCGCTGCCTCTTCTTTCACAAATTTTCCTCTCTGTCCAGATCAGACCATGTAGAAAACAATAGCTTCCATGCATAGCGCATGAAATTGTCTTTCCGTAAAGTATTTATTCACCCCGAACGGACTCCGATCGAGTGAGTTATGCCCGTTCTACTCCGGCGCTGCAATCTGTCCAATCTGATTTCAGACTGCGCATCGCTCAATGTTTTTGTCATATCTCTTTGTATGGGTCTTCAAATTCATCGATCTTGGATGCGTTGGAACCGGCACTTGATGGAGCTTATGATTTTCAACTTTTTTTTCATTGAACATGTCTGACTAGGTCCTCAAGATTGATGAAAACAGTGACGTCTGTTTTTTGAGGTTCGGTGATGGTGATGCACGGGTTTGCAATTCCTTTGGGTATGACTTCTCTCCTCTTAATTTATGTTTAATGCCCTGTATGGTTAGTGAAACTTGGGATTTTACTCTTTTGAGGTCACAAGATTTACAAATCATATCGCATACAAACGCATCCATAACCACAATTTATGAGAAAGTAAGTTGTGATTAATTGTAGCATAAGTTTTCTTGCTCAGCGCTAAGATCTCATTAGGCAAAGGTTCATTAGGCATGTAACAAAGTTTAAGTACAACAAAGCCTCTTTATCACTCTCAAGAAATCCTAGCCTATCATGATCATCATAAAAACAAGGCATAGAATTGAAGCAACCTCACTATTTGATATGAATCATAGATATATCAAAGGAATATTATCATCTCGAAAAGTATCTTGAATGGTTAATTTGTACCTTGGCCTTCGAGCTCTTCATCGTGAGTGGTCTCTCGGAGTTGAAAGCAAACAATCTTCAATGATTGGTGGCTTGCATTGTCTTTTCGCAATTCCTTCGTTCGTGCCACACATCATCAAGGTTGCCTTGTGTGCACTCACTCTTCTTATTCATTTGTGCGACTTCACACATGTCTCAAATATCTTCATGTAACTCCATGATCCTCTGTGTGAGAGCCCAGAGTATCCGTGCCATTGGATGCCATCATTTGTGTGTAATCCATCGTGATTTGCTTCTAACATCTCCTAGCGTTGGATGTTGCCAACTTGTGCCTTCTTTTGCCAATGCCCCTGGGGTCTTTGTTTTGTTTCAAACTTCTGAATTTCATCTCATGTGGTCCAATGGAAGCGTTGCCCAAGCTCCTCTTCCTTCTCGTCGTCCTCATCTCCACTATCTTGTTCTCATCGTGTTGTTGCTGCCTTTTCTTCGTGGATTTTCCCCTGTGTACATAACAGAACCTATACCAAAATATTATTCCATTGAAAACTTTATGAAATTACCTTTCCAACAGGTACTCATTCATCTTAATTGGAGCCAAAATGAGGGAGCTATGGCCATTTTGTTTCCGCTCTTGCATGCTGTCCAGAAAATTTCAGAACGCGCAACCTTCGGTAATTCGGCCATATCCGCTTGTAGGAACCTCCGATTTACTTTATTATTGATTCGTTGGAAGCATAACTTCATGGGGCTTCTAAATATCCAGAGATATCCTGTTGTTCTCCCTTGAGGTTGTGCAGATATTGATGCGAACATAGACTTCTTGTGAATCGATCAGAAAATGTTGATGACCTTGATCTTGTGGTCTTTGGGGCGTTACATCGCGTCTCCTTCGGCCTTAAGTCATAACCATTGCTGGACCAGCGAGTAGCACGATGGAAATGGTATGTCTTCTTCATGATTTTGCTTCAGCCAAACGGCTACTTCTTTCGCAACGTGATTGCTTCCAACACCTATTGATTGGACAAACAAACCTCCACGAAACATTAGTATTAAAAATCTTTAATTGACGCATTGACATACCTTGTTTATCATCGCTCATGTAGGGTGTGGACTCAATAGTGGATGATGGGCCACTAACAAAAGTTAGCACCTACCACTAAAGAGTGAATCTTGATGTAGTCATCATCTTGTCGGAGTGGATTGTGAACTTCTCGAATGTCTTGTGTCTAGCTTTTCACCTACTTTCATGGACACAAACAAAAAAGCAAGCATATATGCAATAATAGAAATTAGGGTTAGTCAAAGAGATAGATGGATCACCCTAGGGTACGAGTTGCCGATCCCTGGCAACGGCGCCAGAAAAAGGGGCTTGTTGACGGTTCAAACCCGTGCTCAAGTTCACCGCAAGCCTACGGGTGACTCGGTGCCCTTTTCACCAAGGAGGGTCCTCCCTAGATTTGTCAATCAAAGGATCAGAAGCAAAATCCTAGGATTCTCCATCTAACCTATCGATCTAACCTAACATGAAACATTGATTGCATAAGAAGATAAATCTTAAAGATATATGAGTTATAGCATAAGGTTAATCGCATCCACGAACGTCAACAAGGTAAGGAGCAAACAAGGAAACTACGGCCTATCGTCTTCTAGTCGTAGTTCTAGCTAAAAGAGCAAGCGCGACATGCATCTCATCCAAAGCCATCTTTAAACTACTATCCTCCGGTCCGATTCCGAAGACGCCCGCCTTTTGGAGCCACCGTCCTGTCACAACGCACTCCTATTTGTACGGGTTAGCCTAAGGCGAGTTGAAAACACTTGGTCGATCCAGTATGCACCTCTAGCCACCATGACTACAAGAGAACCCCAAGCAATCTATCTAGAATAGATTGAAGATGAAGCATAGCCAAGCGAGAGCAAAATCATAAAAGGAGGAATCGAGTCGCTAAAAGATCTGATGGCATGAAGTACTTTACTCACATAATAAACATGTTTAGATCATCTCCACCGAGTACATACCATTGATGACCTCAACTAGCTCCGGAACTCCGCCATGTCTCAACTGTGCAATGCGACCGTGGCGGTCAGGGTAGGCCTAGGCCATCTCCTAGACGACTTCGAGGACTCGCGGCGGCCGTCGTCGCTCTCTCCTAGGTTTCACCGAGTTCCTGTGGATGGATGCCGCCGAATTTATGCAGCGAGACTATTAATACCCCGAAGCAACCCTAGTCCAAAGGGGGGCTCGAACCGCCACGAAAATGGGTTGGGCCGGTCCGCATGGGCCGGCTGACCCAGGGGCTTTTTGGCTCGATTCGGGCCCATCTTTCGCGGGCGGGCTTCTCTTGCAATTGTGAGCTTTTCTCTTCACGATTGTGTGGACTTTTAATGCCTTTATCCGCATGAATAGTTAGGAGGTCTTGTCGTCCAAGCCTCTGTATCTTCCGTCTAAGTCCCCGGAGTTTTGTGCCTTCACATTGTGGTCCTTGGGTCATTTGGAGTCATGTTTACCTCGAGTATTGACTTGTACCGGGCTTCATGATCTTCTTGCAAAGTGCTCATTGAACTTCTCCTGGAAGTGCTCCTTTTAGTGCCTAAATCATGCAGAAACAACATACTCCAAATACCACATCATTAGTATGCCTAGTGGCGAGTTAGTTGCAAATCATAATCGAAACCAATATATAACAAGTACTCTAGGTTGACGAGGAGATTCACCGTCAACACTTCCCCAAGCCGGATTCCGGAGATTCCCGTCGCTGGCCGCGACCAGGGACTACATTGCGAGGTATGAGGTCTTTCTTGGGGCTAGAATGCAAAATCCAGGGACTTGTTTGTAAGAAACCAATTTTCAGATCTAGGGTGTCAAGGCTGAATCTTGTAAACTCCCTAAAAAATCGTAGAAAAGTCACAAAAATACAAACCGAATTTTGTTGGTATCCTGATGAAGAAACATACCTTTTCTAGAAAGCATGTATAGGGTATTTTTATGTAGTTTTTAAATGTAAAATCAAACTCAGTTTGAGGTGTTTTTAGTGTAATTTAAAATATACACATGCTATGGAGTTGAATTTTGGATATGTTTCTCTTTATGGCATTTCTAGATTTGTGACCAAAGTTGGCATGGTTTTGATGTGCAGATTTTCAGTTATGATTTATGTAATCTTTATGCTAGATTAAACGTGATGCTTTTTATAGCCCCTTTTGTAAACTTTTCTTTAAGCACCTTTACACCCTACAGCTTTTTCTTGGTGAGTAGTACCTCTGATAGGTTGATATGATTTTAGGATTGGCTTTGATTTATGTTTTGGATTTAATCTTGTATAGGAGTTTAAATTAAAACGATGAAAAACAATTTGAATCTGCACTTATTCTTTGGTCAAAAACTTATATTTGGCATACATGACTTGTAGTAGAAAGTTGAGACCAAAAGGGATTGTAAATCTTTTTGTAGGATTTAATGTAGATAAACTAGGCTGAAATTTTGTCTTTTCATATAAATTAATTTATAAATGATCTTAAGCTATATTTTGGTTTGCGAGCTTAAAATAGGCATATGCTGATGTGTGCAAAAGCTTAGGTTCATTTGAAGTGTTTTTTATTTTAGTATGGATTTATGGTTGTAAGGCTTGTTTTAATTAATTAAGAAAGAAAAAAGGGTAATTAAGGTGTTAAAAGTGAAAACATGTCATGATTCTGTTTTTGAATTTTCAAAACACCCCCTTGCTGTTTGGTGAATGTCAGATGGTGAGATCTGGACAGCCCACGGGGGTCTTAATCCCCGTGGTTTATTTGTTCGGCGGGGAGGAGTCTAAGGCTAAGAACTCGAAGGTCGCACACGAGTACGCGGAACACAGAGAACACGACGAGTTTATACTGGTTCGGGCCTCTGGAGAGTAATATCCTACGTCCAGTTGTCGGTGTAGATTGCTTGAGGATTGGTCGAGATGATGTTGGGTTACAAGGGAGATCGCCTCATCTGCCTTATATTGGCCAGCGGATGAGGTCGGTTCCCAAACTCCTGGTCGGTTACGACCAGGAGACCTAAGTGGTCATGTCGACCTCAGGATAGGGGGACTTGACTCTCACCAACGCATCGGTCACAGCCGCCAAGCCGGTTGCCCTCAATAAAAGCAACAGCCTGTTAGGAGTGTCTACCAGGCGATCAACGATGGACTGCTGCTGATCCCCATCCTCTGGAACAGGTATGCAAGACATTGCATAATTAGCAGCACCCTTGAGGCCGTTTAGCTCCATCTCATACCCTGCAATGGTGATTTGGTCACTCTGCAATGACTTCAAAACAACCTCGAACTCGACTTCAATGCCCCGACGAGCTGCGGTCTCATAAGCCAGCTTTTGAGATATGGCGTACTCACTCTCGGTGGCCTCTTTCATCGCCCGTTTGAGTTCCAAGCCTCCAGCCTCGATCTCTCGGACCTTGCCCTCCAGGCCCTAAATCTTGCTCCTGGAGGTCGCCAGAGCATTTTTCAGCTCTTCTTCGCGGTTACGGAAATCTGCACACACAACAGTTAGCTGACAGCTAATGACCTTCTATTCAAAAAGGGACAAAGACTAAAACTCACCAGTAGCCGCAGTGTTAAACTGCGTAGTGGCCTCCACGTCCTTGCGCCTTTCCTCAGCAAGATCGTCCTTGAGCCTCTTCTTGTCGGTGGCTGCCGCCACACGAACCTCCCTGAGCTATCGCTCAAGGCCGGTAATACGTCATTCCTTCTCTTCGGCGTGCCGCAGCTGGTCGACCCAGCCCTTGGCCCTCTCAGCTAGTAACTATTACAAAATCACAAGGTTGTCAGTGATGCTTCAAAAGCAAAATAATCAAGCAATGATAATACATCACAGGCAACTCACAATGAGTGCGTGGTTAATGGTGACGATGTTGGTCTGCAAAGCCTGCATGTCCTCATTGTCCTCGAACCAATCATCATGCCAAGGGGTGTGACCCAAATTAATTGATCGACGTGGCAACCTCAGGTTCGAAGTTGAAGACTGAGGTACCTGTGCGCCGGACGCTTCTGGACCTCCCGGCGCCAGGTCGATCTGAGGCTGGTCCTCGGCCACGTCCTTCACCCCATCAGGAACAGCCCTGATAGGGTCAACGTCTATGACTGTTGGAGAGGTCGTCGCCCCGACCTCCCCAACTGAGGTATCAACACCCTCAGCGGTATGTAGGGAAGAACCCGCCCTCGTGTCAGTCACAGGGAGCGAAGTCGTTAACCCCTCCGCCATCCCTCGCGTCGGGGTAGCGGTACAAGCATCATCTACAAGCACCTTCCCCGCGACCTGTGGCTTAGGCGACCTCGTGCGGGAGGGAGATGATGGGGTAACCGGCACCCCTTGTGGTCTTGCCGCCGGCCTACAGAAAAATACCACGTCAAGATTGAGTTCAGATAAAAAGCATAAAGACAGCTTCAGCTCTTAAGTCCATACCTCGGCACAGCCGGAAGCCGATTCTTCGGCCAAAACACCCGAGGCTTAATAGCCACAGGTATCTTCGCTCGCGCCACAGCAGCACTACGCTGTGCCTCTAAACCACGTCAGAGAGCTTCCTTCGACGTCTTCTGCACCAGCTCTCGCTGCCTCTTGGCAGCAGGACTCTCTGGCCTCCCCGCTGCCTGGTCTTCAGGGACCGGCAACTCTTTAACGGCCTCATCCTTCTCCTTCTCCCTCTCCTCCTCCTCCTCCTCCTCCTCATCCTCCGACCCAACCTCCCGCGAGCGAGGTGTCGGAATCATTGGTGTAGCGACGGCCAGAGGGGATGCGGCCCCCTCTTCCTCTTTTTTCTTCTGTTCTGCGGCCTTCACCGCAGAGATTGCAGTGGCAACGGCCGAAGCAGACTTCTTCGCCACCGTCGACCTGGTCTTGCGCCGGGATTTTGCGGCGCCGACGACTGGATCCGCCCCAGCCTCCGCGTCAGTGTCTTCGTCGGCCTCCACCGACGAGTCAGACTCATAATTCTCCAGCAGACGACCTGTTGGAGGCTTGTACTTGTCCGACCTCAGCTTCCTCCGTTGTATCTCCCCCTCAGGGAGAGGTGCCGGGTACCACATTTTGAGCTCGCGCATCTACAAAACAGATGACATAAATGCTATACGACCTAAGTGAATCAAGAAAGCAAAGCACAACGACCTAAAGATAGATCTCAGGATCTTACCGGATCAGCCGGTCTCTTCAACGAGTGTGCCCTCGGGCACTTGTTCACTTTGACCTTCCCAGAATATATCTGGGAAACTCTAGCTGCCATCTCCTCCTTCGAGATCTTGCGGTTCACCTCGCGTGTGGGATCTGATTGCCCACAGTATTCGTACACCAGGTGGACCTGATCTTTGATCGGCTGGATCATCCGCCGGCAGAACGACCTCGCCACCGCCGCTCCTGTCACCCCTCGGTTCTTCATGTCGCTGACTAGCTCCAGGACCCCCTTCAGGTCCTCGAGTTCGCGGGTGGAGACTCCTAGATCCCACTCGCTAATTTTCACTGGCTTATGGCCAATTCGCCGCGGAAGACCTGGAATTTGGTCCGCAATGTAGAACCAATCCAATCTCCACCCGGTGGTGTTGCCAGGAAGGTCGGTGTTTATCCATTCTTCCTCGAGGCCTGACCTCAAATTGAACATCATAGCCCCCACTGGCCCCGACCTCTTGCTAGTGCTTTTGACGCAGAAAAAATGCCTCCACAATGCGAAGTGAGGCGGTATCCCTAGATACGCCTCACAAAAATGAATGAAAGTCGACACTACAGTGATGGAGTTAGGAATGAGGTGTACTAACTCTAGCCTGTAGTAGTACAGCAGGCCGCAGAAGAAGTCTCCCGCCGGGAGTTGAAGCCGCGCTCGAAGAAGGAAGCGAAGACGACCTGCTCCTTAACGTCCTCGCTCGGGAAATCTTCCCCGGCGGCTGCCCTCCACTCCACCTCCGTCTTTTGCTGGAGCAGCCCCCGGTCCACCAATGCCTGGATCTTGGCCTCGGTCATCGTCAACCGCACCCACGCCCCTGGGGGTCTGTGATGCAAGGCGCTTCCGCCGCCATCTCACCGCTAGGGTTTGAGCTGGATCTGATGTGGCAAAGGGTCTTGACGCGCATGCGCTGGAGGAGCACGGCGTGGAGCAGCGGCGCTAGCACGAGCCTAGTCGGAAGTGGAAGATGGGCGTGTAGGCGCAGGAGCACGGCGGTCGCAAGGTCGCTGTAGCGCAAAAGGAAAGCGAAGGCGACGCAAGCAAGAGGAAGAAGATGAGGGGAATGGGGCCAGCCCTGCCCCGGCTCACTCTATTTATAGAGGGGTCGTCCCAATCTAGCCGTTGCGGCTCCTTGCTCCGTACAACATGCCCCAACGGCTCTATCCCGAGAAGTTCGCGAGAGTATTAAGGCGGATTTTTCACTAACAGACCAAGTGCTGCGACCTAAATCTGAATTTAGGTCGTCAGCCAAACAGGAAGATAACATCAGGTCGTCCTGATGGCAAACACGATTTGCAAGCTCCACATCATATAAAATCAGGTCTTTGGCGAATCATTTTTCCAAATCGACCAAGTACATGACAGAAGAGAGAGAACATTATATGGGTTACCCCCGGGTTCCTACTACCTACGACCTTATCGGATCCAGAATCTGAAGGTACAAGGTACCTAAGACCTTATTGGATTCAAAATCCGAAAGTACACAAGTCGCCTGCGACCTCACTAGATCCAGAACCCGACACACAGGATAAACATACTACAAGGCCTGAGCTACTTAGAGCGGTCACCACGAGCTACTCTGCCAAAGCAGGGCATGTCGCGAGACTTCTCCTAGCATCAAGACTTTGATGGCGGCCTTGCGGGGAGCTACTTCAGGACAACACCTAATCTAAGGCATGCTCGGCTCCAACTATTGGAATGGAGACACGAGCTTGCTCTTCGGTGTTGAACACCAAGCCCCGGTGAGCTCCCGGTGCTCACCAGAGACGTCCCGATATAGCTTTGGCTCGGCCAGGAGCACCTCCAAACACTGCCTGGTACCACGTAGAGGTGAAGGACCGATACGACGAACCAGAGAGGGGGAGTGAATGGGAGCCGATAAAAATTCTTCTCGAAGGAGATGGAAACTCCAACAATATGAACAAGGCTTCCAACACACGTCTCTGACTCACTACCCAAGTTGGCCAAGTCCACATAGACACTGAAGTGCTACTGGACCTAGGAACCAACAAACAGCCTTCCGAGCCAAAACACACCAACACGCACAGCGGGAACTTGCACGGCTTGCTGCCTGAGCTACACCGGTCAGACCGATGGCCTGCGCTGGTCAGACCGATGACACCGGTCAGACCGGTGGACAGAGCCGGTCAGGCCGATGGCTACAGCAGTCGCACAACAAGTGTTCCAGAAAGCCTCAGTGACTTCTCTAGGCCCTGGAACAAGAACACCCCCAAAAACACAACCCACACGGAAGGAAAACCCTACACAAAACCTAACAAAACATCTCCAAATAGACCAAGAACTGACCAGCAACACAAAGACCCAAAGACACACGAGTCAAGCAGTTCACTCGAGGCAAATCCCATAAGTGACTCACACTGGTCAGACCGGACAAGAGCACCGGTTAGACTGGTGTATCCTGGGCAGCTCGGGATGAACAGCACCCACGGGTCAACTCCTCCAAATCCAAACTTCGATCTCCCGAATCGCTCCACGGACCTAAACAAGACTTTGGGGATAATAGGAACACCTCATGAGGAGTCCATAGCCACGATTTTGTCCACCAAAACTTGCCAAATCAAGAGGAATTGAAGAAATCCTACCAAGATCTCCTCTAACCCTAGAACACCGAAAACCCCAAAATCGAGCCCCTTAACTCACAGATTTGGGAGGGGAATCACAGGCCAAAGAACCAAGAAGGGTTCCCACAAATTTCCCCCATCAAATCCTCAAGAGCAAGGTCCCGAAAACACCCCAAGAAAACCACCAAGAGAGGGCTCCGAAAATCACCACCAAGAACAACCGGAAACAACACAACAAGGCCTTGAGGAACCACGTCGAATCATCTATACATACCAAGGAGGTCCATACAAAGTCTAGCTTGCCGCCCGATCATCCAACCCTCTCACAAGATCTGACCATGAAGATCTCAAACTAGTCCTATGAAAATCCTTAGAAAATAGGAAGGGAAAATAGGAAAGCAAGTGAACTAGGGTTCCAAGAGATGGCTGCCATCCTCTCACCTCTTGGGTTATAATGGAGGCAACCGAAAGTCTAAAATACCCTTACTTAACAACTAGGGATACAAGTCCCTCAAGGGTGGTTTTGGAAGTCTTCAGATTCTCTCCATCGGACGGATGCCCGGCGACCGCACCCTGCTTAGCTACGACGCAAGCCATGCGATCCCGACGCGTGTCCTCCGCTTCGAAGATTCCAGACTGCGTCGTCGGACACCGGTCAGACCGGTGCTCCTCACCGGTCAGACCGGTACCCGCCGGCCGGGGACCGGTCCGACCGGTTCGAAGCCGCCGCAAAGACCGTCTTCGGTTCTCCGGTCTTGGCTTTGTGGATCAACCAAGGAACGCAGTGGTTTTATGGTGAACCACTGGAAACCCCGCGAACTCGGTGTAGCCTCCGCCAATCGCCACTCATGACTCGGCTCCCACATAGTCCCGCCTCGACCTTGGTTTTGAGGCTCTACCAAGAAACCGTCCATGACTTCATCTTGCTATTCATGCCACCATGTGTTCCGCACTTGACCCCGCTGGCCACCGGGTCCCTCGAACGAAGCCTACTTGTCTTCTCCACACCTGGAGGCCTCACCGGCGACGACCTATCGCTCTTGTTCTTCACCTGCACCAACACCAGTCAAGCTGCAACCTGCACCTGCAATACTTAGCCAAGAATCAGTCCACACAACGTTGTCAATCACTCATCACACAAGGAAGTGACCATCCACCGGTCCTCGAACCACACATGGTCCTCAAGAGGCTAGGCTCAGAAGATGGAGATGTTGCCTGCACTTCGCGAGAATTCTCCTAGCTTCAAGTATCTACAAGAACCTGCAATCTAGTGGATGAACACATGCCCATGGCATGGTGGAAATACTACTCTGCGGCTTCATAGCTCAACAATGCTCGGTTCTTGCCTCCTCCAGCCTCACGGTGCTATTTATAGCCGATGTCGCGCCTCGGGCAGCTGGCGAATTGATGACACTGTCACCACGTGGCAATGGGGTCTGTAGCCTTTGCATCATTAAAGGCGATGACATTACTCTTTCTGACTCACGACGTCTTTGTCGTTTGTGCATCATGATGCCTGAGCCCCGCCGCAGAGGTCACATGGCTACAGTAATCCCCTCGATCAGTGGGCAGCTTGTCGTTTTCTGGGTAGCAAGAGAATCTCCGACCACAGTTGACCCGTTATCCTGTAGTCTATGCTACATAACAAAAACTGACCCCATGTCAGAGGGCTCTGCGCCTAACTTAACTCCCCTTCGACGACGACTTCACGACCTTCTTCTATGACCTAATGAATGTTATTTGCACTCGCTAGGCTCTGCGTCCCGGTGCACCCGCTATGGCTCTGTATGTAAATGAACCTATTCCAATCAGCCTATATTTTTTTCCTAAGCAGAATGGTCGTAGGTTCGATTGAAGACCTTCCGAGGTAGACGTGCCTCGCTGCTCTACAAAATCCTTCTGGGCGCCTGGAGATTTAAAAGTACCATGGAGATCAGAAGCATCACGGAGATCCACAACTTTCGTTGGGCCCCCGTGGTCGGTGTGCCTATTGCTGAGGTCTTCAATACCTTAGCACAATGGCTCCACTGGACGGTCAGCAGCTATGTTGGTCGTCTGGACACCAAAACGACCCCCTTGAGGTCGGCGTGCCTCAATACCTGGGTCTCGCAATACCTTGGTATGTCTACGGCCCTGCCAACCTAGTTGGGCGCCCCGAATGGGTGTGCTCAAGTAGCCCTGCCAGCCTGCTCTGGACACCAAAGAGTTTTACGTTGGAATGAAGGCCTCCATGTGGGGTGCGCGCCTGATGGCCCTGCCAAGTATCTCCCGATGCTTGGGCGCTTATGTTTTGAGACCTTCCTTAGGTCAGCATGCCTCGAGTGGCTCTGCCAGACTCCTTGAAGCCATGCAGAATATCTGGGTGTCTCTACACTCCATACGATCAAGATCGATGTTATTTCGCCGGCTTCATCATCGAACGACTACCAACATTGCAACCTCAGCTATGACGTAATCAACGACTTCTTCATTTCGACGTACCTTCCAAGACCTTGCTGGGTATCCTCGGATACTGGGCATTGTTGATTTGAGGACTCTTTGAGGTCGGCACGCCTACATGGCCTCCTTGAGGTCGGCCCTACCAGACTCCTTGCAACCATGCTAGGAGGTCTGGGTGTCTCTACACTTCATTTGATCAAGAAAATGACTCAGTTTTCTTCTATTTTTGGAGCATCAAACCAGCCATGCTGTCTGCTTCAATGCATGGGGACTACTCTACGAGTGCGTCTTCGACACCCTCTTGTTTCTCTTACCGACCTGTTGGGAAACCTGATTCTCATCACGTCGTTACTCGACCTACTTTTTCTCTTCTTCTTCTTTTGACCATCATACCGGCCATCCTACCCGCCATGATGCTCGGATACTACTCATGAGTGCATCTTCAATGCCCTCTGAATTTTTTCATCGTCGTTTCGATCTATTGGAAGCCTGCTTCCTATAGGTCGTCACTCAACCTATCTTTGTTCGGCAAGACTATAAACAGGTCGGCTGCTAAGTTGACTTGTTCTTTTCTTTTGGACCGATGTGCATGCTATTCGACCTGTCGATAGCTCTACGACTTCGTCCTGACCTTTCTAAGGTCGCTACGTCTACACCTCGCTCAGGGGCTTGTGAGACATGGGTACCCCTGGGTCCCCACCGACCAGGCTCACGGTCGTCCCCGACAAGTGGGTCCGGCCTACTAGAAGACCTACCGACCTGTCAGTAGGCCCAACCGACCTAATTGACAGCCCATACGACCTCCTGAAGATCTTCCAGAAGATTCCCCTAGACGACCTAATCCAACACGACCTCAAGACTTGGCGGACAAGACAAGACCTCGGTGGACTTCGCCTAAAGCAGATCGACGGGATATGGCAAGATGTGCAATGTAGACTTAGGTCTCCTGGTCATAACCGACCAAGAGTCTGGGAACCGACCTCATCCGCTGGCCAATATAAGGCGGACGAGGCAATCCCCCTTGTAACTCAACCCCGACCAATCCCCAAGCAAACTACACTGACAACTGGATGTAGGGTATTACTCTCCAGAGGCCCGAACCAGTATAAACTCGTCGTGTTCTCTGTGTTCCGCGTACTCGTGTGCGACCTTTGAGTTTTTAGCCATAGACTCCTCCCCACCGAACAAATAAACCACAGGGATTAACACCCCTGTGAGCTATCCAGATCTCACCATCTAACAGTTGGTGTTTCCATCTTTTATTGCAGAAAACATCAAAATATGCAAGGAATGATATAGTTGAGAGCAAGTAAACCAATAGCATAGATATGACATCTTCATAAACAACCTCAAATTCCAAATTGTTTTGCACCATTGTGACGGGCTCGTCGAGACGATCGAAACTGATATATCATTTGCATACATCGGAGCCCAGATGAGAGAGATATGCAGATGACATCATGTGGGTCCGGTGGGACCCACATCAGGTCACGTGGCGACGTGCTGGCACACAGGATGCCATGTGTCCATGGCACCTCATCAATCCAAGAGAAGCACTTCCTGACAAATCAGATGTCGCCACGTGTTCAGCACAAGGATTCAAGGGCCCACAAGTCGAACAAACCGCCTCCAACCGACTCATACATAGGGAACCGACCTTGGGACCCACCAAACAGTCACCCAGACGAAAGGCGGTGCAAACAGAGCCGACCCGAGATCGGCCGATCCCACAGGTCGGCCGAACCCACCTTAAGGAGGTTAGCACTCATCTTCCACGTGTCGTCTCCACATTGGATCCTAAGGGCATTCCCGTGGTGCTTGGGGTGTTCTAGCGCGATGACCCGGGCCTATAAATAGAAGGGGAGGGGGTATGAATAGAGACACACACTTCATCACCCATCCAAGCCTTCTCTCCTAGAGAGAGTGCTAGAGTAGAGAGAGGGAGGGGGAGAGGCATGTGCCCCTCCATGTCATTGTTCTTCATTTAGACTAAAGTGAGTATCTTTGTATTTTCTATTTAGACTAAAGTGTGTTCATACTTTTATGATATGTTCTTGTGTTCTTCATGCATTCTAGATTTAGAGGCTTGTGTTCTTCGTGAACACACCCTTTTGATCCTGTTGCATAGGTTAAAAAGCTTTCATAATCGTTTGTATGCACGTTCGTCTTTTGGAATAAAGTGGACATTCATGCATGTTCAATTGGACTAAAGTGGCATTCGTGATTCCTTTCTAATAGTTTATGCTAGGTTGCATGAGTAGCCTTTTCCCTCTACTAGTGCGTAGATCCTGGGTTTATACGTTCGCCTGCTGCAAGTCGTTCGTATACGTTGCAAGCTTAGTACAGTACCGAGTGCTCTCTCATATGCAGTTAGCAGAAGCTAGTAGTGCCTATAGTTGAGTGAGATCAATTCTCCTCCTTGCGAGTTCGTCGCTCTATATTTAATATAGAGTGCCATAGGTTGCTATGCATCACGAGATAGCATATTCAGGCTACAGTAGTAATCAATAGCGTAGACGTGGTGTCTAGGCTAAGGGTTATCCTTCATTTGACCTATATCCCACGGATTGGTAGAGGTAGATCGCAGGTGGTGATAGCCCTGTTGATCCTTTGAAATACTCCACGTTCGGATATAGTGCAGGTTAAGGTTATTCTTAGATCCGTAGGCTGGAGTCTCTTGGCAGATCAAGGGTTAGCCGGTGCCCGAACCATGTTCTTAAGAGATCGACCTTTAACCTCATATATAGAGATTTCCATAGGAATCCTCTCTCCCATTGCCTCATATCGTGGTGTGTCCTTGGACCAGCTGAACGGAGTTAGTACACACACATTCCCTTGGATTTGATGCCCTTCGAATACTCTGAGGTGCAAGCTACAACAGTATCCATGCGCTTGTGTATTTATTTCATGTGACGCTAAAATACTCAACAAGCTTTCTGGCATCATTGCCTAGGTAATGTAGAAATGCTTGTTGGTATTCTTAACCTCGATGCTAAGTTACAGGTCCCTAGCAACAATGCCAGAAATATCCAAATGGTAATCCTAATGATTACAGGAGTCTGCAAGCGCACGGAAGTACCATTGTAGCATTTCCCCAAAGGAGTATTCCAAAGGGTATCAAGTCCAAGGAAGGTTGAGTGGATTGACTAGTTCAACACTATTTCGAGGAGTATAAATCATAGACGGGAACAAACCAGACACTCAAGTACAGGGGTGAGATATGATAGATAAGATAGTAGTGCGAACACACAAACACACACTCTCTAATGTCCTAGGCTTAGGAGGCAACATACGAGTTAGTTCTAGGTTCTAAGGTACTAAACATACGAAGTTAGTAGACAAGTTAGTCACACACCGGCATCGCATGATGCCGGCTCAAGCACACGAGCACAAACGGGGAGCTAACCTCTCACATCCCTTACGCACGAGTCCGGTTATTAGACTTTAGACTCCTACAAGATATCCGAACATGGGGGATTCCAGAGTGTCCAATGGCTATCACCACCATGGCCTACCCCAAGACAAATTGTGGGATACACTCGTAAGCAACGTAGCTACACAACCCAAGCACCACGATTACATGGTTTGCGGGACCTCGACCGGCCCGGGCTATTGTGACCTAGGTTAGAGCCACCAAATAAACCGGCCAATTACACCAAAAACCGTAGCTTTAGCACGAACTTCATACAATACGAACATGGGATCTAACTAGATCAAACTAGGCTAAGTACATAAACGGATTTGTGCTTTCCTATGTCTAATCAACGAGATCAAAGGGTCGTGTTTGTGATGAACACAAGCCTCTAACTTATGAACAAACACCGAAAACATGTATAATTCACTCGTCAACCGGATCGAAAGGCCTTGTTCATCAAGAATAGGAGCCTCTAAATGATGAATGAGCGAAGAATACATGAACAAATCACCCATGTCTACATGCACAACTTTATATGAAATAACCGAATAACTCGAAGTAGATCATAGTCATACAATAAAATAAAGATACAAGGAGACTCATACCTAGATCCCAAAGTAGACTTGGAACCCGAAGTGGAACTACTCTAGCCTACCTCCTAGCCTTAGAAACCAAAAGTGAGAGAGGAGGAGTAAGTTGTGTTGTTAAGAAATGAGCCCCTCTCCTTCTATTTATAGGACGAGCATCGCCGCAAGAAAGAGTGAAGCACCATGGAGATGGCCTCTAGGACCAATGGACAAGCGCCATGTGGAAGCCCGGGATCAACCAACACAAGGTCGGTTCGGCCGATCCCGGGGTCGGGCGATCCCGGGTGGCCCCCACTCGGGGTGTGCTTCCTTAGGGTGGCCGTCCCGTGGATCCTTAAGTCGGTCCCCGGTGTACACATGTTCTTGAGGTGGTTTAGGCACTCTAGTGGGCCCATGAATCCATGTGAAGTCACGTGTCATGCTCGATTTGTCGGGGCTTGCTTCCTTTGGATTGGTGACATGGCATGCATGCATGGCACCTGAGGTGGCAGCCACTCCTTGAGGTGACGTGGCATGAATCATAGAAGGTGAGTTTGCCTCTTCTTTTGTGCTTATTTTCCTGCAATCACATAATCTCCATGGACAAGTGGAACTACATTATTCTTAACTAAAATGCATGTAAGAAATGCCTCTTGCTCCTTTATCCATGAGTAAATTGATGGCTAAAGTAAGCACTTAACGCTCGTCAATAACTCCCCCAAGCTAGCCTCTTGCTCGTCCCGAGAAAGATACTTAGACTTAGGTTGGTCGATCAGAGTTCCTACGATGTTTTATTCCTAGTTTATGACAAGCATATGACTAGGTACTCTATCAAGAATTGAATGAGTTGGCACCGATCCTACCTTGCGCTTGATAGCTATGGGGCTTGTAGCTTCACCCGCCTTGGGCAAGTTGAAAGATAGAACGTATGTATAGATTTACTAATGACAAGTACCTTTACGGTCGTCAATCCGGAGGTTTTGCAAATTTCCTAAAGAAATCAAAGTTATAGGTCCGGAAATGCTTGTTTCTAGGCTAATCAAAGCCATTTCGGGGGATGCCAAGGACTCACTACCATAAATGCTTGTTGGTATTTCTTAAACTCACCTCTATGGCACCGGATTAGTGTGAGCGTGTAAGAAACACTCGGGTACACTAACGCGTGCGAACTAATCCACAAGTGCACGTATACACCTTTGTAGAACTTCTCCCTTGGGAGTATTCCAAAGGGTATCGAATCCAAGGAACGGTTGGGAGCTCTACGAGCGATTTATCCAAGGACGCACGACCTCTCGCTATGGTAGGTGAGAGGTATGGTTTCCCTTGTAGACACTTTGTTCTAGGGAAGTACGGGATCAAGGAGTCTCGCTTCGGACACCGGACCCTCCCCGTCTATAATAATCGGTTCATGGAAAATGGTCGCCTACACCTATATCCAAACTTGGGGTCCTCCAAAAGGGTCCAACGGCTATCACCGTGGCCTACCCCAAGACAAACCGTGGGATATGGGGCAATCAAAGGATAGTCTATAGTCCAAACACCACGTCTACACCACCGGCTACTACTACAAGACGACTACGCTTGACGTCACGTAGCAACACTATAGCACTATGTAAAGATACAGAGTGATGATCCCACGAGCACAACTAGTCCTTACCCATCAAGGAATTTGGATCATACAAAGGATATGAATGACACTTTGGTCTAAACCGGGTATGCCGAGTTCTCACTATATTTGTATTGACAAGCGATCATACAAACGGAATGTAAGAATACTCATCCAATCAACAAGATCGGAGGATTGTGTCACAAAGAACACGAGCCTCTAAATGATGAACTCGAAGAAGAACCGTAGAACATATCACCCATGTATTAATACAACTTTAGTCTAATTGGAATATAACGAAATACTCACTTTAGTCTAAATAAAGAATTGTATCACTCACGAGGTACAAAGAGATGGTGAACGAAGAACGGATCATTGCATCTCCCTTCTACTCAACCACACCCTCTCCTCTCTTCCTAGCACTACCTAAGCTAGATCTTCCCCGCACTCATATTCCCGGTTGGATGAGGTTTCGCCTCCACCAAGAAGAAATGAGGAGGAAGAAATGAGGCTAAGGTAAGAAGTTGTCTTCAAGTGTGTTGTCCTATTCTTACCCCCTCTCCTTCTATTTATAGGCACGGGCACCGCGTCAAGTGGAGCGAGACACCCGGTTATGGCAATTGGGGACTACCATGTGGAGGCCTGGGATCAGCCGACCAAAGCTCGGTTCGGCCGATCCCAGGGTCGGCTGACCCCCTCGTGGCCCACCTCGGGTTGTGCTTTCTCTGAGCAACTGACTGGTGGGCCCCGAGGTCGGTTCCCGATGTACACGTGTGTTGGAGGCGGTTTGGGCGCTCTGGTGGGCCCATGGATCCATGTGAGGTACGCATGGTGATCTCTGATTCACTAAGTCTCCCTCTCTTGGATTGGTGACATCATTGATCCAGGGGGTGCCCGCATGGCGGCTCCCTATTGGCTGAGCCTGAAGTGCTAGGACAGAAGAGGTATGCTTTCTCCTCATTTCTTATGCTAAACACCTGCATTCAACTTTATACAGCCACTTGTGGAAATTGTCAGTTTTAAGCCCTATTCTAATGTGGATGCATGATTCTCATATTGAAATGCAGGGATTGATGGCTCTGAATTAGGTACTTAACAGTCGTCAACAACTCCCCGACACTTGCCATTTGCTCGTCCTGAGCAATAGGGATAAGGTTGAGCGGGTTAAACCATGGGTATGAAACTTACATAAGAATTATTCGAGGTCATACCTTGCTCTTGTGAACTTTGTGGAGTGGCTACCATGCCATCTTGGGTAGTTGATAAAAGGAATGAGCCTGAAGCTAATCCCTCAGACATTTGAGGGTAAAGACTTGGGGTTTTTTGAAAGTTTTTGAAAGAAAAGTATGCTCTGCCTCTTTCTTTGATTCTCTCGGATCGCTCAGTGTGTATATATCCTCACCAAGGCACAAGATTGTTTTTCTTCATCCTACTTTTGATGTTGGCTATATGTGGAGCTCAGGGTAGGTATGAATGATAAGGCATAATTGTATTACATATATTCCAAAGTCAAAAACAGGATCTAAGAGAACAACAATTCATACAATTAGATCAAGATGTGACTTGTATGCATATGATAGGTGTGGTAAGGTGGATACTAGGACCGAAATGGGTTATAGATATTACCATCATATGATGAATGAGATGCATGACTCCGTTGCATGACTCCCTCTCTCTCTCTTATGTACACGAAGTATTATAAGAACATGGCTATCCTCTACTCCTCTCTACTACATTTTTTTGATTGAGTGGACCTTCATGTGTCCCAATTTTTTTAGATAGCCATGCCTCTTTACAAGATACTTGAGGAGAGAGAGACTTCAGAGCATACAATGGGGCATTTATGTAGGTAAATAGATGAATGATACAATGCTAACTTCCAGAGTAGAAACATAGCAAGGGGGAAATAGTGGTGTGCACATGAATCTTGATCATGAAAGCATAAAAAGAATTCTCATACGGGTCACAGAATTTGACAAAGATCAATGCAATAACAAGTAGCAAATGAGTATAAGGTTTTCAAAAAAACATCATATGGCTTTTGGTAGGACTATGACATATCAAAGAGTAGTTGCAAGAGCGTCTCTTTTTTAAAAAAAGGACCCAAGAACTTAAATCTTTAGAGTTGAGATCATGTCTTCAAGCCATATCTCTCTTGTCAACTACTCAGATGAACATGCCATCATTATAAAGATATGGTTCACAAGCCTCAAGAGTATAAGCAAGAAATCGAACTTATGCATGTCAACCTCAGGTACGGAGCAAGCATTACCGTGAAATTCGTTGAGTTACTTGTTGGCACATTTTAACTATGAATTGTATCCCTCACATTTACTTGGAAAAGGACTAAAATATAATTAGATCACCTTATTAGGGTTTATAATGACAATTTCCACAAGTTTTGGTGAATCTATGAATCTATAGGGACTACTCAAAAAATATGCAAAGAAACCACTCTAGAAGACTCCAGAAGGCTCCAAAACTCAACGTGACTTAGCATCTAAGAAAGAAGCATCTAGAAGGATCAAAAACCCACCTGGCCATAGTGGACCCTGAGGGGGGCCCACCCCAGCCCGATCGGCCTGGTGGTGGGGTCGGTCGGCCCCCCAGGCGCCAAATGGGCCCTGCTTCCGGAATGTTCTTCCACCGCCTATGAGGATCAATCTAAACCACAAGTTAAGGTCGATTTGATCGTACGGTGCATGTCATCTCCTCAAGGCTGTATAAGCAGACCCCCTGACTCCAGGGTACTCCCTCTGTCCCAAAATAGATGATATTCTAGGACCAGACACACAAACCAATGTGGAGTGCAAAATGACTAAACTACCCCTTGTCTTTTATGAGAAAGATCTAGTGTGAACTTGTCTTTTATGTGAGAACTTCTAGAGTGGATTGTCTTTTGTGATTGGTTGGTCAAAGTTGCATTTATTTTGGGACGGAGGGAGTAGACAACAATTCATTCTATCAGATCCTCCATGTCTATCTGAGATTAGAGCTCTAGATTAGAATTAGAGTTGGAGAATTAGTATCAAGTTGAGAGATTAGAGCCACGATCTATTTAGATCTAGCTAATCTTGTTCGAGAGGATTAGAGAGCGGTAGAGGCGAAGCTGAAGGAAGGCCCGGACGTGTCGGTGTCTCCTCTTCATCTTCTACCTCTGGGATCAACTCCATTGGAGCCTGTTCTTAAGACCTTGTGGAAACATTGACTTCTTATGCAAGTGAGTAACATTGTTTTTATTGTTCTTATGGTTTATAACTCTTTGTGTACTTTAATTCCTGTCGCTCTTGAGTTAAAGTTGTATGTTTAGTGTAAGCGTGGTGCTTAGACTAGCTAGCTTATGAATGCCTTATATATTCCGGATCGTGTGGTAGAAGCGGGAAGTGACCTTGTTCCCGTCTGTCCTTTGCAGTCCACCTCCCGTCTATAGAAACCGTAGGACTCCCCCCATAGATTATCGAGAGGTTCCCTTTCTAAGTGTTCCTTCAGACAATCACCCCATAAGAACAATATAGACATAGCTTGTGAGAATATGAACCAGACATTCTTGAATTTTCCTTTTCTCTCTTTCTGTTAAGTCCTTGATAGTTATTCAGTGATTAGTTATATACCTAGATACTCTCTTTATTATTCTCCTTGTGGATTCGATATTTAAAACCCTCTCCCGGGTTGAATGCTTACCTGTATCCGTGCGCTTGCGGATTATCCATCATAATAATTATGTAGGCTTAACAAATACCAACAAGCAATTCTGGCGCCGTTGCCGGGGAGAACGGTTAAGAGAATACTCTTCAACGATAGCTAATATTGTATCTTTCTTTTTTCTTTTTAGTTTTAGATTACCTACTGTCCCTATGGACACCATCCTTATCAAAGATTTTTCGGCACCCTCAGAGCTCAGCCTTAGGCTTATGGCATCATCGAAACCAATCCTAGCTGATGCCTATGAGCTGCGCCCACGGTTAATAGAGATGGTCCAAACCAACACTTTCTTAGGAATAGAAGACGAAGACCTTATCATCATCTCTAGCAGTTTGAGCAAACTTGTGACTGCCTACACATTGAGGGTATGGCAGACGAGACTATCCGTTGGAAGCTTTTTCCATTCACTATGAAAGGAAAAGCTCGCCAATGGTACGACCGGACCAAAGAGAAGATGAAAAATCCGGACCAGATCTAAGCCTTCAAGACCATATTCTTCTTCAACATTTCTATATTGGTCTTAATAAGGAATCTAGAGCCTATTTGAATACCTCCTCTCATGGATCATTCATACACCTTACATCTAGTGAAGCTAGAACCGTCCTAGACAACATTCTAGCCAGCACTAATGATGGTCTTTTAGAAGAGAAAACTTTAGAAGAAGAGATTCCATAGATAGCTACACCGGAACCTATGCTAGAAACATCTCAACCTATAGCTATCCAACATATAGAATCACCACAGGAAGAAATTCCTCTACCTGATTTTATAAATGATATCGAGGATGATTTATTTTCCAATTATGGAAACACCTCAAAATATCATAAAGAAAAGAGGCCTCGAAAGCACACATCTTCTTCACATGAGATGATAGACACTTTTAAGCAAACACTCTCAAGAGAACACACTGTGGAGCTTGCATCCATCATGAGTGGGGAATGGTTAGAAGAGTGAGAGCTTTCCTCTGATGTAGTCCATTTGGATTCACCTTCTATACCAATTCAATGTACAATCAATGGAACCCCCTTTGATGCCCTTTATAATCCAGTTGTCAGAATCAATATAATGGCATTATCCTTTTTCCATCAATTTATCAAAAACAATCCATTATCTCCCGCAACGAAACTATTAAAGTGTTCCTCAGGACAAATTATTCAAAGTTCGGGAATTCTCTATGTTTTACCTGTTTCAGTTTATGACATGTCAATTCACATGAGCTTTCACATTTGTGATATTAAGGAGTTCGATCTTTTAATAGGCTATCCTTTAGAAAAACTCCTTAAAGAAGGACACACAGGGAAACTTGATGTTTGCCTTGGCAAAACCATTAAAGTTCCCTTACACTTATCACATTCGATCCATACTAAGACCGAACCCAGTCCTGAACCTGACCCAATGGAAAAGGTGAATGAAGCATCTCTAGAACATTTTGTAGAATCCAATCAAGAAGATGTCACTGAATTTTTCATCGAGGAGGAAAAAGAAAATCCTACAGAATCTGAGCCCCTTGATGAAACCAAGGAACCCTCGAGACCTCCCATTGAGCTTAAACCTTTACCACCTGGTCTTAGATATGCCTTTTTGCACTGAGTCTCCTGTGATCATTTATGACCAACTCACTCAAGAAAAGACCCATAGGCTGATAACCATCTAAGAACAACATCGCTCAGCCTTTGGCTACTCACTCCAAGACCTTAAGGGCATCAGTCCTGCCCTTTGCACTCATCGCATTCCTACAAACCCTGGTGTTATACGATCTAGAGAGCCACAACGAAGACTCAACAATGCGATGAGAGAGGTAGTGAAGAAAGAAGTTCTGAAACTCTTACACGTCGGGATTATATATCATGTGCCACATAGTGAGTGGGTGAGCCCCGTGCAAGTTGTGCCTAAAAAGGGAGGCATGACAATTGTGAAAAAATGAGAGAAATGAATTAATTCCTCAGAGAACTGTCACTGGTTGGCGTATGTGCATAGATTATAGAAAACTCAACAAAGCCACAAGGAAAGATCACTTGCCACTGCCCTTCATTGATGAAATGTTAGAGCGGTTGGCAAATCACTCTTTCTTTTGCATTCTTGATGGATATTTTGGATATCACCAAATCCCAATCCATCCCAGTGACTAGAGAAAAACCACTTTTACATGTCCTTATGGAACTTATTCTTATCGTAGAATGTCTTTTTTGCTATGTAATGCTCCAGCTTCTTTTCAAAGATGTATGATGTCTATATTCTCTGATATGATTGAAGAGATCATGGAAGTTTTCATGGATTATTTTTCTGTTTATGGAAAAACTATTGATGACTGTCTAGAAAACTTGGATAAGGTTTTGTGAAGATGTGAAGAAAGCACTTAGTCCTTAATTGGGAAAAATGTCATTTCATGGTTAGAGAAGGAATAGTGCTAGGCCATCTAATTTCTGAAAGAGGAATTGAGGTAGATAGAGCTAAAATAGAAGTAATTGAACAACTACCTCCACCTGTTAATATCAAGGGAATCAGAAGTCTTCTTGGCCATGCTGGTTTCTATAGGAGGTTTATAAAAGATTTTTCTCATATTGCTAGACCTCTTACATACTAGCTTGCCAAAGATGTTCCTTTTGACTTTGATGATGCTTGTCTTAAATCTTTTGAAACTATAAATAATGCTCTTATTTCTGCACCCATTATACAACCCCCCTGATTGGTCTTTACCTTTTGAAATTATGTGTGATGCAAGTGATTATGATAGGGGGCTGTTTTGGGGCAAACAAAGGACAAGAAACATCATGCCATTGCTTATGCTAGTAAAACTTTAACAGGACCTCAACTCAATTATGCCACAACTGATAAACAACTGCTAGCTGTTGTTTATGCCATTGACAAGTGTATATCTTACTTAGTAGGAGCAAAAGTTATTGTTTACACTGATCATGCTGCTTTAAAATATTTGCTCACTAAGAAATATGCTAAACCTAGATTAATAAGATGGATTCTGCTTCTCCAATAATTTGACTTAGAAATAAAAGATAAGAAGGGAGTAGAAAATTCTGTTGTCGATCATTTGTCTAGAATGTATTATGAGAAACCACAGGAACTACCCATCAATGACACAATGAGGGACAACATGCTCTATCGGATTGCCCGGTCAGACCCCTGGTACGCAGATATTTATAATTTTACGGTTGGAGGGTATGTACGACCAGGAGCCGATAAGAAAAGGCTTATTTATGAGAGTCGCCATCACCTGTGGGATGAACCATACCTTTTTTGAGTATGCTCTGACGGGTTACTCAGGAGGTGTGTACCGGCAGAAGAAGGAATGAAGATCATTGAGAAGTGCCACTCATCACCATATGGAGGTCATTATGGAGCTTTCCGCACACATGCAAAGATCTAGCAAAGAGGATTTTCTGGCAACCCTGTATCAAGACACAAAAGATTTCGTACAAAGGTGCAGCTCCTGTCAGAGGCATGGAAACATCAATTCCAGAAATGCCATGCCACTGACAACCAACCTTCAGATCGAGCTCTTTGATGTCTGTGGAATTGACTACATGAGACCATTGCCGAAATCCGAAAAATTCGAGTACAGCTTAGTGGCAGTTAACTATGTCTCCAAATGGGTTAAAGCCCTACCATGCAGAACTGCTGACCACAAAAGCTCAATAAGAATGTTTAAAGAGACAATATTTCCGAGATTCAGTACGCCAATGTTAGTGATAAGTGATGGAGGATCCCATTTCATCGACAAGCGCTTCGAGAAATACCTCATGAACCATGGGATCCAGCACAATGTCGCTACTCCTTACCACCCGCAAACAAGTGGTCAAGTAGAGACGTTCAATAGGCAGATCAAGAACATTCTACAGAAGACGATGGACCAAATAGGGATAAAATGGAAAGACAAGCTACCCGAAGCACTTTGGGCTTATCGGATAGCTTATAAAACCCCATTGGAATGTCTCCCTACCAACTGGTCTACGGGAAGACATGTCACTTGATGGTTGAGCTAGAATTCAAGGCTCATTGGGCAATAAAGAGATGGAATATGGACTTTAAAGCAGCCGGAACAAAACAGAAAATGCAACTGTCCGAGGTAGAAGAATGGAGAGAGAAGATGTATCAAAGTGCCAAGATCTACAAGGAAAGAACCAAGAGATGGCATGACAAGAGAATAATAAAGAAACAATGCAACCCAGGCGATCAGGTATTACTTTTTAACTCTAGGGTACGACTCTTTGGACACAAGAAGCGACGGAGCAAGTGGAACAGACCATATAAGGTGGTGAATTCATCGTCACACAGAGTCATCAATCTTAAAGTCGATGAGGGTACGTTATTCAAGGTAAATGGTCAATGTCTTAAAATATTTTAGAGCCCAATAAAGAGTCTGAGGATTTAGATGAAATAGATTTCTTTTGTTTTCTCACGAATATTAATTTTAGGCCGTAATGGGTCGTTTTAGGGTTTTTAAGGATGAGCACACGGTTAGAGCACCCCACGCTGAAGATCATCACGAGACGACGTGGTGGGGGCCGACCAACCTACTCACTAGGCCGATCGAGCCCTACCCGCCGCCTCACGCCGCCAACTTTCGCCCACGCAATCTCTAAGGTGCTCAGTTTTGGAAAAACTTGTTCCGTGATGTTTTACGAGATATCCCGTAGCCTTGCCAAGCTAGGTCAACCCCCTCTGCAAGTCCGTGACCGATATATAAGCTGGGGCAGACCTCCACCATTTTCTCATCCCAAAGCCTCCAATTAGCAACAATGGCTGACAAGCAGCTTGTCCCCTTTAGCTTTGAAGCCAAGGCAGTTGTTCCTTTCGAGAAGGAAGTAAAGCCGCTAGCCTTTTTGCCTCCTGATCTCCGCCCTCTCTCGTTGTTCCCGCCAAGTCATCCATGTTCGCTGCCACCGCCTAAAGAAAGGAAGCAGGAAATGTACGCTCAGTCGTCCAATCGTCGTCATGAAGCAGCTCAGAAGAAGCCGATCCGTGTTCCTAGCTACATGGATCTGAAGATACCAAAGAATGGAGAGCGAAATCGCTGACGTGTGCATGGACAAGCATGGCAACACAAGGGTGCATAAGTACACCACCTCCTCAAGCCGTGTCACCATCGACGAAGTCCATGCCAAAGAACCTCAAATCAAGAGAATTCCGATCATCGAAGCCAGCCAGCGGATGCCGCAGAAACAGAAGACCCGGAAGACCATAGCTGAGCTAGCGCAGGAAGTAGCAAGCCTGGTAGAAACTTGCAAAGAGTCTACCATGTCAACACTTCCATCACCAAGACCGTCCACAAACTGTTGAAATCAAAGAAATGTAGGGACGATGAGGAAGACCATAGTCGCTACCTTAAGAAGGGCAAGCGCCCTTTGTAAACACCTTAGTTAGAGAGCACATTAGTGATAGTTAGTTTGAGTTAGTTAGTTTGCTTTAGTTTTTTGAGTTGTTTAATAAATTGCTCTCTCCTTTAATAAAGAAGTATTCCACAAGTTGAGCTATTTTTGCCTATATATATTCTGGATATGTTTTTGTCTCCACCATATTGTGCATGCAAGATAGCAAAAAACAAGTGTGGGGGAGAAGAACAGACGACCAAATGACATCTTCCACGACCAAAATCAAGAAAAAGGGGAAAAGCACACAACAAATGACTCGCACGACGAACCACGGTAGAACCCAGTTTGGCCACGTCTCGTCCACCACTCGGTTTGCTACCTGAACTTATTAATTTTTTGTAATTTGCTTTCCGTTTCAAAATTGAACAAAGATGCCCTACTAAAATGTCCTGATAACCTAAAAGATAAAGTTTCACATGTTTATTCTCTTAGAAATATTTATTGCTTTTGGGATGATCAGAATTAGGTTAGAATAATGAGAACCATCTTTCTTTTATCTTGTCTATGGAGAGTGCTGTATTTCAAAATCATTAGCTAAGTTTCTCCTTTGTGATCAATAATATATCCCAGCAGAGCTTTCATTGAAAATAAATTTGATTAAATGTTGCTTACTTGTATTGAGCTTTGTCAAATCTAGAGCTATGTTGAAGTTTTGTCTAAGTCTATGATCAAGATCACGTACACTGCTTTCACTAAAGTATCTATGCTCTAAGATTTTTGATCTCTGTCTCCCTTATCATGAAAAAAGGTACAGCTAAAAAAAGAAGACGAGAGAAAAAGCCAAAGCAAAGAAAAAGGAAAAAATTATGAGCAGAGAGAAAAGTGAGAGAGAGATGAGAAAATGGACAAGTGTTATACGGGCCAGAAGAACCCCCCCTCTCAGGAAAAGGCATAAAAAGAGAAAAATAATGGACATGTGTCCGAGGGTGAGTAGGGCCCACTTCTCTGAAATAATAAGTGAGAGAGTAATAATGGATGCGTGTCCCAGGGTGAGTAGAACCCAACTCCACAAAATAATTGGATACCTTGTTCTAGAAAAAATGGGAAAAGACAGAAGATTCTAAAGTCAGAGCAGTGGTTTTTAAAATTTGACACACGCACATATCTTTATCTACGACCTATGATATGCCTCTTCATGGATACAAATTTTGACCTAGCAATATATACAAGGTAAGTCTACTACATCTTTACATTCTGAAAACTTCACATATATTTGAGAGTATCACAAAGGAGTAAGCAAGGCTGCATTTTCTTTTTAAAAAAAACTTATTCAAGAACTATCCATTAACTTGATTTGAGAAATAAAGGTGATCTGTTTCTAACTATGCTTAGATATCCCCTAATTACAGATATGACTAAGGAGTATAATTATGTTGATTCTTGTCTCTACTGTTGTAAACCATCCTTTTATCAAGGACAAGTAAAAGCCTAAGTGTGCGGGAGTTTGTTGGCACATTTTCTCTATTAATTTTATCCCTTACATTTACTGGAAAAGGACTAAAATATAATTAGATCACCTTATTAGGGTTTATATTGACAATTTCCATGAGTTTTGGTGAATCTATGAATTTACAGGGACTATCCAGAAAATATGCAAAGAAACCACTCTAGAAGACTCCAGAAGGCTCCGGAAGCACCTGAGAAAGAAGCATCTAGAAGGATCAAGGACCCACCTGGCCGAAGTGGACCCCGAGGGGGCCCACACCATCCCGATCGGCCTGGTGGTGGGGCCGGTCGGCCCCCCTCTGGCGCAAAATGGGCCCAGGTTCCAGAATGTTCTTCTACCGCCTATGAGGATCAATCTAAACCACAAGTTAAGGTCAGTTTGATCGTAAGGTGCACGTCATCTCCTCTGGGCTATATAAGGAAACCCCTGACCCCAGGTCAGATAATAATTCATTCTATCATATCCTCCATGTCTATCTAAGATTAGTGCTTTAGATTAGAATTAGAGTTGGAGAGTTAGTATCAAGTTGAGAGATTAGAGCCACACTCTATTTAGATCTAGCTAATCTTGTTCGAGAGGATTAGAGAGCGGTAGAAGCGAAGCTGAAGGACGGCCTGGACCTGTCGGTGTCTCCTCTTCATCTTCTACCTCTGGCATCAACTCCATTGGAGCCTGATCCTGGGGCCTTGTGGAAAGATCGACTTCTTATTCAAGTGAGGAACATTGTTTTTATTGTTCTTACGGTTCATAACTCTTTGAGTACTTTAATTACTGTCGCTCTTGAGTTAAAGTTGCATGTTTAGTGTAAGCATGGTGCTTAGACAATCTAGCTTATTAATGCCTTTTATATTTCGGATCGTGTGGTAGAAGCGGGAAGTGACCTTATTCCCATCTGTCCTTTCCAGTCCACCTCCCGTCTATAGAAACCGTAGGACTCCCCCCATAGATTCTTGTTAGGTTTTCTTTCCTAAGTGTGCCTTCAGACAGTCACCCCATAAGAACAATATAGACATAGCTTGTGAGCATAAGAACCAGACATCCTGAAGTTTTCCTTATCTCTCTTTCTGTCAAGTTCTTGATAGCTACTCAGTGATTAGTTATATACCTCAGATACTCTCTTTACCATTCTCCTTGTGGATTCGATATTTAAAACCCTCTCACTGGTCGAATGCTCACTGGTATCTGTGCACTTGCGGATTATCCATTCTATAGGCTTAACAAATACCAACATTACTCATAAAAGATTTTACAAAAAGGTCATAACGAACTGAGGAAACATGGTTGAAAAGGTTAGAGATGCAAACCAGTGCTTGTTGTTGGTGCGAACTGAATGGGGTTGTTTGTGATGTGCAACCAAAGATTTGTCTCCATTCAGGTTCTTCTGAGCGTGGCGTGGGTACAGATATTCATCGTGTTTGTGTTTGCAGTGTGCGTCTCTCCCCCACACAGTCTTGTACCTGGGTGTAGTTCTCCAAGACAAATAGACAAAAAAAATTAAGACAACCGACACTTATGCGACTCAACCGGGTTATATGACCGGTCGAGCCAAAATTATTTTATTCAAATTAATAATGAAATATGCGCTTACACACATGATGGAAATAAAAATTGAAAGGGAAATAAACATGGAGGGAAATAAATTAAACTAAACTAAGCGCCTATGGAAAATGAAAAGTGGGTGTAACCCTCTACTCTGTGTCGTAGAGGTCCTTGTGCCCCGCGGCCTCAAAGAGGCGCCTCATCTTGGCGCATAGGCCACGACGGAGGTCGCGGAGGTCATCCCTCAGCTCAGGGATGTCCATCTTCTATTTTACACTAATGGACTCCAGCTTCTCACACTTCTTTTCCAGTTCTTCCACCAACGGGGCTATCCGGGAAGAGGGAGTCTTAGGAGATCGCTCAGTGGCCCGAGTCTTCTCTCTTGACTTCCTAGGTGCCCCGGGTGTGGAACTGCTGCATAGCTCAAAATCCTCATCAGTTGCTTCTAGAGTTACTGATACCCAGGCACCCTTCCTAACAGTGCTGCCTGAGCTAGCGAATTTATGCTTCCCAGGATAGAAGGCAGGCGGAGGAGACGTCGCGGCAGCGGGGGTCGGCTGCCTCTTTGATCCCGTGGTTACTAGTGCGTTGGGCCGAAACGAGGGAACCACTAGTGGCGGCGGAATCACCATAGGCTTCGGCCGCATCCCCACTCCCCTCTGGTAGGGGCTACTGGCACGTCCTCGTGCCTTTCTCGCCTTCCTGAGCGAGGCAGATCGACTGGAGGGGCCAGGGGCCAAAGGCACGAAGGGCCGAACCACTGCCCCCTTAGCGACTGAGGGTCTTTCCGGAGCTGCCCCTGATCCTTGTCCTTCTGTTGGAGGACGGGAAGCGAGCGGCCGCACATCTAGAATGCACACAACCTCCATGGGTGCTGCCTCTTTGGGAGACTCAGTGATGGCAGGGATGTCTCCCTTGATGGGCTCCGTAGAGGAGGACTCTGCGGGGTAGGGAACGACTCTCTTGTTGGCCATGGTGATCGCTTGGGGGAAGTAAGGAGCAATGTGGATAGAGTTCTGCGAGGCTCGAAATCTGTCACACAGCGAGGAAGAGACCTCTGGAGGACGAAGGGAAACACATGCGAAAGGGCAAAGACGGCGGCGCCTAGGATGGGTCAGCCAACCTAACGGATCGGCCGAACCCATATGGGCCCTGCTGGGCCTCCCCTTTGGCCTGTGGGTTCTAGCATGGGTCTCAGTCTCGGGGCCAGGTGTCCCACAGGTTTTGAGGTTGGAGGCTCCAGAATTAGCTAAGGCAAGGTGTTGAGCATAAATGCCCTCACTCCTCTATTAGCTTTACTTAAACCTCCTCCCGCACAAATGACACAACATCGGGACTTCACCTGGACCCATATCTCCAGAAACATGGCTCAAGAACACTCGGACCGCAAATAAAGCAAATGGGATTCCATGGGTCGCAGGAGCATTCGAGCCCCGGGCCAAGAGAAGAAAAGTTTGCAGTTCATTCTCTCCTCGGGCTGCCACAGGTTTTTATCCTTACGGACGTGAGGACAACATGTGGGCTAACCCGACTTCCAACAGTAGTGCACAGTTTAGGAATGCCACCCCATTTCGTAGGGCATCGGTCAAGCCAGAGTATTAGAATGGAAATTTTGCCCACTGAGCTTGATCGACATCCGTTTCTAGCTGAGCTCGTGCTGATGAGATAAGTTGCTCGGCTGGACCGGTACAAAACAGTGCTTTCTACGGCTAGAAGTTCAAGGACTTGCAATCCTGAGGCCAGTGTCTGGACCCGACCCTCGGTGTGATGGCACCTCAGGCTGAGCCTTGATACTAAGCACAAAACATCCATCATAACCTCTCTCGGAAAGTTGTAATCAGAATCGCGATAGTTACTCCTACCAGGAACAACCAACCTTCTTTGATTAGCGTGACACGGAAACGACAACGACATTGGTATTTAATGACGAATGATAATGACCAGTGCGATTCCCCAGTAACAACGCCAGAAAGCTTGTTGGGTATTTTAGCGACACACGAAATAAATCCGCAAGCACACAAATACTGTTATAGCTTTCACCTTAGAGTATTCCAAGGGTATCGAATCCAAGGGAATGTGAGTGTACTAAATTCGTAAAAGTTGGTCCAAGCACACACCCAGATAAGTGGTAAGGATAGAGAGAGTATTCCTATGGAGAGCTCTACAGATGAAGTTAAATGTCAAACTCTCTAGAACTTGCTTCGGGCACCGGCTAACCCTTGATCTGTCAGGAGACTCCGGCCTACGGATCTAAGACGAACCGCAACCTGCACTATATTCGAATGTGGAGGATTTCAAAGGATCAACAAGGTTGTCACCACCTGCGATCTACCTCTACCAATCTGTGGGATATAGGGCAAGCGAAGGATAACCCTTAGCCTAGACACCACGTCTATGCTACTGATTACTACCGTAGCCTGACTACGCTATCCCGCGGTGCGTAGCAACCTACGTCACTGTCACTCTATATTAAATACAGAGTGATGAACCCGTAAGGAGGAGAACTGATCTCACTCAACTATAGGTACTACTAGCTTATGCTAACGACATATGAGAGATCACTTGGTCCCGTATAAGCTTCCAACGTATACGAATGACTTGCAGCAGATGAACATATAAACCCAGGATCTACGAACTAGTAGAGGAAAAATGCTACACATGCAACCTAGCATAAACTATTAGAAAGGAATCAAGAACACACTTTGTTCTAATCAGAGCATGCAAGCATATCCACTTTAGTCCAAATGAAGATGCATACAAACGGCTATGAGCACTTATGAACTTATGCTACAAGATCGAAAGGTTGTGTTCACGAAGAACACAAGCCTTTAAATCAATAACAAGCGAAAGAACACAAGAACATATCACCTATGCATGAATGCTACTTTAGTCTAAATGGAAAATGTAGAAATACTTACTTTACTCTAATTGAAGAACAAGCATCCATACAGATACAACTCTCTCTGTCTCACTCACTCTCCTACTCTCTAATCTACCAAGGAGAGGCCTCTCCTTTGAAGGGAAGCTCTCATCCTTGGGTGAAGTGGTGAAGTCTGTGTCTCTATTCTTACCCCCTCCGTTTCTATTTATAGGCCCAGGTCACCGCGCGAGAACACCCCAAGCACCACGGGAATGCCCTTAGAATCCAATGGGGAGACGACACATGGAAGATGAGCGCGATCCGCCTTAAGTTGGGTACGGCCGACCTGTGGGGTCGGCCGATCCCTGGTCGGCTCATTTCATGCCGCCTTTCGTCTGGGTGACTGCTAGGTGTGTCCCAAGGTCCGTTCCCGATGTGTGGGTCAGTTGGAGGTGGTTTGCTCGGGTTTTGGGCCCTTCAATCCTTGTGCTGAACACGTGGCAACATCTGATTCGTCGGGAAGTGCTTATCTTGGATTGATGAGGTGTCATGGACACACGGCATCCCGTGTGCCAGCACATCGCCATGTGGCCTGATGTGGGTCCCATTGGACCCACATGATGTCCCGTGCATATCTCTCTCATCCGGGCTCTGATGTATGCAAATGATATATTCATTTTGATTGTCTCGACAAGCCCGTTGCAATGGTGCATACCAATTTGGAATTTGAGGTTGTTTATGATGATGCCATGTCTATTCCATTGGTTTACTTGCTCTCAACTATATCATTCCATGTGTATTTTGATGTGTCATGCAACAAAAGATAGAAACACCAACACTTGTGGAAATTATCAGTATAAAGCCCTATTCTAGTGTTGATGATCACTTTTCACTTATATTATGCAGGAATTGATGGCATAAAAGTGGTACTTAACAGCCGTCAACAACACCCTCACACTTGACCTTTGCTTATCCCAAGTGAAGGAGAACAATCAAATGAGGAGCTAAGCAAGGTTTGTTTTCAACGACATTGGCTTAGCTCGCATGCATGGCACCTGAGGTGGCAGCCACTCCTTGCGGTGACGTGGCATGAATAATAGAAGGTGATTTTGCCGCTTCTTTTGTGCTTATTTTCCTGCAATCACATAATCTCCAAGGACAAGTGGAACTACATTATTCTTAACTAAAATGCATGTAAGAAATGCCTCTTGCTCCGTTATCCATGAGTAAATTGACGGCTAAAGTAAGAATTTAACAGCTGTCAACAATATGAAGCTTGTTGGGTTTATGAGTGACACACGAAATAAAGCCGCAAGCACACGGATACAGTTGTAGCTTTCACCTTAGAGTATTCCAAGGGTATCGAATCCAAGGGAACATGTGTGTACTAACTTCGAAATAATCGTCCAAGGACACACCCAAATAAGAGGTAAGGAAAGAGAGAGGATTCATATGAAGAGCTCTACAGATGAAGTTAAATGTCGATCTAGAGCTCTACAGATGAAGTTAAATGTCGATCTCTTAAGAACTTGATTCGGGAACCATTTAACTCCTGATCTGTCAGAAGACTCCCGCCTACAAATCTAAGATGAACCTCAACCTGCACTATATCTGAACGTGGAGGATTTCAAAGGATCAATAGGGCTGTCACCACCTACGATCTACCTCTACAAATCCATGGGATATAGGGCAAATGAAGGATAACCATTAGCCTAAACATTAAATCTATGCAACTGATTACTACCGCAGCCTGACTATGCTATCCCGCGGTGCGTAGTAACCTATGACACTCTATATTAAATATAGAGTAACGAACCCGCAAGGAGGATAACTCATCTCACTCAACTATAGGTACTACTAACATATGCTAACAACATACAAGAAGCACTCGGTCCTGTACTAAACTTCCAACGTATACGAACGACTTGCAGTAGACAAACGTATAAACCTAGGATCTACGCACTAGCAGAGGAAAAAAGACTACTCATGCAACCTAGCATAAACTATTAGAAAAGGAATCAAGAACACACTTTATTCTAATCAGATCATGCAAGCATATCCACTTTAGTCTAAATGAAGAACATGCATACAAACAGATATGAGCACTTATGATCCTATGCTACAAGATGAAAAGTTTGTGTTCGAAGAACACAAGCCTCTAAATCAAGAACACACGAAGAACATAAGAACGAATCACCTATGCATGAATGCTATGGGGCACGCCTCCCAAGGTCAGTGGAGCAAAGAATAGGAAGAAAACTGGATCCTAGGGGCCTGAACTAGGGCTAAACCATGCTAACCAGGGCTGAACCACTGTTAAAAAGGAGAAATTCGGCCAAACCACGCAAAAACCAACCAAACCGACGTACTACGGGCCAACACGCGGTCGCCACCTGTCCCGGTCAACGGCCCCGGCCTTCTCCCGCGCAGGCGTGGTAGCCCGCGTCACGGCATCCTGCACGGTGGCGCCACGTGCCCCGGCTGGAGTGGCCTGCGCGCCCGCTCGTGTGTGCCTCCCGCGTCGCGTGGGGGCGAATGGCGGGGTGCCGCGTGGCCCTGGTGCCTGCCCAGGCGCGCGTGCGCGATGCGTAGCGGCACAGCGTGCGGCCAGTGGCTTCCTTCCACGTGGCGCTGCCTGGTGTCTCCCCGCGCTGCTAGCGTACGGTGGATGGGGTGCTGGCGTCATGCTGATGTCAGCGTGACGTCAACGCCCCATATTATTTTGCCTAATTCATATTTTTTCATCTGATCTCCAAAGTAGACAAATAATATATCCATTTCGATCGTCTCGACGATCTCGTCGCAATGGTGCAATCCAATTTGGCATTTGAGGTTGTTTATGATGATGCCCTTTATAAGCCATTGCTTTACTTGTTCTCAAATGTACCATTTAGTATGTATTTCGGAGTGTCCTACAGCAAAAGCCTGAAATACCAACACATGTGGAATTTCTTAGTATAAAGCCCTAGTCTAGTGTTGATGATCACTTTTTATTGATTTTGTGCAGGAGTTGACGGCGTAAAACTTGTACTTAAAAACCGTCAACAATACCCCCACACTTGACCTTTGCTCGTCCCGAGTAAAGGGAGAACAAATCATGGTGAGACATGATATCCAGTAGTATGAAGCAAACATAAGAGATATTTCAAACCATACCTTGTACTTGTGAACTCTGTGGAGTGGCTATCATGCCATCATGGGTAGTTGAGGAATGGAACGGTCGTGAATCAAGTCACTTCTACTCATCATGTCAATTAACTTGGGATTTGTCGTATGGACCTCCCTGGGCCCACTACCTCGGTGGGTACCAGGACCGACTACTCGGTGGGCCCCTGGGACTACCGGCTTGCGCTACACGGCATCTGAAGGCGTGGAGCACAAGGACTACACAGGAGTAGTACTCGGTTAGGAAGCTGTACATGTTCCGCACTGTATAGAGGACTCCTAGACGTACTCGACTAGTACTCTCTTCCTACTCCGACTTGTAACCCTGCCTCCCGGACTATATAAGGCGAGGCAGGGACCGATCCCCTCATCCAATCTCCTCTCATACAACTCACGGCGCATAATTGCACCATCGTGTAATCGTGCCCTATCAATCCAGAGCTACGCAGCATACAGGACGTAGGGTATTACGCACCTCGCGGCCCGAACCTGTCTAAATTGTGTGCCACGTGTCTCTTCCTTCGAGTTACCGATCTCGGCGAGTCACATTCATCTACTTCGGGTACTCCCCGTAGTAGGTTGCCGGTCTAAAACACCGACACCGGCGCGCCGGGTAGGGGCTCTCGCTCGAGATCACATGGCGAACTCGACGGCTTCCGTTCACATCAAGCCAACCGTCGCCTTCAACCGCGGCGACACCTTCGTCTTCGGCGCACGGGTCCGCACGCGCCGATGGCGCGGGCTCCTTCCCGCCGCCCGACCATGCGGCCCAACCCGAGGGACGAGCCTCGTGGACGCTTCCCGAGGTCGTCACGGGCGAACTCGCCGCGCAAGTTCGGCGAAATTTCGCTCTTCAACCATCACGCCGACTTCGAGCTCGAGTCCGTCTCCAACTCGAACCCGACGTCGCCATGGGCCATCGCATGCGAGCGGGCCGCTCGGCCATCGCGAGCGGCCCCTTCACCACGCCGGCGCTCCGCGCGTGGCCCCCGCGTCCTCGGCCGGGCCCGCACGGGGGCTCCTACACCACGCCGGCCGCAAGGAGCCCGTAACCGAGTACAACTCGGACTCCGACGCCGTTCCCGACCACATCTCGGACTCCGGACCCCTCTCTCCGAGTTCTACTCGAACCCGGATTACGAGTTCGACTTCGGGTCGGACCCCCGAGGAGCCCGAGTCCGAAGATGACTCCACCGAGCTTCCCTTATCGGGACCGGCCCTGCGGGCCGGTTATAAAATCGATGCCGACGGAAGTTACGTCTACTAGCCGGACCGCAAGCCCGCCGAACCGACAAAGGAGGACTCACGCTACGTCGCCTACATTGACTCGCTACCGTTCCGAGGAGGGAACACCACCGGCCCGAGGCCGACTCAAACACACCAACCGAGGTGGCGCCCTTCCGAGTCCGGCCCCGGGTACCCCCGACCGCCAAGTCTTCATGGCGTCGGCGACAACACCCGGGACCCTCGAGCACCGGCCGAAGACGGTACACGGAGGACATCTCCGCAGACGAGCTGTCTGCCAACGCACCTGCAGACGAGACCGCTGCCAACAGGGACGCTCGACGCGAACGCAACAGGAAGCGCAGCGAACGACGCCGGCGGCTCAGAGACAACCTTCCCATCCGCAACCTCGCGGAAGCTCTCGAGGCGGTCGAGAGCAGAGTACACACCACCCCTGAGCAGTGCCTCATGTCGATCACAGCGATCGCACGACAGGCTCAGGGCATACGCGCTGGAGAGGTCATCGCCAAGCTCGCTGAAGAAGCCTACTTCATGCGGGTCGACAACGTAGTCGCCCAACCTCTCCCAGCTAAGCCCCGCGACAATGAAGCCACTAGTCGCAAGACCGATCCCCGGCCCCAACCGTACTCGAGCCGACCTCCCGCCGATCCAAACCGCCGCCGCTCCAACGCCGGTGGACCTTCACGACAAGACCAAGGTAACCGAGAAGTCGTCCCCCACCGCGCTCCGGCCGGTGGTGGCGGCAACGACCCCCGACGGCGGCGGCGGCCGATGGCGGCGGCTCCAACCACGGGGCCAACGAGAAGAGCCGGAGGCGGCGGCGGCCGCGGCGGCCAAGGCCACGCGAACGCCCACGCCTCCGTGCCTCCCCACGGCGGGTACGACGCTCGCCCCGAAGATCGAGGAGCCGCGGCGGAAGAAGTCGACCACCGCCGCCGAAGGCGACGGCTTCCCCGCCTTCTCACCCCGGCTTCGCAACCTCGCTCCTCCCCGACAAGTTCAAGCCTTTGGGGATCACCAAGTACGACGCGAAGCGGATCCCATCCGGTGGCTCCGATGCTACGCCCTCTCCATCGAGAACGGCGGCGGCAACGGCGACACCAAATGCCTCTACTTCCCCTTCGTCCGGACCAAGCTCCACTCACATGGCTCGAGTCGCCGGACAAGCACTCGATCGACAAGTGGGACCGGTCGAAGGAACGGTTCACGAGCAACTTCGCGGGCGCCATGGGCCGTTCGGGTACTCGCATGGACCTTGCCATGATCAAGCGAGAACAAGGCGAGACCCTCCGCAAGTACATGCGCCGCTTCTTCGACAAGCGTGCTACCGTCGTCGACGTCACCGACAAGGAGGTCATCGACCTCTTCCGAGACGGCCTCTACCATCGCCGCACCTTCGAGGACTTCGGTCGTCGCCGCCCCAGTCCATACCCCACCTCAAGGACATGATCACGTCCCGGGCGGATGAAGAGGACAAGGCCAACGCCAAGTATGACGCCATCCGCGGCAAGTCCAAGCGAACCGGGGGCGGCGGCGGCAAAGAATGCAAACCAAGGCGGTCGCAACAACAACAACAACTACTACTACTACTACTCGGGTTCCAACCGCAAGCGCAAGCCGTACAACACCGTCGCGGCTATCCGGCGCCCTCCGAAAGGGAACTCGAAGAAGAATTCCGCGGGTTCAAGGACCCGCCGAAGGAGAAGTGCCCGTGGCATCCAAACGGCAACCACACTACCGAGCGGTGCTACCGGCTCGGTGCACGCACTCAAGGACACGCGGAGCCACCGCACCCTCACGACCAAAAGGGCAAGAAGAAGGACGGCGACGACAACGACTTCCAAGAACCCGAGAAGACCGTCAACGTCCTCTTCGGCGGACCGCCGGCGGGCGGGAGCGAAGGCTACCCGTCGTGAAGTGATGTCCATTGAACCGGCGGTCCCGACCCCTCTCGGGTGGTCGGAGGTACCCATCACCTTCTCCCGCGCGGACCAATGGACCAACTTCTCCGAACCGGGACGGTTCCCCCTCGTCCCGAAGCCAACGATGGCGGGTTCCAAGCTCAACAAGGTGCTCATCGACGGTGGAAGCGGGCTCAACGTCCTCTTCACCAAAACCTTGAAGAAGATGAACCTCGACGTCACCCCCATGCTCACCAAGAGCAAGCACGCCCTTCTACGGCATCGTCCCGTGCAACGCGGCTATCCCACTAGGCTTAGTGGTACCGCCGATTACCTTCGGGGCGTCTCGGGATAACTACCGCACCGAGTACATCAAGTTCGAGGTCGCGGATTTCGAGACTTCTTACCACGCCATCCTCGGCAGACCGGCCATCGCCAAGTTCATGGCGGTGCCCCACTACACCTACTTGGTACTCAAGATGCCAAGTCCAGCCGGCGTACTCTCCCTCCAAGGGGACTTGAAGATCTCCCACGACTGCGATACAGAGGCCGTGGTGATCGCCTCCACGAACCAAGTACCCAACGCAATGATGGAGGTCTACGCCGCGTCGAAGAAGCTCACCACGAGCGAACTCGACATCCCGAGAGAAGTCCGACAAAGCACCAACAAACCTCGGCCACCGAGGAGGTACTCGTCGGGACGGTCGACCTTGGCACGGGCGACCCCCCAAGAAGACCACCACCATCGGGGCCGGCCTCGACCCCAAATAGGAAGACGCGCTCATCGGCTTCCTTCGGGCTAACCGCGACATCTTCGCGTGGAAGCCGACGGACATGCCGGGAGTGCCCGTGGAGCCGATTGAGCACCGCCCTCAACGTCGATCCAAAGGCCACCCCCAAGCGACAACACCTCCGACGTTTTGCCGATGACAGACGGGACGCCATCAAGAAGGAGCTCGCCAAGCTACTCGCACCGGCTTCATCCGAGAAGTCTTCCATCCTGAGTGGCTCGCCAACCCCGTCCTCGTCCGCAAGAAGAACTCGAACGAGTGGAGGATGTGCGTCGACTACACCGACCTCAACAAGCACCGCCCCCAAGGACCCCTTCGGGTTGCCGCGGATTAATCAAGTCATCGACTCCACGGCGGGCCGCGACCCGCTCTGCTTCCTCGATCGCTACTCCGGTACCACCGGATCGCAATCAAGGAGGAAGACCGGGAAAAGACCGCGTTCATCACCCCGTTTGGCGCGTACTACTACATGACCATGTCATTCGGGTTGAAGAACGCCGCACTACTTATCAACGGGCCATCCGAGCTCGCTTCAAGTGGCAACTCAACAAGAACGTCGAGGCCTACGTGGATGACGTGGTTGTCAAAACCGGGGACTCCGGTACCCTCATCGACGACCTTGAAGAGACCTTCGCATCGCTACGCGAGTACCGCCGGAAGCTCAACCCGAACAAGTGCGTCTTCGGCGTCCCTTCGGGCAAGATACTCGGCTTCATCATCGGCCCGGCGCGGCATCGAAGCCAACCCCCGAGAAGATCTCTCGTCATCACCAAGCATGAAAGCTCCCACGAGCATCAAGGACGTCCGAAGCCGACGGGGTGCATGGCGGCGTTGAACGGATTCATCTCGAGGCTAGGAGAACGGGGCCTCCCCTTCTTCAAACTACTCAAGCACCACGAGAAATTCGTGTGGACTCCCGAGAGGCGGATCACGCCCTTGCCCGGCCTCAAGGACTTCTTGTCGAAGCCGCCAATCCTCACGGCTTCTCACAAGGGCGAGCGGCCTCATTGCTCTACCTAGTCGCGACTACTCACGTGGTTAGTACCGCCATCGTTGTCGAGCGGCGGGGAAGACGGCCACGCCTATCCGGTCCGGGGGCGCCCGGTCTACTTCGTCGGCGAGGTTCTATCGAGTCCAAGGCTCGCTACCGGCCCGTGCGAAGCTCCCGTACGCTCTACTCATCACCTCGCGGAAGCTACGATACTACTTCCGGGAGTACTCGGTCTCCGTCGTCACCGACTACCCGCTCGGCGACATCCGAGGAACCAAGACGCCACCGGAAGAATCTCCAAGTGGGGTCGTCGAGCTCGGCGCCCTCACCATCGACTTCAAGCCACGCACGACCATCAAGTCGCAAGCACTAGTCGACTTCATGGCGAGTGGCGGGAGAACCGGCCTACCTACTCCCACCGTGCGACCGCAGCATTGGGTGTTGTACTTTGATGGCTCACTCAACCTCGAGGGCGCAGCGCGGGGGTACTCCCCGATCTCTCCAACGGGCGAACAACTCAAGTACGTCCCGAGATCTTCCGGAAGGTCTCAAACAACGAAGCCGAGTACGAAGCTCTCCTACACGGGCTCCGCCTCGCGGCTTCACTGGGCATCAAGAGGCTACTAGTCTACGGCGACTCCGCGGTGGTCATCAACCAAGTCAACAAGTCCCGGGACCGCAACAAGGAGAACATGGACGCCATCGCCTAGAAGTCCGCAAGCTCGAGAACAAATTCTATGGTCTCGAGTTCCATCACATTGTCCGCGACAACAACGTTGCGACGGACGTCCTCTCGAAGCTTGGATCCACCCGCGCACAAGTACCCGCGGGCGTCTTCGTCCATGAGCTTCACGCGCCATCCATCCGGAGCCGGCGGCACCGACCACCGTACTGCCGGCTCATCCACCACCGGCGGGCGAGAGGTCATGATGATTGACGTGGACCGGAGGCAACCCTTCATCGACTACCTCGCCGAGCGAGAAGGTCCCCTCCGACAAGAACGCGGACGAACAACTCGTCCGCCGCGCCAAGTCTTACGTCCTCGTCGGAGACAAGCTTTACAAGCGGGGCGCATCTTCTCGGAGTACTCATGAAGTGCGTCCCTCGTGAAGAAGGCAAGGACATCTTGGAGGAGATCCACAAGGGCGTCGCGGCAACCACGCGTCCTCACGCACGGCGGTCGCAAGGCCTTCCGGCGAGCTTTCTGCGGCCCCACGGCCCCGGGCGATGCCGAAGAACTCGTCGAAGGTGCCAAGGATGTCGGTTCTTCGCCAAACAAAGCAACACGTCCCGGCCTACAAGCTAGTCACCATACCGCCAACCCGGCCCTTCGCCTACCGGGGGCTCGACATGATTGGGCCATTGCCAAGCCGCGCCGGGAGGATTCAACGGGAGTACCGGTGGCTATCGACAAGTTCACCAAGTGGATCGAGGTCAAGCCGGTCACATGCCCCAAGGCCGACAGAGTACTCGACTTCCCTGGATGAACTCGCACACCGCTACGGGCTACCCCACCGCATCATCACGGACACGGGGTCCAACTTCAACAACCACCGGTTGCGGGAGTACCGCGAGAACAGGCGGAATCGACGTCGGATATGTCTCGGTCGCCCATCCACGGGCCAACGGACAAGTCGAGCGCGCCAATGGGATGGTGCTCGACGCCCTCAAGAAGCGGCTACACGACGCCGCTAACTCAAAAGGGGGCAAGTGGATCAAGGAACTACCCAACGCACTGCGGGGGTCGCGGACTCAACCATCCAAGCCAACGGGGCAATCCCCCCTACTTCCTGGTCTACGGCTCCGAAGCCATCCTCCCCGCCGACGTCATATGGAACTCGCCGGCGGTGGAACACTACGACGAAGGTGTCTCGGAAGACGACGGACGAGTTGATATCGACGGCCTCGAAGAAGCTCGGCCGCGCCGCCCTCGTCCAATCGGCAAGGTACCCGGAGGGTATCCGACGCTACCATGATCGCAACGTCAAGGAACGCTCCTTCAACGTTGGAGACCTTGTCCTCCGCCGTATCCAGAACACGGAAGGACTCCACAAGCTCGGCTCCCCCTCGGGAAGGCCCCTTCACCGTGGCTAAGGTGACCGGGCGGGCTCCTACCGCCTCCAAACACTTGAAGGCGAAGACATCAACAACTCGTGGAACGTCGACCAACTCTGTCGATTCTACGCCTAGTCCACACGACTACTCCGGGGTTCAAGTCTACACGACTACATCAACACCCCCTCGCCGCAAGCGACCCTCCGGTCCCGGCTTCATGTCTCGGACTACTCTCCTCCAGGCTCCAGCCCGCGCGGCTACCTACGGACCCCTGGGCTGCGACGAGCGTCAAGGACTCTAGCAGCGGTCTACCAAGAGACCACACTCCAAGATCCGGCCCCTCACGGCTACCTACGGATCCGCAATCCGGCCCTACACGGCTACCTACGGATCACCCGCCGCAAGCGGCTACCCGCTCCGGCGCCACTTAGGCGTAAGCGGCCTCCGGTCCGGGCGACTACTTGTAACTACGGCCCCGGCCACCGGAGTGTACTTCTTCGGTAATAAAGTTTGATTGTTCATCAACTTGTTTATCGTTCGCTCCCTACGACGGGACCACTAAGCCGAGTACTACTACTCGCACCTACTCCACGATGGGCGCTCCGCACTCTGAGATCGCGGTTACGAGTACTCATTGCTAGAAAATTTCATTTCATTGATACATGAATACTTCATTACAAGTGTTTTTTGTACAACTATGGCTACTAGCTACCTATGCAGGGCTACTGGAGGTTCAGCTTCTCGGCTACCTGCTCCGTGATGGGAGCCATCCGCTCCCGCCAGCTCGCGTCTTGCTCATCCGAGCGGTTGGCGGCCACCCCGCCGGCGACCACCTCCACTGGAGCCTTCGGGAAGTACGACTTCATGAAGGCCGGGACTTGCTTCGGGATCGACTTGGCCATGTGCTTGACATAGGCGGCCGGCCGCTTGGTGCCTCACGAAGTCGATCCGCCGAAGGGGCGATCTTGGGGCCGCCGGGTGCGGCACCGAAGCCTCGCTATCGGGAGAGCGGCCTCTTCAAGGTCCTTCGAACGTGGGCCGGAGCGCCTCGCAATCTTCATTCAACTTCTCGCAAATATTTGTAGCGGTTGACGAGATCTCCGTCGAGGCAATCCGCGGCTCCATGTGCTTCTCGCACTCGAAGGCGAGCTCCTTGTAGTCGAGCTCAAGTACCGGCGGGCTTCTTGCTCCGGTAGAAGAGGTTCTTCATGCCGACCTCCGAGGCCTTCACTGCTCCACCCCGGTCTTCGAGTTCTCCAACATGGAAACACAACAACGGGTCGAGGCTTGACGACTTCCAACAAGTACCGACAAGTCGAGGGACATACCTTTATTCTTGTTGCGGAGGCCTTTGTTCTTCCGCACCAACTCGTCGCCCTTCGCCCTGCGGCTCCATCACGTCGTTGTGGTACTTGGCGAAGGCGGCATCGAGTTTCGACCGCATGGCGGCCGCGTGCTTCCGCGACTTCACGAGCTGCTCCTCCGGGGCCTCGGCTCGGAGCACGGTGTCGCCGTAACCTTGCGCCAGATTCGACTTCTCGCGGGATCGCTCCGCGACGTCCCGCACAAGACAAGCTCAAGTCAGCGAGTACTCAACGCAAAGGATTGACTACTCGGGAGGCTACGGCTACGTACCTTCATCCTTGTTCGGCTCGCCGCATCGCCTCCGGATGCCGCGCCACCATCGCCGCTCGACGAGGTCGTCGGCCGAAGTTCAATCCCGCCGCGGCTACTCGACGTAGCCTCCGTCATCGGTGCAGACCGGATGGGCTCCGCGTATTGGATCTCGAGGGAGTGGATAGCCACCTCCAGGGCAACCCCTGGCGACGTGGTGATCGCCTCTCCCCCGGCGGACTTCTCGACGACTTCCCCCACGGGCTCGGGGGCTCCTTCTGCGGCCCACGGGGCCTCTCGGCGTCAACTCCCGCATGGGCACCCCTGCGGGGATCTCACCTCCTTCGGCGCCGCCGGCAAACGACACGCGCATCAGTGCCTACGACTACTCATCCTGGAGTCCTACGGCTTCAAGACGGGAACTCACCTTCGACTACGACCGCCTGCGGCGGCCGGCGCTTCCGCATGGCCGGGGGGCTCGGTCGCGGCTTGGGCTTCGGGAGCGGCCTCCTCGTCGGGCGGCGCGGCTTCCTCCGCCTCCGCCGTCGAGGGCTCTTCCCCATCCCGGCTCGGATCCGTGGATTTTCCGCGAAGTGTTCACGCGAAGACCGTCGGGCAATCATCGACTACTGCAGCTAGTACTACTCGTAAAGACATGGTACTTACAAGCTCGACCGGACGATGGTCACGGCCGGAGCACCGAGGATGCTGGCAATATCGACCAGTCCACCCTCGGCGGGCGCCTCCTCCGCCTCTTCGGCTACTGCCTCCTCCACGGCGGCGGCGGCAGTAGCATCTTCACCTTCCGCTCCAGGGGTCACCACCTTACCAACGGTGGCGGCCACGGGTCCTCTCGCTCTCTCGCCGGAGCGGGGGGCCGGCGCTCCGACCGCGCCGAGAGCTCCTCGACGGGTGGGGGGGCCGGACTTCGGCTTCCCGGCGGTTCCCCCACCGTGTCCCACACGCCCTCGTCGCCCTCTTCGACGGGCTCGTTGGCGGCACCTCCTGCACACAAAGGAATACTACTCGTCAGCAATGTACTCGAACAGCGGGTACTCGACTACTCTGCTCAAGATGACTTACCTCCGGAGGCGTGGTCTCCGAGACCTTCATCTTCTTCGCCACTCGTTTCTTGGCGGGGTTGCGCGGCTTCCTTGGCGGCGCAGCAAGGCTAGCCTCCAGGCTAGCCGGAGGGTCTTGAACAAGTGGCACATGAGGCAAGCCCGGACGGCTAAACCTCGACCGCACTGGGAACCGGTCCCGAAGAGTCTCTTCGTCTTCATCGTCGTCATCGGGAGGTATCCTCCACGATGACGGTGTCGTCGCCTTCACCGACTTCGCGACGCTCCTTCACCTTCCCCCTCCGCCGGGATCTCGATCCCGCTCGGTGGCGGCCGCGGCTCGGAGACGAACCGCTTCACATCGTCTGCGCAAAGACACAAGGCGTCAGCAACTTCACTACGAGTACTCACTACTTGACGAGGGGGTACAACTACTCACCTCGTTGGGCGGGCGCGCGGCGGAGTACTCCTCGACCGGACACGCCGTGTACGGCGGCATGTCCTTGAAGATCCTCGACAACCTTTCGACGATGTCGTTGTCGTCCGGCTCGCCCCGGCATCCGCGACGTGTCGTCGTCGCGGTGTACTCGAAGCCCATCGTATCCCGCGCCATCGGCGGGCCGGATCCCGCGCTTCATGAAACTGAAGGCCACGTGCTCGGCCCTCAGTCCCGCATCCTTGAGAGTCTTGATGCGTGCTAGCAGCTCGGGGAGCTGGATCCCCTCTTGCATGGTGGGCTCCGTGTTCCACCAATCTTGGTGCCTGGGCTGCCGTCCGCTCGGCTTCGGTAGTTCAGGATGGTGGTTCGTGATGTAGAACCATCTCGTCTTCCAGTCGGTGTTGGAGTCCACGAGCTTGTACGCCGAGTCTTGCTCCGCGGAGTCCTCCCTCGAGCGGATTCCGGCCCCTCCGACTACTCTAGGGTTGGAGGCGCTGGGCTGCGGCTTGACGCGGAAGAACTTCGGAAGAGCACCCAGTGCGGCTTGATCCCCAGGAAGGCTTCGCGAAGTGGACGAAGACAGACGTATGGAAGATGCCGTTGGGGTTCAGATTGAGGTACTCGATGCCGTAGTACCTGAGCAGCCCCTTGAAGAAGTCGCTTGCCGGGAGCGCAAGACCGCGCTCCACGAAGCGCGAGAACATCGGGATCTCATCTTCGGCTTTCTCCATCGGATAAGGATCTCCTGCGGCGGATCTCCACATGTCGATTTCCTTCTCCCTGATGAACCCGCCGTTCAACGGGGTCGGCGAGGTCCTCCGTCTTGACCTTTGATTTCTTCCACTCGCGGCTTGGATCGGCGCGCGGTGGCGACACGGGCGACGCCGCCGCGGTGGCGGCCGCGGCGGCCTCTGCACGGCTCCTCTTCTTCCCGCCGGCCTTGGACGTCTTCGACGGCGACGGCTTCATTCTCCAAGTGCAAGGAGTTTTCACTCGCATCCGCTCGGGGGCTACCCTAAAGGCTTCGGGTGGCGATGCGCTCGGATCTACTACGGCGGCAGCAGGCTGCTGGGAGTGGATCTACTTCAAGATTCAAGTGAAGATGACTGCGGCTCACTTGGGTGAAAAACCCTAAGGGTTTTGGCTCTTATTTATAAGCCAAATCGCCTCCGCAACGGGCGGCTGGATAAGTCCACGCGCGGCTGACTCAGCGGCTGCGCGTGACTCTTCGTATTCTACTAGTCGACGCGCCTCACCTCGGGGGCTCGGCTACTTCTACTCGACTACCTGGGAGGCGGCTAGTCTCAAGAGCATCTCAGGACACATTCTCCAAGAAGACCCTTCAATTCGAGAGGAAGTACTCGACTCAAGGCTCGGGGGCTCCGTGCCACGTGTCCTTCGGTTTTTTCTCTCCGGATTTTTCGGGATTATCTTGCCAAGATTTCAGATGGACCCTAAGCCAGAGCCCGCGGCTCGAGGCTCGGGGGCTACTCCATGTGGAGTGCGGTTCTGCAAATCGCACCTCCACGACGGCTCCGGCCTCAAGACAAGACTGACATTTCTTGAAGACCTTCGAAGGCAGATTTCAAGGACGCTTGGGACTACTCGAGAAGACTCCAAGATTGCTCAAACATCAGCTGGAGTACATTCCCGCCTCGGGATGCTTCGACTACTCTTGAGGACTTTGACTTGTAGCGCTCAGGGACGCTTGAGGACTACTCGTTAAGGCCGTCAAGACTACTTGAAGCTATCCTTCTCGACTACAAAGTACTCGGGGGCTTGTCGTATGGACCTCCCTGGGCCCACTACCTCGGTGGGTACCAGGACCGACTACTCGGTGGGCCCCGGGACTACCGGCTTGCGCTACACGGCATCCGAAGGCGTGGAGCACAAGGACTACACGGGAGTAGTACTCGGTTAGGAAGCCGTACATGTTCCGCACCGTATAGAGGACTCCTAGACGTACTCGACTAGTACTCTCTTCCTACTCCGACTTGTAACCCCGCCTCCCGACTATATAAGGCGAGGCAGGGACCGATCCCCTCATCCAATCTCCTCTCATACAACTCACGGCGCATAATTGCACCATCGTGTAATCGTGCCCTATCAATCCAGAGCTACGCAGCATACAGGACGTAGGGTATTACGCACCTCGCGGCCCGAACCTGTCTAAATTGTGTGCCACGTGTCTCTTCCTTCGAGTTACCGATCTCGGCGAGTCACATTCATCTACTTCGGGTACTCCCCGTAGTAGGTTGCCGGTCTAAAACACCGACGGGATTTTCCATTAAGTTTTGAACACAAATCCTTGCTTAGCTCCTCATTTAATTCTCTCAGATCGCTCAATGTATATATGTCCTCACCAAGGCATTAGACTTGCCTTTCTTTCATCCTACTTCTAATGATGGCTGTATGTAGAGTTCAGGGTAGGATAAAAGATATAGCATACTTGCATCACATCTATCACAAAGTCAAAAACCGGACCCAAGGAGAAAATCAAGTTATACAATCAGATCAAGATGTGCACATATATGGGTGTGATGAACATGGCAAGGTGAATACTAGATCCGAAATGGGTGCTAGATATTATCATATATGATGAATGTTGTGGTGATGGTAAGGTGGACACTAGGCCCGGAAAGGGAACTAGTTATTACCATCAAATTTATTTGAACTCCTTTTTGCATGATCACATCTCTCTCCTTTTTCTTATTTATTTTGGACACATGCTATCCTTCTCTTTTTTCACGCCTTAGGCTTTTTTCACTCATGCTTTGAGCATGGTTTTTTTTCTTTTTTTTCATAGCCCATGTCTCTTCTTTTTTTTCAAGGATACTTTTGGAGAGAGAGGTCACACCACACACAGAGCTTTATTTTTATGGAATGAATGGACGGTACAATGCGAACTTCCAGTGTAGAAGTATAGCAAGGGGATATGGTGGTGCACATGAATCTTGATCATGAAAGCATGAAAAGAATTCTCACAAGGGTCACAACAATTTGACAAAGCACAATGCAAGGACAAGCAACATATGAGTATAAGGTTTTCAAGATAACTCATCATATGGCTTTAGTAGGACTTTGGCATATCAAATAGGAGCTCTGCAAAGGGTTTTCAATTTTCAAAATAAAATTCCAAAGCACTCAAACATTTAGTGAGAAGATCATATCATGTATCACAAACACCAACTACTTAGATGAACATGAGTTCCCTAATGATATTTGTTCACAAGCAACAAGATGATATGCATGGAATAAAACATATGCAAGCCAACCATACTCCCTCCATCCCAAAATAAATGCAAATCTATGACCAAACACGTAAACCAATGTAAGATGTAAAATGACCAAAATACCCCTTGTCTTTTATTAAAAAGATCTAGATATTGACTTCTCTTTTGTGTGAGAAGTTTCTAGAGTCTCTTGTCTTTTGTAGTTGGTTAGTCAAAGTTGCATTCTTTCTGGGACAAAATTCAAATCCTATAATTGCATTTATTTTGGGACGGAGGGAGTAGGAAACATGCAAAATAGGTAGAGAACGATTCCAAGAGTTTGATTTAGCATATAAAAATTTAAAATCATTCAAACTCATGAATCAAAGAGAGAACTGAGAGCGAGAGTAGTGTACCTCTTGTTGCTTTTATTCGTAGGTTGTGGAGTCGGGTTACTCCCCCACACTGATTTCTTACCTGCATTATTAGAAAGTATGAAAAAGGAAAACAAAAGGATTATAGGAAAGGAAGGTTACTTGCCTGATTGTCATTGGAGTTGATTTTAGTGCTAGGTTTCCTCAATGAGGTTGATCACATCATACTCCTTATTGTTAGGTTCCAGGAAGATTTTTAGGCGGTGACCATTTACCTTGAAAATATTACCTCCATCGTCTTGGAGTGTGATCGCTCCATGGGGTGAGGCATGAACTATGAGGTATGGTCCTTCCCATTTGCTCCAAAGCTTCCCATGTCCAACGAACTTGACCCTGGAATTTGTTGACGCAAAAATAGGACGTCACCCTTGCGTGCGACACACGTGACTCCCCGGTCTATAGCCAGGTGTGTCAGCCAATCTGACCTGTTGATTGACAATGGAAAATCGGCTGGAGAGCCGATGGCCTTTTGATAAAATCGTAACAGTTTGGTAGCCGATACAGGGCAAAGCAGATCGGCTAGATCAGCCGATATGATGACGTAGGCAGAGCGTAAGATACCAAAGATATCTTAAATAGGTCTACGTGAGCAACACTTGAAACAGATCTAACTGGCTATTAATGATTAAAAGATAGTAGTAATAATGCAATAAAAGCCGATGGGAAGCAGTCTCAAGCTAGATAATTGGTGACAAAAACTAGAACAATGAGAATTAAGATAAAATTTGCTAATCTAGATGATATGGATAAATTGTGAATAAATCTAGATGAAACCACAATGATGCACTCGGTGGTTAAAGCCTAGAATTTACTTGGTAAAGCGGAACTCACGATCAAGCCGGAGATCGAAGCGATGCAGCCCGACGAGTTTGCAAGAACTCATGAAAAGAAAAGGTACGAAGGCGAAGTCGCCGAAAAGTAGATGCGATAAAGTAGATGCAAGAATTGGTAAAGGGGTGGCCGGAGGCAGTTTTGATATTGATCGTGTGATAATTCTATTACAATAGCCGTGACTTATATTTATACCCTGGGCTCCTCTAGACTCCTGTAGTCGGAAGGCTTCAAAACTTCCTAATTAAAGACTTCTGACGAGTTACACAACTAACTAACATGAACTCCCCTAATTAGATCTCTAAATTAAAGGAAAACTAAGATACATGGACTCTATTTTCCCTTACGTAGAATCCTTTCCAGTAAAGCTTCCTCTAACTTGTCCGTCAAGAAAGCAACATGCAAGCCTAATCAACTAGGACTCATTATGTGGCTTTTCTATTTTAATCACCTTTCCCGATGTCATCCAAGCTCCCTGCCTGGTCGATCGTCACTTCTGGCTGATTGACACTATTGGTTGATTCTTGCCAATATATTGGTGGCCGACCATCCCCCGCTGTTATCCAGGTGATGCTCTCACAAATAATGGGAGCCTTGTACTCATATGTGTTTTGGCTATGCTAGCCTCTTTTCTCGTATGAGCTTCTCCTTTAGTGTTGATAACTCTCCAATGCATGCACGTATACGCCTGCATGTACTTGTCCCATGTATGTGTGATGACTTCATCGGTTGATATCTTCTTGTCCATCTCTTCTCTCGGTTCTTCTCTGCCGATTACCAAGCCAAGATCATTTGACCCTGGATTTGGTCAAGATCCGGTGTCAACACAAGCCCCCAGTTTCGAAGTGTGAAAGGTTCATGCTTCGAAATTTTGTAAATCCAAAACTTCCATCTTCTGACTGATGCCAATTGCTCCATTACTTCAACCTTTTCGGAGGTGCTTTCTCATAGCCGATAGTTATACAATATCTTGGCCAATATGGATAATTAAGCTAACTCTACTCCTCCTGGGTGTTATCTACTCGAGGACGAGCAAGGTTTAAGCATGGGGGAGCTGTTGACGGTGAAATTCCATCAACCTAGCCATGAGTTTACCTTCGGTGTTGGCATGAGTTTCATATATTATCCATTGGTACTAACACCCCTTGGTATAACAAGTTCATTCGTGCATGTCGGTTTTGGAGTTTAGTGTTTATGCAGGGTTTTAGCGTTGAAAGCAAGACTTCCGGGATAAGTTCATAAAGCACCTTGTGACAAGACCTTCAAGCCCCGTACAAGTCATGCAATGAAGCAAACTTGACTGCAAGAAGCCCAGGGACCAAACCCGAGAAGATGGCAAACTCCGAGGACCTAGTCAGAAAAGTGCCGAATCTTGCGGGACAAGGATCTACGTCAAACTCGGACAGAAACTGACGACAAGGGCCCACATGCAGAGGGGGAAGGATCTAGAAGACTCGGGAACCAACGCCGGGCAAAGGAGGCAACTGGCTGGGCCGTAATGGGCCTAGGCCAGTCGGCCCAGGCCGGCCGGCACAGCCAATTCCGGGGGCCAGTCAGCCCCCCCTTTGACCTAGCCGCCATTCGAACTATTTATAGCCCCGAGGCCAAGAGCCACACATCAATCCATTCGTCATCGGCCGCCGAGGAGCAGAGAAGGGAGGGACACCATCTCGGAGAGGAGAGGGTCGAGCTAGTTGACTAGGGTCTCCCTAGCCGACATGGGAACCTTGCAAGGAAGACCACGTCAGAGTTCCCGGAGCTAGAAGCAAGATCGAGGTAGGATCCCGGTGGTGATCTTGATTCATGTAGCGTTTGTAATGTTGAATTATCAAGTTGCAATTCGATTTTTATCGATCAAGTGTTTCTCCGACGTCTTTGTTTTCGATCGGCTTTTTCTTATCTTAGATCTATTCTCGAGATAGATCACATAGGGTGTTCTTGTAGCCATGGTGGCTAGAGGTACATGCCTAACCTTCCGAAAGATTTCAACTTGTCCTTGGACTCGCCATAGACTAACCCGCATGAATAGGGGTGCGTTGTGACAGAATGGTGGATCCAAAAGGCGGACATTTTTGGAGTCTGACGGGAAACCGTGGTTTAAAGAGGCTTCTAATGAGATTGAACTTGCTATTTCTTCTTTTGCTTGGAACTTCAACAAAAGGCTTGATCTGATCTCTCTAGATTGGTTTATCTATCCCCCTCTATCTCTTGGTACCTTTGGTCTTTAGTAGATTAGATGTTCATTAAAATCAGATGTATAGGTTTTACCTCTTGAAGATCGAAGTTTCTCGGCATTACTAGATCTCAAGAGGATGCCATGATGAAGGTACAGAAAGAGAAGAAGAGACAGAACGACTTTGCTTCGAGAGATGGATCGAGCAAGAAATTTCGTTTCGTCAAGAAGAATGTGCATGGTTCTTCCCAATCATCTGCATCGGGCCATTGGAGAATGACTCCATCCCAGCATAAGCCTTTGGGAAATTTTCAGTACCGTCAGGCTCAATCACAAGCCTCCAAGCCAAAGGAACTTCAACCCCGCGTTTGCTACAACTGTAGGCAACCAGGGCATTATGCCAATGAGTGCCCAAACCCTAGGAGGATCAAGACCGAGCAACAGGCTCCGAACCCCGGAGTAGCTAAGGGCAATCATGACAGGAAGCCCATAATTCAAGTGAAGCAAGGCCAGCTGAACTTCATGGGTAACTATTCTATCCGAAGGCATTCCTTCATACTTTGGACTTGTGATGATGGAACTTTACCCCATCCTCACATTTTAGTTACTTTTAAGAACTAAAGTCTAGAATCTTAGTGAACAGATGTAGCAAACATTTGTTTACTAGCCTTCCCTTTCTTCATATAAATCTCTTGGTAATTCCTTTCTCAACTTGGAATTTCCGCCTAATCTCCAATCTTTTAGATTCACATCAATCAACCGGCTAAGTTGAAGGAGTAGGATCAGAGTTTTTCTCGAGAAATCACGGTCACATCTTCGGACTGTTTGACCCCATTCGTTTCAGTGCCACGATCGTACGACGCCGTAGCGTCGCCCTGCCATCTCTTTTCCCGCGACCACGATCACATCGTCGAGACCACACGGGCCGACCACTATCGAGCCTCGTCTGGCAACCGCTGGATCGCTCCGCTAGTCCCTACCTCTGCCGGTTGGGATGACCGTTGCATTCCGTTGAGCTATAAAAAGGGAAACCCTCCCGCGGTGTTGCAATTGCCAAGTCTCGCCTACTTTCGAGCCCGACAGTGTCGCCGCTCTTGTTTTTTCCCCTTCGGCTACTTTTCGTCGACCCACCGCTAGTCCATATCTGCCATTGCTCCGCCCACTCGCCGAGCAAGCTGTTTAGCTGCCTCCATCGACAATCTCCAGAAGGAGCTTGGAAAAAGACCGAGAGAAGAACCCCAGCTCCATCGACGACCATGCCTCAGTTCGTGGAGATGTTCGAGCCCCTCCGCTAGATGCTTGTAGCGATGTACCTCTGCATCGTCGGCAGAGTTTGTCTTCTTATAGTCCTCCATGTACATATTCATCATCCACTTCCTCATGAACTGCATTGAGGCAGTGAGGAGAGCACCATGTATCTTTTGCCCTATCTGAATTCTTGCTGTCTAGAAATATAAGCGAGTATGTCTTCCATCTTGGTAACCCTTATCTTGTTAGAAGGTGTTGCTATGATTTTGTTGTCGAATCTCGGGTCGAGATTCTATTTAAGGGGTTAGGCTGTGACGCCCCAGGATTTAAGCCGGAGTTGTTAACCCTAATGGGCAGGTCAACAGAGTTGACTTTGGTCAAATGACGGTCAACCTGGGCCATCACCTCGAAAACATCACCGACGATCCCTAATGACACCCCTTGGTCAACCCATAGTCAAGGTTGGGTCAAAACCCTAGTCAAACCCATTGAACCCCTCTGGACCCACCAGTGTCAGCCGGTACTTTTGCCACGTTCTCCAAATTTCACCTAAACACTTCAAATTCTCCCAATACAAAAGTTGTGTATCTTGTCGAGGGACACAACTTTCATGTTGAGTGGCATTTAAAATTTTGAGTGGAAATGTGTGAAAAACTCAAGTCCACGCTTCTGGTTACTATTCACCAGAGCCGAGTTTTCTGCCATGTTCTACTGCGTGTCCTGCAAAATCTGTTGATCCAAACCATGGTCAGCCTTTGTAAAAGTGGTAGAGGGTCAGCTGATCTACAACTTTGTTGTTGATCACTTGGTCCACTTGTGTTTCGAAATTTCAAGTAATCAGCAATCAAACAGTGCTACCTTGTGTTTTAAAATGAGCCAACCGCGCCACACGCGCGACGTCGTGCGCGACGCCGTCGCGGTGCGCCGACCCGCCCGCTTGTGCGCGCACGCCGAGGTCCCCCCTCCGACCACCGGTCCGTGCACGGTACTTAGGTCACTGTGTCAAGGTACGTCGCCGACGCGGTCTAAAGCCTTAGGCCGGTGCCACGTGCTCCGCCCTCACGCGTTGGACGGTGGCGCCGCCTCACGCCAGCGGCTCGACGGCCGCTGCACGTCGCCGCCCATCCCGCCGTACCCCGGCCATACCGCGACCCTACCACGACTACTCGCTTGGCGTGCAAGAAATCCACACCACCGCCTCGCGCCCGGATATAAAGGTCGGTGCCGTCCCTCCTCGCGCGAGAACCCAAACCCCGCCACGGTCGCCATTGCTGCTGCCGTTGAGCTCCGTGCTCTGCCAATTGCCGTGACCGCCGGATTGCCTCTAGCTTTCCCTCCGGTGCTTCCTGTGCTTGCACGCCCGAGTGTAGACCTGGCTGGGCTGCCTGCTCGCTGGAGCCAGCGTCCCAGCGGCCGCCCCATTGCCGCCACCGACGAGCTCTGCTCTCCGCGCGATCCCCGAGCCAACCAACCATCTCAGCACCTCCGCTAGGTCCTAGAGAAGCTACCCGTGCCACACGTTGACCAGCTCCACCCCTGTCCTCGCCGGAGTTCGAGTGCCCGCGGCCGCGCCGCCACCGTTCTGCCGCCGCCGCTCACCGGAGACACCCCCGACCCCAAATCCACCACCAATAGTCCCGTGGTGAGCTCCTGGTCATTATTCCCCACTTCCCCGGTCAGTCGCGCCAAGGCCTCGCCGGAATCCGGCGAGCCGCGCCGCCCCGGTGGCCCAAGGGCTACATTGTAAAGCCCCAAGTTTTCCTAGGGAGGTTAGTGCAAACAGAGGGCAGATCTGTGACCTTTTAAACTTTCTAGGGACCCTCGTGCAAAATGATTCTTTACCTCCTTATGTGTTTTGGCAGCACCTTGTAAAATCCATAACAAATCACAAAAAAATCCAAAAAATGCAAACCCAATTTTGTTGTGCTCTGTGTAACTAAAACTACAACTTTCTCCAAATATGTATATACTTTTGTGTTTTAGTTTTTGCTTGAAAAATTGAAATGTGAAATCCCTAGATCTATGTTTTTGCAAAATCCACACAAGATCTTGAGCTGGATTTTGGATATGTTGTGAGCACTAGTATGTGTAGGTCATGTGCCAAATTGCATAAAGTTACTGAAGAAATCTTTTTGTATAAATTATCTTGTATTATGGTCAAATCTGCCTAGATGATTTTTGTAGGTTAAAATAAAATTATTTTTGAGCCCAACTTCTGGCTATCATCTTGTAATGTTGAAATGCACCTCTGGTGAATTTATCATGATTTTATCACTATTAGAAATATTTATTCCTGATTTATGCTTGATTTTAATCATAAATGTGTAGATCAAGACCTACAAAGGCTATAGGTGTGTTTGTTGGTTCTTTAGGCTTGTTTTGGACCAAAGCATGTGTAGGAGCAAGTTAGGCCTCACTACTGTTATATTTATTTTAATATGCTTTAATCCTCCATTTGCTAGCTAGAAATGTTTTTGTTTATGTGCATTTAAATTCAAGGGTGCAAACCAGTTGCTTACTATCCAGAGGAGTGCTTTCTGGTCATTAGGACCAGTGGGCACTGTTGGACAAGTTTGGAACATGATTGGTTGATTAAAGGAGTGCAAACTGGATTAATCTAGTAAAGGAAAAATGGGGAAATACATCCTTTTGTGCATAAGATAAATAAATGAGTTAGAGACGTAAATTTTGTAGCATAAAAGTAAGGTTTGCGTGCTGTTGGTATTTAAATAAGATATTTTTTATAGATATGTACACAATCACCATCAATAAAGTGTTGAATAGAAATGTCATAATAGATATATTTATTCTTATAGCCTAAGCAAGTGTGCATGTGTGACTAGTGGCTTATGTTAGATTCAAGGAGACCAGGGAGCATCACTCTTGATGTATTAGGATTCATTTTTGTGCTTTAATGTGAAAGAATCTTTGTTGGTTTAATAGTGAAATTGATTGGAAAATCACGAATGTCTGTCGTATGGACCTCCCTGGGCCCACTACCTCGGTGGGTACCAGGACCGACTACTCGGTGGGCCCCTGGGACTACCCGACTTGTGCCGCACGGTACCTGTTGGCGTGAGGCGCAAGGACTACGGTGGAGAAGTAGTCAGATAGGAAGCTATACATACCATGTACTGTGTAGAGGACTCCTAGACGTACAAGACTAGTACTCTCTCCCGAAACCGACCTGTAACCCTGCCTCCCGGACTATATAAGGCGAGGCAGGGACCTTCCCCTCTCATACGCATCAGATAACACGCCATCTTGTAATCACATCCAATCAATCCAGAGCTACGCAGCATACGGGACATAGGGTATTACGCACCTCGCGGCCCGAACCTGTCTAAATTGTGTGCCACGTGTCTCTTCCTTCGAGTTACCGATCTCGGCAAGGCCACATTCATCTACTTCGGGTACTCCCCTTAGTAGGTTGCGGGTCTAAAACACCGACAACTGGCGCGCTAGGTAGGGGATCTCGCCAAAGATCACATGGCGAACTCGGCGGTTTCCATCTTCATCAAGCCAACCGTCGCCTTCAACCGCAGCGACACCTTCGTCTTCGGCTCCTGGGTCTGCACTACTAACGGCGCTGCATCCTTCCAACATAGCCTCACCATGTCGCCCAACCCGGAGACTGGGCTCGTGACGCTTCCCAAAGTAGTCACGGCAATCTCGTCGGAAAATTCGGCGAAATTTCGCTCTACAACCAACACGCCGACTTCGAGCTTGGATCCGACTCCAACTCGAACTCCACGTCCCCGTGGGCTATCGCATGCGAGTCGGCTACCCAGCCATCGTGTGTGGCCTCCCCACTCCGTGAGCGCTTCGCACGTGGCCCTCGCAACGCTAGCAGGGCCCACCCGAAGGCTCCCACCACGCGCCGGGCCAGCAAGAAGATCGTACCCGAGAACGAATCGGACTCCAACATCGTCCCCGGCTACAACTCAGACTCCAATCCTCTCTCCGGCTTCTACTCGGATTCCTCCTACGAGTTCGACTTCGGGTCGAACCCTGATGAGCCCGAGTCCGAGAACAACACCAAAGAGCAACCCCCCGTCGGGACCGGCCCCGCCCGGTTATAACATCTACACCCGCCGGGAGATTTGTCCTCATCGGCGGACCGCAAGCCCGCGTACTTGACGGAGGAGGGAACTCACGCCGTGTCACCTACCTCGACTCACTTCCCTTCTAGGAGGGAACACCGCTTGCTCCGCCGGGGAGCACACTCCGACAGAGGTGGCAACCGGCCGACTCTAGCCTTGGCTCTCCCCGACCAGCAAGTCTTCATGACTACCAACGAGACGCGGGGCCCTCAGGGACGGTCCCTGACCAATACCTTGAGGACATCTCAGCGGACGAGTTGTCCGCCAACGCGCCCGCCGATGGGATCAACGCCAACAGGGACGCCCGACGTGAACGCAACAGAAAGCGGAACGAACGACGCCGACGTCTCCGCGAGTCCCTCCCCATCCGCAACCTTGCAGAAGCACTCGACCAAGTCGAGAGCCGGGTACACACCACCCCAGAGCAATGCCTCGTGTCTGTCACTACGATAGCACGTCAGGCTCAGGGGATGCGCGCAGAACAAGTCATCGCCAAGCTCGCGGAAGACGCCTACTTCATGCGAGTCAACACCAGGGTCGCTCAAGCGCCCCCCGTCAGGAACCGCGACAACAAAGCCACAAGTCGCAGTGCGGACATCGGTCGCAACCGTACTCAAGCGGAGCTACCAGCTAACCCCAATCGTACTCGGGCAACAGCCGGTGGACCCTCTCAGGGTGGCAACAGCGCCGGTGGTGATCGGGGAGATCGTCCCTCACCGCGATCCCGGCGGTGGAGGCGGCGATGGCGGGAGCTCCAACCATGGGGCTAACGAGAGAGCCGGGGGCGCGGCCGAGGCCACGCGGACAGTCACGTCTCCGGCGCCTCACGTGGCGGCTTCGACGCTCGCCAGAAAATCGAAGAACTACGACGCAAGAAGGCCTCCACGGCAGGCGACAACGACGGCTTCCCTGCCTTCTCAGCGCGACTTCGCAACCTACTCCTCCCAGAAAAATTCAAGCCTCTGGGAATTACCAAGTACGACGTGAAGCAAGATCCAGTGCAGTGTCTCAGATGCTACGCCCTCTCCATCGAGAACGCTGGTGGCAACAACGACACCAAGTGCCTCTACTTCCCCTTCTATCTGGACCAAGCCCCGCTCACATGGCTCGAGTCACGCGAGAAGTACTCGATCGACAAGTGGGACCAGCTGAAGGAGCAGTTCACCAGCAACTTCGCGGGCGCTATGGGTCGCTCGGGTACTCGCATGCACCTGGCCATGGTGAAGCAGAAACAAGGCGAGACCCTTCGCAAGTACATGCGGCGCTTCTTCGACAAGCGCGCCACCGTAGTCGATGTCTCTGACAAAGAATTCATTGACCTCTTCCAAGACGGCCTCTACCACCGTCGCACCTTCGAAGACTTCGGCCGTCGCCGCCCAAGCTCCATCACCCACCTCAAGGACATGATCACCTCCTGGGCTGATGAAGAAGACAAGGCCAATGCCAAGTACGACGCCATCCATGGCAAGAGCAAACAGAACACGGGCGGCGGCACCAGCAACAACGGGAACCAAGGTGGTCGCAGCAACAACTACTCGGGTCCCAACCGCAAGCGCAAGCCAGACAACATTGTCGCGGCTATCTAGCACCCTGCGAAGGAGAACTCAAAGAAGACCTCCGGCGGCTTCAAAGACTTGCTGAAGGAGAAGTGCTTGTGGCATCTGGACGGCAACCACACCACCGAGCAGTGCTACCAACTCCGGCGAGCACTCAAGGATACTCCAGAGCCACGGCACCCTCACGACAAGAAAGGAAAAAATAAGGCCGACGAAGGCAACGACGACTTCCAGGAACCTGACAAGACGGTGAACGTCCTCTTCGGCGGACTACCCAACCGACGGGCTCAGAAAGCTACCCGTCGAGAAGTCATGAGCATTGAACCAGCAGTCCCGACCCCTCTCCGGTGGTCGGAGGTACCCATTACCTTCTCCCGCGCGGATCAATGGACAAGCTTCTCTGAACCAGGACGGTTCCCACTCGTCCTGAAGCTAGTGGTCGCGGGCTCTAAACTCAACAAGGTCCTCATCGATAGTGGAAGCGGGCTCAACGTCCTTTTCACCAAGACCTTGAAGAAGATGAAGCTCGACATCACCCACATGCTCACCAAGAGCACTTCGCCCTTCTACGGCATCGTCCCCGGGAATGCGGCTATCCCACTGGGCTCAATGGTTCTGCCAGTTACCTTCGGGGAAACAAGGGACAACTACCATACCGAGTACGTCAAGTTCGAAGTCGCGGACTTCGAGACGTCCTACCATGCCACCCTCGGCAGACCAGCTATCACCAAGTTCATGGCGGTATCCCACTACACCTACTTGGTACTCAAGATGCCAAGTCTAGCCAGTGTACTCTCACTGCAAGGGGACTTGAAGATATCCTTCGACTGCGACACAAACGTTGTGGAACTTGCAGCTACGAATCAAGTACCACGCAATGATGGACATCTACGCTGCGTCGAAGAAGCTTGCCCCAGGTGAACTCGACATCCCAGAGAAGTCGGACAAAGCTAACAAGCCTCAACCCGCTGAGGAAGTTCTAGTCAAGACAATCGACCTCGGGATCAGGCGACAGCAGCAAGACCACCACCATCGGGGCGGGTCTCGACCCGAAATAGGAAGACGCGCTCATCAACTTCCTCTGGGCTAATCGCGACATCTTCGCGTGGAAACCAGCGGCCATGCCACGGGTGCCCAGGGAGTTGATTGAGCGTTCACTCAACGTCGACCCTAAAGCTACCCCGAAGTGACAACACCTCTGCCACTTCGCCGACGACAGACGGGACGCCATCAAAAAGGAACTCGCCAAACTACTCGCGGCTGGCTTAATCAAAGAAGTCTTCCATCCTGAGTGGCTCGCCAACCCCGTCCTCGTCCGCAAGAAGAACTCCAACGAGTGGAGGATGTGCGTGGACTACACCAACCTCAACAAGCACTGCCCAAGGACCCCTTCGGGTTGCCGCGGATTGATCAAGTCATCGACTCCACGGTCGCGACACCGGCTCGCTTCCTCGACCGCTACTCCGGTACCACCGATCGCGATCAAGGAAGAAGACCAGGAGAAGACCGCGTTCATCACCCCGTTTGACGCGTACTGCTACACGACCATGTCCTTCGGGTTGAAGAACGTCGGCGCTACCTACCAACGAGCTATCCAGGCCTGCTTCAAGAGGCAACTCAACAAGAATGTCGAAGCTTATGTGGATCACGTGGTCGTCAAGACCAGAAACTCCAACACGCTCATCGCCGATCTTGAAGAGACTTTCGCATCCCTGCGAGAGTATCGCTGGAAGCTCAACCCGAACAAATGCGTCTTCGGTGTACCGTCGGGCAAACTACTCGGCTTCATCATCAGCCACCGCGGAATCGAAGCCAACCCCGAGAAGATCTCCGCCATCACCAGCATGAAAGCTCCCACGTGCATCAAAGACGTGCAGAAGCTAACCGGTTGCATGGCGGCTCTGAACAGATTCATCTCGAAGCTTGGAGAATGGGGGCTCCCCTTTTTCAAACTACTCAAGCATCAAGAGAAGTTCGTGTGGACTCTAGAGGCAGACCAAGCCCTTGCCCAGCTCAAGGACTTCCTATCAAAGCCATTAGTCCTCACGGCTCCTCGCAAAGGTGAGCAGCTGCTGCTCTACCTTGCTGCGACTACTCACGTGGTCAGTACTGCCATCATCGTCGAGCGGCAGGAAGACGGCCATGCCTACCCAGTCCAGCGCCCAGTTTACTTCGTCAGTGAGGTCCTGTCAGAATCCAAGGCATGCTACCAGCCAGTACAGAAGCTTCTGTACGCTGTGCTCATCACCTCGCGGAAGCTACGACACTACTTCCAGGAGTACTCGATCTCCGTCGTCACCGACTACCCGCTCGGCAACATCATGCGGAACCAAGATGCTACTGGAAGAATCTCCAAGTGGGCAGTCGAACTCGGCGCCCTCAACATCGACTTCAAACCACGCACAACCATCAAGTCGCAGGCACTAGTCGACTTCATGGCGGAGTGGCGGGAGAATCAACTACCAACTCCAACCGAGCGCCCAGAGCACTGGGTGATGTACTTCGACGGCTCACTCAAGCATGAAGGCGCAGGTGCAGGGGTACTCTTGATCTCTCCAACGGGCGAAAAACTCAAGTACGTCCTGCAGATCTCCTGGAAGGTCTCAAACAACGAAGCCGAGTATGAAGCTCTGCTACACGGGCTCCGCCTCGCGGCTTCACTAGGCATCAAGCGGCTACTAGTCTACGGCGACTCCGCAGTGGTCATCAACCAAGTCAACAAGTCCTGGGACCGCAACAAGGAGAACATGGACGCCTACTGCCTAGAAGTCCACAAGCTCGAGAACAAGTTCTACGGTCTCGAGTTCCACCATGTCGTCCGTGACAACAACGCTGCAGCGGATGTCCTGTCGAAGATTGGTTCTACTCGCGCTCAAGTACCAGCGGGTGTCTTCGTCCACGAGCTTCACGCGCCATCCATCCTGGAGCCGGCGCCACCTACCACTGATCCAACACATCCCCCGACTGGCCAGGAGGTCATGATGATCGATGTGGACTGGAGGCAACCCTTCATCGACTACCTCAGCGAGCAGAAGGTTCCCTCGGACAAGAACTTGGCCGAGCAACTCATCCGCCGCGCCATGTCCTACGTCCTAGTTAGAGACAAGCTCTACAGGCGGGGCGCATCTTATGGAGTACTCCTGAAGTGCGTTCCCCGAGAAGAAGGCAAGAGCATCTTGGAGGAGATTCACAAAGGCGTCTGCGGCAACCACGCGTCCTCTCGCATGCTGGTCAGCAAGGCCTTCCGACGAGGTTTCTATTGGCCCACAGCTCTGGGCGACGCCGAAGAACTCGTCAGAAGGTGCCAAGGGTGCCAATACTTCGCCAAGCAACAACACATCCCGGCCTTCAAGCTAGTCACCATACCGCCAACCTGGCCTTTCGCCTGCTTGGGGCTCGACATGATTGGTCCACTCCTAACTGCGCCAGGTGGATTCAACAGAGTACTGGTGGCCATCAACAAGTTCACCAAGTGGATCGAGGTCAAGCCTGTCACATGCCCCAAGGCTGACAGAGTACTTGATTTCCTGGATGAACTTGTACATCGCTACGGACTACCCAACCACATCATCACAGACCTAGGCTCCAACTTCAACAATCACCAGTTCTGGGAGTACCGCGAGAACAGCGGGATCGACATTCGATATGTCTCAGTTGCCCATCCTCGGGCCAATGGACAAGTCGAGCGCGCTAATGGGATGGTGCTCGACGCTCTCAAGAAGCGGCTACACGACGCCGCCAACACTAAAGGGGGCAAGTGGATCAAGGAACTACCCAATGTGCTCTGGGGGCTACGTACTCCATCCTCCAAGCCGACGGGACAGTTGCGATACTTCCTGGTCTACGGCTCCGAAGCAATCCTCCCTGCTGATGTCATGTGGGACTCACCGGCAGTGGAGCAATACGACGAAGGCATATATGAAGACAGCAGACGAGTTGACATCGATGGACTCGAAGAAGCTCGCTGTGCCTCCCTCATCCAATCAGCAAGGTACCTGCGAAAGTGCATCTAGGCCCCTAAGTGGATTTTGGTGAATTGAATGACAAGGCGATTAAAGGGTCGATGTTTTTGTCTAAGATCGTGAGCAAGTTTTCATTATATATTCATGAGCTACTTTTGAAAGTATTTTAAATATGGATTTATTTCATGGCTCACATCTACAAAGATAAGTATTTGGTGCAAGGCTTCATGGGTTTATTAAAAGAGAACAAGATGATGAGTATACATTTCATGGTTCTAAAAATGGAAGCTTGCATATCCGTTGTCAATCAAGATCAAGCATTTGAAGCGGGACTTTCAAATGAAGGCTAATTGCGTGTGAAGCAAAGTGGAACTCAAAGTGGATTGGATAAGTGATGAAGAGATCAACCGAGATGTCTAGGGTGAGGGACTAAGCAATCTTTGGGGGCCGTAGCTAAGCCGCCATAAGTGTTTTGCTAGGGTGAAGGTCTAGCATCCGTGGGGTCTTCAAGTATCATATTCAAACCTTAACCGAGGGAAGCTTTGCAAGTCATCAACTCGTTAAGATTGGCAACATGGAGTGGCCATGGATCCAAGTGTGCATTCTTATGCTATATGGAAAGATCCTAAGTCACTAGCTCAAGTATGGACATGCTCAAATCAAAGGCTATGTTGAAAGCCCTCAAGTGGTTATCGATCAAGTATGGCAAGAATTGAAGTTGTTCAAGCTCAAGGGGTCATCAAAGCTCTTTTACTCTTTTCTTGAGTATAGGTATGCCGTACTATCAAGGGGGATGCAACCTAGCAAGTTGACCAAGTCAAAGTGCTCATTAGTTGACCTAAGTGAGATCTAGCCCTTGAGTGTGCTAACTAACCCTCCTAACCTAACCCGGGTCATTTCATCTTGATGGTGAAGTGCTAGTTTCTCTAAAAGAGGTTTTGGGGCAACTCGGGGCCCGACCGGTCCTAACGGTCGAGGCACCGGTCGGCCGGTGCCGCTAGCCCAACGGCTAGTTTTTCATACACCGGTCCGACCGGTGTAAGGCACCGGTCCGACCGGTGCCACCGGGTCTAACGGCTAGTTTTCTTCTTTGAGGGGTATAAATACCCCAAGCCCTCTTCGTGTGTGGGTCGTTGCTTCTAGTGTTGTTCTTTGAGATCCCAAGCCATTTCTAACTAGCTCTAAGCCTTAGTGGCTCTCCCCAACCATCTCTTTGTGAGATTTGTGGATTCAAGCCATCATCTTTGTGTTGGGTTGAGAAAGTGAGCCTAGGAGTGACTTTGTGAGCTAACAAGAGCAGGTTCCATAGCTTGAGCACTTTGGTTACGAGTCTACAAACTTTGGTGCATTTGTTACTCTTGGAGGTTTGCCTCCTAGACGGCTAGGTGTCGCCGGCTAGCTCCCAAGGTTGTGGTGAGCAAGCGGGGAAGTTTGTGAGGGCTGCGATCTTGCCTCTTCGTGGAAAAGATCACCTTAGTGGAAAGGAGGAAAGTGGTTGAAAGAGACCCGGCTTGTTGTGGGAATTGTCCCTTACAAGCTCCTCAACGGAGACGTAGCCATTCCTCAGTGGGTGGTGAACTTCGGGAAACAAATCCTTGCTTCCTCGTGCGATTCCTCACTCTAAGTCGTTTTTCTAGCATATTTCATTTGCTTCCGCTTTGATCTACTTGGGTGTGTTACTTGTTTGTGCAGGGCTCATTACTCTGCTTGTGATCATCTACAAAAGCCACACCCTGAGTTTGGTTCGTGCTAGAAGCCAAGAGGTGCTTGAAGTTGTTTTGCAGGTTCTCTCGTGCTACACCGGTCCGACCGGTGAGGGGCACCGGCCCGACCGGTGTCATCCGTGAAGACCGGTGCTTGACCGGTCGACCGGTCACCACCACCGGTCCGACCGGTGGAGCACCGTCGGCTCAAGTGAGTTGGAAAAAAAAGGTTTAATTTGGTCGTCACGCCTATTCACCCCCCCCCCCTCTAGGCGACATCAAGGTCCTTTCAATTGGTATCAGAGCTTGGTGCTCCGATTCGAGCTTAACCGCTTGGAGTTCTTCGATGTCGACAACTTGTGAGGTACCGTTTGAGCCTCTAGCTCTAGATGGCTCAAACTATCCTTCTTGGTGCTCTAATGTTCTCATTGCACTTAAGGTTTTGGGCCCTACCGCTGAGAGCATCATGGTTGCGAGTATCCTTCCAAAGGATGAGACATGTGTCTCGCCAATGGACTTGGAGAAGAAGCAACTCAATGCCGTTATTACTAACCTTTTGTGTAGCTGTGTATGTAGCGAACTAAAGTACATTATCTTGAAGAGCAAAAAGATTTCCGAAGATGCTCATCTCATTTGGAAATTACTACTTGAGGTGGTAAATACCAAATGGGATGAACTCGAGAGTGATGATGAAGATGAGTCAGTGGAGATGTGCCCTACCTCTAAAACATCCACTGAGCCTCAAGCATCAAACCTCAAGCAAGAAGAAGAGCAAAGAAGAGAAGACGATGTCCTCTGCAGGGACCGGTCAGACCGGTGACACCCACCGGTCAGACCGGTGCCAGCAGGGGCACACCAACTTGCTTGATGGCCAAGAAGGAGAAGAGAAGCAAGAAGAAGAGACAAGCCAAAGGAGCTAAGGACCAAAAGATTGAAGCTTCAAGCTCCTCGTCAAGAGAACTTGAGCTTCTCAAATCCGAACTTGCATCCTTGGCTTGTAAGTATGAAACATTGGCTAACAAATATGATCATGACATCAAATCCTTTGCTTGTAGAGCTAAATTAGAAGAAGATGCCAATGATGATCTAGAAGCCAAGTTAGCAAAGCTCACTAGCGAGCATATGGCGTTACAAGCTAATCACAATGAACTTGAACTTTCCTATGAGAAGCTTGTTGACTCTTATGCAACACTAGAGATAGCCCATGAGGTTGTGCTTTCATCGGTAAAATCTATACAACCTCTATCTCACACATGCACATGCTCACAATTTCAAGTTAATTTATCTTGCGCTAATGTTTGTTTGTCTCAAGCAAGCCAATCTAGCATTGAGCATGTACTTGTAGAATCTTGTGATGACCTCATTGTTAAAGAAAATGATAAACTAAGGCAAGAGGTCGAAAAGCTCCAAAAGGACTTGTGTGTGTTGAAGGAGAAGAGCAAAGTGCAACCTTCTCAAGATAACCGTGAAAGCATGGTGAAGAAGCTTGGGAAGGGATCAACCGCCACTAGTTCAACTCCTCAACAATATACAAGGTCCCACAAGCACAAGATTCAAGAAAAGAGCAAGATTGGGCAAACCAAACCCCAATATCGCCCGATCAAGCACAAGGCACAAGAACCACTCTCCAAGAAGCCTAGGAGCTCCAACAAGTGGAGGGTGTGCTACAAGTGCAGAGAGAAGGGACACCTTGCCGACTCGTGCCCAAAAGCAACAACGGGCAGTGGCTCTGACCGTGACCGGTCGAGCCGGTGCGTGCCACGGTCGGGGCCGGTACTAGCCGAGGCAGCCCCACCTCAAGCAAACAAGGCAAGGAAGCCACCTTCTCCAAGAACAAGTCTCGAAGCAAGTGTAGAAAAGAAATTGCAAGGAATGGGGTGACCAACAAGAACAAAAGTCGCATTTGCTACGAATGCCGTCAAAAGGGTCACATGGGTAAGGATTGCCCAAATGGTAACGTTCCTAAATCAAGCCTTGTCCATTATGATTTCCATAAGCTTAGGAACGATAGGAATAGAACTTGTGCTATAAGGGAGATTAGTTCACCTCATTGTAGCATGAGGGCTATTTGGGTTCCTAAGCACCTTGTGACTAACCCAATAGGACCCAACAAGTGTTGGGTACCAAGGAATGCTTACTGAGCTTGCAGGTTGTAAGAGATGCATTGAGCACATGGTTGGACGACTTGGAGATCTTGATGGACTCAATCAACCATGTGAAGAGCAAACTCATATAAATCGTGAAATCAATGACATCTCGGTAACCAATGCGCTAAATTGAGTCTAAGTCACGTTGGTCCTTTGTGAACACTCATGTGAAGCTCTTCTTGCATGAGCAAAGCATGAGGTGGTGACTTCGACTAATTTTTATGAAATTTTACCTTCTCATGCCATTCGATGCCTTTAATGGCTCTCTAGTAGAGCAATGCCTTATCCTTGTTTGCAGGATCGAAATTAGTGAATACATTCACTCACTCAAGGAAAAGGGAATGAAAAATCACAAAAATGGGTCGGGTGGTGGTCACCGGTCGGCCCAGGTGACATGCACCGGTCGACCGGTGCCAACGCGGCCAAAGTGAAACTTGAGCGGGTGACCGAGCACGAGTGCCGGGTGACCCGGTACGCCTCTCGAATCTTTGCGGGGGTGACCCGGCATGAGTGCCGGGGTGACCGGGGTTGTCCAAACCCTCAAGATGAAGGGTGATTTGGCGTCAAAGGTTATGAGAAGCTAAACACATGTCAATTATCAAATCATTTGTGTGTTTTGACCAAGTTTTGGAATGAGCCTCAACATGTTCTTGATTGAGCAAAGTGCCTTGGTCGAGAAATTCAAATTCTCTAGCACTACTTAAGGGGGAGCTCATTACAAAACTTGAGTCACTTATGGGACTAACAATTTCTTCTAAGTGATATTGTAGTCTCATTCGTTTGTGCATATCAAAGGAAGCTCTCGATAAGCGTAACCTCCAAAAGAACAAGTAAGAGCTAACATTGTTTGAAAGTTAGTATATGCACAAATGAAATGGTCTTAAGGCAAAGGTATGTTTTCACAAAACTCATTGAAATACCGTAATGCATCTAGGCCATAACAACATGCTAGTGTGCCATCCTTGGCATGTAATTGCTTCAAATGGACCTCTTGCGCTCCTCTCTAGATATTTGGTTGATATCTTTACTTCTACTCGTCTTTGTGTCTCGAGGATGAAGATATGAGCCAAATATTCTTGTTAGGGCATTCATTTGAAGTGGATGCATGCACTCTGTGATATAGGATAGATGTTTTCGAAAAATCAACTAGCATGAATAGGAAGTGTGCTTTCTTTGAAAAATTTTTGATTCTTGGTCTTAGTGACCCAATCAACTTAGTTGTGACTATAGTTCTCCTTGTTTGATTGATGGCTAGTCACAATTAAGAAGATTTTCTCAAGTCCCTAAAAATCCATTCTTTTTATCTCTCTCAATCTTGGAAGAATCAAGAATTCGCACTTAATTTGGTAAATCCTCCTTTCTTCTATAAATTGATGATTCTTGGATCAATATCATCTTAATATCTCATATCCAAAACATCTCTGAAGGTTGAAATAAAATTCGTGTTGTGGCTCAAAGTTTATTTCTCAAGGCCTCACCGGTCTGACCGGTGCAAGCCACCGGTCTGACCGGTGGTGACCTTGAAGTCACATAATCGTGTTTATGCAACCTAAGTGGATGGGATTTGGTCTATAACTTTTTTGGAGAAGTTTCAAGGAGCAAAACCTCAAAAGGAGAAAAAGGGACGGTACTACCGAGGGCGTGTCGGTTCTACCGATAAGGACTCTCTGTTGAATTTTATCACAATCTTCGGTTCTACCGAGTGGGGGGCGGAAAAACCGATATGGCCTCTGCGGCTTGACCAACGGCCTGTCACCGGTCGACCGGTGGCCGTCACCGGTCCCGACCGGTGGCGCCGGCGTCGGCCCCGTGGGGCCACAGTAAAAGGAATCCTTTTACCCCCCTCCTTCTCTCTCTCCTCTATCATTCACCATCCCACCACTGCCTCCAAACCGTGAACACCTCCTCCATCTCCTCTCTTTCACCTCTCTCACAATCCATGGTGATTTGAAGTTTCAACCAAGGAAAAGCCTCAAGATTGGAAGCAAAAGGATCTCCTAAGGCCCCTCTTCACTTTCCCCTTCGTGTTTCTCGGATTCAACTCGAGTTCATCTCTCCAAAGGTATTCAAACCTTTCTTTTGCCCGATCTCCTCACTTGGTGCAAAGTTTTGAATTCCCTTTGGTAGAACATCTTACGAGATCACCTAGAAGACATTCCTATAGATCCATAGCGTTTTGTTGGACACATTGTGAGAAATCACAAATTGGGTGCGGACGGCCTTCACCGGTCGGCCGGTGGCGCGTCACCGGTCCGACCGTGGCGCATGTCCAACCCCAAATTGTGTTTTCTTCTTGTTTTTCAACACATATCTATTCTAGGATGTCTTTTGTTCATCTAGACCAAATCTTAGATCAACAGCTGCTCAGATTGAATGTGAGAGCAATTGGCTCTGTTCTGGGTGGCACCGGTCTGACCGGTGCCCCTCACCGGTCTGACCGGTGTGGCCCAGAACAGACCCAATTGTTCTGAACTTTCAAGATTCAATTCCAATTCAATTCAATCTTTTTCCTAGAGTCTTATACACTCCTGTCATTCTTTGTGTGACTCAGGACAACAGCTATGGTGCGGGAAAAGGAAGGAGCTAAGAAACGAAGAGAAGAAGTCCTCACTCGCCGAGGAGCTATCCCCGGTGATTTTGGGGAAGGGGGCAGCACTGTAAACATCAACGGCAAGAGATTGAGACGCCGCTCAACTCAAGCAAGTGCTGAGGATCCCAATCTAGGAGGTGACACCGGAACGAGCAGCGATGACAATGTTGAAGATGAGACTTATCCGGGTCAGTTTGAGTTGAGGAGGCACCGGGGAGGTCGGGTCGGACGGCGATGGTGCCGAGGATGAGGATGAGGATGAGGAGGAAGAGGAAGAGGATGTGGATGCCATGGAAGAGGACGACGACGATCGGGGTAGGTTGAGGATCATGCCACCTACTTACATTTATCCGATCGGCCGGTTAAGTACCATGGGTCGGGGATGACCAAGGCCACGAAGAAGCTAAGGGACAAGAACCCTTATGAGGAGGGCAAGACCGCATCGGATCCTAGGTTTTGGGCTAAATTTCAGCAAGACTACTATGCTACGGTGATTATAAAGAAGCCCAAGATCACACACAAGGCTCGGTTGTGGATTGGGGGCACATGGCAAGGAAAGGAGACCCTATTTTTGATGAAGTAATCAGCAAGCGTGAGAGGCAAAGGGTCAAGTCACTTATGGGGTTTCGACACGATTGGAATAAAGAGATTATCGCCCAGTTCTTTGCCACGGTGCACTTTGGTCACATTGAGGCCGACGGGGCCATGGTTTGGATGACTAACGGCCAAAGGTACTCCATTACGTTCCACAGATTCTTGAGATGCTTTGGGATCATGGCAGGAGATGGGGAGCTGAGGAAGCTCCATGATGAGGGGGGAGCTAGAGAAGGATGCTTTGCACGTGATGTACCCTCGCGGTGAGCATGCCAACTTTGGGAAGGTGAAGAACCTCTATACCTACTTCGCTGTCCTAAATAGGCTACTTAGGGTATCTATCACACCTAGAGATGGAAACCCCTCAGAAATCACTAAGTTTCAGAAAAATTTGATGGTGGCTTTGAGGCGGGAGCTCCGGAGTTCGGTGTCGGGGACTTCATTTGGCAAGAGATTAAGCATCTATCAGAGGACCCCAAGAAAATCTGCAGCTACAGCCCCTACATCATGCATATGATCGAAAAGGTTGCAAAGACCGAGTTTCCGAAGAATGTCACTCACAAGCCTCTAAAGCTCAATCCAAGCAAGAATCCTCGGCTCCCATCTCCTAGAGTTGAGTATGCACCAGGACAGGAGGAAGAAATATTTGAGGAGGGAGCAGCTCGGCCAGATGTGCCTCAGGCAGGTGCTCAGCCTGGCACCGGTCTGACCGGTGCTGAGCACCGGTCTGACCGGTGGGGTGGCTGGCAGCCAGGAAGGCCCCGCAGATCCACCTCGCCTTTGAAGAAGTTTCTTAACTTCATTTTTGGGATGTGTCGGAGCCAGCATGACATCCAGGTTGAGCAGCAAAGGTCAAGACGGGCAAACAAGCAAATGCGGGATACGATGAAGCTCATGCACAATGCCCAAGGTTTTCAACCACCTCGCTCTCCTCCATCTCCAGAATCTCCTCCGGTTGAGATACCTTCCTTTGAAGAAAGGATGAGAGGATGGGCCAACTCGGATTTGCTTAACCAATATGGTCCTATGTTCTTCGAGTCCGAGCAAGGACAAGGATCATCTTCATCGGTTCCTCCTCCTCCACCACCATTTGTACCACCTCCTCCGGACGTAGCGGGGGATCGTCTCACTTCATGGAACGAGGAGCAAGCACCCCCACCTCCTCCACCTCCCGAGCAAGTACACGATTGGGGCGCTCGCTTCTCCGCCGAAATCTTTGGCTACGACCCGTACTTCTATGGTAAAAGCTGTGCTCCCATAGCTCATCCATCTCAGATCAACGTCTCGGAATCGATTTACCTAAACTCTCCTTTGCATTGGATTCTTGACGACTCTCAAATAGGAGGGAGCTCTCACCCAGGAGACGGATCTCACGGACAGTGATCAGCTGCTGCTTCTTCTCCAGGCCCTTCTTGGATGCTTGATGACAAAGGGGGAGAAGAATAATCGCGATTAAAGCCTCAAGTTTGTGCTGTCAGGGCTGCTGTCTGTGTTGCACCGGTCTGACCGGTGCCTGCCCGGTCCGACCAGGGTGCCTACTGGAAATTGAGAGAAATTGTGTAATAAGTTAGAATCTTAACTTAGTGGACTTGAGAACTTTTGTATGAGTGCCACTGTGTGTTTTAATCCTTATTGTAATATTTAAGCGACCTTATTGTTAGATTGTGATGCATGTTTTGAATGATGATTGTTTGTGTTGGCTAAATGGAGCAAGGTGATCTAAACCAACTTGCAACCCTGGCATGATCACCTTGGATCAAATAGCACACACTTCGTTGCTTTGTGCGTGGATTGGACCGACCGGTCCCCGACCGGTCGAGGGCACGGCCCGACCGTGCCGCCCGGTTGAGCGAGCCGGGCCGGGACCTGACCGGTCTGACCGGTCAGGGGCACCGGTCGGCCAGTCTTTGCCCAATCAGCTCATTTTTTTCTTTACTTTGTGCATATCTTGTCATGCGCATCACGGATTTTATTTTGTCGCTCACACATGTTGCACTCCACTGATTCTAAGATATAGGGGGAGCTCACACGTCTTTTCTTCCAAATTTGTGCTAATGGCATTTAAGGCCATTTTCTTGAAATCAAACTCAAAGCACAAATTAAGGGGGAGCTCTAGCTATTTCTGAGAATCTAAATGCGCTTTATTGTTTTATTTGTAAGCTTTAATCGAGTTGTCATCAATCACCAAAAAGGGGGAGATTGAAAGTGCATCTAGGCCCCTAAGTGGATTTTGGTGAATTGAATGACAAGGCGATTAAAGGGCTGATGTTTTTGTCTAAGATCGTGAGCGAGGTTTTCATTATATATTCATGAGCTACTTTTGAAAGTATTTTAAATATGGATTTATTTCATGGCTCACATCTACAAAGATAAGTATTTGGTGCAAGGCTTCATGGGTTTATTAAAAGAGAACAAGATGATGAGTATACATTTCATGGTTCTAAAAATGGAAGCTTGCATATCCGTTGTCAATCAAGATCAAGCATTTGAAGCGGGACTTTCAAATGAAGGCTAATTGCGTGTGAAGCAAAGTGGAACTCAAAGTGGATTGGATAAGTGATGAAGAGATCAACCGAGATGTCTAGGGTGAGGGACTAAGCAATCTTTGGGGCCGTAGCTAAGCCGCCATAAGTGTTTTGCTAGGGTGAAGGTCTAGCATCCGTGGGGTCTTCAAGTATCATATTCAAACCTTAACCGAGGGAAGCTTTGCAAGTCATCAACTCGTTAAGATTGGCAACATGGAGTGGCCATGGATCCAAGTGTGCATTCTTATGCTATATGGAAAGATCCTAAGTCACTAGCTCAAGTATGGACATGCTCAAATCAAAGGCTATGTTGAAAGCCCTCAAGTGGTTATCGATCAAGTATGGCAAGAATTGAAGTTGTTCAAGCTCAAGGGGTCATCAAAGCTCTTTTACTCTTTTCTTGAGTATAGGTATGCCGTACTATCAAGGGGGATGCAACCTAGAAAGTTGACCAAGTCAAAGTGCTCATTAGTTGACCTAAGTGAGATCTAGCCCTTGAGTGTGCTAACTAACCCTCCTAACCTAACCTGGGTCATTTCATCTTGATGGTGAAGTGCTAGTTTCTCTAAAAGAGGTTTTGGGGCAACTCGGGGCTCGACCGGTCCTAGCCGGTCAGAGGCACCGGTCTGACCGGTGCCGCTAGCCCAACGGCTAGTTTTTCATACACCGGTCGACCGGTGTAAGGCACCGTCCGACCGGTGCCACCGGGGTCTAACGGCTAGTTTTCTTCTTTGAGGGGTATAAATACCCCAAGCCCTCTTCAGGTGTGGGCTGCTGCTTCTAGTGTTGTTCTTTGAGATCCCAAGCCATTTCTAACTAGCTCTAAGCCTTAGTGGCTCTCCCCAACCATCTCTTTGTGAGATTTGTGGATTCAAGCCATCATCTTTGTGTTGGGTTGAGAAAGTGAGCCTAGGAGTGACTTTGTGAGCTAACAAGAGCGAGTTCCATAGCTTGAGCACTTTGGTTACGAGTCTACAAACTTTGGTGCATTTGTTACTCTTGGAGGTTTGCCTCCTAGACGGCTAGGTGTCGCCGGCTAGCTCCCAAGGTTGTGGTGAGCAGCGGGAAGTTTGTGAGGGCTGCGATCTTGCCTCTTCGTGGAAAAGATCACCTTAGTGGGAAGGAGGAAAGTGGTTGAAAGAGACCGGCTTGTTGTGGGAATTGTCCCTTACAAGCTCCTCAACGGAGACGTAGCCATTCCTCGGTGGGTGGTGAACTTCGGGAAACAAATCCTTGCTTCCTCGTGCGATTCCTTACTCTAAGTTGTTTTTCTAGCATATTTCATTTGCTTCCGCTTCGATCTACTTGGGTGTGTTACTTGTTTGTGCGGGGGCTCATTACTCGCTTGTGATCATCTACAAAAGCCACACCCCGAGTTTGGTTCGTGCTAGAAGCCAAGAGGTGCTTGAAGTTGTTTTTGCGGAGTTCTCTGTGCTACACCGGTCGACCGGGTGAGGGGCACCGGTCCGACCGGTGTCATCGCGAAGAAGCCGAGTGCTTGACCGGTCTGACCGGTCACCACCACCGGTCTGACCGGTGGAGCACTGTCAGCTCAAGTGAGTTGGGAAAAAGGGTTTAATTTGGTCGTCACGCCTATTCACCCCCCCCTCTAGGCGACATCAAGGTCCTTTCAACCTCGAGGGTATCCGACGCTACCACGATCGCAACGTCAAGGAACTCTCCTTCAACATAGGCGATCTTGTCCTCCGCCGCATCCAAAACACGGAAGGACTACACAAGCTCAGCTCGCCCTGGGAAGGTCCCTTCACAGTAGAAAAGGTGACCGGATCGGGCTCCTATCGCCTCCAGACGCTCGAAGGCGAAGACGTCAACAACTCGTGGAATATCGACCAGCTCTGTCGATTCTACGCCTAGTCTACACGACTACTCAAAGACTAGTGGAATATCGACCAGCTCTGCCGACTACCCTGGGGGCTCAAGTCTGCACGACTACTCAAAGACCCCCTTCGCTGTAAGTGGCCGCTGGGTCCAGGAACAAGTCTCAGGACTACTCTACTCCAAGATCCAGTGTTAACGGCTACTAACGGATCTTGGGCTGCTCCGAGCAACAGAGGACTCCAGCAGTGGTCTACTGAGAGACCATGTACTCCTAGATCCAGCCTACGCGGCTATTAACGGATCTACTGCTGTAAGCGGCTATACGCCCTAGCACTACTTAGCCGTAGGCGGCCTCTGGGTCCTGGCAACTACTCTTGTAAAATGGCCCTGGCCATCCAGGTGTACTTCTCTCAGTAATAAAATTTGATTATCTATCAACTAATTTACTGTCTTTTTCCCTCAACGGGTCTACTGGCGAGTACGACTACTCGTGACAACTCCATGATGGGACTCATTTATGGAAGTTTTCCTCATTCATATTTAAACAAGTTCATTACAACTTTGTTTATCTACAACTACTGCTACGAGCTAACCCTACAGAACTACTGGAGGTTGAGCTTCTCGGCGACTTGTTCAGCAATCGGCGCCATCTGCTCCAGCAGCTCCACGTACTGCTCGTTCGTGTAGTTGGCGGCTAGTCCGCCAGCGACAACGTCAACTGGAGCCTTCGGGAAGTACGACTTCATATATGCCAAGATTTGGTTCGGAATCAACTTCGCAAGGTGCTTGACGTATGTCGCCAGACGGCTGGGAGCTTCTCTCAGCCGGTCCACCAACGGAGCTATCTTCGGTCTGCCCAGGTGAGGCACCAGTAGCCTCGCGATGGGAAGGGTGGCCTCCTCGAGTTCCTTCATCTGAGCCTGCAGCTTCTCGCAGTCCTCGTTCAGCTTCTGCAAAGATTTGTAGCAGTTGACGAGGTCACGATCCGAGGCAATGAGCAGCTCCATGTTCTTATCGCACTCGTAAGCCAACTGCTTGTAGCCATATTCAAGTACATCACGGGCCTCCTTCTCCCGGTAGAAGAGGTTCTTCATGTTGACTTCTGAGGCCTTCAGTTGCTCGACACGAGTCTCAAGCTCTGCAATCAACAAGCAAGGCGGGTCAGACTACTATAAAGTACTCCCAATAGGTACTCGACAAGACAACACGTACCTTTATTCTTGTTGCGGAGCGACTTGTTCTTCCGCACAAGCTCGTCGCTCTTCGCCTGCATATCTTGGACTTCGTTGTGGTACTGGGCGAAGGCACCGTCCAGCTTTGACTGAAGCATGGCGGAGTGCTTCCGGGCCTTCACGAGTTGTTCTTCTAAGGCTTCCGCCCGGAGCACTGCGTCGCCATACCCCTGGAGCATGCCAGACTTATGGCGGGATCTCTCCGCTACGCCCTGCAGTAAACAACAGATGTCAACTGGGTACTCAGAATCCACAGCAGGTCGACTACTCAAGGGCGTCGACAACTCACCTTCATCCATTGTTCGGCCTGGCGCATCGCCTCCAAGTGATGAGCTACCGCCGCCGGGTCGACAAGCTCATCTGCCAGCAGCTCAATCCCACCACGACTACTCGTCGCGGCTCTAGAAATTGACGCCGAGTGGATTGGCTCTGCATCCTGGATCTTCGGCGAACGGATGACAACCTTCAGAGTTGATTCTGGCGGTACGTCGTCACGTTCTCCTCCGGCCATCGCGGAGGCTCCTTCGCCGGCTACCTCCATCAACTCGGGGGCTCCTCCTGCAGCTCCTTGGGTCTCCGATGCCAGGCCTTCAACGGGCACCGCTTCAGGAATAGTGCTTCCCTCGGCTTCAGCACCTGTCAATAAGACGACAACCGAATCAGTCATCCTTGGCAGCTACGACTACTCCTTGGCGATACCTGCACTTGCGCAGTGTACTCACCTTCTACGATGCTGGCCTCTGGCAATACAGCCTCCACGGCCGGCGCCTCTGACTCTGCCTACGGGGCGGGAGCGGACTCCTCAGCGGTTGGCGTGGATTCCTCTTCCGCCATCGCTGCGCTGGGTTCATCCCCATCCCAGGTCAAGTCCGTCGATTTCCTGCAGAGTACACAGCTGGTTGTCAACCCAGTACAACTACCAAATCAAATGTACTACTCGGGAAAGATCTTCACTTACAGGCTCGACCGGACCACTGTCACGGTTGGGGCGCCGAGGATACTGGCGATGTCGACTAGCCCAGCCTCAGCAGGCGCCTCCTCTTAGGCCTCAGTAGCCGCTGGCTCTTCAGCGACAGCAGCGGCCGGTTCACTGCTCCCCTCAGACACTAGGGCTGGCGCGTCAGTTGCGCCACGAGTTCTTCCACGGTGGGGGCTGGGCTGCGGCTGCCTCCAATCGGCTCTCCCACCGTATCCCAGTCGCCTTCGTCCCCCTTCTCTATGGGTTCGGAAGGCGGAATCTCCTGCACGCAATGGAGTTTCATCGTCAGCACACTACATCGAGGCACAAGTACTCGACTACCTACTCAAGGAAGTTTACCTCTTGAGATGTGGTCTCCGTGACCTTAAGCTTCTTGGCCACGCGCTTGCGGGCCACGTTGCGTAGCTTCCTTGGCGGCGCAGGCAAACTAGCCTCCAGGCTAGTTGGCGGATCCTGAATGAGAGGGACGTGGGGCAGTCCAGGGCGGCTGAATCTTGACCGCAGCTGGAACCGCTCTTGTAGCGTCTCCTCATCATCTTCGTCTGAAGTGTCTTCAACGACTACTGTGTCGTATCCTTCACCGACCTCGCGGCGCTCCTTGGCCTTGCCTTTCCCCTCATCTGGGATCTCGACAAGTCGAGGAGGCGACGCCGGCTCGGAGACGAACTTCACTATGTCATCCTGCAAGAAGCACATTGGATGAGTACGAGTACTACTACATAACCAGTACTCGAATTGAGTATGGCTACTGACCTCATTGGGTGGACGCGCGACGGAGTACTCGGGCACAGGATGTCGGCTCCCCCAATTACTCGGGGAGTACCCAGTGGGGTTTGATCCCCAAGAAGGCTTCGCAGAAAGAAGTGAACGAAGACGGAAGTGTGGAAGACACCGTTGGGGTTGAGGTTGAGGTACTCGATGTCGTAGTACTCCAAAAGCCCCTTGAAGAAATCGCTCGCCGGGAGAGACAACCCTCGCTCTGTGAATCGCGTGAACATGGGGATCTCGTCTGGGTTCTTCTCCATGGGATACGGATCACCCGCAGCGGCACGCCACATATCGACTTCCTTCTCCCGCAGAAACCCACTGTTGAGGAGCGCCAGCAGATCTTCAGTCTTCGCTTTGGACTTCTTTCACTCTTGGTTGGGATTTGGCCGCGGCGGAGACACTGGTGGTGATGTCCCCACGACGGATCCGGCGGCTTCCTCGCGGGACCTCTTCTTCCCACCGGCTATCTTCAGGCTCTTCGATGGCGAGGGCTTCATTCTCCAAGTGCACCGGGTCTTTACTCGCATTCGCTCGGGGGCTACGGCAGTGGCTTTCGGCGGCGGCGCGCTCGGATCTACACTCTCCTCTGAGGTGGCAGTGCGCAGGAGCGGTGGTTTTTGGGCACGATCTGCTCGGAATGGCTGCAAGTGTGCGGGGTGAAAAACCCTAAGGGTTTCGGCTTCTATTTATAAGTCAACGGCAGCTCCTCCAACGGCCGGATGGATAAGTCTTCAAAAGGCTGACTCAGTGGTGGCGCCTGACCCTTCAACTTCTACTAGTCAACGCACCTCATCTCGGGGGCTCGACTACATCTAATCAACTCTCTGGGTAGCGACAAGATTCAAGAGCAACTCAGGACACCTTCTACATACAAGATGACCCTTCAATTCGAGAGGAAGTACTTTACTCAAGGATCGGGGGCTCCGTGCCACGTGTCCTTCGGTTTTTTCTCCAGATTTATCGGGATAATCTTGCTAGAACTTCAGATGGACCTCAGCTAGAGTCTACAACTCAACCTAAGGCTCGGGGGCTACTCCATATGGAGTGCGATTTTGCAATCGCACTTCCATATCAGCTTCGGCTTCAAGACAACACGGGTATTGTTGAAGACCTTCGAGAGCAGCACTCGAGGACGATTGGGACTACTCGAGAAGACTTCAGGATTACTCAAATATTAGCTGGAGTACATTCCAGCCTCGGGATGCTTCAAATATTCTTGAGGACTTTTGGCTTGTAGTACTCGGGGACGCTTGAGGACTACTCGTCAAGGCCGTCAAGACTACTCGAAGCTATCCTACTCGACTACAAAGTACTTGGGGGCTTGTCGTATGGACCTCCCTGTGCCCACTACCTCGGTGGGTACCAGGACCGACTACTCGGTGGGCCCCTGGGACTACCCGACTTGTGCCGCACGGTACCTGTTGGCGTGAGGCGCAAGGACTACGGTGGAGAAGTACTCGGATAGGAAGCTATACATACCATGTACTGTGTAGAGGACTCCTAGACGTACACGACTAGTACTCTCTCCCTAAACCGACCTGTAACCCTGCCTCCCGGACTATATAAGGCGAGGCAGGGACCTTCCCCTCTCATACGCATCAGATTACACGCCATCTTGTAATCACATCCAATCAATCCAGAGCTACGCAGCATACAGGACGTAGGGTATTACGCACCTCGCGGCCCGAACCTATCTAAATTGTGTGCCACGTGTCTCTTCCTTCGAGTTACCGATCTCGGCGAGGCCACATTCATCTACTTCGGGTACTCCCCTTAGTAGGTTGCCGGTCTAAAACACCGACAATGTCACCTAAGGGTTATGTGTTGGTGTGGTGAAACTTGCTAACAAGCTTATAACCAACCCATTGCTGTTTTTGTGAGAATTAAATTAATTTACTTGTATATATATGTACACAGTCACTATTAAAAAGTCTCGATAATAAAGCATTGCATATTGTTCCTTTATTGGAAGAGTATGCTGAATGTATTATTATCTAGGTGAATGTGGTCAACCATGCACCCCGTGGTTGACATAAGTTGTTGTCGAATTAATTAAATCAAATTGTCACATAAGTCTTGCATTTGCATCCTCCGTGTAGAAGTTCCCAACGGTAGCTACACGCTTGTGCCAGTGGACGTGAACGAGGGAGCTGGAGGAGACGTGCACTACGTCACCGTAGAGCAAGACCCAGGCCAAAGTCCGGAAGATCGTTTAACTGCTTGTGCTAACGAAGGCAAGCCCCGGTTTCATCATTAACCCATGTTTTATTTAAATTATGCAACCATCTTTGTTATTCTCTGTGCATTTACGTTCAGGAATTGAATGAAACCCTAGTTGCATGATTCCTAGGTGCCTATGTTCTTTCACTAGTATGCTAGGTCGTTAGATTCTATGCTCTAAGGACCCGGTAAAAGTCGAGTGATGTTCGTCACTCGCGAGAATAGGATTTCCTGTTGGAATCACCTCTTTTATAAATGGATTGCTCATGTGGTAAGAGCATGGGATTTGGGCTCCGGTCCAGTGGCTTCGTGGGCTAAGCTTTTGAACGTACTAAGCACTTGTCGGGAATGGGACCGGTAAGCCTAGTACCTTAATGAGACGGTACGGGATTTTACTACTACTACTCTCGATTCGTCTCCTGCCCGGCTTGCAACCGGGAGGAGGGTACTTGTGTGAGTCTGGGTGTACTAGGTGGGGCACGCCAGATAGCCTTGTACCCGGGACTGTAGGCTATCATCCCAACCCGAGGATTTTTGGGAAGTTTGGTCGGTGTCAGCTCTGTTGGGGCACCGCTCCGTGTGTTTAGGTTTACCTTGCAAGGGTTTATAAATCAATCGATTGTCGGCCTCTCACCGTTATCTAAGACTGCTTAATCAGCTGGCCATGATATCCCTTAATTATGGAACTATGTGAAATCTTCTACGTGAATTAATTGTTTTGTACAATTCTTGATTGTATTAGTTGCTCATCATAGTAATGATAATCTCACTAGAATTTGAGCTAAAATATTGAAAGTAAGGATCCATGATCCTAGTTGCTTTTTGGAAAAACAAACCCACCAGCCAAAAGCCTACATGTCTAGAGGTAACTTTTGTCGGGTAAGTCTTGCTGAGTATTTGTATACTCAGCCTTGCTATAATTGTTGTTTTCAGGTGAAGATGTTTGGCCTGGTGAGATTCCACCCGGCTGGGAGCTGGAATGGGTGGATGATGACGCAGAGTAATGGCATCATGGATGGCCTCCAGTGATGTCATATCGTATCGCTATTAGTACTTCCATTGTCTTAATAAAACTCTGAACCTTTTACTTTCATGTCAAAGAACCATGTTTGTAATCATGGACCCTACGGGGATTTGATATTAATTTCTAAGGCACTCTGGACTCTCCTTCGTGGGAGTTTTATGCGTACGTTCGATCCTCTCTGTGTTTCCAAGTGATTTATTGGGTGTAAACCCGGCAACACTCAACGAGATGATTCTTTATTGTCGCTTAATGACCAAATGGAGTGGTTTAGGCGATAGTACGGAATTATCTCGGATGGGGTTGTCACACCTTTTGGCTGCTTCTCATTTCCTTGCTCCATAGGTGTAGATTTTCTTCACTGTTTTGTAAAGAATCTGTCTTCCGAGTGTATGGAAGCTTTCATGGTTGCGTTGATTTCCTTCTTGTAGCTCGTGTGATTTTCGTGTCTTTTTCGAGCTATTTTTGTTGTATTTCGTGCACGCCTTGTTCCTTCGATTCTGAGTTGTTTGGGTTCAGATTTGTTGGTGGGGATCATGGATAGATGTCTTGTGCATCTTTGTGCTTGATCATGACCCCTCAATATCCGGATTCGGCCTCCGATTGAAGGATTTCGGTTGGAACCCTAGCTTTGTGGTAGAGCTCGGTTGCGATTCGATTCTGTGACAACCCCACCTGAGATAATTCCGTACTATCGCCTAAACCACTCCATTTGGTCATTATGCGATAATAAAGAAGCATCCTGTTGAGTGTTGCCGCGTTAACGCCCGGTAAATCACTTGACAACACAGAGAGGATCAAACGTATGCATTAAAACTCCCACGAAGGAGAGTCCAGAGTGCCTTACAAATTAACCATCACATCCCTGTAGGGTTCATTATTACAAACATAGTTCTTTGACATGAAGTAAATGGTTCAGAGTTTATTGAAAACGGCGGAAGATAACTAAACGGTACGATCACATCATAGGAGGCCTGTCCATGATGCAATCATTCTTCGTCATCCACCCATTCCAGCTCCAAGCCGGGTGGAAGTTCTCCGGGCCACACATCAGATGCATTACCTGGAACAACATTTATAAAGCAAGGCTGAGTATGCTAATACTCAGCAAGACTTACCCGTCTAAAAGAAAGACTTTACCTCTAATCATGCATGGCTTTTGGCTAGTGGGTTTGTTTGCCAAAAAGCTGCTAAGTAGTGAATCCTTACTTTCAATATTTTAGCTCATGTTCTAGTAGAAGTAACCATTACTAGATAAGCAACTATTACAATCAAGTTGTACAAGCAATTAATCAAAGTAATAATCTTCACAAAGTTCCATCATAAAGGGATATCATGGCCAGTCGGGTAAGTAGTCTCAGATGACGGTGAGAGGCCGACAATCGATTGATTCATAACCTTGCAAGGTGGACCTAAACACACGGGAGGTGTCCTCACCAAGAGTTCACCAACCAGGCGGTTCCCATCATTCTTCGGTTTGGGGATAATAGCTCACAGTATTAAGTACAAGGTTTATCTGGGCTACGCCACCAAGGTCACCCAACCTCACGCATGTACTCGGGTGGCGAGCCCGGGGCCGCAACCCTAAGAGTAGTGATAGTAAAACCCCGTACCGCCTCATTTAGGTACTAGGCTTATCGTACCCATTTCCGACAAGTGTTTAGTACTTTCAAACACTTAGCCAACGAAGCCATTGGACCGGAGCCCAAATCCCATGCTCTTACCACATGATCATTCCATTTAAACATATGGTGATTCCAAAAAGGAGATCCTATTCTCGCGAGTGACGAACATCACTCGACTTGTACCGGATCCTTAAAGCATAGCAACTAGCAACCTAACATTCTAGTAAAAGATCATAGGTACTTATGGATCATGCAACTAGAGTTTCATTTCAGCTCCTGAACGTAAATGCACATACGATAACAATAAGTAAATTCAGAAGTTTTAAAGAAACACAGGGGTTAATGAATAAACCGGGGCTTGCCTTCGTCAGCACAAGCAGACACACACCCTTCCGGACTTTGGTCCGGGTCTTGCTCTACGGTCACGTAGTGCACGTCTCCTCCTGCTCCCTCGTCCTCGTCAGCCGGCACAAGCGTATAGCTACCGTCGGGGACTTCTACACGGGGAATGCAATGCAGTGATTAGGAGTGCAATTATTTTAATTTAATTCAAAAACAGTACCAACAGCAACAAGGAGTGTGAGGTTGGTCATATTCACCTTAAGAAAAGTAATTAAACATTTCTCCTTTTAAAGATAATCAAAAAGCTCATTTAGCCTTCTCCTTAAGGCAATTGTGTGCACATCTATTAAAGAAATATTTAATTTAAAAACAAACAGCAAGGAATTTACCTTGGCACCACATTTTACTTTCCTAACTCATTTCCTTAACTTATGTACAAGAGAAAGTATTTTTCCTATTTTCCTTTACTAGATTAATCTAGTTTGAACTCTCTTAATCAACTAAATACATAACAAACTTTTCCAACAGTACCTAGTGGTCCTAATGACCAGGAGGCACACCTCTGGACAGCAAGCATTTGATTTTTGCACCACTGAATTTAATACACAAAATTGAAGGCATTTCTAGTTAGCAAATAGAGGATTAATACATAATAAAATAAATATGATAGAAATGAATCCAAACTTTCTCCTACACATGCTTGGGTCCAAAACAAGCCTAAAGAACCAATAAACACACCTATATCCCTTATGGATCTTGCTACACCTATTTATGATTAAAACAAGCATAAATGAGGAAATAATATTTCTAACATAGATAAAACCATTGTAAATTCACCAAGGATGCATTTTTACATTATAAGATGATATCCAGAAGTAGGGCTCAAAAATAATTATATTCTAGGCTACAAAAATCATCTAAGCATATTTAACAATATCACAAGATAATTTATATAAACAGATCGCTTCAATAAATTTGTGCAATTTTTGGCACAAGACCTAAACAGGCTAGTTCCCACAACATATCCAAAATCCAGCTCAAGATCTTGTGTGGATTTTGCATAATCACAAATCTAGGTATTTTACATTTCTATTTTTTCAAGCAAAAACTGTAGCTCAAAAGTATATACGTGTTTGGAGAAAGTTGTAGCTCTCGTTATACTGAGCACAACAAAATTGAGTTAGCTATTTTTGGATTTTGCTACGATTTTTCATCGATTTTACAAGTTGCTGGACCAAACCACAAAACAGGGAACAATCTTTATGCACGAAGGCCCTAGAACTTTTAAATCTTTCACAGTTATACCCTTGGCTCCCCCTTGGTCCCGACGATGATGGCAAGCTCGCTGGCGGCGAGGTGGAGCACGGGCAGGCAAACAAGCTACGGGGATCATCGATTGGACTCACCCGTGAACGATTGGTGGATGAGGATCGGCCGGGGAAGTTGCCGGCGAGCGGTGGCAGCGGAGTAGCGGCGGCGCGGCCGCGGAACTCACACGACGGTGAAGACAGGGGCTGGGATCAACCACCTGCTGCACGGGAAGCTTCCATGTGGCCTAGGGAAGACGTTAGGCGGGCGCACGGGCTCGGAGGATCGGTGGAGGGGCGAGCTCGGTGACGGCGGTCCGGTGGCGGCCGCGGGAACTCGGGCTCCGGCGATCATGCGGCTCGGCTTGATCAACAAGCGGCTCGGGGAGCTATTGGGGTGCACAAGGAAGGGCTCAGGAGCTTGTGGGAGTGAGGGCGTCTCTCGGAGGGAGGTGCGCACCGGCGGCGCCAATGGCGGAACGGCGGTGGCTCGGGCTGATGCGCGTGCGCGTGAGGAGCAACTGGAGAATGGCTTATAAGTGCGGGGGAGGTCGGTTGGGGGTAGGTGGGGTCACGCCGGTGCCACTGGCACGCGTGGAGAGGCCGGAGGCATGGCCGACGACGTGCGCCGCTTCGGCGGCCAATGGCGCGCCACGGGCGGTGCGCCGACCGGTGGATCGGCGCCACCGGCGCGGCCCACTTGCCACGGACGGCACGGGTGAGTCCCCGTCGGCGGCGCGCGGTGGACCGGTGGTCACTCCGGCGCCTCGGCGTGCGTGCTCGACGCGGGTACGGTGCGTACGGCGGGTTGCCGACGTGGCCACGCACGACGTCGCGGCGGGGCGCGTCTCGGGCGTTCCCGGCGTTTTCAATTTGCTGAAGCAGTTTTCAAAATGAATTTTCTCTGGATTTTCAAACTAAAATGCACCTTATGGTCTGAAGCAAAGTTGAAGATCACACATTCCTCTACAACTTTCACAAAGGATGGTAGGGGTTTGATGCAAGGGATCGAGCAGGAACATCATGCCAAGTTGGCCAAAATCTCGGCGCCAGTGAACAGTGAACCAGTGCCTTGATTAGCCATTTCCACCACCCTACTCTCCAAATCAGCAATGCCACTCAACAGCAAAGTTGTGTGCCTTGAAATTCTACACATTTTCCCCTTTGGTTGATTTTGAAGTGTTTAGGGAAATTTTGGAGAACGTGCACAAGGTCTACCCTGGCACTAGGGGGGTCAAAAGACATTAGGGTTTTTGAGTAGGGTTTTGACCATGGGTCAACCTAGGATTCTTCATGGGTGGTTAAGGAGGTGTTAAGATGGTCATTAGCACAAATTACCACTGAGCAAAAACACGGGGTGTTACAGATTCCCAGCAATTTAGTTCGTTTGAGGACTCAAGTTTTGGGGTATAGCATCTCCTAGGGACGCTTCACATCTCCCCTAAATCTTTCCTCAAGAGCTCAAGCCGTTTGGGAGATCCATGGATGGATAGAAGAGGTTGACCTCTCATTTTCGAGTTCGGGCTGGTGTTTTCGTGCCTGGTGGACAGTTCGCCTAGGGCACACGGACAGTCCGCGAGGAGCAGACAGATCTGGTGTCGTGTTCTTCGCGTGTTCTTGCGTGTGCATGTTTTGATCCGCTTTGTCTGGTACATTTGGTTGCTAGAAGTTTGTCGGACGGTCCGCGAGGTGAGTGAGGACGGTCGTGTCCGCGCGGACGGTCCGCGAGTAGGGCGCGGACAGTCTGTTATTCGAGGTGCAGTACTGGAAGTTTGGGTGGCCTTTTCGGACGGTCCGCCCTGTGCTTGCGGACGGTCCGCCCGGTCACCGCAGACAGTCCGCCCCTCCACGCAGACGTTCCGCCCCAGGCTGTGCAGATTGTCTAAGTCCTTGGCTTTTTGAGTTGCGCTTTTGTGTTGCTTTGAGTTTGGGTTTGTTCCTAGGGTTGGTAGGTCCGTTGTGACTACACGACCTTGGCAAACTCGTGTGGGAATCCTTGGTTGTGAATTTGAGGCATAGGCCGGGTTCATCCTTCGGGAAGAATTTTTATCGGCTCTCATTCACTCCCCCTCCCCCTCTGGTCTCCTAATCGGTCCTTCAATAGACGCACAACTCATTCCCTTCAGGTCAAACACATAGGCAACATATTGCTGGTGGTCGTCTTCACTAGTGCCACCTCCTGCTTTTTTGTTCCTCGCAGATCAGCATGTGTCTCATCAGAACCCTCCATGCTTTGCCAAGCTTTGTTCTGAAACCACAGTTCATTCCTTAGCTTCCAAATAGCCCACAGGCTAGCAGAAGCAATGGCATTTAGTTGCTAGAAAGTTTATAATGGTTTACCAATACACACCGGGAGGGGAGAAATATGGTCTCCCTACCTTGGACCTTTACCAGGCTTAAAGTAGGAACTCTCCTCACCATTCAAATTGACCCCTGCATAGCCACCTTTTACTAAGCTTTGTATCTGGATCATGTCCATCTCTTACTAAAATCCCTAGATGAAAGGATCTCAAACAGAAACTCTCAATTAACTCTATCATATGCTTTCTCATAACTTCAATCTCAGACCTGGCTCCTTACTTTTGTTCAAAATATGAACTAACTCATGAGCCACCACTACACTTTCTAGAATGTACCTCCCTTTGATGACAAACAATCTCATTTGATTTATCCATTAAAATTTACATTCCTATGAGGATACATGTGCGCATCATTTTATTTCTTTATTTTCAACATCCTTCTATTGTTTCGTCTTTTCCTTAATCAGAAATATGTGTTCATAGTTATGTGCTCATGTAGGTCTATCTCTATCTAAAAATTTGTAATAGAAACTAATTGTTGTTGTGAAACTCGCTGAGCTGAATAGGCATTGTGCTATTTGACCACTACATATTTGTTTTCAACATACTTCCTACTAGTATGTATATACATATATGCATACACCATTATTAGTACTACGTTTGAATTTGTCCATGTTGTCGTATTAATATTTATGTGCACATGTAGAGACTTTAATTTGATAGGTGATTTGTGGACTGTACTAATCAAAATCCATGGGGGAAACCATAATACTTCACTTCTACATTGGACAAGGGTATTATAGACTTTAGTGACCTGACAGATATTGAAGAAATGTTTGCATTTGAGCAGCGGGAATACATCTGCTACATGAAGAGAGATGAAGATTATACTTGTACAGCGAGTCCTATTGAAGTTAAATCTAAGAAAGATATACTGCAAATGCTTCAGTATGTGGAGTCCAGCAATTAGAGCAAATTAAGGTTGGTACTGACAACAACTGTTGTTGATGCAGGGAGGGTTAGTGTTACACCCCTGAAACTTTAGAGGCGGCAGTGATGATGACTGATTCTGATGATGAAGATTCCTATGATGTTGATGAATACAAATTTAGGCTTTAAGAGCAAGACGAGGACTGTGGTACGTATGTTGCTTGTTCTACACTAGCCACATGTAACCTTGACTACACATTATACTCATACCAATGTTTCTAATTAATTTGCAGACCTTCACGATGACTTCAGGGAAGATACAGTTAAAGCATACACCAAATGGTTAACTAGTGTCAAATTTATCAAAGAAATTAGTAAATCCTTTTTCCTTGTCGACTACAGCATATTTGTGATGAAATCCGCATCATCTTGTAAACAACACCCCATCAATCAAGAGCTACACAACATATAGGACGTGAGGTATTATGCACATTGCGGCCCGAACCTGTCTAAATTGTGTGCTACGTGTCTCTCCTTGGGGTTCCTGATCTCGGCGAGGCCACAATCATCTACGTCGGATAACCCCCTTGGTATGTTTCCGGTCTAAAACACTGACAAAGAAGCCTATAGCCGTGTACATGATAAGCTTTCCTAATCCAGTACTAGGCCTGAGATTCTTTGTAGTGAACGTTGTCGTGCATCGTGGCCCACAAGCCAGAGTAGTCCTGGTAGCCAGTCCTGTATACAGGCATGGCCTACTTCGATGGTTGGCGCAAGGATGTCCATATGGCAATGGGACCCGATAAAAATTCTTCTCCAAAGAGATGACTTCTCTAGAGAGATGAACTCGGCCTAACTCCTGAAATTTGTTCCACCTCCAAATCCTCAAGTTTGGCAAGATCACGTAGTCACTGGAGTACTACTAACCTAGCAAGAAACCACACCTCAAACCAAAGCTACCACAATCAAATCACAGTGGAAACTTCACAAATCTTTTCAGCCCAGCAGGGGCGGTCAGACCACATGGAGGGGGCGGTTAGACCGCGTCTGCCTGGGAACACCAAATCGATCGAAACCAAAGCAAACCAACTCAAAACAACTTGAGATTTCAACCACAAGATCCTTTGGTCAAGGCAAGCATGCTCGCAGAAGATCTCCTCGAAAAACCAAATTTCTCCGGAAGACCCTGGGTGGTTAGACCGCGTGCCTGGGGCGGTTAGGCCGCCCTCCACTAGGTAGCTCGGGATGAATAGCACCTGTAGGTCAACTCTCAACTTCCCATCAACCCATCTCCCGATTCACCAAACGGATTTAAACAAAACTTTAGGAGAATGTGAGATGCCTCGTAGACAACCTCTAGCTCAAATCTCACGCCCCAAAACACAATCAAGGGGAATCGCAAATCTTGGACCTCTACCTCATGGACTCGAGCTCCACCGAAAACCACCGAATCGAAGGGCTTTCCACAGGTTTGGAGGGGCAAGATCACCAAGATAAGAGGCATAAGGTCCTCATGTGTGACACCCGCCACAAATCCCGCATAGAAACTCCCTCAAATCGTCCCCATGAAAATCCACCGAAAATAGCATCAAAAATCACCAAAAAAGAAAAATGGGAGAGACAACAAATGGGAGACAAGGAACTACGTCAAACCTTCCATACATCTGCAAAAGATTATTTGCATCACTAGGACTAACAACCTTCCTTCATCCAACCCACTAAAGAGTGGAAGAAATAGAAGTGGAGAACCCTCTTCTCTTCCTCACCTCATGAAGCACTAGCTAGCCTAGAGAAGAAGCAAATGAACTAGGATTCCGAGAGTTGGCTACCATCCACCACTTGAGAGACATATATAGGCGGAGGCAAAAGATTAAACTAGTCGTACAATTTGAAAGGAAGATACACACCCTCAAGAGCAATTTGGGTAATCTTCATCGAATCTCCATTAGACGGATGTGCATCGCCCGCAAGCCCGCTTAGCCTCCACGCAAGTCTTGCGACCATGCCACGTGTCCTCCGCTTTGAAGCTTCTCGACACCGCAACCCAGGCGGTCAGACCACTCCACCTAGGCGGTTAGATTGACCTGGGTGGCCACACACTTCACGTCGAGTCTCCGAGCTCGGTTTTGAGGCCCAAACCAAGAAATCCTCCTCCGGATGGTTTTGTGGCCAAACCACCAAACCCCACTTGCAGACTTCGGCCGTTAAACGCTACCCTTCGCTGGCTCGATCTTGGCTTTAAGGATCAACCAAGGAACCCAATGATTTTCAGGACAAGGCACTGCAAACCCCACGCACAAACTTCTGTCATTAGCTGCTACCCTGCGTCGGCTCCTTGTTCACGACTTCGTCTTGCTCTTCTTACCACCATGCATCCCGCACTTGATACTGTCAGCCATTAGGTCCCTCAAACCAAATCTACTTGTCTCTCCACACCTTGAAGGCCACATAGGCATAGACCTTTTGCGTTTGTTCTTCACCTGCACTAACGCAAATCAAGTCGCAATCTGCACCTATAATACTAAAGCAAAAATTTGTCCACACCACGTTGTGAATCACTCATCACTAAGGAGTGACCATCCACCGGTCCTCAAACACACACATGTCCTCAGAGTGTAATTATTTTTCTTTCTTGTCCGGCTAGATGGTTGTACTTCTCTTCTTTATCAATGAAATAGCCACTATCTTGTGACAGTTAGTTCAAAAAAATAGCACATGTTTCTAACTAAAATAAGTAGGTAAATCACACCTCGTGTCAAATACTAGCCTTACACAACATTGCACCAAGCTTTTTTCTTTTTTTGAACAAAAACATCAAGAGGTTGCCACAATCTTAATTCAGCGCAGCTACCGCTGTCTATATTTTCAAGACCACCTAATGCAGTTCCAATGCCAAATTTGAAGCTTTAACAGATTCCGTGGACATTTATGAGGTTGTGAAGGTGGCTTCACATGAAATAGAAGGACCGGGGTTTGCATCAATCACTATGCAGGCCTGTGTTACTATGAAACAGGTACCCAAAAGAATGTAATGTTGTTTCCAACTTTCCATGGCACATTTGATTTGTGTATGCTGTTCACGGAGTAATTCCCAACTAGCGCTATCCAAAGCTGTTGTGCGATTGTGATAATATAGTCAAAACCCCTGGCACTGCAATGCCTCAGCTGAGAAACTATTTCTGCAATAACTCAACTAGATCACACACGCTATTTGTGTAGAGATCCGGATGGATGTTATTCGAAGTGTCTTGTAGTTCCGGTAAGGAAGTACAACCTGCAATTGCAATCCCAGAAATGAGATGATGAACATGTGAAAGAGATTCTGAGACAAATATCAAATAAGAGCAGGAGCTTCTGACCAGACAAAACAAGGAGGGTCTTGCAACCAGTACTCTGGCCAAATAGTATGTCTGTGTCCAGTCTATCACCCACCATGCACAGCCTTGATGTTTCCAGATTGAAGCTGCAGTAGTTGAAACAGCAGGGATTTCATCACCAACCATAACCTGTCTTTGATATTGTAAAATTGAAAATCAAGATGTTGGATGCAATCACTGTCCCCATCATCTTATGCTTGAACAAGAATAGATTTATGGAAAGATGGATGTGTGTGAGGAAAATTTGCAAAGTGCTCTACGTACTATTCCTCATTCATTTTGCCTCAATTTTTATGTGTAGTTGTAAAGATGATTAGAGTGAATGATTTAAGGAAACAATAGCATATACTTCACACCATTCTCATTCAATCTATTGCCAGCCAGTGGAGTTGATAATAACTTTAATAGGCTTCCCTTTCCCCCACTCAGTGAGAATAAAAACATGCTCTTCTGATGGCAAATAAATGGTATGTTTCTCATGTTACACGTCACACACCTTTTCAAAAGGAAATCCATCAAAAAGGTTGACGGTTTTCCAACAACAATGGGCTCTTTCTGTACTGAACAACTTACTGCAGCAACCATAGTTCCAGCTCCTGTGAAGGTAAGTAATTGCAAATTATACTATGAGATGCAGATAGAAACTTCAACAACATAGCCTTTTGTCCCAAGCAAGTTGTGTAGGCTAGAGATGAAACCCAAACAAAACAAGGGTAAGAGAAACGCAAAAGGACACGAGAAAGAAATCACACATCATGTACTTTGTCTTGGCCCTACTAAGTCTGAAACCTTTCGACTCTAACAGGTGCTTCCACAGCTCTAACTTCCTATTAACCCCCGCCCTACTATCGTCAACTAACACCACATCATCAGCAAAGAGCATACACCATGAGATATCACCTTGCTCCCTTGTGACCTCATCTGTTTGGCGATTGGGCCGGCTTTAGCCCACTGTAGCTCGGAACAGTACCCGGATTGGAATCGTTTAATTAGGATAGAGATAGATCAGAGTTTGTTAGGATATTTTATTAGAGGTCAAGTCAGCTGTTTCTATAAAAAAAAGACACCATTGTATCAATTAGGTCAAGCAGAAAGATAATCCTTAGAAGCTCAGAGCCTCCAAGGGAGGGAGGATTGGGGTGTTATCCATCTGCTCATTTTGTGTTCTTAGTCACCAAATAATCCGTCATCCATCATCAAAGCAAACAACAAGCATACAGACAGAAACTTCAAATTTTTAAATATAATTCTCAATAACAATACCTGGCCATTCTTGGGCAGATGTCATATGTCCTGTAGGATCACGATTGGTCGCAATGAAAAGGCAGCCTGGATTCTCACTGATACATATTCTTGCATACCTGCAAGAACATTACTATGACTTGATCATCACAAAACTCGTGATACAAAAGATAAATAGTTTAAATGCACAGAAGTCAGAACTAAGTTGAATGTTGATGAAAAGATGCTCTAAAATAAATGGGTATGTCTACGTCCTAAAAAGAGTGACATTCAAGCTTTGTCCTAAACCAAACTACCTTAAGTTTGACCATATCAATATTTATTATACCAAATAGGTATCCTATGAAAGTATATTTCAGTGATGAATTCAAGTATACTCATTTGCATCATAAATATATGCACTTTTGTACAAACTTTGTTAAACTTGAGATGGTTTGACATAGGACAGGAATGACACTCTTTGTGGGCCAGGAGTAGGTTATCTATCTATATAAACGATATAGATGCACCCCACTAAGGGTCATTAATTATATTTCTCTCAACATGCAAGCTAACCACCTCATCTAGGAACTACACATGTCACGTCATCATCCATTAGGACCATCTATTTACGACTTCCATCGATTTTGTGACTAATAGAATCCATACATGCAATTTATTAGTCATTATGACTACAAAATTCCTACAGTAGAAATGCATGGAGGATCAAACAATTAATAGTCGTTCTTTCTCCACAAAATGAACATGTTTTTATGTATAATGTCGTTTGCAAAATAATGTTGCCATGTAATCACCTTAGTAATTCTACTTTCAAATTTCAAAGAATGTTGCCATGCGACCTTTGTGTTTCAGCTTTCAAATTTCACATTAAAATTTTGTTTAAAAAAATACCGCAACAACACGCGCAGGTTATCACCTAGTTTCTTTCATTGTGACAAACAAGGCTCCTTGACAGCAACAATTAACTGGAACAGAGTGGTGAGTTATAAGGCATAAAATATGGTGGACAAAAGGCTACATCTTTATAGTTGCTTGGCTGAATTATCCGAAATTAGAAACTTCTGAGATTCAGATCCCAAGTTAAATATGGGGTATTCTTTCAACAAACTTTCAAGCAATGCTAAACAGAACCAAAAAATATAAATGCTGAGGAATCAATGAAATTTAAAACACTTTTTGAGGAAACAAGAAATGGAACATGGACCATGTTATAATAATGTGTGATAAGGAAGCCCGAACATTCAATTTCCCAAACAAGGGTGGGGTATCCAACATTAGAGAACATTAGAGGAAAAAAAGGCATAGGGGAAAAAAGATCAATTGTCCTAATGGAACTATGTGTAATTTATCTCATTTCCAATTTCCAGAAATGAGACGGAACTGTAAATTTATATCCTACAAAAGGAAATCAAGTTTGATTCAATTTAAAACATTACACATGAAGACCTATCAAGACTTGCATTGAAATCAAAAAATAAAAAGACCCATGACCATAAATAAAAATAAAGTATTGATTGATCAGTGTGCAGAGCAATGAAGATAAGATTATAGACACCACGGTTAGAGCAGTAACTGCATTTTGTAATAATTGAAGTACTGATCAAGTCCAACAACAAGAGCTCCAACCTGTAAATGAAAATTCATTTAGATCAGAGCTCAGTAGTAGTTGTATGTGACTTAAAAGATGGTTCAAAAATAAGACAAATAGGTATGACATTACACTTTTGTCATGTTCAAAGTAGAAGTCTGCCTCCAACTTTATGTTTTTCTTGCCATCCTCCTGCAGCAAAAATTAGTAGTTGAAAAAAAACACTCGACCTCGGGGGGAAGACGCCCCCTTGGCTGTCTTAAGGAGTACCATGCTTCGAACGTGGACTGGCAAGAGGGTTTCAACGACCCCCTGAGTTCACTGCTCTAACCAGTATAACTCATGAGAAGCTGGTAAATTAGTAGTTGAAACAGAAGGAAAAAATAGGTAACTTGTATCTGAAGAATATGTATGCTTTAAAACACTCAGCAAGTATAAAAGAAATATCTTTTGACTATTCAAATGCAGCTCGAGCCATTTTATAACATGTTTGCCCAACTGTAGCTATAATAATATCAATTATGCTACTATTCGGGCAGCAGACACATAAAAAATGGCTGCCGCATTTATCACAGACAACCACAGGAAAGTAGCATGTAATGCCTTGAAGTGACCAATAATCCTGGAGATATCCCATATAATGATCTACTATGTTTCTATTGTATTTTCATAGTAAGATTTTGCAAAATATAGAACTTGTGAATGCCATTGTATCGAAAAGGTTACAAATGAAACAAGCCGTTAGCATGGGAGAACCATTAGAATTTTATCACACTTGTTTTAATGCTATATCATCTTCACATTTTAGTAAAAGAACTGTAAGAAAGAAAGAAAAGAGAGTTCTGTAAATTATTGAACAACTAGCATTGTATCCATCTCCTAAAAAACCTTTGTTGCCATATATAAAGATATAAAACGTTTGTTATTTGCTAAAATAAAGAACATGTAATTAGGAGGTGGTGTAAAAGTGAAAAAAGGATAACAATTAGGTCTTACCGGGCCACCAAAACATTCAAAACCAGCTAGCTTGAGCTCTTCCAAAATTCCATCTTCACCGACAACATAAACCTAAATAAAAGTAGTTCAATCTTTGTTCTCAACCACATTAATATAAACTATATAGAAAAGTCTGTAAAATGGTGACGCAAAGGCATCAAAATACTGTGGAAGTAGTTGACCTAAAAGGTCCTACCAAATGTCAATCAGCATCTTTAATTATGCCGCAAGAAAAATTTATATATCATAAAAAAAATCAATGTTTAGTCTTGTGAAGATGTGCCAGAAAATTAGTTAAGCCAATCAACAAAGAGACCAGCCACCAGAAAACAGCTGGATATAAAACCTAATATTTCAAGGAAACATGAGTGAAAACTATGGCGCAATATTGATTGACTCAAATAAGTGACATGTGGTCCGTCTTCTAGCACAAAATTGCAACCACATGGTCTCCACATAGCTTTTTCAATCTTATGGAAAATCCTTACTCACTAGTTTAAGGTGCCCAATCTTCATAGCGTGTAGGCTGTCGTGTTAGTAAGTTCCTCATGTACACATATGTTAGTGTCTTAATTTATTCCCTGTTGATGATGATTTTAGTAACTGTCATATGCTAAAGAAATTACAAAATATTAACATAAAACAAAAGGAAAGGACATTAAAATAATTCAAGGTACCTTCTTTTCTGGAGGAAAATTATTTAACTTCAAGAACATGGCAGCCGCAAATGATGATGTAAAAATCTCTTCCTACAAAGAAAATAACAAACAATTACAGCAGAACAATTATCATCAGAAGAGTGATCATATCAAAAGCTACCTCAGTAACTTCAAGTCCCAGTGCTCTGAATTTCTTTGAGTACTGCCTTCTTGACTTTCTAGAGTTGTTTGTTACAAAAACTACTTTCTTTCCCTGCACCAAAAAAACGAGTATCATTACTTTATAAGTTACATAATCTTTATATACTTTTGTATAAATTAAGCTGCAGAATACTAGAGCAATGCCCTAAATAATGACAATGAAGATTACAAATCGGTTGATAAAGCACTGCGCCGCAACTAGCATGCCACAACTCACAGAGAGAAAAAATATAAGCCTGTTATGCTTATTTCAGATTAGTTCTGTACAAAGAGAGGAGATATAAGCCTGTCTAACCAAAATAATTTTAAAGCAGCACATTATAATTGTGTCAACAGTGGGCATTTGATTATGGTATTTGGTGCCTGGTTGCTCTACTCAGGGCCTGCCAATTTCAGCTTAAATAGCTGCAGCTTTGGAAAATCAATTTTGGAGAATCAGATTCTGCAAGGCCACAATATAGAATCAGCTTTTTAAAAAGCGTCACGAAAAATAAAAAACATTTAATTATGTCCTTTTGTTGGTCGTTTCACATTTTGTCTTGACATTTGAAATCTGGGACTTCGATAAGTACATCCCGAGATAAACCTTGTAAGTCATGTAGGAAGAACAGACAAATATTAACTCCAAAAATGAGAGACTATAATAAGCACAGTTTAAACTTGCTCTAGCAAATTACACACGGAAAAAGTTAAACAAGGGAAAATAACTGAAAAAATTTCAGCAATCTAACTATAATTGGCCATCTGTACAGACAAACGGGCACATGCATGATTAAAAAGAGATTATTTAGCATTAACACAAGCTATAATTTACATTTGTTTCAACAAAAGCTTGATTTGATCCGAGTACCAATACACTTCCTAATCAATATGAAGCACGACCGTGACTCTACTTTACACTTCAACTTAACCAAAAAATAACGAAACGAATTCAATAATTAACCATTACACTATAAAAATCAGTAAAAAAGCGATGCTCTCGAATGCTGCGTACCATTTTCCGCAACAGCTCCATCGTCTCCGGGACCCCTTCAATGAGCGTATCCCCCTTCCAGATCACACCTATAGAAGATATCAATTTCAAGTGAGAAAGCAAGAATAAACTGTCAGAATGAAACAGGGAGATAGATCTCCATGGAACCCCCCCCCCCCCGTCCGTCCCACACAAAAAAATAAGCGGAAATGGGGGAAGGTAACGAATCGGAGACCATCGCAATCGAAGAGGAAGGCGTCGACGGAATTGACGAGGCATCGAGCAGCGTCGGCGGTGAGGAGGCCGCAGGGAAGGGTCAGGAGCCCGTTGGCCATCGCGGCTTCTTCCTTCTCCGCGGCTGCTCTCTTCTCCGCTTGGATGCGAAGATGGAATAGAATATTTCACTCTCTCGGCCGGGCCCGTCGATGGACGGGAGCCACGTGAGCGACGGAACGGGGCCTCCAAAAATGATGGGCCTCCAAATTTTAATAGTCTAACCGAGCCTCGCTAGCGATTCTTGTTTGTCGTCCGACACATCCGTCATCTGCGACCGCCGGCCGTCGCGGCAAATGAATCATCGCGTCGCAGCCCCTTCCACTTCTCTCGGCAAGCCGAATCGTCGCGGACTCGTAGCCCTTTCCCCACCAGTTCCTTTCCTTGATTTCGCTCCCGTTGGCAAGACACGGCCACGCGAGAGACCACGCGGCAAGCCAAGAACGACAACGGGAGGTCGGCAGTTCAACACTTCGATTCGGTAGGCGGCAGTCGGCTTTGTGATGCAATCCATTAGTTCATCAGTTCATGACTTTCGTCTTACGGAGTTGAATCTAAAGTTGTAAACAAAAATTTTATTTCTTTGATTTATGGAACGTACGTTATGTCTAGTACAAGAAATAGGAAGCATGAATGCGGTGCCGAAAAGCGTAGGAAGAAACAAAGGCTAGAAGCTTTTGCTCAATCACAAAAGGGTGCACTTGATAGATTTGTTGTCAATGTCGAGAAACTCCGAGAAACTAATGTTGGTGATGGCCGAGTCACCGTGATGATGCAAGAGAGGTTGAGACTCCAACTACCGAATTTGCTGAAAATCCGGAAGCTAATGTTGATCAAGGCCACAACAATACGGGCGAAGAAGAACGTGATGGCGATGGCAATGGGGATGGAGACAATGAGGCTAATACCGAAACTCCGAAGCTAACTTTGGCGATGGCATCGATAATTCTTTCCATCCGGATATCTTTGATTTAAGAACTTGGAATGCACTCGATCCTAAAGCGATCGATATTTTGCTTTGGAAAAGGGTCCTAAAAGGGACTTGTCAATTGAGCATGGTCCTAGAGATAAATTCTCCCGAAGATTTTCAGCACTATCATATACTAGAGTTCTCTCAAATAGAGAAAAATGTGACGAGAGAGTGGCTTGTGTACAAAGCAAAGAACTTGACAAGGTATTTTGCTTTTGTTGCAAATTATTGAAGAAGGGCACCGTGAAAGGTCGGTTAGCAAATGAGGGGTTCAATGACTGGGCTCATCTTAATGCTAGGCTTAAAGAGCACGAAATTAGTAGAGAGCATGTCACAAATATGAGCTCATGGTATGACTTCCATCTCAGGTTGGAGAAGAATCAAACAATTGATCATGTTGCCCAGCGAGAACTTGAAAAGGAAAGGGAGCATTGGAGAAAAGTTTTGCACAGGATTCTTTTAATCGTAAAATTTCTTGCAGAACATAATATGGCATTTCGTGGTAGTAATAGCAGGTTGTACCAAGACAGCAATGGCAATTTCTTAGGATTAGTTCAAATGTTGGCTGAATTTGACCCGGTTATCAAAGAGCATGTTGACCGCATCACAAATGACAAAATCCGTGATCATTATCTTGGTCCTTCCATCCAGAATGAGTTAATAAATTTGCTAGCTTCTGCAATTAGGTCCTCAATTGTTGCAAAGGTAAAAGAAGCAAAGTACTACTCAGTTATACTTGACTGTACTCCTGATGCGAGCCACCAAGAGCAGATGTCCTTAATAATAAGGTACGTTGATACATCTTCGTATTTTACCGTTTGCATCAAAGAATCCTTCTTAGGTTTTCTGGCGTCGTTAATGATACAACCGGGCAAGGATTATTTGATGTTCTACTAGAGGAGTTGAAAAGTCTTGATCTTGATGTAGACAATTTGAGAGGACAAGGATATGATAATGGGTCAAATATGAAAGGAAAAAAATATAGGGGTACAAAGGAAAGTGTTGGATATAAATCCAAGAGCTTTTTATTCAACTTGCGAGTTGTCATAGTCTCGAATTTGACACTATGTGATATGGCAAAGTCTTGTCGGAAAGGAATAGAATTTTTTGGAGTTATTCAATGCCTCGTATACAACATTTGCTAATTCTACAAAAAGGTGGAAAATTTTGAAAGATAACATATCGGGATTGACTCTTAAGTCATTGTCGGCTACTCGTTGGGAGAGTTATCTTGAAAGTGTTAAGGCTATAAGGTTTCGCATCCCGGAAATAAGAGAGGCTTTACTACAAGTGGCTGAAACCTGATAATGATGCACAAAAATGTAGTGAAGCTAAATCTTTAGCGGAAAATGAACTTGGTAGATTTGAGTTTCTAGTGTCAATAATCATCCGGTACGAAATATTATCCGTTGTTAATTTGATCGGCAAGCGGACTACAATCAAAAGATATGCTTATTGATATTGCAATTGAGTCTCGTACAGGACCGGTTTCCTTTTTTAAAAAGTATAGAGAAACCGGCTTTTCCAAAGCATTGGAAGCCGCAAAAGAAATTGCAATGGAGATGAGCATTAACCTAGAGTTCACTCCCAAGCGCAAAATCAAAAGAAAAAGACATTTTGATGAGGTTGTAGATGAGTCTCAGATGTTTCACAATCGAAGAGGAGTCATTTCGGGTTGATTATTTCATATATGTTATTGATCAAGCAATAGTTTCGCTCACCAAGAGATTTGAACAATATCAAGAGTATGAAAATACTTTTGGTTTCTTGTTTACTTCGGATAGGTCGCAATCCTTGGATAATAAGAATTTGATGGCCGCTTGTGTCAATCTTGAGAACACACTTAAAAGTGGAGAAGATAAAGACATCGATGGTCAAGAGTTGTATGCGTAATTAATTCTCATCCAAGATTTACTTAAAAAATCTATGAGTGCTCTTGATATTTTGAAGTTTCCGAAGAAGCGCCCCTTTTATCCCAATGTTGTGATCGCATACGAATTTTGTTAACCATTCCCGTGACCGTCGCATCCGGGAAAGGAGCTTTTCTAAACTCAAGTTATTGAGATCCTATTTGCGTTCTACTATGACACAAGAAAGACTCAATGGCTTGGCGACAATAGCACTTGAAAATGATGTCTTGGAACGGATTAATTATGAAGACATAATTGAAGATTTCATTTTAAGAAATACTAGACGGATGATGCTTTTTAGTCGAACATGAGGTCGTACTATGTATTTTAGCTTTAATGTATTTTAAAATATTGGGTGAAACGACATAGACTGAAAATATGCTTTAGTTATATTAAATATTTTTTAATGTTTAAGGGCCACATTTTGTATTTTGCACACGGGCCTCCAATTCCTAGAGACGGGCTCGCTCCTGGCGCCTTGAGTATGTGAAGCGAAGGCGGATGACTGTTTTGCCCTTTTCCGCCTTGGGACAAGAATTTGTTTTAATTTATTTTTTCTCATTTTGCAAAAATATAGGACGGCCCCGGAATAACTCTTGTATTGACGAAAAAAATTGAGTGCGCGCGGGGCGCACCGCGTCCACCGTGCGCACCCCCACGCGTCATTGCAGGATTGGATAGGATTTCCGACTACCGCGCGCTTGCCCTCTCCGCTTGTTCGGCTCGGCTCGCACGGCCAATTCCGCGGCCCCTCGCACTCGTGCAGCTCGTGAGGCCGCGCGCCTACTGCTCGGCTCCCACAGGAAGAGAGGGACGCGGTAGCCGGCCTCCTCATCGGCTTGTCAGATTTCAAAGGCCATCTCCACAAAATCTTCATATGTTTTTGTAACAATTTTGTCTGCAGCTTGCTCATTCTCAGGCCCTGAACAACAACGAGGAATCAGGGTCGACCTCGTTGAGCAACGGCCTGGAACTCAAGCTCATCAGACAAGGGTTCAATTTTTTTGCAAGCTGTGAGCTTCGATTCAGAATTTCAGACCTAACCTGAAACTTTCTGCTAAGAATTGCAGGGTTCAATTAGCAATGGAACTTTCTGCAAACAAGCAATGATTGAATGGAAGCTCGGGGGTGGAGTGGATGGATCCAAAGACATTGCTCTGTTTCCAGAGTCATGTCTGGTTAATAGAGTCTGCTGTATTTTGAGGTTATGAGAATGCTAATATCAGAGTCTCAGTATCCTTTAGGCTGTGACAAAATAGCTAAATTCTTCGGTAGTTGTATTTCTTATCTACTCTGTATTACCCCTTTCATCTTTTATACAAGTAAATTCTTTTGCAGGGTTCAAAATCGATGACTACAGGCAATTCACAATCTGAAAATTCACAGAATGAAACAACATCAGTTAACTGTATTCGGCAATTCACAATCTGAAAATTCACAGAATGAAACAGCATCAGTTAACTGTATTTCAAATTTATTTGTGATCAACTTTACATCTAAACTTTGGCTCAACAATAGCAAAATGGGATCTCTGAACATTGGTGAACATGTACTCTCATTTGTTGAGCTAGATATTCGAGTTAATTAATTTTAAGAGAGTTCCTAAAATTGATGTCAACATTGGAGGGCGTGGGCACCAGACTTAAAATTCTAAGTCTGGGGCGCCTAACCACTGTGATGATCATGGAAGTTTGCAATTATTTTGTGAGCAATTTTCTTTGTAGGGTAGCAGATTTTGTTGATGATAAATAAGTTTTGGAAGTCAAGATTTATTGTGGTTGAATTGGTTCGAATAGTGAAATATGTTTACTAATTTTAATCGGAGCCTAAAGTTCGAACTTTCTCACTGTTTCAGAGTGTTAGTGACGAAACTGAATGTGCGGTGGTCATTCAGTTCGCCCAGTGGAGGAAGCCGGAGCCGATCGACACTCTACGACGGATCTGGGACCGGGAGCCGCGCGTGCTGAGCCTCCGAAGGAATCCCAAAAAAAAGTCGTGCGACAGGCTTAGGCGTTACGGACGTCGGATGGCAGATGCAGCGCATCGCGCGACGGTGCGCACCGGGCGTCGCATGCGCACCGCGCGTACACAATTTTTTTCCTGTATTGAACTCCTCAATAGCAATTCTCAGAGAATCTCTAGCCTCTGATTGGTCCATGACAGTGGTCCACGTACCCATCACAATTCCCTTCCGTTGCCCACCCTCTTCGTTCCCCTTCCGCGCGGCCAGATATAGATAGGCCCTTCGTCTCCACCCCGTTCGATCGCATGCCTGTTCAATTGTTGAAACGGAAGATCCGGAGAAGCCAATCGATCGAGGCCATCCCCGTCCTCCTTCCCGCTATTTAAAGCATGCGAGGTCTGGTGGAGGAAACATGGTGCAGATCAGCGAGTGGCAATACCTGGTGTAGCTGTACGGCAATCAAGTCCCCGCCGTGAGTACAGCCTCCGGAGCGGGCGCCACTCAATCGACAGGGAGTCGTCGGAGCAAGAGGGGAAAAGTCGAGGTCGGAGAAGGAGGAGTCGTTGTTCGGGCAGGTCCATGTCAGGTAAGCACAGGAACGTCTCCGAGTGGCGGCTCGCCGTTGGTGTCCCCTCACGACCGGTCCGTCGACGACGCCGGCGCCGCCGGCAGCGGAAAGCGCGGGTGTGTCGATCTCCGGTAGTGCTCACCAGCCGCGATGCCCCGCTCCTGCCTCGATCTGGTGTATGCGATGGTGGCAGCGACATCGAGCGAAAAGCGCGGGTGTGTCGATCTTCGGCAGTGCTCACCAGCCGCGATGCCCCGCTCCTGCCTCGATCTGGTGTATGCGATGGCGGCAGCGACATCCCTCTTGGTACTGATTATGCTGCAAGGGTCAAGCTAGCCACAAGGAGTTTGTCCCGCGTCGAAGCATGCACTGTAACAACCTGGCTTGGGAAAATGACTAAAATTCACTCGACATGTGAGTTAACTAGGGTGCGTTTGCTTCGCGTTTCTGGGCCAACCAGGCTCACGGGGTGCAGGCGAGCGGTGTTTGGTTGCCTGCACCGCCTACAGAGTCAGACTCTCCAGATGCAAGTTCTCTCCTCTTGCCTGCATCCCCAGAAACGCCAGAAACGGCCGTTTCTACAGAGTCATGCTCGGCTCATGCAGCTGTTTCTCCCACTAATCATGTATTAGTGTATAATTAGTAAATATGAAGTGATATTAATGTATTTTATTGATAATTAAGACATGATTAGATAAAATAAGTCCTCTAAAACTGTATTTGTACAAAATAAAAATTTTAATCATAATTTTTTATCTAATGCGACTTATCTCGTACAAGCAATCAAACGTCTGATCTCTCTAGCCTGACTCTGGATGTGCACGCAACCAAACAACGACATTATGTATGCTGACAGCCTGACTAGAGGGAGCCTGGCCAGGAAAATAGAGAAGGGAACCAAACACACACCTAGCTTCCTCAAGCCACCTATTTAAGTTGGTCTTGTCGGTGCGGAATATGGTCCCGACACTAACCAGTAGATAGCGCCTAAGTTTATCCCTCTATGGTCGATGCCAAGCAACAAATGACACAAGGATTATCCTGGTTCCGGCCGAGGGGGCCGTACGTCCAGCAGTGGCGTGCTCGCGGCACTATATTGCTCAGCACCGGGGTGCTTGTAGTGGGGCAAGTACAAGCAAGGTGGGAGAAGAAGCGTGGCTTCCAAGTCCCTGGTGAGTGGCTGGAGATGTTATCGGAGAATAAGAGAGTGAGTGCACAATGCGCTGAGTTACTCTGGATTCGTCCCCCCGCGGCTGGGGGCTCGCTTCCCCTTTTATAGGCCAAGGGGGCGGCGAGTTACATGCACGCCGCGCTGCCTAGCTACGTGAGGGAGCACGTCGCGCTATGGTGTAGAGTGGGCGGCCGTCCGGTCGATCTTCGCTGCGATCCGGCCATGATGGCCTACCTTGTACCCGAACAGTGGCGGTTCGAGGGTAGGAGGCGGCAGATGGCGATGGCGCCCCACGATAGGCTTCGAGGGAGATGCGATGATGGGCGGTACGGGGCACGGGGAGCGGGCGAACGGCGTTCCTTCCCAATGAGCTCGTGGTGGTGGAGTGGTTGCTTTGCGGTGTTCGGGCGTGCGCTGCGGAGTCGGGGCGTGCGCTCGCGCGCGTGGGTACGGCGGCCGCGTCGTTACGGTGGCCGGGATGGCCGCCCACCGGCCTAGCGCCCTTCACCTAACCGCGCGAGTCACGGGAAAGTGGGATCGAGGGTGCGCCGGCCCCCTTTCGAGGGTCGGGCGCGTTAGTCGTACAGTAGCGTGCGCGCGGTGTTATGGGACTGACACCGGCCGTACCGCACAGTCCACCCCACGGTGGCGGGGATGGGCTCCTCCCTGGGGAGTTGGTGCGGCGGCACCGGGGCGTGAGCCCCGGGCGCATGATGGCGCCGTCCTGCGGCGTCAGGGCGTTAAATGCCCAAGTACGGGGCCGGCGCACGCGTGCGGGGCGCCCGTGAGCGTGGCGGGCCCCGGCCGAGGGTGGAGCGAACCCTCGAGCGAGGCGAGGCACGCTCGAGGGGGGAGCGGGCCCCCGAGCGGGGCGGGACCGCTCGAGGGAAGGGTCGCCCCTCGAACGGGGGCGGAACCCGTTCGAGGAGGGGGTTGCCCCTCGAGCGGGGCGGAGCCCGTTCGAGGAGGAGCGCACCCCGAGGGCGGAGCCTCGCTCGAGGGGTCTCGTGGTCGGGCTTATCTTGGCGGGGCCTCCGAAGTCTGCCGCATGGGCCACGTCCCGCATGGTTAGTTCCCCGCATGGTTAGGCCTAGTTCATTTGATGCAAGAATTTAAGTGAGGGTTCCCCCATCGTTTGAGGGGACCCCTAGGGCGGTCCCCGACAGTAGCCCCCGAGCATCTGCGGGTTTGCCATTGAGGCTCCCGCAGATGCTGGAACCTACTGATAGGACGTTCTTCCCTCCTTGTTTGCGAACGCTTTCCGTGGGGCCGCGCTAGCGGACCCGCGGGTCTAGCCCCCGAAGCCCTGCAGGAGTGTGGGCTCTCCTGCAGGGGTTAACCGCGAGCAATTCGGTCAGAAAGGCGTGGCACATATGCCAACCGGCTTCGGCGGTGTTTCAGCCGGCATCGGGGGTGCACGCTCCCCTGTCACTGTCTCGGGCGGGTGCAATTCCAAGGAGGTGTAGCCGTGCGTCAAGCCCCCGAGCCTTGGCCTGTTCGAGGCGATCGGGTCGAGCCCGACGACTTGTCTTTTATCGCGCCCTCGCCGTCCCTCCGCGGGTCGGGAGGTGAGGTTTCCACGACTCCCATCGAGCGGGTCGCGAATCGCGGATTCCTCTTCGAGCCGCTAGCGGGTAGTTCAAGTGGACGTCCATGCCCCGTTCGATAAGGGTAGGCCGCGCGGTCGGAGACACGTCCATGGAAGCGCTTGCGTGGGTTTGCTAGGGTGGGGCTCGGTCCCATTCGCTAGGGACCGAGGGCGCGGAAGCTCTCCCTCGGTGGGATCCCCCGGCTAGGCGCCCTCGGCGGCTCTCGAACACGACATGTGGGGCACCCTCGAGCCGACGGGCTCGAGGTACGGCTCGAATGCGCGTGCCCTCGTCGTCCCTAACTGCGAGATGCGGGGCGCCTGTTCGAACCCGTCGAGGGTCGGGCTTCGAACCCCCGATCGGTAAGGCCGTGCGGGGGCCGTGCATGGGCAGCCCCGTCTTTTCACGTTTGCGGCCGTCGAGGGGTCCGGGCGTACCCGGTCCTCGAGGTGCTTGTTGGCGGCGTGGCGCGGTACGAGTGCTTTCGGTGTCGCTCTATTTCAAGCGTGACACGGGCGATCCTCTTACGCGCGTGCACCTCGTTAGGGGGTTGACGTCGTCTCGAGTTGGGGGTCATGCCGCTCGAGGGTCCCACGTGGCATGGGTGCCCGCGGTGGCTCGCTCTACGTCGAGCGAGGTCCGGGCGACCTTCTCACGCTGATATCCCATCGAGGGTCGCCTTGTTTCGAGTTGAGGGTCATGCCGCTCGAGGGCTTCACGTGGCATGGGTGCCCGCGGCTGCCTGCTCTACACCGAGCAGGTCCCGGCGACCTTCTCACGCCGTCACCCATCGAGGGTCACCTTTGTCTCGAGCCGAGGATTCGCCTCGCTCGAGGGCTCTCCTTGCTTGGCAAGGGGCCCGGGCATTTAATTGCCCTGCGGGCGTGGCCGCGGGTTTTGCAGCGCGGGCGCGCCTTTTTAGGCGGCTCGCGCGCGCGCGCGCGTAGTGGGCGACGTGGCCGGCGGACGTGACGGTTTTGCCTCGGTCGCCGCCGGTCTTGCCGTAATGATGACCCGCCTGCAGTGTTAGAGTTGCTGCAGTCGTGGTGGGGCCCGCCCGTCGACGCGATGGAAAGATTCCTGCAGTTACTGTTGGCGAGGCGTGCGCTCCGGAGAACTCGCCGGTTGCCTATAAAACTGCGGTGAGGAAGGGACGGTGGTTTTTTACCTTGGTTCCTCACCGTTCTCAGTCTTCCGTCCCTTCGCCTTCGTTCTGCTCTCGCCACCGCGCGGTTTCGCTGCTTAGAGCTTTTCTTCTCGCTTCCTTGTCCTCCGCCCCCGCGCTCGTTCGTCCTTCCTTATGGCGCCGCCTCAGCTTCCGATCCGGGTCCCGGGAGCCGTACGCTTGGGAGAGGTCGACCGTGACCCGGCTCGCCCGGGCGAGGCGGTCGCCGCCGGCCGGTGTCGCCCAATGAAGAAGGGCGCCGGCGGGTGGATCGTGCCGCCGGCGACGCATCTTGAGCCCAACCCGCCGGAGGGATACGTGGTGAGCTTCCTCCGCTACCACGAGCGCGGCTTCAATGCGCCGGCGAGCACGTTCATGCGGGCGTTGTGCTACCACTATGGAGTGGAGGCCGCACAATTTCGCCCCCAACGCTATCTCGCGGGCGGCCACGTTCGTGGGCGTCTCGCGAAGGGTACCCGGGGATCCCGGCCAATTGGGAGCTCTGGGTACACCTCTTCCGTGGGGAGCTCATTACGCAGCCCACTACAGAGCCGAGGACCCGCCGCGCGGTGCGTGCCGGCGGGATGTCGCTGTCGTGCGGGGGGCAGCTCAAGAACTCCTACATCCCCTGCACCATGACGACGAACAACGCCGGCTGGGAGCGGGGATGGTTTTACCTGCGCAACGCCGAGCCCGGCCTCCCCCCCTACACCGGCCGGGTGTTCAAGAATAGGCCGGACTCCTGGGGCTACGGGCTGCCCACGGCCAATCATCGGGCGCGGCAAGAGTCCGTCCTTCGCGCCCGCGGCCCCCCCGGCCGGCGAAGGAGGGGCTCAACGCGATGGGCGTCCTCGCCTTCCTCCACCACCGGCGGATCGTGCCGTTGATGGAGAGGCCCCTCTGCATCTTCGAGATGACGGAGGCGGCCAACCCCGTCGACCTGGCGAGGTCGCGGATGCTCCCGACGCCGCTGGAGCGGCCGTACGCGCTCACCCGGGCGCGGAGTGCCGTCGACACCAGGACGCCACCGCCTGCGGGTCGGACCCCGTGGGATATCGAGATGCTCCCCACGGGCCCGCTGGTGAGTAGAGTCCCTGATTTTGCTTCCATCCTTGGTCTTGTTTTTGACTTCTGACGTGCCATTGTTACTCTTGCGTGCAGCTGGTGCAGTTCAACGCCGCCAAGTCCGTTCCGCCAACTCCGGACTCCCGTGCGCTCGGCCGGGCGGCGCAGCGGGAGCAGCAGGAGCGGGCGGCGCGCGGCGGGGAACACGCAAGCGGCGCCAAGCGCGCGCGACGCGCGCGGCCGCGAGAAATACCGGCGGCGGGAGGAGCTGGGGCTCTCCTCCCCTGACATCGAGGAGCCCTCGTCCTCGGACCAGGACGAGGAGGAAGAGTCTGAGGGGGAGGGCCCCTCAGACAGGTGGCAGCCCGCGCCCCCGTCGCCGGATCTCGCGCCGGCGTCAGGGGTGGATTTACCTGGGGCGGGCGCGCCGGCGCCCGCCGCCGGCGGATCATCGTCGGGGGCGGCACGCGCCGCGGAGGTGCCGGCGCGCGCCGCGGGGGCGCGCGCGGCGGACGTGCTGCGCGCGCGTCAAGCGTGCCCGCGCGTGGCGGGAGCGCGTCCGCGCGCGCGGCGTCCCTCGTCGAGGGGCGCGTCGGTGGGCGCGCCCGCGCGCGGGGCTAGCGTGCCCCCGCGCGCGGTGGCGGCGTCGGGCGTGCCTACGCGTGAGGTGGGCGTGCCCGCACGGGCGGCGGCGCCGTCGGGGGGGCGCCGCGGCGGGCGCGGCCCCGCGCCGGCCTCGTCGGAGGCCTCGAGGAAAAGGAAGCGGGCCTTTTCCTCCGCGAGGTAAGGAATCGTTCTTCCTTTGCTTGGCCTTAATTTGCTTGGTTATTAGACGCTCTAATCCTCCGTTCGCGTTTCCGCGGGGGCGGTGCCCACCGTCCCTCCTCTTGCACCGGCCAAGGTGCCGAGGACGGATGCGTCGATCCCCCACCGGCGGCGTTCGTCGAGGGGGTCGCGCCCGAGGGACGCGCGCGGCGGCGGGCACGAGCGCGCAAGGCCGGGCCGGGGCTTCGAGGCCCGGCCGGTGGATCAACCCGCCGCGCGCGCGCCCGCAGGTCGCCGGGGGCGGCCGGCGCCGGCCGCCACGGAGGCGCGGGCCGCGGCGGCGGCTACGGTGGAGGTGCCGCCGCGGTGGCGGCCACCGCGGAGGAGCGGAGAGCGGGCGCAACCTGCGAGAGCGCCCCGCGGACGTGGCGGCGCGGACGGAGGTGGCGGCAACGGCGCCACAACGGGCGCCCGCGGCCGCGGAGGCGCGGTGGAGGCGCCGGCGGAGGCGGAGCGGGCGGCTCCGCCCGCCGGCGGTCCCCCGGGCGGAGGTGGTGGAGCTCTCGGATGACTCCTCGCCGCACGGGTGGAACCGGGGGGGCCGCCCGGCTCCACGAACTCTCCCCGAGCCTCGGGAGAGGGCCCTCGTGAGGCGTCACGAGGGTCGCATGATAGTGGGGGCCGAGGGCACGACGCCGAGGCCTCGTCCTCCCACGCCGGTCGCCCCGCCCAGGTGGGGGGGGGGCCGTGGAGGATCCTCCGGCGTTCGCTGACACCCAGAGGGAGCAGGAGCTCTGGGGCGAGCTCCTGAGCCACGGCGCCACGCTCAACCGCGCGTTGAACGAGGCGCTGCGGGTTCACAGCGGCCCGGCCTGGATCGTCTTCCAGGTGAGCCACGGTTGCTCTTCTTCTTTCTTTTTTTTTTTCGCTTTCGCGCGCTGTATTCAAGACTTGGCGCTGACGAGGCTCGATGTGTGGATGCCAGGAGCTTGAGCGCCGCGCCCGCGAGAAGTACAGCGCGTTCGACCAGGTGAACGCCGAGGCCCGCCAGCTCCGGGAGCGATGCAGCGCTTTCGACGCGCTTGCGGAGGCTCTTAGGACGCCGGACAGCTGGCTGGTCTACCGGGCGATGGCGTGGTGCGATGTGCTCCCTGAGAGCTCAGGGCAGGACGCGGCGCGTGACTCGAGTCTCGGGCGGATCCGCGCAGCCCTCGTCGATCGTGACGAGGCGCTGTGGAATGCGCGCGAGGACCTGGAGAAGACGCGGACGCCGGCCGCCACACGGGAGGCGGAGGTGGCCACCGCTCGCGCCGAGGCCCGGGAGCTCCGCACGTCGCTCGAGGGAGCGCAGCGCGGCAGCCGCCGGCCGAGGAGCGGGCGCGCGGGCCGGGAGCGGCGCGCCAAGGAGGCCGATGACCCGAAGGCCGCCCTCGACGTCAAGGCGCGCGGCTCTCGTCGCCGCCGAGGGGCGGCTCCGGCGAGAGCGCATCGCCCGCCGGGGGGGGCCGAGGGGCGGCTCCGGAGGAGCAAAGGCGCCCTTGGCGACGCCGGGGACGGCGCCGGAGCGGGGGAGCGCGTTGCTCGCGAGGCGGCGGAGAAGTCGGCCGGAGGAGCGGAACGCCGCATTCTCTCGAGGTTGAGGATGAGGCGTTGACGCTCGGCATCGCAACGCCGCCCAAGAGATGGCCCCTCGTCGAGCAAGGCGAGACCGTCCGCCGGGCCTCGAGGCGGCGCTTGAGTCCGTGCGCCGCGACCTCGATCTGGGGAGGAGACAAATCGAAGGTAAGCTATTGTCCGATCCCGCTCGTTAGTTTTTGCTTTAGAGGGTTCGTCTTCCCCTTTTCGATTTCTTGTCGCCTTGTCGCTTCCGTGCTTGCGCACCGCCCGGGACACGCCGCCGGGCGGGCCGAGGTCCGCAAGCCTCCTACAACTCCTCCGAGCGGGAGCCGCAGAGCGCGGGACGCGGCCCTCGAGACCCGTCGCGTCGTCGAGGAAGGCGATGCCCGGGCCGGCGTTCGGCCGGCCGGCCCGTCTACGCGCCCTCGGCGGCCACGTCACGGGGCGGGTGCGTCGGGCGTTGCACCTGGGCGTGCAGAAGGCCCTCGGAGTGGTGCGATCCCACTACGAGGTCAACCTCGAGGCGGTGGCGGAAGGCTACATCGTGCCCGTGGGCGTCGAGGACGAGGTGGCCATGGAGCGTGCGGACGCGCTTGCTGCTGACGCCGCCGAGTCGCTTGCCGAGGCCTTCGAGGAGTTCCTCTTCCCGGACGCCGCTGACGCTGCCGCTCCACCCGCCTGAAATCACCTGGGCGCTAGGCCCGTTTTTTTTGTTTGTGTGTATCAGAACTCTGGCCTCGTGGCCTCTTGTAAATAAACAAGTAGTTTCATGAACATGGTCAGTTTGTAAATGAAATCGTTTGCTTATTGCGCTTTTTGCTTCTTCTTCTTCCTGAGTAGATTCTAGTTAGGGAAGTCCGCCTTTCGCAGGGGCCCGCTGGGTTGGAGGCGAGAGAGACGGGCCATAGCCACGCGGCGTAGGCTGTCTCTGGCTCGCGCGCTCCTTCCGCTGTGCCGCCTACGCCCTGTTCGAATCGTGGCTCGTGGTTGAAGTAGGAGACAAACTTAGCGCGTGTTATTACGTTTTTTGCGCGAAAAAATGGGACCATTTGGGGGGGTGCCCCCCCGCAGTAGCCCCCGAGGGTAACTTGGGTTTCAGGGGAAAGCCGAGTTGCCCTTTTATTATACTTGGAGTATTTACATAGGTGACACCAACTGGGGCGTTGGCCGTACGTTTTTACAACGGAAAATACTTGGAAATCCTAGCTAAGGGTAGAAGCGACGTAGCTGTTGGATGTTCCAAGCGTTGGTGAGTTCTTCGCCGTCCTCGTTGGCAAGCTTGTACGTGCCCGGTTTGAGCACCTTCACCACGACGTAGGGTCCCTCCCATGGGGGCGATAGCTTGTGGCGCCCTCGGTTGTCTTGGCGTAGCCTTAGGACCGTGTCCCCCTCGCCGAAATCCCTTCGACGTATCTTGCGTGCTTGGTAGCGCCGTAGGGACCGTTGATACCGGCGGAGTGCATCAACGCCACGAGGCGTACTTCGTCTAGCCGATCCGCGGAGTCCTCGGCGGGCTCGCCGGTTAGCGTCCTCGTTGTAGCCTCGAACCTTGGGCGACCCGTATTCCGCATCCGTGGGGAGGACGGCCTCCGCGCCATGGACTAGGAAAAACGGGGTGAACCCGGTGGCTCGCTTGGGGTAGTCCTTAGGCTCCACACGACCGCCGGCAGTTCTTGGAGCCATTTTCGGCCGCATTTGTTGAGCTGGTCGAAAATTCTCGGGTTTGAGGCCCCGTAGGATCATGCCGTTGGCACGTTCCACTTGGCCGTTAGTCCGTGGGTGCGCCACGCCTGCCCGATCCACTCGGATGTGGAACTTGTCGCGAGAACTCCAAGAACTTCCGGCCGTGAACCGGGACCCGTTGTCCGTGATGATGGAGTTTGGCACTCCAAAGCGGTAGACGATGTCGGTGAAGAACGTGACCGCCCGCTCGGCCCTCAAATTCGTAATGGGGCGCACCTCCACCCACTTGGAGAACTTGTCAATTGCAACCGACAGTGGGTGAAGCCCCCGGGCGCCTTCCGCAGGGGCCCGACAATGTCCAATCCCCACACAGCGAACGGCCATGTTACGGGGATTGTTTGCAGAGCGTGAGCTGGCAAGTTGGTTTTGCGGGCGTAGAACTGGCACCCTTCGCAAGTGCGCACGATTTCGTTGGCGTCCGCGACCGCGGTAGGCCGGCAGAAGCCTTGGCGGAACGCGTTGCCGACGAGGGTGCGCGGCGCGGCGTGGTGGCCACGGATCCCCGCGTGGATGTCCCGTAGGAGCTCGCGCCCCTCGGGAATGGGTATGCATCGCCCGGAGGATGCCCGACGCGGCGCGCTTGTACGGCTCACCGTCGACCGGGGTGAACGACTTGGCCATCCCCGGCGATGCGCCCGGCTGCGGCCCGGCCTACGGGGAGCTCCCCTCGAGCAATCCGGGCGATGTACTTCTCCCGCCGTCCGCCGGGCGGGAGCCGGCTCGATGTCCATCGCGACGCCTTCGTGGGAGCCGTACCCCTCGAGAAGGGAGAGCACGTACGCCTCGTTCGAGGGGTCCTCTTCCATGGGTTCCGCACCCGCCGGATTCGAGGGAGCCCCCGAGGGTCCGCCCGTCGCTCGAGGGGTAGGGCTCGAAGGTGACCGATGGTCGCGCGATGTCGCGCGCGAACACGTTCGGGGGGAACGGTGATCCGCCCGACGCGATCTTGGCAAGTTCGTCTCGCCTCCTCGTTGTACCGGCGGGGTACATGATTGAGCTCGATGCCGTAGAAATTGTCTTCGAGGGCCCGCACGGCCTTGCAGTAGGCCTCCATCTTGTCGTCGTGGCAGCTCGCGTTCTTCATGACTTGGTCGATCACGAGCTGCGAATCCCCTCGCACGTCGAGGCGCTTGATGCCCAACTCAATGGCGATTTTGAGGCCGCAGAGGAGGGCCTCGTATTCCGCCATATTGTTAGACGCGGGGAAGTGGAGGCGCACTGCGTAGCGCATGTGCTCCCCGAGGGGTGACACGAAGAGCAGGCCCGCACCCGCTCCCGTCTTCATCACCGAGCCGTCGAAGAACAGAGTCCAGCATTCTGCTTGAATTTGGGGCGGCGGCAGCTGTGTGTCCGTCCACTCAGCGACGAAGTCGGCTAAGATTTGCGATTTGATGGCCTTGCGCGGAGCATAGGCGAGCGTCTCGCCCATCAACTCCACGGACCACTTGGCAATTCTGCCTGCCGCGTCGGGGTTGCGAATGATCTCTCCTAGCGGGAAGGAAGAGACCACCGTAACTGGGTGGGCCTCGAAGTAGTGGCGGAGCTTGCGCCGCGCGAGGACCACCGCGTACAACAGCTTCTGGACCTGAGGGTAGCGCGTCTTTGTGTCCGACGAGACTTCGCCGATGTAATAGATCGGCCTCGCACGAGGCGGGGGCATGCCCTTCCTCCGTGCGCTCCACGACGATCACGGCGCTGACCACCTGGGTGGTTGCGGCCACGTAGAGTTGGAGGGGTTCGCCGTCTCGTGGCGGCGTAAGGATTGGGGCGTGCGTCAGAGAGGCTTTTAGCTTGTCGAGCGCTTCCTGGGCCTCGGCGGTCCAAGAGAAGCGCTCGTGCTTCTTGAGCAGCCGGTAGAGGGGCAGGCCCTTCTCACCGAGCCTCGAGACGAAGCGGCTCAGGGCGGCAAGGCACCCCAACACCTTCTGCACCCCTTTGAGGTCCCGAATTGGACCCATTCGCTCGAGGGCCGCGACCTTTTCGGGGTTGGCCTCGATTCCCCGCCGGGAGACGATGTATCCCGGGAGCATGCCCCGCGGCACTCCAAAGACACATTTTTCGGGGTTGAGCTTGACCCCGTTGGCCCGCGAGCAACCGAATGCGATGCCAAGATCGCCGACCGGTCGTCCGCCTTCTCGGGTTTTGACGACGATGTCGTCTACGTAAGCCTCGACCGTTCGCCCGATATGGTCCCCAAAAACGTGCCGCATGCGCGCCGATATGTTGCGCCCGCGTTTCGAGGCCAAAAGGCATCGTGACGTAACGAACGTCCCGAACGGTGTGATGAACGAAGTCGCGAGCTGGTCGGACTCCTTCATTTTTATTTGATGATATCCCGAATAGGCATCAAGGAAACAGAGTAGTTCACACCCGGCGGTGGAATCAACGATCGATCTATGCGTGGTAAAGGAAAGGGAACTTTTGGACATGCTTTATTGAGACTGGTGTAGTCAATACACATCCTCCACTTCCCATTTTTCTTTTTTACAAGCACAGGATTAGCTAACCATGTCGGGTGGAACACTTCCTTGATGAATCCGGCCTCGAGGAGCTTCCGCGGCTCCACTCCGATCGCCCGTCGCCGTTCCTCGTCGAAGCGGCGCAGCCGCTGCTGAACAGCGCGAGCGTTAGGCGAGATATCAAGGGAGTTCTCGGCGACCTCCCTCGGGATGCCTGGCATGTCCGAGGGGCTCCACGCAAAAACGTCGGCGTTGGCGCGGAGGAAGTCGACGAGCACTGCTTCCTATTTAGGATCGAGGGTCGAGCTGACCCTCAAAGCCTTGCCCTCGGGGGCCGACGGGTCGAGGGGGACCCCTTTGGTTTGCTCGGCGGCCTCGAACGTGCCGACGTGCTTGGTGGCGGAGCTGAGGTCGTCATTGACCATCTTCTCCAGTGTGTTTACCAGCGCTTCATCCAGCGCTAGCGCCTCCGCATGCTCCACGCACTCGACATCGCAGTCGAATGCATGCTCGATCGACGACCCGACGGTGATGACGCCGTTTGGACCCGGCATCTTCATCTTCAGGTACGTGTAGTTGGGAACTGCCATGAACTTGGCATAGCATGGTCGCCCGAGGATGGCGTGGTAGGCCCCTTTGAATCCCACCACTTCGAATGTGAGGGTTTCCTTGCGGAAATTCTTGGGGGTCCCGAACCAGACGGGCAGATCGATCCGCCCGAGGGGGTTGAACCCGCTTTCCAGGCGCGATGCCGTGAAACGGCTTTGTGCCGGGCCGCGCTCGGTCCAGCCCAATCCCCATTAGGCGCAATGTATGCGCGAAGAGGATATTGAGGCTACGCGCTCCGTCCATAAGGACCTTCGAAAACCGGGCGTTCCCAATGATGGGATCGACCACCAGGGGGTACTGGCCCGGGTTCGGGATGCGGTTTGGGTGATCGTCCCGGCTAAAGGTGATGGCATCCTTCGACCAGTTGAGAAAGGCCGGAGGTGCCCTCTCTGCGGCGAGGACTTCGTGCCGCTCCTTCTTGCGCTGCCGGGTTGACATGTCAACGGTGGGTCCCCCAAAAATGAGGAACACATTTTCGACAGCAGGGAAGCCACCTGCGTCGCCGTCGCCCCCATCCTTCTTGGCCTCTCGCCTCCTTCGCGGCGGCACGGCCGTAGAACTTCTTGAGCATATCGCACTGCTCAAGAGTGTGATTCACGGGGGTCTTGTGGTAGGGGCATGGCTTCTTCATCATGTCATCGAACACCCCCCGGCCTCGAGGAGCCGGTCGAGGGCCCCGTCGGGCCGGGTCAACGGCCGAGGGCCTCGGCGTTGCCGCCGTTGCGCCCTCGCTCGCGCGCCTCGCGGCGCGGCTTCTTCCCCTTCTTGCCCCGCTTGTCGTTGCGGCGCGGCTCCTTGGACCCGCCGCCCTCCGCGGGCGTGTCCTCGGAGCGCTTGCCCTTCTTGCCATCGAAAATTGCCCCCACGGCCTCCTCTCCGAGGCGAAGCCGGGTGGCAATGTCGAATAGCTCGTTCGAGTCCGTGGGCGGGCCGCGTCCCGCTCGCGCACAAGGTCCCGGCACGTGGTGCCCTCGAGGAACGCGTGCACGATCTCGGATTGCGCCACGCTGGGGAGCTCTGTGCAACGCTTGGAGAAGCGCCGTATGAAGTCCCGCAGCGACTCGCCTGGCTTCTGCGTGCAGGAGCGCAGGTCCCAGGAGTTCCCGGGGCGCACGTATGTGCCCTGGAAGTTGCCCACGAAAGTGTGGACTAGATCGTCCCAGTTGTGGATCTGGCTGGCGGGCAAATGCTCGAGCCATGTCCGGGCCGCGTCGCCCCGGATGCGGGGGCAAGTTGCGGATGATTACTTCGTCGTTGGTGGCCCCGCCCGGTGACGAAGCCGGGCGGTAGTCGTTTAGCCGGACACGAGGGTCCGTCTCCCCGTTGTATTTGATGATCGTCGAGGGTTGACGGAAGCGCGGGGGAACGCCGCCGTGCGGATCTCCCGCCGAACACGCGGGTGCCGGGGGGCTCCGCGTTGGGGAGCGATCCTCACCGCCGTCGTAGCGTCCACCCCTTCGAGGGTGGTAGCCCCCGGCCGCTCGCGCGTCCGCCTTGCCGGTGCGCCCGGCGTTGATGACGTTGCGGGCGTCACCATCCGGGCGCCCTGCGTGTGTCGAGGAGCCGTTCCTTGGCCGGCGTGCGTCCCCGGTCGCCAGGGTCGACCCGCATGCACCGAGGGTTCGCCCCCGGTGCCGGATCATCACCCCGCGCGTCCCCCCGTTGACGGATGCGTGAGGCCGAGCTCTCGGCCTGCCGGACCGGCCGCTTGCTCAAGGAGGGTCCGCACCTCGCGGTGCATTTCTCGAGCCTCGGGGGTCGAGGGTGCCGGCATGGCGCGCGGCGCGTGTTGCGGCGGCGATGAGCTTTTGGCTCGCTCGCGGTGGGGTATCCGCGTTGTCGACGTTGGGGACGGGGTTGAGGCGGTCGCGTACTTGTCGGCCTAGCTCCGCGCGCGCGTTCGCCGCGCGCGGAGGCCTCTCCCCGCCATCGAGGCGCGGAGTAGCCGCACGGTCCGGTACTCCTCCGCTAGCTTGGCCTCGAGCTCGCGAGCTTGGGCCGACCGCGCGTCGACGTCGGCCCCCGGCGGGAGCACTCGGTCCCGCGGCCGGGCGCGTGGCAACCCCCGGGGCCGGCGTGACCTCCCCATCTCCCGCGCCGCCGCACCGGCGGCGTTGGCCGGGTCGTTGGTGATGACGAGCGCAGCATTCCCGCGTGGGGTCGTAGCTCCCAGTGCTGGAGTCGTCGGAGCAGCCGAACCAGTAGTCCGTGGCGTCGAGGAAGCGCCTGAACGCGACTGGGTCCGGTACACCGGAGAAGTCCCACTCCGCGTACCCATGACGGTTGGCGGGTGGCATCGTGTCGACGGAGCCCAGGGACGACTCGTCCGCTGCCGAAGTGCCGGGATCCCTGGCGACGAGGACGTGCCGACCAGGCGGAACCCTGCGCATCGTCGTGTTGACGTTGGCGTTGTAGGCCGTAGTGGCGCCACGCAGCCCGATGGGGACGCGTGGTCCGGAGACTGCGCGCGGTCCCGCTGGGGCGGTGGCAGCCGTCGTGACGGTGGGCGCACCGCGCTGGGCGGCGCGCGCTCGCCCCGCCGCCGCTCGGACCGCGCCCGACGCGAGCGCGATCCCGCAGCGGCGACGGCGTCGCGGCGTCGACGGACCCGCGCATCCGTGCCTGCAGGTGCCGCGCCGGTGTCGTGCGTGCGGCGGAGACCGCAGCGGACCCGGCCTCCCGTCGCGCGCGTAGCTCCCTCACGGTTGGTGAGGCGCATGAGATAGCCATTCCCCGTGGCACGGAAGTTCAAGTCCCCCGAAGCGGATCTCGAGCCCGGCCGAAGGGGGTCCGAGCTACCCATGTTGTAGCGGGTGCTACGGTACTCGGTGCGAATCACCATGGAGGGAGTCGCCGAAATGACCTTAGGCGCTCGGAAGCCCCACGGTGGGCGCCAACTGTCGGTGCGGAATATGGTCCCGACACTAACCAGTAGATAGCGCCTAAGTTTATCCCTCTATGGTCGATGCCAAGCAACAAATGACACAAGGATTATCCTGGTTCCGGCCGAGGGGGCCGTACGTCCAGCAGTGGCGTGCTCGCGGCACTATATTGCTCAGCACCGGGGGTGCTTGTAGTGGGGCAAGTACAAGCAAGGTGGGAGAAGAAGCGTGGCTTCCAAGTCCCTGGTGAGTGGCTGGAGATGTTATCGGAGAATAAGAGAGTGAGTGCACAATGCGCTGAGTTACTCTGGATTCGTCCCCCCGCGGCTGGGGGCTCGCTTCCCCTTTTATAGGCCAAGGGGGCGGCGAGTTACATGCACGCCGCGCTGCCTAGCTACGTGAGGGAGCACGTCGCGCTATGGTGTAGAGTGGGCGGCCGTCCGGTCGATCTTCGCTGCGATCCGGCCATGATGGCCTACCTTGTACCCGAACAGTGGCGGTTCGAGGGTAGGGAGGCGGCGGATGGCGATGGCGCCCCCCGATAGGCTTCGAGGGAGATGCCGATGATGGCCGGTACGGGGCACAGGAGCGGGCAGAACGGCGTTCCTTCCCAATGAGCTCGTGGTGGTGGAGTGGTTGCTTGCGGTGTTCGGGGCGTGCGCCGCGGAGTCGGGCGTGCGCCGCGCGCGTGGGTACGGCGGCCGCGTCGTTACGGTGGCCGGGATGGCCGCCCACCGGCCTAGCGCCCTTCACCTAACCCGCAGTCACGGGAAAGTGGGATCGAGGGTGCGCCCGGCCCCCTTTCGAGGGTCGGGCGCGTTAGTCGTACGGTAGCGTGCGCGCGGTGTTATGGGACCGACACCGGCCGTAGCGCACGGTCCACCCCACGGTGGCGGGGATGGGCTCCTCCCCGGGGAGTTGGTGCGGCGGCACGGGGGCGTGAGCCCCGGCGCATGATGGCGCCGTCCCGCGGCGTCGGGGCGTTAAATGCCCAAGTACGGGGCCGGCGCACGCGTGCGGGGCGCCCGTGAGCGTGGCGGGCCCCGGCCGAGGGTGGAGCGAACCCTCGAGCGAGGCGAGGCCTCGCTCGAGGGGGAGCGGGCCCCCGAGCGGGGCGGGACCGCTCGAGGGAAGGGGTCGCCCCTCGAACGGGGCGGAACCCGTTCGAGGAGGGGGGTTGCCCCTCGAGCGGGGCGGAGCCCGTTCGAGGAGGAGCGCACCCCGAGGCGGAGCCTGCTCGAGGGGTCTCGTGGTCGGGCTTATCTTGGCGGGGCCTCCGAAGTCCCGCCGCATGGGCCACGTCCTGCATGGTTAGTTCCCTGCATGGTTAGGCCTAGTTCATTTGATGCAGGAATTTAAGTGAGGGTTCCCCCATCGTTTGAGGGGACCCCTAGGGCGGTCCCCGACAGTCTAGCTCCCCTTGCCTAAGCAATATGGGACTAAAGTGGCTCTCCAAACACCATACACCAGCATACATGCATGTAGGCCTGTTTTTATGCACTGCTTCCATTGAGAACTTTGGTCCGTTGATCTGTTTTGCTTTTCGTGTTCGATGGATCTTACGTGAAGAGTGGTGTACACATATTCTTCAATGTTTTTTATTGTCGTCCAGATTTTCTACTGGAAACTCAGAATTACTCCCTCCGTCTCAAAATATAAGGACTTGTTGACTTCTACTGATCACGTTTGACCGCTCCTCTTATTCGAAAAATTTGTGAAAATATTAATCATTTTGTTATGACATGTTTTTTCATCATATATATTTTAAGTATATCATAATTGTTTTTACATTTTCATAAATTTTTTAAATAAGATGAGCAGTCAAACGTGACCAGCAAAAGTCAACAAAAACTTATATTTTGAGACGGATGGAGTACTATTAATATTTTGGTTTAGTTTGTATCGCTCCGTTAGTAGGTACTGCTCTAGATTTACTACTAATATTGAAACAGACCGATATCTACGTTCTGCGTATGATTGTTGGTGACAAATCACAAGGAAATTACGTTCTTAGACCAACACTTGTGCATAGAAATTACGAAAATTTTGTTGTCTCTACAATTTTATTTTTATGAAATATAAAATACTATTAATTTCACGATGAAATTGGCTTGCGCATCCCATCCATTTAGACAGAAACAAATAAACAACTTCCTTAATTATAGGCATTTACGACTAATTAGGAAAAATCAAGGAGACAAATCTGGCATGTTACTTATAATTAAGGAAGCAAATCTGGCATGAATCTACAAACCGTAAATGTCTACTTTGTTTACTTCTACTAACTATTAGCGGTTGGCAAGATCATTTTTATTGTTTCGGTTTAAAAAACTAGTAATATTGCACACACATAGTGATGCTCTTGTTATAAAAGCATACACTCCCAATTGTGCTTTCCAAGCGAACACCAAGATACACATTTAGCTTCGATTTTGATGATCGTGTGGGCCTATTCGTTTGGCTGGTGGCTGGTGCTGATTTGTTCTGAAAGAAAAATATTGTTAGCTAATTGCTAGTGACTGATTTGTTCGGAGAGAAAAATACAACTAGTTGGTAGCTGATAAGGCAAGCGAAAAGGAGTCACCATGCATTACAAACAAAGTTGTTGTGATAATAATAACATCCGGGACAGTATATATATTTTAAAACCAATATAAGAAACTCCAAGTATATTATTCTTACAGGTTATAAAGAAAATCACCAAAGAATTGGCAACTAGATCGTTGTAGTTTACAACTGAACGCACATTTTCATAAAGAAACCTACATTTAAAAACAAAATTTAAAAAGTAAAATCATAGAACTGAAAAAACAAAACAATAGCAGAGTTTATATACTTATTACTATACGGTTGCAAGATTTGAAGTATTTGGAATATTCTTGCTTGCAAAGAAAAGATACAGATGTTCCAATTACGAATGGGCCACAACTCGAGAATGATGGGAGAGGAGTTTATAAACTATAATAGTGAAATATACGTGCGGCACACACATATCTAAATAATCATAATAACAAAAAAAATATCTTTATAGTGCCACATGTGTCTAAAAATCAAGTCTGCAACAACAACGTGAGGGTGAGGAGAAATCAGTAGCTACCTTCTTGCGGCTGGGGAGAAAACAGTACGTGTCGGAGAATCGCTGACCGACCTGGTTGGAAGCGCAATGTGTGCTCCTGTCAACAATGGTGCATTGACTCGACATCGGGCGCTCGTAAAAAGAATGCAAGTGAGAAAGCTCGGTCCTCAATAGTAAACGTGGTGCATGTATGGATTGTGATTGACGTACGGGATCAATGTGATTGATGGATAGGATAAACGTGATCCACAACAGCATGTGATTCACAGCAACATGCAGTCTTCTTCCAAGATACCATGCATTGACGCGTGATGGAAAGCTATGAAACATAGTGATGCATGATTAGTGCAAACCCATATTGCAGCATGATTCTTATATCATTGTCATCCACATTGACATGTGATAATGCAACTGGTAATACCGTAAACGCAGTTGTGTCACCGAGGCCGTTGACCTCGATTGCTAAGCCTTTCCAAAAGAAAATAACGTTATTTGGTTACCAACTATTCCCCAAGTCCCTTCAAAGAGAAACATTACACTGCCTGTATCTTTTTCAAAAGTGACGTCTTTCCTTTCTTTCCTTTTCACCAAAATTTTTTACCTACCCGGTCGACTAGCACCAATGACTACGGTGGTTTACTCTTTCTAAATTAATTTAAGGGCACGTGTGACATGCACATGATTGAAAAAACAAGAGTAAACAAAGTAGTGTATATTACTGCTTTTGATACACGTTACAACGGATGGTGCCATCGCCTCACCGTCAGCCATCGACTACGTTCTACATATATTTTGATGCTTGTAGTATTAGTTAAAAGAGTAAACAAAGTAGTGTATATTACTGCTTTTGATACACGTTACAACGGATGGTGCCATCGCCTCACCGTCAGCCATCGACTACGTTCTACATATATTTTGATGCTTGTAGTATTAGTTAAAGATGGTCTTCATTTTGCACCCCTATGTCTTCGGTGGCTACCGTCGCCTACCCACCCTCTTCCCTACATCATCAGTGGCTATCTTCCTCGAATCCACCCCGCCCCCACCCCACACACACCTCACAATGTCATGTTAATTTTACCTGTATTAAAGACAAATGATAAATCTAAACTAAAGATGATACACCCAAAAATAAATTTATATTTATAAAATAAAGAAATGTGGATATATTCCATAGCAAAAGTATGCATACTCTCAATGTTTAAATAACATTATCCCACTTGTATCAATCTCATGTTCGCCCCTGCCCCACCCTCTTCCCCACGTCTTCGGCGGCTATCACCGCCGAATAAACCCCCTCTCCCCTATCTGCCAACCCCCCACCACCACCACACATACCCACCTCCTGATGCAATACTGATCTTACTTGGTATCATAGAAATGATTAATTTAAACTAAAGATAGATAAAGCCAAAAATGAATTTATATTTATTAATTAAAAATATGGACATATTCAATAAAAAATTATGACTACTCTCAAGGTTTAATTAAATAACATTCTTCGACCCGTTTCAATCTCACGTTCGCCCCCGCCCCACCCTTTCCCTACGTATTGGGCGGCTATCGCCACTGAATCCGCCTCACTACCCCCCACCACACATACCCACCTCCGGATGCCATGATGATCTTACTTGGTATCACATAAATACTGGATTCAAATTAAAGATAGATAAACTCAAAAATGAATTTATTTTTATAAACTTAAAATATGGATATATTTAATACCAAAATTATGCCTCCTCTTAATGTTTAAATAACATTCTTCCACTCGTGTCAATCTCAAGTTCGCCCCTACCCCACCCTCTTCACGCGTCTTCGGCGGCTATCGCTCCCGAATCCGCCCCCTACCCGCCAATCCCCACCACCACCACCACACTACTCACCTTCTAATGCCACGCTGATCTTACCTGGTATCATAGAAATGTTGAATTTAACCTAAAGATGGTTAAACCCAAAATGAAACTTATATTTACAAATTTAAAATATAGATATATTCAATACCAAAATTATACCTACTCTTAATGTTTTAAAAACATTCTTTCGCCCCTGCCCCACCCTCTTCCTTGCGTCTTCCGCGGCTATCGCCACCGAATCCACCCCCTTCTCCCCTACCCCCAACCACCACCACATATACCCACCTCCCATTGCCATATGCTGACCTTACGTGGTATCATAGAAATGCTGAATTTAAACTAAAGATGGTTAAACTCAAAAACAAAGTTATATTTATAAATTAAAGAATATGAATATAATTTAATACCAAAATTATGGCTACCCGCCGCACCACTACAACCACCGCCACCACACATATCCACCTCCGGATGCCATGTTGATATAATAAACCAAATCAGTTTGGCTCAACGTACCCACCTCTCATGTTTGGCTAGTGGAGAGACACATGGGACACCTGTGTCTTTAAAAATAAATAAATAAATAAAAGTATGTTATTTGATTAGAAAATAAATATATAAAAAGTGTTTTCAAAAGAGCTCATTCTTTATTAGTTTATTAGTTTATGCCTTTCCAAAAGAACACAACGTGATTTGGTTCCCAACTATTCTCCAAGTCCCTTCAAAGAGACACATAACACTCCTTGTATTTTTTCAAAAGTGATGTCTTTTGTTTCTTTCCTTTTCACAAAAATGTTTTTGTTTCTTTCCTTTTCACAAAAATGTTTACCTACCCAGTCTACCAGCACCAATGACTACGGTGGTTTACTCTTTCTAAATTAATTTAAGGGCACGTGCGACATGCACATGATTGAAAAAACAAGAGTAAACAAAGTAGTGCATATTACTGCTTTCGATGCACGTTACAACAGATGGAGCCATCGCCTCACCGTCAGCCATCGACTACATTCTACATATATCTTGATCCTTGTAGTATTAGTTAAAGATGGTCTTCATTTTGCACCCCTATGTCTTCGGTGGCTACCGTCGCCTGCCCACCCTGTTCCCTAAATCATCGGTGGCTATCTTCATCGAATCCACACCCCCCACACACACCCCACAATGTCATGTTGATCTTACCTATATCAAAGACAAATGATAAATCTAAACTAAAGATGATAAACCCAAAAATAAATTTATATTTATAAAATAAAGAAATGTGGATATATTCCATAGCAAAAGTATGCATACTCTCAATGTTTAAATAACATTTCCCACTCGTATGAATCTCATGTTCGCCCCTGGCCCACCCTCTTCCCTGCGTCTTCGGTGGCTATCGCGGCCGAATAAACCCCTTCCCCCGTATCCGCCAACCCCCACCACCACCACACATACCCATCTCTTGATGCTATACTGATCTTACCTGGTATCATAGAAATGATTAATTCAAACTAAACATGGTTAAACCCAAAAACAAATTTATATTTATAAATTTTAAAAATATGAATATATTCAATAACAAAATTATGACTACTCTCAAGGTTTAATTAAATAACATTCTTCCACCCATATCAATCTCACATTCGCCCCGCCCCACCCTCTTCCCTACGTCTTGGGCGGCTATCACCGCCCCCTACCCGCCAAACCCTCCCTCCACCACCACACATACCCACCTCCCGATATCATGTTGATCTTACCTGGTATCATAGAAATATTGAAATTAAACTAAACACGGTTAAACCCCAAAAATGAATTTATATTTATAAATAAAATATACGGATATATTCAATACTAAAATTATTCCTACTCTCAACGTTTAAATAACATTCTTCAACTCGTATCAATCTCATGTTCGCTCCAGCCCCCACCCTGTTCCCTGCGTCTTTGGCAGCTATCACTGCCAAATCCTCCCCCTCTCCCCCTATCCGCCAACAACCACCCCCCCCCCCCCACCACACATTCCCACCTCTTGATTCCATGATGATCTTACTTGGTATCATAGAAATACTGGATTTAAATTAAAGATAGATAAACCCAAAAATGAATTTATATTTATAAATTAAAATATATAGATATATTTAATACCAAAATTATGCCTCTTCTTAATGTTTAAATAACATTCTTCCACTCGTGTCAATCTCATGTTCGCCCCTGCCCCACCTGCCAATCCCCCCACCACCACAACACATACTCACCTACTAATGCCATGTTGATCTTACCTGGTATCATAGAAATGTTGAGTTTAACCTAAAGATGGTTAAACCCAAAAGAAAATTTATATTTACAAATTAAAAAAATATAGATATATCCAATACCAAAATTATACCTACTCATATTGTTTAAAAAACATTCTTTCGCCCCCACCCCACTCTCTTCCCTGCGTCTTCAGCGGCTATCGCCAACGAATCCACCCCTCCTCTCCGCCTACCCCCCAACCACCACCACATATATGTGACAACCCGCCCAGGAAAATACCGTACTATCGCCTAAGACCGATCCACTTTGGTCGTTAAGCAATAGTAAAGTATCATCCAGTCGTTAGTTGCCGGGTTAACACCCGGTAAATCACTTGGAATACAGACAGAGGATCGACACATGCATTAAAACTCACGCGAAGGCGGGCCTAGAGTACAACATGAGTTAAAAACATTTTATTACAAACCAATGTTCCTGACATGGAGTAAAGGTTCAGAGTTTGAAAACAACGGAAATAAATTAATCTAGCGCAACGGTAAACATCACAGGAGGCCATCTGTGATGCCATCACTTGTCGTCAACCTTCCGGTCAACAACACCTGCAACAATAGTTTTAAAGCAAGGCTGAGTATACTAATACTCAGCAAGACTTAACCGTCGGGTGATGACTACATCACCAAACTCTAGACATGAAGGGCTTTTGGCTGGTGGAGTTTCTTTTGCTGAATAGCTAGTAAGGGGAGATCCTTACTTTCAATATTTTAGAACAAGTTCTAGTTGATTATCCTTTCTAAATGTGCCATCTAATTCAGTCAATAATTGGACAAGCAATTAATTCATACAACAATATTCCTCGAGTTCCATCATTATGGGATATCATGGCTAGTTGATTAAGCAGTCTCGGATAACGGTGAGAGGCCGACAATCGATTGATTTAAACCTTGCAAGGTAAACCTAAACACACGGTAGGCAGCCCCCGCAAGGACAACTTCCCAGGCAGTTACCAAAAGTCCTCGGGTTGGGAACAGAGCCTACAGTCCTGGGTACAACGTTAGCTGGCATACCCCCGCAAGGTACCCAATGTCACACATGCACCCCCCTTCCCGGTAGCTAGCCGGTAAGGTGAATACTCAAGAGTAGTAGGGAAAAGTTCCCGCGCCGTCTCATTAAGGTACTAGGCTTACTGGTCCCATTCCCGACAAGTGCTTAGTACATTGAAAAGCTTAGCCCACGAAAGCCACTGGACCGGAGCCCGAATCCCATGCTCTTACCACATGAGCAATCCATTTATAAAGATCTTATGATTCCAACATAAGAACCTATTCTCATGAGTGACGAACATCACTCGACTTGTACCGGTCCTATAGCATAGCAGCTATCGACCTAGCATACTAGTGATAGAGCATAGGTACCTAGGGATCATGCATCTAGGGTTTCATTTCAACTCCTGGAACGTAAATGCGCAATCATAGCAAACATAATCGCATAATTTTAAAAGACGGAGTTAATGATCCGGGGCTTGCCTTCAATGGCAAGGTTGGCCTTGGGCCCTTCTGGACTTGGGTCCAGGTCTTGAGCTACGTCCACGTACTGCAGCTCTTCGTCAGCACCTTCCTCTCCTCCTCCCGGCACGAGCGTACGTCTACCGTCGGAAAGATCTACACGAAGATGCAAATGCAAAATTTATTTGTCGATTTTTAATTTAATTAACTACAAACAATAAATGACAACCATGGGGTGCATTGGTTGGACACATTCACCTAGATAAGAATACATTCAGCACACTCTTCCAGAAAGGAACAATATGCAGTTATTTATTATACATTCTTTTTGATAGTGACTGTGTACATATATATGTAAGTAATTTAATTTAACTCCACAAACAGCAGTGGGTGGGTATATTTAGCCTTTTAAAATGATTTGCAACCACACACAAGATTAGTAAAGATGGTTTGGTGATTTTCCCATTTAATGACTATTAAGCCCTTAATGGCCTCCATAGTTTTTATTCATGAAATTAATTAATACAATTCAGTGGAAGGGTGTGTTAAACACTAAACACCTATAACAAGCCACTGGACAAACATGCATGCTTTGGATAGCTAGAAATTAATTATTTCTGAAAATAACAAAAGCTAGCTAGAAGGACAAGGTAAATGCACACAAAAATAAATACTCATCAAAATGATCCTATCTTTCTCACACATGTTATATGGTACAAAACTAGCCTAGGGATGCAGCACATACACCTAGAACTATTATGAAACTTGAGTTATGCAATTACCATGAAAAACAAGCATAATTCAGGAATAAATATTTCTGGTAATTATAAAATTGTGATTAATTCACAAGAGGTGTGTTTTGAAATAACAAGATAGTATGCGTAAGTTGGTTGCAAACATATATTTATTTTTAGCTACAAAAATCATTTATGAAGATTCTGCAGAAATGGAAAACAATTTTTATAAAAATATTTACAACATAACTTTGTGCAATTTTTGGTACAGGAGCGAGTCATGACACAACACACAACATATTCAAAAATTGGGCATTGAGGAGTTTTAGATTCTGAGATATTGCAGATCTAGGTTTTCACATTTCTATTTTTCATGCAAAAACTATCAGGAACTAGCTCAGGCAAGAATAACAAAAGTTGTAGGATTTTTCACAATGAATCCAACGAAATTGTGATCGCATTTTTCTGAATTTTTTACGATTTTCTACGCAATTTACAAGAAACTATTTAAGAAACTATTCCCACTTAGGCCCCTGAAAGTTTATGTTTCCTTACAGGAAAGCCCTCTGTTTGCGGATTGCCCCTCAGGAAGAATTTGCCCTTTGCAATTGGGTCCCCGGGGGCGGACAGCGGCGGTCCGGTGAAAATTCCAGCGAGGACTCGCCGGATGCGGTCAGGGGAGAGCAGGGGAGTGGTCAAGGGCCTACTAGGGTTCGATTTGTGGGCTTGGCTGAGGAAGAGGAGCTGCAGGCGGGTGGGCGCACCGGCGGCCGGCGGCGGTCGCCGCTGGAGCCCTTGCTCCGGAGAGCCTCCGGCCGGGGAAAGGCAACGGGCGACGGGGGTAGTCCTCAGGTGGTCTATGGGAGGTGCCGCAGGTGTTGGCCGGTGAAGCAATTGAGGGAAGAGTGGAGTTCGATGGCAACAGTCATGGCGGACCGGGGTGGGCTGGGCGGCGTGCGGGCAGGCTCGGTGTTCGCGAGGACGGCTCAGGCCGCTATATAGGCGACGTCCAAGGCATCTGCACGCACGAGCAACAGGAGGGGAGACCCGTCACGGGCGGCGGCTGGCGGCGCGCGGGCGGCTCGGGCGGCTCGGGCAACATCGGTGGTGTGTGCGCGCGCGCGCGACTTGGGGCGCGCGCGGATTCCCGGGGAGCTCGGGCCGTGTGCGGCCTCGGCTCGCGGTCCTCGGGACGTGCGGTTTTCCTCGGGAAGGAGCGTGTGGGGACGCGGGCCGACCGTACGGCGCGGCGCGGTGCGCACGGCGCGGCCGGCGCGGGCGGCGCGGGCGGCGTCGCGGCGTGGCGCGGCGCTGCGAAGTGGTGTCACTGTGTCACTGTTTGAACACGCAAAACTCCAAAAAGTTGAATAGAAGTGCACAAAGTGGTGAATAGGAAAGTTGTAGATCTCACTACCCTCTACAACTTTTACAAAGGCCGCATGGTGTTTTTCTCAACGGATTTGCAAAAACTGCTGCCAAACTTTGAATGTCGCCATGTTTCGTTGAACAGGAGATACTGTCGGTTCACCACGTTTTTCGCCAATTTCCACTCAAAATTTGAAATGCCAATCTACATGAAAGTTGTGTCCCTCAACAAACTGGACAACTTTCATAAAGGTAGATTTTGAAGTGTTTAGGTAAAATTTGGAGAATGCGGCAAAAGTTCCGGACGACATTCGCCGACGTTAGTGTTTAAGCGGGGTTTGATCGTGTCTTTGACCAAAGGTTGAGCATGGGTGTGTGCAGACTTGGTGAAGGGGTTCCATAGGGTTCATTGGCGAGGTTTTCGAGGTGATGACCCAGGTTGATCTAGGTTTGACCAGGGTCAGCCGGTTTGACTCGGCTGATTTGGTCATTAGCGTTAATGACGTTAATTAAAACCTGGGGCGTCACAATATACCCACCTCCCATTGCCATGTTGATCTTACGTGTTGTCATAGAAATGCTGAATTTAAACTAAAGATGGTTAGACTCAAAAGCAAAGTTATATTTATAAAATAAAGAATATGGATATAATTTAATACCAAAATTATGCCTACCCGCCGCACCCCTACACCCACTGCCACCACACATATCCACCTCCGGATGCCATGTTGGTATAAAAAACCAAATCAGTTTGACTACACATACCCACCTCTCATGTTTGGCTAGTGGAGAGACACGTGGGACACCCACGTGTCTTAAAAAAAATTAAAAGTATGTTATTTGATAAAAAATAAATATATAGTTTATTTCTATAGTAAAGATGTACATGTAAGAGAAAAAATAGCAGAATTTAGCCTGATGATATAGGAATAAACATGAAAGCTTGGAGGTAATAATTTATAATAAGATCGATAGTTGTTATGAGTATCTCTCTGGCAAGCTCACTGAGTAAAATGTCTACCCTATTAATTGTAAATTTCAAGTTGCTTGCAACTGAATCAATCAGCGATTAAAAAATGTACAAACAAGCCATATAAGGTTTTCTAATATATGGATCACAAAGGTCTAGGGCATCCTATCCTATAGAAAGCAACTTCCAGCTTCAGTAGATCTTTCCCTCTTAACCATGCAGCAACCCAATCCTCACTGCAGAAGGACCATTTCAAGTGTCATCCAAGTGTGCTTTTTTTTACAAGATCCAGGTCTGCTTGGTACAGGTGTAAGTGTAGTGCCCTCGTCCATGATGCATCCGCTCCAGCCTCCAGCACCTCTTTGTCGCCATTTTTCTGAAGCTCTGCGAAATGAAGAGAGAAATAAGCAAGCAAAATATATGATTTAAGTATAAATTCTAATAATTTCTTTTCAAACTGTTCTTTCTGGCTTTTAAACCAATCAAATAGCTCCGGCCTTAAATTGTCAAAAACACTGAACGGTACAGTGATGAATGTAAGTCACCACTATCTTTGGCCTTTGGACGAGTCGATTTCAGATAGTTTAATCATTTTACATTAAAATTACCTATAATTTAAGACAACTAACTACATTTGGTTAGGAGGCAATGGCTGGGGAATGGTGAAAGAAATTAATGATGGCAGACAAAATAGAGTATTCTATTATTTCTAAACAACATTACCACAGGTTCATTGGTCCTTCTAGTGATGTTCTTGCCTAGCAGGCTAGCACGTCTTCCTTCTTCACTATGCCCATATAGGTCCTCTAGTGATCTAATTTTTCAGCCAATTGAAATAACAGAGACAAAAGGAAACATGTATACTTATTCTGTAACTTCTCTCTCAGGAAAAAAAAACTACATTCCATAAATAACAATTAATAAATGCCCAAATATCTATATATCAGAGCCATGTTCCATGAAACAAAAAGAAATACAAAGTTGCAAGGACAAGATCAAGGAATGCACCAGGCAGCCACTCGACCAGGAAGATCACAGTCGTTGCAGGAACACCAGCGCATCCTCTCCACCAGTCTGCTTTGAAGTAGTCTTTGGAACAATCTGAGATCCCAAAAAAGCTTATAAAAATGAAACATTATTTATTGAGACCCCAAAGCTTGTTCACAAAAGTTACATCATTCTTCCATATTTTACTATATAGTTGAATAACCATAGCTCATTCTTTCTCTAGGCGCCTCTCATTTTTCTTTTTTCTGGAATGAATAACCATGGGTCCATCAGTCCATGGCAGTCACTGATAGTAACATATGTGATGCGGCAACATAACTTAAAAAAGTTGTGTAATGTAAATAGTACATTGGTACACATTGGTACTTTATGATACCTTGATACACATTCAGATATAACCCTTCAATAAGTGCATCAGTTCAAAGAAACTGAACTTGAACTCTTTATGGAAGTTATGCAAAACTCTAAATAATGACAATGTATCAGCACTATTTTTAGGGGGGGTATGCATAATAATACTTTCAGTAGCAAACCTAACTATTTCTGAAACACATATGAGTGTTGGTGTTAAAAGGACAGAGATCTATGTTGGACTGTGTTCATTCTTCATCAAAAGGAAGATTGCTAACCAATGGGACAGGCGCATACCAATAAGCATAGACTGTTCATCATCATTGATGCTAGAATAAGATCATCATGAAGAAATGCTGCTCCCGGTCAAAGAGTCCCCTCCAATAAAAGAGCACCAATAAATTGGATCCTTAGAAAGTACAATTTAATTAGATCAGCCTCTTTCCTTTGTATTTCTAGATCTATTTGCTCAAAAGCTATAGTGTTGGCAGTATGATCAATTGAGAGTGAAAAGGAAGCCAGAGGGATCTTGCCTAAAGGTCTGGAAAAGAACACTGCTGCCATGACTTTATCAAGAAACAACACATACATGTGAGTTTCCTTTGGTATCTCTTAAATTCAATATGCATGATATATATGGGAAACCCCTAGAACCAATTAAGATTATCCATTTCTCTAATAAATTCAATGATGGAGAATCACTCAAAAGGGAATTTAATGTATAGATATCCTTCATTTGCATCTGGATGTAGGTAAAACACAAAGAGAAATCAGAATAAATTTAATTATAAAAACATCAATATTTATATGCAGGTGTAGCCCAAGTCTAGTAGTCCCAGGGGCCCACCGAGTAGTCGGTCCTGGTACCCACCGAGGTAGTGGGCCCAGGGAGGTCCATACGACAAGCCCCCGAGTACTTTGTAGTCGAGTAGGATAGATTCGAGTAGTCTTGACGGCCTTGACGAGTAGTCCTCAAGCATCCTTGAGTACTACAAGCCGAAAGTCCTCAAGAATACTTGAAGCATCCCGAGGCTGGAAGGTACTCCAGCTGATCCGTGAGTAGTCTTGAAGTCTTCTTGAGTATTTCCCAAGCGTCCTCGAGTTATTCTCTTGAAGGTCTTCAATAGTACTCGCACTGTCTTGAATAAGAAACCACATGGGCAATGCGATTCGAAGAATCGCATTCCATATGTAATGTAGACCCCGAGCCTTAGGTCGAATCGTAGATTCAAGCTGAGGGTCAATCTGAAGTTCTGCCAAGATTATCCCGTAAAATCCGGAGAAAAAACCGAAGGACACGTGGCACGGAGCCCCTGAGCCTTGAGTCGAGTACTTCCTCTCAAATTGAAGGGTCATCTTGATTGTAGAATGTGTCATGAGTGGATCTTGAGTCTCGTCGTCACCCACAGAACCGGGCGGATGCAGCCGAGCCCCTGAGATGGGCTGTGTCGAGTACCGGAAGCCGGAGAGTCAGGTAGCCACCGCTGAGTCAGCCGCCGATACTTATCCATCCGGCCGTTGCAGTGCCGCTCGCTAGGTTATAAATAGACGCCGAAACCCTTAGGGTTTTCATTCCCTGAGTAGCAGCTGTTGCATTAGATCCATACGAGTGTCCATCCACAGTTGCTTCTGATCCCGCGCCGTAGATTGAGAGTCAACGCGCGCCGCCACTGCTCGACACCAGCATAGCCCCCGAGCAATTGCGAGTGAAGACCCCGTGCTCTTGGAGGATGAAGCCATCTCCATCCAAGAGCTCAAAGGCTGGAGCCAGGAAGAAGAGATCCCACAGCGAGGCAGAGGGATCTGCCCAAGTGTCATCACCACCGACATCTCCCCTGCGCCCCAATCCGACGAAGGAGTGGAAGAAGTCCAAGATGAAGACCGAAGATCTGCTAGCCCTGGTGAACAGTGGGTTCCTATGGGAGAACGAGATGGATATGTGGTGCGCCGCCGCATGTGACCCGTACCCCATGGAGAAAAAACCCGACGAGGTTCCCATGTTTGCCAGGTTCGTGGAGCGCGGACTAGCACTTCCGGCCAGTGATTTCTTCAAGGGGCTGCTTCAGTACTACGGTATCGAGTACCTGAACTTGAACCCCAATGGTGTTTTTCACATCTCCGTCTTCGTACATTTCTGCGAGGCATTCGTGGGGATCAAGCCCCACTAGATCTTGTTCCAGAAATTCTTCCGTGTGAAGCCGCAGCCCAGCGCCAACGACCCGCGAGTAGTCGGAGGGGCGGGCATCTAGACGCGAGAAGATGCGGCTGACCAGTACTTGGCGTACAAGCTCATTGATTCAAACCAAGATTGGAAAGCCAAGTGGTTCTATATCACAAACCACCACCCAGAGCTGCGGAAGCCAAGCGGGAAGCAGCCGAAGCATCGAGCATGGTGGAACACAGAGTCGACAATGCAAGAGGGTATTCAACTACCCTAGTTATTGCAGAAGATCAAGGCCTTGAGAGAGGCTGGACTGAGGGCCGAGCATGTGGCCTTCAGCTTCATGAAGAGGAGAGTACAACCGCTGATGGCTTGAGACACTCTCGGGTACTAGTACACGGGCGACGAAGACACGTCGAGGATGCCCAGCAATGAAGTCGACGATGAAGACATTGTCGAGAGGCTGGGCAGGATATTCAAGGATATGACACCGTACACTCCTTGCCCAGTTCCCAAGTACTCTGCGGCTCGTCCGCCGAACAAGGTTAGTAACTGTGACCTCAATCTCCGAGTACTGATTGACCTGAAATAGGTGCGCTCACCCAAATTGATTGCTGCAGGATGACGTCACGAAATTTGTCTCCGACCCGACTCCCCCTCCTCGACTTGTAGATGTTCCAGAGGTGGGTTAGAGCAAGGTGAAAGAATGCCGCGAAGTCGGCGAGGGTGACGACACTGTCACCATTAAAGACACGTCCGACGAGGAGGATGGGGAAATGCTCCAGGAGTGATTTCAGCTTCGGTCCAAGTTCAGCCGTCGTGGACTACCCCATGTGTAACATCCCTGATGTTTAATTGCGCTAATGACAGTAATTACATGAGTTAATCAAGGTTAATTACCTTCTAAGCATGTTTGACTTGTATTGTCACCTATTTGCACAAAAGTCCTTGGTTAAAATCCCTAATCACAGTCAAACCCTAGATCTACTTTAAAGGCTGAAATGGTTTTCTTGCGTGTTCTCCAAATTTCGCTATAGAAGTTCAAAATCGGCCAATACGAAAGTTGTTCGTTATTTCCGGGAACACATTTTTTGTAATTGGCGGACATTCCAATTTTGAGTGCAAATTGGCCAAAAATCGGTTTGACTGCGCTGTGAACAGTAAACCGAGCCGTGGAAAATCTGCAACTTGGGCTGACGTTCCCGGACAAACCGTTGATCAAAACATATGTCTCCCTTTGGGAAAGTTGTAGGTCTATAGCTCCTCTACAACTTTGCTTTTTTCGAGATTTTCGAGTTTGTTGACGATTTTTGGAGTTTTGCAATTTCGAAAAGGCCTAACCGGAATAAAACTTGAGCTGGGTGCCGGCGTCACCGTGCTCCGGAACAGGGCAAGCACGCCGTCCGTCCTACCACTCGTCGATGCACGCGAGTGCCAGTGTACGGAAGCCGGGAAAACTCCGTGGTGGACCCAAGACCGAGCCGTGGAGCCTCCGTCCGTTTATGGACCGTGCGCCGCGCCCATGGGAGGGGCCGTCGCGGCCTGGGCCGCGGGCCCGAGCGGCCACGCGCCGACGCGAGCGGCGACCCGAGGCGCCCCGGCGCATGCAAGCGGCCGGTGGCCGCGAGGCCTTAAGGCCGGCTGCCGAACCCTCGCCCGCATCGGCCATCGTGCGCGCGTGGCGAGAAGCCTACCGCGCCTGTCTCGCGGACGTCGCCGCCATCCGGTGCTTGGGTCCGCCGCCCCGTCTCTCCGCCGGCCGGTTGCTCCACTCCTCATCCTCATCCACGTGACCCCTGTGCCTCCCTAAGCACCGCCGCACCGCCGCCGGCCCGCGACCGAGCCGTCGCCGGCCCACGGGCGGGCACGGCGAACGCCGGGGGGTGCGCCACGCCACCGGCCGCCGACGGCGCCGTCCCCGGTCCAGCCGCCGCCGACCGCCAATTCCACCGCCGGCGAGGTCCAGACCCGCCGGGGACTACATTGCAAGAGAGAAGGTATTTTCAGGGAGATTTATGTAAGTTTCCAGGGACCCGGCTGTAAAGGTCGTTTTAGGGTTACAACAGCAACTTCGAAAAATCATTAAAAATCGTAGAAAAATCATAAAAATGCAAAACCAATTTTTTTGGTTTCATGGTGAAGAAATCTATCTTTTCTAGAAAACATGTATAGGGTGTTTCTGTACAGTTTTTGAATTAAAAATTCAAACTCAGTTTGGAGGGTTTTTAGTGTAATTTAAAATATACATATGCTATGGACTTGAATTTTGGATATGTTGCTCTTTATAACATGTAACTCCGCCTATGGTGGGGTGCCTAGGTGTCCCAACATAGCAGGTCCCAAGCCCTGATAAAGGAGGAGGGTTGTGGTAGGCTTGGCGAGCCAACGTAAAAACTTAGCCACTCTTATGGAGATGAAACCCAAAAGAATCCCGTTGGGGCGTAACCCTCTTAGCGACGCGCCATGCCGGAACCCGGGTATGGTGTTAAATGTGCAAGGGCCGGGCCGTCACCCCCGTGACGCGTCGTGTCGTGATGCGGGCACGGTGTCAAGTGAGCAAAGATCGGGTCGCCACATCCTTAGTGGCGCGCCACATCGGCGCCGGGTGTGGTGCAAAATGAGCAAGGGTCTTCACACCGGCGACGGGTGCGAAGGGTAAGGAAGCTAGTCGACCCAACTAGGATTCGTATAGGTAGCCGGAACGTAGGGTCTCTTACGGGTAAGTTAAGAGAGTTAGTCGATGCTTGCGATTAGGAGGCGGGTAAATATTCTATGCGTTCGGGAGACCAAATGGAAGGGCCGGAAGGCGAAAGAAGTGGAGAATACGGCTTCAAACTTTGGTACACGGGGGACAACATCGGGTAGGAATGGTGTAGGTATCTTGATCGATAGGAGCCTTAAGGATGGGGTTGTTGATGTCAGGAGGCAAGGTGACCGGATTATCCTTGTTCGGTTGGTAGTTGGTGATTCGGCTGCGAACGTGATCGGTGCTTATGCACCTCAGGTAGGTCTTAGCGAGAGCATCAAGAGGCAGTTTTGGGAAGATCTGGATAGCATGGTTAGTACGGTGCGCTGTCGGTGAGAAACTCTTCATAGGAGGAGACCTCAACGGCCATGTGGGTGCGACTAATGTGGGATGGGAGCGGGTGCATGGGGGGTTCGGGTATGGTAGTAGGAATCAAGAGGGGGAGGATGTCCGAACTTCGCATTAGCCTACGACCTATTGATATCGAACACCCTCTTTAGGAAGAGGGAATCCCATCTAGTGACTTTTCGTAGTGGTCAACACTCTAGCCAGATCGACTTTATTCTTGCAAGGAGGGAGGATAGACGTGCGTGCTTAGACCGTAGGGTGGTTCTGGGGGAGTGTGTTGTCCCTCAACACAAGCTTGTGGTGGCGGATTTTCGCTTTCGGGTACGTGTCCTCCGGGACAAACGAGGCCAAGATTGCAAGAACGAAGTGGTGGAAACTTAGAGGAGAAGAAGCGCAAAGGTTTAAGGAGAGGATGCTAGTCGAGGGGCCTTGGGAGGAAGGCGAAGATGCAGAAGACACGTGGCTAAAGATGGCAACATGTGTTCGGAAGGTGGCTTCGGAAGTGTTTGGTGTGAGCAAGGGAGGCAAACGGGAAGTGAAAGACACCTGGTGGTGGAATGACGAGGTGCAAAGGACTATCAAGGAGAAGAAAGAGTGTTACAAGCGCCTCCATCATGACAAGAGTGCAGCCAACATTGAGGGATATAAAATAGCAAAGAGGGCGCAAAGCGAGCGGTGAGTGTAGCAAAAGGTCGGGCGTATGATGACCTTTACCGGCGGCTAGGCACGAAGGAAGGGGAGAAGGACATCTATAGGTTGGCTAAGATCCGAGAGAGGAAGACAAGGGACATCAACCAAATCAAATGCATCAAGGACGGAACAAATCGACTTCGGTGAAGGATGAGGAAATCAAGGACGGATGGAGAGAGTACTTCGACAAGGTTTGTTTAATGGAGAGAATGAGGATCCTACCCTTGAGTTGGATGATTCATTTGATGATACCAACAGACGCTTTGTGAGGAGAATTCAAGAGGCGAGAGACCGCGAGAGGCCCCGAAGAGGATGACGGGAGGCAAGGCATTGGGACCGATGGTATCCCCATTGAGGTGTGGAGATGCACGGGTGCCGAGTGGTAGTTTGGTTAACTAAGCTTTTTAACCTTATTTTTCGGTCAAACAAGATGCCTAAAGAATGGAGGAGAAGCATATTAGTACCGATCTTCAAGAACAAGGGAGACGTTCGAGTTGTACGAACTACCGTGGAATTAAGTTGATGAGCCATACGATGAAGCTGCGGGAGAGGGTTATCGAGCATCGCCTAAGAAGAGGGACGAGTGTGACCCAAAATCGGTTTGGGTTCATGCCCGGTAGGTCGACCATGGAGGCGATTTTCTTAATACGCCAATTGATGGAGAGATATAGGGAGCGAGAAGAAGGACTTGCACATGGTATTTATTGACCTCGAGAAGGCATACGACAAAGTGCCGAGACACGTCATGTGGTGGGCCTTTGGAGAAGCACAAGGTCCCAACTAAGTATGTTAACCTCATCAAGGATATGTACGGGGATGTGGTGACGTGTGTCCGGACATGCGATGGCGATACTAGTGATTTCCCAATTAAAATAGGACTACATCAAGGGTCGGCGTTGAGCCCTTATCTATTTGCTTTGGTGATGGATGAGGTCACAAGGGACATTCAAGGTGATATCCCCTGGTGTATGCTCTTTGCCGATGATGTGGTGCTAGTTGATGAGAGTAGGGCGGGGGTAAATAGGAAGTTAGAGCTGTGGAGGCATACGTTAGAATCGAAAGGGTTTAGACTTAGTAGGACCAAGACCGAGTACATGAGGTGCGACTTTAGCGGTACGACGCGTGAGGAGGGAGACGTCACCCTTGATGGGCAAGTGGTGACCAAGAAGGATACTTTTCGGTATTTAGGTTCGATACTACAGAAGGATGGCGACATCGACGAAGATGTTAGGCATAGAATTTCAGCTGGTTGGTTGAAATGGCGTCAAGCCTCCGGCGTCCTCTCGTGACAAAAGGGTGCCTCGAAGCTAAAAGGTAAGTTTTATAGGACGGTGATTCGCCGGCGATGTTATACGGTGCGGAGTGTTGGCCTACAAAAAGGCGACATGTCCGGCAATTGAGTGTGGCGGAGATGCGTATGTTGCGTTGGGTTTGTGGGCACACGAGGAGGGATAGAGTACGGAACGATGATATTCGGGACGGGGGTCGGGGTGGCGCTAATTGAGGAGAAAGCGATCCGGCATCGGTTGAGATGGTTTGGACATGTCCAACGAAGGCCTCCGAGGCTCGGTGCGTAGTGGGGTCCTAGAGCGGGACGACAATGTGAAGAAAGTTAGAGGTCGACCTAAACCGACACGGGATGAGTCGGTTAAGAGAGACCTTAGGGAGTGGAATATCTCCAAGGACTTAGCTTTGGATAGGGGCGCTTGGAGACTAGCCATCAACGTTCCCGAGCCATGACTTCTTCTACGTGTCTTTATGTTGATGGTACCTTTGGGTTTCATATCTAGCCTACCCCGACTTGCTTGGGACAAAAGGCTAAGTTGTTGTTGTTGTTGTTGTTGTTGCTCTTTATAACATGTCTAGATCTGTGGAAAACGTTTGCAGGGTTTTGATGTATATATTTTGAGTTATGATTTATTTAAGCTTTATGCTAGAATAAGTTTGATGCTTTTTATAGCCCCTTTAATGAAATTTTCTTTGACCACAAGTGCACCCTAGGGCTTTTCCTGGATGAGTAGTACCTCTGGTAGAGTGGATATGATTTTAGGGAATTGTTTAATAGATGTTTTGGATTTAATTTTGTGTAGGAGCTTAAATTCAAAATCTGAAAAATAATTTGAATCTGCAACCATACTTTGGTGAGAAACTCATTTTTGGCATACATGACCTGTAGGAGAAAGTTGAGATCAAAAAGTTTATTAAATCTTTTTATATGAATTAATGTTGATTTACTAGGCTGAAATTTATCTTTTTCGTTTAAATTAATTTATAAATGATCTTAAGCCAAATTTTGGTTTGAGAGCTTAAATTAAGCATATGTTACTGTGTGCAAAAGATTAGGCTCATTTGAAGTGTTTTGATTTAATTTGGATTTATGGTTGAAGGGCTTGTTTTAAGTAATTAAAGAAAGTAATGGAAATTAATGTGTTAAAATTTTGAAATCATGTTTGTTTCTGTTTTTATTAATTTAAACACACCCCTTGCTGTTTGGTGAAGTTAAATAACTTAATTTGCTTATATGTACACAGTCACCATCAAGATTAACTTTAATTAATGCATATGCATGTATATGCGTAGATCTCCCAGACGGTACGTACACACTCACCCAGGAGGGAGACGGGACCGTTGTTGACGCAAAACGTGCACCTAGCGCCAAACACACAGCAAGCCGAATAAGCTGGCTTCACACGCGCAAAGAGTCACAAAACGTGCCAGTCAATTTTTCCTGAAAATTAACAAAAGTCGAAGCAGTTAGATACCAAAGCTTGGAACTTGCCAGGTGGTACCAGACAGTTCCATATTTACGGCTATAAAGCCCGATGGGATGACACATAGCTATAGAAAGCTACCTGTCAATAAACTGAAAGCCATTCGGGAACTTATAAAAGGAAAAGTAACACTGCCGAATGGATGACGTAAGCATGACAGTAATCATTCTTTGTTTGAGCAAAAATGCACGTGCACAAGGCCATGACCGATCCCCATGACAACTAACATTAAATAACTGGATAAAGTAAAGCACGAACGTAAACATGTAATAAATAAGCATGCATAGATCCAAAGCACTAGTCTACCGCATGTCTAGGTACTTAAAAATCCGTTGGGTACGACACCACGCAAATCTATCCACCGCATGATACAACTTGCATGAAAATCGTACCACTTCCCACAAATAGATCTATCCACCGCATGATACAATCTAAATATGGAAAGCTAAAAGCACACGTTATTTAAAGCATGAATTGCGCACGTGTTCTACTCGTGAAGAAACATAACCGAATACAGCTGAACAGCCGATTCGGGGTCCATGAAGAAGGAACGAACATTACCAAGCGAATAAATCTATCAGATTGATTTGAAATCTAATCCATCGGATGGCTAGCTCCAAAGCAACCCAAAAACCTGCATCTACCGCATGATACTCAGTTCTTTCAAGATTTATACCAACATTGGCAAGCTTGAACCCGCAACACGTAACAACCTAGATCGATTCGGTTTCGGCTATTGGAAAGCACAAGATCCACGTGCTAAAACACGAAATCTAATCGTACAAGGATCACGAGAGGGATAAAGCCGATCCAAACCCATCTAGATTGGGCAAAAGGTGTTACATGAACTTAAACATAAAGTAAAAACTCAAAGCAACACGGGGTAACTTAATGAATCTATTGGATCTTGTCGAAATCCAATAGAGCCGATAACTAGCCTCAAGTTAGATCTTAGCCTACCGCATGGCTCATGACCTAACAAGAGACCCTCTTGAACCAAGCTTGAATCTACCGCATGACACGAAGCATGGTAACAAGACTACTTGCATCAGATCTAAATCCACCGCATGATACTAGACATGATACAAGGTTGCCGGTACTCACGGAGGTTGACGGATCGATGAACCCTCTCGAAGAACTCGACGACACGACAAAAGGACTCTAGGGTTTGGCGTAAGGCCGGTTTGTATTGAAGAATGATTGTCTGTTACATACATTCAGGGCTCATATTTATACCCTGCCAAGTACAACCTCGAATGGATTCATTGCCTAACTTATCTCTAAGCTTGATCGCCTATCCATCCATTCGTTCTTCCCGCTTGAGCCACGTCACCGTCCAATCCCGCAAAATCAGCTCTACTGTTCTTTTGCCGAATCGGGAGCAGATAGCCGACCGCAGACTTCTTTGCCGAATACATCTGAAAAAATCCTTTCCTTCCACCAAACGGACTCCTCACCGAGCTGGACCCACAAGTCAGACTCCTTACCAAATTTTGGTGTTAACACATGCCCCTTCAATTGTGGGATAAAAGTAATTTTGTTTCGGAACTGACTCCAGCCGCAAACATTTTCAAATCAAATCTGTCAACACCTGTTCTTCTCTCTTCGCAATCCGCCGGAGTCCTCATCTAGATCCAAACCCTAGATCCCCTTGTTCTAAACTCAGATCCCCAATGGCGGCTCAACACCAAGCTGCTCAGGTAAATTCCCTTCCCGTAAGCTTCATTTGGCATTTAGGTTTTCAATTTGACCTGAGATTTCTCTTCTGCTTTCCTTCAGGAGCCTTCCACTGAGCTTTTGATTCGCACCGAGGCCAATTCAAGATCCTATTACCTTGGTCCTGTGGGGAACTCTGATCCTCGAGATTTCATCGCGGCTGAATCTCAAAGGATCCCTTTCAAAGCGGCTCTATCCCCACCTCCCCGGTGGCAAGACGCTTTCAAGAACTGGCCTTTGTCTCCAATCGCAGGCTGGAAAAATTGGTACCGGAGGATCCTTGCAGATACAAGTGCCAGAACCCAAAACTGGGATACCCTCCGCATTGCTCAGTGCCTGGAGTTATCTTTGGCCGAGACCCCCAAAAATGAAGACCTTTTGATAGCGACTGCCATTTTTGGTCAAACGGTGTCAACGCCTTCCTCTTTGGCCACGGCCGATGTCTCCAACTGCGGCCGATGTGTATATGATCACCGGCCTTGACATCACAGGATCTGTTCAACCCTGGGATTTCAAAAGTTCTTCACGCCAAACAGGGGTGAAACCAGGAAGCGGATATAAGAACTACATCTCGAACCACATGAAGGACAATACCCTTGGTGAAATTGAATACAGAGCATTTCTGAACATGTGGCTATGCAGGTTCGTCTTCTGTGGTAAAGCTAATGAGCCTACCCTGAATCACATTGCAATGGCTTCTCACTTGGTCAATGGCAACCGCCTTCCCCTTTGGGAAATTCCTCCTGGGCAGTGTGTATCATATGCTTCACCAAACTGTCACCCAGATGTATACTAGCCAGAGGATAACATGTGTCAATGGTCCTTGGTGGTTTGTTCAAATATGGCTGCAGCTTCACATGCACCAGATCGTTGGTGTTGATTTGAACACCAGGCTCTTCCCCTCATCCAATCATCCTGAAGGGGAACCCCAAGCCACCAGAGGATGCCAGAATTATGGAGAAGCTGCTTCAACTGTTCTTATTCAGCAGGACATCAGCCAGCTTTTTGAGCTATTCTTCAAAGGTTTCCAAAACCCTCTCTGGCTCCCTTATCTGGATAATGACACTTTGACTCTCCCCTGTGAATTCTCTTTTGAAACTGAACACCAAGATGGGAGATTTCTAGAGATCCTCAATATCATAATCCGCCCATGCATGCTGCCGGCTGAATTCAATGGAGGAAGGCTGACCTATAGCACTTATGAATATTATCAGCCCAATGTAGTAGCTCGGCAACTTGGGTGCGGCCAGATGCCCCCAAGGCTGTTTCTGCATGAATTCCTCAAGCCCAGGGAGGAAATCAAAGAACTCATGCACAGTAGCAGAGTCTTCCGTTATGTGTGCAGTCCCACTGTCTACACCGGCCTTTCGTACCCACAACCATAGCTCACTCCACCTTCAATTCCCGGTGGCAAGAATTCCATGATCATATCTTCGGTGAGCCCGTGCACTTGTTCTGTGCAGAGTTGATGCCTGATTTTCAGCCAACTTCAGAGGTAATATAACCAACCTTTGGATCAGACATTTCCTCTTCCAATCATGATTCTGATCTTATTTCTTTTATTCACAGGACACAGTGCCTGCCCCTTGAGCCAGGAACATCACCTACAATGCCGTAGGCCCGATCTCAGCACTGGGATTCAGATCCCCAACTCCAGCTCAACTAATGGCCAGGTTTGCCACAACAGACCCAAGCCTTTCCAGCCTTGCTGCTGACAGGAGGCAAGGTTTGACCCTGATTGCTCCTCCAAATGCCAAGAGGAGGAGAACTATTAAGAAAGTCCTTTTTGAGGTAAAAACCCTTTCTTTTCCGATCACAAAATTACTGCGGTTCCGATAAATCATATCTTGTGTATTTTCGGCCCGAGCCCGACAATCTTCGGTGCGAACCCGCCAATGCCCCATCCTTTGGTATGACCTTTCTCGTCCCCTTTTGAGGATGAACACTGGCATTTATCTCTTAATTTGACATTTGCAGAAGACATAATGGAAGAACAACTTGTGGACGTCCCAGTGTCTCAACAAGCAAGTCCACCCAGGGTTGAATTACCTATCCCAGTGGAGATCTCATCTCCATCATGGACTCAATCACCTTCTGCAGAAGCAATGAATTCTCTAGAGATGAGTCTCCCAATCCAGCCAGAACCGTCGAGTCCTCCAGGGGTGCAATCACCTGCTGGTCATGCAGAGACACCAACCCCAGCAGAGGTGAACCCATCTCTTCAGCCAGAAGCCCCTGAGCTGCCAAAAACAGCGCCTTCTCACATAGAAGCTTCAGCCTTGCCTGGAACACCTCCTTCGCCTGTGATTTCCCCTGAACAGAGTCCTGCCCCAGCTCAAGAAATCAGACATGAGGTACTCATTCGCACTTAACTCTGCTTCCTTTACTTTTAGCACTCCTAACTCGGCAATACTGCTTCTTAGGATCAGGCCCCATCATCATCAAATCTGTCAACGGGGAACAATCCAGTTGCCGAGGCGATGGAAGAAATGCATCAAACCCTGTCAGAGGAAGTGCTAGAAAAGCTCAGGGAGATCTTTGCCTGGCTGGAAAAGGATGCACAAGATCAGTTCAAAGATCTCGATCACTTTGAAGAAATGCTCGAGTCTATTAGCCAAGAGCTTCCTGAGGACATCAATGCTTCTCTTGCATCTATCTGTGGCCTGGAGAATCATTATGCGCCCATAAGGCAGGCTTTGAGGAAGGTGCGCTCCCGCCCGGCTATTCAAAAGAAGAGAGCCAGATCTGAACAAGCCATGAACGGGGCACAATCTCAGACCGAGAGCCACAAAGATACATTGGCCAATCTGCAAGCCTCTCGTGATTTAAAAATTGCCAGGAAAGCTGCTCTGGAGGCAGAATTGAGAAGCCTGTCAGCTGAGATAGAGGCCGATAACAGGAAAATAGCCGAGCTCCCTGAATTGATAGAGAAGACCCAAGAGGAGGCAAAATCGGCTATGGCGAAGATGAGAAAATGCGATGCAGAGCTTACCACCTTGTCTAGTGCCCAGAAAGATTATCAGGAGCGGTGGGATAATTTTCGCCAGACAATATCCAATGTCCGTAGTGTAATTGCAAAATACTTGAACATTTAAACGCTTCAATTGATGTATAACCGAATTGGTCGCTCTTGTAATATCTGTTCTTGCAATTTTATTTCCTTTTCCTACTGCGCTCCTTCAAACGTAATGCTGAACGACCCATTCGGCAAAGAAACACCAATACCCGAATGGCACTTTGACTCCTCTCAGCCGAGCCAGTCAACCGAACACGACTCAGCCTAGAAGTCCAAGCGACCCATTGGCGGTCTGGTCAAGGAAACCTTTCCACCTTCCGATTTTCTTGGGATATGCGCCACGATCCAGAGCCACGACTTGAGGCCACGATCTGTCTTGCCAGGCCTATAAATGAAACCATAGGTGCCCCTAGCTCTCCACCAAGCCTTTAGCTCTCGAATCTTTGCCAATCTCACCTCTTCTTTCCGAAACAGTGCACATCCCAGAACAGCATGGTGCGCCGTCTCAACCGCCGCCGTGCCTCTGATGAGGCAGAGGGGAGCAGCGCCAATGCGCGCCGGAGGCAATGATCGTCGATTCCTCTTCTTTGATTCCCCTTTGGTTTTTTCTTGTTTTGACGATCATATCCCTTTCAGGTTGATTCAGTGGAATCCGTCTCCTGCGCCGGCCAATCAGCCCCTTCCAGATGACTCCTCGGAGTCCGACGGCCACTCCCCCGTGCCCTACGGGGAACTCGACGCCCTCCGCTTTAAGGCGGAGCTGGAGACGTCCCAGCGCGAGTTGGAGGACGTCTCCAAAAAGGCGGGCATAGCCGAGCTGGAGTGGGAGGACCAGCGCAAACAGATGCTGGAAACCATCGACGGTACAGCTCTGAAATCAAATCTTTGATCCAACCCGGCTTTTGATGCTAATCTCCTTTCTTCTTGCTCCTTGCAGCCCGCGATGCCGAGCTCAACCGGTGAAGGCGGCCGGGTGGAGCAGGTCGGCCGACAAGGTGAACGCCCGCGGTGACACGCCGGCGGAGCGCCTTGCTGCGGTGGAGCACCGCGTTGACGAGGTGGCCACCCATGGCGTTCGCTTGGGCACTACCCTGGGCCTGGCTGCTATGGCGACGCACATGGACGTCGACTACTCCACCAGGCCGCGCGGCTTCCGGGGGGCGCGCCGAGAGGACATTGAGGAGATCGAGCTCATCTTGGAGCGCCTTGATGGCCACGACGACGCCATTGCCGAAATCACTCATCCCCAATCTGTGCTGAACGGGCTTTTTGACTAGATTGTATTAGGGATGTTTGAATATCGGCAATAAATGAAGAACTTTTGAATTCTGTACTCGTTCTGTGATGATTTTCTTTACATTTGCACCCGTGAATCTTGTTTTTCCTTAAACGTATCCGGGAACTGCCTTGAGCCGAATACGCAAGAACAGATGCCCCTTGGCGCAAAATCCGCAGAAGATCCCTGAATCGGCAATCCGTAAGCACTGTTCAAGCAAAAACCCTTCGCATCCGGGAGAAAACCCTGCCGTTTGGTATTCCAACAGTGTGTACTGGCCAGTCATCACTCCCAATGCACCCTTTCGGTCAATAAAATAGCCTGCTGAGATGCTCTGCAAATCCACTCGCACACTCATCCATCATTTCTCATCTCCTCCCCCGTCTCCAGAGGAAAAAACCCCAAGGCCATGGACAAGGGCAAGCAACCCCAGGAGAGCAGCTCTCCAAAGAAACGCACGATTCGAAGGTGGGTTTTATCTTGATTTACTTCCTGTTTCCCACATGATCTTGCGCTTTACCTCCTCTTCTTTTTTCCTTTTCAGCCTTGACTTGCTTCCCGAAGAAATCGTCGGGACCGAAGATGTGCCTGAGTACATCTCCTCCGATTCCTCCCTCGAAGCAGAGGATGCCATGCCTGAACAGAGGACTAGCCATCAATTGCGCCGCCGCGTTCGGCACCTGGAGCATGGCCTCAGGGACATTACCGCTCGTTGCCAGGCCGAACGCGAGCGTCGCATGGCTCTGGAGGCGCTAGTAGGGGGTGAATGTTTGACTCCTCCTTGACTTCGTGCCTGCATTTGGATTTCCTGCCCCTAACATCCATTCCTCTGTTTTAGATGTCTCTGACAGGTACAACAACCTGAAAACGGCCTGGGACAGCTTGGTGGAAGCCGCAAACCATGGTCACCCCCGTGCATTCCAAGTTGCCGTCACGGTGGTCCTGGAACAACTGAAGAGGGAGCAGTCGAAGAAGAAGCAAAGAAAAGATTGAATCATACTTTCGCTTCTTCCTCCATGCCTTCTGCTTCCCACCTCCTCGAGGTCCTGACCACCAGGGTTGTTGGATGTAAACCTACAAGAAGCAGTTGTAATGTAGTTTTTGTGCTAAGGGAAATGCATCTAGGCACTGGCCATTTCTTCTGTTTGTGAATTTCTGTTCTGAAGGCAGCCTCGTTCTTGAGCGCTGGCTGTTTCTGTGTCGGATGTGCGTAATCCCGCCGCCGGTGATCATCGATCGATCTCAATGCTAGGATAATATTTCTTCAGATATCTTCCATTTATCGCGGCGGAAAATTCTTCTCCTAGCAAAGTTTTCAATATGTATGCATTACCAGGGACGCATCTGACCACACGAAAAGGCCCCTCCCAGTTAGGGGACCATTTGCCGAACTCGCTGTATTTAGTTCCAATCGGCAATAGCGCTTTCCAAACCAAATCTCCTTCTGCGAATTGCCTGACTTTTACTTTCTTGTTATAGTACTTGGCAACCCGCAGCTTGTTTTTCTCGATGTTTTCCAAGGCTCTAAGACGGATCATATGTAAATCCTCTAGCTCATCCATCATTAGGCCACTGTAATCTTTGGAGCTCAAATCTTTCTGTAACACCACTCTCCTTGAATCTGGTTGCATCTCCCAAGGTAGAACCGCGTGGTGCCCGTAAACCAATTCATAAGGAGCGGTTTTTGTAGCTCCATGAGGGGCCATTCGGTAAGCCCACAGTGCCTCACTGAGTACCGAATGCCACCTTCTTGGCTTCTGGTCGATCTTCTTTTGTATCAGCTTGATCATGATCTTGTTAGAAGCCTCTGCTTGACCATTAGCTTGGGCATAATAGGGAGAAGAGTTAAACAATTTGATTCCCATGCTTTCGGCAAACTCTTCGAACTCCGGTGACACGAATTGTGCCCCTTGATCGGTGGTGATTGTCCGAGGGATTCCAAACGGATAGATGTGCTCCTTGACAAATTCAACCATGTTTTTCGATGTCACCTTCTTCGGTGGAATCGCCTCAACCCATTTAGTACAATAATCCGTAGCCAAAAGCATGAACTTATGCCCCTTACTAGATGGTGGATTAATTTGGCCAATCAAGTCTATACCCCCGGCCCCTGAATGGCCACGGCTTGATGATGGGATTCAATGCCGACGCGGGGACCCTTTGAATATTTCCAAACCTCCGGCAATCCCGACATCCCTTGTAATACTCAAAGCAATCTTCTAATATCGTCGGCCAAAAGCACCCGGCTTGTCTAATAACCCATTTCATACGGTAGGCCAATTGGTGTGCTCCACATATCCCATCGTGCACTTCGATCATCATGTTCTTGGCTTCTTCGGACCCGGGCATCGTAACAATACCCCATATAATGATTTATAGAACAAATTGTCATCTAGGAGAACGAATTTTATGGCCTTGTACACGAGCTTCCTAGAGACTTTTTGGGATGGATCCCTCAAGTAATCAACGATCTCTTTCCTCCAATCACCTTCGCGAGATCCGTCCCCGGTGCACATACCTGCAAAGCAAACGCTTCTTGACTCTCTTTGTAACCGAGGCGCTTTGAGTCGGCTTTGTTTGCTTCTTCATTATGTTCCCTAGGAATATGCTGTAGAGTTACCAACGGGAAGCTCTTCAAGATTTCCTTGCATTCTTCGTAGTAACTCCTCAGTGCTTCACTTTTGCACTCGTATTGGCCGTTCAATTGCTTGATCACCAGCTGCGAATCTCCATAAACTTTAACTGAAACGGCCCCGGCTTCTCTCAAATATTGAAGCCCTCGAAGCGATTGCCTCGTACTCGGCTCGATTGTTTGTAACGGTGGGGCCGTATAGGGATGGCAAATTCAAACATCTCACCCCTAGGAGAAATTAGTAGAATCCCTACTCCCCCACCTTTACCACATGATGATCCATCAAAAAATAAAGCCCAGGGGGTAATTTCAAGTAAATCAATTGACGGATCGCGATGTTCAGTTATAAAATCGGCAATGATCTGACCTTTGATAGCCTTTGCCGATTCGAACTTCAACTCGAACTCTGATAAGGCCAAAATCCATTTGCCAATCCTGCCATTCAAAATTGGCATAGATAACATATGTTTTATTACATCGAACTTTGAATACACAGTGCATTCAGCATTCAACAAGTAGTGCCGAAACTTTGTACACGAGTGGTATACGCACAAGCCCAGCTTTTCCGTAGCCGAATACCTGGTCTCGGGATCAAGTAGTTTTCGGCTAAGATATGCTACTACCCGCTCCTTTCCTTCGAATTCTTGAATAAGGGCCGATCCAATGGTTTGGGTATCGGCCGCCACGTACAACTTGAAAGGCTTATCCAGCCGAGGAGGGACCAATGCGGTGGCTCCTTCATGTATTGCTTGATCTCATCGAAAGCCTTTTGTTGTTCGTCGCCCCATGTGAACTTCTGATCCTTCTTTAGCTTCAGCAATGGAGAGAATGGCAAAACCTTCTGTGACAAATTTGAAATGAATCTTCTCACGAAATTAATTTTGCCGAGCAGTGATTGCAACTCCTTGAGATTAGTTGGAGGAACAACTTCATCGATGGCCTTCATGCTCTTCTTGCCAACTTCAATTCCTCCCTCGTGGACTAAAAACCCCAAGAATTCTCCAGTGATACCCCAAAAGCGCACTTGTTTAGATTCATCTTTAAACCATGCTTCCGGTGCACTCCAAGGTCCTCTTCACATCTTCCAAATGCGTGTCATGACTCGGGGACTTGATTACCACATCATCAATGTAGATTTCCACAACTTTGCCGATCAACTCGTGAAAAATGTAATTCATGGTTCGTTGATAAGTTGCACCGGCATTTTTTAACCCAAATGTCATGACTATCCATTCAAACAGGCCTATATGACCAGGACATCTGAAGCCCGTCTTTGATATGTCTTCTATTGCCATGAAGATTTGGTTGTATCCCGCATTGCCGTCCATGAAACTGATCACTTTGTGTCCAGCTGCGGCGTCGATCAACAAATCGGCAATAGGCATGGGGTAACCATCCATCGGAGTAGCTCTGTTCAGATCCCTGAAATCTATGCAGACCCTCATCTTTCCATTCTTCTTGTAAACAGGGACAATGTTAGAAATCTACTCCGCATATCTGCATGGGCGAACGAAGTTTGCATCAAGTAATCTTTCAACTTCCTTCTTCACATCGGCCAATACTTCATCCTTGTAGATTTTCCGGGGTGGTTGCTTGTATGGTTTGAAACCAGATTTGATTGGCAACCGATGCTCTACGATAGAAAGATCCAATCCAGGCATCTCCGAATAATCCCGGTGCGAAGCAATCTTTGTATTCCTTGAGCAGCTTGATTAATTCCTCCCTGAAGTCTGGCTGCAAGTTTGCGCTGATGAACGTCGGCCTTGGCTTATCACCGCTTCCGATGTCAACTTCTTCTAGTTTGTCAGCCGACATAAATCCTCGCCCCAACTTGCCATCAGTGCCATCTACGGGGTTCTCCATTAAAAATAACTATAAGAGCCGACTGCTTGAATCGGCTGTTGATCACTGCTGACAGGTTCAACAGGACCTTCTCCCCAGTCTGTCCCTGAGAAACAATCAATGCCTTGGTATTCCCAGAAAGCTGGTTCCATGTTCGCAACGCTCACGGAGTCATCTGTTTGGACGACCTCAATATCATCATCCACCCACTGGATAAGCTGCTGATGCATGGTGGATGGGACGCAGCAATTGGCATGAATCCAGTCCCGTCCCAGCAAAGAGGGTCGTAGGATCCTTTACCTTCGATCACAAAGAAGGTCGTGAGCAGCGTCTTGGACCCGATCATCAGATCCACGTGAGCGCATCCCTTGGTATCTGAAGGATTCCCAGCGAAATCATTCAGTATTATGCTTGTAGGCGTCAGATCGCTCGGGCCCATGCCAAGTTTCCTGAAGGTGGTGTACGGCATCACGTTGACTGCCGCTCCACCGTCGACGAACATCTTGGTCAATGGCTTGCCATTGACGTATCCCCTTAAGTACAGCGGCCTCATGTGTCGATTTTTGGCCGGTTTGTCGAAGATGGCCTGCTTGGCTAGCACCAGCTGCGCCATCATCCCCTCGATCTGCTCATCATCTAGGGACGCTTCCTCCTGCACAACCTGATTAGCGGGAGCCATGAATTCGTTCGGCAGAAAATATACCATGCATGTTGGAGCCGAACGCTTTGACCCTTCAGGTTGACCCTTTGGACGCCACACCTGCTTCGTCTGGATCCCAGCCTGCCTCAGTTCGCGGTTCCTGAAGCGTTGAACCCGTCTCTTCTGATTTTTGCGTAGGCCAGGCAGGCACCATTGCCCCTTCTGCCAGATGTACTCGTCCTCATCCTCTTCTTGATCAGCCCACCTTAGATCAGCTTGCCGCTTCCTGGGGTGATCAATGACTTCAATTTTTTGGCGCCGATCCTCGTTAGGGTGGATCCTCCCAATTCTCTCATGGACGGATCGGCGATTGGCAGTCTCCTGCCTGTACTCAAAATATCTGTCGCTGCATTTAGGACAGTTCCTCAGCGTGGGCAGCTTCAAACCCTCGTTCCAACAGTGCCTGAAGAACGCACATCCCTAGTGCGCACGCTCCTGCTCACGCGTGTATTGCTCCAGGTCCCTTCTGTGTGCCTCTTCTTCAACTCTGCGCTTCTCCTCCTCGTATCTGCGCTTCTGGTAACGCTCTTTTTCCATCTGGCGCTGCCACTTGTTGAGGAGGATGCGCGTGGTCACCCTGGGCTTGGCTCTGGATGACTCCCCGATTTCGATGTGGCTCTTGAGAATGCGGGGGGCCTCACCATGCACCTGTTCCAGAGTTACTTGGCGCTCCGGGTCCACTGTTCCATCCTGTCTAGCCCTGGCCGAGGTCAAGACTTTGACCTTTCCCTTCTCCTCGGCCCGTCACCATGTTAACGAGAGAAGCCCACCATGTTCGAGGGAAGGGGTGACCATCCGGCTTCATCTTGTTGTCAAATTTGAGGTGCCCCTCCTGGATGGCTTTACGGATCCTCATCCCGAAGACCACCGCAATCGTTGATGGAGTGCGAGTCCCCGTCGTGGAAGCCAAAGTAGCGTTTCCCCTTGACTCCATCGGGCGAAGCATGGAATGCCCTTCGGAGCGGACCGATTCGGCCTTCCTTCACTAGGAGCTCAAACGACTTGTCGACCTTCGTGATATCGAAATCGTAGGTGCCCTTGGTCCGTTTGACCCGCGCCGATTCATCGTTAAAGGCTCTTTCCCCCACATGATTTCGGTTGCGGCCACATCCAGTTCATCATCAGAATCCTCGATCAAATCGGCCTTGTCTAAGAACTGGTTGTAGATGTCCGCCACATCATGCTGCTTGCCAAACCTGGCATCCTTCTTGAAGCCATACGCCTGGTTGCTCATCAACGATAGCTTTTGAGACAAACCGGCCCAGGTTTTCAAACTCCATCCCAAACAGTTTCTCACGCACGGCCGGCAGCATCCCGGCGACGGCCATATCGGCCAACTGGTCATCTGGCAAGTTGAGCGAGAAGCACATGCCCTTAACCTCCCTGAATCTCCTGAGAAATTCCAATGGCGTCTCGCTGTGCCTCTGTTTCAGGGTGGCAAGGTCGATCAACTTCTTCTCCGAGCTGCCGCTGAAATAGTGGGCGTGGAATTTCCGTTCCAGGTCCTTCCATCTGCTAACTGACTCAGGGGGTAAGGACGAGAACCACTGGAACGCCGGGCCTGTCAGCGACGCGGGGAAGTATCTGACCCTGAACGCCTCCTCAGCTGAGCATTCTCCGAGCTGCATCAGGTAACGAGCAATGTGCTCCACCGTGCTTGTATCGTCTTGCCCGGAAAATTTCGTGAACTCCGTTGGAGGTTTCACCCTTGGCGGGAGGAGCACGTTGAAGTACCACTCTGGGAACGGCGGCTTGTAGGCAGGTCCCTGCATTTTTGGCTTGAGGCCGAACTGATTTTGCATCAACTCGGCCATCTTCCGCGCCAGGGTGTCGTCCTCCTGTGCGCCCGCAGCTGGCGCGTAACCTGGATGCGGGAAAGCATCAATGGCTCCATAGTCTCCTACCTCGTGGTAGCCTCCGCCGTATAGGTTTCTCTGTAGCCAGTTGTTTGCCGGAGCAATCCTGTGGCCGGGGGCAAGCGGGGCCCCAGGCGAGCCGAACGCTAGGTCCCCGTACGTGGGCTGGTACGGATTCGGCTGTTGCACAGGTTGACCCGTGCTGCCCAGCGGTGGTGGCTGGATTGGCTGCCCTCCCCGAGGCCTGTAGTGGGGGCCGAACCGGGGCGACCCCCGGCGCCCGCGGAGGAGGCCGGAAAGCTTGACTTCCAGCGCTCTGAGGAGGAGGCTGAATTGGCTGGCTCCGTAGTGGTGGTTGAGAGCTTGATTCGCCCAGCTCCACGGTGCCCCCTTGGACGGGTGCTCTGCTGAATGCCTGCTCCATGCCTGGGCCAAAGACAGCCACCATCATTTGCTGGAACGCATCAAGAAAAGCTTTGTGGTGCTTGCTCAAAACGAGATCCGCCGCATCCCGGAATGCTTGCAGGCATTCCTCTCTCTCCTGCTGGGTCGTGGCGTCGCTCTCCCCTGGAAACAATATCCTAGGCATGTCATTCTTCAGGTAGGGGACGCCACTTCTGTTCTTCTTGAAGGACAGCAGACACTTCTGCTGGAATTGGTTCACGACGTCCTGGAGCTGCTGCCGCTGTTCAGGAGAGAGGTCCTCAATGTTGACATCCATGATGTCCGCGATTTCAGGCATCTTGATCTTTTCGGCTGTGTCCCACTGGGCGTGCCAAAAAGTGTGTTGACGCAAAACGTGCACCTAGCGCCAAACACACAGCAAGCCGAATAAGTCGGCTTCACACGCACAAAGAGTCACAATACGTGCCGGTCAATTTTTCCTGAAAATAAACAAAAGTCGAAGCAGTTAGATACCAAAGCTTGGAACTTGCCGGGTGGTACCAGACAGTTCCATATTTACGGCTATAAAGCCAGATGGGATGACACATAGCTATAGAAAGCTACCTGTCAATAAACTGAAAGCCATTCGGGAACTTATAAAAGGAAAAGTAACACTGCCGAATGGATGACGTAAGGATGACAGTAATCATTCTTTGTTTGAGCAAAAATGCACGTGCACAAGGCCATGACCGATCCCCATGACAACTAACATTAAATAAATGGATAAAGTAAAGCATGAACGTAAACATGTAATAAATAAGCATGCATAGATCCAAAGCACTAGTCTACCGCATGTCTAGGTACTTAAAAATCCGTCGGGTACGACACCACGCAAATCTATCCACCGCATGATACAACTTGCATGAAAATCGTACCACTTCCCACAAATAGATCTATCTACCGCATGATACAATCTAAATATGGAAAGCTAAAAGCACACGTTATTTAAAGCATGAATTGCGCACGTGTTCTACTCGTGAAGAAACATAACCGAATACGGCTGAACAGCTGATTCGGGGTCCATGAAGAAGGAACGAACATTACCAAGCGAATAAATCTATCAGATTGATTTGAAATCTAATCCATCGGATGACTAGCTCCAAAGCAACCCAAAAACCTGCATCTACCGCATGATACTCAGTTCTTTCAAGATTTATACCAACATTGGCAAGCTTGAACCCGCAACACGTAACAACCTAGATCGATTCGGTTTCGGCTATTGGAAAGCACAAGATCCACGTGCTAAAACACGAAATCTAATCGTACAAGGATCACGAGAGGGATAAAGCCGATCCAAACCCATCTAGATTGGGCAAAAGGTGTTACATGAACTTAAACATAAAGTAAAAACACAAAGCAACACGGGGTAACTTAATGATCTATTGGATCTTGCCGAAATCCAATAGAGCCGATAACTAGCCTCAAGCTAGATCTTAGCCTACCGCATGGCTCATGACCTAACAAGAGACCCTCTTGAACCAAGCTTGAATCTACCGCATGACACGAAGCATGGTAACAAGACTACTTGCATCAGATCTAAATCCACCTCATGATACTAGACATGACACAAGGTTGCCGGTACTCACGGAGGTTGACGGATCGATGAACCCTCTCGAAGAACTCGACGACACGACAAAAGGACTCTAGGGTTTGGCGTAAGGCCAGTTTGTATTGAAGAATGATTGTCTGTTACATACATCCAGGGCTCATATTTATACCCTGCCAAGTACAACCTCGAATGGATTCATTGCCTAACTTATCTCTAAGCTTGATCGCCTATCCATCCATTCGTTCTTCCCGCTTGAGCCACGTCACCGTCCAATCCCGCAAAATCAGCTCTACTGTTCCTTTGCCTAATCGGGAGCAGATAGCCGACCGCAGACTTCTTTGCCGAATACATCTGAAAAAATCCTTTCCTTCCACCAAACGGACTCCTCACCGAGCTGGACCCACAAGTCAGACTCCTTACCAAATTTTGGTGTTAACAACCATTGATGGTGAATTGAATCAAGCTAGTGTGCAGCAAGACCAGGACCAAAGTCCAGAAGAGCCCAAGTCTTGTGTCGGTGTAGAGTCTGAGGAAGGCAAGCACCGATTTCATCTAACCCCTTTTATAAATTAAAATCGTGTCTTTTACTTTTTCAGTACATTATTGCTTTACTTGTGCATTTAAGTTTCAGGAGTTGTTTTGAAACCTAGTTGCATGATCCTTAGGACTCCTATGCTCTTTTACTAGTATGTTAGGAACGCTAGTGCCATGCTCTAAGGATACGGTAGAAGTCGAGTAATAACTCATTGCTCGCGAGATATAGGATGTTTATGTTGGAATCATAAGTTGGTTAAATTGACTCACTCATGTGGTGAGAGCAATGGGTTCGGTCTCGACCGAGTAGCATGGTGCTGGTCCTAAACTATTGAACGTACCAAGTACTTGTCGGGAATGGGACCGGTAAGCCTAGTACCTTCTGAACCGGGGCGGGATCTTTTTAGCTACCTGCTTGGGATGTGTCTCCGGGCTTGCTACCCATGGTATAGTGTGTGAGTCCGGACTGGTCGGGTTAGACCCTCCGGATAACCGTGTACCAGAGTTTGTAGCGTCTGATCCCAAACTGTGGGATGTTGAGAACCGCCTGGTCGGGGTAGACCCTGCATTTGCTTTTATTTGAATTATTGGGGTCTACTTCTTCCGTGTATCTTGGGTTTACCTTGCAAGGATATAAATCGATCGATCGTCGGTAACTCGCCGTTATCTGAGTCGGCTTGACCACGGGCTACCCCATGTTTATTTATGGAACATTTTGGATTAATACTGTTACCTGTTTAATATTGTTTGAACAACATGCTTGTTTAGTGCAGGTGCTCACATAGAATGGTTAACATACTAGAAATTGGAGCTAAAATCTGAAAATAAGGATCCACTCTTAGTCGCTTTTGGCAAAACAAACCCAGCAGCCAAATAGCCTTGCATGTCTAGTTGTATTCTCTTTATCGGGTAATTCTTGCTGAGTATTAGTACTCAGCCTTGCTTAATTTGTTGATTTCAGGTAATCCTATCTGGCTTGGTGTTATTCCAGAAGGATGGGAGGTTGAATGGGAGAACGATGATGATGAGTGATATGCATGGATGGCCTCCTATGTGTATCACGCGTTAGTTTACTTTCCACTGTTTAAACTCTGAATCACTTTTACTTTCATGTACGAAAAACCTGGTTTGTAATATTAAGTACTTAAGAACTTGTGAACCTTTATGTAATGTAATGTTGTACTCTGGTCCCGCCTTCGTGTGGGCTTAGCGCATATCAGCGATCCTGTTGTATGTGATTTACCGGGCTTTACCCGGCGGAAGCGACTTAATAATTCTTTATTATTGCTTAATGGCCACGTGGACCGGCTTAGGCGATAATACGGAATTATTTTGGGCGGTTCTGTCACAGCTGGTACCAGAGCGATGATATGCACCAGAGTAATTAAAATACCTTAACAAACTTGTTTTTGGAATAAAAGTTGCCAAGATTAATAATCTTGCTTAAAGAGTAGGACGTTAAGGTTTAATCTAGTCCGAGAGGCCCTAGAGAGAATTTTTGGGTTCTTTCAGGTGGCTAGTATTCTATGGTGTATTTAGTCTGACTTCCAGCACATTTATTCTTGTCAAAACTTACTTTCTTGCACAACCAAACTAGATGAGCCACGTGTTTTATATGTGTGCTGTTCCGCATCACGGGAATTGCGAGGGTTGATGGAGTGATCCATTCCACGGATCCCATCTTCGCGTTTGTTTATGAGTTGTGTGTCGCCACGTGTTTCATATGTGTGCATTCCGCATGTCGCTCATGCGAGGCAAGGGTACACTCCATTCAAACGGAGGGTGTCCGAGGTTGGACGCTGTCCATGCAGCGGCTTGATGCATGGATACCGTTTCTATAGTGAACGGTAATGAATGTGGACGCTTTTGTGAGTGCTGGCACAAAAGGTCTTGAATATCTGTGATTTTCTGCAGGTACACTAACCACAGTTGTTAGGCACGGTAATTAAGAAACGAATAGCTTCCGACTAGTTATGATAGGGAGAGACGTTTATATATGCCCTGCCACCGGTACTAACTTCGTTTTTATGCTTAAAAGCTTTGTGAGGAAGTTTAGGACGCTTTTTGCATCATGTAAAAGCTATTGAACCAAAAATGAACTTAAATCATGTGTCATTTAGTCTTTAGTAAAATTGTGTTTCTAAGGATCAATCGTGCTAGTTTGATGCTTTAATGTGTGGTTAAGCAAAAATTTAACTAGCTGCTGTCCAAATCTTCCTAAGGATTATCTAGAAAATTTCTGGCTAGGTGCTCTTTAGGGAAATTGTTCATCACCTAGTTAAGTTTGCTCACTGAATTTCTCATGATTTTAGGAGGTTTAAAACTGAAGTTAGGATTAAAATGGCTAGCCTACGTCTTCCTGAATTGCTGTCAAAATTCTGAGTTACGCAGAAAACTCGAATCTTTACTTATAGTTCCAAACAGAATTTGACCTGAGAATCTACAGCAAAAATGTTCATTATCTGGCATAGATCATGCTGTGAAAATTTCATGGTAATTGGGTACTCATGTATTGAGTTATGGTCTTTTTAGTGAAGCTCTGCCCTGCTGAATTTCTGGGCAACAACACTCTGAAAATGGACCTTTTGCACCCTTTTCCAGTGTTAATTAGTTCGACCTTTGAATACCAAAAATGTGAGTTATAACATTGTCGAGTTGCTCACAAAAATTTGGAATTTTTGGGGTACTGATTTTTCAGTTATGATTTTTTGTTCAGAACTGCCAGTTTTGCCATATTGCATGTTAAACTCATATTTTTGGGTTCTAATGTGTGTTTGTAATTATTTTACAGATGGCTGCCCCTGGGTTTGTTGCGGTGGGCGCTGATGGCACGTTTACCACCACTGGCTTGCAGTGGGAGGGCTTCACACGCATTGCGTGGAGAGCCCTGTGTGCTGTCGGCTACACCACCCCTTCTTTCTACGAGGGGGTGGAGTACGAGGAGTTAGGCGTACCGAGCTGCAGAGTTCGAGTGACTGTGCTCCCCCACCCGGGCCACCCAGAGTGGGCAGACTTGAGCATGGAGCTCCTCTGCTTCCGTGCTGTCGAGGCAGTGGAGTCGGCAGCTTGATGGTGCTCCACGCTCTCTCCACCCACAGACCACAGGAGATGCTTCAGACACCGTTGGGGTTGGTTCTAGCTTTGGACCCCAACGTTCCTTTTTGGCTAGGCAGGATGGCCAATATAGCCACACTTCTCGAGACTGTGCCACCCTACGACATAATACAGACTTTGGGCACGTGCTTGAGGGCCTTGTACGCTCTACAGGACCTTCGTCGAGTTATCGCAGATGACTTGGCTGGTCGTCTCACTGGAGCTACTTGGTACATCTACTAGGTTGTCGGCCTCTTCACCGAGCAGTATGTTAAGTACGCTCAGGCTGTGCAGATTATTGCTGACCTTCAGGATCAGATACAGCAGCTCCAGGAGCAGGCACACCAGTTTCTGTTTGAGCGAGGTGACCACTTGCAGCAGATTCTGAACTTACGGGGCCGGGCGGCGGGGTGCGAGGCTCAGCTGGTTGATAGGGATGCTGAGAGGCTTGTGCACCTTGAGCCCATCCAGGATTTGCAGGAGCAGGTTGGGGACCTCGAGCTCGATGTACAGGCCTTGGAGGGTGTTGTGGTTATGCTCTAGCAGGTGCACCACCCACCGGCTATTATTGATGACGAGCAGATGGAGATCCAGCTGGACCCAGAGGAGGTTCAAGACGTTCCCGGACTCGATTAGAGGAGCTTGGTGCTTTTTTCTTTCCATGTCGCGGGGAACTCTCCATAGTTTGTACATAGGACCCAGATCCTAGATGTTGTAGTAGGAAAACTTGACATGTACTCTTGTTAGCCCTTTTGGTTGGATTTTGGTGCTAGGCTGACTTAGAGTATTCTTTTGTGTAGCTAGAAGCTACATAGTGACCCCCTATGTAATGGTGATCCACCAAATTTTGTAATCTGTAATTATGGTGGAAAAACACCTTTCCGGCAGCAAGCTGCCTAAGAAATGAAATGAAGAAAGCTATGGCCATTTCTGGATTTTGCAATGACTACCAAAGTTGTTTGAAATTTTATAATGGTCATGCTCACCAAAATTCATTATTTTTGCATGTGTAGTTTAAGAAATATCTAATTTTTAGTAAGCTGCTGGCTGCTGTCCAAACTGCTAGACAGAACTTTGGAAACTGAATTTTTCGACCCCTTTTAAGGATGAATCTGATCTGGAGTTGAATACCAAAGATAAAGATTATAAAATTCTACACATGCTGACCAAATTTTAGAAATTTTGGACTTCTGTACAGAGAGTTATGATTTATTTACTCAGAACTGTGATGCTGTCTGGATTCTAAAAATTTCTATAAGTCTGAATTTTCGTATGCATATTTTTCTTGTATTCTTTTAAGCAAGCTTTGAATATGTATCTAATGAAAGTTCAACTTTTCAGATGTCTAATAACACACAGAATGACTCTTGGGGTGTGGGAGGCAGTGGGGATGCTCCTCTCCCTCCACCTCCACCCATGACACCCGCAGAAACTTTCATCGCTGCGCAGACCGAAGTGTTGCGCCAAATTCTTCAGACTCAACAGCAGATTGCTCAAAGATTGCAGCAGCCTGTGCACAATCAAGGCCATAATCAGGATGGGCCTAATGCAGTCATGTCCTATGAAAAATTCAGGGCAATGAGGCCACCCCTCTTCACCAAGGCAGAGGAGCCCCTAGAGGCTGATGCTTTCATCAGGGCCCTAGAGGCCATGTTTTCCATCTTCACACTGCCTTGCTCAGAAGAACATAAGGCAGGCTTCACTGCTCAGCAACTGAGGGGTGAAGCATTAATCTGGTGGGAGCATTTCAAATCCATGCAGCCACAGGGTCACCAGATTACTTGGGCAGAATTCAAGAAAGCATTTAAAGAGCATTATATTCCCAAGGGTCTTGTTGATAGGAAAATGAGAGAGCTAATGAATCTCAAGCAAGGCTCTGACTCAGTCTATCAGTATGCTCAGAAGTTTAATAGTCTCTGTCAGTATGGGGACTATCATGTTGATACTGATAAGAAAAAGATGGAGCGATTCCGTGAAGGTCTTGATGGCGAGCTCTATGAGAGGTTGAACTTAATCAAAATTGATAGCTATCCTGAGCTAGTGAATTTGGCCATCTCTCAGGAGGACGCCATGAAGAGAGCTCAACAGGATAGAAAGAGGAAGTTTAATCAAGCTTCAGGCAGTGGCCAAGGCAAGAAATTTAAATTTGTGAAGAAGAATGTGCAGGGTGCCACCCAGCCATCTTCAGCTGGACGCTGGGTGATGAGGCAATCTCAGTCGAAGCCGTCTGGCAGCTTTGGCTATCACAACACTCAGCAGACCGCTCCTAGGCCTAGTGCACCCCCACCTGCCCGGAACAATGATGATCGCCGTTGCTATAACTGCGGACAGCTGGGCACTATGCTAACAAGTGCACACGCCCTCGACAGCAACATCAGCAAAGTCAGGGGCAAGGCTCTAAGGTTGGAAATCAGGGAAAGAAACAAACTGTGCAAGTGAAGCAAGACCGTTTAAACTTCACCATAGTGGTTGATCTGCCAGAGGGAGCACCAGTATTGACGGGTACATTTTCTATCCGTGGTCGTCCAGTTACTATATTATTTGATTCTGGTGCTACTCATAGCTTTATTAATGTGAAAACCGTGAGAAATTTGGACTTGAAGTGGTGTCATACTAAGCAGGCCTATATGATTGCCACACCGGGTGGAAAGGTTGCTTCAAATCAAGTAGCCTTAAGCGTACCACTTGAGATAGGTAGCAAAACTTTTCCAACTAATTTGGTCACTATGTACCTATAAGGGGTAGATGTTATCCTAGGCATGAAATGGATGACTCAGCACAAAGTTGTCCTGGATATTTCTGAAAGAATGTTAGAAATCAACTCACCTTTGGTCGGAAATTCAATTCTTTACCTTCCCCCAACAGGCCATAAAGGCTCATGTGTGTATGCAGCCATAACTACTCAACTTGAGGACATTCCAGTAGTATGTGAGTACATGGATGTCTTTCCTGATGAATTGCCTGGCTTGCCACCAGACAGAGATGTTGAGTTTGTCATTGAGCTACAGCCTGGCACTGCTCCTATTTCTAAGCGATCTTATAGAATGCCACCCAAAGAACTTGCTGAATTAAAGAAACAACTTCAAGAGTTGCTTGATAAGGGCTACATCCGCCCAAGCTCTTCTCCTTGGGGCTGTCCTGCCCTCTTTGTGAAAAAGAAAGATGGTAGCCTGAGGTTGTGTGTGGACTACCGACCTCTCAATGCGGTGACTATCAAAAACAAATATCCGTTGCCCCGCATTGACGTGCTATTTGACCAATTGGCTGGAGCTAAGGTCTTCTCAAAGATCGATCTTCGGTCCGTTTATCGACAAATTAAAATCCGGCCTAGTGATATTCCCAAGACAGCTTTCTCTACTCGCTATGGCCTATATGAATTCTTGGTTATGTCTTTTGGTCTCACAAATGCACCGGCTTACTTCATGTACCTTGTGAATTTCGTGTTTATGACGGAGTTGGATAAATTCGTCGTGGTTTTCATTGACGACATCCTTATTTATTCCAAGAATGAGGAAGAACATGCGGAACATCTTCGCATTGTCCTACAACGCTTGCGAGAACATAAACTCTATGCTAAATTCTCCAAGTGTGAGTTTTGGCTGGATAGTGTTAAATTTCTGGGGCACACTATTTCCAGCGAAGGCATATCTGTCGATCCAAGCAAAGTGCAAGAGGTTATGGATTGGCAACCTCCTAAATCAGCTCATCAAATCCGCAACTTTCTAGGCTTGGCTGGTTATTATCGCCGTTTTATTCCGGATTTTTCTAGGATTGCTAAGCCTATGACCGAGTTGCTAAATAAAGGCGTAAAATTTGTGTGGAGTGAGGCTTGTGATAAAGCTTTCCAAAAATTAAGAGAACATTTAACTTCAGCACCAATACTAGCGCAGCTGGACAATTCAAAGCCATATGAAGTTTATTGTGATGCTTCAGGCACGGGTCTTCGCTGTGTTCTTATGCAAGAAAATCGGGTTATTGCCTATGCCTCACGAGCGCTTCACCCTCATGAAAAGAATTATCCCACATATGACTTAGAGCTAGCAGCGGTTGTTCATGCATTGAAATTGTGGAGGCATTATCTTATGGGAACCCGCTGCAATATCTTTACTGACCACAAAAGCCTCAAATATATTTTCACTCAATCTGATTTAAATAAGAGGCAAAGAAGATGGTTAGAGCTAATCAAAGATTATGATATTGAGGTTCATTACCATCCTGGAAAGGCGAATGTAGTTGTAGATGCTCTTAGCTGCAAGGCTCACTGCAATTGCCTATCAATGGAACCTTACAGTGACACTCTATGCGAGGATTTGAGAAGGGTAAACTTGGAAATTGTTGAACAAGGAAGCCTAAATGCTCTTTCCACGGAGTCTAACCAATTTGATAGAATTGTTAAGGCTCAACTTCAAGATGAGGGTATTCTTTTAATTAAACAAAAATTATTAGAGAAGGATCCTAAGCATGATTGCTTCCGGAAGGATGAGAAGGACATAGTCTGGTTTGGGCAACGCCTTGTTATTCCAGATAATTGGGAGTTGAAAATGGAAATCTTTGATGAAGGTCATCTCTCTAAATTCTCTATCCATCCGGGAAGTAGTAAAATGTATCAAGATTTAAAGGAGAATTTTTGGTGGTCCAATATGAAGGTGGACATTGCCAAATGTGTTGGAATGCGATACTTGTCAAAGAATTAAAGCAAGTCATTTGAAACCTTCTGGTACTCTTCAACCCCTACCCATACCTTCATGGAAGTGGGATGACATAAGTATGGACTTTGTGTCCGGATTGCCACTCACATCTAGGAAACATGATTCCATCTGGGTTATCGTTGAAAGATTGACAAAAACCGCTCACTTTATTCTAGTCTAGACTACATATGATGCCAAAGATTATGCAAGTCTTTATATTGAGCACATTGTTCGCTTGCATGGTGTTCCTAAAACCATAATTTCCGATAGGGGATCTCTTTTTGTGTCACGTTTCTGGGAACAGTTACATAAGTCACTTGGCACAAAAGTCATACGCAATTCAGCTTATCGTCCTCAGACTGATGGTCAAACTGAAAGAGTAAACCAGATTCTGGAGGACATGTTGCGAGCATGCGTGATTCATTTCAATAAGAGTTGGGACAAGTGTCTCGCCCTGGATGAATTTTCTTACAATAACAGTTATCAAGCCAGCTTGAAAATGGCACCTTTTGAGGCTCTTTATGGACGAAGATGTCGCACTCCCTTGAACTGGTCACAGACCGGGGAGAGGAAATTCTTTGGTCCAGCTTTAGTTGAGGATGCCGAAGAAAAGGTGAGGGTGATTAAGGAAAATTTGAGAATTGCTCAAGAAAGACAAAAGAGTCTTTATGACAAGGGAAAACACCTAGGGAATACAAAGTTGGTGACTTTGTGTACATAAAAGTTTCGCCAACCAAGGGTGTCTAAAGATTCAGTGTGAAAGGGAAGTTAGCTCGTCGCTACATTGGCCCTTATGAGATCATTCAAGTCTGTGGGCCAGTGGCATACCATATTCGGCTGCCCGAACGATTCTCTGCCGTGCACAATGTGTTTCATGTATTACAATTGAGGAAATGTGCACATGAACCAGCTCAAGAAGTGATTGAAGAAGCTAATGCTTGGATTGAACCGGATCTCTCTGTAGTGGAACATCCTTTGAGAATTCTTGATGTAAAAGAAAGAAAAACTCGAAGGCAATCTGTAAAGATGTATAAAATCCAATGGAGTCATCATACCATAGAAGAAGCTACATGAGAAACTGAACATTATCTCAATGAGAATTATCCGGGTTTTCTTGAATCAAGGCAACGTAAGTTCCTTCCCCCCACTTCCATCTTTTAAATCCTAAATCTCGGGACGAGATTTCTTTTAAGGGGGGTAGGCTGTAACATCCCTGATGTTTAATTGCGCTAATGACAGTAATTACATGAGTTAATCAAGGTTAATTACCTTCTAAGCATGTTTGACTTGTATTGTCACCTATTTGCACAAAAGACCTTGGTCAAAATCCCTAATCACGGTCAAACCCTAGATCTACTTTAAAGGCTGAAATGGCTTTCTTGCGCGTTCTCCAAATTTCACTATAGAAGTTCAAAATCGGCCAATACGAAAGTTGTTCGTTATTTCCAGGAACACATTTTTCATAATTGGCGGACATTTCAATTTTGAGTGCAAATTGGCCAAAAATCGGTTTGACTGCGCTGTGCACAGTAAACCGAGCCGTGGAAAATCTGCAACTTCGGCCGACGTTCCCGGACAAACGGTTGATCAAAACATATGTCGCCCTTTGGGAAAGTTGTAGGTCTATAGCTCCTCTACAACTTTGCTTTTTGGAGATTTTCGAGTTTGTTGACGATTTTTTGGAGTTTTGCAATTTCGAAAAGGCCTAACCGGAATAAAACATGAGTTGGGTGCCGGCGTCACCGCGCTCCAGAACAGGGCAGGCACGCCCGCCCGTCCTGCCACGCGTCGAAGCGCGCGAGCGCCGGTGTACGGAAGTCGGGGAAACTCCGTGGTGGACCCAAGACCGAGCCGTGGAGCCTCCGTCTGTTTATGGACTGTGCGCCGCGCCCGGGGGAGGGGCCGTCGTGGCCTAGCCGCGGGCCCGAGCGGCCACGCGCGGCGCGAGCGGCGACCCGAGGCGCCCCCGGCGCATGCAAGCGGCCAGCCGGCCGCGAGGCCTTAAGGATGGCTGCCGAACCCTACCCCACGTCGGTCGTCGTGCGCGCGCGGCAGGAAGCCTACCGCGCCCTGTCTCGCGGACGTCGCCGCCGTCCGGTGCCGGTCCGCCGCCCCGTCTCTCCTCCGGCCGTTGCTTCACTCCTCATCCTCCTCCACGTGACCCCGTGCCTCCCTCGGCACCGCCGCATCGCCACCGGCCGGCCGGACCGAGCCGTCGCCGGCCACGGGCGGGCACGGCGAACGCCGGGGGTGCGCCACGCCGCGGCCGCCGCCTCCAACCCTCTAAAACGGTCGGTGGCCGGCCGTGCCGCCCCCCTCCGGCCAAGTCCGGCCGCCGCCGGCCGCCAATTCCACCGCCGGCGAGGTCCAGACCCGCCGGGGACTACATTGCAAGAGAGAAGGTATTTTTAGGGAGATTTATGTAAGTTTCCAGGGACCCGGTTGTAAAGGTCGTTTTAGGGTTACAGCAGCAAATTCGGAAAATCATTAAAAATCATAGACAAATCATAAAAATACAAAACCAATTTTGTTGGTTTCGTGGTGAAGAAATCTATCTTTTCTAGAAAACATGTATAGGGTTTTTCTGTACAGTTTTTGAATTACAAATTAAAACTCAGTTTGGAGTGTTTTTAGTGTGATTTAAAATATACACATGATATGGACTTGAATTTTGGATATGTTGCTCTTTATAACATGTCTAGATCTGTGGCAAACGTTTGCAGGGTTTTGATGTATATATTTTCAGTTATGATTTACTTAAGCTTTATGCTAGAATAAGTTTGATGCTTTTTATAGCCCCTTTAATGAACTTTTCTTTGACCACAAGTGCACCCTAGGGCTTTGCCTTGATGAGTAGTACCTCTGGTAGAGTGGATGTGATTTTAGGGAATTGTTTAATAGATGTTTTAGATTTAATCTTGTGTAGGAGCTTAAATTCAAAATCTGAAAAATAATTTGAATCTGCAACCACACTTTGGTCAGAAACTCATTTTTGGCATACATGACCCGTAGGAGAAAGTTGAGATCAAAAAAGTTTATTAAATCTTTTTATATGATATAATGTTGATTTACTAGGCTGAAATTTGTCTTTTTCGTTTAAATTAATTTATAAATGATCTTAAGCCCAATTTTGGTTTGAGAGCTTAAATTAAGCATATGTTGCTGTGTGCAAAAGATTAGGCCCATTTGAAGTGTTTTGATTTAATTTGGATTTATGGTTGAAAGACTTGTTTCAAGTATTAAAGAAAGTAATGGAAATTAAAGTGTTAAAATTTTGAAATCATGTTTGTTTCTGTTTTTATTAATTTAAACACACCCCCTTGCTGTTTGGTGAAGTTAAATAACTTAATTTGCTTATATGTACACAGTCACCATCAAGATTAACTTTAATTAATGCATATGCATGTATACGTGTAGGTCTCCCAGACGGTACGTACACACTCACCTAGGAGGGAGACGGGACCGTTGATGGTGAATTGAATCAAGCTAGTGTGCAGCAAGACCTGGACCAAAGTCCAGAAGAGCCCAAGGCTTGTGTTGGTGTAGAGTCTGAGGAAGGCAAGCACCAGTTTCATCTAACCCCTTTTCTAAATTAAAATCACGTCTTTTACTTTTTCAGTACTTTATTGCTTTACTTGTGCATTTAAGTTTCTGGAGTTGTTTTGAAACCTAGTTGCATGATCCTTAGGACTCATATGCTCTTTTACTAGTATGTTAGGAACGCTAGTGCCATGCTCTAAGGATACGATAGAAGTCGAGTAATAACTCATTGCTCGCGAGATATATGATGCTTATGTTGGAATCATAAGTTGGTTCGGTCTCGACCGAGTAGCATGGTGCTGGTCCTAAGCTATTGAACGTACCAAGTACTTGTCGGGAATGGGACCGGTAAGCCTAGTACCCGCTAACCGGGGCGGGGATCTTTCTAGCTACCCGCTTGGGATGTGTCTCCGGGCTAGCTACCCGTGGTATAGTGTGTGAGTCCGGACTGGTCGGGTTAGACCCTCCGGATAACCGTGTACCAGAGTTTGTAGCGTCTGATCCCAAACTGTGGGATGTTGGGAACCGCCTGGTCGGGGTAGACCCTGCATTTGCTTTTATTTGAATTCTTGGGGTCTACTTCTTCCGTGTATCTTGGGTTTACCTTGCAAGGATATAAATCGATCGATCGTCGGTCACTCGCCGTTATCTGAGTCGGCTTGACCACTGGCTACCCCATGTTTATTTATGGAACATTTTGGATTAATACTATTACCTGTTTAATATTGTTTGAACAACATGCTTGTTTAGTGCAGGTGCTCACATAGAATGGTTAACATAGTAGAAATTGGAGCTAAAATCTGAAAATAAGGATCCTCTCTTAGTCACTTTTGGCAAAACAAACCCATCAGCCAAAAAGCCTTGCATGTCTAGTTGTATTCTCTTTATCGGGTAAGTCTTGCTGAGTATTAGTACTCAGCCTTTCTTAATTTGTTGATTTCAGGTAATCCTATCTGGCCTGGTGTTATTCCAGAAGGATGGGAGGTTGAATGGGAGAACGATGATGATGAGTGATATGCATGGATGGCCTCCAATGTGTATCACGCGTTAGTTTACTTTCCGCTGTTTAAACTCTGAATCACTTTTACTTTCATGTACGAAAAACCTGGTTTGTAATATTAAGTACTTAAGAACTTGTGGACCTTTATGTAATGTAATGTTGTACTCTGGTCCCGCCTTCGTGTGGGCTTAGCGCATATCAGCGATCCTGTTGTATGTGATTTACCGGGCTTTACCCGGCGGAAGCGACTTAATAATTCTTTATTATTGCTTAATGGCCACGTGGACTGGCTTAGGCGATAATACGAAATTATTTTGGCCAGTTCTGTCACACCATATACCCCTTGTTGACGATCCACCGACCAGCTTGGAGGCTAGTCTTCCTGCGCTGCCGAGGAGGCCGCGCAATGTGGCACAGAAGCGCGTCGCCAAGAACTTGAAGGTGACAGAGGCTACATCCCCCGAGGTATGTTCCTCGAGTAGAGTAGCCGAGTACATGTCTTGAAGTATTGTATGATGATAGTACAATCTGGAGTTGTCGCAGGAGATTCTATCGTCCGACCCTGTGGATCAGGGGGCAGAAGACAACTGGGACAAAATGGGTGGAGCGACTGAGAGGAGCCGCAGCCTAGCCCCCACCGTCGAAGAAATTGTTCCAGAGTCGGCACAACAAGCAACTAGTGCCGGCGAGCCGCCTGCGTCGACAGAAGAAGGGAGTCTAGAACCCTCCACGACTACTGGAGCTGGAGGACCAGTAGTAGCCGAGGCTGAGGAAGGGGCACCCGCGGAAGCCGGGCTTGTTGATATTGCCAGTATACTTGGCACTTCGACCGTGACTGTAGTCCGGTCTAGCTTGTAAGTGAAGTCCATTCCTGAGTAGTACGTGTAGTTTGTAGTCTTGCTTGGCTAACCACCAAATTTGTACTTTGCAGGAAATCCACCGATCTGTCCTTGGAAGGAGAAGACCCAGTACCACAACTATTGAGGAGGACCCATTTCCAGCTGCGCAGGAGTTCACTCCCCTTCCCCAGGCTGAGACTGTGGAGCCGGTCGCAAAGGCCACGCCACCGGAGGCCACCGTAGTGGAAGGTACGTAGACTTGGACGATATCGCTTGCCTCAATTAGTAGTCGTAGCCCCCGGGTACTGACGTCACAAGTCTTGTGATGACAGAAACACAAGTCGAGGGGACCGCGATCCCTGAAGCCGTGCCAATCGAGAGCACCACGCCGGAAGTCGCTGTGCTTGAGGGAGCGACTACCGGACCAGAAGTATCAGTAGCCCCCGAGCCCATGGAAGAGGTTCGCGATGACCTGCTCCCAGAGTTGAGCATGGATGTTGTCGTGAGGTCGCCATAGATCCAGGACGCGGAGCCGATATGTTCGGCACCGATGTCAGAGGCTGCGCTGACTAGTCGTGGCGGGCTAGAGCTTCTGTCAGATGACCTCATCGACCCAGCGATGGTAGCTCGGAACTTGGAGACGATGCACCGGACCGAGCAGTGGATGAAGGTACGTGACGGTACCCTTGAGTAGTCGAGTCCGCGAGAACTAAATACCCAAGTGATGGTTGTTGCCTTTGTGCAAGATGTCGTGGAAAGATCCCGACAGAAATCTGATATGCTCCAGGGATATGACGATACAGTGCTTCGGGCAGAAGCACTAGAGAAAGAACTCAACAAAGCCAGGAAGCACGCCGCCATGATGCAGTCCAAGCTTGATGGAGCCTTCGCCCAGTACCACAATGAAGTACAGGAGATGTGACGCCCCAGGTTTTTAATTAACCCTAACAGCCGGTCAAAGTAGTCAACAGTGGTCAAATCACGGTCAACCTGGGCCCTCACCTCTAAAAACTCACTAACCTACCCTAGTGACCCCCTTTGACTAGTAAACACACTTGTGGGGCCAACCCATGGTCAAAGGCTTGGTCAAACGCCCTTGCCACCCTAGTGTCCATAGGTGTCTGCCAGAACTTTTGCCGCGTTCTCCAAAATTCACCTAAACACTTAAAATTCTACATTTATGAAAGTTGTCCATCTTGATGAGGGACACAACTTTCATGTAGATTGGCATTTCAAATTTTGAGGGGAAAGGCTTGAAAAATTAGTTGCAAGACAGGATTCACTGTTTGCAAAGTGAGGCTGACATTCAAAGTTGGCATTCATGTAATTCAAATTATGTGAAGAAAAACCCTGTATAGCCTTTGTAGAAGTTATTAAGGGTAGCTAGATCTACAACTTTTGTGTTCATCACTTGGTCAAGTTTTATTCAAAATTTTGGAGCAAATTCATTTCAAACTCAGCTCCAGCAAAACAAAATCGGGCAGAACGCCGGAGCGCCGCGATGTCGCGCGCCCGTGCGCCGCGCGTCGCCGCCGCCGCCGCCGGCGCGCCCGGCGTTCGCGCCCGCTCCTCCCGAGGCCGAGCGCCGCCCGAGGCACGCGCCCGCCCGTGCCGCCCGCGCCCCGACGCGCTCCCCCGCCCGAGGCCTCGAGTCCGCGCCGCCGTACGCGTGTGCGCCACGGACCGCCGGTCGTCGGCGGCGTCACCGCCGTATGCGCGCCGCCCGAGCGCCGTAGCACGGTGGGTTTCTCCGCCGTCACGCCGTAGTCACCACGAACCCCTACCCGGCCTATTTAAACCCTTCCTCCTCCCATCCGCGCGCCACCCCGCGCTCCTCCCCCGCCATTGCCGCCGCCCCACTGAGCTCGTGCTCCCGCTCGCGCTCGCCACCGGCCAACTGCTCCGGTAGCTTCCCTAGGCACCCGTGAACCTCCCAAGCTCGCTTATTGCCCAGCACAACGCCCTCCTAGCCGTGTTCCCCGAGCCGTCACGGCCACCGCCGCCGGCCGCCGTCGAACCCCCTCGCCGGCCGTCCCTCCGCCCCAACGCCGGTTACCCACCGACCCTAGGTGAGCCCCTGGTCGAGCCCGGCAGCTTGCTCGGCCGGGAGCGCCGCCGACTCGCCGGATTTGGCTAGTGCCGCGCCGCCCTCCCCGGCCAAGGGCCAGATTGCATTGATTTCAATCTTTCCAGGGTGTTTCGTATAAAGTTCAGGGTCTGTTTGTAAGGAACCCTATCTAAGTTTTCTTGCAAGTCAGTCCAGTACACTAGAAATTCCCTAGAAAATTGTAGAAAATTCAGAAAAATGCCAAACCAATTTTGTTGGATTCAAGGAGAAAAACCACACAACTTTTGTTAGCTCACATGGCTTTATTCTAAATATTTTTAACATAAAAAATACAAATGTAAAAAACCTTGATCTATCATAACTTTAAATCTACAACTTCTCTGTAGCTAATTTTTGTATATGTTGTGTGTTAGGTCATGACTAGCTCCTGTGCCAAAAATTGCACAAAGTTATGAAGTGAATCTTGCTAAATAAATTGTTGTCCAATTCTGTAGAAACTGCCTAGATGATTTTTATAGCTAAATATATTTATGTTTTTGTGCCCAACTTGTGCAAACTGTCTTGTTATGTCAAGACACACCTCTTGTGAATTACTCATGATTTTGGGCTTAACGGAAATATTTATTCTTAATTTGTGCATGTTTTACTTTGTAAATTAACGAAGTAAGATCAGTAGAGTTTCTAGGTGAACATGCTGGTTCTTTAGGCTTGTTTACGACCAGAGAGCATGCATGAGAAAGTTTGGATCATTTTCATGCTTAATTGTTTTTGTATGAACTTAATTTGAATCACGAGCTAGTCTTTGTTATTTTCTATAGCATTTAATTTCCTAGCTTCCAAGCATCACATGTGGGTCCAATGGACCAGTATAGGTGCTAGTGTGCTTAAGAAACACTTCTTTAATTTTTGGTAATTTAATTGCTTAATAGAAAGCTTGAAAGCCCTTTTAAACATTAAAGAGCAATTAAATAAGAAAAACCCCTATTTAATCCTTTTTCCTTTTTGGAAAAGTATTCCCTAATTTCATTAAAAGGTAATAAAATATCTTTGCTGATAAGAAATTAATTCATGAAGCAAAGTATTGTTCATACCTTTGCTTGTGAAAAGAAAAGGACTACACATTCACATGAAATAACAAGTACAATAGAAACCTTTATTCAATTGTGCAATAAAAGAATAAATCGCATATAACCAACAACCTTCCTAAAGGGGCTGTACTCTCTGGATGCTTGTTAAGGTGAATATGACCAACAAGAGTTTGATAAAATAACAAACTATCACATCACCTGAACTTGCATTGCATTCCGTGTAGATCTTCCGGACGGAGATTACTCGCTTATCCCAGAAACCGAGGAAGGAGGAGCGGAAGCTTCGCTGTAGTACGTGGAAGTGCTCGACGACACCGAGGGTGCCCAGGCTAACCTAGCTGACGAAGGCAAGCTCCAGTGCATCTAACCCAGCTTTCAAATTCTTTATTCAATTATCTATGGATGATTGTGCATTTAAGTTCAGGAGTTGAATGAAACCCTAGATGCATGATCCCTAGGTACCTTTGTCCTTACTAGTATGATAGGCCGATAGCTACTAAGCTATAGGACCGTTATAAGTCGAGTGATGACCTCACTCGCGAGAATAGGTTCCGAGATAGGAATCACAATACATCCTTAATTGGATTGCTCATGTGGTATGAGCATGGGATTTGGGCTCCGGTCCAGTGGTTATGTGGGTTAAGTGTTTGAACGTACTAAGCACATGTCGGGTATGGGATCGGTAAGCCTAGTACCTTAATGAGGCGGCGAGGGATCCTACTATTAGTACTCTTGGGATTCGCTCTCATGGCTAGCTACCGGTGGTGTATGGTGACTCCGGGTATCTCGCGGGGTATGCCGGATAGCCTGCACCAAAGTTAGTAAGATTGGATCCCGACCCGAGGATTTTTGGAAACGGCCTGGGAAAGTTGTCCTTGCGGGGGCAGCCTACCGTGTGTTTAGATCCACCTTGCAAGGTTTAAATCAATCGATTGTCGACCTCTCACCGTTATCTGAGACTACTTACTCCACTAGTCATGAGATCCCTAATGATGGAAGTTGTTGAATATTATGCTTGATTAATTGTATTGTACAACCTTTTCTGTACTAGTTGGCTATTGTAGTAAAGATTAAACCTACTAGAACTAGTGCTAAAATATTGAAAGTAAGGACCTACTCTTTGTTACTTTTCAGCAAAAGAAACTCAGTAACAAAAAAGCCTTTCATGGTCCAGTTTTGGTGAAGTAGTTATCACAGACGGGTAAGTCTTGCTGAGTATTAGTATACTCAGCCTTGCTATAATATGTTGATCCAGGTAATGCTTTCGGTGATGTGTGGCCCAGAGAGATTCCGCCCGGCTGGGAGTTGGAGTGGTGGAGGACGACTACTGAAAGCATCAAGGATGGCCTCCCGTGGTGTCTTCGCTTCCGTTAGTTTATTTCCGCTGTTTTCAAAACTCTGAACTATTTCATCATGGAAAAAACTTTGGTTCGTAATAATTAAGCCCTTCGGGGTACGCATTTGGATATTAATGATGTTATATCTCTGGACTCGCCTTCGAGTGAGTTTTAATGCATATATTCCATCCTTGTTGCTATTCAAGTGATTTACCGAGCGTTAACCCGGCAACTAACGACAAGATGAAACTTTATTATCGCTTAATGACCAAAGTTGATTGGTTTAGACGATAGTACGATATTTTCCTGGGCGGGTTGTCACAGTTGGCATTAGAGCATTTATATGCACCAGAGATTAATTAATAACCTTAATCACTGGTTTTTGAATAAAATTTGCCAAGATTGTCTGATTTTCAAAAATACGTTGGTCCGTTAAGGATAAACTAGACCGAGAGGCCCTAGAGGGAATTTTGGGTTCTTTCAGGTGGCTTAATTAACTTATGGTTATTTTGCTAACTTCCGGCACATTACTTTATGTCAGACTTACTTTCTTGCACAACGAAACTAGATGAGCCACGTGTTTTATACGTGTGTTGTTCCACATCACAGGAATTGCGAGGGTTGATGGAATGATCCATTCCACGGATCCCATCTTCGCGTCTGTTTATGAGTTGTGTGTCGCCACGTGTTTCATACGTGTGCATTCCCCATGTCGCTCATGCGAGGCAAGGGTACACTCCATTCTAACGGAGGCTGTCCGAGGTTGGACGCTGTCCATGCAGCAGCTTAACGCATGGATGCCGTTTCTATAGTGAACAGTAATGTATGTGGACGCTTTCGTGACGTGCTGGCACGAAAGGTTCATTTTCTGCAGGTACATAACAGCGCTTCGTTAGTTGTTAAGCGAGTACCGTATAGCTCTCGACTAGATATTATAGGGAGAGACGAATAAAAGCCTTGCCACCGGCACTAACTTCGATTTTTGGCTGGATTGCCATGTGAGGTCGGATAGGACATCTTGCATGCATAGTAAAAATCGAAACAACTAAAATGGACCCAAAACCGAACTTCTATATGTTCTCTAAGGACGATTGTGCTAGTGTGTGCTTTTTATAAACTAGAGTACCTCTCGTGCTTAGCAGTCATGCCGCTGAAATTTTGAAAAGTTTGTTTACCTTGTGCTGGGTTATTTAAACAAAATTGTTAAAGCAGTTGCTCCTCAACCAGTTTAGCTTGTAGTCGCAAGTTCCGATCCTAGCTTCTTGTGGTTGGTTTACACTTTCCTAGGCACATCTAGGTCTTGTATTGTCCACCTTGTTTTCCTTGTTCGAGCTCAACCTTGACAATTAAGTATGTATTAAAGAACTTTTGTAGAACCGGGGAAACTTGGGGAAGATTTGAGGTTTCTGGATTTTTGGTTATGAATTCTTATTCACAACTGCCAGAACTTCACCATTTGACATGCCGTTCTCTTTGAGACCTGACATGTATTACATTTTTGTACAGATGGCTTTCCCCGTGTTTCACGAGTTCGACGCTGACGGTACGATCCGTACCAACGGGTTGCACTAGGAGGGTTTTCCACGCCTTGCGTGGGAAGCACTCAGCGCCGTAGGCTACCTCACACCACCGACTTATGAGGTGTCCGAGTTCGAGCGCTATGGCGTTCCCCGTTGCAGAGTGATTGTCACTGTGCTGCCACACCCAGACCACGTCGACTGGTTCGACTTGAGTTTTGTCTACTGGGGATTTATTACCCACGAGGCCGTTGAGTCAGCAGCCCTCAGAGTACTGGCGGACTTCTGCGACCACAACCCCACTGTGGTAGCTCTCTCTCCGTTTGGATTGTTTCTTGCTGTGAGTCCTCACGACCCGGCATGGTTGGACCGTATGGATCACCTACGGGAGCTGTTGACACTAGCAGAGCCATTGGATGTTACTCAGACGCTAGCTCGCGGTTTGAACGTGATTTTCACACTTCAAGGGCTGCGCTATAATACCGCAGCGATTATTGGGCAGCGTTTGGAGGCATCTAGGCGTGATTGGCAGCAGTTGTCAGCAGCACATCGGCGGTACCGAACTTTACACTTACTCGGGTGCGAGCGGGAGAATGACGAGTCGCGTGCTAGGAGATTCCAGTTAGAGCTAGAGAGAGGTGACCGCCTGCAGAGGATTGTAGATCTGGAGGCAGAGAATCATACCCTAGAGGAGAATGCCGATGCGCATGAAATTGAGAGGTTGACGCTACTTCAGAACATTGCTGATATGTAGCAGCAGGTAGAGGAGGCCGAGGTACAGGTGGTAGCCTTGCAGGCTATAGTGGCCTTACAGCCACTGCCTCCGGTACAGGCACACCCGGAGGAGCAGCAGGGTTTGTCTGGCCTAGATCAGACGAGGCAGGCAGGACCACCGTTGCCAACTTCCCTAGCTTCACCTACGTACAGTGGTGCTTCGGTGGGCAACTAGGTTGCCGACAGCAAGAATAAGAGGGATGTCGATCCTATTGAGTTATCTTCGAGATGTTTAGAGTAGTTAACTTGTTAGCACGTCTTCATGCCGAGTAACTGCTTGTAACCTTGTCATGTCATGTTGTTTTCAAATTCGAGAGTTGTAATGTCCTTGGACCTTGTTCTATCTTGTTGTAATAATGAATGCTTAAGCACGTGGTGTTTTAAGTGAAAAATTCGCTTGTTATTCAGAAATTGAAGTTTTATTGCATATGATTACCAAATTCTTGGATCGATCGTTGCAATAATCACGCTTGTCAAACCTTACAAATTGCATGAACGTTGGTAAACCAAAGCATTTCTAGGGGCATCACTCGTTCGCCCAACATTTAAGTGCTCGTTCGAATACCACTTTCGTTGGTACCCGAAGTGACAGTAATTGTCCGAGAGTGAAGGTGGGCCCGTGTTATTCGAGTGATCGCATTCCTAACCGTGTTAAAGAACGATTCTATGAATCCTTGTGGCTCCGTGATACTTGTTCGACTATTGCTGTCCTCATCATATAAATGCTAATGAGTTGTGGTTATGTATGATCATGCTTGTCATAATTTTGGAGTAAGCTTTTGATTATGTAACTAATAAGGCTCGCATTTCACATGGTGTGAACCACGCACAGCTCGCCCAACGGTTCCGGAGGGAGCGGCGGCGGTGACTTGCCGCCACCACCGCCCATGACGCCGTCGGAGGCCTTCATGTCCACCCAAATTGAGGTGCTGCGCCAGATCCTACAGATGCAGCAGCAGATCGCCCAGCAGATGAACCGAGGGCCGCCACACGGGGCCAACCACGAGGGGCCTAATCAGGTCACCACGTACGCCCAGTTTGTTGCAATGAAGCTGCCGACCTTCCCTAAAGCAGAAGATCCCCTGGAAGCTGAGGCTTGGATCAAGGCCATAGAGGCAAAATTCTCTGCCTTTGTGCTGCCTTGCTCCGAGGTGAACAAAGCTAACTTCGCAGCTCTGCAACTGCGGGGAGAAGCTTTGATGTGGTGGGACCACTTCAAGTTGATGCAGCGAGGGCACGCATAACTTGGGATGAGTTCAAGCAAGCCTTCAAGAGTCACCACATTCCCAAGGGACTTATGGATAGGAGGATGAGAGAGCTGTTGGCCCTCAGGCAGGGATCCAACACAGTGTATCGCTATGCTCAGAAGTTTAATAGCTTGTGCCAATATGGTGGGCATCACGTTGACTCTGATGCGAAGAAGATGGAAAGGTTTCGTGACGGGCTAGATGGCAAGTTGTACGAGCGTCTGAACCTGCTCGAGCCTGCAAACTTTCATGAGCTAGTGAACAAGGCTATCTCCCAAGAGGACCCTCTTCCCCGAATCGATGTTCTTTTTGATCAATTGGCGGGAGCCAAAGTCTTCTCTAAGATTGACCTTCGTTCTGGTTATCATAAAATCAAGATTCGACCTTGTGACATTCCTCAAACCGCCTTCTCCACTCGTTATGGTCTTTACGAGTTCTTGGTAATGTCTTTTGGTCTCACAAATGCCCCAGCCTACTTCATGTACCTCATGAACTCTGTGTTTATGATGGAGCTCGATAAATTCGTCGTGGTCTTTAACGATGATATTCTCATCTATTCCAAAAGCGAGAAAGAACACGCCAAACACCTCTGAGTTGTCCTTCAGCGTTTGCGAGATCATAAGCTTTATGCGAAGTTCTCCAAATGTGAATTCTGGTTGCAAAGTGTGAATTTTCTAGGGCACACCATTTCCCATGATGGTATCTCCGTAGATCCTAGCAAAGTTCAAGAGGTGATGGACTGGAAACCACCCAAATCTGTACACCAGATCCGCAATTTCCTAGGATTGGCCGGATACTACCGTCAATTCATTCCTGACTTCTCTAGAATCACAAAGCCTATGACTGAACTACTCAAGAAAGGAGTGAAGTTCGTGTGGAGTGAAGCACGTGAGAAAGCTTTCCACACCTTTGTCACACCCTGAAATTTTCAATTTCAGGATGTGAATAGAAAGAATAATTAAATAACAATTTTCTCATAATTTTAAAAATTTTCCAACATTTGTTTTCTTTACAGGAAATATAGTATAAAAAAATCCTTGTTTGATTTTCTTAAGCAAATAAAAAGTTGTGAGTGTTTCATTCATGCCGATGCATCTCAGTGCTTCTTGAGTGCTAAAGGTTTCAAAAATGCGCCTAGGTGTTATCCTAACTCTCCCGAAAATTTTCCGGATTTTTCTGGAATTTATTCTCATTATCTCTGAGCATTTTCTATTTTTTATAAGGCTCTAAAATCTTTTTCTTGAGCACCAAATACTTTATTTGGATTGTTCATGTCTTAATCTAGCTCTGGGAATTTTCCTGAAATTTTTGGAATTTTTAGAATATTTTTCGTGGCTTTTATGAATTACCTAGCTATTTCTAGATAATTCTCTTCCCGAAAATAAATTCTTAAAATAAAAAGAAATTCATTTCCTTTTTCATTTTCTTTCTCCCTTTCCGGCCCAGTCAAACTTTCAGCCCAACTCCTGGAAGTCTGGTGGACCTCCCTAAGGTTCTTCCTTTCGTTTGCTCAATCCCCCTCGTTTTCCCTTGGCCCAGCTTGGCCCAGCTCTTGTTTCCGGCCCAACCCGCTCCAAGCCCTATCGCCCGGCCCACCGAGAGCCCATCTGGCCATGGCGTGCACCGCCAGGACTCGCTGGAGTCCGGCGCCTCCACTCCCCGGTGTCCGTGCCGTAGCCGCCCCCGGACTCCGGACCGCGTCCCCCTTTTAAGCCGTCCGCGCGCTCCCGGCCGCCGCCGCCCCGCCCCTTCCTCGCCGCGCACCGCGCGCGCTCGCTGCGGCGCCAATGCGGCCAAGGGCACCACGTGCCGCCTCCCGTGTCCGCCCCGAGCCGGCCGCCGCCCGATTCGCCGCCTCCGCCGTCCGCCGAGCCAAGCCGAGGCTGCCTTGGGGTTCACGCGGAAGTGCTGCACCTCCTCAGCCCCTCATCGTCGCCAATCGAGCACCGGAACACCGCCACCGACTTGGACCGCCGCCGGTTGCCCGTGCTCACTGCCGCCAAGCCTCTGCAGGATGCCTCCGACCTAGGTGAGTCCCTCCACAAGTGCCCCTTCCCCTCCTCTTCCTTGTCCCCCATCTGGCCGGAGCTCTCGCGCCGAGCTTCGTCGGTGCCTCCATCATCCAGCGCCGCCGGGAGCACCCCATCCCCTGTTCCAATTCGAATCCAGGGAATAAGATGGTGGTTTTGCGAAAAACCCCCTGAAGAGCTCCATAATCCTTGGATCTAAACTGTGACCAATGAATCTTGCTCGTAACCCCCTGTAGAGACCCCACCTCCTGCACATAAACCCTTCCCGACAGTTTTGCAAGTAAATCCTTGGGTTTTTATACATAATTATGTATATTCCCCTGCCTTTTCACAGTAAACTCCCTCGAAGTTCCTGATCTCTGCGTCTAGGTCCCTGGATCTTTAAAAGTCCATATCTTTCACGTTTTACCTGCGTTTTGATCCATTCAAATTGTGTCAGGTCCATAATGATGTAAAGCACGCGTTAGTGGTGTGTTTTCACCATGTTTTGTTTTCTTAAAATAAAATTTATATTAATTTTTGATTAATGTCAAGTTATGCATGCCTTTTATAAATAAAAGCAATATAGATCTATACACCGTTTTTATTAATGAAATTTAACTTGATTAATGTTTCTCTCACATGCTTTTGCAAATAAAATCTAATTAGATCTTTATCTCGGTTTTTGTAAACCAAATGTCAATTTGCTTGATAGTTAATTAATGTTTTCTAATTAAAATTGGATTAGGCTTTACATCGGCTTTTATAATAAATATTAATTTGATTAATGCCAATACCATAATGTTTTTAATAATAATATGATCTACTCGAATTACAAAGTTTCGTTTAGATTTTTCATATAGTTTAGTTTTTCGAAAGTAAATGTTTAATTGGTTAATTCATATATGAATCTTTATAAGTAAAACTTGACTAGTTCTTTACACCGGCTTTGCAAATAAAATCTAATTTGCCATAGATCCAACTTAGGGTATTTTCTTTATGAAATATCCTTTGCATATTTTTTGCTAATTAAAATAAACCTAGCTCATAGTTCGATCTCTCATATGCAAATAATTCGTTAGACGTTCGGTGTCAGCCTTATCTTAATATCTCTTTGATCAAGTTTATCAGAAGCTCTAAACCTTCCTAGTGTTAGCCAAAGCTAAACCGTGTGCATCTAATCAGACCTTTCCCTTCTAAGCACGGTTTGTGTGCTTTGGTGATCCTAGTAGATATCTTAGAGTTTCTGCTCTGCATTTCTTTATCAAGTAATTCTGCCATGATTATTTTATGTTTCTCTTAGAATCTCGTTCATCAATATCTAGTTCATACCTATTCCATCTCAGTTTGGTTGTCTCTTTTTGATTCAGCTGTGTTCTTGTACCTAATCTATCATAGCTACTTTTCCTTAGAGTTTACTTGTTTCTCTGTCAGATCAGATCACCCTTGGTTAATATGTTACTTGTTCATCCGAGTTTTCTTCGTAGACTAGTTTTCCTAAACCTAGCCTAAGGTTTCTTATGCGCTTGATAGTTCGTTGCTACCGTTCTCGTTTGCTTCACCTTAACTTGTACGTTAGCATGTGTATCACCTGTTACTTGTTTTAACATTAAAGATGCATGTTAATCTTAACTAATTCTTATTCCAATGCTTTTATCAATAAAAAGTGATTAGGTTCTAATCCGGTTTTCTTTAATCATGATATAATTGGTTAATCCCTGTTCATAACTAGTTTTTCTAAATAAAAGATGTTAGAGTAAACATCGGTTTTCATAATAAAGTTAATATGCCTAATGACATCATAAATGCCTTTTCGATATTAAATATGCTTAGTGAACACGTGACATAAAGTTACTTTCCTAGATGTCTTATACTTGCTTTATCTTTCTAAAGTAATTGTTAATTTGACATAACTGTCGTATGGACCTCCCTGGGCCCACTACCTCGGTGGGTACCAGGACCGACTACTCGGTGGGCCCCTGGGACTACCCGGCTTGCGCTACGCGGCACCTGAAGGCGTGGAGCACAAGGACTACATAGGAGTAGTACTCGGTTAGGGAGCTGTACATGTTCCGCACTGTATGGAGGACTCCTAGACGTACTCGACTAGTACTCTCTCCCTACTCCGACTTGTAACCCTGCCTCCCGGACTATATAAGGCGAGGCAGGGACCTTTCTCTGGCATCAGATCTCATCTCATACAACCCACGGCTCACTATTGCACCATCTTGTAATCGTGCCCAATCAATCCAGAGCTACGCAGCATACAGGACGTAGGGTATTACGCACCTTGCGGCCCGAACCTGTCTAAATTGTGTGCCACGTGTCTCTTCCTTCGAGTTACCGATCTCAGCGAGTCACATTCATCTACTTCGGGTACTCGCCTTAGTAGGTTGCCGGTCTAAAACACCGACCGGCGCGCGCGGGTAGGGGCTCTCGCCCGAGATCACATGGCGTACTCGATGGCTCCTCGTCTACTTCAAGCCAACCGTCGCCTTCAAACGCGGCGACACCTTCGTGTTCGGCGCACGGGTGCCGTACCGGCGCGACGGCGCGGGATCCTTCCCGGCGCCGCCTCACCATGCCGCCCAAACCGAAGGCGGCCTCGTGACGCTTCCGATGTCGTCACGGGCGAACTCGCCGGCAAATTCGGCGAAATTTCGCTCTTCAACCGCCACACCGACTTCGAGCTCGAGTCCGCTTCCAACTCGAACTCGACGTCGCCATGGGCCATCGCATGCGAGCCGGGCTGCTCAACCATCGCAAGCGATCCCCTCACCTCGCGAGCGCTCCGCGCGTGGCCCCCGCATCCTCAGCCGGGCCCGCACGGGGGCTCCCACTTCGCGCCGGGCCGGCAAGGAGCCCGTACCCGAGTACAACTCGGACTCCGACGCCACCTCCGATCGCGCTTTGAACTCCAGCCCTCTCTCCGAGCTCTACTCGAACCCGGACTACGAGTTCGACTTTAGGTCGGATCCCGAGGAGCCCTAGTCCGAAGACAACTCCACTGAGCTTCCCTTGTCAGGGCCAGCCTCTGGGCTAGTTATAACATCCACACCGGCCGGGAGATACGTCTACTAGCCAGACTGCAAGCCCGCTGACCTGATAAGTGGAGACTCACGCTACATCGCCTACATCGACTCGCTGCCGTTCGAGGAGGGAACACCGCTCGCCCAGGCTGACTCAAACACGCCAACCGAGGTGGCGGCTTCTGAGTCCAGCCTTGGCACCCCCGATCGCCAAGTCTTCAAGGCTGCCGGCGACACCCCATGGCCTTTAGGCACGGCTCAGGATAAGTACCTAGAAGACATCTCCTCCGACGAGCTCTCTGCTGATGCTCCACCGAACGAGACTCCCGCGGATAGAGACGCTCGACGTGAACGTAACCAGAAGCGCAACGAACGTCGTCGGCGCCTCCGCGACAACTTCCCCGTCCGCAACCTTGTGGAAGCTCTCGAGGCAGTCGAGAGTAGAGTACACACTACCCCAGAGCAATGCCTCATGTCGATCACAGCGATCGCACGCCAGGCTCAGGGCATACGCGCTGGAGAGGTCATCGCCAAGCTCGCTGAAGAAGCCTACTTCATGCGGGTCGACAACGCAGTCAACCCGGCCTCCTCCGGCCCGGACCCCGCGACAACGAAGCCACAAGTCGCGGCGCCAACAACGGTCCCAACCGTACTCGAGCCGAGCTCCCCGGCCGAGCCAAACCGTCGTCGCTCCAACGCCGGCGGACCTTCACTCGCGCGACCACGGCAACCGAGAAGTCGTCCCTCACCGCGCTCCGGCCGGCGGGGGGTGGCAACGATCCCGGACGGCGGCGGCGGCGGCGGAGGCGGCTCCAATCACGGGGCCAACGGGGAGGGCCGGGAGGCGGCGGCAGCCGCGGCGGCCGAGGCCACGTGAACAGCCATGCTTCCGGTGCCTCGCAAGGCGACTACGACGCCCGCCAGAAAATTGAAGAGCTGCGGCGGAAGAAGTCGACCACTGCAGCTGAGGGCGACGGCTTCCCTGCTTTCTCACCTCGACTTCGCAACTTGCTCCTCCCCGACAAGTTCAAGCCTTTGGGGATCACCAAGTACGATGCGAAGCAGGATCCCATCCAGTGGCTCAGGTGCTACGCCCTCTCCATCGAGAACGCTGGCGGCAACAGCGACACCAAGTGCCTCTACTTCCCCTTCTTCCTGGACCAAGCACCACTCACATGGCTCGAGTCGGCCCGGACAAGCACTCGATCGACAAGTGGGACCGACCGAAGGAGCGATTCACCGGTAACTTCACGGGCGCCATGGGCCGATCGGGTACTCGCATGGACCCGACCATGATCAAGCGAGAACAAGGCGAGACCCTCCGCAAGTACATGCGCCGCTTTTCGACAAGCGCGCTACCGTCGTCGACGTCACCGACAAGGAGGTCATCAACCTCTTCCAGGACGGCTCTACCACCGCCGCACCTTCGAAGACTTCGGTCGTCGCCGCCCCAGGTCCATCCCCCACCTCAAGGACATGATCACGTCCTGGGCGGATCAAGAAGACAAGGCCAATGCTAAGTACGATGCCATCCGTGGCAAGACCAAGCAGAACCAGGGCGGCGGCAGTGGCAGCAACGCAAACCAAGGCGGCCGCAACAACAACAACAACTACTCGGGTCCCAACCGCAAGCGCAAGCCAGACAACACTGTCGCGGCTATCCAGCGCCCTGCGAAAGGGAACTCGAAGAAGATTTCCGGCGGTTTCAAAGACCTGCTGAAGGAGAAGTGCCCGTGGCATCCGAACGGCAACCACACCACCGAGCAGTGCTACCAACTAAGGCATGCACTCAAGGATACGCCGGAGCCACCGCACCCTCACGACCAAAAGGGCAAGAAGAAGGACGGCAACAACAATGACTTCCAGGAGCCTGACAAGACCGTCAACGTCCTCTTCGGCGGATGGCCCAGCAGGCGGGAGCAGAAGGCTACCCGTCGTGAAGTGATGTCCATTGAACCAGCGGTCCCGACCCCTCTCAGGTGGTCGGAGGTACCCATCACCTTCTTTCGCGCGGATCAATGGACCAGCTTCTCTGAACCAGGACGGTTCCCCCTCGTCCTGAAGCCAACGGTGGCGGGCTCCAAACTCAACAAGGTGCTCATCGACGGTGGAAGTGGGCTCAACGTCCTCTTCACCAAAACCTTGAAGAAAATGAAGCTCGACATCACCCATATGCTCACCAAGAGCAACACGCCCTTCTACGGCATCGTCCCCGGCAACGCGGCTATTCCACTGGGCTCAGTGGTCCTGCCAGTTACCTTCGGGGCATCTCGGGACAACTATCGTACCGAGTACATCAAGTTTGAGGTCGCGGACTTCGAGACCTCCTACCACGCCATCCTCGGCAAACCGGCCATCGCCAAGTTCATGGCGGTGCCCCACTACACCTACTTGGTACTCAAGATGCCAAGCCCAGCCGGTGTACTCTCCCTTCAAGGGGACCTGAAGATCTCCCACGACTGCGACACAGAAGCCGTACAGATCGCCTCCACAAATCAAGTACCCAACGCGATGATGGAGGTCTACGCTGCGTCGAAGAAACTTGCCACAAGTGAACTCGACATCCCAGAGAAGTCTGACAGCACCAACAAGCCTCAGCCACCTGAGGAGGTACTCGTCAAGACGATCGACCTTGGAACAGGCGATCCCAGCAAGACCACCACCATCGGGGCAGGCCTCGACCCCAAATAGGAAGACGCGCTCATCAGCTTCCTTCGGGCTAACCGCGACATCTTCGCGTGGAAGCCAACGGACATGCCGGGAGTGCCCAGGGAGCTGATTGAGCACTGCCTCAATGTCGATCCTAAGGCCACCCCCAAGCGACAACACCTCCGACGCTTTGCCGACGACAGACTGGACACCATCAAGAAGGAACTCGTCAAACTACTCGCGGCTGGCTTCATCAGAGAAGTCTTCCATCTTGAGTGGCTCGCCAACTCCGTCCTAGTCCGCAAGAAGAACTCGAACGAGTGGAGGATGTGCGTCGACTACACTGACCTCAACAAGCACTTCCCCAAGGACCCCTTCGGGTTGCCGCAGATTGATCAAGTCATCGACTCCACGGCGGGATGCGACCTGCTCTGCTTCCTCGACTGCTACTCCGGGTACCACCAGATTGCGATCGGGAAGAAGACCAGGAGAAGACCGTGTTCATCACCCTGTTTGGCGCGTATTGCTACACGACCATGTCCTTCGGGTTGAAGAAAGCCGGCGCTACCTACCAACGAGCTATCCAGGCCTGCTTCAAGAGGCAGCTCAACAAGAACGTCGAGACCTATGTGGATGACGTGGTTGTCAAGACCAGAAACTCCAGTACCCTCATCGACGACCTTGAATAGACCTTCGCATCACTGCGCGAGTACCGCTGGAAGTTCAACCCAAACAAGTGCGTCTTCGGCGTACCTTCAGGCAAACTACTCGGCTTCATCATCAGCCAGCGCGGCATCGAAGCCAACCCCGAGAAGATCTCCGCCATCACTAGCATGCGAGCTCCCACGAGCATCAAAGATGTCCAGAAGCTGACAGGGTGCATGGCGGCGGCCGAACGATTCATCTCGAGGCCGGGAGAACGGGGACTCCCCTTCTTCAAACTACTCAAGCATCAAGAGAAGTTCGTGTGGACTCCAGAGGCGGATCAAGCCCTTGCTCAGCTCAAGGACTTCCTATCAAAACCACCGATCCTCACGGCTCCTCACAAGGGCGAGCGCTCATCGCTCTACCTCGGCCGCGACTACTCACGTGGTCGATGCGCCATCGTTGTAGAGCGGCAAGAAGACGGCCACGCCTACCCAGTCCAGCGCCCAGTCTACTTCGTCAGCAAGGTTCTATCGAGTCCAAGGCCCGCTATCAACCACGTGCGAAGCTACGCCAGCGTACTCATCACCTCGCGGAAGCTACGACACTACTTCCAGCAGTACTCGATCTCTGTCGTCACCGACTACCCGCTCGGCGACATCCTGCGGAACCAAGATGCTACTGGAAGAATCTCCAAGTGGGCGGTCGAGCTCAGCGCCCTCACTATCGACTTCAAGCCACGCACAGCCATCAAGTCGCAGGTGCTAGTCGACTTCATGGCAGAGTGGCGGGAGAACCAGTTACCTACTCCCACCGTGCGACCAGAACATTGGGTGATGTACTTTGACGGCTCACTCAACCTCGAGGGCGCAGGTGCGGGTACTCCCCGATCTCTCCAACGGGCGAACAACTCAAGTACGTCCTGCAGATCTTCTGGAAGGTCTCAAACAACGAAGCCGAGTACGAAGCTCTGCTACACGGGCTCCGCCTCGCGGCTTCATTGGGCATCAAGCGGCTACTAGTCTACGACGACTCCGTAGTGGTCATCAACCAAGTCAACAAGTCTTGGGACCGCAACAAGGAGAACATGGACGCCTACTGTCTAGAAGTCCGCAAGCTCGAGAACAAGTTCTATGGTCTCGAGTTCCATCATATCGTCCGCGACAACAACATTGCAGCGGACGTCCTCTCGAAGCTCGGATCCACCCGCGCTCAAGTACCAGCGGGCGTCTTTGTCCACGAGCTTCACGCGCCATCCATCCCGGAGCCGGCGCCACTGACCACTGTCCTGGCCCATCCACCAGCCGGACAGGAGGTCATGATGATCGACGTAGACTGGAGGCAACCCTTCACTGACTACCTCAGCGAGCAGAAGGTCCCCTCCGACAAGAACACGGCCGAGCAGCTCGTCCGCCGCGCCAAGTCCTACGTCCTCGTCGGAGACAAGCTTTACGAGCGGGGCGCATCTTCTGGAGTACTCATGAAGTGCGTCCCTCGTGAAGAAGGCAAGGACATCTTGGAGGAGATCCACAAAGGCGTCTGCGGCAACCACGCGTCCTCACGCACGGCGGTCGGCAAGGCCTTCCGGCGAGTGTTCTACCGGCCCCACGGCTGCGGGCGATGCCGAAGAACTCGTCGAAGGTGCCAAGGATGCCGGTACTTCGCCAAGCAAGCAACACTTCCCGGCCTACAAGCTAGTCACCATACCGCCAACCCGGCCCTTCGCTTCTGCCGGGGGGCTCGACATGATTGGACCACGCGCCAACTACGGCGGGGGAGGATTCAACGGGGGTGCGGTGGCTATCGACAAGTTCACCAAGTGGATCGAGGTCAAGCCGGTCACATGCCCCAAGGCCGACCGAGTACTCGACTTCCGGATGAACTCGTACACCGCTACGGACTACCCCCACCGCATCATCACGGACACGGGCTCCAACTTCAACAACCACCGGCTTCCGGGAGTACTGCGAGAACAGCGGGATCGACGTCCGATACGTCTCAGTTGCCCATCCACGGGCCAACGGACAAGTCGAGCGCGCCAATGGGATGGTGCTCGACGCCCTCAAAAAGCGGCTACACGACGCTGCTAACTCCAAAAAGGGCAAGTGGATCTAGGAACTACCCAACGCACTCTGGGGGCTACGGACTCAGCCATCCAAGCCAACGGGGCAATCCCCCTACTTCCTGGTCTACGACTCCGAAGCAATCCTCCCTGCCAACGTCATATGGAACTCGCCAGCAGTGGAGCACTACGACGAAGGCGTCTCAGAAGATAGCAGACGAGTTGACATCGATAGCCTCAAAGAAGCTCGCTGCGCTGCCCTCATCCAGTCAGCAAGGTACCTAGAGGGTATCCGACGCTACCATGATCGCAACGTAAAGGAACGCTCCTTCAACGTTGGAGATCTCGTCCTCCGCCGTATCTAGAACACGGAAGGACTACACAAGCTCAGTTCCCCCTGGGAAGGTCCCTTCACCGTCGCAAAGGTGACCGGGCCGGGCTCCTATCGCCTCCAAACACTTGAAGGCGAAGACATCAACAACTCGTGGAACGTCGACCAGCTCTGTCGATTCTACGCCTAGTCTACACGACTACTCCGGGGTTCAAGTCTACACGACTACATCAACACCCCTTCGCCGTAAGCGGCCTCCGGGACACGGCTCCGGTCTCCGGACTACTCCTCTCCGAGATCCGGCCCCGTGCGGCTACCTACGGACCACGGGCCGCAACGAGCGTCAAGGACTCTAGCAGGCGGTCTGCACCGAAAGACCACACTCCAAGATCCGGCCACCGCACGGCTACCTACGGATGCGTGATCCGGCCCTATACGGCTACCTACTGATCTGCTGCTGTAAGCGGCTACCCGCCCTAGCACTACTCAGCTGTAAGCGGCCCCCGGGTCCAAGCGACTACTCTGTAAACTACGGCCCTGGCCATCCAGGTGTACTTCTTCAGTAATAAAGTTTGATCGTTCATCAACTTCTTTACTGCCTACTCCCTACAACGGGACTACTACTACCGAGTACCACTACTCGCATCTACTCTACGATGGGACTCCGCGCTCTGAGGTCGCGGTTACGAGTACTCATTGCTGGAAATTTTCTTTCATTGATACTTAAGCAATTCATTACAATTGTTTTTTGTACAACCCTGGCTACTAGCTATCTATTACAGGGCTACTGGAGATTCAGCTTCTCAGCTACTTGCTCCGCGATGGGAGCCATCTGCTCCAGCAGCTCTGCATACTGCTCATCAGAGCAGTTGGCGGCTACCCCGCCGGCGACTACTTCCACTGGGGCCTTCGGGAAGTACGACTTCATGAAGGCCAAGACCTGTCTTGGGATCGATCTCGCCATGTGCTTCACATAGGCCGCCAGCCGGCTTGGAGCTTCCTGGAGGCGATCCACCAGTGGAGCAATCTTGGGGCCGCCAGGGTGCGGCACCAGGAGCCTTGCGATCGGCAGTGCGGCTTCTTCGAGCTCCTTCAGTTGGGCCCGCAATGCCTCGCAGTCTCATTCAACTTCTGCAAGGATTTGTAGCAGTTGACGAGATCGCGGTCAGATGCAATCCGGAGCTCCATGTGCTTCTCGCACTTGAAGGCAAGTTCTTTGTAGTCGAGCTCGAGTACAGCGGGCTTCTTGCTCCGGTAGAAGAGATTCTTCATGCTCGTCTCCGAGGACTTCAGCTGCTCCTACCTGGCCCTCAAGCTCTGCAATACAGCAACAGTACAGCGGGTCAGGGACTTCTCGACCCTCAACAAGTACCCGACAAGCTCAGCGGCGTACCTTTGTTCTTGTTGCGGAGGCCCTTATTCTTCCGCACCAAGTCGTCCCCCTTCGCCTGCAGCTCTTGAACATCGTTGTGGTATTTGGCGAAGGCGGCATCGAGCTTCGACTGCATGGCAGCCGCGTGCTTCCGCGACTTCACAAGTTGCTCTTCCAGCGCCTCAGCCCGGAGCACCGCGTCACCATAGCCTTGCAACATGTTGGACTTGTCGCGGGACCTCTCCGCAACGTCCTGCACAGACAACTCAAGTCAGACGAGTACTCAGCAACAAAGGATTGACTACTCAAAAGCTACGGTTACCTACCTTCATCCACTGCTCGGCCTGACGGATCGCCTCCAGATGCTTGGCCACCGTTGCCGGCTCGACAAGATCGTCCGCGAGCAGCTCTATCCCGCCGCGACTACTCGCGGTGACTTCCGTCATCGGCGCAGAGCGGATGGGCTCTGCGTCCTGGATCTCTGTGGAGCGGATAGCCACCTCCAGAGCGATCTCTGGCGACGTGGTGACCCCCTCTCCCCGGCCGCCACGACGGCCTCCTCGACGACTTCTTCCACAGGCTCGGGGGCTCCTCCTGTAGTCTCCGGGGCCTCTGGTGTCGACTTCTGCATCGGCACCCCTGCAGGGATATCACTACCCTCAGCCTCAGCGCCTGTCAAAAGAGGAGACAAGTGCATCAGCGACTACGACTAATCCTCAAGGAGCTCCACAGCTTCAGAAGAGTACTCACCTTCGACTACGCTGGCCTCCGGCAGCGGCGTTTCGGCAGCCGGCGGCTCGGGCACCGCCTGGTAAGCAGGAGCGGACTCCTCGGTGGGCGACGCGTCTTCTTCCGCCACCGCCGAAGAGGGTTCATCCCCCTCCCAGGACAGATCCGTGGATTTCCTGTAGAAGCACACACAATTGATCGTCAGTCAACCTCGACTACTACAACAAGTACTACTCACGCAGATGCAGTACTTACAAGTTCGACCGGACTATTGTCACGGCCGGGGCACCAAGGATGCTGGCGATATCGACCAGTCCACCCTCGGCGGGCGCCTCCTCCTGCGCTCCTGCGGCTACCGCCTCCTCTGCAGCAGCGGCGGCCGACGCAGTGCCCTCTTGCGCTTCTGAAGCCACCACCTCTTCAACGGCGGTGGCTACGGGTTCAGTGCTCCCCTGTGGAGCAGGGGGCTGGCGCTCCAGCTGCGCCAAGAGCTCCTCGACAGTGGGGGCTGGACTACGACTTCCAGCTGGCTCCCCCACTGTTTCCCACACGCCTTCGTCGCCCTCCTCGACGGGCTCCGCTGGCGGCACCTCCTGCATACAAGGAAGACTACTCGTCAGCAAGGGTACTCGTGCGATGGGTACTCGACTACTCTAGTCAAGACATCTTACCCCCTGAGGCGTGGATCTGAGACCTTGAGCTTCATTGCCACCCGCTTCCTGGCGGGGTTGCGCGGCTTCCGTGGCGGCGCAGCCAGGCTAGCCTCCAGGCTAGTAGGGGGTCTTGCACCAGAGGAACATGATGTAAGCCTGGACGGCTAAACCTCGACCGCAATTGAAAGCGGTCCTGCAACGTCTCTTCGTCTTCGTTGTCGTAGTCATCCGTGGTGTCCACGATGACGGTGTCATCGCCTTCACCGACTTCTCGCCGCTCTTTTGCCTTCCCTCCCTTCGGGATCTCGATCCCACTTGGGGGCGGCTGCGGCTCGGAGATGAACTTTTTCAAGTCATCCTGCAAGACACGAAGACGTCAGCAAGTCTACACCAAGCAATGATTACTCGACTAAGGGAGTACGACTACTCACCTCCTTTGGCGGGCGCGCAGCGGAGTACTCTTGGACAGGGCACGCCGTGTACGGCGGCATATCCTTGAAGATCCGACGCCCTCTCGACGATGTCGCCTGTCATCCCGGCTCGCCTCCAGGCATCCGTGACGTGTCGTCGTCGCCGGTGTACTCGAAGCCCAAGGTGTCTCAAGCCATCAACGGCTGCACCATCCGCTTCATGAAACTGAAGGCCACGTGCTCGGCCCTCAGTCCCACTTCCCTGAGCACCTTGATGCGTACTAGCAGCTCGGGAAGCTGGATCCCCTCCTGCATGGTGGGCTCCGTGTTCCACCACTCGCGGTGCCTGGGCTGCCTTCCGCTCGGCTTCGGCAGGCCAGGGAGGTCGTTTGTGATGTAGAATCACCGTGTCTTCCAATTAGTGCTGGAATCAACAAGCTTGTACGCCAGATATTGCGTCTTCTCTCAACTGGATGCCGGCTCCTCCGACTACCCTTGGGTTGGTGGCACTTGGCTGCGGCTTGACGCGGAAGAACTTCCGGAAAAGAACCCAATGAGGCTTGATTCCGAGGAAGGCCTCGTAGAAGTGCACGAAGACTGCGGTGTGGAAGATGCCGTTGGGGTTTAGATTCAGGTACTCGATCCCGTAGTACACGAGAAGCCCTTTGAAGAAATCGCTGGCCGGGAGCGCAAGCCAGCGCTCCACGAACCGCGCGAACATTGGAATCTCGTCTTCGGCCTTCTCCATAGGATATGGATCTCCAGCGGCGGCCCTCCACATGTCGACCTCCTTCTCCCTGATGAACCCGCCTGTTCGGGGAGAGTCAACGGATCTTCCGTTCCTTCGATTTCTTCCACTCGCGGCTTGGATCAGCCCGCGGCGGAGACATGGGCGGCTCTACTCCGGTGGCGGCCGTGGCGGCCTCTTCGCGGCCCCTCTTCTTCCCGGCGGCTTTCAACGACTTGGACGGTGATGGCTTCATTCTCCAAGAGCAAAGCGTCTTCACGCGCATCCGCTCAGGGGCTACCCTAAAAGCTTTGGGTGGCGGTGCACTTGGATCTACTACGGTGGCAGCGTGCGCTGGGAGCAGATCTACTTCAGATGGAAGCGAAATGGCTACAGCTCGAATGGGTGAAAAACCCTAAGGGTTTTGGCTTTTATTTATAAGCCAAACTGGCTCCGCAACGGCCGGAATGGCTAACTCCACGCGCAGCTGACTCAGCGGCTCAGCGTGATCCTTCGTATTCTACTAGTCGACGCGCCTCATCTCGGGGGCTCGGCTACCTCTACTCGACTACCTGGGAAGCGGCTAGTCTCAAGAGCATCTCAGGACACATTCTTCAAGATGACCCTTCAATTCGAGAGGAAGTACTCGACTCAAGGCTCGGGGGCTCCATGCCACGTGTCCTTCAGTTTTTTCTCTCCGGATTTTTCGGGATTTTCTTGAGAAGACTTCAGATGGACCCTCAGCCAGAGTCTACAACTCAACCTAAGGCTCGGGGGCTACTCCATATGGAGTGCGATTTTGCAATCGCACCTCCATATCAGCTCCGGCTTCAAGACAAGGCAGGCAGTTTTTGAAGACCTTCGAAGGCAGTGCTCGAGGATGCTTGGGACTACTCGAGAAGACTTCAAGATTGCTCAAACATCAGCTGGAGTACATTCCAGCCTCGGGATGCTTCGACTGCTCTTGAGGACTTTTGACTTGTAGTACTCGGGGACGCTTGAGGGCTACTCGTTAAGGCCGTCAAGACTACTTGAAGCTATCCTTCTCGACTACAAAGTACTCGGGGGCTTGTCGTATGGACCTCCCTGGGCCCACTACCTCGGTGGGTACCGCACCGACTACTCGGTGGGCCCCTGGGACTACCCGGCTTGCGCTACGCGGCACCTGAAGGCGTGGAGCACAAGGACTACAAAGGAGTAGTACTCGGTTAGGGAGCTATACATGTTCCGCACTGTATGGAGGACTCCTAGACGTACTCGACTAGTACTCTCTCGCTACTCCGACTTGTAACCCTGCCTCCCGGACTATATAAGGCGAGGTAGGGACCTTTCTCTGGCATCAGATCTCATCTCATACAACCCACGGCGCACTATTGCACCATCTTGTAATCGTGCCCAATCAATCCAGAGCTACGCAGCATACAGGATGTAGGGTATTACGCACCTCGCTGCCCGAACCTGTCTAAATTGTGTGCCTCGTGTCTCTTCCTTCGAGTTGCCGATCTCGGCGAGTCACATTCATCTACTTCGTGTACTCCCCTTAGTAGGTTGCCGGTCTAAAACACCGACAATAACTTCTACTTGAATGATTAAATGTAACTTGTTTAATGGTAACAAAGAGTATTTCTCTGAAATATTCTTTCACGTGATTTCTTAATTAAAATATGCCAAGTGTAGTTTCTTGTGGTTTGATAGTAATCTTTCGATAGATTTGAGCTTAGTTCCGTTCTTAGTGGTTCCCTCGTTTCTTGCATAACCATTAGAATCGAGCTCTGTTTCAATGTGATCTTTCCGGTCCTTGCTCAATCTTCCGCAATCATCTCTTCAAAGTTAACCAAGCCTTTCTCTTCCAAGCACTTTGTGTTCTTTAGTGATCCATCTAATCAAGCCTATCCTTTAGTGCGTTCTTTTAAAGCTTTCTTTTGATTGGTGTATTGTTCTTAGTTGTACTTGTTGCTTTGTATGTTTGTGCCCGATGATTGATGCGATTAGATTGAACATTGTTCGAGAATCGAGAGCTTTGGAAGAGTATGAAGATGAAGTATTCTGAGCAACTACTCTTTGGTTAAAGGCAAGTGTGTCCTTGATCTTTTGTCCCACTAACTTTATTAATTACTATTGCATTGCTTTGCATTAATTTTGATGGGTGCCTATTAAAGATGATTAGCCTCTTTTGACCATTATCTTAAACCCGGTTTTAATTAATTCTGATGGTAGATATTGCTTAGCCTGCTTAACTTGGTTGGTAATAATCAACATGGTTATCATTTTATGCTCTATGTTCTAATGTGATATGTGATGTTTAGTATACAAGACCATATGTTTAATCCGAACATGGAGAACCACCCAGGAAAACAGTACAACCACAAGAACTAAACGGGCACTGGTCTTGGCTGAATAATTAGGAACTTTACCTTGGAGTGATCTTACCTGATAAGGACAAGGGATCGACGGTACTGCGGGGTATGGACTCGCTCTAGAAGGGGGTTGGGTGAGTTATTCTTTTTATGGTGGGGTATCGACCTGCTAGGGGACTTTATACCTTGCTAACTGATCCGGACCTTGTGGGTCACAACTTGTTGGAGAACCTTTGTAAGGCCATGTAGCATCCTATGCAACCACACCTCGGTAGTGTGGTATGGTGCTTGGCCAGCATCGCATGGTTGGGTTCAAAGTTCCTCAGAGCTTTTACGTTGCTTGTGGTGAAAGTGTACAACCTCTGCAGAGTGTAAAACTAATCGATTAGCCGTGTTCACGGTCAAGAGCGGCCTGGACCCTCACATGATAACTGAACTTGAAGATGGACTAAAATTGTGATATGTGGTATGGCTATGCTTGCCATGTGCTCATGGTGTATCTCTTATCTCTATGCTTAATTGTGGGTTGGTATAAACTTATACTTTTATTAGTAATTAGGTGCTAATAAAACTTGATCAACTAAAATGCTAAATGCTTATAGCCCAGGCCACTATAAAGCCTTTGCATTCTTTCTTTTCCCCCACACTTGCTGAGTACGACAAGTGCTCACCCTTGCTATAAACAATGTTGCTCAGAAGGAGGAAGCTACTTTGAAGTCGTTGTGAAGATGTTGCTGGTTCTAGGCGTACGCAACCCCCAGTCGACTGCTTGTGGAGTTTGGCGCCTTCGTTTGCCGGATTAAGCGTAAATCTCTGATAATCTCCCTTTTTCTTACGTGATATTGTTTCTGTTATTCACTTATGTCAGCTATATGCATGAAACTTGATCCTGGCATGCATATAGGTTTGCACTTGTGTTTTCTTTGGAAAAACAGGTGTGACAACCTTAAGGCAACATCTAACTTCAGCCCCAGTGCTAGTGCAACCGGATAATTCCAAACCGTTTGAAGTCTTCTGTGACGCATCAGGAACGGGTCTCGGCTGTGTCCTTATGCAAGAGGGCCGAGTCATTGCCTATGCTTCACGGGCACTTCGACCTCATGAGCTCAATTATCCTACCCATGATCTTGAGCTAGCTGCTGTTGTCCATGCTCTCAAGATATGGAGGCATTACCTAATGGGTAATCGTTGCAACATCTTCACTGATCACAAGAGTCTCAAATACATCTTCACTCAGTCAGAGTTGAATATGAGGCAGAGAAGATGGCTTGAGTTGATTAAGGATTATGATCTCGAAGTGCACTATCACCTCGGCAAAGCAAATGTTGTTGCGGATGCTCTTAGCCGCAAAGATCACTGCAACCACCTAGAGTTCGAGCCAGTTAGTGAACCGTTATGTGAGGAAATGAGAAGGCTCAACTTAGAAGTGGTACCGCAAGGAAGTCTCTATGCCTTGATGGCAGAGTCCGATCTTCATGATAGAATTGCTACTGCTCAGCGCAATGATGAAGACATTCAAACCATCAAACAGAAACTAGCGGAGGGAGACCCCAAGTACACTTGTTTCCATAAAGATCACCAAGATGTGGTCTGGATTGGGAAACGTCTAGTGGTCCCCATTGATCCGGAAATTAAGAAGATCATCCTAGATGAGGCTCACAAGTCCAAATTTTCTATTCATCGCAGCAATACCAAGATGTACCAAGATCTGAAACAGAACATCTGGTGGTCCAATATGAAGGTGGATATAGCTAAGTATGTAGCTGAGTGTGATACTTTCCACAGGATGAAAGCAAGCCATTGGAAATTGGCAGGTGTACTCCAACCCCTGTCGATACCCATGTGGAAGTGGGACGATATTAGTATGGATTTCATTGTGGGTTTACCCCTAATGGCTAGAAAGAAAGATTCTATTTGGGTAATCGTATACATACTCACCAAGACCGCTCACTTCCTTGCTGTGCACACCACTTATTCCGTACAACAATATGCAGAGTTGTACATGGATCACATAGTTCGTTTGCACGGAATCCCAAAGACTATAATCTCTGACAGAGGAACTCAGTTTGTAGCTCGTTTTTGGGAGCAATTGCATGAGTGTTTGGGAACCAAGCTAATCCGCAGTTCCAGACATCATCCGCAGACCGATGGTCAGACGGAAAGAATAAATCAGATTTTGGAAGATATGTTGAGAGCAAGCATTTTGCACTTTGACAAGAGTTGGGACAAGTGTTTGTCTTTGGCAGAATTCTCCTGCAACAATAGCTATCAAGCCAGCTTGAAAATGGCACCGTTTGATGCTCTTTACGGGCATAGATGCCGCACTCCGCTGAATTGGTCAGAGGCCGGAGAGAGAACACTCTTTGGTCCGGATTTAGTTAAAGATGCCGAAGAAAGAGTGCAAGTGATAAGAGAGAATTTGAAGATGGCACAGATGAGGCAAAAGAGTTACCATGACAAGGGAACCGCACCTCCACACTTCGAAGTGGGAGATTATGTGTATTTGAAGGTGTCCCCCACCAAAGGTGTGCAAAGGTTCGGAGTCAAGGGAAAGTTAGCTCCGCACTACATTGGACCCTATGAAGTCATAGAAGTATGCGAGCCAGTGGCTTATTGATGAGGACATCACCACCAACGATACATCCACGCCTGCACAAGATCATGTTATTGCTGGCCCTATTACTCGTGCTCGTGCTCGTCAACTTAATAATCAAGTGAGTTCACTCTTGAGTTCATGTTCATCATATTTAGATTGTGGAGACACGTGCACTCTTGTTTTGATTAGGAATCATGGTCAAGACCGAAAGGGAGAAGGACTCGCGCGAGGCTGGATTCGGACTGCAGAAAAGCACCATCTTGTGACGGACGCCACGGTCGCACACGGAGTCGGATTGGGGCCTTCAAATACTTCCTAGAACCGTGATGAAGTCACCTTTCATATGGATCTGGACTCATATCCATATCTATTTTGAGGCGGCCGCAATCGTCGAAACATTGACCGGATGTCAATCTGTCCCCTGGTGCTGCGCCACCTTATTTGGCCCAATGGGCCGTGTATCAAGTGGAGCCCCATAGGGGCGCGTCCTAGGGTTATAGGACGACCCCCACCACGTCCAGGTCGTCCTCCACCCTCTCATATACCTCCATAGCCGCCACAAACTGATTGGGTTTTGTTTAGATCAAGTTTAGCCATTGCTACTTGCTTGTGAGAGCGCCGGTCGCCTCCTTTTCTACGGAACCCCACCGTTGTTGGATATTGAGTTTGAGAATTGAATCTTTCATTCCCATCTATTAATTTCAGTACTTGTTTCATACTTGTTCTTGCTAGTTCTTCGATTGCTTGCAGGAATAGGTGCCCTAGTGGCCGGGTGACACGCTCCACCGGATCGCGGCAGCCATAGGAGGTGGTGTATCGGTTGCTAAGGCACATCCTTGGACAGGTTGTAGTCGGGCCGTGAACGTCGTCTCCTTCAATCAAGTTATCCCCACATCTCTCATCGAAAGATCGGGAACAAACCCTAGCGGGTTCATATCAGTTGGTATCAGAGCCAGGTTCGCTTGTTGTTGCTGCAGGAACAAATTCATCATTAGTGATGGGTTTGTTTTTAGAGATAACAAGCTATGCATTCCAGCTAGCTCTGTTCGCTTGTTGTTGTTGCAGGAAGCGCATGGAGGTGGCTTGATGGGGCATTTTGGAGTTAAAAAGACAGAAAACATACTTGCTGGTCACTTCTTTTGGCCAAAAATGAGAAGAGATGTGGAGAGATTTGTTGCACGTTGCACTACATGTCAAAAGGCTAAGTCAAGATTTGAAGCCCTATTTGGGAGAAGAAGATGAGCTTGAGTCGAGGACGACTCAAATGCAAGAAGGGGAGGATGATGAGGACATCACCACCAACGATACATCCACGCACGCACAAGATCATGTTATTGCGGCCCTATTACTCGTGCCCGTGCTCGTCAACTTAATAATCAAGTGAGTTCACTCTTGAGTTCATGTTCATCATATTTAGATTGTGGAGACACGTGCACTCTTGTTTAGATTAGGAATCATGGTCAAGACCGAAAGGGAGAAGGACTCGCGCGAGGCTGGATTCGGACTGCAGAAAAGCACCATCTTGTGACGGACGCCACGGTCGCACACGGAGTCGGATTGGGGCGTTCAAATACTTCCTAGAACCGTGATGAAGTCACCTTTCATATGGATCTAGACTCATGTCCATATCTATTTTGAGGCGGCCGCAATCGTCGAAACATTGACCGGATGTCAATCTGTCCCAGTGCTGCGCCACCTTATTTGGCCCAATGGGCCGTGTATCAAGTGGAGCCCCATAGGGGCGCGTCCTAGGGTTGTAGGACGACCCCCACCACGTCCAGGTCGTCCTCCACCCTCTCATATACCTCCATAGCCGCCACAAACTGATTGGGTTTTGTTTAGATCAAGTTTAGCCATTGCTACTTGCTTGTGAGAGCGCCGGTCGCCTCCTTTTCTACGGAACCCCACCGTTGTTGGATATTGAGTTTGAGAATTGAATCTTTCATTCCCATCTAGTAATTTCAGTACTTGTTTCATACTTGTTCTTGCTAGTTCTTCGATTGCTTGCGGGAATAGGTGCCCTAGTGGCGGGTGACGCGCTCCACAAGATCGCGGCGGCCATAGGAGGTGGTGTATCGGTTGCTAAGGCGCATCCTTGGACGGGTTGTAGTCGGGCCGTGAACGTCGTCTCCTTCAATCAAGTTATCCCCACATCTCTCATCGAAAGATCGGGAACAAACCCTAGCGGGTTCATATCGGTTGGTATCGAGCCAAGTTCGCTTGTTGTTCTTTGCGGGAACAAATTCATCGTTAGTGATGGGTTTGTTTTTAGAGCTAACAAGCTATGCATTCCAGCTAGCTCGTTCGCTTATTGTTGTTGCGGGAAGTGCATGGAGGTGGCTTGATGGGGCATTTTGGAGTTAAAAAGACGAGAAAACATACTTCTTTGGTCACTTCTTTTGGCCAAAAATGAGAAGAGATGTGGAGAGATTTGTTGCACGTTGCACTACATGTCAAAAGGCTAAGTCAAGATTTGAAGCCCTATTTGGGAGAAGAAGATGAGCTTGAGTCGAGGACGACTCAAATGCAAGAAGGGGAGGATGATGAGTACATCACCACCAACGATACATCCACGCCCGCACAAGATCATGTTATTGCTTGGCCCTATTACTCGGCCCGTGCTCGTCAACTTAATAATCAAGTGAGTTCACTCTTGAGTTCATGTTCATCATATTTAGATTGTGGAGACACGTGCACTCTTGTTTTGATTAGGAATCATGGTCAAGACCGAAAGGGAGAAGGACTCGCGCGGTGCTGGATTGGGACTGCGAGAAAAGCACCATCTTGTGACGAAAACCACGGTCGCACACGGAGTCGGATTGGGGCGTTCAAATACTTCCTAGAACCGTGATGAAGTCACCTTTCATATGGATCTGGACTCATGTCCATATCTATTTTGAGGCGGCCGCAATCGTCGAAACATTGACCGGATGTCAATCTGTCCCAGTCTTTGCGCCACCTTATTTGGCCCAATGGGCCGTGTATCAAGTGGAGCCCCATAGGGGCGCGTACTAGGGTTGTAGGACGACCCCCACCACGTTCGGGTCGTCCTCCACCCTCTCATATACCTCCATAGCCGCCACAAACTGATTGAGTTTTGTTTAGATCAAGTTTAGCCATTGCTAATTGCTTGTGAGAGCGCCGGTCGCCTCCTTTTCTACGGAACCCCACCGTTGTTGGATATGGAGTTTGAGAATTGAATCTTTCATTCCCATCTAGTAATTTCGGTACTTGTTTCATACTTGTTCTTGCTAGTTCTTCGATTGCTTGCGGGAATAGGTGCCCTAGTGGCGGGTGACGCGCTCCACAAGATCGCGGTAGCCATAGGAGGTGGTGTATCGGTTGCTAAGGCGCATCCTTGGACAGGTTGTAGTCGGCCGTGAACGTCGTCTCCTTCAATCAAGTTATCCCCACATCTCTCATCGAAAGATCGGGAACAAACCCTAGCGGGTTCATATCGGTTGGTATCGAGCCGGGTTCGCTTGTTGTTCTTTGCGGGAACAAAGTCATCGTTAGTGATGGGTTTGTTTTTAGAGCTAACAAGCTATGCATTCCAGCTAGCTCTTTTCGCTTGTTGTTTTTGCGGGAAGTGCATGGAGGTGGCTTGATGGGGCATTTTGGAGTTAAAAAGACGAGAAAACATACTTGCTTTGTTCACTTCTTTTGGCCAAAAATGAGAAGAGATGTGGAGAGATTTGTTGCACGTTGCACTACATGTCAAAAGGCTAAGTCAAGATTTGAAGCCCTATTTGGGAGAAGAAGATGAGCTTGAGTCGAGGACGACTCAAATGCAAGAAGGGGAGGATGATGAGGACATCACCACCAACGATACATCCACGCCGCACAAGATCATGTTATTGCTTGGCCCTATTACTCGTGCCCGTGCTCGTCAACTTAATAATCAAGTGAGTTCACTCTTGAGTTCATGTTCATCATATTTAGATTGTGGAGACACGTGCACTCTTGTTTTGATTAGGAATCATGGTCAAGACCGAAAGGGAGAAGGACTCGCGCGAGGCTGGATTCGGACTGCAGAAAAGCACCATCTTGTGACGGACGCCACGGTCGCACACGGAGTCGGATTGGGGCGATCAAATACTTCCTAGAACCGTGATGAAGTCACCTTTCATATGGATCTAGACTCATGTCCATATCTATTTTGAGGCGGCCGCAATCTTCGAAACATTGACCGGATGTCAATCTGTCCCAGGTGCTGCGCCACCTTATTTGGCCCAATGGGCCGTGTATCAAGTGGAGCCCCATAGTGGCGCGTCCTAGGGTTGTAGGACGACCCCCACCACGTCCAGGTCGTCCTCCACCCTCTCATATACCTCCATAGCCGCCACAAACTGATTGGGTTTTGTTTAGATCAAGTTTAGCCATTGCTACTTGCTTGTGAGAGCGCCGGTCGCCTCCTTTTCTACGGAACCCCACCGTTGTTGGATATTGAGTTTGAGAATTGAATCTTTCATTCCCATCTAGTAATTTCAGTACTTGTTTCATACTTGTTCTTGCTAGTTCTTTGATTGCTTGCAGGAATAGCTGCCCTAGTGGCCGGGTGACGCGCTCCACAAGATCGCGGCAGCCATAGGAGGTGGTGTATCGGTTGCTAAGGCACATCCTTGGACAGGTTGTAGTCGGGCCGTGAACGTCGTCTCCTTCAATCAAGTTATCCCCACATCTCTCATCGAAAGATCGGGAACAAACCCTAGCGGGTTCATATCAGTTGGTATCAGAGCCAGGTTCGCTTGTTGTTCTTTGCGGGAACAAATTCATCGTTAGTGATGGGTTTGTTTTTAGAGCTAACAAGCTATGCATTCCAGCTAGCTCTGTTCGCTTGTTGTTGTTGCGGGAAGTGCATGGAGGTGGCTTGATGGGGCATTTTGGAGTTAAAAAGACGGAAAACATACTTGCTTGGTCACTTCTTTTGGCCAAAAATGAGAAGAGATGTGGAGAGATTTGTTGCATGTTGCACTACATGTCAAAAGGCTAAGTCAAGGTTAAATGCGCACGATTTGAATCCCTATTTGGGAGAAGAAGATGAGCTTGAGTCGAGGACGACTCAAATGCAAGAAGGGGAGGATGATGAGGACATCACCACCAACGATACATCCACGCCCGCACAAGATCATGTTATTGCTTGGCCCTATTACTCGGCCCGTGCTCGTCCACTTAATAATCAAGTGAGTTCACTCTTGAGTTCATGTTCATCATATTTAGATTGTGGAGACACGTGCACTCTTGTTTTGATTAGGAATCATGGTCAAGACCGAAAGGGAGAAGGACTCGCGCGGCTGGATTCGGACTGCAGAAAAGCACCATCTTGTGACGGACGCCACGGTCGCACACCGAGTCGGATTGGGGCGTTCAAATACTTCCTAGAACCGTGATGAAGTCACCTTTCATATGGATCTGGACTCATGTCCATATCTATTTTGAGGCGGCCGCAATCGTCGAAACATTGACCGGATGTCAATCTGTCCCAGTGCTGCGCCACCTTATTTGGCCCAATGGGCCGTGTATCAAGTGGAGCCCCATAGGGGCGCATCCTAGGGTTGTAGGACGACCCCCACCACGTCCAGGTCGTCCTCCACCCTCTCATATACCTCCATAGCCGCCACAAACTGATTGAGTTTTGTTTAGATCAAGTTTAGCCATTGCTACTTGCTTGTGAGAGCGCCGGTCGCCTCCTTTTCTACGGAACCCCACCGTTGTTGGATATTGAGTTTGAGAATTGAATCTTTCATTCCCATCTAGTAATTTCAGTACTTGTTTCATACTTGTTCTTGCTAGTTCTTCGATTGCTTGCGGGAATAGGTGCCCTAGTGGCCGGGTGACGCGCTCCACAAGATCGCGGCGGCCATAGGAGGTGGTGTATCGGTTGCTAAGGCGCATCCTTGGACAGGTTGTAGTTGGGCCGTGAACGTCGTCTCCTTCAATCAAGTTATCCCCACATCTCTCATCGAAAGATCGGGAACAAACCCTAGCGGGTTCATATCGGTTTGTATCGAGCCAAGTTCGCTTGTTGTTCTTTGCGGGAACAAATTCATCGTTAGTGATGGGTTTGTTTTTAGAGCTAACAAGCTATGCATTCCGGCTAGCTCTGTTCGCTTGTTGTTGTTGCGGGAAGTGCATGGAGGTGGCTTGATGGGGCATTTTGGAGTTAAAAAGACGAGAAAACATACTTCTTGTTCACTTCTTTTGGCCAAAAATGAGAAGAGATGTGGAGAGATTTGTTGCACGTTGCACTACATGTCAAAAGGCTAAGTCAAGATTTGAAGCCCTATTTGGGAGAAGAAGATGAGCTTGAGTCGAGGACGACTCAAATGCAAGAAGGGGAGGATGATGAGGACATCACCACCAACGATACATCCACGCCTGCACAAGATCATGTTATTGCTGGCCCTATTACTCGTGCCCGTGCTCGTCAACTTAATAATCAAGTGAGTTCACTCTTGAGTTCATGTTCATCATATTTAGATTGTGGAGACACGTGCACTCTTGTTTTGATTAGGAATCATGGTCAAGACCGAAAGGGAGAAGGACTCGCGAGCTGGATTCGGACTGCAGAAAAGCACCATCTTGTGACGGACGCCACGGTCGCACACGGAGTCGGATTGGGGCGTTCAAATACTTCCTAGAACCGTGATGAAGTCACCTTTCATATGGATCTGGACTCATGTCCATATCTATTTTGAGGCGGCCCCAATCGTCGAAACATTGAACGGATGTCAATCTGTCCCAGGTGCTGCGCCACCTTATTTGGCCCAATAGGCCGTGTATCAAGTGGAGCCCCATAGGGGCGCGTCCTAGGGTTGTAGGACGACCCCCACCACGTCCAGGTCGTCCTCCACCCTCTCATATACCTCCATAGCCGCCACAAACTGATTGAGTTTTGTTTAGATCAAGTTTAGCCATTGCTACTTGCTTGTGAGAGCGCCGGTCGCCTCCTTTTCTACGGAACCCCACCGTTGTTGGATATTGAGTTTGAGAATTGAATCTTTCATTCCCATCTAGTAATTTCGGTACTTGTTTCATACTTGTTCTTGCTAGTTCTTCGATTGCTTGCGGGAATAGGTGCCCTAGTTGCGGGTGACGCGCTCCACAAGATCGCGGCGGCCATAGGAGGTGGTGTATCGGTTGCTAAGGCGCATCCTTGGACAGGTTGTAGTTGGGCCGTGAATGTCGTCTCCTTCAATCAAGTTATCCCCACATCTCTCATCGAAAGATCGGGAACAAACCCTAGCGGGTTCATATCGGTTGGTATCGAGCCGGGTTCGCTTGTTGTTCTTTGCGGGAACAAATTCATCGTTAGTGATGGGTTTGTTTTTAGAGCTAACAAGCTATGCATTCCAGCTAGCTCGTTCGCTTGTTGTTGTTGCGGGAAGTGCATGGAGGTGGCTTGATGGGGCATTTTGGAGTTAAAAAGACGAGAAAACATACTTGCTGGTCACTTCTTTTGGCCAAAAATGAGAAGAGATGTGGAGAGATTTGTTGCACGTTGCACTACATGTCAAAAGGCTAAGTCAAGATTTGAAGCCCTATTTGGGAGAAGAAGATGAGCTTGAGTCGAGGACGACTCAAATGCAAGAAGGGGAGGATGATGAGGACATCACCACCAACGATACATCCACGCCGCACAAGATCATGTTATTCTTGTCCCTATTACTCGTGCCCGTGCTCGTCAACTTAATAATCTAGTGAGTTCACTCTTGAGTTCATGTTCATCATATTTAGATTGTGGAGACACGTGCACTCTTGTTTTGATTAGGAATCATGGTCAAGACCGAAAGGGAGAAGGACTCGCGCAGGCTGGATTCGGACTGCAGAAAAGCACCATCTTGTGACGGACGCCACGGTCGCACACGGAGTCGGATTGGGGCTTTCAAATACTTACTAGAACCGTGATGAAGTCACCTTTCATATGGATCCGGACTCATGTCCATATCTATTTTGAGGCGGCCGCAATCGTCGAAACATTGACCGGATGTCAATCTGTCCCGGAGTCTTTGCGCCACCTTATTTGGCCCAATGGGCCGTGTATCAACCGGAGCCCCATAGGGGCGCGTCCTAGGGTTGTAGGACGACCCCCACCACGTCCAGGTCGTCCTCCACCCTCTCATATACCTCCATAGCCGCCACAAACTGATTGAGTTTTGTTTAGATCAAGTTTAGCCATTGCTACTTGCTTGTGAGAGCGCCGGTCGCCTCCTTTTCTACGGAACCCCACCGTTGTTGGATATTGAGTTTGAGAATTGAATCTTTCATTCCCATCTAGTAATTTCAGTACTTGTTTCATACTTGTTCTTGCTAGTTCTTCGATTGCTTGCGGGAATAGGTGCCCTAGTGGCGGGTGACGCGCTCCACAAGATCGCGGCGGCCATAGGAGGTGGTGTATCGGTTGCTAAGGCGCATCCTTGGACAGGTTGTAGTTGGGCCGTGAACGTCGTCTCCTTCAATCAAGTTATCCCCACATCTCTCATCGAAAGATCGGGAACAAACCCTAGCGGGTTCATATCAGTTGGTATCAGAGCCAGGTTCGCTTGTTGTTGCTGGGAACAAATTCATCATTAGTGATGGGTTTGTTTTTAGAGATAACAAGCTATGCATTCCAGCTAGCTCTGTTCGCTTGTTGTTGTTGCAGGAAGCGCATGGAGGTGGCTTGATGGGGCATTTTGGAGTTAAAAAGACAGAAAACATACTTGCTGGTCACTTCTTTTGGCCAAAAATGAGAAGAGATGTGGAGAGATTTGTTGCACGTTGCACTACATGTCAAAAGGCTAAGTCAAGATTTGAAGCCCTATTTGGGAGAAGAAGATGAGCTTGAGTCGAGGACGACTCAAATGCAAGAAGGGGAGGATGATGAGGACATCACCACCAACGATACATCCACGCCTGCACAAGATCATGTTATTGCTGGCCCTATTACTCGTGCCCGTGCTCGTCAACTTAATAATCAAGTGAGTTCACTCTTGAGTTCATGTTCATCATATTTAGATTGTGGAGACACGTGCACTCTTGTTTTGATTAGGAATCATGGTCAAGACCGAAAGGGAGAAGGACTCGCGCAGGCTGGATTCGGACTGCAGAAAAGCACCATCTTGTGACGGACGCCACGGTCGCACACGGAGTCGGATTGGGGCGTTCAAATACTTCCTAGAACCGTGATGAAGTCACCTTTCATATGGATCCGGACTCATGTCCATATCTATTTTGAGGCGGCCGCAATCGTCGAAACATTGAATGGATGTCAATCTGTCCCACGTGCTTGCGCCACCTTATTTGGCCCAATGGGCCGTGTATCAAGTGGAGCCCCATAGGGGCGCATCCTAGGGTTGTAGGACGATCCCCACCACGTCCAGGTCGTCCTCCACCCTCTCATATACCTCCATAGCTACCACAAACTGATTGGGTTTTGTTTAGATCAAGTTTAGCCATTGCTACTTGCTTGTGAGAGCGCCGGTCGCCTCCTTTTCTACGGAACCCCACCGTTGTTGGATATTGAGTTTGAGAATTGAATCTTTCATTCCCATCTAGTAATTTCAGTACTTGTTTCATACTTGTTCTTGCTAGTTCTTCGATTGCTTGCAGGAATAGGTGCCCTAGTGGCCGGGTGACGCGCTCCACAAGATCGCGGCAGCCATAGGAGGTGGTGTATCGGTTGCTAAGGCGCATCCTTGGACAGGTTGTAGTCGGGCCGTGAACGTCGTCTCCTTCAATCGAGTTATCCCCACACCTCTCATCGAAAGATCGGGAACAAACCCTAGCGGGTTCATATCACTTATCGTATCTAGTTGCCGGAATGGTTTTCCGCGGTCCACAATGTGTTTCATGTACCTCAATTGAAGAAGGGAATGCCTGTGCCGGAGAATGAAATCATCACAGAAGCTAATGCTTGGATTGAGCCGGATTTCTCACCTGTCGAGCACCCATTGAAAGTACTAAACCAAAAAAAGTGAAAGACCCAAAAGCAGACCGTATGGATGTACAAGATCTAATGGAGTCATCACACAGAAGAAGAAGCAACGTGGGAGAAGGAAGACTATCTCAACACTAAGTATCCGGGCTTCCTACAATCTCGAAGCCGTGAGTTCTTCTCCCCATCCTTTCGTTGTCTAATCGAATCCCGGGATGAGATTCCGCTTAAGGGGGTAGGCTGTGACGCCCCAGGTTTTTAATTAACCCTAACAGCCGGTCAAAGTAGTCAACAATGGTCAAATCACGGTCAACCTGGGCCCTCACCTCGAAAAACTCACAAACCTACCCTAGTGACCCCCTTTGACTAGTAACCACACTTGTGGGGCCAACCCATGGTCAAAGGCTTGGTCAAACCCCCTTTCCACCCTAGTGTCCATAGGTGTGTGCCGGAACTTTTGCCGCGTTCTCCAAAATTCACCTAAACACTTAAAATTCTACCTTTATGAAAGTTGTCCATATTGATGAGGGACACAACTTTCATGTAGATTGGCATTTCAAATTTTGAGGGGAAAGGCTTGAAAAATTAGTTGCAAGACAGGATTCACTGTTTGCAAAGTCAGGCTGACATTCAAAGTTGGCATTCATGTAATTCAAATTTTGTGAAGAAAAACCCTATATAGCCTTTGTAGAAGTTATTAAGGGTAACTAGATCTACAACTTTTGTGTTCATCACTAGGTCAAGTTTTGTTCAAAATTTTGGAGCAAATTCATTTCAAACTCAACACCAGCAAAACAAAATTGGGCAGAACGCCGGAGCGCCGCGATGTCGCGCGCCCGCCCGCCCGCGCGTCGCCGGGCCGCCGCGGCGGCGCCCCAACGTCCGCGCCCCCTGCTGCCGAGGCCAAGCGCGCCCGAGGCACGCGCCGCTCGAGCCGCCCGCGCCCCGACGCGCTCCCGCCCGAGGGCCTCGAGTCCGCGCCGCCGTACGCGCGCCGCCCGAGCGCCGTAGCACGGCGGGTATCTCCGCCGTCACGCCGTCGTCATCACGAACCCCTCCCCGGCCTATTTAAACCCTTCCTCCTCCCCTCCGTGCGCCACCCCGCGCTCCTCCCCTGCCATTGCCGCCGCACTGAGCTCGTGCTCCCGCTCGCGCTCCGCGCCGGCCAACTACTCCGGTAGCTTTCCTAGGCACCCGTGGACCTCCCAAGCTCGCTTATTGCCCAGCACAACGCCCTCCTAGCCGTGTTCCCCGAGCCGCCGCGGCCACTGCCGCCGGCCGCCGTCGAACCCCCTCGCCGGCCCTCCCTCCGCCCCAACGCCGGTTACCCACCGACCCTAGGTGAGCCCCACGGTCGAGCCCGGCGGCTTGCCCGGCCGGGAGCGCCGCTGGCTCGCCGGATTTGGCCGGTGCCGCGCCGCCCTCGTCGGCCAAGGGCCCGGTTGCATTGATTTCAATCTTTCCAGGGTGTTTCGCGTAAAGTTCAGGGTCTGTTCGTAAGGAACCCTATCTAAGTTTTCTTGCAAGTCAGTCCAGTACACAAGAAATTGCCTAGAAAGTTGTAGAAAATTCAGAAAAATGCCAAACAAATTTTGTTGGATTCAGGGAGAAAAACCCCACAACTTTTGTTATTCTCACATGGCTCGATTCTAAATATTTTTAACATGAAAAATACAAATGCAAATAACCTAGATCTGTCATAACTTTAAATCTACAACTCCTCTGTAGCTAATTTTTGGATATGTTGTGTGTTAGTTCATGACTAGCTCCTGTGCCAAAAATTGCACAAAGTTATGAAGTGAATCTTGCTAAATAAATTGTTGTCCAATTCTACAGAAACTGACTAGATGATTTTTCTAGCTAAATATATTTATGTTTTTGTGCCCAACTTGTGCAAACTGTCTTGTTATGTCAAGTCACATCTCTTGTCAATTAATCATGATTTTTGGTTTAACCGAAATATTATTCTTAATTTGTGCATGTTTTACTTTGTAAATTAATGAAGTAAGATCAGTAGAGCTTCTAGGTGAACATGCTGGTTCTTTAGGCTTGTTTAGGACCAGAGAGCATGCATGAGAAAGTTTGGATCATTTTGATTCTTAATTGTTTTTGTATGCATTTAATTCGAATCACTAGGTAGTCTTTGTTATTTTCTATAGCATTTAATTTCCTAGCTTCCAAGCATCACATGTGGGTCCAATGGACCAGTATAGGTGCTAGTGTGCTTAAGAAACACTTCTTTAATTTTTGGTAATTTAATTGCTTAATAGAAAGCTTGAAAGCCCTTTTAAACATTAAAGAGCAATTAAATAAGAAAAACCCCTACTTAATCATTTTCCTTTTTGGAAAAGTATTCCCTAATTTAATTAAAAGGTAATAAAATATCCTTGCTGATAAGAAATTAATTCATGAATATAAGTATTGTTCATACCTTTGCTTGTGAAAAGAGAAGGACTACACATTCACATGAAATAACAAGTACAATAGAAACCTTTATTCAATTGTGCAATAAAAGAATAAATCACATATAACCAACAACCTTCCTAAAGGGGATGTACTTTCTAGATGCTTGTTAAGGTTAATATGACCAACAAGAGTTGGATAAAATAACAAACTATCACATCACCTGAACTTGCATTGCATTCCGTGTAGATCTTCCGGACGGAGATTACTCGCTTATCCCTAAAATCGAGGAAGGAGGAGCGGAAGCTTCGCTGCAGTACGTGGAAGTGCTCGACGACACTGAGGGTGCCCAGGCTAACCTAGCTGACGAAGGCAAGCTCCGGTGCATCTAACCAAGCTTTCAAATTCTTTATTCAATTATCTATGGATGATTGTGCATTTAAGTTCAGGAGTTGAATGAAACCCTAGATGCATGATCCCTAGGTACCTTTGTCCTTACTAGTATGATAGGCCGATAGCTGCTAAGCTATAGGACCGTTACAAGTTGAGTGGTGACCTCACTCACGAGAATAGGTTCCTAGTTAGGAATCACAATACATCCTTAATTGGATTGCTCATGTGGTAAGAGCATGGGACTTGGGCTCCGGTCCAGTGGTTATGTGGGTTAAGTGTTTGAACGTACTAAGCACATGTCGGGTATGGGACCGGTAAGCCTAGTACCTTAATAAGGCGGCGAAGGATCCTACTATTACTACTCTTGGGATTTGCTCTCACGGCTAGCTACCGGTGGTGTATGGTGACTCCGGGTATCTCGCGGGGTATGCTGGATAGCCTGCACCAGAGACTGTAAGATTCGATCCCGACCTGAGGATTTTTGGAAACGATCTGGGAAAGTTGTCCTTGCGGGGGCAGCCTACCGTGTGTTTAGATCCACCTTGCAAGGTTTAAATCAATCGATTGTCGGCCTCTCACCGTTATCTGAGACTACTTACTCCACTAGTCATGAGATCCCTAATGATGGAAGTTGTTGAATATTATGCTTGATTAATTGTATTGTACAACCTTGTCTGTACTAGTTGGCTAATGTAGTAAAGATTAAACCTACTAGAACTTGTGCTAAAATCTTGAAAGTAAGGACCTACTCTTTGTTACTTTTCAGCAAAAGAAACTCAGTAGCCAAAAAGCCTTTCATGGTCTTATTTTGGTGAAGTAGTTATCACCGACGGGTATGTCTTGCTGAGTCTTAGTATACTCAGCCTTGCTATAATATGTTGATATAGGTAATGCTTTCGGTGATGTGTGGCTCGGAGAGATCCCGCCCGGCTGGGAGCTGGAGTGGTGGAGGACGACGACTGAAAGCATCATGGATGGCCTCCCGTGGTGTCTTCGCTTCCGTTAGTTTATTTCCGCTGTTTTCAAAACTCTGAACTATTTCATCATGGAAAAAACTTTGGTTTGGAATAATTAAGCCCTTCGGGGTACGCATTTGGATATTAATGATGTTGTATCTCTGGACTCGCCTTCGAGTGAGTTTTAATGCATATATTCGATCCTTGTTGCTATTCAAGTGATTTACCGGGCGTTAACCTGGCAACTAACGACAGGATGATACTTTATTATCACTTAATGACCAAAGTGGATTGGTTTAGACGATAGTACGATATTTTCCTGTGCGGGTTGTCACAGTTGGCATCAGAGCAATTATATGCACCAGAGTTTAATTAATAACCTTAATCACTGGTTTTTGAATAAAATTTGCCAAGATTGTCTGATTTTTCAGAATACGTTGCTCCGCTAAGGATAAACTAGACCGAGAGGCCCTATAGGGAATTTTGGGTTCTTTCAGGTGGCTTAATTAACTTATAGTTATTTTGCTAACTTCCAGCACATTACTTTATGTTAGACTTACATTCTTGCACAACCAAACTAGATAAGCCACGTGTTTTATACGTGTGCTGTTCCGCATCACGGGAATTGCGAGGGTTGATGGAGTAATCCATTCCACGTATCCCATCTTCGCGTCTATTTATGAGTTGTGTATCGCCACCTGTTTCATACGTGTGCATTCCGCATGTCGCTCATGCGAGGCAAGGGTACACTCCATTCAAACGGAGGCTGTCCAAGGTTGGACGCTGTCCATGCAGCGGCTTAACGCATGGATGCCATTTCTATAGTGAACGGTAATGTATGTGGACGCTTTCGTGACGTGCTGGCACGAAAGGTTCGTTTTCTGCAGGTACATAACAGCGCTTCGTTAGTCGTTAAGCGAGTACCGTATAGCTCTCGACTAGATATTATAGGGAGAGACAAATAAAAGCCTTGCCACCGGCACTAACTTTGATTTTTGGCTTGATTGCCATGTGAGATCGGATAGGACGTCTTGCATGCATAGTAAAAATCGAGACAACTAAAATGGACCCAAAACCGAACTTCTATATGTTCTCTAAGGACGATTGTGCTAGTGTGTGCTTTTTATAAACTAGAGTACCTCTCGTGCTTAGCTGTCATGCTGCCGAAATTTTGAAAAGTTTGTTTACCTTGTGTTGGGTTAATTAAACCAAATTGTTAAGGCAGTTGCTCCTCAACCAGTCTAGCTTGTAGTCGCAAGTTCCGATCCTAGCTTCTTGTGGTTGGTTTACACTTTCCTAGACACATCTAGGTCTTGTATCGTCCACCTTGTTTTCCTTGTTCGAGCTCAACCTTGACAATTAAATATGTATTAAAGAACTTTTGTAGAACCGAGGAAACTTGGGGATGATTTGAGGTTTTTGGATTTTTGGTTATGAATTCTTATTCACAGCTGCCAGAACTTCACCATTTGATATGTCGTTCTCTTTGAGACCTAACATGTATTACATTTTTGTACAGATGGCTTTCCCCGTGTTTCACGAGTTCGACGCTGACGGTACGATCCGTACCAACGGGTTGCACTGGGAGGGTTTTCCACGCCTCGCGTGGGAAGCACTCAGCGCCGCAGGCTAATTCACACCACCGACTTATGAGGTGTCCGAGTTCGAGCGCTATGGCGTTCCCCGTTGCAGAGTGATTGTCACTGTGCTGCCACACCCAGACCACGCCGACTGGTTCGACTTGAGTTTTATCTACTGGGGATTTATTACCCACGAGGCCGTTGAGTCAGCAGCCCTCAGATTATTGGCGGACTTCTGCGACCACAACCTCACTGTGGTAGATCTCTCTCCGTTTGGATTGTTTCCTGCTGTGAGTCCTCACGACCCGGCATGGTTGGACCGTATGGATCACCTACGGGAGCTGTTGACACTAGCGGAGCCGTTGGATGTTACTCAGACGCTAGCTCGCTATCTGAACGTGGTTTTCACACTTCAGGGGCTGCGCTATAATACCGCAACGATTATTGGGTAGCGTTTGGAGGCATCTAGGTGTGATTGGTAGTAGTTGTCAGCAGCACATCAGCAGCTGAACTCTACACTTACTCAGGTGCAGCAGGAGAATGACAGGCTGCATGCTAGGAGATTCCAGTTAGAGCTAGAGAAAGGCGACCGCCTGCAGAGGATTGTAGATCTGGAGGCAGAGAATCCTACCCTAGAGGAGAATGCCGATGCGCATGAGATTGAGAGGTTGACGCTACTTCAGAACATTGCTGATATGCAGCAGCAGGTAGAGGAGGCCGAGGTACAGGTGGCAGCCTTACAGGCTATAGTGGCCTTACAGCCACTGCCTCCGGTACAGGCACACCCGGAGGAGTAGCAGGGTTTGTCTGGCCTGGATCAGACGAGCCAGGCAGGACCACCGTTGCAGACTTCCCCAGCTTCGCCGACAGCAAGAATAAGAGGGATGTCGATCCTATTGAGTTATCTTCGAGATGTTTAGAGTAGTTAACTTGTTAGCACGTCTTCGTGCCGAGTAACTGCTTGTAACCTTGTCATGTCATGTTGTTTTCAAATTCGAGAGTTGTAATGTCCTTGGACCTTATTTAATCTTGTTGTAATAATGAATGCTTATGCACGTGGTGTTTTAAGTGAAATTCGCTTGTCATTCAGAAATTGAAGTTTTATTGCATATGATTACCAAATTCTTGGATCCATCGTTGCAATAATCACGCTTGTCAAACCTTACAAATTGCATGAGCGTTGGTAAACCAAAGCATTTCTAGGGGCATCACTCGTTTGCCCAACGTTTAAGTGCTCGTTCGAATACCACTTTCATTGGTACCCGAAGTGACAGTAATTGTCCGAGAGTGAAGGTGGGCTCGTGTTATTCGAGTGATCGCATTCCTAACCGTGTTAAAGAACGATTCTATGAATCCTTGTGGCTAAGTGATACTTGTTCGACTGTTGCTGTCCTCATCATATAAATGCTAATGAGTTGTGGTTATGTATGATCATACTTGTCATCATTTTGGAGTAAGCTTTTGATTATGTAACTAATAAGGCTCGCATTTCAAATGGTGGGAACCACGCGCAGCTCGCCCAACGATTTCGGAGTGAGCGGTAGCGGTGACTTGCCGCCACCACCGCCCATGACGGCTGTCGGAGGCCTTCATGGCCACCCAAACCGAGGTCTTCGCGCCGGATCTTGCGGACGCGGCGGCGGATCGCCTAGCGGATGAACCGAGGGCTGCCACACGGGGCCAACCACGAGGGGCCTAATCATGTCACCACGTACGCCCGGTTCATCGCAATGAAGCCGGCGACCTTCGCTAAAGCAGAAGACCCCCTGGAAGCTGAGGCTTGGATCAAGGCCATAGAGGCAAAATTTTCTGCCTTTGTGCTGCCTTGCTCCGAGGAGAACAAAGCTAACTTCGCAGCTCTGCAACTGCGGGGAGAAGCTTTGATGTGGTGGGACCATTTCAAGTCGATGCAGCTAGGGCACGCTGTAACTTGGGATGTGTTCAAGCAAGACTTCAAGAGTCACCACATTCCCAAGGGACTTATAGATAGGAAGATGAGAGAGCTGTTGGCCCTCAGGCAGGGATCCAACACAGTGTATCGCTATGCTCAGAAGTTTAATAGCTTGTGCCAATATGGTGAGCATCACGTTGACTCTGATGCGAAGAAGATGGAAAGGTTCCGTGACGGGCTAGATGGCAAGTTGTACGAGCGTCTGAACCTGCTCGAGCCCGCAAACTTTCATGAGCTAGTGAACAAGGCTATCTCCCAAGAGGACGCTATGAAGAAAGCTCACGGGGACAAGAAGAGGATATCTGGTTTCGCTCCGGGCAGCGGAGCGAGCAAAAAGTTTCGCTTTGTGAAGAAGAACGTTCCAGGCCCATCCCAGCAATCTTCAACTGGACGATGGACGATGAAGCCACCCCAGAGCAAACCCACAGGGAACTTCCAGTTCCGCAATGCTCAGCAGCAGGCTCCAAAGCCTAATACCCCTCCTCGCAACGTTGGTGATCGCCTTTGCTTCAACTGTGGCCAGCCGGGGCATTACATCAGCGAGTGCCCCAAGCCCAGGCAGATCAAGCCCAACCCGCAGAATCAAGGTGCAGGAAACAAGCCTGCCACTCCGGCTAAGAAGCCTATGGTGCAAGTACGCCAAGGCAAGCTGAACTTCACCGCCATGAGTGATATTCCAGAAGGAGCTTCAGTGCTCACGGGTACATTCTCTATCAACAACACTCCTGTTAAGATTTTATTTGATTCGGGAGCCACCCACAGTTTCATAAGTGAGAATCTACTAGACAAATTGGGTCTAAAAGGAACGCAAACCAAATCAGCTTTAAAACATCACTTCTCACTTACTAACTTTTGGAGTTCCTTTAAAGCTAGGCAGTAAGGTTATTCAATCAAATCTCATAACCATAAAGTTGGGAAGCATGGATGTTATCTTGGTTATGGAATGGATGAATCAACATAAGGTGATTCTAGATATATCAGATAGGGTCGTAGAGATCAATTCTCCTACGGTCGGGCACACTACCTTGTACCTACCTTTCAAGGATGGTACCGATTCTTGTGCCTATGTGACCATTATCTCCCCTCTTGATGAAATTCCAGTAGTGTGTGAGTATCCGGACGTCTTCCCTGATGAGTTGCCTGGTATGCCACCAGGCAGAGATGTCGAGTTTGTGATCGAACTCCAGCCGGGTACCGCACCCATTTCCAAAAGACCTTATCGTATGCCACCCAAAGAGTTAGCCGAACTAAAAACCCAACTCCAGGAATTGTTAGATAAGGGTTATATTCGCCGAAGCTCTTCTCCTTGGGGTTGTCCTGCTCTCTTTGTCAAGAAGAAAGATGGTAGCTTGAGGATGTGTGTAGATTACCGACCGCTCAATGCAGGCACCATCAAGAACAAATACCCTCTTCCCTGAATCGATGTTCTTTTTGATCAATTGGCAGGAGCCAAAGTCTTCTCTAAGATTGACCTTCGTTCTGGTTATCATCAAATCAAGATTCGACCTTGTGACATTCCTAAAACCGCCTTCTCTACTCGTTATTGACTTTACGAGTTCTTGGTAATGTCTTTTGGTCTCACAAATGCCCCAGCCTACTTCATGTACCTCATGAACTCTGTGTTTATGACAGAGCTCGATAAATTCGCCGTGGTCTTTATCGATGATATTCTCATCTATTCCACAAGCGAGAAAGAACACGCCAAACACCTCCGAGTTGTCCTTCAGCGTTTGCGAGATCATAAGCTTTATGCTAAGTTCTCCAAATGTGAATTCTGGTTGAAAAGTGTGAAATTCTCAGGGCACACCATTTCCCATGATGGTATCTCCGTAGATCCTAGCAAAGTTCAAGAGGTGATGGATTGGAAACCACCCAAATCTGTACACCAGATCCGCAGTTTCCTAGGATTGGCGGGATACTACCATCGATTCATTCCTGATTTCTCTAGAATCGCAAAGCCTATGACTGAACTACTCAAGAAAGGAGTGAAGTTCGTGTGGAGTGAAGCATGTGAGAAAGCTTTCCACACCTTGAGGCAACATCTAACTTCAGCCCGAGTGCTAGTGCAACCGGATAATTCCAAACCGTTTGAAGTCTTCTGTGACGCATCAGGCACGAGTCTGAGCTGTGTCCTTATGCAAGAGGGCCGAGTCATTGCCTATGCTTCACGGGCACTTTGACCTCATGAGCTCAATTATCCTACCCATGATCTTGAGCTAGCTGCTGTTGTCCACGCTCTCAAGATATGGAGGCATTACCTAATGGGTAGTTGTTGCAACATCTTCACTGATCACAAGAGTCTCAAATACATCTTCACTCAGTCAGAATTGAATATGAGGCAGAGAAGATGGCTTGAGTTGATTAAGGATTATGATCTAGAAGTGCACTATCACCCCGGCAAAGCAAATGTTGTTGCAGATGCTCTTAGCTGCAAAGATCACATCAACCACCTAGAGTTGGAGCCAGTTAGTGAACCGTTATGTGAGGAAATGAGAAGGCTCAACTTAGAAGTGGTACCGCAAGGAAGTCTCTATGCCTTGACGGCAGAGTCCGATCTTCATGATGAGGACCATGTGTGGTTCGAGGACCGGTGGATGGTCGCTTCCTTGTGTGATGAGTGATTGACAACGTTGTGTGGACTGATTCTTGGCTAAGTATTGCAGGTGCAGGTTGCGACTTGACTGGTGTTGGTGCTGGTGAAGAACAAGCGTGAAAGGTCGTCACCGGTGAGGCCTCTAGGTGTGGAGAAGACAAGTAGGCTGCGTTCGAGGGACCCAGTGGCCAGCGGGGTCAAGTGCGGGCCGCATGGTGGCATGAACAACAAGATGAAGTCATGGACGGTTTCTTGGTTGAGCCTCAAAACCAAGGTCGAGCCGGGACTACGTGGGAGCCGAGTCATGAGTGGAGATTGGCGGAAGCTACACCGAGTTCGCGGGGTTTCCAGTGGTTCACCAGAAAACCACTGAGTTCCTTGGTTGATCCACAAAGCCAAGACAGAAGAACCGAAGACGGTGCTGTAGTAGTGCCAGACCGGTCTAACCAGTGGTTACCGGTCTGACCGGTGAGGAGCACCGGTCTGACCGGTGTCGACGACGCAGTCCGAAATCTTCGAAGCGGAGGACTCACGTCGGGATCGCATGGCTTGCGTCGAGGCTACGCAGGGTGAGCTCGCCGGGCATCCGTCCGATGGAGAAGACATGAAGACTTCCAAATCCGCCCTTGAGGGGCTTGTATCCCTAGTTATTAGGAAAGGGCATTTTAGACTTTTGGTTGCCTCCATATAACCCAAGAGGTGAGAAGATGGCAGCCAAGCCTTGAAACCCTAGTTCATTTGCTTTCCTATTTTCCCTTCCTATTTTCCTTAGGATTTCCATAGGACTAGCTTGAGAGCTTCATGGTAAGATCTTGTTGAGAGGGTTGTATGATCGGGCAGCAAGCTAGACTTTGTATGAACCTTTGTTGCATGTATAGATGATTCGGCGTGGTTCCTCAAGGTTTGGATGTGTTGTTCCCGGTTGTTCTTGGTGGTGATTTTCGGAGCCCTCTCTTGGTGATTTCTTTGGGTTGTTTTCGGGACCTTGCTCTTGGGGATTTGATGGGGGAAATTTGTGGGAACCCTTCCTGGTTCTTTGGGCTGTGATTCCCCTCCCAAATCTGTGACTAAAGGGGCTCGATTTTGGGGTTTTCCGAGTTCTAGGGTTTGTGGTGTTCTTGGCGGGATTTCTTCGATTCCTCCTTTTTGGACAAGTTTTGGTGGGATTAAACTTGGCTATGGACTCCTCATGAGGTGTTGCTACTATCACCAAAGTCTTGTTCAAGTCCGTGGAGCAATTTGGGAGATCGAGGTTTGGTTGTGGGGGAGTTGACCCGCGGGTGCTGTTGATCCCGAGCTGCCCAGGCTACACCGGTCTGACTGGTGCTCTTGAAGGGTCTGACCGGTGCAACCCTCGGTGGGTTTTTGCTCGGGTGAAAGTCTGGGTGTGTTTGCTGTTGTCCTGTGTTGCTGCTGTTTCGAGTTTGGGTCAGTTTGGTGGTCGGTTGGCTAGTTTAGTGCTTTGGGGGCTTTTAGGCTGTGAACGGTCTAACCGGTGTGTCTCACCGGTCTGACCGGTGTGGAGCCACTTAGTGAAAGTTGCCCAGTTTCACTAGCGAGGACCGGTCGGCGGTGGTGCTCACCGGTCCCCGACCGGTGTTGGTCTGTAGACTCGAGGTTTGGTGTTCCGCTGCGTTCTCAGGTCGGAAGGTTGTGTGTTGGTTCCTAGGTCCAGTGGCACTCCAGTGGCTACATGGGCTTGGCCAACTTGGGTAGTGAGTCGGAGACGTGTGTTGGAAGCCGTGTTCATCTTGTTGGAGTTTCCATTTCCTTCGAGAAGAATTTTTATCGGCTCCCATTCACTCCCCCCCCTCTCTGGTTCGCCGTATCGGTCCTTCAAGTGGTATCAGAGCCGGTTTGGGTCTTTATTCTAACCAGTCTAAGATCCAAGGATGGTGTACCAGGAACGGGGTTCGGTTCCTCCACACTTTGATGGCAAGAACTACCAGATGTGGAGTAAGCGGATGGGTGCGTTCCTCCGCGGAAAGGGTCAGATCCTTTGGGATGTCACGGTGGACACAGGATATGCCCAGCCGATGGACTTCCTCGCTCTAGGATCGAGGGAAAGATTCGACGCCAACAATAAGGCGGTCGACTACTTGTTTCGTGCTTTGTGTCAGCCTGAGTTCGATCGGGTGCACACCGAGCACTTGGCTTGTAGAATTTGGACGGTGCTGAAGGAGGCTCATGTTGGGAATGCCCAGGTTCAGGCATGAATGTATGCGACCTACCGGAGAGAGTACGAGAACTTCACTCATCTCCCTGGTGAGTCCATCGATGCCTTGTTTCAGAGGTTCACGGTGGTTGTGAACAACATGAGGGCCAATGTGGATGTGCTCCCGTACGATGATCATGATAGAGCGGTGAAGCTCTTATACTCTTTAGATCGTACGATTTGGGGTGGAAAGTTCGAGGCCATTGTGGAGTCAGAGAAGTATGACACTCTGACGGTGAATGAGCTGTTCTCGAAGCTTAAGTCGGCTGAGGTGGATAAGGGCATGACTGCCAAGCTCGAGGGTCCGACTGATTCCCATAGTCTTGCCCTCGTTGGTGGTTCGAAAGGAAAGGCTAACACTAACCCATCTACCAGGATGTTCTCTTTGTCCTCTTTGATGTCTATGCCAGATGAGGAGTTCGATGTGCTTGGAGAGGACGAGCTGGCGCTGCTGACGAGGAGGTTCGAGAGGCTGCACGAGAACCGGGTGAACATGAGGAGGAACACGAGAACATGCTTCCAGTGCGGCAAGCCAGGACACTTCGTCACCGACTGCCCGGAGAAGGTCGAGAACAAGGACGGCTACAAGCACAAGTCGAGGATGGATGGCAAGTACCAGTCAAGGCGCGACCACAAGAGTAGGAACAAGAGAAAGTACAAGGATGAGCGACGATCGAGGAAGAAGGAGAGCCGAGGCAAGGCCCGAGCGATGGTGGGAGCAAGCGACATCGACTCCAGTTCCGCGTACTCCACCTCGAGCTCGAGCAGCAGTGAAGACGAAGGTGATCGTCGCAAGAACAAGAAGTCGTCCAAGAACCTGAGCGGGCTGAGCTGCTTCGCGAGAGACGGCTTCTGCACCATGGCGCTGAGCTCCGGCAGCAAGAAGAGCACACAGAGCGACTCGGACTCCGATTCCGACGACGAGGTGCGTGATGAACTTCCCTTCTTGCGCCAGGAGAATGAGAGGCTTGGCACTTTGCTTGATAACCGTGATGACATGCTTAGAGAGGCCAATAAAATGAGGAAAGAGCTTAGGGCCTCACTCGAGGATGCTAGGACTAGAGTGGCTGAGTTAGAGACACAGGTGCTTGATAGCAAGCTTGAGATTGATTCCCTTAAGGCTAGCCTTGTTGTTTCGGATGAGATTGACTGTGCTGATTGCTCCATCTTTCTTGGTGATCTTGCATTGTTCAAGGAGAAGCATGCCTCCAAGTGTGAGGAACTAGATGCGCTTAGGGTTGAAGTGGCTGTGCTTAAGTCTAGACCTGCTTTGTTTGGTGCTTGCACTTCTTGCCCTGTTTTGCATGCTAAGATTGATGAGATGCATGCTTACACTAGTTCTCTTGAGGCTAAGCTGAAAGAACCCATGCCTACATCATGCTCTACCTGTGAAATGCATGCTTTGAAAAATTTGGAACTTGCACATTATGTTGATCGTTTGCAGGATGAAAATGATGAGCTGAGGAAGTTGATGGGTTGGTTGTCTGGTCATGAGCCTCAGTTGAGGATGATGATCGAGGCATTTAAGAGGCAGGATGGTGAGGGACATGGGGCAAACAAGGTTGGCGAGGGAAGTGGAGAGAATATCCCAGAGCCACCAAAAACCCACCACAAAAATGATTTTCCCCCAAAACCTAACCATCTTCGGAACTGACTAGACACAACCCCAGCTCCACCCGTGTTTCCTACACTCACAAATGATCTACAAAAGCCTATCAAGTTTGTGAGCACTTCGGGGAAAGTGTTCTTTGGGAAAGAAAGTGAGAAGGCTAATGAGGGGAGACCGGTGGAGAAGTTGAGTGGAGAGAAACTAAGTGAGAAGCCACAGCCCAAGCCTAAGCCTAAGCTTGTGAGGTTCCATTGTGGCTATTGTGGGAGAGATGGCCATAAGGATGAGTTTTGCCTCAAGAGGGAGCGAGAGGAGAGGATGGCAAAGGAGTGGGCTAACAAGGACAAGTACCACCATTCCGATGGTGTACTTGAGCCTCGTGTGCAGTTGCCCAGGGCCAAGGCGAGTGTGAGGACAGTTCGGGCTTGGGGAGAGCCGAAGGCTGTTGGAGGTGCTGATGTCCAGGCCACACCGGTCAGACCGGTGTGGGGCACCGGCCCGGCCGGGTGCAGGCCTGGACGAGGGGCGGCGGTTGGGTTTCGTGCTCGTACAGGTGCGAGGTTTGGTTCTGGAGTTTGTGGTTCTGGTGGTTGGGCTGGAGAGTTTGCAGGTGGTCAGGTTGCTAGGCATTCTCCCCCTCGAGTTCACTACGGGGATGGCAGGCGTCGTAGCTTTGAGGAGGAGAGGAGGGACGTTCCACGGGCTTTCTTTCGTGGTTTTGGTCCTCCTCCAGGCAGAGAGGGGTGGTTCCCTCAACGTGGTTACCGTGGTGGTGATCGTGGAGGTAGCTTTGGTAGGAGAGATGCTTTGGTTGGTGCTAACCCCACATTCGAGCAAATGGCTCAGCACTGTTTTTATTCTTTTGGTACGAACCCCAGTGCTGAGTCGTTTGTTCACTCACTTGCTCGTTTCTGAATTTCAGGTGGGAGACTTGAAGAACATTTGGTTGATTGACTCCGGTTCATCGAGGCATATGACCGGAGACAGGGGGTGGTTCTCAAGTCTCGTCCCGGTGGTGACAAGGAGGTACATCACTTTTGGGGACAATGAGCGTGGGCGTGTGCTTCCAGAAGGTGAGATCAAAGTGAGTGACAAGATCACTCTCAAGCGTGTTGCTCTTGTTCAATCGCTGGGGTACAATCTGCTTTCTGTGTCCCAGCTGTTGGATGAGGCTTTTGAGGTGTTGTTTTGACCAGGTGGTTCTCGGATTTTGGACCCTCGAGGGGACCTTGTCTGTATGGTCGTTCCCGAGGGTCAGGTGTTTCGTGCTGATTTTTCTCAGTCTTCGGGTGTGGAGCGTTGTTTCTTGGCTGGTTCTTCGAGTGAGTTGTGGAAGTGGCATAGGAAGTTGGGTCACTTGAGCTTTGACCTTTTATCTCGCTTGAGTAAACTCAATTTGGTCTGAGGATTGCCACGGTTGAGGCTTGAGAAAGAGTTAGTTTGTGCGCCTTGTAGGCGTGCCAAGATTGTAGCCTCTTCTCACCCGCCTTTCACCGATGTGATGACTGAGCGTCCATGCGAGCTGCTCCATATGGACCTGGTTGGCCCAACTCGTGTGCGATCTGCGGGTGGGAAGTGGTATGTCCTTATTGTGGTGGACGACTATTCTCGGTATGCGTGGGTGTTCTTTCTCGAGGATAAGGGGAGACGTTTGGCTTTGTTCGAGATCTAGTCTTGAGGTTGAGGAATGAGAGGCACGGAGGTGCCATTCGAGCAATCCGCAGTGATAATGGCTCGGAATTCAGAAACTCTCGTTTTGAAACCTTTTGCCATGACTTGGGTCTTGAGCGCCAGTTTTCGAGTCCGTATATGCCTTCCCAGAATGGTGTTGTGGAAAGGAAGAACAGGACCTTGGGCGAGATGGCTCGTACGATGCTTGATGAGCATAGGACTCCGGGGAGGTATTGGGCTAAGGCGGTGAATACCGTGTGCTATGTGTCTAACAGGATCTACCTCAAAGTGCACGAGAAGAAGACATGCTATGAGTTGATGCATGGTCGCACACCCAAGGTGAGTCACTTCCATGTCTTTGGTTGCAAGTGTTTCATTCTGAAGAAAGGCAGGAAGTTGGATAAGTTTGAGGCTAGGTCTGTCGATGGTATTTTCTTTGGTTATGCACCTCATTCTAGAGCATATCGTGTGCTCAATCTTGAAACTAACCAAATCGTGGAGACTTGTGAGGTAACCTTCGACGAGACAGAGCCACGTAGTCAGCTTGTCTTTGAGTGTGTAGGTGATGATGAGCTTGGCGAGGAGATCTTTCAAGAGGAGGAGCATGAACATGGAGACGATGAAGATGGCGGTGCGGTGCCCCTGGCTGAACATGTACCCACTACTTCGACTACGATGATGGACGGACCCTCTACTACACCTACGACGACAAATCAAGAACGAGGAGAAACTGATGTTGAGGGGTAGGTAGCATCGAGGCGAGAACCTCCCTGGCGAGTACAAGTGGATCACCCAGCTTCGAGAATCATCGGCGACGTGAATGAACGCACTACACGGTCAAGGGTTCGAAACAACTCCCATTTCACTCATGCTGCATTTCTTGCTACTTTTGAGCCCAAAGACATTGGACACGCACTATCTGATCACAATTGGGTTAATTCGATGCATGAGGAGTTGGAGAACTTTGAGAGGAATCAGGTTTGGGAGTTGGTTGACCCTCCCCCAGGGTGTAAGCCGATTGGTACAAAGTGGGTGTGGAAGAACAAAGAGGGAGAGAAAGGTGAGGTTGTGAGAAACAAGTCGAGGCTTGTTACTCAAGGGTTCAGTCAGAAGGAGGGGATTCACTATGAGGAGACCTTTGCTCCCGTAGCCTGTTTGGAGGCAATTAGGATCCTTCTAGCCTTTTCCGTGGCTAAAGGGTTCAAGTTGCACCAAATGGATGTGAAGAGTGCTTTTCTGAATGGTGTGTTGGAGGAAGAAGTGTATGTGAGACAACCTCCGGGGTTTGAGAGTGAGAAGTACCCCCACCGAGTGTACAAGTTGAGGAAGGCGCTGTATGGGTTGAAGCAGGCGCCTAGAGCTTGGTATGGTAGGTTGAGGGGGTTCTTGTTTGAGAGAGGTTTTGAGATGGGGAAGGTCGATCAGACCTTATTTTTGCTGAGGTAGGGCAGAGACATCTTGATTGTGCAGGTGTACGTGGATGATATTGTCTTTGGTGGCTCATCTAACTCACTTGTTGCAAGGTTTGCAGAGGATATGAGCAGGGAATTTGAGATGAGCATGATGGGCGAGTTGTAGTTCTTCCTTGGACTACAAATCAAACAATCAAAAGAAGGAACATTTGTGCACCAAGCCAAGTAGACCAAGGACATTGTGCGGAAGTTCAAGATGGAGGATTCCAAGGCTATGACGACGCCGATGAGTACGACTACAGCTCTTGATGCGGACGAGGAAGGTGAACATGTGGACCAGAAGGAGTACCGAAGCATGATCGGGTCACTCCTCTACTTGACGGCGACGAGGCCGGACATACAGTTCTCGGTGTGTCCGTGCGCTCGTTTTCAAGCGTCTCTGAGGACTTCGCATCGGCAAGCGGTGAAGCAAATTTTCAGGTACTTGCGTCACACTCCCGACTTCGGCCTTTGGTACTCCGCGTCCTCTTCTTTGGCACTTCATGGGTTTTCAGACGCGGATTTTGCCGGGTGTCGGTTGGATAGGAAGTACACTTCTGGGACTTGCTAGTTTTTGGGTTCTTCTTTGGTGTCTTGGTCTTCCCGCAAACAATCGAGTGTTGCTCAATCCACTACCGAGGCCGAGTATGTTGCCGCTGCTAGTTGTCGCTCTCAGCTCATTTGGATTTCATACACCATGAGTGACTTTGGTGAGGAGTATACCCATGTCCCACTTCAATGTGATAGCATCAGTGCCATAAGCGTTGCAAAAAACCCTGTGCTCCATTCCAAAACCAAGCATATAGAAGTGAGGTATCATTTTCTGAGAGACAACGTAGAGAAAGGAAAGATAGCTTTGATCCATGTACCCACACATGACCAACTAGCCAATATTTTCACCAAACCCCTAGATCAAGCAACTTTCACTCGTTTGCGGGGGGAACTTGGTGTGTGTTTGATTTCTTGAGTTGGGTGTGTGGGAGCTCTCTTTGTAGCATATGTATAGCTTTCCTTTGTGCATTTCTTGCATTTGGCATGGCATATGTAACATGATGTATAGGCATCCTTGTATCTTAGTTTGCATGCATTTTGTATCATATGCATTGGATAGGAAAAGCTTCTCCTATATACATTGTTCACCATGGAATGCTATTTATGTCTTTATGAGCTTGTTTGGTATGCTATGGTTAGTTTTGGCTAAGCTCTTGATGATCTTGATGAATAATCCATGGTTGATGGCTATGTTTTTTGAAAAATGACACATGTATGCTCCCTCATGTGTAAATGCCTTTATATGATCTTGACATGTTTTAGTGGCTTTGCTATGCTTAATTTGTGGTTGGATAGCTAGTTTATTGATCATATGGGGCCAAAGGCTCATTTGCCATCATGAATGTTTAGCCCTCTTGCTTCATCTTGTGGAGGGGCATAAGTTCCTTTTTGTCGCAAAGACATTTCATCTACCATATATGAATCTGAAAATGAAATGGAAAATGCTTGGAAAATATGCTCCCATGTCATATGTGCTGAATTTAATTTGCTTTGGGTGCTAAACCGTTGCATGATGCCTACCAATGAGAAGTCTCATACATAGAAGTAGGCACATGGCTCGGTGGCTTTGACATGACATGAGGTGCTTGTGGGTGTTTGTGATGGTCTTATGATTAGAATGGCTGTCCTAGCATGACGTTTGTGTGGCTTTGCCATTTTGATATGTTTTGATCATGTTTAGGACTTTGCTCATGAGAGGAAAGTTTTTCGCAAAATTGCCCAAATCCATCTTAGCTTCATCAAATGGTTGTGAAACTTGGTGATCATGTAGTTGAGGTTGATACGAAGCTATAGAGTATCTAACTTGGTCATTTGGACATGTGTAGCATTCTTTATTTAATTTTGTCTATTTGAGAATCTCTAGGTTGAAAGTTTTGCATTTGTTGGCTTGATTCATGCATTGCCAACAAGGGGGAGAAGTTTGAGCTTGAAATGGCTTGCTGGATGCATTTAGAAGGTTTTCAGGTTGTTTCGAGCCATTTCTGGGCTCTGTTGGTCACCGGTCTGATCGGTCAAGGTCACCGGTCTGACTGGTGTGAGTGCTGGTCCTGTGCACATCTTAGGCACCGGTCTGACCGGTGGTGATGACCGGTCTGACCAGTGTGAGCTGAAAGTGTTGCAGCTGCCCTGTTTTCAAGTGGTTTGCATGCATTCATCCAGGGGGAGGTGCATTGGTTCAGGGGGAGCTTGCATGTGTGTAGGGGGAGCTCTTTGGTGTTTTTCGAGCTTTGTTTCGGTGGTTTGCGCTCCTTGTTTGAGCTTTGTTTTGTCTCGGATGTGCCGAGCCGTTGCCCTTGCCTAAGGGGTCCGAGACTTGTCTTCTTCAAGTGATCTTGCTCTTTGCCTTTGTTTGGATTTCGATCGCTTGTTGGAGTTTCTTTTTGTTCATTTCTTTTCTTTTTTTTTCTCTCTTGTTACCTTCGAGTGGGTGTTGTCCATGCACTCATCAAGGGGGAGATTGAGGACCATATGTGGTTCGAGGACCGGTGGATGGTCGCTTCCTTGTGTGATGAGTGATTGACAACGTTGTGTGGACTGATTCTTGGCTAAGTATTGCAAGTGCAGGTTGCGGCTTGACTGGTGTTGGTGCAGGTGAAGAACAAGCGCGAAAGGTCGTCGCCGGTGAGGCCTCCAGGTGTGGAGAAGACAAGTAGGCTAAGTTCGAGGGACCAGGTGGCCAGCGGGGTCAAGTGCGGGCCGCATGGTGGCATGAACAGCAAGATGAAGTAATGGACGGTTTCTTGGTTGAGACTAAAAACCAAGGTCGAGCCGGGACTACGTGGGAGCCGAGTCATGAGTGGAGATTGGGGGAGGCTACACCGAGTTCGCGGGGTTTCCGGTGGTTCACCAGAAAACCACTGGGTTCCTTGGTTGATCCACAAAGCCAAGACCGAAGAACCGAAGACGGTCTTTGCAAGCGGTGCTAGACCGGGTCCGACCGGTGGGTACCGGTCTGACCGGTGAGGAGCACCGGTCTGACCGGTGTGCGACGATGCAGTCCGAATCTTTGATGCGGAGGACACGCGTCGGGATCGCATGGCTTGCGTTGAGGCTACACAGGGTGAGGTCGCCGGGCGTCCGTCCGATGGAGAAGACATGAAGACTTCCAAATCCGCCCTTGAGGGGCTTGTATCCCTAGTTATTAGGAAAGGGCATTTTAGACTTTCGGTTGCCTCCATATAACCCAAGAGGTGAGAGGATGGCAGCCAAGCCTTGAAACCCTAGTTCATTTGCTTTCCTATTTTCCCTTCCTATTTTCCTTAGGATTTCCACAGGACTAGCTTGAGAGCTTCATGGTGAGATCTTGTCGAGAGGGTTGGATGATCGGGCGGCAAGCTAGACCTTGTATGATCCTTTGTTGCATGTATAGATGATTCGACGTGGTTCCTCAAGGTTTGGATGTGTTGTTCCCGGTTGTTCTTGGTGGTGATTTTCGGAGCCCTCTCTTGGTGATTTCTTTGGGTTGTTTTTGGGACCTTGCTCTTGGGGATTTGATGGGGGAAATTTGTGGGAATCCTTCATGGTTCTTTGGGCTGTGATTCCCCTCCCAAATCTGTGAGTAAATGGGCTCGATTTTGGGGTTTTCCGAGTTCTAGGGTTTGTGGTGTTCTTGGCGGGATTTCTTCGATTCCTCCTTTTTGGACAAGTTTTGATGGGATTAAACTTTTCTATGGACTCCTCATGAGGTGTTCCTACTATCCCCAAAGTCTTGTTCAAGTCCGTGGAGCGATTCGGGAGATCGAGGTTTGGTTTTGGTTGAGTTGACCCGCGGGTCTTTGTTCATCCCGAGTCGCCGTGGAGCTACACCGGTCGACCGGTGCTCTTGACCGGTCTGACCGGTGCAACCCTCGGTGGGTTTTTGCTCGGGTGAACGTCTGGGTGTGTTCGCTGTTGTCATGTGTTGCTACTGTTTCGAGTTTGGGTCAGTTGGTGGTTGGTTGGCCTGTTTGGTGCTTTGGGGGCTTTTAGGCTGTGACCGGTCTAACCGGTGTGTCTCACCGGTCTGACTGGTGTGGAGCCACTTAGTGAAAGTTGCCCAGTTTTACCAGCAGGGACCGGTCTGACCGGTGGTGCTCACCAGTCTGACCGGTGTTGGTCTGTAGACTCGAGGTTTGGTGTTCCGCTGCGTTCTCGGGTTGGAAGGTTGCGTGTTGGTTCCAAGGTCCAGTGGCACTCTAGTGGCTACGTGGCCTGGCCAACTTGGGTAGTGAGTCGGAGACGTGTGTTGGAAGCTGTGTTCATCTTGTTGGAGTTTCCATCTCCTCCGAGAAGAATTTTTATCGGCTCCCATTCACTCCCCCCCTCTCTGGTTCGCCGTATCGGTCCTTCACATGATAGAATTTCCACTGCTCAGCGCAATGATGAAGACATTCAAACCATCAAACAGAAACTAGCGGAGGGAGACCCCAAGTACACTTGTTTCCAGAAAGATCACCAGGATGTGGTCTGGTTTGGGAAACGTCTAGTGGTCCCCATTGATCCGGAAATTAAGAAGATCATCCTAGATGAGGCTCACAAGTCCAAATTTTCTATTCATCCCGGCAGTACCAAGATGTACCAAGATCCGAAACAGAACTTCTGGTGGTCCAATATGAAGGTGGATATAGCCAAGTATGTAGCCGAGTGAAAGCAAGCCATTTGAATTCGCCAGGTGTACTCCAACCCCTGTCGATATCCATGTGGAACTGGGACGATATTAGTATGGATTTCATTGTGGGTTTACTCCTAACGGCTAGAAAGAAAGATTCTATTTGGGTAATCGTAGACAGACTCACTAAGACCGCTCACTTCCTTGCCGTGCACACCACTTATTCCGTACAACAAAATGCAGAGTTGTACATGGATCACATAGTTCGTTTGCATGGAATCCCAAAGACTATAATCTCTGACAGAGGAACTAGGTTTGTAGCTCGTGTTTGGGAGCAATTGCATGAATGTTTGGGAACCAAGCTAATCCGCAGTTCCAGTTATCATCCGCAGACCGTTGGTCAGACGGAAAGAATAAATCAGATTTTGGAAGATATGTTGAGAGCAAGCATTTTGAACTTTGACAAGAGTTGGGAAAAGTGTTTGTCTTTGGCAGAATTCTTCTACAACAATAGCTATCAAGCCAGCTTGAAAATGGCACCGTTCGATGCTCTTTACGGGCATAGATGCCGCACTCCACTGAATTGGTCAGAGGCCTGAGGGAGAACACTCTTTGGTCCGGATTTAGTTAAAGATGCCGAAGAAAGAGTGCAAGTGATAAGAGAGAATTTGAAGATGGCACATATGAGGCAAAAGAGTTAACATGACAAGGGAACCGCACCTCCACACTTCGAAGTGGGAGATTATGTGTATTTGAAGGTGTCCCCCACCAAAGGTGTGCAAAAGTTCGGAGTCAAGGGAAAGTTAGCTCCGCGCTACATTGGACCCTATGAAGTCATAGAAGTATGCGGGCCAGTGGCTTATCGTATCCAGTTGCCGAAACGGTTTTCCGCAGTCCACAATGTGTTTCATGTAACTCAATTGAAGAAGGGAATGCCTGTGTCGGAGAATGAAATCATCACAGAAGCTAATGCTTGGATTGAGCTGGATTTCTCACTCGTCGAGCACCCATTGAAAGTACTAGACCAAAAAAAGCGAAAGACCCGAAGGCAGACCATACAGATGTACAGGATCCAATGAAGTCATCACACGGAAGGAGAAGCAACGTGGGAGAAGGAAGACTATCTCAACACTAAGTATCCGGGCTTCCTACAATCTCGAAACCGTGTGTTCTTCTCCCCATCCTTTCGTTGTCTAATCGAATCTCGGGACGAGATTCCGCTTAAGGGGGCTAGGTTGTGACGCCCCAGGTTTTCAATTAACCCTAACAGCCGGTCAAAGTAGTCAACAGTGGTCAAATCACGGTCAACCTGGGCCCTCACCTCAAAAAACTCACTAACCTACCCTAGTGACCCCCTTTGACTAGTAAACACACTTGTGGATCCAACCCATGGTCAAAGGCTTGGTCAAACCCCCTTGCCACCCTAGTGTCCATAGGTGTCTGCCGGAACTTTTGCCACGTTCTCCAAAATTCACCTAAACACTTAAAATTCTACCTTTATGAAAGTTGTCCATATTGATAAGGGACACAACTTTCATGTAGATTGGCATTTCAAAGTTTGAGGGGAAAGGCTTTAAAATTAGTTGCAAGACAGGATTCACTATTTGCAAAGCCAGGCTGACATTCAAAGTTGGCATTCATGTAATTCAAATTCTGTGAAGAAAAACCCTATATAGCCTTTGTAGAAGTTGTTAAGGGTAGCTAGATCTACAACTTTTGTGTTCATCACTTGGTCAAGTTTTATTCAAAATTTTGGAGCAAATTCATTTCAAACTCAACACCAGCAAAACAAAATCGGGCAGAACGCCGGCGCACCACGACGTCGCGCACCCGCGCGCCGCGCGCGTCGCCGGCCGCCGCCGGCGCCGCCCGCGTCCACGCCCGCGCCTCCCGAGGCCGAGCGCCGCCCGAGGCACGCGCCGCCCGAGCCGCCCGCGCCCCGACGCGCTCCCCCGCCCGAGGCCTCGAGTCCGCGCCACCGTACGTGCGCGCGCGCCACGGACCGCCGGTCGTCCGGCGGTGTCGCCGCCGTACGCGCGCGCGCCGCCCGAGCGCCGTAGCACGGCGGGTATCTCCGCCCTCACGCCGTCGCCACCACGAACCCCTCCCCGGCCTATTTAAACCCTTCCTCCTCCCCTTCGCGCGCCACCCCGCGCTCCTCCCCCGCCATTGCCGCCGCCGCACCGAGCTCGTGGTCCCGTTCGCGCTCGCCGGCGGCCAACTGCTCCGGTAGCTTCCCTAGGCACCCGTGGACCTCCCAAACTCGCTTATTGCCCAACACAACACCCTCCTAGCCGTGTTCCCCGAGCCGCCGCGGCCACCGCCGCCGGCCGCCGTCGAACCCCCTCGCCGCCGTCCCTCCGCCCCCAACACCGGTTACCCACCGACCCTAGGTGAGCCCCCGGTCGAGCCCGGCGCCTTGCCCGGCCGGGAGCGCCGCCGGCTCGCCGGATTTGGCCCATGCCGCGCCGCCCTCTCCGGCCAAGGGCCCGATTGCATTGATTTCAATCTTTCCAGGGTGTTTCGTGTAAAGTTTTCTTGCAAGTCAGTCCAGTACACTAGAAATTCCCTATAAAGTTTTAGAAAATTCTGAAAAATGCCAAACAAATTTTGTTGGATTCAGGGAGAAATACCCCACAACTTTTGTTATTCTCACATGGCTTGATTCTAAATATTTTTAACATGAAAAATACAAATGTGAATAACCTAGATCTGTCATAACTTTAAATCAACAACTCCTCTGTAGCTAATTTTTGGATATGTTGTGTGTTAGGTCATGACTAGCTCATGTGCCAAAAATTGCACAAGGTTATGAAGTGAATCTTCCTAAATAAATTGTTGTCCAATTCTGCAGAAACTGCCTAGATGAGTTTTCTAGCTAAATATAGTTATGTTTTTGTGCCCAACTTGTGCACACTATCTTGTTAGGTCAAGACACACCTCTTGTGAATTAATCATGATTGTTGGCTTAACAGAAATATTTATTCTTAATTTGTGCATGTTTTACTTTGTAAATTAATGAAGTAAGATTAGTAGAGCTTCTAGGTGAACATGCTGGTTCTTTAGGCTTGTTTAGAACTAGAGAGCATGCATGAGAAAGTTTGGATCATTTTGATGCTTAATTGTTTTTGTATGCATTTAATTTGAATCACTAGCTAGTCTTTGTTATTTCCTATGGCATTTAATTTCCTAGCTTCCAAGCATCACATGTGGGTCCAATGGACCACTATAGGTGCTAGTGTGCTTAAGAAACACTTCTTTAATTTTAAGTAATTTAATTGCTTAATAAAAAGCTTGAAAGCCCTTTTAAATATTAAAGAGCACTTAAATAAGAAAACCCCCTATTTAATCATTTTTCCTTTTTGGAAAAGTATTCCCTAATTTAATTAAAAGGTAATAAAATATCCTTGCTGATAAGAAATTTATTTATGAAAAAAAGTATTGTTCATACCTTTGCTTGTGAAAAGAAAGGGACTACACATTCACATGAAATAACAAGTACAATAGAAACCTTTATTCAATTGTGCAATAAAAGAACAAATCACATATAACCAACAACCTTCCTAAAGGGGATGTACTTTCTAGATGCTTGTTAAGGTCAATATGACCAACAAGAGTTGGATAAAATAACAAACTATCACATCACCTGAACTTGCATTGCATTCCGTGTAGATCTTCCGGACGGAGATTACTCGCTTATCCCGGAAACCGAGGAAGGAGGAGCAGAAGCTTCGCTGCAGTACGTGGAAGTGCTCGACGACACCGAGGGTGCCCAGGCTAACCTAGGTGACGAAGGCAAGCTCTGGTGCATCTAACCTAGCTTTCAAATTCTTTATTCAATTATATATGGATGATTGTGCATTTAAGTTCAGGAGTTGAATGAAACCCTAGATGCATGATCCCTAGGTACCTTTGTCCTTACTAGTATGATAGGCCGATAGCTGCTAAGGTATAGGACCGTTACAAGTCGAGTGATGACCTCACTCGCGAGAATAGGTTCCTTGATAGGAATCAGAATACATCCTTATTTGGATTGCTCATGTGGTAAGAGCATGGGATTTGGGCTCTGGTTCAGTGGTTATGTGGGTTATGTGTTTGAACGTACTAAGCACATGTCGGGTATGGGACCGGTAAGCCTAGTACCTTAATGAGGCGGCGAGGGATCCTACTATTACTACTCTTGGGATTCGCTCTCACGGCTAGCTACCGGTGGTGTATGGTGACTCCGGGTATCTCGCGGGGTATGCCGGATAGCCTGCACCAAAGACTGTAAGATTCGATCCCGACACAAGGATTTTTGGAAACGGCCTGGGAAAGTTGTCCTTGCGGGGGCAGCCTACCGTGTGTTTAGATCCACATTGCAAGGTTTAAATCAATCGATTGTCGGCCTCTCACCGTTATCTGAGACTACTTACTCCACTAGTCATGAGATCCCTAATGATCGAAGTTGTTGAATATTATGCTTGATTAATTGTATTGTACAACCTTATTTGTACTAGTTGGCTAATGTAGTAAAGATTAAACCTAAAATCTTGAAAGTAAGGACCTACTCTTTGTTACTTTTCAGCAAAAGAAACTCAATAGCCAAAAAGCCTTTCATGGTCTAGTTTTGGTGAAGTAGTTATCACCGACGGGTAAGTCTTGCTGAGTATTAGTATACTCAGCCTTGCTATAATATGTTGATCCAAGTAATGCTTTCGGTGATGTGTGGCCCGGAGAGATCCCGCCCGGTTGGGAGCTGGAGTGGTGGAGGACGACGACTGAAAGCATCATGGATGGCCTCCCGTGGTGTCTTCGCTTCCATTAGTTTATTTCTGCTGTTTTCAAAACTCTGAACTATTTCATCATGGCAAAAACTTTGGTTTGTAATAATTAAGCCCTTCGGGGTACGTATTTGGATATTAATGATGTTGTATATCTGGACTAGCCTTCGAGTGAGTTTTAATGCATATATTCGATCCTTGTTGCTATTCAAGTGATTTACCGGGCGTTAACCCGACAACTAACAACATATGATACTTTATTATCGCTTAATGACCAAAGTGGATTGGTTTAGGCGATAGTACGGTATTTTCCTGGGCGGGTTGTCACAGGAGATGCAGGCGAAGAGCGATGACTTGATTCGCAAGAACAAGTCGTTGCGCCAGATTAATAAAGGTATGCCGCTGTAAGCCTGTCGAGTACTTATTGCAGGTACCTTGTAGTAATCTGACATGTCTTGTTTGAGCTATTGCAAATCTTGAGGCCCGTGTAGATAAGCTGAAGGCATCGGAGACCGATTTGAAGAACATCGTCTACCGAGAGAAAGATGCCCGTGAGGTACTTGAGTACGAATATAAACAGCTGTCCCATGAATGCGTCAAGCACATGGAGCTTCGTGAAGCCTCAGACCGTGATCTTGTTAATTGCTATAAATCTCTGCAGAAGCTTAATGAAGACTGCGAGAAGCTGCGCGTCCAACTTAAGGAGCTTGAAGAAGCCGCACTGCCGATTGCAAGATTGCTGGTGCCTCACCTGGGTGGGCCCAAGATAGCTCCGTTGGTGGATCGGTTGAAAGAAGCCCCCCGTCGTCTTGCTGCATATGTGAAGCATCTGGAGAAGTCCATCCCGAACCAGGTCTTGGCGTATATGAAGTCGTACTTCCCCAAAGCCCCGGTAGATGTAGTCGCGGGTGGACTAGCCACGAACTGCAGCAGATGGCACCCATCCTGGAACAAGTCGCGGAGAAGCTGAACCTCCAGTAGTTGTCTTGTAGGGTTAGCTTTCATTAGCAGATGTAATATAAACAAAGTTGTGATGAACTTGTTTAGGTTTGAATGAAAATCTCCATGACATATTGCTTGAAATAAGTACTCTTTGTCACTGTTTGTATGTGCGGAGTGCTCAGCATGGAGGTGTTGCGAGTAGTAATACTTGATTGGAGATCCATTGCAGGAAAACACAATAAATGAGTTGACTGAAAATCAAACTTTATTACTGGAGAAAGAGTACACCTGGGTGGCCAGGGCCATTTACAAGTGTAGTTGCCTAGACCCGGAGGCCGCCTACGGCTGTAGATCCGTTAGTAGCAGTATAGGCTGGATCTAAGAGTACATGGCCTCTGTGTAGACCGATGTTAGAGTCCTTGATGCTCTGAACAGCCAGAGATCCGTTATTAGCCGTTGACACTGGATCTTGGAGTAGAGTAGTCCGGAGACTAATGCTTGGACCCGGAGGCCGCTTACAGCAAAGAGCCGAGTAGTAGTCGTATAGACTTGGACTCCTGGTGGGTAGTCGAGAGACTACATGTAGAATTGACAGAGCTGGTCGATGTTCCACGAGCTGCTGACGTTGTCGCCTTCAAGTGTTTGGAGGCGGTACAAGCTTGGTCCAATCACCATTGCAATCGAGAAGGGACCCTCCCATGGCAAGCTGAGCTTGTGTAGTCCTTCCGTGTTCTGGATGCGTCGGAGGACTAGATCACCAATGTTGAAGGAGCATTCCTTGACGTTGCGATCGTGATAGTGTCAGATACCCTCAAGGTACCTTGCTGACTGGACGAGGGCGGCGCAGCGAGCTTCTTTGACTCTGTCGATATCAACTCATCTGCTGTCTTCTGAAATGCTTTCGTCGTACTGCTCTACTGCCGGCGACTCCCACATGACGTCGGCAAGTAGAATAGCCACAGAGCCGTAGACTAGGAAGTAAGGTGATTGCCCTGTTGGCTTGGTAGGCTGAGTACGAAGCCCCCAGAGTGCATTGGGTAGTTCCTTGATCCACTTGCCCCCTTTTGTGTTAGCAGCGTCATGTAGCCGCTTCTTGAGAGCGTCGAGTAGCATCCCATTGGCGCGCTCGACTTGTTCGTTGGCTCGTGGATGGACGACTGAGACATACCGGACGTCGATCCCGTTGTTCTCGCATTACTCTCGGAACAGGTGGTTGTTAAAGCTGGACCCAGGTCTGTGATGATGCGGTGGGGTAGTCCGTAGCGGTGCACGAGTTCATCCAAGAAGTTGAGTACCCTGTCGGTCTTTGGACAAGTGACCGGCTTGACTTCGATCCACTTGGTGAACTTGTCGATAGCCACCAAGACTCTATTGAATCCTCCTAGCGCAGTCGGGAGAGGCCCAATCATGTCGAGCCCCCAGCAGGCGAAAGGCCAAGTTGGTGGTATAATGACTAGCTTGTAGGTCGGGACGTGTTGTTGCTTGGTGAAGTATTGGCACCCTTGGCACCTTCTAACGAGTTCCTCAGCATCGCCCAAGGCTGTGGGCCAGTAAAAAGCTCGTCGGTAGGCCTTGCTGACCAGTGTACGGAGGACGCAAAGGAAATATAGTTTTCCATCAAACAAGTTTACAAGCAATCATAATAAACATCATGTTCCTAAAATAGTGCTAGATATCGTGATGACAGTCTGCAATACATACCGGTGGGCACGGGAATTTCCAAAGATACATGCAACGATGTGCTATTTATAGAAATAAATTAATTGACATGGTAATAAATAAAATAAAAATAGAATCATGATCCATGCTTCTAAAAATAGTGCTAGATATCCTTGCCGATATATCAAGTTATAATTCAAATGGATTACATTACTTATGGAAATAAATTTACATGGAACCACGCTAATATCGTGGTGGTTGTAGTGCATGCTTCATGATTGATGATACTGTCTAATGAACCTGATACTTGCAAAAATAACTTGCATTATAAATTAAAACGGATCCCTATTTACCAAAAATAAAATGGATTGAAATTTTAGTGTATATATAAATTGTGAATACTCATATGACCTCATGAACCATCACTATAGCATCGCTGGATGCACATGAAGCATCACATGTACCAAACAACCATGGATCCCCCTTCCGCACGAGAGGTTGGTGTGAAATGGTGTCAACTTTGCACGGACCTATGCGGCGCGATCGTCGACCGCATCGACCAGATGGATGTGATGAACTTCTGGGCGATGTGCGATTCATGGCATGATAGGTGCCTTGAACTCGACACCAAAATTCTAAAGTCAGGTATGTAACTTTACAATATATTTTATTTTGAAGCCGTCATTTGCACATACTGTGGCCAATCAATGTTTTTATGAGTTTGCATATGTCGCAATATTTACCACCTTTCAAAATACATGTTTCGTGACCAAATGTAGGAACACCTACGCTGCTGACATCTAGGCCAGACAATGATGGTACAAATATGGAAGAATCCATTGCAGAGGGGGCATTTGGTATGCATTCTTTTGATGATCTGACTTCATTCTGCATCGAAAAAGATTCACTGAAACATAGAGTGTGGGTAGGTGGCAAGGGTGACTGGCTTGTCATATGGGATAACAGGTGCTCCCTGACACTTAATAACCTTGTAACAGGAGATACAGTACCCCTCCCGTCATTACCCATGATGGGCCAATTTGAAATAAGTCCATGCTATAAGCCACGTAGTCGTAAACTTCGCCGCATTGTACTATGCCATACGCCTTCAAGCAAAAATGGTTTCTTGGCAATTGCACTTTTTCACGACGGGTTGATGACATCGACTTCCGAGGGGGATGTTGGATGGAAGATGTTTAAGCACTCAACATTTTGGGAAGGATGCGAGGACTACTATATATCGCCCAACGTTGATGTCGTCCTTCACAGGGGAAGGTTAATTTCGGTCGATAATAGTGGGTGCATATATTCTTGGGACATTAAACGACCAGATGAATATGCTTTGAGGATGTGTCATCCGTATATACATCATAAACATTTTGACGAATCCCAGAGATCACATTCTACCTGGCCAAATCTCCAACTGATGAGCTTTTGGTGATCAGTGTGCATGGTAATGAAAAAATGTACTATGCTCACTCCTGTAAGGTTGTTCTCCACGAGAATGGTAATCGCAGAAGGTACTATGCACCCTCTAGATCTCGGAGAGTCCTGGTCATTGTGCATGATAATTTTTATAACATCCATGCAATGACAGTCTACAAATTTGACGATGCAAAACAATCATGGGAGAGCATCCATACAATTGGTTGTAAACACTCCATCTTCATTGGGCTGAACTATCCATTCTAGATGGAAAGTGAGTGGATCAAGCCAAACAATGTATGTGTAGCTGATTTGGACGATATTGATGTCATTATATTCTCCATGGAGCCAGGAAAGGAGCAGAGCATGTAGTTGATCGATCTCCCCATTAAAAAGGACGCTCGTTTGTTGAATAAGCATTCTATGAGAACACTGATGTGGTTCCGCCCAACACGACCGTCCAGAGCGAAGACGCTACTCTAATTTATTATCACTTCAGATTGGATTATAATGAAGTTTTTATTCTTCGAGAAATTTAAGTATTATACAAGTATAAGTAATATAGCATGATATTGTTTTCTTTCATAATTTTTCTTCTAAATTATGTATAATGTATAATGTATAATACGTTCTATTTTAAATGTTTAATTAGGTCCTTTCTCTCCATTTTTCTGCTACTAATGGAATCAAATGATTGGAGTGCGTTAATTTTACACCAAGTGCAATAGCCCATTTCATTACAAAGGCAACTCGAATAAATTATGTTTTACCTCTTCTTTCAATATCGCTCAAACCACGCAACATTTCCATCAAATTACGGCCTGTAATCATATTGATATTTATAAGACTGGGCTGGCGACGTTCACCTGTCGTCCACATGGAAGGAAAGTCCAAAAACTGAGGAAATCAATAACGGCAGTTGAGCGCGCCACACGTTAGCCTAAAAGTTGTTGTGCGCTCGAATAAAAGGACAGTTGACTGTGTTGACAAATTAAGCTACCAAAAATGAGAATATCAATCACCAATCATTCACAATTACAAAAAAGATAGACATAACATGTCATTATTCAAACATTCATGTGATGCTATAGCATTGAACTCACGATAGAAAAGTTTACATTATTCCAAATACATTAAGATTGCAAATTTGAGTGATGTCAGCGTGACATCACATTATTTAAATTAAATTAAAGTATGGTACATACGGTTTTCAATCGACAATGCCACATGTACACTGAATTTCGTCTCCGTCAAAGTCCATGTTCATGCCTGCGTCCCCACGATTGCCATTCACCATGTGATCGTATGCATCCGCCATAGAAAGGTTGTCCTGTACAACATGTGAACGTTTTTGTAGAATCCTAACACGGTAATAATGTTTTTCAACCGCTATTTTAATATCATCACGAGTCACTGTCAAACTTCTCAGCCCATCTCTGATAACTACAAGGACGTGAAATCTAACTATATCAATAAACCAATTTTTTCGATGGTCAATGGATAATAAAAAAGTTTGTAACCTTGAAGCGGTAATCCCCATGGGCATCTTTCATTGTCAAACAAAATGATGGAACTATGTGGTGAAGTTTCCAACGAACCTAAATATCTAAATTAATATATTAGTAATGAGAAAAAAATGTTTCAAACCCACTGCAACAGAATTTTTGAATCAAATAATGAAGCCACACCTCTGTCACGATTGACAAGAACCTTAGTAGCCATCACGAACTTATTATGTAAGTCCGCTTCAGCAAATCCTGCACTATGACCCTATCCGTAGGTGGTCAAAACTCGTAAGAATGCGGCGCGATCGCTGCACATGACAAAGAAAATCATAAGTGTTGACACTCAAATCAACCATTGGTGAAAAACACAATGAATAAACATAGTTTCATGACTGACCTAGTGTCCACCAAGCAAATTTCACGAGTACCAAATGGACTGTACTGTTGTCGATCCCAAGGACCAACTGAAGCAACAACAGTGAACACATCTACCATGGTTCCATGCAGTTCAGACATAGCATCAGACAGATCCTGCACGAAGGCAGAGGAGAACATCACTGTTGTGGTCATTTGGGTATGCTTATAGGATGAATTGCGCTGTTTTTGATTGGTCTGGAGACATTTTTATAGAGTTATACTTTATTTATATGGAATGAAATGATACACTAACCATGGAAATAAATCATAATGGAATCGCTATAATCCTAATTTCCTAAAATAGTGCTAAATATCTTGATGGCGCATGGAGCAATTGGATTAATTTGATTCCCTCTCAATATACCGAGTTTTAATTTACATGGAATGATATATTACAAACCGAAAAAAATTTACATGGAACCACACTAAGCTCTGTTTACCTAAAATACTTTTAGATATAATGATGGTTGTAATGCATACAATTGAGAAAGAAGTTGTAATTTTATGGAAATTGATAATATGGTATAATGAAGCTGATACTTGCAAAATAACTTGAACAATAAATGAAAATGGATCCATATTTTCCCAAAAATAAAGTGGACCGTAACATTCAATGTATAAATTGGTGTGTAACGGTGTAAACTTTGCACGCACTACCAAACAATCATGGATCCCCCTTCTGCACGAGATGTTGGTGTGGAATGGTGTCAGCTCTCCACGGACCTATGCGGCACGATCGTCGACCGCATCGACCAGATGGATGTGATGAACTTCTGGGCGACGTGCGAATCATGGCGTGATGCATGCTAAGAAATCGACACCAAAATTCTGAAGTCAGGTATCTAACTTAAATTTACAATATATTTTATTTTCAATTCGTCATCTGCTCAAATTATGTCCAATGAATGTTTCATGTGTTTGCACATGTCTCATTATTTTTCGCATTTGAACATTCTTGTTTCATCACAAAATGTAGGAACACCTACACTTCTGACATCTAGGCCAGACAATAATGGTACAAATGTGGAAGAATCCCTTGCAGAGGGGACGTTTGGTATACATCCATTTGATGATCTGACTGCATTATGCATCGAAAAAGAGTCATTGAAACACAAGATGTGGGTAGGTGGCAAGGATGACTAGCTTGTCATCTCGGACAATAGGTGTTCCCTTACCATTAATAATATTATAACAAGAGACACAGTACACCTTCCCTCATTAACAACGATGGGCCAATTTCAAATCAGCACATTGTATGATTTAGAGATTGTTAATGAGGTATGTTGTCGTAGACTCAGGCGCATTATACTATGCCATACGCCTTCAAGCATAAAGGGTTACATGGTAATTGCACTGTTTGATGACGGATTGATAGCTTCAACTTCCAAGGGGGATGTTGGATGGAAAACGCTTGGGCACCCGATGTTTTGGGCCGGATGCCTAGAGTACTATGTATTAACCTTCGTTGATGTCGTTCTTCATAGGGGGGAGGTTGGTTGTTGTCGAAGAGTATGATTGCATGTATTCATGGGACATTGACTGTCCACAGGAATACCCTTTGAAACTGACTGGTCCAAATCTACATTATTTTGAGGAATCCCCAGAGCTCACATTCTACCTGGCCAAGTCCCCTGATGATGAGCTTTTGGTGATCTGTGTGCATGGTAATAACACAAGGTACTTTGAACTATCATGGCGAGTTCTTATCAATGAACATGATCAATTTTATAACATAGATGCAATGACAGTCTACAAGTTTGATGATGCAAAAGGAACATGGCAGTGCATCCATACAATTGGTGGTAAACACTCCACATTCGTTGGACTAAACTACCCATTCCACATGGATAGTGACTGGATCAAGCCAAACAATGTGTGTGTAGCTGATTTGGTCGATAATGATGTCGTTATATTCTCCATGGAACCACGAAAGGAGAAAAGCATGCAGTTGATCGATCTCCCCACGAGAGGCGCGACTCGTATGTTGGACATGCATTCCATGAGAACACCAATGTGGTTTCTCCCAACACGACCGTCGAGAGCAAATAAGCTTCTCTAATTTACCAATTTTTGTTGTTTCCTTGCATCTAGTGTCATGTTTCTAGGCGCTATCAGTAGGGTCACTTCAGATTGGATTGAAATAAAGAGTTTTTTTGCTTCCTTTCATAATTTCTTTGTACTCGAGACGTTCTTCTCTCTTTTTCATAAACATAATTGGAATCACCTCAGTTGGAATGTATTCATGAGTTTAGCTATTTCATTTCAAAAATCAAAAAATATTTATATGAATAAGATATGTTTAATCAGTTGTAACGCATTCATGTGTATACTTGCAATAATAGCTTAAATCACACAATTGCACTAATTTCTCGACATCAAAATATACAAAAGAATTGGCCGCGTACGATCCGCTTGCCGCAGACGATGTGGGCAACGCATGATCGTCTGCGGCACTTCACAGACAAGCGCGAGTCTACCCCTTTTGCACTTGTGATCGGTGTCACAGCACGTTCGCCAATGGATGGGAGGCAGGCGAAGGAGGGGGTGAGGTAGGAAGGTGGTGGCTTTGAAGGTGTATATGTGCTGGATCTAAGTCTCCCGGAGACAAGCAAATCGTGCGGTTATCCATTCAAAAACCAAGAAACCACCATGGCAGGCAACAAGAAAACAAAGCAGACAATAAAACATGAGTGGGTCACTGCATAGGTGGGATGCGGCCAGCACTCAAGGTTTAGCCAGCCTAATACAAGCGGCTTCGTGCAGGCATACGAGCAATGTTTAGCTTCGACACGCCCAGGCGGTGACTTACGACATCGACAACAAAAGAGGGGAGCAATGTTTAGCTTGTACATGCCCAAGCGGTGACTAAAAACATCGACAGCAAAACAATGAAGCATGGAGCCGAGCTGCGATAACACGAAACATCAATCCAAGGTAGCCAACTTTGGAGTGGGGACGAGGATCATGGAGTCGAGGCTGTCCTTAGGAACGTTGCAAGCACGCCCATCCTGCAAAAAATCATCAATGTCCTCATGGCAAAGGAGATCAATGGTAGGCTATTAAGGTGGTGATGCGGCGGCGGTGGGGACAGCAGGAGAGGGATGGCGACACTGGTGACCACGTGCTCCGCATCATTGTTGACCGCAGTGAGTTCCAGCGAGTTGCAAGGTAGGACGCCGAAGTCGAGGTCGAGGGAGCCGTAGCTCAGCGCGCTCTCAGGCGAGGTCGTGGCAATAGGCGCAGCCAGGAGCACTGGGTCCTCCAAAGCAGCGTTCAGCGGTGCAGGATTCTCAAGAACGCCAGGGAGCACAGGCTCGACCATAGCAGCAAGACTCGATGGCGCGATAGGGGCAGGGTCCCCCATTCCAGGCACAAGCAGGACGCCCAAACCAGGGAACCCACGCGGAACCGGTGCGTTGTCGCACAGGCGCTCCTTATCCTTTAGCGGTATGGACGGCGGCAGAGCTGAGTCATCACCAGAACAGATGGGATCCACAGAGAAGCCCGTGCAGTTGCCGGCACCAACAGTGTATACCTGACGGAGAAAACCAATGGAGGCGGAGGAGAGGTTAACCACAAGCATACGCTGGTCACCGCGGAGGCCGGAATGCACTGGCTGGAGCGGAACACGGTACACACCAACATAGTTGCTGGGTGTTGACGGTTGAAACACGTAACAACCTTCGATCCACAAGCGTACGGACCTACACCTTTTTCACCACGGGGTGACCCCCAAGGTTCTTGTCAATCCGCTGAGCATGGGGATTGCTAGCGCTTAACCAAGCACTAATCTAGTTGATTGGAAAGACTTGAAAGAGAGGATAGTCTAAGGTAAAAGTAATCTAACCTAAGTTAATCTAAGAAGTCTAAGGTTAAACTAGAAGCGTTCCCTCCCCAAGGGCTTAGGAACACATGAACATGCATCTACTACATGAAATGGGTGTTGCCTACACTAGCTTCATGGTGGTTATGCGGCCGCTAAGCCTTTTCACTCCACCGTACTATCACTATGCAAGGTAATCAAACACTTTCACGTATAACCGCATCTATACCTAAGCACCCATAGGGTTAAGTTAATCACCACGATTACCACAAATCCTACTAACACCACATGTTGTGCAAACATATGTAAACAAAGCATACGCGAAGACATAGACCATAAAGCATTGATTGGCATAAGGTTCATGTATAGATTACATATCATGCATCCATATAACCCTAGGGACGAATGGAGACATTACCCCATCATCTTACACGGATTGAAGCACGTCGGGGTGATGGAGATTCCGGAGAACGTCGTCGATGAAGATGGCGGCGACGAAGCTTGGGAACAGCCCTAGGCCAGCAGCTTGGAGTCCTCCTCTTGCTTTCTTCCCTCCACCGGCGTTGATCCTTGTTATGAGCTCATCCAACTCTCTCCCTCATCTTGCAGCGGCGGTTTTCTGGTGAATGGCGTCGGTAGAATGATTGGATGCGGCAGCTGTCGGAGGAGGGAGCTATTAAAAGACCGAGGAGCAACTAGGTCAAAGGGCGGGCCGAACCGCCACAGAAAGTCCCTGGGCCGGTCCGAATGGGCCGGTCGGCCCAGGCCCTTTCTGGGCTGGTTCGGGCTCGTCTTCCTCCCTGCGGCTCATCTTTAAATTTTGGACTTAGCCCCATTGATTTGTGTCATTTTGAGGTTGTCATCCCCACGATCAAGATAGGGGGTCTTCTCGTATGAAGTCTGAACTTTACGTCTTAGTCCTCGGGGATGATCCGTCGTACCACCTTGGTCCTTGCCACCTTTAGAAGTGATTTCGCCTTGCATTTGAACACGAATGGAAATCCTCATTTGTTCCTTTGAACTTGTTGTGACTCCGTCCCTTTTGTCCATGTTTTCCTGCAAAAACACAACACTTCCAAATGCACATACAAAATTGAACTTGTTATATCACTAGTGTGCCTAATGGCGGGTTAGTTACAAATCCTAATCGAAACCAATGCATAACAAGTACTCTAGGTTGACGGAAATTCACCATCAACACTAGGAACAGTGACGCGGATCTTGTAGAAGGACCCGGCGTGCAGGGTGATGTCCACCGTGTCCGGCTTGACAAGGAGCGGGCGCGCCTCCACCGAGGGTAGGATGGTGGAGCCCCGGAGGCGTCCCACAGGCACAGGCAGGATGTCACGGACAGACATGTGCTCTGGAGCGCCCGGAGTGGCCGAATCTTGGGGTGGACCGGATGTACCCAGGCCGCCAGGGTGCGTGAGGTCAGGGCCATCCGCTACACCCATGGTGGGCGCAGGGGGCATGCCATTGGGGCCTGGCGTGTCGCCAATGCCAAGCGCTTCGCCCATCTATGCAGCATTCCTTGGGTCAGGGGAGCATGGTCTAGAGTCGCCGAGTACGAATCCTCATCCAACGCCCCAATGTCCGTGATGGAGACGCGAGCATATGCACCAAGCCCGGAATTGTTTTTGAAGTACTCCTCAAGCGGGATGTTGGTGGCGTCCTTGGCCTTCACCTGCATCAGGACGGCGGAGAAGTCGACACCCTGAAGGCATACAGGGTTGACGCTGTGCGGATTAGCGAAGGGGCCGACGGTGTAGAACATGCGTTCCCGATTCCAGTGTTCAAGGGGGCAGTTGCTGATGGCAATGGAGATGATCGACTCATTCTCAAAGTGGAACCGGTTCGGCGTGTCCTCTTGGCGTTCCAGGATGATGGTGTGATGCTGTCCCACGAATGGAGGAGCGTTGATGGCACCCTCGCAAAGAGCATCGACATCGAACATGAGGAGCATCACACCATAGGACGAGGGAGCAAGGGTGACATGAGCATTACCACCTTGCACGACGAGAGCGTCGCAGATGTTGTGGGAGGGTGCATTGGGCTGGTGAGTGATGGTGGCATACGCGAGATGATTGAAGTGCGACACGTTGACGAATGGCATGTAGACATCAATGGATTGCGGGCGCACCGGCTCCTCAAGATCCTCGGCATTCGGGAGCTCCTCAAGCTCCTCCATCGCTGAGTCAGAGGAAGAGGTGGCCTCAGAGCGACGCCCCATATGCGGAGACAAGGACGAGGCGGGGAGCCCGTCAAAGGGAATCCCAGGCATGCCGGCAGGGTGACGACGATGGGGAGCGTGACACTGGCGCTCAAAGTGGCCGAACGCAACAGCAGCAGCGCATACTCCGTGGAGCGGCGGGGGTTTCTTGGATTGAGCTTCCAGGAGAAGCTGCGGCGCCTAGAAGAGGGGGAAAAGGAAGGGAAGAGGCGGGATCCACCTGCACCCATCGCATGGGCCGGAAGCGCCAGGTGTCCGGATGAGTGGCTGGGGCCGCCCGCCTGGGCAGGTGGCATGCACTGGGAGCACACGACCACCCGTGCGTGGGAACCAAGCAGGACCGTGCCGATGTGACGTAGCCTGCCACCCTGCAGTCGACGCACCTCGAGGACTGAGGCGTCGCCTCGGTGGTTCCGGTAGCTGGGCCAGTCTCCAGGCATAACTGGGATTTGGTTACGTGATTATAATGGTGTTGACATAAAATCAGCACTTCACGCCAAGCACACAGCAAGCCGAACAAAGCTGGCTTAACAGACATTGCCATATCCGAAGCGTGCCAGTCAATTTTCCTGAAACTGACAAAGGATGAAACAGTTAGATAAAACCTGGAACTTGTAGGGTGGTACTAGACAGTTCCGCATTTACGGCTACAAAGACAATCAAAATGACATATAGCTATAGCAAGCTATCTGTTAACAATTTTTCAATATCATTCGGGAGCTCTACAACATGTAAACAGGATATAGCCGAATGCATGACGTAAGCATGATGAATGATCGGTCTTTGTTTAAATAACATTGTGGCACGTGATCATGACCGATTTTCAAGGATAAATCACAATAAAATAAATAAAGGGGCGAATCATGATTACAAAATTGTAGTAAACATGCATGCATAGGCCAAAAGCACTAGTCTATCGCATGTCTAGGTACTTTTAAACTCGTCGAGCGTGGCACCAAACAAGTTAATCCACCGCATGATACGAGTTGTTTGAAACCATGCCACCAACCAAGAGTAGATCAATCCACCGCATGATACAATCTAAACATGGAAGGCTAAAAGCATACATTATTTAAAACAAACTTATGAACACATTTCACTCGTGGCAGAATTGCCGAATACAGCTGTACAGCCGATTCAGGTTCTGTGGAGAAGGAACAAACTATGCTAGATCAACATGCTTGAACCCACAACACGTGGCAATGTAGATTGATTTGAGTTCGGCTTTTAAAGAGCACGTGATCCATGCACCACATCGAGTTGAAGATTTGAACACGCATCATATGGATCGTAAACAAGATAGAGACAAATCTAGTCATTCTAAATTGGGCAATAAGGGTGTTACATGAATTAAACACGAAGCAAAATCCAAAGCAACACGTGGTAACTTAATGAATCTAATTGATCTTGCCAAATCTAATAGAGCCGATAACTAGCTCCAATCTAGATCTTAGCCTACCGCATGGCTCACGATCTAACAAGAAACCCTCTTGAACCAAGCTTAAATCCACCGCATGATACTAAGCATAGTAACAAGACTGCTTGCATCACGGTCTAAATCCACCGCATGATACTAGACATGATACAAAGTTGCCGATACTTAGGGAGGTCGACGGATCGATGACTCCTCTCGAAGAACTCGACGACTCGACTAAAGGACTCGAAGGTTGACGCGGGGCCGGTTTGTTGTGAAATTGTTCGATCCCTATTACAAACACTAAGGGTTCATATTTATACCCTTGTCCTAACACGACTCCTAGTTGACCATGAGTAAACCATTTATTGCCTAAATTAATGCCCCGACGCCAATGTCCGTCTTGCACCCGTCATCAATTTGTCCCTTCCTTATGTTTGGGACACGTCATCACGTATTCCCGTATGCTTCCTCTTCCAAGCGCAAAACAGCCCTTCTGCCGATTGATGGCGTGCTCCCGACCTCAGGCATCTTTACCGAATGCTTTGAGGAGAATTTCCTGCCGAATGGTGTTTCCTTACCAAACTCGGCCCACAAGTCACTCTCTTTCTTGTACCAATTTTTGGTGTTAACATATGCCCCTTCAATTACGGGATAAAAAGTGATTTTATTCCGGAATTGGCCATAAATGCTCAACGTCTCCAAGCCGAATCCGTTCAACACCCGTTCTTTCCTCTCTCTCAAACCGTTGGAGTTTTCGCCCAGATCCAAACCCTAGTTCACCAATCCTTCAAGCTCAAATCTTCAAATGGCGAACCAAGACTAGGCTCTTCAGGTAAATCTCATCCTCCTAAGGCCCATTCAATATTACTTTTTCAAATTTCATCTCAGATTTTTCCTCTTGCCCTTTCTTGTTCTTGATAGGCTCTAGTCGCCGAAAGTTTGATTCCCGTCGAGGACCAATCACCATCTTATTTCCTCGGGCCCGTGGGAACCTCGACCCTTCTGAGTTCATTGAAGCCGAATCTCAGAGGATCCCTTTCAAAGCAGCTTTGTCGAAACCCCATGAATGGCAAGATGCTTTCAAGAACTGGGCCCTGCCCTCCCAATTGCAGGTTGGAGAAACCAGTACAAGAGGATGCTTGATGATGACAGTGTCAAGACAAGCAACTGGGACAGCCTTCGCATTGCCCATTGTTTGGAATTATCTTTGGCTGAAACACTAAAAAATGAAAACCTTCTGATTGCAGCCTGCCATTTCCGGTCGAATGGTGCGAATACCTTTCTTTTTGGCCATGGACCAATCTCCCCTACTTTGGCTGATGTATACATGATAACCGGCCTTGAAGTCACAGGATCTGTATACACACAAAAGTACAAAGGCTCCTCCAGGCAAACAGGAGTGAGAACAGGGGTTGGATATAAGAGATATATCCAAAACCATATGTCTGATGGCCCTTTGTCTGAGGTTGAGTACAGAGCCTTTCTGAACATGTGGCTATGCAGATTCATCTTCTGTGGCAAAGCCAATGAGCCAACCCTGCACCACATTGTAATGGCTGAGGACCTGGCTGCTGGTAACCCTATTCCGCTTGGAAAGTACCTCCGAGGAAGTGTCTACCACATGCTCCATCAGACCACCTATCTGATGCACACCAGCCAAAAGATTTCCTGTGTTAATGGTCCTTGGTGGTTTGTCCAAATGTGACTGCAACTATATATGCACCAGATTGTTGGTATTGACCTCAATACTCGGCTCTTTCCTTCAGCCAACTACAAGGGGAAGCCCAGATTACCAAAGGTTGCCAAACTTATGGAGAAGCTGCCTCAACCGTGTCCATCAATAAAAACATTGGCCAACTTTTCGAGCTCTTCTGCAGAGGTTTTGCCAATCCTCATTGGCTCCCATATCTGAATAATGATAATTTAACTCTTCCTTGTGAGTTTAGATTTGAGGCTGGATGTAATGATGTAAAATCTATAGCAATTTTCAATATCTTCATTCATCCATGCATCCTGCCAGTAGAATTCAGTGGAGGAAGGCAAAATCAGAGCACCTTTGAATACTACCAGCCAAATATGATGGCCAGACAACTAGGATGCGACCAAGTGCCCCCAAGGCTATTCCTTCATGAATTCATCAAGCCCAGAGAGGATATCAAGGAATCCCTGTAAGCAAAAAGGGTCTTCGAGTATACGTGCAGCCCTACTGTTTATACGCCCAACCCTTTTGTGCCAATAACAATAGCTCATCCCTCTTTCACTTCTTGGTGGCAAGAACTCCATGATCACATCTTCAATGTGCCAGTACATCCTCTTTGTCTTGACCTAATGCCTGATTTCCATCCAATTTCAGAGGTAATAAACTCATTTTTCCTCTTCTTTCAGTGATGCCCTTGTTTACTGATCAGAATTTTTGCCATTTTCAGCAGGATACAGTACCTGCCCCTCTTACCAGGATAATTTCCTACAACATTGCAGGCCCAATCTCTGCTTTGGGATATCAGTCTCCCACCTTGGCTCAACTGATGTCTAGATATGCCACATCGGACAAAACTCTCATTAGTTCAGCTTCTAACAAAAGGAAAGCTCCATCCCTAGTTCCTCCTTCAACTGCCAAGAAGAAATGAACATCCAAAAGAGTTCTTATTCAGGTTAAAATCTTTTCCTTCCTGAGCACAAAACCACTCTTCATCCCGATCATATTTATCTTGTGTAATTTCAGACCAGAACTCAGCAACCAATAACCATTACAGAATCTGCCAATGGTCCATCTACTGGTAAAATTTTCACCATCTTATTTTTTCAACCATTTTCTTCATTGGCACTTACCCTCTACTTATTAGTTGCAGAGGAAACATTGGTGAGCAAAACTATGGGAGTTCTTCTCCTCAAAATGTTTCAAATCTGGCTTCACCAAGGATCCAGCCATCCTCTCTTCAAGCAGAAGCTCCAGCCTCACCTTGGATCCAGCCATCCTGTTCTCAAGTAGAAGCTCCAGCTTCACCACGGATGGATCCTCCTTCTCCTCATCCAGAAGCTTCAACCTTACCATGGACTCCACTAGCTCCTCCTCTGTAGAAGCTTCAGCTTTACCAAGGACTCCTCAAGCTTCTCCTCAACTGAACATCCAAGAATCCCTCCCTGATCCTGAAAAACATCCTTCCCCAACTCAGGAAGCCAGGAATGATGTAATCATGAACATTTATCTCTTTTATTTTCATGTAATAAATCATCCTTAATTTGGCAAGCTTTTCTTTTCAGGATCAAGCTGTATCACCACCCAGCTTTTCTTTTACCGTTAATGACTTAACTGCCGAAAAAGGAGATGAAGCATCCTGCGGCCAAGCTTTACCAGAGGAAAATCAAGCAAATCTAAATGAAATCCTCTTTTGCTGCAAAGGGATATCCAAGATCAAGTCAGGGACGTTGATCTTCTAGAAGAAGTGCTCGAATCTATCAACCAAGAGCTTCCTGATGATATCAAAGCCTCCTTAGAGCCTATCTCACAATTGGATACTCACTTTGCAGCAGTGAGGCGAGCTTTGAAGAATCAATCCTCCCGACCAGCCCTAGAACAAAAGAGAGCCAAAGCCAAGCAATTTGTGAAAGACTCGCAGGCTCAGATCCAAAACAATAAGGATATGCTGGCTGAACTACAACCTGCACTTGAGTTGAAGATCATCAGAAAAGCTGCACTAGAAGCCGAACTGAAGAACTTGACAGCTGAAATCGAGGCTGACAAGAAGAAGGTAGCCGAACTCCCTGAATCAACAGAAAAAATCCAAAAGGAAGGTACAACAGCTCTGATTGAATCAAAACAGCTCAAGACAAAGCTCTCTGCTCTGTCTAACACCCAGGAAGCTGATCAGAAATTGTTGGAAAACATCAGCAAGATGATATCAGATGCTTCCAATGTAATCTCAAAGTACTTGAGTATATAATTGTAACAAACAATTTGTAGCCGAATGCTTCATCATCTTTGCATTGTGCTCACCATCAGTTTTCAATTTCCAATATTTTTCTTACCTTATTTTAAAGAGCAATTTTTGGATGATCCATTCGGCAACTCTGGCCAAACAGTGTTAGACCCGAAAAGCAACCCGACCGCAACACAGCCGAATTTCAACCAGTCAAACCGAATACGACCCAGATTGAATCCCAAACAACCCGACGACGACTCGGTGAGGGAACTCTTCCACTTCCCAAATTTCTTGGGATATGCACCACGATCTCCGGCCACGATCTCTTTGTCAATCCCATAAATAAGAACCTTGGGTGCCCCTAGCCTTTCACCAAGTCCTCTACTTTCAAGCCTTTGCCAATCTAAGCTTCTCCTCTCTAGTACTAGTACTCCAAAAAGCTCTATGGCAGGCAGCAGCAACAGGCCCCGGGCCAGCGACGAGGCCTAAGGGAGCCGCACTGGCACTCACCGGAGGTGGTGATCGTCGGTTTCTTTACAGCTCTTTCTAGATCTCTTTTTATTTCTGACGATCCTCTTTGTGTTTCCAGGCTCATCCAGTGGAACCCTGCTCCTGCACCAGCCACGACCCCGGCCATGATGGGCGATTCCTCGGGATCGTCCGTCCGTTCCCACTCCTCCAGCTCGCGCTATGATGATCTTGCCGCCCGCAGGTTCAAGGCGAAGCACGATGAAACCCGGTGCGAGTTGGAGGTCGTCTCCAAAAAGGCCGGAATCGCCGAGCTTGAGTGGGAGCACCAGCGCAAGCAGCTGCTGGAGGCCATCGATGGTGAATCTTGTGATTTGTTTAATCTCAACTCAACTTTGAACTAACGCCATTGCTCCGTGATTGCTGCAGATCACGACGCCGACCTCAATTGGCTGAAGACGCTGGTGAAGAAGCTAGCAGACAAGGTGAATGCTCCCGGAGACACACCGGAAGCTCGCCTTGGCGCGGTGGAAGACCACGTCGACGAGGTGGCCCTCCACAGTATCCGCTTGGGCACCACCCTGGGCCTGGCCGCCATGGCGACGCACACCGGCGTCGACTACTCCACACGGCCGCGCGGTTTCCACGGTGGCGCGCTGGAGGATGTCGACGACATCGAGGTCACCCTGGAGCGCCTCGACGGCCATGACGATGCCATTGCCGAATCCATTCATCCCCAGTCTGTGTTGAACATGCTTTTTGATTAGTTTGTACTAGGGATGTTGCAATTTCGGCAATAAATATGATATTTTATTTGCATTTGTTTTGTGATGATTCCCTTTGATTTGGGCATGCGAACCTTTACTGTTTTGAACGCGTTCAAGAACTTTTACTCTAGCCGAATACACACAAATTCTTGTCCCTTGGCGTAGAATCCGCAGAAAATCCTTATTCTGGAGCCATGAACACTGTTCAATGGAAAACCCTTCACATTCGGGGAGAAACCCTACTGTTTGGTATTCCCATTAATGCACGCCAGCCAGTCATCACTCCCGATGCGCTCTCACGGCTAATAAAATAGCCCCCTTGGTGCTCTGCAAATCCACTCGCATACACTTCCATCATTTCACGTCTTCTCGTCCTCCTTCCCTAGAGAAAAATCCCCAAGGCCATGGCGGACAAGGAGAAATAGCCAGTCGAGGAGAACAAAGCCCCACCAAAGAAGCAAACCATTCGAGAGTAATCTCTTCTTCTCAATCCTTTTTCTTGTTCTCGATTGCAATCTCATGATCCACCTTCCTTTGTTTTCAGCCTCGACTTGCTACCAGAGGAAATCTTTGGAACTGAAGAAGTTCCTGAGCACATCCTTTCCGGTTCCTCTACGGAAGAAGAAGATGCCACGCCGGAACAGAGGACCAACCATCAACTGCGCTGTCGCATCCGGCATCTAGAACACGACCTGCGGGACATCACCGCCCGCTGCAGTGCCGAACGCGAACACCGCATGATCATGGAGGCGTTGGTAGGGGGTAAGATCCTCATCCTTATTTCATTCTCATGCCTAAGTTTCAGATCCCATATTCAATGAGAATCCGTTCCCCTTCTTCAGATGTCTCTGATAGGTACAACAACCTGAAAGCCTCCTAGGACAGCTTGATGGAAGCTGCAAATCACGGCAACCCCGAAGCTTCTACATTGCCGTCATGGTGGTCCGGGAGAAGCTGAAGAGGGAATAACTGAAGAGGAAAAACGCGGAGTCAAAGAAATGAAGCATACTTTCGCTTCTTCCTCCAGGTCTTCTGCTTCCAGCGGGCTCTCTCTTGTAATCTTAGGCGGTTGGGTTGCCAAATAAAGAACCTGCAAGAAACGTTTGTAATGTAGAACATTTTTTTGTGCTAAGGGCAATACACTTCAGTATTGGCCATCTCCTTCTGTCAGGATTTTGCTCTGAAGGCGGCTTCTTTCCCGAACGCCGGCTGTTTTCATGCTTCTGTGACTTGTAATCTTGATGCTTGTAATCAACGATCAATTTCAATAATAGGATAATATTTCTTTAAGTATCTCTCATTTATAGCAGCAGTGAACTCTTCTCCTAGTAAAGTTTTTAAGATATACACATTTCCAGGCGTACACCTAACCACCCGAAAGGGACCTTCCCAATTCGGGGACCATTTGCCGAACGTACTGTACTTACTCCCAATCGGTAGTAATGCTTTCCAAACTAAATCTCCTTCTGCATAGTTCTTGACTTTTAACTTCTTGTTATAATACTTAGCAACTCGCATCTTGTTTTTCTCAATATTTTCCAAGACCCTAAGACGAATCATATGCAAATCCTCTAATTCGTCCATCATTAAGTCACTGTAATCCTTGGAACTTAAATCCTTTTGCAAAACTACTCTCCTTGAGTATGATTGCATTTCCCATGGCAAAACAGCATGATGCCCATAAACCAACTCACAAGGAGATGTTTTTGTAGCTCCATGAGGGGCCATTCCGTAAGCCCACGAGGCTTCATTGAGTACCGAATGCCACCTTTTTGGCTTCTCATCATCTTCTTCTTTATAACCTTGATCATAATCTTATTAGAAGCCTCTGCCTGACCATTAGCTTGGGCATAATAAGGAGAAGAATTTAAAATTTTGATCCCCATGCTTTTAGCAAATCCCCTGAACTCTGAAGATGTAAACTGAGTTCCTTGATCAGTTGTAATTGTTTGAGGAATTCCAAATCTGTAGATGATGTGCTCCTTGACAAACTCAACCATATTTGCTAATGTTACTTTCTTTAATGGAATTGCCTCCACACATTTAGTGAAATAATCTGTTGCCAAAAGCACAAACTTATGCCCCTTGGTAGATGGAGGATTTATTTGGCTAATCAAATCTATACCCCATCCTCTGAATGACTATGGCTTGATAATAGGATTCAAAGCTGATGCTCGGACTCTTTGAATTTTTCCAAACTTTTGACAATCTTGACACCCTTTGTAATACTCAAAACAATCTTCCAGCATCGTCGGCCAATAACATCCAGTGTGCCTAATAACCCATTTCATTCGGTAAGCCGATTGATGTGCTCCACACAGCCCATCGTGAACTTCACTCATCATTTTCTTCGCTTCTTCTTGACCCAGGCATTGTAGCAACACCCCATCCAATGATTTGTAATACTAATGTCCATCAAGAAGAACAAATTTTATAGCTTTCTACCTGAGCTTCCTAGAGACCTTTCGGGATGGATTTTCCAAATAATCAACAATTTCTTTTCTCCAATCATCTTCTGCTAGGTCATTCCCGAAAGCACACACATCGTTGGCAAATACTTCTTGATTTTCTCTACAACCTGAAGCACTTTGAGCCAACCCGTTTGCCTCTTCATTGTGTTCCCTAGGAATATGTTGTAGAATCACTAACTGAAAACTTTTCAAGATCTCCTTGCAATCTTCGTTGTAATTCCTCAGGATATCATTTCTACATTCATATTGGCAATTCAATTGTTTTATAACTAGCTCTGAATCTCCATAAATCTCAACTGAAATAGCCTTTGCTTCTTTCAAATATTGAAGCCCTCTAAGTAATGCTTCATATTCAGCTTGATTATTTGTGACAGTAGGTTGAATAGGGATAGCGAATTCAAACATCTCTCCCCTGGGTGAAATCAATAAAATTCCTACTCCACCACCTTTGGCACGTGAGGATCCATCAAAGAACAAAGCCCAAGGGGTAATCTCAAGCAAATTAATTGATGGATCACGATGTTCAGTAATGAAATCAGCAATAATCTTTCCTTTAACAGCTTTTGCCGATTTGAACTTCAACTCAAACTCAGACAAAGCTAAAATCCACTTGCCAATCCTTCCATTCAAAATTTTCATAGACAACATGTGTTTAATTACATCAAATTTTGAATATACAACGCATTCGGCATTCAACAAATAGTGCTGAAACTTTGTACATGAGTAGTAAACACACAAGCAAAGCGTCTCCGCAGCCGAATATCTTGTTTCGGGATCAAGCAGTTTTCGGCTAAGGTACGCAACTACTCTTTCCTTTCCCTCAAATTGTTGTATTTGGGACGATCCAATGGTTTGGGTATCGGCCGCCACATACAACTTAAAAGGCTTGTTCAATGGAGGAGGCACTAACACTGGTGGTTCCTTCATGTACTCCTAGATCTCATCGAAAGCCCTTTGTTGTTCGTCACCCCACACAAACTTTTGATCCTCAACAGTGGAGAGAAAGGCAACACTTTTTGTGACAAGTTTGAAATGAATCTTCTCACAAAATTGATTTTGCCAAGCAATGACTGTAACTCCTTGAGATTAGTTGGAGGAATAACTGCATCGATAGCTTTCATGCTCTTTTTGCCAACTTCTATTCCTCCTTCATGCACCAAAAATCTCAAAAACTCTCCAGCTGAAACTCCAAAGGCACACTTATTCGGGTTCATCTTAAGTCCATGTTTTCGGGTGCACTCTAGAGTTTTCTTCACATCATCGAAATGTGATTTATGATCCAAAGACTTGATCATGATCCCATCAATGTATATCTCCACGATTTTGCCAATCAACTCGTGAAAAATACAATTCATGGCTCTTTGATAAGTTGCACCAGCATTTTTCAACCCAAATGTCATGACAATCCACTCAAACAGGCCTATATGTCTAGGACATCTGAAGGCCATCTTTGATATATCTTCTATTGCCATAAAAAATTGATTGTACCCTGCATTGCCATCCATGAAGCTAATAACCTTATGTCCAGCAGGGGCATCAACCAAAAATCAGCAACAGGCATTGGATATCCATCCATGGGCGTAGATCTGTTTAGATCTCTAAAGTCTATGCAAACCCTCATCTTCTCGTTTTTCTTGTAAACAGGGACAATATTAGAGATCCACTCTGCATATCTGCATGGCCGAATGAAATTTGCTTCTATTAATCTTTCAACTTCTTTTTTCACGTCGGCAAATACTTCATCCTTGTAGATTTTCCGGGGAGGTTGCTTATAAGGCCAAAAACCAGGCTTGATTGGCAACCGATGTTCAACAATGGAACGATCTAAACCAGGCATCTCCGAATAATCCCAAGCGAAGCAATCTTTGTATTCTTTCAGTAGCTTGATCAACTATTATCTGAAGCTTGAATCCAAGTTAGCAATGATAAATGTCGGCCTTGGCTTGTCACCATCTCCAATGTCAACTTCATCCAGTTTGATAGCCGACATAAATCCACGTCCTAACTTTCCATCAGTTCCATCGATTGGATTCTCCATTAAAAATTGCTATAAGAGCCGACTGCTTGAATCGGTACGTTGATCACCGCCGATCGGTTCAACGAGACCTTCACCCCGATCCTTGCTCGAGAAGCAATCTATACCTTGATACTCCCAGAAGACTGGTTCCACATTAGCCAAGCTTACTGAATCATCTGCTTGGACCACTTCTACATCATCATCCACCCATTGAACAAGTTGTTGATGAATGGTAGATGGGATGCAGCAATTTGCATGGATCCAGTCCCGTCCAAGCAGCAAGTTGTATGCCCCTTTGCCCTCAATGACAAAGAAGGTCGTAAGCAAGGTCTTAGACTCGATCATTAGATCCACATGTGCACAACCCTTGGTGTATGAAGGATTACCAGCAAAATCATTCAGAACTATACTTGTTGGCATCAAATCCCAGGGCCCATGCCAAGCTTCCTGAATGTAGTGTACGGCATCACATTGACCGCAGCTCCGCCATCAACGAACATCTTGGTCAATGGCTTCCCATTGACATATCCTCTCAAGTACAGCGGTCTCATGTGCCGATTCTTGGCTAGCTTGTCCAAAGTAGCTTGCTTGGCCAACACCAGTTGTGCCATCAGCCCAAATTGCTCAGCCTCATCAATGTCTGGCGACGCCTCTTCCTACATAACCTGATTAGCTAGAGCCATGAATTCATTCGGCAAGAAGCATATCATGCACATAGGAGCCGAACGACCAGATCCATCAAGTTTGTCTTTTGGACGCCACACCTGTTTCCTCTTGATTCCTGCCTGCTTCAACTACTGATTCCTCAAGCGCTGAACTCTTCTCTTTTCGCTTCTCCTCAAACCAGGTGGGCACCACTGTCCTTTCTGCTAGACATATTCGCGATCTTCTTCTTCTTCATGATCAACCCATCTGTGATCAGGATATCTTTTTCTTGGTTGATCATTAACTTCATTTATTTTTATGCGCCGACCGTCACTAGGATACATCCTTCCAATTCTTTCATGGACGGGTCGTCGATTGACAGTATCCTGCCTATACTCATTATATTTGTCACTGCATTTGGGACAATTGTTCAATGTGGGGAGCTTCAAACCTTCATTCCAGCAATGCCTGAAGAAAGCACATTCCCAATGCGCACGCTCTTGCTCTCATGCATGTTCTTCTCGTTCTTTCCTGTGCACTTCTTCTTCATATCTTCGCTTCTCCTCCTCGTACATTTGTTTTTGGTAGCGCTCCTTCTCTTGTTGACGCTGCCACTTGTTAAGGAGAATACGCGAAGTCACCCTGGGTTTAGAAGATTCCCCAACCTCAATTTGACTTTTCAGAATGCGAGGCACCTTCTTGTGGACTTGTTCAACTATTACTTGTCGAGCAGGGTCAACTGATCCATCCTGCTTCGCCCTCGCTGAAGTCAAAACCTTCACTTTTCTTTTTTTCCTCAGCAGTCACCATGTTGGCTGAAAACTGAATCATGTTTTGAGGAAAAGGATTGCCATCTAACTTCATCTTATTGTCAAATTTTAGATGACTCTCTTGGATAGGCTTTTGAATTCTCATCCTGAAAACCCTACATTCATTGATGGAGTGAGAATTCCTATCATGAAACCCATAGTATCTCTTTTCTTTCACTACATCAGGCCCAAGCATAGAATGCTCATCTGGCAACTTGATTCGGCCTTCCTTAACGAGGAACTCAAAGAGCTTATTAGCCTTAGTGACATCAAAATCATAGGTGCCCTTGGCTTGCTTGATCCATCTCTGGTTCACTGTTAATGGCTCTTTGCCCCACACTATTTCAGCTGCAGCTATTTCCTCTTCATCATCAAATTCCTCTCCCTGATCTGCCCTTTCGAGGAATTGATTATAGATGTTAGCTACATCACTGTGTTTAGCGAACCTGGAGTCTTTCTTGAAACCATAAGCCTGATTGCTCATCAACGACAATTTATGAGACAATTGGCCAAGATTATCGAACTCCATGCCGAACAGCTTTTCCCGAATAGCCGGCAACATACCTGCTACAGCCATACCAGCCAATTGATCATCTGGTAGGTTCAGAGAGAAGCACATGCTATTGGTCTCTCTGAACCTCCTGAGGAACTCCATTGGTGTTTCATTGTTCCTCTGCCTCAGGGTAGTTAGATCAATTAGCTTTTTCTCATTATTACCAATGAAATAATGAGCATGAAACTTCTGCTCCAAATCCTTCCAAGTGCAAATTGAGTGAGCAGGCAAAGAAGTGAACCATGTAAAGGCCGGGCCTGTCAGTGATCGGGGGGAATATATGATCCTGAATGCTTCATCAATAGAAGATTCCCCAAGCTGCATCAGGTATCGAGCTATGTGTTCCATAGTACTTGTATCATCTTGCCCAGAAAACTTCGTGAGATCCGCGGGAGCATTCACCTTGTGCGGCAAGGCCACCCTGTTATACCATTCTGGGAAAGGAGGTGTATACACATGCCCTTGGTTTTTAGGCTTTAGACCGAATTGATTCTGAAGCACATCGGTCATCCTCTGCACCAGGAGATCAATATTGACGTCTTGATTCCCTATTCCTCCAACAGGCATCCCTGTAGCACCACCATACCCAGGATTCGGGAGAGCATCAACATCACTGTAATCCATGAACTCCGAATACCCGATGTCGTACATGTTCTTCTGCAACCTTTTGTTTGCTGGGGCTATCCTGTAAGTAGAATCAGGAAGAACTCCAGGAGTGCCAAACGCCATCTCCCCATATGTACGTGGATTAGGTATTGCTTGACGAGGATTTGGCCGAACTGGTTGGCTATCCACGTGTTGAGTTGGCTGACAACTCATGCTTTGTGGAGGCGGTTGAATACTTGTATCTTGACGAACTAGTTGGCCATTGACAGCAGCACTTGATTCTCCTTCAAAATGCTTATCCACACCTGGGCCAAAGATGCCAACCATCATCTGTCGAAAGCTATGCAGAAATGCAGTATTGTGCCTAACCATTATGTCTTCCAAAGCTTTCTGCACCATGCGAAAAACCTCCTGCTTCTCTTCAGCAGATGTGGTATCAGGTTCTCTTGGTAGTAGAACTCTTGGCATGTCAGACTTGAGATACGGCACACCACTTTTATTTTTAGAAAATGACATTAAACATTTTTCCTGAAATTGATCAATAGCTTCCTTCAGTTGCAATTGTTGTTCTGGAGCAAACTCCTCTAAAGTGACATCCATGACATCTTGAATATCAGGCATCTTGATCAGCTAGATGGTCCCACCGGGCGTGCCAAAAAGTGTGTTGACGTAAAATCAGCACTTCACGCCAAGCACACAGCAAGCCGAACAAAGCTAGCTTAACACACGTTGCCGAATCCGAAGCGTGCCAGTCAATTTTCCTGAAACTGACAAAGGATGAAACAGTTAGATAAAACCTGGAACTTGCCGGGTGGTATCAAACAATTCCTCATTTACGGCTACAAAGCCAATCAAAATGACATATAGCTACAACAAGCTATCTGTCAGCAATTTTTGAATATCATTCGGGAGCTCTAAAACATTTAAACAGGATATAGCCGCATGCATGACGTAAGCATGATGAAAGATCGGTCTTTGTTTAAATAACATTGCGGCACGTGATCATGACCGATTTTCAAGGATAAATCACAATAAAATAAATAAAGGGGCGAAGCATGATTACAAATTTGTAGTAAACATGCATGCATAGGACAAAAGCACTAGTCTACTGCATGTCTAGGTACTTTTAAACCCGTCGAGCGTGACACCAAACAAGTTAATCCACCACATGATACGACTTGTTTCAAACCACGCCACCAACCAAGAGTAAATCAATCCACCACATGATACAATCTAAACATGGAAGGCTAAGAGCATACATTATTTAAAATAAACTTATGAACACATTTCACTCGTGGCAGAATTGCCCAATACAGCTGTACAGCCGATTCGGGTTCTGTGGAGAAGGAACAAAGTATGCTAGATCAACACGCTTGAACCCACAACACGTGGCAATCTAGATTGATTTGAGTTCGGCTATCAAAGAACACGTGATCCATGCACCACATCGAGTTGAAGATTTGAACACGCATCATATGGATCGTAAACAAGATAGAGTCGAATCTAGTCAATCTAAATTGGGCAATAAGGGTGTTACATGAATTAAACACGAAGCAAAATCCAGAGCAACACGTGGTAACTTAATGAATCTATTAGATCTTGCCAAATCTAATAGAGCCGATAACTAGCTCCAAGCTAGATCTTAGCCTACCGCATGGCTCACGATCTAACAAGAAACCCTCTTGAACTAAGCTTAAATCCACCGCATGATACTAAGCATGGTAACAAGACTACTTGCATCACGGTCTAAATCCACGGCATGATACTAGACATGATACAAGGTTGCTGGTACTTACGGAGGTCGACGGATCGATGGCTCCTCTCGAAGAACTCGACGACTTGATTAAAGGACTCGAAGGTTGGCACGGGGCCGGTTTGTTGTGAAATTGTTCGATCCCTATTACAAACACTAAGGGTTCATATTTATACCCTTGTCCTAACACGACTCCTAGTCGACCACGAGTACAACATTTATTGCCTAAATTAATGCCCCGGCGCCAATGTCCGTCTTGCACCCGTCATCAATTTGTCCCTTCTTTATGTTCGGGCCATGTCATCACGTATTCCCGAATGCTTCATCTTCCAAGCGCAAAACAGCCCTTCTGCCAAATGATGGGGTGCTCCCGACCGCAGGCATCTTTACCGAATGCTTTGAGGAGAATTTCCTGCCGAATGGTGTTTCCTTACCAAACTCGACCCACAAGTCAGTCTCTTTCCTGTACCAATTTTTGGTGTTAACACATGGTTACAGTACAATTCAAAGTGAATGTAACACATAAAAATAGGGATTCTAAAGTAATTCATGAAACCACAATTTGCTTTCTGTCCTTTTGTTGCACATTTAACAGTTTTCTGTTACATTTAATAAAAACATGGCACTCCCCAGATTTTTCAATTTATTGACAAAAGGGTATGTATGGAGATCCTAAAATAATGCACCAAATCTTAAATTCATCTATTTATTTTTAATTAAGGTTGGTAGCATAGAATCTGTGTTGTATTCAACTCCTAATTTCCACGAATCGACACCCATTGGACGTTATAGAAACAATATATATTATGTTATGCACAATTTTTATTTGCGACTTTTTGTGCATACGCTAGCGTGTTTTCCTCGCGCTCTTCAGGTCGAGGGAGACCCTCGAGCGAGGCGTAGACCTGCTGGGGGGTGTGCTGGCCCCTCGAGCGAGGCGGATAGTTATTCGAGGGGTGCTTCGCTCGAGGGTGGCTCGTGCGCTTGTTTGATGGGCCGTGGATGACGTTGGGTTGCATCAGGTTGTGGGCTTTGGATGAGATCTGGGTTTTGTCCTCATCCAAAGCCCACGACTATGGGCACCGCATTTTGGATCTTTTTTGCATCTTTTTTCGTCTTAATTTGCACTTAATTTGCATCTTTTTTACTAACAATATTTTTCACTTAATTCATAGCACTTAATTTTTCATTCATAGCACTTAATTTGCACTTAATTCGTAGGGGATATTATCCACGCACTCATTCATCCTGTGTTTAAGCAAATCAATCAAGAACCACCTTCTAAGAGTATCTGAATCCTGTAGTTTAATGGTGTGGAGTCATGAATATTTCCGAAAAACAAATCTATACAAATGATACAGTGAGATAGGGTTTGTAAGACGCACATCTCGTAGCTGAGCACATATGTGTTCCTCATCCCACAAGTCCAAGTAATTGATGATTGCTAACCTGACATGTTCCTGTACAGACAATATGTAGACATGTCAATGTGTCAAATTAAAGCATGGTTAATTACGTGAGCAAAGTAAAATTACTTGTCCCTAGTTTTCATCAAACATGGTGCTAAGCTGCGTATCCAGTCTTATACGCCATCATTCCATTTTGGGTTCACCTCTTTCATAACAAGGTCAAGCACTTTTCCAGTTTTCTGTATGTGACCCAGATAATAAGAGGTCGGGTCATCACCTGGTAATCGCCTGTGATCCCGCATTGTATCAAATATATGTATTGTCCTACGACCCAAGTGAAAGGAGAACATCATGTATGTTCCCAAGCACCGGAATGGTATCATAATCTACGAGCACCAGGAGTATGAAGTCAGATCACATCTGAAGTATAACTGATTTTTGTAAATAAAGTATAGTCCAGTTGAGTAAAGATATGTCTTACCTCATTGCATTTAGATAATGGCACACCAATGTTAGGCCACCCTTCAAACATTTCTTTCAGCTTCTTACAATCTGGGACAACATGATGCGTGTAGTAACGTCGGTAGTTACAGTCCACCTGAATAGCCAACGAAAAGATGAGTTAAAACATCAGTTTGCACTCAGGGTTTCTCATTAGTAGGTAAATGGGTTGAATACATACACAAAACTTGAGGTCCAAATAATATGGCATCAGTTCTCTAAAGAACACGGACTCATCATTTGCAATCATCCGAATGGCCATGTTGAAGCAATCCACATCCATTGGTTTGCTCGTGTCAAGTATTTCATGAATTTGTTTCAGTGTGATACGTATAGGATATGGCTTGGAACTTGGCGCCCACACTTTGCTTAGAACAATATATATTATTCCAACTTAATACATGTTAATCAACATAAATAAATTGTAGAGAAGCATTTACCTCAACTAATCTTCCCTCTGAATTAATAAAATGCTCTGGCAAATTCCGTAAGAAAGATCCACTTTACTCATTGAACTTATACCAGTCAGCATTTCTGACAATATCCGTATAGAGGGACGTGTGGTTCTCGAGTAACTTTGTCCAAGATCTTCTGTAATGCCACTTCCTTCAATCGAAAGTGACAAGTTGGAGGGATCATCAAGAATAACACTGTTCAATGGCGAATGCAGGATAATAGCTGCTAGTTTGAACCTGAAAAAGGTCATGTACTCCTAAAAAAGAATATACGTTGAAATCCAACTTTCTCACGCCTAATTGTAAATTAATTAGACCGATGATTACCTGCGTTACTTCATCTGTTAATCGGTCTCCCGTCCAATACTCTACGATATTAAGCATGAAAAGTCCGCATGATACTCTATTTGGGAAATTTGAGGATGTATATACATTTTAATTTCGAATTTGGTTCAAATAAAAAATTATCCATATATAAGCAATAATAAATCAAAAGTAAATGTATGCACTTGTACCCATGTGACTGCATCCGGTTTTTGAAGACTTCATTTGGAGGCCAAGAGTGTACGTCAAGGTATGGCTATTTCATACATTTAGTCTATATGAACTCTTTTACTATATTAATTTGAAACACTAGACCATTAAACTGATGGAATTCAATATACAAATACACCACAATGAGATTAAAAAAAGGAATGTGTTTGTCAAGAGAAAAGGAAAACTTGTATTTTTTCGGAAACCAAAACTCACTATGTCATTAGCCATCTGACGGTCAAATGAATCTCCAAAGGAATCCAGAAACTGAATTTCACGCCTAGGAGCATTAATGACCATAATGTACCAATGACAGTCTTTAATGTTAACATGAATGAATACCTGCACGTTCAAAAAAATCATATTAGGTGCTCGATATATAATTGATATTTTTTGTAATAAAAATCACACTTAAAGGTCATGCTCTATATATTTGCTGACTCTTTCAACCACAGGATCGTTATTTCTATCTGCTTCGCTATGGTTATCCTTATATTGGCCGTATTTGAGGTGCAACTCTGAATTGAAGGAGGTCTCCAAATATACGTCGCGACCATCCCTGCTTTTGAGGTTTGATTGAGCCTCTATGCAATTTATGTAAATGTCCACGACCTTCATTAACACACATACAAGACATTTATAATTTTCATCGATACATAAATAAAAAAAGTAAATTCTGTATAAAACTTAGATCCGACTCAACAAATGCTTCCGGATCTAAAAGACATCCAAAATGTTTCCTAGTAGCATAGGAGTCATTTACCCTGACAACTTTTGTCTTCGAATCGAATAACATTATTGAACCAATTGTTATCATATCTGTTGACGCAAAATATGCACCTAGCGCCAAGCACACAGCAAGCCGAACAAGCTGGCTTCACACGCGCAAAGAATCACGAGACGTGCCAGTCAATTTTCCCTGAAAATTTACAAAAGACAAAGTAGTTAAATACCAAAGCTTGGAACTTGCCGGGTGGTACCAGACAGTTCCATATTTACGGCTACGAAGCCAGATGAGATGACATATAGCTATAGAAAGCTATCTGCCAATAAACTGAAACCATTCGGGAGCTTTGAGAAGGCAAAAGTATCATAGCCGAATGGATGACGTAAGCATGACGACGATCGGTCTTTGTTTTGGGCAAAGATGCATATGCATAAGATCGCGACCGACCCCCGTGGTGATCAACATTAAATAAATAAATAAAGTAAAGCACGAGCATAAACATCTAATAAACAAGCATGCATAGATCCAAAGCACTAGTCTACCGCATGTCTAGGTACTTTAAAACCCGTCGGGTACGATGCCAAACAAATCTATCCACCGCATGATACAATTTGCATGGGGATCGTACCACTTTCCATAAATAGATCTATCCACCGCATGATAAGATCTAAACATGGAAAGCTAAAAGCATACATTATTTAAAGCACGAATTACGCACGTGTTCTACTCGTGAGAAACATAACCGAATGCGGCTGAACAGCCGATCCGGGGTCCATGAAGAAGGAACGAACGTTAACAAGCGAGATAAATCTGTCAGATTGATTTGAAATCTAATCCACCGGATGATTAGCTCCATAGCAACCCAAAAACCCGCATCTACCGCGTGATACTCAGTTCTTTCGAGATTTATACAAACTTTGGCAAGCTTGAACCCGCAACACGTAACAACCTAGATTGATTCGGTTTCGGCTATCGAAAAGCACGTGATCCACGTGTTAAATTAACCAAGAGCACGAACTCGACTCGCATAAGGATCACAAAAAAGGATAAAGCCGATCCAAATCCATCTAGACTGGGCAAAAAGGTGTTACATGAATTTAAACATAAAGCAAAAACTGAAAGCAACACGGGGTAACTTAATGAATCTATTGGATCTTGCCAAAATCCAATAGAGCCGATAACTAGCTTCAAGCTAGATCTTAGCCTACCGCATGGCTCATGACCTAACAAGAAACCCTCTTGAACCAAGCTTGAATCTACCGCATGACACTAAGCATGGTAACAAGACTACTTGCATCAGATCTAAATCCATAGCATGATACTAGACATAATACAAGGTTGCCGGTACTCAAGGAGGTCGATGGATCGATGAACCCTCTCGAAGAACTCGACGACACGACAAATGGACTCTAGGTTTTGGCGTAAGGCCGGTTTGTATTGAGAATGATTTCGTATATCTGTTACATACAATCAGGGCTCATATTTATACCCTGCCAAGCACAACCTCGAATGGATTCGATACCTAATTTATCTCTAAGCTTGATCGCTTATCCATCCATTCGTCCTTCCTGCTTGAGCCACGTCACCATACAATCCCGCGAAACCAGCTCAACTGTTCTCTTGCCGAACGGAAACAGATAGCCGATCGCGGATTTCTCTGCCGAATGCATCTAAAGAAACCTTCCTTCTACCGGACGGATTCCTCACCGAGCTGGACCCACAAGTCAGACTCCTTACCAAATTTTGGTGTTAACACATGCCCCTTCAATTACGGGATAAAAGTGATTTTTATTCCGGAATTGACTCCCGCCACCAACGTCTTCAAATCGAATCTGCTCAACACCTGTTCTCTCTCTTCGCAATCCGCCGGAATCCTCGTCTAGATCCAAACCCTAGATCCCCTTGTTCTGAGCTTGAATCCCCAATGGCGGCTCAAAATCCAGCTGCTCAGGTAAATTTCCTTATGACAAGCTTCATTCGGCATTTAGGTTTTCAATTTTTACCTGAGATTTCTTTTCCGCTTTCCTTCAAGAGCCTTCCACCAGGCTTTTGATTCGCACCGAGGCCAATTCAAGATCCTACTACCTTGGTCCTGCGGGAAACTCTGATCCTCGAGATTTTATCGCAGCCGAATCTCAAAGGATCCCCTTCAAAGCGGCTCTGTCCACACCTCCTCAGTGGCAGGATGCTTTCAAGAACCGGCCCTTGCCGCCAATCGCAGGCTGGAAAAATTGGTACCGGAGGATTCTTGCAGACAAGAGTGCCAGGACCCAGAATTGGGATACCCTCCGCATTGCTCAGTGCCTGGAGTTATCTTTGGCCGAGACCCCCAAGAACGAAGACCTCATGATAGCATCTTGCCACTTCTGGTCAAATGGCGTCAACGCCTTCCTCTTTGTTCACGGCCCAATGTCCCCAACTCTGGCCGATGTGTATATGATCACCGGCCTTGACATTACAGGATCTATTCAATCCTGGGATTTCAAAGGTTCCTCAAGACAAACAGGGGTGAAACCAGGGAGCGGATACAAAAACTATATCCTGAACCATATCAAGGATGGCCCCCTTGGTGAAATTGAATACAGGGCATTTCTGAACATGTGTCTATGCAGGTTCATCTTCTGTGGTAAAGCCAATGAGCCTACCTTGAATCACATTGCAATGGCCTCACATCTAGTCAATGGCAAGCGCTTCCCTCTTGCGAAATACCTTCTAGGCAGTGTGTATCATATGCTTCATCAAACCGTCACGCAGATGTACACTAGCCAGAGGATAGCATGTGTCAACGGTCCCTGGTGGTTTGTTCAAATGTGGCTGCAGCTGCACATGCATCAGATTGTTGGTGTTGATTTGAACACCCGGTTCTTCCCTTCATCCACTCATCATGAAGGGGAACCCCAAGCCACCAGAGGATGCCAGACTTATGGAGAAGTCGCTTCAACCGTCCTCATTCGAGAGAATATCGGCCCGCCTCTTCGAGCTCTTCTTCAAAGGCTTCCAAAATCCTCTCTGGCTCCCTTACTTGGATAATGACAATTTGACTCTCCCTTGTGAGTTCTCTTTTGAAACTGAACGCCAAGATGGAAGATTCCTGGAGATCTTCAATATCATTATCCGCCCATGCATCCTGCCGGTTGAATTCAGTGGAGGAAGGCTGACCTACAACACTTATGAATATTATCAGCCCAACATGATGGCTCGGCAACTAGGATGTGGCCAGATGTCCCCAAGACTGTTCTTGCATGAATTCCTCAAGCCCAGAGAGGAAATCAAGGAACTTACTCAAACTAGCAGAGTTTTTCAATATGCATGCAGTCCTTCTGTTTACACCTGGCCTTTCATTCCCACAACAATAGCTCACCCCACCTTCAACTCCTGGTGGCAAGAATTCCATGATCACATCTTCAGTGAGCTCCGTACACTTGTTCTGTACAGAGTTGATGCCTGACTTCCAGCCAACTTCAGAGGTGATATGATTAACCCTTCAATTAGACACTTCCTCTTCCAATCATGATTCTGATTTTATTTCTTTTGCCCTCAGAACACAGTGCCTGCCCCTCTGGCCAGGGATATTGCCTACAATGCAGTAGGCCCAATCTCAGCATTGGGATTCAGATCACCAACGCTGGCCCAGCTAATGGCTAGGTATGCCACAACAGACCCAACTCTGTCCAGCCTTGCTGCTGACAGGAGGCAAGGCTTATCTCTGATTGCTCCTCCAAATGCCAAGAGGAGTAGAACTATCAAGAAAGTCCTTGTTGAGGTAAAATTTCGCCCTTTTTTGATCACAGGATTACTCTGTTTCTGATAAACCATATCTTGTGTATTTTTATACTAGAACTCAGCAATCCTCAGCTTCAGAACCTGCCAATGCTCCATCCACTGGTATGACCTTTACTGTCCTTTTCCTTGAGGATGAACACTGGCATTTATTTTTAATTTGACATTTGCAGAAGAAACAATGGAAGAAAAACTTGTGGACGTCCCAGTGTCTCAACAAACAAGTCCACCCAGGGTTGAGCCACCTGTCCAAGTGGAAATTTCATCTTCATCAGGGACTCAATCACCCCCTGTCCAGACAGAAGCACCAAACTCGCCAGAGATGAGTTTCCCAATCCAACCAGAGCCATCAAGTCCTCCAAGAGCTCAATCACCCACTAGTCAAGAAGAGACATCAACCCCAGCAGAGGTGAACCCATCTTCTCCTCAGCCAGAAGCTCCTGAGTTGCTAGAGATTGCATCAGCACCCCCTCACACAGAAGCTTCAGCTCTGCCTGGAACACCTCCTTTACCAGTGGCCGCCCCTGAACAAAATCCTGCTCCAGTCCAAGAAATCAGATATGAGGTACTTATTTGCACTTAACCCTGCTACGTTTTACTTCTAACACTCCTGACTCGGCAATATTGCTTTCTTAGGACCAGGCCCCATTATCATCAAGTCCATCAATGAGGGACAATCCAGTTGCCGAGGCAAGGGAAGGAGCGCCTCAAACTCTGTCAGAGGAAGTGCTAGAAAAGCTCAAGGAGATTTTTGCCTAGCTGCAAAGAGATGCGCGAGATCAGTTCAAAGATCTCGATCACTTTGAAGAAATGCTCGAACCCATTAGCCAAGAACTCCCTGAGGACATCAGTGCCTCTCTTGCATCTATCTCCGGCCTGGAAACTCATTACGTGCCCATAAGACAAGCTTTGAGAAAGGTATCCTCCCGCCCAGTTTGTTGAAAAGAAGAGGGCCAGTGCTGAACAAGCCATGAAGGGGGCACAATCTCAGACCGAGAGCCACAAAGATACATTGGCCAATCGGCAAGCTTCTTGCGAATTGAAGATCGCCGAAAAGCCGCTTTGGAGGCGTAGGCGAGGAGCCCGTCGAGGTGAAATAGAGGCCGATGACAAGAAAATAGCCGAGCTCCCTGGATTGATAGAGAAGACCCAAGAGGAAGCAATATCGGCTATAGCTAAGGTGAAACAATGCGATGCAGAACTTACCAACCTGTCCAGCGCTCAGAAAGGTTATCAAGAGCGGATGGAAAGTTTTCGCCAAGCAATATCAAATGTCCGTGGTGTAATTGCGAAATACTTGAACATCTAGACGCTTCAATCGATGTGTAATCGAATTGGTCGCCCTTGTAATATTTGTTCTTGCAATTTCATTTCCTTTTTCTTCTGCGCATTCTTAAATGTGATGCTGAACAACCCATTCGGCAAAGAAATGCCAATACCCGAATGGCACTTTGACTCTTCTCAGTCGAGCCAGTCAACCGAATATGACTCAGCCTAGAACTCCAAACGACCCATTGGCGGACTGGTCAACGAAACCTAGGCCCTTGCGTAATCCCAAGATTCGTGACGATGCAAGAAATCAAAGACGTACACTCAATAGAACCTGTCATCTTAAAATTCGTCAACCATTGTCGAGTCATAGCTTGCACTGGAGAGATCTTGATCCGTCTAACCGCGGCATATAAGATCATCATCTCGTCAGTGCACACGGGTCATACATCATCCCTTGGAAAGAGAGTGACGACAAGCCACTTGTCCCACAGTCAGAGAGTGGGATGCAAGATATCGTTGCACTGAGGTGACAACTTGCCACGAACAGGCCCACCAGAGAGTTCCACCCAAAAACTTTCATGAATAAAATCGGTGCAAGCTTGCTCAAGAGAAATAGCACAGTGATGATGAAAACCGAGAGTGCGACTAAGATCTTTCCATGAAACTCAATACAAAACTCCATGAAATCGAAATGAAATACCGGACGCATCCTCTTGAAGGGTGCAGAGGAACTAGATGGTGGTAGGTCTAGAGCCAACCTCCTGAACTGGGACAAAATCTTCCCATCGTAGAGCTTGCCAAATGGAACCAAACTCGGAGTCCATACCTATTTTCTCAAGAAGGTCCGAGTCAAACTCCTTGGTGTTGGCGAAGACTCGGTCCTTGATGAGATCCTAAGCTTGTCTCTCGCGATCTTTCCTCAAGTAGATGAAGGCAGCATCGAAGGCGTACACTTCTTCGGCTTGTGGCATGGGTAGCTCTTCCTCTCCCTCTTCTTCTCGGTCGGTTGACATTGGGCTCGATGCATCCTCGGAGTGACGAGATGAGCTCCTTGTCGGGCATACACCCCGGGTACCGCAAGGAAGGAAGCAGACAGACTCCTTGTAGAATTCCCCTGTACTCCTACTAGGACTCGCTCTGTGTAATCCTACTAGGACTCCTACCTTGTAACCGACTAGGTTCCCGCCCCCTGGACTATATAAAGGAGGGCCGGGTACCTAGCCGATCATCCAATCCCTCCGGGGAACAACACCAAGCGCAGGGCGCAATACTACTCTAAACAGGACGTAGGGTAGCTACTCTGGCTACCCGAACCTGTATAAATCTCGTGTCTTGTGTCCTCGCGCGTACCTTCGGGTTCCAAATCATGGCGATCCCCACCTTCTACCTTGCTATGGGTACCTCCCATGGAGGTCGAGAGGTTTAAACACCGACAGTTGGTGCCCACCGTGGGGCCATCGTCATGATCATCAAGCGAATTCAAAGGACCTCATCTACAAAATCAATCTACCGCAACGGTTGTTGGCTGATTCGATCAACTCGCCGCATCAATCAGCCTGATGGGTCAGCAACTCGGCGACTTGGTGGAGTTTCGCTCAAGTTCAAGAACGACACGGAATCAACTTCGTGTCACCTGTCCGCCGAGACAGAATCAAGTTCGGAATCAAGCTCCAATTATTGCTCGCGAGAAGTTAACCCTATGCCCTGGCGGCATCAAGTCCGAAGCTGACCATGAAGATTACGCTGCACGTGAAGATCATGGAGAATATTGGCTCTTGACAACAGCCACACCAAAGCTATACCAGGAACATGCAAGATTTTTTGCTTGGTGCACACGACAAAACGTACGTGGGCACACCTACTTCAACTACTCGAGTACGACTACTACATCGCCGTCCAGACGCATCAACTCGCCGACTACTCATCACCCGGCCGCACGGGCTCTACGTCAACCTTGCCGTGCGCCGCGAGTACTCGTCTCTCGGCCGCAGCGGCTCTACATCGACTACGTCGTACGCGTCCGCGACATCGTCTTCTGGGCGTACAACTACCTCGACTACTTACCTCAACTAGTCTCAACCAGAAAACTAGTCGAGGACGGCTCCCACGACATCAACAACTAGTCGGATCCACCTCCGACTACTTGACTTCAGCAACAACCGTCGCGGCTCCATCACCGACTGCCACGGCTTCATCGACACTCGTCCACGAATCAAGCTAAGTCACTTATTTCAATAATTATTTTTTCTTCGGCATGTTTTCCACATACAAGAACCAACGCCGAAGACTACTTCGTGTACGCCTCTCAACGGCTACCTGCCAGCAGAGCTACACCGTGCCAGTTATTCCTTGGGGACTGTTGACTACCTGTCACAGGCTTGGTACACCAAATTAGGAGGATCTTACCACGACATTTCGTGTACTGAGTGCTGGAGGCGCACAACGGCTACACCCTGAGGAGGCACTGCGCAATCCTGCTCTCCGCCATGCGGAACAACGAGCAATCACGCTCTCTCTTGTCGCCATGTCGACTACTTTCGTCTACCTCTTAATGGTCTCGCTACAGTAGCACACGTCTTGATCCGCACAAAGCCTCGGCTCTCCTGTCATGCCTCCACGCCCCAGCTGCTGTGGCTAAACAGGCTCCTCAGAGACCGAGCGCTTAAACCAGCTCTCCTGTCATGCCTCCACGCCCCCAGCGGCTATGGCTAAACAGCGACCACAGAGACTGGGCGCTAAACCGCATCAGGCTAACTACTCGACGCCTAACGACCACAACAAGAGCATGACACATGACATTTGCATCTATGTTCATATTTGTATTTGTCATTTGTAGATTCAATTTCTACAAAATGCTACATAATGTACGCATCTCTACTTTCAGGTCAAGCTTCGGCGACGACTTCCAGTACGCTCCGCGTACCTCCACCGGCGCGGCTAGTTCCCAAACTCGGGGGCTACGCACCAATTACTACTCGATGAAAACTCGAGTAGTCTCCGCTAGCTCTCTAGCTCGGGGGCTCAGCACCAACAACTACTCGACGTGGCTCCTACGGCTCACCTGGCGACGAGCTCGGGGGCTGAACGCTACAAGAGTACTCAGATGATGACTTCCGCGAACACTGAAGACCCTTGGACTGATTCTTCAATCGTTCCAAGGCTCGGGGGCTACTAGGCTACACTCATCATTCAATTTTTTCAAGACGGGAGATGCAGAATCAAGATTGACCCTCAGCCAGAGTCTACAACTCAACCTAAGGCTCGGGGGCTACTCCATATGTAGTGCGATTTTGCAATCGCACTTCCATATAAATCTCGACTTCAAGACAAATGAGCTGGACCACCTTCCAGCCTCGCGGCAGTTCAAGTACTATTGAAGACTTCTCCAAGCAGTACTCGAGGACGCTCAAGAATTACTCGAAGAGGCTTCAAGACTACTCGAACTACTACTCTCGACTCCAACGTGCTCGGGGGCTTGTTGGGCATACACCCCGGGTACCGCAAGGAAGGAAGTAGACAGACTCCTTGTAGAATTCCCCTGTACTCCTACTAGGACTCGCTCTGTGTAATCCTACTAGGACTCCTACCTTGTAACCGACTAGGTTCCCGCCCCCTGCACTATATAATGGAGGGCCAGGTACCTAGCCGATCATCCAATCCCTCCGGGGAACAACACCAAGCGCAGGGCGCAATACTACTCTAAACAGGACGTAGGGTAGCTACTCCGGCTACCCGAACCTGTATAAATCTCGTGTCTTGTGTCCTCGCGCGTACCTTCGGGTTCCAGATCATGGCGATCCCCACATTCTACCTTGCTGTGGGTACCTCCCATGGAGGTCGAGAGGTTTAAACACCGACACTCCCCCCGTCACATGAACGGCATGAGCGAGTCAACTTTTTGAGTGCACCGGAGGCCCAACTCATCTTGCACAACAATCGGACAACACAGGCAACTCTGTGATGGGTTAGTAAAACCGAATGAAATCCTTACCGAGGTCGCTCCACCAATGATCAATAATTCAGCAACACTTGGAGAGAATACTTAGCACCTCAATCTCGAGCAAGAAATCCAAGAAAACCAGAGAGCAAGAACAAGAGAGAGAGAAAGTCATGGAAATGGGTGAAGACACCCCTCAAACCCCCTAGTATTTATAGGCAATGGAGCCGAGCAGCGAGACATGGGCCGTGTGCAATAGCTAGGAGCCGTTGGAGGAAGGAGGGCCGAGATAGCCGTTAGGCTAGGTCGGCCGACCTGTGGGGTCGGCTGAACCCACCTCGGGTCCGCCCGCCTCCAAACTTTTGCAATGACTCTCTAACGGTCATGTGGTGGCCTGCCTATGTGTCCCATCCAAACTTGCCTGAAAACTTTCTCAAATGAGTTTTTGAGGATTTTCTAACTCAAAAATTTATTTTCAGAATTTTTATTCAAAAAGGAAATTGGCTAGAAAAATTCTAGCATGCAAATGCAAGAATGGGAAATTCTAAAGTGCATTGGGAAAAATTAAATTTTGGAAAGGGAAGTATGAGATAACTACCAATTTTACCTTTTGGTGAAAGGACTCATCATTTTAGGTCTGAGAACGAGACTTTCTCACGGCGTTTAGTTCTCGTCACCCCACTCCAGAGAAGTAGAGGGGTGTGATCTCGTACCTCCTGCCACACCTTCCTTGTTTTCTTTGACTTTCTTGGTGCGGTCAGAGGTAGTTTGAGCTAGGGTTGTGGCTCCGTCCATTCCATAGTCTACTCATCATTTCTTTGCACTAAATAACATTGCTCTTCTGTTGGTCGAAACTGGAACATCAAGTTCTTCCCAATGTGGAAAAAGAGGGTCCCATTTTCCACATTGATCCTCGCCCTTGCGTCACTTAGGAATGTCCTCCAAAGAATGAGTGGCATTTCCGTATCACCTTGCATATCAAGGACCACGAAATCCGCAAAGATGCAGGAACCCTAGACAAATACCAGTAGACTCTCCACAATCCCCTCTGGATACTGGATCGATGCATCAGCAAGTTGAACTGTCCTCGAAGTTGGAGTAAGAGCAGGATATCCCAATCTTTCAAACATAGCCTTGGGCATAAGGTTGACACTCGTGCCAAGATCACAGAGAGCACTCCTAATTCTCTGATAGTATATTGTTCAAGTGATAGCGGGATAACCAGGGTCTCTCTTGTGCATAATTGTTGAAGATTAAGAACCTACTGTATGGGTCTCCCAGCATAGTTAGCAACTCGTGCCCGTCCAGATGGCTTACCCCATCTGGTGGATATTGCACAAACATTCTCACAAGAAGACACAAGTTGCCCCGAATTCTTCTTGTCTTCATAGAGGGAACCAAAGCAGCTAACTGAGCTAACTGGGTTTCTATCATTTTATTAAAGCTCAGTTGGTTCTTAAGAGAAGAAAGGCTATCAATTTTAACGTTAAGGCTTCCAAAGACTTATCATAGGCAGTTGTTTTCTTATTAAAACCATTGTTGATCAGCTTGCCCGAAAACTAGATCTCTCAGGGAAGGTTGGTTGGGTTGAAAGAATTACCTTGATTACCTCCCTGATAGTAAGGGCATGATTGATTCACGTTTGACCTCCTTATGGACGATAACCATTATTGTTGTCGTTCATGTACATCACGTCCTCCTGGGTAGTAGGGCAGAAATTCCCTAAATGCCCAGTGTCACCACAGACTTCGCATGTCATGCGAGCATCCATAGCTTGAGTATTGATGGCCATGGAAGCCTTCTCGCTGGTTAGAGCATCCATTCTCTTCATAAGTTGGTCCATCATGGCGTGCATCATATCCTCTTCCTTGACGGTATGTGTACCCCTCTGACATGGCTCGAGTCGATCATCACTCCACCCTTGGTTGTAGACCATCTTCTCGATGACTTTGGTTGCTTCAATGATAGTGAGAGAGAAGAAAGCCCCTCCAGCAGCAGCATCAATGTGACTTCGGGCTGTCTGAGTCAGGCCATGATGGGGACAAGCCAGGATGTACTCTTGAAGCCTCTCCCAACCTTCCGGAATGGTTTCATTTGCTGATTGCTGAAAGCTTGAAATTCTCTACCGGAGGGCATTAGTCCTGCCCAACGGAAAGAACTTCATGATGAACGCTGCTGAGCATTTTGCCTAGGTGTCAATACCTACACGGTTCGAATAGAACCACTGCTTCCCCTTTCCCAGCAGTGACAATGGAAAAAGCCATAGATGGATGGCATCTTCCTCCAATCCTCGAGTGTGATGAGGATATTGAATCGGAGAGAAGGACATCGCGAAGCGGAAACGAAAGATTAAGATCTTTTCCCGATTCTGTAATCTTCCGCCAGAAGGAGCCCGAGTTGATGACCAAGATGGCCGTTCCTTCGGCATGCTCTTCCTCTAATAAATGTGTAGCAAGACACATAAAGCCAGATCCTCACAAGGATTCTTCTAGCTATAGTGCCTCCTCGCTGTTTGGAAGGAGACGAAGAAGAAGAGGGGTCACTACACAACTTGACAAGAATTCTTCTAGCTATGAAAGAGAAAGAGGAAAAGGAGACAGCCATACAACAAGAGTCTAATCTATCTGAGTTGATTGCACCATGGCTGATGAGTGAGTTTCTCCATCGAGCTTCAGGCCTATTTATAGCCCCAAATGGCAGAAGGGATAACTACAAGAGGGAATTGAAAAAAGGGAAATGAAAGGCATCCGATGCAGTCAAAGCAAGAACAGTTTCCCTGTGAAAGTCTCATACTAGGCAATTGGCAGGCATGTAGTGATGCGTGTCCCAAAAATCAGGGACTGGCTTTGAAGGAAAACTGAATAATGATGTGTGGCCCCACTCTGTATTCCAAAAGAGGAGACTATCAGGATTCCCCTCTCTCAACATTTACACCAACAATGACAAGCTTTGATACATCATTAGGATACAAGAACTCTTCAAGGAGAAACTTGTCAAGGAATGGAAATGGTAGCATTTCCTGGAATCGCTCTAGAGGAGCCTTGCCTCTTATTCCTAATGGAAGCTAATTTGATGCATACTCAGAAGAATATGGTAACACCTGAGAGGCGAGTTGCATTTTATAGCAAGGAAGTTGAACCAAATCATAAAAGAGCACCTACAAGTATGGGTGGAAATTCATCACCGGAAAATGGTGCATTAAATCCGTAGAATGCTAATCAAGAGGTGGTGATTTTATTCATAGAAAATCAATTGCATCAGCTGATAGTACATCAGAATTCAAAGGAGGCTTTTTGCCTTGTCTAGCTCTACTCTAACTTGGGTTATCTCTTCACTTACACGATCCAGTTCCTGAAGAAGAGTCGTCCTCCTAGTTTCGAGAAACTCCGGCTTCTTCTCGTCGTTTGCAATCACCAGACAAAGACCGCGTTCTTGTCTAGATGGATGGGTTGGTTGATTTGCGCCAAAGGCATTGATGCTCAATATGATCCTTTCCACGGTATCATAATTTGGACACTAAGAAAAAGGAGACATCAGGAAAAGGATCATGAGAATGAAGAAAATGAAAGAAAAAACCAACCTGATTCACAGAGGAAGAAGAAGAAGAGGAAGCCATCGAGTTCAAAGGACTAAAGGGATTTGGGCATCTTATATAGGCCGAGTGGAATGTTAGGTCAAAACAATTAACACAGAGCACTAGAAGATGTCTAGTAAAGGCTTCACAGTTTGGAAAATTACAAGTAAAGTTTAAATTATGCCTAAAAGATGGATGGCATTGATGAGGTCCAGACATAGTTGATCGACCGCCTCTATCTCCTGGCAATCAGGATCGGCCGAACCGGGAATCGGCTGTTCTTGTTCACGAAGAGCTTGGGCTTGCTGAGTAATGGAGTCCTTCCGTTCTCGCATAGTGGTTATAGTGCGTGGAAGATCTGCAAGCTTCTGCTCTTCAGATTCCAAGTCTTGCTCAAGCTGAACAAGTTCTTTCATCAAATCTACACGCTGTTTCTTCACACGATCGATATTGTTGACAATATCAGAACGAGAAGAAGACAGGAATTCAATCCTGTTGTCAAGATCGACCATACTTCTATCTAGCTTCTCCTATCCTGGGTAAGTTGCTCTTGATGCTTTATTTCATCCAGCTGATCTTGGGCTTCCTGGACTACGAGCTGTCGATTCTCGATGAAAGCAACTTGGAGCATCTTCGCCTAGAGGTCTTTAGGCAACTAGCTTTGAATCTTCTTGAAAATAATCCTGATCGGCTCAGCATCTTGCACAAGTTGGCTGATGTCTTGGTTCAGTAGTGGAAGCACCTCAGTTAGTTTGGCCATCACATCATCAGGGAGAAAGGCTGCTAATACACCCTGAACAACAAGAGACGAGGTTGGTGGAACTTGCGAAAAAATAAGGGTGAGAAAAAATAAGTAAAGAAGAAATTTGAAAGGATCAAGAAATTTACCTCTAGAACAGAAGTTGTCTGCACTTCACTAATCAGATTTTTAGCCAATCCTGATTTAGGAGCCTTGAAGATTGGCAGTTGTATGTTGACGGTTCTTACAACAAACTTTTGACCGTCAACATCTCTGCTACGGTAGCGTTTTATAACGAATTTCATGCATGTTTTAGGTGCTAACACGGTTCCACGAGTTGTATTGAGTTTTTATCTACAAGACAAAGATTAGGGGCAATTCCGGAGCATCGAGCCACATAAGGTAGGCATCGCCGCACCTAGTGGTACAGCTGGCCCCACCTTGCACCACTATGCAGGTTCACACTGAGTGAAGTCCTTTGCACCAGCTCCTAAAAGACCAAACACATCACGATCATGTTGGATCAAGCAAACACACCTCAGGCGAGAAACACAGGGGCTAGGAGGCAGGGCTGGCCGCATCACCAGGGTCGGCCGAACCTCTAGGGCCGGCCGCACCACTAGGGTCAGCCACACCTGCCCGACTCTCCCAAATGTGCCACCAAGCCTCGGTCAGCCTCACTTGGATCCATGGACCCACAAGCAAATGAACAACCGATGTGTGCAACATCCAAGACTTCATCTACCCACTAGAGCACGATCCGGAGTATATGACAAGGGGGCCCAGGGCCGGCCGCACCAATAGGACCGGCTGCACCCACTTCACTCAGCAAACTGATCCATAACCGCCTCCTAACCACCTCAGGGACCAAATCACAGACGCACGATCAAAGGCAGTGGAAATCACAGGGCCGGCCACACATGGAGATACGGCCGCACCTCCTTGCTAGGCATTGCAGCACCTTCTCGCCTACAAGTACTCCCTCCTGCAGCTACCGACCCATGGGGGCTATAAATTGAGCCTGGCACCTAGTGGAAGAACACAAGTGATTAGAAGCAAGTGGCAGAGCCCTCTACAAGTAAGTATTAAGAGAATAGGGAGAGAGAGTTGAGTGTTGGAGTAGAAGCCGGAGTCAGTCTTCTTGTACCTCGGCGGGTGTGGTACAACTTCAGTCGTCCACACTCAGGATACTTTGTAAGTTCGGATTCATGAGTAACTATGTCTCAAGTCATTTCATCATTCGCTCTTAGGTTTTTCGATTGCATGTAGTAGTTTCTACTTGTTGTGATTGCTTTGCCTTGAATTCGAGTAAAGTAGTGCTTGGTTAGTGTAGACGTGGTGTCTAGGCTTTCCAGTACCTTGGAATGCTTCCCGGTTCAACGGAATAGTTATGATAGCCTCGGACAGGCTTTGTAGTCCACCATGTTAGTTCCGGTAGGTAGGAGTTACGACATCAGAGCACCCTTCTCATCCCAATTTGTGGCTCTTTTCACTCGAGCCCCGATGAGCGACATGTTTTGTATTGATCCTATCCGTGACTCTCACAAATCCCGAACTTCATCAGCTATCCCCTCTCTACCCAAAATCTACCCTTGCCTTTCTATCCTTCGTCACCATATCACCCGGACGAATTAGTTCAGGTTCACAACACTGCTCGTTCCCCATGGAAAGTGATACCTTGGAATACTCCCAGGTGAAAGCTACACTACAAAAAACCTTGTGATCCATGACGATATTCACATGAAGTTTTCAGATTTCATCATAGATTCGCAGTGTTAGATATGATGCCCGATATGAAGTCCAAACACCATGACGTTGTGCCAATTTCGTCATAGATTTCATCACAGATCACGATGCATCCATGACAACATCCATAATTCGTCATAGATTAGTAGTGTTGGATATGAAGCCTGATATGAAGTCCAAACACTGACGTTGCACCAATTTCGTCATAATCCGACCACATTGCATTTCAACATTTCCTCATATTCAATAAATTCAAAAAAACATATAATGTGTGGAAAGAATTAGAGATAATCACAGTCAAAATTAAAAAAAATCTAAATTTTAATTTTTTTCTAAAGCATATAATATTATATATTCAGTGTATATAGATATACCTATATAAAGTCAAACAAATTGGATTTCCATTTTATGATTTTTTATAATTTACTATTATTTTCTAAATATTCAGTTGAATTACATAAAAAAAGAAAAAGTCAAAATCGTATTTAAAATCACACATAACCAAGCTCGGGATGTAATGTGGACAGTTTCAAAGGTTCAAGGATATGCTTTGTGTAGTTATGAAGTTTAGGGGCAAAACTAGACTTTCACGAAAATTGAACTCAAAGTAAATTGGGCTTGGTAACTGGAGTTGAAGTCTGCTGGTGGCCCTCTAACTCCTTAACAGGAACCAAGATCCCAAACCAACCCACACAACCTAACATGCCAACCTATCTACAAGGCCCAACAGGCCGGCCCATTCTCGTGAAAACAGAGGACCACTAGCAGACTTTTTGACATTTTTTTCACAATTAAAAAATGAAACAAAAAGAGGGTGAAGGGTGGTTCGAACCCACGCCCTCATAGACACCAGCTTACAACTGGGCTACTTTGTAGTTTATGTATTAGTCAAACATTTGGCGTTTTTGTACTAATACTATTCGCATTCACTGATGTGCCATGTCACCAAGCCACCACGCTCTACCGAAAATTGTTCAAAAAAAAGAATCATCCAATTTGGACTACCCCTAATAAACTGCTATCGAAATCATTTTTCATTTGTTAAAGTTGTAGATCTTGGTAGAGAATGATTTTAGAAAATTTTAGAAAAAAGAATCATCCAATTTGGAGTTAGTATGAGGCAGAAAAACTAGTTACAAATTTTAGTCAAAGATTAAAAAGAGAAAACACACTTGTTCATCTCAGTTCATAGCAAGTGCAATTTCTCTTTTTAATCTTCGAATAAAACTTGTAAACTGTTTTTCTTCCTCATATGAACTCCAAATCGGTTGATTTTTTTGCTAATTTTTCTAAAATCGAGATGTTTTACTCAGTGCCATTTGTTTGTATATTAATTACTATTTCTTGATTGTTTTTCATACAACATATCTTTTCCAACTAAAAAGAGAATATAAAAAACATGTTTTTCATAATAATTGCTAATATAACTTAATATTCTCAAATGTTATGGTCAACATGAGATGGTGTCAAAAATTGAGGTGCATACAAGTTCGGTCACGTTATTAGTTGTTCAAATCTCAAAGTTTGTGTTGAGTTATAAGAAATTATGTTAGAGATACATCTATTTGTGAGCAGTGTATGTCGTCACTTTCTTGAAACCACTTAATTTTTTTATGGCAACATTTTGAACCAAAAACATGTTGTTATGCCAATTTATAGAATTTTTTGACCAAATTCAAATATTATTATAATTATTATTGTACTTTTGATATAAATTTTACATGTTTCTTATAATTCAAATTGAATTTCTCACCAATCTTCAAATCATGGCCTAAAATGGAAAATAGAAGACTAAATATGATTTTTGTGAAATTTTTCCAATCTTATTGGAGGTACACATAGGTCAAGTTGGAAATACTTTTGATAACCACGTAGAAATTCATATAAATGATAAAAAATAGAAAATCTACTCCAAAAATTCTTAAACTCCTCGATTGCAACTTAATTGTTGTCTGATACTTGTGAAAAGTGTATTGGTTGTATTTAAGGTAACTATTTTTTGAGTTGTTTTCAAAGGGTGTGTAATTTAGGTATTTCAAAAATAGAAAAACAACCTTGTTTCACGAAAAATGGCAATGTGAATCCTCATATGTTAATGGAAGAGTAAATGCAAGGTTATTTGCATAATTGAGGTGTACATGAACAAGAAAGTACATTAGGGTATACAAATTTCAATGTTTAAGTTGAAGTGTATGAAACAATGTGAGAGACCTATATAGTTTGTGAATAATGTATACTCCAATTTTCACAAAATTTTATGAATTTTTTTTGTCAAGCATGTACATCCATAAAATGATTCTATGCCAATTTACATAATTTTTGGAGAAGTTTTTGGTATTATTATCATTATTTTATAATAAGTTGACTAATACAAGTTCGAGTTTTCCCTATATGTCAATTGAATTTTTTGTGAGTCTTCTAGATGTGAGATAGAATAGACCATAGAAGTCTAAATATATATTTTTTAATTTTTATGAATCTTATTACATGTACTTATAAGTCAAATTTGGAATTACTTTTAATAAACACACACAAATTCATTTAAATGATAAAAAATAGCAAATCTACTTCAAATTTTTTGAAAATCCCAGGTAACAACTTATATGTTGTCTTTTGTATATAAAAAATAAATTTGTGCATAAAAGATAATTATTTTTATGTGTTACCTCACAATAGTGTAATTAAAAAAGAAAAAGAAAACATTAAGCAGAGAAGCCCATGTCGGCCCAAGTAGCCCGACTATTTTTTACCGTCGATCGTTTATCTGATAGTTGTGATCGCGTTTTCTTGGTATATAATGCTGCATCCAGTCCAAACCCTACATCCTCCCGCACACTCCTCAGTCCTCACCCAGTCACACCCCCTCCTCCCCTCTGCCGCCTCCTTCCCAACCACTGCCTCCACCGCCTCCTCCCCACCTGGCCACGCCCCCTCGCCTCCGCCGCCTCCTCCCCAACCTGCGCCATTACCTCCAGTCCCCTTCCCGCACGGGTGATGTGCTCTGGGAGCCATGACGCTCTGAGATCTGGTCACAACGGGCCTAGGTCTGGCCACCACGATTCAGATCCATGGTCTCCAGGCCACGTACGCAGTGCGCGTCACCGAGCGGCGTCGACCTGGGCCACCGAGGTGGAGGAGAACCTCCTGGAGGTGCGGTGCACAGGGTGAGGGGAGACGCTGCCCATCCCGCCTGCTTCGGCGCCGACGTCTTTACCCTCCGCCGCGAGGCTGCCGTGCGGGTCCATGCTCGCTGTGCCGCTGGTCTCGGGTGTTGCGGCTGCCGGTCTGTGGCGCCGAGCTCACCGTCTCTGCCCGTCTGCGCCTCTCAAGGTACGCGGATTCTCGATCCTCCCCTGATGCGTGTCGTTTGATTTACCTGCCCGTGTTCGTCGTCGATCTGTTGCTTAGGGTTGGGTTGCTAGGCGATCCCTGCCCGTGCTTCGAAAATCTATCGATTCGCAGGTGGAGTTGTAGATCTGCGAGCTGTGATAAAAGTATTCATTGTAGATCTATTCTGCACGCTGAGTTCAAGTCGTATATGATTTCAGCGCTAGGGTTGGATTGATGTTAACAAGCTCATGTTCAATGCTCTATTGTGCATGCACAGATTGTTGGTTCGGATCGTCTAGGTAGTGGTGTTTGGAGGGATTAGAGGTCGATTGCTGTTTAGTTTCTGCATAATTATCTACTAGATCTAGATATTTCTGCCTCTTAGATTATATGTTTGATGATAAACAGGAATTGGCTAGGAATTGGTTATGCATTTCACAGCCAATCTCGTTTCACCTTGTATTTTTATTGCCCAGTGGAGCAATAGAGTGTTGTATGCATAGTGATGAACTTGTTATGTGTTCTTGCCATGGAAAAACCTGTCAACCTGTAAACTGATATTGTAGTATATTGCTTTCCGAATTGCATTTTAGGATGGATTCTTAGCTGAAGGCTACAGTGTTTTGGTTCAGTAAATTGCTTAATCACTGCTATTTGGAGACATACAATGTTGTGATTTTTTTTATGCTATACTGCTGATGCCATGTAATGCCTTTTGAAATTGCACTTGCATATTGCAGAAAAGTTCACTGCATCTTATTAAGTAGGTTTGGTGTGACATAGAATCTACTTATTCAGTGGGATTTAGTTTTGTCAGATATTTCCGTTGACAAGGTCATGCCTTTTTATTGTATTGGCAATTTGTGGATGTTTTATTGTGATTAGATTAATCTCCTAGAAGTTGGGGAATTCCTTGTTGAATTATTTCCTAAGAACAGAGAGTTTACTATTGTGTAAGAAATGGACATGCTGTTGATATTCTGTGAAGTTGACTTGGAAGTCATGACTCACTATTTGGTGGTAGAGTTGACTTAAAAGTAGCAATAGCATGCTGTGTAGCCTGTAGCCTATAGGCGTTACATGTCTGGCAAAGTACAGTAGCTACAATACTTTGTAAGAGAGGAATAAGCTGCTGCAGTAGCCCCTTTTTCAGCAGAATACATTGTTGCAACTAAACTGTGGAAATTTACAGCTATGTTGTTCATCACTTCCACCAATAATTGGTCTGGACTCTGGAGACTTGATGGTAAAGAGTTAATAGTGTACTTCGATGACTTGCATGTTATAATTTCTTTGTGAAAAAGTTTCATTGAATTTTGGTGAAACTATCTAGAAATGTAAGTGGAATCTTGAGGGAATTGACATGGAGCACTATGGTTGTTAACCTTGTTGCGTTTTGCAGAAAGACTTGACTCTCTTATGTTATCCTTGAACTGCCTTTTCTCATTGCAAAAGCTGGTTTGGATTATACTGAAGTAACCGATCATTTTATTTTTTCTTCATTGTTCACTTATGCTAGGGAAGGGAGGGTTGACCGAAGTGAAATATTGACACTGGATAGCATCAGACAAACTTTGATTAGACTAGAAGACAACATCATATTCGGCCTCTTGGAGTTTAAGGTACTTATATTAGTATTCATGTGTAGTTTAAGGTACTTATACCTGGTCTTAACTTAAGAGTGCCTCTGCAGTGAGTTTCCTAGATTCTTTAATGAACTCTTTCTGAGATGTCTCTATACCATATATGTAGGCAACATTAAGTCTTAGCAGCTGCAAATATGTTTTTTTCTTAACATTCTACCATGCTACTAGCTATTACTACTGAAATGCAACTGACAAGTTTGAGTGTGCTGATGTGTGCTTACCTCTGAGCAGTTTGACAACCTGTACAGATGCCATCACTCTGTCCCTGATGGTTTGATGAGGGCCACTGATGTTATGATCGCTGGCAAGGTTGTTGTTGTCTGCGGTTATGGTGATGTTGGCAAGGGTTGTGCTGCTGCCCTCAAGCAGGCTGGTGCCCGTGTCATCGTGTGTGAGATCAACCCCATCTGCGCCCTTCAGGCCCTGATGGAGGGTCTTCAGGTCCTTACCTTGGAGAATGTCGTCTCTGAAGCTCATTGACTTACCAAGTTGGATTCTTTACAGTTTGCACTTGTGCCTAAAAATAACATGTGAGGTGATGGGTATGCTAGTATTTAAGTGCTAGTTATTGATTGACTCGTTAGTGTTGATTTCTGTTTATCTGTAATGTGAATTGTCTTTTTCAATCTACAGTGATGCATCCATGTTTCCTATTCTGTGATAATTAGCTAATGATTAAAATGTTAGGTCAATGGTAATTATTTACCTGTAATTTGTTCACTGATGCTTCCAAAGCTCATACACTCGTGTCATTTGCTCACTCAATTTATGCTTGTTGGCAGGAGGAGCAGACGCACCTCGACATTGCTGGAGATATGATCGAGATGGTTGCTAGCTGTAGCTGAAACCACATTAAACTTGATGTTTATTATGCTTTAAATTGAATGGTTGTATACTTGTAGTGGTAGAAAGATAACCTGTGAGATGAATCTGCTAGTATTGAAGTGCTAGCCTGTGCCAAATTATATTTTGTTTGCCATTGAGGTGGTGTGAATGTACTGGAGATTTATTAATTTAAGAATTATCATTGAATTGTGTGAAATGATTGTTGTTTTCTGATTTTTGGAATTTGGCCACGTCAGCACTACATAGCTGACACATCAGTTGATAGAGGCGGAGTGCCCGATCTTTCGGTGAGTTGAGATAGCTTCGATCTGGTGGGAGACGACCCTCACGATCCGACTACGACGAGCGAGACTCGAAGCGCCAATGCAATCGCTGAACCAACTCCCGATGGTTACCGACCTTGCCGGCACAAGATCAGCCTGATCACGAAGATCAATTCCTGTGCGCAATCGAAGAACGAACAAGAATCCGAGGCGAGCAATCTTAATATCACTCGAAAGTGGAGTTCTGAATCACAGAGGACAGCACGTATTTGTGCGTGTTCAGGTGTAGCTAAAGCTAGATGTAAAACAAAACTCAAATCCTAATGTGGTGGCGGCTACTGAATATATGAGCTAGGAGGACGTCCTCCTAGGGTTGTGGGCGACCAGGGGTCGGCCATAACATAGGCTTAAGGCCCGACACGATACACGGCCCGTTGGGCCAATATAAGGTGACGCAGCACCTTAGACAGAAAAACAGTCCGACTCAAAATGACGATTGCGGCCGCCTCGGTGAAGATATGACAGTGATTCTGGACCCATCTGAAAGTAGACTTGATAAGCTTTCCATCAAGTACTTGATCGCCCAAAACGGAGTCCGGATGAAGCCGTGGTGACCTTCACAAGTTGACGTTCGTGCGCAGTCCGAATCCAGCCACATATCCTTCATTTTTTAGCACCATGACGTAGTTCAACTCTCTTGCACGAGCCCGAGTGATTGGCCCAGAAGGTGGTGCCTGGAGTGAAGGTGCTGCTGGTGTAGATGTACTGGTGATGTCCTCATCAGTGTCCACATCATCCTCCCCTTCTTGAACTGAAGTCGTCCTCGACGGCAACTCGTCATCTTCGCCCGCGTATGGTTTCAAATCTGCAACATTAAAACTAATGGAAACACCAAACTCCGCAGGCAGGTCAAGAACATAAGCATTTTCATTAATCTTGGTTAGCACTTTAAAAGGACCAGCAGCACGAGGCATTAATTTAGAACGCGCAAAGCAGGAAAACGATCCTTTCGTAAATGCAACCAAACCATATCACCAGGCTCAAAAGTAACAAGTTTTCTACCTTTACTACCAGCAACTTGATACTCAGCATTAGCAGCAATGTTTTGGTGAGTTTGTTCATGCATATTAATCATTTGTTCAACATGTGCAACAGCATCTATGTGTGGGACGTCCTCAGCATCAAGCGAAAATAAATCAATAGGCGCCCGCGGAATGTAACCATACACAATCTGAAAAGGACTCATCTTTGTAGAAGAATGTGTTGCATGATTATAAGGAAACTCAACATGAGGCAAACAATCTTCCCAACGTTTCAAATTTTTATCTAGAACAGCCCTAAGCATGGTTGACAAAGTCCTATTAACCACCTCAGTTTGCCCATCAGTCTGAGGGTGACAAGTTGTACTAAACAGCAATTTAGTTCCCAATTTATTCCAAAGTGATCTTCAAAAATGAGTCGAGAAACTTAGTGTCACGATCGAGAGACTATTGTATTTGGAATACCATGCAAACGAATAATCTCTCTAAAGAACAAATCAGCAACACGACTAGCATCATCGGTCTTATGACAAGGTATGAAATGAGCCATTTTGGAGAAACGATCAACAACCACAAAAATGCTATCCCTCCCCTTCTTAGTTCGAGGCAATCCCAAAACAAAATCCATCGAAATATCAAGCCAAGTAGAGGTAGGGACGAGGCAAAGGCATATACAAACCATGGTTGCTCAAACGTGACTTAGCTTTCTGACAAGTAGTGCAACGTGCAACAACGCGCTCAACATCTTTGCGCATCCGGGGCCAAAAGAAGTGGGCAGCCAGCACCTCGTGCGTCTTGTAAACGCCAAAATGCCCCATGAGACCGCCTCCATGTGCTTCCTGCAACAACAACAGACGAACCGAACTAGCTGGAACACACAGCTTGTTAGCGTGAAACAAGAACCCGTCCTGCGGGGTGAAATTTGCCCCAAGGTTTCCCATTAACACAATGAGCGAAAACATCGTAAAATCAGCGTCGTCCACATATAAATCTTTCACGGTTTGCAAGCCAAAAATTTTAAAATCTAGCGTGACAAGATAGTATAACGACGAGACAAAGCATCGGCGATAACATTATCCTTCCCGTTCTTGTGTTTTATGATGTAAGGAAAGGACTCAATAAATTCGACCCATTTAGCATGACGACGGTTCAGATTTGTTTGGGTACGAATATGTTTCAAAGCCTCATGATCCGAATGAATTATAAACTCGCGATGCCAAAGATAGTCTTGCTATGTTTGCAAAGTTCGCACTAAAGCATAAAGTTCCTTATCATAAGTTGAGTATTTCAAGCTAGCACCACTTAATTTCTCGCTAAAGTAAGCAAGCTGGTTTACCTTCTTGTAACAAAACAAAGCACCTAGCCCAATACCACTAGCATCGCATTCAAGCTCAAACACTTTAGTAAAATCGAGGCAAGCTTGCTAGAGAGGAGCGTGGGTTAACTTATCTTTCAATGTGGTGAACGCTACCTCCTGTGCATCACTCCAAGCAAAAGGAACATCTTTCTTTGTAAGCTCATGTAGAGGCGCTGCAATGGTGCTAAAATCACAGACAAAACGGCGGTAGAAACCTGCAAGACCAAGAAAACTACGAATCTGGGTAACCGTTGTCGGTGTAGGCCACTCCCGAATAGCATCAATCTTGCTGCTGTCCACCTCAATACCCTGTGGAGTAACAACATAACCAAGAAACGAGACACGTTGTGTGCAGAAGATGCATTTTTCAATGTTAGCAAATAAATGGGCAGCCCTCAACGCGTCAAAAACAGCACGCAAATGTTCTAAATGCTCTGCCATAGCCTTGCTGTAAATCAAGATATTGTCAAAATAGACAACGACAAACAATCCTATGAAGGGCCTCAGAACTTCATTCATCAAGCGCATAAAAGTGCTGGGAGCATTAGACAAACCAAATGGCATAACCAACCATTCATATAAGCCAAATTTAGTTTTAAAAGCCGTTTTCCATTCATCTCCCAATTTCATTCTAATCTGATGGTAACCACTACGCAAATCGATCTTAGTAAACAGAATGGCACCACTAAGCTCATCTAGCATATCATCAAGGCGTGGTATAGGGTGGCGATAACGAATTGTTATGTTATTAATAGCACGACAATCTACACACATACGCCATGAACCATCTTTCTTAGGAACAAGTAAGACGAGGAACCGAGCAAGGACTAAGAGACTCACGAATGTAACCCTTATCAAGTAACGCCCGCACACTTCGGCGCCGAATCTCTTTTGTCTCATCCGGGTTTGTACGATACGGGGCACGGTTTGGAAGGCGGGCACCGGGAATGAGGTCGATGCGGTGCTCAATGCCACGAAGCGGTGGGAGACCCGGTGGCAAGTCTTTGGGAAAGACATCGGCATACTCCCGCAAAAGGTTAGCAACCGCAGCGGAATATCCACGAGATGGTGCATCATCAAGGGAAGCAAGCACACTAGAGCATACAAGTGCATAGCATGGCAAATGAGCATCTCGAATGTCATCAAAATCAGCACGTGTAGCAAGTAAAACGGGGAGCATTAAACTTAATTTCAGATTTATCGAAGTGGAGGGTGATGGTCCTGTTGTTTAGCCATTTTAACAGCTCTAGCAAGATCATCTTTAACAATTTGTTCAGGCGTCATAGGATGTATAATTATTTTTTGACCCTTAAACATGAGAGAATAATGATTCAAACGACCATGATGCAAGCTATCAGTATCATATTGCCAAGGTCTACCAAGTAACAAAGAACATGCTTCCATAGGAACAACATCACAATCAACATAATCAGAGTAAGCACCTATAGAAAAAGAAACACGCACCGAGCGTGATACTCTAATTTTGCCACCATCATTAAGCCATTGAATGTGATATGGGTTTGCATGCTTACGAGTGGGTAATGACAACTTCTCGACCAGCATAGTACTCGCCAAATTGTTGCGGTGCCGCGGTCGATGATGATGCGAATCGACCGCTCTGCACAACACCCTTCGTATGGAACGAGCATGTCGCCGATTCTTCTCGGTGGGGCGACCCGTGTACTAAGAACACGCCGCACAACAAGACTCTCGTACCTATCGGCATCCCCCGGATTGACATGTATGTCCATCTTAGCTGCATTGTCGGTGGCAAGCAAAGTATGGTCAAGTTCTTCGAATCACTAGGCGAAGAGTACTCACCATTGTCACGAATGAGTAATGTGCGTTTGTTCGGACGAGTCCCGAGCCACGTGGCCACGTCCGCCGCAACGAAAACACATGATATCCCGTGTACGACCTGTGGTGGATGCGTACTGTGGATGGAGTGGTGCCTGTGGCTGGGGTGGCTCCTGCCTGCGTAGCTGGCTTCTCACGTGGTGTAGGTGTGGATGGCGCAAGAAGAGCAAGTGCTGAACTGGACGACGAATTTCTACCTGCAAAAGTGTTAGAATATGTCCTCGAGCGGCGTCCCTGCACTTCACGCTCAGCTTTGCAAGCAAACTCAAATAATTGGGTCATGTCAACATATTCTTTATAATCAAGGATGTCCCGAATTTCACGGTTCAAACCACCACGAAAGCGTGCCATTGCGGCGTCGGGTTCCTCCAATATACCACAACGAATCATACCTTTTTGCAACTCCCGGTAATAGTCCTCAACGGAGCGAGAACCTTGCTGAAATCGCTGCATTTTGTTAAGCAAATCACGAGCATAATATGAAGGCACAAAGCGATGTCGCATAGCGAGTTTTTAATTGCTCCCAAGTGGTCGGAACAGCGGTAGGATTTTTATTCTTATACTCACGCCACCGGATTAAAGCAAAATCGGTAAACTCACTAATGGCGACCTTAACTTGAGAGGTAGCGACAATATCATGACACGAAAATTTTTGTTCAACTTCTAACTCCCAATCAAGATATGCGGCGGGATCGTATTTGCCATTAAAGGGTGGAATTTTAAATTTTATTTTAGAGAGGAGTCGTTACCAGCGGGGCGGCGTGGTACACGGCGGGCTTTGCCGCGGCGGTCAGCATCCTCCTGCTCATCGTCACCCACACATCCTTGGGCCACCAAATCTGTTACCACCGTGTTCAATGCATCGAGTCGTGACACGATGGCGTCGAGCGTCGTCTTGGTGGCTGTCTACGCGAGGTCGAGCTGGTCGAACCGCTCGTTGGCCGTAGTAACCGTGGAGTCCATTCGTTCGTGCATGGTCCGGATGTCGGTGAAAAGTCCTCCAATCTCGGTCGCATGTCCCGCAACTCTTTCTTGTCGGTGTCACCCGACATGGTTAGCGCAAACACAAAAACAAAACAACAACAAAAGCGAGGTGTGGAACGGCTCACAAGGCGCTCAAACTAGTGCTTGTTATCAAATTCTTATCCGTTCTTACCGGCACACGGGGGCGACACCGCAACCAACCGGTGGAACTCACGAAAGATTGGAGGAGCGATTGCCGGAGAAACAAAATCGCTCGTCGTAGAAATATGTGGAGTTACGGGAAGGCTGCACTCAATTTGAAGGATTAGCACAATCAAACAATAATGCAAAGCTGAATAATAGTGCTAAACACGATCAAACGGCTGTCGGTAACAAGTGAAACCGAAAAGAAAGTGAAAAAGATGGAGGGCGCACCTCTTTTCTTTTTTTTCGTTTTTTTCGATTTTTTTTTTAATTTTTTTTCAAGGTGCCCCAAAAACTGATAATATGAACACAGAGGATCTCAAATAGCAACTCACCACATGCACTCTCTCTCTCTCTCTCTCTCTCTCTCAAAAGTAAGGCCAAGCTCTGAATATGGTGTGCTGTGGCGTGGTAGTTTTACCGTGGAGAATAGCAGGAGAGGTACGGTATGCCGTGGTAAAAACGGAACCGGACTCCACGGAAAACTCCTTCAACAAGGACGAATTGGTGGCGAATTGTGACGGTGAAAACTCTTGCACCGAGACGAAGCGGTTCCCGTTTCCCACTTGGACTGTGCGGCGGTCTCTCTTTTCTTTCGGATTCTCTCTCTTTTTTTTGTTCCTTTCTTTGGATTGCTTTCCTTTTTTTCTTTTTTTTTGACCTACCGCACCACGGGGCAGGGAAGGGAAACCGAGAGGCGGCGGCGTGACGGTGGGCGTGACGGCTAGGGTTAGATGAAACAAAGATGAAACACAAGTAACCAGCAACAATTGAACGAGTAAGCACACAAATTCAACAAAGACACTTATTGAAAGAATGTGCAAGGCTAAAAGGTGGTTGCTGGGACAAGGATCTAACCTGAAATAATTTTTGTTTTGGTTTTTGTGGACTGTAGGAAAGGAAAAACACGCGATAAAACTCACCGATCAACCTGGAAATCTGATACCACTTGACAGAGGCGGAGTGCCCGATCTTTCGGTGAGTGGAGATAGCTTTGATCTGGTGGGAGACGACCCTCACGATCCGACTACGACGAGCGAGACTCGAAGCGCCAATGCAATCGCTGAACCAACTCCCGATGGTTACCGACCTTGCCGGCGCAAAATCAGCTCGATCACGAAGATCAATTCCCGTGCGCAATCGAAGAACGAACAAGAATCCGAGGCGAGCAATCTTAATATCACTCGAAAGTGGAGTTCTGAATCACAGAGGACAGCACGTATTTGTGCGTGTTCAGGTGTAGCTAAAGCTAGATGTAAAACAAAACTCAAACCCTAATGTGGCGGCGGCTACTAAATATATGAGCTAGGAGGACGTCCTCCTAGGGTTGTGGGCGACCAGGGGTCGGCCACAACATGGGCTTAAGGCCCGACACGATACACGGCCCGTTGGGCCAAAATAAGGTGACGCAGCACCTTAGATAGAAAAACAGTCCGACTCAAAACGATGATTGCGGCCGCCTCGGTGAAGATATGACAGTGATTCCAGACCCATCTGAAAGTAGACTTGATAAGCTATCCATCAAGTACTTGATCGCCCAAAACGGAGTCCGGATGAAGCCGTGGTGACCTTCAAAAGTTGACGTTCGTGCGCAGTCCGAATCCAGCCACATATCCTTCATTTTTTAGCACCATGACGTAGTTCAACTCTCTTGCACGAGCCCGAGTGATTGGCCCTGAAAGTGGTGCCTGGAGTGAAGGTGCTGCTGGTGTAGATGTACTGGTGATGTCCTCATCAGTGTCCTTATCATCAGTGCCATGTGGCAGCCACATTAGCGCCCCCTGACAGCCTCATCTGACAACATATCATCGCCATGTGGCAGCCACATCAGTGCCATGTGGCAGCCATGTCATCACCACGTCATCGCCACTGGAAGCCATGTGTCCGGTGCGTCAGTGCCACGTGGCTGCCATGTCAGTGACACGTTTTTAAAACACCATCACCACATCATCTGCCACATAATCGCCACGTCATCTGCCACATAATCTCTACAAGTGACGTGGCAAGTTAATCCATGATGGTTACTTTCGTCACAGATTTTGGGCTTTGGGCTGGGTTCACTGGGCTTTACACCAATCTATGACGGTCTAAAAACGTCATGGATTACGACAATCCATGACGAAACTGTTAATACGTCACGAGAGGTGATTTGTGACGCTCAATCCATGACGAAATGAAATTTTGTCATAGATGTTGTTTTATGACGAAAATTAGATGATCCGTGTCGAAAATCGACCGTCATAGATCACAAGGTTTTTTGTAGTGCTACAATGTGTCAGGGGGTGAGACCTGGACAGATCCGCAAGGGGGATACCCAAGCGGTTGTAGGTTGTTTAGTGGGGAGATCGGGACCTAAGAGCGTAGGCAGTAGTTCTTGCATGAACTCGAAACTCGACGAGAATGGCTAGGACACGGTGGTTTTAGATTGGTTCAGGCCTCCGGAGAGTAAAACCCTACGTCTAGTGTGGTGGAATTATGTGTGGAAAGAGATCTCCCCTCGAATGGAGCTCTGGACCGCCTTATATGGCCGGTGGGCTAGGGTTTTCTTTCGAGGTCGATGGACCCTCATCGGGATCAGTTACAGATTTAGGAAGGTCAACTTCCATAATTACAAAAAGGATCCCGCAATCTGCGGTCCTACTGGCGCCGCCGCCGCCGTGATCTAGGAGAAACTTGCTCCTCAAGCCCGGCGGGTCTTCTGCGTTCTGGATAAGGTCGTCCAAGGTCTTCCAGGGTCGTCGGGATTGTGGATAAGGTCTCCGGGCCCACTTGCAGGTCGGCAAGGCTTCTGGCAGGTCGGGTGCACTTGACAGGGACCTCTGAGACCGTGGCCGGTGGGGACCCATGGGTACCCATGTCTCACACAATGGTATTCGTGTGCTTGCGGATCTATTTGTGATCATGTAGTATACCAACTGGCTTTCTGGTGCCGTTGCAAATATAGTAACGACGTAAGAAGTGCTAACAAGCTTTCTAGCACTGTTGCCAGGGAACGGTAGCTATTTTGATTCAACCCATTTCATCCGTGTATCACCCCATTTATCACATGGATTCCAATCCAACCCTTTTCGATTTTCCGCTCCAAAGGGTGATAATTTGGAGCCTCCACCTTCATCACATTCCATTGAAACATCTAGCTATGTGCTACGTATGGGCTTCATAGCTATGGTCGGAGAGCAAAGCTTCTTCGGAGAAAAGGATGAAAATCCTTATTCCCACCTGCGCGAGTTCGATCAACTTTGTTCATGTCTCGTGATTGCAGGAATGAGTCAAGATACCTTGAAATGGAAACTCTTACCATTTTCATTAACGGGGAGAGCAAAACAAATGTATTTGCTCAGTGTGAGAAGTATGGAGGGGGACTGGAAATGTTTTCGAAAGTCTTTTTGCCTAACATTCTTCCCGACTCTCCAAGTAGTGAAACTCCGAGTAGAGGTCATCTGTTTTGAGCAACAGAAGACCGAATCTTTAGGAGCCGCATGGGCAAGATTTATGAAAATCGTAGATTCTAGTCCATACCTTGGTATTGCAGAGCCCGCTCTTTTGCAACATTCTCGCGATGGTCTTGGACCAGAGTCAGCAATTTTCTTAGACTCTTCTTCCGGAGGATCTTTCACTCATCTCACCTTGTCTGAGTGTAAGGACATCCTAACAAAAATCCTTCAAAATACCCCTTACACGGGAGTTTATGATGAATTCTCGGATGAGGAAGAGATCACTTAGGAAGAGCACATGCCAAACACTCTCTCGGAACCAAAACCCATAGTGGAGGAACCCACTTTCCCAACTATCCAATCCGTAGAGGATTGCACTCCTCTAACATAAACATGGTTCACCGATGAACCATTTCAACAATATAGAGAGGTTGACGACCCCTTGTGCAATTTTGTCTACGAGTTTTATGATGAGCTATTTGCTAACTTTGGGAATACTTAGAATTACCAAAGAGTAGAGAGACCAAAAGCACAAGAGGAGTCGGAAACTCCTATCTCTTGCTTAGGGGAATGAGCTAAGCATTTTAAGCTCATCACAAACCTTTCGGCCATCATGAGTAGAGAATGGTTGGATGAGGCAGAAGCCTTGACCGATGTCATAAGACTCCCAACCAGAATTAGGCGCACTACATGTGAGCTCACGGGAAATAAGCATGATGTCGGGTATGAACCTAGCCTGGGGATCAACATTATCAATTCCTCCTTAGTGAAAACCCTAGCAGTTGTATCTTCTCTCTCAAAATGTTCGAAACTCCTTAACATTCCCTCAGCAGAGACATTAGGTTGTCAGGGCATTCTTCAAGTGTTTCCCGTAAAATTTACAGAACACACACGAGCTTTATCTTGATTTTCATCTCTTTGATCTACCTTGTCATCACACCCATTCAATCATCATCGGTAGACCTATCATGAAAATCTTAGAGCTATCCCCATGGAAACCAGAGTTGGAGCTAAAGATTATTGACGACTTCCTACCTGTGTCTTACCTTAGAACCGAGAACACCCCGTTAGAAGCCGAACCCAAACCAGATCTACTATAGGATGTAATGGCCACTTCCCTAGCAGAACTAGCTCAACCAAACTTTGAAGAGGAAATCCCGTTCTTCATGGAGGAGGATGAGGCCCCAATCTCATTTAAGCTAGACCCAACCGAGAAGCCGGAGCGACCACCAATAGGCTTCCCATTGAACCCGACACAACCCCTTCAAGAGAACCTCAATGTTGGCTCAACAACAACATGAGAAAGGTAGTGAAAAAGGAAGTCTTAAAACTCCTTCATGCCAAGATTATCTACCTGGTACCAATAGTGAATGGGTTAACCCTATTCAAGTTGTGCCAAAGAAGGGAGGCATGACGGTGGTGCACAATGATAAGAATGAGCTCATCCCTCAATGCACCGTCACAGGATGGCGTATGTGCATAGATTATCGCAAGCTTAACAAGGCCACCAAGAAAGACCACTTTCCCCTTCCTTTCAATGATGAGATGTTGGAACGGTTAGTGAAGCATTCCTTCTTTTGCTTCATAGACGGCTATTTTGGTTATCACCAAATTCCTATCCATCCCGATGACCAAGATAAAACCACTTTTCCATGCCCTGACGGAACTTATGCCTACCGGCGAATGTCCTTGGGCTATGTAATGCTACAACCTATTTTCAACACTGCATGATGTCAATCTTCTCGGATATGATCGAAAAAATCATGGAAGTATTCATGGATGACATCTCGGTTTATGGAAAGGTCTTCTCGGAATGCCTTAAAAATCACCATGCTAGCGATTATGCCATTGGAGCGGTCCTAGGACAAACTAAGGACAAGAAACACCATGCTATAGCTTATGCTAGCAAGACTCTCAACAGTGCTCGGCTGAATTATGCTACCACCAAGATAGAGCTCTTAGCTGTGGTTTTTGCAATAGACAAGTTTAGGTCCTACCTAGTGAAGGCCAAGGTAATTGTCTTTACATATCATGCCTCACTCAAGTATCTCCTCACCAAGAAAGATGCAAATCCAAGATTGATATGATGGATTCTACTACTCCAAGAATTTGAAATAGAAATCAAGGATAACCAGGAGTGGAAAATTCAGTAGCAGATCACTTATCAAGGCTTCATCTAGAGAATGATTCATCAATGCCAATCAATGATTTCTTGAGGGACGATACACTCCTCAGGGTAGACAACAATGATCCTTGGTATGCAGACATTGTCAATTTTATGGCATCAGGATATGTGCCACCCAGAGAAGATAAGAGGAAGCTAATATATGAGAGTAGACTCCACATGTGGGATGAGCCCTATCTATTCTGCATATGTGCAGACAGTTTCCTACGACGTTGCATACCATCATGGGAAGTGAACGGCATCTTAGAAAGGTGTCACTCATCAGAATATGGAGGACACTATGGAGCATTTCGCAAGAATGCGAAACTTTGGAAGTGTGGTTTCTATTGGCCCACTATGTACCAAGATGCCAAGGACTTCGTGACAAGGTGCCCAAGATGTCAGAAGCATGGTACTATTAGTACAAGAGATGCCATGCCCCTCAACACCAATCTTTAAGTCGAAATCTTCGATGTCTAGGGGATTTACTACATGGGACCTTTTCCAATGTCAAAGAATTGTGAATACATACTAGTGGCAGTGGATTATGTGTCAAAATGGGTAGAAGCAATACCTTGTCATACAACAGCTACACGAAGCTCGAAGAAAATGTTCCACGACATAATATTCCCCAGATTCGCAGTACTAAAAGTAGTCATCATTGACGGGGGATCACATTTCATTGATGGGAACTTGAGACGATACTTGAAAGCTCAAGGAGTGGAGCACCGAGTCGCTACTCCATATCACCCTCAAACAAGTGGCCAAGTTGAAACATCAAACAAGCAAATCAAGAACATCCTTTAAAAGACTGTCCACGAGATGGGAAGAGGATGGAAAGCTAAACTGGCATATCGCACAGCCTAAAAAACTCACATTCGTATGACACCATACGAATTGGACTATGGGAAGACATGTCACTTGCCCGTGGAATTGGAGTACAAATCACATTAGGCTATCAAGAAATGGCATATGGATCTTCCCACTGCCAGAATCAAAAGATCAATTGGGTGAACTAGAGGAATTGAGGGAGAAGCCATATTACAATGCAAAGATGTATAAGGAGAAAAATCAAGAGGTGGCACGATAAGAGGATCAAGAAGAAATCCTTTAATCCGAAGATAAGGTACTACTCTTTAACTCCCGCTTTAAACTTTTTGGTCGTGGAAAGCTTAGAAGTAAATGGGACGACCCTTTCACGGTTTTAAATTCTGCTTCAGATGGGGCCGTAACCCTACAGGATTCAAATAGAAACACTTTTAAAGTAAATGGGCAAAGACTTAAAATCTACCTTGAACCAAACATGCCTAAACTCGAAGAAATTGGCGTTATCAAGGTCATTAACTTGGAATGATTGGAGTCTTGCTTGTCTTGTGTATATAGAGTGTTTCTTGTTTGTTTTCCTATTTCTTTTTACTCTCCTTTCTTAGTTGCCACAAAGCCAGCCTTTTAGGGGAATGGGCTAGGGCCGACCGCACCTCCCCCATTTGGCTCTCGGCTGCGTGTGAACTAGGGTATCTAGTATCTCCTCGTGTGCTATCCAGATGATCCCTAAAATCCGCGTGTAACGAGTTCTTCTCTAGAAACCCATCTCCTTTCCAAAAACCCTTGCCTTCTCACCATATCCTAGCAAACCATGGGTAGTGACGGCCCTAGTAACCTCTCCAAGAGCTCGGCACCCACCACACCTGGCGGTGCATCCTCGAAAGCGCTCGCAGGAGGTTTCGGGGTGGGATCAAACCTAAACTTGCCTCGCCAGGGGTCCCTGGCCCTTGCTCATGCATCTCCGGAGGCAACCCTAGGAGGGGGTAGGACCGACCGTACCACCCGGGTCCGGCCGCACCTGGCCTGTTCGACCCGCCCGACCGACGTGCACAGGAGGTCCTTGTCCCCCAGGAGAACGATCGGGAAAGGAAAGCCCTGACGTTAAGAGTCACCGGCATGCCCTACAATGGGCTAGTTGAAGCTAAAGGATCTGGAGACACCAATCTCTAGGCGACACTTCAACAAATCACCAAGGGAGAACATCTTCGCCATAAAGACAGCCGGGGCAGAATTCTTCAAGCCCCCAACAGAGGGGAAGTACAAACTCCCCGTGGGTATGAGAAGTAGCTAATCCCTCAGTTGGACAGGGAGGATTTGGAGCCTGATGAGTCCATCTTCTCCACCCCTACTAGCGGGATGTGCCATCGCAAGCCTCCACCTATTTGTGGTCCTCCTGGCCAGTTTGAATATTCAGAGGAGGATTCTGAGGACGAGGATCCTTACAAGGGTCTTCTTAATGACATCGTCAAGCTAAAGATGAAGAATAACCTGCTGGAGGAGCGCATAGCCGAGGCTGAGCTAGGATGGATGGATATGGATGACAAGATGGAAATGGTCTGCAAAGCCCTATGCGGCAAGTTTAGGCGCCTGTTAAAGGAACTAGGGCATTCGGATCTCTACGACTGCATTTTGCCTTAGATCTCTAGGCGTAGGATCCGTGTAGCATCTCGTTAGTGTTGTTTCCTTCCTTTGTGTTAGCTTTTCTTTTCAAAAATTTGTTTGCTTCAAGTCATTTAGGTTTACCTAAATAAAGAGATGCTACAAACACCTTATGGTCAAGTGACCACCTTTTAAGTCTCTGGTTATTTTGCTGCTCTAGCTGGTGATTTGAGCCAGCCAGAGAATGTTATTTCACCTGTTTCACAAGTGCACAGGAAAAAACGAAAGGAGGCAGGGCCGACTGCACCTACCTTTGTCACACAAATGTAAAACCAATGACGTGCAGGTAACCGAGGTGTACCGGAGACAGCACGCAAAGCACGACAAAAAACTTGGGAGGGCCAGCCGCACCTGTCATTTCTTCACGAACCGAACATCTTCATGCTGAGTCACACTGGTTTGAATTCCTAACTCATCTCATGATGTTATTTTATGGCTATCGTATTTATCCTACTTAGTATCAAAACTGCATTTTCATGCTCTTGAAAATGTTGCCTACCCATCCTCACTTCGGAAATAAGAAACAATTGCTATGTTAAACCCTTGCAAGAACCTAGTATACAATTTTATACTCTATAGGCCTGGTGAATTTATTGGTTCTCTTCGAAACACGAGCCTGAATTAAAACTTTGTGAGATGCAAATACTTATGACCAAGCCTAAGATGTTGACTGGTATGATATGGTTTGACAATTTTAATCTCGCTCTGTCTCATAGTATGGTGAAAATCTCGGATGATTTCTTTTCAGAAAATAAAATAAAACAAGCTCATCAATGGTCATATCACCTACCAAAGCCATATGTTGCTATCAAAGTGAAACCTTCTACATATGCTTGCTTGTGACCCGTTGAGTTTTGCCAAATTGTTGTGACCCTTGGTAGAATCTTTTCATGCTCCCATGATCGAGATCACGTACACCCACATATACATTCTAACTCTCAATCCGGGAGTTACGAAAAAACATGCCATCCATCAAAAATAAATACTCCAAGTTCCAAAGAGTTTTCTTCTTGAAAAAGGAGAAACGGGTCATTGAAAAAAAGAAAAAATGCTCAAAGAAGCATAGAAAAATGTGCTCCAAACAAAGAGCATAGGAAATAAAAATATGAAGCATGACCCCCTCCAAAAGCAAGAGGAGAGTCTCAAACAACGAGTATCTAGAAAACCAAGAAAAGTATTCCACACACTTGCACATCTTGATCAATTTGCATGACTAGTCTCTTCTTGGATCCGGTCTTTGGCTCAACAACATTATGTGGCACTAATGAGTCTTATGCTTATCCTACCCAAAAGCTCCACATACAAGCCATAGAGTAGGAAGTTGAGGCTCACTTAAAAGCCTTTGATGAGGTAGCAAATACCACTTGAGCGATCAAGAGAACCATCCGAGGAACTTTGTCTCTCTTTGCAAAAATTTCAAAACTCCGAGATAGAATCCAGAAAAGAAAAGAGTGAGTGATGCAAAGTCAAAACGGTTCTACTCTTCCATCTCCAAAGGCAAGGTGAAAAGTTACAAGCCCCATAGGTAAGAGCATGGCTACGTTTGGTGCCAATACTTTCAAATAGCCAGAAGGGCATAGAATTGTGCACTAATACTTGTAGGGAGGTAACACGAAGCAATGTCTGATCCACCATTCAAGACTAGGCTTTGCTCGAGGACGAGCAAATGTCTAGCGTGGGGGAGTTTGTTGACGGTTCTTACAACAAACTTTTGACCGTCAACATCTCGGCTACGGTAGCACTTTATAACGAATTTCATGCATGTTTTAGGTGCTAACAAGGTTCCAAGAGTTGTGTTGAGTTTTTATCTGCAAGATCAAGTTTAGGGGGCAATTTCAGAGCACCGAGCCACATAAGGTAGGCACGACCGCACCTAGTGGTACGGTCGGCCCTACCTTGCACCACTATGCAGGTTCACATCGAGTGAAGTCCTGTGCACAAACTCCCAAAAGACCAAACTCATCATGATCATGTTAGATCAAGCAAACACACCACAGGCAAGCAACACATGGGCCAGGAGGCAGGGTCGGCCGCACCACCAGGGTTGGCGGAACCTCCAAGGCCGGCCGCACCTGCCCGACTCGCCCAAACGTGCCACCAAGCCTCAGTTACTCAAGGGAACACAACTAGGAATGATCCTGATCAAAGGAACAAGGTCGGTTTGATCCAGATGTTGAGATTAGCATCACTTGGATCCATGGACCCACAAGCTAGCGAACAACCTACGTGTTACAACATCCAAGACTTCATCTACCCACTAGAGCATAATCCGGAGTGGATGACAAGGGGGCCCAGGGCTAGCCGCACCAAGAGGACTGGCCGCACATCCTTCACTCAGCAAACCAACCCACAACCGCCTTTGTAGTCCACCACGTTAGTTCCGGCAGGTAGGAGTTATGACATTAGAGCCCCCCTTCTCATCCCTTTATGTGCCTCTTTTCCCTTTGGCCTCGACGAGCGGCAAGTTTTGCCTTGATTCTATTCGTGATCCTCACGAGTCCTAAACTTCATCAACTATCCCCTCTCTACCTGAAATCTACCTTGTCTTTATATCCTTCGTCACCATATCCCCCAGACGAATTAGTTCGAGTTCACAACACTTCTAGTTCCCCGTGGAAATCTATACCTTGGAATACTCCCAGGTGAAAGCTACAGCGGTATCCATGCGCTTGCGGATCTATCTGTGATCGTGTAGTATACCAATAAGCTTTTTGGTGCTGTTGCAAATCTAGTATCGACGTAAGAAGTGCCAATATTTTGATTGCTCACCAGTATCTTGCTGAGGGGTATCCGAGGACTGGTCATGAATCTCAGTTGGAGCCTCAACGACATCCTGGAACGCAGACAAGAAGTTAAAGATAGGAAAAATGGGGAAGCAATTGATGAAGATTCTACCTTAATTGGTTCTTCAGTATAAAGATCAACCTGCTTAGGAGAACTCTGAAGTTGGCCAATAGAAGCGTCTAAAGCATCTACCCTTTGATGAGTTCCAGATTGATCAGTTGACGAAATCAGAACATCATCAATGAGGTTTTCTTGGATTGACTCCAGAGTCTTGTCCTGACCAAGGATAGCCATCTGTTCTGATTGCCCAATCAATCCTGAAGACTGCACGAAAGGCAGATTATTTAAAGGAATGATAAAAGAAAAGGAAGGGGTAAAAGATGATTGATACCTCAAAGGCACTCACCAACTTTTTAGCCACGTCAGGAATATTAACGACAACAGTGTCAATATTCATCTTTGTTTTACGGGCAAGAGCCTTGCTAGTTACACCTTTCTTCTTAAGCATCGACAAAGGTAAATTGTCTGGAATAGGATTGGTCTTGGGACCCTACATGACTGAGGAAATCGAAGGGGCCTTATGGCCGATATACGGTACCCGCCTTGGTGGCCAATATTGAATCGGCTTGCCACTTCTACTAACAGTATGAGGCTCTGAAGTTTCAGGTTGAAAAAAGGATAAAGCAATTAGGGTATAGTCAGCAAGTGCACGAACTAATTAATGGAGAGTTACCTCATCAGCCGATGCATGATACACAGGGTCCAACTTCTCACAATAGATCCTTGGGGAAACACAGAAAAGGTGATCACACCATTCCGTCCACTAGATGTTAAAAGGGGAGAAGTGAAGCTAGAAAATCTCCACGAATCCAAGTCAACAGTGGCAGAATCAGGGACCCGATCCAAGAGACACTAATAATAAGGACCACTAGGGATAATCTCTCATGTCTTAATCAAATCAGAGAAGTAAAGGCCAATCGGCAATTGGCCAAACCCCAGCTAACGAGCATACACTGATGGTTTATAGAATTTATAAGTAGCCGATTGATCTTCATAAGTAGCCAATTGATCCTTTCCAAAAACACAAGAGGGAAGGAACCCTGGTTTGATCATCTCCACAAAGGCAGTGTTGTCTTCATCATCTTTATGGATGTCATTAAAGTTGAAAGTGGTCTCAAAATGGGTGCCATCATCTCTATATGCGGACCAGATAATGGATTCTGTACTGAAACCAAGGCAAAAACTCCTGAAGTGCTCTGCTATACGGGAAGGAGTCCTCTTATGTCTTCGGAAAACAAAAACAGCCTCTCCAAAGTTCATGCATCGGCACCTCGCGATCTGGACACCATCTGGCTAATCTCCTGGAAAACGCATATAAAAAATATTCTATTCCAATCTATCTCGGAGGTGAAGATTCAACCACATATTGATAAACCGCCAAGGACCTCCCGAAGTATCTATTGGGATTATGCGTGAATGGGGAAGTGTTGACGGTTAAATAATGCGTCAATTTACGATCCGCAAGTGCACGGGTCGGTTGTAGCTTTTCCCTTAGAGTATTCCCCCAAGGTTAATCAATCCGTGGAACAAGTGGATTGCTATGCTCAACTAAGCACTAATTTTGTTGATTTAAAGCTCTTTATCAAATAAGTGTAAGTAAAGAACTTAATCTAATTTAATCTAGGTTAAAGAAGACAAAGTGAGAGTGATGGAAAGGAGATCTCAAAAACGTAGAATGCTTGTCCAAGGGATCTAGGATCACTTGAAAATGTAACCACCTAGCAAGAACAACCCGATCTGTCGGTGTTTTAGACCGGCAACCTACCAAGAGGAGTACCCGAGGTAGATGAATGTGGCCTCGCCAAGATCGGTAACTCGAAGGAAGAGACATGTGGCACACAATTTAGACAGGTTCGGGCCGCGAGGTGCGTAATACCCTACGTCATGTATGCTGCGTAACTCTTGATTGATTGGATGTGATTACAAAATGAGGCCCAATCCCAGAGAGAAGGGTCCCTGCCTCGCCTTATATAGTCTGGGAGGCAGGGTTATAGGTCGGTTTAGGGACAGAGTACTAGTCGTGTATGTCTAGAAGTCCTCTACACAGTACATGGTATGTATAGCTTCCTATCCTAGTACTTTGTCGGTGTTTTAGACAGGCAACCTACTAAGGGGAGTACCTGAAGTAGATGAATGTGGCCTCGCCGAGATCGGTAACTCGAAGGAAGAGACACGCGGCACACAATTTAGACAAGTTCGGGCCGTGAGGTGCGTAATACCCTACGTCCTGTATGCTGCGTAGCTCTGGATTCATTGGGCACGATTACAAGATAGTGCAATAGTGTGCTGTGGGTTGTATGAGATGAGTTGTGTTCCTAGAGAATGGTCCCTGCCTCGCCTTATATAGTCCGGGAGGCAGGGTTACAAGTCGGAGTAGGGAGAGAGTACTAGTCGGGTAGGCCTAGGAGTCTTCCATACGGTGCAGGACACGTACAGCTTCCTAACCGAATACTTCTCCTCCGTAGTCCTTGTGCTCCACACCTTCAGGTGCTGTGTAGCGTAAGCCGGGTAGTCCCAGGGGCCCACCGAGTAGTCGGTCCTGGTACCCACCGAGGTAGTGGGCCCAGGGAGGTCCATACGACAAGCCCCCGAGTACTTTGTAGTCGAGAAGGATAGCTTCAAGTAGTCTTGACGGCCTTAACGAGTAGTCCTCAAGCGTCCCCGAGTACTACAAGTCAAAAGTCCTCAAGAGTAGTCGAAGCATCCCGAGGCTGGAATGTACTCCAGCTGATGTTTGAGCAATCTTGAAGTCTTCTCGAGTAGTCCCAAGCGTCCTCGAGCTCTGCCTTCGAAGGTCTTCAAAAAATGCCCATCTTGTCTTGAAGCTGGAGCTGATATGGAGGTGCGATTGCAAAATCGCACTCCATATGGAGTAGCCCTCGAGCCTTAGGTTGAGCCGCAGGCTCTGGCTGAGGGTCCATCTGAAGTCTTGGCAAGGAAATCCCGAAAAATCCGGAGAAAAAAACCGAAGGACACGTGGCACGGAGCCCCCGAGCCTTGAGTCGAGTACTTCCTCTCGAATTGAAGGGTCATCTTGAAGAATGTGTCGTGAGATGCTCCTGAGACTTGTCGCTTCCCAGGTAGTCGAGTAGAAGTAGCCGAGCCCCCGAGATGAGGTGCGTCAACTAGTAGAATGCGAAGAGTCACGCGCGGCCGCTGAGTCAGCCGAGCACGGACTTATCCAGCCGGCCGTTGTGGAGCCAGTTTGACTTATAAATAGAAGCCAAAACCCTTAGGGTTTTTCACCCATCACTGGTGTAGCCATTCGGAATCGATCTGAGGTAGATCCACTTCCAGCGCACGCCGCCGCCTCAGTAGATCCAAGTGCGCCGCCACCAAGAGCTTCCAGAGTAGCCCCCGAGCGGATGCGCGTGAAGACGCCCTGTATTTGGAGAATGAAGCCTTCACCGTCCAAGTCTGCGAAGCTCGCCGGGAAGAAGAGAGGCCGTGACGAGGCCGCCGCGGCTGCCACTGGGGCAGCGCCGCCGATGTCTCCACTGCGGGCAGATCCAAGCCGCGAGTGGAAAAAGTCAAAGGTGAAGACCGAGGATCTGTTGGCCCTTCTCAACAGCGGTTTTATCCGGGAGAAGGAGGTGGATATGTGGAGGGCCGCTGCCGGAGATCCATACCCAATGGAGAAGGCTGAAGACGAGATCCCGATGTTCGCGCGTTTCGTGGAGCGTGGACTCGCGCTTCCGGCTAGTGATTTCTTCAACGGCCTCCTCGGGTACTACGGAGTTGAGTACCTCAATCTGAACCCTAACGGCATTTTCCATTCCTTGGGATCAAGCCGCACTGGATCCTCTTCCGAAAATTCTTCCGGGTGAAGCCGCAGCCAAGCGCCAGCAATCCTCGAGTAGTCGGAGGAGCTGACATCCAGATGAGAGAAGACGCCACCGAGCAGTACCTGGCGTACAAGCTCATTGATTCCAACGCTGATTGGAAGGCGAGGTGGTTCTACATCACGAACCACCACCCCGGCCTGCCGAAGCCGAGTGGGAGGCAGCCCAGGCACCGCGACTGGTGGAACACGGAGCCCACAATGCAGGAAGGAATCCAGCTTCCCGAGCTGCTGGCACGCATCAAGGTGCTCAGAGAAGCTGGACTGAGGGCCGAGCACGTGGCCTTTAGTTTCATAAAGCGGAGGGTGCAGCCGTTGATGGCTCGCGACACCTTGGGCTTCGAGTACACCGGCGACGACGATACGTCGCGGATGCTTGGAGGTGAAGTCGACGACGACGACATCGTGGAGAGGCTGATGCGGATCTTCAAGGACATGCCGCCATACACGGCGTGCCCTGTCCAGGAGTACTCTGCCACGCGCCCGCCGAAGGAGGTAAGTAGTCGTACCCCACTAGTCGCCGGGTCCTTGCTTGTGAGTAGCCGCGCTGATGTCTTGTGCCTTGCAGGATGACTTGAAAATGTTCGTCTCCGAGCCGCAGCCACCCCCTCAGGGGATCGAAATCCCGAAGGAAGGGAAAGCAAAAACCAAGGAGCGGCGAGAAGTCGGCGAAGGCGATGACACCGTCATCGTGGAGGACACCTCCGACGATGACGACGATGACGACGACGAAGAGACGTTGCAGGATCGCTTTCAGCTGCGGTCGAGGTTTAGCCGTCCAGGCTTGCCTCATGTACCTCTTGTGCAAGACCCGCCAACTAGCCTGGAGGCTAGTCTGGCTGCGCCGCCACGGAAGCCGCGCAACCCCGCCCGCAAGCGGGTGACGAAGAAGCTGAAGATCTCAGAGACCACGCCTCAAGAGGTAAGATGTCTTGACTAGTGTAGTCGAGTACCCGTCGTACGAGTACGCTTGCTGACGATTGATCTCCCTTGAATGCAGAAGGTGCCGCCGACGGAGCGCGTCGAGGAGGGCGACGAAGGCGAGTGGGACACAGTGGGGGAGCCCGCTGGAAGTCGCAGTCCAGCCCCCACTGTCGAAGAGCTCCTAGCGCAGTTGGAGCGCCCCCCCCCCTCGCCCGTCAAGAGAGCACGGGACCCGCGCCCCCCGCCGTTGAAGAGGTGGTGGCTGTAGGGAGCGCGAGGAGGGCACTACGCCGATTCTCGTTGTCGCAGGAGGCGGCGGGCGGGGAGAGGCGCGGGGAGGAGGCGCCCACCGAGGATGGACTGGTAGACATTGCCAGCATCCTTGGTGCCCCGGCCGTGACGATAGTCCGGTCCAGCCTGTAAGTACTGAACCTTCCCGAGTAGTACTTGGTGTAGTAGTCGTACTTGAATGACAACTAGATTTGTGTACTTCTGCAGGAAATCAACAGATCTGTCTTGGGAGGGGGATGAACCCTCTACGGCGGTGGCGGAAGAAGAAGTCGCGCCGCCCGCCGAGGAGTCCGCTCCTGCTTCCCAGGCGGTGCCCGAGCCGCCGGCTACTGAGTCGTCGTTGCCGGAGGCCAGCGTGGTCGAAGGTAAGTACTCTTCTGAAGCTGTAGAGCTCCTCGAGGAGTAGTCGTAATCGCTGATACACTTGTCTTCTCCTTGACAGGTGCTGAGGTCAAAGGGAGTGACATCCCTGCGGGGGTGCCAATGCAGCAGTCAACGCTAGAAGTGCCGGAGGCTACCGGGGGAGCCCCCGAGCCCATGGAGGGAGTCGTCGAGGAAGCCGCCGTGGCGGCCGGAGGAGAGGGGGTCACCATGTCGCCAGAGGTCGCTCTGGAGGTGGCTATCCGCTCTTCGGAGATCCAAGACGCAGAGCCCATCACTCTGCGCCAATGACGGAAGCCCCCGCGAGTAGTCGTGGCGGGATAGAGCTGCTCGCGGACGATCTGGTCGACCCGGCAACGGTGGCCAGGCACCTGGAGGCGGTCCGCCAGGCTGAGCAGTGGATGAAGGTAAGTAGCCTTAGCTTCTGAGTAGCCAATCCTCTGTCGTTGAGTACTCATGTGACATGAGTTGTCTATGCAGGACGTTGTGGAGAGGTCCCGTGAGAAGTCCAACATGCTGCAAGGCTTTGGTGACGCGGTGCTCCGGGCTGAAGCACTGGAAGAGCAGCTTTTGAAGTCGCGGAAGAACGCGGCCGCCATGCAGTCTAAGCTCGACGTCGCCTTTGCCAAATATCACAATGATGTTCAAGAGTTCTAGGCAAAGGGCGATGACTTGGTGCGGAAGAACAAGAGCCTCCGCAACAAGAACAAAGGTACGCCGTTGGACTTGTCGGGTAGTTGTTGGAGGTAGAGATGTAGTCTGACCCGCTGCACTTTGTTGTGTTGCAGAGCTTGAGGGCCAGGTGGAGCAGTTGAAGTCCTCGGAAATAAGCATGAAGAACCTCTTCTACCGAGAGCAGGAAGCTCGCCAGGTACTCGAGCTCGACTACAAAGAACTTGCCTTCGAGTGCGAGAAGCACATGGAGCTTCGGATTGCATCTGACCGCGATCTCGTCAACTGCTACAAATCATTGCAGAACTTGAATGAAGATTGCGAGGCGCTGCGGGCCCAACTGAAGGATCTTGAAGAAGTCGCGCTGCCGATCGCAAGACTCTTGGTTCCTCATCCGGGCGCCCCCAAGATCGCTCCACTCGTGAATCGCCTCAGGGAAGCCCCCAGCAGGCTGGCGGCTTATGTGAAGCACATGGCGAGGTCGATCCCGAATCAAGTCTTGGCCTTCATGAAGTCCTACTTCCCGAAGGCCCCAGTGGAAGTAGTCGCTGGCGGGGTAGCCGCCAACTGCACCGATGAGCAGTACGCGGAGCTGCTGGAACAGATGGCTCCCATCACGGAGCAAGTAGCTGATAAGCTCAATCTCCAGTAGCCTTGTAATAGTTAGCTAGTAGCCAGGGTTGTACAGAAACAATTGTAATGTAATTGCTTAAGTATTAATGAAAGAAAATTTCCAGCAATGAGTACTCGTAGTCGCGATCTCAGAGTGCGGAGCCCCATCGTGGAGTAGATGCGAGTAGTCGTACTCAGCAGTAGTCCCGTTGAGGGAAGTAGACAGTAAAGAAGTTGATGAACAATCAAACTTTATTACTGAGGAAGAACACCTGGATGGCCAGGGCCGTAGTTACAGAGTAGTCGCCCCGGACCGGAGGCCGCTTACAGCTGAGTAGTGCTAGGGCGAGTAGCCGCTTACAGCAGTAGATCCGTAGGTAGCCGTGTAGGCTGGATCTTAGAGTGTGGTCTCTTAGTAGACCGCTGCTAGAGTCCTTTGTCGCTCGTCACAGCCCAGGATCCGTAGGTAGCCGCGCGGGCTGGATCCTGGAGAGGAGTAGTCCGGAGACTGGAGCCGAGACCCGGAGGCCTCTTACGGCGGAGGGGTGTTGATGTAGTCGTGTAGACTTGAACCCCGGAGTAGTCGTGTAGACTAGGCGTAGAATCGACAGAGCTGGTCGACGTTCCACGAGTTGTTGATGTCTTCGCCTTCAAGTGTCTGGAGGCGGTAGGAGCCCGGCCCAGTCACCTTTGCCACGGTGAAGGGACCTTCCCAGGGGGAGCTGAGCTTGTGTAGTCCTTCCGTGTTCTGGATGCGACGGAGGACGAGATCACCAACATTGAAGGAGTGTTCCTTGACGTTGCGATCGTGGTAGCGTCAGATACCCTCTAGGTACCTTACTGATTGGACGAGGACAGCGCAGCGAGCTTCTTCGAGGCTGTCGATGTCAACTCGTCTGCTGTCTTCAGAGACGCCTTCGTCGTAGTGCTCCACTGCTGGCGAGTTCCATATGACGTCGGCAGGGAGGATTGCTTCGGAGCCGTAGACCAGGAAGTAAGGGGATTGTCCCGTTGGCTTGGATGGCTGAGTCCGTAGCCCCTAGAGTGCGTTGGGTAGTTCCTTGATCCACTTGCCTTCTTTGGAATTAGCAGCATCGTGTAGCCGCTTCTTGAGGGCGTCGAGCACCATCCCGTTGGCGCGCTCGACTTGTCCGTTGGCCCGAGGATGGGCAACTGAGACGTATCGGACGTCGATCCCGCTGTTCTCGCAGTACTCCCAGAACTGGTGGTTGTTGAAGTTGGAGCCCAGGTTTGTGATGATGCGGTGGGGTAGTCCGTAGCGATGTACGAGTTCATCCAGGAAGTCAAGTATTGTGTCAGCCTTGGGGCATGTTACCGGCTTGACTTCGATCCACTTGGTGAACTTGTCGATGGCCACCAGTACTCTGTTGAAACCACCTGGCGCAGTTGGCAGTGGTCCAATCATGTCGAGCCCCCAGCAGGCAAAGGACCAGGTTGGCGGTATGGTGACTAGCTTGTAGGCTGGGACGTGTTGCTGCTTGGCGAAGTACTGGCATCCCTGGCACCTTCTGATGAGTTCTTCGGCATCGCCCAGAGTTGTGTGCCAGTAGAAAGCTCGCCGGAAGGCCTTGCTGACCAGCGTGCGTGAGGATGCATGGTTGCCGCAGACGCCCTTGTGGATCTCCTCCAAGATGTCCTTGCCTTCTTGCCTGGGGACGCACTTCATGAGTACTCCAGAAGATGTGCCCCGCTTGTAAAGCTTGTCGCCGACGAGGACGTAGGACTTGGCACGGCGGATGAGCTGCTCGGCCGAGTTCTTGTCGGAGGGAACCTTCTGCTCGCTGAGGTAGTCGATGAAGGGTTGCCTCCAGTCCGCGTCGATCATCATGACCTCCTGTCTAGCTGGTGGGTGAGCTGGGACAGTGGTCGGCGGCGCCAGCTCCGGGATGGATGGCGCGTGAAGCTCATGAACAAAGGCACCTGCTGGTACTTGAGCGCGGGTGGATCCAAGCTTCGAGAGGACGTCGGCTGCAACGTTGTTGTCGCGGACCATGTGGTGGAACTCGAGACCATAAAACTTGTTCTCGAGCTTGCGGACTTCTAGGCAGTAGGCGTCCATGTTCTTTTTGTTGCGGTCCCAGGACTTGTTGACTTGGTTGATGACCACTGCGGAGTCGCCGTAGACTAGTAGCTGCTTGATGCCTAGTGAAGCCGCGAGGCGGAGCCCGTGTAGGAGAGCTTTGTACTCAGCTTCGTTGTTTGAGACCTTCCAGAAGATCTGCAGGACGTACTTGAGTTGTTCGCCCGTTGGGGAGATCGGCGGTACCCCGCACCGTGCCCTCGAGGTTGAGTGAGCCGTCGAAGTACATCACCCAATGCTCGGTCGCACGGTTGGAGTAGGTAGGCGGTTCTCGCGCCACTCCGCCATGAAGTCGACTAGCGCCCGCGACTTGCCGGCCGTGCGTGGCTTGAAGTCAATGGTGAGGGCGCCGAGCTCGACTGCCCACTTGGAGATTCTTCCAGTAGCATCTTGGTTCCGCGAGGATATCGCCGAGCGGGTAGTCGGTGACAACGGAGATCGAGTACTCCTGGAAGTAGTGTCGTAGCTTCCGCGAGGTGATGAGTACTGCGTACAGGAGCTTCTGTACAGGCTGATAGCGTGCCTTGGACTCTGATAGAACCTCGCTGACGAAGTAGACCGGGCGGCCCCGGGCCCGGGTAGGCGTGGCCATCTTCCCGCCGCTCGACGGCGATGGCAGTGCGGACCACGTGAGTAGTCGCAGCGAGGTAGAGCAGTAGCTGCTCGCCCTTGTGAGGAGCCGTGAGGATCGGCGGCTTCGATAGGAAGTCCTTGAGCTGGGCAAGGGCTTGATCCGCCTCTGGAGTCCACACGAACTTCTCTTGATGCTTGAGTAGTTTGAAGAAGGGGAGCCCCCGTTCTCCAAGCTTCGAGATGAATCTGTTTAGTGCCGCCATGCACCCGGTCAGCTTCTGGACGTCTTTGATGCTCGTGGGAGCTTTCATGCTGGATGGCAGAGATCTTCTCGGGGTTGGCTTCGATGCCGCGTTGGCTGATGATCAAGCCGAGTAGTTTGCCCGAAGGTACGCCGAAGACGCACTTGTTGGGGTTGAGCTTCCAGCGGTACTCGCGCGGGGATGCGAAAGTCTCTTCAAGGTCATCGATGAGGGTGCATCGGAGTCTGCGGTCTTGACGACCACGTCATCCACGTAGGCTTCGACGTTCTTGTTGAGTTGCCTCTTGAAGCGAGCTCCGGATAGCTCGGCGGTAGGTGGCGCCGGCATTCTTCAACCCAAAGGACATGGTCGTGTAGCAGTACACGCCAAACGGGGTGATGAACGTGGTCTTCTCCTGGTCTTCTTCCTTGATCGCGATCTGGTGGTACCCGGAGTAGCAGTCGAGGAAGCGAGAGCGAGGTCACGCCCCACCGTGGAGTCGATGACTTGATCAATCCGCGGCAACCCGAAGGGGTCCTTGGGGCAGTGCTTGTTGAGGTCGGTGTAGTCCCCCAAACAGGACGTAGGGTAGCTACTCCGGCTACCTGAACCTGTATAAATCTTGTGTCTTGTGTCCTCGCGCATACCTTCGGGTTCCAGATCATGGCGATCCTCACCTTCTACCTTGCTGCGGGTACCTCCCATGGAGGTCGAAAGGTTTAAACACCGACAGCTGGCGCCCACCGTGGGGCGATCGTCACGATCATCAGGCGAATTCGAAGGACCAAATCAAGATCAATCTACTCGGCGCAAACGGATTCCAATTCGCCGAGTTTGAAGTTCTCCACGTCAACTCGCCGTATCCGAGAGAAGCACATGAACCAAGCGGAAACAGCGCCAATTCCTTTTTTTCCGCCTCGGTTCCCAAGTCGTCGGGTTGGAGATCAAGATGGACACATCACTGTCCAAATCCGAATCAAAGTGGAGCGAGTCCGGCGGGTACCGTCACGCATCCAGGCCAAGATTCCAAGCTACCAAGGATTCTCCAAGTTCTATGCTCCATGCACTTGGAAGACGTACGCAGCTACGACTACGTCAACTACGTCGTACCGGCTCTACATCAACTTCACCGTGCACTGCGACTACTCGTCACCCGGCCGCACGGCTCTACGTCAACCTTGCTGTGCGCCGCGAGTACTCGTCTCTCGGCCGCAGCGGCTCTACATCGACTACGCCGTACACCGCCGTGACGTCGTCTTCTGGGCGTACGACTACCTCGACTACTTATCTCGACTAGTTTCAACTCGAAAACTAGTCTAGGACGGCTTCCGCGGCATCAACAACTAGTCCGGATCCACCTCCAACTAGTCGACTTCAGCTCCAACCGTCGCGGCTCCATCACTGACCGCCATGGCTTCGTCGACACTCGTTCACGAATCAAGCTAAGTCACTTATTTCAATAATTATTTTTTCTTTGGCTTGCTCTCCACATACAGGAACCAACGCCAAAGACTACTCCGTGTACGCCTCTCAACGGCTACCTGCCAGCAGAGCTACACCGTGCCAGCTATTCCTTGGGGAGCGTTGACTGACTGTCACAGGCTTGGTACACCAAATTAGGAGGCTCTTGCCATGACGTTTCGTGTACTGAGTGCTGGAGGCGCACAACGGCTACACCCTGAGGAGGCACTGCGCAATCCTGCTCTCCGCCATGCGGAACAACGAGCAATCGCGCTCTCTCTTGTCGCCATGTCGACTACTTTCGTCTACCTCTTAATGGTCTCGCTACAGTAGCACACGCCTTGATCCGCGCAAAGCCTCGGCTCTCCTGTCATGCCTCCACGCCCCCAGCGGCTATGGCTAAACAGGCTCCTCAGAGACCGGGCGCTTAAACCAGCTCTCCTGTCATGCCTCCACGCCCCCAGCGGCTATGGCTAAACGGCGATCACGAGGGCGGGGCGCTAAGCTGCGTCGGGGCTAACTACTCGACGCCTTATGACCGAAACAAGAGCATGACACATGACATTTACATCTATATTCATATTTGTATTTGTCATTTGTAGATTCAATTTCTACAAAAATGCTACATAATGTACGCATCCGTACTTTCGGAGTCAAGCTCCGGCGACGACTTCGCTCCGCGTACCTCCACCGGCGCGGGCGGTTCCCGAACTCGGGGGCTACGCACCAAATCACTACTCGACAACAACTCGAGTAGTCTCGCTAGCTCTCTAGCTCGGGGGCTCGCACCAACAATTACTCGACGTGGCTCCTACGGCTCTCTTGGCGACGAGCTCGGGGCTGAACGCTACAAGAGTACTCAGATGATGGCTTTCGCGAACACTGAAGACCCTTGGATTGATTACCTAATCATTTCAAGGCTCGGGGGCTGCTATGCTACACCCATCATTCAAATTTTTCAAGACGGAAGATTTGGAATCAAGATTGAACCTCAGCTAGAGTACGCAACTCAACCTAAGGCTCGAGGGCTACTCCATATGGAGTGCGATTTTGCAACCGCACTTCCATATAATCTCGACTTCAAGACTGATGAGCTGGACCACCTTCCAGCCTCGCGGCAGTTCAAGTACTATTGAAGGCTTCTCCAAGCAGTACTCGAGGACGCTCAAGAACTACTCGCAGAGGCTTCAAGACTACTCGAACTACTACTCTCGACTACAATGTGCTCGGGGGCTTGTCGGGCATACTCCCCTGGTACTCATGCAAGGAAGGAGGAAGAGTAGAAGACGGACTCCTACTAGAATTCCCCTGTACTCCTACTAGGACTCGCTCTGTGTAATCCTACTAGGACTCCTGCCTTGTAACCGACTAGGAACCCGCCCCCTGGACTATATAAAGGAGGGCCGGGTACCTAGGAGGACATCCACAATCCCTCCGGGGAACAACACCAAGCGCAGGGCGCAATACTACCCCAAACAGGACGTAGGTAGCTACTCCGGCTACCTGAACCTGTATAAATCTTGTGTCTTGTGTCCTCACGCGTATCTTCGGGTTCCAGATCATGGCGATCCTCACCTTCTACCTTGCTGCGGGTACCTCTCATGGAGGTCGAAAGGTTTAAACACCAACACACACATCCTCCACTCGTTCGAGTTCTTCTTGCGGACGAGGACGGGGTTGGCGAGCCACTCAGAATGGAAGACTTCTCTGATGAAGCCGGTCGCGAGTAGTTTGGCGAGTTCCTTCTTGATGGCGTCCCGTCTGTTGTCGGTAAAGCGTCGGAGGTGTTGTCGCTTGGGGGTGGCCTTAGGATCGACGTTGAGGCAGTGCTCAATCAGCTCCCTGGGCACTCCTGGCATGTCCGCTTGCTTCCAAGCGAAGATGTCACGGTTAGCCCGAAGGAAGCTGATGAGCACGTCTTCCTATTTGGGGTCGAGGCCAGCCCCGATGGTGGTGGTCTTGCTGGGATCACCTGTTCCGAGGTCGATCGTCTTGACTAGAACCTCCTCAGGTGGCTGAGGCTTGTTGGCGCTGTCAGACTTCTCTGGGATGTCGAGTTCACTTGTAGCAAGCTTCTTCGACGCAGCGTAGACCTCCATCATTGTGTTGGGTACTTGATTTGTAGAGGCGATCTCCACAGCTTCTGTATCGCAGTCGTGGGAGATCTTCAAGTCCCCTTGGAGAGAGAATACACCCATCGGGCTTGGCATCTTGAGCACCAAGTAGGTGTAGTGGGGCACCGCCATGAACTTGGCGATGGCCGGTCTGCTGAGGATGGCGTGGTAGGAAGTCTCGAAGTCCGCGACCTCGAACTTGATGTACTCGGTACGGTAGTTGTCCCGAGATTCCCCCGAAGGTAGCGGCGGGACCACCGAGCCCGGTGGGATAGCCGCGTTACCGGGGACGATGCCGTAGAAGGGCGTGTTGCTCTTGGTGAGCATGTGAGTGATGTCGAGCTTCATTTTCTTCAAGGTCTTGGTGAAAAGGACGTTGAGCCCGCTTCCACCGTCGATGAGCACCTTGTTGAGCTTGGAGCCCGCGACCACTGGCTTCAGGACGAGGGGGAACCGTCCTAGTTCGGAGAAGCTGGTCCATTGATCCGCGCGGGAGAAGGTGATGGGTACCTCCGACCACCTGAGAGGGGTCGGGACCACTGGCTCAATGGACATGACTTCACGACGGGTAGCCTTCTGCTCCCGCCTGCTGGGTAGCCCACCGAAGAGGACGTTGACGGTCTTGTCGGGCTCACGGAAGTCGTTGTTGTCGCCGTCCTTCTTCTTGCCCTTACGGTCATGAGGGTGCGGTGGCTGCGGCGTATCCTTGAGTGCATGCACGAGTTGGTAGCCTTTGCTCGGTGGTATGGTTGCCGTTTGGATGCAACGGGCACTTCTCCTTCGGCGGGTCTTTGAAACCGCCGGAGTTCTTCTTCGAGTTCCCTTTCGCGGGGGCGGCGGATAGCCGCAACGGTGTTGTACGCTTGCGCTTGCGGTTGGGACCCGAGTAGTAGTAGTTGTTGTTGTTGCGACCGCCTTGGTTCGCGTTCTTTGCCGCGCTGCCGCCGCCCGGTTCTGCTTGGTCTTGCCACGGATGGCGTCGTACTTGGCGTTGGCCTTGTCCTCTTCATCCGCCCAGGACGTGATCATGTCCTTGAGGTGGGGGATGGACCTGGGGCGGCAACAACCGAAGTCTTCGAAGGTGCGGCGGTGGTAGAGGCCGTCTTGGAAGAGGTCGATGACCTCCTTGTCGGTGACGTCGACGACGGTAGCGCACTTGTCGAAGAAGCGGTGCATGTACTTGCGGAGGGTCTCGCCTTGTTCCTGCTTGATCGTGGCCAAGTCCATGCGACTACCCGATCGGCCCATGGCGCCTGCGAAGTTCTTTGGTGAAGCTGCTCCTTCGGTGGTCCCACTTGTCGATCGAGTGCTTGTCCGGCGACTCGAGCCATGTGAGTGGAGCCTGGTCCGAGCGAAGGGGAAGTAGAGGCACTTGGTGTCGTTGTTGCCGCCAGCGTTCTCGATGGAGAGAGCGTAGCACCTGAGCCACTGGATGGGGTCCTGCTTCGCATCGTACTTGGTGATCCCCAAAGGCTTGAACTTGTCGGGGAGGAGCAAGTTGCGAAGTCGAGGTGAGAAGGCGGGGAAGCCGTCGCCGTCGCCTGTGGTGGTCGACTTCTTCCGCCGCAGCTCCTCAATCTTCTGGCGGGCGTCGTACCCGCCCTGTGAGGCGCCAGAAGCGTGGCTGTTCGCGTGGCCTCGGCCGCCGCGACTACCGCCGCCGCCGGCCCTCTGTTGGCTCCATGGTTGGAGCTTCCGCCGTCGGCCCCCGCCACCGCCGTCGGGGTCGTGGCCGCCGCCGCCGGCCGGAGCGAGGTGGGGGACGACCTCGCGGTTGCTGTTGTCACGCTGTGGACGTCCGCCGGCATTGGAGCGGGTGCGGTTGGGTTCGGCTGGGAGCTCAGCTCGAGTACAGTTGGGACCGTTGCCGGCGCTGCGACTTGTAGCCTCCTTGTCGCGGTGCCTGGCGGGAGGAGGTTGGTTGACCCTGTTGTTGACCCGCATGAAGTAGGCGTTTTCGGCGAGCTTGGTGATGACCTCTCTAGCGCGTATGCCCTGAGCCTGGCGTGCGATCGCTGTGATCGACATGAGGCATTGCTCAGGGGTGGTGTGTACTCTGCTCTCGACCGCCTCGAGAGCTTCAGCCAGATTGCGGACGGGGAAGTTGTCGCGGAGGCGTCGGCGACGTTCGCTGCGCTTCTCGGTTACACTCAAGTCGAGCATCTCTGTCGCGGGGTTCTCGTTTGGTGGAGCATAAGCGAGAGAGCTCGTCGGAGGAGATGTCTTCCGGGTATCCGTCTTGGGCCGTCCCCGAAGGCCACGGGGCGTCGCCGGCGGCCATGAAGACTTGGCGATCGGGGGTGGCAGTGGGGACTTAGAAGGTGCCACCTCGGTTGGTGTGCCTCGAGTCGGCCGGGCTAGCGGTGTTCCCTCCTGGAACGGTAGCGAGTCGATGCGGGTGACGTAGCGTGAGTCTCCACTTATCGGGTCGGCGGGCTTGCGGTCCGGCCGATGGACAAATCTCCCGGTCGGTGTGGATGTTATAACCGGCCCGGAGGCCGGCCCACGATAAGGGATGCTCGGTGGAGTTGTCCTCGGACTCGGGTTCCTCAGGGTCCGACCCGAAGTCGAACTCGTATGCGGGGTTCGAGTAGAACTCGGAGAGAGGGTTGGAGTACGAAGCGTGGCGGGGGGGCGGTGTCGGAGTCCGAGTTGTACTCGGGTACGGGCTCCTTGCCGGCCGGCGCGAAGAGGGAGCCCCCTGTGCGGGCCCGGCCGGGGATGCGGGGGCCACGCGCGGAGTGCTCGCGAGGTGAGGGGACCGCCTGCGATGGCTGAGCAGCCGGCTCGCATGCGATGGCCCATGGAGACGTCGAGTTCGAGTTGGAGGCGGACTCGAGCTCGAAGTCAGCGTGGTGGTTGAAGAGCGAAATTTCGCCGAATTTGTCGGGCGAGTTCGCAGCGTGACGACTTCGGAAGCGTCACGAGGCCGATCTTCGGGTTGGGCGGCACGGTGAGGCGGCGGCGGAAAGAGCCGCGCCGTGCGCGAGTGCGGACCCGGGCGCCGAACACGAAGGTGTCGCCGCGGTTGAAGGCGACGGTTGGCTTGAAGTAGACGGGAGCCGTCGAGTTCACCATGTGATCTCGGGCGAGATCCCCTACACGGCGCGCGCGGTGTCGGTGTTTTAGACCGGCAACCTACTAAGGGGAGTACTCGAAGTAGATGAATGTGGCCTCGCCGAGATCGGTAACTCGAAGGAAGAGACACGCGGCACACAATTTAGACACGTTCGGGCCACGAGGTGCGTAATACCGTACGTCCTGTATGCTGCGTAGCTCTGGATTGATTGGGCACGATTACAAGATAGTGCAATAGTGCGCTGTGGGTTGTATGAGATGAGTTGTGTTCCTAGAGAACGGTCCCTACCTCGCCTTATATAGTCCGGGAGGCAGGGTTACAAGTCGGAGAAGGGAGAGAGTACTAGTCGGGTACGCCTAGGAGTCTTCCATACGGTGCAGGACATGTACAGCTTCCTAACCGAGTACTTCTCCTCCGTAGTCCTTGTGCTCCACACCTTCAGGTGCCGCGTAGCGCAAGCCGGGTAGTCCCAGGGGCCCACCGAGTAGTCGGTCCTGGTACCCACCGAGGTAGTGGGCCCAGGGAGGTCCATACGACATACTTCTCCACCATAGTCCTTGCGCCTCATGCCATCAGGTACCGTGCGACACAAGTCGGGTAGTCCCAGGGGCCCACCGAGTAGTCGGTCTTGGTACCCACTGAGGTAGTGGGCCCAGGGAGGTCCATACGACAAGCCCCCGAGTACTTTGTAGTCGAGCAGGATAGCTTCGAGTAGTTTTGACAGCCTTGACGAGTAGTCCTCAAGCGTCCCTAACTACTACAAGTCGAAAGTCCTCAAGAATACTTGAAGCATCCCGAGGCTGGAAGGTACTCCAGTTGATATTTGAGTAATCCTCAAGTCTTCTCGAGTGCTGCTCTTGAAGGTATTCAACAATACCCGTGTTGTCTTGAAGTCGAAATTGAAATGGAAGTGCGATTGCAAAATCACACTCCATATGGAGTAGCCCCCGAGCCTTAGGTTGAGTTGTAGACTCTGGCTGAGGGTCCATCTGAAGTTCTGGCAAGATTATCCCATAAAATCCGAAGAAAAAACCGAAGGACACGTGGCACGGAGCCCCCGAGCCTTGAGTCGAGTACTTCCTCTCGAATTGAAGGGTCATCTTGTATGTAGAAGGTGTCCTGAGTTGCTCTTGAATCTTGTCGCTACCCAAGGAATCGATTAGACGTAGCCGAGCCCCCGAGATGAGGCGCATCGACTACTGGAAGTTGAAGGGTCAGGCGTTGCCGCTGAGTCAGCCGTGTTAAGACTTATCCATCCGGCCGTTGAGGAGTCGCCTGTTGACTTATAAATAGAAGCCGAACCCCTTAGGGTTTTTCACCCCACGCACTTGCAGCCATTCCGAGCAGATCTTGCCTAGAATCTGCCACTAGTGCATACTGCCACCACAGTGTAGATCGCAGATCCAAGCGCGCCGCCACCGGAAGTCACCGCCATAGCCCCCGAGCGAATGCGAGTGAAAATCCAATGCACTTGGAGAATGAAGCCTTCGCCGTCCAAAAGCTTGAAGACCGCCTGCGGGAAAAAGAGATCCCGAGAGGAAGCCGCCGGATCCACTGGGGGATCATCGCCACCGGTGTCTCCGCCGTGCCCAAATCCCAACAAAGAGTGGAAAAAGTCGAAGGCGAAGACTGAGGACCTGCTGGGGCTGCTGAACAGTTGATTTCTCCGGGAAAAGGAAGTCGACATGTGGCGCACCGCCGCGGGATATCCATACCCGATGGAGAAGAATCCGGATGAGATCCCAATGTTCACGCGGTTCGCGGAGCGCGGGCTGGCTCTCCCAGCGAGCAACTTCTTCAATGGGCTCTTGGAGTACTACGGTATCGAGTACCTCAATCTCAACCCCTACGGTATCTTCCACACCTCCGCCTTCGTCCACTTTTGCAAAGCTTTCTTGGGGATCAAACCCCACTGGGTACTCTTCCGGAAGTTTTTCTGAGTGAAGCCTCAGCCGAGTGCCAATAACCCCCGAGTAGTTGGAGGAGCCGGCATCCAGATGCGCGAGGATGCCGCGGAAAAGTACCTGGCATAAAAGTTGATCGACTCCAACCAAGATTGGAAGTCGAAGTGGTTCTACATCACCAACCACCACCCGGAGCTGCCGAAGCCCAGCGGGAAGCAGCCGAAGCACCGGCCCTGGTGGAACACCGAGTGATGAGGACATGACACCCATGCATACGACCATGATTGGTGCATGGAATGGAGTAGAAGAAGTCCAACAAGGGTTTCCAAGTCAACAAGGAGGTCCAAGGTTGATCCGGTTCGAGTCCTCGAGGTGGAGGCCAAAAGCAATTCAAGTTTGAGTCCAGTTCGGAGTCCAGGAGCAGTGCGCAATAAAACGGACGCCCAGGTCGCATACGGAGTCGGTTTTGGACGTTCTATATATGGTTGGAAGCAGAATTTTATAAAGCTTCCAATGGCACCAGTGTTGTGCCAAAATTCATTCCGAGTCAACGGGAATCGTCGAAACAAGTTGACATCCAGAATCTGCCAAAGTGCTGCGCTGACAGTTTGGTTGGGCCTTAGGCCCAAGTTGGGGGCGCCCCACCCCTGGTCGCCCCCAACCCTAGGACGCCCTATCTCTTATATTTTCAGTAGCCGCCGCCTTAGAAACTTGAGTTTGATTTATTTGTTAGCCTTAGCTACAACCCAACAGCCGCCATCGTGCCGCCGTCGTGTAATTCAGACTCCACCTTCGAGTGATATTAAGATTGCTCGCCTTAGATTCTTGTTCATTCTTCGATTGCGCACAGGAATTGATCTTCGTGATCAGGCTGATCTTGCGCCAGCAAGGTCGGTAACCATCAGGAGTTGGTTCAGCGATTGCATTGGCGCTTCGAGTCTCGCTCGTCGTAGTCGGATCGTGAGGGCCAACAACCACCAAATCGGATTTATCTCCATTCACCGAAAGATCGGGCACTCCCCCTCTATCAAGTGGTATCAGGATTCCAGGTTGATCGGTGAGTTTATCGAGTGTTTTTTTATTTCCAATAGTCCACAAAACCCATACAAAAAATTTTTACCTTGTCCTAGCAACTTTGTTTTAGCCTCGCACTTTCATTCGATAAGTGTTGGGGTTGAATTGGCGTGCTAATTTCGTTGTTCGTTGCTGATCTCGGTGTCTTTTTCATCTCCTTTACCATCAATTTTTTTTCTTTCTTCCGCCGCTGTTTCCTGTCTCGGTTGCCAGCAGACACCCCGGTCACGCAACTCCGTGTCCTGCGTGCGTTGCTGCACAAAACAAAAAAAGGAAACCACGCAACAGCCGCCGTGCTCCACGTTTCGCGCGTCACAAGCCAGTTGCGGCCCTGCTTAGTTCTCGCTCGTGGTTTTGCCCCAGTTTGTGCCCCCCTGTGTAAAAAAAACAGAGGCAGTTTGTGCCAAAAAAACAAACAAAAAAAGGAAAAAACAGGGCAAGAGGGACGATCGGTTCGGCAACACCTGTAGGAACTCGTTTCGGGCTCGCAGCGTGTCTTCCCTCCTTTGTCCTCCCTCTCGTTTTTTGTTCTTTGTCTATTTTCTTTCGCACTTGTGATCAGCAGCGTTTGCGACGGGCTTAGCACTCTTATTTAACTCTGCATTATTGTTTGAATTGTGCTAATCCTTCATCTGAGTGCAGCCTACCCAAAACTCCACGAGATTTCTCCGACGAGCGATTTTGTTTCTCCGGCAATCGCTCCTCCAATCTCTCGCGAGTTCCACCGGTTGGTTGCAGGTCGCCCCTGTGTGCGTGGTAAGACCAGATAAGAATTTGATAACAGCACTAGTGTGAGCACCTTGTGAGCCGTTCCACCACATTTTCTTTTGTTTTGTGTTTGCGCTAACCATGGCAGGAGATGTCGACAAGACGGATGCGAACGAGCGGTTCAATCAGATCATCCTCGCGGAGACGGCCATCAAGACCACTCTCGACACCGTCGTGGCACGCCTCGATGCATTGACGACAACGATCACCGAGTTGCAGAAGGATAGAGATCACCTCCGCGGGGTACGTCACCCCACTAATGATTCCTTTGCTCCGATTAAATTTAACATTCCATCTTATAATGGCAAATATGATCCTGCTGCATATCTTGATTGGGAGTTAGAGGTAGACCAACAATTTTTATGTCATGATATTCCTGCTAATTCTCAAGTTACAGCTATTCTTAGTGCATTTACTGATTTTGCTTTGATGTGGTGGCGTGAATATAAACAGAAACATTCCACTAATATTCCCACCACTTGGTCTCAATTAAAAGCTGCTATGCGACATCGATTTGTGCCTTCATATTATAAGAGGAAAACAAAGAGAATTGTGCAAGAACAGTCCATTGTTGTATCTCTTGCCACACCTAACCTTTCGCAGGATTCCGATCCAAAGCACGAGGTTAAGGACGACTTGGTGGCACCTGGGGAGGACACATCCTCTTATGCAATTTCAGAACCATCACTTCTCAATGACCCTCCTACGCCTACTACAAACACGAGTGCGCTCATGATGCTACGCTCATGGATGGTGAGAATTGTCTTAATGTCCTAAATTTTTCCACAAATCATGATATCATAGAGCAATTGTCGGTGGAACCATCTCTTGATGAATCTTTGTCACATCTTTGTTTTGCTTGATGTTCCTTGTGATAAAGATGATTTGGTTGATAATGCTTCAGTTTTACATGCTTTGGAACCAAATACTATTGCTGAAACTAAGCATGTTATGCATATTGTTAGTGCTAATGATGAGCAGAAATTATTGTCTTCTTTACATACTTTGGGTTACATTGAATTTGATGTTTTGTGTAACCTAGATTATTTGGAAGAGCAACTTTCTAAATATGCTGATTTGTCATGTTTTTCTAAACACACATATCATGCTATTGGTAAATATAACAACAAAGGGGAATATATGATACATCGAGTGTACATTTGTGAAAATTTGAATTATCCTTTTATTGTGCTCAATTTTAATCCACTAGAGGGCAGCCACACTACACATATTCATTCACCTTTCTCTAGTTCTGTTTCTGTGTAATAAGTTTACTTCCAAGAAGGGGAGCATTATTGGTTGCTACATATGCCTACTTTGTCTTTTGTTGGTACTAATCTTTTGCAGGGTAGTGTTGCCAAATATTATGTGTGATCCGATCAAGATGCTTACATGCTCGCTAAATTTTATATGCAAGATGACATATTCACCAATTGGAGACATGGTGACATTCCTCCTCACAATAATTTTGATTTCTTTGGTTTTCGAAACCCCGTTCGCTCTTGTGCTGTGCAGGATCGGTTCCAAGTACAATCGACGCCGAGGACGGCTTTTCATCAAGAAGGGGAGAATGATGAGGACATGACACCCATGCATACGACCATGATTGGTGCATGTAATGGAGTAGAAGAAGTCCAACAAGGGTTTCCAAGTCAACAAGGAGGTCCAAGGTTGATCCCGTTCGAGTCCCCGAGGTGGAGGCAAAAAGCAATTCAAGTTTGAGTCCAGTTCGGAGTCCAGGAGCAGTGCGCAATAAAACGGACGCCCAGGTCGCATACGGAGTCGGTTTTGGACGTTCTATATATGGTTGGAAGCAGAATTTTATAAAGCTTCCAATGGAATCAGTGTTGTGCCAAAATTCGTTCCGAGTCAACAGGAATTGTCGAAACAAGTTGACATCCAGAATCTGCCAAAGTGCTGCGCTGACAGTTTGGTTGGGCCTTAGGCCCAAGTTGGGGGCGCCCCACCCCTGGTCGCCCCCAACCCTAGGACGCCCTGTCTCTTATATTTTCAGTAGCCGCCGCCTTAGAAACTTGAGTTTGATTTATTTGTTAGCCTTAGCTACAACCGAACAGCCGCCATCGTGCCGCCGTCGTGTAATTCGGACTCCACCATCGAGTGATATTAAGATTGCTCGCCTCGGATTCTTTTTCGTTCTTCGATTGCGCACGGGAATTGATCTTCGTGATCGGTCGATCTTGCGCCAGCAAGGTCGGTAACCATCGGGAGTTGGTTCAGCGATTGCATTGGCGCTTCGAGTCTCGCTCGTCGTAGTCGGATCGTGAGGGTCAACAATCACCAAATCGGATTTATCTCCACTCACCGAAAGATCGGGCACTCCCCCTCTATCACCGAGCCGATGATGCAGGAGGGTATCCAGCTACCCGAACTGCTGGCGAAGATCAAGACTTTAAGAGAAGCCGTGCTGAGGGCCGAGCATGTGGCCTTCAACTTCATGAAGAGGAGGGTGCAGCCGCTGATGGCTCGCAACACGCTGGGCTACCAGTACACCGGCGACGGCGACTCGTCACGGATGCCCGGTGATGAAATCGACTACGACGACATCGTCGACAGGCTGGGGAGAATCTTCAAGGACATGCCGGCGTACACGCCCTGCCCCGTGCCCGAGTACTCCGCCGCGCGTCCACCGAATGAGGTCAGTAGCCGTACTCAATGTCGAGTACTAATTATGTAGTAGTAGTCGTGCTCACCCAATGCGCTTCTTGTAGGATGACATAGTGAAGTTTGTATCCGAGCCGACTTCACCTCCTCGACTTGTTGAAATCCTAGAGGAAGGGAAGGGCAAAGCCAAAGAGCGCCGCAAAGTCGGCGAAGGAGACGACACTGTTGTCGTTGAAGACACATCGGACGAGGATGACGAGGAGACGCTTCAAGTGCGGTTCTAGCTGCGGTCGAGATTCAGCCGCCCTGGACTACCCAACGTCCCTCTCATCCAAGATCCGCCGACTAGCTTGGAGTTTAGTCTGCCTACGCCGCTAAGGAAGCCGCACAACGTGGCACGCAAGCGCGTGGCCAAGAAGCTAAAGGTCACTGAGACCACGTCTCAGGAGGTAAGCTCTTCGAGTAGAGTAGTCGAGTACTTGTCTCGATGTTGTGTATGCTGACGACGAAATTCCGTTGCTCGCAGGAGATCCCGCCTTCCGACCCTGTAGACCAAGGGGACGAAGGCGACTTGGAGACGGTGGGAGAGCCGGCTGGAGGCAGCCGCAGCCGCAGCCCAGCCCCCACCGTGGAAGAACTCGTGGCACAATTGACACGTCAACCCCCGGTTGCTGAGGGGAGAACTAAGCCGGCTGTGGCTGTTGCTGAAGAGCCAGCGGCTACTGAAGTCGAAGAGGAGGCGCCTGCTGAAGCTGGACTAGTCGACATCGCCAGCATACTTGGCGCCCCAACCGTGACAGTAGTTCGGTCGAGCCTGTAAGTGAAGGTATTTCCCGAGTACTACATGTGGTTTGGTAGTCGTACTTGGTTGACAACCAGTTGTGTACTCTGCAAGAGATCCACGGACTAGACCTGGGATGAGGATGAACCCAGCACGACAATGGCTGAAGAGGAATCGGCGCCAGCCGCTGAGGAGTTCGCTCCCGCCCCTCAAGCAGAGTCCGAGGCGCCGGTCGTGGAGGCTACATTGCTGGAGGCCAGCATTGTAGAGGGTGAGTACATTGCACGGACGCAGCCGTCCTCAAGGAGTAGTCGTAACCGCCAAGAAAGACTAATCCAGTTGTCATCTATTGACAGGGGCCGAAGCCGAAGGAAGCACCATCCCCGAGGCGGTGCCCGTCGAAGCCTTGGCGCTGGAGACCCAGGGAGCCGCCGGAGCAGCCCCCGAGCTGGCGGAGGTAGCCAGCGGAGAAGCCCCCGCGATGGCCGGAGAGGAGCGTGACGATGTACTACCAGAGTCAACCCTGGAAGTAGTCGTCCATTCGCCGGAGATTCAAGATGTGGAGACGATCCGCTCGGCGCCGATGTCTGGAGCCTCCACGAGTAGTCGTGGTGGGGTTGAAATCCTGGCTGACGACCTCGTCGACCAGGCGGCAGTAGCATGCCAGGCCGAGCAGTGGATGAAGGTGAGTTGTCGATGCCCTTGAGTAGTCAATCTGCCATAAATGCTGAGTATCCAGGTCAGAGCTGTTGTCTGCTGCAGGATGTCGTGGAGAGATCCCGACAAAAATCTGGCATGCTCTAGGGGTACGGCGACGTAGTGCTCCGGGCGGAGGCCTTGGAGGAACAACTCGTAAAGGCCCGGAAGCATTCCGCCATGCTCTAGTCGAAACTTGACGGCTCCTTCGCCCAGTATCATAACAAAGTCCAGGATATGCAGGCGAAGAGCGACGAGCTGGTGCTGAAGAACAAGTCGCTCCGCAATAAGAACAAAGGTACGCTGCTGTCTTGCCGAGTACCCGTTGGGAATACCTTGGAGTAGTCTGACCCGCCATGCTTGTTGATTGTAGAGCTTGAGACTCGTGTCGAGCAGCTGAGAGCTTCAGAAGTCAACATGAAGAACCTCTTCTACCAGGAGAAGGAGGCCCGTGAGGCACTTGAATATGACTATAAGCATTTGGCTTATGAGTGCGATAAGCGCATGGAGCTTCGAATTGCCTCCGATCGTGACCTCGTCAACTGCTACAAATCTCTGCAGAAGCTGAACGAGGATTGCGAGAAGTTGCGGGCCCAGCTGAAGGAACTTGAAGAAGCCGCACTTCCCATCGCGAGGCTACTGGTACCTCATCCGGGTGGGCCGAGGATAGCTCCATTGGTATACCGGCTGAGAGAAGCTCCTAGTCGTCTGGCGACGTACGTCAAGCACTTAGCGAAGTCGATCCCCAATCAAATCTTGGCGTACATGAAGTCGTACTTCCCGAAGGCTCCAGTGGATGTAGTCGCCGGTGGACTAGCCGCTAACTGCACTGATGAGCAGTACGCGGAGCTCCTGGAGCAGATGGCGCCAATTGCTAAGCAGGTCACCGAAAAGCTGAACCTTCAGTAGTCCTGTAGGGTTAGCTTGTAGCAGTAATTGTATAAACAGAGTTGTACTGAACTTGTTTAATTATGAAATGAGAAAGCTTCTCAAAAATGAGTACTCTTTGTCGCAGGGTGTGTATGCGGAGTTCTCATTGTGGAGTTGTGACGAGTAGTCGTACTCGCCAGTAGACCCGTTGAGGGAAAAAGCAGTAAGTCAGTTGATAGGTAATCAAACTTTATTACTGATAGAGATACACCTAGATGGCCGGGGCCGTTTTACAAGAGTAGTCGCCAGGACCCGGAGGCCGCCTACGGCTAAGTGGCGCTAGAGCGTATAGCCGCTTACAGCAGTAGATCCGTTAGTAGCTGTGTAGGCTGGATCTAGGAGTACATGGTCTCTTAGTAGACCGATGCTGGAGTCCTTTGTCGCTCGGAGCAGCCCAAGATCCGTTTCTAGCCGTTAACGCTGGATCTTGGAGTAGAGTAGTCCGGAGACTAGTGCCTGGACCCGGAGGCCGCTTACAGTGAAGGGGTCTTTGAGTAGTCGTGTAGACTTGAGCCCCCAGGGTAGTCGATAGACTAGGCATAGAACCGACAAAGCTGGTCGATATTCCACGAGTTCTTGATGTCTTCGCCTTTGAACGTCTGTGTAACACCCCGTGTTTTTGCTCATTGTCAAATTGTGCTCATAACCCACTTAATCACCCCTATAAATCACCTTGAGGACCATAGGTCAACCCTGGGTCAAAGCCCTAGCTCAAAACCCCTCTTGTTCCCTTAACCCCCTGATGCCATTCTAGAACTTTGGCGCGTTCTCCAAAATTTCCCTAAACACTGCAAAACCACCGAAAGAGAAAAATGTGCAGAATGTTGGGGGACACAACTTTGCTGTTGAGTGGCATTTGAAATTTGGAAGAATTCTTGGTGAAACAGGCCTTGGAAGGTGTCCTACTCCTGTTCACTGGCGCCGAGTTTTTAGCCATGTTGACATTGCGTTCCTGCTTCATTTCTTGGACAAAATCCCTGCAAGCCTTTTTGAAAGTTGTAGAGGGATCCCTAATCTCCAACTTTGCTTCAGATGCTAAGGTGCAGTTTAGTTTGGAAAACTGGAGAAAAACAATTTTGAAAATCGAACCATGAAACTCTTTTGCACCGAGAGCGCCGGAACGCGACAGGGCGCGACGTCGCGCGCGGCCACGTCGGCCACCGCCGTACGTGTCGTGCCCGCTTCGGGCGCGCACACCGAGGCACCGGTGTGACCGCCGGTCACCGCACAGGCACCGGCGAGCACCCGTGCATGCCGTCCGTGGCAAGTGGCGGGGCCGGGTGGCGCGGAATCCGTCGGCCGGCGCACCATCCGCGGCGTGCCATTTGCCGCCGGAGCGGCGCACGTCGCCGGCCATGCCCTCGGCTCCCCTACGCGGTCTAGCGGCACCAGCACGTTCCTACCTACCCCAACCGACCTCCCCGCGCGCTTATAAGCCGGTCCTCGCCGTCCCTCGCACGCATGCGGGCCTGCCCGAGCCGCCGCCGTCCGCCATTGCCGCTGCTCGGTGAGCACCGTGCTCCAGTCGATTTCCTCGCACACCCATGAGCCTCGGCCCTTCCCTGTGAACCACAACACCTCCCCAAGCCACGTGTTGATCAAGCTGAGCCACCATTTCGCCGGAGTCCGAGCCTCCGCGGCCGCCGCCGGACCGCCGCCGTCAAGCTCGCTCCTCCACCACTTCTCCAAGCCTCGTGACCTATCTGGTGCCTTCCATGGGTCACATGGAAGCTCCCCGTGCAGCACGTGGTTGAGCCCAGGCCCTTCCCTCACCGCCGTCGAGCTTCCCGCGGGCGCGCGCGCGCTGCTCCGCCGCCGCCGCTCGCCGGAGTCTCCACTGGCCGATCCACCGCCGCCAATCGGTAGTTGGTAAGCCTAATCGATGATCCCCTTGCTTGTTTGCGTGGCCGAGCCCTACCTCACCACCGGCGAGCTCAGCTCCGCCGTCGGGCCCGAGGGGGAGGAACCAAGGGCAGATTTGTGAAGTTTTTAAAAGTTTCAGGGTCCCCAGCGCAAAAAGATTCTTCCCTATTTTGTAAACTAGTCCAGCACCTTATAAAATCGATTAAAAATCGTAGAAAAATCCAACAATAGCAAACCCAATATTGCTGTGCTCAGTGTGACAAGAACTACAACTTTGTCTAAATATGTATGTAATTTTGAGATTTAGTTTTTGCTTGAAAAATAGGAATGTGAAATGTTTAGATTTGTGTTTCTGCAAAATCCACCCAAGCTTCTGAGCTGGGTTTTGGATATGTTGTTATCACTAGTATGCCTAGCCTCTGTGCCAAAATTTGCACAAAGTTACTGAAGGGATCTTCCAGAATAAATTATTTTGTGATATTGGCAAATCTGCTTAGATGATTTTTGTACCTCCAAATATAATTATTTTTGAGCCCAACTTCTGGCTATAGTCTTATTATGTTAAAAAGCACCTTTGGTGAATTTACCATGATTTTACCTCTGTTAAAAATATTATTTCCTCATTTATGCTTGTTTTTAATCATAAATATGTGTAGCATGTTTCATGAAAGCTATATGATTGTTTGTTTGTTCTTTAAGCTTGTTTTCGAACAGAGTATATGTAGGAGAAAGATGGGGCTCATTTCTGTGCTATTTATTTTCATATGCACTATCCCTTTTATGCTAACTAGGAATGCTCCCATTTTTGGTGTATTGAAATCCATGGTGCTAAAACCCTTTGTTTGTTGTCCATATATGCGTCCTGGTCAGTAGGACCAGTGGGGGTTTTGAAGGACCGATAAGGCGACCGAGAGGGGAGGGGGGGAGTGAATGGGAGCCGATAAAAATTCTTCTCGAGGGAGATTAAAACTCCGACAAGACGAACTAGCTCGGTCGAACCCCCGAAATCACACGCTCCGCACTTCTACCTCCCGTTTGCCAAAACCACGTAGCCACCGGAGTGCTACGGGTCCTAGGAACAAACACTACCGGCAACCACAACACACACGCGGCACCGTCGGAGGAAACCACTCGAAAGCGGCTAACCGGAGGGGGCGGTTAGGCCCGGAGTATAGGGGGCGGTTACACCGCCTCCACCCGGCAACCAAGAAATCCTCCGAAAGGCCTCTTGAGAGCACCCGAGAACACACCACGGTTTCACCAACGAGAGATCTCTCGGTCAAGGCCATGCTAGCTACCGAGAAAATCTTGGCGAAAACCAAAACTTCACCCAAGGGCCTAGGGGCGGTTAGGCCAGCTGCACAGGGCGGTCTAACCTCCGTAGCCGGCAACGAACTCCAACCAAGAACACCTAGCAAACGCACGAGAACGACCCCAAATTTCACCCGGACACTCCTCGATCAAGGCGAACAAACTCACGAGAGGAAAATCCGGCGAAACGGAACTTTGACCGGAAACACCCGGGCGGTTAGACCGCCCCGCAGGCGGTTAGACCGCCCCTTCCCGAAAACGAACCCGCGGGTCAAACCTCAACTTCCTCGCGCCCGATCTCCCGAATCACTCCACGGATTGCGGCCAAACTTCGGGGATAGGCCGGGTTACCTCCGGGCAACCTCTACCTCAAAGGAATCGACCCGAAATACTCACAATCAAGAGGAATCGAAGAAATCGCTTCTCTAGGTCAAGAACTCGCCCAACTCGAGAAACCACCAAATCGAGTCCGATTCAAAGGGGATTTGGGGGCAAAGTCACCAGACAAAGAGGCACAAGAACCTCATACGTGACACCCACCAAAAACCCCAAGAAATCGTCCTCAAAACTCCGCCAAAAAGAGCTCCGAAAATCAACACAAAAGAGACGGGAAAGCCACCATGAAGAACAACGCCGAACTTTCTATACATGCCATGAATGGTTCGTACAAGGTCTAGTTTGCCACCCAAACATCCATCCCTCTCTCTCTAGATCTCACATGAAGCTCTCAAACTAGCCTTCTAAAAACCTAGGGAAAATAGAGAACGAAAATGGAAAAACCAAATGAGCTAGGGTTCCAAGAGTTGGCTGCCATCCACCCCTCTAATGAGTATATATGGAGGCACCCAAAAGACTAAAACGCCCTTCACTAATAACTAGGGATACATGCCCCTCAAGGGCGGATTTGGAATTCTTGATGTCTTCACCATCGGACGGATGCCCGGCGACCGCACCTGCGTAGCCTCAACGCAAGCCTTGCGATCCCGACGCGTGTCCTCCGCTTCGAAGCTTCTCGGCGCCGGCGGCCGGGCGGTCGGACCGCCCCCCACGGGCGGTTAGACCGGCCCGGTGGATCCGACCGGCCCCCGGGCGGTCCGACCGCCCCTCTGGGCGGTTGAACCGGCCCGGGTGGCCGCACCTCCTCGTCGAGTCTTCGGCCTCGGTTTTGTGGCTCACCGAGTAACCCGGTGGTTTTACGGTGAACCACCGCAAACCCCCGCGAACTCGGTGTAGCCTCCGCCAATCTCCACTCATGACTCGGCTCCCACGTAGTCCCGGCTCGACCTTGGTTTTGAGGCTCTACCAAGAAACCGTCCACGACTTCATCTTGTTGTTCATGCCACCATGCGGCCCGCACTTGACCCCGGCGGCCACCGGGTCCCTCGAACGAAGCCTACTTGTCTTCTCCACACTCGGAGGCCTCACCGGCAACGACCTTGCGCGCTTGTTCTTCACCCGCACCAACACGAGTCAAGCCGCAACCCGCACCCGCAATACTTAGCCAAGAATCGGTCCACACAACGTTGTCAATCACTCATCACACAAGGAAGCGACCATCCACCGGTCCTCGAACCACACATGGTCCTCAATCTCCCCCTTGATGAGTGCATTGACAACACACTCACATGAAGTAACACAAGAGAAAAGGAAAAGAAAAGAAACAAAATAAAAAGAAACCCCGACAAGCGATCGAAAACCAAAGAAAGGCAAAGAGCAAGATCACTTGAAGAAGACAAGTTTCGGACCCCTTAGGCAAGGGCAACGGCTCGACACATCCGAGACAAAACACGGCTCAAGCAAAGAGCGCAAACCACCAAAGCAAAACTTGAACACCACAAAGAGCTCCCCCCTGCACAAATGCAAGCTCCCCCGAGCCACAACACACTCCCCCGAACACATGCATCAATGCAACTCGGGAATGCAACAAAAAGCAAAAACACCGCTCACTGCCGCCCGGGGCGGTTAGACCACTCGCCCGGGGGCGGTTAGACCGCCTGCTCGAACCGACCGCACGGGGGGCGGTTAGACCGCCCAAAGAGACCGGCCGCACCAAAGCGCTCAAAAATTGCCCGAAACAATTGGAACACCTTCCAAACACTCCCGAGTGCCCAAAACATGCACAAACTTCTCCCCCTTGTTGACAATGCATGAATCAAGGCAAAATGCAAAAACTTGCAACATATAGCTTCTCGAATATACAAAATTCATCACAAGGAGCTACACAAGCCCAAATGAGCAAGTTAGATACTCGACGGGTTCGTAAGGACCTTAACTACGTGATCACCAAGTTTCACAACCATTGGACAAGGCTAAAAAGGATTTTAGTAATTTTGCGAAAAGTTACTCTCTCACAAGCAAATACCTAAACATGAGCAAAACATATCAAAATGGCAAAGCCACTCAAACTTCATGCTAGGACAACCATTCTAATCATAAGACCATCATAAACACCCAAAAGCACCTCATGTCATGTCAAAGCCACCGAGCCATGTGCCTACTTCTATGTATGAGACTTCTCATTGGTAGGCATCATGCAACGGTTTAGCACCCAAAGCAAATTAATTTCAGCCCATATGACATGGGAACATATTTTCCAAGCATTTTTCATTTCATTTTCAGATTTGTAAATGGTACATGAAATGTCTTTGCGACAAAAAGGAACTTATGCCCCTCCACAAGATTAAGCAAGAGGGCTAAACATTCATGATGGCAAGCGAGCCTTTGGCTCCATATGATCAATAAACTAGCTATCCAACCACAAAGTAAGCATAGCAAAGCCACTAAAACATGTCAAGATCATATATAGGCATTTACGCATAAGAGAGCATGTATATGACATTTTTCAAAAATTAGCCATCAACCATGGATCATTCATCAAGATCATCAAGAGCTAAGCCAAACTAACCGTAGCATATCAAACAAGCTCACAAGAACATATATAGCAACCCATGGTAAACATTGTATATAGGAGAAGCTTTCCCTAATAATGCATATGATACAAAATGCATGCAATCTAAGATACAAGGATGCCTATACATCATGTTACATATGCAATGCCAAATGCAAGAAATGCACCAACGAAAGCTATACATATGTTACAAACCGGCTCCTCGAGGGGAGGCAAAACGGGCTCGACACCACCGGCAAAAGAAAGCCCCCACACACCCAACTCAAGAAATCAAACACACACCAAGTTCCCCCGCAAACGAGTGAAAGTGGCTTGATCTAGGGGTTTGGTGAAAATATCGGCTAGTTGGTCATGTGTGGGTACATGGATCAAGGCTATCTTCCCTTTCTCTACGTTGTCTCTCGGGAAATGATACCTCACTTCTATGTGTTTGGTTTTGGAATGGAGCAACGGGTTCTTTGCAACGCTTATGGCACCGGTGCTATCACATTGAAGTGGGACATGGGTATACTCCTCACCAAAGTCACTCATGGTGTAGGTGATCCAAAGGAGTTGAGAGCAACAACTAGCGGCGGCAACATACTCGGCTTCGGTCGTGGATTGAGCCACACTCGGCGCTTACGAGAAGACCAAGACACCAACGAAGAACCCAAAAGCGGCAAGTCCCGAAGTGGACTTCCTATCCAACCGACACCCGGCAAAATCCGCGTCTGAAAAACCATGAAGCGCCAACGAAGAGGACGCGGAGTACCAAAGGCCGAAGTCGGGAGTGTGACGCAAGTACACGAAAATTCTCTTCACTGCTTGCCGATGCGAAGTCCTCGGAGACGCTTGAAAACGAGCGCACAGACACACTTAGAAGCGCGTATGTCCGGCCTCGTCGCCGTCAAGTAGAGGAGTGACCCGATCATGCTCGGTACTCCTTCGGTCCACGTGTTCACCTTCCTCGTCCGCATCAAGAGCCGTAGTCGTACTCATCGGCGTCATCATAGCCTTGGAGTCCTCCATCTTGAACTTCCTCACAATGTCCTTGGTGTACTTAGCCTCGTGCACAAATGTTCCTTCCTTTGATTGCTTGATTTGTGGCCCGAGGAAGAAGCGCAACTCACCCATCATACTCATCTCGAACTCCTCGCTCATATCATCCGCAAACCTTGCAACAAGAGAGTTAGACGAGCCACCAAAGACAATATCATCCACGTACACCCGCACAATCGGGATATCTCCGCACGCCTCGGCAAAAACAAGGTCGATCGACCTTCCCCATCTCAAAGCCTCTCTCAAACAAGAACCCCCTCAACCTCGCCATACCAAGCTCTAGGCGCTGCTTCAACCCATACGGCGCCTTCCTCAACTTGTACACCCCGTGGGGGTACTTCTCACTCTCAAACCCCGGAGGGCGACTCACATACACTTCTTCCTCCAGGCACACCATTCGAAAAGCACTCTTCACATCCATTTGATGCAACTTGAACCCTTTAGCCACGGAAAAGGCTAGAAGGATCCTAATCGCCTCCAAACGGGCTACGGGAGCAAAGGTCTCCTCGTAGTCAATCCCCTCCTTCGACCGAACCCTTGAGCAACAAGTCTCGACTTGTTCCTCACAACCTCACCCTTCTCTCCCTCTTTGTTTTTCCACACCCACTTTGTACCAATCGGCTTACACCCCGGGGAGGGTCAACCAACTCCCACACCTGATTCCTCTCAAAGTTCTCCAACTCCTCATGCATCGAGTTAACCCAATTGTGATCAGATAGTGCGTGTCCAATGTCTTTGGGCTCAAAAGAAGCAACAAACGCAGCATGAGCAAAATGGGAATTGTTTCGAACCCTCGACCGTGTAGTGCGTTCATTCATGTCGCCGATGATCCTTGAAGCTGGGTGATCCACTTGAACTCGCCGGGGAGGTTCTCGCCTCGAAGCTACCTCCCCCTCAACATCAGCTTCTCCTCGTTCTTGGTTTGTCGTCGTAGGTGTAGCAGAGGGTCCATCCATCATCGTAGTCGAAGTAGTGGGTACATGTTCAGCCGGGGGCACCGCACCGCCATCTTCATCATCACCATGTTCATGCTCCTCCTCCTGAAAGATCTCCTCGCCAAGCTCATCATCACCTGCACACTCAAAAACAAGGCGACTACGTGGCTCGTGTCTCGTCAAAGGTTACCTCGCAAGTCTCCACGATTTGGTTAGTTTCAAGATTGAGCACACGATATGCTCTAGAATGAGATGCATAACCAAAGAAAATGCCATCGACAGACCTAGCCTCAAACTTATCCAACTTCCCGCCCTTCTTCGAATGAAACACTTGCAACCAAAGACATGGAAGTGACTCACTTTGGGTGTGCGACCATGCATCAACTCATAGCATGTCTTCTTCTTGTGCACTACGAGGTATATTCCGTTCGACACATAGCATGCGGTATTCACCGCCCTCGGCCCAATACCTCCTCGGAGTCCTATGCTCATCAAGCATCGTCCGAGCCATCTCGCACAAGGTCCTGTTCTTCCTTTCCACAACACCATTCTCGGGGAGGCGTATACGGAGTCGAAAAGCTGGGTGCTCAAGACCCAAGTCATGACAAAAGGTTTCAAAACGAGAGTTCCCGAATTCCGAGCCATTATCCTTGCGGATAGCTCGTATGGCATCTCCGTGCCTCTCGTTCCTCAACCTCAAGACTAGATCTCGAACAAAACCAAACGTCTCCCCCTTCTCCTCAAGAAAGAACACCCACGCATACCGAGAATAGTCGTCCACCACAACAAGGACATACCACTTCCCACCCGCGAGATCGCACACGAGGCCGGGCCAACAAGGTCCATATGGAGCGGCTCGCATGGACACTCGGTCATCACATCGGTGAGAGGCGGGTGAGAAGAGGCCACCATCTTGGCATGCCTACACGGAGCACAAACCAACTCTTTCTCAAGCCTCAACCGTGGCAATCCTCGGACCAAATTGAGTTTACTCAAGCGAAACAAAAGGTCAAAGCTCAAGTGACCCAACTTCCTATGCCACCTCCACAACTCACTCGAAGAACCGGCTAAGAAACAACGCTCCACACCCGAAGAGCGAGAAAAATCAGCACGAAACACCCGACCCTCGGGAACGACCATACAAACAAGGTCCCCTCGAGAGTCCACAATCCGAGAACCACCTCGGCCGAAACAACACCTCAAAGCCCTCATCCAACAACCGAGACACGGAAAGCAAATTGTACCCCGGCGATTGAACAAGAGCAACACGCCTCGAGTGATCTTGTCACTCACTTTTATCTCACCTTCGAAAGCACACGCCCACGCCCATTGTCCCCAAAGGTGATGTACCTCTTCGTCACCACGGGACGAGACTTGAGAACCACCCCCGTCTCCGGTCATATGTCTCGAGCAACCGGAGTCAATCAACCAAATGTTCTTCAAGTCTCCCACCGAAATTCAAAAACAAGCACGTGAGCGAACAAACGACTCAAAGATCGGGGTTAGTACCAAAGGAGGAAAACCGGTGCCGAGCCATTTGCTCGAAAGTGGGGTTAGCACACATCAAGCCATCTTTCCTACCATAGCTACCACCACGAACACCACCTCGGTAACCACTTCAAGGGAACCACCCCTCACTGCCCGGAGGAGGACCAAAACCACGAAAGACAACCCGTGGAGCGTCCCTCCTCTCTTTCTCAAAGCTACGACTCCTCCCATCCCCGTAGTGACCTCGAGGGGGAGAGTGCCTAGCAACCGACCACCCTGCTTGTCTCTCTAGACCAACCACCGGCAACTCCACCTTCGGACCCGAAACCTCTCGACTCACCACCTCGAAAACCACTCCGCCCGAGTGCTGGGGGGGGGCGGTAAACCGCCTAGCCGGGCCGGTCCGACCGCCCCCCTGCGGGCCGGGCCGGTGCGACCGCCTAGCCGGGCCGGCCCGACCGCCCCCTCCGAACGGCTCCTCGGGTGCGGGAACTCGCGTCTCCCCATGCCGGAACACTTCTCACCACGCCCTTACCCCCGGGCGGTGGCATACGAGGCTTAGGTACACCATGGGAGGGGTTGTACCTATCCTTGTTCGCCCACTCCTTTGCCATCCTCTCTTCCCGCTTCCTCTTGAAGCAAAACTCATCCTTGTGACCCTCCTTCCCACAATGGCCACAACGGAACCTCACAAGCTTAGGTTTTGGCTTGGATTGGGCTGCTCGCTTGGTTTCTCTCCACTCAACTCCTCCACCGATTTCTCCTCACTTGCCTTCTCTCTCACTTTCCCAAAGAACACTTTCCCCGAAGTGCTCACAAACTTGATGGGCTTTTGGAGATCATTTGTGGGTGTAGGAAATATAGGTGGAGCCGGGGTTGTGTCTAGTCGGTTCCTAAGATGGTTGGGTTTTGGAGGGAAATCATTTTTGTGGTGGGTTTTTGGTGGCTCGGGATATTCTCTCCACTTCCTTCACCAACCTTGTTCGCCCCAAGCCCCTCACCATCTTGCCTCTTAAAGGCCTCGATCATCATCCTCAACTGAGGCTCATGACCGGACAACCAACCCATCAACTTCCTCAAGTCATCATTCTCATCCTGCAAGCGATCAACATAATGTGCAAGCTCCAAATTTTTCAATGCATGCATTTCACAAGTAGAACAAGATGTAGGCATGGGTTCCTTCAATTTAGCCTCGAGCGAACTAGTGTAAGCATGCAACTCATCAATCTTAGCATGCAAAACGGGGCAAGAAGTGCAAGCACCTAGCAAAGCGAGGTCTAGACTTAAGCTCACCCACTTCAACCCTAAGCACATCTAGTTCCTCACACTTGGAGGCATGCTTCTCCTAAACAAAGCAAGATCAGCAAGGAATATGGAGCAATCAACACAATCATTTTCATCGGCAACAACGGGGCTAGCCTTAAGCGAATCAATCTCAAGCTTGCTATCAAGCACCTGTGTCTCTAGCTCGACCACTCTAGTCCTAGCATCCTCGAGTGAAGCCCTAAGCTCTTTCCTCATTTTCTTGGCCTCTCTAAGCATGTCATCACGGTTATCAAGCAAAGAGCCCGGCCTCTCATTCTCCTGGCGCAAGAAGGGAAGTTCATCATGCACCTCGTCGTCGGACTCAGAGTCCGAGTCGCTCGTGTGCTCTTCTTGCCGCCGGAGCTCGGCGCCATGGTACGAAGCCATCTCTCGCGGCGGGCCTCCGCCCGCTCGGGTTCTTGGACGACTTCTTGTTCTTGCGGCGATCTCCCCTCGTCTTCACTCGCCGCTCGAGCTCGAGGTGGAGTACGCGGCCCCGGAGTCGACGTCGCTCGCTCCAACCATCGCTCGGGCCTTGCCTCGGCCCTCCTTCTTCCTCGATCGTCGCTCGTCCTTGTACTTGTTCTTGTGCTTGCTCTTGTGGTCGTGCCTCGAACGGTACTTGCCATCGTTCATCCTCGGCTTGTGCTTGTAGCCGTCCTTGCTCTCGGCCTTCTCCGGGCGGTCGGCGACGAAGTGTCCCGCTTGCCGCACTGGGAGAAGGAGTCCTCGTGTTCCTCCTCATGTTTACGCGGTTCTCGTGCGGCCTCTCGAACCGCCTCGTTAACGGCGCCGGCTCGTCCTCTCCAAGGTCATCAAACTCCTCATCTGGCATAGACATCAAAGAGGAAAACGAGAACATCCTGGTGGATGGGTTAGAGTTAGTCTTTCCTTTGGAACCACCAACGAGGGCAAGACTATGGGAGTCAGTCGGTCCCTCAAGCTTGGCAGTCATGCCCCTATCCACCTCAGCCGACTTGAGCTTCGAGAACAGCTCGTTCACCGTCAGAGTATCGTACCTCTCCGACTCGACTATGGCCTCGAACTTTCCGCCCCATATCGTACGATCCAAAGAGTGTAAGAGCTTGACCGCTCGTCATGATCATCGTACGGGAGCACATCCACATTGGCCCTCATGTTGTTCACAACCACCGTGAACCTACGGAACAAGGCATCGATGGACTCACTAGGGGAGATGAGTGAAGTTCTCGTACTCTCTCCGTAGGTCGCATACAACCGTGCCTCGAACACGGGCGTTCCCAACATGAGCCTCCTTCAACACCGCCCAAATCCTACAAGCCGTGTGCTCGGTGTGCACCCGATCGAACTCGGGGCCGACACAAAGCACGAAACAAGTAGTCGACCGCCTTATTGTTGGCGTCGAATCCGTCCCTCGACCCCGGAGCAAGGAAATCCATCGGCTGGACATAGCCCGTGTCCACCGTGACATCCCAAAGCAAGCGACCCTTTCCGCGGAGGAACGCACCCATCCGCTTGCTCCACATCCGGTAGTTCTTGCCATCGAAGTGTGGAGGACCCGAACCCCGTTCCTGGTACGCCATCCTTGGATCTTAGACTGGTTAGAGTCAACAAAGACCCGAACCGGCTCTGATACCACTTGAAGGACCGATAAGGTGACCGGAGAGGGGGAGTGAATGGGAGCCGATAAAAATTCTTCTCGAGGGAGATTAAAACTCCGACAAGACGAACTAGCTCGGTCGAACCCCCGAAATCACACGCTCCGCACTTCTACCTCCCGTTTGCCAAAACCACGTAGCCACCGGAGTGCTACCGGTCCTAGGAACAAACACTACCAGCAACCACAACACACACGCAAGACCGTCGGGAGGAAACCACTCGAAAGCCGGCTAACCGAGGGGGCGGTTAGACCGGGTATAGGGGGCGGTTACACCGCCTCCACCGGCAACCAAGAAATCCTCCAAAAGGCCTCTTCCGAGCACCGAGAACACACCACGGTTTCACCAACGAGATCTCTCGGTCAAGGCCATGCTAGCTACCGAGAAAATCTTGGCGAAAACCAAAACTTCACCCAAGGGCCTAGGGGCGGTTAGACCGGCTACCGGGGCGGTCTAACCTCCCGTAGCCAGCAACGAACTCCAACCAAGAACACCTAGCAAACCGCACGAGAACGACCCCAAATTTCACCCGGACACTCCTCGATCAAGGCGAACAAACTCACGAGAGGAAAATCCGGCGAAAACGAACTTTGACCCGGAAACACCCGGGCGGTTAGACCGCCTCCCGTAGGCGGTTAGACCGCCCCTTCCCGAAAAACGAACCCGCGGGTCAAACCTCAACTTCCTCGCGCCCGATCTCCCGAATCACTCACGGATTGCGCCCAAACTTCGGGGATAGCCGGGTTACCTCTGGGCAACCTCTACCTCAAAGGAATCGACCCGAAATACTCACAATCAAGAGGAATCGAAGAAATCGCTTCTCTAGGTCAAGAACTCGCCCAACTCGAGAAACCACCAAATCGAGTCCGATTCAAAGGGGATTTGGGGGCAAAGTCACCAGACAAAGAGGCACAAGAACCTCATACGTGACACCCACCAAAAACCCCAAGAAATCGTCCTCAAAACTCCGCCAAAAAGAGCTCCGAAAATCAACACAAAAGAGACGGGAAAGCCACCATGAAGAACAACGCCGAACCTTCTATACATGCCATGAATGGTTCGTACAAGGTCTAGTTTGCCACCCAAACATCCATCCCTTCTCTCTAGATCTCACATGAAGCTCTCAAACTAGCCTTCTAAAAACCTAGGGAAAATAGAGAATGAAAATGGAAAAACCAAATGAGCTAGGGTTCCAAGAGTTGGCTCGCCATCCACCCCTCTAATGAGTATATATGGAGGCACCCAAAAGACTAAAACGCCCTTCACTAATAACTAGGGATACATGCCCCTCAAGGGCGGATTTGGAATTCTTGATGTCTTCACCATCGGACGGATGCCCGGCGACCGCACCCTGCGTAGCCTCAACGCAAGCCTTGCGATCCCGACGCGTGTCCTCCGCTTCGAAGCTTCTCGGCGCCGGCGGCCAGGGCGGTCAGACCGCCCCCCCTGGGCGGTTAGACCGGCCCGGTGGATGCGACCGGCCCCGGGCGGTCGACCGCCCCTCCCGGGCGGTTGAACCGCCCGGGTGGCCGCACCTCCTCGTCGAGTCTTCGGCCTCGGTTTTGTGGCTCAACCGAGTAACCCGGTGGTTTTCTCGGTGAACCACCGCAAACCCCGCGAACTCGGTGTAGCCTCCGCCAATCTCCACTCATGACTTGGCTCCCACGTAGTCCCGGCTCGACCTTGGTTTTGAGGCTCTACCAAGAAACCGTCCACGACTTCATCTTGTCGTTCATGCCACCATGCGGCCCGCACTTGACCCCCGCCGGCCACCGGGTCCCTCGAACGAAGCCTACTTGTCTTCTCCACACCCGGAGGCCTCACCGCAACGACCTTGCGCGCTTGTTCTTCACCTCGCACCAACACGAGTCAAGCCGCAACCCGCACCTCGCAATACTTAGCCAAGAATCGGTCCACACAACGTTGTCAATCACTCATCACACAAGGAAGCGACCATCCACCGGTCCTCGAACCACACATGGTCCTCGTGTTTGCTGGATCAGTTTGTATGTTTTGGTTATGCATGAGAAGCTCAAAACTAGAAAAACTAGAAAAGGGAAAATAAGGAAAATTACTATCTCTAGTGCCTGCCTTAAGAATAAGTGTTAGGAAAAGTAACATGGTGCTAGGAATATAATGGCCTTGCTGTTTGTTTTTAAATTAATTAATTCTTTAATAGATGTGCACACAATCACCCTAAAAGGGTAGGCTAAATAGGCCTTGGTTTAATTCTTTTAAAAGGAGAAATGTGTAAATACCTTGTTAAGGTGATTTTGGCTAACCTAATACTCCTTGCAGCTGTTTGCTGCTGTTTGTGAATTCATTTAAAATAATTACACTCCTAACCCCTGCATTGCATTCCCCGTGTAGAAGTCCCCGACGGTAGCTATACGCTTGTGCGGGCTGACGAGGACGAGGGAGTTGGAGGAGGCGTGCACTACGTGACCGTAGAGCAAGACCCGGGCCAAAGTCCGGAAGTTTGTGTGTCTGCTTGTGCTGACGAAGGCAAGCCCCGGTTTATTCATTGACCCTGTGTTTCTTTAAAACTTCTGAATTTACTTCTTGTTATTGTATGTGCATTTACGTTCAGGAGTTGAAATGAAACCCTAGTTGCATGATCCATAAGTACATATGATCTCTTACTAGCATGTTAGGTCGCTAGTTGCTATGCTTAAGGATCCGGTACAAGTCGTGTGATGTTCGTCACTCGCGAGAATAGAATCTTCTTTATGGAATCACCATATTGATTAAATGGATTGCTCACGTGGTAAGAGCATGGGATTTGGGCTCTGGCCCAATGGCTTCGTGGGCTAAGTGTTTGAACGTACTAAACACTTGTCGGAAATGGGTACGGTAAGCCTAGTACCTAAATGAGGCGGTACGGGGTTTTACTATCACTACTCTTAGGGTTGTGGCCCCGGGCTCGCCACCCGAGTGCATGCGTGAGGCTGGGTGACCTTAGTGGCGTAGCCCAGATAAACCTTGTACTTAAGACTGTGAGCTATGATCCCCAAACCGAAGAATGACGGGAACCACCTGGTTGGTGAACTCTTAGTGAGGGCACCTCCCGTGTGTTTAGGTCCACCTTGCAAGGTTTTGAATCAATCGATTGTCGGCCTCTCACCGTCATCTGAGACTGCTTACCCGACTGGCCATGATATCCCTTTATGATGGAACTTTGTGAAGATTATTACTTTGATTAATTGTTTGTACAACTTTGGTTGTAATAGTTGCTTACCTAGTAATGATTACTTCTACTAGAACTTGAGCTAAAATGTGAAAGTAAGGATTCACAACTTAGTAGCCAAACAAACACACTAGCCAAAAGCCTTGCACGCTTAGAGGTAAAGTCTTTCTTTTAGACGGGTAAGTCTTGCTGAGTATTAGTTACTCAGCCTTGCTTTATAAATGTTGTTCCAGGTAATGCATCTGATGTGTGGCCCGGAGAACTTCCACCCGGCTGGGAGCTGGAATGGGTGGATGACAAAGAATGATTGCATCATCGACAGGCCTCCTATGATGTGATCGTCTCGTTATCTTACGCTATTTGCAATAAACTCTGAACCATTTACTTTCATGTCAAAGAACTATGTTTGTAATAATGACCCTGCGGGGATGTGATGGGTAATTTGTAAGGCACTCTAGACTCTCCTTAGAGGGAGTTTTAATGCATTCGTTCGATCCTCTCTGTGTTTCCAAGTGATTTACCGGGTGTAAACCCGGCAACACTCAACGGGATGCTTCTTTATTATTGCTTAATGACCAAATGGAGTGGTTTAGGCGATAGTACGGAATTATCTCGGGTGGGGTTGTCCCAGCTGGTATCAGGGCGATCGAATGCACCAGAGTGATTAGCTTAATACTAATCACATGATTTACAATAAAACTTGCCAAGATTGATTGGATTTCGAAAATCTGTTGGATTGTTAAGGAATGATCTAGATCGAGAGGCCCTAGAGGGAATTTTGGGTTCTTTAAGGTGGCATAAGAATCTATAGTTTATTTTGCTAACTTCCAGCACTTACTTTATGTCAGACTTACTTTATTGCACAACCAAACTAGATGAGCCACGTGTTTAATATGTGTGTTGTTCCGCATCACGAGAATTGCGAGGGTTGATGGAGTGATCCCTTTCATGGATCCCATCTTCGCGTCTAGATATGAGTTGTGGTGTCGCCACGTGTTTCATACGTGTGCATTCCGCATGTCGATCATGCGAGGCAAGGATGCACTCCATTCAAACGGAGGGTTTCCGAGGTTGGACGATGTCCATGCGGCGGCTTGACGCATGGATACCGTTTCTATAAGTGAACGGTAATGTATGTGGACGCTTTCGTGATGTGCTGGCACGAAAGGTTCGCTTTCTGCAGGTACACTAACCACACTCGTAAGTCGTTAAGTGCGAATCGAGTAGCCCCGACTAGTTATTATAAGGAGCGCTGATTATAAGCTTGCCACCGGCACTAACTACGTCTTTTGGATCCATCGGTGTGAGGTCGTTTAAGGTGTGTGCATGCATAATTAAAATCTTGATAAACCTAAAACTGGTTCCCAATTGCTTGAATCATTTTTCCAGGGTGAATTGCTTGATCTTAGATAAGTTTTTCCTCCCTTTTGAATTTAGGAAAATTCGGGCAGATTCTGTCTCTTTCATTTCTCAATTTTTGTAGCCAAATCTGTAAGGAATCTGAATAGGAATCCTTTAGGAAAGTTGTTGGTTATCAAGTTGAGCATCCACTGTGAATGTTTCAGGATTTTAGGAATTTTCTACAGAGAGTTATGCTCAGTTTAGTGAGTCACTGTTCTGCTGTTTTTCAGCACAACACTTCTGCGGGAGATTTCTTTTTTTTAGCATGTTCCAAATCAATCTAGATTTACCTTTGAATACCAAAAGTGTGCATAATTATGTCTTTAGGTTGCTGTGAAAAATTGGGAATTTTTGGGGCTCTGGTTTTTATGATATGAATTTTTTTCATACCTACCAGATTTTACCCTATTGATCGTTGATGTCGACTGATATCTGACGTGTAGTTCCTAATTTTTTGTACAGATGGCGCTACCACCGATCTACGAGATCGACGCGGACGGTACGATCCGTACCGATGCCCTGCACTAGGAGGGTTTCCCCGTATCTTGTGGGAGACTCTCAGTGAGGTGGGCTACGTTACGCCGCCGCTGTACGAGGTGGTCTCTTTTGGGGACCAGGGTGTTCCCTACGCCCGCACGACCGCTACGGTGCTTCCTCGCCCCGAGCACCCGGAGTGGGCAGACTTGAGCATGGTGTTCTTTTCTCACCACAGTGTGGAGTCGGTTGAGTCCGCGGCCATGCGGATTCTTCACACTTTCTGTGAGCAGCACCCGGACGAGGTGATGCTTAATGCGCTGGGTTTGTTCCCGGCCATGGACCCACTCGACCCGGCTTGGCGCGAGCGTCTCTCGCTCACCGACGTGTTACTCACGGCAGACCCTCCAGCGGTTGTTGTGCGTCAGCTTCTGAGGTTCTTGAAGGCGGTGTACAACATGCAGGTGTTCCGTGTCTCCACTCAGGGTATGCTCTCCGTTGTGTTGATGGACTCCACAGCGATGAGGGATATCCTTACTCTCGACCTTCAGTACGAGCGCCAGACAGTTGCTCACCTCCAGCAGGAGATCGTTACGCTTCAGGACGAGCGTATTCAGTGGCACCAGGAGCGTGCCGAGCTCATGGAGCAGTTGTTTGCCCGAGAGCACGCTCTTGAGACGACTCAGGTGCAACTCGCTCACACTGAGGATCAGCGTTTTGCCTTGGTGCAGAACGTGATGGAGATGCAGAACCAGGTAGCAGAGATGGAGACTGAGGTAGAGGTGTGGCAGGCGATGGCCCAGCAGGGTCAGCAACCGCCGATCGCCCCGCCAGCCGCACCTGCCGCTCCAGACGAGATACAGGGAGATTCAGGCTTGAGCGAGGGCAAGATGCGGTGGTCCCCCACCTGACTCTCCGGACACTAGTACTGGCTCCGCTGCAGGTTACTAGTAGTCGTAGCAGTTGTCTCTTGAGGATCGTGTACTCTTAGTTTAGCCTCCTCAGCTAGCTTTTGTGTAAGGGTAGAGGCTGCTCAGAGAGTATAGTGGATGACCTTTTGTTGTACATAGTGTGTAAGCGGTTCCAGGACTCCGCATCATGTAATGCGTAGATGGACATCTCGGTGTAGTCATGTTTAATGAATAATTCAGGGTTGTTGTGACCAAAATCTCGCCTTGTGTTGAGTACCAATCTTGTGTGATGTGTTGTGGAGATCATGCTCACCGAAACTCACCACCATCGCATAAGCGTACTGAGAACTATGGCGAAAATAGTGCAGTTCGGCCTACAGCAAAAACAGCTAGGCAGAACCCCGGTGTTGGAATCTTTCGGGCATGTTAACTTTGGATTTAGACCTCGAGCTGAATACCAATGTTGGAGCTCAGGAAATTTTGCACTTGCTGACCAAAAATGGGGATTTTTTCTAGTGCGGGCAGAGAGTTATGAATTTTCTAGTAACTCAGTTGTGCTGTCCGGTTTTTCCACCAAATTGATGCTATGAGTTTCATTCTGCATATTCTTCTTGTGGATAACATAAACAAGCTTGAGAATATGTGACTAATGAAAATCTCATGGATTTCAGATGGTGGGACAAACTCGTGCTTCTCCTAATGGCTTTGGTGCAAGCGGAAGCGACGCTCCGCCTCCTCCTCCCAACATGACCATCCAGGAGCAGTTTATGGTCACCCAAACCGAGGTGATGAGGCAGCTCTTGCAGACGCAGCAGCAACTTGCTCAGCAGCTGCAAAATAACCCTCGTGGGGAAAACATCGACGGCCAGCCTCGATTCACCAAATATGAGCATTTCTATGCCATGAAGCCCCCGACTTTTGAAGAGGCCAAGGAGCCACAGGCTGCCGATGCGTGGATCAAGGCTATTGAAGCCAAGTTCTCTTGTTCACCTTGCCCTGCTCCGAGGAGCGAAAGGCCAACTTTGCTGCTCTCCAACTTCGTGGTGCAGCCTTGATATGGTGGGAGAACTTCAGGGCCATGATTCCTGCCGGACACCAGATCACATGGGCTGAATTCAAGCAGGCCTTCAAGGAACATCACATTCCTAAGGGTCTCATGGATAGGAAAATGAAGGAGTTGCTTTCTTTAAAGCAAGGACCTGACACGATGTATGAGTATGCAAATAAATTCAATGCCTTGTGTCAGTATGGTGGGCATCATGTCGACAACGATGCCAAGAAGATAAAGTGTTTCCGTGATGGGCTACACGTGGATCTCTATGCGAGGCTTAACCTTTATGAGCCTAACAACTACCAGGACCTTGTGAACAAGGCCATTTCTCAAGAAGATGCCATGTCCAAAGCCCAGAGAGATAGAAAGAGGCAGGTAGGATTCACCACCACCGGTGGGTCGGGCAAGAAATTCCGTTTCATCAAGAAAGGTACTCAGGGTCCTCCCCAGTCATCTTCAACTGGACACTGGAGGGTGACCCCGTCTCAGAACAAGCCATCTGGGAACTTTCAGTTCCGTAAGGCTCAGCAGCAACCATTCAAGCCTAATGCACCCTTGGCTAACAACAACAACAACAGTGCTATCAAGGATCGCCGATGCTACAATTGTGGGCAACCCGGACACTATGCCAATGAGTACCCCAAGCCCAGGAAGAACAAGCAGGGTGAAAGCTCAGGCTTCCGTCAGGGGAATCAAGTCAAGAAGCCCGTGGTGCAAGTCAAGCAGGGTAAACACAACTTCACCACCCTGGCTGACGTTCCAGAGGGCACAACAGTGCTGACGGGTATTTTCTCTATCCGTGATCACGCCATTAGAATATTATTTGATTCTGGAGCGACTCATAGTTTCATCAGCGAAAGTCTAGTGAGCAAGTTAGGCTTACATTCTTGCCAGACCAAGGACTCTTTCGTCGTAGCCACGGCGGGAGGAAGAATCCTCTCCAACACTATAACCAAAGCTGTTCCCTTGCAGCTTGGCAGTAAAACTTTCTTAACCAACCTAATTCATTTGGGATTAGGAGGTCTGGATGTGATTCTAGGAATGAATTGGTTGACCCAACATCAAGTTGTTTTGGACATTGCCACTAGAATGATAGAAATCCATTCCCCTACCAGTGGTCATACTATCTTGTACCTACCCCAAGTGGAAAACACCCATCCTTGTTCCTATGCTGTTGTAGCCACCCAACTAGAAGATATTCCAGTGGTGTGCGAGTATCCCGATGTCTTTCCAGACAACTTGCCTGGTATGCCACCAGACAGGGACGTCGAATTTGTCATAGAACTTCAACCAGGTACCGCACCGATATCTAAAAGACCCTACCGAATGCCCCCCAAAGAACTGGCAGAGTTGAAGGTTCAGTTGCAAGAATTGCTTGATAAGGGATATATCCGCCCAAGTTCGTCTCCTTGGGGAAGTCCTACTCTGTTTGTGAAAAAGAAAGATGGTAGTTTGCGGATGTGCGTTGACTATCGTCCCCTCAATGCGGTGACAATTAAGAATAAATACCCGTTGCCCCGCATTGGCGTTCTTTTTGATCAATTGGCTGGTGCCAAGGTCTTTTCTAAGATTGATCTTCGATCTGGCTATCATCAAATCAAAATTCGAGCGAGTGACGTACCAAAGACAGCCTTTTCCACCAGATACGGTCTCTATGAATTCCTAGTGATGTCTTTTGGTCTCACCAACGCACCTGCCTATTTCATGTATCTTATGAACTCAGTTTTCATGACTGAACTGGACAAGTTCGTAGTGGTCTCCATCGACGATATTCTCCTATATTCCAAAAGCGAAGCCGAGCATGCGAAGCATCTTCGTATTGTTTTGCAGCGATTGAGAGATCACAAACTCTATGCCAAATTCTCCAAATGTGAATTTTGGTTGGATAGTGTGAAGTTTTTGGGTCATACTATTTCCAAGGATGGTATCTCCGTGGATCCTAGCAAAGTGCAGGAGGTCATGGATTGGAAGCCACCCAAATCAGTACACCAAATCCATAGCTTTTCGGGTCTAGCAGGCTATTATCGTCGGTTTATTCCGGATTTCTCCAGAATAGCTAAACCCATGACAGAACTTTTGAAGAAGGGTGTCAAGTTTGTGTGGAGTGAGGAGTGTGACCAAGCTTTTCACACCTTGAGGAAACACTTAACCTCAACTCCTGTATTGACTCAACCAGATATGTCCAAACCGTTTGAGGTGTTTTGTGACGCTTCGGGCACTGGTCTTAGTTGCGTGCTCATGCAAGAAAACCGAGTCATTGCCTATGCCTCACGGGCACTTCGACCTCATGAGAAGAATTATCCGACTCATGATCTTGAGTTAGCAGCAGTTGTGCATGCCTTGAAACTTTGGTGGCACTACTTGATGGGCAATCACTGCAATATCTACACCGACCACAAGAGTCTCAAGTACATTTTCACTCAATCTGACTTGAATATGAGGCAACGAAGATGGTTGGAATTAATCAAGGATTATGAATTGGAAGTCCATTATCATCCCGGCAAGGCTAACGTGGTTGCGGATGCGCTTAGCCGCAAACATTGCAACTATGTGACGTTAGAGCCGAAGAATGAAGCTCTATGTGAAGAAATGAGGAAGCTTAGCTTGGAAGTGGTTGAACATGGCAAGCTTCATGTTGTTTCGATCGAATCCCCTCTCCATGAGAGAATTGCTATAGCTCAACTCAGCGATGAAGAGATTCACAAAATCAACCAAAAATTAGAAGAAGGAGACCCTAAGTATGATTGCTTCCGGAAGGATGACAAGGGAGTTGTTTGGTTCGGACAAAGGTTAGTAGTACCACGGAATCAAGAGTTAAAGAAGGAGATTTTAGATGAGGTTCATCTCTCTAAATTCACCATTCACCCCGGAAGTACCAAAATGTACCGAGATCTTAGGGAAAATTTTTAATGGTCAAAAATGAAGGGTGAAATAGCCGAGTATGTGTCCAGTTGTGACACATGCCAAAGAATCAAGGCTAGTCATCTAAAGACCGCGGGTCAAATGCAACCGTTAACCATCCATGCATGTAAGTGGGACGATATCAGTATGGATTTCATTGTCGGTTTACCTCTCACGCCTCGGAAACATGATTCCATTTGGGTCATAGTGGACCAACTTACCAAGACCGCTCACTTTATTCCCGTCCACACCACCTATTCAGCTGAGCGATACGCGGAAATCTATGTTGATCTCATAGTGTGACTACACAGTGTTCCCAAGACTATCTTGTCAGATCGTGGCACTCAGTTCGTTGCTCCCTTCTAGGCACAGGTGCACTAATCCTTGGGAACCAAGTTAATCCATAGCTCCAGTTATCATCCCCAGACTGATGGTCAGACGGAAAGAGTAAACCAGATAGTAGAAGACATGTTAAGGGCTTGTGTCATTCATTTTGACAAATCGTGGGACAAATGCCTTGCTCTAGCAGAGTTTGCTTACAACAATAGCTATCAGGCTAGTCTGAAGATGGCCCCGTTTGAAGCCTTGTATGGAAGAAGGTGTCGTACCCCTTTGAATTGGTCACAAGTGGGCGAACGAACCTTGTTTGGTCCTAAGCTAGTGCAAGAAGCCGAAGAAAAAGTGAGTGTTATTAGAGAGAATCTGAGGGCAACTCAGATGAGGCAAAAGAGCTACCATGATAAAGCTAGAGCTCCCCGAGAGTTCGAAGTTGGTAATTACGTATACCTAAAGGTATCTCCAACCAAGGGCGTGCAACGCTTTGGAGTAAAAGGGAAATTAGCTCCACGCTATATTGGTCCTTATGAAGTCACCGAGAAGTTTCGTATGACTGCTTATCGTATTCGACTTCCCAACCAATTATCTGCAGTGCACGACGTGTTTCACGTCTCGCAATTGAAGAAGTGTGAGCAAGTCCCTGAGGCACAAATAATTGAACAGACCAACGCAGAAATAGAACCAGACCTATCGCTAACGGAGTATCCAATGAGGGTATTGGACCATAAAGAAAGGCAGACTAGAAGACAAAAGGTGAAAATGTACAAGATACAATGGAGTCACCACATAGAAGAAGAAGCTACATGGTAGACCGAGCAGTTTCTCAACGCCAAGTACCCCGACTTTCTTCTGAGTCAAGCTCGTAAGTGAACTCTCCTCACGTGCTTTTGATTCGAATCTCGGGACGAGATTCCCGTTAAGGGGGGTAGGCTGTAACACCCCGTGTTTTTCCTCAGTGTCAAATTGTGATCATAACCCACTTAATCACCCCTATAAATCACCTTGAGGACCATAGGTCAACCCTGGGTCAAAGCCCTAGCTCAAAACCCCTCTTGTTCCCTTAACCCCCCCTGATGCCATTCTAGAACTTTGGCGCGTTCTCCAAAATTTCCCTAAACACTGCAAAACCACCCAAAGAGAAAAATGTGCAGAATGTTGGGGGACACAACTTTGCTGTTGAGTGGCATTTGAAATTTGGAAGAATTCTTGGTGAAACAGGCCTTGGAAGGTGTCCTACTCCTGTTCATTGGCGCCGAGTTTTTAGTCATGTTGGCATTGCGTTCCTGCTTCATTTCTTGGACAAAACCCCTGCAAGCCATTGTGAAAGTTGTAGAGGGATCCCTAATCTCCAACTTTGCTTCAGATGCTAAGGTGCAGTTTAGTTTGGAAAACTGGAGAAAAACAATTTTGAAAATCGAACCATGAAACACTTTTGCACCGAGAGCACCGGAATGCGTCCAGGGCGCGACGTCGCGCGCGGCCACGTCGGCCACCGCCGTACGCACCGTACCCGCTTCGGCGCGCACGCCGAGGTGCCGGTGTGATCGCCGGTCACCGCACGGCGCCGGTGAGCACCCGTGCGTGCCGTCCGTGGCAAGTGGCGGGGCCGGGGTGGCGCGAATCCGCCGGCAGACGCACCGTCCGCGGCGTGCCATTGGCCGCCGGAGCGACGCACGTCACCGGCCATGCCCTCGGCTCCCCTACGCGGTCTAGCGGCACCAGCACGTTCCTACATAACCCAACCGACCTCCCCGCGCGCTTATAAGCTGGTCCTCGTTGTCCCTCGCGCGCATGCGTGCCTGCCCGAGCCGCCGCCGTCCGCCATTGCCGCCGCTCGGTGAGCACCGTGCTCCAGTCGATTTCCTCGCGCACCCATGAGCCTCAGCCCTTCCCTGTGAACCACAACACCTCCCCGAGCCACGTGTTGATCAAGCTGAGCCACCATTTCGCCGGAGTCCGAGCCTCCACGGCCGCCGCTGGACCGCCGCCGTCGAGCTCGCTCCTCTGCCACTTCTCCAAGCCCCGTGACCTGTCTGGTGCCTTCCATGGGTCACATGGAAGCTCCCCGTGCAGCACGTGGTTGAGCCCAGGCCCTTCCCTCACCGCCGTCGAGGTTCCCGTGGGCACGCCGCCGCTGCTCCGCCGCCGCCGCTCGCCGGAGTCCCCACTGACCGATCCACGCAGCCAATCGGTAGCTGGTAAGCTTAATCGACGATCCCCCTTGCTTGTTTGCGTGGCCGAGCCCTACCTCACCGCCGGCGAGCTCAGCTCCGCCGTCGGGCCCGAGGGGGGAGGAACCGAGGGCAGATTTGTGAAGTTTTTAAAAGTTTCAGGGTCCCGAGCGCAAAAAGATTCTTCTCTATTTTGTAAACTAGTCCAGCACCTTGTAAAATCGATTTAAAATCGTAGAAAAATCCAAAAATAGCAAAGCCAATTTTTTTGTGCTCAGTGTGACAAGAACTACAACTTTGCACAAATATGTATGTACTTTTGAGATTTAGTTTTTGCTTGAAAAATAGGATTGTGAAATGCTTAGATTGGTGTTTCTGCAAAATCCACCCAAGCTTTTGAGCTGGATTTTGGATATGTTGTGTTCACTAGTATCCCTAGCCTCTGTGCCAAGATTTGCACAAAGGTACTGTAGAGATCTTCCTGAATAAATTATTTTGTGATATTGGCAAATCTGCTTAGATAATTTTTGTAGCTCCAAATATAATTATTTTTGAGCCCAACTTCTGGCTATAGTCTTGTTATGTTAAAAAGCACCTTTGGTGAATTTACCATGATTTTACCTCTGCTAAAATATTATTTCCTCATTTATGCTTGTTTTTAATCATAAATATGTGTAGCATGTTTCATGAAAGCTATATGTTTGTTTGTTAGTTCTTTAAGCTTGTTTTGGACCGGAGTATATGTAGGAGAAAGATGGGGCTCATTTCTATGCTATTTATTTTCATATGCATTATCCCTTTTATGCTAACTAGGAATGCTCCCATTTTGGTGTATTGAAATCCATGGTGCTAAAACCCTTTGTTTGCTGTCCATGTATGCCTCCTGGTCAGTAGGACCAGTGGGGGTTTGCTGGATCAGTTTGTATGTTTCGGTTATGCATGAGAAGCTCAAAACTAGAAAAACCTAGAAAAGGGAAAATAAGGAAAATTACTATCTCTAGTGCCTGCCTTAAGAATAAGTGTTAGGAAAAGTAACATGGTGCTAGGAATATAATGGCCTTCCTGTTTGTTTTTAAATTAATTAATTCTTTAATAGATGTGCACACAATCACCCTAAAAGGGTAGGCTAAATAGGCCTTGGTTTAATTCTTTTAAAAGGAGAAATGTGTAAATACCTTGTTAAGGTGATTTTGGCTAACCTAATACTCCTTGCAGCTGTTTGCTGCTGTTTCTTAATTAATTTAAAATAATTACACTCCTAACCCCTGCATTGCATTCCCCGTGTAGAAGTCCCCGACGGTAGCTATACGCTTGTGCCGGCTGACGAGGACGAGGGAGTTGGAGGAGGCGTGCACTACGTGACCGTAGAGCAAGACCCCAGCCAAAGTCCAAAAGTTTGTGTGTCTGCTTGTGCTGACGAAGGCAAGCACCGGTTTATTCATTAACCCCTGTGTTTCTTTAAAACTTCTGAATTTACTTCTTGTTATTGTATGTGCATTTACGTTCAGGAGTTGAAATGAAACCCTAGTTGCATGATCCATAAGTACATATGATCTCTTACTAGCATGTTAGGTCGCTAGTTGGTATGCTTAAGGATCTGGTACAAGTCGAGTGATGTTCATCACTCGCGAGAATAGGATCTTTTTTATGGAATCACCATATTGATTAAATGGATTGCTCACGTGGTAAGAGCATGGAATTGGGCTCCGGCCCAATGGCTTCGTGGGCTAAGTGTTTGAACGTACTAAACACTTATCGGAAATGGGTACGGTAAGCCTAGTACCTAAATGAGGCGGTACGGGGTTTTACTATTGAAAGGATCAAGATGTCGACTAGAGGGGGGGTGAATAGTCGAACCTGAAAATCACAAACTTTTTCACGGCTGTTAGACCCAGGTCCGGAGACTCCGGATATTTTTCCGGATACTCCGGGAAATCCGGAGAATCCGGGAAAATGTCCGGATAGTCCGGCCTGCTAGGGGAGAATTAAATCGACAGGATTTAAACTTGCTCAAAAGTATATCTGTTAAAATAGGTTATGCACTGAAGTGATACAAGTCTGTTTATCCACTTACAACCTGTAGGAACCTCAACACGAAGTAGATCGGCACCAAACCCTAGATAAGTTTTCAAGCAAGAAACAAACATGCAACGAGATGAACAAGCACAAGAGACACAGGATTTGTTACCGGAGTTCAACCTCACACTTTGAGGTCTACGTCTCCGTTGAGGTACCCACAAAGGGTGGACCTTTACACCTAGGTCACTTTCCTCCATCTAGCGACCACGAAGATCAAGCTAGAGTTACTTACTCAATGTCGGGGTAATACAAACTTCCTTGGGCAGCCACAACCTTTGGATGCTCCAAGGCAACGCCTAGCCGGCTAGGAGCTCAAAGCTCCAAGAGTAACAAACACGAATTTTGCCAACCAAGCGAAGAACTAGGTCCTCTAGAGAAGGGAAATCAACTCACTAGCACTCTCCAAGCCCTTGCTCTCAAATCCTCTTAAATCCCACAACAAATCTCACCAACTTTGAGCCAAAGGGAGAGAGGGGAGGAGTAAATGAGGTTTGCAACAGTTCAGGACGAAAAAGGCAGGGAGAGAAGTAAATGAAGGGGTGGAGGGGGCTTTTATACCCCCTCACCCAGAATATAGCCGTTGAGGCTTTATGACCCGGAGTATCCGGGATAAACCCGGACTCTCCGGGAAGTCCGGAGTCTCCGGGCAAAAACCCGGACACTCCGGCCTTCCAAGGCCAGCACCCAAGATAAGATCCCCGTGAATGTGTTGGTGCAAAGTTGTCTCTCATAGGTTTTGTTTTAGCAACTAGAGCACCTGTTCGACTCTTGGAAGACATGATTCCTGTCCCTCATGATAGTACGACATTCCTAGGACTCAAATTCAAAAGTAAAAATAAATAAGCCTTCTTAGGAATCCTTTTTAGAGCACCACTTTCTTTTTGTGTAGGCAACGAGCTGTGCTTGATGCCATACATAATTTTAATACATGCTCATGGACTAGATAAATTCATTAGCCACTTAGGTGTGTGTCATTATATCACCAAAACCCACTTAGGGGGCCAAGATACTCTTCAATCTCCCCCTTTTTGTTGATTGATGACAACACAACTAAGTCATATAAGAGATAAACAATGAATATTTGAAAAAAAATTTGTAATACTCCCCCTTAGTATGTGCATTTTGATTTTGAATATCAAAGGTCCTATTAGGGCCAATATTTTGCACAACAAGAGAAACAAGAGAGTATTACAACAGTGGGGTGCTCGTGATGTGCAACAGGTCAACAGGTGAAATGCTCATGACAGGTTATGCATTCAACAAAAGAGAATTAGAAATATGGTGTTGAGAAGTCCGGAGTCTCCGGGCCAGGTCCGGAGTGTCCGGGAATTCCGGATACTCTGGGAAAAAGTTCGGACTCTCTAGGTTTCAACACTACAGCAGAAAAACAGACAACACACAGTTTTTCAATCTAGCATAAGCTGTCCTTAGCAGATAAAAAGTAGATAAAACACCACAAGCACACAAGCAAATGTCTCAAGCTTCACATAGTCTCACACGAGCGAATAATAGAGTTATTACAAGCCAAGTTCCAAATTCAAATTATTACAAACCAAGTTCAATGTTCCAAAGGCACAAATAGATAACTTCACTCCCCCTTTGGCATCAAGCGCCAAAAAGGAAGTGTAGAGCAGCGGAGTCACTCGGAGTCGTCGTCTTCCTCCTCCTCTTCTTCTTCATTGCCCTCCTCTTCTTCTTCTTGGGCACCTTGGGCGTCCCACTCCGCAATCGGGTCATCAAACTCAGGAAGCTCGCGGTAGGGATCGGTGGGAAGGCCAAGGTGAGACTTGATCTCGATGATGTCGCGGCGGTTCTCATTTGTCTCTGTGTCTATGGTCTTGCACATGCTGAAAATGCTTTTAAGCACTCTCTTGATCATAGAGCCACGGTGCCGACGAGGAGGTGGAGAAGAGGAACGTGCAGCGGGCAAATCATCATGGGAAGGAGCTGCACTTGACGATCCAACATACTTACGGCCTTTGGGAGGCCTCTTTGCACGATCACAGAGGTGGCGAAGCGGCTCATGGACAACATCCTTGGGATAGCGGACACTGGTCACTCTCTCAATCATATACATGAGATAGGGGGCATAAGGAAGATGCTTCATGGGATCATTCATGGCCCTCCTCAACTCATTCCAAATGAAGTCAAAGACACAAAAGCCTTCTTCATCTGGTGCCATCCTATTGAGAAGATTTGGAGCAAAGTACCTCAAAGCTGTGACATCTCCAATCTTAGGGTCGACAGTGGCACAAAAGAATTGATTGAGATAGTAGTAGTAAGGGTTAAGTTGGTCCGCCTTGCCCTCAATGGCTGCATCTTGGCTAGGGAACATAAAGGGAAGCTCCTTGGGCTTGTACTTGTTCTCATTGTGCACGGGGGTGCGTCTTTCGTCCTTAGAACCAAGACCCAAGAGCCGAGAGAAAGTCATGTAGTCGATGGTGCACTTTTGGCCTTGAGTTGTCCATGTGATGGTGTTGTCATGGGAATTGAAGTAGTAAGAACAATGGAATTGAGCAAGGATTTATTTGTTCCAATTGTACCTAAAACCCATGATGTCGTAGAGCCCGACCTCCTTGCACTTGTCAATCACTGAGTTGAACACGGTATTGTTGAGCTCTTCATAGTACTTCCAATCGATATACTTCATTGGCACAATGGGGGCCATGTTCTTGGAGGCTAATTTGGGATTGCAGATCACGGATTGATAGAAATCCCTATGAAAGTCACACCAAAATCTTGCCTCAAGTCCCTCTCCCTTGAGATACAAGTAGACATTCTCCTCCCTTTGCTCCCTCACTGCTAGGGAGTTCCTTGAGTAGTCCCTAATCATGTGTTCAGCAAATCCAAGGACTGAGCCTGGGTCCCTTAGCTTGATAGGTGTCTCAACCACTCAGACATTGGGTGGAAGGGTAGGAATAAGTCTAGGAGGGGTTTTGGGACAGATGTGAGCAGCTACTCCTTGCTTATGTTTAGGAGGAACTCGAGTAGCTGGGCGGCTTTGGTGGACATAGGGGGCTTGATGGCTCTTTTTGGGATGGGCCTTGTACTGGGATCTCTCTTTGGCTGGCCCCTTTCCATGACGACGAGGAGGCTCCGGGGATTGCTCATATGTTTCATCTTCAACCTCATCATCGTCGCTTTCTGTCCTCTCTTCCTCCTCCTCCTCCACAATTTCTTCTTCACTCCCTTCGGCATAGGAGGGAGGAGGATCACCCCGTCTTGGTCTAGAGCTGCGCTGCGAGCTTTCTTGCCCTAAGGCTTCTTGCACGGCCTGAAAAGCGGTGGGGTCATGCCTAGCCTTGGTCCTTCTTTGGGTGGAGGGCTCCTCATTGCCACGTCTGACCTTCAACCTTACCATCTGAATAGGTAAAAAGATATGGATGTGAGAGTTTATCAAAGGTGGAGACACACTGCATTAGTGGTTTACGGTTGCAGTGCGAACCCCGGATACTCCGGGAAAAAGTCCGGAGACTCCGGATATTCCGGAGACTCCGGGTCATTCGACCCCGGAGAGTCCGGGTTTCGCAGACCGAAACCCTAAATCACAATGCAGTGAAGTATGCCCATCCAAACTGAGAGGAAATGCAGATCTAGAGTCCAAAGAGTGTTTCCTACCTATTCCCTACGAGGATACTTCAAGAACTACGCTAGGGAAGTAGATCGGGAAAGTTTCTTTTGAAAATACCTTGGGGAGAGAGGGAAGAGGACTTGGATCCTTTGAAACTTGAGTAGATCCTTGATCTCCACGCCTTGGAGCCTTCAAATCCTCACTCTCACGAGATTTTTAGGGTTTGGACGAGGAAATCGCCCAAGGGGAGAGGGTAGGCGACGGGAGAGAGGGAGGCACGGTTAAAAGATGGAGTGGGGGTGAAATAGAGGCTTTTACCGCGGTCAAAACCTTATATACTTTTAAAACCCGGAGTCTCCGGGTCAGGTCCGGAGTCTCCGGGAAACCCGGAGAGTCCGGCCTCAACCCCGGATACTCCGCTCCCCCTGAACCCAGCGAGCAGATTTTCAAGGAATTTGATTTTGAATGGATTTGGAAGGTTGCTTATGTGATAAATGTGAGCCTGAGCAGTATCAACACCTTGGACTAGCCACAAACAAGCAAAGGGAACAATAGTCCAAGTGTTGTACCCAAAAATCCAAATTTTTCAAAACAAATGCAATCTAAGCTTTTCACAGAACTTTTGTTTTCAAGGATTCTAAACTAGGTCACTCAAACATGTGCATGATCTCAAGCCAAGTTACGAGAATACAAGATGTTTAGCTCACTCCTCAAAGCACAAAACCTTAGTTCATCAAGAGGCTTTGTGAAGATATCGGCTAGTTGCTTATCGGTGCTCACATGACTTAAAGCGATATCTCCTTTGGCTTCGTGATCTCTCAAGAAATGGTGTCTTATGTCTATGTGCTTTGTTCTTGAGTGGTTTACGGGGTTGTTAGCTAGCTTAATGGCACTCTCGTTGTCACACAAGAGTGGCACCTTGCTAAACTTGCAACCAAAGTCTCTCAAAGTGAGCCTCATCCAAAGTAGTTGAGCACAACAAGCGCCGGCTGCAACATACTCGGCCTCGGCGGTGGAAAGGGCAACGGAGTTTTGTTTCTTGGAACTCCAAAACACCAAGGAATTGGCAAGTCTCGGATGTACTCTTTCTATCTACTTTGCAACCGGCATAATCCGAATCGGAGTAGCCAAGTAGATCGAAAGTGGAGCCCTTAGGATACCATAAACCAAGGTTAAGAGTATGAACCAAATATCTAAAAATTCTCTTAACGGCCATTAGATGGCACTCCTTAGGACTGGCTTGAAATCTTGCACACATGCACACACTAAGCATAATATCGGGCCTAGATGCACAAAGGTAAAGTAAAGAACCAATCATGGAGCGATATACCTTTTGATCAATGCTTTTGCCTTCTTCATTTAGATCAAGATGTCCATTTGATGGCATAGGTGTTTTGATGGGCTTGGCGTTGTTCATGTCAAACTTCTTAAGCATGTCGTGGGTGTACTTGGTTTGACTTATGAAAGTGCCATCCTTGAGTTGCTTGATTTGAAAACCGAGAAAGAACTTCAACTCGCCCATCATTGACATCTCGAATCTTTTAGTCATGATCCTACTAAACTCATCAACCCAAATTTGATTAGTAGAGCCAAATATGATATCATCAACATATATTTGACATACAAACAAATCATTGCTTTGTTTACGAGTGAAGAGAGTAGGATCGTCTTTGCCTATTTCAAAGCCTTTCTTTAAGAGAAAATCCTTAAGGCATTAATACCATGCTCTAGGAGCTTGCTTGAGCCCATAGAGCGCCTTATGGAGCTTGTAGACGTGGTTTGGGAGTTGTGGATCTTCAAAGCCCGGTGGTTGCTCAACATAGACTTCTTCGGAGATTGGACCATTCAAAAAGGCACTCTTGACATCCATTTGATGTAGCTTGAAGTTGTGATGAGTGGCAAAGGCTAGGAGTATACGAATTGCTTCAAGTCTTGCCATCGGTGCATATGTTTCTCCAAAGTCTAAGCCTTCTACTTGAGTATAACCCTTTGTAACCAATCTAGCTTTGTTCTTGGTCCCCACGCCGTCTTCATCTTGTTTGTTGCGAAACACCCACTTGGTTCCAATCACATTTTGTTTGGGGCGTTCCACTAAGGACCAGACTTCATTCCTAGTGAAGTTGTTGAGCTCTTCTTGCATTGCCATCACCCAATCAGCATCTCCAAGAGCATCTTCAACCCTAAGAGGTTCCAACATGGAAACAAACGAGTAATGTTCACAAAAATTTGCTAATCTTGAACGAGTTGTTACCCCTCTATGAATGCTTCCAAGTATGTTATCAACGGGATGATCCCATTGAACACTTTGTCGAACTCTTGGATGTGGATCGGACACTTCTTATTGAATCAAGTCCTCATTTTCTTGACCGCATTGCGAAGTTTCAAGAAGAAGTCCGAGTCTCCGGACTTATCTCCGAGTCTCCGGAAAATCCGAGTCTCCGGTTTTTGTCCGGATACTCCGGTTGCGCAGCAGGGGGCAGATCTGCTGCATCTTCAATTATGCAGTCCTCATCATCTTCTTCTTGAGGTTTGATTTCTCCAATGGCCATCCTCCTTATAGCCTTTTCAGCGGGTACTTCCTTGCCTACACACAATTCATCAACTTGCTCCTCTTGAGAGCCATTAGATTCATCAAACGTCAAGTCACACGTGACTTCAACACAACCGGTGGTTTTGTTGAGGACACGATAGCCATGAGCGTTTGAGGCGTAACCAAGAAAGATGCCTTCATCAACTTTAGATGCAAACTTAGAGCTTTTGGGCTTCTTGTTGAGAATGAAGCACTTACAACCAAAAACTCTAAATTAAGAGACATTAGGCTTTTTACTAATTAGGAGCTCATAGGCGGTCTTGTGGCGAAGCTTGTGAAGATACAAACGGTTGATGGCATGACATGCCGTGTTGATTGCTTGTTGGTGGAAATCGGGCCCGAAGGGTGGACGCCGATACAACAGCCCCCTTAGCTCTCTCTCTCTCTCTCTCTCTCTTCACCACCGCGAAGGGCGCAACTGCTACTTGCACTAAGAAGGAGGATGCGGAAAGTAAACAACACAAGAAGGAAAACAAGGGAACACTTAGCAGACCGAAGGCCGAAGGAACTGCGATTGCCTTCAGTACTCTCTTCTCATTACAGTGTGTCCGTTTCATTACAAGGGGTTCACTATTTATAGGAGACCCCTGGGTATAGTCATTTGCCTCAATTACACCTTTTCCGTTCCTGACAATCTGCTTTAAACACTTTACAAGGGTATAACAGTAAGTCCCCGCGTCGTACAGGCCTCCAGCGTGTCTTCGTACGGCCGAGACGCCTTTACACGCGGCAACCCTTGTCTCTGCCTCGTACGGAGCCCTCTTTACACGTCGGCGGCAGCCACGTGTCCAGGGTTGCCACACCTTCGGTGCCGAAGTAGCGACCCCGCCCTGGACGCGTTGCACCCCTCCGGGTACCTCGCCCGTGCTGCCGCTGGCCCCGGGCGCGATGTTCCCGGCCGCCGCACCGCGCTCCTGGTCCCCTCGGACCTTCGTCGCCGGAGCGTAGCCACCCGTGCCTTCGGTACCGAAGGCGGGCATCGCCATGTGAGACCATCCCTGCACACAAAACTCACGTGATATGAGCAGTATAGCGTTTCCGCTAACATTCGTACCGCGAAGGTCTCCCTGCGAGACCGAAGCCGTACGGGGACCGAAGGTCGTCAGCGTCGCCGGACGAGGGTGAAGTTTCCGAAGACCAACTTCCCCAACAGTAGCCCCTCGTCGGTGAGGGCCGTCCTGAACCCACGATGGGCCGAACTTACGATGAACCTTAGTCGGGGTGAAGAATGGCCTTCGAAACTCCCCCGGACGGCCCACGCTGACGCGAAGACCTGAAAAAAGACGTGCATTGCCCCTTGGAGACTTTACCGTTCTGAGGGGTTGTTACTGGGTAAAATGGTAATTTCGGACGTCATCGGCGCGATTATCGGGGCTCATTACTATAAAAAGGGGGGGTCGCCCTTTGGTTTGCCCCACACCGCGGTTGCAATCTACAGCTACGACGCGCGAGAGCTCCGAAGGTCTACTATAAGACTTCCTCCAGCCCCTTGCTTCCGTTTTCGCTTCGTGCTTAGTTAGCACTCATGGCGCCGAAGTGTAGACGCGATGCTGTCGCAAGGGAGATTGCGAAGACGTACACGTTCGGTCGGAGCCAAATCGACAAGACCGACGTGGAGTCGCTGGTGAAGAACCGCATGGTCGGGGCCGGCCGAGCCCCTGGCCGGGAGACTGTGTCGCAGCCACGGGACAACGAAGTTGTCATCTTTCACGATCTGCTATACGCGGGGCTTCGGTTCCCTCTGCACCCCGCCGTCGTCGACATCCTCCGGTACTTCGACATCTACTTGCATCAGCTCACTCCGAATGCCATCCTGCGGCTGTCGGTGTACATGTGGATATGCCGGACTACGAAGATCAAGCCCTCCACCGAGGGATTCGCTTTGACGCATCAAGTACACCACCAGCGGCATACAGTCTTCGAGGAGGAGGTGGACCAGTCTGTCGAGAAGGACTGCCAGTTCGGCTGCCTGAACTTTTCGTACAAGTCTAGCGTGGTGAGCCCAGTCACTGCATATCGGAATAAGTGGCCTTCGGATTGGCAACAGCACTGGTTCTACTACACCGTGAGCCCTCCTTCTTCCGGAAGGGCTCACCCGCTGGCGACGAAGGAGCTCCCGCCCCTTCACGAGTCCTACGCCAAAAACCCCTCGTGCCCCGAAGGCGACGAGTTCGTGATAATGCTGCGCCGGTTCGCGCGCAAGTACAGTACGCGCGACATCGTGGAGGAGTACCGCAGCATCCCCATGTGCCCATTGGTGGATGGCTGGTCTGTGGCCGAGGACGAGTGGGCGGATGTGTCGGTGTTTTAGACCGGCAACCTACTACGGGAGTACCCGAAGTAGATGAATGTGACTCGCCGAGATCGGTAACTCGAAGGAAGAGACACGTGGCACACAATTTAGACAGGTTCGGGCCGCGAGGTGCGTAATACCCTACGTCCTGTATGCTGCGTAGCTCTGGATTGATAGGGCACGATTACACGATGGTGCAATTATGCGCCGTGAGTTGTATGAGGGGAGATTGGATGAGGGGATCGGTCCCTGCCCCGCCTTATATAGTCCGGGAGGCAGGGTTACAAGTCGGAGTAGGAGAACACTTACGCGAGAAAATCCACGGATCTGGGCCCGGGATGGGGAAGAGCCCTCGACGACGGAGGCGGAAGAAGGCTGCGCCGCCGTCGAGGCCGGCTCTCGAAGCCCAAGCCACGGCCAGGAGCCCCCCGGCTACCGAAGCGCCGCTGCCCCGGAGGCGGTCGTGAGTCGAGAAGGTGAGTACCCTTCTTGAAGTCGACTCCGGGGATGAGCAGTCTCGTAGGCAGCGATGCGCGTGTCGTTTGTTGGCGAGCGGCGAAGGAGGTGACATCCTTGCGGGGGTGCAGGTGCGGAAGTTGACACCGGGGGGAGGCCCCGAAGGCTGCGAGAAGGAGCCCCAGGGCCCGTGGGGGAAGTCGTCGAGAAGTCCACCGAGAGAGAGGCGGTCACCACGTCGCCAAGGGTTGCCACGGAGGTGGCTATCCGCTCCCCGAGATCCAGGAACGCGGAGCCCATCGTCTGCGCCGATGACGGAGGCTACGTCGAGGTAGCGCGGCGGGGATCGAACTTCGCGGCGAAGCGATCTCGTCGAGGGCGGCAACGATGACCCCGGCCTGGAGGCGATGCGGCGAGCCGAGCAGGTGGATGAAGGTGCATGGCCGTAGCCTCTCGAGTAGTCAATCCTTTGTCGTTGGAGGTACTCTTCTTGACTTGGAAACGCTCTTGTGCGGAGATCGCGGAGCGTCCGCGAAGTCGAACTGCTGCAAGGTTGCGAGCGACACCGTGCTCACCGAGCCGAGGCCACGGAGGAGCGGCTCGTGAAGTCATGGAAGCACGCGGTGCCATGCGGTCAAAACTCGACGCCGCCTTCGCCAAGTACCACAACGGCGTGATGGAGTTGCGGCGAAGGGCGACGAGTTGGTGCGGAAGAACAAAGGCCTCGCAACGAGGCAAAGTATGTCCCTTAACCTTCGGGTACTTGTTTAAGGAAGTCGTCAAGCCTGCGACCCGTTGTTGTGTTTCCGTTTTGCGAGAACTCGAGGGCCAGGTGGAGCAGTTGAAGGCCTCGGAGGTCGGCATGAAGAACCTCTTCTACGGGAGCGAAAGCCCGCGGTACTTGAGCTCGACTACAAGGAGCTCGCCTTCGGTGCGAGAAGCACATGGAGGCACGGATTGCCTCGGCAATCCTCGTCCGTGCTGCAAATCTTTGCGAAGTTGAATGAAGATTATGAGGGCGCTCGGGACAGTGGAAAGGGACCTTGAAGAGGGTACACGCTCTCCCCAGGTCGCGAGCTCTCGGTGCCGCACACCGGCGGCCCCAAGATCGCTCCTACGGCGAGATCGTCTTCGTGGCTTACCAAGCCGGTGGCCGCCTACGTCAAGCACATGGCCAAGTGGAGTCCCGAAGCAAGTCACGGCCTTCATGAAGTCGTACTTCTGAAGGCTCCGATGGAGGTGGTCGCCGGCGAGGCCAGCCGCCAGCGCTCGGATGAGCGGTGCGCGAGCTGGCTGGGCCGGAGATGGCTCCCATTGCGGAGCGGAGCGCGAAAAAGCTGAACCTCCGGTAGCCACACGCAGGTAGCTAGTAGCCATGGTTGTACAAAAGCACTTGTAATGAATTATTCTCGTGTATCCCAATGAAATGAAATTTTCCGGCAATGAGTACTCGTAGCAGCGATCTTAGAGTGCGGAGGGCGCCCATCGTGGAGTAGGTGCGAGTAGTGGTACTCGACCTCGGTAGTCCGTTATAGGGAGTAGACAACAAAGAAGTTGATGAACAATCAAACTTTATTGCGAAGAAGTACACACAGGTGTCGAGTGATAGTTACAAGTAGTCGCACCGGACCCGAACGCTTACGGCTAAGTGGCGGCGGAGCGGGTAGGCAGCTTGCTGCGGGTGATCCGTAGGTAGCCGTGTGGGCCGGATCGCGGTCCGTAGGTAGCGCGCGGGGGCTGGATCTTGGAGTGTGGTCTCTTGATGAGCCGTGCTTCCAAGTCCTTGGCCGCTCGTCGCGGCCATCGTCCGGCCAGGTAGCCGCCGTCTTCCCGGACCACGGAGGAGGTAGTCGGAGGCCCGGAGCCGAGGACCCGGAGGGTCGCTTGCGGCGATGGGTGCTGATGTAGTCGATTGGACTTGAACCCCGGAGTAGTCGTGCAGACTAGGCGTAGAATCGACAGAGTTGGTCGACGTTCCACGAGTTGTTGACGTCTTCGTCTTCAAGTGTTTGGAGGCGGTAGGAGCCCGGCCCGGTCACCTTAGCCATGGTGAAGGGGCCTTCCATGGGGAGGGCGAGCTTGTGGAGTCCTTGAGTACGGATACGGCGGAGGACAAGATCTCCAACGTTGAAGGAGCGTTCCTTGACGTTGCGATCATGGTAGCGTCGGATACCCTCCGGGTACCTTGGCGATTGGACGAGGGCGGCGCGGCTTGGAAGCTTCTTCGGGGAACGTCGATATCAACTCGTCTGCTGTCTTCGGGAACGCCTTCGTCGTAGTGCTCGCTGTTGGCCGGAGAGGTTCCATATGACGCGTCGGCGGGGAGGATGGCTTCGAGCCATAGACCGAAGTGGGGGATTGCCCGTTGGCTTGGATGGTTGGAGTCCGCGGCCCAGTGCGTTGAGCAGTTCCTTGATCCACTTGCCCCCTTTGGAATTAGCGACGTCGTGTGGCGAAAGCTTCTTGAGGGGCGTCCCGAGCACCATCCCATTGGCGGCCGCTCGACTTGTCGGGTTGGCCGTGGATGGGCGGCTGAGACGTATCGACGTCGATCCCGGCCCCATTCTCGCAATATTCCCGAGCTGGTGGTTGTTGAAGTTGGACCCGGAGTGCCTTGATGATGCGGTGGGGTAGCCGTAGCGGTGTACGAGTTCATCCGAGTCGAGTACTGCGTCGGCCTTGGGGCATGTGGCCAGGGCTTGACCTCGATCACTTGGTGAACTTGTCGATAGCCACCGGTACCTGACGGGCCCTCACAGCGCGAGTTGGCCGGTGGCCCAATCATGTCGAGCCCCCGGCCCGAGGGCGAAGGGCCGAGGTTGGCGGTATGGTGACTAGCTTGTGGTGGGGGACGTGTTCTTCCTTGGCGAAGAGCGGCATCCTTGGCACCTTCGACGAGTTCTTCGGCATCGCCGAGCGTAGACGATGAAAGCTCGTCGAGAAGGCCTTGCGGCCCGGCGTGCGTGAGGACGCGTGGTTGCGCGAGGAACGCCCTTGTGGATCTCCTCCCGAATGTCCTTGCCTTCTTCACGAGGATGCACTTCATGAGTACTCCGAGAAGATGCGCCCGGCTTGTAAGCTTGTCTCCGACGAGGACGTAAGATTTGGCGCGGCGGACGAGTTGTTCGGTTGTGTTCTTGTCGGAGGGGACCTTGCTCGGCGAGGTAGTCGATGAAGGGGTTGCCTCAGGTCACGTCGATCATCATGACCTCACACTTCGGTGGTGGATGAGGGGCTGGTACGAGTGGTCGGTGGCGCCGGCTCGGGATGGATGGTGCGTGAAGCTCATGGACGAAGACGCCGCGGTACTTGGGCGCGGGTGGATCCAAGCTTCGAGAGGACGTCGCATTTGCCAACGTTGTTGTCGCGGACGATGTGATGGAACTCGAGACCATAGAGAATTTGTTCTCGAGCTTGCGGACTTCTAGGCGGTGGCGTCCATGTTCTCCTTGTTGCGGTCCCGGGACTTGTTGACTTGGTTGACGACAACGCTGCGGAGTCGCCGTAGACTAGTAGCCGCTTGATGCCCGGTGAAGCGCGAGGCGGGGCAGGTGTAGGAGAGCTTCGTACTCGGCTTCATTGTTTGAGACCTTCCGAAGATGCGGGACGTACTTGAGTTGTTCGCCGTTGGAGAGATCGAGGTACCCTGCGCTGCGCCCTCGAGGTTGAGTGAGGCCATCAGTACATCACCCAATGCTGCGATGCAGCACGGTGGGAGTAGTGGCGGTTCTCCCGCCACTGCGCCATGAAGTCGACTAGTGCTTGCGACTTGATGGGCGTGTGCGTGGCCCCAAGTCGATGGTGAGGGCGCCGAGCTCGGCCCCGGCCCACTTGGAGATTCTTCGGTGGCGTCTTGGTTCCTCGGGATGTCGCCGAGCGGGTAGTCGGTGACGACGGAGGCAGAGTACTCCTACGGAAGTAGTGTCGTAGCTTCGCGAGGTGATGAGTAGCGTGCAAGAGCTTCTGCACGGGGGCTGGTAGCGAGCCTTGGACTGCGATAAAACCTCGGCCGACGAAATGGTGGGCGGCCCGGGCCGGGATAGGCGTGGCCGTCTTCTGCCGCTCGACAACGATGGCGATCGCCGACCGGCGGTAGTCGCAGCTAGGTAGAGCGATGGCGCACCGCCCTTGTGAGGAGCGCGAGGATTGGCCGGCTTTGACGGGGGGAGTCCTTGAGGCAGGCAAGGAGAAACGGTCCACCTACGGGAGTCCACGAACTTCTCGTGGTGCTTGGTAGTTTGAAGAAGGAGGCCCCGTTCTCCTAGCTTCGAGATGCCTTGTTCCAATGCGCCATGCACCCGAGTCGACACGGACGTCCTTGATGCTCGTGGAGCTTTCTGTCTTGGTGATGGCGGAGATCTTCTCGGGGTTGGCTTCGATGCCGCGGCGGGGCGTGGTGAAGCCGAGTAGTTTTGCCCCGAAGGGATGCGAAGAGCCGCACTTGTTCGGGTTGAGCTTCCGGCGGTACTCGCGTAGCGATGCGAAGGTCTCTTCAAGGTCGTCGATGAAGTCTTGGAGTCCTGGTTTTGACAACCACGTCATCCACGTAGGCCTCGACGTTCTTGTTGGTTGCCGCTTGAAGCGAGGCTGGATAACGGCGTTGATAGGTAGCGCCGCGTTCTTCAACCGAAATGACATGGTCGTGTGCTTGATGCGCGCCAAGCAGGGTGATGAACGCGGTCTTTCTCGGTCTTCCTCCTTAATTGCGATGCGAGTGGTACCGGAGTAGCCGATCGAGAACGAGTAGGTCGCGACCCGGCGGGTAAGGTCGATGACTTGATTGATCAGTGGCAACCGAAGGGTCCTTGAAGCGAGTGCTTGTTGAGGTGGGGTGGTCGACGCACATCCTCCACTCGTTCGAGTTCTTCTTGCCGGACGAGGACGGGGTTGGCCCGAGCCACTCGGGGATGGAAGACTTCTCGGATGAAGCTAGGCTGCCAGTAGCTTGGCGAGCTCCTTCTTGATGGCGTCCGTACGTATTCCGTCGGCAAACGTCGGAGGTGTTGTCGCTTGGGGGTGGCCTTTGGATCGACGTTGAGCGGTGCTCAATCGGCTCTGAGCACTCGGCATGTCCGACGCTTCCACGCGAAGATGTCGCGGTTAGCCCGAAGGAAGGCGATGAGCGCGTCTTCCTATTTGGGGGTCGATGCGGCCACAGGTGGGCGGTGGTCTTCTTGGGGTCGCTTTGTTCCCGAGGTCGGCCAGCACGGCAGAGTACCTCCTCGGTGGTGAGAGCTTGTTGGAGCTGTCGGAACTTCTGCGGGATGTGAGTTCGCTCGTGGCGACTTCTTCGTGAGCGTAAACCTCCATCATTGCGTTGGGTACTTGGTTCGTGGAGGCGATCACCACGGCCTCTGTGTCGCGGTCGTGGGAGATCTTCAAGTCCCCTTGGAGGAAAGAGTACGCCGGTGGACTTGTCTTGAGTACCAAGTAGGTGTAGTGGGGCACCGCCATGAACTTGGCGATGGTCGGTCTGCCGAGGATGGCGTGATAAGAAGTCTCGAAATCCGCGACCTCGAACTGATGTACTCGGTGCGGTAGTTATCCCGAGACGCCCGAAGATGGCCCGCGTACCAGCGAGCCCGGTGGGATAGCCGCGTTGCACCGGGACGATGCCGTAGAAGGGCGTCTTGCTCTTGGTGAGCATGGGGGTGACGTCGAGGTTCATCTTCTTCAAGGTTTTGGTGAAGGACGTTGAGCCGCGCTTCCTTGTCGATGAGCACCTTGTTGAGCTTGGAACCATGCTGTTGGCTTCGGGGACGAGAGACGAGTACGGGTTCGGAGAAGTTGGTCCATTGGTCCGCGCGGGGAGAAGGTGGGTACCTCGACCACGAGAGGAGGTCGGGGACCGGCGCTGGATTCGATGGACATCACTTCACGACGGGTAGCCTTCTGCTCCGCCTGGCTGGGCGATCCACCGAGACGTTGACGGTCTTCTCGGGTTCTTGGAAGTCGTTGTCGTAGCGTCCTTCTTCTTGCCGCACAGTCCGTGGGGATGGTGGCTCGGCGTATCCTTGAGTGCGTGCCTAAGGCGTGTGCTTGCTCGGTAGTGTGGTTGCGTTTGGATGCCACGAGGCACTTCTCCTTCGGCGAGGTCCTTGAACCCGCTAGGAATTCTTCTTCGAGTTCCCTTTCGAAGTATTTGGATAGCCGCGACGATGTTGTCTGGCTTGCACTTGCGGTTGGAACCCGAGTAGTTGTTGTTGTTGTTGTTGTTGCGGCCGCCTTGGTTTTGCATTGCTTTTGCCTTCTTGCTCCCCAGTTCTGCTTGGACTTGCGCGGATGGCGTCGTGCCCAGCGTTGGCCTTGTCCTCTTCATCCGCCCAGGACGTGATCATGTCCTTGAGGTGGGGAATGGACCTGGGCGGCGGCGGCCAGAGTCCTCGAAGGTGCGGCGATGGTAGAGGCCGTCCTGGAAGAGGTCGATGACCTCCTTGTCGGTGACGTCGACGACGGTAGCGCGCTTGTCGAAAGAAGCGGCGCATGTACTTGCGGGAGGGTCTCGCCTTGTTCCTGGCAGTCATGACAAGGTCCATGTGAGTACCCGAACGGCCCATGGCGCACGCGAGTTGCTCGTGAGCTTGCTCCTTCGGTGGGTCCCACTTGTCGAGTCGAGTGCTTGTCCGGCGACTCGAGGCCACGTGGTGGAGCTTGAGTCCGGACGAAGGGGAAGTAGAGACGCTGGTGTGTTGTTGCGCGGCGTTCTCGATGGAGAAGGCGTGGCATCGGAGCCTTTGGATGGGATCTGCTTCGCGTCGTGCTTGGTGATCCCCAAAGGCTTGAACTTGTCGGGGAGGAGCGAGGGTTGCGGCGGGGGTGAGAAGGCGGGGAAGCCGTCGCCTTCGGCGGCGGTGGTCGACTTCTTCCGCCGCGACTCCTCGATCGCACGAGCGTCGTACCCGCCGTGGGAGGCACGGAGCGGGCCGCGGCGGCGCCCGCCGCCGCCTCCGGCTCTGTTGGCCTGCGGTTGGAGGCACGCCGCCGTCGGCCGCCGCCGTCGGGGTCGTTGCCGCCGCCCGCCGGCGGAGCACGGTGGGGAACGACTTCTCGGTTGCCTTGGTCTTGTCGTGAAGGTGCGCGGCGTTGGAGCGGCGGCGGTTCGGATCAGCGGGAGGTCGGCTCGAGTACGGTTGGGGCCGGGATCGGTCTTGCGACTAGTGGCTTCATTGTCGCGGGGCTTCGTGGGAGAGGTTGGGCGACTACGTTGTCGACCCGCATGAAGTAGGCTTCTTCGGCGAGCTTGGCGATGACCTCGCCGGCGCGTATGCCCCGAGCACTGTCGTGCGATCGGCTGTGATCGACAGGAGGCCTTTGCTCGGGGGTGGTGTGTACTCTGCTCTCGACCGCCTCGAGAGCTTCCGCGAGGTTGCGGATGGGAAGGTTGTCTACGAGCCGCGGCGTCGTTCGGCTGCGCTTCTGTTGCGTTCGCGTCGAGCGTCCCTTGTTGGCGGCGGTCTCGTACGCGGTGCGTTGGCGGACGGCTCGTCCGCGGAGATGTCCTCCGGGTACTGTCTTCGGCCGTGCACGAGGGTCTGAGTTTCGCCCGGCGGCCATGAAGACTTGGCGATCGGGGGTACCCAAGGCTGGACTCGAGAGGGTGCCACCTCGGTTGGTGTGTTTGAGTCGGCTGGGCCGGTGGTGTTCCCTCCTGGAACGGTAGTGAGTCGATGTAGGCGACGTAGCGTGAGTCCTCCTTTGCCGAGGTCGGCGGGCTTGCGGTACGGCCGATGGACGTATCTTCGGCGGCGTCGATCTTATAACCGGCCCGCAGGCCGGCCCCGACAAGGGAAGCTCAATGGAGTCGTCTTCGGACTCGGGCTCCTCGGGGGTCCGGCCCGAAGTCGAACTCGTATCCGGAGGTTCGAGGAGGAACTCGGGAGAGAGGCGGAGTCGAAGCGTGGTCGGGGACGGCGTCGGAGTCCGAGTTGTACTCGGTTACGGGCTCCTTGCGGGCCGGCGTGGTGTAGGAGCCCCGTGCGGGCCGGGGCGGGGACGCGGGGGCCACGCGCGGAGGCGCGGCGTGGTGAAGGGCCGCTGCGATGGGCGAGCGCCCGGCTCGCATGCGATGGCCCCATGGCGACGTCGGGTTCGAGTTGGAGACGGACTCGAGCTCGAAGTCGGCGTGGTGGTTGAAGAGCGAGGTCGCACGAACTTGCGGCGAGTTCGCACCGTGACGACCTCGGGGAAGCGTCACGAGGCTGTCCTCGGGTTGGGGCATGGTCGGGCGCGGCCGGAAGGAGCCGCGCCATCGGCGGTGCGGACCCGGGCGCCGAGAGACGAAGGTGTCGCCGCGGTTGAAGGCGACGGTTGGCTTGATGTGAACGGAAGCCGTCGAGTTCGCCATGTGATCTCGAGCGAGAGCCCCCACGGCGCGCCCGGTGTCGGTGTTTTAGGCCGGCAACCTACTACGGGAGTACCGAAGTAGATGAATGTGACTCGCGAGATCGGTAACTCGAAGGAAGAGACATGTGGCACACAATTTAGACGAGGTTCGGGCCGCGGGTGCGAATACCCTACGTCTGTCTTTGCGTAGCTACGGATTGATAGGGCACGATTACACGATGGTGCAATTATGCGCCGTGAGTTGAATGAGGGGAGATTGGATGAGGGGATCGGTCCACGCCCCGCCTTATATAGTCGGGAGAGCGGGGTTACAAGTCGGAGTAGGAAGAGAGTACTAGTCGAGTACGTCTAGAAGTCCTCTCGCACGATGCGGAACATGTACGGCTTCCTAGCAGGTACTACTCTCGTGTAGTCCTTGTGCTCCACGCCTTCGGATGCGTGTAGCGCAAGGCGGCAGTCCCGGGGGCCCCCCAGAGTAGTCGGTCCTGGTACCCACCTAGGTAGTGGGCCCAGGGAGGTCCATACGACAGGATGATACCGAGGGCATTCCCTGCCCTGACTGGACGAAGGTCTTCGGCTTCACAGCCGAACTAAGTTATTTGTCTTCCTTCGGAGGGTTCTTCTTAGCTACGTCCCCGGTAAATAAAAAGCTAACCGATTAGATTATTTTTCCGCAGTGCCGAGGAGGAGGATGGTGGAGGCGCACGGGGACTTCATCCTCGGCCCCGTCTCGCCGAAGAAGTATAAGGACACCGTCGCGGAGCTGAACGGATCTTGGACGAATCGAGTATTCGAATTCTTCAAGATCACTCCTCCTGAGCGCGTCGGTTTTGCCAAGCACCGCGAGGCGGCCCAGAAGAAAGCCGCGGCGGTTGCGGCGCGGGCGGACGGCGAGGAGACGACGACTTCCGCGCGCGCCGCTCCACGGAGAAGGCCGGCGGGGGAGGAGCGTGCTGCCGGCGGCCCTTTGCGCCGCCGAAGGGAAGGCCGGAAGAAACGGGGCGGGCGGCGGCGGACTCACCCCCGTCCCCCAAGAGGACCCGCGTCGTCGGCGTGGAGACGGGCCTCGTCGAGGATGTGATCGCCGCGTGCGGCCGCGCGCGGCCGCGCCTTCGGACGTGCCTTCGGCGAGGGCCGGGGAGGGGGCCGCCGGGCCGCTTCTTGTCCCCCTTAGCCCACAAGAAAAAGACAGTGATGACGACAGCGATGTTCGCATCGTGTCCTCCGTTGGTGACGCGTCGCGCAAGCCGAGCCCCGTCGCCCTCGGCGCCGAAGCCCTTCAAGAAAAGGATGATTCGAGCTCCACCTCCAGCAGCTCGTCCGACACGTCCTCCGGTGGAACCGAGCAATCCGCCTCCCCTTCGGCCCCTGCTGCCGAGAAGGATGATGTCGTCGCCGAAGCGGAGGAAGGGGAGGATGCGGAGCCCGAGAGCAGCGGAGGAAGCGGCTATTGGGTGACGCCTGAGGAGCCTCGCGCCGCCGCTGTCCGTCTTCAAGTTCCCGCCTAAGCCAAGCTGATTGGCGGGAAGACGATCCGTTTTTGGGGCGGCGAGTGGCGGGCACGAGCGCCGGTTCTGGAGGAAGGGCGGGGCAAGCTTCGCCATACCTCATGAAGAGGAATACTTCGGGAAGCTTATCGCGGTGAGCTCACGACGGCATGCAGGGACCTGTCCCTGAAGGCCTTCATCGCGTCGCGATGCCTCGCCCGAAGGCTGGAGCAGGATAGCAAGGAGTCGAAGGAGAGATCGGTGGTCGCTGTCTCCTTGCTTGAAAACCGAGTGGCGGAGCTGGAGGGGCGACTGGCTGTGGAGCAAGAGCACGCCCGGAGGCTGCAGCAGGAGAAAGAAGACGCGGCAAAATCCTCCGAAGTTGTCCTCAAAACGCTGCGCCACGACATGGAGAGCCTAAGCAGCACTAAGGAGGACTTACAGGCTCAGCTTGCCGACAAGGAGGCCAAGGCGGCGAGAAGCGCGAAAGAGGCGAGCGAGGGCGGCGGGGCCGGCCGGGCGTACCGCACAGAACACATTCGGAGCACGGAGGCCCTTCGTAACGACATACGCGAGGCTCCCGCCGGAGCGGTCTGCAATCTCAGCGCGCCGCCTATCCCATTCCCCCGGTGCACCGTCGAGTCATATTATGAGTGGGTGAATGCCTGCTTCGACCTCATCTCCATGAACACGAAAATCTTCGGAGAGCTCGGGGCTGCGGTGGGGGTTCGCACGCTGGCGTATTCGGTGTGCTCGCTTGTGCCCTCGGATCGTCCGTCATCGGAGAAGACGATCAGCAAAGGCGACCTTCGTCGGCTCACCAATGAAAACTTCGAGTGGCCCACCGACGCGGACCTGGATGTTGGACAGCTCCCGGTGCTCCCCAAGAACCTTGCAAAAAATTTCATGAACACCTTCTTCGCCCAGCGCGGGTATCAACTCACTTTGGACGAGTCCGCTCGCCTTAGTGCTCAGGTACGCCGAAGCTACTTCTACCTTTTGTCTAGGGTTGCGTTAAAGGTACATTCTCGCAAGTATTTTGACATATTGCCCTCGCTGTCTTGCAGATAAGGCCTCATCTGCAAGAGCGTGTTTACGACCGCATCCGGGTTCGGTTCGGCGGCACTCCGCCCCTACCCCAGTTTATGACGGAGGGGGACTGGATTGCCATGCCCGGCATTCCTCTTATCACCGCTGGGGGCCCCGAAGCTGCGGCGCGGGAGGAAGGTGAGGCCACCGGCGTTCCGACGACGAAGGCGGCGCCGCCCGAGACACAACGGCTCCCTCTACGAAGAAGGGGCACGGGGGAGGCGCGCGGAGACCCGCGATTGAGGACGAGCGTGCCGAGGCGGCCGCGGGGGCCCGCCCCTTTCGTGCCGTTGGCCCCGAAGCGCTCCCCGCTGCCGAGGAAGAGCTCGCGCCTGCCCCCGGCGACATCGTGGCGGCCGCGGTCCCCGCGAGGGAAGACACTACGGCAGATGCTTCGGAGTCGGCACACGCGGCGGAACTTGAGGCCGCGCTGCTGGCTGCCAGCTCTCCTGGCGGCGAAGGACCCGCGGAGCCAGCGGTCGATGCAGCCGTCGCGTCGGTCGAGGCCACCGAAGCGAGCGCCGTGCTGAGCGAGGCACCCGTCGTCGCCGAAGGTGCCGAGGTCTGAACCGCGCCAGTCTAGGCCTTGTAAAGGAGCGAACCACTCTCCCCTTGGTGGGATGAATTTTTGTAAAGTAAATTGATGTGCGGTGTCTCTGCGCAGGTTCCTTCGGTGGTTCCTGCGCAGAGGGCCGAAGGTGCGAGCAGTTCGACTCTGCCCCTTAACTCTCTTTTTGTCGCGCCGAATGTTTGGACGAAGTTTAGCATTCGCCACCCTAATGTTTCGTACGCCGAGTTTTTGTCGTATCGTGCGGAGCGTTACCGCCTTCACAATGAAGCCGCTAAACGCTTTTTTGCGAATTTTTCGAAGGATCCGGTGCATCGGGATGCCATTCTTAGAGAGCGAGCCGCCCGTCGGGCGGCTAAGCGAGACTCAGTGGACCCCTTCGTGACCGAAGGGGTTGTTCCAAAAGTAGAGCCCATCGAGGAGGGGGTCCTTGGACCGCCCGAGTATGTATATTTAATTCCTGACACCTCATCGGAGAGCTTCGCGGCCGTGAAGGTGGAGACGGAATGATTGCCTGCGCACTGACTCTAATCCCGACTTCGGCGCAGGACGGATGCCTACCGACAGCGAGCTTCGGGAGATGGCTCTGGAGATTATAGATATGGCGTATCTTCTGTTGATCAACAAGATCTATGAAGACGTGTTGAATGAAGATTGATTGCTAAGTGTGGCTACGGGCTGCCGCGAAGACTTGAAACACAGGACTTCGGAACTCCCCCCCCCCCCGAAGTGTTCGCGGTATGCCCGGACCGAATTTCCACCTACAGATTTGTAAATTTGGTGTTCAAGACGATGTGCATTGTAACTGCATTGTCTTACCCTTGTAAAGTTGTATTACGGAGTACGTTGTATGTTGAAAATGTGATGAGGGGGAGAAACGAAGGGTGCCTGTGCCCATCTCTTGCGTGCTTCGGTGTTGTGTTCGCTACTTGTTCGATCGAGAATGCCCCTGGGTACGCTGAGACGAAGCGGCACCACGCTTCCCCTCCAGACGTACCTTGCATCAGCCTCGCTGTTTCCAGAATGGTTTTCGTGAGACTCGCTCTCTCGGGTTAAAAAGCAACGTTATGTTCAGGACGTGCGTTTTTCTTTAACCACATAGCCGTCGCGCGCTGCGCTGAGAGGCCTTTTTAGTGCGGCTGCTCAAGCCAAGTCGGAGGTGAGTATCGCGTGAGGCGAGCTTTTCCCTTCGGTCAAATCAGGACCAACGCATCGCTCTAGGTGTGCGTTTACTCCGGCCGAGTCGTGGCCGCGCTCCGCATCAAGCGGTTTTTCTCTTCGGTCAAATCAGGACCGACGCATCGCTCCAGGCGTGCGTTAACTTCGGCCGAATCGTGGCCTCGTTCCGCGTCAAGCGGTTTTCCTTCGGTCAAATCAGGACCGACGCATCGCTCCAGGCGTGCGTTAACTTCAGCTGAATCGTGGCCTCGTTCCGCGTCAAGCGGTTTTCCTTCGGTCAAATCGGGACCAACGCATCGCTCCAGGCGTGCGTTAACTTTGGCCGAATCGTGGCCTCGTTCCGCGTCAAGCGGTTTTCCTCTTCGGTCACGACAATAAGTGACAGGCTTGGTGCGCGCGCCCCCGAGGCGATCCGTGCCTAGGCTGTCACTTACTCGGCCGAAGGCCACCTCGGAGACTAGGCCCCCCCCCAAAGTGGTGGCCTAGCTTCGACACAGTGGCGAAAGCATTCTTGAAGAGAAAAATAGACTGGACGCGAAGGGATGGGGGAAAGACTGACTTATATTACATGTCAGGAGCAAAGGGGTACAAGGGGCCGCATCGTTAAAAACCTCACACTTCACGGATCCGGAGGGGAACCGCGAAGCCTCCCTCGTGAGGAAAAGAGTACGTCCCCCACTACTTTAATGTACATAAGATACAGACTCGTTACCATGACTTAAGAGAAAAAGAAACTAATGAAACTCAAAACTACGCTTTTAACTCGCAGTTGCCTCACACGAAGTACTTCTGAAGCATGTCCACGTTCCAGGTGTATGGCTCTTCGTCGCCCGTCAGCCGGCGCAGCTTGAACGCTGCTTCGTTTGCGGTCGCAGTCACTATGAACGGGCCTTCCCACTTCCCATGCATCTTGCCCTTCAATTTGCCCTTCAGCACCTTGCGTAGAACCAGGTCCCCTGACCGTATGATCTTTGGTCTGATCTTCTTGTTTTTCCACCTTCGGGTCTCATCTTGGTAGGCCGACAGGTTTGTGGCTGCCTGTAGGCGGACCTCCTCAATGTTCTGAACCGACGCCTTAAGGTCTTCGTCTCCGGAGGGTGTGCTCCTCCAAGTGCCCAGGCATAGCTCTTCGGGCAACATGGCTTCCTTCCGTACAACAGTTTGAAGGGTGAGAACTGGGTAGTTCTGGATGTGGTGGTGTTGTGGGACCAGATTACCCTCGGTAATTCTTCGGCCCATTTGCTCTTAGGCAGGTCAGTGATGTTCCTCTTGATGCCAGCGAAGATGATCCCATTGGCCCGCTCCACCGCCCCGTTGGACTGCGGGTGGTAGACCGAAGCGAAGCACAACTTCGTTCCCAAGTATGCACAGAATTCCTTGAACTCCGCGCTGTCAAACTGCTTGCCATTATCCACTGTGACCTCGTGGGGGACGCCGAAGCGGCACACTATGTTCTGCCAAAAGAACTTCTGAATGGTTGCCGAAGTGATACTCAATAACGGCTTCGCTTCAACCCACTTGGAGAAATATTCGACCGCCACAACTGCGTGAGTGTAGTTTCCGGGTGCCGTGGGTAGCGGGCCGACGATGTCAATACCCCACCGGGCGAAGGGCCACACCGGTGGTAACAGCTGTATCTCGTTGGAAGCGAACTTGCTGTAGGGCGCATGGCGCTGGCACTCTGGACAATGGCGCACTATATCATGGGCATCTGCGACCGCCGAAGGCCAGTAGAAGCCCTGGCGGAAAGCTTTCTGCACCAATGCCCTGGTGCCGAGGTGGTGTGAGCACATGCCGCTATGGATTTCGTGAAGCAGCTGTTTGCCCTCGGTGACCGATATGCACTTTAGCAGTGGGGCACACACCCCTCTTCGGTACAAGTTGCCGTTGACGAGGTGATAGTTTCTCGCCCTGATGGCCACTCTCTTGCTGATGACCCCATCTTCGGCCTCGTAGTAACCCTTGAGCGCCGCCACTATTGGGGCGCGCCAGTCCTCACTCTGTATGGCGTTCACAAACTTTGGTGGTGCTGCCTCACCGGTGGCGGACTTCGTGGTTGTTGTTTCATAGAAGACATCCGGCGGCAGGGGCTCAAGTAGTGCAGTTGCCTTTGCGATGGCATCGGCCTCCTTGTTGTAATTCCGGGGAAAACTTCTCACTGTGATGCCGATGAAGAACTTTTCCATGCTTCAGACAGCCTGCAGGTACTTCATCATATCCGGGTTCTTTGCCTTGTAGATTTTCCCAATGTGGCAGGCAACAAGTTCGGAGTCTGTCAGGATAACGAGCCTTCTTGCACCTACGGCCCTGGCTTTCCGAAGCGCGAGCAGCAGGCCTTCGTACTCTGCCACGTTGTTTGTGCAGTTTTCATAGTTCAGCCGCAAGGCATATCGGAGCTTGATGCCCGAAGGGGACTTTAAGACTGCCGCGGCCGCCGACCCAAGGTGGCAGTATGCACCATCGCACTAGACTTCCCATATCGGCTCTGTAACTATTGCTTCCCCCTTTGGCGCCGAAGGCGTCCAATCAGCTACGAAGTCAGCAAGCACTTGAGACTTTATCGCGCTGCAGGCGACGAAGCTTATGACGTGCTCTGCCAACTCCGAGGCCCACTTGCCCATCCTGCCCGTTGACTGCTTGTTCTCGAACATGTCCCGGAGGGGGAAAGCTGTAGGCACCGAAACATTGTGGCTCTGGAAGTAGTGCCGAAGTTTCCTCTTTGCAATCACAACAGCATATGCCATCTTCTCCATTTCGGAGTAGAGAAGTTTTGAGCCGCTCAGAGCTTCGATGACATAATATATGGGGAATTTCCTCAGAGCGTCTGCCTCTTTGCGCTCTTCCACAAGCACTGCACTAACCGCTGTGTCGGTTGCAGCGATGTACAACAGTAGTTCAGCCTTCGGCGACGGTTTGGTCATGACTGCTGCATCTTCAAGGTATTTCTTGAGGTCGTCGAAGGCTTGTTGTTGCTCTGGGCCCCATTGAAAAGTTGAATTTGCTCGAAGCACTTTAAAGAAAGGAAGGCTTCGTTCGGCGGCTCTGGAGATGAAACGGTTCAGCGAGGCAATTCTGCCTGTGAGCCTTTGGACTTCCTTTCTAGTGCTTGGAGGCTGCATCCTTCGTAGGGCTTCAATCTTTTGGGGGGTCGCCTGAATGCCCCGCTTAGAGACCATACGCCCCGGCCCCGCCCTCCGGATGCCGAAGATGCACTTCTCTGGGTTGAGCTTGAGGCCGTTTTGCCTCATGTTGTCGAAGGTCTCGGTCAGATCTGCAATGTGATCTTCCTCTTTCTCGCTCATGATGACGATGTCATCAACGTACGCCGAGGCGTTGCGCCCCAGCTGACTGCCCAGGATCAGCTTCATCATGCGGTTGAAAGTGGACCCGGCGTTGCGCAGGCCCTCGGGCATCCTGACGAAGCAGAAGATGCCGAAGGGGGTTGTGAATCCGGTTTTTGCTTCGTCTTCCCTTCGCATCCACACTTGGTGATAGCCGGAGAAGCAATCTAGGAGGCTCAACATGTCACAGCCGGCGGCCTGATCAATAATGACGTCGATCCTTGGCAACGGGTAAGGGTCCTTCGGGCATGCCTTGTTGAGTTCAGTGAAGTCAATACACATTCGCATGTTGCCGTTCTTCTTCGGCACCATCACCACGTTTGCCACCCAGATGGGGTATTGGACTTCTCTGATGATTCTCGCGTCGAGCAGTTTTTGCACTTCGGCCTCCGCAGATTTGACCCTGTCTGCCGACATCGGCCGCTGCCTCTGCAACTTCGGTTTGACTTTTGGGTCAGTGTTGAGCGCATGCTCTATGACCGAACGATGGACGCCTGTCAGATCGGACTTGGACCATGCGAACACATCTTGATTGTTACGAAGGAACTGCAAGAGCCGGTCTTCGTCCTCCGTGCTGATTTCAGCACCTATCATCACGGTCCTGCTGGGCACGTCCGCGCATAAGGGGACTGTCTTCGTGACGTCGACAGCTTTCATGCGCTCAGCTTCGGCCCCCTTCATAGACTGCCTCATTTGGGCTTCGGCTTTCTGCTCTTCGGCCGCTGCAGCTTCATTGCTCTTGTTGACGGTGAAAATCCGTCAACCTAGCCATGAGTTTACCTTCGGTGTTGGCATGAGTTTTATACCTTATCCATTGGTACTAACCCCCGTGGTATAACAAGTTCACGTGTGCATGTCGGTTTTGGAGTTTAATGTTTATGCAGGGTTTTAGTGTTGAATGCAAGACTTTCGGGATAAGTTCATCAAGCACCTCATGACAAGACCTTGAAGCCCCGTAGAAGTCATGCAACGAAGCAAACTTAACTCCAAGAGGCCAGGGACTTGATCCGAGAAGACGACAGACTCCGAGGACCCGACCGAAAAAGTGCTTCGAATCTTGCAAGATAAGGAGTTGAGTCCAATTCGGAGAGAAACCGACGACATGGACCTACATGCGAAAGGGGAAACATCCGGAAGCAAGGGAACCGACGTAGAGCAAAGGAGCCCTCGGGCCGGGCCTAGATGGGCCCGGTCCGGTCGCCCGTGCCCATCCGGGGCCCATTTGCCCCCTCCTTTGCCCTAGCCGCCAATCGGGCTATTTATAGCCCCCGACCGAGAGCCACGAGGGAGAAGAATTCGTCATCGGCCGCCGAGGAGCGAGAGAAGAGAGGGACACCATCTCGAGAGAGAGAGGGTCGAGCTAGTTGACTAGGGTTCCCCTAGCCGACGTGGGAACCTTGCACGGAAGACCACGTCGGAGTTCCCGAGCTAGAAGCAAGATCAAGTAAGGATCCCGGTGGTGATTTTGTGTATGTATCATTGTTATAGTTGAATTATCAAGTTGAATCTTTTCCTAGCGATCAAGTGTTTCCTCGAAGATTTCGTTTTTCAATCGGCTTTGCTTATTCCAATTCTATTCTCGAGATAGATTACATAGGGTGTTCTTGTAGCCGCGGTGGCTAGAGGTACACGCGGATCTTCCGAAAGAATCTCGACTTGTCTTTTGACTCGCCCTAAGCTCCCCGCATGAATAGGGATACGTTGTGACGAACGGAGGTTCCGAAAGGCGGATGTTTTCGGATTTGGACGGGAAACCACGATTTAAAGCGGCTTCTATTAAGATTCGATTTGCTACTTTTTCTCTTGCTTGGAACTTCAACAAAAGGCTTACCCCGATCCCTCTAGATCCGTTTATCTACCCAATCTTACTTTGTTTTCTCCGGTCTTTAGTAGATTAGATTCGTTTCGTGTCTTTTACTTAGATGCATTAGGGTTTCTTTTATCGAAGATTGAAGTTACTTGGCTTTATTAGATTAAGTTTTGCGTCACACATTTGTTCCACGGATTCGATACCTTGGGTTCACCACTCGAGGGAAGAAGGGTCCCTTGACTACGACGAGAGACTTGTACGCTTGCAAGTCACAAACGAACTTTGATACAATTATTAACCGTCAACAGCTCTCATCTTTATTGATGACATGAACTTGTCTGTTGTGGACCGACGTGTTGCGCTCGGCTCTTCGGGCCTCCTCCTGGCTGCCGTACACGGAGATTACCCCCGCCGCCGTTGGTATCTTCATCAGCAGGTACCCTTGATGGATGACCACTGCGAACTTGTTGATGGTGTTGCGGCCGAAGATGGCGTTGTACGGGTATGCGAAGTCAACAACATCGAATGTTATGACCTCGGTTCTCATAGTGGTATCTTGGCCGAAGGACACATTGACATCAATCTTGCCTAGGGCTTCGATTTTCTTGTTGCCGAAACCGTACAGCGGGTGTTCTGCCTTCTTCAAGTCTTCCTTTTTGAACCCCATGCCAGTGAAGCAACGCCGAGGTCGAATATCCTGCCGAGCTGCCGTTGTCCACCAAGATCCTCCCCACGTCATTGCCGAAGTAGTACTTCGTGTTCTTGCCGATGTTGGCCCTTATGACGAGCGGATCATTGTGAGGGTAGTGCTGCAGCCGGATGTCAGCTGCCGTGAAGGTTATGGGGACGTGGGACCATGGCAAGTGGAAGTACTTGCCGGAGCAGATGTGCGACACGCTTCGATAATAGTCCTGGCGTTGCCTCTTTGTCTCGTGCACCGGCTCATTGGATCCGCCGGAGATCGCATTGATGATGTTGAGCATGCCCGTCATCCCCGAGCTGCTAGAGTCAGGGGCCTCTTGCTTTGGTGGGGGTGGAGGTGGCGGTTGGGTGTGGGTGTAGTGTGCTGGGTGGTGGGCGGCCGGGTTTATCTACCCAATCTTACTTTGTTTTCTCCGGTCTTTAGTAGATTAGATTCGTTTCGTGTCTTTTACTTAGATGCATTAGGGTTTCTTTTATCGAAGATTGAAGTTACTTGGCTTTATTAGATTAAGTTTTGCGTCACACATTTGTTCCACGGATTCGATACCTTGGGTTCACCACTCGAGGGAAGAAGGGTCCCTTGACTACGACGGGAGACTTGTACGCTTGCAAGTCACAAACGAACTTTGATACAATTATTAACCGTCAACAAGCCCCTTTTTCTGGCGCCGTTGCCGGGGAACAAGTGATCAAGATTTGATTTTTTATTGCCTTTTTGTAATTTTCAGTTTTCCTTTTGTTTTATTTTTGCATCTACTAAATTTTGATCATCCTCAAAATACATCTAATCTAGTTTGTCTAACCCTAGTTTTATAGATTTGTTTTTACTTTCTAGTTTTTGCATACTTTGTTTATTGCTAACCCTAACAGGAGATGGACGGCTACCTCTCCAACAAACCCAATAATTTTGAGGATGATCCAGAAAAACTTTACAGGCTAAGGAGATGTGAAGCACATCAAGCTAAAAAGCTAGATTTTGTAGATTCGGAGTCGGAAGACAAAGGATCGCAGGAATCTCCGAAGAATTCACCACCTCAAAGTCCTCGGGAGAATCGACTTCCACCGATGGGTGACCAACCACCGCAAGAACGCAAGATTGGGGAGCTATGCACCCCAGACATCATCGACCTACCAATCTTGAACCTTGAGGAGATCGGAAGACCATTCGAGATCAAGACCTCAATAATCCGCATGGTGCAACATTCACCCTTCACCGGTAAAGAGGATCCGAACCTTCACCTCCAAGCATTCATTCAACTATGTCAGACTTTCAACATGGATGGGGTGACTCAAGACGAAATGAGTGCAAGGCTTTTTCCGTTTTCACTACTCGGGAAGGCTTTGCAATGGTTCCACTCTCAACCGGCGGAGACGGTGCAAAATTGGAACACGTTGATGAAGGCTTTCATGAAGGAATACTACTCACCGGGTAAAACTCAAAGCTTGCGTAATAAGATTGCCACCTTTGTTCAATATCCTACGGAAACTATCTCGGAGGCATTCGAGTGCTTCAACGAGTACACCCAGGCGGTTCCACATCACAAGTTCCCGAAGGAAGACCTTGTGCAAAAGTTCTATCAAGGACTCACCATGGCATCAAGGACGATCATCGATGCATCGGCGGGAGGATCCATCATCGAACTTACACCGACAGAAGCTTTCACTCTATTCAAGAAGGTCGTGGATAATGACACGTGGGCGTCGTCCGGGCGCCTACATCCGGTTCAACCCACGGGGAACGTCAAAGGAGTCTTGCAAGTGGAGAAGGAGAACATACTTGAAGGCAAGATCAACTCGCTCATGAGGAGGTTGGAGAAGATGGAGATGGAAAAAAAAGAGGCTCAAGACTTGAAGGCCGCCGAAGCAAGGTCCACATGTGAAGAATGTGGAGAGTATGGCCATGTCCGCAAAGATTGTCCGGAGGAAGCCAAAGTGCTCGACTACATGAGGAAGGGAGAATTGCCAAACTTCCGCTACAGGCAAGGTAGGCCTCAATTTCATGCAAGCTCATCTATTCCTAACGCGGTTCCGCTTCGTATACAATTGAAGGAGTTCATGGATGAGCAAGCTAAGATCAACAAGGACACCGTCACCAAGTTCAAGACCATAGACAAGGTGTTGGAGAACATCGATAGCAAAGTGACGGAGGTCGGAAGTTCCAATCATCAAGTGCTCAACATGATGAAGATGCTCGAGACGCAAGTTGGACAACTTGCGGGGCGCCTCACTAATGATGAAGGGAAGCTTCCGGGACAACCCAAATGTCCCGAATCGGCGAAGGCCATTCAAACACGTTCGGGGAAGGAGACCGAAGATCCGGAACGTTCCGCGGGAGCAAGGAAGCTTAAACCATCCACCGATGTGGAAGGAGTCGCTAAAGAGAAGGTTACGGGGATCGTCACCGAGGAACCCGAATTCGAGATGCCGGAGGAAGACACGAGGATACCGCAACTCAAGCCACGCTTTCCGAGGTAAACTTGACAACCACTTTGAGAAGTTTGTGGAAGTTGTGCGTAGACTTAGCATCAACATGCCATTACTAGATGCCCTACAAGTACCTACATATTCTCGTTACTTTAAAGACATACTTGCAAATAAATATGAGATAGCAACGCTCGGGGTAGATCATGTCAAGATGTCCGAGGAGTGTAGTGCCGCTATTGCTAATGGGCTAGAGAAGCAAAAAGACCCCGGGTGCCCTACAATTCCATGTTCGGTTGGTTCTTTCAACTTCGAGAAGGCGTTATGCGACCTTGGAGCTAGTGTAAGCGTCATGCCGAGGGATGTGTTCGATAAGCTACGCCTACCGATGGAGCCTACGGGAATATGTTTGGAGTTGGGCGACAACTCCATTCGCTATCCCTTGGGCATTGCTGAAGATGTACCCATGAAGATTGGACACCACTTCATCCCCGTCGACTTCGTTGTGCTCGAGATGGGAGAGAGGGAGAAGCCGCCGCTCATCCTAGGGAGGCCGTTCCTCAAGACCGTGGGAGCTACTATTGATGTTGGCAAGGGGGAGATCATGTTCGATATCAACGGAGAAAGGAGTTCCTTCAAGTTCCGTCCAAGAATTGAGGCATGCAACATGATTGGAGTGAAGGGAGAACCAAAACAAATGGAGGGGCTGAAAAAGAAGGAGCCGAAAAAAATGAACGTAAAGAAAATCAAAGAAGGTGTTGCATCCGTCAAGACAAAGGAAGAGAAGCCACCTGTGAAGACCAAAAAAATGACTAAGCCGACTAAGCCGGAAGACAAGCCCGCGCCCAAGATGGTGCGGAAGTGGGTACCCAAGATTGCAACGCCCGCAAAGAGCGTTGATCCGGAGTAATCAAGTGAAGAAGTCTAGCTATAGACTATAAACGAAGCGCTAGGCGGGAGGCAACCCGTTTCGTCGAGTCAAGAATAAGCTACCGGGAGGACAACCCGATTCCAGGTTTTTCGAGTATTTTTAATAATTTAGTTTTTGAGTTTTATTACGCAAAGACATTAGACTTAGAAGTGGTTGAACAATATTAGAGACATAATCCTTAATTGAATGTTTGCTTTATCATAAACCCTTTGCATGAACCCTCCTATGTGCTTGTTTGTTCTTTTCTTATCGAGAAACCTCAACCAAATAATTTCAGAACCTAACTCAACCTTTCACCCTCATTATGGTGCTAAGGTTGACTTATTTTTCATGCTAAAACCACACGAGTAGAGCCACGATTTATATTTAGGTGTTAATAAAATTCAGCACGTGGTAGGACTCGCGTGAACCTAGAAATCAAAACTTTTGGTTGGTTTTAAAATTCTTTATCCTTGGTTTCTCTAGGATTAGAATTTTTCTAAGCCTATTCTAATTTTGTTTTATTCAAAATCTTTCTTATTTAGCCAAAATTAGAACCTAAACCTATGCCCCCATGATCAAGCGGGAAAAAGTCGCTCTCAACCGATGAAGGCAAACTATACTGTGTGACCGAAATCGACGTAGTCGAAAAATATTTTTGACTTACTTTGTTTTTAATGGTTTAAAAACTTCTCTAAAATTATGTTTGAGCTCTTGCATGGCTCCGAAAAATATTTTAAATTTCGAATTAGAGGAGTGCTTAACCTTAAACACACCTTAATGGAGGCAATCTAGTTTGAATTAATCATGCATGCACCTTTGGATTCCCTTTTATCAACTTTCACCAATTCCACATGCAAAGGACAAGCATGGTGGGCAGCAAGCATCAACTTTGCAGGAATTTCATGGTGGCATGTGAAGCAAGTGGAGCTAGGGAGCATGGATATGACCCAAAGCATGAAGCATCAAGTGGAAGGACCAATAATGCAAGAAAAGGAGTGGACGAGAGCGTTTGGGCGGTGCAACTCATGGAGCACGCGGGCGGGGAAAGTTGCGGAGGCGACATGATCGTGCTTTGGAAGAAAGACGAGGCGGGGAGGAGCCGAGAAGGACCCGGGCCGGCCGGCCTCACCTACTTAAGGAGCCCCCGGCTCCCGTTTTGCGAGCAAGCTTCCCTCTCCTTCCTTTGTCCGTGTGTTCAAGTTTGTGTGCTCAAAACCTCCGTAGACATAGCCAACCTTCCCAAGCTTGATAGCTCAAGAAAAAATCCACATCCTTAATCCACTCAAAGTCCACATCCGAAGCAAAGAGTTCAAGTACCTAGTTACCGTTGCAACCGGAGTTCTAGTTGAAGAAAAGAGTGCAGCAACCATGTGGAAGAAAACCACAAGTCTCTTCTCCAAGAAGAAGAGTTTGTCGTCATCCAAGCCGTCATCAACCACGTCTTCGAGGAGGCACTCGGTTTCCGAGTCTCCCCGGAGCATGGAGACGGATACGGCACCACCGAGGAGGAACGATGCTCTCCTCCTTGGTGGTATGAGGGCTGCAAGAAGCACGTCCATGAGGTTTACCGAACCTCGTGGGCACACGGAGGAGCAGCCCGCGCCACCACGACGATCGACCCGTTCAACCGCGCCACCTCCTTACACCCCGACATACTCTTCGTACGGCTTCATCATCTTGTCGGCGGAGGAGGAGGGAGAGGCTCTCTAATCTTGAGAAGAGGCTTGTGCCCAACATCGAGTTTGACGACCAAGCACTCTACACCTTGGGTTTTGGCACCGACATATACTATATGTTGGGGCACCTTGGATGGGTGCAGTTCTCCAACGGAGTATAGGTGGACACCCACTTGGGGTTCGCCTTGGAAATTTTAATGACTATTGCACCCATCCTTGATGATGATGGGGTGCAAAGCTTGTCATTCCGTTTGGAGGGAGTCCAACAAGTGGTTCCCTACGAGCACGTTAGGGAGCTGCTTGGATTCCACAAGGGAGCTCTGGAGAAAGTTGACGTGCCACCCGGCATGTTAGCGGGATTTTGGAATATGATCTCCGGAGAAGCCCATCAACAACGCAATTGCATCCGCAACCCCATTATCTGAATATTTCACTCTTGGATGTGCAAGAGGGTATTGGGGAGGATGAAGGAGACGAAGGTGACCAGACACGGAGTTGAATTGGCTCTACTCGGCTTTAATTGCCAGGCAGCCAATAGACCCCTCTTACCTTATGATCAACCGTTGGTGTTGTGAAGCAACATCGGGGGCGGGTAATATTGGTTCGGGGTGCTACCTCTCCATGTTGGCCTTCTCCTTGCGGCGGGGATCGCAAGAAACCCCGACCATCTTTTGCGTGGTACCTCTCTCGGCATTGAGTATTTGCGGCAAGGCAAATACATTAGTGGAGATGAGAGAGGAGGTTATCGGTTGGCCATAGTGAACCTACCCCTTCCCAATGAGAGGCTTAGGCTTTTCACCGAAGGGAGAGAAGATTGGTTGGAAGAGGGACTACTTGTTTCGCAAGGAAGAACAAAAGAGGAAGAATCGTAGAGGAGTGAACATCCTCTGCACAAGTGAGTGGAGCACAACCCAATGTGCAACCATTCGGCGGGATCCCTCCTCCGCCAAGTTATTACGGAGGGCCACAAGAGCAAGCATGGGGGGTGGTGCACCGGTACCCCCACCAAATTATGTTGTGCCCAACGCTAACTTCGCGGAGTCCTACGCTCATCATCCCCAACCACAACAAAGCATGGCCATAATTGGAGGGTATGCTGCAAGAAACGCCCAAAACATCGCAGCCATCCAAGCTAATGCAACTCAACTTGGTGAAGGAAATGCAAATATTGCCTTTGAGCTTGGACGCCTTCACCTTGTGGAGCCAAATCAATTCGTCGGAGGGAATGTCCAATCATATTATGAGCAAGGGTATTATTATCAAGATCACCAACATCAACCACCGGCGGAGGACTAGAAGATTTAGGAACTTTAGTTTTCTTTTCTTTTCTTTTTCTCTGTAATTTTCAGCTTTTGCTTATGTGTGTTTGCGTAGTATTTTCTGTTTTTATTTAAATTTCAGCAAGCATGTTTGTTTATTTTCAGTTTGTATTTCAACTTGATGTCATCATTAATAAAGACACCACCTTGATTATATCATTGGAAAAGTTATAAAAATTTGTGCCATGATGATATATGATTATAATTGCAACTTTGTTTATCTTTGTAATTGATTTATTCATGTTTAAGCTAGTGCTCTCTTAAAAATACAAATCTGAATTTATTTAAATGCTAGCTTAATTTTCAGCGGAGGTTATGATTAAAATAAAGACCCATAGTGTTTGATGTGCCCTCAAGTTATGAATAGATTAAAGATGTCTTTTATGCTCAAAAATATCGCTAACCTTGTCACAAATATCGCTTGTGTGTTGCTCAACCTATCCAAAGCCTTATACATATTTGAGTGCATAAACCTTAGTGTACAAGATTTATTTTTGAGTGAGTTATTGCAGGCCATGATTTCTCTGGCCCGAGACTAAGAAGCTGGTCATTCCGTTTTTTGCGTATCTATCTTTTTGCTAGCCTTTTATCCGTGCATTGTGTATCCCCGCATCGGAGATGTCACAAACTTCACCGGATATCCACCCTTAAACCAAATATCATCCTTTGTGATTACCTCCTTGACCACAACCTATCGTTGAGAATGGATCATCAATTCAAGGAAGATCGCAAGACGGTGCCAACATTGAAGATTTCAAGTATCTCTCCAAGGAAAATTATTTCCGGTACCTACCTTATTTTTCGCCTCTTTGCTCGAGGACGAGCAACGTCTCAGCATGGGGGAGGAGGTAGGTACGGTGCGGTTTAGAGTTCAAAAGGGAGTATTTTAAAAAAAATAATATAATGATGAAAGAAAAAAATTCGGCGATATACGTGACTTCCAAGGTGAAGGTCTCACAAGAAGAAAATATATATATATATAATGTATGAAAGAAAGAAAGAAAGAAAGAAAAGAATGAGAAATATGAGAAAGAGAAAAAAATATATGCGTAAAGTGAACTCCCCGGTTCTCTAAGAGTGCATTCAAGGCTTCAAGTTAAAAAGATCCATTCTCATTTTCCAACCATGTGCAATCCGATAACGAGGACTTCCTTTGTGCCTCGGGATCACTCTTTGCCATTTGCACATGTCCACTCATCTAAAAGTGTGTGTATTTTTCTCTTTCCCCTCCTTGATTTAACATTATTTTCCAATGACCTTTTTGACGAGTCTCGGTAAGACCATGAGAAGCTTGTCTTGTTTTGACAACACCTCATTTATAAAATCTTGTTAGGACTAAACTTTCCCAAAGCTCCATATAAAGCCTACCACATATATATGTTATGAGAGGGAAAGGAGTAGAATATATAGGCTTGAGAGACAAGCGAGATGAGAGTTCATGAGCAATATGCAAGATGATTTAAATTTGTGAACTTGGTTTAGCTTTTCTTTATCTCGTTCTTTATTTCAAAAATTCTGAGATCTATTTAAACTTTGTGAGCATGTTAATACTTGTGGGATAAGCTTAATAAGAATCTACCCTCCGTAGAGATGAAGGCTAGTACATTATGGAACTTTAATGAATTAAAATTTTGAGAGCATTATGTTTTCTCATGTTTGATCAAGTGCAAAGTTTAAACATTGTTTGGCAATGATGATATCCATTGAAGGCTTACTCGAGGACGAGCAAGGTTTAAGCATGGGGGAGATGTTGACGGTGAAAATCCGTCAACCTAGCCATGAGTTTACCTTCGGTGTTGGCATGAGTTTTATACCTTATCCATTGGTACTAACCCCCGTGGTATAACAAGTTCACGTGTGCATGTCGGTTTTGGAGTTTAATGTTTATGCAGGGTTTTAGTGTTGAATGCAAGACTTTCGGGATAAGTTCATCAAGCACCTCATGACAAGACCTTGAAGCCCCGTAGAAGTCATGCAACGAAGCAAACTTAACTCCAAGAGGCCGGGGACTTGATCGAGAAGACGACGGACTCCGAGGACACGACCGAAAAAGTGCTTTGAATCTTGCAAGACAAGGAGTTGAGTCCAATTCGGAGAGAGCGACGACATGGACCTACATGCGAAGAGGGGAAACATCCGGGAAGCAAGGGAACCGACGTAGAGCAAAGGAGCCCTCGGGGCCGGGCCTAGATGGGCCCGGTCCGGTCGGCCCGAGCCCATCCGGGGCCCATTTGCCCCCTCCTTTGCCCTAGCCGCCAATCGGGCTATTTATAGCCCCCACGACCGAGAGCCACGAGGAGAAGAATTCGTCATCGGCCGCCGAGGAGCGAGAGAAGAGAGGGACACCATCTCGGAGAGGAGAGGGTCGAGCTAGTTGACTAGGGTTCCCCTAGCCGACGTGGGAACCTTGCACGGAAGACCACGTCGGAGTTCCGGAGCTAGAAGCAAGATCAAGGAAGGATCCCGGTGGTGATCTTGTGTATGTATCATTGTTATAGTTGAATTATCAAGTTGAATCTTTTCCTAGCGATCAGGTGTTTCCTCGAAGATTTCGTTTTTTGATCAGCTTTGCTTATTCCAATTCTATTCTCGAGATAGATTACATAGGGTGTTCTTGTAGCCGCGGTGGCTAGAGGTACACGCCGGATCTTCCGAAAGAATCTCGACTTGTCTTTTGACTCGCCCTAAGCTCCCCGCATGAATAGGGATACGTTGTGACGAACGGGGGGTTCGAAAGGCGGATGTTTTCGGATTTGGACGGGAAACCACGATTTAAAGAGGCTTCTATTAAGATTCGATTTGCTACTTCTTCTCTTGCTTGGAACTTCAACAAAAGGCTTACCCCGATCCCTCTAGATCGGTTTATCTACCCAATCTTACTTTGTTTTCTCCAGTCTTTAGTAGATTAGATTAGTTTCGTGCCTTTTACTTAGATGCATTAGGGTTTCTTTTATCGAAGATTGACGTTACTTGGCTTTATTAGATTAAGTTTTGCTTCACACATTTGTTCCACGGATTCGATACCTTGGGTTCACCACTCGAGGGAAGAAGGGTCCCTTGACTACGACGGGAGACTTGTACGCTTGCAAGTCACAAACGAACTTTGATACAATTATTAACCGTCAACAGCTCTCATCTTCATTGATGACATGAACTTATCTGTTGTGGACTGACGTGTTGCGCTCGGCTCTTCGGGCCTCCTCCTGGCTGCCGTACACGGAGATTACCCCCGCCGCCGTTGGTATCTTCATCAGCAGGTACCCTTGATGGATGACCGCTGCGAACTTGTTGATGGTGTTGCGCCCGAAGATGGCGTTGTACGAGTATGCGAAGTCAACAACATCGAATGTTATGACCTCGGTTCTCATAGTGGCGTCTTGGCCGAAGGACACATTGACATCAATCTTGCCTAAGGCTTCGATTTTCTTGTTGCCGAAACCGTACAGCGGGTGTTCTGCCTTCTTCAAGTCTTCCTTTTTGAACCCCATGCCAGTGAAGCACGCGCCGAGGTCGGAATATCTCGCCGAGCGCCGTTGTCCACCAAGATCCTCCCCACGTCATTGCCAAAGTAGTACTTCGTGTTCTTGCCGATGTTGGCCCTTATGACGAGCGGATCATTGTGAGGGTAGTCTTTGCGGCGGATGTCGGCGCCGTGAAGGTTATGGGGACATGGGACCATGGCAAGTGGAAGTACTTGCGGAGCGGATGTGCGACACGCTTCGGTAATAGTCCCGACGTTGCCTCTTTGTCTCGTGCAGAGGCTCATTAGATCCGCGGAGATCGCATTGATGATGTTGAGCATGCCCGTCATCCTCGAGCTGCTAGAGTAAGGGGCCTCTTGCTTTGGTGGGGGTGGAGGTGGCGGTTGGGTGTGAGTGTAGTGTGCTTTGGGTGGTGGGCGGCGGGTTCGGCCACGAAGGCACGAAAACCGAAGATTCTTGCGCGTGTGGGGGGGGTGGCGGAAGGGGCGGCGCGGCGCCGAAGGTGTATACGGTTGCGGTGGGTGAAAAGCATGCGCGAGTGCGAAGGTTGGTAGGGCCGGTGATGGTATGGTGGTGGCGGGGCCACGAGCCGACCCGCATTCCGGTATTTCATGACATGGTTCACGGCCATGCCGTACGCCTTCGCCTTCTCCTCCGCCTCCCCTCCCGGTTTCATCTTGACCACCGAGGGGCATTGGTGCGTGTGGTGCTGGGCATCAATTCCATGGAGCCAGCAGAAGAAACGTTCGCCACGGCCCGGCCGAGGCGGGTTGTCTTCTTGCGGCTTCGGCCCCCTGTTATGCTTGTATCCGCCCTTGTGCCCGCCGCCCCGGTGCTGGTTCTGGTCGGGGGCGCAGACACGTTATTGATCTGACGGTTCGCTTGCTTCGGTGGCTGATTTTGCCACCCCTTCGGCCGGTCCCACCGCCCTTTGTTGTTTCGCTTCTTTCTTTGCGTTTGCCGGTCGAGCCTTCGGCGGCGGCCTTTGTCGGATTTGCGGTATTCTTGCATAACTTCAAATAACTCTTGCGAGACTTCGGCTTGACTCGTCGAGCACATCTTGCGCAGTTTCCAACCCTCGGGCCCCCAACGATGGCGTCGATGATCTTGCTTTCGGACACTTGTAGGCGCGCGCGATGTCGGCTTGACAACCCCTGTGCATGTACTCTTGCGGTGACTCGTGGTCCCCCCGGACACACATGTTAACGAGGTCGTTGGAGTCCAACTCTTCGACACCGCATGCCTTTGAAGCTGGACAACAACTTGTTTCGCGGTACCGGAACCAAGATGTTATATGCCCCTTCGGTATGTTCGCATACCAATACGGACTTCTCCCTTGAGCGCAAGCACAAGGGCCTTCGCCTTCGTAGTGGCGTCGCCTCCGTTGGATTCCACCGCCGCCTCGAACTTCATCAGAAACTCCTTGGGATCGTAGTCTCCGTCGTACTGGGGCAGGGTGTTGGCGTTGAATCGACGGGGCCATGGCGCGCTCTCGAGCTCGACCGAGAGCGGGGACACCGGGACAACGTTGCGAAGTGGTGCGTCGTCGGGAGCGAAGTGCTCGTGCGCGGCCCCCTCTCTTGGCGGTGGCCTATGCTTTGCCCTTACGAGGCATCCTTCTGCGCCTCCATTGATCCGAGTCCGAGCTTGCATGGCTGCGGGGGTGAGCCGGGCGTTCTGGCGGCGGCCGCCGGCGCGGCGTGCGCGGCGGGCGTCGGTGTTGGTGCGGGCGGCGTCGGAGCGGCTTGCGGTGGCGGCGTCGCGCCGGCGATCCGGCTTTGCGGCATGGCGAGGTAGCGTTCGGCCCCGCCCGATGTTGAAGTCGATGGCGTCGAGGCGGTGTGGGGGGCGGAGCCGCATTCGGTGGCCGGGATGGCCGCACCTGCGACGAGGATGGACGCGTCTCCGCACGGGGCGAGCCGGCACGGACTTGCCGGCGATGAGGGCCGGATCCTTCGGAGGGCCTCGATGTCTTGCGCCGAAGCCCCCCGGCCCCTCGAGGCTGACCTCGAGCATCCCGGAAGCCGTGTGCTCTACCTCCGAGGCGCTCGGCCCGGCGCCGGTCCCCGCCGAAGGCTGGACGGCCGAAGCAGATGGGTTGGCGGGCTCCGATGCGAGTGGAGGGATCGGCGCCTGAGCCGTTGTGGCTTCGGCGCCTGCCAAACGTGTCCTAGCCATGTGGTCTTGAATTCTTCCACGAGGTGGGCGCCAAACTGTTGGTGGAAATCGGGCTCGAAGGGTGGACGCCGATACAACAGCCCCCTTAGCTCTCTCTCTCTCTCTCTCTCTCTCTCTCTCTCTCTCTCTTCACCACCGCGAAGGGCGCAACTGCTACTTGCACTAAGAAGGAGGATGCGGAAAGTAAACAACACAAGAAGGAAAACAAGGGAACACTTAGCAGACCGAAGGCCGAAGGAACTGCGATTGCCTTCGATACTCTCTTCTCATTACGGTGTGTCGTTTCATTACAAGGGGTTCACTATTTATAGGAGACCCCCGGGTATAGTCATTTGCCTCAATTACACCTTTTCCGTTTTTGACAATGCGCTTTAAACACTTTACAAGGGTATAACGGTAAGTCCCCGCGTCGTACGGGCCTCCGGCGTGTCTTCGTACGGCGAGACGCCTTTACACGCGGCAACCCTTGTCTCTCGCCTCGTACGGAGCCCTCTTTACACGTCGGCGGCGGCCACGTGTCCGGGGTTGCCACACCTTCGGTGCCAAAGTAGCGACCCCGCCCGGACGCGTTGCACCCCTCCTCCGGTACCTCGCCCGTGCTTCGTCGGCGGCCCGGGCGCGTTGTTCCCGGCCGGCGCGCGCGCGCTCCCGGTCCCCTCGGACCTTCGTCGCCGGAGCGCAGCCACCCGTGCCTTCGGTACCGAAGGCGGGCATCGCCATGTGAGACCATCCCTGCACACAAAACTCACATGATATGAGCAGTATAGCGTTTCCGCTAACATTCGTACCGCGAAGGTCTCCCTGCGAGACCGAAGCCGTACGCGGACCGAAGGTCGTCAGCGTCGCCGGACGAGGGTGAGGTTTCCGAAGACCAACTTCCCCAACATTGCTTCCGCCCAAAAACTATCCGAAGTCTTGTACTCGTCAAGCATGGTTCTTGCGGCTTCAATAAGAGTTCTATTCTTCCTCTCTACAATCCCATTTTGTTGTGGAGTATATGGGACGGAGAGCTCATGACCAATGCCTTCTTCATCAAGATACTCTTCAATGTTGGTGTTCTTGAACTCGGTGCCATTGTCACTTCTTACTCGTTTGATCTTCACATCAAACTCATTTTGGGCTCTTGTTGCAAATTTCTTGAATATTTCATGAACTTTGCTCTTGTCTTTCATAAAGAATACCCAAGTGTACCTAGAGTAATCATCAACAATGACAAATCCATACTTGTTCCCCCCAATGCTAACATAGGCTACCGGACCAAAGATATACATGTGAAGTAGTTCCAATGGCCTTGTGGTAGACACAACATTCTTGGCGGGATGAGGGGCACCAACTTGCTTTTCCGCTTGACAAGCACTACAAATTCTATTTTTCTCAAAATGAACGTTTGTTAGTCCTAGGATGTGTTCCCCCTTTAGAAGCTTATTGAGATTGTTCATCCCAACGTGAGCTAGTCGGCGATGCCAAAGCCAACTCAAGCTAGACTTTGCCAATAAGCATGTATCAAGTTGGGCTTTATCCGATGAAAAGTCCACCAAGTAAAGCGTTCCCTTAAGTTCACCCTTAAAGGCAACGGAGTCATCGCCCCTTCTAAAGACGGTTACACCCTCATTTGTGAACAAACAATTGTAGCCCATCTCACAAAGTTGTGAGACGGACAACAAGTTGTAGTCCAAAGATTCAACCAAATAAACATCGGAAATTGAATGATTGATTGAGATAGCAATTTTACCAAGACCAACAACCGTTCCTCCACCATTGCCTCCAAAGGCAATGCTTTCCGTAGGATTTTCAATCATATCACAAGATGTAAACATTTTCTTCTCTCCGGTCATATGATTTGTGCATCCACTATCAATCACCCATTTTGTTCCACGGAGGAGTATGCCTACAAAACAAATTATGCTTGTGTTTTAGGTACCCAAGTGGATTTGGGTCCTAGAGTGTTAGTCACAAGAATCTTGGGCACCCACACACTCCTTTTTATCATTGTCCCTTTTGTGCGAGGCCCTACATACTTGGCAACCACCTTACCCTTGTGATTCCAAGTCAACACATAATCGGCATAAAAACTATCTTGTGATGCATGAGGTTTGGGCTTCTTGATTGACTTGTTTAGCTTTGAATGTGGTGCTTGTGAGGTCACTTGGGTGCTCTTGAACTTGATTGGAGTGTTGTATCTCACTTGATTGTCATGCTTCTTGACACCCATTTCCTTCATGCCGTGCACCACATTTCTTGTTCCCATACCTTTGGTGTGGTGGTTCTTGATGAATGGGATGGGGTCTTTTGTACCTTGTTCTTGCTTACCGAGCCCCTTCCCATCCTCAAAGCCAAACTTCTTCATGTAGCTTGACCCGAAACCTTTGGTGTGGTTTTCAAACTCACTTCTTTTGGGTTCTTTCTTCTTTTCAATTATAAGAGAGTTTTACAACCTAGCAATTTCCTTTCTCATGGCATTCATCTCGGCAACATTAGTAGCACAAGCATTTATATCAAATTTATAGCATCTAGAACAACCTTTGCTTGTTGATGTTTGAGAGTTTGAGAGAGCATCATTAGATGAAGTTGTAACATTGTTCTTGAGGTTGTCAAGTTGAACTTCTAATGCTATCTGACTAGTCTTTAAGCTATCAAAGCTCTTTTGAAGCTCAAGCTTTTCATCCTCAAGTTTCTTGCAAGCATCCTTAGCTAGGAAAGATTCCATAGATAATTCATCTACCAACAACTTATCTTTAGCTAGGGATTTCTTGAGGCTAAGAATTTCTTTCTCCTTTTCCTTGAGCGAGTCCTCTTGCACCTTGAAACCCTTCTTTTCAATTACAAGGGCATCCTCAAGGGCAATGGTTTTCTCCCGCTCAAGTCTAAAGAGTTCTTCTTGCACCTCAAGAGTTCCATCTCTATTCTCAATTTCTTTCATTAAAAACATGATTTTCTTAGTTGCCTTTTTACCGAAGCTAGTGATCATTTTTTCAAAATCGAAATCATTTTCACTATCATCGTCTAGGGGCGGGGTGGGAGTGTCTACCTTGGAGCCCCTAGCCATGAGGCAAGTGTGGGTGAAGTCATCTTCATCATCGGCGAGATCTTCAAATAGTGATGACTTGTTGATTGGTTCCTTAATGGTTATGGTAGCAAGACCGACTTCTATGTCGGAGTCGGAGCTATCATCATTTGAATCCCATTCTTCACCCAAATGAGCTTCACCAACTTCCTTTCTCTTGTTCTTGTCAAACTTGTTGGTGTCTCTTCTCCTCACCTTTATGTTAGGGCACTCCGCAATGAAATGTCCCTCCTTTCCACAACCAAAGCATGGTCTCTTTGAAGTTCTCTTGGTCTTGATCTTGTCCTTGTCCTTGTTCTTGTTGAGGAAGCCACTCTTCTTGAACATTTTGTTGAATTTCCTTACAAAGAGAGCCATTTGTTCGGGGGTCATGTCCATGTCACTATCTTCATCATCATCTTCCTCGGCCATGATTCTTGAGGTTGATGAGCTTGACTTTTTCTCCTTGCTAGATGCTTTGAGGGCTACTCCCTTGTTCTTCTCAAGTTGTTCATGCATCTTTGATATCTCTTGTGAGAGCTTGGACTCCTTGACAGTGATAAGGTGTTCTTCCATTCTTCCAATCACATCCGCCGGAGTGAACTTGTTGAATCCTCTCTTTTCCCTTATGAGTGTAGGGAGTTGAACATCCCTTACCATGTACGCGGAGAGGATCTTGTCAACCACTTCTCTTCTTCCCCATCTTGTACTTCCAAGTGATTTGATCTTGTTGATGATCTTGTTCAATCGGTTGTACATGTCTTGTGGTGATTCATCGTCCTTGATGACAAACCGGTTGAGCTCACTTTCCAAGGCTCGGATCCTTCCTTCCCTTACTTGCTTTGTCCCTTCATGATTGATGAACAAGGTGTCCCACACTTCTTTGGCGGACTTCAATCCATCTACCTTGTCATATTCTTCGGCCATGAGTGAACTCTTGATGATGCGGATGGCTTGATAGTTTCTTTGTATCTCATTTGCTTGGTCTTGAGTTATCGTCGCATCACCACTTGGAAATGTAATGCCCCTGTTCACAATAGTCCAAAGTGCGGGATTCACCGCCATCAAATACTCCTCCATCGAGTTCTTCCACTAGGAATAGCCGGTTCCATAAAATTGGGGTATCTTCCCAATGTGGCTAGAACCTGATGGATGGTTAAAGGATAAGCGAGAATAATCGAAAGAGGTTCGAGTGTAATCCCTTGATGGTTGTCGAGCGGAGCGGGTGGATCTTGCATCATCGAACTCTTTGTCCTCACTATCGGAGGACTCATCACCTCGTCCGTGCGCTTGATGACTAGTGCTTGCACCACGGGTGTTGTCTCCTCGAGGGGGAGGAGGCATGCCAACAACATTGTTGACGGGATCACCTTCGGCGAGAGGTATGGCTTGATCATTTGGATTCGACATCTTCTTAACTCCAAGCGGTTAGGCTTCAAACACAGAGAACATGCTCTGATACCAATTGAAAGGATCAAGATGTCGACTAGAGGGAGGGGTGAATAGTCGAACCTGAAAATCACAAACTTTTTCACGGCTGTTAGACCCAGGTCCGGAGACTCCGGATATTTTTCCGGATACTCCGGGAAATCCGGAGAATCCGGGAAAATGTCCGATAGTCCGGCCTGCTAGGGGAGAATTAAATCGACAGGATTTAAACTTGCTCAAAAGTAAATCTGTTAAAATAGGTTATGCATTGAAGTGATACAAGTCTGTTTATCCACTTACAACTTGTAGGAACCTCAACACGAAGTAGATCGGCACCAAACCCTAGATAAGTGTTCAAGCAAGAAACAAACATGCAACGAGATGAACAAGCACAAGAGACACAGGATTTGTTACCGGAGTTCAACCTCACACCTTGAGGTCTACGTCTCCGTTGAGGTACCCACAAAGGGTGGACCTTTACACCTAGGTCACTTTCCTCCCTCTAGCGACCACGAAGATCAAGCTAGAGTTACTCAATGTCGGGGTAATACAAACTTCCTTGGGCAGCCACAACCTTTGGATGCTCCAAGGCAACGCCTAGCCGGCTAGGAGCTCAAAGCTCCAAGAGTAACAAACACGAATTTGCCAACCAAGCGAAGAACTAGGTGCTCTAGAGAAGGGAAATCAGCTCACTAGCACTCTCCAAGCCCTTGCTCTCAAATCCTCTTAACTCCCACAACAAATCTCACCAACTTTGAGCCAAAGGGAGAGAGGGGAGGAGTAAATGAGGTTTGCAACAGTTCAGGACGAAAAAGGCAGGGAGAGAAGTAAATGAAGGGGTGGAGGGGGCTTTTATACCCCCTCATCCAGAATATAGTCGTTGAGGCTTTATGACCCGGAGTATCCGGGATAAACCCGGACTCTCCGGGAAGTCCGGAGTCTCTGGGCAAAAACCCGGACACTCCGGCCTTCCAAGGCCAGCAGCCAAGATAAGATCCCCGTGAATGTGTTGGTTCAAAGTTGTCTCTCATAGGTTTTGTTTTAGCAACTAGAGCACCTGTTCGACTCTTGGAAGACATGATTCATGTCCCTCTTGATAGTACGGCATTCCTAGGACTCAAATTCAAAAGTAAAAATAAATAAGCCTTCTTAGGAATCCTTTTTAGAGCACCACTTTCTTTTTGTGTAGACAACGAGTTGTGCTTGATGCCATACATAATTTTAATACCTGCTCATGGACTAGATAAATTCATTAGCCACTTAGGTGTGTGTCATTATATCACCAAAAACCCACTTAGGGGGCCAAGATACTCTTCAACTATCACTACTCTTAGGGTTGCCGCCCCGGGCTCGCCACCCGAGTGCATGCGTGAGGCTGGGTGACCTTAGTGGCGTAGCCCAGATAAACCTTGTACTTAAGACTGTGAGCTATTATCCCCAAACCGAAGAATGACGGGAACCGCCTGGTTGGTGAACTCTTAGTGAGGGCACCTCCCGTGTGTTTAGGTCCACCTTGCAAGGTTTTGAATCAATCGATTGTCGGCCTCTCACCGTCATCTGAGACTGCTTACCCGACTGGCCATGATATCCCTTTATGATGGAAATTTGTGAAGATTATTACTTTGATTAATTGTTTGTACAACTTTGGTTGCAATAGTTGCTTACCTAGTAATGATTACTTCTACTAGAACTTGAGCTAAAATGTGAAAGTAAGGATTCACAACTTAGTAGCTGTTTGGCAAACAAACACACTAGCCAAAAGCCTTGCACGCTTAGAGGTAAAGTCTTTCTTTTAGACGGGTAAGTCTTGCTGAGTATTAGTTACTCAGCGTTGCTTTATAAATGTTGTTCTAGGTAATGCATCTGATGTGTGGTCCGGAGAACTTCCACCCGGCTGGGAGCTGGAATGGGTGGATGACGAAGAATGATTGCATCATGGACAGGCCTCCTACGATGTGATCGTCTCGTTTAGTTATCTTCTGCTGTTTGCAATAAACTCTGAAGGGATCTTCCCATGGCGAGCTGAGCTTGTGTAGTCCTTCCGTGTTCTGGATGCGGCGGAGGACGAGATCACCAACGTTGAAGGAGCGTTCCTTGACGTTGCGATCATGATAGCATCGGATACCCTCAAGGTACCTTGCTGATTGGACGAGGGCGGCACAGCGAGCTTCTTCACGTGTGTCGATATCAACTCGCCTGCTATCTTCAAATATGCCTTCGTCGTATTGCTCTACTGCCGGCGAATCCCACATGTCGGAAGGTAGAATAGCTTCGGAGCCGTAGACCAAGAAATATGGCGACTGTCCCGTTGGCTTGGAGGGTTGAGTACGCAGCCCCCAGAGTGCATTGGGTAGTTCCTTGATCCACTTGCCTTCTTTTGTGTTACCAGCATCGTGCAGTCGCTTCTTGAGAGCGTCGAGTACCATCCCGTTGGCGCGCTCGACTTGTCCATTGGCCCGTGGATGGGCGAATGAGACATATCGGACGTCGATCCCGCTGTTCTCGCAGTACTCCCAGAACTGGTGGTTGTTGAAGTTGGAACCCAGGTCTGTGATGACGCGATGGGGTAGTCCGTAGCGGTGCACGAGTTCATCCAAGAAGTCGAGTACTCTGTCGGCCTTGGGGCATGTGACCGACTTGACTTCGATCCACTTAGTGAATTTGTCGATGGCCACCAAGACTCTGTTGAATCCTCTTGGCGTAGTCGGAAGAGGCCCAATCATGTTGAGCCCCCCAGCAAGCGAAGGGCCAGGTTGGTGGTATGGTGACTAGCTTGTAGGTCGGGACGTGTTGTTGCTTGGCAAAGTATTGGCACCCTTGGCACCTTCTAACGAGTTCTTCGGCATCGCCCAGAGCTGTGGGCCAGTAGAAAGCTCGTTGGAAGGCCTTGCTGACCAGTGTGCGTGAAGACGCGTGGTTGCCGCAGACGCCTTTGTGGATCTCCTCCAAGATGTCCTTGCCTTCTTCTCGAGGAACACACTTCATGAGTACTCCAGAAGATGCGCCCCGCCTGTAGAGCTTGTCTCCGACTAGGACGTAGGACTTGGCGCAGCGAACGAGTTGCTCGGCCAAGTTCTTGTCCGTGGAAGCCTTCTGCTCGCGGATGTAGTCGATGAAGAGTTGTCGCCAGTCCACGTCTATCATCATGACCTCCTGGCCAACTGGGGAATGTGCTGGGTCAGTGGTCATCGGCGCCGGCTCCGGGATGGATGGCGCGTGAAGCTCGTGGACGAAGACACCCGCTGGTACTTGAGTGTGAGTAGAACCAAGCTTCGACAGGACGTCCGCTGCAACGTTGTTGTCGCGGACGACGTGATGGAACTCGAGACCGTAGAACTTGTTCTCGAGCTTGCGGACTTCTAGGCAGTAGGCATCCATGTTCTCCTTGTTGCCGTCCCAGGACTTGTTGACTTGGTTGATGACCACTGCGGAGTCGCCATAGACTAGTAGTCACTTGATGCCCAGTGAAGCTGCGAGGCAGAGCCCATGTAGCAGAGCTTCGTACTCGACTTCGTTGTTTGAGACCTTCCAGAAGATCTGTAGGACGTACTTGAGTTGTTCGCCCGTTGGGGAAATCAAGAGTACCCCGGACTCGCACCTTCAAGCTTGAGCGAGCCGTCGAAGTACATCACCCAATGCTCTGGGCGCTCGGTTGGAGTTGGTAGCTGATTTTCCCGCCACTCTGCCATGAAGTCAACTATTGCGTGCGACTTGATGGCTGTTCGTGGCTTGAAGTCGATGTTGGGGGTGCCGAGTTCGACTACCCACTTGGAGATTCTTCCAGTAGCATCTTGGTTCCGCAGGATGTGGCCGAGCGGGTAGTCGGTGACGACGAAGATCGAGTACTCCTGGAAGTAGTGTCGTAGCTTCCGCGAGGCAATGAGCACTGCATACAGTAGCTTCTGTACTAGATGATAGCGTGCTTTAGATTCCGATAGGACCTCGCTGACAAAGTAGACTGGTCGCTGGACTAGGTAGGCGTGGTCGTCTTCCTGGCGCTCGACAAGGATGGCAGTGCTGACCACGTGAGTAGTCACAGCGAGGTAGAGCAGTAGCTGCTCCTTTTTGCAAGGAGCCGTGAGGACTGGTGGCTTGGATAAGAAGTCCTTGAGCTGAGCAAGGGCTTGGTCTGCCTCTGGAGTCCACGCAAACTGCTCTTGATGCTTGAGAGTTTGAAGAAGGGGAGCCCCCGTTCTCCAAGCTTCGATATGAATCTGTTCAAGGCCGTCATGCACCCGGTGAGCTTCTGCACATCTTTGATGCACGTGGGAGCTTTCATGTTGGTGATGGCGGACATCTTCTCGGGATTGGCTTTGATGCCGCGATGGCTGATGATGAAGCCGAGTAGTTTACCCGACGGTACGCCAAAGACGCACTTGTTCGGGTTGAGCTTCCAACGGTACTCTCGCAAAGATGCGAAAGTCTCTTCAAGATCAGCGATGAGCGTGTCGGAGTTTCTGGTCTTGACGACCACGTCATCCACATAGGCTTCGACGTTCTTGTTGAGTTGTGCCTTGAAACACTTCTGGATGGCTCGCTGGTAAGTAGCGCCGGTGTTTTTCAACCTGAAAGACATGGTTGTGTTGTAGTACGCACCAAACGGGGTGATAAACACGGTCTTCTCCTGGTCTTCTTCCTTGATAGCGATCTGGTGGTACCCGGAGTAGCAGTCGAGGAAGCAGAGCAGATCGCAACCCGCCGTGGAGTCGATGACTTGGTCTATCCGCGGCAACCCGAAGGGGTCCTTAGGGCAGTGCTTGTTGAGGTCGGTGTAGTCGACGCACATCCTCCACTCGTTCGAGCTCTTCTTGCGGACGAGGACGGGGTTGGCGAACCACTCAGGATGGAAGACTTCTCTGATGAAGCCAGCCACGAGTAGTTTGGCGAGTTCCTTCTTGATGGCATCCCGTCGGTCGTCGGCAAAACGGCTTTTGGAAGTCGCCGTTGCCTTCGTCGGCTTTTTTCTTGCCTTTCTTGTCGTGGGGATGCCGTGGTTCTGGAGTGTCCTTGAGTGCTCGCCGGAGTTGGTAGCACTGTTCGGTAGTGTGGTTGCCCTCCAAGTGCCACGGGCACTTCTCTTTCAGCAAGTCTTTGAAGCCACCGGAGGTCTTCTTCGGGTTGTCTTTCGCAGGGCGCTAGATAGCCGCGATTGTGTTGTCTGGCTTGCACTTGCGATTAGGACCCGAGTAGTTGTTGCTGCGACAGCCTTGATCCCGGTTGTTGTTATTGCTGCCGCCCGCGTTTTACTTATTCTTGCCACGAATGGCGTCGTACTTGGCGTTTGCCTTCTCTTCTTCGTCGACCCATGAAGTGATCATGTCTTTGAGCTTGGTAATGGAGCTCGGGCGGCGGCGACCGAAGTCTTCAAAGGTGCGACGGTGGTAGAGGACGTCTTGGAAGAGGTCGATGACTTCCTTGTCGGTGACATCGACTACAGTGGCGCGCTTGTCGAAAAAGCACCGCATGTACTTGCGCAGAGTTTCGCCCTGTTCCTGCTTCACCATGGCTAGGTCCATGCGAGTATCCGAGCGTCCCATGGCGCCCGCGAAGTTGCTGGTGAACTACTCCTTGAGCTGGTCCCACTTGTGGATCGAGTACTTCTCGAGTGACTCGAGCCATGTAAGTGGAGCTTGGTCCAGACATAAGGGGAAGTAGAGACACTTTGTGTCGTTGTTGCCACCAGCGTTCTCGATGGACAGGGCGTAGCACCTAAGCCACTGTATTGGGTCTTGCTTCGCGTCGTACTTGGTGATCCCCAGAGGCTTGAATTTCTCTGGGAGCAGCAGATTGCGAAGTCGAGCAGAGAAGGCGGGGAAGTCGTCATTCTCGCCTGCGGATTTGTTGCATCTAATTTCCTTGATTCTGCGACGGGCATCGTAGCCGCCGCATGAGACACCGGTGACGTGGCTGTCTGCGTGGCCTCGGCCTCCGCGATCGCCCCCGCCACCGGCTCTCCTTCCAGCCCCGTGTGAGGAGCTCCCGCCGCCGTTGCCTCCGCCACCAGGATCGCGATGAGGGACGACATCGCGGTTACCGCCGGCACCGTCGGCGCTGTTGCCACCCTGAGAAGGTCCACCAGCCGATGCCCGAGTACGGTTGGGGTTAGCTGGTAGTTCTCCTCGAGTACGGTTGCGTCCATTGTCAGCTAGACTGCGACTTGTGGCTTTGTTGTCGGGTTGGTGAGTTCTGACGAGAGGCACTTGAGCAACTTTGTTGTCAACTCTCATGAAGTAGGCGTCCTCCGCGAGCTTGGCGATGACTTCTCCCGCGTGCATCCCCTGAGCCTGACGTGCTATCATGGTGATAGACATGAGGCACTGCTCTGGGGTAGTGTGCACCCGATTTTCAACTTGGTAGAGAGCCTCTGCGAGATTCCGTATGGGTAGGGTCTCACGGAGACGTCGGCGTTGTTCGTTCCAGCTTCTGTTGCGTTCACGTCGGGCGTTCTTGTTGTCGTCAGTTTCGTCTACGGGTGCATTGGCAGACAATTCGTCTGCTGAGATATCCTCGACATATCGGTCAGGGCGTGTCCCTGAGGGTCCCGGCATCTCGCCAGCAGCCATGAAGACTTGGCGATCGGGGGTGCCGAGACCGGGGTCAGAAGTCGCCACCTCTGTTGGAGTGTGCTCCTCAGCTGGAGCTAGCGGTGTTCCCTCCTGGAAGGGAAGTGAGTCGAGGTAGGCGACGCAACGTGAGTTCCCGTCTGTCAGGTCTGCGGGCTTGCGGTCTGGCCAGTAGACGAATCTCCCGGCGGGTGTAGATGTTATAACCAGGCCGGAAGCTGGTCCTGACAGCGGTTGCTCAGTCGTGTGATTCTCGGACTCGGGCTCGTCAGGGTCCGCCCCGAAGTCGAACTCGTAGGAGGAGTCCGAGTAGTAGCCGGAGACGGGGTTGGAGTCCGAGTTGTAGCCGGGGACGGTGTTGGAGTCCTAGTTGTACTCGGAGACGATCTCCTTCCCAGCCCGGGGCACAGAGAGAGCCTTCGCATGGGCCTTGTTGGCGTTGCCAAGGCCGTATGGGAAGTGCTCATGGAGTGGGGAGTCTGCACACGATGGTTGAGTAGCCGGCTCGCATACGATGGCCCACGGGGACGTCGAGTTCGAGTTGGAGGCGGATCCAAACTCGAAGTCAGCGTGTTGGTTGTAGAGCGAAATTTCACCGAATTTTCGGCGAGGTCGCCCGTGACTACCTCGGGAAGCGTCATGATCCCGGTCTTCGGGTTGGGCGTCATGGTGAGGCGGCGCTGGAAGGATCCGACGCCATCAGCAGTGCAGACCTAGGAGCCGAAGACGAAGGTGTTGCCACGGTTGAAGGCGACAATTGGCTTGATGAAGATTGAAGCCGTCGAGTTCGCCATGAGATCTTCGGCGAGAGCCCCTACCTGGCGCGCCAGCTGTCGGTGTTTTAGACCGGCAACCTACCAAGTACCCGAGGTAGATGAATGTGGCCTCGCCGAGATCGGTAAATCAAAGGAAGAGACACGTGGCACACAATTTGATATGAACCCGCTAGGGTTTGTTCCCGATCTTTCGATGAGAGGTGTGGGGATAACTCGATTGAAGGAGACGACGTTCACGGCCCGACTACAACCTGTCCAAGGATGCGCCTTAGCAACCGATACACCACCTCCTATGGCTGCCGCGATCTTGTGGAGCGCGTCACCCGGCCACTAGGGCACCTATTCCTGCAAGCAATCGAAGAACTAGTAAGAACAAGTATGAAACAAGTACTGAAATTACTAGATGGGGTTCCGTAGAAAAGGAGGCGACCGGCGCTCTCACAAGCAAGTAGCAATGGCTAAACTTGATCTAAACAAAACCCAATCTGTTTGTGACGGCTATGGGGGTATATGAGAGGGTAGGGGCACGACCAAGACCTGGTGGGGGTCGTGCTCCAACCCTAGGACGCGCCCCTATGGGCTCCAACATGATACATGGGCCAACAGGCCAAAACCGGGCGACGCAACACCTTGACAGATTCTGGACGTCCACTTCTTTCGACGATTCCCGTCGACTCAGATATTATTTTGGCATGAGACCGGTGCCATTGGAAGCTCTATCAAATTATCTTTCCAACCATATAAAGAACGTCCCAAACGGACTCCGTATGAGGTCGTGGCGTCCGTTGCAACTTTGCCTAGTCGTGCAGTCCGAATCCAGCGTCCAAAACGTGTTGGCCTTGATCTCTTTCCATCTTTGGGCCAAAAGTGACGTGGTGGCTTGGTGGAGGACGTGTGGAACACTTGGACTTGGTCCCCAATCAACTTCTTTGGTCCTCCATGCCTTCCATGTGTGTTGAGCACCCTTTTTGATCCACATAAGTATTTCGAAAATGACAACCAACAAACATCATAGTGCAGCAATAATTCATCAAATGTATTGGATACAATGATGATAAGGAATCGGTTCACCTTATAATAAAAGCATGCTATTGTGGTCATATCCGAGACGGTGATGTCCTCATCATTCTCCCCTTCTTGGCTGCAAGTCGTCCTCGACTTGTTCCTGTGGCATCTAAAAGTGCTTGCCTCGATGTTGGGACACAAAGCGACTTGTATGCTGGAAAGCGAGAACCAGCAATGCTCCCCTTCTTTTGGGTGACCCTGTTGCTTAAGAGAAAATCTAGAAGGACTTTGTGAGACATTGTTAGCATTAGTGCAGCCCCCTATTTTATCATGGTCATTTAACCCAAATGGAGATTTCAAATCTGAGCAAATATAAATTCTATGCACCAAATATTGTATTTCGCTATCATATTTACCAATTGCATGAAGTAAACGATGATTAAAACTTGGCAAATCAGATTTGTCATATAATTTATTCACCAAACTTTTCAGGTCACAAAGAAAATCAAATTCGATATAACCTAAACAATTTGAGGAAGATATAATTTCAAACTCCTCTTTCTCACTAGTAATGCAATGAACACGCCTTGTGTCAGCATGTGTATAATCAAGAATAGAATCATCATCTCCATGTACTAGGTGTGTTGTAGATACGAGTGAAGCGTGATCATACTCACATGGACTGATTTCAGCATTGAGTTTGTTGCTTTGCCGACTCACCTTTGACATTGCGGAGTCTTTGCACAATCATTCTTTTCACACTTTTGCGGCGCATGTTGTTGCTCACATTGCTGAATGCACTCAAATATATTCTTCTTTTCCTCCTGCAAAGTGTTATGAACAACAAGGGGAAAAAGAGAGTGCTCTAACTCTAGTAAAGGTGCTGCAATCTGAGAAGAAGTATCACTCTTATTCACAACTTGTGGCATAGTAATAAACGAAGCATCAACATACAACTTCTCTTTATCACAAGGAACAACATGCAATTCATCTTCGACAAACTAAAATCAGCAATAGGTTCAACAGTTTCATGCTCTTGTATAACATTTATAGCGGTCAAATTTTCAACATTATGGGCCTCATTATTCTTGCAAGTATTCACGAGACAATAAAATTTCCTTTTCAGGCACTCACAGCAAGCCAAAATAATGAAACAATATTATTGTATGATTTGCCAACTAACATGGTTTGAATTTCAGAATTGAGCCCTTTCTTAAACCTACTCATAACTTTCTCCATGCATTCATCTAATCCACCAAACATGACACAAATCTTAAAGGTATGATAGTATTCCTTGACGGTCCTACTACCTTGCTTCAAGTTGTCTAATTTTGCAAGCAACCAATCAGCATAATATTCGGGAACATATTCATTACGAAAACGTATTTTAAAATCTTTCCAAGTTTGTGGAACTTTGTTGTGCCTACAAATATGTTTCCATGTAGTCAAAGCATAATTTGTTAAAGCACTAGAAGCAACAAAAATCATTTGATGTTCAGACAAGTCATACTTATCAAATTCTGCGTCTACCTTAAGCTCCCATTCAATGTAAGCATGAGGATCAAACATACCAGCATATAATGGTAAGTGTTGAATGATATCTTGAATGTGAGGGTCTTGCTTCCACTGCTCAAAAATCTTTGTAACACCTGCCATGATTAGTAGAAAACAAGAAACACACGAGTAATAATTTTCTCCTGTCAACTACTAGGATGGGCGGAGTGTAATTCTCTCAAACTGAACTTGTTCAAACAAGCTCTTACAAGTTCTTACCTTGCTCGACAGGAGGGGACGGCCACCAACAATTCTGCAAGCCTGGGATAAAGTGTATCGGTGCCGCAGCAACAAAACCTATCAAGCTGTAGTCGAATATGTGGAGCTATAGGTGGGCTGAAACAAGGAATGACTAGCACCACAATAGTTAAAAAAGCAAGTTGAATAATCGTTCAACGGCGGTACTATGCTGGCCCTAGGCTAAACCATGCTAAAGACGTGAGCCTAGGCACAAAGGTAGTCACTGAAAAAGAACAACTAGCACAGCACAAGTAAAACAACTGTTTGAACTTACTTCTCTTTCTCTTCTTTTTTTTCTCTTCTTTTTTTTGTTCTTCTCTTTCTACTCTCTTTTTTTTCTTCTCTGATTTTTTTTTCTTCCTCTCTTTTTCTTTCAACTTTTTTTTCACACAACTAAACTCTATTGCTCAATATCAAGCCAAATCAGCACAAAAGGAAAAGTACACAGATTGCGGATCGCGGATCTCGTGGACAATTGCAGATTGCTCAAATGGAATTTCGAGGCAAGGTTAGATCCGTTGGAAAGAAGACAATGTAAGCTTTCCAGATTGTATTTAAACACCTCAATCGGAGATCATATGAATCGTGGTGGCAAAAGTGAAACGAGAGATGTATATGGTGACGTGAATTTCGTGACTAAAACGTGATAGAACTCAAAACTCTAAAGGAATAGACACTAAGACCAGCAACTTGACACGACCGATGCAACCAAAAACTCAACAAGCCCTAACCATGCAATGCTAGTAAAGGCTCAAAGGGTTTATGGGACAACGGGTAATCTAATCTACTATTTTTTCGGGGCTTTTCTCGGACTATAGGAAATTAAAAACGACAAAGGATTGGAACTCTCACCGAAGAACCTCGCTGCGATACCAAGCGATATGAACCCGCTAGGGTTTGTTCCCGATCTTTCGATGAGAGGTGTGGGGATAACTCGATTGAAGGAGACGACGTTCACGGCCCGACTACAACTTTGTCCAAGGATGCGCCTTAGCAACCGATACACCACCTCCTATGGCCGTCGCGATCTTGTGGAGCGCGTCACCCGCCACTAGGGCACCTATTCCTGCAAGCAATCGAAGAACTAGCAAGAACAAGTATGAAACAAGTACTAAAATTACTAGATGGGAATGAAAGATTCAATTCTCAAACTCAATATCCAACAATGGTGGGGTTCCGTAGAAAAGGAGGCGACCGGCGCTCTCACAAGCAAGTAGCAATGGCTAAACTTGATCTAAACAAAACCCAATCTGTTTGTGACGGCTATGGGGGTATATGAGAGGGTAGGGGCACGACCAAGACCTGGTGGGGGTCGTGCTCCAACCCTAGGACGCGCCCCTATGGGCTCCAACATGATACATGGGCCAACAGGCCAAAACCGGGCGACGCAACACCTTGACAGATTCTGGACGTCCACTTCTTTCGACGATTCCCGTCGACTCAGATATTATTTTGGCATGAGACCGGTGCCATTGGAAGCTCTATCAAATTATCTTTCCAACCATATAAAGAACGTCCCAAACGGACTCCGTATGAGGTCGTGGCGTCCGTTGCAACTTTGCCTAGTCGTGCAGTCCGAATCCAGCGTCCAAAACGTGTTGGCCTTGATCTCTTTCCATCTTTGGGCCAAAAGTGACGTGGTGGCTTGGTGGAGGATGTGTGGAACACTTGGACTTGGTCCCCAATCAACTTCTTTGGTCCTCCATGCCTTCCTGTGTTGAGCACCCTTTTTGATCCACAAAAGTATTTCTGAAAATGACAACCAACAAACATCATAGTGCAGCAATAATTCATCAAATGTATTGGATACAATGATGATAAGGAATCAGTTCACCTTATAATAAAAGAATGCTATTGTGGTCATATCCGAGACGGTGGTGTCCTCATCACAATTTAGACAGGTTCAGGACGCGAGGTGTGTAATACCCTACGTCCTGTATGCTGCGTAGCTCTGGATTAATTAGGTGTGTTTACAAGATGATGCGTATGAGAGCGAAGGGTCCCTGCCTCGCCTTATATAGTCCTGGAGGTAGGGTTACAAGTCGGTTGAGGGAGAGAGTACTAGTCGGGTACGTCTAGGAGTTCTTTGCACAGTACAGGACACGTATAGCTTCCTATTCGAGTACTTCTCCACCATAGTCCTTACGCCTCACGCCATCAGGTGCCGTGTGGCACAAGCGGAGTAGTCCCAGGGGCCCACCGAGTAGTCGGTCCTGGTACCCACTGAGGTAGTGGGCCCAGGGAGGTCCATACGACACTCATTGCAAGCTCTGAGTTTATTTTTAATTTTCAAAATTAGAGGAGTGCTTAGCGTTGAAACATGCTTAGAGGGAGGCAACCTAGTTAACCTAACCATGCATGCACCATGATGCATCACGGGATGCCCCTCCAACATCTTTTATCAAACCACATGCAAAGGACAAGCATGGGGGGCAGCAAAGGCCTTGTTTTGCAGGAATATCATGGAGGCATGTGAGGCAAGGGAGCATGGAAGTGACTCAAAGCAAAAACATCAAGTGGAAGGAGTAATAATGCAAGTAAAGGAGTGGACGAAAACGTTTGGAAGGTGCAACCCTGTGGAGCGTGCGGTCACGAAGCAACAAAGCAAGCATGAGTGCACAGGTAAGTCTCCCATCCAGCTCCTTGTTCGTGTGCTCAAGTTTGTCCAGAACCACCTTAGACTTAGCCATCCATCCCATTTGTTTGATTCAACAAAACACATCCTAATTCCACTCAAAGTCCATACTCCAAAATAATATTTGTGTACCTTGTTACCAGTTGAAAACCCCGGATATATATTTGTGAGGAGAGTGTTGCAACCATGGAAGAAAACTACAAGTCTTTTCACCAAGAAGAAGGGATCATCGTCGTCCAAGCCATCAACAACAAACTTCTTCGAGGAGGCACTCGGTTTCCGAGTCTCCTCGGAGCATGGAGGCGGACACGGCACCACCGAGGAGGAACCACACTCTTCTCCTTGGTGGCATCAGGGCCACACTAAGCTCGTCTCTGAGGTTCATCGAACCTCATGGATGTACGGAGGATCCACCCGTCCGACCTCACCGCTCGACACGATCATCCGCTCCACCTCCACACGCTCCGTGGTTTTCCGAGTATGGGTTTATCATCGTGACGGGGGAGGAGGAGAAGCTCGCTCGCCTTGAGTAGAGGCTTGTAGCGAACATCGACTTCGATAACCAAGCTCTCCACATATTGGGTTTTCATATGGAACACCGAGGTTGGGTGCAATCCTCCAACGGAGTGTTGGTAAACACCCACAAGGGATTCACCTTGGAAATTCTCAGGACCATGGAGCATATCCTTGATGAAGGAGTGCCGAGTCTCTCATTCCGTTTGGACGGAGTTGAACAAGTGGATCCTTATGAGTATATTTGGGAATTACTCGGTTTTCAAAAGGGAGCCCCGGAACAAGTGTATGTGCATGAAGCCACATTGGAAGGTTTTTGGAGTGTGATCATGGGAGGAGCCCATCAACAAAGAAATACTAACCGGAACCCCATCATCCAAGTGTTTCACTCATGAATGTGCAAAAGGATTTTGGGGAGAATGAGAGAGACAAAGATAACTAACACGAAGTTGAATTGGTTTTACTCGGCTTTGATTGCCAGGCAGCCAATTGACCCCACTCACCTATGATCAACCAGTGTTGTTGTGAAGCAACATCGGGTTCGAGAGATATTGGCTCGGGGTGTTACCTCTCCATGTTGGCTATCTCTTTGATACCGGCGATTCCAAGAAACCCGGAGCATCTGTTACCCAGGACTTCCCATTTATGAAGCAAGGCAAGACCATAAGTGAAGATGAGAGAGGAGGCTTCAAAGTGGCCAAGGTGAATTTGCCCCTTCCGGATGGAAAATTAAGACTTCTCTTTGAGGGGAAAGAAGATTTGTTAGAGGAAGGACTTCTTGTACCGGCGAAGAAAAATAAAATAGAAGGATTATAGGAGAAGGTTCTTCCACGGCCCAAGAAGCAGGTGCGCAACAAAATTATGTGCCACCATTTGGAGGAATCCCGGCGCCGCCGAGTTACTACGGTGGTGTACCATGCAAGCATGGGGGAGTGGTGCAACCATGCCCCAACCAAATTTTGCGGTGCCCAACGTAGCCTTTGCGGAGCCATATGCACATCTTCCTCAACCACAACAAAGTGTGGCCACCATTGGAGGATACGCTGCGAGAAACATGCAAAATATCGCAGCCATCCAAACCAATGCAAACCAAATGTGTGAAGGAAATGCAAACATCGCTTATGAGTTTGGACGCCTTCACTTAGCACCGCCGGGACAACTCATAAGAGGAGCAGTGCAATCCTATTATGAGCAAGGGTACAATAACCAAGACTATCAATATCAACCACCGGCGGAAGATTAGAGAGAGGAGGAGCTTTAGTTAGCTTTCCTTTTCCCCTTTTCTTTAATTTTCAGCTTGTATGCGCCTATGTATGCATAGTGTTTTCAGTTTGTATTTAAATTTTCAGCATGTGTGTTAGTTTTTATTTTCATCATGAATAAAGTCACCACCTAGTTTTTACCTTTGGTAAAGTTACAAAGTTTGTGCCAAGATGATATATGATTATAATTGCCGCTTTGTTTATCTTTGTAATTGTTTTATGCATGATTAAACTAGTGCTCTTTTAAAATACAAATCTGAATTTATCTAAATGCTAGCTCAATCTTTAGCGAAGGTTATGATCAAATAAAGACCCATAGTGTTTTATGTGCTCTCAAGTTTTAGATGGATTAAAGATGATTTATTTTTGTTCTTAAAAGTAATGCTAACCTTGTTATAAATACCACTTGCATGTTGCTCTACCTATCCAGAGCCATATCAATATTTGAGTGCAAAAACTTAGTATACAAGATTTATTTTTGGCTGAGTTATTTCAGGCCTTGATTTCTCTGACCCGAGACTAAGAAGCTGGTCATTCCATTTTTGCATATCTATCTTTTTGCTAGCCTTTTTATCCATGCATTGTGTATCCCCACATCGGAGATTTCACAAACCTCACCGGATATCCACCCTTAAAACCAAAAATCATATTTTGTGTTTACCTCCTTAACCACAACCTATCATTGAGTATGGATCATCAATTCAAGGAAGATCGTAAGATGGTGCCATATTGAAGATTTCAAGTATCTCTCCAAAGGAAAAATATTTCAAGTACCTACCTTATCTCTATCACCTCTTTGCCCGAGGACGAGCAAACATCTAAGCATGGGGGAGGAGGTAGGTACAATGTAATTTTAGAGTTCAGAGGGGACCAAACAAAAAATGATGAGAAAGAAAGAAAAAAAGAAAAAAATGTGAGTATGAGTAAAAATAAAGTGAACTCCCCGGTTCTCTAAAGTGCATTAGGAATTTCAAGGACTCAAGATTAAAAGATCCAAACTCATTTTCCAACCATGTGCAATCCGATAACGAGGACTTCCTTTGTGCCTCGAGATCACTATTTGCCATTTGCACATGTCCACCTATCTCAAGTGTGTGTATTTTTCTCTCCCCCTCCTTGATATAACATTATTTTCCAATGACCTTTTTGACGAGTCTCGGTAAGACCATGAGAAGCTTGTCTTGTTTTGACAACATCTCATTTACAATATCTTGGTAGGACTAAACTTTCCCAAAAAGCTCCATATAAAGCCTACCACATATATGAATGTTATGAGAGGGAAAGGAGTAGAATAAATAGGCTTGAGAGACAAGATGAGATGAGAGTTCATGAGCAAGATGCAAGGCGGTTTAAATTTGTGAACTTGGTTTAGCTCTTTTTCATCTCGTTCTTTATTTCAAAATTTCTGAGATCTATTTGAATTTTGGGAGCATGTTAATACTTGTGGGATAAGCTTAATTAATAATCTACCCTCCGTAGGGATGAAGGCTACTACATTATGAAACTTTAACGAACTAAACTTTTGAGAGCATTATGTTTTCTCGTGTGTGATCAAGTGCAAGGTTTAAACAATGAAGGGCAACGATGATATCCATAGAAGGCTTACTTGAGGACGAGCAAGGTTTAAGCATGGGGGAGATGTTGACGGTGAAATTCCATCAACCTAGCCATGAGTTTACCTTCGGTGTTGGCATAATTCTTATATCTTATCCATTGGTACTAACCCCCTTGGTATAACAAGTTCATTCGTGCATGTCGGTTTTGGAGTTTAGTGTATATGCAGGGTTTTAACGTTGAAAGCAAGACTTCCAGGATAAGTTCATCAAGCACCTTGACAAGACCTTGAAGCCCGATACAAGTCATGCAATGAAGCAAACATGACTCCAAGAAGCCCAGGGACCTAACTGTAGAAGATGACAAACTCCGAGGACCTAGTCAAAAAAGTGTTGAATTTTGCGGGACAAGGAGCTTCGTCCAACTCGGAGAGAAACTGATGACAAGGGCCCACATGCAGAAGGGGGAAGGATCTAGAAGACTCGGGAACCGACGCCACGCGAAGGAGGCAAATGGGCCCAGGCCGACCGGCCCAGCCCGTTTCGAGGCTCAGTCGGCCCCCCTTTGACCTAGGTGCCTCTCGGGCTATTTATAGCCCCCTGACCTAGAGCCATGCATCAATCAATTCGTCATCCGCCGTCGAGGAACAGAGAAGCTTGAGGGACACCATCTCGGAGATGAGGGTCGTGCTAGTTGTCTAGGGTCTCCCTAGCCGACGTGGGAACCTTACATGGAAGACCATGTCGGAGCTCTTGAGCAAGGATCAAGATCGAGGTAGGATCCCGATCGTGATCTTGTTCATGTAATCATTCATGGTGAAGTTTTATAGTCAATCCGATTTCTAGCGATCAAGTACCTTCTCGATGATTTTGTTCTCCCTTGGTTTTGCTTCTTCCCTAATCTATACTTAAGATAGATTGCATAGGGTTCTCTTGTAGACGCGGTGGCTAGAGGTGCATACCGGACCGACCAAGTGATTTCAACTTGTTCTTATCGAACTCACCCTAGACTACCCGCATGAATAGGGGTGCGTTGTGACAGAACGGTGGCCCTGAAAGGCAGGTGTTTTCAGAATCGGACCGGAGGCCACGGTTTAAAGATGCTTTTAATGAGATTCGCTTTTCTATCCTCATCTTTCTTGTTTGGAGCTACAACATAAGCATGATCTAGACTCTCTAGATAGGTTATCTCTTGCTTTCTCTTGCTACCTCTTTAGTAGATTAGATTAGATGTGTTCTCTTGATGATATCTTAGATTAGATGCAACTTGGTTCTTCAATAGATAGCTTTCCTTGCTTTACTAGATTGAATCCTTGCATTGCACATTGTTCCACGGATTCGATACCTTGGGTTCACCACTTGAGGGAAGAAGGGTCCCTTGACTACGACGGGGGATTCGTCCGCTTGCAAATCCATATGAAGTTTGATACGAATATACACTGTCAACAATCATCTCATGGGTCGACGAAAAAGACAAGGCGAACGCCAAGTACGACTCCATTTGCGGCAAGAGCAAGGACAACACGGGCGGCAATGGCAACAACAACAACAACAACAACAATAGGGATAAAGGGGGTCGCAACAACAACTACTCGGGTCCTAATCGCAAGCGCAAGCCAGACATCACAGTCATGGCTATCTAGCACCCTGCAAAACATAACTCGAAAAAGACCTCCGGCGGCTTCAAAGACTTGCTGAAAGAGAAGTGTCTGTGGCATCTGGAGGGCAACCACACCACTAAGCAGTGCTATCAACTCCGGTGAGCACTCAAAGACACCCCAGACCCACGGCCTCCTCACAACAAGAAAGGCAGAAAAAAGCTGACGAAGGCAATGGCGACTTCCAAGAACCTGACAAGACAGTGAATGTCCTCTTTGGCAGACTACCCAACAGAAGGTCTCAAAAGGCCACCCAACGAGAAGTCTTAAGCATTGAACCAGTCGTCTCGACACCTCTTAGATGGTCGGAGGTACCAATCACCTTCTTCCGCACGGATCAATAGACAAGCTTCTTCGAGCCAGGGCGTTTCCCACTCGTCCTGAAACCAGTAGTCGCAGGCTCCAGACTCAACAAGGTGCTCATCGACGGTGGAAGCAGGCTCAACGTCCTTTTCACCAAAACCTTGAAGAAGATGAAGCTCGACATCACTCACTTGCTCACCAAGAGCGCGTCGCCTTTCTACAGCATCGTCCCGGTAACGCGGCTATTCCACTAGGCTCAGTGGTCCTGCCAGTTACCTTTGGGGAAACCAGGGAGAACTACCGCACCGAGTACATCAAGTTCGAGGTTGCGGACTTCGAGACTTCCTACCATGCCATCCTCGGTAGACCGGCTATCGTCAAGTTCATGGCGGTACCCCGCTACACTTGGTACTCAAAGCGCTAAGTCCTGCCGGAGTACTCTCATTGCAAGGGGACTTGAAGATATCCTTCGACTGCGACACGGAAGCTGTAGAACTCGCAGCCACTAATCAAGTACCCAATGTGATGATGGAGATCTACGCTGCATCCAAGAAGCTTGCCCCAACTGAACTCGAGATTCCAGAAAAGACTGACACAGCCAAGAAGCCTCAACCATCTAAAGAAGTGCAAGTCAAGGCCATCGACCTTGGGACAGGCGACAGCAGCAAGACTACCATGATTGGGGCGGGTCTCGACCCAAAATAGGAAGATGCACTTGTCAGCTTCATCGAGACATCTTCGCCTGGAAACCAGCGGACATGCCAGGGGTGCCCAGGAGACTGATCGAGCACTCACTCAATGTCGACCCTAAAGCTACCCCCAAACGACAACACCTCCGCCGTTTTGGCGACGACCGACGGGATGCCATCAAGAAGGAACTCGCCAAACTACTTGCGGTCGGCTTCATCCGAGAAGTTTTCCATCCTGAGTGGCTCACCAATCCCATCCTTGTCCGCAAGAAGAACACGAACGAGTGGACGATGTGCGTCGACTACACCGACTTCAACAAGCACTGCCCTAAGGACCCTTTCGGGTTGCCGCGGATTGATCAAGTCATCGACTCCACGGCAGGCTGCGACCTACTTTGCTTCCTAGACTGCTACTCTGGGTACCACCAGATCGCCATCAAGGAAGAAGACTAGGAGAAGACCACGTTCATCACCCCATTCGGCGCCTACTGCTACACAACGATGTCGTTCGGGTTGAAGAACATCGGCGCCACCTACCAGCGAGCTATCTAGGCCTGCTTCAAGAAGCAGCTCAACAAGAACGTCGAAGCCTATGTGGATGACGTGTCGTCAAGACCCAAAACTCCGACACGCTCATCGCCGATCTTGAAGAGACTTTCGCATCCTTGCGGGAGTACTAGTGGAAGCTCAACCCCAACAAGTGCGTCTTCAGTGTACCCTCATGGAAACTACTCAGCTTCATCCTCAGCCATCGCGGCATTGAAGCCAATCCCAAGAAGATCTCCACCATCACCAACATGAAAGCTCCAACCTGCATCAAATACGTGTAGAAGCTCACCGGGTGCATGGCGGCCTTGAACAGATTCATCTCGAAGCTTGGAGAATGGGGGCTACCTTTCTTCAAGCTACTCAAACACCAACAGAAGTTCGTGTGGACCCCAGAGGCGGATCCAGCCTTGGCTCAGCTTAAAGACTTCCTGTCCAAGCCACCAGTCCTCACGGCTCCTCGCAAAAAGGAGCAGCTACTTCTCTACCTCGCTGTGACTACTCATGTGGTCAATACTGCCATCATTGTTGAGCGGCAGGAAGACGGCCACACCCATCCAGTCCAGCAACCAGTCTACTTCGTCAGCGAGGTCCTGTCAGAATCAAAGGCATGCTACCAACCAGTGTAAAAGCTACTCTACGCAGTGCTCATCACCTCACGGAAGCTACGACACTACTTCCAGGTCAATTCTTCCGACCGTTGGACCCCATTCTTTTCAGTGCCACGATGGTACGACGCCGTAGCGTCGCCCTGCCATCTCTTCCCGCGGCCACGATCACGTCGCCGAGACCTCACGGGCCGACCATTATCGAGCCCCGTGTGGCCATCGTCAGATCGCTCTGCTAGTCCTTACCTCAGTCGGTTGAGATGACCGTTGCGTTCCGTTGAGCTATAAAAAGGGAAAACCCTTCCGCGGTGTTGCCATTTCCAAGTCTCGCATGTTTTCGAGCTCGACAGCGTCGTCACTCTTGTTTTCCCTCCGGCTAGTTTTGGCCAACCCGCCACTAGCTCACCTCTGCCATTGCTCCGCCCACTCGCCGAGCAAGCTGTTTCGTCGTCTTCGTCGACAACCTCCAAAAGAAGCTTGGAAGAAGACCGAGAGAAGAACCCCAGACTTCATCGCCGACCATGGCTCCGTTCTTGGAGATGCTCGAGTCCCTCCGCTGGACGCTTGTACCGATGTACCTCTGCATCGTTGGCGGAGTTTGTCTTCTTTTAGTTTTTCATGTACACATCCATCGCCCGCTTCCTCATGAACTGCGTTGAGGCAGTGAGGAGAGCACCATGTATCTTTTGCCCTATCTGAATTCTCACTATATAGAAATGTAAGCGAGTATATCTTCCACCTTGCAACCCTTGTCTTGTTAGAAAGTGTTGCTCTAATCTGTTGTCGAATCTCGGGACGAGATTCTTAAGGGGGCTAGGCTGTGACGCCCCAGGTTTTCAGCTGGTTAATTAATCCTAATGAGCAGGTCAACTGCGTTGACTTTGGTCAAACGACGGTCAACCTGGGCCATCACCTCGAAAACATCACCGACAAACCCTAATGACCCCTTTTGATCAACCTTGGTCAACCCTTAGTCAAACCCCACTCAAAACCCCTTGAATACCCCTTTGGGGGAGATGCGGATCCAGGACTTCTGAAACTCGCCTCTGTCCAGAGACGTGGGAGCCTGTGTGGCACGCGTGACGTCGCGCTCCTGATCGGTCTTCTTTTGTAGCCGACAGCCACGGAGCATGTGCCGTGCACCCTTGTGGTAGATGCACGGTACGTCGAGAGGGTTGCGTTGTGTGTGATGTTCGACCTTGAGGTCGCCAGATGGTTGTTGTCACCCAGATTGGATCTGGATTGACTTTGCTGCCTGTCGTGTGTACACACTCCCGCAGACCGAATGGGAAGGTCTTGCGGTGCGACACGTCTTGCGGTGAGTGCTGAACTCTTTTGCAGATCTGGAGGGTATCCTCCATCATGTCGATGACATGCTCCATCTCCTGGACAATGTCATAGGGTTTGGGCGGGTGGGCCTTCGACTTCTTGCCGGAGCTAGGGATGGCGTCTAAGGTCGCCGGGGCCTCCACGGAGGCCGTTGATGAAGTCGCCGCCGCCAGTGCGGTTGAGGTCGCCGTGAAGGAACTGAAGCAGATCTCCAAGGGGTTGGTGAGGATGTCTGCCTTGCTCGCCAAAAAAAGGACGCCAGATCGGGTCGCCATGCTGAACAGCGAGTTCCTGATCTCCCCTACCTGGCGCGCCAACTGTCAGGGGGTGAGACCTGGACAGATCCGCAAGGGGGCTACCCAAGCGGTTGTAGGTTGACTAATGGGGGGATCAGGACCTAAGAGCGTAAGCGGTAGTTCTTGGACGAACTCAGAACTCGACGAGTATGGCAAAGACACAGGGAATTTTAGACTAGTTTAGGCCTCCGGAGAGTTATGTGGTGGGATTTATGTGGAAAGGTGATCTCCTCTCGAATGGAGCTCTAGGCCACCTTATATGGCCGGCGGGCTAGGGTTTCCATTCAAGGTCCGTGGACCCTCATCGAGGTCGGTTTCAGATTTTAGAAAGGTCGCCTTCCGTAATTATAGAGAGGATCTTGCGATCCTCAGGTCTATTGGCGGTGCCGCCACCGTGATCTAAGGAGAGGCTTGCCCGGCAAGCCTGGCAGGTCATCTGCGATCTGGATAAGGTCGTCCGAGGTCTTCCTAGGTTGTCGGGGTTGTGGATAAGGTCTTCGGGCCAACTTGCAGGTCGGCAAGGCTTCTGGCAGGTCGAGTCCACTTGACAGGGACCTCTGGGATCCTGGTTGGTGGGGACCCATGGGTACCCATGTCTGTCACACGGTCATGGAGATGGATACGGCACACTCCTATCCCGCCATACCTAATGCACGACGGAACATAACATAACGAGGATCCGCGCGGAGATATTCCTCCAATGCATGGTGCCTACCCCTGACTTCATGGTACGTCCCGAGCGACCAATGCCAGAAGCATGTTGTAGGATGTCACGAAAACCCAATTGTCGGTTAGCAAGATTGAAGTAAGAGCACACACAGCGACCATGGCGAAGCAACGAGTGTAACCCTACTCCTGCAGCCAAGCCAAAGCATCTTTCTTCATCTCCTCCGTTTCTTTCTCGCCCGCTTCGTCCATGTCGTATAGATCATATGAATCCATGTATCCTGGCCGCTGTGGAGGTGGCACAGCATGGGAGTTGGCGGTTCCTCCGTTCGCATCAGAAGCCATCCTCCTACACACTCGCCTACAACGTAAACATGATAAGCATGGACAAGAAACAAAAATTGTATCCTGTGAAAACACGACGCGGAAGCTAAGAGCTCACCTCTTTTCATAGAGCACAGAACCAAATAGAGAGGTCTGCTAGCACAATGTGTGGAGGATGAAGAGGCGATGAACAAAGGCCTTGGGGGCACGCCTATTTATCGAACCATGACCGATACTAAGGCAGCGTGCACCTCGTGGCAGAGCATGCCCTCACGAGATTACAGTAGCCATGAAAATACGTGGGATGCTCGAAATATGAAGGCCTACACTGTTGAGGAATCCTGTCACAAGTAAAGAGCGGAATATGCAGGATTTTTCCCCGGTAGGCATGCGAAATATTTGGTGGGTAGACGAGTGTGCTTTGGTCCGCATAAGAACGCAGAAGGAAGATCCTTATCCGTATAACTTAAGAAATAGACGTGTAGGCATTGTAGTTGGAGAAGCAACTGCTAAGTTTTGTGATCTTCGGCTGGAAACGCACCCAGCTTCACTGAAGCATGGGCCTCTTCCACATATCCGTCTCCCACCTATATTGTATGCCACCGGAATCCCACCAAAACTCGCTAACAATATGGGGCCGCCATTGCGCAACCTCACTTGTCAGTGGCCCCGAAACAAGTGCAGCTTACCAAATTTTCATTTCGCGGTCAGGAAGTCGAAAGTGAGATTTTCAAATTTTGTATTCCCTCTCATCCCCAAAATAATAAATACTCTACTCCATTGATACCGTGTTGCGCCACTAAACTCCCGCCTTCCATTTCCAAAAAGCATCACTCTGCTCAGCTGGATCTGTTGTGGCGGTTTGACCTTGCCGTCGCCGGTGGAGGGGGAGGGGTATCTCAGTAGATGTTGAGCGACAGATATCGGTGTTCTGCTTGTGTCTGCTGTGCTGGCCAAGCTGAGCAGTTGAGAGAGGATACGGCGCAAGCACCGGCTCCCGATACCCCCTCAATCCATGGGCCCTAGAATCTTGGAGCTTCACAAGTGAGAATCTCATTTCCTTTTCTTTCTAGTCCCCTAGTAGTATTTTCGTTGGCTTAGAAAGTAAATTGCTTCATGTATTGTGTTAGTTTTGAGATTCTTCTTTTAACTTTGCCGCCCTAGATGTAGTCACTGATTTGGAACACAAGTTAACCGATGAGCCATGCGTTGAAAGTAAATTTCTTTGTGTATTGTGTTAGATTGGAGATTCTTCTCTTACCTTGACCGCTCTAGATGCAGTTACTGATTTGTAATACAACTTAATAGATGAGACATGCTTAGAAAGTAATTTACTTTGTTTATTGTCTTAGATTTCAGATCCTTCTCTAACCTTGACCGCTCTAGATCCAGTTCCTGATTTGTAACTCTTTGTGCAGGGCCAAGCACCCCACTCCTGCATTGCTGAGATTCAATCACATGTCATGGTATGTAACAGAACGCATGATAATCCTACTACTTTATTCTTAGGATTATTCTTAAGTTTATTTCTTGCTTCGTTTAAGGTTTAAGTTTGACTTCTCCTTTCGTTTTTAGGTTGAAATGTTGAGGACAATCCTTGCGGTTCAAATATCAAATTCTTGTCCCTCCGATGTGAAGTCAAAGCCATTCATTGATTACATGCCTCGAGATTATCCAGCTTTCGCTACATGCTCAAGACCTGAAGTTTCGTTGGGAGGGCTCGATGCAGCTACTGACCTTGGTGAAATTTTTGTTGAACAAAACCAAGTTTTGACAGACTTGAAGATCCAGGCAGAAGCATCAGATGTAGCAATGAAAGTGCAAACTAATGAGATTGAGAGGTTGAAGAAACAAGTAGAAACTACAGAGACCCTCCTTCGTCAATTGCTAAGCTCGCACCTTGGGTAAGGCTACTGTGTTTCTTAGTCTTCTGCTTGTGTCCTCCCAGCTAGTTGTGCTGGTTTGTGTTTACGGAGCTTTGTTATCTTAGTGGGTTCTATTACAATACCAGCTTTATTTGTGAGCATGGAGATATCATGTGTATTGGTTTCTGAGCTCCTACTTACAACCTGCTTATGGTTGTTCTGTGTTCATTAATAATAATGTGTCATGTGTGATCCGAAACATTAATTTGTATTAGTGGTATGGAAATATTATATGTAATGTCTATTACTTAATTGATTAGCATGTAATATGAGATTGAATTATAGTTAATTAAGCGCAACCTGGAGTGCAGTCCAAAATAACAGGGAAAATATGTGGGCTTTCCCTATAAGCCCATTATTTTTTTTACGAATTCAAAAACAATTTATTAATAAAATGGGCTGTATCAAAAATGACGTCAGCAAATGGTGGGTTGGGTCCAATATCAGTTGGGTCTTAATCATTTTATGACGTCATCGAATATTGAACTCTATCCAACCAGTACTAGACCCAAATCAAATTAATGACGAATGCAATTATTAGGCTCGGTCATACTAAAGTCGGGCCTCAAACATTATATGAAGACCTCGATTATTGGATCGGTCCAACCAGAATTAGGCCTAAAAGTGTTTATGACAACAACAATGGCCTAAAAGTGTTTATGACGACAACAATTATTGGGCTCCACCCAACCATAAATAGGCCTTAAACATTCTATGACGCAAACAATATTGGGCTCCATCCAACCTTAATAAGACTTAAAACCAATTTATGACGAAAGAAACATTGGGCTCAGCTTAATATTAAGTGGGCCAAATTCAATCTATGACGATAAGATATTTGGACCTTGGCCCGTCAAAATATGGGCTGAATTCACTTACTGATGAAACGGTTTGTCACAAAACGCCGTGCCACATCAGATTTTTGTCCGACGTGGCAGGTACCTTATGACGCCTTAGTGCTACAAATTTATACGCATCATTAAACTCATGACACCAGGAAATAAGGTCTCGTCATTAATCGCGGTTTGTGACGCTAGATTATTGACGACGTCTTTTTGTAACAACCGACGTCATTAATCGCAGTTTATGATGAGAAATGGCCTTTTTTGTGTCACTAGTCGGCGTTTTCTTGTAGTGTATGATAATGATGGGGTATTGTGAACACACTTGAACTCATCTCTCAAAGGAACACTACGACTTAGAAGGCAACATACGAGTTAGCTCTAGGTTCTAAGGTACTAAACGTACAAAGTCAGCAGATACAAGCTAGGCACATAAGCATTATATGAAGTCAGCTCAGCACCTAGGTACAAACGGGGAGCTAGCCACCAGCACCGCTTCCCCACGGTGTTGGTTGCTAGATTTTAGACTACTATAGCGATACACGAACGTGGAGGAATACAAAGGGTCCAATGGCTATCATTACCACGACCTACCTCAAGACAAACTGCGGGGCACGCTCATATACAACGCAGCTACTCAACCCAAGCATCAAGCTTGCATTGTTAACTAGACCCTGACCGTCTCGGGCTATTGTGACCCAGGTTAGAGCCACTAGATAACTGGCCACTTACACCGAGTGCCGTTGCTTAAACTCGAACTTCATACAACACAAACATGTAATCTAACAGGATCAAACTAGGCTAGTCATACAAATAGATTTGTGTTCTTCTACATCTATTCCAAAAGATCAAAGGATCAGGTTTGCGAAGAACATGAGTCTCTAACTTATGAACAAACAAAGAAAACATGAATAAGTCACATCGTCAACTCGATAAGACCAGGAGCCTCTAAATGATGAACAGATGAAGCACACATGAACAAATCACCCATACATGCTAGCACTACTTTATATGAAATGGTTGAATAACTAAAGTAGATCAAATTCATACAAACAAATAAAGATACAAGATGACTCAAACCTTAGACCCCAAGTAGACTTGGAACCTGAAGTAGAACTACTCTAGCCTACCTCCTAGCCTTGGAAACCAAAAGTGAGAGATGTTACATAGAGATGGAAATATGAAAATGGAATTTGAATTATCCGATATCCATATCCGCAACATAAATATGGATATTCATATCCATATTTGAATTCAAATGTGGTAGTAAAGTGGATACATTTGAATTTGTTTTTGTCAATGTTTTCTCTATCCAATTCCATGTGTATTCGGCAATATCCGGAACTATCCGTATTTGATTATATAAAATTGTCAGTTATGTCTATTACTAGTGACAAATTGTGTTTAATGGAATACTAATAATGATAGTGTATAATTTAAAACAAATTATATCCATAAATAATGATTATGACATTAATTTTAATATTAGAAATATTGAATACATAAAACAGTTCAAAAGTTATATCTAAATTTAATGACCAATATCATTATTTTTAATAATATAAATACATTATATAAATTTTCATGTCAATTACTGTAGTTTATTTATGTATTGGTGAAAATATTTTTCTTGTATTTTTTATTATTTGTTTGATAAATGTGTATATATATTTAAAATGTATTTATTAATAGTTTTATTTATTATATGATTAGTTATTTAAATAAATATGGATGAATGTGATATTTTCAATGAACTATCTCTATTATGTACTTATATTTAGTCTTTACATGATTTTGTAATTGTAAATTTCGAATAAAGAAAATCGGTAAATGTTGTCTTTCAAATCGAGTAGATATCCGAATTCGTTTCCGAATTCGAGACATCCCTTTTGTATTCGTATTCAGTAATGTGGTAAAAAGTGTTATCCGAATCCGATTCCATGCGTATTCGATCTGTTTCCATCACTAGTGTTACAAGTTGAGTTGCTTAGAAATGAACCCCTCTCATTTCTATTTATATGCTTGGGCATCAGTGTGAGAGTACCCCAAACACCCTTGGGAATCCACTCTAGGGCCAATCAGAAACCACCATGTGGAAGGTGGGGACCAGCCTTCGGCCGAACCCGCAGTTCGGTCGACCCCTTGTGGGCCCGACTGGCCCTACCCTTTGGCCAGGTGGCTGGTATGTGGGCCCTTGGGTGTCTCCTTGGTGGATGTAAGAAATAAAGTTGGTTTGGGAACCTCCTGGAATCAAGCTCTTAGCAGATCGACGTTCGACTTCGCAAGATTGAAGACACTTCTTTTTTGTTTTTTTTGATCGCCCTGCACCCTTACCAACCTCGATGGTTCCAAGACTTCAATCTGCTTCTTCAAGTCGTCATGACTCCGTCAAGGTCGCCGCGCCTTAATGTCGACCGGAGACTTGAGAGACATGGGTACCCAATGGTCCCCACCGGCTAGGGTCCCAAAGGTGCCTGACAAGTGGGCCTAGCATGCCAAACAACCCGTCGACCTGCATTTGGACCCTGAAGACCTTATCCACAACCTCGGAGACCTCCACAAGACTTGGCATGCAAGACAAGGCATTAGAGATGGCGCGACGGTGCCCACAAGTCCAGATATCATGGGATACTAATTGTAATTCGTAGAGATAGCCTTCCATGTTGTAACTGACCAGGACTCAAGGTACACCGATCTTGGAAGACTAGGGCGCCCTTTCGAGGGCAGATCGACTCTTCCCCACATACAAGCAATACAACAGCAACTAGACGTAGGTTTTACTCTCCGGAGGACTGAACCAGTATAAACCCTCGTGACCCTTATGCTTCACCGAGTTCTGCATGCAATCCTACGCAACCATCTATGATCTTAGTCTCTAGATCCTCCTTTGAGCTCCAACTGGTAGCTCGACAGCTCGGGCGACCGGAAATCTGGTGATTGCCAGCGGAGCTGTAATTGGAGTTCATCAAGGAGTGCACAGGGTGGAGTCTAAGGTGTTCAGCAACTCCAGCAATAGCCCCTATTTGGAGCCCCTTCTTTATTGAGTAGGGGCTCCCCCAACTTTCTGAGGTTGTGTTTTTCAACCTCAACTCCAGCAATAGCCCCTATTCCCCACCCCCTACTGTTGATATAACATATGGGACCCACCTGTCTGTCTCGCTCCAGCAATAGCCCCTATTCCACACCCCCTACTGTTGATATGACATATGGGACCCACCTGTCTGTCTCCTCTCTCTCATTTCCCCCAAATCATGTCTCATCTCTTGCCTGCTCTCTCTTGCACGCCGATGCCCATGGGGAAGATGACGACCTTGTTGGTGCCGCCCACCGCCTTGCACGCTAGCTCACCGCCGACCAGCTAGATCCGCCCACTCATCTCCGCGCTGACTTCTCTCCCTCCCGTCCCACATGCTCGCCTTGTCTCCATTCTTGCAGTGGAGGCGGAGGTGAAGAAGAGCCGTGAGGGAGGGGAGACCGCTTGTTGCGCTCACCGATGGCGGACCCCCTACTCTGACAGTGGAGGAGGCAGAGGAGGGTGTAGAGGAGGCCCGTCCCAGGCAGTTGGCGGACGCGTGGGAGTACTGCTCCAACGGTCGGCGGTGGTGAGGAATCCGAGAACGGCGATGGATCCCCTGCTTAACGATGCTAGGAGCACGGTATCTGGGGCCCGCATGGTGCCAAGAGGAGCAGTGGGCCGGGGCACCAGCCGTCCCGCCCAACAGCGTGTGGAGCAGGGGATCTTCGGGCGCCGACGACCGTCGCAGCGGAGGACCTTCAAGTGGCGGTGGAGGGGAAGTCCGGTAGGGCTGCGGAGGGGGAGATCTTGCCAGCTACTACAATGGACAAGCAAAGGACGACAATGGAGGAGTTGCAGTGCTCTGTTCTTGCTCGGCGTGGGCAATTCGTAACGGCCAATGACCGAGTAGGGAGCCCCCTTCACGTCCGCAGGAGAAGGGACTCAACAGGGAAATTTGGGTGCCTAGGTAAAGTCGGGGGCGAGTAGGGGGTCTGCTGGAGTGTATTTTCTTGCTCTTAGCGCCTACTTTTTAAGTTGGGGCTCAAGTAGGGGGTCTGCTGGAGTTGCTCTTACGGAGTCTTGTGTGAAGCTGATTTGGTTTTTTGGATTGTAGCCAGCGGATTCGATCGGAGAACTTGGCTCCATTTTGGTTTGAAGCAAGAAGAAGAAAGGAAGAGAGAGGGAGAAAATAAGAGGCTAGCAAACCGGGAGCGGCCTGCCCTAGGGTGCCGCAGCGGGCACGCCCTCGGCAACCGAGAGCAGGCCCTGCCCCATCTTCGTCACGGGGTGAGTTCCGCTGCTAGGTGCGGAGCTCCACCTTGTGTGCAGGCTCTAGCGAGCTCCGCTGGTGCCGCCTCGTACGCGCACTGCCAGGCGCGACCCGAGCTGCATCGCCGTGCGCGACCCGAGCTCCATCGCTACGCGCGGGAGCTCTATCTTGGGCATGCGCGGGCTCCAGTGACCTTCGTCTGCGGGCGTGCACAAGCAGTCTAGGGAGAGGAAGAAGATAAATGTGTGCATGACATGTGGGGCCTGGTTGTAAGTGAAATAGTTATTCCAAAAGCTACAGTTGCTCAACCAAACGAGCTTTTTCAAAAAGCCACACCTCACTGAGCTGCATCGCCGCGCGTGACCTGAGCTCCATCGCCACGCGCGGGAGCTCTATCTTGGGCATGCGCGAGCTTCGGTGACTGTCGGTGTTTTAGACCGGCAACCTACTAAGGGGAGTACCCGAAGTAGATGAATGTGACTCGCCGAGATCGGTAACTCGAAGGAAGAGACACGTGGCACACAATTTAGACAGGTTCGGGCCGCGAGGTGCGTAATACCCTACGTCCTATATGCCGCGTAGCTCTGGATTGATTGGGCACGATTACAAGATGGTGCAATAGTGCGCCGTGAGTTGTAGGGGATTGGATGAGGTGATCCTAAGATCGGTCCCTGCCTCGCCTTATATAGTCCGGGAGGCAGGGTTACAAGTCGGAGTAGGGAGAGAGTACTAGTCGAGTACGTCTAGGAGTCCTCTATACAGTGCGGAACATGTACAGCTCCCTAACCGAGTTCTCCTCTTGTGCAGTCCTTGTGCTCCACGCCTTCAGGTGCCGTGTAGCGCAAGCCGGGTAGTCCCAGGGGCCCACCGAGTAGTCGGTCTTGGTACCCACCGAGGTAGTGGGCCCAGGGAGGTCCATACGACAAGCCCCCGAGTACTTTGTAGTCGAGAAGGATAGCTTCGAGTAATCTTGACGGCCTTAACAAGTAGTCCTCAAGCGTCCCTGAGTGCTACAAGTCAAAGTCCTCAAGAGTAGTCGAAGCATCCCGAGGCTGGAATGTACTCCAGCTGATGTTTGAGCAATCTTGAAGTCTTCTCGAGTAGTCCCAATCGTCCTCGAAAACTGCCTTCGAAGGTCTTCAAAAAATGCCTGTCTTGTCTTGAAGCCGGAGCTGATATGGAGGTGCGATTTGCAAAATCGCACTCCATATGGAGTAGCCCCCGAGCCTTAGGTTGAGCCGCGGGCTCTGGCTGAGGGTCCATCTGAAGTCTTGGCAAGAAAATCCCGAAAAATCCAGAGAGAAAAACCGAAGGACACGTGGCACGGAGCCCCCGAGCCTTGAATCGAGTACTTCCTCTCGAATTGAAGGGTCTTCTTGAAGAATGTGTCCTGAGATGCTCTTGAGACTAACCGCTTCCCAGGTAGTCGAGTAGAAGTAGCCGAGCCCCCGAGGTGAGGCGCGTCGACTAGTAGAATACGAAGGGTCGCGCGCAGCCGCTGAGTCAGCCGCGCGTGGACTTATCCAGCCGCCCGTTGCGGAGCCGGTTTGGCTTATAAATAGAAGCCAAAACCCTTAGGGTTTTTCACCCATTCGAGCTGCAGCCATTCCATTTGCATCTGAAGCGAATCCACTCCCAGCGCTTGCTGCCGCCGTAGTAGATCCAAGTGCGCCGCCACCCAAATCTTTTAGGGTAGCCCCCGAGCGGATGCGAGTGAAGACGCCCTGCACTTGGAGGATGAAGCCGTCGCTGTCCAAGACGTCCAAGGCCGCCGGGAAGAAGAGGGGCCGCGAAGAGGCCGCCGCGGCAGCCACCGGAGCAGCGCCGCCCGTGTCTCTACCGCGGGCTGATCCACGCCGCGAGTGGAAAAAGTCCAAAGTGAAGACGGAAGATCCGCTGACCCTCCTGAACAGTGGGTTCATCAGGGAGAAGGAAGTCGACATGTGGAGATCCGCCGCTGGAGATCCATATCCGATGGAGAAGGCCGAAGACGAGATCCCAATGTTCGCGCGGTTCGTGGAGCGCGGTCTTGCGCTTCCGGCCAACGATTTCTTAAAGGGGCTGCTCGGGTACTACGGGATCGAGTACCTGAACCTGAACCCCAACGGCATCTTCCACACGTCGGTCTTCGTGCACTTCTGCGAAGCCTTCCTCGGGATCAAGCCGCATTGGGTGCTTTTTCGGAAGTTCTTCCGCGTCAAGCCGCAACCAAGTGCCACCAATCCCGGGGTAGTCGGAGGAGCCGGCATCCGACCGAGGGGAGGACGGCGCGGAGCGATATCCGGTGTACAAGCTTGTCGACTCCAACACGGATTGGAAGACCAGGTGGTTCTACATCACGAACCACCACCCCGACCGCCGAAGCCGAGCGGACGGCGGCCCGAGCACCGTGAATGGTGGAACACAGAGCCCACCATGCAAGAAGGGATCCAGCTCCCCGAGCTGCTAGCACGCATCAAGGTGCTCAGGGAGGCAGGACTGAGGGCCGAGCACGTGGCCTTTAGTTTGATGAAGCGTAGGATCCAGTCGTTGATGGCTCGGGAGACCCTGGGCTTCGAGTACACCGGCGACGACGGCGCGTCGCGGATGCCGGGAGGCGAGCTGGACGACAACGACATCATCGAGAGGTTGTCGTGGATCTTCAAGGACATGCCGCCGTATACGGCGTGCCCTGTCGAGGAGTACTCCGCCGCGCGCCCGCCCAAGTAGGTGAGTAGTCGTACTCCCCTAGTCGAGTAGTGATTACTTGAAGTAGAGTTGCTGACGTCTTGTGTCTTGCGTAGGATGACGTGAAGAAGTTCATCTCCGAGCCGCAGCCATCTCCGAGCGGAATCGAGATCCCGAAGGAGGGCAAGGCGAAGGAGCGGCGTGAAGTTGGTGAAGGCGATGACCCCGTCGTTGTGGAAGACACTACCGACGACGACGAAGACGACGACGAGACGTTGCAAGACCGCTTCCAGCTGCGGTCGAGGTTTAGCCGCCCGGGCTTGCCTCATGTTCCTCTGGTACAAGACCCCCAACTAGCCTGGAGGCTAGCACGGGCCGCGCCGCCACGAAAGCCGCGCAACCCCCGCCAGGAAGCGGGTGACGAAGAAGCTGAAGGTCTCAGAGACCACGCCTCAAGAGGTAAGTTGTCTTGAGTAGAGTAGTCGAGTACCCGCTGTTCGAGTACGTTTGCTGACGAGTAGTCTTCCTTGTATGCGGAGGAGGTGCCGCCGGCGGAGCCCGTCGAAGAGGGCGACGAGGGCGTGTGGGACACGGTGGGGGAGCCACCGGAAGTCGTAGTCCCGGCCCCCCACCGTTGAAGAAATCCCCGGCGCAACTAGAGCGCCGGCCCCCGCCTCCGCAAGGGAGCACGGGACCCGTGGCCGCCGCCGTTGAAGAGGTGGTGGCCTCGGGAGCGCAGGAGACCGCCGCGCGCGGCCGCCGCCGCCGTCGTGGAGGAGGCGGTAGCCGCAGGGGCGCGGGAGGAGGGCGCCCGCCAAGGGTGGACCGGTCGATATCGCCAGCATCCTCGGTGCTCCGGCCGTGACCATTGTCCGGTCGAACTTGTAAGTACCATATCCTTGCGAGTAGTACTTGTTGCAGTAGTCGATGTTGACTGACGACCATCTGTGTGTGCCTCTGCAGAAAATCCACGGATCTGACCTGGAATGGGGATGAGCCCTCATCAGCGGTGGTGGAAGAAGTCGCGTCGCCCGCCGAGGAGGCCGCTCCCGCTACCCAAGCCGCGATTGAGCCACCGGTTGCCGAGGCGCCGCTGCCGGAGGCCAGTGTAGTCGAAGGTGGGTACCCTTCTTGAAGCTGCAGGGCTCCACGAGGAGTAGTCGTAGGCACTGATGCACTTGTCTCTCTTTGACAGGCGCTGAAGGTGGTGACATCCCTGCAGGGGTGCCAATGCAAAGGTTGACACCAGAGGCCCCGGAGGCTGCGAAAGGAGCCCCCGAGCCCATGAAGGAGGTCGTCGAGAAGACCGCCGGGGGAGAGGCGGTCACCACGTCGCCAGAGATTTCTCTGGAGGTGGCTATCCGCTCCCCCGAGATCTAGGACGCAGAGCCCATCCGCTCTGCGCCGATGACGGAGGCCACCGCGAGTAGTCGCGGCGGGATAGAGCTGCTCGCGGACGATCTCATCGAGCCGGCGACGGTAGCCAAGCATCTGGAGGCGATCCGCCAAGCCGAGCAATGGATGAAGGTGAGTAGTCGTAGCCTTTTGAGTAGCCAATCCTTTGTTGTTGAGTATTCTTTGTGACTTGAGTTGTCTTGTGCAGGACGTTGCGGAGCGGTCCCGCGACAAGTCGAACATGCTGCAGGGCTATGGCGACGCGGTGCTCCGAGCCGAAGCCCTAGAAGAGCAACTTGTGAAGTCGCGGAAGCACGCGGCTGCCATGCAGTCGAAGCTCAACGCCGTCTTCGCCAAGTACCACAACGACGTCTTGGAGTTGCAGGCGAAGGGCGACGACTTGGTGCGGAAGAACAAAGGCCTCCGCAACAAGAACAAAGGTATACCCCTGAACTTGTCGGGTACTTGTTGGAGGTCGACAAGCATCTGACCCACTGTTGCATTCCTGTGTTGCAGAGCTTGAGGGCCAGGTGGAGCAGCTGAAGGCCTCGGAGACGAGCATGAAGAACCTCTTCTACCGGGAGCAAGAAGCCCGCCAGGTACTCAAGCTCGACTACAAAGAACTCACCCTCGAATGCGAGAAGCATATGGAGCTTCGGATTGCTTCTGACAGAGATCTCGTCAACTGCTACAAATCCTTGCAGAAGTTGAACGAAGACTGCGAGGCATCGCGGGCTTAGTTGAAGGAGTTGGAAGAAGCCGCACTGCCGATCGCAAGGCTCCTGGTGCCGCACCCGGGCGGCCCCAAGATCGCTCCTCTGGTGGATCGCCTCAAGGAAGCTCCAAGCCGGCTGGCCGCCTACGTGAAGCACATGGCCAGGTCGATCCCAAGACAAATCTTGGCCTTCATGAAGTCGTACTTCCCGTAGGCCCCAGTGGAGGTAGTCGCCGGCGGGGTAGCCGCCAACTGCTCTGATGAGCAAGATGCGTAGCCGCCGGAGCGAGCATGGCTCCCATCGCGGAGCAGGTAGCTGAGAAGCTGAACCTCCAGTAGCCCTGTAATAGGTAGCTAGTAGCCATAGTTCTACAGGAAAACGATTGTAATGAATTGTTCAAGTATCAATGAAAGAAAATTTTCCAGCAATGAGTACTCGTAGTCGCGATCTCAGAGTGCGGAGCCCCCATCGTGGAGTGGATGCGAGTAGTAGTACTCGACTTTAGTGGTCCCGTTGTAGGGAGCAGGCAGTAAAGAAGTTGATGAACAATCAAACTTTATTACTGAAGAAGTACACCTGGGTGGCCAGGGCCGTAGTTACAAAGTAGTCGCTTGGACCGGAGGCCGCTTACACACCGAGTAGAGCTGGAGCAGGTGGCCGCTTGCGGCAGTTGATCCGTAGGTAGCCGTGTAGGCTGGATCGTAGATCCGTAGGTAGCCGTGCGGGGCCGGATCTTGGAGTGTGGTCTCTTAGTAGACCACCGCTAGAGTCCTTGACGCTCGTCGCGCCCCGGGGTCCGTAGGTAGCCGCACGGGCTGGACCCTGGAGAGGAGTAGTCCGGAGACTGGAGCCAGGACCCGGGGGGTCGCTTGCGGCGAGGGGTGTTGATGTAGTCGTGTAGACTTGAACCCCAGAGTAGTCGTGTAGACTAGGCGTAGAATCGACAGAGCTGGTCGACGTTCCACGAGTTGTTGATGTCTTCGCCTTCAAGTGTTTGGAGACGATAGGAGCCCGGCCCGGTCACCTTTGCCACGGTGAAGGGACCTTCCCAGGGGGAGCTGAGCTTGTGAAGTCCTTCCGTGTTCTGGATACGGTGGAGGACGAGATCTCCAACGTTGAAGGAGCGTTCCTTAACGTTGCGATCATGGTAGCGTCGGATACCCTCTAGGTACCTTGCTGATTGGACGAGGGCAGCGCAGCGAGCTTCTTCGAGACTGTCGATATCAACTCGTCTGTTGTCTTCTGAGACGCCTTCGTCGTAGTGCTCCACTGCTGGCGAGTTCCATATGACGTCGGCAGGGAGGATTGCTTCGGAGCCGTAGACCAGGAAGTAGGGGGATTGCCCCGTTGGCTTGGATGGTTGAGTCCGTAGCCCCCAGAGTGCGTTGGGTAGTTCCTTGATCCACTTGCCCCCTTTGGAGCTCGCGGCGTCGTGTAGCCACTTCTTTAGAGCGTCGAGCACCATCCCATTGGCGCGCTCGACTTGTCCGTTGGCCCGTGGATGGGCGACTGAGACGTATCTGACGTCGATCCCGCTGTTCTCGCAGTACTCCCAGAACTGGTGGTTGTTGAAATTGGATCCCAGGTCTGTGATGATGCGGTGGGGTAGCCCGTAGCGGTGTACGAGTTCATCCAGGAAGTCGAGGACTCGTCGCCCTTGGGGCATGTGACCGGCTTGACTTCGATCCACTTGGTGAACTTGTCGATGGCCACCAACACCCCGTTGAACCCTCCTGGCGCAGTTGGCGGTGGCCCAATCATGTCGAGCCCCCGGCAGGCAAAGGGCCGGGGTTGGCGGTATGGTGACTAGCTTGTAGGCCGGGACGTGTTGTCGCTTGGCGAAGTACTGGCACCCTTGGCACTTTCTGACGAGTTCTTCGGCATCGCCCGCAGCCGTGGGCCGTAGAAAGCTTGTCGGAAAGCCTTGCTGACCAGCGTGCGTGAGGACGCGTGGTTGCCGCAGACGCCCTTGTGGATCTCCTCCAAGATGTCCTTGCCTTCTTCACGAGGGACGCATTTCATAAGTACTCCAGAAGATGCACCCCGCTTGTAAAGCTTGTCTCCGACGAGGACGTAAGACTTGGCGCGGCGGACGAGTTGCTCGGCTGCGTTCTTGTCGGAGGGGACCTTCTGCTCGCTGAGGTAGTCAATGAAAGGTTGCCTCCAGTCCACGTCGATCATCATGACCTCCTGCCCAGCCCGGTGGATGGGCTGGGACAGTGGTCGGTGGCGCCGGCTCCGGGATGGATGGCGCGTGAAGCTCGTGTACGAAGACACCCGCTGGCACTTGAGCGCGGGTGGATCCGAGCTTGGAGAGGACGTCCGCTGCAACGTTGTTGTCGCGGACGATGTGATGGAACTCGAGACCGTAGAACTTGTTCTCGAGCTTGCGGACTTCTAGGCAGTAGGTGTCCATGTTCTCCTTGTTGCGGTCCAGGACTTGTTGACTTGGTTGATGACCACTGCGGAGTCGCCGTAGACTAGTAGCCGCTTGATGCCCAGTGAAGCCGCGAGGCGGAGCTCGTGTAGGAGGGCTTCGTACTCGGCTTCGTTGTTTGAGACCTTCCAGAAGATCTGCAGGACGTACTTGAGTTGTTCACCCGTTGGGGAGATCAGGAGTACCCCTGCGCCTGCGCCCTCGAGGTTGAGTGAGCCGTCGAAGTACATCACCCAATGCTCTGGTCGCACGGTGGGAGTAGGTAGCTGATTCTCCCGCCACTCTGCCATGAAGTCGACTAGTGCCTGCGACTTGATGGCTGTGCGTGGCTTGAAGTCGATAGTGAGGGCGCCGAGCTCGACAGCCCACTTGGAGATTCTTCCAGTGGCGTCTTGGTTTCGCAGGATGTCGCCAAGCGGGTAGTCGGTGACGACGGAGACCGAGTACTGCTGGAAGTAGTGTAGTAGCTTCCGCGAGGTGATGAGTAGAGCGTACAGGAGCTTCTGCACAGGCTGATACCGGGCCTTGGACTCTGATAGAACCTCGCTGACGAAGTAGACTGGGCGCTGGACCGGATAGGCGTGGTCGTCTTCCTGCCGCTTGACAACGATGGCAGTACTGACCACGTGAGTAGTCGCAGCTAGGTAGAGCAGTAGCTGCTCGCCCTTGTGAGGAGCCGTGAGGATCGGTACTTTGATAGGAAGTCCTTGAGCTGGGCAAGGGCTTGATCCGCCTCTGGAGTCCACACGAACTTCTCTTGATGCTTGAGTAGTTTGAAGAAGGGGAGGCCCCGTTCTCCTAGCCTCGAGATGAATCTGTTCAGCGCCGCCATGCACCCCGTCAGCTTCGGACGTCTTTGATGCTCGTCGGAGCTTTCATGTCGGTGATGGCGGAGATCTTCTCGGGGGTTGGCTTCGATGCCGCGCCGGGCCGATAATGAAGCCGAGTAGTTTGCCCGAAGGAACGCCGAAGACGCACTTGTTCGGGTTGAGCTTCCAGCGGTACTCGCGTAGTGATGCGAAGGTCTCTTCGAGGTCGTCGATGAGGGTACTGGAGTCCCTGGTTTTGACAACCACGTCATCCACGTAGGCCTCGACGTTCTTGTTAAGTTGCCGCTTGAAGCTGTGCCCGGATGGCCCGTTGGTAGGTAGCGCCGGCGTTCTTCAACCCGAAGGACATGGTCGTATAGCAAGACGTGCCAAACGGGGTGATGAACGCGGTCTTCTCCTCGGTCTTCTTCCTTGATCGCGATCTCGGTGGACCCGGAGTAGCGATCGAGGAAGCGAGAAGGGTCGCGGCCCGCCGTGGAGTCGATGACTTGATCAATCCGCGGCAACCCGAAGGGGTCCTTGGGGCGTGTTTGTTGAGGTCGGTGTAGTCGACGCACATCCTCCACTCGTTCGAGTTCTTCTTGCGGATGAGGACGGGGTTGGCGAGCCACTCGGGATGGAAGACTCTCTCGATGAAGCCGGCTGCGAGTATCTTGGCGAGTTCCTTCTTGATGGCGTCCCGCCTGTCGTCGGCAAAGCGTCGGAGGTGTTGCCGTTTGGGGTGGCCTTAGGATCGACGTTGAGGGAGTGCTCAATCAGCTCCCTGGGCACTCCTGGCATGTCCGCTGGCTTCCACGCGAAGATGTCGCGGTTAGCCCGAAGGAAGCTGATGAGCGCGTCTTCCTATTTGGGGTCTAGGCCGGACCCGATCGTGGTGGTCTTGCTGGGGTCGCCTGTTCCGAGGTCGACCGTCTTGACGGGTACCTCCTCAGGTGGCTGAGGCTTGTTGGTACTGTCAGACTTCTCTAGGATGTCGAGTTCACTTGTAGCAAGCTTCTTCGACACAGCGTAGACCTCCATCATCGCGTTGGGTACTTGGTTTGTGGAGGCGATCTCCACGGCTTCTGTGTCGCAGTCGTGGGAGATCTTGAGGTCCCCTTGAAGGGAGAGTACACCGGCCGGGCTTGGCATCTTGAGTACCAAGTAGGTGTAGTGGGGCACCGCCATGAACTTGGCGATGGCCGGTCTGCCGAGGATGGCGTGGTAGGAGGTCTCGAAGTCCGCGACCTCGAACTTGATGTACTCGGTACGGTAGTTGTCCCGAGATGCCCCGAAGGTAATCGGCGGGACCACCGAGCCCAGGTGGAATAGCCGTGTTGCCAGGGACGATGCCGTAGAAGGGCACGTTGCTCTTGGTGAGCATATGCGTGATGTCGAGCTTCATTTTCTTCAAGGTTTTGGTGAAAAGGACGCTGAGCCCGCTTCCACCGTCGATGAGCACCTTGTTGAGTTTGGAGCCCGCCACCGTTGGCTTCAGGACGAGGGGGAACCGTCCTGGTTCAGAGAAGTTGGTCCATTGATCCGCGCGGGAGAAGGTAATGGGTACCTCCGACCACCTGAGAGGGGTCGGGACCGCTGGCTCAATGGACATTACTTCACGACGGGTAGCCTTCTGCTCCCGCTCGTCGGGGCGATCCGCCGAAGAGGACGTTGACGGTCTTCCCGGGTTCCTGAAAGTCGTTGTTGTCATCGTCCTTCTTCTTGCCCTTTTGGTCGTGAGGGTGCGGTGGCTCCGGCGTCTCCTTGAGTGCGTGCCCGAGCCGGTAGCGCGCGTTCGGTAGTGTGGTTGCCGTTTGGATGCCACGGGCACTTCTCCTTCGGCGGGTCTTTGAAGCCGCCGAGTTCTTCTTCGAGTTCCCTTTCGCGAGGCGCCGGATAGCCGCGACGGTGTTGTTCCGGCTTGCGCTTGCGGTTGGGACCCGAGTAGTAGTTGTTGTTGTTGTTGTTGTTGCGGCCGCCCGGTTCGCATTGGCCGCGCCGCCGCCGCCCTGGTTCTGCTTGGTCTTGACACGAATGGCGTCGTACTTGGCATTGGCCTTGTCTTTTTCATCCGCCCAGGACGTGATCATGTCCTTGAGGTGGGGGATGGACCTAGGGCGGCGACGACTGAAGTCTTCGAAGGTGCGGCGGTGATAGAGGCCGTCTTGGAAGAGGTCGATGACCTCCTTGTCAATGACGTCGACGACGGTGGCGCGCTTGTCGAAAAAGCGACGCATGTACTTGCGGAGGGTCTCGCCTTGTTCCTGCTTGATCATGGCCAGGTCCATGCGAGTACCCGATCGGCCCATGGCGCCGCGAAGTTGCTTGTGAACTCGCTCCTTCGACCGGTCCCACTTGTCGACCGAGTGCTTGTCCGGGCGACTCGAGCCATGTGAGTGGTGCTTGGTCCGAGCAAAAGGGGAAGTAGAGGCACTTGGTGTCGCCGTTGCCGCCGCCGTTCTCGATGGAGAGGGCGTAGCATCGGAGCCACCGGATGGGATCCGCTTCGCGTCGTACTTGGTGATCCCCAAAGGCTTGAATTTGTCGGGGGAGGAGCAAGTTGCGAAAAGTCGAGGTGAGAAGGCGGGGGAAGCCGTCGCCTTCGGCGGCGGTGGTCGACTTCTTCCGCCGCAGCCTCCTCAATCTTCGGCGGGCGTCGTACCCGCCGTGTGAGGCGCCGGAGGCGTGGCCGTTCGCGTGGGCCGCCGCGGCCGCCGCCGCCTCCGGCCCTCCCCGTTGGCCCCATGGTTGGAGCCGCCGCCGTCGCCGCCGACGCCGTCGGGATCGTTGCCGCCGCCACCGCCGGAGCACCGGTGGGGGAACAACTTCTCGGTTGCCGCCGTCTTGCGGTGAAGGTCCGCCGGCATTGGAGCGGCGACGGTTTGGCCTCTACCGGGAGGTCGGCTCGAGTACGGTTGGGACCGTTGTTGGCGCTCGCGACTAGTAGCTTCGTTGTCGCGGGGTTTAGGCCGGGAGGAGGTTGGTTGACTCGTTGTCGACCCGCATGAAGTAGGCTTCTTCGGCCGAGCTTGGCGATGACCTCTCCAGCTCGTATGCCCTGAGCCTGGCGTGCGATCGCTGTGATCGACATGAGGCACTGCTCGGGGGTGGTGTGTACTCTGCTCTCGACCGCCTCGAGAGATTCCGCAAGGTTGCGGATGGGGAGGCTGTCGCGGAGGCGTCGACGACGTTCGTTGCGCTTCCGGTTGCGTTCACGTCGAGAGTCTCTGTCTGGTGGAGTCTCGTTCGGTGGAGCGTCGCAGAGAGCTCGTCGGAGGAGATGTCTTCCAGGTACTTGTCCTGAGCCGTGCCTGAAGGCCCTGGGGTGTCGCCAGCAGCCATGAAGACTTGGCGATCGGGGGTGCCAAGGCTGGACTCGGAGGGTGCCACCTCGGCTGGTGTGTTTGAGTCGGCCCGGCTAGCGGTGTTCCCTCCGGAACGGTAGCGAGTCGATGTAAGTGACGTAGTGAGTCTCCCTTCGCCAGGTCGGCGGGCTTGCGGTCCGGCCGCAGACGTATCTCCCGCCGGCGTGGATTTTATAACCGGCCCCGCAGGCCGGCCCCGACAAGGGAAGCTCGGTGGAGTTGTCTTCGGACTCGGGCTCGTCGTGTCCGACCCGAAGTCGAACTCGTAGTCCGGTTCGAGTAGAACTCGGAGAGAGGGCCGGAGCCCGAAGCGTGATCGGGGGCGGCGTGGGAGTCCGAGTTGTACTCGGGCACGGCTCCTTGCCGGCCGCGCGCGAAGTGGGAGCCCCCCGTGCGGTGCCCGGCCGAGGACGCGGGGGCCACGTGCGGAGGGCTCTCGTGGTGAGGGGACCGCCCGCGATGGCCGAGCGGCCCGGCTCGCATGCGATGGCCCATGGCGACGTCGAGTTCGAGTTAGAGACTGGACTTGAGCTCGAAGTCGGCCGTGGTGGTTGAAGAGCGAAATTTCGCCGAATTTGCCGGCCGAGTTCGCCCGTGACGACTTCGGGAAGTGTCACGAAGCTCGTCTTCGGGTTGGGCCGCATGGTCGCGGCGGCGGGAAGGAGCCCGCGCCATCAGCAGTGCAGACCCAAGCGTCGAACACAAAGGTGTCGCCGCGGTTGAAGGCGACGGTTGGCTTGGAAGCGACGGGAGCCGTCAAGTTCGCCATGTGATCTCGGGCGAGAGCCCCTACCTGGCGCGCCAGCTGTCGGTGTTTTAGACCGGCAACCTACTAAGGGGAGTACCCGAAGTAGATGAATGTGACTCGCCGAGATCGGTAACTCGAAGGAAGAGACACGTGGCACACAATTTAGACAGGTTCGGGCCGCGAGGTGCGTAATACCCTACGTCTTGTATGCTGCGTAGCTCTGGATTGATTGGGCACGATTACAAGATGGTGCAATAGTGCGCCATGAGTTGTACGGGATTGGATGAGGTGATCCTAAGATCGGTCCCTGCCTCGCCTTATATAGTCCGGGAGGCAGGGTTACAAGTCGGAGTAGGGAGAGAGTACTAGTCGAGTACGTCTAGGAGTCCTCTATACAGTGCGGAACATGTACAGCTCCCTAACCGAGTTCTCCTCCTGTGCAGTCCTTGTGCTCCACGCCTTCAGGTGCCGTGTAGCGCAAGCCGGGTAGTCCCAGGGGCCCACCGAGTAGTTGGTCCTGGTACCCACCGAGGTAGTGGGCCCAGGGAGGTCCATACGACAGTGACCTCTGTCTGTGGGTGTGCACAAGCAGTCTAGGGAGAGGAAGAAGATAAATGTGTGCATGACATGTGGGACCTGGTTGTAAGTGAAATAGTTATTCCAAAAGCTACAGTTGCTCAACCAAACGAGTTTTTTCAAAAAGTCACAGCTCACATTCCATAGCTGCTTTTATGAAGTCCCAACTTACAACTGCTTTTTCAAAAGCCACACCTCAACCAACACACCCTCAACATGGTTGGCGCTGCAGTAAAAGCTAGCAGATGTAGTTGGATGAGGTCGGGCGTGAACTTCTACATCAAGTTGATGTTAGATGATAGGCAACATTTTGGCATATTTTAATTCCATAATTTAGTAGATATTTCAATATTATAGTGAGTGAAACAATCCATGTGCAAGTGTGTATGTTTAAACCACAATTAAACATAACAATATTCATGATTATACAACTAATAAACATGAACTTTTGGTTAATAAAGTACCCTGTGGAAGTTTGGGTGACGACATCACCCGAATTTCCGTTATCACCCATTGTGAGTGACCTCAATCGGAGTAGCCGTACACAGTCAATGTAGGCAGAGGATCGCTGTGCAGACTCGCTGTAGATGAAGTAGTTGTTCGCTCGTAGTCGACGTAGAGGAAGTAGTCGTTTGTAGTCGACGTAGAGGAAGTAGTGGTACGAGAGTGAGAAGTCGCGTGAAGATGCTCCACAAAAACCTTATCGCCCGCCTATCCCGCATGATCTCAGTAGCAAGGTGAGGTTCCGGAGGCTCTGCTCTCGCAGGTACCGTGCGCGCGGTGCAAGCGATGGAGATGCAAAAGAAAGCAGCAAACAGAGGGAGAAGAGAGAGGTCTCCTAAACAGGAGTACTTGGTTGTTTGTGAATTGGCAACCTGAGGGAGAGGAGGAGGGCGCCTTATACAAGCGAGCAGAAAGCGCAGGGGGGATAAACCTGGACGTCACGGTTAATGCGCCTCAGGTAGTAATGGTCACGGTTAAGGCTCTGAGTAAATGTCGCGGTTTAAGGGCTCCTGGTAACTGTCACGATTAAGGGACCATTGACAGCCAACAGTAACGTTCACCATTAAGGATTCATCAACAACAAAAAGATGCTCCCGCCCCGTAACACATGACGTCCGTCCGTCCGTCCGTCCGTCACCGACCGACCTCACCGCACCGCACCGCACTGCCCGCTCGTCATGTCACGTCGCGCCCACGCCCTCGGCCTCGGCTCGGAGAGGCGAGCGAGTGCGCGCGCATGCGTGTGGCACGCCTATCTCCTTTATTCAACTTCACAAGAGGTGTACCGAAAGGTTACCTAATAAGTTGGATGGGAGACTCCTCCAATACCCATACGGTATTTCTCTCTTTCCTTTAGCATTAAACACATGGGCTTTTAATTCTTTTATTATTACAATAAATGGCCCTAGGCCCATTTATTTAACAATCCCAACCAAGAATTTCAAGCCACATTGGAAATGCTCTCATTTTGTTTTTGATATACCAGTACTATGATGGAGACTGTTAAGTTGAACATCCACCAGGAACTCTAGTTACACTTATTTGCAACTGAACAATGGACTATGGCTTGAATTGACAGTTTTGTGCATCTAAGCTTGTCTAGAGCCCTTTACTGATACTTGACTGCATATAGCATCCCCGCGGGTTGGAGCTTATGGGTCACACTCTGTGCCTCTTCATGAGTTTTCTAGAGATCACCCAACTCTCATAGACTATGACCAGTAGTCGATACTCATATAGGTGTGTTCCTTCAAGACATACTGTAGGACTATGTCTTTGCTTCAAAGAAACAACTTCCTTGTTTCATGAAAACCACTTGGACCACATTAAGGTATAAATACCAGCCTGCCATACATGTTTGAAGAGAAATGCATCTTTTCCATGAATTGAGCCTTCTCAAAGGTTCTCTTCTCTCAGTCAAACCATAGCTTGTTTCACCATCTTAATTCACGGGATCTCCGATCACATAAGACAGGTTACCACTATGGAAAAACTCACGTGGGTCTCAAGCCCAGTTCCATAGATGCATGATCTATCACAATACGTGATAAACCCTTTGTAAATTGATCTGCCAGGTTCTTAGACGTATGGATGTAATCCAAAGCTATGACACCGGTGTTTCTAAATTTCCTGACAGATTTCAACCGCCTCTTAACATGCTTGGATGACTTCATGTTATCCTTTGAACTGTTCACCTTGACAATCACCATTTGATTATCACAGTTCATTAGGATTGCCGGTATCGGTTTTTCAACTATCGGCAAGTCCATTAGGAGTTCACGAAGCCACTCAGCCTCTACAGTGGCAGTGTCCAATGCTACGAGTTCTGCTTCCATTGTTGACCTGGTTAAAATGGCCTGCTTGCAAGACTTCCAGGAAACAGCACCACCTCCAAGTGTGAACACATATCCACTTGTGGCTTTTAACTCATTAGCATCAGAGATCCAGTTTACATCACTAACCCTCCAAGACTTTGGGATCTCCGGAATAGTGAATGCCATAGTTCATAGTACCCACTAGATAGCGCATTACCCGCTCGAGAGCACGCCAGTGTTCACTGCCCGGATTTGAAACAAATCGGCTCAGTCTACTAACTGCATATGCAATGTCAGGTCTCGTGGCGCTAGCCAGATACATTAATGAACCAATGATATGGGAGTACCTCAGCTGATCCACCATTATCCTCAGGTTCTTCCTCAGAACCAAGTTGGCATCATAAGGAGTTAGTGCAGTTTTAGAATTGCTGTAGCAAAACTGACTTAGCATCTTTTCAACATAGTGAGTCTGTGACAGAGTCACCCCACCATTTTCTCCCTTTATCAGCTTTATGTTAAGGATAACATCAGCTTCTCCCAAATCTTTCATCTCAAACTTTTGAGAAAGAAAGTCTTTGACCTCCTTGATCAATTTAAGGCTCGTGCCAAAGATAAGTATGTCATCTACATACAGACACAAAATCACTCCTTCGCCCCCACCATAGCGATAGTACACACATTTGTCAGCTTCATTTGTAACAAAGCCAACAGATGTCAAAATTCTATCGAACTTATCATGCCATTGCTTAGGTGCTTGCTTGAGGCCATAGAGAGACTTCACTAACTTACACACCATTCCTTCTTGACCCTTTACTACAAACCCTTCCAGCTGATCCATATAGATCTCCTCTTCCAACTCTCCATTTAGGAAAGCTGTCTTAACGTCCATCTGATGAACAAGAAGACCATGAGAGGCTGCCAAAGAAAGTAGTACTCTTATGGTAGTCAATCGAGCGACTGGTGAGTAAGTATCAAAGTCTTCTCCTTCCTTTTGGGTGTAACCCTTGGCCACAAGTCTAGCCTTGTACTTATCAATAGTACCATCCGGCCTAAGCTTCTTTTTGAGCACCCATTTACATCCCACGGGTTTGCACCCGTAAGGATGTTCAACAACCTCCCAAGTGCCATTTGACATAATAGAGTCCATCTCACTCCTCACTGCTTCCTTCCAATAGTCAGCATCAGGTAAAGAGTATGCCTCTGCAATGGTCTTAGGAGTATCATCCACGAGGTATATGATCAAATCGTATCCAAAGGATTTCTCTGTCCTTTGTCTCTTGCTCTTCCTAGGAGCCTCATCATTGTCCTCCTCAGCATGCTCAATAAATGTAGGCTCATTGAGTTCCATCGACTTGGTGGAGTCGTCCTTCTCGACAAACTCTTGCCTAGATGAACTTGTTTCATCTCTCATTGGAAAAATATTCTCAAAGAATGTAGCGTCTCTAGACTCCATAATTGTGCCGACAAGCAAGTTAGGCACTCCAGATCTTACTACCAAGAACCTATATCCAACACTGTGAAAAGCATACCCCAGAAAAACACAGTCCACCGTCTTTGGTCCAAGTTTACATTTCTTGTTGATTAGCACACTGACTTTGGCCAAGCAACCCCAAGTGCGTAAATATGAAAGAGTTAGCCTCTTCTTCTCCCATTCCTCGAATGGTGTTACTTCCTTATTCTTCATAGGCACACGGTTCAGGACATGACAAGCTGTCAGTATCGCCTCACCCCACCATTCCTTAGATAGTCCCGCGGTTTCTAACATGGCATTCACCAAGTCAGTCAACATGCGGTTTTTTCTTTCGACAATCCCATTGGACTAGGGTGAATAAGGTGGTGTCCTCTCATGAACAATACCGTGTTCCTCACAAAATATATCAAAAGTATTAGAGAAATATTCGCCACCTCGATCCGACCTTAGGTGTTTGATCTTTCTCTCAAGTTGATTTTCTACTTCAGCTTTATAGATCTTAAAGTAATGTAATGCTTCATCTTTTGATTTTAACAAGAAGATGTAACAAAATCTAGTGCTATCATCTATCAAAGTCATGAAATATCTTTTACCACCCTTTGTCAACACACCGTTCATTTCGCTCAGATCAGAATGAACTAATTCTAGAGGTGCCAAGTTTCTCGCCTCAGCAGTCTTATGTGGCTTGCGAGTTTGTTTCGATTCAACGCATACATGACACTTAGAATTTTTGACAGAGGTAAACTTTGGAATTAAACTCAAACTAGCTAAGCGCATCATACAACCAAAATTAACATGACAAAGCCTTGAATGCCAAACATTTGATTCATCATTCATCACATAGTTTACAACATTATTATCGAACGATAAAGAAAAGCGGAACAAGCCTCTGCTATCATAGCCTTTTCTAACAAAAGTACCAAACTTAGAAATGATACATTTATTTGACTCAAAGACTAATTTAAAGCCATCTCTACACAGTAGAGACCCGTTGACTAGATTCTTCTTGATGGTAGGTACATGCTGCACATTCTTCAATTGTATGGTCTTCCCCGAAGTGAACTTCAGAGTGACCGTACCAGCACCAAGAACACGCGCATGGGCACCGTTCCCCATCAACAAGGAGGTAGTCCCCCCGACCTGATAAGAAGAAAACATAGAAATATCAGCACATACATGAATATTAGCACCGGTGTCTATCCACCACTCTGGTGAAGAACACACTAAAAGAACTGTAGGTAAGAAATTACCATACCCCGCTGTTCCTCCACCCTCGCTAACAACCATGTTCGCTGTCTTTGGAGCCTTGTGATCTTTACGATCCGGGCACTTCGCAGCAAAGTAATTCGGACTGCCACAAGTATAGCAAGCACCCCCCGCTTTCTCTTCTTCTTATTAGGCCCGTCGACTTCCTTAGCCTTGGGCGGGTTTTGTGAAGGCTTCTTCTTCTTGTTCTGATTATTGTTGAACTTGGGATTGCCCCTCTGCACAAAGTTTGCGCTTGAGGGATCAGCTGTTGCCTTTCCACGTGTGTCTTTTGCTCTCGCCTTCTCTTCAACATCAAGAGTCGCAATAAGGTCATCAAAAGTGAATTCCTTTCTCTTATGTTTTAGAGAGGTAGCAAAATCCCTCCAAGAATGTGGCAGCTTGGTGATAATTGCTCCTGCTACAAACTTGTTGGGTAACACACATGGGGCCTCTTTGCTATAGTTCTCAAGCTCTTTAGCCAGCGCCTGTACTTCATGGGCCTATTCCACCACAGAACGGTCTTCAACCATCCTGTAGTCTAGGAACTGTTCCATTACATACAGCTCACCACCGGCGTCAGAAGATCCGTACTGAGCCTCAAGAGCCTCCCAAATATCCTTTCCCATCTTCCTCTGAAGATAGGTATCCACCAAGTTGTCAACTAGGACGCTAATGATGGAACCCCGGAACAGGTTATCATTCGCATTAAATTTCTCCTCCGAGACACCCTCGGGGGCTTTTCTGGTGGCGACATACATCACGTTCATGGCAGTGAGCCACAAGGTGGCCAATTCACGCCATCTCTTAAAGTTGGAACCATCAAAAGGCTTCGGTTTAATTGCATTTGCAAAGCTAGTTGCACCAACCATAGTCCTATCAACATTATAAGGTTTTTGGATTGTTAGATGATAGGCAACATTTTGGCATATTTTAATTCCATAATTTAGTAGATATTTCAATATTATAGTGAGTGAAACAATCCATGTGCAAGTGTGTATGTTTAAACCACAATTAAACATAACAATATTCCTGATTATACAACTAATAAACATGAACATTTGGTTAACAAAGTACCCTGTGGAAGTTTGGGTGACGGTGTCACCTGAATTTCCGTTATCACCCATTGTGAGTGACCTCAATCGGAGTAGCCGTACACAGTCGATGCAGGCAGAGGACTGCAGTGCAGACTCGCTGTAGATGAAGTAGTTGTTCGCTCCTAGTCGATGTAGAGGAAGTAGTCGTTTGTAGTCGACGTAGAGGAAGTAGTCGTACGGGAGCGAGCAGTCATGTGAAGACACTCCCCAAAATCTTATCGCCCGCCTATCCCGAGTAGGATCTCAGCAGCAAGGCGAGGTTCCAGAGGCTCTACTCTCGCCGGTACCGTGCACGTGGTGCAAGCGATGGAGATGCAAAAGAAAGCAGCAAACAGAGGGAGAAGAGAGAGGTCTCCTAAACAGGAGTACCTGGTTGTTTGTGAATTGGCAACCTGAGCGAGAGGAGGAGGGCACCTTATATAGGCGAGCAGCAAGCGCAGGGGATGAACCTGGACGTCATGGTTAATGTGCCTTAGGTAGTAACAGTCACGGTTAAGGCTCTGAGTAAATGTCGCGGTTTAAGGGCTCCTGGTAACTGTCACGATTAAGAGACCATTGACAACCAACAATAACGTTCACCATTAAAGAGTCATCAATAGTAAAAAGATGCTCCTGCCCCTCGTCCGTCTGTCACGATTAAGGGACCATTGACAGCCAACAGTAATGTTCACCATTAAGGAGTCATCAACAACAAAAAGATGCTCCCTCCGCAACACGTCCGCACCGCACGCTCGGCGAGGTGAGCGAGTGTGCGCGCGTGTGGCACGCCTATCTCCTTTATTCAACTTCACAAGAGGTGTACCGAAAGGTTACCTAATAAGTTGGATGAGAGACTCCTCCAATACCCATACGGTAGTTCTCTCTTTCCTTTAGCATTAAACACATGAGCTTTTAATTCTATTACCCCATTAATTTAATGGTTGATGGCCGTTGGTGGTTGGTCATCAAAGATAGCAGCTACGAGTACTCTTTTATACTGTGTGATGCAACTCTACGGAGTAAACACTCGACGTTTGGGCTAACCTCCGACTTCGGTCGATGCTGGTCCTCACATTTATAACGTTGACTAGCATCGTGCCCGTGCGTTGCTACGGGCAATAAAAATTTATAATTAAATGCACATCATGTCAAATAAAATAAAATGAACTTGTCAGATTCCAAATCAATAGTGTATAACCATCTTGGAAGCAAAGAAAGAATTGTGTGGCTTTCATCCGCATATTCTTGGATTCTTTAACAAAATTGTGCCATGTACTTTATTCTTGATAATTTACAAAATGAAGTTGTAGAATATATGAAACTGTTGTAGAGATATACAGATGCCGCTTTCACACTTCACAAATTGAAAAATGTAGTAATATTTTATACTTTACATTGAGATAATAGTAGGGAAATCAGTTTACATGGAGATAATAGTAAATATACACATGTTGCTTTCACGCCGGTAGGACTGCAAATGCAAAAGATGGTTTTAGCTAGGAAACTCGCTCGCCAGTGGTGGAACTGCCAAAAACAATCCTTGGAAGAAGAGAGAGCTTAATTACTGAAGCCTGTGCATCTTGCATAACTGAACATGTGATGCAAATCGGAGAAAGACACTTGACGTGTAACAGAGGTTGCTGGTAAGAGTTTGCAACTCCTAAGGAGAGAAGTTTTGATCCCATAAGATATGATACTGACTTACTGAGCTAGTGCCTTATACATGGTGTATGTGATGACTTGTGTGTTATAATAACATTATATGACAAACCAGATGCGACCAAACCATTGTGTATACCTAAATGCCAACATGGCTGCGAAGTAGAAGTCAAGCAGAGTAGGATGGCAGATGTTCAAATCTACAACCGTATCTTTCATTATGTGCATCATGGCAGGTCGCTTCCAGGGAGACAAGTCTCTTGTTTCCTCTGTTTGCAGAAATTATAAGTGGTAAGTAGTGAACCAGCACATAGCATAGCTATATACGTATCCTTGTCAAACCTCATGGTAACAACTGAAAAAATAGCATGTATGAGTAGAACATGTTTTATACTTTCAAACTAATTTAACTTTGATTGTTGCAGCTGCGGTCCTTAAGGGCCTTGCATTCCTTCCATAATATGAATCTGTCAATGCTTGCAGAAAGCAGAGAATCCTTTCAGAGAGGTGAAGTGTCAAATAGTATGCTGAAAAAAGCTAGGTTAGTTCAACTCAATTTTTAGTAGCTGACGGAACTCTGCAATATGCTAGTTCAAACCTGCAGTAAAAAATTGGAATCTTAATCAACCATGAGTTAACATTCACTTAGAACATTTAGAATGAGATATACAATCCATTCATAATTTCTAGATGGATACATGTGTGTTGCCACGGTTGTAAGTAATTCTCATTATAAGCATCAAAGAAATTAGCAAAACTTTCAAACCTTAGGTAACAGAATTGACGTACTACCACTCCACGCTCAAAGAAATTAGCAGAACTTTCAAATCTTACTATTCAAGCCGTCCATCAACCACAACTACGCTAATCTTTTTGAACAACTCATACGAAGCCTCTATTTTGTTTAACTGAAAAATATAAGATACTGCTGAATAAAAGGCAACAAATATGAAACAACCATTACTGATTTTGGAAACAATGATTTTGAGAACCATAACATATTGACAATTATATAAAGTGTTTATTCACCAGAGGGTACAATGAATCAGAAATTTGAACCTGAAAGCAAACAAAATATAGACACCATTTGTCCATGCAACTTCTCATTTCCTCCTTTTCTACGTAAGACAACATTCTGAAGCCTCCTCTATTTTCTTTCAACAGCTTGTTACTGGATGCAGTCGTGAAATTGATCCCCTTCTGATTGGCTTGCTTCTTGCTACATCTCATCGTCAACCTAAAAGAGGACATTGCCAAATACTTGTTAGAGAGCAATGTTAAAATTCCGAAATAAGTGTCACGAAAGCTTTTAGTACTAAAAAAGATTATTGCTTAAGAAGAATAAAATCAACATGGACCAAACTGAAGTATAAAGCACAATTCACATGTGAAAATATTAAACATAAAAGTGCTATGAGCCATGGTAAAAAAAACTATGAAATGTGCATCTTCATGGAGTCTTTAGTTTATAAAACAAGTACTGCAACCCAACCATGTATTTCATGAACATCTAATATGATAGGTTATTCAGTCTGTGATACTGGCGCTACATAAAATTCAAAAGTAAATAAATTTAAAAGATGGCTCTGTAGCACATAAGTTGTATTAGCAACACTTTACTGTTGCTCAGCAGTGCCCAATTAGATAGCTAGACTTACCAATAAGAATCAAACAATCAAGATCTAATGCTCAGCAACAATGCCTGCAAAAATCAATGGCAATATTAGCATGCTTTGGACCTGCAATGAAATTAATAGAAAATGTAGAGCTAACGCTGCTACTGTGCACAAGCACCAAAACCGTTCCAGCTAATTAGCTATGAGCTAAACATAGGAGCAAGCTAAATGTATACTTAGCAACGTGCATTCAAAGAAACAAGCGCAGTGTAGGGGCACATACATGGCTTATTAAGAATAAACAAATGCTATGCGACCTGTAGCATGAAAGTAACAAAAACAAATCCGAAGTGCATAAGCGCCATACACCAGCAGGTATACCTAAGAAATCACAAGCATGAAAACACTTTATGATCGTTTTTGTTTGCCCAGTTCATGAACTATGGGGCTACTTGATATGTTTCGATGATAAGCATGCACTCGTCAATTATTGCACAAACTTTGAATGCTTTCCAACCTCAAGCACCAAGCAATACTATTATCTGTAAAATTAGCATTATAATATCAGACAATAGAAGTGCCAACCTATTTGATGCACCTATCACACACTATTCTTACAGTTGAATCAAAAGGCTTATCTAGCTAACAGAAAATTTTATGTGACTGTACATGCATTTCATCCAACACTTCAAGGGAAAAAGGACACAAACAACACTATGGCAGAAGGACACAAACAACAACTCAATCTTGCAACCAAATACTACATGCATGTGCGAGTCAAGAATGCACTTCCAAAAAAATATCCCTACGAAACAATTAGGTAAGGAAACAAGCTGTTTAGGGGAAACATCTACAGGATTCCTCTATCCATTCGTGTGTCCGAAGGCTAGGAGCATATGCACCTAGATCAAGAGGAGAAATCACTGCAACCTGGAGATTACAGATGATGTCGGGATTCCACCACGACGACGAGCAGTGCTTCAGCTACCATCACAGCCATAACTCTATCTGAAACCAAATCAATTTGGAGGAAAATCAGAGCCACAACTCTATCTGAAACCAAATCAATTTGGAGGAAAATCAGAGACAAAGTTGGAGAGAGAGAGTCAGATGCAAGCACAGCTGGATCGAGCTACGCCTCTGCCAACCTGTGTCTCACCTCCGTGCCACACTGTTGCTCCCCCATGGGCCACCTACATGAGAGAGATGAAGAGGAGGCTTGAGGGGTTGAACCACTCGTACCTTGTCATGTTGCAGATGGCGAAGTCAAGCGGACGAAGGTAGGAGATCGCCCCGCGTCTCGCCGCTCGTAGGCCCGCCGAAGGAGAGGAGGCCGCCCCACGTCACGTCACTGGCAGACCAGCCGAAGGAGGCAGCCCTGCCCCACGATATGCAAAATCCAGAGGCCGGCGATGAACCGGATCTGGGCGCCGCTGGCCAAGCGTGCCGCCGGCCGAGCGGGACGAGCATCATGGGTCGGGGTGCCGCCCTGCCTTCTCGACTCGCGTTGCCATCAGGTAGAGGACGGGGGAGGGGAGGGAGGGGAGGCGCGGGGTCGAGGGCAGCCACCTGAGATGGTTGCGGCGCACGATTCTGAGGTAGGGTGGGGAGGGGATCAGTGGGGAGGAGTGCAACGCAGAGGTGAGGGAGCGCGGCCAGATGGGCGGTGCGGCAGATGGCGTCGGGAGATTGGGTTTAGGGTTAGAAAACATTGGGAAGAACTGAAGAGGGGAGGCCATGTGGTGGTGGTGGAGGGTGAGGGGGAGGACGCGGGAGGCAAGCGCAGATGCGGGAGAAGAGAGGAGGGACGGGCAGCGGGTGGTGATGGCGTGGAGAGGGGAACTGCGTGGGTGTGTTTGGAGGTGAGGCGAGGTTGAGCGGATTGGCGGCGGAGTGGTGAACGCGAGTGCGGAGCGGGAGACTCGGAATCGCGGAGGCGGAGGCGCAGAGCGGATGCGCGGGGGCGAGGGGCGGACGCACGGAGCGGGGGCGGACGCAGGTAGATTCACCACGAAAGTACTACCAAGTTTTTGTCTCCACTTCATACCTTTTAGGAGTAGAGATAAGAGCAAAGCCAATATGTTGAGTTTGGTGAAGCACGCTCAATACCTACGATTCAAGATCACTAATCCTCGACATCAAAGACCGATCAGACAACCTAGGGAGCGCCGACTGTACTGCTTGAGTGCAATACAGAGGACCCTAGGCGCGTTTGTGAGGGCGGCCCACGGGCTCGGCTGCGCTCGTGGGCTGCAACTCGCCGTGTTTGTGGCCTTGGCCCGCTCGGCCGGCCGGGCTCGCGAGAGCCAAAAGAGTCCTCTCGGCCCGGCCGCGGGGAAACACCGAAACCCTCGTTTCCCGCGGCCCGAGCTCGTGGCGGCGCGTGCCGGCGATTTTGGGCGGCGGCGGAGTGGCTCGCGCGGGCTGCGGCGGGAGGGTGAAACCTCCCTTCGCGCGCGATGGAGCTCGGGCGGGAGGGTGAAACTCGCTTCGCGCCATGGCTTCCGTCTCCCTTTATAAGGGTCGCCACTCCCCCTCCGTTCTTCTTCCTCTTCTTGCTTCCTCTTCCACTCGCTCGTGAGAAACCGGCGGTGAGGCTTGGTGCATGGCGGCGTCCCCGCTCCGGCCCCGAGGTTCGTGGCGGCGTCCCCTGCTCCGGCCGGCCGCCGGGACTCCGTGGCGGAGATCCGCTTCCTCTTCGTCTCGATCCGTGTCCTCTACTCCCGGCTCGCTTCCTCTTCTTCTTGACTGCGTCCGCTACCCCCGGATCCGCTTCCTCTTCGTTCGTTTGACCCCGAGGCAAGGTGAAATCGACCCCCTTTCTCATGATTTGCGTTAGGGTTTGTTAGAGATGTGTTGGTTCTTCGCTTGCCGATGATGCGTTAGGGTTTGTTGTACTATGTTGTTGTTGGCGTGATAGGTTTACTACCCATGTTCTTGATTTGGTTCGGTTTCTTGTGTGTACATGTTCTTGATGTATTAGGTTTACTACCCATGTTCTTGATCCGTTTATTTTTGTTGTCCCGTATTGTTCTTTGATCTGTTTTGTGTTGTTCGCCATATTGTTTTCGATCCGTTAGTTGAACCGCCTATGTTGTTCATTTGTTTCGTTTCTTGTATCATGTTGTTCTTATTTTGGTTCATTGGTCGATGATGTGGTCCAAAGATAGCACTGGGAGGCATCACAGTACTAGATGCAGCTGTGCTTTTCATATGCATTCATTTCTCATTCATGTTGATGCCTAAGCAGGGTACAAATCTGAAATCTTGTTACATTCTTACATGCTTGTAGATGGATCTTTCTTTGAGCCGTGACATGCTGTGTAGGAAGGCAGCTGCCTTGACTATTGTTATGGTCTCCTTTGTATCCAGTAGGCTGAAAAGGAAAACCCCTGAATCTGAAACCCCCCTGCCTGATCCTATAGCTCTAGCCCTGATTAGGGATGAAAATGAGCAAAGACACGGACACGGAACACTAGAAATGATATACCACTCTCTGATTCGAGTGTATTTCTATGATTAGGATGAAGAGAGCTGCCTTTTTTGGGTTAGTGAGCACTTTTAGAGACAGGGGTCTTGTCTCCGATAGAGAAGGAGTGTCGGTGGAGGGAGCGAGTTGCCATGTTTTTACATGTTGTAGGGCACAACCAAAGGTATCGGGTTGTCCACCAATCCTTTAGGAGGTCCATCGAAACCGTCCACAAGCATTTCCATCAAGTGTTATATGCTTGTGGGTGAACTTAGGAATGAAATGATAAAGCCGGCTAGCACAAGCACTCACCCAAAAATACTTGGAAGCCATAGGTGGAATCCATATTTCAAGGTAAATATATATATCTTGGGATCATTGATCAAAGTAAATATCTTACAAACACTGACACAAACTTTTTAGGATGTAATTGGCTTTATAGATGGCACTCATTTCCTAGCAAGGGTTCATAGGCGCATGCAACAAGCTTTCAGGGGTAGGAAAAAGGATCCCACCCAAAATGTTATGGTGGTTGTGAATTGTGATCTGAAATTCACATATGTCTTGGTGGCGGGGAGGGTTCGGCCCATGATGCCACTTGTTTTGGCGGATGCTGTAGACGGGGGTGGATGGCTTCACCGTGCCACAAGGTAATAACACAACACATTTAATACATATTCAATGGCTAATAAACATACACACTCACGGTAGATGTCTTGTGTAGGTAAAATGTTCTTGGTAGATGCGGGTATGCATGCAAAAGTGGTTTTCTACCTCCCTACAGGGGGGTTAGGTACCATTTATCCGAGTATGGTCCAAGGAACAGGCCCACTAATGCAAGGGAGCTCTACAACCTTAGGCACTCATCACTTAGAGTGACCGTGGAGAGGGCAATAGGAGCACTAAAGGGCGGGTTTAGGATCTTGGACAACAAACCATTTCACAAGTATACCACACAAGTCAAGTCTGGTTGTTGCCTGTGCCATTTTGCACAATTGGATCCTAGGTTTTGGCACCGATTCGGTTGTGCCGGCAGAGGAAGGTTTCACGGGGTCCACCGATCCAACCAACCCGCCCCTTTGACACATCTGGATCAAGACTCTGCTGACATGACTCAAATAAGGGATGATATTTCCAATGCTATGTGGGAAGGGAGGGGAACAAACACTACTTGATGTATTTTCTTGAATTTAGTTGTTGTACCCTGCTGTGGAACTCATGTGTGTGACATGGTGCTGTAATAACTTGGTGGACAAAGCTGAGACCATTTTTTAATAATTATGTTGGTTTATTTGTGACTTCCTACTTATTTTTGCTAGATGCTTGTGTGTGACTTCCTGCTTTAATTACTCTGCCCATTTGTGCTTGATGCTGTCAGTATTTTTGTTTCATTCCTGCTGTGAATTAGGATGGTGGTCTCTGGTGCATTTGTTGATGAGATGGAGGAGCTCATCAATGGTGGTTCTGCGCCTGTTGTAGCAGCTGGTAGTGCCAGTGATGCTGTCCCTCTAGCACCTGGTGTTGCTGCTGCTCCAGATGCAGCAATCCCTGCTGATGTTGCTGCTCCTGGTCCTGTGGATGTGGCTGTGGCTGGGGCTGGGGCTTGTGGTGGGGCTGCGAGGGCAATGAGGTGGACCAACAACACCTCTGGCTTTGTGCTTAGGAGGATGGTGCCCTTGTTAGTGATGGCGACGGACGATAAGGTTTTCAAGGAAAAGGATGTCAATCTTGTGGCCAAAGGCGTTAAGGAGTACCGTGGGGAGCTCGTGACCTCCACTCAAGTGTACAATCACTTGAGGAAATGGAGGCGAAGTGGTCTAGGGTGAGCAAGTCGAAGGACCTTAGTGGTGCTCTCCGGGATGATGACACTCATGCTATCATGCTTGAGCATGAGCACTACCTTGGCCACTGCAAGGTAGCAAATTGATCTATACTCTTTACCTATTGTACCTTCTGTTCCTTTTCTTAAATCCTATTTGCCCAACCATGCAGGATCATCCCAAAGATGCAGAGTTTCTTAACTGCCCTATTAGGTTTTACTCTGAGATGGAGGCTATATTTGCTAATGCCATGGCCACTGGAAAGTTTGCACTTGGGTCTGGTGAAGCCTTAGGACAGAAGCCAGTTGATAGTGTTGCTGGAAAGGCTGATGGCCCTCCTCACAAAGCTTGTCCCTAGTGAACAGGGGGGGGGATAGCAAAGCCACTGAAGTGCTTCCTACCAGCACATCTGTTGCTGCCTCTAAGAGGAAGAGAGGGAACTTCTCTGAGGATGAGATGCTAATGTTGACTAACATGAGTGATGCTGTGAACAATGTAGCAAAAGCTCTTAGGGAGACTGGACTCGCCCATGTTGATGGTAATCTCTACCTTGCTCTGTGATGGAGATGCCTGGATTCACTGAGGAGGCACTAATTGTTGCTTACACCTTCCTTCTTGACAACAAGGCCCAAGGTACAGGCTTTGTGAACATGAGTGATGCACATAGGACCCTTTGGCTTAGGACCTTCCTGGCCAAAAACTACTATGGTTAGTTTCCTGCACTGTGGTCTTGCTGCACAGGAGGGGGTTGAATGTTGAGCAGTATAGATGTGCTCCACCCCCCTTAACCACACTCTCCTCTTTTGATGGGTTCTTTTGATGATGACCTTTTGTGCAGTCTAGGTTGATCTTGTCACACTGACCTTTTGTTGATGCTAGTTTAGGAGGGTGACTAACTATTTTGAGCCCTTGGCTGTTGGGCTGGAACTAATGCATGTAAGAACTTATTTGTGGTGCCTCTGTTGGTTACCCATGCTCAGCCCTTACCTGGGTTCTTTGGTTAAGACATTATCCGTGGTGCAATGCTTTACTTGATACTTGGATTGCTCTATTCCTTCTTGTTTTTACTTGTGGTGGTACTAGTGGGATTTGAGGCCTATGATGCTACAACATACATGAGTTGGATGCCGTTTTCCGTTGTTTGCAATTAATCATGTGTTTCTATTTGCTTGCATACGAGGTGCTCGCATCTGCGGTGTTCTTTTCTATTTGCTTTCTTTCTTGTTTGCAAGGCATCCAACATTGATTGAAATTAACAAATCCACCACAACATACAAGTTGAGACCAATGTTTACTTTCTACCTAACCGCCTATGATGATAATCATGTTTGCTCATTGCATTGATGAACTTGAACACCATATGGGACCGGAGCCGTTGGTCATCCATTCGTTTTGCCTATGAACATGTTTTTTCCTGCTCTATTATTCATGTCTGTCTTCAAACCATGCGACACGTCGATTCCCAGACAATCTGTCATGACTGGGATCGACGTGTCCCATGGTTCCATGCCTGCCATGAGAAACTCTTCTTCTTTGCTTTCTATCCTTAAGCTCCAAGTTCAAGTTCAAATGATATGCAAACTTATCCGAGGCCGATGTTCCGTGTTCTTCCTTTGCTCCTATTTTGCCTATGATGATGATGAGTTTGTATATAACTGTCATGGCACTCATCAAACCATGGGAGACATCCATGCCCATGTTTTTCAAATGCGATTGGTGGATGTGTCCCATGATTCCATGGTTGCCATGAACCATTTGTTATTCTGCTTCTAATATCAAATCATCCGAGGCCAATTTGTTTTTGCCATGGTTGCCAATGATGATTCAATTTGTTTGCCAATTAATTGATGAACTTCAACTTGTGAGGGACTCGGAGCCGTGAAACTTCACTTGTTCTTTTCCTCATGTCGTCATCAAACCGTGGGACACATCGATTCCCGGCAATCTGTCATGACCGGGATCGACGTGTCCCACGGTTCCATGCTCGCCATGAGAACCTCTTTCATGCTGCTTTCTATCCTTAAGCTCCAAGTTCAAGTTCATATGAAATGCAAACTTATCTGAGGCTGATGTTGTATGTTCTTCCTTTCTTCCTCTCTTGCCTATGATGATGATCACATGTATATAACTTCTCATGGCAATCATCAAACCGTGAGACACATCCATGCCCATGTTCTTCATATCTTGGCTGGATTTGTCTCACGGTTCCATGGTTGCCATGAACCATTTGTCACGTTTCATCCGAGGCCAATTTGTTCTTGCCATGGTTGCCTATGATGATTCAATTTGATCATGCATAGAGGGATGACCTTGATCTCGTGTGTTGTATCCTTCTCATGTCTCCCATCAAAACGTCAAACTCATCCATGCCCAATGTTTTCTACCTTGGGTGGATGTGTTTGACGTTTCCATGGTTGCCATATGTTGTATGCATTTTATCCTTGTTGTATGATCAAGGTCAGCCTCATCTGCAACATAAAAAAGTTTCTGAGGCAATGATGTAAATGATATGATGTTAATTATATTTTTTTAATTAAACAATGATGTAAAATATATGATATTTTTGATGTTAATGATGTTATAACTGTAATGTACACTTCTCCCTCTATTGATTAAGATGTAATTTGTGTATGTTTATCTTGGGCCGGGCTCACCTAAGCCACCCTCGCCAAACATGTTCTTGGCTCGGCGGTTGGTGGCGGTTGGCCCCTCGCCGAGCTCGCACCGGGTCGCAAACAAGAGCTCGGAGCGGGCCCGGCTCACCCGGTGCGAGGGCACGCAAACAACTGAGGGTGGCCGCCCATGGCCAGGCCTGACAAGGCCCGACCCGGTTAGGCTAGCCAGGCCAGCCGCGGCCACCCTCACAAACAGGCCCTATATGTCTTTGATGTGGCCATGTTTGGTCCAACGCCCCCGATGGAAATATCATATATGTTTGCTCCGTGTGAAGCCCATATTTTGGTACTGCATACCATCTTGTATCCTTGAGTTTAAGCACTTATATACTTTGAGTCATGTGTTTGACTCCTTTGCGGTAGCTCAGAAGCTACAATCTGTCTCGGATAGGAGATCCCAAATATTTGTACTCTGATTTTGTTGTCTTATATATTTGATTTGAGTCCTTAAAACAAACTTCGTGAGGATCTCGTCCAGGCAAGGCGCGGTCATTGGCAATTGCCATGAAGCTAAACGAAAACTAGCAGGCAGTACTCCCTGTCATTCTTACTTTCCGAGAAGTCAAATAAATTGAACTTTGACCAAACATAGACAAAAAAATATCAATGTTTATAATACACAATTTGTATCATTACATAGATCATTGAATCTATGTTCATAATAAACTTATTTAGAAGATTCAAATATTACTAATACTTTTTACAAATGTAATCAAAGTTGAGAGTACTTAGTACTCCCTCCGTTCCAAAATATAAGCATTTTCGATTTTCGTGGTGCACGTTTGACCATTCATCTTATTTAAAAAATTATGAAAATATTATTTATTTTGTTATAACATGTTTTATCGTCATATATATTTTAAATATGTCATAATTGTTTTTATATGATATGTTTTATCCACATATATATTTTATATTTTAAGTATATCATAATTGTTTTATATTTTCATAAAATTTTTGAATAGTCAAATGTGATTAAAAGTCAACCAATGTTTGTATTCCACGATGACACTTCCTTTAGCACGGAGGGACTAAAGAATTCCCAATCCACCCAACGGGCCCCTCTCGTCCACCTCTGTGTTGTGTCGTTCCCTCCGCGTAGCCCACGCTCTCTTGCTCTCTACCCGCTTCCGCTTCCCCGCAAAACCCTAGCCCCGCCACATGCACCGCGGCAGCGACCGCTCAGGCGGGGCCTCGGGCGGTGGCGACCGCTCCGGAGGCCGGTTTCAGCGAGGCCCCTCTCGCTGGTCCAACGGCGGTGGCAGTGGAGGAGGTAGCCCGCCCCACCGCTACTCCCGCGGTGGGGGGGAAGGCGGTGGCGGGAGGTTCCACCCGTACCATGGCTCGTCCGAATATTCTGGCGGCGGTGGCGGGGGTGGAGGGTATAGAGGCAGTGGCGGTGGGGACGACTTCGGCGAACAGAGGCACCGCTACGGCGGCGGTAACCGAGGCGGAGGCCGTGGGGATTTCAAAGGTTCGTTCCAAAATCATATGGGCCTTTCCCTCGCTATATGGAGATCTCCGCTATATGCAGTTGTTGAGTTGTGCTGTGTCGAGATGGCGACTTGAGGTGGCTTAAGCGTGGGTGGCTATGGTTTTGGTGCTAGGGTAGCTTATTTGCGACCTCCTTAGTTTATAGTTGCAGATTCAATCAACTTCCTTTGAAATTCTTGGTAAAACTGACTTGATTTCGAAACTTAACAAATTTCTACAAAACTGTAATGACAAATTTCTACAAAAACTTCATAGCATGAGACCATTGCAATGGTACTTAGCAGCATGCCAGCATCTGCTGTAATGACAAAACCACCCATCGTTTTCTGAGTGGACTTGTTCAGCGGTTCTGGATAGTATGCATATTGTCAAGGTTTTCTACATGTGAAGGGAGTGATTGCTATAGTTCTATTTTGATGCACGGCTAACTTTCCTAGCAGTGCTAGTTAGAATTTTTCTTTGTTCACTCTTGAGATAATCTGTTGTAAATTCGTAGGAACTTAGCATGCATATTTGTAACAGCCGACAGTGTAGAGATGGAATGACTAAAAGGCGTGTCGGCGTATGCGTTTGAAGTGGCTACGTGTCTTGTATTGATTAGCTTGTGTTGTGTCTGTGGGTCCCAGAGGCCAGCGTCTGGGCTGCGCATATAGGACAGCCTCCTGTAATGGTGAACTCATGAACTGGTTTATTAAGAATTGAATCGAACTCAAGGTGTCAGGGCTCGTTGCCCAGCCTGCTACCCCTCTCTGTGCTGCTGTGATCTGGCTCATGTTGCTGGCGATCCTGCTGCGACCACGGTTATATGCAAGATTGGACAGATCTGCTCACTCCTTTGATATTCAACTAATTAGATTGTAGTAGGGTATCAATTATTGACTAATTTTACCATGGGTCCCCAAACATAGTAAACTTCAGTTTATGTTACTTGACTTTTCTTTAACTTTAATTCTTGTTTTTCCATTATTATAAGAGTTATAGAGCAAAATATGTTGGTAGAAAAATGGTAGAATTTATTATTCTATGGTAGTAATAACATATGACAAAGTGCTGTAAGTGAATGAACTTAAGTGGATAAAGATTTTTTTAATCCTACTGAAATCAATATTTCTTAATCCTAGCCAAACCCTTTTTGTTGCTAATATTGATATTGCCCTTAAATCTTTCCTGCAGATCATAATAGCAGAAGTAATTATGTCAAACTTTTTGTTGGCTCTGTTCCAAGGACTGCAACTGTAGAAGATGTGAGTAGATTCTTTTGCTTAATAAATTCTTTATGTTTTTGATAGCATATATATTTTGTAACTGTATTCTTCCTGAGCTGATGATTTGTTTGTACTCATGTTAATGTTGTGTTGTTATTTTCACTACAAGAAAACAAACTAGAGGCTTCAAACTCAGAAGGTCTCTAAGGCTTACAACATGTGAGATCTTTGTTTGACACATATATCAGCTCATCAATGTAAAAATTTGAAATGAATCAAAGGCATCCAGCCTTACTCATTTTTTCCGCATGATGTTTTAGGTTCGTGTTATTTAGTAAAATTTGTATTGTTCTTCAGTTTATGATAGATTCTTTTGCCCTCAGGTCCGGCCTTTATTTGAGGAACATGGAAATGTCCTTGAAGTTGCTTTAATCAAGGATAGGAAGACCGGTGAACAGCAAGGTGTGCATTGATTTTGTTTCTTCATTTATTATCACAATGCGAGTATCTCTTTTGTTTTCAGGTTTCTGAGAGGTTGTAGGAGCAACATGGTTGCATCTTCTCTCAGTTAGATTTGGTGGTCGTTGATTTTCATTTCCTGCGCTTCCATTCTGTCTGTCTCCTGTGGATTCAGTTGAAGACTAGAATGGAAGCAACTAACTGTCAGCTGATTCCTGCAATCTAACTAGCCTCAAGTCTACTGCTACACAAGGCAGCTGATTCAGTAGCAAAAACTGTGTTTATATGATATTGACCTTATGGCTGTCCTGTGTCACAGTCACACTAGCAATGAGGGTGTAGTTTCACCTTTGCATCTATGTGTCTTGATTGTGATGCAAGAGCAGATAACCTTATGACGAATCAATACAAAACTTTCCGTCCTTTGCCTTTCATGGTTTAAGATTTTCATTATCCATGTAATCATCAATTGCATGGTGTGGAATCCCTTAATTTGAGCGATTGGATCCCAGAAAAAAGTAATTGGATGATGCGGTATAGCTGCATATTGCTTTTTTCCCAACTGATGACAGCTGTTGTGTTGATGACCATGTACTTTGGAAATGATCACACATTGTGCATCGTCATGGGTGGTAAAGTGTCACGGGTGGTATGACTACATGGTCCGTTGAAGATGAATAATTTCTGGGTTTGACTGAATATTCTGGCTGTATGCAAGTTGTGCGTGTAACTTTTGGATGTGCTTAATGTTTCCGTGACTGCATGATGTTGTTGACTCAGCTGTTATGGTGATGTTTTCTGTTCGCGAGAAATATCTGCAATGCAAACTATGAAAATAATGATTCCAGCTGTATGGCAAGCTTGGTTTGATATGGTTGGCATTGGCGTTTTTAAGTTATGTAACTTGGAGTGGATGACACATGATGGTATACCAGTGTTGTGTCTCTAATGTAATTCTGCAAGCATGGACACTTACCGAATGGGAATTCTTCTCTCCCGTTTGATGATTGTCACTCTAAAGTACTTGACTTGAAATGTTATCTGTGTAACTGCTGTCTATGAAAGGCCAATGTTTAGTATTCTGAATGGATCATTTGACATGCAGCTGATTAGGACGCATCACAGAAAGTCCTTGGGCCTGAACTCTATTATTGCTGTTTCGTTGGAATGGTTGATGCTTATGTTGTTATCATAGGGAAGTTGATATTGAAAACTGATTCTAGGTCCATTACGTATTTTATAATTGTGCATCTGGGTTTTAAAGCCTTTGTCATACATGATTTTATTGCCACCATTAAACTGACAATCTGCAGTAAGGTCATAAGCATATGTATCTCATAATTATTTAATATTAACTCTAGTTTGGTTGATACAGTAGATGGGTGAAATTATTGCTCATTATTGTTGGCGTACCGTCATGTTCAGCAACTAGAAATGCCCTGGCTTCTGACAGATTATCCTCATTTAATGGATTATATGCATCGTACCTAGAGGGTATACATGCATGCTATCTGATGCTGATCAAGTCGACATTGTACTTTGTTTTGATTAATTTCATCCCTACTTATCCATGTGTGTTGGATGAATATCTTTTTATAAAGCCTTTTTGGGCCATTGCGAATATTCTTATTATATGGTTTTTGAAATTCTTTCAAAACTAATGCATGCATTCTCTAGACTAGTGTGTGTATCCTTATGTTGTTTACCATGCACCTTTCAGTTCTTTTTATATTCATCCTTAATGCATGTTCATGGGATGCAGCTGTAAAAGCCTTCCAATGGAGCATCAAATATAACCTTGTGATCTTGCTTGTTCATAGTACTTGCCATTTTGGTGGGCTATATACTTACAACTCTATAAGCTTGTGGTTAGGGATGAAAACGGTCGAAAAAGGTCGAACACGGAATCACAAATGTAGAAAAACGGTCGGAACGGAACGGGATTTTTCTACATTTATGAAAGTAAGCTACTACAAAATAATGAAGAATGAAATTAAAATTAATTGAATCTGACAACTTTTTATAATTCGGTAAAAACGGGAACAAAAGCATAATGTAGAAAAACGGTCGGAACGGAACGGGATAGAAACTGTCCGTTTTCAACCCTACTTGTGGTATTGATATGTTTCACTTTATCAGCTTATTTTGGAAATTGGTATGCCAACGGTCTGCTGTCAAAATATGTTGTTTGATTATGATGATGGTATCGGATACACTGGGAACATGAAGCCCCTTTAAATCTTCAGTTCAACCTTAGAACCTTTCCTTGCGTTGCTGATGATGGACTCTTATGACTGACTTAATATTTGTTGAGTGTTGAGTGACATGTGTGACTTCTCATGGTATACACACAATTTTGGTGCATGATGTTCTTTGGGACCTGTTACTGTTTGCATTTAAGTGCATACTGAGTTCTGATTATACCACAGCTGAGGAGTTATGGATATCGTTGTGCTTTCTGATTTGTGAATCACACGTCTTAGCGCTACTTGTAGCCAGCTGTGGCGTGGTAAGTTTCTGTAATCCTATACCTGATGTTCTACAGGTGTATGACTTCGATATTGAGGAGTGCTTGTGGGTGCTGCAAATGCAGTATAGCCCAAATTGAGATCTTGATGAGTTCTGTGAAGATATTGTTTTATACCCTCTTCATACTTCAATTAATGTGTACCTGAATGAGGCTTGCTCCTGAAATGTGGAACAGTCAAGTTGTTTTTCTCAACTGTTTTAAATAAAAAAGGAAATGTTATTTGCCTCCTTAAATTCAATGTCTCCAATCTCCCTTCTGCCTGCTGTTTCTTGGCTGTTATTATTTGCCTCCTGTTACTAATGCTATTGTTGACTGATGTTATACAGAACATCGTAGCTTACTCTGATTAATCGGCATTGTGCAGGTTGTTGTTTTGTTAAATATGCTACTTCGGAGGAGGCAGATAGGGCCATCAGGGGTCTTCACAATCAGTACACTTTACCAGGAGTATGTACCCCCATTGTTATGATCAGCTCTGTTTTTTTATTTGCTAATTATTGATGAATATTTTTATGTCAGGCGATGGGCCCTGTTCAAGTTAGATATGCTGATGGTGAAAGGGAACGGCATGGTAATTCCCTGGTATTTAGTGGTCACCTGTCTGCATTTGATCTTATCGTTGTTTTTGAGGCAAAACCTTGACAGTTCTACCTGTTTTAGACTCAAAACCTCTAAAAAGTTCTTTGATTTATTTCAAGAAACAAAATACTGCATCTTCAACACTGGTGCCAGCTTCTTTAAGATTTGCTCCACACCTCAACATGCAGCTTATCACAAAGCACTTTATCTGTTGCAGCATGTACAGACAAATTTATTGTGTTCCCCTAATCTTTATAGGTTTTATACAATTACTTGTATCATGGTTCTTGATCGCTTTAGCAGTGATTTTTTATTCTGATTATGCATTCTTTTGTATCTGAAAAATGTCCTGTCACTTTTAGAAATTCTTTGTTATTTTGTTGTGTTTATTTGAGATATTAAATCATGTTGACAGATTAAAATTTTCTCGGTCTGTTTGTTTTACTTGTTGCGGTATTTTATTTGTCATATTTATTTGGTGATTCAATTGGTTTCTTTGAACAAATTTTAGGGGCCATTGAGTACAAATTATTTGTCGCCTCCCTCAATAAGCAAGCAACTCCAAAAGAGATTGAAGAGGTAAGTATTTGGCACTTTGTTTTCCTTAATGATTTAGGAATTTGCTTGTCCCTATCCATTACTAACCTTAGATACCATATACTTATCTGCATGGAGGACATTATTAACACAAATTCAGTAGCTTGCATTTCTAAGATTGATGATAAATGCACTTTCTTCAGTTAGAAAACATGTAGTATGTTTACGGAACTCCTAGCGCCCGGACGTCCGTTCCGGGTGCTTGCATTGGCGCCTACGTAGCCGTCCGATTCGAAGCAGCTCAGCCGTCAGATCGATGTCCAGACGACCCATATTACGACCCATGTTGCGTGCAACATCCAACATCAGGGCACTCCCCCCCCACCCCCCTCGACACAACACCTAAGTGACCCATGTTGCTACCCATGTTGCGTGCAACATCCAACATCAGGGCTCTCCTCCCTCCTCCCCCTCGACACAACACCCAACATCACATGTCTGCAACGTCGAAAATTAATGTTTGCAACGTCGAAAATATATTTAAAATGTTGATAATCATCCATTGAAAATGAGGTGCAAACCTGTCACAACATATGTTTCATGTTGATTGAAACATTCAAATCTCTCGATGAAAAATGCAACATTGAGATAACACACTTGCGACACGCGCGACGCACATATGCAACATCACAACATCAAGACCTACTTTTGCAACATCAACATGAAACACTTGCAAACATACACTAAAACCTGTTGCTGCTCCCGTCCAAGACGGTCGCCGCTCCTCCCCGCTGTCGCCATGGCTGCCGCGAGCTCCTCGCCGTCCTGGCCTCTCCTCACCGCGGCCCACAGGAACTCCCCGTCGCGGGGGAGCGCCTCCATTTGTCGGAGGGCGCGGGTGGCCCCGCCCCTCTCCGACGGCAGCGTGCGACCACACCACATGCGGTGGCGTGCTGCCTAGACGAGGCGAAGTTGACGTCACTGAGGTTTTCCCTCAGGACGGCGCCGCCGCCGAGGTCGATCGAGGTCTGGGCCTTGCTGTCCATGGTGGAGGCTCTGCGGGGCGCCGAGCGCCTCTCTCCGGAGTCAGTGGGATTTGGCGGATGGCTTGGAGACCACACCACGGTGGCGGCGGAGTCGTTTAGGGAGGAAGCAGATGACATTCGGCAGCCCGTGGTAGTGCTGTCGCTCCGGCCGGGTGAGGAGGCAGAGTTCGTCGAGGCGCTGCGGCGGCAAATTAGGTTCTCCGACGCGGGAGCGCCTCCGGTCGTGGAGGGCGCGGTGACTCGACGCCCGGCCGCGGGGAGCAGCGGGCCGCGGCCTTGGTCGCCCACCGGCCACACCCCCGTACGTGGAGGGCGCGGCAACTCGGCGCCTGGCCACAGGGAGCAGCAGGGCACACCCGACCGTGCCCACCTGCGTCGCCGCGCGAGCTTGTTTTCCGCGCCACTGCCGAGCTCCCAGCCTCCCATGCACTTGCATCAGTCGCATCGGAGGAGAGAGGGCAGAGATGAGAATGGTGGGTGGAGATCGGAGAATTGAAGGGATAAAGCAAGGGGGTGTGATTGGACCCTCACCGAATCAGCAGTGGGGAGGGCGTCCGATTTTTTTCCTCCCTCCAGACGTTTTACCCATAGCATTACTGCTATGTTTAATATGTTTTTTCAGATCTTTGCTCCATATGGTCATGTGGAAGATGTTTACATTATGAGAGATGGCATGAGGCAGAGCCGAGGTTTGTGAATGTCTGTTATCTTGTAATATTTAATATTTAACTCTTTCTTTACAACCTTTTGTTTTGACGTTCGACTTATGTAATGTAAAGGTTGCGGATTTGTCAAATTCACATCAAAAGAGCCAGCAGTGGCCGCAATGAATGCCCTTAATGGAACTTACATAATGAGGGTAAATTTCTATGCCAATCTGACATATTCTGTATTTTGCTTTCTGGGTATTTACGGTGTATTTTATGTGTTAGGGGTGCGAGCAACCATTAGTCATAAGATTTGCTGATCCTAAGAGGCCTAGACCTGGAGAATCGAGGTGAATTAACAAACTGTGACTATATTTGCTTAGCATATTTTATTTACCTGAGATAATTATTCATCATCATCATCATTTTTCTGCTGTCTGATTTGCCTTTCTGGTTAGGGGTGGCCCTGCATTTGGAGGTCCTGGTTTCAGTCCTCGATCGGATGCAGCCCTTGTTATCAGGTTTCATTTTCACTACTCATAGTTACTTAGTTTTGTGCAAGGACAATTAAATTAGGTTGTCAATGAGATGAACTATGTATGGTCTTCCCTTGCACATAGAGGAGTTGCTGACACTTCGTGCTGTTAGTGAAGTGCATTTGCAAAACCAAAGATTGTAAGTAGAAGCACTGAAAAGAAAACATGCAGTAGCTCTGTAATAATCCCCAAAGGATGTTTGATGTAGGGATGAATAAGGTATGATGGTATATAGGGGAAAATATGTAGTGCAAACCACATACTAGGTGCAACACTACGAACTCAGTATTTTGCAGCTCAGAGAGTACATTGATTGCAACTTGAACCATTAGCCAGTCGCAACTCAAATTCTCGTGTCATTTTTCATATAACTGTCCGTTTGGTACTATACACTATCCACCCCCGCCTGGTACTGTATACATCCCCTTCAGTTGCAACTGTTTAGTGATTCAAGTTGCAATCGATGTACACTCCGGGATGCAAATACTTGAGTTCTCAGGATTGCACCTAGTAGGTGGTTTGCATCACATACTTTCCCCTGGTATATACAGTAATGAATTGTCAAATGCATTTTATCTTTTTTTGCCTTATTGAATATGTCTAGATAGTCTTGAACTAATAATCTTATTATCATATCTTCTAGTTGAGAAGTAATTTTATCTGAGTTTGCTTATTGCTATTCAATTTTGTATTATCCAGACCAACAGCCAATCTTGATGAACCAAGGGGTCGGCACATGCCTCCTGACTCTTGGCACCCATCAAGTCCAAGGTCAATGGCACCTAATCAATACAATAATTTTGGATCTGACAATCACTTGGCGCTCGGTGGCGCTGTAACATCAGCAGATACTGTGTGTTTCAAGTCATTCCTTTTTTATGGTTTTACTTTCTATTCATTTCCTGACCTTTTTTCACCAAAACATGACAGGCTGGTTTTCGGCCTCCGATGTTTCCTGGAAATGGCTCCTTATCAATTCAGACAGCTGTGCCAACTTCATCACATGTGGTACAACTTGGAATATTATAATTTACTTAAGTTTCATGATTTTCTTTCCATCGAAATTGTTATATCACTGTAATGGGGACTCTGCTTTTTAGGGCATGGACCCTCCCATGGTACAAGGGCATCATCTGGGGAGCCAACAGATCTCACCCATGCAAAAGCCACCTGGTCCACCACAGAATTTTCCTGTACAATTGCAGAATGCTCAGCAAGGAAAGCCCCTTCAGGGATCTATTCAACAGATTGGGCAGCTTCAGGTTCCGCAAGCCACAGGATCTGTTTCATATGGCAAGAATATGCCATCTATGCAATTACCTGGCCAATCTGCAGCATCACAGCCATTGATGCAAAAGAATGCTTCTGTAAGTGCTTTACAGGCTCCTTCATCTATACAGTCCAATCCCATGCAAGGCCAGCAGCAACTTCCCACCAGTGTTGCACCCCAAATGGTCCAGCAGTCAATGCAGCATATGCCTTCACAAGCACCACAGTTGCTGCTTCAACAGCAGGCAGCTTTGCAGTCTAGTTATCAGTCTTCACAGCAAGCGATTTACCAGTTGCAGCAGCAGCTGCAACTAATGCAGCAGCAAACTAACCTAAATCAGCAACCCCTGGCACAGGTTCCTAAACAACAGGTACTTTCCTCATAAGATATTTGATTAGACAGTGCCATTTGATGTGAAACCACTCTGCAGATGCATTTCTCTTGTCACTGTCTTATGTTGTCATCAATTATAATATATGGTTTTTTTTTCGTGGTTAACTATAGTTGAAATGTATTAAAAGATTCTCCATAATTCTACATTTCTGTCTGGACAGCCTGTGCAATCCAGTGCTCCAGGTGCCATTATTCCAACAAATATTAATGCGATTCCACAGCAGGTTGGTTCACCTGCAGTTTCTTTAGCCTGCAACTGGACAGAGCATGTGTCCCCTGAAGGTTTTAAGTACTACTACAATAGCCTTACTCTTGAGAGTAAGGTGAGGAATGGTGCTAATCATGCTATATTTTTGCAAATTTTGTGGTTTATTCTTATGAGCTGTTGTGTCCTGCAGTGGGAGAAGCCTGAAGAGTTTGTGCTGTATGAGCAGCAACAGCAGAAACTGCTTTTGCTTCAACAGCACCAACAGAAGATTGCAGCACAGCAACTACAGTCACCACCACAGGGTCAGTCTCTTCCATGCATGCAACCGATTCAACAACTTCCCCAGGCACAAGGACAAACACAATTGCCGATGAAACAGCAGGTGCACATGCCGTTCCTTCTACCATACTTTTGGCTTGTGGTTTTTTTTTTGAGAGTGGTTTTTCTTTTTAGCACGGTCTGACAGTTCTGCATAGGTATTTTTTGCTTGTGTTTGAACATGCTTCGAAATATAAGGTCTCTTGGAAAAACTGGGATTGTCTAAATGAATGTGCTTTTCTTTTTGTGTAGCCTTTTTTTCACTGTAGTTCGTCCTATTAGATTCACATAGATTCCTTTTGAACTTTATGTAAGCTTTTATTTTTGCTATCTACTTTTTGGCATGTAGGATGCACAATAGGATAAAGACGTACAAGTTGTATCAATGAGCCATCAGCTCTGTGTTTAGATGCTTTTCTGGTGAAATAAGGATGGAATCTGAAGATGCCAGATTGCCAGTTTTGGAGCATTTTGGCTTTGGTTTTGGTTTTCATTTTGGGGGTTGTGTGTATTATAATAAATTTTACAATGTCTTAAGTTGTGGACCTCAAAACTTGCATGCAGGAAGTAAATTACTCTCAATTACAGGCAGCAGGTTCCATTGACCGCAGCAGAATTCAGCAGGTAGTCTAGTTTGTTGCATCATTCAATGTTCTCAAAGCACTGCTACTGCTTATTTAAATTTCCAGTCATGTCGCTTATCTTGGTGACATAATTTTAGGGCATTCAAGCTGCACAAGAACGTACTTGGAAAAGTTAGGGCAGCAGGTAGGAATCACCCTCTTTTCATCCCTATTGTCATGGTTACAAAATGCTACTCAAGACTCGGAATTGTGCTGTCCCCTTGCTGTCTATCTGTAACAACAGCTTTGTTTAGCCTGCATAGCCATGCGCCCATCCGGATAAGTGTTAACTCTATATTTAGATTAGACTGATATGTAGGTGGTAGGTCCTGTATGTGTACATCATTGTGACCTAGGCCATGTCCCCTGTTAGCGATTCATGTTCTCCAGCAGCTTGGTACTCTCAGTGCGGAGCTGAGGTCGTTTCCTGGGCCCGCTTCATTTGTGTTTTCATTACCATTGTTCCATGATTTGTGATGTTCCGCATGTTGTGGCATTCATTGTGACCTAGGCCATGCCCCCTGTTAGCGATTCATGTTCTCCAGCGGCTTGGTTGGTACTCCTGTGGGGAGCTACTAGAGGTCGTTTCCTGGGCCTGCTTCAATTGTGATGTTCCGCATGTTGCGGCATGCCGCTGATTTGAGGTGGGATCAATCCAGGTGCATGCGCATATGCGAGTAACAAGTGAGCACAAGATACACATGATAAAAAATGAATGACATGCACAACCGGGTCTAGGGATGGCAAGGGGCCCCCATCCCCGATGGGGAATTCCTCTATTAGGGGATGTAACCGGGGTCATTTTGCTGGGGGGGGGGGGGGGGGGGGGGGGACTTAACGGGGCAAAAATCATCTCCGTTGGGTGAAGGGGGTGGAACAAATCATTCCCGTTGGGTGAAGCGGGGGGTGGAACGTTCGCTGAATCCCCGTCCCCGATCCCCGTCGGGGATCTTGAGTTTCACCGCCATGCTTATCAGGAGGAAGCAGCCATATAGGCCGAAAGACCTAAAGAAGCCTAATAAATATTATTTTGGGCCAAGCACTACAATCAACGCAAGCAATGCTACTCCTAGTCACATTATCCTCTACCGGCTGCCTCCTCGGCCCTCGTATCCATCCCTTCTCTCCGTTCTCCTGTTAATTAGCCGTTGCCGCTTCTGCGCCTGCCGACGCCGCCCTGCTCCACCTCTCCCTCTGCTTCGTCCCTCAGTCCCGATCTCCTCTCTCCAAGGGCCGCAGGTCGAAGCCGCCACCCTATCACCAGCGTCTAGCTGCTGCCCCCAACCCCGACTCCACTTCTCCCTTTGCTTTGTCGTCGATTCATCGATTCGTCTTCGTCGGGCTCCGGCAGTCGTGGCCGCCATGGATCCGTCGTGGCAGTCCTCTATATGTCGCTGCCACCATGGATCCGTCGCGGGCGTTCTCCATATGACCTCGCCACCATGGATTTGTCGCAGTAGTCCTCCATGCGCCGTCGCCGCCATGAATCCGCCGCCGCAGTCCTCCATACACTACCGCCACCATGGATTCGTCAACACGCACCCTGAGCACCGTCGTCTTTGTCCACCGTTCCTCCGTCGTCCCTCTCCTCAACTCCTCCCTTCACTCTGTTCCTCCGCCGTTGACGCCTTTTTCGCGGGGACGGGGCCCCGACGAGGGCTGATTCCCCGCGCGGGGGCGGGGACGGGGACGGGGAGAAGTGTCCCCCCGAGAGCGGGGACGGGGGGGCGGGGAGAATTTCGCCTGACGGGCACGAGGATGGGGAGCCGATCCTCGGCGGGGATGTCCCCGTTGCCATCTCTAACCAGGTCAACACGTTCGTTATCTGGGAAGTAATCAGTGTATGAACATAGGCAGAGCATACATATGTTGGCAGAGCATAAATATACTAGAAGTAGCATGATACAGTTGATGTCCCATGACACCGACAAAAGCATCAATATTGCTCCATATGAAAGAAAATAAAAGCCGAGGCTAAACTCACTCTTGTTTATGACGTAAACTGAAAAACGGAGGCATGTTCCCCTGGTCGCCTACACGAGCGAAATCTTACCGCTGCTGCCCCAACTCCTCACTGAACATCCTGCTCTTGCCGTTGCCAAGGAGATCCTGAGGAAGTCCGCACGGACTCGGGGAGGGCGGCTCCACCCATCCCCTACCATGTTCCAAGTTGCCCAGATATGCCATTGGTGCTAGACGGTGGCTGGCGACGACGGGCGGCTGGTCGGATTTGGTTCCTCGTCGGCCTGATCTGGAGGAGGCAAGCCCACAATGCGGGGGAGGTGTTGTGCATCATGGGGCTTCCGCATCGTCATCGTTGCTTCTCAGCTCGGTATATTTGGCACTACTTCTCATGGTGATTTCTTCTTGCATATGCAGTTTCCTCTATATCAATCATCTATATCAATCCACAAATTAGAGTCATCTTGATGGGATCTCGTGGAGGGCATCAACCGCCACTAGGGCACCCGTTCCTGCGAGTATTAGAAGAACTAGCACGGACAAGTATGAGACAAGTGCTAAAAATACTGGATATTCAAACTAAATCACAACTCAATAAGGCGGGGTTCCGAAGATAGGAAGATGGGCGGCTGATCAAGCACACACGCTTCACATACGTAGCAATGGCTAAATTGGACGTGGTGGGGGTCATGCTCCAACCCTAGGACACATCCCCATGGCTCCGACACAATACACGGGGCAACGACCCAAAAGACGGTGATGCATCACCCTGACAGATTTTGGACGTACACTTGTTTTGGTGTTTTCCGTCGGCACAAATAGAATTTTGATATGAGACCGGTTCCATTGGAAGCTCTATGAAATTTCCTTTCCAACCATATAAAGAACGCCCTAAATGGAGTCCATCTGAGCTCGTGACATCGTTGCAAGTTAGCCCAATCATGCAGTCCGAATCCAGCGTTCAGAACATATTGGACTTGATCTTTTTCCATCTTTGAGCCAAAAGTCATGGAATTTGATGGTTTCAATTCACGACATCGTCTACTCTAACGTTGATCCTACAGACTTTGTGCATGTGCCTTTTAGGCTCTGTGCGATAATATTATCGTGCGGTGGTAAGAGTTTATGACCGATTGAAGTTGGCTAATCACCTTTAAAAAATGTTGGTTAAGATTGGGTGTTATGGTTTGACTGCTCGGAAAGAAGATGGACAACAAGCAATTGATGGTCTTCATTTTGGGTAACTATTCCTCTACTACGGGGAGATATCCCCATGTCTGACCCTAGGTAGTTGTGCGTGACAATAGCCTTGTTCAAAGCAATGATTGGGGTTCGACGGATTGTTCTTTTGGGTGAAAACCAATGATCTGTATGCTACTAGTTGGACTATGGCAACGATGGTGTACGCTTGCATGTTGTTTCCTTATTAGAGGCATTGTTTTTAGAGAGCTCTTTTCGTAGTCCAAGTGTTGCTTGAGTAGTGCTCGGATTTGAAGTTTAAGCTGTGCGCTGTAGTTCGTCAAGACATGTCATGTGTTATCATGTCATTGTTCTTTTCTTTTCTTTTCTTTTCGTTTCTTTTCTTTTCTTTTATAGGCTCTGTGCAACATAGTTATGCAGAGAACAAGAATTTTCTTAGTTGGATTGTATCACCTTGATTGTCTTAAGATGAATAAAGTTTCTCTTATAGAAAAAATCTCATGCAAACTATTAGAGATATTGTAGATACCTTGGCTATTTATAGCTTTCCATGTAAATCTGATAGGCTTACCTTGTACATTTGATTATATCATTGTACTACAAGCCATCCTGGCTATATAATGAAGGTCACCCCGTCATTAAGGGTGCAACCTTAATCCTTTCTACTTGACCCCTCTCGATTTATCCCCTTCCACTGCCCTCCTCTCTGTTTTCGGCGCCGCCTCTCCCCTTCCCTCGCGCCGACAACTCTGGCCATGCGCATCCTCTGTCCACACCGTCCCTCCCACTACGTGAAAAACTCACTTTGGTAACGGGCATAGATTGCCTTTCGTAACGGGCAAAGTGTCAGTTACCGATCAAGTGTTACAAATGAGCCAAGAAAGGTAACGGGAAGATGCCCATTACTGATAACACATATTCGTAACGGGAATTAAACAACGACCGTTACCACAACTAGCCACCGGTCACATGAAATGGCTGTTTCTCTGGGCCCACAGAGAACTTTGGTAATAGGCACCAAAACAGAGCCCGTTATAGTAACTCAACATCAGAGACACGTTTTGTGTAACTGCGTCTCCGATGTCTCTACGAAATGAGACATGTTTATTTCACGCGCGTCTCAGCACAACTAGGATTCGTAACATGTATCAAACAACAACCGTTACCACAACTAGTCACCGGTCACGTGAAAATGACTGTTTCTCTGGGCCCACAGGGAACTTTGGTAACAGGCACCAAAACAGAGACCGAAACTATGAAATCATATCGGAGACATGTGTTGGGAACCTGCATCTCCTTTGTCTTGACGAACGGGACAAGTTTTGGGGCCCACCGGTCAGTACTGGTAACGGGCTTTTACGCTACCTGTTACATTGTCAGCATGTTTGTAATGGGTGTTCTGAATGAAGCCCATGTAACAAGCTTTAATTAACACCCGTTATAGATACGTAGGCCACCCCAAAAGTAACTTGCTACCTGCTTGCCGGCTGCCTCCTGGAACCAGCCAGGATTTGGCAGCCATCGGGGGCTGCATCCTGGAACCAGCTAGGATATGACTAAATTTACAGAAATTAGATCCAACATCCAAATTCACAGAAATCCACATAATTCCCATGCATCATATGACAAAATTCAGCATCATCTCACAAGTAAAGAAGCACCACTAGCTTGACAACAATATCACAACCATAGTTAACTAGCTTGACAACAATATCACAAAATTCATGGACAAGGAGGAATGCAAAAATTTTCTAGTCACCATGTATAATATGAGCCCACACAGTTTCATCAACATGAAATTTTCCTCCGATTGTGATCACCTATTTCATGAGGAATGTGGCAATTCTTTCACAAACATAGACCATCGTTGATTGTGGAGAGGATGCTCATCTAGCCCTAATCTCTAGATACAACAATGTCACCAGTCAGCACACATATATAGGTGGTTACCAAACATGTGTAGTGCTAATAAGCAAGAACTGTGCTCAGATGTAGGTTTTACAAATGAAGATCCCAAGAAACTACCTCCATATCTGGGCCACTATCTTTTAATTTAAGCATGTGATAGGCACAATAGAAGCCGCAGAGTTTGGATTCAGTAGGTTGTTGGTGGCACTGCAATAAATGTACAAAGAAAAATAGTGGTGATCGAGAAGAAATAAACTCAAGCTTTAGTACTAGCTTCCACAGGAAGGAAATAAGTGGTATGTACTTAACATCGTTGACATGTTCCAAGGTGCTAAGGCGCAACTTCTTTTTGCCGTAGTAACATTCCCAACCCCAACAATGAAACATGCAACAATTGTTAGGGCACTATTAATTAATATCTGCATAATTTGTTGAGGAACGTTCACAAGTTAAGAAAGACATAACTTACTCATTAATGATTTGTTCGAAAGGGTTAGTATCAGTCTTAACTCTCTTCAATGAATCAAGTAGTAGACCTTTCGCTGCTTCAGAACGATCACCACTGCAATCCAGTGGTTCGTACTGAGATAATCGGTAAGGATGAATTTCTTTTTAGCATATAGTTTGAAAGAATTGCACATATAAGACAAAGAAAGCAAGAGTGTCATCCGTGCTATTGAACGTTGTCGAGCAAAGGCATTCATGATCAAGGAAGCGAACTGCAGCACCCATCTTCTCAACTTCTACAACCATATTCCCATTAGTAAGAAAAAACAAAGTGTAAGGAGGCAAAATACATGGTAAAGATGATGTGAGGAAAAAAGCACATTTCGATAGAGAATAAGCAACTTACAGGATGAAGCAGCGGAGAAGTGTCAGATCCAAATCATCCAAGTTGAAGAGATCATACAAATCACTGAGTTGCACAGGTATCTGCTCGGGTCCGTTTGACGATTCTTCTCTCTTAGGCCATGCACTGGTCCCGGGCCAAAGTGCGACCATAATCGGAGAATCATCATCTGACTTACCACGTTGCATGTAGAATGTTTGGAGCTCTCTGGTACAAGGAGCAGCCTTTTTGAGATTATCATCACTGAGAAGGATCTTTCCGAATTTGTAATTTGGGTTAACCATACCCTAAGGATTCTTCTGGGTGTTTCTCTCAAAGGATTCTTCTGGGTGTTTCTCTCATATCGCTTTCTAGTAGGCATCTTCGAGGTTTCATTTACATCAATTTTCTTTTCTTGTTGCTTTGAGATGGCTGAAAAAGGTTTCTTGAGGGCTTGCTTGCCTACTGTAGGTGGTGTAGAGCTTTTATTTTTGTCAAGTTTCTCTTCTTGCAGCTTTGAAATGGCTGAAGGTTTCTCAAGGGATTTCTTACCTGCTGTATGTGGTGTAGAGATTTTACTTTCGGCAAGTTTTTTCCTTAATGATTTGAAATGGCTGAAGGTTTCTCAAGGGCTTTCTTGCCTAGTGGTGTCTCACCAGGAGCTATTACAGAGGTATTGGGCCCAGATGTACCTACAACTTTCTTCGAAATGTCGTCGAAAGATTTATCAGCACCACCCAACACATCACTCTGGTTGTCTGGTAACAATGGTGTCTCACCAGGAGCTATTATAGAGGTATTAGGCCTAGATGTACCTACATGATTGTTTTGAGCACTTTCATTTGGGGTTTAGGTTTTGTTGTTTCATGTGGAGGAGGAGTAGGAGGAGGAGGAGGTGGTGGTATTTGGTGTCTCTTGCGGATGTGGGGATGCAAGTTTTTTTGTTTTTTCAGGACTAGTAGTAGGTGGGGATGGAATATTTGGTGTATCTTGCAGATGTGGGGATGCAAGTTTTTTGTGTTTTCAGGATGATGAGGAGGTGGGATGCAAGGTTTCTAGGAGAAGAAGGAGGATGTCTGAATGGAATGTCTTGCGGATGTGGGGATTGAGGAGGAGGAGGAGGATGTACCATGTGAGGAAGGAACCTGTCCCGTACTCTATGAACTACAAGGAATCTGTACTGTAGCCTATGAAGGGGATTTATATGTTGGTGGTCCCTTGATGTGAATCCGACACCTTCTCCACTGTAACCTCTGTCCTGTAGCTTGTCGGAGTGTCATCACCTTGTCATTAGGAGGGTATTCCACCAGTTCATCCGCATAGATATCATATACATAGAGCATTTCAACCACAACACAGTCTTCATGAATCGGAACTGTATGTAGCGTGGTCTGCTCTGGATGAACAAGACCAATTGCAACCTCACATTGAAGACCTTCCACGTGATCCATAGGCCACAATATGTGGGTTCAGTCAACATGCCTATAAGGTCTTGCTGTGTACGATCATCACAGCGCACCTCCATCGTCAACTCTGCAGTGCCATCAATCAAACCTATATTATTTGCGGACGCACAACTGCTCTTCAGTGTGGCGGGTGAAGGGCTTGCATGATTGGACACTGGTGACAACACCACTTGATGACAACACAACCTCTTTAGTAAATTGTTCTGGATTTGCATGTTCTGCATCTACATCTCAGCCACCAGTTCTTGCTTGATTTGTTCCTTTAATTTTTCCATATCAACTGATGCATCGGTCTTCGTCCTCTTCCTCTTCCTGTACATGGAAGCGTGTTGAGGCCTTCCATACTTCCAGCCCTGGTAGTTGGAGACACCACGCATGCAACCTGGTTGTTTAGGGCGGCCCAAGCACTGACTTAGCACATCATGCTCTCTCTACCCTGCCATTCTTGAAGATTCTACACATGCATACTTCTCCTTGATGTCTGCAGTCACTTTTTCAATTTCGTTGTTTGTGAACACTATCACAGCAACACGGTCTTTAATCACTAGCTTACTCTTTGCTCGCAGCCAATTCTTGGAACGATCGTCAGGGTAGGCGTCATATGGGTTGGGGATCCCAGCTGCAGCTAATTGTCTGTCCTCTTCCTCTCATTATTCTAGTTTCACAGTATAATCAACTGGACCCATGATGTGCTGGCTTGTGTTCCGGCTTCGGAGTTCTTTAAACTTGACAATAGCAGACGAGGCTTGCTCGATTTCCTCCCGTTTTATGAACTCCTTACAATGTTCCGGGACGATAAACAGGTGCCTTGTAAATGGCTCAAGTCCTTTTCTGATAAAATCTTAGCTGAAATTTGAATTGTCTCCATGCCTAGGCTGCCGTCTTCCAGAAAAGCTTGAATGCATACTGTTTCACACCTTCTTGGAATGTCAAGTGTTTCTGCACATGCTTATCAAACAAGTCCCACTTTTCATCATTGCTTAGGTTTTTGAATTCTAGAAAGTGCAAATGTATCTTTTGTCTAGCAAAGAGCCTTGAAAGCGCCCTGAATCTGCGCTTTTTACTCAATGGTACTGGCATTCCCCCTATGTCGACCTCAGTGACTATCATTGTGTCACTTTGGCCACTTTGTGGATGTCATTGGCGCTCTGCCTCGGTGCTGATCCCCACCCACCTCGTCTTGTTGTGAAATAGCAGTGCCATAACCCTCTTCTTCATCTTCTGGCGCAGGTCTATAGCCCTCGTCAGATTTATCCTGTGAATTAATAGTCAAGGGATTTTGAGAAAGGTCAGCTCAGTGTCCAAGAATAGCACAAAAAGCACACCATACTGCTAGCTTTCCTAGAATACATGCTACAATAAGACAAGTACAACACATTTTAGTTAACCATGCTTAGCAGCTAAGCATGAGAAAACACATAAGAAAACAATTACAATAACTACTTTAGCCCACTATAATATCTTTGGTTCTATGGTAAACCATTAACAAATGCAAAATTTAGTAACCAACAAATTAGTTCAGGCAATGCGACCTTAACATTTTAAAGAGGAAGATGCAGGCTGCCTCTGTCGCTGATGAGGTACTTATTCAACTTGGAGAGAATGTGCACATGTACATAGGAACAAGAGTAAAACCAAATATTAGAGTCAGTTTAAAGGGAAATGCTAAGTATATATACCATCAACAGCTAAGTATGTCCACATGTACTTAGACAAAGGAGCCACAACATACCCTTCAATTCCCACTGTATTGTTGTCAATATTACAATTATTACCGAGTTGGGAGAATGGATTTACCGAATTGTATAAGACATTTTTAGAGCGGCATACCATAAACTCAAATCCTAGATTCGCCACTGACCTTGTCACTGTCAGAGCAGAGGGATCTCTACTCTTCGTCACTGCCTGTTCGTCGCCACGTCCTCGTCCTCGCGTCAACCTCAAGGCTAGATCCTTCCACCTCCTCCTACTCATCGTCGTCGCCGTCGTCACTGGATCCCTCCTCTAGTCGTCGTCATCGCCGCTGCTGGTCCCTCCTCCTCCAGAGATCTTGTTGTCGGAGGTGTGGCACGTGTCGCGCCAAGCGTGGTGTGGCGCGTCTCATCGAAGGGGTATAGCGTGCATCACGACATGGGGGGGAGGTGAGGGGGACGAAGGCGAGGGGGAGAAAGTGGCGCTGGCGGCGCGAGGGGAGAGTGGGAGGAGACTGCATGAGGGAGGCGTCCTTCCCTACTAACCTAGCGCGAGTGAGCTTGTGTGGGCCTTAAAACGAGTAATGTAGTAAAGTAGTACTCTGGTACTAGTATAGTATATCATAAACATAAGATAAAAAATCTAATTTTAAGAAATTTGGTCAAACAAGTGTGGCTGTTGATATTTTATTCAATTACTAAATTACCAACTATGAATTATTTTACGAATTTTTAGGTACTGCTTATGGGCTCTAATATGACATGCATCACAAGTTCACATCACCAATCAAACAAGAGTGACTGTTGATATAACATCACATGTTCACATATGACATGCATCACAAGTTTACATCACCAAGCAAACTAACTCATAACAAACATATTCACATCTGACATGCATCAACAGGGCACATCACCAAAATAAGACTGCATCAGCTGGGCGTATCACCAAACTAGATTGTAGCTGCAAGGGAACTAGTTAGCTAGATGGCTTCTTTTGTGCTGCTGCCTCAAGTTCAGGTAGCTTGTCTCTAGTTTTGTAACTCTTTCCGCCAGCTCAGCATTCTTCTTTAGAAGTTCAATCTCCTGCCTCTTCTGTGCGGCTTGAAGCTGCTCATCCTGCTTGTCGATTCCTTTCCAGATGTAGTCAATGCCATCCCGAGTAACAACACATTCTTAAAACAAAGGAAAAAATTATATTGATGCAAGCTTCATAACAGTTGTAATTTACAAGAAAGCTGTTTAGCTCTAACTGGTTTCAAAACTTGCCTGCTTCTCTTCAGTCGATTCCTTGAGCTTGTTGATTTCAGTCCAAATCCTGTCAATGTCATGTGCAGCAACTTCCTACAACAAATGGAAATTAATGCATTAGAACAATTGATCAGTGAAGATGTGAAGGTACAAGGACAAATCATGCGTGATGGTTTAAGAACTTCCCTCATGGTCTTTAGAATCGTGCCAGAGTTGTTGTCGGAGTCGTCGTCGGAGTTGTTGCCGGAGTCGTTGCCGGAGGAGATGAGGTCTACCACCAATCTTCTGCCCGGGTCATCGTTGGAGGAGTCCGCGCTCACCTCAATGCGCATGGACCACTTCTTCCTTCGTGTTGAGGAAAAAACCCTGCCTCTCCATGGCAGGCATCGCTGGAGTCCCCCAACTTGGCCCTTGCCGTGTGTACGACTTCCTCCCCTGGGCCGACGAAGAACCGACCTCTTCCATTGAGCGCCGAGGAAGACGCACGGGGGCGGCATGCAGAGACGGCTCCTCTTTCTCGCCGCAAAACCTCACTCTCTTGGCGGGGGTGGTGGACAACACTAAGGAAGACAGACGGGGACGTGGCCGTGGGGCCTCTTCCTTGCAGAACCTCGTCCTAGAGTTGCGGGCCATCCCTACGACGAAGATGAGGCTGCGACGGAGACGAGGAAGGAGGAAGCCGGAGAAGGGGATAGAAGGCAGAAGCTGTGGTGGAGTGTTTATTAAAAAGGTTCTTATGCACAAATGATACGATTATTAACAACCACCCATCGCCAATGAAGGGGTGGGGCCATGTCTATTCGAATGAAGAACAATTTGCTTTTCCCCTTTTAATCCGCAATAAAATTTTGTATCACGTATTTCTTTGTCAACCGTAATCCAAATTTGATGATATTTGTTTCTAAATTTTTCTAAAATCAACATCTATTCATTTATGACATTTTTTCGTATGTAATTTCATTTCTTGGATGTTGTTTATACACCTTATATTGTTCCTTATAAGTACAACATAGAAATAATATTTGTTTCACACAACCATTACTAATGAAACTTTGCATTTCGTAATCTTATGGTGAACATAAAGTTATGTTAAAATTTCAAATGCATATGAGTTCGAACATGTTTTAAAGTGTGGAAAACTTCAATGTTGATGTAACATTCTTAGAAACTATGTGAGAGATGTAGACATTTGTACACAAGTATAATCTTGCGTTTTCGAAACCATTTGAATTTTTGTAGACAAGCTTAGGGACTTAAATTATGTTGCCAAGTCAATTTGTAGAATTTTCAAAACACACTAAGACGTTATTCTAATTATTATATCATAAATAAGAGATAAAAAATCTAATTTTATTAAATTTGGTTAAACAAGTGTGGCTGTTGATATTTTATTCAAATACTAAATTACCAACTATGAATTGTTTGTATTTTACGAATTTTTTGGTGCTGTTTATGGGCTCCAATATTTGAGGGAAGCAAGTTTCAATTCAGAAAAAATAGTGTCAAGCTCACGCATCAGCGTCAGAAGCTTATATAAAAAAGATAATCATTACCTGCCCGACCGACAAAGGCGATGTGGGTAGACTAACCCTCGTCGCCAACAAGTGCTCCATTGTCCGAAATGCTCTTGGCCGAATGAATCTGCATCTGCCCCGGCAACGCTGGTAGACTAACCCTCGTCGCCAACAAGTGCTCTATTATCCGAAATGCCCCTGGCCGAATGAATATGCATCCGCCCCGGTGACGCTGGTATACTAACCCTCGTCGCCAACAAGTGCTCCATTGTCTGAAATGCCTCTGGTCGAATGAATATGCATCCGCCTCAACTCTGGCCCCCTTCTTTTTCTTCTTCCCCGATCTGAGCTCCACCACCGCCGCCCTCCCATCCTTCCCCACTGTCGCGCACATGTCGCACTATGCCAATTTGTCTGGAGGTGCACGTGTGTGGAGCAGGGTTCAAGGTTGCCAGAGTAGCTGCAATCACTCCATCGGCTTGGATCCAGTCGGTGAGCTAAGCGGCTTTCCACTAGTCCCTTGCCCGGACTATGGTATGGCTCAGGTGGGGGAGGGGCGGACGCAAAAGGAAGGTGAAAACCACAGTCGTCTTTATTTCAAGCGTGCAAGGAACTCGGTGAGTAGTCTGCTGTGTCTCCCAAATCTGAGTTAGGGTTCTCATGTGCTTTTGATTCTGCAGTACACCAAGAATTGTGTATCTTATCATTTCCACAAGGAGTATCTCCAGATGCTAAAGGATGTTTGCGTCATTGTTTTTCGACCATAGAACTAGGCAGACGTGGTCGATGAAGTAGTTGATTTAGTGGAATGTCAAATTGGGAGCGGCGAGCAGAGGCAAGCACTGGAGGACAAGCAGAGGAAGAAAGCACTGGTGGAGAAGATGGACAATGTGATCTAGAAGATGAACTTGATTATTGTGGTTATTGTTTGTGTAGTATTTGGATGTTTACTAGGATGTATGCTGCAAAGAAGTAATTCTGATGTTAAAAGTGGTGCTTTTGCTTCATCTGTGTGGATGAAGAATGAAAAATTTGTCACATATGACAAACTTAAATGTATGAATGAAGAATGGATGGAATGACAATTTGGTCACAAATCTTAATGTGTCACACATCACAAAATTCATCAATTCATCTGTGTTGACATTTCATACAGCACGAGGCAAAGGAAATGCGGATTAACACAAACAGAGTAAAAAACTTGTAGCATAACTCTGGCATACACATTGCAATTCATTGTGAACTACTGCCATATATGTACACAAACAAAGTAACAAACTTTTGGCATACACATTGCAATTCATTGTAAGCTGCTGCCATAGACATTGCAGTGCGTTATAGGAGAGGAACATATAGTTCAACAAACACATAGGATGAACATATTAACAGAGGAACAAACACACACGAGGTAGTCGCCGCCGGAGGAGGCCCACCGTCGGAGTCGGAGCCGGAGCCGTCGAGGCTGCCATCGTCACCGCCGTCGTTGTCGACGGGGGTGAGCACTCCTCTCTGAAGGTCCCCAACCAAGATATTGATCTTGAAGGCGTAATCCTTGACGGTCCTCTGCAGCGGATAATTGGGTACTGGGACCCTGAGATGAATGGCCACCTTTCTAAGCTTTACGAAAGCGTCGCAGAACAAGTTCACTGACCAAGTGGCTTCGTCAGCACTTAGTGGAGCAGCACGCACGGCCGCCATGGGCTGTGGTGACAGCGCCTCCTTAGGCTCATCGGGGGGGGGGGGGGGAGTAGTGGCACCTCTTCGGGCTCCTTGGGTGCTAGCGCCGTCCCTTCCTTGACGAGCTGACGGCGGCGACTTTCGTCGTCATCCTCCTCCCCCCTCCCCCGCTTGTTGGATGGCTCGCTTGACGATGCCATGCTCGCGCTTGAGGAAGAAGAATCTCTTGGATTCACTTCTTGGTGACCGAAGATGGTGGTGCTAGGGTTTTCTTGGTGCCGCGATTGACGAAGTTCTTGGCCGGCCGGGGATTTATATTGACAAGACGGCGAACTGTTGAAGGACCGATTAGGCGACCAGAGAGGGGGGAGTGAATGGGAGCTGACAAAAATTCTTCCCGAAAGTCGAACACGGCCTATGCCCCAAATTCACAATCAAAGATTCCCACACGAGTTTGCCAAGGTCGTATAGTCACAACGGACCTACCAACCCTAGGAACAAACCCCAAACAATTCCAAACGAAAGCGAAACTCAAGAAGCAAAGGACTTAGCAGCTCTGCGAATGCCCAGGTGGACGGTCCGCAATGACCTGGCGGACAATCCACGATGGACTGGCGGACGGTCTTCGCGACCCCGGCGGACGGTCCGAAATTACTATCCGAACAACAAGTACGGAACCTTGAAATACGGACGGTCCGTGGCCACCCCACGGACAGTCCGTCCCGCGCGGACAGTCCGGCAACGCCGGGCGGACAATCCGGCAAACTTATTCCAATCGAAAACACCCAACTCGACGGATCAAAACAAAGCGACACAAGAACTCGCGAAGAACACGACGAATAGCCGACTGCTGGGCTCCTCGCGGACGGTCCGCCGACCCCGTGCGGACGGTCTGCCAGGTGCGGAAACAACAGCCCGAACCTGAAACGTCAAGCACGAGCTCACCTATCCATCCATGGATCTCCCAAACAGCTCGAGCTCTTGAGGAAGGATTTGGGGAAGATGTGAAGCGTCCCTAGGGGATGCTATGCCCTAAAACTTGAGCCCTCAAATGAACTAAATCGCTGGGAATCAAATTGCAACCGAGCTCAACCAAAAGACCTAGGGTCCAACCGAAATCCTTCAATCGGAGGCCGAATTCGGAGTTTGAGGGGTCATGATCAAGCACAAAGATGCACAAGGAAACTATCCATGATCCCCACCAACAAATCTGAACCCAAACACCTCAGAATCAATGGAACAAGACGCACACGAAAATCAAACGAAAATAGCTCGAAAAAGACACGAAAATCACACGAGCTACAATAGGGAAATCGACACAACTATGAAAGCTTCCATTCACTCGGAGCTAAGATTCTTTACAAAAGGAGGAAAAATCCAAACCTATGGAGCAAGGAAATGAGAAGCAGTCCGGAAGGATAGTTTGCCTGGAAGACCTAGAGTTAATATATATGACTCACTCCGGGCCAGGCAAAAGACCACACTACCCCTAGCACTTAAGTTGTGATACAAACCTCTCAGGGGCATATAGGTCATGTAGCACTCCTCTTCATCGCACGACCACACCGTCGCTGCAGATCGCGTCCTCTCGACGCAAGCCCTGCGATCCCACCACGTGTCTGCCGGCATCGAAGCTTCTCGGCGCGCCTGGATCCCGTCTCCGCCCGCCGAGCCTCCGGTCTTGGTTTTGTGGCTCAACCAAGTAACCCGACGATTTTGGGGCGAATCGTCGCAAACCCCGCGTGCAGACTCCGGTCATGAGCCGCTACCCTGCACCGGCTCCTGTCCACGACTTCATCTTTCTTTTCTTGCCACCATGCGGCCTGCAATCGACCCCGCTGGCCACCGGGTCCCTCAAGCTGAGCGTACTTGTCTCTCCATTCCTCGGAGGCCCCGCAAGGCATAGATCTTTCGTGCTCGCTCTTCATCTGCATCAACGCAAATCAATCCGCAACCTGCACCTGCAATACACGGCCAAGAGTCAGTCCACACCACGTTGTTAATCACTCATCACAGCAAGGAGCGACCTTCCGCCGGTCCTCGGACGCTCCGGTCCTCAATCTCCCCCTTGATGAGTGCATTGACAACACACACAAGCAACCAATTCATAGAAAAGAGAAAAGGAGAAGAAACGAATGAAAAACTCAAACAAGTGATCAAAAGCCAAACAAAAGCCAATAAAAGATCACTTGTGTGAGAAAAATCTCGGTCCCCTAAGGCAAGGGCAACGGCTCGACACAACCGAGATAAAATGCTCCAAAATAGCCGACTCTTCAAGGTGAGGCAAAAGGGCTTGACACCATCGGCAAAAGAGCACAACTAAAATTCAGGCGAAAAAGAGCTTCCCAAATGCATGAATGCAAGCTCCCCCTGAACAAATGCACTTCTCCCAAATTTTCTTCCCTTGATGCAAAGCTCCCCTTGGGAATGAATTGGGTACTGGATGATCAACTTGAACGCGCGTCGGTGCCTCTCGCTTGGAGACAACATCCCCCTTAGCAGCTGCTTCCACTTGATCTTGCTGGATCGTAGGCGGTGTAGGGGATGGACCATCCTGCATCGTAGTCGTCATAGTGGAAGTAGAGGGTACATGCGTGGCTGGAGTTTCACCATCATCACCATCATCCTCTTCAGCATCATCCTACTCGTCCTCAAAGATCTTCTTGCCAACTTCATCGTCACCTGCACACTCAAAGACAGATGAATTGCATGGTTGTGTCTCGTCGAAGGCAACCTTGCAAGTCTCCATGACTAGATTAGTATCAAGGTTGAGCACACGAAATGCTCGAGAATGACTTGCATATAACCCAAGAAAATCCCATTAGAAGACGTCGACACATTCTTATCAAGCCTACCCTTCTTGAGAATAAAGCACCGACAACCAAACACCCTGAAATGGCTCACTCTAGGTGCTCGCCCTTGCATGAGCTCATAGCACGTCTTGTTCAAGAAGGCCCTCAGAAAAATCCGGTTCCCAACATGGCAAGCGGTGTTTACCGCCTCCGCCCAATATCTTCTCGGAGTTCTATGCTCGTCGAGCATCATCTGAGCCATCTCACAAAGGGAACGATTTTTCCTTTCAACTACACCATTCTGACAAGCCACATAGGGAGAAGAAAACTGATGTTCGAGACCCAAATCACAACAAAAGGTTTCGAAACGAGAGTTTTTAAATTCACTGCCATTGTCGCTACGAATAGCTCGAACAACATCTCCATTCCTCTCATTCTTCAACCTCAAGATTTGATCACGAACAAAACCAAACGTCTCCCCCTTGTCATCTAAGAACAAGACCCGAGCATAGTGAGAATAGTCGTCCACGATCACAAGGACATACCATTTCCCACCCGCCGAGCACACATGAGCTGGACCAATCAAGTCCATATGGAACAGCTCACACGACCTCTCTATCATAACAGATGTTAGAGGCAGATGAGAGGAGGCGACCATCTTGCCATGCCTACACGGAGCACATACCAATTCCTTTTGGTATTTCAACTTTGGCAATCCTCGAACCAATCCTATACCACTCAAGTGTGACAACAAGTCAAAACTCAAGTGACCTAGTCTCCTATGCCATTTCCAAAGCTCCGCCGAAACACTAGCAACCAAGCAATGAGAAGAGCCAACACATTGAGAAAAATCGGCTCTAAAAATCTGACCCTCCGGGACGATCGTGCACACGAGATCGCCTCGAGAGTCCAAGACACGAGAACAACCCATTTTGAAACGGACTTCAAAAACCTCATCAAGAAGCTGGGAAACAGAGAGAAGATTGTAACCCAAAGAATTAACAAGAGAAACACGCCGAAGAGTCACAAACTCACTCACCTTCACCGTGCCCACTGAAATCACTCTACCTTTCCCATTATCCCCAAAAGTGATGTACTCTTTGGACATCATCGGGGTGAGGCTGGAGGACCACCTTCGATCTCCGGTCATGTGTCGAGAGCAACCGGAGTCAATCAACCAAAATCCCTCCATGCCTCCCACCTGCAAAATCAAAAACGAGATTGAGAGTGAGCAAAAGACTCAACACTGGGGTTAGTACAAAATGAATCAAACCAGTGCGTTGCCATTTGCTCAAATGTGGGGTTAGCAAAATCCATCCTATCTCTCCTAGGTGGAACACCCACATGTCCCCTTGGAGGACGACGTGCACCACGAAGGGGAGACCGTGGCCTGTAGCTCCTCTGGGACCTAAAGCTGCGATCATTCCCCCCCATACTCGTATTGGCCACGAGCGAAGAAACGTCCAGCAAACTCACCACACCCAAACCCAACACGCCTACCATCTTCTCTATGTGGTGGCTCACCTCGAGGCACAAACTCACGCCTCTCACGAGGGTAAATGGTACGCACCATACCCTCACCTCTCGGCACCAACCTAGGCTCAGATACACCACGAGAAGGGCGGTACCTGTCCTTGTTGGCCAACTCTCTAGACAACCTCTCCCCACGCTTCCTCCTGAAGCAAAACTCAGCAAGGTGCCCATCCCTCCCACAATGCTCACAATGGAAGGGTTTTGGTTTTGGCTTTGGTTTTGGGCTCTGGATTCTCCTCACTCGGTTTCTCTCCCTTCTTCCTAAAGAACTCATTCCCCAAGTCACTCTTGAATTTGATGGGTTTGTGGAAGTTGTCGATTTGTGGAGGAAACACAGGTGGAACTGGGGTTGTGTCTAGTCGGTTCCTAAGATGATTCGATTTAGGAACAAAGGCATTTTTGTGGTGGGTTTTTGGTGGTTATGGGATATCCCCGATCTTCCCCTCATTCTCACCACTTCCCTCACCAACCTTGTTTGCCCCAAGCGCTTCCCCATCCTGGCGCTTGAATGTCTCGATCATTATCCTCAACTGAGGCTCATGACCAGACAACCAACCCATCTACTTTCTCAACTCATCATTCTCATCCTGCAAGCGATCAACATAGTGTGCAAGCTCCATATTCTTCACAACATTTATTTCACAAGTAGAGCACATTGTAGGAATAGGAGCTTTCAGCTGTGCCTCTAGAGATCTAGCATAAACAAGCGAAACATCTAGCTTCTCATGCAAAACAGGACAAGAAGTGCAAGCACCAAGCAAGGAGGGTCCAGATTTCATCTCACCCAGTTCAACCCTAAGCACATCTAGTTCCTCAACCTTGGAGGCATACTTCTCCTTAAGCACAATCAATTCACCAAGAAAAGTGGAACACTCAGTGCATTCAGTTTCATTAGTCACAACAGGAGCAGACTAAAGAGAATCTATTTGAGCCCTAGCATCATCAAGCAAAGATTCTAGCTCAATCACTTTCTCCTTAGCCTCTCCAAGCAAAGACCTATACTCCCTCTTCTCCATGTTGGTCTTTCTAATTACATCATCATGGTTGTCAAGCAAGTAATTCAACCTAGCATTCTCCACTATCAAGAAGGATGGATCATTGTTTACCTCTTCCTCGGAGTTGGAGCCCGAGTCATCCTTGTTGCTCTTCTTGCTTGCAGAGCTATGTGCCATGCTGCAAAAGCCTTGGGTAGCGAAGCATGCCATTAATGTTCTTGCTCAACCGCTTGCCCTTGTGCCGGTTCTCATCTTCATCACTTGAGCTTGATGAAGAGTAGCAGGAGCTTGAGTCGATGTCACTTGCACTGGCCACCATCGCCCGCTCCTTCTTCTTGTGACCACCACTCTTCCTTGGCCTTCGCTCGGACTTGTTCTTGCCCCTTGTAGTCATCCCTCGAGTGGTGCTTGTGGTTAGTCCTCGGACGGTGCTTGTGCTCGGGCTTGATGTCCATGTCTTCCGGGTACTCGGCGATGAAGTGCCCGTGCTTCCCGCACTGATAGCACATGCCCGACCTCCTCCGAGCATTCTTCCGGTTCATGTACATGTGCTCGAACCGCTTGCTCAACAACACGAGGTCCTCCTCGCCCAGCACGTCGAACTCCTCATCTGGCATGGACACAAGGCAAGATAAAGAAAAGTGTCTCGAAGATATGTTAGCATTAGTCCTTGAACCAGATACGAGAGCCAGACTATGAGGGTCAGTCGGGTTCTCGATCTTTGCACGCACCTCACGGTCCACCTCAGATGACTTGAGCTTGGATAACAGCTCGTCCACTGTGAGGGTCTCATACGTCTCCGACTCAAGAATGGCCTCGACCTTCTCACTCCACACGGTACGATCCAGAGAATGCAAGAGCTTGATAGCCCTGTCATGGTCGTCATACGGGAGCACGACCACATTATCCCTCATGTTGTTAACAATCACCGTGAACCGCTGAAACATGGCATCAATTGACTCACCACGGAGATGCGTGAAATTCTCATAATCTCTCTTGTAGGTCGCAAAGAGCCGAGCCTAAACCTAAGCGTTCCCGACATGAGAGTTCTTTAGCTGCTCCCAAATCCTGCACGCCAAGTCCTCTGTCTGAACCCGATCAAATTCGGATTGACACAGAGCACGGTACAAGTAGTCGACCACCTTGTTGTTGGCATCGAACATGTCCCTCATCCTAGAGCGAGGAAGTTCACAGAATGAACATAAGCTCTGTTCACCGTGACATCCCACAGGATCTGACCCTTGCCATGGATGAAAGCAGCCATCCGCCTTTGCCACATCTGGTAGTTAATACCATCAAAGTGTGGAGGACCCGAACCCCGTTCCTGGTACGCCATCTTTAGATCTTAGACTAGTTAAAATAATGAAGATCTGTAACCGGCTCTGATACCAATTAAAGGACCGATTAGGCGACTAGAGAGGGGGGGGGGGAATGAATGGGAGTCGATAAAAATTTTTCCCGAAGGTCGAACTCGGCCTATGCCCAAAATTCACAACCAAGGATTCCAACACAAGTTTGCCAAGGTCACGTAGTCACAACGAACCTACCAACCCTAGGAACAAACCCCAAACAATCCCAAAGCGACATCAAAACTCAAGAAGCAAAGGACTTAGCAGCTCTGCGAAAGCCCAGACAAACGGTCTGCAATGACCTGGCGAACAGTCCGCGATGGATTGGCGGACAGTCCGCGCGACCTCGGCGAACGGTCCGAAATTGCTACCCGAACAACCAGTACTTCAGCTCGAAATACGGACGGTCCGTGGCTACCCCGTGGACAGTCCGTCCCGCGCGGACAGTCCAGCAACCCCGGCCGAATAGTTCGGCAAACTTACTCCAACTGAAAACACCCAACTCGACGGGTCAAAAGAAAGCGACGCAGGAACTCGCGAAGAACACGATGAACAGCCGGCTGTTGGCTCCTTGCGGATGGTCCGCTGACCCCGCGCGGACAGTCCGCCAGGTGCGGAAACATCAGCGTGAACCTGAAACCGCAAGCACGAGCTCACCTATCCAATCATGGATTTACCAAACGGCTTGAGCTCTCGAGGAAGGATTTGGGGAAGATGTGAAGCGTCCCTAGGGCATGCTATGACCCAAAACTTGAGCCCTCAAATGAACTAAATCGCTGGGAATCGAATCGCAACTGAGCTCAACCAAAAGACCTAGGGTCCAACCGAAATCCTTCAATCGAAGGCTGAATTCGGAGTTTAATTGGTCATGATCAAGCACAAAGATGCACAAGGCAACTATCCATGATCCCCACCAACAAATCCGAACCCAAACACCTCAGAATGCTGCGCACGAAAATCCAACAAAAATAGCTCGAAAAGACAAGAAAATCACACGAGCTACAAGAGGGAAATTGACACAACCATGAAAGCTTCCATTCACTCAGAGGTCAGATTCTTTACAAATGGAGGAAAAATCTAAACCTATGGACCAAGGAAATGAGAAGCAGTCCAGAAGGATAGTTTGCCTGGAAACTCTAGAGTTAATATATATGAGTCCCTCCGGGCCAGGCAAAAGACAACACTACCCCTAGCACTTAAGTTGTGATACAAACCCCTCAGGGGCATATAGGTTATGTAGCACTCCTCTTCATTGCACGGCCACGCCGTCACCGTAGACCGCGTCCTCCCGACGCAAGCCCTGCAATCCCGCCACGTGTCCGCCGGCATCGAAGCTTCTCGGCGTGCTCGGATCCCGTCTCCGCCCGCCAAGCCTCCGGTCTTGGTTTTGTGGCTCAACCAAGTAACCATACTATTTTGTGGTGAACCGTCGCAAACCCCACATGCAGACTCCGGTCGCGAGCCACTACCCTGCACCGACTCCTGTCCACGACTTCGTCTTGCTTTTCATGCCACCATGCGGTCCGCACTCGACCCCGCTGGCCATCGGGCCCCTCAAGCGGAGCCTACTTGTGTCTACACTCCTCGGAGGCCCCACAAAGCATAGACCTTTCGTGCTCGCTCTTCACCTGCACCAACGCAAATCAAGCCGCAACCTGTACCTACAATACTCGGCTAAGAGTCAGTCCACACCATGTTGTGAATCACTCATCAAAGTCAGGAGCGACCATCCACCGGTCCTCGGACGCTCCGGTCCTCAACCGTCAGGCGGTCGGTCACTGTTGACGGTGTATTTTGGTACACCAAACATGTTCATTACACTTTGGTTTGGATTTGATTATGGAACTAACCCGCCACTAGGCACACAAATCATATAACAAGTTCATCTATGTGCGTGCATTTGGAAGTGTTGTGTTTATGTAGGAAAACATGGACATAAAGGACAGATTCACAACAAGTTCAAAGGAGCATTTACAGAGTCTTGTTCGTGTTCATGAGCTTGATGAAATCACTTCCAATGGTGGCGAGGACCGAAGTGCTACGAAGCAATACCCCCGGGGATTGAAGCATAAAAGACCAAACTTCATGCACGGAGAACCTCCATCTTGGACGTGAGGATGACATCGTCAAAATCATGCAAGTGGAAGGGGCAAAGTGCATAATCACCGGAGGACCCACGGGAGCGAAGGGGCAACCGAACCGAGCTGAAATGGGCCTGGGCCGGTCGGCCCAGGCCGGCCGGCCCAGCCAACTTCCGGCATCGGTTCGGCCCCCATTTCCTTGCACCTGAAGGATCTTCAACCCTAAAGTCCTGGAGGCGTGAAGGACCGATACGGCGAACCAGAGAGGGGGGAGTGAATGGGAGCTGATAAAAATTCTTCTCGAAGGAGATAGAAACTCCAACAAGATGAACAAGGCTTCCAACACACGTCTCCGACTCACTACCCAAGTTGTCCAAGCCCACGTAGCCACTGGAGTGCCACTGGACCTAGGAACCAACACACAACCTTCCGACCCGAGAACACGGCGGCACACCAAACCTCGAGTCTACAGACCCACACCGGTCAGACCGGTGAGCACCACCGGTCGAGCCGGTCCCCGCCGGTGAAATTGAGCAACTTTCACTAAATGGCTCTACATCGGTCGACCGGTGCGACACACCGGTCGGACCGATCACGACCGAAAGCCCCCAAGGCACCAAACGAGCCAACCGACCACCAAACCGACTCAAACTCGAAACAACAAGCACCACGGGACAACGGCGAACACACCAAGACGTTCACCCGAGCAAAATCCCACCGAGGGTTGCCCAGGTCGAGGCCGGTCAAGAGCACCGTCAGACCGGTGTAGCCTGGGCAGCTCGGGATGAACAGCACCCGCGGGTCAACTCCCCCAAATCCAAATCTCGATCTCCCGAATCGCTCCATGGTCTTGAACAAGACTTTGGGGATATTAGGAACACCTCATGAGGAGTCCATAGCCAAGTTTAATCCCACCAAAACTTGTCCAAAAAGGAGGAATCAAGGAAATCCCGCCAAGAGCACTTCCAACCCAAGAACTCAAGAAACCCCAAAATCGAGCACCTTTACTCACGGATTTGGGAGGGGAATCACAGCCCAAAGAACCACGAAGGGTTCCCACAAATTTCCCCCATCAAATCCCAAAGAGAAAGGTCCCGAAAACAACCCAAAGAAATCACAAAGAGAGGGCTCCGAAAATCACCACCAAGAACAACCGGGGAAAACACATCCAAACCTTGAGGAACCACGCCGAATCATCTATACATGAAACAAAGGTTCATACAAGGTCTAGCAAACCGCCCGATCATCCAACCCTCTCAACAAGATCTCTCCATTAAGCTCTCTTGCTAGTCTTATGGAAAACCTAAGGAAAATAGGTAGAAAATAGGAAAACTAATGAGCTAGGGTTCCAAGAGTTGGCTGCCATCCTCTCACCTCTTGGGTTATATGGAAGCAACCGAATGTCTAAAACGCCCTTCTCTACTAACTAGGGATACAAGCCCCTCAAGGGCGGATTCGGAATTCTTGATGTCTTCACCATCGGACGGATGCCGAGCGACCGCACCCTGCGTAGCCTCGACGCAAGCCATGCGATCCCGACGCGTGTCCTTCGCTTCGAAGATTCCGGACTGCGTCGTCGCACACCGATCAGACCGGTGCTCCTCACCGATCGGGACCCGGTCCCCACCGGTCGGACCGGTCGGACCCACCGGTCGGGCCGGTGCAGCGGCTGCTGCAGCTCCGTCTTCGGTTCTCCGGTCTTGGCTTTGTGGATCAACCAAGGAACCCAGTGGTTTTCTGGTGAACCACGGGAAATCCCGTGAACTCGGTGTAGCCTCCGCCAATCTCCACTCATGACTTGGCTCCCACGTAGTCCCGGCTCGACCTTGGTTTTGAGGCTCAACCAAGAAACCGTCCATGACTTCATCTTGCTGTTCATGCCACCATGCGGCCCGCACTTGACCCCCTCGGCCACGGGTCCCTCGAACGAAGCCTACTTGTCTTCTCCACACCCGGAGGCCTCACCGCGACGACCTTTTGCGCTTGTTCTTCACCCGCACCAACACCGGTCAAGCCGCAACCCGCACCCGCAATACTTAGCCAAGAATCGGTCCACACACGTTGTCAATCACTCATCACACAAGAAAGCGACCATCCACCGGTCCTCGAACCACACATGGTCCTCAATCTCCCCCTTGATGAGTGCATTGACAACACCCACACGAAAGTAACAAGAGAGAAAAGAAAAAGAAAAGAAACGAACAAAAAGAAACTCCAACAAGCGATCGAAAGCCAAACAAAGGCAAAGAGCAAGATCACTTGAAGAAGACAAGTCTCGGACCCCTTAGGCAAGGGCAACGGCTCGACACATCCGAGACAAAGCAAAGCTCAAGCAAAGAGCGCAAACCACCGAAAACAAAGCTCGAAAAACCACAAAGAGCTCCCCCCCCGCACACATGCAAGCTCCCCCCGAACCAATGCACCTCCCCCGGACGAAAGCATGCAAGACACCACTTGAAACAGGGGGCCGCAACAACTCGGCCCCGACCGGTCGGACCGGTCAACACCACCGGTCGGACCGGTGTGCAACATGTGAACGAGAACCAGCACTCACACCGGTCGGACGGTGACCCACGGCCGGTCGGACCGGTGACCCACGACCGGTCGAGCCGGTGCACAACAGAGCCCGAAATGGCTCGAAACCACTCCGAAAACCTTCTAAATGCGTCCGAAGAAGCCATTTCAAGCTCAAACTTTTCCCCCTTGTTGGCAATGCATGAATCAAGCCAAAAATGCAAAACTTTCAACCTAGAGCTTCTCAAATAGACAAAATTCAACAAAGAATGCTACACATGTCCAAATGAGCAAGTTAGATACTCTACGGCTTCGTATCGATCTCAACTACATGATCACCAAGTTTCACAACCATTGGACGAAGGTAAGATGGATTTGGGCAATTTTGCGAAAACTTGCCTCTCATGAGCAAAGTCCTAAACATGATCAAAGCATATCAAAATGGCAAAGCCACACAAACTTCATGCTAGGACAGCCATTCTAATCATAAGACCATCACAAACACCCACAAGCACCTCATGTCATGTCAAAGCCACCGAGCCATGTGCCTACTTCTATGTATGAGACTTCTCATTGGTAGGCATCATGCAACGGTTTAGCACCCAAAGCAAATTAAATTCAAGCACATATGACATGGGAGCATATTTTCCAAGCATTTTTCATTTCATTTTCAGATTCATAATTGGTACATGAAATGTCTTTGCGACAAAAAGGAACTTATGCCCCTCCACAAGATAAAACAAGAGGGCTAAACATTCATGATGACAAATGAGCCTTTGGCCCCATATGATCAATAAACTAGCTATCCTAACACAAATTAAGCATAGCAAATCCACTAACACATATCAAGATCATATAAAGGCATTTACACATGAGAGAGCATATATGTGACATTTTTCAAAAATATAGCCATCAACCATGGATCATTCAACAAGATCATCAAGAGCTAAGCCAAACTAACCATTGCATACCAAACGAGCTCACAAAAACATATATAGCAACCCATGGTGAACAATGTATATAGGAGAAGCTTTTCCTAACCAATGCATATGATACAAAATGCATGCAATCTAAGATACAAGGATGCCTATACATCATGTTACATATGCCATGCCAAATGCAAGAAATGCACAAAAGAAAGCTATACATATGCTACACAAGGAGCTTCACCACCAACTTAGGAAACCAACCACACACACAAAGCTCACAAAAGACCGGCTCGAGGGGAGGCAAAAAGGGCTCGACACCACCGGCAAAAGAGCAAAGGAGCACAAAACTCACAAGCTCCCCCTAAACACATGCACTAGGGCCAAAAAGCATGCAAAGCTCACCCTACAGACATGATATAGAGAAGGAGCAAAACAAACCAAGTGTCTCGACCAAGGCCACACACTCGAAGGTCACAAAGCACTTACCTTTATCATTTCTTCACAATTCACTCATCCTTGTCCACCATCCCCGAAAGTGATGCACCTACATGTCACCACCGGGGTATGAGGCCGAAGAACCACCCCCGATATCAACCAAATGTTCTCCGGGCCTCCCACCTGCAACTCAAAACCAAGAGCGAGAACGAGCAAATGACTTAACAACGGGGTTAGTCCCAAAGGTGTGAAACCAGTGTCGGGCCATTTCCTCAAAAGTAGGGTTAGCAACATTCATCCTACCCTGCCTATCAATACAACGATCCATCCTGTCAAACCTATCAAACCTGGAACCACCATGGGAAAACGACTCCCGTCTCACTGGAGGAGTACGAGTACCACGAAAAAGAAAGCATGGTCCGTAGCCCCTCTGAGACTCAAAGCTGCGACCTCTCCCAAACTCGTATTGATCACGAGGTGGAGAACGTCCAGCAAACTCAACACCACCAGACTCAAAGTGTCAACCATCTGCACCGTGACCAAGGGAACTGAAAACAACAAGCATCGCGACCTCGAAAATAGAACTGCCCAGAAATCTGGGGAGGGCCGGTCTGACCGCCTAGCCAGGCCGGTTTGACCGCCCTTCCCTGGGCAGGGCCGGTCTGACTGCCGAGCCAGGCCGTTCTGACCGCCCTCTCCAGACCACCACCGCGGCTACGGGATTTCTCATATCCCCATGCCGGATCCTTACGCACAAAGCCCTTTCCCTTAGGCAGTGGCATACGAGGCTCAGGCACACCATGAGAAGGGTGGTACCTGTCCTTGTTCGCCCACTCCTTAGCCATTCTCGCCGCTCTCTTTCTCTTATAGCAGAACTCTCTCTTTTGACCATCCTTCCCACAAAACTCACAATGGAAAAGGATTGGTTTGGGCTTAGGCTTGGGGTGAGACTCTTCACTTGGTTTCTCACTAGGCTTTTCACTAGGTTGGTTTGGCTTGGATGCAAACTTGTCTTTGGGTGTGGGTTGTGGTGGAACTAAAACATTCCCAAATTTCCTTTCTCTCTCACCACTGCCCTCACCAACCTTATCCAATCCCAAAGCCCAACCATCAAAGCGCTTACGGCCTAGCAATCATCATACCAAGCCGAGGTTCTTGACTCGACAACCAACTCGGCGCTTCACGCAACTTATCATTCTCATCTTGCAAGCGACCAACACATTTTGCAAGATCCAAATTCTTCATAGCATGCAACTCACATGTAGAACAAGAAGTAGGAATAGGCACTTTCAAATCGGCCTCTAGCGAACCAATGCGAGAACGAAGCTCAACAATTTTCTCATGCAAACCGGGGCAAGAAGTGCAAGCACCAAGCAAAGTGGGTCTAGATTGTAGCTCGGCCAACTCAACCCTAAGCACATCTAGTTCCTCACACTTGGAGGCATACTTCTCCCTAAGATCGGTCAAGTCGGCTAGGAAAGCGAGCAATCGGCACAATCATTTTCATTAGAAACAACGGGGCTAGCCTTAAGCGAATCAATTTCAAGCTTGCTATCAAGAACCGTGTTTCTAGCTCGGCCCACTCTAGTCCTAGCATCCTCGAGCAAAGATCTAAGCTCCTTCCTAAGCTTCTTAGCCTCTCTAAGCATGTGATCGCGATTATCAAGCAAGTCAACCAACTCCTCATTCTCCTTGCGCAAAGAAGAGAGCTCATCACATACCTCATCCTCGGAATCCAAGTCCGAGGCGTCCTTCGGCTTCTCTTGTTGCTCGAAGCGCGAGCCATGCCGCGAAGTTGTCCTTGAGGCTTAGGCCCGTCACACAAAGGCCGTTGAGATACTTGCCGAGGTTTTCTTCTTCTTCTTCTTCTTCTTCTTCTTCTTCTTCTTCTTCTTCTTCTTCTTCTTCTTCTTCTTCTTCTTCTTCTTCTTCTCCTTGTCATCCTCTTCGTCTTCATCACTCGAGCTTGAAGATGTGTCCTCGGAATCGGACTCAATGTCGCTCGATCTCTTCATCTTCTCTCGAGACCGTGTCTTCTTCCCATGTCCATGATCCTTCTTCTTGGACTTCTTCCTCTTGTCCTTGAATTTGTGCTTGTCATGGTTGTTCACCTTCGGACACTCGGCGAAATAGTGTCCAGCCTTGCCGCACTTGAAGCATGTCCTCGTGTTCCTCCTCATGTTCACTCGGTTCTCGTGCAGCCTCTCGAACCGCCTCGTCAGGAGTGCCAGCTCCTCCTCTCCAAGCACGTCGAACTCCTCATCTGGCATAGACATCAAAGAGGACAAAGAGAACATCCTGGTGGATGGGTTAGTGTTAGTCTTTCCATTTGAACCACCGATGAGGGCGAGACTATGAGAGTCAGTCGGGCCCTCGATCTTGGTTGTGATGCCCCTATCCACCTCAACCGACTTGAGCTTCGAGAACAACTCGTTTACCGTCAGAGTGTCATACTTCTCTGACTCCACAATGGCTTCGAACTTTCCGCCCCAAATCGTACGATCCAAAGAGTGTAAGAGCTTGACCGCTCTATCATGATCATCGTACGGGAGCACGTCCACATTGGCCCTCATGTTGTTCACAACCACCGTGAACCTCTGAAACAAGGCATCGATGGACTCACCGGGGAGATGAGTGAAGTTCTCGTACTCTCTCCGGTAGGTCTCATACATCCGTGCCTGAACCTGGGCATTCCCAGCATGAGCCTCCTTCAACACCGTCCAAATTCTACAAGCCAAGTGCTCGGTGTGCACTCGATCGAACTCAGGCTGACACAGAGCACGAAACAAGTAGTCGACCGCCTTCTTGTTGGCGTCGAACCTATCCCTCGATCCTGGAGCGAGGAAGTCCATCGGCTGGACATAGCCTGTGTCCACCGTGACATCCCAAAGGATCTGACCCTTTCCGCGGAGGAACGCACCCATCTGCTTACTCCACATCTGGTAGTTCTTGCCATCGAAGTGTGGAGGACCCGAACCCCGTTCCTGGTACGCCATCCTTGGATCTTAGACTAGTTAGAGTCAACAAAGCCCCGAACCGGCTTTGATACCACTTGAAGGACCGATACGGCGAACCAGAGAGGGGGGAGTGAATGGGAGCCGATAAAAATTCTTCTCGAAGGAGATAGAAACTCCAACAAGATGAATAAGGCTTCCAACACACGTCTCCGACTCACTACCCAAGTTGTCCAAGCCCACGTAGCCACTGGAGTGCCACTGGACCTAGGAACCAACACACAACCTTCCGACCCGAGAACGCGGCGGAACACCAAACCTCGAGTCTACAGACCCACACCGGTCGGACGGTGAGCACCACCGGTCGGACCGGTCCCCTGCCGGTGAAACCGAGCAACTTTCACTAAATGGCTCTACACGGTCGGGCGGTGCGACACACCGGTCGGACCGATCATAGCCCGAAAGGCCCCAAGGCACCAAACGAGGCCAACCGACCACCAAGCCGACCCAAACTCGAAACAAGCGGCACCACGGGACAACGGCGAACACACCAAGACGTTCACCCGAGCAAAATCCCACCGAGGGTTGCACCGGTCGAGCCGGTCAAGAGCACCGGTCGACCGGTGTAGCCTGGGCAGCTCGGGATGAACAGCACCCGCGGGTCAACTCCCCCAAATCCAAACCTCGATCTCCTGAATTGCTCCACGGTCTTGAACAAGACTTTGGGATATTAGGAACACCTCATGAGGAGTCCATAGCCAAGTTTAATCCCACCAAAACTCGTCCAAAAAGGAGGAATCAAGGAAATCCCGCCAAGAGCACTTCCAACCCAAAAACTCAAGAAACCCCAAAATCGAGCACCTTTACTCATGGATTTGGGAGGGGAATCACAGCCCAAAGAACCACGAAGGGTTCCCACAAATTTCCCCCGTCAAATCCCAAAGAGAAAGGTCCCGAAAACAACCCAAAGAAATCACAAAGAGAGGGCTCCGAAAATCACCACCAAGAACAACCGGGGAAAACACATCCAAACCTTGAGGAACCACGCCGAATCATCTATACATGAAACAAAGGTTCATACAAGGTCTAGCAAGCCGCCCGATCATCCATCCCTCTCAACAAGATCTCTCCATGAAGCTCTCTTGCTAGTCCTATGGAAAACCTAAGGAAAATAGGTGGAAAATAGGAAAACTAATGAGCTAGGGTTCCAAGAGTTGGCTGCCATCCTCTCACCTCTTGGGTTATATGGAGGCAACCGAATGTCTATAACACCCTTCTCTACTAACTAGGGATACAAGCCCCTCAAGGGTGGATTCGGAATTCTTGATGTCTTCACCATCGGACGGATGCCCAGCGACCGCACCCTGCGTAGCCTCGACGCAAGCCATGCGATCCCGACGCGTGTCCTCTGCTTCGAAGATTCCGGACTGCCTCGTCGCACACCGGTCAGACCGGTGCTCCTCACCGATCGGAGCCAGGTTCCCCCGGCCGAGCCGGTCGACCCACCGGTCGGACCGGTGCGGCGGCTCTTGCGGCTCCGTCTTCGGTTCTCCGGTCTTGGCTTTGTGGATCAACCAAGGAACCCGGTGGTTTTCGGTGAACCACCGGAAACGCCGCGAACTCGGTGTAGCCTCCGCCAATCTCCACTCATGACTTGACTCCCACGTAGTCCGGCTCGACCTTGGTTTTGAGGCTCAACCAAGAAACCGTCCATGACTTCATCTTGCTATTCATGCCACCATGCGGCCCGCACTTAACCCCTCCGGCCACCGGGTCCCTCGAACAAAGCCTACTTGTCTTCTCCACACCTGGAGGCCTCACCGGCGACGACCTTTCGCGCTTGTTCTTCACCTGCACTAACACCAGTCAAGCCGCAACCTGCACCTGCAATACTTAGCCAAGAATCAGTCCACACAACGTTGTCAATCACTCATCACAAAAGGAAGCGACCATCCACCGATCCTCGAACCACACATGGTCCTCAAGGCGTCGCCATTCGCAAAGGGGAGAGCCATTCGCACCAGGAGGCCATCCACAAGCTAGAGAGAGAGAGGAGGGAGATCTCCGGAGGGAGATCAACCACCTCGAAGGAAGCACCCACAAGTGGAGAAGAAGGAAGACACCGTCGGAAGGGTGACCATGACCAACGGTGCTATGTCTAGCACCTTGATGGGGTAATCTCTTTATTCGTCCATGGGTTATAATCGATCTTGAGATGTAATTATACTTTGTTGGATTATCTATCTATCATCTTGTGTTGAATATACTTTATTGCTTAAGGTTAGCTACCATGCTGTAAAGGGAGTAGAGCTCCAATGTTTCCTTGGATCCATTCAATACACCGTGTCCATCATAAGTCTAGTCACGATTACCTTCGCGTAGTGATAGTACGAGAGGAGGGAAAGGGCGAAACCGTGGTCACAACCCCCGATAGATTAGATTGGTTTTCTTGTTTAAAGCGATTGCATGCTCTAGTATCGTAGACCCATGGGCGAGTGTCTTTTATTTTGATTGCTTAATCGTTCTCTCTAGTGTAGTTTAGTTGTTTTCTAGTTTAATCATAGTTAGGGTTTGAGTAGCTAGTGTGTAGAGGTAGATCAAACGCTTGTAGGGTTTGAGTAGCTAGTGAGTAGCCATGCGAGAGGTAGTGAAGAAAGAGGTCATCAAGTTACTTGATGCCGGAATCATCTACCCGGTTCCACATAGCGAATGGGTGATCTCGGTACATTGTGTACCAAAGAAAGGGGGTTTAACCGTGGTGAAGAATGAGAAGAATGAGTTGATACCGCAAAGAACCGTGACCGAGTGGCGGATGTGTATCGATTATCGTAACCTTAACAAAGCGACGAAGAAAGATCACTTCCCCCTACCGTTCATCGACGAGATGCTCGAGGGATTAGCAAACCACGCTTATTTTTTGCTTTCTCGATGGATACTCAGGGTTCATGCAAATTCCCATTCACCCGGACGATCAACACAAAACAACGTTTACATGCCCTTATGGAATGCTTGCATATAGAAGGATGTCTTCAGTCTATGCAACGCTCCGGCCTCTTTTCAACGTTGCATGATGGCCGTATTCTCGGAATTCATCGAGGAAATTGTCGAGGTGTTCATAGATGATTTTTTCGTTTATGGGAAGATGTTCATGGATTGCTTGGCAAACTTGGATAAGGTCCTCACGAGGTGTGTGGAGGTAGACTTGGTGTTGAATTGGGAAAAGTGCCACTTCATGGTTAAGCAAGGCATAGTGCTCGGACATGTTATATCCGAGAGAGGCATTGAAGTGGACAAGGCTAAGGTAGAGACGGTTGAGCAACTCCCACCTCCGACGGATGTTAAGTCCTTGAGGAGCTTTCTTGGTCATGCCACATTTAATAGAAGATTTATTAAGGACTTCTCAAAGATCACTAAGCCTTTAACGCATCTCCTTCAAAAGGATGTGACTTTCGACTTTGATGAGAAGTGCCTAGCGGCATTCCGGACCTTGAAAAGTGCGTTGGTGAGTGCTCCCATTATTCAACCTCCAGATTGGAGCCACCTTTCAAGATCATGTGTGATGCAAGTGACTATGCCGTAGGCGCGGTTTTGGGTCAAAGAAAGGAAGGCCGAGTTCACACCGTTTACTACTAGCAGAACTCTTAATGGGGCACAATTAAACTATGCCACTACGGAAAAGGAGTTGCTAGCGGTGGTATTCGCCTTCGAAAAATTCAGATCTTACATCGTGAACTCGAAGGTCATTGTTTACACCTATCACGCAGCCATCAAGTATATCTTGGCTAAGAAGGATGTTAAACCACGTTTGATCCGTTGGATCCTTCTTCTCCAAGAATTTGATGTTGAAATTCATGATAAGAAGGGGGTGGAGAATGTTGTGGCTGATCATTTGTCTAGGATGAATCGTGGACAAGATGATAAAGAGCCCATAGAGGATAAGATGAGAGATGACCACCTCTATCGAGTGCTCGATAAAGACACTTGGATGATTGATATCATTCGAGCAATTCAGAAGATGCCTCTTGATCATCTAGATAAAAACTCTCAAAGGAAGATAATCTCCGAAAGTAGAAGTACTTTTGGGATGCACCTTACCTCTTCAAACTTGGCAATGATGGAGTCATGAGAAGATGTGTGCCAAGAGAAGAGAGGCTAGAAATTTTGAGAAAGTGCCACTTGGCGGTGTATGGTGGACACTATAGCCATTTTAGGACCCAAGCAAAAGTGTGGTCTAGAGGATTCTATTGGCCGGAGATGCATGAGGATACTAAGAGATATTTGCATCATGCCCCGAATGCCAAAGAACCGGAAACATCTCTCAAAGAAATTTTATGCCTTTGAAATACAATCTACAAATCGATTTATTCGATGTGTGGGGTATAGACTTCTTGAGGCCTTTCAAAAACTCACACGGATATGAGTATGTTCTAGTCATGGTTGATTATGTATCCAAGTGGGTAGAGGCCATGCCATGTCGTAAAGCTTCCACGGAGGAGTCCATTACTATGATCAAGAACGTGATTTTTCCTCGTTTCGGTACACCGAGAATCTTGATAAGCGATGGAGGAACTCACTTTACCGGGAAGAATTTCAGAAAGTGCTTGTCCAAGTTGGAAATTGAACATAGGGTCTCTACGGCCTATCACCCGCAAACCAACGGACAAGCGGAAACATCGAATAGGCAATTAAAAAGCATTCTCAACAAAACCATAGAGAAGGGAGGCAAGGATTGGTTAAAGAAATTAGATGGAGCTTTGTGGGCTTATCGAACGGCGTTCAAGACACCGATAGGTATGACCCCTTATCAATTCGTCTATGGAAAAGCTTGCCACCTTCCAGTTGATTTTGAACATAAAGCCTATTGGGCAATTGAAGAGATGAACCTTGAGCTCGATGCCGCGGTGGTGAAACGAAGAATTCAAATAAGCGAACTAGAGGAGATGAGGTTGAAAGCATATGAAAATGCAATATGATAAAAGGTTAAAGAAAAAAAGTTTAAAGAAGGTGATAAGGTCCTCCTCTACAATTCGAGGTTTAAAACCTTCGGAAAGGGGAAATTGCAAAGCAAGTGGGACAGACCTTATGTTGTGCATTCGGTGCTCTCCAATGGAGCGGTAACCATTATGAATGTGAAAGGTGATCAATTTATGGTGAATGGTCAACGACTTAAGGTTTACTACAAACCCGACGTTGTGCCCCTTCACCACATTGATGTCTTCACCATGGAAGAAGAGTCCGAACGTCCGGCCTAGGACGAAAAACAAGGCATGGATTTTTGTAAATAGTTTTTCTTTTAATTTTCTGGAGTTTCTCTCGAAGATTTACTGGGCCAACCTTTTCCCATGGGCTGAGGAAGCGAAAAAAGGGCGGTACACGGGAAACTGGACCGGACCGGCCCCCGGAACAGGGTGGGCCGGCCGGCCCAGTCCGATCGGCCCAGGTGGGCCCTGGCGACGTTTCGCCCCGGTTTTTCCCCGGATTTCTCCTTTTCAACTTCCTTCTTCAGTTAGAAAATTTTAAGGGAAGTTTGAATAAGGAAAATGAGGTTCCTAGGGTTTTCCTTTTCAGACTATTTATTTGGCCGAATTGGGAGCTCGGGAATCTATCCCATCAAGCAATCTTTTGCACCCACACAGCAGCCATGGTGTCTCCGAGGAGCTTAGAGTTGAAGCAAGGCACCAAGGAGCCATCGATGGAGGTGGCGAAGCGATGCGAGCTCAAGCTACCCGTCGAGATCAAGAGGACCGCCCGCATCTGTTGCGGAGGGCGTGTCCCGACCGGAGCTATTGCATCTCGCAACCCCATCAAAGAGGAGAAGGTCCCTACTCCCGTTCGAAGGTCGGCGCGCATCCGAGGCATGAAGCGGAAGGACTACAAGGAGGTGTCGCCCGAGCCTAAGGACTATGGGGATAGCGACTACTCCGACGATCGTAACCCGAGCTCGTAGGCGGCCGCTGGAAGAGATGATAACGATCTTTACATTTGGGAAGAGGTGCCTAAGGAGAAGACTCCCGAAGGCCCCAACGGCAGCAGCAACGACGACGGCAGTGACAACAATGGTGATGGCGACGACGACGACGACAACGGCGGAGACCCTGGCGATGACGACCCTTTCGGGATGCATCTGATGTGTTGTGCGGCTTGCCGTCACTCCATCTCGAAGCTCTACGCATCGGTCGACGAATGTTTCCAAGCCATGGAGGCGATGAGGCGACACATGGAGGATTTGGAGCGTGTGGTCGAAGACGACTACAAGTTCCTGAACCTCAACGTGCGCAAACTTTTGGCATGGTCGGGAACATGAGAGGCAAGTGGTGCAATAGTTGCGGTAAGTACCACTAGGTTTAGTTTTCTTCCTTAGGATTTTTGTAAGATACGACGAGGACGTCGTATGATTTTAGCGTCGGGGAGAGCTAGCTAGCTAGCCTTTTAGCTTTTGAGCTTCAAGTTTAGATTGGTTCGGTTTAGTTTTCGAGAGACTTTTAGAGTTTAAGAGTCTAAGTTTTTGAGTGTGTTTATAAATTTTTGCAAGTTTGAAGTGTCTTAATTTAGTGTTGCGTTGAAGAAAATCAAATAAAAAGAGTCCTTTAAATTTTGTGTTTTGTGTGATGCTTGTCTTTATTCACTCGTTTGTTTATCTTTAATTCTTCATATATGATCATAAGTGTGTGGTTTGAAAAACGTTTATCGTGGTGCCCAGTGGAATGGCTACTACTAAAAGTACCCATACCACACTTCGATCTTGAGCTTCACATGTTGGTTGTGCTATGTTCAATGCTAAAAGTTGGAGGATTTCAGTTCTGAAAATTATCTAGAAAACCTTGTAATAAAGGTTAGCAAAACCTCTTTTTCCAAGTTGAGAGTAAGAAAAAGATCCTATACAAAGATAATTCATTTTTTGCTCCACCATAAGTGTGATTAGCACGATGAGTTGGGCTAGGATCCTTCTCTCTTGGGAGTTTTAATTTCAAGCAATGATCATGTCCTTGTGCTTATCTTTTGTTGCTAGCCTTGTCATGTATTCGGTAACGTGACTTTCACATCGAAAGTCCTGTACATCGCCGAATTCCATACCCAACCCTATACATCTCTTTTGTACATCGCATTCCTTGAACACAACCTACTCTCAAAGTTTCGTCTCGTCTCTAGCATGGTTTATTTAACATTTTAGATTGTATGCATGCAAGAAAGAGGGGAGTTGAGAGCTTTGAAAAGATGTCAAGAGAGGGAAAAATAAAGAGAAAAATATGTGTATGAGAGAAAGAAAAAGAAGAGAAAGAGAAAAGAGGATTGACAAGAAGGATATGAGAGGGATGAATCAAGTGAAAGGAAAAAAATAAAAGTGCAAGGAAGGATGTCACGTTGTTGAGAGACGAAACTTTCACTCTTTTTCCAACCATGTGCAATCCGACAAAGAGGACATAATTGGTGCCTTGTAGTCATATTTTCTTTTGCCCTTGCACATGTCCGCCATTCTAAATCTTCTCATCCTTGATATCCCTACATATAGTTAATTCTCATGATCATTGGCTTTGAAAGGTAAACAACCACTAGTGGAAGTTCTTAGTTTGACAATACTTGTGTTGATTGCACTAGTCCTACCTATAGCTCCACTTTACATGTTATATAAGAGACTTATGGGAGGTGAGAGTTTTATAAAATTTGTTTAGGATAGCCACCTCTTATGAGTGACTTGAGAGAGCTTGGAGATTGGTTTTTGTCTAACACTTGTTGCAGGAATTTTATTTTTAAAAAATCATAAAAACCCTCCGATGGATGCAAAGAAGTAAGCATGGCTGAAATTGAAGACTTTGAGTGAAGAGTTCGAGTTGTGGGGTAAATCTTGACGTGGTAAAAATTCTAAAGGCCCATGTTTATGTATGATGATCATAACTTTATGTTTATGTATTAAAGATAAAGGATTGACTGACTTGTGAACAAAGATTTAGTGAAACATGATTACAACGCCTTGGACGAAGTTCTTTTACGAGTACTTGCTCGAGGACGAGCAAGATCTAAGCGTGGGGAAGATGTCTACGCGCACCCGGGATCGAGGAGAACCGGAACGCGAAGCGGTGCCGCAACAAGATCTACGCGCGTGCCGGCGAAATCGCGGCGAAGAGGGAGACGACGATGAGCGCCGTAGAGGGGCCAAGCGGCGGTGGAGTGAACCCAATGCTGGAGATGAGAGTCCTCGACTGGATCCTCTCAGATTTCGACGTGGGGACAAGCAGCGGCAAGGAGGAGCGTGCCAGCGAGGGGGTAGCGAAGTGGGCGAGGGGTCTGCCTCACGTTTGTGAGCACAAGTGTCTGGCAATGATGAAGAGGGGTCGAGGGAGTGGCGAAGGTGTAGAGGACCTCATCTCTAACTCTAGCGACGACCACGACGACGGCGAGGCAAGTTTCCCTGAATCTCACTGCCTTTTTACTTGTTCTATAATTGGAGTTTAATCTAGATTGAGCTTGATAAAGTTAATTAATGCCTATGATGATGTCTTCCATGCTTGTCATGTTCTTATACCAAGTTCTAAGGCAAATCCGTTCTGAACTAAGTTCTGCTTTTACTTATCACACCCTGCTATGAAGCCTAGGATAATTTTCAAGTTCTTATATAATTTCTAATGATGATTACTGTTCCTATACTGCGCTAAGTTCTGAAGCAAATTAGTTCTGAATTAACTATGTTATTCTCATACCATGTTTAACCCTGTTCCAGGCAAAACTCTTTCTGTTGCGAGCAAAGCTTGAGTTACTTCTAAACCTTAATGTCTGGGATTATGTGAAACCTGAGTTTGAAAAAATCATGAAAGAAGTGAACATCCTCATCAAAAAGGCTAAGCACATAAGAATGTACAAGTATACTATTGAACAAAATCTCGAGCCCATTGAAGATGCGCTCGAAGGGCTTCAAGAATCCTTGGTTGCTTACGAAGAGGCTACAAAAAGAGCCAATCTTGATAGGGCATGATCTAGTTCAAGCTTGTTGATGTGCAGGGTCAGTAGCCATACTTTTGTGGATGTTCAAGGGGAATGTCTTTGTTGACATGTATGGTCAGATAGCACGACCATAGTAAATAATGTGATGGACAAGTTAAGTCCTAGCCTGATGGATAAGTTAATTTTTTGTAGAAATGATCTTTATTCCTGTGGACAAGTTATCTTCATCTTTGTGGACAAGTTATCTCTCTTATGATGTCTGTTTTGTCTCAAAAGATATGTGTGTTGATTGTGCCTGTATGTCGAAATTGAAGCAATGAGAGATTGAGTTGACCTGTTAATCAGGACAGACTCAAAGGGGACGAGGATTCACAAACCTTAGTATTCTTTCTTCACAAAGGAGACGCACATTAACTAACCTCCATCTCATTTGTTTACCACCGCTGCACTCCCGCTTCACGATAGTGAAGAGTGTTATTAGACTTTAATTATTGAGCTCTCAGTCTTGTAACATGCGTCACATGTTCATCGGTAACGGACTTAAACAACCCGTTACCGTTAGATCATTGAGAGGTAATGGAGTTTACGAGCCTATTACCGATAGGTTTAACTTGTGTAATAGACCCGATTTAACGTTCGTTACAAAGAATTCATGTAACGGGCATTTAAGAAGACCGTTACCAAAAGTCCACATTGTTAACGGGCATTGCGGAGGCCAACCCCGGGGTCGGCCTGCCGCACTTATGAGTAAGGAGCGCAAAACAACAACTGTTACAGAAGTGGGTGCAAGTAATGGGTGTTAAGGGCATGTTACAAATGCTGCGTGACCTATTTGAGGTTTTCATGTAGTGTTAGTAGTTGCGCGTGCCTCCCCTTCCGCACCACTGACCTATGGCCATGCCTTTCCCCTATGCCACTGCCTCTTCTCTAGGCATGAGCCTTCCCCACACGCATAACCTTCCTCTTCGTGCCGCCACGCTGTCATCGCGCCCCTCCCCCTCACCAATCCCCTCCACATGCAGCTTATGTACCTGGATTCCACTGCCGAATCGGGAATGTTCGGGACCGAAGTCGCCACCTTCTCAAGTTCCACGCCGCCATCGGCACCGTGTCCATACTAGCTCACGATGCCCGGTCTATGCCGGCATTCGACGCTCCTTCTATGCTGACCATTCATGAGTCGCGAAGTACCTCGAGCAAAATGTCAAGGCCTCGTTAGCAACATATGCTTCTGCAATGGATCCTTCAGGCCTAGCTTGGTTTCTCACTAAACGCTTTAATGTGCATAGCTTTCTTTCGACGGGATACATCTATCCATATTGTACTAGACCTCCAAGTGGACATTCAAGTGGACCATAACGTCAAAGAAGGCAGGAGGGAAAATTTTCACAAGCTTGCACAAAATTATTGGGTATCTGTTTTAGGTTTTGCAAGACATCCAACGTCAGAGTTTTTCAACATAGTTGCCGAAATAAGTTTCCTAATTCCGCAATAGCTGTGTATATCCTTTTATCCACTAAACCGTGAAGACAAGCCAAGAAAACCCTTTTGGAGGAGGATATGAAAATCATGAGTTTTCAGTCTTTGTAGTTTGCATCCATTTGCAGCAATACAGCTTGATAAGTTTGAAGTGTATCCATCTGGGAACTTCACCGAACTTATAAAATCACTAAGCGACATATGTTTCTTTTTTGAAAGTACATACATAGGTTCTGGCATTTTGCATGACTCACCATCCTCAGTTGCCACCATGTGTAGATTTGATGTAATGCCCATCTCTTCCAAATCAACCCTAGAATTGATGGTGTCCTTTGTCTTCCCAACAATTTTAAGTAACGTTCCAATAAGGTTTTCGCATATGTTTTTCTCAATGTGCATCACATCAAGGTAATTTGCCAGCTTCAGAGATGACCAATATGACAAGTCCCACAAACCAACCCTTCGGCTCCATCACTATCCGGATTCCCACTTCCTTTTCTTACCTGAGGTAGATGACGCTTTCCTGGTCTAACGTCTTTAACCTTCTCCAGTTGCCGCTTCAGCTCCACACGGTAAACTGCCTTAACTTTTCTCAGTTTTCAATAGTACCATCAAAATCTACTATCTTTCTGGATGGTCAGTTGGAAGAAAATGATGATGCCCAATATAACATATCTTTTTCTATAATCTCCTTGAGAAAGGATCCTTGTCGCAACGCACACAGGCAAAATAGCTTTCGTGACACAGCCACACAATGTGCTCAATCCTGGATAATTATGTATGCACCAAAGAACCACAAGACACAGTATAAAATTTCTACCCTTAACAACATCGATTGTCCACACACTCTTCCAAAGTTCCTTCAGCTCTTCGATGAGAGGTTCCATGAAGATATCAAAAATCCTTTGATGTAGAACTCAGCCCAGGGATCAATGAGGCCATCATGAGTTTGATTCTTCCATGCATACCCATGGTGGCATGTTATACGACACAACAAATACGGGCCACATTGTTGACGGTAGATTATCGTATCAAAGTTCATATGGATTTGCAAGCGGACAAATCCCCCGTCGTAGTCAAGGGACTCTTCTTCCCTCGAGTGGTGAACCCAAGGTATCAAATCCGTGGAACAAATGTGCAACGCAAGGTTCAATCTAGTAAAGCAAGGAAAGCTATCTTATGAAGAACCAAATTGCATCTAATCTACTAACTCATAAAGGAAACACATCTAATCTAATCTACTAAGAGGTAGAAAGAGAAAGCAAGAAATGACCGATCTAGAGAGTCTAGATCATGCTTATGTTGTAGCTCCAAACAAGATATATGAAGATAGAAAAGCGAATCTCATTAAAAGCATCTTTAAACCGTGGCCTTCGGTCCGATTCCGAAAACGCCCACCTTTCAGAGCCCTCGTTCTGTCACAACGTACTCCTATTCATGCGGGTAGTCTAGGGCGAGTTCGATAAGAACAAGTTGAAATCACTTGGTCGGTCCGGTATGCACCTCTAGCCACCGCGGCTACAAGAGCACCCTATGTAATCTAGCTATAGACTAGATTGGGGAAGAAGCAAAACCAAGGGGAAAACAAAATCATCGAGAAGGCACTTGCTCGCTAGAAATCGGATTCACTATAAAAACTTCACCATGAATGATTACATGAACAAGATCATCACCAGGATCCTACCTCAATCTTGATCCTTGCTTCAGAGCTCCAACGTGGTCTTCCATGCAAGGTTCCCACGTCGACTAGGGAGACCCTAGACAACTAGCACGACCCTCATCTCCAAGATGGTGTCCCTCAAGCTTCTCTGCTCCTCGGCGGCGGATGACGAATTGATTGATGCGTGGCTCTCGGTCAGGGGGCTATAAATAGCCCGAGATGCATCTAGGTCAAAGGGGGGCCGACTGGGCCTCGAAACGGGCTGGGCCGACCGGCCTGGGCTGACCGGCCTGGGCCCATTTCGGCCCAGTTCGTGGCCTCCTTTGCCCGACGTTGGTTCCCGAGTCTTCTAGATCCTTCCCCCTTCTGCATGTGGGCCCTTATCGTCAGTTTCTTTCCGAGTTGGATGAAGCTCCTTGTCTCGCAAGATTCGGCACTTTTCTGGCTAGGTCCTCAGAGTTTGTCATCTTCTCGGGTTGGGTCCTTGGGCTTCTTGTAGTCATGTTCACTTCATTGATTGACTTCTACCGGGTTTCAAGGTCTTGTCATGAGGTGCTTGATGAACTTATCCCGGAAGTCTTGCTTTCAACGCTAAAACCCTGCATAAACACTAAACTCCAAAACCGACATGCACAAGTGAACTTGTTATACCACGGGGGTTAGTACCAATGGATAAGATACAAAAGTCATGCCAACACCGAAAATAAACTCATGGCTAGGTTGACGGAATTTCACCATCAACATCTCCCCATGCTTAAACCTTGCTTGTCCTCGAGTAAGCCTTCGATGGATATCATCGTTGCCCTTCATTGTTTAAACTCTACACTTGATCATACATGAGAAAACATAATGCTCTCAAAAGTTTTAATTCATTAAAGTATCATAATGTACTAGCCTTCATCCCTACAGAGGGTAGATTATTTAATTAAGCTTATCCCACAAGTATTAACATGCTCCCAAAAATTCAAATGGATCTCAGAAATTTTGAAATAAAGAGCGAGATGAAAAAGAGCTAACCAAGTTCACAAATTTAAACCACCTTGCATCTTGCTCATGAACTCTCATCTTGTTTCTCAAGCCTATTTATTCTACTCCTTTCCCTCTCATAACATTCGTATATGTGGTAGGCTTTATATGGATCTTTTTGGGAAAGTTTAGTCCTACCAAGATATTATAAATGAGATGCTGTCAAAACAAGACAAGATTCTCATGGTCTTACCGAGACTCATCAAAAAGGTCATTGGAAAATAATGTTAAGTCAAGGAGGGGAAAGAGAAAAATACACACACTTGAGATAGGTGGACATGTGCAAATGGCAAAGAGTGATCCCGAGGCACAAAGGAAGTCCTCGTTATCGGATTGCACATGGTTGGAAAATGAGTATGGATCTTTTAATCATGAAGCCTTGAAATTCCTAATGCACTTTAGAGAACCGGGGAGTTCACTTTATTTTATTTTATTTTATTTTTACACATACTCATTTTTTTTCTTTTCTCATATATATATATATCTTTTTCTTTCTTTCTCTTTCTCATTTTTTCTTTTTTTTCTCATCAATTTTTTTAATTTGCTCCCCTTTTGAAATCTAAAATTGCATTGTACCTACCTCCTTCCCCATGCTTAGACGTTTGCTCGTCCTCGAGCAAAGAGGTGATAGAGATAAGGTAGGTACCAGTAATACTTTTCCTTTGGAGAGATACTTGAAATCTTCAATATTGGCACCATCTTGCAATCTTCCTTTAATTGATGATCCATTCTCAACGATAGGTTGTGGTCAAGGAGGTAAACACAAAAGATGATATTTGGTTTTAAGGGTGGATATCCGGCGAGGTTTGTGAAATCTCCGATGTGGGGAATCACAATGCACGGATAAAAGGCTAGCAAAAAGATAGATACGCAAAAACGGAATGACCAGCTTCTTAGTCTCGGGCCAGAGAAATCAAGGACTGAAATAACTCACCCAAAAATAATCCTTGTATACTAAGGTTTAAGCACTCAAATATATATATGGCTCTAGATAGGTAGAGCAACACGCAAGTGGTATTTATGACAAGGTTAGCATTACTTTTAAGAACAAAAATAAATCATCTTTAATCCACTTAAAACTTGAGAGCACATAAAACACCATGGGTCTTTATTTTTATCATAACCTCTGCTAAAGATTAAGCTAGCATTTAGATAATTTCAGATTTGTATTTTAATAGAGCACTAGCTTAAACATGCATAAAACAAATACAAAGATAAACAAAGCGGAAATTATAATCATATATCATCATGGCACAAATTTTGTAACTTTACCAAAGGTAAAAACAAGGTGGTGACTTTATTCATGATGAAAATAAACTAACACACATGCTGAAAATAAAAACTGAAAACATTACGCAAACATAGGTGCAAACAAGCTGAAAATTAAAGAAAAGGGGTAAAGGTAAGATAGCTAAAGCTCCTCCTCTCTCTAATCTTCCGCTGGTGGTTGATAATAATAGTCTTGGTTGTTGTACCCTTGCTCATATTAGGATTGCACCGCTCCTCCTATGAATTGTCCGACGGTGCTAAGTGAAGGTGTCAAAGCTCATAAGCGATGTTTGCATTTCCTTCACCCGTTTGGTTTGCATTGGTTTGGATGGCTGTAATATTTTGCATGTTTCTCGTAGCGTATCCTCCAATGATGGCCACACTTTGTTGTGGTTGAGGAAGATGTGCATATGGCTCCACAAAGGCTACATTGGGCACCGCAAAATTTGGTGGGTATGGCTTCACCACTCCCCCATGCTTGCATTGGTACACCGCCGTAGTAACTCGGTGGCACGGGAATTTCTCCAAATGGTGGCACATAATTTTTTTGCGCACCTCCTTCTTGGGCCGTGGAAAAACCTTTTAATCCTTCCTCTTTTATTTTTCTTCGCCGGCACAAGAAGTTCTTCCTCTAACCAATCTTCTTTCCCCTCAAGAAAAGTCTTAATCTTCCATCCGGAAGGGGTAAGTTTACTTTGGCCACTTTGAAGCCTCCTCTCTCATCTCCAGCTTCATATAACCAAATCCTAGGGAAGTCCCGGCTAGGAGATGCTTCGGGTTCCTTGTAATACCCGGTCTCAAAGAGATAGTCATCATGGAGAGGTAACACCCCGAACCAATATCTCCCGAACCTGATGTTGCTTCACAACACCATCGGTTGATCATGAGGTGAGAGGGGTCTATTGGCTGCCTGGCAATCAAAGCCGAGTAAAGCCAACTCAACTCCGTGTCAGTTACCTTTGTTTCTCTCATTCTCCCCAAAATCCTTTTGCACATCCATGAGTGAAACACTTGGATGTTGGGGTTCCGGATACTATTTCTTTATTGGTGAGCTCCTCCCGTGATCATACTCCGAAAACCTTCCAATGTGCCTCCATGCACATCCACTTGTTCCGGGGCTCCCTTTTGAAAAACAAGCAATCCCCTAATGCATAGGGAACCACTTGTTCAACTCCTTCCAAACGGAATGAGAAACTCGACACTCCTTCATCAAGGATATGCGCCATGGTCATGAGAATTTCCAAGGCGAATCCCTTGTGGGTGTTTACCGACACTCCGTTGGAGAATTGCACCCAACCTCGGTGTTCCATATGAAAACCCAATATGTGAAGAGCTTGGTTGTCGATGTTGACGTTCGCTACAAGCCTCTACTCAAGGCGAGCGAGCTTCTCCTCCTCCTCCTCCTCCGTCATGATGATAAACCCATTGGAATACCACGGAGTGTGTGGAGGTGGAGCGGATGATTGTGTCGAGCGGTGAGGTCGGGCGGGCGGCTCCTCCGTACATCCATGAGGTTCGGTGAACCTCATAGATGAGCTTCGTGTGGCCCTCATGCCACCGAGGAGAAGAGTGTCGTTCCTCCTCGGTGGTGCCGTGTCCTCCTCCAATCTCTGAGGAGACTCGGAAACCGAGTGCCTCCTCGAAGAGGTTGTCGATGATGGCTTAGACGACGATGATCCCTTCTTCTTGGTGCAAAGACTTGTAGTTTTCTTCCATGTTTGCAGCACTCTCTCCCTCACAAATAAATATCTGGGGTTTTCAACCGGTAACAAGGTACACAAATATTATTTTGGAGTCTAGACTTTGAGTGGATTAAGGATGTGATTTGTTGCGCGAAACAAGCGGGGTGGATGGCTAAGTCTAAGGTGGTTCCGGACTACAAACTAGAGCACACGAACAAAGAGCTGGATGGGAGACTTACCTCTCTCCTCCTCTTGGCTCGGTTCTTCTCTAGTGCACTCTTGCTTGCTTTGTTGCTTCGTGACCGTGTGCACCTTCCAAACGTTCTCGTCCACTCCTTTGCTTGCATTATTGCTCCTTCCACTTGATGTTTTCGCTTTGAGTCACCTCCATTCTCCCTGCCTCACATGCATCCATGATATTCCTGCAAAACCAAGCCTTGGCTGCCCCCCATGCTTGTTTTTTGCATGTGGTTTGATAAAAGATGTTGAAGGGGCATCCCGTGATGCATCATGGTGCATGTATGGTTAGGTGAACTAGATTGCCTCCCTCTAAGCATGTTTTAACGCTAAGCACCCCTCTAATTTCGAAAATAAAAAATAAAATCAGAGCTATTAAATATAAATTTAGAGGAGTTTTTAAAGCATTAAAAACGAATGTAAGTCGAAAATATTTTCCGACTACTTTTATGTTGGTCTCACCGGTATCGTTCGCCTTCATTAGTTGAGAGTAAACTTTTCCCGACTTGATCATGGGGGCAAAGGTTTAGGTTCTAATTTTGGTTAGGTGAGAGAGATTTTGAATGAAATAAAATTAAATGAGGCTTAGAAAAATTCTAATCTTAGAGAAACCAAAGATATACATTTTTAAAACAACCAAAAGTTGAGTTTCTAGGTTCACGCGAGTCCTACCACGTGCTGAAATTTAAATAACATCTAGTTACAAGTCGTGGCTCTACTCGTGTGTTTTTAGCATGTAAAACGAGTCAACCATAACATCATAAAGAGGATGAATGGTTGAGTTAGGTTCGGAATTTATTTGGTTGTGGTTTCTCGAAAAGAAGCAAACAACACATAGGATGGCTCATATAAAGGGTTTATGATCAAGCAATATATTCAACCAAGAATTATGTCTCTAACATCATTCAACCATTCTAAGTCTAATGTCTTCCGTAGTAAATATCAAAACTAAATTACTTGAAAAGACTCAAAAAACCTAGAATCAGGTTGTCCTCCAGTGTCACACCTGTTTTTCCAAAGAAAACCAAGTGCAAACCTATATGCATGCGAGGATCAAGTTTCATGCATATAGCTGACATAAGTGAATACAGAAACAGTATCACGTACGAAAAAGAAAGATTATCAGAGATTTACGCTTAATCTTAGAAACGAAGGCACCAAACTCCACAAGCAGTCGACTGGGGGTTGCGTACGCCTAGAACCAGCAACATCTTCACAAGACTTCAGAATAGCTTCCTCCTTCTGAGCAACATTGTTTATAGCAAGGGTGAGCACTTGTCGTACTCAGCAAGTGTGGGGAAAGAATGAATGCAAAGGCTTTATAGTGGACTGGCTATAAGCATTTAGCATTTTAGTTGGTCAAATTTTATTAAGCAACTATTTACTAGCAAGTATAAGTATATACCATCCCACAATTAAGCATAAAGATAAGAGAAACGCCATAAGAATATGGCTAACATAACCATAACACATATCACAATTTAAGTCCATTTTCAAGTTCAATTAATCATGTGAGGGTCCAAGCCGCTCTTAACCGTGAGCACGGCTAATCGATTAGTTTTTCACTCTGCAGAGTGTTGGACGGTTAATAGTTGTATCAAAGTTCGTTTAGACTCGCAAGCGTACAAGTCTCCCGTCATAGTCAAGGGACCCTTCTTCCCTCGAGTGGTGAACCCAAGGTATCGAATCCGTGGAACAATGTGCAACGCAAGGATTCAATCTAGTAAAGCAAGGTAAAGCTATCTATTGAAGAACAAAGATGCATCTAATCTAAGATATGATCAAGTAAACGAATCTAATCTAATCTACTAAAGAGGTAGCAAGAGAAAGCAAGAGATAACCGATCTAGAGAGTCTAGATCATGCTTATGTTGTAGCTCCAAACAAGATAGATGAAGATAGAAAAGCAAATCTCATTAAAAGCATCTTTGAATCGTGGCCTTCCATCCGACTCCGAAAATGCCCGCCTTTCGGAACCCCCGTTCTGTCACAACGTATCCCTACTCATGCGGGTAGTCTAGGGCGAGTTCGATAAGAACAAGTTGAAATCACTTGGCCGGTCCGGTATGCACCTCTAGCCACCGCGGCTACAAGAGCACCCTAAGCAATCTAGCTATAGATAGATTGGGAAAAAGCATAACCAAGAAGAAAACAAAATCATCGAGAAGGCACTTGATCGCTAGAAATCGGATTCACTATAAAAACTTCACCATGAATGATTACATGAACAAGATCACGACCGAGGCCCTACCTCGATCTTGATCCTCGCTCCGGAGCTCTGACGTGGTCTTCCATGCAAGGTTCCCACGTCGGCTAGGGAGACCCTAGACAACTAGCACGACCCTCATCTCTGAGATGGTGTCCCTCAAGCTTCTCGGCTCCTCGGCGGCGGATGACGAATTGGATGATCCATGGCTCTCGGTCAGGGGGCTATAAATAACATGAGAAGCAATTAGGTCAAAGGGGAGGCTGATTGGGCCCCGAAACGGGCTGGGCCGTCCGGCCTGGGCCGACCGGCTTGGGCCCGTTTCGGCCCAGTTTGCTGCCTCCTTTGCCCGGTGTTGCTTCCCGCGTCTTCTTGATCCTCTCCCCTTTTGCATGTGGGCCCTTGACGCCGGTTTCTCTCCGAATTGGACGAAGCTCCTTGTCTTGCAAGTTTCAGCACTTTTCTGGCTAGGTCCTCGGAGTTTATCATCTTCTCGGGCTTGGTCCTTGGGCTCTTGGAGTCATGTTCACTTCATTGCTTGACTTGTACCGGGCTTCAAGGTCTTGTCATGAGGTGCTTAATGAACTTATCCCGGAATTCTTGCTTTCAACGTTAAAACCCCGCGTAAACACTTAACTCCAAAACCGACATGCACAAGTGAACTTGTTATACCACGGGGGTTAGTACCAATGGATAAGATACAAAAGTCATGCCAACACCGAAGGTAAACTCATGGCTAGGTTGACGGATTTTCACCGTCAACATCTCCCCCATGCTTAAACCTTGCTCGTCCTCGAGTAAGCCTTCGATGGATATCATCGTTGCCCTTCATTGTTTAAACCTTGCACTTGATCATACATGAAAAAACATAATGCTCTCAAAAGTTTAATTCGTTAAAGTTCCATAATGTACTAGCCTTCATCCCTACAGAGGGTAGATATTTAATTAAGCTTATCCCACAAGTATTAACATGCTCCCAAAATTCAAATAGATCTCAGAAGTTTTGAAATAAAGAACAAGATGAAAAAGAGCTGAACCAAGTTCACAAATTTAAACCACCTTGCATCTTGCTCATGAACTCTCATCTCATCTTGTCTCTCAAGCCTATTTATTCTACTCCTTTCCCTCTCATAACACATACATATGTGGTAGGCTTTATATGGAGCTTTTTGGGAAAGTTTAGTCCTACCAAGATATTATAATTGAGATGTTGTCAAAACAAGACAAGCTTCTCATGGTCTTACCGAGACTCGTCAAAAAGGTCATTGGAAAATGATGTTATATCAAGGAGGGGAAAGAGAAAAAATACACACACTTGAGATGAGTGGACATGTGCAAATGGCAAAGAGTGATCCCGAGGCACAAAGGAAGTCCCCGTTATCGGATTACACATGGTTGGAAAATGAGTATGGATCTTTTAATCTTGAAGCCTTGAATTTCCTAATGCACTTTTAGAGAACTGAGGAGTTCACTTTATTTTTGCACATACTCATATTTTTCTCTTTTTCTCTTCTTTCTTTCTTTCTTTCTTTCTTTCTTTCATTCATTCTTTTTCGCATTCATTTTTTTCATACATTCGGTAACGTGACTTTCACAACGGAGTTTTGATTTTTTATTTGCACCCCTTTGATTTTTTTTAATTTCTCCCCTTTGAACTCTAAAAATTGCATCGTACCTACCTCCTCCCCCATGCTTAGACGTTGCTCGTCCTCGAGCAAAGAGGCGATAAATAAGGTAGGTACCGGAAATATTTTTCCTTGGAGAGATACTTGAATTCTTCAATGTTGACACCGTCTTGCGATCTTCCTTGAATTGATGATCCATTCTCAATGATAGGTTGTGGTCAAGGAGGTAAACACAAAAGATGATATTTGGTTTTAAGGGTGGATATCCAGCGAAGTTTGTGAGATCTCCGATGTGGGGATACACAATGCACGGATAATAGGCTAGCAATAAGATAGATACGCAAAAGCGGAATGACCAGCTTCTTAGTCTCGGGCCAGAGAAATCAAGGCCTGAAATAACTCACCCAAAAATAAACCTTGTATACTAAGTTTTTGCACTCAAAAAAAATATATATATGGCTCTGGATAGGTAGAGCAACATGCAAGTGGTATTTATGACAAGGTTAGCATCACATTTAAGAACAAAAATAAATCTTCTTTAATCCATCTAAAACTTGAGAGCACATAAAACACTATGGGTCTTTATCTTTATCACAACCTCCGCTAAAGATTAAGCTTGCATTTAGATAATTTCAGATTTGTATTTTTAAGAGAGCACTAGGTTAAACATGCATAAATCAATTACAAAGATAAACAAAGCGGCAATTATAATCATATATCATCATGGCACAAACTTTGTAACTTTACTAATGGTAAAAACTTGGTGGTGACATTATTCATGATGAAAATAAAAACTAACACACACGCTGAAAATTAAACTAAAAACTAAAAATTAAAGTAAAGCTGAAAATACTACGCATACGCTGAAAAGGGGGTAAAGGAAAGATAACTAAAGCTCATCCTCTCTCTAATCTTCCGCCGATGGTTGATATTGATAGTCTTGGTTGTTGTACCCTTACTTGTAACAGGAATGCACCACTCCTCCTATGAATTGTCCGACGGTGCTAGGTGAAGGTGTCCAAGCACATAAGCGACGTTTGCATTTCCTTCACCCATTTGGTTTGCATTGGTTAGGATGGCTGCAATAATTTGCACGTTCCTTGCAGCGTATCCTCCAATGGTGGCCACATTTTGTTGTGGTTGAGGAAGGTGTGCATATGGCTCCGCAAAGGCTACGTTGGGCACCGCAAAAATGGTGGGGGTATGGCTGCACCACTCCCCCATGCTTGCATTGGTACACCACCGTAGTAATTTGGCGGCGCCGGAATTTCTTCAAATGGTGGCACATAATATGTTGTGCACCTTCTTCTTGGGCCATAGAAGATCCTTCTCCTATAATCCTGCTCCTTTATTTTTTTCCTTCGCCGGCACAGGAAGTTCTTCCTCTAACCAATCTTCTTCCCCTCAAGAAAAAGAGGCTTGTTGACGGTCTCCTCCCGCGATCATACTCCAAAAACTTTCCCATGTGCCTCATGCACATCCACTTGTTCCGGAGCTCCCTTTTGAAAATAGGGGACACTCGCCCATGGGTCTACGATACTAGAACATGCAATCGTTTTGAACATGAAAACCAATCTAATCTATCGGGGGTTGTGACCACGGTTTCGCCCTTTCCCTCCTCTCGTACTCTCACTACGCGAAGGTATTCATGACTAGACCTATGATGGTCACGGTGTAAGATGATAGATAGATAATCCAACAAAGTTCGATTACATCTCAAGATCGATTGCAACCCATGGATGAAAGGAGATTACCCCATCAAGGTGCTAGAAATAGCATCGTTGATCAAGGTTACCCTTCCGACGGTGTCTTCCTTCTTCTCCACTTGTGGGCTCCCTCCAAACGGAATGAGAGACTCAGCACTCCTTCATCAAGGGTATGCGCCATGGTTATGAGAATTTCCTAAGAGAATTCCTTGTGGGTGTTTGCCGACACTCCGTTAGAGAATTGCACCGGTGTCCCGTATGAAACCCAATATGTGGAGAGCTTGGTCGTCGATGTCGACGTTCGCTACAAGCTTCTACTTAAGGCGAGCGAGCTTCTTCTCCTCCTCCTCCGTCATGATGACATACCCCTCGGAATACCGGGGAGCGTATGGAGGTGGAGCGGATGATCGTGTCGAGTGGCGAGGTTGGACGGGCGGCTCCTCCATATGTCCTTGAAGTTTGGTGAACCTCATAAACGAGTTTCGTGTAGCCCTCATGCCACCGAGGAGAAGAGTGTGGTTCCTCCTTGGCGGTGCCGTGTCCTCCTCCATACTCCGAGGAGACTCGGAAACCGAGTGCCTCCTCGAAGTCGATGATGCCTTAGACGACGATGATCCCTTCTTCTTCGGTGAAAAGGCTTGTAGTTTTCTTCCATGATTGCAGCACTCTTCCTCACAAATATATATCTGGGGTTTTCACCCGATAACAAGGTACACAAATATTATTTTGGAGTCTGGACTTTGAGTGGATTAAGGGTGTGGATTTTTTTTGAGCTATCAAGCTTGGGAAGGTTGGCTATGTCTATGGAGGTTCTGTGCACACAAATTTGAACACACAAACTGAGGAAGGAGAGGGAAGCTTGCGTGCAGAAAACGGGAGCCGGGGGCTCCTTCGGTGAGGGGAGGCCGGCCGGCTTGGGCCGACCGGCCTGGGTGGCCTGGTGCTCCTCCCCGCCTCGGCTTTCTTCCAGCACGATCATTTCGCCTCTACAACTTTCTTGCTCGCGTGCTCCACGAGTTGCACCGCCCAAACGCTCTCATCCACTCATTGGTCCTGCCTCTTGATGCTTCATGCCTTGAGTCATGTCCATGCTCTCTTGCTCCACTTGCTTCACATGCCACCATGAAGTTCCTGCAAAGTTTATGCTTGCTGCCCACCATGCTTGTCTTTTGCATGTGGACTTGGTGGACTTGGTGCATGCATGATTAATTCAAACTAGATTGCCCCCCTTTAAGTGCGTTTAAGGTTAAGCACCCCTCTAATTTCGAAATTTAAAAATATTTTTCAGAGCCATGCAAGAGCTCAAGCATAAATTTAGAGAAGTTTTTAAACCATTAAAAACAAATGTAAGTCGAAAATATTTTCGGACTACGTTGATATCGTTCTCACCGGTATAGTTTGCCTTCATTGGTTGAGAGCGAACTTTTCCCGGCTTGATCATGGGGGCATAGGTTTAGGTTCTAATTTTGATTAGATGGGAGAGACTTTGAATGAAATAAATTAAGTGAGGCTTAGAAAAATTCTAATCTTTAGAGAAACCAAGGATATGGATTTTTAAACCAACCAAAAATCAAGTTTCTAGGTTCACGCGAGTCCTACCACATGCTGAAATTTAAATAACATCTAGATACAAGTCGTGGCTCTACTCGAGTGTTTTTAGCATGAAAAACAAGTCAACCACAACATCATAAGAGGATGAAAGGTTGAGTTAGGTTCTGAATTTTTTTGGTTTTGGTTTCTCGAAAAAGAAGCAAACAACGTAGGATGGTTCATGTAAAGGGTTTATGATCAAGCAAAATATTCAACCAAGAATTATGTCTCTAATATTGTTCAACCATTCTAAGTCTAATGTTTTGCGTAGTAAAATTCAAAACTGAATTATATTAAAAAGACTTGAAAAACCTGGAATCGGGTTGTCCTCCCGGTAGCTTATTCTTGACTCGACGAAACGGGTTGCCTCCCGCCTAGCGCTTCATTTATAGTCCATGGCTAGACTTCTTCACTTGATTACTTCGGATCAACGCTCTTTGCGGGCGTTGCAATCTTGGGTACCCACTTCGGCTTAGTCATTTTTTTTGGTCTTCACACGCTGGCTTTGTCCTTTGGTCTTGACGGATGCAACAACTTTCTCTATCTCCATCTTCTCCACCCTCCTCTTGATTTGAAGGCCTTTCGGCGTCTTGACTTGGAGGTGGTGATTCCCTTGGAGATTTTGATGGTCCTTCGAGTTTGACTTTTGAATCTAGGGTTTCCAACCCTTTAGCTTGTGTTGCACATCACCTTTGCCTGTAAAGTTTTCCTGGATCATCCACAAAAAAGTTTGGGTTTCTTGGAGAGGTAGCCAACCATCTCTGGTTAGGGTTAGCAATAAAACAAAAATCTGAAAAGAAAAAAATTAGGGTTAATCAAAACTAGATTAGATTGATTTTTTTGCTTTTGAGGATGATCAAACTTAAGAGATGCAAAAGAAAATAAAAAACGAAAAACTGAAAAATAAGCGATACTAGATCGGATCTTGATTGCTTGTTCCCCGGCAACAGCGCCAGAAAAAGTGGCTTGTTGACGGATATTAGTTGTATCGAAGTTCGTTTAGACTCGCAAGCGTACAAGTCTCCCCTCGTAGTCAAGGGACCCTTCTTCCCTCGAGTGGTGAACCCAAGGTATCGAATCTGTGGAACAATGTGCAACGCAAGGATTCAATCTAGTAAAGTAAGGTAAAGCTATCTATTGAAGAACAGTGATGCATCTAATCTAAGATATGATCAAGTAAACGAATCTAATCTAATATACTAAAGAGGTAGCAAGAGAAAGCAAGAGATAACCGATCTAGAGAGTCTAGATCATGCTTATGTTGTAGCTCCAAACAAGATAAATGAAGATAGAAAAGCAAATCTCATTAAAAGCATCTTTGAATCGTGGCCTTCCATCTGACTCTGAAAACGCCCGCCTTTCGGAACCCCCCGTTCTGTCACAACGTATCCCTACTCATGCGGGTATTCTAGGGCGAGTTCGATAAGAACAAGTTGAAATAACTTGGTCGGTCCGGTATGCACCTCTAGCCACCGCGGCTACAAGAGCACCCTAAGCAATCTAGCTATAGATAGATTGGGAAAAAGCATAACCAAGAAGAAAACAAAATCATCGAGAAGGCACTTGATCGCTAGAAATCGGATTCACTATAAAAACTTCACCATGAATGATTACATGAACAAGATCACTACCGGGGCCCTACCTCGATCTTGATCCTCGCTCCGGAGCTCCGACGTGGTCTTCCATGCAAGGTTCCCACGTCGGCCAGGGAGACCCTAGACAACTAGCACGACCCTCATCTCCGAGATGGTGTCCCTCAAGCTTCTCGGCTCCTCGGTGGCGGATGACGAATTGGATGATCCGTGGCTCTCGGTCAGGGGGATATAAATAACCTGAGAAGCAATTAGGTCAAAGGGGAGGCCGATTGGGCCCCGAAACGAGTTGGGCCGGCTGGCCTGGGCCGACCGGCCTGGGCCCGTTTCGGCCCAGTTTGCTGCCTCCTTCGCCCGGTGTTGCTTCCCGCGTCTTCTAGATCCTCTCCCCTTTTGCATGTGGGCCCTTGACGTCAGTTTCTCTCTGAATTGGACGAAGCTCCTTGTCTTGCAAGATCCGGCCGGTTTACGGCTAGGTCCTCAGAGTTTATCATCTTCTCGGGCTTGGTCCTTGGGCTCTTGGAGTCATGTTCACTTCCTTGCTTGACTTGTACAGGCTTCAAGGTCTTGTCATGAGGTGCTTAATGAACTTATCCCGGAAGTCTTGCTTTCAACGTTAAAACCCTGCGTAAACACTTAACTCCAAAACCGACATGCACAAGTGAACTTGTTATACCACGGGGGTTAGTACCAATGGATAAGATACAAAAGTCATGCCAACACCGAAGGTAAACTCATGGCTAGGTTGCCGGATTTTCACCGTCAACATAGAGGTTGTACACTTTCACCACAAGCAGCGTAAAAGCTCCGAAGAACTTTGAACCCAACCATGGCCTACCGAGGTGTGGTTGCATAGTGACGCTACATGGCCTTTACAAAGGTTCTCCAACAAGTTGTTACCCACAAGGTCCAGATCAGTTAGCAAGGTATAAAGTCCCCTAGCAGGTCGATACCCCACCATAGAAAAGAATAACTCACCCAACCCCCTGCTAGAGCGAGTCCATACCCCGCAGTACCGCCGATCCCTTGTCCTTATCAGGTAAGATCACCCCAAGCTAAAGTTCCTAATTATTCAGCCAAGACCATTGCCCATTAGTTCTTGTGGTTGTACTGTTTTCCTGGGTGGTTCTCCATGTTCCGATTAATGCATAATGATCTTGTATTAAAAGTACCATAAAGGAACATAGAGCATAAAATGATAACCATGTTGATTAACACCAACCCAGTTGAGCAAACTAAGCAATATCTACCATCAGAATTAATTAAAACCGAGTTTAAGATAATGGTCAAAAGAGGCTAGTCATCCTTAATAGGAACCCATCAAAATTAATGCAAAGCAATGCAATGAGTGATTAAATATAACTCTTAGGACAAAAGATCAAGGACACACTTGCCTTTAACCAAAGTAGTTGTTGCTCAGAATATCTTCACCTTCACATTCTTCCAAGCTCTTGAACCACGTTTGTTCTACTCGCATCAATCATCGGGCACAAGCATACAAAGCAAACAAACAAGCATATACTAAGAACAATACATCAATCAAATCAAAGCTTTTAAAAGAGAGCACTAAAAGATAAAGATCGATTCCAAGGATCACTAAAGAACACAACTTGGAAGGGAAAGGCTTGGTTAACTTTGAATAGATGATGGCGGAAGATTGAGTAATGACCGGAAAGATCACACTAAGATAGAGCTCAATTCTATTGGTTACGCAAGCGCAAGAAACGCTGAAAACGCTTGAAACTATCGTAGGATCATTATCAAATAACAAGAAACTACGCTTGGCATATTTTAATTAAGAAATCATGTGAAAGAATATTTCAGAGAAATACTCTATGTTACCATTAAACAAGTTGCATTTAATTAAAGAAATCACGATAAACCTAATCATATTTTATTTATAACATTCGAGTAGAAGTTATGTCAAATTAACAATTACTTTAGAAAGATAAAGCAAGTATAAGACATCTAGGCGAGTAACTTTATGTCACGTGTTCAACTAAACATATTTAGTATTGAAAAGGCATTTATAATGTCATTAGGCATATTAACTTTATTATGAAAACTTATGTTTAACTCTAACACCTTTTATTTAGAAAAACTAGTTATGAATAGGGGTTAACCAATTACATCATGATTAAAGAAAACCAGATTAGAACCTAATCACTTTTTATTTTAAAAAGCATTGGAATAAGAATTAGACAAGATTAACATGCAACTTCGATGTAAAAACCAGTAACAGGTGATACACATGCTAATGCACAGGGTTAAGGTGAAACAAACAAGAACATCACAAACGAACTATCAACGCACAAGAAAACCTTAAGGCTAGAGTTTAGAAGAACTAGTCTACAAAGAGAACTTGGATGAACAACTGACACACTAACTAATGGTGAACTGATCTGATAGGTGAAGCAGATAACAGGGTAAACTCTAAAGAAAGATAGCTATGATAGATTAGGTACAAGAACACAGCTGATTCAAAAAGAGACAACCAAACTGAGATGGAATAGACATCAACTAGCTAGATGCCGATAAATAAGATTCTAGGATAAACATGAAACAAGAGTGATAAGATTACTTGATAGGCAAATGAGCAGTGCAACCTACTCACACAGATAAAGCTATTAAGATGAGCAGAAACTCTATGGCTTGATTGGATACACACGATTTAGCTTGGGCTAACACTAGAAAGGTTTAGACCTTCTGATAAACTTGATCAAAAGAGATAAAGCTGACACCGAACGTCTAACGAATTGTTTGCATAAATAAGAGAACAAGGCTATGAGCTGGATTTATTTTAATTAACAAAATATATGTAAGGATATTTCATAAATAAAATACCCCATGTTGGAATTAAAGTAAATTAAACTTTATTTGCAAAACCGGTGTAAAGAACTAGTCAAGTTTTATTTATAAAGATTCATTTATAGATTATACCAATTAAACATTTAATTTTAGAAAAACTAAACTATATGAACAATCTAAACGTAACTTTGTGAGTAGATCATATTATTATTACAAGCATTATGGAACTGACATTAATCAAATTAATATTTATTATAAAAGCCGATGTAAAAGCATAATCAAATTTTAATTGGAAAAGATTAATTAACTATTAAACAAATTAACATTTGATTTACGAAAACTGAGATAAAGATCTAATTAGATTTTATTTACAAAAGTATGTGAGAGAAACTTTAATCGAATTAAATTTGATTATGAAAAACGGTTATAGATCTATATAGCTTTTATTTATAAAAGGCATGTATAACTAGACATTAATCAAAATTAATATTAATTTTATTTTCAGAAAACAAAACATGGTGAAAACACTCCGCTAACGCGTGCTTTACATTATTATGGACCTAACGCAATTTGAACGGATTAAAACGGAGTTAAAACGAGAAAGATATGGCTCTTTAAAGATCTGAGGACCTAGATGTGAAGATTGGAAACTTCCAGGGTTGAACTGCAAAAATACAAGGGCATATACATAATTATGTATGCAAACCCGAGGGTCATCTTGCAAGAGGTCCAGGGTGGATTTATGTGTGAAAGGGGGATCTTTTTAGGGGGTTTTATGGAAGGTTGCCAAGACTTAGATTTAGATCTAGGGATAACAAAGGTCTGTAGGGGGCTATGTACAAAACGGCGGCCTCTTCTTCTACCTCTGCTCGATCCAGAGACAGGGTAGATGGCGGCCATGCCGGTCCAAATCAGCGGTGTCCCGGCGTCTTAGAGGTCCGATTGAAACGCAAAACGAAGGGAGGAGGGAGAGGAGAAGTCTAGGTGGTGCTCACTTGCGGCGGGGATGAAGGGAGACGGCAGGCATTCAAAGTCGACGGGCCGGCGGTCGAGCTTGGAGGCGGCCGGACTTCGCCTCATATGACAAAGAGCTCAGGCGACACCGCTGATTTGGACTGGCATGGCCGCCATCTACCCTGTCTCTGGATCGAGCACATGGCAAATTGCCAACTCCTCAAGGTGAGGCAAAAGGGCTCAACACCATTTGCAAAAGAGCACAACTAAAATCAGGTGACAAAGAGCTCAGGCGACGAAGAGGTCCCAAGGCACATGAATGCAAACTCCGCCTGGATAAGTGAATTGGGTACTTTCCTCCCCCTTGTTGGTAATGCATGAATATGTGATTCTCAAATAGACAAAGAGCACTACAACAGGCTAAAAATGAGACATAGACAAGATATATAGCCACAAATTAAGTACAAGAATCGCCAACAAGGTAGATAGAGACATATAATCATGTGACATAGCCATAAACAAAATGAAGAATTTTTCACAAAATTTCCCTCATATGAGCATAGACCTAAGAATGATCAAAATGAGCACCAACAACATATATCTCACAAACTTCATGCAAGGTCACAAGTTCTCATCACAAGATCATCACAAACACCTACAAGCTATCTCATGTCAGTTCAAAGCCACGAAGCCATGTGTCCACTTCTAAATATGAGACTTCTCAATGGTGAACATCATGCAACGGTTTAGCACCCAAGATAAGGAATTTAAAACAAATTTGACATGGAAGCATATTTTTCAAGCATAAGAATTTCATATACCAGTTTCATGATTTCAAATTAAGCATGGTACATGAAGTGCCTTTGTGGCAAAAAGAAGCTTAGGCTTCTCCACAAGGTAGCATGTAGGCTAAACATTCATGATGACAAATGGGTCTTTGACCCCAAATGAAAAGAGCATGATTCCCAAGCACAAATTAAGCAAGATATAGCCATATGAGCACAATTCGAGCATGAAAGGTATTCAACTCAGAAGAGAGGATCATATATAGCATTTTCACAAAAATAGGCCATCCACATGAATATATATCCCAAAGCTACCAAGAGCATAGCTATACATCACAAGAGCTTCAATAGCAAAGTCATAAGCAAACATCTAGCATATCATGGTGATCGATGTACATAGGAGAAGCACATCGTCTCTAAAGTATATGATACAAATACAGTCTATGATACAAAGATGCAAACATGATACGATACATGAATGAAAATGCAACATGTATATGTACATGAGATCCCCCAACTGAAGCTCAAAAAGGAAAAACCACACCATGCTCACCCCGCAAACGTGCAAATGTAGCTTGGTCCAAAGGCTTTGTTAGGATATCGGCGAGCTATTTCTCGGTTGGCACATGGATGAGGTCTATGTTTCCCTTCTCAACATTGTCTCTTTGAAAGTGGTACATCACCTTTATATGTTTGGTTCTGGAGTGAAGCATGAGGTTTTTGGCAACACTAATGGCACTCGTGCTATCACACATGAGAGGAACATGGGTACACTTCTCACCAAAGTCACTTAGCGTGTATGTGATCCAAAGTAGTTGGGAGCAGCAGCTAGCGGCAACGACCTACGCAACTTTTGTGGTAGACCGAGCTACACTTGATTGTTTGCGAGAAGACCAAGAAACAAGCGAGGAACCTAGAAATTGGCAAGCACCTAAAGTCGATTTCCGATTAACACGACACCCCACAAAGTTTGGTATCCAAAAAACCAAGAAGCGAAAGGGAGGAGCACGCCGAGTACCAAAGACCAAGATCAAGAGTGTATCGAAGATACCTGAAGATCCGCTTGACGACCTACCGATGTGAAGTCCTCGGCAACACCTGAAAGCGAGCGCACAGACACACAAAAAACTTGATGTGCGGCCTCGTCACCATCAAGTACAAGAGGGAGTCGATCATGCTCCGCTACTCCTTCTGGTCCACGGGCTTTCCGTCCTCTTCCACGTCCAGCGTTATAGTCGTACTCATCGGTGTTGACAGGAGCTTCAAGTCGTCCATCTTGAACTTCTTGATGATGTCCTTTGTGTACTTGGCTTAATGGACAAAGGTTCCCTCCTTCGTCTTCTTAATCTGAAGCCCGAGGAAGAACTGCAATTCTCCCATCATAGACATCACAAATTTTTTGCTCATGTCCTCTGCAAACCTTGCAACCAAAGAGTGAGACGAGCATCCAAAGACAATATCATCCATATAAACTTGAACAATTAGGATATCATTGCCTTGCCTGAGGAGAAAAATAGTTTTATATACTTTGCCCATCTCAAACCCCTTGCTAAACAAGAATCCCCTCAACCTGCCATACCATGCCCTGGGAGCTTGTTTCAGCCCATACGAGGCCTTCATCAACTTGTACACTTGGTGGGGAAACTCAACACTCTCAAACCTAGGTGGTTGCCTCACATAAACCTCTTCGTCCAAAAACCCATTCAGGAAGGCGCTCTCCACATCCATTAGGTACAACTTGAATCTTTTAGCCACAAAAAGGCTAGAAGAATCCTGATTGCCTCTAAACGGGCTACAACAGCAAATGTCTCCTCATAGTCTATCCCCTCCTTCTGACTATAGCACTGAGCAACCAACCTCGATTTGTTCCACACTACCTCACCATTCTCACCCTCTTTGTTTTTACACACCATTTGTCCCAATTGGTTTGCAGTTTGGTGGTGGCTCCACTAACTCCCACACCTAGTTTCTCTCAAAATTCTCTAACTTCTCATGAATGGCATTCACCCAATTAGGATCAGATAACACGTGTCCAATGTCTTTCGGCTCAAAGGTAGCAACAAAAGCCAAATGAGAAAAGTGAGAAGCATTTCTAGACCTCGACTGTGTCGTATGTTTGTTGATGTTGCCGATGATTCTTGAGGGCGGATAATCAACTTGAACGCGTCTCGGTGCCTCTCGCCTAGAGATGACCTCCCCCTCAACAACAGCTTCCACTTGATCTTGCTGCATCGTAGTAGGTGTAGGGGTTGGACCATCCTACACCATAGTCGTCGTAGTGGAAGTAGAGGGTACATGCGTGGTTGGAGCTTCACCATCATCTTCTCCAGCATCATCCTCCTCTTCCTCAAAGATCTTCTTGCCAACTTTGTCATCACCTGCACATTCAAGGACAGACGAACTAAACGGTTGGGTCTCGTCGAAGGTAACCTCGCAAGTTTCCATGACTAAGTATCAAGGTTGAGCACACGATATGCTCGAGAATGATTAGCATAAGCCAAGAAAATCCCATTGGAAGACCTCGACTCAAACATATCAAGACTACCCTTCTTGAGAGTAAAACACAAACAACCAAAAGCCCTGAAATGGTTCACTCTAGGTGCTTACCCGTGCATGAGCTCATAGCACGTCTTGTTCAAGAAAGCCCGGAGAAAAATCCGGTTCCCAACATGGAACCCGGTATTCACCACCTCAGCCCAATATCTCCTCAGAGTCCTATGCTCGACGAGCATTGTCCGAGACATCTCATAAAGGGACCGATTTTTCCTCTCAACCACACATATCTAACAAGCCACATAGGGAGAAGAGAATTGATGTTCTAGATCCAAAACACGATAAAAGGTTTTGAAACTAGAGTTTTGAAATTCAATGCCATTGTCGCATGAATAGCTCAAACAACATCTCCATTTCTCTCATTCTTCGACCTCAAGATTAGATATCGGACAAAGCCAAATGTCTCCCCCTTGTCAGCCAAAAAGAAGACCCAAGCATAGCGAGAATAGTCATCCACTATCGCAAGGACGTACCATTTCCCACCCGCCAAGCACACATGAGCTGGACCAACCAAGTTCATATGGAACAGCTCACATGACCTCTCTGTCATAATGGATGTTAGAGGCGGGTGAGAGGCGGCGACCATTTTGCCATGCCTACACAGAGCACATACCAAATCCTTTTGGTACATCAACTTAGGCAATCCTCAGATCAAACCTAGCCCACTCAAGCGTGACAGCAAGTCAAAACTCAAGTGACCTAGTCTCCTATGCCATTTCCAAAGCTCTGCCGAAATGCCAGCAACCAAACAACAAGAAGAGCCGACACACTGAGAAAAATTGGCTCTAAAAATCTGACCCTCATGGATGATGGTGCATACAAGATCACCTTGAGAATCCAAAACACGTGAAGCGCCTATTTTGGAACAGACCTCAAAACCCTCATCAAGAAGCTGGGAAATCGAAAGAAGATTAAACCCCAAAGACTTGACAAGAGAAACACGCCTGAGAGTCACAGACTCGCTCACCTTCACTGTGCCCAGTGAAAGCACTCTACCTTTCCCATTATTCCCAAAAGTGATGTACTCTTTGGTCATCACTAGGGTGAGGCTGGAGAACCACCTTCGATCTCCGGTCATGTGTGGAGAGAAACCAAAGTCGATCAACCAAAAGCCCTCCATGCCTCCCACCTGCAAAATAAAAAACAAGAGTGAGACTGAGCAAATGACTCAGCACTGAGGTTAGTACAAAATGAATCAACCAGTGCCATGCCAATTCGCTCAAAAGTGGGTTTAGTAAAATCCATCCTAGCTCTCCAAGGTGGAACACCCACACGTCCCCTTGGAGGACTACCGAGGACCATGTGTGGTTCGAGGACCGGTGGATGGTCGCTTCCTGGTGTGATGAGTGATTGTCAACGTTGTGTGGACTGATTCTTAGATAACTATTGCAGGTGCAGGTTGCGGCTTGACTAGTGCGGGTGCAGGTGAAGAACAAGTGCGAAAGGTCGTCGTCGGTGAGGCCTTCAGGTGTGGAGAAGACAAGTAGGCTTGGTTCGAGGGACCCGGTGGCCAGCGGAGTCAAGTGCAGGCCGCATGGTGGCATGACAGCAAGATGAAGTCATGGACGGTTTCTTGGTTGAGCCTCAAACCAAGGTCGAGCCGGGACTACATGGGAGCCGAGTCATGACTGGCGATTGGCGGAGGCTACACCGAGTTCGCGGCGTTTCTGGTGGTTCACCAGACAACCACTAGGTTCCTTGGTTGATCCACAAAGCCAAGACCGAACAACTGAAGACGGAGATGCAGCAGCTCCAGACCGGTCTGACTGGTGGGTCTGACCGATGGGTACCGGTCTGACCGGTGAGGAGCACCGGTCTGACCGATGTGCGACGACCCAGTCCGGAGACTTCAAAGCGGAGGACACGTGTCGGGATCGCAAGGCTTGCGTCAAGGCTAAGCAGGTTGCGGTCGCCGGGCATCCGTTTGATGGAGCGATGACAAAGATTTCCGATTTCGCCCTCGAGGTGCATGTATCCCTAATTAGCTAGTAAGGATATTTTAGACTTTTGGTTGCCTCCATATAACCCAAGAGGTGAGAGGATGGCAGCCATCTCTTGGAACCCTAGCTCATTTGGTTTTCCTATTTTCCCTTCCTATTTTCTTAGGATTTCGATAGGATTAGCTTCAGAGCTTCATGGTGAGATCTTGTGAGAGGGTTGGATGATCGAGGACCGGGGAGCGTCCCAAGGGGTCGGTGGATGACCGCTCCTTAGTGATGA